>OY743099.1:5937500-10854808 GCA_963555665.1 Dircenna loreta | reverse complement strand
CTATAAACAGCTGTTGACGAAGAGTGTTGGCTTCGGATTTTTTTATCTTATTATTTGATAAGGCATGTTACACATTAATTAATACATATAACATATGAGAGACAGCCATATCAACTTATAGTTTTATTATAAGCCGACTCGCAGTAGTTACAATCGGAAATAATAAGACTGGTTTTCAAAGGTTTTTTTTAAAAAAACCCTAAATACTTATTTCTTATAATGAACCACGACGAAATATTGTTTCATGAATATCATTTTAATGTTAAACTGACGTATTAAATCTATTATTTCTTAATAAACCTAGTATCTAACCAAATCTCTGTGTTGATAGAATCATTGGTCAAGACAACTATTTTTTAAACTGTGTGAAAGTACCCTTAGGTTAAAGAGCTTCATAGAGAGATTAGTATGTAATTTGTAGTTATACTATACAGAGTAATAAACGGCTGCTCTACACTAACAAGCCGGTTAAATAATTAAACTATAATTTACATTATCTGTTATTGTATATAAAAATATATAAAAAGCATTAGAAAAACAACAATACTACGATTGTTTGTATATATGTAATTATTCCGCCCTTGACATTTGTTTTTGTATATATTTGTATATATATTCTTGTATTATACACACGAGTCTCGCTATTTCGCGGATGTGTGAGTAAATCACAATCGATTTCCGACGGACGTACTGACTCACTAGTATGCTAATTATCGTATTCCTAAGGTTCTGATTCCGCAGACGCCGTGATTTGCATGGCAACAAAGTTAAACACAAATTCGTATAGAAAATCATACTCTTCCAGTACTTGTTGTACGATTTACTGTTATTTTCGCGGTTTGCCGGTTGACTAAGTTGTAAACTTTGTTCACTTTTTATTCGAACTTAATTTGAATATTATATAAAAAATATATAAAAATGCTATTATACCATGAACTTATGCAAGCAAGCAAGTAATTTTGTTGTTTAGAATCAAATTAATAAAAAAGTTATTTTCGATACTGATAAGATATAAAATGAAATCCAAAAGCTATCATTGATTTATTTGATGACGTCTTCCGTTGCTATTAGTATTGCTTAGGAAGCTTTATTATTATTCAAAACTACACAAGCTTATATATTCTTAGTGTTGCCATATTTTTATTCAATCAGACCTAATGTTATAAGGATATGTCAGTTACGCAAGTGACTTACCGTTATTCAAAGTTACTTCCTAACGAATAAAGATAAAATAATGAGGAAGGTATTGACATATGTCAATCAGGCCTTTCTTAAGCTTCTTTTACACACATAAAAGTTTTATATCTTGTCATTTTATTAAAAATATTTCTTAAAAAAGTATACACAATTAACAAAAATGGTTTTTATTGCACTGTTATTATTATTATGTAAATAAACAAAAAGTAAATAGTATTTCTTTTGTATTATAAACAATTATCTAGTGAGCTACTAGTTGCAATGGCGGACGCCGCCGGATATCCGGTGATACCGCTTTTACCATTCTAAACAATTAAATGCATACTCAGTACTTGTAATTGATGAACAAATTTTTGCAATTTTGTGTTCAAGGTGGGCTGAAATTATGTTGATGAGAGTTTTTAATTGTTTATTTATGTTATTTAAACCAATTCATTGTATTTAATTGATCATGAAAGTTTATATATATATGATATGTTTACATTATTTTAATTTGAGTTGCTGTAATTGTGAAATACAAATTCAGTACAAGCTGATGAGATATTTAGTAAATTACATTAAAAATTGTTGTATCAGCTTAAAGTATACTTAGATGCCGTAATATGTTCAACATAATCCAAGATTACTGCAATATTAATCATCTTTTTGCATTATAAAGTGTTGATGTTGATAGAGACATTAAGACTATACAATATTAGATCAGATATGATGAGTTACATTAGCCTAGAGAACCATTCATTAGTCTTTAAAACGGCTATCGGGGCTCTTTTTGTACCATGAATCATTATTTTTCAAATAGTTTCCTTAAAGGCACAGAGGTGCACTGTATATAAAAATGTTTTAAATAATTTTATAAAAACAAATATTACATTTTTTACAAATTCTTTAAAACATCTATTAGATACTTCAATAATATATTTCGCAAATGCTTTTTAAAGAATTCATGATTAATAGACTTGTATTTTTTTGGTTCTTTTTTAGAAATAATAGTACTTAATGATATGTGTAGTTATAAAACTTCAATAAAAATGTATATATTTTTTTGTTTTTTTAGGTTTTAAATAGGTGTAGCATGATGTAAAGTAAATTTATACTATATGTATATATACTATATATGTATATATTTACACATTATTGTAAATGGATTGCCTAAATTTAAAACAATTCAACAGCTTACTGATGGCATACACACATAATATACATATTTAATAGTATAACAATAATAAAAAGAAATTTAATACACAACTTTATTTATATAAAATCATTAATAAATATGTCATTAATAAAATCATTAAAAAATATGTCCAATAACATTTCATCCGATAAAATTTTTAAAGAAATATATCTTTATCTAACTAAAGTATAATTTATGAATGTTCTAAAGGCACAAGTATGTCTTAGTCTTAGTTTTGCAGCGAAGTCAAGTAGATCTTTTGTCTTTGAAGTGCTGTTGCATCTGTGAGATAAGTATTTCAGACTCATCTTTTACATAAGATTTTTTAAATATTACTTAGGTACATATAATATATATTGTACATTATTTTTATTTATTTTATGTGTAAAGTTTGTGAAAAAGCTTTTGAAATAACAATAAAGTTCAATTTAATATACCTCCTATTAAAAAGCTACTCTCAGTTCAAACTACTATCAGTTAAAATAAGTTTTTAATTGAAAACTAGTAGAAGGTCATTGGCAGGTGAAGTTGTTGCAAATTATTTCTATTAAAAAAAATGGTCAATGGAGGTGAATACTACCATATTTTACTAATGTTTAAGAATTACAACAAATAAATACATATATATTTCAGTATAACAATAATAAATGAGCTTTTACACTATTCTCAATCCATCGAAATAAGTTTTTATAACAGGGTTTTTCAATTGAAAACCATTATAAAGTGCTTTTTAATAATAAATATTGTACCGTGAATAATTCATATGATTAAACAACAATGTTTGGAAATTGCAAAGGATATAATATATATAAAACTATATTTATTGTACAAGTCAAATATAACAAAATAATAACGTATATTATAATGAACAATTATGATGCACCTAAATACTTCGATGTATAAGAGACAAACATAATAACTTACTAATTCCATAGGCATCTGCGCTATCCTTTGTCAGGGCTAATAAAATTAAGCAAAACATAAGCCAACACACGTTTAGGCATCCACACTTAAACATTTTTTTACATGGAGTTCTCCCGGACATTGCTTCACTAAATAACTGTATCTAAGAGTCATCAAACCGATGAGCGACACATATTTTTAGGAGACCGACTTTAACTTACAAAAGCACTAAACACATATCATCACGACGATCACAAGCACCCGATGTGAGAGTAAACGAAATACGACCACAGTTCACAAGCCCATGAAGAAAACATAATTCAACTGTCAATGATGAAAAGTGAAGTTCGAACAAGTGAAGTTTTTCTATTTGAATTATAAAACTGTCAGACGTCGAAGTCACAGTCATATTTGACATTCGTAAGGTAGAGGAAAGGAGTACAAGCTTCATGTATCAAAGTGGTTTCTAATATACAATATTTTTAAGGCACTATTAACAATAAAAACGGTTTCAGAAATAACTTTTTATTTTACATATCGATGATAAATAATAAATAAACAACATTCATTGCCATACAGACGCAGTAAAAGCAATTCATTCTACCAGCCGCAAAAAATATAGATTTTGTCGGGACGGCCCAATTTTTAATCCGAAATTAAATGTTCCACTTTTCAAGGATTATTCGACGCACTGAGAGACTTCTTTCAACGTGCGTCTCTTTTTTTTCTTTTACTATAAATTAACCATTAGTTCCTGTTTTCCAAATAAGCAAGGTACTACTTACATATAAGAATCGTTTAAAGATAATCCAAGAAGACAATAGAGTTGATACGGATTGCTCTTACGGATACGGATTTTTTGAAAGCCAAGTAAAACATTGCCTAACGAAATACAGTACGAATTGGGAGAATGATCACAAATGACTTGGTGGTGCGGAGTCGAATCAGTTTTAAGGTTATTGTAGACAGTGTAAAAAGAGTTCAAAACGAGAAGCACTCAAAAACAAGTCGATAATCACTCAAAGATCGCGAGTTCACCTTCTGCAAAATATCTAACCAATTATTTCTAGGCATCAGGTATTTCTACTTCTGATCGTGATCGTAAGATTTATGTATAAAAAATTAGTCGTCGAAATAACTTCTAACTAAGCACTAATTAAACATTAGGTAAGCTACTATAGTATGCATTGCTTTCAAAAATTGTTGAGTCCCTTGTACATAGGTTCCAAGGTAACTTTCTTAGTTACCTTGGAACCTGTGTTAAATATGGGATGTGTATGACAAAAAGTGAAGTAATAGTTGGTGCAGTACTAGCGAATAAAGCTTTGGTGGATGCAGTACAAAATGTAAAAACTGTTTTTTTTCTAATTCTACAGATGCTAGTAATAAGAGAAACCGGAAAATGGTCCCGATATCTATGTGACTTTCGGGTTTGACAAAGGTATACAAAATAAATTAGGTACTAGATTTCGTAGAGAATAATAATGAAACAGTCGACCAAGTAACAAAGGTACTTTGTGAAACATTGGAGAAGAATAACTTAAAGTTTTCGCAAGTATGAAGTTATCATATGGCGCTAATAGTACTAATGTGAATTTTGATTTAAATCATTTTGTTTACACAAATCTTTGACAAGAACGAAACGTGAAGTGATGGTGAGAATAGGATACCGGATTTAGTGAAACTAAGACTATACTATCTAAAGTTGTTTATTACTTTATTTACAATTTAAAAATACATTCAAACTATGTTTGTACGTAAAAATTACACCAAGATTGTTTTTTAAATAATAGGGTTGTGTGGCAAATAATTATGAAAAAAAAATCACTAGGTTCATCATAAGGTTTAAAATTACCGTAGGTTCGCAGAGTTTTTTCGTTTCGATTTGATCAATATGCTACAAGTTCTAAGAATATTATAATTAATAACAATATCTATTCAGTTTTAATTGCATGGTGGGGCTGGCCCAGAATCCACAGAGCCGCCGCCGCAGGCCCGCGCACATAGCGGAGGGGCGAAGCCCGGATCACAGTGGCAGTGACCTTAACAAGTAATAACAGTAAATAAATAATAGAAGCTATGTGTCCAACAAAGAAATGCAGAGCCGTCTGCAGTAGGGACGTGTGTTTTCAAGAAACCCTATATTTTCCTTCTCGTTTCTCTTTCTTTTCATTACTGTTAGAGCAAAATGATAATATTTTAAAGTTTTCTTCTTGACAACTAGGGCTTAAAAAACAAAAATAGTAATGCAATAAAAATAATCCGATACAATAGAACAGTTTTATATTTGTTTATGTTAGGTTCAAACTATGTCTTTACGATCCATACCTTCTGAGTTGCAGAGCCCGTGTCCCGAGCAGTCGTCCCTGCACGCGTCCGGGTCCCGCGCCGTCAGCTCCGCGCGCCGCGCCGCCGCTGACACACAGCGGTGAACCACGCACATCTGACAGACAACAACATATAATTGACACATGTCCGCTGGGATCGAATATTTTTTCGACGGAATTTAAACGGATATCTTGTATGTCGAATTAAAGCAAAATACGGTGCGCATGCACAGAGTGTGTATATACCTTCTCGTGTCCACATTTTGCCCCGTCTGGTACGAAACCAGGGTCGGGATCGCTTATACCGAAATCGATCGAGGCTGTACGACAAGGAATAATTGTACCTGGAAATGGATAACATATAAACATTTAAATTCATATAACGTTTGAGTTATAGAAGTACATTGCTCGTCTCCTTCAGAAGATCAATGGTCTTTTCTAAATTCTAACGGACAGCGTCTTTAAATTCTCTTCGACACGATGTACCTGTGCCGAGCCGCGTCTTAAAATTATCAAGCATGGTAGATACTACCGTCACGATGCTGTCACGACCTAACGGCACGGATATCGTAGACAGTGTTTAATTTTTTTTTAAACCACTTAAAAACAGTTTGTACTTCACAGAACTTCAAGAGATGGAATATCTTTTAATTTTTCTGAACAGCATCCCTTACATTGTTTGTTTATGGCTCATATAACTTTCCTTGGGATTGACAGTCATGTACGGCTGGGCATGAGTGGAACAAAATTGCAATTTGAAGAAAATACAACTAGCGTATGATTTAAAGTTCAAAACGACAATAACGATATCTCAGCGTTCAGACCTAGTATATATTAAAGACACTTACACACACACACACACACACACACACACACACACATACACAGATACAGAGAGAGATATGTATAGAGAAACTTAACGTATAACGTATTTGTCCTAACCATACATTTTCTTACCATTACTTTGAAGAAACGTTAAAGATAAAATAGACAAAGATTCCATGCCGAAATCCAGCTTCTCGTTGAGATGGTTACAATGAAGTAAACCACATAAAGCGTCTTCCGTTGAGCACTTCTCGTAAGCCTCTGGGACACCTCGAAGATAGCCACAGCTGCCGTGCCTGTTATAAACACTTACGTATAACACACGATAATGGCGTACCTAAAGTTTTTGAAGGAAATAAGACTAGAAGGAAACGTGCTTTATAGCGAAAGTCTTGTGTCCCCGGATGGTAAAATAGTATCGTTTACCATTTTCTTGTTATTGAAATATCCAAATTAGAATGTATTCTTGTATCGTTATAGACACGTTGCCTACATGCGTTATAATATTGACTGTGTCTTAATTCAGAGAAACAGATCAAAGATCAAATGCTATATATATAATATTCTTGTTACTAATGCAGGCGACATCATTTACATTTTTCATGTAACGGTAAATATATATCAAGTTTTTTAGTTTATATATTCATACATGTTAAGTATCGACCATAGACGCGTTCAAGTTTAGGTACGCAAACACTGACAGTCGGCCTATATATAAACAAATATTTATTATTTTTGGCTTCTGATTGTCAAACATACAGAATAGTCAAGATTGAGAAAATCTTATATCAATGTATTGTATATTGAAAGATACCTGTTTCCTCTTATATTTAATTTAGTATAGCATTTTTCATCTGCCATCTCTCCGGTTGAGCCCCACAGGAGGCGACACTGGTCCGTGTGCGTGCGACACGAGCCACCCGCACAGTACGCCTGGGAAGATCACATAATTACATCTATACATACATACAAACTCGACATATATACGGACGCACGTACACTGATACACTCGTACATAAACATGCGCAATATGTAAAATTCATGTATAGGCAAGCATACGCAGATTCACCTTGTTCTCGGCGCAGGGCGTGGCGTCCATCTTGTGCACGTCCCGCGGGCAGTACTCGGAGTGTCCGCTGCAGTACTCTGGTAGGTCACACTCCCTGTCGGCTGCGCGACACTCCGTGCCCGCTGTCTTGGGCCGACACGTCTGCAATACAAGCTCAATGAGATTCAGCCGGACTCGAGGAGGCTCGGCGGGCGCCGTACTGAAGTCCTACCGTCGTGTCACAGCACTCGCCGACGGCGCACGTGGCGTTGGAGAGTAACACGCAGAGCCGAGGGTGGCAGCACGCGGCGCACGCGGTGTCGCCCGCCAGCCCGCAGTCACACTGCTCGCCCGGCTCCACGAAGCCGTTGCCGCACGTCGACGACCCGAACAGGAGCTTTGGTTTGTTTCTGGAGTTGATTGTTTAAAAAGTAAAACACACACATTTTTGGAAGCAGAATATGAAAATAAAAAGTCCATCAACAGGTCGTATAGGCCATAAAACCCTAGCTATGTCAAAATTGTTCATATATTTAGAACCAACATTAGATCCCACAACAGAAAAAGTAGACAGCCCAAGCAGAAGTTCATTGATAGAGAAAAAAAGTGTTGAGGAGGAGAAGGAAAAAATATTCATAAAACTCACTGCAAGCAGTAATCCATGCCTCGAGCAAAGGCCTGCGCAAATGATTTTAAACTACAACTGGACCACTTTGTGCGGGCCACGGACATATAAGATGCACTCATTATACACTTCTCATCCGCACATTTACAATCGGTCTCCGTGTCGTGTTCCAAACCGAAGTTGTGTCCCATTTCGTGCGCTATTGAGGTCGCCACGAGCCCTATCACCTCTGAGTGGTTTGTAGCCACGCCGCCGGAATATTCATATGAGCATATTGGCCCCTTCAAAGCCTTGCCGATAACGCCACCTTTGAGCCTTTGATTTCTAAATAAAAATCAAATGAAATGTTATTAAACTATTTTAAGCTCTTCATTTCAGTTAATAGAACTATTTAAAATGGAAACAAACGTTAATAACTGCGCATTATCATTAGGTAACGTTCTCATCAGCTGTTTTCTATAGCGAAGGAAATTCGCAAGAGTTAAATCTCCGTCTTCATCTAATTGTATTTCGTCTCTCTCGTTCCATACGACCACGCCCACTAACGCTATAAAAATGTTCAGTTGGGTGTATACCTAGAAGTATAAACATTAAAACATCCTTAATGTACTGAAGAAAGTAAAACTATCTCGGTGCTTTTGTAAAGAGCACGAAGTCGGAAAAACTGACTCTTAGAGTATGGATAACTATTTCTATAATAACAATTATTACTTACAGAATTAACAATATTAACCAAGTCCTTCATCTGCCGGTGAACAGTGGCTACGTTCTCCCCGTTGGCTTTGAACACGCCGTTATCAACAACAAGCACGAGCTCCACAAAACGAGACAATTTGTTAACGTTGAATGGACCTCGAACCGTGTCATCGTGTGTTTCGCGTTTGCCCTATGAGTGATGTCGGTAATTTGAGAACTAATATTATTTTTAAATTATATTGTATAAACAAACTCGTCCATTCGTACACTTGATGATTACCTTGGCTATCGAAAATGTTTGCACCGTAAAAATGCGATGCTTTGAGAAGTGTGGAAAGAAACATTTGAAAAATGGGAAATATCAGTAAATGATCGAGATAGAATGGAAGGGCGGGGGAAAAAAATTGTTCATAATTCTCACACTATTAATGATTGTAGAAATATTCAATAATTAAAGCATTAAATACCCGAGTAATCCTACTGTTTTGTATTCTCTTAGAATGCAAATGCTCTAACAGTTTTGGGTTGTAGGTAATGTTATAAGTGACGCCGTCATTGAACCCGCAGCGGAAGTTAGTGTTAAGATCAGAGTGCTCGTACATGAAGTGCTTTGAGTCGATTTCGTTTCCTGAAACTAAAGTATATTAAAATTAAATATATTTGTTATGCAAAAAAGGCATTTGTATTATTTATTGATTATACTATAATATTATATTATATATATCCAAAGTATGAAATAATTTAACTTTACTTTCAGCAGGTTGTATGTATCTCAATTGCTTTCCATCGTGTATAATTCCTCTCACTCCGTCGCAGGTCGACACAGCGACCCACGAGTCCTTTTTGCCCCTAACCTTGCCATAGTACTGGCATATATCAAGCTCCTGAAAATGTAGTATAAAAATCAGTAAATAACTCGCTTTGTGCTAAAAATAGACCACGTTTTCGTAATAATACCTTACCTCTAGCTTAGGTTTATGTAACACGGTTTCTCCATTCTCCTGGTACACGATGACATGGTCTTTTGTAATGAAGTCTTCGTTCAGCCGCAGATCCAGGATATGGTCCAGCCCATCTATATTTACTGTCATCGTCACCTCTGGGTGGTGAATGCCATCCTAAATCAACATTAATATTTAATTAAAAAATAATAATAATAAGTAATTAATTATTTATGTAAGTGACTTCTTAAAATAAGTTTGTTTTTAAATATTATAGACTGTAAAATTCATTAAAATGAGCGGCGGGCAGGTTAGGTGGGACTCCCAGCCTTAGCCGTATACCCACTAAAAACCTCACTATGACCACTGACGGTACGTAAAACAGGAGGCCCTGGAAGCTCACAAAGAACGCCTTCCGGAACGCGGTTTGCAGACTGGTTCAAGCCAATCCGTTGGATTGCGAGAAACATAAACATCGTAACCGTCGGAAAATCTGTGCTTTAAATTCGACGATTTCAACACCTCCGCAGCCACCGTCTCGGATGTGATACTGGTCGGAATGAAATGCTACATTTCAATCCAAGTCAAGATACAAATCTTAGCACCGACAGTACCGACAAAAATCAAAATCTTTATGCTGCCTCGAGCAATAAGAAAAGAACAATAGGCAGAGTTAAATTGCACTTCGTCAGTTCGTCGAAATTGGCGAGGGCCTTACTAGCCATCCTTTAGATTGGGTAGCTAGCTTTAGATTGAGTAGCCAGGCATTTTGCTGAAGGGATATTTGTTAGTCGTCATTGGCCACAACTGCAGAAGCCAAATGATAATTTGATCTTTAACTGCAAATACAAAAATGATTTATCGGGTACTCTCTTTATTTTAAACTTGACTCTTGGTGACAGAGTAGCCTGTGCCACCTACCATCCATCCATCCATTGGTGTGGTAGCCCCGTGACGCATGCCACAAATACGGCGGAAGCTACTGTCTGACAACTCCCCGAGCGGGCTACCAGCAGTAGTACTTTAGTCGTGTGCACCTGTTTTCGTACTCCACCAAGCAAATACCGGCCACAGTGAAGGTGATTCCTCTTGCACATGTACGGCTTGTGCCCAAGAATGGCGATAGATCAGACCCATCGAATTACAGATATAAGCTTTAGATATAACCTCCTTTATTATCGAATGTAATAGAATGGGTAATAAATACCAAGCTCACCAGATACCTAGAGGGTCACGACCTGATAAGCGACCAATAATACTGCTTTTGTAAAACACGGTCGACTTCTAGTCACCTTCTAGTGTATCTCACACACCAACGTAAAAAAAATAAACATTATAAATTCTTTAAAATTGATTTCGTACCCTATGTCTTGTCGAAGTAATTTCACGTTTCGTTTTCGCATGGTGTAGAGTCGGTCGTATGACACTGTGTCGACTGAACTCTGATGCAGGGGATCCTGTTAAGGTGACCGGAAACGCTACTTGGGTTATTGTCTGTTTTAGTGTCACAATGGTATAAGATTAATGCTGCAAGTGAAATTTAGGTCACGAAATAATTGCTGGTTATGTGTTATGACAATGGTTAAAAATGACAATAAAATAATAATTATACGAATCAAATTTGATTTAAAATAAAACAGAAATATGTTTGAGAATCTACAACCTTGAACTCTGATGCTTGTACGTCGTTAAAATAAGATACAGGTTCTCGTTTAAATAGTGGTCGATTATTGCTTGTGAGGACTTTACCTATTAGAGAAGTGTGTACGTTCGTTGTTGTTGTTTTCGATGTTCTACAGAAGTATTAGATTTGCATATCAAAACTGGTTCATTTTCAAAAAGAACAAAGACTGGGTCAGTACGCATACAATAATTAGGCTATAAGCGATCATAAAACTTTAATTGTTGGTGGGTAAAGCTTATATGAGATTTTGGAATTGGACAATATCGGTATGTACCGAAACACGTCGGTACAAATGAAGTTAAAAGAAAGTTAAATCACTCTAATAAATTAAATTAATTAGTTAAAATACTTATAAGTTAAATCACTCTAACAAAAAAGCAATCTATGAAAACAACTTACTTATTCCAAGTGCATCTGCGCAATTATTTTCCAGGACCATTAAAATCAACCAAAATAGATTTAGACATTGAAATTTAAACATGATTATTTTCTTAATAAAAAAACCTTTCTGCATTCAAGTCTTTCGACAACGATCCGTTAATACAGTACAGTACATACATACAGTACAATTAACGATAACCTTTTCCTGTCCGGTTTAAAGTGTCGTCATGTAAAATAATGGATTGAGAAAAAGAGTGCCATCCAGTCACGGTTTGCGGTAACTAATGAACAAAATCATTGGTATTAATGCTTGTTTACGAAATAGTTCATATAAAAGTTTATAGAGGGTATTATAACCAATACAGTAATTATTTATTTATTTTGTTACATTGAAATTTTGTCGTAAATATTGTAATTATAGACCAAATCAGTTTTTGCGTATTTCTGGTTAAATGAGAAACTTTTCGGAGTTAAGTTTCTTAACCAGTAACCGGTAACCCATAAACAGTAAAAACATTTTATTTAAGATTGATGCAGTAGATTTTGCGTGATGCGCAAACTTACGAACTGCAGATAGACATTTTCTTTGACGAATATTTTGTGTAAATTCCTCCTATATGTATGTATAGATTATTTCATTAGTATTCAGACACTTGGGGATAGAATAAAATACCCCCTTTTCACTATGTTGGTGTAAATAGCCACGGTTGTCAATATGTATTTCATAAAAAATTAAGCTAATGATAAAAAAATGCAGTCAAGACCATTTTTATATTTAAACTTTCGTGCACCATGACTAAGATTTATATTTACCCGGCTGTATTCACATAAACTTATATAGGAATGTGCCCGACTAGTTTCCAACCCATTCAAAGATTTTTTATTTATATTTCGGACACATTCCGATATAATTCCACGTGAATACAGCCGGGTAAATATAAATATAAGTCGAGACCATTTTGTATAGACAGAGTTACTAAAAAGTAGGCTTTAACAGGGACAGCATTCTTATTTCTATCTTGCATAATCTGTGCAAACTATCTTAGTATTACTTTTATATAAAAAAAAGTCATATGTTTCATATTTTAGTATTTTTACTTCTTGGCTTCCAATATTTTTTTTCAATTTACTCTTAGATATTCCAAACAAAAAATCACTTAAATCACCGACACCTTGGTCACTTGGTGTTCGTTTTAGGGATAATGAAATGTTCTTAGTATAATATATTAATCAGTAAATCAGCTTCATAACAATTTTAACGGACAAGTGGTACTCGCATTTCACAGTATAAAATACGCTACTCTACATTAAATTTATCAAATTAAGGCAAATCCGAAGATATGACTTCTCACAACATAAAATATTGTAAAACTAAAGTTTTCAATAATATGCAAAAAGAAAACTTTCAGTATATATCTTTATCATATTGTCACATCAAAGATTGAATAATTTGTGGTTCCAGGTTTTAAAATAAAACAAAAAAAATATAGGTCATATTTTATATAAGTATATATCATGATAAAGTCAACATTTTTCTCTTGCACCAGTTATGTCAGAATAAAAAAATAAAAATCAAACAAGTCGCTTTTAAAATAACAAAAGAATAATCAATAATGTACGTTCCATATTACTCTGATATTAAAACAATACTAACATCGAATTTTGTTTAGAAAATCAATTTTTTAAATAATCTTTTCATTGTACATTATCTATGTATAACAAACGTGTTCACGGCGAACCAATAAATCGAAATGCGAAAATAAAACTTGTTCTTACCTTTTTCAATAATCATAAGAATAATTAACTTATAAATAATAAATGTAACAAATCTAATGAATTTAGTAATAAAGTCTTCAATAATTATGAAATAATTATTTACCAAGCGGTTAATGTCATGTACAAGTTATATATGTATTAAAAAATATATATTTGATATTTTTAATTTAGTAGCAGCGACTAGCATTATAAAAAGTTAGGCGTAGCTCACACAGTGAGCTAAACTATATTAGCTTCGTGATATAATTTTAATGAATTAAGCATAAAATTGCTTAGAGTGCAGTGTGACGGCGCTTTATTGAGCATCGGACGAGTCATGAAACAAGTTCGTTTCAACAAATAAAATAAAATTACAACAGACTTTTATTAAACTCCTTACATAGTGATAGTATATTTATATATAAAAAAACTTAAGCTACATCACAAATCTGTCAAAACCGAGTCACTGGAATATTATATACATAACACAGCCAGCCAGCATCCAGGGCACATTGAAAAATGAACTTCAACTTATAAATACGGTACATACATCAATAGACTATTTTTACATATATTAATCAAGCAATTCTTATACGGAAAAATTTCCATCAATCTCAATAAATAACGCAGGAACATAATCTTATTAGATTTGTTTCATACTAAAGATTTTTTATTTATATTCTTTTGAAAAAACAAACAAAGTTTCTTGCATAGTTTTACAATAATAGATATACACAAATTCACAGTACAGTAAAAATAATATAACATATTTGAGTATAATCAATGCCTTTCCCGACTGTAAATTTTTTATAATAAATGCAATATGAGATTCTATAACATCTCAGTTTACTCAAACTCAATAATAACAAAATACTCTGTAAGTATCCATCTCGGGTTGTGCAAAACCATATATATAAATATATTGAAAACTCAAGAAGTTAATAATATTACTAGTACTTTTGATAGTAACAACCAGATAAATTTTAGAATTAATAATAAAAGTCTATTCAAAGTCACAAATAGCTCAAGTTCATTATAGCCTGTTTCAATGTGCCTGGTACACTTAATCCCTGATTCACTTACACTAAACACTACACCAAAGGCGTGTCCATATTAAACTTGTACACATTAGCACACATATTGTCCAAATTGTCTCTATTCGTGTACGGTGGGCATATTTTTAATTTTCTGTCGCGGTTTTCAGTATACATGTCTATGACGCCCCACTGACGGAGCAGTTTAAGGCAATTTCGTATCGCGTCTGTGGATACCGCCTCACCTGTGGAAACAAACAATATATATTTCAACCATTTTATATACTCTATATGTTTAATACTAATAAAATATGAGATGATGTAAAGAATGAATCTCAATTAAGCAAATTACAATTAAAAGCACTTTTTAAAAATGTATATTTTATTTTAATATTTAAAGTATATATAAACCATCTTAATCATTTTCCATAGTAAAAAATATATATATAGCTTCAATCTTTTAATTTCATTTCAATTTGTAGTTCAAAAGCTTTATGAGATCAAATGAGTCTAACTATAGTTTATATTGTCAAAGAATGGTACTATTATAAGACTGAGATATACCAAACATATTTTATACTGTGTATATTAAAATAGTGCCGACCGGGACCGGTACAGTTGGTCTTTCTAAAGGGATGTACTAGCTTTTTAATCGTGACGATTTATACGTATACTTTCTAACTGAATCAATCACTATTAGAGTGAAATCTTCCTTACCGTAGAGCATAGTGCCCTTAGTGCTGGCCTCTAACAGATCCTCGAGCGTGGCGCCCACAAGTTCCTTGACCGTTCGCGTATTTTCAAGGTCACTGACCGGGCTCTCGGGGTCACTGACACCACAAGCACGCACGCGGCGACACGTGGCCGTGTACGCCTCCAGTAGCGGACGCAGCGTGCGCAGCAGACGACGGCTGCGGACAGACTGAACATTACAGAACAGAACCGGGGGAGGTAGAAATACAACATGAACTACTAAATACTAGCTTTTGTTACAGAGGAGATATGAAATTGATGTATTGTAAAAATTGATTTATCGAACTGACCGTTCAGCGATGGCCTCCTCAGTCTTTGACACGCTATACTTGACGAGTCTCATGGGGTCTGGTCGCTCGTCGTCGTCGTCGTCGAAGGTCGCCGCAAAGCGTCGCGCCCAGCGCTCTTCCTCCAGCTCGTCCGGTTTCTGAAACAGTTATACATTAGTATGCCATCGCTCTGGTACTAGGCATCCAAACAGATATAGTCGGTGAATTTGTGAAAATAATTATTTATTTGTACAATCTATGATATACAGCCTTTATTTTTTTAATTGCATGTCTGCAAAACTGTAACAAATTTACACAAATATGATATAGATTTTAATGAAGATTTTAACATTTCAAAAACTATAAAATAAACAAATTACGGGAAATTTGAAACTACTGAAACAATAAACCATAAAAATGGTGTTCAGCTAAACATAAAATAAACGGTAAGGATTTTGTACAATTTCATGAGATGACATCATCATATGAGCAGCGTACACGTACACACGTACACCGGTACACACGTACACATTTACACACGTACACACGTACACACGTACACCCCTACACCCGTACGCACGTACACCCGTACACACCTGTGTGTTAACTAGAACATCGTGCTCTATGAGCTCTTGGAGCGCCTCATTGAGTTTCTCCTCGATCCTCTTGCAAGGAGCGCACAGGATGAACTCCTGACTCATGATCTCGCTCAGCTCCAGTGACGCCTCCATCAGCTCGGAATGTCGTATTAATTGATCTTCCCCTTCCTTGCGTATGATACTCTCCAGGGCGGTCGCTGAAATAATATTTGAATATAGAATGTTAGTATTTATACATATTTTAAGTTAAGTTTAACATTTGTGTATAATTTTCGATTCTTACCCACTATAGCGGAGGCCGCGTAGTGGGCTACGACAGCGTTGGCGTAGTACGAGAGCTCGAGCGAGGCCGCCACGGAGCCCTGCGGTCGGTGTACTCGCCGGGACCCCGCACCCTCCGAGCGGACCAGAGAGCTGCCTAGGGTCTCCAGCTAAGGATAAATTACTCATTACATATAACATATAATTAGATATTAGAGAAAAATATACAAACACAGGGTATATACTGTTTTCTTCTTATTTCTAACATTTAATCAGAACTATTATATCATATTTATAGTTTTGTTGCTATTAACGTCATGTCAATGAAACAAAAAGAGAGAATCAAAAACATATGTATCTACAAATTCGTAGTTCATTATTTTACAATCCTCAGCTTTAGTCCTCAGTTCGCACTGTACACTCACACGCACACACAGGTCGCTATCAGAAAAGCAACGACACTCTCAGTCCCCTTCACACACTGCCCTCAGTCACACACATAAACTACATCACCATAAAAGCAGCAAAACTTCGGCACACAGTCACACCGCAACACTATACAAGCAGGCAAGTACACACACGCACACATACGCTCCACCCCTATATAAGCTGTGGGCGTGGCTCGGCAGCCAGTTCGTGCGCGTGACTCACCGCGCGCGCCAGCACGAGGCGCGTGTCACCGCTGTAGCCGAGGTCCCTGCCGGCGGCGCGTAGGGCGGCGCCCCGAGCGCGCACGGCGTCCTGCAGCGCAGACGCGGAGCAACCTTCGCGTTTCTCCGTCAGCAGCACGTACGACACCACGTTGGTGCACATCAGCGCCGTGGACTTGGCCGCGTCTGCGAATATTCAGTCATATTGTACTGTAGAAAATTCGGTAATTAAAAGAAGGCTAACTCATATGATGGACCTACAGGCAGTTAGTATTTTGGAAATATTTATTATATATATATATTGTCACGAGCTAAAACTGACCATTATTTTATTTCTGATATAAAATTTCCCGCATGTTCATTATTTTTAATGTTTCGATTTATTTCTACTCATTTCACATTTTTTTGTTAATGTTAAATTACAACATTGGGTGTTAAAAAAAACAACATTGCCGGGTACATATATTAAAATTGAATTTAATTCATCTAACGGTATCAAAAATAAAGTATAGCGTGTAATAAGATTCGATCTATATTAGCAGGTGACACACGGACAAAGTGATATCTTCTTTTAAATTAATCTCTGCAATCAGTGGCAAATTTTCCAATGGAAAAATTTACAAAACGATAGATTTGTAGCCAAACACAATATACGCCTGTTGCAAAGTCAAAGCTGACCTTTTAGAACATATATTTATATTTACTGAGACTTTCGAAAATATGTACCGAGTGAGCCGCAAAAGCACTAGATATAAATTAAGAAAACCACATTACAACTAGTAAAATAATAAAATTAATAACGCGGCAAAATTAACTAAACACCAGATTGTCATACAAATACATTCATTCATAAATGAATGTAATTACAACACACTTAAGTAAGTTAAGTTGATTGAATAAAAAATGATATATCCTCATTTGTGATTCTCTATGGTAGCTAATAGTCTCACTCACCATAGACAAGATGTCTGCCGATGGCCTCCACCATCATCTTGTGGTCTGTGCTCACATCGTTCCCGAACAGACTGCAGTGACTGTGGTTGTACAGGATCTGCTGATCGAGGTCCACGGCTAGATTGTTGCTGGATTTCAGAGGAGCTTCCAGCGGAGCCTTCAAATGATTGTACTTTTGAAATGAAGTCACCAGCTCCTGTTAAAGATTTTTGAAAGATTTAAATTTATTTGAAAGATTTATGTAACATTATATAGAACTACCCGCCTATTTAATTCTCGAAAAAAAAAATATTTAACAAACACATATTATAATCATATATTTTTTTAAATATTGTGTGTAAAGTTATTGCGCGCCATTCTATCTCAGCTTATATTTTTTAAGATCGTCTATATCCTTAAATTTTGACAAGAAATAAATCATAAATCCTCACCTTCAAAGATATAGGCTGATTAAAATCCACTCGTATGCTCCCATGGTTGGTGTTCAGGGTCCTCCAGATGCCCCTGAGCGCCGACCAGAAGGTCTCCATCTGTTTGGGCATCCCCAGCTGTTCCCTGACGAAGTTACCATCCACTAGCTTGTCATAGTTCAATGTGACCGGTACCAGCAGCGCGTCGTCGATGGTACCATCCAGATACGCGTCCATTATCACGGACAGAATGCCAGCTGGAATTATTATATATATTATAATATATGTATTTTTCTATTTAATCTATGATATATTTTTTTAATTGTATATTATCTTATCTCTTTATACTCACCTACCATCTTTTTATCCAAAAATGAAAGCATGAAATTTGAGATCAATAAATATAGAAAAAAAACATTTTATATAATAATTATAAATAGTTATTATACCTTTAGGTAGTTGAGGTTTCCCGGTCCTAGTCCTTCCACCCTCAATGAAAAACTCTAGATTATTGTTAGCTGCTAAGCTATTCAGTATATATGCCCTGAAAAATAACATTGAAAATTTACAAATCAACACAAATATATGTAAAATGTATATTTGAAATTGTATATCAACATGTTACCCATGTAATAGTTATTTATATTTTAAAATAAATATATATACAATGAACAATTCATCAATACAGACAGATTCTACTGACCTCTAGGAGTGTATTTATTATATTATTGAAATATGTAAAGTTGTATGTATGTATATATATGTACCTCAACGCAGATTTATAAATGGGGTCACCGTGATACTCCGAGCCGTCAACTCTCCGTCGGATGAAGAACGCACCGCACGCGCGTAGGAACCAGCTGACAAACAACACATTGAAATTTAAATTAGTACTTTAATTTTCTCTATCAAACAACAAAGAAACAGTCAAATATTATCATATATAAATATATACACATAGGTCTTTACTTAGAAGAGTCATCGTTTCGTTTGTCACATTAGAAACTATAGGTGCAAACAAAACACAAACACAGTTGGCATTCCATCGGGACGCTAATACACGCACACACGCATACAAACACATAAATATCACATTGCAACAACGCCGGGGCGCACCCACGCTCACCCAAAGAACGGTATCCGCATGTTATCCCCGGCGGCGACGAGCGGCGGCCGCAGCCCGGTGAGGTAGAGCGTGAAGGTGACGAGCACGTAGTCGAAGTGCGAGCGGTGCAGCGGCACGAACACCAGCGGCAGACCCGCCTCCTTGGCGCGACGCAGGCGGGCTACGCACGCGCCCCGCGACCCGCACCCGCCGCCCGCCACGCGACGGATCGCCTTGTGGCACAACCACGCCACCAGTCTGGGGGGGGATTATTTATTTAATTTTTAAGCAGCGATTTCTTCCACACATCCTTATGGGTAGAAAAATTGTAGGCTAATCTGGTTGATATAGGTAGATGTAAAGTTATTACAAAATACGTGGAATTAAATACACACTAGTACATATACCAACGAACACAAACCGCATAGCAGTGTTTTGACATGGCTCAAGCTCATTTTGATTGACTTTTGTTAGATAAAATAGTTTGCAGTTCCATACTGAATTAGAGAGAGAAGTAAAAAATTCAGGAACATAATTTTGGTGAAAGAGTTGAAAGAAAGTATAAGCCGACATTTTTTCTTGCTAAGTTCTTTACCATGGTCACGACAATGTCGTCAAAGATCTTGGACGTAAAATTGGAGTCTGCGTGTGTCTTTGACACTGGAACAGCAAGGTATAATTCGCTAGTGAACCCAATATTATGCCGACGCAACCAATAATGATACACTGATATTTCTCAGATTTTTTTAAAACCATATAATTAACTTCCATTGGAGATTGCGGTCAGGCTTTAATACTGGCTAACTTCAATGATGTTAAATGACGATATATTTGAATATCATTGTATCTACAATATGATGACGATGAAAGGACGGATCCAGCAGAGACATTCCACCAAGATTCCACCTTATTAATCTGATTGCGCTGTTGATGCCATTGAAGTAAGTTCGCAGAAGAAATAAAATACCAGCCTATCAGAAATCGTAACAGAGTAAATAGACAATCGTAGTCAATATTGTTAAACGCATTGGTAAAATCTAACAGTGTTGTAGTAGTTAAATGTTTCTTGTTCATTTTCAGTTCAATGTGATAGGTGATCTTAACTAGCAATGCGACAGTTCTAGATCAGGATGAAATTCAGACTGAAAGGAGAGGCTTGTTGAGAAAAGACTTAAATTGTTCACCGATAAAGTTCCTAAGGTTTTGGAAGAAAGGTATAAAAGAAGTAGACGAAAATCACCGATAATTAAAGAAATAATTTTAAATTTTCCAAGCATCGATAATCGATAATTTTACTGGTGATGATGGAATAGTTGATATCGGAGATCTTGGATGTTTAGAATTCTATTTTGACTGACAAAGAACAGCGTAACAAGAAATATCCAGTATGTTTCTAACACCAAACTCACTCAATGAAGAAAGGACAGCAGTTAAAAAGCCAAAAATATGGAGATGGCAGAAACAAAAAGTAATTTAGCGCTCATTTCTTATTAACTCTGTCAGTTAATTCACGCTGCACTACGACGGTTGTATGTTTAAGGTCTGGTTTAGTGGGTTATCAGAAATAGTTGCATCTACGGGAGACCTTCCACTGGGTCCTTTCCCAACGTGTAAAAAACACTTTAAAGGATTTCAATGTATGTTTCAGCGTATCGATTTCGGGAATTTAATACAGTTAGTGAGTAAATTATTTTAAGAGGGTCAGTTTATTTGGGACTCATTCGGTACAGTAAGTCTGGGGGAGGTAGACAAGGTTAGTCACTAATTTTTTTTAAGGCATTCCATACGATAACAGAGTCAGTGTTATCTTGGAATGCCATATCATTAGTCAAAGCCAGCCAATGGAGATTCGATGCAGTTAATTAAAATCTAGTTTATAGAGTAATAACTTTATTGTTATTAATTTTTAATGTGCATATATTAAAGATATGTTACACTCAATATTATTTTGATTTCAATTTATTAAGGAGTCTATAAATTTAAATTTGGAAAGTTTTTAAGAACTGGTCTGATAAACATTTTACTGGTGAAGTATATTCAAGGTTTGAGGTACTAGGTTCGAGCCCATTCAGGGTTCTTATTCATGAGCTCTAAGCATGGCGGTTCACGCGAGTTCATGCCGCGAGTCCGCCACGCTTAGAACTCATGAATAAGAATCCTGAATGGGTTCGAAACTTGTCGGCCACATTCCGATTTCATTCTAAGTGAATACAGCCGGGTAAATATAAATATAATAGTCATGGTTCACGAAAGTTTAAATAAAAAAACAATATGTTTAGAAACTTACTTTAAAATATTATTGGACATAGCTGAAGATATGTCTCGTAATACTTTCATGGCTCGTAGCTCCACTCGCTTATTGACACTTTCTGCTGTCTTGGTACCATCATGGCCGTTGGCTTTATTCTTTAACTCTTCGCGTTTTGTATCCTCTAGAGCTCTAACGAAGCGCTCGTCTTTCATGACCTAGAAATAAAACAATACATTTGTATGAGTTTGTAAATCTTTATGTACAGATTTACTTATATTTTGATGTAGTATTAATTTCTTTCTCAAAACTATTAGGTATATGGGTAGTTCTAATAAAATGGAGTTTTCCGCGTCTCGCCTAATATAACATAGAAAAAATGTTACCAACTAATTTCTTAATATGGTATTCTGTTATTAATCGCTGCTCCTGATTGGCCACTAAAAGTTATTAAGATTTACAACTATTTTGTTATAGAAAAAATAAATTGAAATGCCAAATTCTCAGGATCCTGTAGTGTCCTTTTAACAAATTCTAGGACAAAGTGCGTTGTGATTTACTTAGGTTCTACATCAAGGCAATAAGTGAGACGCCAATTAATAAGTTTACTATTTTTTCTTGCTAGGTAGAATAATAATTGTCTCTTTTTCCGAAAAAAAATATAAAACCATCCATTACTTGAGTGACGGTGACAATAAAATGGGAATAATAAAATATTCTTCAAGCTATCTTCTAACATGACAGATATGTTACCCGGACTAACACACTGGACTTGGAATTACCACGGAGCAGGCCGTCGTACGGGAGCAACAAATGACGTCATTGAAGAAGCAAACGTTGATCTCAATTGAATTTAGTTGCTTTCCTCAGTTTCCTGGAGACAAACTCAGTTTCCTGCGGCTTTATTTTCTTTAAATGATCAAAAACTATTAAAAATATTGACTGTTCCACATAGGATACGCTAAAAGACATTATACCCTTATTTAAATTTAAAATATATAAAAAATGTCGAGCCTTTTTTTTCGTCCTATTTTTGTAGAACTACCCATATATTACTTTGTAAAGATCGCCTTTAAAACATTTAAAGTTTACGAAATAAACGATAAAAGTATAATACTTACATTGGGCAGTACATCTTTGTAGTCGTAGTTAATGAGGTGCACGCACTGCGCCAGATCGCAAAGATACCGTGACACCACACCCCCGTTGGCAAACGTCTGACGTCCAATGTTCAGAATATTGATCACGGAACCCACCTCCTCTGCCTTGGGATCCTTCCATGAGTCCTGAAAAATATTGCATGTGATTTATTTCTATTTTATAAGTTTCCACAGCCTATATTTTCTGGTCTGTGACAATTCTTTTTATGAGCTGGTGGTAGATTTGACAATTAAACAATATTTTGTATAAAAATGACTTTTAATTAAAAAATATATATAGTAATAAGTCGTAACGGCTCATATCATCGTACTTTTATGATATTGTACAGAGATAGGAATTTTAAAATTTAATTTTTAAATATTATTTTAAAACTGTGGAACCCCAGAAATAATTTATCAAAATTCGCAATTTACTTATTAACCTACCAAGGATAGCAAACTCTATCTATTTTTAATATTTCCGTCCTAATAACTTTACTGGCATTAGGCGAAGTTGTCTCGATAAGCTGTCTGCTGTTGGAATGTCGGAATATGTATGGCTTGCTAAGGTTTTGCAATTGCTATGAAGATGACAATTCTTGCGTCCCAATATTTAGAAAGGTATCTTTTGTCATATAAATGTCAAACGTAAGATTTTGGCAGATGGATCCCTTGTAAAATTAATTTATATTAGGTAAGTTTTAGAAAATAATTACTGAACTTCAAATAGTTGAAGGCGTTATATCGTAATAATAGAAAATTTTACATTTTGCCTTATCTTCCGTTCCGATCCGATCATTAAAAACAGTCTCTATCTCTAACTATTGTAAAGATAACAGAAATAGGTGAATATTACAAGCTTTGCCATATTAGTATTATTATTTGCAGCTTTAAGGAATCAATTATTATTATTTTTTAACATATTAATTGTTATGGTATGGTTAAAATTACATTAAATTTGCAACAATCAATCTAAATTTACACAAAACGCAATCAAAGCTACATGGCCAAGCAGCGTATTTATTTATAACTATAAATGTATAAACAAAAACAATCAACATACGTTTATCTAAAAATAATTAAACAGAATTATAAGATCATGATAGTACGAGTTAATGTTAATGTCTTAAATATATATATTTTTTAATGGCGTCCATAATTGGGCAACGAGTGAAACAACTAAATGTACTTATTACGCATTCCTATAGTTTTTTTACTGTCTAATAAAAAAAACGTAACAGTATAATAAAAAAACTACCGTCAATTGTTTTATAGTAAAATATGAGTAATTGTACCATAGGTTTATAGCATGTTCAAAGCACAGGCGAGGTCGTCGCTCCTAGCGCTGTCATTGGCCAGCCGGTATCACGCCACGCGATTTTATATTTGGAACCATTCAATGAATGAACAGTAAC
The DNA here is from genome assembly GCA_963555665.1 of Dircenna loreta. Lineage (NCBI taxonomy): Eukaryota > Metazoa > Arthropoda > Insecta > Lepidoptera > Nymphalidae > Dircenna > Dircenna loreta. Next base: position 10,830,415 of record OY743099.1, on the reverse strand, counting down.
CGATGCGCACGCGCATGCCACACAAATTGCCAATATCGTATCGCCATTATACACTATAGAATTAACCGGATAAATAAAGTTGTTACGTAATATATAATATAATAGAGCAATACTGAGCTTTTTATTTTGGACGGATTATCTGTAATAATCGTCTACTACAATCATAAGCTAAATTCTTTGGCTATTATTAGATATTAAAATGTCTGTGAATTAATATATTTACTTTGTGTTGACGTCTCGTTGTTACATAGTTTAAAAATATGAGTATGTGGTATTTAAATTATCAACAGTGGAGTATGTAAGCATACATCAATATTAAAACAACTATGTATTGCTATCTAGCTGGATTACTTTCTATTAAACCTTTTAAGATACACGTGTTAAATTTTCCCAAGTAAATTAAGGAATTTTTGTAATAAATATTTATATAAAAACGACTAATCTTCACTAAAAAAAAATATGTAGTGTACTATTTACTACTAATAAGTAAGTAATGATGTTTTCCGTGACATAATAACCTAAACTCATTTAAAACCTAAGTGGCGCACGCGCATATTTTAGCTTTTCTAATTTGTTGCAATCAGTTCAATAATTGAATAAGAGACATATCCAATATCTTATCTGTGTTGTTAATATGATAACAAATTTTATATGATTTCATTTTATTTAAATATTAAATGTAACTATAGATTTTTCTTCGTACTGTATTAATTCATAACGAACTGGCTGATATATTTGATAAAGGATTTAAAAAAAATAATAGCTAACAACATTAAAAACCGTAATTTTTGATGTTTAAAATAGCAAAAAGAATAGTTCGTATAATGAGTGACAAATTGCGTGGATTAGCGTGGACAACAGACAAACAGATGATTTAGCAGAAATAATTATTTATGTTATTTCGTTATACTATTAAAAAATACATATTTCTTATAAATCTGTAGAAATATGTAGTGATATTAAACTTTCTATAAGTAATGACTCCTGCATTAGAGATAATAAATAGTTTGCGTGGTTTTGTCTTTGCTGCAGATTTAGAAACGCCATCTTTGGGAATCGCACCCGAGACTTTTGGCTCTGCTGATGCAAAAGTAACCGGATAACTAACCACTAAACCAATAGGCCATCATACTTTCGCCCGATTTATACCAGAGTCACACATACTAATAAAAAATACCTATGTCGCCTCTAACAATGGGTATTTATTAATAAAATATAATGAAAATGTTATGGAAACTATTACCGTGAGAAAATACGTTTAATCAATGACTCGTTATCGACTGAATATTTCACAAACATGGGGCATGTGCAAAGGCATAATATAATATTATGTGATTGCAATAACTATAAATATTTATATATGTAGATATAAAGTCATTGAATAAATAATGAATATTATAGATTATACGACCTGTCAATTAGGGTCAACTAGGGTCAACTTGGGTCAACTTGGGTCAGGAAAGTTGACTTTATGAAAAAATATTTTTTTAAGAAGTAAGTTTTGAGTAGCACAAAGGCTACTTACACTAAGCTTTATAGTAAGTCATGTAACATAAATATATATACACATATAGTCATGTAACATATATATATATACGCAGAAAGGCTAGTACTAGTAATAGTAAACAAATGCCTAGTAGAAGTAGTATATACAAATAAGATAGTAACATACATAAATGTATATTAAATAATAATAAATATGCAACAACTGATACTGTGAATCTGACCATCCTTAATTTTCTAGTAAATTATACTCAAGTGGGATAAGTACAAAAAATACTCTCCAAAAACCAAATAGATAAGGAAAAATATAAACATAACGGTAAGTACCAAGGCGGTCGATAATCCGAGATCGGAATAATGAGGAGTTGACCAAGGGCCTGCCCTTGGACCGATATTACATTTAAATTATTTAATTGACAACCAAAGAGGTGTTATTTTTTTAATCTATATTTTGATATATAACCTTATTCAATTAACATAACCTAAGGACTGTCAGATTGATAATGATATAAAATTATACATAGCAGGTGTGTTATTAGATTGAAATAACATAACCGTTTTAAGTTAACGGAACTACCCACCAGTTACCCATTACAGCAGCAAAAAGAGGCCAATGCGGGTCAATGGGATGAGAAAGAGATATAAAAAGATATGACCACGACTTATTGGAAGGATGGTCGTTATTTGGTCTCTTGTCTCGATTGTAATGAGTTCGAACCTCACACTAAAAAAATATTGTTAAAAAATACACATGTTTTTCTAGTTATATGTATAATCTGTACCTGTTTTTAAGAAATAGTTTATGTATGTTTATTATTTTTCTAATACTCGTGGAACAAGCTTTGCTTAGTTTGGAGCTAAATTAAACGTCCGAATATTTATTATATACAGATAGAAGACTACCAATAAACACGAATTCACGAGAAGATTCAACATACAGCTTTATTAAAGAAACAAAATCGTAACTAAGATAATTTAAAAAAAATTACAGTCCGGTGATGTTATATCCTACCATATTTAGCGGGTCATTGAACTAAATCGCCAACAAGTGGGAGGGGTGTAACGGTATCAAAATTATGCGTAAACGTGCAAGCATGTATTGTAAGACGTCCATTATTAGCATATATCATTAAAACTATTTGTTTGATATTTATTGCTCTGTTGAAAACAAAAATTACGTAATGTTTGAGAATATTCATCAACATGTATAGTCATGTTAAGTTTATTTAAAATGTAAACCGATACGGGCAGGGAATCGAACCTGGGAACTCTGGAAAACAGCCCCGTCGCTCTACTCACCGAGTTACCGTTTTAGATACGGTACGGCGTTTTATACTGATGCGGTAGCTCAATTGTAAGAGCGACGGAACAGTTTTCCAGGGGGTCGCGGGTTTGAATTCCTGCCCGTATCTGTTATATTTTATTACGTATCACATATAATATTTCATCAGAATCAGTCCAGTAGTTTTTGCGTAAAAGCCGGACAACAGACAGACGGACAACAATTTCAAATGAGTTTCTTTGGCCTGTGTTACTTGTATAGAGAAGAGGTATTTTTTTTAGTTTTTCTTCAATGTACAGAATTGAACTCTTCTACAGTTTTATTATAGATTTATATATGTATAGATTTATTCAAAATAAAAAGTACGTAATTAAAAATTATAAATAATGTTATCTTTCTTAAAAGTGTTTCTTTCGTTCTTTTTTTTCTATTTATATATCCTATGAATCCACCTTGAATTGCCCTTTGGGTATCGCCTGAGGTGCATACTGAATATTTCTATAACCATGAAGTGTCAGTGGTGACCTCAAATGAAGACGAGACTCATAGATTTATTGGTTAAAGTAAAGAATTTAACTATTTACTTCGAAATATACTAATGTATGGGAAATTAGGTATATATCTTCAATATTAATTTAGTATAAGAGGAATGGAGAAACAAAAGTCGATATAGAATAGATGTTCTCGACCTTATTTTTTAAATCATTTATTGATTATTACAAGTACGATAGTACAATGTACTTTGTACTAAAGATATGTTATTATCACATCCTTATTAGTTTCTGAGGGATTACTATTTGATTTAATATTTATAAGATTAAATATCAAGCTATTGTTCTAGGATTAAATTCACAAATTTTGTATAGATAGCACATTTATTCCTAGAATCTCAGATTTTGTATAGATAATAAATACATTTACTCCTCAGTATTTTATTCATATCGTCTCAGATTTTGTATAGATAGCACATTTATTCCTCAGTATTTTATTCGTATAGTCTCAGATTTTGTATAGATAGCACATTTACTCCTCAGTATTTTATTCATATAGTCTCAGATTTTGTATAGATAGCACATTTACTCCTCAGTATTTTATTCATATCGTCTCAGATTTTGTATAGATAGCACATTTACTCCTCAGTATTTTATTCATATCGTCTCAGATTTTGTATAGATAGCACATTTACTCCTCAGTATTTTATTCATATAGTCTCAGATTTTGTATAGATAGCACATTTACTCCTCAGTATTTTATTCATATCGTCTCAGATTTTGTATAGATAGCACATTTATTCCTCAGTATTTTATTCATATAGTCTCAGATTTTGTATAGATAGCACATTTACTCCTCAGTATTTTATTCATATCGTCTCAGATTTTGTATAGATAGCACATTTACTCCTCAGTATTTTATTCATATAGTCTCAGATTTTGTATAGATAGCACATTTACTCCTCAGTATTTTATTCATATCGTCTCAGATTTTGTATAGATAGCACATTTACTCCTCAGTATTTTATTCATATAGTCTCAGATTTTGTATAGATAGCACATTTATTCCTCAGTATTTTATTCGTATAGTCTCAGATTTTGTATAGATAGCACATTTACTCCTCAGTATTTTATTCATATCGTCTCAGATTTTGTATAGATAGCACATTTACTCCTCAGTATTTTATTCATATAGTCTCAGATTTTGTATAGATAGCACATTTATTCCTCAGTATTTTATTCGTATAGTCTCAGATTTTGTATAGACAGTATATTTACTCCTCAGTATTTTATTCAAATAGTGACAGATTTTGTTTAGATTGTACATTTATTTATATAATCTCAGATTTTGTATAGATAGTACATTTATTCATATAGTCTCAGATTTTGTATAGATAGTACATTTATTCATATAGTCTCAGATTTTGTATAGATAGTACATTTATTCATATAGTCTCAGATTTTGTATAGATAGTACATTTATTCATATAGTCTCAGATTTTGTATAGATAGTACATTTATTCATATAGTCTCAGATTTTGTATAGATAGTACATTTATTCATATAGTCTCAGATTTTGTATTGATAGTACATTTATTCATATAGTCTCAGATTTTGTATAGATAGTACATTTATTCATATAGTCTCAGATTTTGTATAGATAGTACATTTATTCATATAGTCTCAGATTTTGTATTGATAGTAAAAAAGTTAGTTTATACAGCCGCTACATCTCTATAAATACTACAATTGGTATGTCGTAGATATTTGGTTGTATTTAATTGGTGTCAATGACCTGTGGCTTATAATTTATTTCTTCATGATCATCTTGTGACCAGCTCTTTTCATGGTCAATAACAAAACCGTTATAATCAATGTCGATAATTATTTCTAATCTAGAAATATTCGACAATATTGCCTGAGATTCTGTCCTTATTAAAAATGAGAATTGTATCTTGGAGACGACTACTTTTATTTCCAGACTTGCCACGTCTGGCTTTAGATTAAATAAACCGCACTTAAATCGGTTCATCCGTTTGAGCTATGATGCCACAGACAGATACAAATACACATTTGTGTAAATATTTTCGTTCATTTTTACATAGGGGTTATACATAGTGTAAATTATGAAATTAAAATTAAAATATATTTTTAAGACAAACTTCCTATTTTTTATTATTTAATTGAAATTGAACACTAGTTTCAGGAGATCTCAAGGTGGAACCTTTTTTCAGAATACACGTTAGTAAGCCGAAGAATCAAATTTTAACATTACCAGGTGAAATAATATTATTAAATTTTAAAAAAAAGCAAATTTTTTAATTTTTAATGTTTCAGACATTGAATTTTTTCATCCATCATGCAGGTAATTTCCAAACCAGAGGACAAATTTTGTTACACAAAAAAAAAAGAAATTTCGAATACATTTTATGTTTTTCAAAAATTTTTTTCCTTGACCTGTGTATATATATTTATAATAATTAGATTTTATTTATTAATTGATAAAATTAACTTGTTTATTTTTTTAATTTACAGATTTTATAAACACGGCGTCAGGAATTGTTATCAAAATAGTGCTTTGTTTTGACACATACATTTAATATGTATATAAATAACATCAAAACAAAAGTAACACGCAATTGTAAGTTATATCTCAATCAAGTAGCATTATTATCAATAAGAGAAAATAATATGACAACAAAACAGAATTGATTGCGACAAATTGCAAACTATGCGTTATCGGCCATTGACCCGCAATGTCCTGCTTTTGAAGCCTTAATGACACATATAAGAGTATCAAAAGTTCAACGTTGATAAACAGCTCTGATTGTATCGTAATATAAGACGCATTTAACAAATAGACGTTAGATAATTGCCTTGTCACGTGTTATGCAATGTGACTTGAAAAAATGAACAGTCAATTTTAAAAAAAGTCATATGAATTGCACTCTTAAATTTAAAATATAATTTTTTATTTCAGATTGGCTTACATAGCTCTTAGGGAAATTCAGATTGTAATAGAATGGTATCAAAGCGTAGAGAAAAGCTGGCAAGAAACTCAATGGAAACTCTTTTAAATTATAAAATTAAAATTATCTATAGTAAAATTTCAGTCACAGTCGCAAAAAACTGATATGTGAAAATATTTATAATATACTAAGCTTTTAAAGTAATTTTATCACTGGAAAGATAAGTAAACCCTGACATGGATCTGAAAACGAATACAAACAGTTTGCAAAAACAGAAAAATATACCAAAACATTTTAAGATATAATAAAATAAATACTAATTTAACTTTATAAATTGTGTACTTTAATTAAAGATATCTGATTAAATAAACACAATTAAGGTCAAGATGAACGAAACGTTTAAGGTAAATCTTTAAACAAATGCCTCATCGACTTCATATCATTGCTGTGTGAGATCCGTGCACGGAAATACAATAAAATGTTCGTCCCTGAACCGTCGGTTCATTCCGTCGGCATCATTTCAAATGACTGATTAAAAAAATACATAATTGACAGTCGAAGAGTTTGTGATAGTTTTTATGGAATTTTATCTTAAAATAAAAAATATTCCACTTTCAAATATAATATAACATATAACATACCTCCGCCTAATATCTATATATACAGTAATACCCTGACTTACGCGAATTCGGACTTCGGAGTTACGAGGTTTTCTTTGTTGACGCAGTAAATATAATAAATATATATATATAACCAGTTTCCAGTTGTGTCCTAATTGTATACGAACCGTTTCCTGAATGTGGCCGACAAAAGTATTATTTTTTATATAGATTTTTTTTTTATATAACTTGACTCAGCAGTAATCTATAAATGACTAAAGGAGGTAGCCAATCCCGCTGAAAGTATGAGTTAAAAATTGACTACATTGATTATTATATTAACACTGGCACTCGTTAGCGGTAAAACAAAAATAAACTGAAAATATAAATTTGGATACTTATTAATATCGAATAAAACAGTAAAACATTATCTAAAACAAAAAGAAACGAAATAATATTATCATCTTCATTTAAACCTACCTATGCGTATGTAAATTTCCACATACTTAAGCCACAACATAAACGCATTGCCCAATGCGAACGAATCCTTTGTTAGTACAAAAGATGCATGTTAAATATATTACAAAACATACGAATATATCAATATGCAATTTACACTTTACACAAAGATAAGTACCTACATTGAAACAATGCCTTTTGTGTGTTTGTAAAATTAAATTTATTCTCCGTAATGCATGATTAAAGAATGAAGTACCTGTGTTTTTGTCCGGGTCAGGTTTTTAGTATTTCCGGATTAGAAAGAGACGAAAATTTTGATTAACTATTGTTTATACGTATCTCGTCCATACGACGTTTCATTTTATTCAAACAATATCTATTTATAAGACCAAGGTAATATTTCATCATCCTTATAAACTAAAGATAACAGTAACTCAATTATATATATAAAGATAACATTTATTTTTCTCCCTCGCGTATATTCATATATTTATATATACTTGCCTTTATATTATGGTGTAATTTTAAACTTAACCGACTATATATTAATGTAATTACACACCATTCCATAAAAATATATTTTAAAAACCATAATTAAGTCACCTCAAGTGATTGCGACAGATAAATAAAATTAATGACTCGTCACTAGTAGACAAGAAAAAATATTAAAATTAAGAATATTCAGAAACAATGCATATGTATAGTGGAAACCTAATAATTCATTAAAAAATTATAAATTAAAAATTATTATACAGCATCACCGAGATCTATGGTTATCTTTCACGACATCAACCAATCAGAAAGGTTGACACGGAATTTGACAGGAAATTTGCATTTTTTTTTTCATAATCAGCCTTGGAGTAAATGCGAGAATAATGAATTTACTCTGTGCCATTATAATAACCTGTCTTCAGAACCGTCTAGGTTCAATGTCACGCCATGGTCAATGTTAAATATATTATAATTACGGTGATTGTGATTATTTTAAAATATTATTTTTAATCTATTTATAGCCAACGAGAAGAATATGTGACGGTAAAAGATCATGGCCACCCATGATGATGCAGGGACTGAATAAATACAATAAAGAAACGTAATTGCAAATATACGATCATTTAAATTAACAAGAAAATATATCTTTAACAACATTTAAATCGAATAAGAAAACAAATCTTTGACAAACTTCGTGTTCTTGTCTTCATTGTGAATTCATCTTAAAAGCGATAAATATGACAAAGTCTTCACATATTGCGCAATATATCATCGTAAGTGTTGTTCGACACGAGACATATACATGAATTAGCATATTTATTACAAACAAACGTTTTCTTTAAAGATAAGCATCGGTAGTGTTCGACAAGGAACTTTTTAGGTCCTTTGTTAATCCTTAGTTATAAATGTGGCAGTCAACATTAGCCACCTTTACGGATATAGCTACCATCAATAAAAACCACATCAAGTGTAAAACAAATCAATATTATGTAAATAATGAATTCTAATAATTGAACAAAGTGTATGTACTGTACGTTAATATATATTTCTTAGTTTACTTAACTCATGTATTAACATAAATTGTTTGATCAGCGTTATTTATATAGATGTTGAGAATAGATTTTAAATCCCGCGACAATAGTAAAACAATTATTGAATTTAGACTCACTTAAAGATTAATTCATTTCTAGATATTAAGATTCTTCTTAATGAAAATGAGTGTGTTTTGTGATTCAGTTGAAGTTGAGGGAAATTCAAAGCAAAAGCATGTATTTAACCTTCGGAGAACCAAATTTAACACTAATGACGCAACAAAAGTATTACATATGAAGACTGTTCTTTAATATATACAGGAAAATGTTATTTTTGGGAACGCGTTATTTTTACAGATGCTCTGTAAGTTTATACAAGAGAGCTACAAAATATATTTATCTTTTGAGTATTTTATTAATTTGAAATCCATTATGAATTGATTGACGTTTTATTTATATGTAATTAACTACAAAGGTTTCCAATGATTTGTTTTTAATTGTTAGATGATAGACTTATTTCAACAATATCATAATTTTGTCTTATACACCTTATTGTTCCATAAACTATTAATTATCTAAAATACAAAAAGCTTATTAAATCTAGGTATAAATATTATAAAATATTAGCTAGCCTATCTCAAAAACCCCAAGTGAATGCATTCTCCAAATCGAATAAATTGAAAAGGCTTATCATTCCACACTCACCCTAGATAATGGCGCGCATCGTGAACATGCTAGTCCAGCCGGTGGTCTGATCTCCGGCTGAGGAGCTGGAACTTGCGGCTCCTCCTTCAGTCTGAATAGTGATGAGGCTCTGGACTGTAGACAGGAGTGTCATATTAATTTATATGATAAATCAACACTAATAATAACAGAGTTATAGGGAATTGAATGATCAACCCACCAAACCCATTTGATTTCTGTCAAATGGGTTTGGTGGGTTTGATGGATTTAACATCGTCTCAGTATTAACCTGCCTTTTTAGAACAATATCTCCACGCCTCCAGGATTCAGTCAGTAGTTCTGCATTAATACTTTTTTAAAAAGGAACTACTAAACAAACTGTTTAGTTTTATTATATTAATAAAGCGGATTTTAAGCCTAAAGTATTTATCTTATCTTTATAACCTTAATAATAGAAGATATATCATCTACCTGGCCTGCTCCCAATTATATGAGGTCGGAACAATATGACAATACCTTATACACTCTTCTAACATACGTCATTTCAGGCTTACTATTATAATATTAGTAGATGATAAAGCAAATGATCATATTTAATATAATATTTAATCATTTAAATTTAATAATCAATATGACATTAGTATTCAAATTTCGTCCCGTCAATAAATTTTCTTAATACAAATAAAGTAACAATTATTTCGTCTGTCTTATTGTATGATAATACTTTACGTAGGAACAAACAGACACGGTGCTTTTGAATAATTATGATATAAAGTTTGATTATTATCTTGATAAATTAAATAGGTTTGTTCTTACATTATATTTGCAGGTTATCAGTTCAATCGGATAACCCCTGGTTTATTATTATTAGTGGAAAATATTTATATTATTAGACTGTTTGAAAACGATATTCTAACGAAAGATTATTCTAATGAAATATTATATGATTCATATTGAGAGTGTATTGAAAATGTATAGACATGTTTTTGTCAGTTAGTTATTTTTTTCGATTTTTCTGATGTACCTATTTTTTCATTTAGTTATTTTTTCATACATTTAATTATAAATTAAATGTTAAGAGAGTTAAAGACTTAGTCCAGTAGAAATAACTCCTTAACAAAAAATTTAAAAAATCTGATGTCTTTATTAAAAGATTACTAAAAAGCATAACAATAACATATTAAGAAGTGAGATATTGTATATTTTGTATTGCGACGTAAATAGACAACTTTACGGCTGTCTACTTATTTTAAGCTACTTTGTCGGCGAGGCATGAACACGCTTCGTTAAACATTAGAACAGAAATGTTAATTACGTATAATATAATTATATAATTATTACTGGGTTCAGTGAGATATCAGATTTTACAGATTTTGTGTAAGGTTCAGTGTGATGGTATACATGATACAAGCATCTCGAAAAATGGGGTTACCGAAATAATATTATTTAAAATTAGTATAGTAATTTTTGACACTAATAAAGAAAAACATTACAAAATGGAGTTATTAAATTCTAATTTTTTATTTCTACTTCGACTAATTTATTATTTCTAATTCGATTTCAGAGACTAATGTGTACAAAGAAAGAACTTATTCCCAAAATTGGGGTTACTAAATGCAAAAATATTATATCTAATTCGAATGGCAATTCTAGGGACTTGAAAAAAAAAAAAGACAAACTCTTCTCTATACATATTATCAGTAAAAATATTCTACTTTGTATGGCAAATAAGATACTTGAGATAGAATGAGTAATTATCTCTGAACAATAGAACCTACAAAACCATTAATTTTTATTAACAATTAAACATTTATGACAAACAAACACGTAAGTAATATCCTTATATGGACTCTGTATTGAAATGGTAAATAATGTTAGAGAGAGAGAGAGAGAAAGAGCGAGAGATAGAGAGAAAATATCTGGAAAAGTGTCTGTAGAATAACTGGAATATATATCGTACAACGTATAAGTAATAAGTATGATATACGGCTTAAACTAAGAATAAAAGTTAAAAGATGAAAAGGTAATATAACCATCTTTCACCTTCAGACTTTATCATTCCCGTCTTATCAGATAAAACAAAAGAATCAAAGATGTGGAACTACAATACTAATCTCATAATATATGTTATGTAAAGCGCTGCAATCATCTTGCAGCGCTTGCGACAGCGGAAAGTTACGTGTCAAGAAATTCATATAAAAAAATATAGCTATTCCGCGAAAATATGGATCATGAGACTAGATTTTGACCAAGTACTCGCTTGACTGCTGGAAAACTAAATATTTCTTAACGTCAAAACCTGTACTAAGGGTTATAGATATAAAACTAATATAAAGATAGGACAAAGAGCAAAATTAGTTACTTAATTTATGAGTGACAATAACAGACCTGTAGATTAATAATGTATCTAAGATTGATATCAATCTCAGTTTGTAAATATATCACTAGTTTCGTTCTCTTAAGAACTTACCGTAAGTTCAGCATCAAGTTTAGCATACACATCGGCGTTGTGACGCCGGCGCGCGCGCACCGCCTGCCTCAGAGAGCTGGGATCACGCCCGCACCATCCCCCCACCCGCTCCCCCACCACCTCTAACATATCGGCTACACGGCTGTAACAAAAGGCTTTATTATTACTAGGTTAAGTATCATGATTTAACGAAATAATATCCATCAACATGAACAGGACTCGAACCCGCGAACTTAATTTTTTTAATGATATATTTTAAATCATTATAATAAAGAATAAGAAAGAAGTAGAATGAAACAAGAATGTTCTCTCTTTTAAAATAAAATTGCTGTAATAATGTAGTAATCCACTAACTGCAGAGACAAAGTATGTATAAAAAAATATAACGTCTTCATATAAAAAATGCATACATTTATTAATCCGTAAAAAATATAATAGGCTTAATGCCATCCAGACTATAATTATTTATTAATTTAACCGACCGTAATGGCACCATTATACGAAAATATTATACCGTACAAAAAACAGGGTGAAAAAATATATACCAGATACGGACATGGCGAAAAAGTGGTATCATTATTTACTACTTATAAAATATAATTGCTGGTTATTTGTTGCATAGTATATTCTATACATATAAGATGTAAACATAGTAAACATTTGCATAAAGCCATTCTTAACGGATAATTTTCTTTTTTTAATTAATAGAACGATACGAAACGTATTGAGAAGGTGCAGGGAGTGTATTTTTTTTAATAAACAACCTTCATTCAAAATTTTTTTAATTATTTATTTATGGATTTATTTCCCACTGGACTATTCAGCGCTCCATGGAACTGATTCATAATATTTAATTTAATACCATACGTTTATAAATCGAATTTAATTATATGAATCGTCGTTTACTTGTAAAGGTTCATTGTTTAAAAATATAGAGTTTCAGTTCATAACACATTAGTAGAAATATTATTCCATATTCTGTGAAACAATGAGAATTTTAAATTATTTGACTTTGACCTTGGAATTTTGATTAGTTTTAATAACAATAAAAAAATATATAATTATATTGACTTAAATTGTAAAACAAAAAGTCTTCAAACACGTCATTATATATATGTGATATATATATATATATATATATATATATATATATCACAAAACTTTTTTCTGCCTTGGTTTTTACTACAAGTACAAAAAACTGTACGCTCACAAATATACAAAGAACAAGTTTCAAGAAGTCAAAAAAAAACAAAAAAATGCGAATTCATATATTTTTCGTAAATATTTAAATAATTTAATAATTAGATTATGTTCGTACAGTTTATACTTCCATACAATAATCTATATCTGTTTTTGTTTTTGCTTTTTGGGAGCGATATAAAAAATGTTATTTATAAATAGGAAAATCGAAAAAAAAACTCTATAATTTTCTTTAAGAATACCCATTTTCATACCCTTTATTGATTATTTCATGAAAATGCTATGGAAACTGTTGCATTAAATGTTAATATTTTAAATAGCGTTCTAAGATTAAATATTTAATATAGACAATTATAAGTAGATACATTTTAATTTTATAAAATGCTCAAAAAATTATATGCCAGGTTAAAACCATCCACACATATAGACGAAACAAAAATAATAACCAATAAAAAAAAAAAAAAACAAACCTCGAAGTAAAGAACCAATAGAGAATAGCAGTGAAGATGGCCAGCTCGGCGGCACTGCTGGCCACGCGGACCCTCTCCACAACCGTCCATACATTTATCATTGTATCCATATTTGAATTCACATCACCAGTCCCGTTTAATAAAACACTTTGACCCCCTATTTTTATTCCACAACACTAACACTAAGGACGAACAACACGTCCGCACTGTGCGACACTCGGACGCACACTGATGTCTGACTGCAAATGTTATCAGAGCAACTTAATAATTGACTATAAACACCGCTGTCATGTGTGATACAGGCGGTAGTTCATACTGACCTATGATAAACTGAGACCTTTAAACTCTGCATAAAGGCATGCCTGTGGCTAATGTTAGGCTCTGACCATACATCGCTAGTATTCGTACTGAGATAATCCCGTGATGAGTCTTGACGGTATTTTTTTCTCTTGTCTTATAATGAATGAATGTATTTGTTCCAGGAATTCGTCTTTACTTTATTATAATGTTTTGATATATATTATTTGGGTTCTAAAAATTATATAAAAACTGTTTTAATTATATGTTGCAGTGGTTTTGGAATATAAAAAAAGCTTTTGAAGAACCGTTCGCAATTATTAATCTATCTTGTTACAAGTTTAACAAAATACACTTATAATCTTTAAATTCCTTATAGACGATGGATCTTATATTATTTTTAAATTGCACGCACGGTCAAAAGTCTCAACACGATCACGTGGAAACATGTATTTATATTAAATGACAATATTTATATTATTGGTGTAATTTTTTATTAAATACAGTTCAAAGGCCGAATGTCATAATTAAGTGACATTTCTTGTAGATCGAATATAATGAGTTTTTATCATACATATTTTATATGCAGTATAAAGGATTGATTCCATTTATTTTTTAAAGGTTATTTGACTTTGGGGATTTTTTTTTCTTTATTTTAAAGAGCACTGTAATACAATTGTTTAATAAATAATTAGTAATTATGTGTATTTTATAGGTTTAAAAACTTTTGCCCAAAGCTTTACTCGAATCCGAGAAACTAGCTGAAGATTTGATTTTTAATACATATTTTTTTTTGCAAAATTTGTAGTTAAGTTATTGGAAGGTATCTCCTGGAAACCAGAAACGGGACATGATGATTAATTAATAAACAGCAATTTCCAAACCCTATTAAAGTATATAAAGTTGTCAAATTAGTGATTTATATTAATTTTCATTAGATAGAGTCCGCCATGCCTGCAACTCATGAGTTTGAAGCATGCGTTTTGAAACTAATCTGGCAAATTCCGATAAATTAACGTGAATATATACAGTTATATACATATATATATATAATAGAGAAATAATTAGAGATTAATTAAATGTAACAAAATCAGAACACTATTCTATTATATGCAATTCTACACTGACCCAACAGTGTCGGGTAAAACCACAGTTCATTGTAGGCAAATTAGTTAGTCCTACATTTTACGCAACATTCTATAAAATGTCTTTATTCAGTGAAGCAATAGGTTTTTACTTTTATTAAACTCCAGTCCTAACAAACAAACCTAACATTTACATATTTTTTCGAACAACAAAACACTTTCATATATGTTTATTTTTATTTTCAGCAGACACCTATATATATATATTGAAAAGTTTAAATTATAAAAAAATCTAACAAAAGTTTATACATTTACATTTATTTTTTAGAAATACCTATGTAGACTATCTATCTCTATGTACATACTGATTTTAATCTACCGAATGTTTATTCTACCGCTAATTTTAAAATTAGGTTTTCTGGTATTCATAAACAACGTACTTCTTCTGGCATAATGCGTATCTGAATTCCGTTCACATTTTAAAAAATGGAATAATTATTATAATCAGTTATCGACAGACATCTGCGACCTTGGCAATAGCAACCACATATTGCATAATATTAAAAAAAACCGGTTTTAAAAACATAATTGATGCTTGAAACGCATTTTAGAGACTAAGGAGGTTTGTTTACATAAACCTTCTTTGTTTTTAAAATGCGTATTTGTTTTTTATTTTTTTTAATATTGTTCTCAGCTAATAATTGTTTAGTAATTGTCTTACAGTTGATGAAATAGATGTATACTAACCTAAATGAAGTTGCTCAACTTATAATATTATACGTGAATTTAATTTATAATAAGTATGTTGCTTCGCTCATTAAAAATATAGTCACATCGTATTTCGCGTATCGTGATGTAATGGAATACTAACTTACATTGCCTTTATGTATAAGGTATCCAAAATTGGGACGATGTACGAAAATAATTTCATTCGTCACAGACAAAGAAATACAGAAAAGAGGAAATTCCGAAGGGAAAAGAAAATTCACATTAAATATGAGTAGATTGTCTATTTTTGTTTCAAGCTGTATGTGTGAGTGAGTGTATATATGAGTTTTAATTTAATTTAGTGAGCAGTAAAGCAATATGAATCCAGTAACCTCATGAATTACAAATTGTTTTATTCGGACCGTGACAGAACGGCGAACTTCTGGCATAAGTGTATGTACGCTCTAAATCTTACATATTATCTGACGAAATGTATTATTCAAGAACTTCGACGTAAGATTTTCCTTCAATGACTACGAAGTCGACCAAATCGCGTGAATAGAAAGAGAAATCGGAAAATCGGTGGCAATATTGTTGGTTATTATTATTTATTTCCGGTAACATAACACTATAGACATTATTTAGGATATTTTCACAATTACCTGAAGAAAACAAACTCCAAGAATAACTAACCACTCATAAATATTTATTTATATTTTGGAATGTTAAAAAAATGCATATTTATATATACATTCAACACTTTTATATTTTTATATAACACCAAGACGTCAAAAATATCGCAACGAGTAACGTCTAACCCCACGCGCGTTCGAAGTATAACTGAAACACGGTGACGCTATAACCCTGTCATTCCGACTCCGCATTCATTTACGCGTACATACAAGCATTTCAAACGCAAAGAAATGTCTGTTTACCAAATTATTTCTTTCATAGCTGCTGTTTTTACATAAAAATCAATATTATTTTAAATTTTAACTTTTGTTTTGTTTTTAACAGCCATTTGCATAAGTAGAAATCAGCATTGAGACGTGATAGTTTGGTACTGAGATGTCACTTACTATCTGGTTTACATTTATATTCAATTTACATTAGAAACAATATGGACTAACTTATTATTATGAATGTAAAAAGGGCATTACTGTTGGTGAACTAGTGACAATTTTAAAATTTTATATGAATACATTTAACTTTCTTAATAGATAATTAACTTTAATTATTTTTTTTTAATCCTATTTTGCACATAAGCAGACATTTTCTCCTGTACATCTTAAGGTTTGATGGTAGAGAATGCATTGGATGCCTTTCTTAATTTCTTATTGAAACAGCAAATTGATCTAGTAAATTTGACATAACCTGAAACTTTGTCACATTAACCACTTTCAGGCCAACTCTACTAAAATAAGAGTATAAGACAATAATAAAATCATACGTTGTAGACCAAGTTTTATTTTAAACAGAAACAAGAGTTGTGATTGGCTCTCTGTCACGAAATTGACCAATCAGAATTAACAGCAATTGTTTTTTTGTTGTTACTTTATCGAAACTGGTTGATATTTTATTAATTAATTTATAATAAATTTGTATTCTAAAGATTAAAGATTATAGGTGAGACTGCTTCAGTAAGTCTTGGCTAGTGTATTGACACCGGCGTGGTTTTAGGCTTATTTTTTTTCTATGTTTGTTTTATTCAAAATGCAAAGCTAACCCATAACACGAACCCTTAAAATCTATAACAGTTTTAAGTATTTCATTAATTTTACAAAACATACTTCATGGTACGAGTTAACAATGTTTCATATAGTAAAAGAATGAATGATTTAAGATGACGTCATCAAAACTTCTTATCGATACATTATTAAAGTAATATTACTTTTAGAACGAATTCGAAAGTAATATCATTGTAATATTCCTATAAGAGTTCATGGTAGACATGTTGTATATATACAGTAGTTTGACAAGCTTTTTCTAAACTCAATAAGGCAAGGCAGGATTCCACTTCAATACCTACACAAATGTGTCTTTTTTCATACAAACATAAATTAAAATAAACTTATTTTTATATATAAAATTGGAACTCACCATCCAGACCAAATATTCTGAAAGCTGAAAGTTTGTATTCCCTGAAGAATAAACGAAAACATCGCAGAACTCATCAACCAACCACCTTTATACGCAAAGTTACACTCCGTAAAATTAAAGTATACAATAAGAAAACAGATAAACTTAAAAATTAATAGTAAAATTCATTAAACAAAACTGTTTAATAAGATCAACAAACATTAAATAAGATTTTTTTTTTTTTCACATACAATATATAGTCCGCTATTGATTTTTAAGCACTTAATATCTAATGATAAACAATTCTACCAATTCTGAAATATAACTTACAACAACTATATATACATACTATATGCTTTTATCCTAACATAGTAAAAAGTTTTTATTTAAAAAAAAAAAAAAGAATTTAGTGCCAAATAATATAAAATATAGAATTTTCTAACGCCAATACAACTATATAGAAAATATCCCTGAGAGTCACAGTTTATAAATAATTTTAGATACAAGATAATATTTGTGTATCATAAGTACAAGCGTACTTATTTATTAACACCGGCCTCACCGGTCTTTTAACATTAAATTATAATTTACATTCGAATTATCGAATAGATATAATTGAGAAGGAATATTGCCATTTATTCCAAAAATATTTTCACTATTGCTTATTTAATTTAATTATTAATTGAATTTAATTATTAATTGAATTTAATTATTAATTGAATTTTAAATTGAACCCGTGACCTCTGGGAAACTCTGCCATTGCTCTACCGATTGAGCCGTCTCCGTATCATATATATTGTAATACAAAATAATAAAAAAATATAGAACGAAAAATATAAGGTTAAGTGCAGGGATTCAAACCCGCTACCTCTAGGGATATTATGTTTTAATAAAATGACAAAAATGATGCTAACGTTTTCCGTTCCAGCTTGCTATGTGCTAATGTGGGGAGGGGGGGTGACCGGTAGATGACACAATTGCGACAAACCAACCGACAATTGCTTAACACTGGTGTAATTTATGGTTCTCGGACACACGAAGGGCGTTTTACAATGGCTACACCTAAATGAGGATGGAAATTAATATTTAAAAAAAATATAGCTGCTATAACTTGGACCTGTCTTCAATGTTATTTGTTTTCATTTGTAAGCCAATGTTTAGTGGTCCATCGGAAAAAAAATTATAGCCGCAGTCAATGGGATAAGTGAGAAGTAAAAGATTGTAGATGCTTTGTCGTTTTTGGTGAATAGGACGGGATGGGGGATTTAAGAGAGTGACAGTTGAGCTTCATAGTCGTACATTATAGAATACATTAGCTACTGAAATAAACTTCTGAGACGGCGCGACTATCCCGGTGAAGCCTTAAAGAAGATACAATTATTCCACCACATATAATAATACACAATATTTTCATATACAAAATACGTCATATATATCAACTCGCTTTATCTTTATAGAAACAGTACTCGTACTTTGAACGCACAGATAACAAATATACGCAAATGAGCAAAACAAAGGAATTATATTTTTATAGATACAAATCAAAACGTTAACACGAAAATCATATATTTTGATAAAACTTACAATATAATACAATAACAATATTAATACATAATATAAACTCGTCTTTACACGACAATGTTATAATTTTAACGAGACACGAGAAAAAGTTGATATCTTCAGATCTACGAGTTAATAATATAATTTGCAGAACGACCACAAATTATATGGTTTGTAATTAGTACAAGAATCTCTCAACATTCGTCTCTTGTGGTCCACAATTACCTGATTACCACTGAGTAGAGGATATTATTAAGTCTGAATTACACTTACGCGCCCATTTCATTATACTATTTAGCTACACTATTTGACCTTGAGAAAATGGCGAGCAGGAGTCTCCACGAATCAGAGAGAAAGCACGGTCCTCTCTGGTTGGTGGAGAATTAATTTCATTACTTTTCTACACATTTTCAAGGTCAACTAGTGTGGCTAAATCGTATAATGAAATGGGAGCATCAAGATTATAAATTATTAGTTGTTTTTATAAAATATTAATCACGTCATCACACACATGTCCTTATCGTAATAATTTCTTGTCAGCGGAATATGTCAAATCATCTGCACTCTTCTATCATACGTCATTCTCTTTGTCATATGTCATATTTGTCACAAACTCCACTCGTGTCTTCTTCAGTCACCCTATATGAATATTTCAACTAAAACACCAATATTATACACAATAAATCAGAACACTTGATTCTAATATATGAAAGAGTTGATTCTAATATTAGTTGAAAAGAGGGTAGTTATACGAAAAATTAAAAAAAAACTATAAAAGGTACATAATATATACACCTAAGTACCTCTCATCTCTTAGTCTTCAAAGCTCTCATGCTGCGTGTTTCAATCATTACTTCATATTTAACAAGAACTTACACAGCATCCACAATATGTCCACTGTCAAGGCTATCATTACAGCATCCGGCGGACATCTTAACTCTTATAATGCGTCTTAATAATACTGTCGTGTATCACCAATAATCAACAATGTTTTAAATGATTTTGATTAAATTTGTCTATAACATTGCTGATGTTAGGATATATATTTAATTTTAAATTAATTTGATAATAATGACATTTCCAGTTCAAATATTAATTTTCTATACTGCCACGTAAAATATATAAATTCTATACTGCTAAGTTAAAAATATTGGATAGGATATTTGAAAGAAGTCTAATAGACGTCGCCTCCGTCCCGATAAGACGATAATATAAACGCCTAAATTCATCAAATTGTAAAGCGGACTCGGTAGCTTAATTTGTAAAGTGACGGAACAGTTTCTCAGTGGTCGCGGGTTGCAATCCCTGCCCCTATTAATTTAATTATCATTCTACTTTTATTTAAAATAGTTAAGTACATGACCGAATATAAATATTTATTTGAATTTAACTCATATCTATTTTAAAATATAAAGTCAGTATAGAAGGCATATAATTCACTCAACAAGAATAACTTAAAAGAAAAATCTTTTATAAATAACGGAAATTGCTTTAACATTACTTCGCTATTCGAATAACTTTAAAGATATTTTAATTTAAATACCAAACTATATCCAAGAAACTAGACCATAGGTCTTGTCATCAAGACCTCAACGTGGTGATAAGGGTCCTTCCATAATACATCTTGGAAAATTGCGTCAATACATTAGAAGTCAACTTTGAACTGTCATATCTTATAAAATTATTGCATCTACCTAATTAAATCGAGATAACTTATCTCTCACCTTAACAATAACACATACACACACATAAGCTTTTTGTTGAGAATGTGTGAGTGTCATCAGATCGAATGCATACACACATTTGTTTTATGTCGGTATGTTGAGAATGTGTGAGTTTCATCATGTGAGTTGTCGAATACACACACACATTAATGTTATGGTTTTCATTATGTTGAGAATGTACGAATGCCATCGAGTAGATTGCACACACACAAACACACATTAATTTTATGCAGCTATTAATTATGTAGAGGTGTTAGTGACAGCCTCATGTTACTTTTGACATCAGATGATAAATAAATAAGCAAATTAATTCTTTTTATCTATAATTGCTTATTCTGATAGTGACAATCTTTCTCTATTTTTAAATAAATATAAGAAAAATAAATCGATACGGCCCGGGGATAGGAAACCGTGTCGTTCTCTACAAATCGGCATATCGTATCAACGGGACGGTTTCCGAGAGGTTGAATGGCTGCATGTATCGATTTATTTATCATTCCATATTTATTTTAAAAAAATTTACATGACTATATATTTTTAAAGACTTTTCAAACAGTATTCCTTATTAATGTTTGTTATATATTAAATCGATTGAATTGATTAAATTATAGACTTGATTGAGGAAAGTCAGAAGTCTGAACAAAAGGTTTATTATGTATGATGTATTTATTAGTATTCAATTGAGTAACAATTGAAATAATATAATTTACAAATAAGTATTAATAGTACGACAAACGTATTTATTTTTTTCAATATAATTTTAATGCCTTTGTTATTATAATATTAAATGGTATAAAGATTAAAAGTGTTTCCCTTGTTTAGATAGAAGTATTAAGTGTTGAACGAAACGTAAAGTAAAAAAAAAAGAAGATATTTATAAAGCACTGTATTTACACTAAAACTATGACTAAAGTGAATAAAATTATTAGGCACTGAAAATAATGAGAAATATAAGCAATCTTGAAAACTACAGAAACATAAACATATATATACATGTTTTAAAAATAAACATAAAATTAAAAAAATCATCACCACAGTACCTTCGGATATCTCTGTTGATGAATTTTAAATTAATTTTTGATAAAAAATCAAAATATTAATATACTTTTTTGAATTTCAAAAATATATACAATCTTCTTATATGAAAAAATCTTCTAAACTGGAAAATTTGTGAAGAGAAAATGTGTAGGTACCTAACCAACCTAAAATATCAATAATAAGAAATAAAAGACATGATACAAAGAACATAATTAATATTATAAATACGAATGTCAATTCGTTCGTTACACTTCCACACCTGTAATTAATTGTCCAACGGGTCCTTATTGAATTTTACACGCACGGTGTCAGGAGCACCTTATACTCGAGGTATAGAAACATAACTTTAAAACCTTTTTTATATACATATATATCAAGTAGGTAAAGCCACTGACTTCCACAAAGTAAAGTAAAGCTAGTACACAAATAAAAACAACAAGAAATGTAAATAAGTCTTAAATTAAATCAATCAATTGATTGCTTGATTGATTGACAATTGTCTCAGGATCGTAAAAACAATATATTATTACATTAAAGACCAGAAGACATCAGTCCAAGGATTTAAAACAAAATTTATTTGCGGAAGGTCAACGTATCCACGATATCGAATAATATTGTTTACTTTGCATATTATCACGTATGAGTTAATGTATTTATATAAACTTTGTTATTCAATGTTTTGGATGTAAACATTGTTTATTTTTAAAACATTCTACACACACACACACACACACACACACACACACACACACACACACACACACAAACACTTACATACATACATACATACATACATACATACATACGGGTACATAGTACTGTCTCACATAGTATTGTAATAGCACAAAAATGGCTGATCCTGCGTTCGCTTCACGGTAGCAACAAAAAAATATCTTTAAATTGACAAAATAAATATAATTCAGAAGTTACGATTATTTATTTCTTTAATTCAAAATCAATAAAAATCAATTATAATATTGGAAAAGTATAATTAATAAATTTAGTAAAAAAAAAATGTCGGAAATACGAGTACCTGCTCTTTGACTCGTAAATTTAATCTTAGTATGTATTTAATGTTAGTATCTATGTAACTATCGCAAAAACACAATAAATACAAAACAATCAATTATGATAAATATTCGGATTATATTATTAATCATATTTAAGATAAAAAGAACCGTCATTTAATTAATAATGAGGTCCAATATCTTTATGTTTTTCGATTAAATACAAATAGATAAGATAAAAACTAATTATTTTATGTCATGGAATAATAAAATGAAATGTGTGTGTCAATTTAAACAAATGAAAATAACGAGATAAATTTACATACATTACATATAAATTATCTTTTATTTGCCATAAATGCTGTTACACTTAAAAATATTTTTTTTTCACTGCAAATAACATTTATTACTTTTACAGTATGTTAGTTTAGTATATAAATATAAAACAATTGAAAATATATAAAGCTTATTCGAAGTGGTCTCCATTGGCTGCAATACAGTCCTTTAAACGTTGAGGCCAGTTATCAATAGAAGCACGCACTCTTTCCATGGGAAAATTCTTCACTGACAATCTTATAGATTGTTTAAGGGACTCTCTGAACATGGTTAAGGGGTATACTTGGCTATTGAACATGGTTAAGGGGCTTAACTACTTCTCATGAATGGTATCTGTTGTGTTCTTTTAAGAATAACCCTTAAGTATATCTATTTAAAAAAGGCTTTTTGTGTAGATATGTACTTATTTTGAATATAATAAATATCAATTACTTTACGGAATTAAAACTTAGTTATCAGAAATAATACTACTACAAATAAATTCAAGAAATAAAAGCAGAAAAGAAAATTTTTCATAAAATACAATTGCTTTATTTAAACTGTAAACATTAACATACTTTCTGTGGGTGTTTATTGTTCGGTGATTCTTTGTGCATTTACTAATATAGCAAGGAACCCATACAGCTTTGTGTGTAGATTATTATCAAGACTCGTGTTTACGTCGAGTACATTGTCAGTGCACGCGAACTAAAAACGAACCTCACGGAAATAGACAATGAATTTTTAATGTATCTACATTTAATGTGTTACATATTCAATTATTTAATCGTTTTTTTTTTTCAACTATCACGAAATTTTTATTTGGTTTTTTTTATTATTTATTTTAATGTTTTTTTTTTTAAACTTATCTTTTTTTTAAGTAAACCCATAAATGTTCTACTACTGTCCAAGGGAACCTGCTCATTGGATTTGAAGTGTACATATATACTTATATATATCTACACTTCTTACATTATGTAGGTTTGTTCATTGACGATACCCGGATAAATATATAATTATTACACAAATATGTAAACATATACTTTTCTATAATTCTATTAATTATATAAAATAGTATATAGACGTTTATGTATAATAGTATATAGATGTTTAGTATATGACAATCATGTTAAAAATCCTTTTCCTACGTTGTCATTTTTAAATTCAAACAAATACCTTGTTTGAAACAATTAATTAGGCATAGAACCATTTATTTATGCATATATATATTTTTAAACGTATTGTAAACGATATTCCTTAATAATTTCATAAACACAAATTAATTCAAAATATATATTCGATTATTTCTCGTGGTTTATAAACAGTACTGATAAAAAAAAAACATGATACATTGTTTTTACCTTACAACATAAAATTTTTCATAAAATGGCAATGTTTTTTTTTCCTGGTTGCATATATTTTTCAACAGAACTATCTAAACTGATTCATATTGCATTGATTTCTTTGTAAAGAATAAATAATCAATTTAACAAGATTGCTAGAATAACTAAATGCGGTTATAGGTACTAAGTTGGGTTTTATACTTCGATTTAAAACATTTAAGTATTCCAAGCATCGTTTGTCGTATCCTGTGTTTCGACGCTAAAGAAGGGATATTGCAAAGAACAAAAAAAACATATAAATTAAATAAAATGGAAAATTCCAGACATGCAAATTATCAAATGCTAGATTTTTATCATTCTCACACATGTCTGTATACATGAGTTATCATATCAAGATGTAAACTTTTTTTATTTTGATATCTTAAACCAGTATTAAACACAGAACAAACATTACAGATTACACAAGATATTAAATAAATTCCGATATCAAAAAAATATATCAACAATAATATTATTATATATATATATATTACAATAATCAGCTTATTTCTTATTACAATTTATTTTCTATATTATAAAAAAAAAAAAAAACAATGCCATATAGTGTTGTGTCAAATATATTGTTCTGTATAACTCAACCCAATATAATAGACTTTCTTAGACTGGTCTGTTTTATCCTAAAGTTATCGTTTTTACAAATAAATGGAATTATCTTATTGTAGCTACACAAAACAATGTGACATTATTACACACACTCCGATCAAATTCACACACACACTCGAAACATTCAGACACACTCTAATGCATAAGTATTTGTGCCTAATACTACTTAATTAGTTTACACATGTTACATTTTCTATAAGAAAATATCATTCATAAGTAGCGCTGTGGATGAGTTTAAAACAGTCATTTATCTTCGCAGACAAAGCCATGAATAACAGCTAGTATAGATTAACATATATTATTATCATAGAAATCCATCTACAACCAAATGACACCATAGAAATTGCGTGGTTTCGGACGTCGCGTCGGCCATTGTTGCAAACTTGTATGCTGCAATCTATACATGACCAGTTAAGCAACAGACACACAAACAGACCATACATAAAACATATTAGAGGTATTATATTTACCCGGCTGTTTTCACATAGAAATTAAATCGGAATGTACCCGACTAGTTTCGAACCCCAACATAAATATAATAGTCATGGTTCATGAAAGTTTAAATATAAAATATAAGAGGTAGTAATGATTGTTTTCATTATATCTTTAGTAAGTGTGATTCATATATATATAATGGAAGAACAACTCTTTCTGTCCCTTGGCAATTCCTAATAAATAAGACATTCTATTAAAATGTAACAAAATTTTAGAATACTCCTTTAGTTTGTTGGTGATGCACACACAGACCTAAATTAAATTCACAAATCTATTATTCAATTCTATCATTTACCTACAAACCACACAGCAATTACTATATTTTGCTTTTATAAAACAAAATATTTAATAATACCATCAAATGATTGTTTGAGATATATTTTTGACACGAAAAAAAACAAAAATAAAATAAATTCAAGGGATTTAAATATAACGTGCTTCACCAATCGAATGATGCAGTTCAAGCCAATTTGTGACTCTTATATAGTGGAATTGGTTTATAAAGGAACCATTATTGGCTATTCACAATGCTGACACAATGCTTAAATATGTATGGGCATTGAACTGCAGCATGCTATGAACTGTGAACTCACCCATTAATATTATAAATAATATAATGAAGAATGAGAGTATATTTTTTACTTGTATATAAAATACTTATGTACATTTCTATTAAGTGAACTTTATAATTTATTCATTCTTAATTCTATTGTTTCATTGTTTTTACTCTTAAAATATTTTGTAATTAACCAAAATATTATAATTAAAGATGCATTATAGAGTATAATACATAAGATTTATTCTGTAAAGAGTGCAATGCAAATTTCTTATTTAAGCAGAGCTAATTTCAATTGATCTTTTATCTATATTTTTTGTCTTTAACGTCCATACATAATAAAAAAATATATATTTTTTCAATAAAGTTGTATACATACATTGTTACCATGGTGAAAGTCTAAAGGTGTGGTTGTGATTTCTGATTAAGTTATACTCAGCTGTACTTACATTTAATATAGAATGTGAAATGTTCTAATATTTACTAAGTTCTTTTACAAAGATGGTATACTTACAAATAGAAAAATATTTTTAAATTATTTTTATGAGTTTTAAGAAGTGGAAACTTTACAAATCATTTGTATGTGAAGAAAAGGTGTTAATCCTTAAAAAAAATACAAATAATATTCACTTATTTTCAGATTGAATATTAAATTTTTTTATAAATTACTGGTGAATATTAATATATAGGTCTATTTATATTTTTTCCTACATAATACGTAAATATGTACTATGTTTGTTATTGTAATATTTTCAAACAAGTAGATAAGTTGTAAAAATGTTATTTTGTTCTACTATTCACGTCTAAAAATTAATATATAATAAAGGTATGTGAATGTCACGCATAGTTACACCGATGATCTAAAAAAAGAAATCGCTTGCAAGGTTCAAACGCACTACAAAACAAAATAAAATCTAACAAATCTATCAAACCATGCAACTTACTTTACTGAAGCGTTGGTGCTGCTTAATCAACGTATATATATATTTTAGTCACTACCCCGACACCGAAAGTATTTTCAATCCTTTAAATAAGATAAACATTTCCACTGCAACCGGCTAATGACAGTTTTTACAATTTCTGATATTATACGTTCTACTGTTACTTGTCACTGTCAAGTGTCATGAAAAATACAGACATTTGCAAAAACATTCTTATATTTTCTTAATTATGAAGACTCAAAATTATCCAATGAGATGATAAAAAATACATATTTTACTTTTTAACATTTAATAAAAAAAAATTTTGAATACATTATCTTATAATAGGCCCACCTAAATGAGGTCATCGCTGATTCATGTGTCAATGTCAAGCTCGTAAATCTTAATGCCAATTGCCAAAGTGGGATTTCTTTTTCTGTCAAAACATTATTTATTTAGAATTTCTAACTAAAAATGGGTTTATTTGGAAAATCACCTGAAAGGAATCCCAAGGAATTGGTGCGTTTATTTAAAAATATAAATTTCATATATTAAAATATACATTTTCTTGTAATTATTTAATTTGATTTAGGTAAATGAGTGGTCTCACAAAATTCGAAAAGAAGGATATAACTTGGATCGACAAATTAGAGGTGATGATTATTTAATTGATTGAACGTTGATAATCATATCGACTAAATTAAAACCGTTTAGTTTAATTCTGAGCATCCATTAAATAGTCATAAAAACTTGATTTTTATACAGCAATCCAAAGAGAAGAGGATAAAGTCAAAAAATCCCTAAAAGAGGCGGCCACCAAAAACGACAAGCAAGTATGTACAATATTAGCAAAGGAAGTCATAAGATCAAGAAAAACCATTAGTAAAATTTACACAAGTAAAGCACATCTTAACTCAGTACAAATGCAAATGAAGAACCAACTCGGTAATTATAAAAATGTTAAATTGTTAGTCCATTTCTTTATGTATTACAGTAATCAATTATTTGTAAGAAAATAACAATAAACAATACAGTTTTAATGTTTAAAATTAATATTAAATACTTTTAAATATGTTAAGTAATGATTTAATTAATTTTTAATTGTTTTCAGCAACATTAAGAGTGGCAGGATCATTGCAAAAGTCTACTGAGGTAAAGCTGCATACTTATAAAGACTTATTATTGAGTAAACAATAAAATATAAACATTTAATGATAATTGTAAAATGATCACATTATAAACAGTGTTTTTGAAAGAACCCAGTGGGTTACTTTTAAATATGGAAACCTGAAAAAGTTATTGTTAAATCAGATAATCTAAATATTCACTAAAGATATAGTAAGTCTTAAGAAATGTTGATAGTGCATTGTTTGAAATCCTTTCCTATAGCGAGCTAATATCTTAACTCTCTATTTCAATAATAAATTTACCCCAGCTACAAGACAATAAACATATACGTAGTATAAATATATATGTACAAGTAATTATCAAGTTCAGCTATAATTTTCTAAAGTATGTTTCACTGTAAAAATACCTTAAAAAACTGTAAATTAAAAATAATCGGTTTTATTTTGATATGCAAAGAAGCCACAAGCAAAGATTTTTTTTTTTTAAAAACAGTCTACGTCTGGGGAAGATGGGGAGTGAAGGAGGATTGCTGATAAATAGGAATATTATTAACGGGGATTACTATGACATCACAAACTTTCATTTATAGCCAATAACCAACCTACTCTCCAGGTAATGCAAGCAATGCAAGCTCTCGTTCGTCTCCCAGAGATTGCTGACACTATGCAAGAATTAAGTAAAGAAATGATGAAAGCAGGCATCATTGAGGAGATGCTGGATGACACTATGTCCAACATGGAGGATGAAGAGGAAATGGAAGAAGCGGCTCAGAGTGAGGTTGACAAGGTGGGTAGATATTTTTAAACTAATGTAAGGCATTTCTAAAAAACTATATCATCACATAATTCTCAATGTCACACAAAGTGATGCATACCAGACATTTTCTTTTTGTAAATGATATTACTATTTAATTACATGCACAAATGTTGGACCTGCCATAGTTTTGTATTTTTTAATAATAATTGGTAGTGGTTCTAGACCTTACTATCCACATGAATATAAAAATTAATATCCACACTGTCTTTATAATATATATAATAATCTAAAATGTTAAACAATAACCTAAGCAATATTACTGGTAATATATATGCATTTTTATTTCTGTCAGGTACTATGGGAGTTAACACAAGGCAAGCTGGGAGAAGCCCCAGCTCCCCCCACGGCGGAGGCGCCCTCTACCAGCAAGGAGACTCCCGTGGAAGATGAGACCGAGCTGGATGAGATGCAGTCCCGACTAGAAGCACTCCGGTCATAGATGTATGTATGCATTTATCTTAGCATATAGAGTGGAAAAAACAGTGCTAAACTAAATAAAATGTCAAAAAATTACGTTCGATATTAATATTATATTCATTTATCAAATAATTCCTTTCATAGAGTTAATAAAATAAAAATATCACCTCCAAGAGCATTAGTTTGCTGCAGGCAGTAAGGAGAGCTTACTCGTAAAACAGTGTCAGATTACTTACTCCTCTTACTAGAAAGTATCGCGATATAACTGTTTGTAATTTTTAAAGATGTACTTCAATATCATTGTTTGACCAAACTACAGAATAAATTCTGTTTGAATTTTATATGTATTAGAAATGCAGTTAGATATTCAAAAAAAAATTGTGTATTGTTATTTTTTTTCCACGTATATTAGTTATGTTCTTTTTTTTTTGTATATTACAATTAAATTAAAATGTCCGGAGTGATTTATGTTATAATAGATTTTACTTAAATTTGTCTTTTAACATGTTAGATATGTATGCCTTTGTTTTTTAAAATAAGTATAGAATGAAAAGGTTTAGAGGTGGCAAGTTAGTCTGATATGAGTTGATCATTTTTTATTTTATATTTATTAAAAAAAATTGGAATGTAATCTGTTGACGGTTTGAGGGATTGATACTTATATGAGAAAAAAGTATCTGCTCTCTGTTAGTTACCTAATATAATTGTGGTATTTAATATTATTCTTGTTACAGATTGCAGGGAACTCAATTCTATGAAGAATACATAAATGCCTTTAACTAATTATAAATGTTGCAATTACAAGAGTAATGTAATATATAATTAACATTAAGTTTTGTTAAGATTTATGTGATGTTTTAAACAATATACAGAAAGTCATTTTACATATAAAATTATTATCAATTTTATTGTACTCCTGAGAAGATACAAAAAAAAAAATGGAATTCAAAACTTTACTTAAATAAGATCCATATATATATAATACTTTGTATTGATTCACATATTAATGTTAAAATCGGCTTGTAATGGCTTACTAATGAATTGCAGAGCCTGTAGCTATATTTATTTAATCATTAATTGTATTTTAATATTTAAATATCATGTTTTAAAGTGTAAGCTCTTTATAATAAAGCTCTCTTGATACCTTTTATATTCCTGAAGTATGATGACATTGTAACGCTATAGCGAAACTTCTCTACAAACAAATTTATAGTATTGGTGAACTATTATTGAATTAATCTCTATCAATATTTCCATGAAATATAAGGCTTTAATGAAGATTTGATTTATATATATATATATTTTTTTGTTGAGTAAATATCAATTTGATATGTTCACCTTGAGTTATATAAATCCATACTTTCTATAGATGGATTAAAGATTTTATAATAATGAAACATTTTCTACCATAAATATAACTTCATATTTGAGGAAAATAATTATATATTATTATTTTTTTAAATATGATTATAATTATAAAGAGTTTACATATATATTATATAATGAGAATTAAGAAAGATCGTTTAAACTTATATAAGTATTACTTAGTTGTATTATTTGTTACTGTAAATAAAAAATATATATAACGCACTAACAATACATGTATTTATTAAAGATTTCACATAAAGTGGGATGAAATAAAACATTAATATGGAATAATTATAAATATAATTCGAATATTCTTTACATTGCTTATATTAAGTACATATCACAGTTGGTTACAACATTTTGGAGGACAAGTCTAGTTCAATCTGCAGGTCTTGTATGGACTCCTTCTTTAACAGCGGCTTTTTGTCGTTTTCTTTTGTCTTTTTTGGGTGCTTCTTCTTTGTATGCCTGAAGATTAAAAAAATGCAATGGTGTTATTCACACACATAATTCGTACTATTCATTAATAAATAACAAATATGGGATACTGAAATACAAACATAAAATCAATTGAACAAATAGAATTCATCACTGAAAAATTTGGTGAGTGTAAATCATACCTGGTTAATTAAAAGGCGCGTATATTCGTTTGAAAATATCTATAAATATGTATAGCTTACACTTAATATTCATATACGAAATTACCTACAATCCGAGATACCTACATCCGACTACAACTTGATACAAAAGTATTGTTTGCACTGGATAAGAAACAACAAACAGATTGTAATTTTAACCTTTAATGTAAAAAAAATAATCAATATTAATTTTGAACGTTATTATTGTATCATCCTTACCTATTGAGTACTCCGTCGGGGAGGTCCATCATTCGTACAATGAGTGCTTGGTCGGAGGAGTCTAACGGAGCCACTGATATATCACGGACGGCACGGAACTTGCCGCAGTTGTTGAGATGCTCGTTCTCAAGACGGAAGTAGTTCCAGATGAAGCGTCTGATAAGTAATGTGTTAGGGATCTGGTTAAAATCTGTATGTTGGTAGTGTTTGATTTAAATTTATTCGGATATATTGGAGAAAAACATGTTGAAGGATAGTTAACTATTTTGTATTCATATATTTTTTTTTTCTATAGTTTAGTGGGTGTTCCTCAGGGATCATTACTATGCCTCTTTACATTTCTGGGTCATATTAACCACTGTCAAGTCAATTGTTTACGTAATTAATGGAGAAATCAAGCAACGAGTACAAACAATATGAACTTAGCCGATTTACCTGAATACTTCAAGTGGAGCTAGGATGGAGACCATGGTATCGCCACTGACGATTTTGTTCTCCGTCAAAAAGAAGTTAGGTGCCCAAATGAACCGAAGCACAAAGTCTTCTACAATTGCGAAGTAGTAGAACTATAACAATATATGTATAATAAAAAATTAAGCTCAAATATAAAAAAAAAAAATTCAAAGCTATTAGGTTTCCGAATATATCGAAAACGGCTTTGTAATTCCTAAGTCACAAAAACAATAAAAAATAAGTTTAATATAAAATATTCAACAAAAAAAAACATTTTTATAAGGTGTCTAAAGCTAAATTTATAGCTTTAATACCAAATAGATGAGCAGTTCATAACGTCATACGAAAATATTTACCTCCACTAATTCGAACATCGCAAGGACAAGTTTATGCTCCACAAATTAAAATACCGAAATCTCTGGCTATGTCCACTCACCCACGGGCTGTACACGATCTCGTCTCTCAGCAGGCAGTTCTCAGCCGTGGGGCCCACGCTCAGCAGCCCCCAGTCCATCTTCACGTCCCACGTGTAGGTGTAAGTCGACGACACCACCTGACATGCCAGCCACGGGTAGAGGAACGGGTTTTCATATGTGTTCGGATAGTCCGCTACAAGAATTATACATTATTTTCTTCTGTTTTTTGTATTTATTAACTTTAATGACTAATCAGACAATTAAAGATATTAGGTAATTAAATACAAATTATTTATGGTGCAGTTGAATGACTTCATGGTTTTTTTATGTCATGTTTCAAAATATGTAAATGAATTCATCAGTCGAATGTTTAGTTAATCTAAGTACAATTTCAGAGATTGAATTTTCATTTTACCTTAATTAATAACTATCTTCAATTAAATTGGTACATCAATCAGTTATTCGTTTATAAAGTAGCTTATCTAAATTTGTCTATACTCTAATGAAATCTAATAAATCTAATCTGTATTAAATTTTTATGAATACTACTTGAAAAATTTAATAATACTTACAACTATAAATAGTCCGAAGTGTTGAAAACAGCACTACAAAAAATGTAGTGGAATACTTCCCCGCGTTAACGAGATGGGGAAAGGCTTCCTTGCTGTCTCTGTACCGTCTGAGGCACTGAAAGAATCTAGTCCAGGCGGGTATTATGTTCACGATCGCTCTCGTTATTAAGAACCATTTCGTTGTTTCGAATACATCTGTCGATAAACGTTCAAATTGCTAGAAATTAGAAGCTGTTCTGTACGAGTACGAGTTTTTACGTTACGAAACCGTGGTAGTTTTCGAACAACCACGAGACGGTTGTTATTTGTTTGTGATAACCAGTAAAACAAGAACTTCTTTCTATCGAAAACTATCAACGTAATATTTGGTAAATATTTCGTAACGTCAAAACTCGTACCTACTAGGGATATATATAAATAAACTTACTGTTAACATTAAACCAGTCAGCACCAGACACGTAAAAGGCTATAAGGTAATGGAAGTCCAAAAAGGCATAAGTAAATGAGTTCCACTGATCCGCGAGCCAGAAGTCAGCGAACAGCACCGGCAGGAAGGGAGCCGCTAGAATCCTACCCTATGAAGCGTTAAGATAGCCTTAAATAAATATATGAGTCCTTTTGTGACTTAGACTGTACAGCCTAGAAGTGTGACGGTAGTTATAAAAAACAATTAATTGTCAATGAAGTAAGCAATCAATATTTAAAATATTTTGTATCTTAGCATTTTATTTCGCCTGTATCTCTCTCTCTAAAACTTAACTCACTAATTTAATAATTCATAATAAAGATTAATGTTTTTGAAGAAACATTATCTACATTTTATCTGTAGTAAGCTTTACTCATTCACTCAATTATAAAGAACTTCTTTCAACTACTTACACATATCTTCAAAAACCAGAACCTGGCTTCATGTCGGAACACCCTCAGAGGGTTCATCAGGAACACCAGCATGATAATAACCAGCGCCAACGGGTTCACATAGGGCGGTATACTCAAACTGGCACTGTATATAAAACTGAGTATACTCAAAGCCCAGACCACCCCTAAAATGGCTGCTAATTCCATCAAATGCTGCTCTGATAAATGTTTTCTCGGATCCAACTCGAAGATAAGCACATGGTTGACGCCCGAAGACCGCCAGCCGTAAACATTGACACCGATGAAAAATATAAATTCTACTAAAAGAAACGGACCTCGGTACAATCTGAAGGCAGTTTTGAAGTTTTCTGTCGCGCCTTCGTAAAAAATACCTTTAACAATAGAAAGCCGTTTTTATTAAAAATCCATAATTAAAATTAAATTAGAGTAACTGTCTGTGATTTTCAAAGAACTGTTTTCGTTAGTTTCTAGTGGTATTTACATGATACCAATAAATAAAAAGCCTTTTTAAAATTGTTGTTTGGCTGTGTCTTTCTGTTCGTCCGAGATAACTTTCGAAAAAGCTAAAATTATTTTAATGGTACTTTCACTGAAAGACAGGAGTTGGAAACATTTAAGGTTCCAGCACAAAAATCGAAAACCTCTTAAATATTTAGCAAAATTTGATTTGCGTATTTAATGTAATGAGTAATGATCAGTATATATAGTATCGAAACTAATGCGCCCAGTATAAATTTACACTTAAATGATATAGAAACGAGTATAGGCCACTTGTAATCTCGAAAAAAAAAAGAACTGTCTTTGAGAGATAAGATAATAACTTTTGAAGATCAAGGCTGTATTTTAAACATATATACACAAAATACAATGACGCGGTCGAAACCGCTAGCAAAAGCTAGTATGTACTTAATATTAAATATAATCTACAAGATTAGTACATGCTAAAGATGATAGGTAATTAAGAAATCAAACAAAGACCAATCCAAGTCTTGAGAACAGAGTCAATAGAGAAAGCGTATCTTTAACAATTTTGAGATTAGCTTCAGAAATGCGTGATAATATTCACGCTGATAAGACAGTACAATGAAACGCGTGGCAACATTTATTAGTTCTCTGTATCATTGCCACAAACAGTGTAATATAATCAAATATTATTTTACAAGTATGTTACCCAAACATTATCTTAAGCAACGCGGTTCAACGCTGCAACTAAGTCCATAGTAGCCGCGGTCTAACCTGATTAGATAATATCATTTACTCAGAACATTTTTTTAGTATATGTGCATATTTTAGTATGAAGGACAGAGTGTAATAAAAATATTACATTATTTATTGCTCCGACATATAGTTTGGCTGAACTTAGATTAATTTAGAAATATTATGTGTAGATACTTAATATTAATTTATTAGTGACGTAATATTTATGAGAATCAAATGACAAATGACGTAATATTGTTTAGAAAAAAAAAGAGAAGAAAGCATTTTAAGAAACATTTTAGGACTTACGAATTACGATTATTGTCCGTTTATCTTTACGAAGTTTAAAATGTAACACTTACCGGAAAGCACAACAGTGATCCCCAGAACAATGAATGATCCAGAGAAAAGTCCAACTTTGAAAGTCGTCCACGGACTCTGCTGTTCACCTAGCGGCGGAACTCTCAATTTCTTCATAGCCTTCTGCCTGTCCCCCCCTTCCAAGTCGTTGGTAACCGCAGCCTCTGTGTCGCTTATTAGTCTGTCTATATCTTTGTTTGTATAGAAGTGGGATGTCTCCACGTGTTCGGCTCTCCATTGTGCACCGTTGCTTACATTTAATAACTGTTGGGATAAAGAATTCAAGTAATTTATTGAAGACTTATAACTGTGAAAACTTATTTCGAAAATATCAAGTCAATTAAATATCACAATGTATTACCCATTTTATGTAATAAAATTGTTATAAAATGGAACAATGAAGATCTAAATAACGTTGACTATTGTATTTTATATCGGAATATTATGTTTATATTATTACGTGGGAAACGATGGTGATATATCCGATTTTAAATAGTAATCTAAAAGTTCTGACGTATTTTAATAAGTTTGTATATTTAGGGATCCGTCAGTGTACAAGGAGCAGATACATCAGCGTTAAGGATTAACTTTCTGTTAATAAATATTCAGCCGTTCATTTTATATTCCACATATTAGTGGAAGATAAAAGAGGTATTATATAATAAAAAGTGATTAACATCGCACATGACAGTTGAAAAATCATTCTGTAGTTCTGTAGATGAGAAGTCATTATGTATTCTTTAAGGCTAAGGAATACAAGAAGGGATTAAAAAGAGTAGAACAGAGAGATGGGTTAGGGCAGTGCATTGGACATACTATTTCCTCACTCACTTTTCTATGAAAGCTATTCTGTGTTGACCTTAATTGACGGACTAGTACCCTAGTCGAGCTAGCTCGTATTCAATTTACAGTCGACTGTCTATGTTCATTTAGAGCAAATGCTAGGTGTACATACTCCAAGACTCTTACTCTTCGTGTCCCAGATGTCCGTGTGACAGCTAGCTCACAACTACATAAAAAAACAACATTTTTCGACACACCTATCCAAAAGCTAAATCAAACGATATTTTGACTGTATTGTCCATTAATAATTATAAAACGTATAATAGAATAGAATTAGGGGGGATAAAAGATTAGGGGGTGAAATTTTGAATAGGAATTCTCTAATTTTTTCATCATCCCGTTATTTACAGTAATATATTATTCCTTTAAGTTTTAACATAAAAATCATACGTTAACGTTAATCGTCAGCTAACTAGTTATATTGTTAAGCGACAAATCCCAACGGAATATTAATTTTAACGATGCAGCTATGATGCAATATGAATACCACATTATCAATACGAAATAAATAGAGCAATCGTCAATTGTCTAAATAGACCGTGAATCATTTCCAATCTCTCCGTTATATCTATACTAGTGTTATAAAAAACTAACATTTTAATTTGTGTTTTTGTAACTTTGAAAAAAAACTACTGGATCGATTTCAAAAATACTTTCACTATTAGAAAACTGCATTTTAACTGAGCGACATTGGCTATATTACATTTTCGAAAACAATAGGGATGCCTGATGAAAATGCAATTATGTAACCCAAGGTGTGAAAAATATAGTCACAAAAAATCTGTACCGGAATAAAATATATAATAAAATAATATCAAGGAAACAAATAAAAAAACAATAAAGTAAAAAAGAAAAAATGCATTTTGTTTATATAATATTAATAATTAATATTATTTGTTGGAGGTAATCTTCAAAGTAACTTATCAAAATCTAAAAATATTATCTTAACCATTATTTAGAAATAACTTACAAGTTGGATCTAAGCTAAATAAAGTTGACCAAAAAAGCTCGATCGAAGGAGTATCTTATGAGCTCAGTGTTCTAAAGTCCTCGCGGATAAGTCGCGGGAAACAGCTAGTAAATAATAAAAGTATTTTAAAAACCCTACAGTAGGTATGTATATTATCAACAGTAAGGATATAATGAGATGTTATTGATAAGACAAATATTGTTTATATAAAGTGCTCTTCAGTTTAATATATATTATATACTTGATGTGCCAGCGATATCGTCTACCTTCCTCCATACTCAAATCATAAAGCTTTAATTCAAAATTAAAAAAAAATATCACTTTTAATTTTATTTTGTTTAAGTATAGTCTAAATCCCTTGTAACAAAACTTGTATCCCTTGTTTACTTGTAACAAAAAAGCCTATATGTTGTTTGGGCTACCAACCTACATAACTATACTAAATTTCATCAAAACTTGTCTAGTAGTTTTTATTTATGTTCAAAGAATTTTATCTCAAATTTAAACATTAAATAAATATAAAATGATAATAAATCGATACGGGTAAGGATTCGAACTCAACCATATGGTATCAATTGATAGATTAGTGGCTTAACATGGCTATACATGTTTACAGACATTTATGAATATTAATTTTAGGCTCATGATTAAGGACCCGAATGAGTTCGAAACTAGTTGGGCACATTCCGATTTAATTTCTACGTGAATATAGCCGGGTATATATAAATATAATAGTCATGGTTCACGAAAATTTAAATATAAAAATTATTTATTATTCTATATTTATTTCAAAGGGTAGGTATTTACCCGCTATAACAATGCTAAATTTAAACTACTACTAGATACATAATACTTAAATAAAAATATGTTATATATATATGGTTTTCCTGTAATAAAAACAATATTGCCCGCATTATAAACTATAATTCTGTAATATTTCATTATGTTTGTAAAGAATTTATATTTCATGACAGGACTTAATGGTTTAATATATAAAATACTATCAAAAGATCATTATATTTCTTTGCTAATATATAAAATAGACGCATATACCGCATCTCTTGATTTCTCAAGCCTAGATCAATTACACCTTTAAAAATAATTATGTAATTCTCTGAGTTTATATAAAAATGAAAATATAGCAATTAAATGAAAAAAAATGGAAAACAGTGTTCTTTTCATGGCTAATGGAAAGATCTAGTCTCTTTAACCGACTTCGAAAAAGAGGGGGTTCTATTTTCGATTTTATGTATTTTTTTATGTTATTGGATCGATTTCTCCGTCAATTGGGAACAGATTTTAATTAATTTTTTTTTAGTTTGAAAGGGTACATATACTACCAAGTTGGACCCATTGTCACCAAATCAGGATCTTACGATGGAAACCCAAGAAAATCGAGGGAATCCTTTAAATTTTATAGGCACTTTCAATATTTCCGCTTAATTTCTCCGTCAATTGTGAACTAATTTATCTATAAACTACAATAGCTATTTAACTATATATAAAAAAAAAATGTAACAAATTATATATTAAAAAAAAAACGATTTAAAAAAATTACAAAAACACATGTCATTGTTGTAAAGCATAAAATAACTAAAACTATAATTTTAAGATTGCTACTACTACTAGATGGTTAGAAATCGGTGCCAAGAACGAAAGAAAACAAAACTATACAGATTAAACCAAATATTTTTTTTAGTATTTATCATTATACTCCCAAAATGATAATTATAATTGTAGGGGGGACAACTATGCTATAGAGCGAATGCTCTTGTTCTGACTTCCAGTTTAGTCAGTAGTAAACTCATGTTTTGAATTTGTTTGTGTGAGACTCAGTGTCTCACATGCAAACAAAAATAATAACTCTCCAGTAATAACAACAGCCTGTATAACAATGTGGCTGAATTGCTTTTTTTTAATACTAAAATATAAATATTTGTTTTATCACCTCTAAGATTTATTTATGTTCAAAGAATTTTATCTCAAATTTAAAGATCAAAAAAACCCAATATCGGTGTTTATTGACTGAAAAATAATCCTAATGTTTTGACATAACATATTTGTGTATGTCTAAAAGTAAAAATAAAAAAAAATACAAACCTTATCGTGTTTCTTCAATATTTTTCTAAAACCGGTATAATTAAGATTTTGATAATTCTGTAGTAATATAAGACTAAGGTAAAATTCACTAAAGGCCAACTTCAGTTCCTGTACTTTACGTCTAGGTATAGCTTTTTTACTATCCCCCCCTCCCTTGGGTTTGATTGTGTCAAATCTGGATTTGAGTTCACTTTGAAGTGTTGCATATTTTCTTGTTGCTTCAGCCAACTTCTCTGTAAATAACAGTAATTGTTAATATCTTATCTTTTAATTCTATAAGATATGTACTTCAAATAAGTAATTAGATTATTTAAACTCATACTATATGTTAAGTCGTTAGAAAACCTAAAACTCATTTTCAAGGAAACAAATATTAGAAAACAACACTATGCATTACAGTAACATTATAAACAAAATATACAAATTTATTTAATATCTTTTTTATTGCATCTTTTGGAAATTATAAAAATATATATTTTTTAATAAAAAACAATAATGCATACAATGATCAATGAAAATACATGCAATACCTGAATAAAATGTGGTAATTTTCTTTAACTCCTGGTCACAGTAATGGAAGAAAGTTTCATCAAAATTGGCAAAGTGTCTTGACAGAACTTCTGGTTCCACATTCTCTGCTGATGGGGCTTCTTCCACAGCTGTGTATAACATGGCTTTCATCTCCTAAACATCAAATAATATTCTATGAATTTTATATTTTTATTTACCTGGCTGTATTCACATAGACTTAATTTGGAATGTGTTGCATAGTTTAGTTAGAACACATTCACACCACAAGTCTGCCACACTTAAACTCATGAATAAGAATGGGTTCAAAACTCGTTGGGCACATTCTGATTTAATTCTATGTGAATACAGAAAGGTAAATATAAATAGCCATGGTTCACGAAGTATTAAATATAAAAATTCTATGAATTATTATTTTAGTAGTATAAAGTAGTTCATTCTTTAATATGAACTACGTTATACAACTAAAACAAAAATTATAATGTTAATAAATAATATTCTAATTTAATTGCAAGTGCCCGTTTGTTACAGACTTAAATTGTTTGAAGGGATCTTGTTAGTCATATATAAATCTACAATTGGAAGCATGTGACTATTTCATAAACATAATTTATCTGTTATAGTTTATAACTGCAATGTGTGCAACCATAAAATATTTGTTGATTAATTCATTTAAACGAATATTTTGGTCCGAATTCTATATCAATTATAGAAATAGATGTCTATATCAATTAAATATTATTAATAACTGAATCAATATACCTCATAATTAATATATTGTTTCCGCCACTCAGGCGTTATATGAGCACTGAGATGTTCTGCGAACTTCATTTTTCATTCGATTTACGTCTTGATCAGTTGAAGTAGTTTTAAACACTGCAACTGTGACCACTTCTTATGTACACAAAACTTAGCTTGATAACGATATCATAACTATACTATAAACTATATCTGCAAATCTGGAATGTGCTATGTCTTCTATATAATAAAAAACCTAGAATAAAACTAAAGTATATAAAATTTGGGTATTTTAAAATCTTTAAGTACTGGGTTGTGAGTGTGATCGTAAAATTCGGCAAAAAATATAGCTACAAAACTGACACTAGATTTAGAATTTTGGTTAGACTGACATTAAGTGACATTGACAAAGACGTCCCAAAACTTTATGAAATAAGGCATAACATATTTTATGTATATTTTTTAAATATTTTGTTTATTATAAGTAAGAAATAATTATATATAAAAAATAAGAACCTCACCACGGAAGGAACATTAATAATTATACTAGGTTTGTATAGCATTACGTTTATCTAGTTCATTAAATCATTCAGCTATTTGATAAGAGTTGCTTTATAGGATGATAAAGTTAGTGTTTGGTGTTTGCTAATGTTGTTCATCCACTTTACCAATATTTGTATTACAATTAGCTAATTTATTACAGCACCTACATTTATTTTCTTGTTTTTATGTGTTCCACCATTTTAATGTAATGAAACTTAGTTTAGGATTCCTGAGTCCTGGGTGTGTGCAAAGGTTTCATTAAAAAATCGGTCATTTTTGCCAGTCTAGTGATAAATAAAAGTCAAATAAATGAAAACAATTTTATTTTACACTTTTTTTTTCTAAATTTTCTTTTTTTGATTCCATATCTACAGGGAATAGGGCTTGGTTTATGTTTTCTGGAATTACTTTCGCCACTTTCCTTGGTTCTTTGGCAAGTGTTTGTGGGCATTGCATCTCTGACCAACTGGTTGGGACCATACTTACTCCTTGTGGGGAACCTTCTGCTGTTGCAATGACTACTCCAAGCTCATTCTCTGCTGTGGATAGGTGATACCAATGAATCTCTGTCATAGGCAGCTGGAGTTAACATTAAGAAAATTTGAAATAAAACCAACATACAAACAAAATATTATTATTAATTAACTTTGGAAGACTGTTAGTGCATGAGTTTATAATTTTTTCATATCCTACATACAAAAAAAAAATAATCTAACACAATATTTACTTAATGCTGATTTTTCATTTTAAAAGGATACAACTCTTGCCAGTATAATATCTCCAGGCCTAAAGCATTTATATGGGTCTATCCTGTCCTTATCTGTGAATTTTATGTCTTCCTTCTTAAGAATTCCCCTATAGGATCTGACCAGCGGCATTGGCCCCACACAGAGGATTACACTTTGAACCTGCCTTGAATTCACAACAGTTACTTTAGCTGTCACTATGTCTCCTGTAGTTGGCAGAACACTAGGTGTTCTTGGGCTTACTACACACATTTTAGTGGCCTAAAATGTACATGTTTAATTATCCAAAAATTTAAAAAAGAAGCTTTTATTGTCATAAAAAAAAGATGTAGTAAAATTTATTATATACAATAAATGTTTAAAGGAAACATACCTTTCTTTCTTCATCCTCTTCCATTTTCAATATACCT
This sequence comes from Dircenna loreta, assembly GCA_963555665.1. NCBI lineage: Eukaryota > Metazoa > Arthropoda > Insecta > Lepidoptera > Nymphalidae > Dircenna > Dircenna loreta. The sequence continues at coordinate 10,787,634 of OY743099.1, read as the reverse complement.
GTCAACATTGAATAGATATATCCTTTAAGTTCGTATGTTCCTGGTCCGGGTATGTGTCCTTTGTCTGATGAACTTAAACGCATGCCGGGAATACATATTTTACCGATTTCTTTTAATTTTTCTGGATCCATTTTCAAACAAACAGGTTATGTTTACAACTCGTTAGCAATTAAATGCTCGATGCAAACAACCTATAAAACTTTCTTTTGATTACACCCTTGTGGTGAGTAAAACCTGTAAATTTTTGACAGTACAGTACAGTGCAAAACTACATAAATTTAGTAAATTTTAGAAAACGTCATCAAATGCATTGTTGTTCATTAATTTAATTTATTTAAATTTAAGATTTTTGCGACTTTATCTCATATGACAATTGACATTTAACAATTAACATATCTGACTTCCAAAATGTGGTCCACAGATTATTTTATGACGTAAAAAGAGAACGATATTCTTTAGATATGCTATGCGATATAGCTCATGTTGTAATTTATTTTGAGTAACCCAAGAAATTGTAAAAACATAACCTAGATATAAAAACTAATTAATTATTACAATAAAAACAACATTGTTTTATAGTGGTTAGAAATAAAGAGAAGCATTTTTGTGTATGAATTTCTTTAAAACACTAGTTTAGAGGAAGCGTGTTACACATTTGTGCGATGTTTTGCGCAATATTGAAACTATATGTAGTTGAAGACACATATACGTGATATGTATTTGATCGTATAAAAAATATTTTAGAATAAGTAATTAGTTAAGGTTTCGTATAGTGGTCATGAAAAAGTTTACATTTTTTAATTGGTAATAATTACAACTTAAAACTTTTCTTGATTGCTCGAAAACTATCATCTTTTCGTAAACTGATAACTTATACTAGGGGTACAGGCAACAGCTCCAATTTAATAGAGAAGCTCTAATATGCTCTTGACCTGTCATGACTATATGATTGAATAATTGTAAGATGAACATATATGGAATAATTTTATAATTCATCAAATATCTTTTGAATAAAAATAATATTTAAGCCAATACAATAATAAATAGTAAGACAATAAGGTGAAAATATTTTTTTCGATTGACGAACATCACTACGTCAGACGTGTCACGTCAGCCGGTTAGACGTTTGAGATGTCGATACAGCAAATTGATATAGTAATTATTAAAGTGAATTAAATAGGAAATACTGGGAGTTAGTACGCAAAAATATCAGCCATGCTGACTAAATTTGAAACAAAGTCAGCTAGGGTGAAAGGTATATCATTTCATGCCAAACGACCCTGGGTTTTGGCGAGTCTTCACAATGGTGTAATTCAACTTTGGGATTATCGTATGTGTACATTGCTGGAGAAATTCGATGAGCATGACGGTCCCGTACGTGGTATTTGCTTCCACATCCAGCAACCGTTGTTTGTTTCCGGCGGCGATGATTATAAGATAAAGGTATTTAAGTAACATAAGCATACTTATATTCAACAAATGTTTGTTACTCTATATAACATGTTTGGTATGTTTATTTCCTTAATATGCTTTCACCAGTATACAGATTCTACCAGTTATAGTTCTACCAAATAAATAAACAATAACTCAAATCCTTCCTGTATACACATTACATGAACAATATTAAAACATATGTTTTTGTAATAGAAAACAACTCTTACACTAAAGAATAAAACCTGTGTTGGGGGTGTTACAAACATATAAGCATATAAGTAGACATTGGAATTACCATCTGTAGAGACTAAAGTATTATCTTGTGTCTGCCATCAGACTCTCACTCATGTGGAGAAGGAGTCATGGCTATTTCACTTATTAATTAAAAGTATTACAGTGAAGACTTCATTATACAAACTTCGCTTTTAAAGATTTATTATTATCAGGATTGTTAAAAGTAAACAAACACATTTTTAATATAGTTGTGAAAAAAATGATGTCAAATGATGAAATAATAACCTACAGTGACTGCCCCATGTATATGTATTGTGGTTGTAGTACTTAAGTAATTTTAAAAAAACATATATAGGTTGTAATATATATAGGTCAGAAGATTTATCCTATTCTATCAATAAAGATACATTTTTGTTGAATAAAAATATTATTAAAATATTTTTATTCATTTAAGGCAGGATATGAAAGTTCTGAAAAAATAATTGCTATGTTTGGCGTATATGGAGAACTTGAATATTGTTTGTCTGTTTGTTAGTTTGAATATTGCACAAAACCTACTTGATGAATTATGTTGAAATTTTGTATGGTAATTGCCCTGGTCAAAATATAGGAAACATTTTACTCTGAATTTTTTTATGTAAGAATATAAAATTTGTTTGTGAAATCATTACAATACAGTATTATGTCATGTAAACAATTTTTTATGAGCATTGACAATTTGAAATGAGGATAGATGACTTGACAGTTGAGGGGTATAGACAAAGTAGCTGGCAACAGCTAGTTTTGATTAAACATTTTAAAACATTTATTACAAAAAAATGTGTGCCTGATTGATAAAGATCCTATGAGGGATACAGATATGTAATAAAAAATTGTTTCTCTACATATTAACTGTATGTTTATCAGGATGACTCACATTGGTAGTTAGATGCATTAATGATTTTGCCAGTGCATATTGGCCTATAATAATTTTATTTAAATTGTTAATATTATGTAGGTATGGAATTACAAGCAAAGAAGGTGCCTCTTCACTCTTCTGGGGCATTTGGACTACATACGCACAACCTGCTTCCATCATGAGTATCCCTGGATTCTTAGTGCATCTGATGATCAGGTAAGAAAAAATCATTTAGTCAACTATTGATACATGCAATCTTTAGTACTTATGTTTTGTTTTTTAATTTATAACTTAAACAGTAAATCTTATTGGAAAATGCATATTTAATATTACTTTGTAAATAACTTTGTAATGTAAAAAGAAATTTGTAAATTATAGAGGATTGTCTATATATACATTAAATCGTCTCAATGTTTCAGACAATAAGAATATGGAATTGGCAATCTCGTCAATGCATCAGTGTGCTTACTGGCCATAACCACTATGTGATGTGCGCACAGTTCCATCCCACGGAGGATCTTCTTGTCTCTGCGTCTCTTGACCAATCTGTGAGGGTCTGGGACTTTTCAGGGCTCAGGAAAAAGAGTGTAGCTCCGGGACCCACCGGACTTGCTGATCATTTGAGGAATCCGCAAGCCACTGATTTGTTTGGACAGGTAATATGCTTTATTGTGTTGATATCTTAAATTAACAAAGTTGTTATTATGAGTCCATTAAATATTCAAAACTTAAAGTTTATGGTAGACACTGTCAGGTAATCTTAATATGCACGCTTATTATAATATCAACTTAATTTGAAATATTTAAGCTAGATATCTGAATTCATTAATTCAAGCTTCTGAATTCATAAAAAAAGCTTAAGCAATATTTGTTCATAGAAGATGGCAGTATATTCAAGTCCTATAAATTACAGTAATATTAACAGTATAATAAACTTCACAGGCAGATGCAGTAGTAAAGCATGTGTTAGAAGGTCATGACCGAGGAGTGAACTGGGCGTCATTCCACCCCACACTGCCCCTCATAGTGTCCGCAGCAGATGACAGACAGGTCAAGTTGTGGAGGATGAATGATGCTAAGGTAATTTATTTCTCTTCATTAAGAGTTTTGAACTCCTGAGGTATACTAATAGGTAACACCTTAAAATACATAATATTTTGGTGTACAAATGGACAGATCATTTCAAGAATAATATTGATTAATGTTTAAAATTATTTAATAATGTGTTTCTTTAATTTTTTTGTCTTAATAATAAATATTATACCAATATCTCGAAGGCTGATTAATATAAAAAAATCTAGTGTGTTAAAAATTCTGGGTGTTTGATGTTATAGACAAACAATCACTATTCTTGACTGATCTAAAATAATATGCATAAATCATCCTTCTAGAAACTGTATATCACTATATATCTCTATATATATTTGTTAACCCTACAGGCTTGGGAAGTGGACACATGTCGCGGTCACTACAACAACGTATCCTGTGCGCTGTTCCACGCGAGGCACGAGCTCATCCTCTCCAACAGCGAGGACAAGTCCATCCGCGTCTGGGATATGACCAAACGAGTTTGCCTGCATACCTTCAGGAGAGAACATGAACGGTGAGTCTTTCCACATGTACTTGTATTAAAAAAAAATGTATCTATTTTAAATTATATAAATAGTCACATATATAAATATATTATATTAATTTTAAAAATTTAATTCATATTATTAAGTGTAATATTTATTTAATAGTATAAAAGTATAGATTTGTACTGTAAATACAAATCTATGACAATAATGAAATCTCTAGTGGTGTATCCTGTTAAAAAAAACGTTTTTCTTTGAGTGATAATTTTTCAAAAGCAGCTTTTTAATGTAAATGCGGATGGAGGATGATTGATTAACAATGCAGTTTTAATATAATCATTTAGAATTGTAAAATGTGACGTCACAAACTCCCCTGTGGCCGTAATTTACGGAACCTTCAGCCCTTCTTTATCCCGGAGGGAGTCGGATGTAACAGCCAGTATATATCTATGTCCATCTCAGATACTGGGTGTTGTCGTCTCACCCGACGCTGAACCTGTTCGCGGCGGGCCACGACGCCGGCATGATCCTGTTCAAGCTGCAGCGGGAGCGCCCGGCCTTCGCCCTCCACAACAATGTGCTGTTCTACGTTAAGGACAGGTAAATTTATTTATTTATTTTTAAAGGAATTAAATAAATTTAAATGGATCGACATAACATTGTCACAGATTAGAAAAGTTTTTATTGCATATTTTTTGTTTTATTTAGGCCAAAGTTTTCTATAAGTAGGTATAATAGAATTTATGTTATTCTGAAATTTATTTAAATTAATGTATGTTTTTAATATAATATCTTTAGACTATAAAGTCTATGCTTTAGTATAATATTGTTTTTTTTTTATTACACAGGCAGCTTCGTAAACTGGACATGTCGACGAATAGAGACGCTCCCGTCATGCAAATTAAAGGCGGGGGAAGACACCAACCTTATAGGTGTGTTGAAGAGGCACTAAGAGGGAACCAGTTTAATAAGACCTCTGTATTGTATGAGCTTCATACTAGAAACAGTGCAATAAATATGTGCTTTTTGCATGCGTTTAGAGAACCAACCGTTTTTCAAAGAGCTCTACCTCATACGAATTCATATCTTATTATTCTAATATATCCTCTAATCGGTAAAGGTGTAATATTACTTGAATTTTATGTTATGTTAATATTACCCGGTTAGGATTTCTTCTAGACTATATATATGACAGGTCACCCTAATTAACAAATTTGTCAACCACGCAACCTAGGAAATTGATCTTTCTTCTATATGAAAGTTAATACGACACATAGATCATCTTAAAATTGCAGCATGTCTCTCAACCACGCGGAGTGGTGTGTGTTAGTGACGTGGCGGGTGGGCGACACACACACATACGAGCTGTACAACGCCCCGCGGGACGGCGAGGCGGCCAGCACAGTTGAACCCGCGCGCGGACACGCTACCTCCGCCGTATGGGTCGCGCGAAACCGGTTCGCCGCACTAGAGAAGAACAACCAGGTCTGTTGTCTGTGATGTCATTACAATTGTTATATAATAGTTATTTGTTTAAATTTTCATGATTTTCAGTTTTTTTTTAATTCGCGATTTCGGCTCGAGTAGATTGTTTATATATTTTACATGATTATAAATATTTAAAATTATTTATTTCTCATCTCATAACAAAGCAAACAATTTGCAATAAAAAATATATACACACAAAATGATCAGCTAAAAATCAATATAATAAATCATAATAAGCAAAAACAAAACAATATCTAATGAAATATAAAACCCACAGCTGATAATAAAGAACTTGAAGAACGAGGTGTCCAAGAAGATAGCGACTCCATCCTGTGAGGAGATCATGTACGCTGGCACGGGCATGCTGCTGCTGCGGGAGAGCGACGCCGTGCAGCTGCTGGACGTGCAGCAGAAGCGTACTGTTGCCAGCGTGAGTGTATCTGACAGGGAAGGAGTGTGATGGCTGATTAGTGTGATAAACGATGGATGGAGTGATATGACTTGTGTGTGATAAGTGACTTAGAATGAGGAGTCAAGACTTCTATCTTTCTATAGACATACAGACGTACAGATAGATATTTATTCCGATTGACAATAATATATTAATATATTTTTTTATAGGTAAAAGTAGCTAAATGCCGCTACGCTATCTGGAATGCTGATATGTCACTGGTGGCGTTACTGGGGAAACACACAGTTACTATATGTACTAAGAAGTTAGAACAGCTGTGTTCTATCACCGAGGGGGCCCGGGTCAAGTCGGGGGCCTTCGACGACTCCACCCCACAACCAGTGTTTATATACACCACCGCTAATCATATCAAATATTGCTGTAAGGATGGGTAAGTAAAACTAATTGTTGTTTGATTATGATTTTGATATATTATTGTGTCGACTTCTAAAGTAATATGCTATATTAAACAGTAATCGGAATGCTATTGCTCTTAAAAGATGGGTCAATTCAATTGTTTTGGTATGGTTTTCATCCATATCAAATACACGAAGAAGAATACAGGATTATTAATGATTTAACATTCAAAAGTTGTTATTGTCCGTCGCGATATTAAACTTAGAAATCGTATCAATGGATAGCATATTTTTTATTATGAACCTTCCAGAATAATTGGTAAAAACCAGATGTAATGAGTCATTTTTTTTTCTTAGTGACTACGGCATCATACGCACGTTGGACGTGCCGGTGTACGCCGTGAAGGTGATGGCGAACGAAGCCGGGGCGCGTGTAGTATGTCTGGACAGAGAGGCCAAGCCTAAAGTACTTAATATTGACCCCACAGAGTATAGGTACGTACTACAATTTAAGTAATAAGTACTACAATTTTTTTTTAAAAAATTGTCACTTTTTATGCACTATAGTCTAGTTTATTTATGCATATAGACTTAGATGTTTTTATTTATGCATATAGACTAAGATGAGAATCTAACTCACTTAAACTAAGAAGTTTAAATCATATAAAATAGTAATGAAAATCTTTAAGGACGCGTTTACTAAACAGATGGGTAGCACGTCACATAACTACATTGACAAAGCTTGACTACGCACACATACGCATGTATAGTCGCGAAATAATGGCTACATGAAACAATTTTGATAGTTTGAATTTATTGGTTTTTCAAATATTATAATTTTAATAATTTAAATTATTTTATTATTTATGTCATTTATTATGTTTTATTATACGATACTAGTATTGTTTATGAAACGCTGAAGGCTTCTACTAAATCTCCTAGACGAAAAAGGCTAGGTTAGCCGAGTTTAAGCTTGTTTTGACAGTTTTGATAAGATCTTACCATCGGACTTGATTGAATGACCTTGAGGTATACTGATGGATGGATGCTATTGGATCTCCTAGATGAATAGAACTAGGTGCTCCGAGTTAAGGCTTATTTTTTTTTTGGCTTATTTATCTAGTCGACAATACAGAAGACTGTATAAACTCTAAAGTATCAAGTTAGGTTTTATAAAATATTTTGTATTCATACAGCGATCTTTTTCAACAGAAATTTCGCCTAAATAAATAAAGGACCACTCAAGACAACGGTCTTAGACCGACTGAGGTGGTGTTTTGAATTTTAGAATAATTTGTTATAAAGAATCAACAAAAATGCAAATAAAATAAACCTTATTACAGTAAGTTATGACTCATGTGTCAACTACAAAGACGTGAAAAAAAAAATAGAAATTATATAATTATTTTTTTAAAATATTTTGTAAAGTATTGATAATTTTGTTCCTTACAGGATTTTAGTTGAGTATGTTTTCTTACCCTAGGTATTTTTAGATTCTGAAATATATGGCAATTAATACAAGAAAAATGTACCGAAACTACGCCTGAAATCGTGGAATATGTGTAAAGAAGTGATGGAAAATTGTTTTATTAATATTAAAATCTATAATATTTGATATATTTTTTTAAAGGAATTAAAAATAAAGAAACACTTTATCTGCTGTTAGTATAGGTTTTAGTACGTTAAGTTTGATTTTGTAGTAATATGTACCGAAAATTTGATGATTTTCGCCAAAACTGGAAACGCGTCCTTAATAGCTGATCTTTGTTGACTAGTAAATCAAGTGTTAAAAAAAGTGTCAAAAAAATATTAAAAATTGTACTAGTATGAAAGCCATGAAAAATATGTACTCTCAATATGGAATCTGTGATATCTATGATATTCTTTCCCACTCTGTCAACTGAGCTATCGAGCACTTATTAAATTATCCTTCTTATGTACGTGCAGATTCAAGCTGGCGCTAGTGACTCGTCAGTACGACCAAGTGCTACACATGGTGAGAACTGCCAAGCTGGTGGGGCAGAGCATCATCGCCTATCTGCAGGAGAAAGGTATTGTTATACTCGTACTATGCTGTGGTGCTTTCATCAGAACGATATATTAGCATCTATTATCCACCCATGTGCCACCAACTACCCCGGGAGACCTGGAGACTTAGCAACAAGAGATGGTATATCCTAATTGGTTGGGAGTTAATAAACTGGTCTCCCGGATGTGAAACCATGCCATCTTTGCTTAAATGTTCCTCTGATATGCCAAGATCTACCTAGTATCTATTGCCGCTCCCTCGGGTTTTCTGACTTTTGCTAGGTACAGAGTGTAGTGACTAAGATAAACAAATGTTATACAACATCTGTGACCTACCGCGCTACAAGTCAGCAGATTGGAATGAAGTGTTCCTTGCTGCATCATACCCAGGGCGGCAAGGTTCTATCTTGTTCAGTTATTTGGGGTATGAGCTCTAGAGGTCTAAAGAGAAAATGCAACTGTGCTCCCAGATTCTTTAAGCTGCTTCTCTTCTGGTGTATCTGACGGAGGCGACTATGGAGAAAATTGAGGGCCAAGCAGTTATTTTGGATATTATCCCCAACACTTTTTCATCTATCTGATAGCACTAGGATGTAGATCCAGAAAGAAACTTGTGTGAACATTCCCGTGGGAAAGTTTCGGGATGGGGGAAACTGAATCTTGTTCACTTTAACCCCCAGAACACATAGCGTTGTTCACTAAGAAAACCACTTTCGTATCAAAGCTCTTCGAGAGAGGCATTTAGAGTGCCCAAATGCCTCGTCAATTATTTGAGTACATTTGAAAAAATGGTCAGTTTCGCGGTCATCTCGTCCATCGCGGTCGAAAGCAAGGTCAAATTAGTCAAGATGAAATTGGGAGTGATCAATACAGCGAGACAGTACTTTACGCTAGTTCAGAGGCTGGGTTGGCAAAAATCCGGTTCAAACTCATATGAAGTACTGTTCTTATGACTGGAGCAGATGATCCCAGTATCTACCATTAGAAGGCGCAGAGCGAACAGAAGTGCGGATTTTGGGCTGTACTCCTTATAGGCTAGATCTTTTGACGTTGCGGTGAATCGTCGCTTCTCTATACATCTCCTTATTTCGTTTATCGCCATATTGATCCGCTTTCGTCTGTTGCTCATGCGTACTTCCGTCGTTTCTATTCTCGGTTGTCATTTATATGTTGTAACTAACCCAGGCTATCCGGAGGTGGCGCTGCACTTCGTGAAGGAGCCCCGCACGAGGCTGTCCCTGGCGCTGCAGTGTGGGAATATCGAGGTAGCGCTGGAGGCCGCCAAGAGCCTGGACGAGCCAGCCGCCTGGGAGCGACTGGCCGCCGCGGCTCTCGACACGGGGAACCATCAGGTACACGCACACACGCGCATATTGGCACGCACAGTATGCACACTTGCATACCCACGCACTCACTGACAATGAAAATCAACAAATAACTGTGACGTTTAACCTTTAATACATTATTGATACTCAATATTTACATTTATTGTTGTAATATAATACTTGCTTTTCCTGATGGCCATCCATTGTCATCATATCCTCGGTAAATAGCGATATGATGCTATTTATTGGGTTTACATTTTGTTATTATCTTGTATTTCACTAAAGAAAAATATACATCAACATTAAAGTAATTTTGAATATGAGCTTAAACGAAATATTATGCTTTAGAGTATCAAATTTACATTTAAATAATTAATTTAAAACAAACATACTTTTTAGATAGTAGAGATGTGCTACCAACGTACGAAGAACTTCGACAAGTTGTCGTTCCTGTACCTCATTACTGGGAATTTGGAGAAGCTTCGGAAGATGATGAAGATAGCGGAGATAAGGAAAGACGTGTCCTCGCAGTTCCAGGGAGCCTTGCTGCTTGGAGATGTCAATGAAAGAATCAGACTCCTGAAAAATGCTGGACAGGTAATAATATTTTGGATTTGGAGAAAATAATATGAAGCTAGATTTAAGGACATATTGCATTATATCATATAGTATAATAGCTGTTCCTCGACTTCGTAGCCGTGGACGCTTTACATAAGGGCGTTACACTTTCAAAACTTCTGACCCGGGCAACAAATATTTTTTTTTACTGGTAGTAAGGCCTGTAGTATGATGTCATATGAATCTACCTATATTATAGGTTATAAAATGATAAATACATTCTCAAATGTAAGTGCCAGTTCAAACAAAAAACACACTTCAGCTGTGATTGTTGTAAGAAAATCATCACAATATATATATATATATATATAGTCACAATACGTTAATAAGTAGCATTTAATATAATTACTCAACAATTAACTAACCATTATTAAATTAAACATATTATTTAGCTGTCCCTCGCCTACCTGACCGCGATCAACCACAAGCAGCTGAAAGAGGCTGAACAGCTGAAGGAAGCGCTTGAAGCAGCTAACTTGCCAGTACCGGCCGCCAACCCCGATGCAGTGCTGCTGAGGCCCCCTCTACCGGTACACAGAGCGCAACCGAATTGGCCCCTATTGGCCGTGTCCAAGTTAGTATTTTTTCTCTCTGTAAATATAAGTTATAAATGTTGTAGTTTGACGTGAATATTTTGTTCTTGTACAGGAGCTTCTTCGAGGTGGCGGGAGGTGCGCGCGCAGGGGCTCCGTCTGGGAGCGCCGCCGCCGCCGCCGCTGAAGGCCTACACACTGACGAGCCGCTGGAGGCCGAGGGCGCCTGGGGGGACGACGACGAGATGCTCGACGCACAGGTGGGGATTTTTCTCTATTATGCTAAATTTTACTTTATTATGTTACCCGCAATTGATTATGTATTATATTTTTACACCGAATAGCGAAAAAAATGTCATAGCAATTTTTGTATCTAAATGTAACTTTAAATACGGAATTATCTTTTGTTAAGAGATCTTTATCATGACAATATTTATTTATTTATTTATGTATTTAAATCTTTTCCACTTGGAATCATTCTCAGTGATCACTTGTGTAGGTCAAATAGAGGTGTCAGGAGGGCCTATTTTGATACCATACTTGTCGAAACAAGCCCTTTTGTAAGAACACCTTAAACTTAAAGTTAAAATTACGGGAGTTCCAAACGCGCCCTGGTCTGAGAAGAACCACACAACAAACTCAGCCGGGTGTTTTATTTTATTGTGATCACATTATACAGAACACTTAGAATTTATTATAAAAATAATAATAATTTTTATTTATAAATCATATATATAATTAAACAATACTTCTCGGCCCCAGGACGGCGAGGGTGAAGGTCCAGGCGAGCAGGAGGACGCGTGCTCGGACGGCGGCTGGGACGTCGGGGACGATGGCCTGGAGCTGCCAGACCTGCCGCCCGTCGGTGAGTAACCAACTCCTAAACATAACATATTATTTTTCAAAAATATTTCCAACTAAAAATATGCCTCTCTATAAACCAAAGAACATGTCATATCATCATTATAAAAACAAATATCCTTGAGATACAAAACCGATGGCTTAGATTATAATAAATTAGCGGATGCTTATTTTGTTCGAAATGTTGACTTTATATTGAAGAAGCCCTATTAATTGTATTGATTTCGATCACATGCTAGAAGATGCCGTTTCTGATAAACTTTAATAAGAAAAAAAATAGCATGTGGAACAGTATAGAAGGCCAATATTGGTCACTTTATAAAATCAAGGATGGTCGACTCTTACACGAAATAAAAATAACAAACAGCATTAGGCAAAAAAAAAATCAAAGTGGATTTGAACCAACACAATTAATATATATCACCCCCCTTCCGCAGCGGAGGAGTCCGGTTCTTCCCCGCAGTACTTCGCGGCGCCCCCCCGCGGCACGCGCCTGCCCGCCGGCCTGCGCACCGCTCACGACCACGCCGCCACGGGACACATAGAGACCGCCATGAGGTGACGCACCGCCACTCACACACACACAAACACACACACACAGGATTCGAATAAAATAAACACATGTAACTTGCTTATATCCAGGTTACTGAACGAGCAGGTGGGTATAGTGAACTTCGAGCCGTACATGGAGACCTTCCTGCACATGTACTCGTCCTCCCGCGTCATGTTCGTGGGACTGCCGCAGCTGCCGCCGCTGGTGGCGCTGCTGCATAGGAACTGGAAAGAGGCCAGCGGGAAAGACCTGTTACCCGTCTTGAGTACGTATCACACAAGTCTAGATTTTCTATCAAAGATTTTCAAATCAATATGTTTCGTGAAATTATTGAAGAATCTTACCGCAATTGCTAAATATTAATTAAAAATAATTAATCAAGCATTTTATCATATCATAGTACATCTCAATATAGAATAAGTTTCAATAAGTAAAGTTCTCAACAGTTTAAAACAGTTGTAATATTATGTGTAGTTGCAATGATTCATTACTTCTCTCACTGTGTCTTCTTTCATTAAATGATGTTCATTTAACTCTAGTACTCTAATTGTTAAGTGACTTTTGTACGCTACTGAGTATGGTGGCTTTGAACACTCGGTTCTGGTCGCGACTTCTGGTGCCGAAGCCGTATATGCAATCGTGTTTTTTGCAGCGTGTCGTCTGTCGGATCTGGTGGTGGAGCTGCAGCAGTGCTACCAGCTGACGACGGGCGGGCGGTTCCCGGAGGCGGCGGCACGTCTGCGGCGGGCGGCGCGCCTCGTGCCGCTGCTGGGCGCCGCAGACGCGCGCGAGCAGCAGGAGGCGCAGCAGCTGCTGGCCATCTGCGGACATTACCTGCTGGGGCTCGCCATGGAGACCGCGAGGAAGGGTGAGACTTTCTTACCTATTCTTTGCATGTTTTGTAAATTTTAACCAGTGTATAATACACTTGTCGAATAATTTCCTATGTCCAGAAATGTAACTCAGTACTTAAGTAAATTTAGTCAATAATCAAAATTATTTAAGATTTATTGTTTAAGTAATGACTTCTCCTACTGACTCTATTCTTAGGAATTTTTAGGAATTCTTAGGAATGTCAAATGTTTTTTTTTTTATAATAATGCATTTTGTGATTATAAACTACGATTTTAATTTGGATACTATCAACAATGTATTACGTAAAAAATATACGAATGACACATTTCAACAGCGATGCCGAAGAACACCCTCGAAGAACAGAAGCGTACTTGCGAGATGGCGGCGTACTTCACCCACTGCAAGTTACAGCCGGTCCATCAGATCCTGACCCTCAGGACGGCTCTGAACATGTTCTTCAAGCTCAAGAACTTCAAGACGGCAGCGTCCTTCGCTCGCCGCCTGCTGGAGCTGGGACCGAGGCCGGAGGTGGCGCAACAGGCGAGGAAAATCCTCCAAGCGTGCGAGAAGACTCCCACAGACGAGCACCAGCTGCTGTACGACGAACACAACCCCTTCAACATCTGCGGGATCGAATTCAAGCCGATATACCGGGGCAAGCCGGAGGAGAAGTGTCCGCTGTGCGCCACCAGCTTCATGCCGGCGCACAAAGGGAAGCTGTGCCCCATCTGCGGCGTCGCGGAGATAGGGAAGGACGTCACGGGACTTAAGATCAATCCCATGCAGTTCCAGAGATAATTATAAGACTATATTATTGATAGTTATAAATAATAAATATATTATTGTATTGTATTGTAGCTTGTGTTTTTTATCACATAGTCAGATATATTTTTTATTATCCTCCTGAGATATTAATATTTAAATGTCAGCTATATTTAAAACTAGCTGACCCGTGCCCACTTCGTAATTATTTTTGTGGTGCTACAAAGTTGTGTAGTTCTTAGTATTGAGTTATATCAATATCAGATTTATTATTTAGGTAATTTACTTTCGTTAACTTTTTGTTTCTATCTTGTTGGCATTTGATGGACACTTTCACTGCTGAAAACACACACGTTGTGTTTTTTGAGTTGCTACGCTTGTGCGGGGAAAATAATGGGATAATATTTATTCATTCACTGGTAGATCTCACTTTTACTGCTGAAAACACACACGTTGTGTTTTTTGGTAGGTCTCACTTTCACTGCCCAGCTCTAATACCTTCGTAAATATATCGCTTGCCCATAAATTAATATAGAATAAATATAAATTAATAACAACCCGCTAATTAGGATACTTGAAAAACTGGACAATAATGAAAATATTATATTTCCTAAAGTAGTGATAGTTTACGAAACTAACTTTTTTGGCAACAATAGGATCATAGACCTCTGGGAATAGGCCAGTATTTTTACTGCCCCAGTTTGTTTATTTCGCAATGCAACAATAAAATCGTGATGAATGACGCGTATTTAATAATTTGTATTATCTCCTAAATTGCAAATCCAAATAACATACTTTAAAAGACAAATTTTATCCTTATAAAATTATCTTGATGACGAAATTATTTGTTTTGATAAAAAACCTAATAGGTATAGTTCATATAGTAATCAAATATAAAAGCTAACTATATAGTACTGCGGACTTTTTTGTAGAATTAATAATGACCAACATTTTGGGTCAACATTATGTTCGTATATACTCGTACCAGACCGTTCAGTCAGGGCACGCAGGCAAAGCATCATATCTCGCCCGATTTTCTCCGACTTAGTTCACATATACTGAGATTTTTACTATTTTTTTTCCTAATCGTATTAAAATATAGCCTATGTTACTTGGGAAGGATGTAGGATTTCAAATTGTAAAAGAATTTTTCAAATCGGTTCAGTAGTTCCCAGAGATTACCCCCTACAAACAAAGTTAGAAACTTTACCTCTCTATAATATTAGTACAGATTGATTACTCTTGATAAAACTAGAATTTTAAAATGGACTGAAAAGTATATTTTTGTCATATTTCAAGTCAAAATATAGGTCTAGAGTGATTTTTGTTTTAAGTTTATATTTAAAAATTTCAATTATTAAAATAAAAATTAAGGAAAAACAGTTTCGTAACAACGTTTATTTAAAACTTAAACACGTACATTAGCTTGAAAATATTAAACGGCTTCTGGTTTGGGTTCCGTCGTCCTGAAACACGTAAGACAGTACATATAACAAACGTGATGAGCTGTGAATTAATTATTACTATAGATAGAAAACATTATTTAAAATATATTTCTTGTTATATTCATATTTACCCGGCTGTATTCACGAAGGAATTAAATCGGAATGTGCCCGACTAGTTTCGAACCCATTCGGGGTTCTTATTCAGGAGCTCTAAGCGTGGCGGACTCAGGACGTGAACGATTCACGTTTAAATATAAAATTGTATTTGTTGCTTCGAATTGATAACCAAAAATAACATTAAATATTCGAAAATATAAGTTTATACTCAATAATTTTGCATAATTAATTCATGTTGTACCTCTTGTTGAGCATATCCTGTATCTCATCGAAGGTCTTGCCCTTGGTCTCCGGCAGCATGGGGCTGACGGAGAACACGAAGCCCAGGAAGCAACATATAGCTAGAATCCAAAACGCTGTGTAGATACCGTACGAGGCCGCTACGTCGCGGAAGAACCTATGACATCAATTTATTTAATAGTAAATGGTGTTTAAATACATTAGGTCAGTATTTTTTAAGTATAATTAAGTTATTTTAAGTATAATTTAGTGAAATAGAGATTTCACTTCCCCCCCCTCTCTTTCCCTCTCACACACACACACAAGCACACGCACCGTGTCCAAATAAAGCCCGCGAGCCAGCACATGAAAGAAGCAACGCCACTAGCGAGACACTTGCTGCGAGGAGGGAACATCTCTGCCACCAGGATCCAGGGAACAGGACCTACGCCTGGAATTAGAAGAATGATGGTGCCGGTTTATATTGGTTTTCTGAAATATACTGTAAATTCTATTTGAAAGGAAGGTAACTTGTCAAAGGAAAAAATTACGTAAGAAGTAATGAAATTATAGAATAAATAAGAATATTGAATAGATTATATTTCTTTCACCATTGTGTAATCTGTTAAAACTTACCCAGTGTGAATAAAATCATATAAACCACGAGACATAACAGCGGCAGGAAGGCGTAAGACTCAACGTTGTATTTGAAATGGGAATCCAGTAAAGCGAATATTCCTATTATTCCCTGTAATAAATAATTAAACATTAATTTCTCGTTTCTTATATGATACATTTAATATATTATTAGTATGCATACCAAAAATATAGCAAGACCTAGGGACGTAGTCCACATGAGGAGCTTTCTTCCAAGTCTGTCAACTACGAGCGGTGTAACACAACTTGTCACTACCTGTAATTAAAAACATTCATATTAATTAATTTTGTTTTAAATGAGATGTTAATTGTAATCTTGTATATAGTGAATGTCTTTTGTATGAACAGATATAAATTGTGAAATAGCCATAAGGAAGTCCAATATTAAATTACCTATTAAAACACTTTGCACGGAAAAGTCGTGGTAAAGAACACAATACTTATAATATTTCAGAGACAAGATCTTAAAAATAAAATATCTAAATCCAAGACCTTCTAAAGACCAATAAGACCATTTTTTTCGAACTTTTTTCTCGTTAAATTAATGTAATGTTGAAATTATGTCAACTAACCTGAACCACTCCCATGACAATGGTACCATCGGAGGCTGAAATTTTTGTACCGACTTTCTCTAATAACTCCTCCATATAAAATAATAAGACATCTATTCCAGACAATTGAAGCAACATCGCCAGAAATACGCAGATGCCTGAAATTAAGACAATCTGTAAGCTGAATCTTTCAAAACCATAATTAAGGTCTTGAATAACCTTAATCGGGAAGCATTTTTTTTGGTTATAATTTAAGGCGTAATGTAGATATATACTGTAGAAGTCAAGCTACTTTGATGTTTAACGTTTCCTGAATATAATTACCCAAAGCTTTTAAATTTCCCTTCGACGCCCACAAGTCCTTCACGCTAGGCTCGGTAGCGAATTCTCTCTTCACCATGGCCTGTAGTCCTTCAAGCTCAGATTGCACCGCGTCTTTTGAAGTCCCTCGCAACTGCTGTAATACCTTGGCTGCTTCTTCTGTTCTACCTACATCATAACGAATAGGATTAAACTGTTTAATTTGAACGGGAATTGACAGCTTCATTAACTCGACAAACCTTTATAAACCAGGAAGAAAGGCGTTTCAGGGATGAACCAGGTGAAGGGCACGTAGAATAAAGAGAGTATGCCGCCTGAAGCAGTCAGGCCCCAGTACGTGGAGAATGGACCGATAGCGTAGGCCAGCAGGAACCCCACATTAATGAAGAGCAAGAAAAGAGCGCTAAGAGAACCACGGATTTTGTCCTGGATCGATGAAAATGTATGTTAACGAGAAATCGTATACCTATTAGAGGTAAAGATTAACTTTTTATATCCAGCTAACCAATGTAGAGACATTTTTATATTACTGTATTTCTTTTTTACTTACTTCTGCGATCTCACCGATATATAAAGGCACAGTAGCGAACTGCATGCCAGTAGCGCAACCCCACATAATACGCGCTGCGTACAACGTTGACAGATTAGTGGCCACGCCTGCCAGCAGCCAGCCTAGTAGTAGAGGTATGTTGGATATCATGATGATATATCTTCGTCCTATTCTGTTTGATAGCGGCACTGTCAAAAGAGGTCCTGCAATTAAATAATAGGATTATATACGTATATAATAAATATATATTATTAATTATATAAAGAAGTTGTAGTGCATCTTTTAAAAAGATATTTAAATATACCCAGCAATCCTCCCAGTACTAGCAGTGATCCTATCCATGATTCCTCTTGCAAGGTTGGAGGAACCGAAAGAGGGGAGTTGTCTGACCTCAGCTGAGGGAACACGGGGGACGTCCAGCCCATCGACATACCCGTGCACAGACTGCCGTAGCTTGCTGCATGATATAGTGTAATGTAGTCTCTGTAAAGTTCTTACTCTCTGGAAATATAAACTTAAATATGTCCAGAGAGTGTTTTGGAGAAAGGAATAAAAAAGCTATATTTAAACATTACAGACGATAATTTCAATTGATTTATTTCAACCATTACATTAGACAACCAACCAATTAAAAGTTTATGGAATTTATGCGTTATTTCTTTATATAGATATATAAACAATTATTGTAAACCAAAGAACCTATGAATCAAATTAATAGATCACGTATTAAAATTGCAAATGAATCTATCAAGGAAACTATATATTAGTTTTCTAGTGATAAGTCTAAGTTATTACAGTTGGAGTATTAGGTGATTATCACATAAATGGACAGATTAACACTTATATTGCCTATAATAATAAACGTACTTCACGTTTATGATATAGTGAGCTATTTATATGCATATTATAAATTGATAGAACGATTCACGATGAGATTTTAAATGGATAAGATTTTGACAAAATTTTGATAGTGAATTGTTTAATAAAACTGTCGCAAAATTACTTCGTTAAAAGTTATATTTGAGATAAGTCATCCAGATATAGTCAGTTACATTACTCTTGTAACATTTTAAATAGTAAGTTTTGTGTCGTCATCCTAAATCTTTATTTAGGATTAATTGTACGTCACTAAGTAGTAATAAAACAATATTGTTATATAGAGCTCATGGTACGTCAAAGTAATTTTACTGTAATATTCCAACAAAACTTGTTAGAACTATGATTGTTTTTAAAAGTTTGTGGTGGGCCTGGTTATGGCGGATAGCTTAAGGGTGAAATTGATATCCGATCTCTGAGAGACAGATCGATAGAGGATCTGTCAATTATATCCTGTATCCATAGTTCATGATAGGCCTGCTGGCTGAGCGAACTAAGTGGGCTGTTATATTATAAATAATTTTTGGTCAACGGACCTGTAGTTATGGTGACCCTGACTGCTGTTGGGGGTCGTGACTTTGATTCCCATTCGTGACAAATTTTGCGTGACCTACAAATGTTTTTTTGAATCTTTATTTGCTTTATATATATTATTTGTATGTGAGTAAATCCCCGCAACACAAAGAATATTTATTTATATCTGTGCGAAAGTTGTTTAACGACAAAAATATTTTTTTTTATACCGCAATCATATTTGCCTTGGGTTTTTTAAGTTCCTAATATATTATTCTTTCGGTTGGGAGTACTTTTTGTATCTATACAATATGTAAATGTATCTATATCATTTTTTTTATATCATTTTTTTTTCATGCCAACAAAAACATAATAATTTATAACTCATACGAGTTACAAATTAAATATTATTAACATTCATTATAGAACGTTCTTTTGTAATTACTGATGAATTTATCACCACTTAACGAGGAAGAACCAACTTAAGGCTGTTAATATTAAGACTACGTCGGCTCTGCCTTGTTTTTTTGTATAATACAAAAAAATAGCATATTAGCTGAAAAACCATGTCATTGTCTGGTAATGGCAGATAGCTTAAGGCTTAATCAATATCCGATCTCTGCGAGACCCAAAGATAGAGAGACTGTCATTTAAGCTATCCTGATTAATTAATCTGGTGGTTTGAACATCTGGTTGGGTCATAGCTTAAGGTTGAGTTCAATATTCAATCTATCATTATATGGCTTCCCACAAAGTCTATCTACAGGTTGGTTATTGGCACTGATGTATTCACTAAATGAAGATAAATTCAGTACATGATTTCATGATTTCATTTCATGATTCTTTAGTTGGGAAAATTAGATCAGGATCAATTATAAATTTCAATCGACTGGACACGCATGACAAGTCTCAGTAGTACTGTCAAATTATTATTATTCAAGTTATAGTTTTAGAAACCAGCTTTATATTTTGGTATGTAAGAAGGTTACTCCTTAAGACTTATAGACTACTTTCAAATCCTAATATTTTTTTTAGTCTGTCGTCGATGTCAACGTCTTATTTATATTACGTTTAAGTAAACGTATAATTAACATAGGCTTATAAAACTTATTCAAGGTACATTGTAACTGCATTCTTGTATTATTAGATTATTTAAATGCTTAATACTTATATTTATGATTAATTTGAAGTATACAATCACGATATGATATTAATTATTCGCAGCAACTTGATATCCTTGAATTAGGCTCAGGTTGTAATATATTTATTTTTAATATTCATTAATGTTACATAGAACTATGATATTTGTAGTGTTTTTGATTTATTGTTTGTCTTTATATAATGAATTTATGAAATTTTCTTTTTATATATTAGTTATCAAGCATTTACGTTTTATAAAATATTGAATTTATGAACAAAAGTTACTGCGGACTCTTAGTTTATTACAACCTCTGTTTGAATTCTAATTAAATGTGTAATTCTAATAAATATTGTAATTGTTTTTTATTGATATTGCTTCACATTTGATTAATAGTTACTGAAGAATAATTACACTGATAGGTTCGTTTATAATGAGTGAGCTATATTCAAATGGAACAGGTATTTAACATGACATTAAACTATTTGCTTTTATGTTTGCAAGGCAACAATTTAGATAAATTTCAGAGAACATGTTACAATAAATGAAAAATAAATTTCAAAATTATTGAAAACGTCGAAATTAAACAAAAATAATAGCTTAAATGTGTTAAAACTTATTAGAACTTCCAAATTGTAAAAAACCGAATTGTAATTATATAATTATTTTTTTACTAATATTATTCAGTCTCTCACTTAGTTATATAAGATTATGACGTACCTATGATGTTAAAATGACAAAGGAGAGCCATAATATACAGAAAGTTTATGAAGACTAAATATTAATAAATTTAATCTTCCCAACATGTTTTTGACGGGCGTAATAGATCATTAAATTATCTAAATATACTTATTAAGTATGCAGAGCATTAAACAATAGGTATTGCATTAATTCTATACTTATTTTTTAAAATAGTAAAAACTTTGATATTGCGATTTAGAATTTCTAAACGTATTTATTTGTCTGCTGTACGCAAAAAGATGACTTATGGCATTGCAGTATACGACTCAACCACACTATTTGATCTTGATAATGAGATCCCAGACAGAGAGAAGCTCTCTGATTGGGAGATGGGAGAGAGTTTCTCTCTGATTGATGGTCACACTTTTTAAGTACACATTTTCAAGGTTAAATAGTGTGGCTAAATCGTATAATGAAAAGCGGCCATAAGTCACGTTTTTACGTGCAGCAGCCTATATTTTTTTTTTTTTTTAATTTAATAGTACAGCAGTGCCTCATTGAATACATGATTTTTTTGTGCAGAATCTCGAATCAAATTACTTGAAAGTATACGGTATGGCAAAAATAAATGAAAAAGTTAACTGGAAAAACTAGTCTATACGTTCAGAGCGTAAGGTTTTATTGTTTATTTTGTTAATATAAAGAGGTTTTAATACTTTTTTCCCTATAGTATTAAAACAGGCAGTATTTTTACCCTTAATAAAAATGACATTAAATATGAAAATGTCTAGAATGTTTGTTATTGTTACCTTTGGTAGGTTCTTTAACAAAGGACAATATATATACATACCAGACATATATTAAAGTATATATTTTTACATATGTATAAGTAATACAATTACTGATGTACACTTACACCAAAAATGAATAAAATTAAAATTAAATCCTTCTAGGAACTATTTTTGCTAATAAATAAATTAGATATTTGATAAACTCCAATAGCAGATTTAATTCCACACAATAAAAATAAAATACATTTAGGATAAAATATAGTAACGTTACCCAATGACGCTGCTAAATATTGGCGCCATTTTAATTTCAAATCCTGGATTACAATTCGAAACATCACCAACGTTCACTAAATTTAAAATTCAATATGTTTTAAATATCTCACTAGAACTAAGCGTGTAGGCCGTCAGCCATTGCGTTCGAGTCTGCAGTAATTGTATAACAAAACAAATTCCCTTCACATTTTTTAACATAGCTAATTGATATTGGAAAAAATTCTCTTAAAGAAAATAATTGACAATCAATATAAAAAATAAATTTGCTAGTGACGTTTTTTGATTTTCTAATCTGGCGTTAAATTTATAGTGACTCATAAAGTGTGGTATTTGTAAAATGACTTTGAAGTGACTTTTACTACAGAAGTCTAAACCGTCATTGAATTATATATGAAGTTATTGTTTCTTTCTATTTACATTTATTTGTCTTTTAGCGTGCCATCGTGAGACAGGAATTTTGAGTTTCAGAATGTCGTTACTAAAAGTCGCTAATTAATTAAAATTTAACCAAACCGAATGTTTGTAAGCATGTATTCCGTTAAGCCAGTTAAACAGTTCATTCGTGATAGACAGCTATTTCTTCTTACAGTAGATAATTATTGACTCTGATAAAAAATAAGTGTCAAATAAAAATACATTTCATTCCTTTTCATTTAATAAAATACGAGAACACATTCAAAAAACGATTCCTCAATTACGTATTTTGACCAAACTACGTTTTTAAAGGTGACTGACTGTTCAGCAATTTTGAGCCAATTCATTATCAAAAAAAATATGTCAACTACTTTTTGTTTTGAAGAACAAATGCAAAAGGATTAAAAATACGAATACAGTAAATATGAGTTTTTTTAAACTTCACAATAAAGTAAACTTAATACTTATGACAGTATGTTTATGTTTGCATCTTTATTATGGACGAGTGAGAGAGACCGACGACAATCCATCCCTCTCTAAAGTCGAAATAATTTTATCCAAGCTTTTTGTTTCAATTAGGCATTTTACTTACGTTATGTAACGTCAGACTCTGAGTAAGTCCATGAACTCCACCTCTCTTCATCTCTATCTATTTCTCCAAGACTCATCTGTATCGCGTATGTTGTTGTGAGTAGTCTAACCATGAGGTTTTGATCTGTCTGTTAGTCTCCTATTAAACGTTTTCCAAATTGTTAGTACAAAGCTCTATTATTACTATTATAAATGGACTAACTTCTCCCTTCGGCTTCAACCGCGTGGACTACAGTCAATAAATTGGCTATCAAATGCAAGAATGAATCATATATATATATATATATTTCTTAAAGTCGACTGGTAGTTATATAGATCAATTTAAACAACAAAACGAATATCCTTAGCTTTTTACTATTAGTATAGACAATTTCAAATGATTTGTTATTTATTGAAGGTTTTCTTGTGAGCGTTAAGTACTATGGTAGGTACAAACGATTTTATCAATGTCGTATTATCAAAGAGTAACAGAAACACATACTTAACTAATTTAATTTTATAATTATACGTTAATTTAATTGTAATTCATTAATCAATCATTCGAATTCAATATCATTCAATAATAAAATCATTCGAATTAAAACACGCTTCAAGTAAATAGATAAAGAGATAATTTAAGACAAATAATTACAATTCTAATTGACTTAAGAAATACCCTTGATCTTGAATGTCAACGATTTACCTTCACATTTAAATACTTTATTTAATTTTGAACCTTACCTTAATGCATTAAAGTTTATTTCACGTTGTAACAAGAGTAAAAGTAAACCAGACTCATTTCACTGGATAAATACAGACCAAGTTTTTAGATTAATAACAACTTTGTTGGCGAATAAAGGCATATTCTGAGGAAAATATTGTTTAGTCATTAACGACTCTATTATTCTGCAATAAGGTTTATTATTGAATGCAACGATATAGCTTCTAAGGTTATTATTTTGCTTTCAGTTTTACAAGAAACGAAAAAGCCTAAAGGGAATTATTATTGTAACAATTCAAAGCATTTACGTTATTCTTTATAATTGTTTGTATTAAGTTCGCTGTTCGACTAAACTACCTACCTTACTCTACGGTTTTTTAATACTGCCTTTTATTTGTCTATGGTTTGTAAAAAGAGTTTTAAGGTTTTTTATATTCCATATATTCAATTGTGTCTTTGATAAAATATATAGTGTGTGTTTTATTGGACGCGATTTCAAAACAGACATGTATTATTTAAATGATATCCCTACAATGATAAAGCTTGGTTACGGAAACATACGTATGTATAGCCGCGGAAATAATGTGTAAATTAAACAATTTTAATAGTTTTGTTTTTAATATTTTGTGTTTTTATTATTTTTTTGTGACTATATAAGTATTATACACATGGTATGCGTTATTTACTCTGTGACCTGAAGATGCACTTCGGTGGCTGCTATGTAATCTAGACGAAAAAGAAGAATCTAGAAGGCCAGATCCGGACTTTAGAACCGTTGTGTTAGTTACCATGTGATATTATTGTAAAAATATTTCCTGTGTTAGTGGGGTCACTTAAAGGTACTTCGGGAGCTGCTACTGGATCTCTGGTTGGATGGTAGTAGGTGCGCCGAGCTTAGATTTATTTTATCACGTTTTATAGAATCTTACCATTGGAGTTGATGGACCTGAAGGTACCGAATACTTGATAATTAAAGAGGTAAGAGCGCTGTTAATGTCACAGTATCAGTTGATCTTTATTCTGTTAATTTAAAGCTCAGTAAATACTATTTTTCTAATATTACACTAAATATTGCGTGAATGTGTGATGCTCACAGATAGGCTTAATAAACAAAAACCATTGCTTATTGACTGTACGAAAATACAAAACAAAAAACTATGTACAAAAACTGTGACAATTTTTTTATACATAATGTTTAGATTTAACTGTTGTACTATTTTATATTCTGACCGTAAATTGTAAGTACAAAATTTGGTACATATATAAATACAGATAAAAAAAGAAGATAAGGATTATAAATATCGAATGGTATAACTTTTCGTTTTTACTCCGACCTTTATCCTCGAAGTTTTAAAGAGGGGTGGTTTTTGTCGGGGGATGACGCGTTTATACAGGAATCCAATTAGCCGCAGCCCACGTTCGGTAAAAATATTATGCCGCAAATTTTCCCGCCGACGACGTTTAGGTGACATTTTTCTTTTTTTTTTTTGTTACCGGCTTGACTGTAGTTTTGAACATTCTTTTTATTACCTACTATGTATTGTTTCTTTTTTTTCGAATTAGGTATTTTGATATTTGTTATAATTTCTTATAATTAATAGTTTTTGTTTTATGCCTTTTTTAGTGTGTTTGTGTGTGTAGTTACCGTCTTATTTCTACCAATATGCCTGAATAATATCAAAATTAAATCTTGAGAATCTTATTTTATTTGGATATTATTTATCAGGCAGAAAAAAAAATGTTTTTCGTTATGATGACATTTTGATTTAAATTTACCAATATGTATTCCAATGTACTAAATCTGAAAATAATGTTATTTTACATCTCAAATATTTTAAAACATGTCTAATCACTACACTACTAAGAATATTCTCGATTTCAATCGAATCGAATGAACAAATTACAAACGCAATCAAAACATTCTATAACGATTTCCGGACGTATAAAACTTTTTCATTCTTTTTCATTCGCCACCTAGCTCGGATCTCGTTCTTTTTTGAATCCGTATGTTTTCGTAAAACGGAACGCGATTGTGAGAGCACTCACTAATTGAGGGTTCGATGCGGTGTGTTCCGAACTTATAATAAAAAAACGTTCGTGTATCGAATCGATTCAAACGGCTGTCGGCGAGCGATCTGTTTGACTCCAGATGGCGCTGGGAAACCAAGATCTAATTAATTCTATTTGTAAACATGTGACTGGAAATAAATTGTCTTTTATATGTTTAATTAGTTATCTATGAGTGTAAAAAAGAAATGAAATACTTTTTTTTATTTTGATGAGATTTTAATTTATTTGTTCAATCTGCGCCTGATATAAAAGTGTGAAGACACATATTTTCTGATTGCGGTACGAATTTTCATTAATTATAAATTAAAATAACAAAAAAAATAAAAAATAATAATAAATAAGAAGTATGTCAACCATAGATGGTTTTTATTCAATTGTATTACCATTGCATGAATATAAACAGCCAAAAGTAACAAACTGAAAATATCAAGACATTGAAATATTAATAATATAGAAAATTGTAATTAAAAAATATAATAATAAATGAAAAAAAAATATATAACATGAAATTCAGATGTTGTTGTGGATAGTATCACACTTCGACGCGGAGAAGGACGTCATCATTACCACCACCGAGGCAGCCGAAGATCTGAGAGATAAAATTTCTCACCGCATAGGCGATGAAGCCAAAAAGCGAGTGCGTACGATGGCCTCCGTATTAGTAAATGGATTCAGAGAGTCAGAAAACTATCATCTCTTGGTGGTGGACGAGGCTCTCATGAGTCATTTCGGAGCCATAGTAATGGCTACGCGGCTGTCCGGAGCTGGCGAAATTCTCCTCGTCGGTGACGTGAACCAATTACCTTACATCGATAGAGATAATCTATTCGAGATGAGGTATTGTCGTCCCACCCTGGTAACGTCCATCAGCCAAGAATTACTGTGTACACACCGGAACCCCTTAGACGTGGCGTATGCCTTAGAAGAGGTCTACTCCGGCATCTACTCTAGCAAGAAACGAGTGCAGTCCTTAACCATGCAAAGCTACACAGGAATTCAAATACCCAAAACCCAACCCCATACCCTCTTCTTACACACCCAAGAAGAAAAGACAACACTGTCTAACAAGGGCTATGGATCAGGAGAAGGGTCGCGAATCCTAACTGTACACGAAGCGCAGGGACTGACTTATGGCACCGTTTTCATAATTAATTCCAGGAGTAAGATGCAGCTACACGATAGCGTTCCCCATGCGGTCGCAGCATTGTCACGTCACACGGAGAGCTGTGTGTACTTCACCGACAGCGAGAACGCCGCGACGGGCACATTCATCAGGCGAGCGATGAAGGCGACACCTTATAATATTGTAGAATACAACACCAAGATGGCCATAAGAGACAGGAACTCGGCAGTCGAGGAAGCCTTGCTCGAGATGAGTAAGAACATCAAATTAACAGTGGGTCGTTACAGCAGTGTATTGGTAGAAAAATAATAGTCTATAGTCTATATCAATGTAATGTTTAAATATAATAACTTAACCTAAATTTAACAAATCACATATTGAAATATACATAAATATATATACATACTAAAAAAAAAAAAAACCTGTGCAAAGGACTAGCTTAGTACTAACTTATTTTTTTAAGATTCCTACTAATAATCTCTTCTGTTATGCATATTTTTAAAATCTCTATTTAAAAATTATATGTTAACAATAATTGTAAAACGTCAAAAAAGAGCACGGATGACGTCCGTGGAAAATAATAATAATTATAATAAAAAATAAAAAAAAATAAAAAAATTCAGATGTTTGGATTTCAGTGTACAAATAAATCAATGGAAAACGGTTTTGAGTTTCCTTAGTAGGTTACAGCAGGAGTTATACATTTATTGAAAATTTTAATATGCTCGTTCTATTTTAAATGACATTAAAGTTACGCGTTATATCAACATTCTCGCCATAATAACCTATACTTTTATTTATTTTCCAATAAAAATGTACTATTATATGTACACGTTGTCATAAATAGCCGCTGTACATTACAAGTTACAGCGACTCCTGTTTTAGAGTCGGGTAAATGGAGGACTGCTGATCAAATCAAATCTAAAAATATCAATACCAAACGTATAATACTAATGCAAACAAAACCATAATAACACAATTATATTAAATTATTAACAATACTATTCTCTAAGTCTAAGCAAAGCTAATATTATAATACTTTTGATCTTGTTTAAGCATCACTTTATCAAATAGATGCGTGTCTGAATGATAAATGAAAGCTACCACATGTGCCAATACAAACAAAATGGAGTCTTTAATAAATTAGTTCTATTAGCTTCGAGATCTTTTATATAACTGAACAGATCGTTTCTTGATAACCGGAAAACGAAGCTGTCTTCACTATAATAAAATGATTCCTCAAAGTCACGCTCGCGAACAACCAATCACTTATAAGACATCCAATTTGTGTACAATTTGAAATCTTAATAAGCCGTCAAAGCGTTCCATAAATAGTTCACTAACTAATTACGTTCCTTTACAAGCGAGCTGGCGACAATTGACAAATGTGTTCTCGTACGGCGATACATACAATTAGCGTTGGAATGTTTCCGAACGCAATCTTATCGCTGTTAACGTCAATGTCAAAGTTTTGGCGGGAAAATAAACTTTTATGGTTAAGCTTTAGAGGTTAGTTTCCAAAATTACTTGCAAATGGAGTGTTTGCTTTGCGAGGGTCTATTTGAGAGGCCTTTGTCTGTGGACGGAGATAAATCATTTTGTCCTGTCAGGCGTCTGGATGGGAGTGTATGACAAATTACTAGAGCGCCACCTAGCGGCGGGGCGAGGTACTGTTTTATAAAGGTTCATTATGTGCATGATAATCCGATCTTCTTTATTAGAGTTTGTTAATTGAGGAATGTCATAAAATAAAGGATCAAATCCTTCTAGAACATTAAAAGGAAAATATTTAATAAAGTTATAGTTTAAGATATCAAAATAAGTTTACATTTGATAAGAAAGATAATACAACATCTTAGTAGTTTAAATGCATTTTTAGTATAAAATATACCTAACTTATATATATTTAAGCGTACTTAATTTATTTAAGCTATGTATATGAATATACTACATTTTAAATCTCTGTGTGTGTTTGTTGCCAGAGATTAAAATTTTTAGAGATTATAAATTATAACATTCCATGTTTTTCCTTGTAACAGTTATATGTATAATTTAATTGTTGTCATAAGTACTGTGTTATGTTTGCAATAAATAAAATAATAACTACGAAAATATCAATAGGTCATAGAACTGGAAAAAAGGTCACTTTATTTCATATATTATAATATTATTTCTATGTAACTTAAAAATAAAATATGATATCATTACATTATAAAATTTTGTTCGTTTTTGTAAAACATTGATTGATTTAATCCTACTAAAAAGAAATGTCACCAAAATTACTTCAACCAATTACTACGTGTTAGACAAGTTTACTTCAGGATGTCAAATATTTAACTTCTATCTCTTTCACTCAATGGACCAAGCATTAGTATTTTCAAATGGATAAAATAATATGTATCTAAACCACTCCAAAAAGATTTATCCTATACCTATATACGCTTAAAAAACTAGTTAAATATATTTTTTGGGTTTAATCTTTAATTTGATTTCTACCTGATGGTAAGTGGTGCCGTCCCTCATGGTCGTCGGAAGATATGGAAGGATGAAGATAAGTTGCCGCCCCTGAGGAATAGGGAGGAATGCAAAAAAGTAGGAAAGATAGAGAGGAAGGATGGGACTTTGTGCATCAGTCTCTTTCACTCACAATACGAAACCTTGCTATAATAGGATATCAGAATATAATTATTTAATATACATATGTATATATATATATATATATATACATATAATTATAATAATATATATATATATTAATTTCAGATATAAGAACTTCATGTAGATATTATAATAATAAAACAATAATAGAATCTGTGGTAATAATATAAAATTAAATGTTAGAAGTAGTGGGTATATCTGTTATATCTATATAATTTAAGGCACAAATATTGTTGTTCACATTTTGGACCTCAATATACATATATTAAAATATAAATACTTTTGTCTAACAATTGTAAAACAATTGAATAATAGCTTATATGAAGCTACTGACAACAGACTAGCGAAAACGTAGCATTTTATTAATGTTTTTGTTAGACAGACCTACATTATTGAAACTTAAAAAGTCTGAATATGAAACATTTTACATCGCATTCACTAATATTTTTTTTTTTATAAAATCCTTTACCGGAGTAAATAATTTTTTTTTGATGTTTTTCAAGTTATTAAAAAAATTTTATCTGAGCCTGTATAAAAATATATATACATTTTTATGACGGCTCAGAAATATAAAATCTTCAAAACAAAATATTTTACAAAAAAATTCAAACAAACGAAGTCGGGTCGTATAAGCTAGTATTTATATTATACCTAACTAATAAATGTCAAAGCATTAAATTCCTAATAAAACATTTAGCTTCACAAAAGATTTCTAACGGCCAGAGACGTCCAATTAGCTGACGAACTCCATTTAATAGTATTAAAAAAATATCTTCAAACACATTTGTTAAATACAAATTGGTTATTAAGATTCTTGGCGTTGGTTTGACAGTCTAAAATGGCGGACTCGAGAATTTTAATATGAGCTTTTATGTATTAATTTTATAAAAAGTTATTTTGTAATAAAGAATTTTTTTTTTGTTATTTATGTATTCTTATTGAAATAAAAAATGTACATTATTTTTGGATATTTATTTTTTGTTCAGTCAAATATTATTATTGAAATAAATACGATTTTAAATATCATATAAATATAATGTTGCTAAATCTTACCTTTTAAATGCGTATTTTAGAGTAATTTGATTTATTCTAATAGTCCTCAGAGTAACGTGTTTTATAAAAAACTAATACATTCAAGAACTATAATTTAAGACAAATTTAATAATTTTTTGTCGACTTGAAGTTTTTATGAAATCGAACAATCGGTATATTAGATTTATTTCATTCGCTCCATTACTAAAAAATGACATGAAAAATATTGATTCATTTTCATTGTAGACATCGGTATTTACTTTAATATAATTTAGCACAAATGAATAATAATTTATTTCAATAAAGATCACGAGAAATAAAAAGCAGCAAACGTTATTATAAGACCAATTTGTTTATTTTTTTGCGCATAACTGTCAAGGTTGGAATAGCATTTTTGTTGCAAAATCGTTAAAAAAAGTGTTAAGTTTGACAGAAGTCAAATGATTCCAACAACAGTTCCGATTTCGATCTCGACGAACTGACATACAGACAACCACATAGACTAAAACATCGGAGATATAGACGTAATAATATACTTACCAGTAATTTAAATATAAATATAGAATAAAAATATAATTAACGACTATAACCTTCTTCTAATATTTATACAGATAATAAATATAGATATTTGACGTTTCTTAAATTAAACTCTTTTATTTAAGTGCGTCATAACTCAGGGGCTGTAATGAATCCTGGTAGAATTTTAATTGGGCTCAGCGCTTTTTTCGTATAAAACTTTTTAATTAATCCGTCCACTGAACTGAATTTCAGTTTCACCAGACGTGTTTATTAATGAATCAAATTTTTGTTTTGTCGCTTTATTTTCTCTAAATAATATGAAGTTAGATTTTTTATTTTAAGATTTAAAATAAATTGATTATTGCGAATGATATTTTGTTTTATAGAAGTATTTTGTCTTTTTGTATCTGTGAAAGAAATCAATTCATTTTATTTTATTTTTAAATTTATAAGTAGGTATTTACAAACTTCTAAAATATAATTACCTATAAGGTTATTTATTTATAACAAAAGACTTATAACAGGATCATTAAAATGGTAAATAAAGTGTGTATAGAAAATCAAACATTTTCTTGTATATAATGAGTTTACTATAATTAGGTAGATATATATTAATAAATACAATAAACAGAAATATATTAAGAGTGAACAAAGTGTTACGACAATCCTGAATGGATCTGGCGACGCGAAGGAATGCCATGTATACAGAGTGTTGTAATTTTGAATCATATTAAATAAAATGAATATTTTTACAAAATTTCTATAAATATGAATACAGAGAAAAACCATTAATACACAAATTATAAGTGATATATATATATATATATAGGTATATATTTTAGTAATTTGTATTTCTAACAGGCTGTATATTATAAACCGTATCAAAATCCAATCGTGCTTGTCATCGGTGTCATTTAATGGTAGATCTTTAACAGCCATTAAGTATTAAAAAAGTTAAATTGTCAGCGGTGACGGTTCACGAGGTATTATTGTTAATTTGACAGCCGTAAACTAGGTTCTGCTGCTGGAATTTGTATTGGTATTTATGTATGTGTGTGTAAATGTGTTTTTAAATGACAGTTGCTATAGAAATAATTCGAAAAATTAAAAAAAAAAATCAATTACTTTACTACCAACTTGTTTAAAAATTTTGAATTTTTCGATTTTTTTTTTAATAATTTAATTTCAAATTTTAAAAAAGTCAGTCAGTCAGTCCGTCAGTCATCTACCACCAGCTCGAATGCTTTGTATGTGTGTTTGTTGTTGTGGGTGTGTGTATACATTTACAACACTATAGGAAAAAATCTAGCTACGGAAGTGTATGACGTATGTGTGGGTGTGTATATTTACAACGGTATGCTAAAAATATATAACCCTATATGTATGTGTGTATCTTATATAATATAAATGGTAGCCGGTAATTAAGTTCATAGAGCAGTTTGTTCTCACTATTCTATTAGTTATTGATGACGTCATTCTTCATTGATTATAACACGTCAGGATAATTTATTCTGAGAAAAAAAAAAATATGACATACGAGCAGACTGCCCAAATTGTATTTATATATAGTGTACCAACCCATGGATGCAGATATGAAAAGATGAAAATACGTGGTAACTCTTGAGGAAAGGGGAATCCAACAGACAAAAGGAGAGTTCCGAGAGAGAAGAGAGAGTTAGAGAATCGATCTTCTGTGAGAGAGTACAACCCTATTCGCGCTGACCCGTATGAGAGCTGCAGTCATTAATACTAGCGCCTATAAGGCTTTATCATAGAGATGAAACTTCTTAGCATTCCATGGATTCTTCGTGCGGGTACCGGGCTCATCGCGTTGCAGGGAGAGGAGTGCAAACAGCTCCCGGGACTTGCGACCCAAGTGTAGGTTTAAGGGTTTAAGGTAGGTTTAAGGGTTTATATATCCAAAATATATTGTAAAATACATATATATTTAAAATAACAACATTTATCAACAAAAAAAATCATAAGATGGATAGGCCATTGTTCCAGCTGCTATCGGTACCTACCTCTATCTCAGATAGATATTCTATCTGTAGTGGTTGTTTATTCCAGGTACGGATAGTTATCACCAGTTAGGTATTTTATTATACTAACATTCCTCTGCATAGAAGTGTGTAATTAGTGCTGATAATTCGAGAAAAGCTTCCTTATTTTAATTCCTTATAATTTGATCAATAATTTGATATGAATATTATATAAAACTAGAACCGTCTGTTATAAGTTTAAGCGACAATACGTGACGCAGAGAAGTCGCGGGCTACAGCTAGAAAAGTTTAGATTCAAAATTTACTTTAGATGTAGGTAATATATTATGATAATAGCTTTTAATATGGCTTTGAGAAAATAATAAACAAGCCAGCTGAGATTCTGCCTCTTTTCCTTATCCTGACTCTTACCATACCTGTGGAAAATATCTTTATAAACAAAAAATAATATCACTCATGATATTCCCTTCAATTAAAAAAAATCGCACAAAAATATCCCCTAAGGTGCAAAGGGTTACAGAGTTATGAATAAAACCATACTGTCATCTAACTTAGCCAACCTACTATCCTCCCTACCAGAGATACGTGATACAAGTAAATTTGGTATAATTTAATACTAGCTCTTGTCAGCGGTTTTACTCCTCGCCCCAAAAATAGTCTATCTAAATTAGTAATCCTATATCGATTTGATCAATAATATACAACGTCATGAATTGAAAAAGTCGAGTCCACGCGAATAAACCCACAAAAAAAACTTAAGGAAGCTTAGAAATCGTTCAAGAATATATTAAAAACAACAATCATTTTTGTTTTACAAAAAAAAATAATCCTGAAACAGATTTCTCCATTTTAATGAAATGTATTCAAAATAAAGTCAAAATAAAAAGTTTAAAATTTGTATACATTACGCTTACGTAACGTCAGACTCTAGTTGCATTGTTCCAAAGAGTAAGTGCATGGCGAAGATCCCGCAAGAAACTACATGGATATTTTTTAAAACTCATTAAATATTTTGCTTAATTTTGTCACATCTACATAGACATTATCTATCTGCAAAAAAAAAAATATATTTTTTTTTTTAATTGGACTCTGACGGTTTTTCAGAGTTGGCGGGTTCGAATCCCTTCCCGTGTGGGTTTATTTTTCACTCTAAATTTAAATAAGCTTAACATAGCTGATATGTATATATATATATATATATATATATATGTATATAGTGGAAGCAATCTTATTGACGAAATTAATAATTGATCTTGATCCATTTTTTGCTGCTCTGTTAATTCTTCGTCAGCTTAGAGGATGCCATTTTTAAGGCCACTCACTAAAAAATCACTGGCCTATATATAATTTGAGGGAGACGACACGAGATCGCTGTCCCACTCATTGTGACATTGTGTCTTAATTCATGTTAGGTCTTACATCAAAATTAAATTTGAATTATTTTATTAACATGTCTTTACATATTTTCATAAAAATAAAATATAATTTTGAACTAAGAGCTAACCACATATCAAAGGATTTATGTAAACTCAAAAATTAAACCAATTAAGAAATCACGAATATAACTAGATCTTCTTATAAATAAATAAACACCAACCTAATACCTAATATTAACCTACTTTAGTATCAATCTCATCATCATGTAAAAATAAATATCAGGAACCAAACCTGGTACCCGTGAGCCAATATTTCAGCAAGGCTGAAAATATGCCTTTTCATTAATAATAAGATATTCGTAATAAAAAACATTACGCAGACTTTATTTATATTTCGAAATCTTTTAATTTTTCCCTACCCGGAAGCACAGCCATTTATGCCAATGCATAAACGAACAAATAAATTACAATTAAACGGATCGTAGGTAATGTAGCCGCGACGTAGAGTCTTCTCTCTCTTACTCTTCAAACGACGATTATCTAACTTTTTATACTAAAATGTCCTTTATTTAGTATTAGTTAGGTATATTATGTTTAAGAAAGAAATAACCAAATATATTATTAGGTACGTTTATTTATGCAAATTCTAATGAGTCCATTTCAGTCCAGTCCATTATTAGTCTGTGGTAAATAATCTGACAAATAAACAGACCCTAAATGATATACGCAATTAATACATTACAAACCTAAATAATGATATAATATCATCATTACATACATATATATATATTAAAATAACAAAACATAACAGCAAAGTAACCTCAATAATTATAAGAAGGCACTATTTAACAAAACAACCCATATAACCAAACAGCTCAAATAACTCATCAGTTATAATTACGTCTCCTCTCAGGTATTTAAAATCCTATCCAAACATGTTAATGGCGTAAATCGCTCGCAGCCACAGACCAAAACCTATTAAGTTCAAAACTCAATAAACATCATTGTTTCAGCGCTTAACTACGAAAATAACCCGCTGGAGCCGCGCGGGGCCGCTTTGGACCGGCCTCACTCGGCAACCTCTAATATTCATAAGTCAATTTCCTGGCCCATTAATAAGTAACGAAGTAGCGCAAATGGCCTTATCGCTTGTGCGCGATTACTTGCCCGCCGCTCTCTTACATAATTCAACGTATTAAACGAAATTGTTTAAACCTTATTGCTCGATTACGTTTCTCCACCCCTGGCACGCCTCGTTTCCCGTCGCCAATCCCGCGACGGGATTCGCCCCCCCCACTGGGCCCCCCTCTTTTCCTGTCCCCGCCCGTTCCGTTCCCGTTTGCGGCGTTATGTTCCGATGTTTGTTACCGACGGTCGCGTCGACACGAAGTTGCGTCGACGGATTTCAGTGCGATTGTTGAGGGTTGATCTATCTCTTAAATACAATCTTACTAACAACGAACTATAATATGTTATAAATGAATAAATAAAACATGTTTAAACCTGACAAATATAATAAAAACATTGGTGAAGTGTCATGTTGATCATGGTTAGGAAATAGACAGAAATTGTGACACAAGGATAGTTGCTATGACGATGCTGGCGATGGCGCGATCTTCGGAGGAGAGGCGGGAAGAGGCCGAGGTGGAGGGCGAGGCGAACGAGGTAGACGTGGTCGGGGTGGAAGAGGCCGCGCCGGTGGACCTCACGAGGCGACTCGGCCTCACCAGGCCTCCAGACCGACCAGCGATCGCGTTCTCTGTGGAGAATATCCTGGACCCTACCAAGTTCACAGGGCGCTCCGACGTCCCTCTTCGGTATGACGAGACCTACTGGAGGCCGCACTATGATAGAGACGACAGTGACTCCGGTGAGTTATATTATTAAATGTGTCATTAATTCAATTACAATAATAAAATAAACTAACTAATAACTTAACTTCTATCCATTATTTTGCTTTTTATTTCGGTTTTTTCTAGATCAAGAGTTATTAACAATTTTTTATAAGATCAATAATTTGGTTGCGAGATGAACTGGTAGGTACGAAAAATAACAAATATGTTTGAATATCTTAATTCTCAAAAGTATCTAATATAAAAGTACATTCACACATACTAACCAAATCACTAAATACATCTCTATAAATCAAATATAGAGTTTTATAACGTTCTTTATTTAAAACTCTTGTAATATTCAAACTAAAGAAGCACCTACCCGCAAAACGGGGCAAGTGAACGCATTACATTTTTATGTTTATAATTCCTTAATACTTATTCCTCAAAATTCCTTATTAAGTTTATTTTGCTTTCATTCAAAGATGAATAAATGCTCTATTTAAAGATGATTATTTTATTTCTCTAGCGTTAATATTTTAAACACCGTAAGCTCTGAAAGGCACAAGTGCGTACAGTTGCCCCGAATGACCAAATAAATATATATTTAAAAAAGTAACTTCACTTGTTAGTTCTTTAAGTAATTAATTATTTAATTTTATTGAACTTTCTTATTGGTTTCATTCAGCAAAGAATTACTCAAAATCTAATAAACAGAATTTGAAAACATCGCATCGGCGGCAAAATAAAACAAAATTTTATATACATCATATAAATAAATATATAAATTTATAAGCTCTTTATATTTATTTATACTAATTTACATTAACTAACTGTACTAATTTATACTAACTATTCATACTAATAAACAAATAAACTTTGACTAAATTATTTATACACTATTATATAAATATTATTATATATAAAGTACATATTAAAATTATTTTATATTCCGTTTATATATTTACATTTACGTATTTTGTCATTTGTAATCCCCGACGCATAGTTTGATAGATTGTTCAGTAAAATGTATGTTTGTCTGTATATTCTTCGTGATTCGTGACGAATGACGGATTTTATTTTTTTTAATGTTGTTGTAGTCGATATTAATTAGATGTGTTTGATCAAAATCAATTCAGCCGTTACAATATCATTCAGATTTAAATCTAAATTGATTTAATATATTGTATAAAATAAATACCTATAAATAATATAAATATATCTTAAAAGCAGTTTTTGATTATTATTTTTTAAGTCCTGTTGGTTTTCACTTCCGTAATGTCGGCAACGTAGCCTCAGATATCTGATGGTAGCCACCTACCATCAGAGGAACAGTTTACTAAACAAGCTACCGCTTAAAAATAATGACAAATTAACAAGTTTGTTTTTTTTATGTTAGGTATACCGTCCCAAGGAGATTCAAGTCCTGTCCGTAATTTTTAATTCTATATTTATTTAAAAAATATATTATCACAACACGGCTGACATGCATAGACCAATTAAATTATTACATTAATAAACATAAAACTCCAATTCAGGCCGACGGCTTTACTTGCATATTGAAGTTATCTCTTAATCGTAATTCTTTAATTTAAAGTATGTTAAAAATAATATGACAAAAATAAAACAATAAGCTTTGTTTATGGTATATTGTACAAAAATTCAGAAAATAGAGTTTTATTTTATTTTTTGTGTTGAAAACTTTATAAAAGCTATATAATTGGTAGTAATAATCGGTTAAAAAATCTAAATAAATGAATATTTGTTTTAATAATTAGATTTGTATATGTGCTGTCATGACTGCTGACATGACGGCTGACATTGTAACCACAGACTGCACGCTGCATATTAACTACACTGACTTCACTTCGAATTGCCCAAATTTAAGATATTATATCATAAATTAATTATAATTTTATCATATAATACGTTTATTTCGATAATGCTTGTAGTACAATAATATTGAAATCATCATAATTAATAATTTCAAACACTATCTTTATTATATTTAAATAAAACAATTAGTATCTATAGTATTTGACTCGCAAACAACTTACTACGCAAGTAGGTTGGTACCTCTGTAACAAAAGAAATACAATAGCTATAGAAGACAAATCAATTGTTTATTCTTATTTAAGGCAACAAAAGCGCCTCAGCATTAAGTAATATACCTATTTAGTTAATAATAGTACCTAACGTAAGATTGTAACATTTCTTTATTTTTAAGGCAACCGTTTTATAAATGCTTTAAATATCAACATAAACTCTTTGATTATAATCAAAGAATGAATTGTATTCCTTCCATAATTGAAAACATAAAAATCTAAATTTCATAATAAATAGATTACATTGCATATTCCAAGGTCTTTATTTTGTAATATTTCCTTTCAATGAGACATTAACAAGCAATTATTATAATAATAATAATAAAAGACAGTAGCTTGAAAACCAATTTAAACAAATTAATACGCCATTGTGATTGGGATTGCCATCGTGACAGCTAACGTCCAGAAAACGTTTTTCTGTTGACAAATTTATTTTAAACTCTATTACAATGTAAATAGGTTTATTTAAATAAATCTTTACTGTATTTTAATATTTGTCTGTCGATTTTGAAGACTTTATTAAGTACGTGACGAAAGGTAAACGATGTACGTGTGTCTTAGTTTTATACAAGCCAATAAACGTTTGTGAATTGAAACGTCAGTTCCGCTTTGATATTTAAATCTATTATACGACGTTCTTTGAATTTCGAACGAAATTGCGTTTGCACGAATATTTTGAATTTGGAACACGACAGATGTAGTTTTTCATTTTTATTTTGTCATGGTTTTAAATAGTTTGTGTCTTATTTTGCTTATGTAATAAGTTACAATAATTATCATTTACAACTAATTTTAAGATTTCAAATCTCATATGTTCCGTCGGCCTTAAATTTTTGTTAATGAATTTAGAACACAAATTTAAATTACTTTAAAAATATATAATAGTACCTATATTGATATTATGTTACGATATGTAATTTGTCGGAATAAAAAAAAGTTATCTCGACTCTCATTAAGAATAGAAAAATAGTTTGTAGTATAACTAGTTTTTTATTCTTGATCATTCAGAGATATTCGTTGCTCATTATCAACGTGAAAGACAAACATAATTTTCAATATATCATATTGTTATTGTAGTGATTTTAAAAGCAGTTGATTTTTTGTAAAAAAAAACAATTAAGGTAATCTAAGCTAACTTTAAAGAGAAAAAACAATATTGCCATAATTTATAAGACTAAAATGTGTTGCAATTTTAATACGAAAATAAAAACAAAAAAGTCAATATAAAAACTTATTATAATATTCTAAGAACAACAAAAAATGTCCAAGATATCCGGAAGCTGCAAATCTGTTAGCGCCATCTGTTACTTTACATTTATTTTGACAATATTATCTATTTCGTTATTTATTGTATTTTGGATTAGTTTTTAGGCTATTAATTATTAACCAACACATAGTAGATTTTGTAAATAAAATATAATATAATATGATATATAAATAAATAAAATATTAATGAGAGTGATGTCAGTAATTCAAAATAAATATTAGCGGATAGCATAACTATGAATCATGAGCCGTGTTTATTGAAATTGAGTGAAAAAAAATATCTGTCAATTCCCAAAATCCTCTGATTGGTTGATATCTTGATAAACAACCAATCATAATTCTTGATATTGCTATCAATCATTTTTTTAATTTAACATCATTCCAGAAACCGATATTCTTATGCACATATCATGTGTGAATGTGACGTTTAAACAACGTTCAGAAATTATAAGATTCAAACGCATTCCTCGTTTCATAGAGAGTTATGAACTATTTTTTTTTTCATCCGTAATCTGCGAGGACTACAAAAGTGCATAACACGTTTGAACATTTAGTTTAGAAATACTAATAGATTGTTTTATTTAATTATTTAAGAAAAAAGTGTTATATTTTTGTTTTTATTTTTATTTTTTCTAAACGCAATCCAGGCTATTTTTCAGAAGTTATATTGCCAATAACTTTCCTTAATAGATGTAGGTACTATTAAATGCAACAAGCATTGTACAAACTCGACTAACAGTTTCAAAGATTATCACTTTCAAAGAAAAAACAAACCCTTCAACTTTTATATATACCTTACAGTTTTGTCATATCAAATAATTATATTATACCGTTCCCAATCCATAACAAAATACTATGCAAATAGCAAAATTCATAACTCTATTCTATTTACAAGAAAACTGTAATCTCATATCGTTCAATTTTCAAACGATTGGTCAGCAACAAAATGTCCGCGCTATTAAATTCAAAATGGCGATTCGATTAAGATTCAAGATAAGTGAGATAGAAGTGATGTATTATGGGCTCTTTTATGATAATATGCTTCCTTCACTATTATATTTGCTTCATTTGTTCGGACAGACATCAGAATTTTTATAAGTATATTTATGTACTTTTCAAGTAGGTTTTATGAACGTCTTTGATAAATGTATTTATAAAAAAAAAACAAAAAGGTTCTATAGGTAATATAATTTTTGTATTCATAATTTAATATACAAATAAAATAATAGCTGTATAATGATATTACTTAGAAATTGAAACGCTAGAAGCTTGTCTGAAAACAGATTACAACATTACACCAGTATCCCATAGACTAACCTCAACGAATCCTTTTCTGAACTTGCAAATCCTGAAA
Source organism: Dircenna loreta (assembly GCA_963555665.1). NCBI lineage: Eukaryota > Metazoa > Arthropoda > Insecta > Lepidoptera > Nymphalidae > Dircenna > Dircenna loreta. The sequence continues at coordinate 10,746,489 of OY743099.1, read as the reverse complement.
AAAAAACTACTCGGTACCCATTGGTCGGCACTAGACAGAGACGGATATTTGGCCAACGAGTTAGAAAGAGACAGAACCAACCCTTAACCGTCCCTTTGCGCACCAATCCGTGAAATTAGAGTCGTCTAAACGAATCTAACGATTATTTTATTATCCCTTTTGCGCTAAGATTTGTTTCTTGCTCACTCAAATAAAAATAAAAGGTGAGTAAGGCGTCTGGGGGGTCAAGCGGATATAAATTCAGCGCGTTTACGATTCTCGTTGGCTTATTTTTCGGCCCTTTAACCGAGTGGCTATCCGATTATGGACTAGGGTTGGTGTTGCCGTAAATTTGGTTTATTATACCCTGGATGATTTATATATTCATGTTTTTATTTTATTCTGTGCAAATATATTTATATACTTTTGTTCATATTTAGTACAGTAAGAAATAATGCCATTTTTATATTAGTAATTTGAGGTATCATTTTTGACCTAAAACATTTTGTAATGTCCTATTAAATTGTAAAAGAATATTGTAAGATTATTCTGTGCAAATATATATATATATGTACCTGTTTTTCACATTTAGGTACTACTTACCTATCAAATAAAAAAAATGAAGGATATTATCTATATAATTAAAAATATCATTTTGATCTCAAACCCAAGATATATTTAGAATTTTTTTAAAAAACCTCATTAGAAAGCAGAATGTTATATAATTAAAGACAATAAAAAAAACCACAAATGCTGTAAAAAGTATTTATTAAAGTATCGCACCTCATTACAAAGCAATTTAATTTCTATTAAACAGAGATTAAAACCATAATTACCTTACAACAGCAAAATATCCTATTTAAGCCCATTGCCATTCACGGCCGTGTCACGGAGTTTTCACGTAATTTTGGGGTTGTAATTAAAAAGTCAGGAGCAGTGTTGCCAACATTAAGCTGTCGTTTACGCGATTTCCGTGCAGCTTTGTGTTATACATCCTTCCATTTAGATTTGTTTGGTTAAAAGTTGTCAACTTGGATTCTATTTTCGAATTGTTGTTTTATTATTTCGTAACTTTTGCCGTTTGAGTTACGGAAATAATTTAAGAATTAATAAGAGACTTCCATGATAGTAATATTCTATCAACAAATATATAGATTAGAATTTAATATATAAGATTTTGCAAAATTAATATCATTTCTTATTATTGTATTATACTAGCTGTGGCCTGCGACTCCGTCTGAGTGAAATATTAAAGGAGTTCATACTAAATATATTCGCTAGACAATTCTTTGTCAACTTTCTTTACAAAATTAATCTCCACCATATAAAAGCTGTATGTATCCTGAAGATTTTAAAATAATTCAAATTTCTGGACAGAAAATCTGTAATTCTCAGATTAAAATTTTAACGAATTTTAAATAAATTAGACTATTATTCAAAGATGTCTTTAAACCTACCCGCTAGTATAAAAGTCAAGTAAATAAAGTACAATTACAATTAAGTACAATTGAAGCGGCACTATTTGACCTTTAAAAATAGCTAATAGCAGTCTCCACCAATCAGAGAGAAGCACTAGCTCGACGCTAGCTGAGATAGTGTCGTTAAGATTGTATAATGAAATGGGCCCATACGTAATCAATTTTCGAACTACTACAAATAACCCCCAACGCCCCCTCCCCCCTCTAACATATCAAATAAATTAGCTTCAAGCACTGCAGTATCGTTTAACATAACTGCGAACACGGCCCCATCCTCGGAGTCACCGAACCAAGAATCCTTCCAAATTACACTTCTCCATTTTCTTCATTTAACAAATTGATGGCTCTGTTTGTGTTTGTATAAAAATCAACCTTAATATAAAGTGTTTAAGTCTGAATTCCTTTAAAGTCAAATCAAAGGAGTAAAACGCCCTAAAGATAAGGTTGAATTTTGGGGTAATGGTGCTCGTTTGTGGGATTTTTAGCCTTATTTAGTGGTCAGTAAGGTGTATGATTGCTTGTGTAGATTCGGGTTGAATTTTGTAATTAATAAAGCCCTCTCGATTACAAGTGCCTTTCCTCGCTGGAATCCTGAAAATAGTTTTCGATAGATTTGAATATTGATTTGCTATAACCATTATAACTTGGTTCTACAAAACACGTAATTATTTAAGGGTCATTTAAAATATAATAAATTAAATTATTTAACTTAATAATATATATATATATATATATATATAAGTTAATTGCCACATGTAGAATAGAGCTTGAGTGAAAGCGATAATTCCGACATAAATAGTATTTTTTTTATATAATATTCTGTACGTCATGTGATATAACATATCTCAATTTGAAGCCGCGGCTTATATTATAATTTAAATAATACTTAAATTGCGAACAAATTATATACTTCAATCTTTTATACCACGCGTTACTTTAACTATGGTTGTATCTGACAATTATAATACCTACTATATATATATATATATACATATATATATATATATATATATATATATATATATATATATAATTATTGGAAGTATAAAGAGTATCTATTTATTTATATTTTTTCCACTTTTAATCTATACCAGTGATCAATAATCTACATGTAAAAATAAATTTAAATAGGAACTATCCATGTAGTTTCTTACCGTCTTCTACACGAACCTACCTCTATGAGCCTATAAGTTTTTGACGTTTCAAAGGTGCAATGTACGCTTATTTGAAAAAAGAAAATTTGCTGAATAAAACATAAAAATATATTAACAACTTAGCCATTATTAGATCTTCGTTTATTTTTCTATGTTATTCACTAGTAATAGATTAATATTGGAGCTCATACTAGCTGTTTCCGACGACTATGTTTGTGATTTTTATAAATATACACTTAATTTTAATTTGTTGGAATTTCATCAATATACCTAGAAGTATAAGTTTGTTTGTATGTTGTTATATTTTTTTAATCATATTAAAAGACTATTTGGTCGGTTTTATTAAGTTGACCTCTACTCAAAAAAGTTTGATACTCCAATTTTACTTTTTTAACGCTTGGGGTGGAATTTTCAAACCAAAGGGGGTTTAAAAATTCCACCCCCCGCTAGGCTACTGAAGATATTTTTTATATTTTTAACACTATGTATGGCCTAAGTGTTGTCTGTTAGTTTATCAGAAACCTTTTATTATATATATTTACTCTTATCTTTCTTTTTACAAAATAAAAACGTAATACATTTTAATTAAATAAGACTTTCAATACAAATAAGCAATATTTCTAAAAGCATTATCAATTCAGCACATTTTATATATTTTTAAAGTAAAATATGAAATACACAATATAATATTTCAATAATCTTATTTAGTGTTATTTTAACAAGAATATTGAGTTTATATTTTTCTGATTAATTACGTACCTACTTTTGAGACTTCGGTTATAATTAACTATTTATTCTTTGAATGAGAGCATTTAAAAAAAATCCTTTTCTGAATGATTTCTATAATTTTTATATAATGGTTGCTAATTCAATACTAATTTAATGCTATAAAAAAGGGATTTACTAATGCGCAGGCTTACAATGGACTCTTAAACTCTACATTATATTGGTTTTAAGAAGTTTTGTTGGAATATTACAAAAGAATTATTTTGATTCGTTGAGCTCTATATAACAATATTGTTTTATTCCTACTTAGTGACGTACGTGCTTCTTTAAATGTCAACATTTTACATACAAACAACATTACGTTAATATATCAAATGTCAAACACACTTCATGGTACGAGTTGATGACGTTTCCTATGGTACAAAGAATGAATGATTTATGATGACGTCATCAAAACTTATTATCGAAACATTATTAATATTACTTCTTTACGAATTTAAAAGTAGTATATTGTAATATTAGAGTTCATGGTAGGCCTGTCGGTTAGAGTAAAACAATAATATACAAATCAAACATACTATAATTACAATGTTTAAAGAAAAAAATATATCAATAGGGTTTTCTCTTTAGTTCTGTTCTAGTTTCGAGCTAGCTGTAGTCAAAAAAAATATGGAACTACACCCTTATATTTACATATTAAAATAAAATTTGTCGAAAAACAAACGAATCATAATATATCTGTCGTCATACCATCTGCCAGTAATTTCAACTAATTCGTTCGAAAAATATTATACGGAGTAAAAGTATAAGAGAATTTGTGCTTTATTCTTATGCAATTACGGTTTATTATCCAATAAATGACTTGCGTCGGTTTGAGTGAAATGTTCAGCTGAAAGTGACAAAATGTATGTTTTAATTTTTAAATAATAAATATAAGACTTAACGTCCTATGTTTTATAAAATGTTTGACAAGATCGTGTTTTTCATTATTTAATGCGTCCGAAATATATTGTCGTAAATAAGTTGTTATTTATCTTTCCTTTTTATAGATTTTATTAAAATATGAGATATATACAAAGCTGAGGATAAGTACTTAGTTATTGCGAAAAAAAATATTGTATTTTTTTTTACATCCTGTGTGACTTTTTTATTGTTTTTTTTAAGCCATTAATTGTAACTTAATAATATTCTAGATTTTTTTATTTTTTAACATAAATTCATTAAAAAGATAAAATATTATGTTGCTTATTATTTATAATTGAATAATTTATTAAAATAGTTTATAAACAACTTAGGTTATGTTTTTATTATTTACTTTTCCAAATATTTATAGAATGAAAATTTACTAACAAGAGTGAGACATGGTAGCTCAGTTGGTGAAGTGTCGGAAAGGGTATTTTAGAAGTCACAGGTGTCCTGCCCATGTTGCTTAATGTTTCCTCTGAATTTGTTTTAAAATACTTTCGTATTATACAAATAAAATAAAAATACATAAATATAAAGTGATAAAATTATTACAGGACACAAAAGTAAACAAATATATCAACAAGATTTAAAGACAAATAAACCACACTTAAAATATATGAGTCAGTAATAAGTGCAGGCGATTATTTTAATATGAGGTTATGACAGCCATCTTTACAACCGCCATTCGCGTATTATGACACATAAAGTTGCTTTGATTTTTGATTTGACGCTTATTAATGTTGATATTAGCGCCATTTCGCGCTTCTGAAACCATTTTAACGTCACACCTAAATACTATGACAATTTCATTAATATTTATACATCCTGTCGGCCATTAGAAACTATATTTTAATTTCACTAAGCACAAAACAGTCGTAAATTATATTTTAATGTTTCCGGAGGTTTGATATTTGTTGCCAATGTAGCCGCGTTAAAAATGAATAGCGATAACAGAGCTATTTTGCACTTGCAACACCAGTGGAGGAAGCGGATGTATCCATTATGGAAACTTAAATAATTTAAAAATAAAAGTCAATTTTGTGGAACATTTCTTCAGATATATGTAACGCTTTATTTTTATGTTGTCAATTAATATTCGCTCTAAAATAATTCTTATATGACGGCTAAAAGTTTTGTTTTCTAAAATAACTTTTAATTGATGTTTCCATTTTCATAAAATATTAAAAAAAAACACTTTTAATAATGACAGGAATGTGTAAACTAGTGAATATAGTAAATTAAAAATATAGTATTTCAGAAAAAATATATTATCAAATCTTTACTAATATAAAATCAGGCCAATAAAATGATGGCATTATTTTAGTAAAAAGTTTCTAATAATTACTTTTGTTACAGTTAAAGACCACCTCCAACACTCCGACATTGAGGCTGATGATGTGGAAACAGACGACCAGACCTCCAACATGGATGATGACATCCTCACCCAATCAGACTTAGATGAAAACGGTGACCCTAAGAGCCCGACCAGCTCTGGTTCAAAGAAGGGGAAACATGGGTCTTCCAGAGACCAGAAAGGAGGTACGAAACCAAGACGAGCTAGAACAGCATTTACATACGAACAGCTGGTCTCTCTGGAGAATAAGTTTAAGACAACGAGATATTTGTCTGTTTGTGAGCGCCTGAATCTGGCACTGAGCCTTAGTTTGACAGAAACACAGGTAAGAGTCAGCACTCTTTTACAATACAACTTTTATATACCTACAACCTTTTTATTGATCTGAAAAACTTATTTTTATTCCATATGTTCAAGTTTATGCAATAAACATAAATTGTCATTCCATTAACGGTTCTACTAATTTAAATTAGTATATCTTCGCGAGTGCATTTTAATAATTTATAATAATTCACCTTCTAAATCTGACAAATGCTTCATCAAACGAAAAGCAATCATTTTAATTATATAAATATATATAATAAAAAATACTAGTCAAAATATTGTCAATCTAATAACAACTTTTATCCAGGTCAAAATCTGGTTTCAAAATCGACGCACGAAATGGAAAAAGCAGAATCCGGGGATGGATGTAAACAGCCCCACGGTACCCCCTCCGCCCGCGGGGGCATTCCCGTCCGGGGCATATCCGGGGGGCCTACTGTATTCCCACGGGGTGCCATACCCCTTCACAGGCCCCGGACCCTACGCTCCGTACTTCCACCACCTAGCTGCCAATCACCACCATAGCCATGGGTCTTTGGGTCATTCACACACGTGATTATGGCAACGACCAGGGTCTCAAGATCCGAGGGTCGACAAAGATAGTGAGGGACTGTCCAACTAGTGATGGCATTTAATATATAACTGTGGTTAAGTGTCGTTTGATTAAAATGGCTACTGTAAAATTACTAAAAGTTTTTAATAAAAAGCATAATATCTTGTGACAAATTTATGAAAACTCGCAAGCATTCAACGAATAAGCGAGACGGAACTAAATCAATTTTTAATTTATTATAAAACCTTTGAGAGTTTTTATAAAGATAATTGTGTAAGCCATAAAAGTATATTATAAATGTTTTCTCGCAATCGCTTTGCCAATGTATATTTCCTGTTAATATTAAGGCGTGTTATATTAGTGCAATTTTAATAATAATTCAATAACAAATAAATCGATTGTGATATATTGTAAGGATTCTACTTCATTTTATATAATTTTTGGAAACACATACAGTTAATAATTTACAACGAATTATATTAATTATTAAATAATACCAACGTAAACATCAAGCATTCGCCAGATAAGAAGAAACATATTTCTTTATATTTAATGCCATAAGTTTGTTTATATATATCACGATTCAATTATAATCAGTAAATAAATATACTTAAGTACTGACAGAATAAACATTGCATTCAAAAACTATTACCTGTTCATAATAAAACAAATGCATTGTTTTGACACTATGTCCGACCCGAATTCGACAAAAATGTTCAAAAGTAATCGTAATACGTGATGCTTCCCAATAAGTCCGACTTTAGTATTCGAAACATTTCTTATTTGGAATGGTATAAAAGCCTAACATTGGTAATAATTGAAATTTGTATGGATATAATATAAAGATATTATACCCATACAATTTTTTGAAATTTGATGAATGTAGGATCTCAGATAGAAAGTTCTTTATTTCATCTGCGACTTCACTCATAAATGGTGATTAATCAAATCAAAGATGAATAATCCTAGGTTGCCTCATACTTAATTAATTGATAAGTCGGTTATTTGCGCTTATAAATCGAGAAAAGTTTTATTACATTTGTATTTAGTTTCGATTAGGATGGCTTATTGCTTATATTACACATATAAACGGCAAGATTTCAAAAAAATATAATTCTTAGTAAGCATTGAAGTATCGTTCGCATTTTCCCGGATTCGGGTCTGAAGTCGTGCGTGACAAACAACCTTTCAAATTTATTAAGTTGACTCACCAGTAATTATGAATATTTCATGAACTTGGTTTGCCTGATATTTATTTATTATTAAACTAAACTATTTGTATTGTATAAATAATTTAATATTATTCTACTATTTTGATACGACAGAAAATCTTTTTATATACCAAAAACAAACAACTAATAATTTTATTTTATAACTTATATTAATAAAGACTTGCCTTTAAGATATTTGAAAGCTAGTCTTCAATATTACTTATAGGCGGATTATTTCTATTACATTTTGCGGATTTCGGATGCGGCAAATTTTGAATGCCTCATTTTTTCAGATTGCGGCACTTTTGTAAATCCGCCTCTTATTGTAGTTGTCTCAAGGACTGTATGTACGTGTAAAGAATCATATAATATATAATGTAATATAACTCTTATGTATATTATAATAAATGCTCAACGCTGTAAATATTAGCAAGACAAGTAACTGTAAGATCGATGTTGATTATAAATAGTTTCAAGTTATATATTGTTTTATTTCATTCCTACAAAGAGGTTTTACACCTGGAACCTCTTTTTGTATTATTATCGTAAGTATCATTAAAAATGCCGCTGGATCAGTCTAGTCTGTCGTCTGGTATTACGAAAACTGAATTTATCTATATCCATACCAATAAATAACTAAAATTAATAAATAACTCAAATCAATAAAATTAAATAAATAAAATTCCATATAATTAATAAAATTCCATAACGGTATTCCCATCAACAACTGTATGACATTTAGGTACAAGGATCAGTGCCTTTGTCAAATATACTTTAGGTATATTATGCTTAAGTGCTATCTTAGCAAAACTGATTAATGTTTAAAGCTCAAGCTACACCGCTATCTAAGCTTAGCTTAATGGTAGCTTTCATAGCTTTCCATACTTAAGTCACACCGGGAGCTATAATTACCTAAGCGAAGCTATATAATCTATAAATTGACTCTACGTTATGATAGCCTATCTATATAGACCGTCAGTGCCCTCATCTTTTAGTTTGAGTGTGAACCTGTACTCTCGGTGAGACTATTTAGGTCTGCGGTCAAATACATATGTCAAATATTAAATTAATATTACTAAAAAGGTTCGATACAAAAAGGAGGTACTACACGCATTAATGCAATTTACACGAAATATTTTTGTATAAACCTCTTTCAAAACTTTTCTATTCATTTTTTTATAGCCCTAGTGGGTTTGACAGCGACATTAATGGGGGAGGAGAGTACCTACTCTGATCCGCCCATGAAATTTCAGGTCCGAGGGGCCCGGAGACATCGTTCCTCTCAAGGCCGATAAGAGGCCGGACCTCGACTTGAGACGCCGTTAAATGTTATTTATTTCACGGAGTTTCTAATTCTGGTTTTAATTTTCCTAAATAAATAGTCTGGATTGGACAATGCAAGAAACTAAAAATATTTCTACTTAGCAGTTGAAGAGTTATACAAATTTACGCGCTAAAACAAAACAAATATTAATTCTCAATCCTTCAATCTATCGACAAACAATAGAAATGTATTTATTATTGCTTAATGAAATATATTAATAAATATTGGCTTGATTTTTAATCATCATGTGATAACAATGAAAAACTTAATAGGAAACGAATCATTTCATGATTTTCGAATACTTCTTTTGTAGATCTTCGTGACTGAACCGTATAGGTGACGTCAGAAAAATAATCTGTTCCAAATGTCAGTTTTCTAGATTTAGATAGTTTTATGATTTGATAGTTAGAAACTAGACAATGAAACAATCATAATATATATTTACAGATTGTTTTACAAAGTATTTTGATCCGTTTGATCCGATTTAGTGTATTAAGATCCGTGATCAGTGAATTAGTGCTGACCCGTGATCGATATTGAGGGCTTTTTTTATTTGTGTTTCGAGTGCCTATTAGGCAAAACGCTAACCTAACTATCTTATACATATTACAGAGTTAAGTGATCGGATATTTAACTACGGAAAAATAGCTATGGTTTTAGCTAAATTACAACAAAATTATAATTATATTAACTTTGTAATGTGTGTTGAAAGATTTAATGGCGGCCACCGTTCATATAAAAATACTGGTAACAGCCAGTTGATAGTTATAATGAAATATTGAATAAGTCAAGTAATAATATTTTTTTTCTAGTATGTGTTTGAAAGGTCTTCTTAATTTCAACGATTGCTATTCTCTCAATGTATATAAAAAAAATTAAGTAGACTTAACAGAAATACAGTCAATAATGTTTAAAGGAACTCTTTTTTTTTAATCAGCATCTTAACCACAAGCTCTACAAAACCGAACTTTTTGATGGATTGCTTTTATGAGGAAGAGCTGTGTATCAAATATCTTTCTTTATAATATAGGTCAAAAATAAGACTAAAATTATGATTTTGATTGACGCTAATATTTATCACAGAACACTAAAAATGTGTTAACATTTTTTACATTTTACGAGGGAAAATTGACGGCATCTTTGATCGTTTCAAGATGGCAGCGCATCATCTGTCATTTTTAATTGCGTGTCAAACCGGCAAGAGCGTTACGCGCCACCGCGAATATATTTAGTTTATTGCGTTATAAACGTCTATTATTTCTGTACTCATTAATGTCCCGTTTTAATTTTTAGACTTTTTTTGTTTGCTATAATTAAGTAATCACCATTGGGGCCATAATTTTATACCTTTTTCTAAGATTTGAAAAACGAAAAGTAAATTAAGTTTGAACAAGTTTGAATAAAAATCTTTTATCAGTAAGATTTTAAATATAAGAAATAAAAAACAAATTATATATTTAGAAACCGGACAATTAATTCTTCCAAATATAATATCAGCGGACGTCATTTGATAGCTAATACAATTTTACAGTACATCAAAGCTCCGTACATCAAATACGCGACGACACATTTAAGTCCAGAGCATAACAGTATTCTAATGTCTTAATTTCAATGCACCAAAAAGTTCTTTATATTCCAATAAACTATAATATATAGCTTTTCTTCGGACATTTTCGACAACCAACAAGTGGCAATTAAAAGTGACAAATGACACACCTCTTGTCGGCGCGCGGGCACGCTGTCATTTTGACATTCAAAGTCTTTTTAGTCTGTGATCTTTCAGTAGGTCGTTCTGAAACTGACAACAATTCTATGATATCAATGTTAAAATGTTTTTCATAAACAGAATTATGTAAAGAATTTGGTATTTCTTTAACTTTATATAATACTAATACTGTTATATAAAACATGTTCATCATCAACAACATCAACATGTCTTCTTTCTGGTACATGCAAAGTTATTTTTTAGATTTGTATCCATAAAATATATATTTATTTATTTTTAAAATGTGTGTTAAGCATCGAGTCTACATTAAAACCAACCTCATTTTAAAAATAAAAATAAACAAGATCACGTATTGGAACGGGACCACCAAGTTAGTTATAATTATAACAGTATTAAGAATTTGGCGCCAATCTCCATTTAGTAATTAGATGGCGCGAAAAGGCAAAACACACACACTCTCACACAAAGAATCAAGGCGTAATACGAATATGACTTATTACATACACACTTATACAAACGCATACAGAATCAAGACATGATACAAATATGAAGACTGTTTTACAAAACATTAAAAAGCAATAAATGTTTGAAAATACGCAATAACATTCAAACGTATCAAACCTGTTGAGAAGATTCTTTTTGATTCCCTGTTTTCTTTGATCTTAGTTAACTAAAAACGAGAATTATTATGTAAAATTCTATGATATTATAACATTTTCAGATATAATATTCTGTGAGTCATTTCGTGTTCATAATTTTATAATTTTAGTATCAATTGGACGCGAGCACGGCGTTGCTAAATGCGATCAAAGTTTCACAGTAATGGAGGCCAATTTACATTTAATTAAACATTACACGTTAGTTTAGACGCGCATACATTTTGCAAAATTTAAGCTACTGTTGCTCTACAGCAAGAATCTACTATATATATTTACCGAAAAATTAATTCTTGTTGATTCTTTTTTGTTTTGTTTGTTATTGTGCAGAGAAAATTACGTAAGAAAAAAAATAAGAAATTTTCTACCAAAATTTTAAGGAACTTAAAGACCATATACCTACTCGTTTTTTATAAATTTAATTATATAAGGAAAAGTTACATACTATAATATAATTTAATTGTAACATATATTAACAATGTAATTTTGCAACCTCAATATAACATATCGCAAGGAGACAAGTAAATCTTAGTTATATTAAGTAATTCGTTAAACTGAGGTTTGTTATATTGAGGTAAGGTAACTTAAAATTTGTTATAGGTAAAGAGATAAAAGCCTGTCGCGACTGAATCGCATACTATGGTATGAAGGGTCATATATAAGAAAGTTATACGGGAACGTTATATAGAGGTTTTGAGTTGACAAAATTCGTTAGTTTTTTGATACTTGAGAATTTGTAATGTAAGGGTATATTTTACTTAAATTCTTGTGGACAATTCTAGGGGATTACGAAAAATTGGTTATATCGAGAAATTCGTTTAATCAAAGTTCGTAATATTAAGGTTGCACTGTTTCTCTTTTTTTAATATATATATATATATATATAAAGTTTAGGTAATAAGTTATGTGTGTGTGTACCTCATCATCATCTTAGTCACTCTGACGGGGAGCTGGTAGTGATCTCTTTTAAGAGATAAAATAATGCGATGTATTTTTTCTTTTGTTTTGAATTTTTTCTTTTATCAAATCTTGTACATTAATAAATAATAGCTATATAATATAAGTAGGTTATACATACTATGACATATATTGAGCTTACAGCTTTATACTTAAAAGATTTTTAATGCTAAGTAGATGTTCCCTTCAATCTCAATTATAAAACAAAAATATATATTTTCCTAGTATATATAAAAGTAAGAATCTTTATTGAAAACATATTTATTTATATTAGGTAAGGAGACAGCGACTTAAATGAAACGAATCTGAAACTGATCCGACACGATGCTATCCCTGTCTCACTAATTGTGAGCGACAAGGACGGACACAACTCAAAGACGACGCTTTAAGCAGGCAACTGAAGCACGTTTGATAATGTGCGGTTTGAAATGTAAGGCTGAGGGTAGACTTGAAACTGTCAAGACAGGGTTATTATATTTGTATTAATATAGGCTAGACAATAACCATCGTTCAAAAAGTTTTCTTTGATTCCTTTTCTTTGTTCCTCATGAAATAATTTACACAGTAAAATATTTTGATAATTTTAGGCATTAAAAATTAAATGACTACAAATATATCAAACAATGTAACTCCATTATAAAGTTCATTCACCCATTATAATTGGGTGAATGAACGAATGAATGATATTAATTATTTATTACGGCCACTGTGTACTCTGCTTTAACGATTTCAGTTAGCGGAACTAAACTAACAGTGTTTAGTTTGAATTTTCATAGGTACGAGTCGTATTAGTAGCGACATACAATACACATTCATTATGAATGATATCTTTGAGCTAGATATTTGAAAGTTGTTCAAAATTAATAATTAATACTGGTATATATATAGAATGTACGTTTTCATTCTTTTACATGTAAAATTTGTTTGATTTATGTTATTTGATTTTAATTCATTAGTTCATTCAATTCTTCATCTTGCTTTGCTGTTTAAATGTAAGTCAGAAGAGACCGTACTTTTTCTTTTATTCTAAAATGTAGAGTTTGTGTGTTTATTGAAAACATTTATAACGGTGACACACATTTTGATGAGTTTACTACCGAGAGGCGAGTTAAGTCAGGTCTTACACGAGTTTATACAGATTTTAACAGATTTATTTATTTTTGACTTTTTATCCTGATATACAAAAAATAGGGATAGAATTTTACATACTGAGTGATAGTATTCACTTACCTCTTAGAAACTCAAATCATTAATGAGTTATACATTTAATAAATGCTATATCTATATATACTAATTATAAATGTAAAATCTAAAGTGTCGTTTGCAAATGTCTGTTTATGGCTCTGAAGTAATGGCCGCAATTCCCTAGATATACTACCTTTTTACTTTATTTACTGCAACTATTTTGTTGTATAAGTGTTAACTAATGAAAATAAACTTTAGATATCTGTAATAAGACTGAAATTCATATACAGTTATTTATTCAAATTGAGAGGGCATAAAGTTGCTACAAACATTTTAATTTTAATATAGCAAGAAGGAATCTTTCTTGGAATTTAAAATGGTTTCGTTTTAACTTTTTCGTTCCAGTTATTTGAATACTTCTTTGATTCAGTAAAAAATTGTTTTAATGTTGAAATTTATAATAATAGTTAATTTACATAAATAATAATTAAATAGTAAAATTTAAAAACATTTGTCAAATGTCACTGTCAATTTGTCATGTACCTAGATGACAGAACATATCATCTGCAGAATTGATAACAGTTTTTTTTAAATTACAAACCGGAGCTAAGGTTGCATATTTTTTACAATTACATATATATAATCTGATGAATATTTTTTTTATTTTAAGGAATAAAACCCAATAAATTTCTATGTGAATTTTCCTAAATACGAAAAATCACAGGCCGTATTTAAATAGGGTAATATTTAAATAAAAGAATTACCCCAAATCCAAGCTTACCCGGATATCAGAGTTTATAGAAATCGGCACTTAAACGTCGGGAGTTGGGTAATTGCGTATTCAGTTCTTTTATAAATTGACTCTGATCTGCCGACCGCGCGCTCTGTTACCATTGTATCACGATAAATTAATAAATGTTATTATATTTAAATTAATAATATTTCTAATAAACATCGATATGTTTAAAAATTACACCTGTTTTGTTTTAGCTTTTGCAAACTTATTCTTTTATGTATTCGAATTGCTTTAGTCTTGATATTATATGATACCTAGAAATTGAAAAATTCTGCAACTCTAAATCCAGAATTAAGAGTTGCGGAATTTTTCAGATTTATCGCTAGCAAATGCTAGAATTCGATTAGAAAACTAACGGAACTAGACCAGCAACAGCTGGTAAATTAATGTATTTTAATATCGTTGTCAATGGACACAGAGCATATGTAAGACTTCATTTAAAAGCTGCATATTTAGGCGGCTCTGAATGAGCTTTAAGCTTTTAAAAAGAATCATAGCAGTGATGGAGTACAGATTTTTTTTTCTTAACATAAAAATAAATAAATTATTTATTACAATTTTTGTTATATACTTATAGGTATCTCATTAGATTGCAATATCCATTTTTATAAAAAAATAGTTAAGAAATTTAGTCAAAATTAAAACCTCCTTTGTGTATACATTCTGAAAAAAACAGACCAAAGAAAATTGCTTTCGCCGCTGTCTTAACTTGCAGTCGGCAATTCGTGTAATAACGTTATATATAATTCATTCCATATTTAAAATTTTAAAAATAAATTCAACAAATAAAAAATACATAATAAATATGTCATACAGCCAAACTTTTTTTTTTTTATAAAGTACACAAATCACTATCGTATTTAACGACATCCCTCCCACATTAAGGGGTCACCGAGGCGTGTAATTAAAAAATAGTTGAGTGTGAAAGTGCTTAGCATCACAATAGCTGGATTAATGGGAGATAATGTCTGTCTTTCCTTGCTATAAATAGATTCAAAACAACAATATTAGACAAAACTAAAGTATTAAACATGTCTTCCTTTACTTTCCCTAAATTATATTTTACACAATTTTAATTTGGATGGATTATGTAAAAATTTTTTTTTTTTTATCCATCCCAAAAAACAAGAATTAATATATTCACCATTACTGTTAAATAAAAAGTCGAATTGGTCCTTACTTTCTCTAGGTTTTATAAAACCATTAATTAATTTAGATAATATAAGCATATTAAAAAAAAAAACTTTTGATCAATCACAAAAAAAAAACACTTTCTGTATAAAATAAACACCAAAATGACTTTTACTTTATATTTTATGTAACATTTTTTTATAAATGCACAAACAAGTTTCGACTTATTGCAAAAATAATGTATAGATAAAATAACATTGTAAATATAGACTATTAATGTGAAATAAAAAAAAAAAACAAAATTGGTTCCACGTTTCAGCCAATTTGAAATTTCTATACCCTCAATATCGTTCTAGGGTATTAGCTGCTTGCTCAATCGTGTGATTAAAAATTATGCATTCTGGCATCGACCGTCGCGGCGGGCGGACGCGTGCTACTTGCTATTAAATCCATTTAAAGGATATTAAGCGATCAAAATAGCGTAACGGACTTTTAATTGTTTATAAGGGGTGGCTTAGATTTATTCTTTAGCTATTTATATCATTTAAAAAGTAGATATATTTATATATTATTTAAATTAAGATTTTATAAACGAACAATTTTATAACTCAAACCTCTTCATTATAAAAAGTTATGAATAAAAACCACGACAATAGATTAGGAATTCGAAATACACACATAAAACTCAATACCGAACTTCCGATAAGGGTGTTCGAGCGGAAAATGGGTTCCGTCTATCGATTTAGGAACTCGCCCTGAAAGGAATTAATATACTACTGTACTGAGACTTTGTTGATATGTACAATTTATTTATTGACATATATAAATCTTTTAGTTATTTATTATATTCTTTATTGATATATTATTTAATGCTGATGGATTAAAAAAAAGAAACGTTCAATTATTTCAATTCGTAAACTCTTTGCTTTGTAAGTGTATAAAATTTATAATAGTACTAGAGTACTATATGGATTGATTGTTTTACACGAGGCGGCTATAGTTTAGGTAGAGTTCGTGTGTTTGGAAATTTAATGTATAAATAGCCTCTAAGTAATGTCATTGAATCGTTGTCAATTTTCATATAATAATTAAATAGGCCGTCTTATTGGCATGTTTGCATACATCAAAATATAGGACACCTTTAATGTCTAAAATATACATACGTATCGTAGAGGTTTAAGAAAATGTATTATTAAAGAAGAATGTTATATTTCTTAAGAGTTTTGTTGAACTCTTGTGACTTGTGTAATTTATTTCCATTAAAGCTGTTATAAGATAATACAATCAATTATAACAACTACTTGTAAATTAATTCATTTTCTAGTGTTACTGTTCGATAGCTTTTGTACGTTAATGGAGGTCGAACTTTGATTGGCTGTTCGATAAACAATCATAGAAATCTTACAATTGAGAGTGTTTCTCAATACTAAGATATTTAAATGATTTCATTGAAAAATATTTTCCATTTTTCCATTCCAAAAGCCATAAAAGAGTTTTCACTTCCAAAAAGTACACACACTTAAAGATATTTATATACAAACATATTTAAAATTAATATGTCAGTGTGATGTCAAGTTAAGGTCACATTTTTTTTTAATATCGAAGTGGAAACGCAACTGCACAAACTTCTTTTTTTTTGACATTCACTTTTTTTTTGTTTTCCATATGAAAACATGAAAGGAACTAAGCCCATACATTATTTTCCACCATATTATTGTGAATGAAAAAATACAAAGAAACATAACAACTCTCTTTGCTAAAGCATTAACAATTTACTAATTTGATTTTGATAGGTCGTTCTTGACTACAAGAACATCATTATAACACATCTCTTTATATTGACTCGTACTACGTCTCTATATGAATATAACCTCAATCAAGAAGTTCGTTCAGAAGTTAGACAACAAAAAAACACCAAGAATTATCTTTTATGATGTATTTTTTTAAATATAATATCATAATATATTTACTAAATAATCCAAATAGTGGTTTATTTACAGTACGGTGGCGGTCGCACGGCTTTGTGATGCAGATAGCCGTAATCCGTGTCTGTCGGCGACGTGTCAACACACGCGACTGTCTGACATAGACAAGACCTGCTACTTTTTAAAATATTGTATTGAATTATTTATGACAGATAAATGGTAACAAAAATTATTATACAATAAATAAATATGTATTATACGCACTTTGTAAAAAGGGAACCTCGTCATTGGGACTGAGCGTCTCAACCAAGTAACCTATAATCGAAAGAATTTTAATAAACTATATATATAACAAAAAAGTATATATATATATATATTTTGTTATCTTATTTATTCATATTTTTAGGTTTTATTTCCAAGTGTTTATTTTCTTTCCATGAAAACGTACAAGTATGTAAAATGAAATGTATTTCTTTAATGTTGATTATGCTTTAATGTGTAAGTTATAAGACCCCTTAATAAGTACGCAGTTGTAAAATGAGGTATTTGAAATTCGTTTTAAATAATTATTTTAGAAGGTTCACAATCTTTAAATAATAAACGGAAAAAAAGGTTTTATGTGGTCCACCTAAGTTTTTCCTACAGACACCCGAATTACACACATACACCGTATTTTTGTCAAATGAAAACAAACTTTTGATAGAAAATCTATTTCATGAATTGTTCCTCAAGTATGACAGAACAGTGACAGAAATTCACAGATAATATAATATGAAACCTTTTTAATTAAATTATATTTTAAAATGATCAGGTCTTATCCACAAACACCGACCACAACACAAGCACAGCGCGAAAGGATTATGAAGGGCTGAGATAGCAATTTGCGGTGTAGTTAATTACAAGATATATTAGTATGTAAATTATAGACACGTACTCGCCTTTGAGTAAATAATGCTTGGGACAAGTGATATAGCGTCACTTCTCACTCTTATATTTAATTATACCATTTAAGTGACACTATTCGACTTTTAAAAATAGCGAGTAGGCGTCTCCACCAATCAGTGAGAACCAATAACTCCCTGACAGCTAGTTCACAATGCGATTTTAGTACGCTCGTTTATGCGCCCAACTCTTTATACAATCTAAGCGACACTATCTCAACTAGTATATATTATGGTGAAATTACTGTTTTCGAGTTAGTGGTCCTCTCTGATTGGTAGAAACGCCTACTCGCTATTTTGCAAGGTCAAACAGTGTGACTTAAATTGTTTAATGAAATGGGTGCATTTTTTATACTAACAAAATAAATTAGAGTATTTGATTTGTGCATTAATAGAGGTTTTAATATATTTGCAGGTTTTATTTGTGTATTAAGTTTCTTTTATTCTGTTTTTTTTTTATCCGTAAACTTTTTTATAACCTTCATCCAGTTATATCTAGCAAGTTTTAAGTGCATTCATATTAAGTTTTTTTTTATCCCTTGATATATTTAATCTATTAACTTTTTTAATACCATTGATTATCTTGTACAAGTGGAACAGCAAATTTATATTCAAAAAATCCTAAAGTGTACTTAAGAAATAACTTCCCAAGCCAAACAATGAAAACCCCAAACCCTATAAAATAATAGGGGAAGAAACGATAGCAATTACGAAAATTATATTTGCACAATGATCAAGTAAAGAACAATGTGTTTGCTGATATAATATTAATAA
Organism: Dircenna loreta; assembly: GCA_963555665.1. Taxonomy (NCBI): domain Eukaryota; kingdom Metazoa; phylum Arthropoda; class Insecta; order Lepidoptera; family Nymphalidae; genus Dircenna; species Dircenna loreta. The sequence continues at coordinate 10,727,329 of OY743099.1, read as the reverse complement.
CGATTTGATTCCGCAATCGGTAGCCATGTTTGTTTAGCTGTCAAACAATATAGGTCGGCGCATGCGCGACACGTGCGCGCGTTGGGTTATAATCTAATTGGCGAATGACTTCATGTTGCCAAAGGGAAACTTTATTTATCCTTTTTAAAATAACAGTAGTACTTACCTATGTGTATTATTAAAATTTTACATGTATTTTTAGCAAATTATAATAAAGATTAGATAGCGTTATTAACATCGTGGGATTTTTTTCAAAATAAATTATAATAAAAAAATCAATCAGTCCTGTCAATGGCGGGTAATATTGGGTATCAAATCACAATTTGGTGGGAGATTGCGTCGACAGATAGAAGATAAGCTATCCCTTGTTTATTTGATTAGATGGCCACTGGGACCCTAAATTTTGTTTGCCGAGGAAATTATGTTTGTGGCCGCGAGGAATAGTATCCAATGATCAGAGTGATTATATTTTTTTGTTGAACTGCATTTCAATGGGTTTGGCATCAAAATATGTTGTTTTTTTAAAGTTAGATTAAGAAATATTTATATATCTCCAAGTGTATTATATATTTAATTTAATTTAATTTATTTAAATCTATAATATAATATGTATAAAATACTGCAATCTTTTTAAGATAATTGCAATATGTAAGATAAATACTTATATAAGGATATTGAATGAGTGAATGGTGAATAGAACCATTAAAAACAAAAGTGTCACTAATTAATCTCCGCCTAATTCTTAATACAGTTTTCAATCACAGGGGTAATTTGAGCATTTCTGCGCTCGCCCGATAGCTTTGACATTCCTCTTTAAAACATAATGGAATAAAGAAACAGTAAGTTGGCTACCCTACTGAGGGGAGGCACTTCGTTACCCCAAATTGTTAGCGCGAATTATTCTTCTTGATACTTATAATTTTCCGAGTTTATAAATATTTTATAAAAAATGTATTTTACTTGCAGTGAAATTATGGCATTATTAATATGACCTATGTTCCTAATATACATATATCAATTAGTTATATAATAGTTTAAAAAAGTTTGGTCAAAATATCAAAATGGATCGTCAATAATTCGCACCACTCAGAACGAATCACCGTACAAAATGATATTATTTGTAACGTAATCCGCGAACAACTACGAGCGAGATTGATATTACGCTGGGGTGATATCGACATTAATTTATATGGATACGGTTTAAAAATGTATAATGGGGACACTAATAAAGACCCTAGGGTACAGTATTGGCGACGAGAATTTTTGATGCGGAATATTTTGGTATAAAAATAAAGTCCATTATCGAAGGAATACCAAAAAAAAAATGACAGCAATTTCTCTGGTATGATTGATCAGATAATTGTGATGACGGTGGGCGTCCAATAACATTTTATTGTCATTAGTGGTGGTGAGAAACTCGTGGTCTGTTTCGTGGTGATGATGTAAGAAAGAGATAGAAATAAAGAGATCTATTAGCTTAGACGCAATAAAATCAATAGAAAGATATACATATACATATATCTATAACTTTATATTCAATACAATCGATGCTAATAAATCTTCTTAATAATGACATACAAATAACACGATTATGCAAATATGTAAAATCACGTGCCCGTGTATAAATCGCGTTAATTTAATTGTTAAATAGCGTGTATAACTGTCCTTACATTCTGAACAAAGAAAATTTGTATAATTTTATAATTTCAGGTCCGTTCTGTTATACAAAATCAACTGCGTGTAAAATTTAAATAAACGATACGAAGCCGATTGTGTTTGTAATTTAAATATGGCGCTGATGTCGTGGTTTTGACGTCTTTATACAAATAATGAATAGTTAGATGCGCATGAGCGATCACTTTCATTTTATAAATACGATCGCGAACAGCCGTTAATGTTACTATTAGTGTTGCAAGTTTTCATCACAAAAGACGGTTTGTGATTGATTTATGTTCTTACTAATTTCAACTAATATTTTAATGTTTAGTTTTAGATTTTTAACAAAAATCTATCTTCTATCTTCGTCATCAAATATATACAATATGACAACGAACGAGAATGAATGACAAATAGTTTTTTAAATGAACGAAAGCTACTTACTGTTTTTGAAACATAAAAATGCCTAATAAAATCCAGACAAAAATTCCAGTATTTGACAAGTTTCGTAAATTTTAGTTTTAATTATTTTTTTAAACAATATGACATATCGAACGAGAATGAATGATAGATAGTTTGTTTTAGTGAATGATAGCATCTATTTTGAATGATATTAAAAAACTAACAATATATATACAATAAATTCAGCGTAAAGTGCTTTGAGATATTTCAAACAAATGTCATATGAAATGCTACAATGTACTAATTATTTTGGGTGTCTGTACACCTCTCCCCTGGCTATAAATCAAGCAAAGTAAAATAATATGCCCAGGGGAGGTACGAGACAAAAGGGTCTTCCTAACTTGGTAACGAGCACTTGCGTTGTAGTTTAGGTAATTACCTATTTAATAAGATAAAATATATCTATGTACCAAATTATTTCTCGTAATAAATATTCTATAGTGTATTTTATTACCTCTTAATATTATATAAATATGTTTTTACTTGGATTTAATATAGTAATTGTATGTTGAAATTCAATAAATAACTGGTTTTTTTCAAAGTTCCATAACGTTACTATACTAATCTCTGTTGTCTGTTTATACGTCTGTCACAGTGCTGTATCTTATATACCGTAGGTAGACACTAAATTTTCATATATAATGCATTGATATGGCTATTTTCAAGGTGATGTTATATGCTAGCCTCGGAGATTTCTATTGTATTGAAACGAAATCTAGAAATAGCTTTTTGTTAATATTTGACATTAAAAATAAGATTGTATAAAGATTTCGATGCGGTGGATAAGTAAAAAAATATGACGGATCCTAGTTATATATAATATTATTAGATTATTGCTATCTCGACTTCAGTACTTTTTTTAAGTTTACTAGCTTTGTCCAGCGGCTTCGTTTGAGCGCTGATGGCATGAGGTTATCCCGTGGCTATTAGGGCCGTCCATACATTAAGTATTTAAGTTCATGAATTGTTCTGTTAGTATGTTTGTAGTGATGTAATTAAAAATACATGGATTATATGTAATGTTTTTTTTATATATTTTACAAGCTGTTAGCTGCGGCTTCGCCGAACGACTTATTAATTTACCAAGTTTACCAAAGCGTAATCTATCCATACTATTATTATGAATAGGAAGGTAACTCTGTCTGTCTGTGAAGCTTTCAGTACGGTCTTTCCGAACCGATATTGAGGGGAAATTTCATCTAAAGATCTTTTACTAACTACATTTTGTTCTGTAATCACATAATCTGAAACAAATATTTTATAATTGCATATTTTTTTCTTTATTTAAGGAGCTTGGTCCTACTGGTTTAAGTCGCTCCATATTTTGGACGGTTAGTGGAATAGTTTGTTTGCGAAAAGCGTGGCAAGAATAAATATAAGTACTTATATAAGTCTATAATATTATTATGGATTAATATCTTCAGCCGTTTATTCATTTGTATGTATAACTCAATAAGAAATGTTACTGATACTTTTCCCGGACTGAATGCCACAATACCAGTGAACCCCAGTCTCCAGGCAGTGATTTATCGTGAGGTCCACCTGTTAACGGATTACCCCAAATGACCCCTTATTACATTCGTTACGTCGCCATTGTTGTCGATAATTGATTTTATATCGTTTTATTTATTGTTTACTATTTTATTATATATCTTGTTACTATATCAACTTTGTAATATATTGAAGTGTTACTATTTTTGTTTCTTTTTTTATATATTAATTTACTAAGTATTTATTTTGGCTTTAATTTGCCTCTTATTGTTTTTATTTTTTTATTTTCTCCATTGTACGCCTCCTTTGTGTTTTTTTGTTATTTTTATGGAGGCTGGCCGAGAGTTCTTTAGAATTAAGTCCGCTGCTTTTATAATTTTTTTATATAAAAAAGAAACATTCATTTATATATTTTTTTTGCTGTCATTGAAATTACTTTTCAATGTATTTGTGAAACTTACCTTTCTTTCTAATATAGATATCTAATTATCTAACTAGAGCATATATAAACATAAATACGCCGGATAATAAAATAACTGGGTCTCATTATCAAATATTTTCAACGAGTTACGAATATAACAAGAAGCATTCGATAGAAATATACGTACAATAGAATTCAATTCTGTGAAGTATCAGCGCCGCCATCGAGCTCTTGAGCCACTAGTTTTACCTTTTAACTAGATATTTACCCCTAGTAAGAGTTTTGAAGTTACTTAACGTTGATAGTTTTCTAGCCACTTCTTGGTTGTGATTGGTTGTTATTTACTTGTGATTAGTAGGAAACCAATCACAAAACACGAACTCGTTTCATGACTGATCAAAAACTATCACCGTTTTATTATTAAATCATTTCATTTAGAATATTCATTTTATACTTATAACAAGTAATAATGCAGGAAAGAGACACATTTATCACATATATCACGTAAGAAAGAGAGGTATTATTTTTTTTTAAAGTAAAGCTTTTAAAAAAAATTGCATTTTAAGTAAGTATTTAAAAAACATTATTTGTCATAACATAACAAATAGTGTATACATTGCTTTATTTTATGTCAATACGTAAAATTAAATCACAACGTTCAATCTGTACGCTTTGCATGTAGCTGGGCAGTCTAAAGACGTAGGGGCGGATGGGGGGATGCTGTTAAAACGTTAATCGAATCTGGACCTAATGGGATTTCTTTCTTGAGGGGCACATTGCTAAAGGATTAATTTATATCAATTTAAATGGGTATCGTCTTCATAGGGTGATGTTTTTTTAAGCATAACATTTAACACTAAGATCTTAAAGATAAGATAAGATACGTCTTTTTTTTGTATTATAACCATCAAATTTATAACTTTATTTGTTTTTATATATAACTGCTCATTGTATATTAAATATAAAAATAAATAAATAAAGACACACAATATATATATACTGTAAAAGATACAACGATATATCCTATACTTATCGGAAAGATTAGTAATGGCTTATCACCAAACCAATCTATTCTTCTTTTTGTACCTTTTTCTTTCTTTTCCTTTCGATCCGTTTCCAATCATCCTGTATATCGCCAGCGACCGCTTACACTGGGTTCTAATCCGCTCCTGCAAATGTATGTGGGAGAGTGCGGAATTAAAAACATCCGAACTAGCAGATAACCATATTATTGATAGTGAATAACAGTTTTATTTACGTATTATAACACCTATAACGAGGGGTCAATAATATCTGGTCAATCGTACAATAATTAAAGCTATACATGTTCAGCCATGTTAAGCCTATTTATATAAAATGAAAAAATATCAATACGGGTAGATAGCGAACACGCGACCTCTAGATAACCCGTCGCTCTAACAATTGAGCTACCGGTTCACCCTCTTTGATTCATTCAACATTCTATACATATTCGTCTTTATCAGGACGAAGGCGACTTCTATTAAGTTTCTGTCAAAAATCCTGACCAGTTTTTGTAACTTTGTATAGATTAACATTAAAAAATAGAACAATCAAAATTAATTAAATAGTTTAGTTTTGAAGTTACTGTGACATAGAATTAGTAAGTACTTATATGTGTATTGTTTCAAAGACAATTAATTTTAATTTAAATAGGCATATTAGACTAGTTCCTGAGTCCATGGAGAAGAAATTCTATAAATACTCTTTAAACGAATTTTGATTGTTGAATCTCAATCTACAGAGAAGTGATGGCCATTATACAATCTAAGCCATAGGATTTGACCTTGAAGAATAACTAATTCGTTTCCACCAATCAGAGAGACGCACTAACTCACTAACAGCCATTTAACTGTGGGATGCTATTTAGACCACTTGAGATAGAATAGCTTCAATCGTATAATGACATTTGAGCATTAGTGTAATCAGAATGCCAGCACCGGTTGGCAAAAAGCAAGGGCCCAAATGTGTTTGAAAATCACAATACCAACTTTCGAATAATAAGATGCCAGTACTACCATACTCAAGATACCAACTAGTTAACGACAAATTAAAGTACTAATATAGTCTATGGACATAGCAGTAAATATATTATTAGGAAATCTATTTGCCCGTTATTTTATGTCTCTTATAGAACAAATAAACCAAGTTACTATATTTTAATACGATCTAGAAATACAATTTACATGTAAATAGGAATATTTTTACTTAAAGGCCTGTCATTCATACTTTAAGTAGGTTGGTATAAATGTATAATATAACTTTGACAGTCCTAAGCATAGATTCCAGTCAAATATTAAAGATATATATTTATTTATTTTACAATGTGTCTTTCTTTGAATATTAATAATTATTGCTAGGTGTTAAGAACATGACAAAAAAAGGAACATTTTTTCTTTTCACTACAGAAAATTATGGTTTTTTCACGTAATAATTATATAAAGATTGAATGAAATACATTATTAGCGATAAATATAAAATATTGTTATTTAAGACGGAGAGGAGTAAGGATAGCAGATGAAGCCGCTGACATCAGCTACTAAACACAAAAAAATAAATATTATCTTTAAATATGCTCTACTTATGTCTAGTAGAGTATATTGAAATTTAGATAAATGTATCGTCATTGCAAATTTTGCAAAAGTATTTATAAACGATTCCAGTATTGTTTGTTGACAAACACGGAAATAAAACATTCATACATCGCCCGCCGCGATCACTGCAGCGGATTAAACTATTAACAAAACTGCTTCCGTTCGGTTTTCCAATTTAAATACCGTTAACTCGCGTTTTGATTGGTTAACTGAAGGCTGTATTACAGAATACTCGTTTTTTTTTAAATATGTTTCACATTTCGATTATTTTTAGGCACTTTTATGTTTGGTTTACAAGTAACAGATATTATATATTTTTTTTTCAAATACGAAACAGTTAGGTTTTTTTTAAGCTCATTAAAATGTGGAACGTACTATAACCCTTTAAAAAAAGCTTCTTCCTTATTTACAACATTTATTTAGGTAGGTACATTATACTATAATTTATATAGATAGGTATAAGCAAATTTATTTTGCTATTACCTAACAATAATAATTATAATACAACACTAAACCAAATCAAGAATATACAAGAAAAGTGAAATACAAGTACAATAATCCGCCATGACAGTTTGGCGCGTTGCTACGCAACGGCTAATTGGCGGGAAATCGGCGAACGGATTAATGTCACGCGAGCCATGCGTGAATCGAATGAGTTTCATTTATAGCCATTGAGCGTTGCTTTATTTATTAAGTTATATCGTAGTTATAGATTTACGCTTTGCTTGCTACTTCCTATATTGTATTCTATTATGTTTATTATAGCACTAATCACTAATGATATATTTTGTTTAGAGTAAGTGTCAAGTGATTGAGATAAGTGAGTGAATGAAGAGTATTATTAATATTAAATTGCTCTTACATTTACAGGTTAGTTTGTGAGCAGAAGTTACTTAATCTTCATATTAAATATCTCCATCTCCTTCACATCTATCCACGTATCAACCATTTTTTTTACATAATCCAATTTTAAAAAGGCCATCGAATGTATGTGATTAAACCAATTATTCGCAGAGCCCTTTAAAGTTAATTTAAAATGAGCAACGTTTCAAAACCTCGCCTATAAATAATTAACAGCTCATTCGATGACTTCACACGAATAATTGTAATCTTTAACAGGTGTCCATTGAGCTTTAAGTCTGGTATGCTCTGAAAGAAGAGCTATTTAACAGTGAAGCTCTAAAATAAAGCTATATTTTGGATGAATTATATTATTTACAACATAATTTTATATTAATGTTTTGATTAAGAACGACATTATATCCTCGAATATTTTATGAACCAATAAATATAACTATGCGGGCTAACGCAAATGTTTGTGCTTAAACACCCATTAGTTGTTGAAAATTAATTTCAACATAATATTAAAATAATTCATTCTCCAATGCTATTTTAAATATATTTTTCGCTTCTCTCTTTACGCCAACCTTTATACTCCTCGAAACATGAGCAGTACCGAGGGGTACATTGCACGTGTCCTCGGATTAAACACGTGTCGGATTTCATTGTTACCTGTTACCTGTCGTGTTGATATTACCTGTCGCGTCATTGATTTAAAGGTGTCATAAAAATATTCTCTACAGATAGTAGGTAGGTAGCTTTTGAACGTTACTCCGTTTATATTTCCGTTGTGTTTAACAAATATTAAGCTACGACCAATATTTATACCTATACTTTTATTTAATCCTGACAGCGGAAATTAATAATCGATCTATAGTCCGAGATTGAAGTCTACGCTAGTTAGCTTCTCCTACAAGCTTAATCCAAGGTTGGGTATTTGAATGATAACCGTCGAAAAAAATGTAATATTTTACAAGTATTAATTATTAATTTTAGCAATAATTAAATGAGTAAACATCATTTATTTATTTCGATATTTAGGTACTTTAGATTAAGTACGCCTGAATCTAGCGGGTAGAACCAATTTCGCTTTAGACCTAAATTTAGTTAAACCTATATATATAAGTCTGGAAATAAATATTTTCATACTTAAAGCGAATTAAGATCGGGACTAGACGAAAGCCAGTCTTCAGCTCTGATGAAGTCCGAAACTTCCAAAGTCGCTTCCAACCAGGGCTGCGTGGAACGAACTTTATGACTCGGTGCCGAGTCTTGCTGGAAGGACCATACTTGGTTATTGAACATGGTAATGTTAAGGAGCTTAACCACCTTCTCAAGAATGGTATCTTGATATACTTGTGCCGATGTTTTGATACCTTTTTCACAAAAATATGGCTCAGTCACTCCTTCATAGCTAACACCCCACCAAACCATCACTGAAGTCAGATAATGTCTACGTTGTACTTTGTCGCCTAATTGGGAAGCTTCCTTAGAGCTTTGAGCATAAATACGGTCATTTTGTTTGTTAAAATGTTGCTCAATTGTAAAAATTTTCTCTACCGTAAACAATTTTTTTCTGTGACCTCTCTTTGCGCATCGCTTCAGTAGTTGTTTCGATTTTACCAAACTATTCTTCTTTAAATTATCAGTTAAGAAATGACCAGTGCGTCTCTTATAGGCTTATAGGCAAGTCCTAAGTCATCTTTTAAAATACGCGACACAGTTCTAGGTGCTATGTTCATTTACCGAGATAAAATCTTTTGCTTTCGGACAGGATTTCACCTTTTTCGTACGAACACTACGTGAACGGCCAGATCTTTTTCTGTCACAAACAGAGGAAGTCTTATTGTACCTATTAATAGCTCATTATTCAAACATTTTACTAATACCAAGTGTATGGAGAGTTTTAAAAATCAATAACATCCCTACCTGGATGGTCAGTGTCCGTCTACAATCTGTTTCTTAAAGAACTCTCTTCCCAAAGCAATAAAATATGTAATAAAATTCCATTGGCGGTTTTACCAGGTCAATTCGACGTGAAAAAAAGAGTCGGATGCCTAAATACCCTCTTCTCCTCTCCATGTCTTCTCAACTCACGGGTAGACTCCCTTCAAGGGCGGCGACGAAATTCCTAATTTCCATAAATGTTAAAGTAGATGGACTAATAGGTACGCGCCTTGGCTCTTTTATATAAAAGAAAAGCCTCTAAATACATGTCGTGAAAAAGGTCCAAGTCAATAAAGTATCTCTTAAGATACTATTATTGAATTGTTATTATTATTTAACATATAACAAAGGTATTATATTTATATAGTAGGTATATAGTAGAGGTATTGTATTATATATATAATATAGGTAGTTAAGTTACCTATTAGCGGTAAAGGCGTTATCAGCTCAATTATAATTCACCGCGCAAATGACACTCTCATTACCGGAACGGCTTAACGTATCCGATCTGTACCGTCCGCAGACAAATATTATTTAATAATATTCTTTATAACTAAATATTTAACAATATGTTTTAATTAAGCAAATAATTGTGTTCAGTTGACAAAGATTTTACAAGTTTTTGCCGTTTAACAAATTAAACATATCACCGGTGTGTCTGACTATACTTATATAAAGAGTAAATAAATTTAAAATATTTCAATACTAACCTAACAAAAAAGGAAGAGTATTTATATTAATATTTTCTTAGATTTTCACGAATGCCTACATAAATTGCCTCTTTGAATACTTACAACTATTTTTACTTATATAAAACCAATTAAAATTTAATTATACATATCGTCAACTCATTAACTTGACAAGCGTAAACAAATAGAATTAAAAAACTTATACTATCTAAAAAAATCACATTATTTTTTTGCTGCTAACCGTACAGGGGGTTAACCACCCTTTAAACAAAGGCGAGTCAATTATTATTAAATATTCGCAAGCCAATTTATGACCCGGTGTAATTATCCAACATCAGAATACGCCTTAATTAGTTTAATCACTGCAACTAACAAACTGACATTAAATGTTCATTAAAATATTTAATATATACGAATATATGGAATATACTTTTAGTATTGGAAATGCATTTTTTTTTTGTGGTAGGTATTTCATACTTTTTTTTTAAATAATCAACGCCGTTAATTGTATTGCTACATTTCTTAATCTTTTTAAAACCCTTTTTATTAATTGGTTTTTAGGGAAACTCATTTTTGTTGTGATGTTACTATAAAAGAAAATGTAATTAAATTTAATTTTAATAACAGGACTGAAAAATAACAGCACAGTTATTTTTTTTTTCTAAAATTATAGACAAGTTTGTATTAATAGATTTTTCGTTTTATTTTGACAGCATCCAATTTTGACTTCAAGGAACTATCAGCAACAGACTGACTGGAGGTTGAACATCTTTTTAATATTATACATCTAGTAGCCTTTTCACAATGCGATATTAGTACGCTACTTGACCTAGCACTCTATAAATTGGATAATAAAAATAGCTGCTTAAGATTTCTAGTTAGTACCTAACAATGCGACGACTATGCAGTTATTATTTTATAAACATTCATTTTAATTTAATTTGATAGAATATATTTTTGCGAACAACGAAATACAACCTTAATACCATTCAAACGGGACAAAATTATCTAACTTTTGATTTAATAATGCTGTATTGTTTTTAATAAGCTTGACATGTTTATAGATATTTTCAAACAGATATCTTTATTGTTTTTTTTTTTTAAATCGACTATAAATAGAATTATTTCGTTTGGAAACAGAAATAAACAACGAAAGACGCAACCCTAAAAGGATTCCAGCTGTACTTTTATTCGTAACTCTTGATATTATTTGATATTATGATACCTATTTAACAATAGCTTGATTCTATCTTAAAGTTATCACCATTATCATTAATGAAAGCAGTTTAACCAAATGTTACAAGATATCATCAAATACACTAACCTCAGGACGCCATATGCAAGGGGTGTAAATTGCCGACCCCCAATCCTCCAAGGAGACTTTTATGACATCGTTCATTTTAAATGCTACATTATATATTTTTCTATTTATTTTGTTTATAAATATTATAAGTATATTTTATTGTTTACTTTTTATATATGAAAAAAGTTTTTTTTTAAATTCCTTTTTGACAATTATATTTACAAATAATAAATTGATAATTATTTCGTACAATTTTCATAATCAGAATAAACTCCATAATCAGAATTTCGAAAGGGTTTTTAAAGGGGGGGGGGGGGGGGGGGGTGTCATAATAAGTAAATAATTGATTTTTTTTACATATAATTTCGTCTTGGCAGTTGCAAATATATTTTGTACAAATCGTAATTCTATAATCAAAATATAGAAGGGTTATAATAAGTAGATAATCCATATAAATGATTCTGTTTAAATAAGATGTGACAAATGAATTACTTTGCTATATTATTTTTTCATACATCATCAATCACGCTTGTAACTGACGTTTATAGTTTTTTTAAACTACTTTTAATTAGACCGTTTACTTAAAATATAGAACGTCAATTTGACAGGACTTTTTTTTAAATTACAGCGATTAAAAAGGTTGCCATATTAAGCGATTAAAAACATAAAAAGCAATAAGCCAATTAATTAATATTAACAGTTTATATACATCTAAATATTAAAAATAAAAATTATTGTTAATTTCTTTTATTATTTAAGAAGCTATTTAGGTTAAATATCAAATATGAGAGAACATTTGCTAGTACAACTCTGCGCACATGTTCTCAATATTTCCCTAGAGGTTATCGTAATCGACTTGTAAAATAACGGAATAAACTCTTCACGGCTTACGACTGACCAAACGGATTGACATTCCGTGAACAAACAAATAAAAACTAATTTATCAATCCTTTTTACTAAAATGTATGTGGTAGAGACGAAGAACTTGTTCTATAACAAAACTATCAATTATTACTAATACAGACAATAATTTTACACTTTAATTATAAAAAAATACCTTCTTGTACAAATAATATATATAGACATAAGAAGATGGCGACAGACACTTAACAGACTTGTCAATTATTACTTCTAGTGGCCACATTTCATTATACGATCTCAACCTACGATTTGACCTTGAAGAATAGCTAATATCCGGCGTCTCCACCAATCAGAGAGAAGCACTAACTCACTAAAGATACTTAAAGCCCAAATTACTAAATACATTACGGTTTTGAAATAGTGTGGCAGCTAAATATTCGGAATATTTACATAGTAATATTAAGTATATTCTGCTTCCATTATATCAAATTTACTACATAAATCTATTTGTTTGTAATACTCATTTCAAGAGTGCTACCAAACTTATTGGACTTGTGTACAATCAAACCCTAGAACATATTTAGATAGTTATTTACTTGATAGATAACATTATTTAGTTAAACTTTTGTACATTTATAAGAATAAAAAATGAACTGGTATAAGCTTGCAATGGCTTATATATAAAGCCTAAAACATATTTTTCGAACGCCTCAATGACGACTACGTTTAAAAACTGCTGTTTTAGGGAGAATGTTTACAGATTTTATATACATTAATATGTAATACATAACAATATTTATAGCTTATTTACTTCTTGATTACATTAATTATTACTAGTACGAGGCGAGACTAACGAGACGCGTTATATAGTTTACACAGTTAACTTGTTATTAAGGCTGAGGATTGCCTAACAAATCAAACCCCCTCGAGGAAGACACTGTACTTAATTCTGATTTACCTACATGAATTACTAGATGCCTTTGTCAAGGTAATTTGAACCTTAAGTGCATGTTATTGTGGAGAAAATTATTCGCTTAATAATACAATTGTGCCGCCTTTACACTGCGGCCTGAAAGTTTCACATACCTTGTGAGGATTTATTTCATTTAGTAGAAAATTCTTTGAAATAGACGGAAGTTGGCTGGTTATTTTTGTTCTATCTCTCTATATATATTTATATAATATTATGTGGTTAATAATACGAGCTACTAAAAAAAAAATATGATAATAAGTATAAAGTTTTCAAACAATTTTTTTTTCTTATTTATTTAATTATCGTGTTATAAACGACGAATATAGTAATAAAATAAAAAATAAAGCACGAAACCAAACATTCATTAGGTTTTTAATAATTGACAAGATAGCTTTCTTACTAAATCAAGAAATACATTGTAGAAGGATCTTTACCAACGCTCCAACAGTTCATTTGCGAAAATGTTGGCACGACTGGCTTAAGTGTTGCTCGCTGTTAAATTAATGAGCCAATCTAGAGCGCTCGGGTTGCCACCTCCGTATATTTTACAAGGTGGTAATGCTACGAACAGCCCGGCTCAGGGCTTAATAAGCTTTGTTAATTTAATGCCGGCTATATTTTAGAAACTTTCTGCTATGTTGATGGTTAAAAATTATTTAAAATTTACAATACAATTATAATTTAGAGATGTCAAATTAAAAATCACTTCGATAAATTCAAAATGCAATAATTTCAACTCAAAATTGAAATTATACTCCGAACTTGAACGAACATCCAAACTTCCTAACTACCGTCAGGTATTGTCGAGACGGTAGTTGAGATACAAATGTGGCAATTAGTTGTCTCTGAATAATAGCCGCCGGGCTGTGATTAAGACGCCCAAAGATAACGAATGTACCAGTGGTGCCTTATTACGAATTGCAATTACCTTTAATGGCTTTAGAAAATAAACAAAAATGATGTGGGTTTTTCGCTAACATATTAAAAAAAAGTTTTCGTTTAAAACAAAATATTTTTTTTTTATATCTTTTCCACTTTAAACCATTGCAAGTAATCACTTGTGTACGTGAAATGGAAGTGTCAGGAGTATATTTTGATACAATACTTACCGAAATAAATCAAATAACCCTTTAAGGAATCATCTTAATATCTCATCTTAATATTAAAATGAACTGTCAAATAGAAATTCTAAACTAAAATCACGGAATGTACAAAAATTTCCTTTGTATCTTTAAAATCGGATGATGTTAAGAATAATGTAGTCTGTATTGCCATCTAAGTCAATATGTAATTGAGCCCCACAAGAGCTTTTGGGTTCGTATAAGGTTGATAAGTAGCATGGCGAGCTCTTATTTGTTTTGTTAAACAGCTCTTTGTTTTGGAGGCAGCGCTATTAATACTGGCATTGGATAGATTAGCTAATTCAGGACCTTTGTTACCCAAAATTCGGGAGATAACTCAAAAATTACTTTTAGATGGCAACATTATTTCGAATTAGCGGACATTGTTATTTACCCACTGTTCAGACCATTTTACGAAAACAATTTATGGATGGATTTGAACCTACAACCTCTCTGTGCAAAGACTAACTTAGCCGTTAATACGTCGCTCATGCCCATTAACCCAGAAATGTATATTATAACCATTTTATAAGAAACTTTCAGCTGAAAATTTACATCACAATAGAGATTGAAAATCTCTTAAACTAACACGAAAAAAAATGCTTAAACCAGAGCAAACACTGAATTCGGTCTTCAATTTAAATGTACCTTACCAAGGGTTTTGCAAGATTGGACTTACAAACTTACAAATCTATTCTCTTTCACTTACATACATCAACATGCACCTTATTTGTATTGTAATAGAGTTGTAATTTCGCTTGTTTATTGTATAATAAGTGTAAAATTAAATTTGCTTTGGAGTCAATCAATTCAGATGTGTTTGACCAGACGAGAGTCGTTGCAGTTCAAAGTTGTTTTCCAAAGGGTTTGCGGTTGAGTTTTATTTGCGTATAATAAGTAGGTTTTTATTTGGATGAGCTGTTGACTCTGTGTTTAGGATATGTTGGGACGTCTATTACTGTTTATGAATAAAAAAGATCGTATTAAAAATCTATCCCGATCTTTTTTTTTTTTTGTTTTACAAGAATGAAATTATAATATAAATTATATTAAGATTAGTGAATAGTGCTAGTATCAATCTAAGATTTATTTTAATCTTGGATTGTATATCGATTATTATTTTCCAACGATAGTGGTATGTACGAAGTGTATTAGCAAATATCTATTTTATTTTCATAAAGAAAAATATGGTTTATCATATATAGCTATCTGTATAAGCAAATGGTTCACAGCATCTGTGAAATAAGCGCATAATCGACACCAAATCTCAATCCCGTTATCAAAATCCCGGGATTCGGGATTGAGATCGCGTAATAATTGATGAGTGCATTAGACACACGTGTCGGCCATCTTTTATTCAACAGTAAGATGCTGTCGTGATTATGTAGCTCTTTCTAGAATTTTCTTTACTTTTGTTATATTTTTTATTCTTTTTATTTTTAAAGACAATTTTGCACCTAAATACATTTTCCATCCGTATCTATACGAATATTTATGTATCAGTAGGTATACAAGATTTTATTTTCGTGACATTTTTATCTATTATTTTTATTTTTAAGGCATATAATACATTATAATTAGAAACTATGATGATTATTACTAGAAATATATTACTTTGAAATCATATATAGATAAATGTATTTCAAAATATATGTGAATAAGAAGATTTATCAATTTAAAGTACTTACACATGAATCAAATACAGTTTAAAAATAAATCCCCTTACTTAACTCTAGCACTTAGTAATTTCGTCTAATCCGATACAACTTTTAATACCCTGGCGGCCAAAAAAGCGACTTAGTAGAAAACTGCTCCTTTCACACGCTTACATATACACCCTTGCAAATGAAAATGTTTTCTATCTCTTTTTAACAATACTTATCTCTCTTTTTCACTCTTTTGGTATGAACTGAGATGCATGTTCGGTCTAAAGGTTTCCAGCCAATAGAAATTTATTTAATTTTTTAAATGTGTAGGTATATGAGAATAGACGATAAAGTAAAATTAATTTATTTATATGTATCTAACCTTTAGGGTTAGCAGATATTTAAAAAAATAAAAAAAATGGGGGAAAATTTACCAAATGCATTTGGCTTTATTAGTTCAAGCTAACTTTAATGTTTATATCAAAACCTGAAAGAAATTTAAATACATACTCGTATATAAGTTACTGGCAACAAAAAAACTGTCATGAAAACAAAAATTGTATCCAGCATATAAAGAAAACGAACTGTATGCAATTAAAACCCGAACCGAACTCGAGACGAACGCAATCTACAAAAGAAACAAGTCGCAACGAAACACAAGGGGGAGCTCGTTATCATTCATAATTCATGGAACTCGGTACGTTTTCCTATTACTTATTTTATAAGGTTTTTACTCGAAGTTTGGTGTTTGACAGGTGAGCGCGGGTTCATGGTAGGCTGCGTTCGGAAACGGTTCTACCATTCCAACTTTAACAATGTTAGGGTAATATTTAAATAATTGTTAGATTGTTTTTTAAAAAATCATTTATTTTTTTAATGTTGAGTATTTTTATTGTACATTCTGATTACAGTTTGTATTTTATTCTAAATTATGTGGACTCTTGTCCACTAAAACTATTTTTTTCAGGAAAATCATTTAGACATATATATATATATATATATATATATATATATATATATATATATATATCAAGTTATTGTGTATTTTTATGGTGAATTCTGATAAAAATAATTTTATTCTTAAGTTACGTATATACTTTCAATATGCGTTTAAAAAAAATGTTGTTCATGATTCTATCAAGATCTGTAACTTCAACTATACCTGACTAATATTATTCAAACAATAGACTAGACTCCAGAAGGTATATCTATGGTGCAAATCCACACACAATGAAAATCAATAACAATCGATTCGTCGTAATTCATTACCGGTTATTGGCATCCCTATCGCTTGACGAACTCTATTAATTAAAACGCTGTGTAAACCGAGCTATCTGATGGCCGGCACCCAATTAGAGCGAACAACCGACGCGCCAAAAATTATGCGGCTTAACGGCTCCCGCGTAATTTTGACAAACGACCGCGCATCCCTTTAAATGGAGTTTGATCGATTGCGCTATCTAGTATCATTTTGAAAGCTTTTGCAATTTTTATAATATGGCTTTGTGACCATATTGTTTTAAATAAAGCAAGAGTAGGTAAGTTTTTATTGTATGATTCTTAATAACGTCTAAGTTATCTAGAATTTCAATAATAGGACCAACAAAGGAACTCTAGTAACCAAATGGATGCGAAAATTTATTTCAATGTTATTGCTTCATAAAAATATCGAAGTTACTTTGAATTCATTAATGAGAATAATAATTCTTGCGACAAAATGGGTGCGATTTAACACATTCAGATAGAATAGCTTGATAAAATGTATAAAGGGACGACTCCCAGAGGCAGTAACACGTCATACCAATATTCCATTCATCAGACGAGGCGTCACTAAACACCGGCAGCCGCGGAAGATAACCGCTGTAAACCGACAACAATACCCCTCGCACTCAATAAAAGATGATAACACATGAAATATGAACTGGCGACAACCCTCGCCCAAATTATGCTACACCAACTCTAATTATACCCTATTACAATGGTGTAAGGTACAAAACACCATGTACTAAAATCCTGCTTAAGACATTTAAAAATCGAATGAGCCTCTAGCATAATAAACTTGATCCGACGAAAACAAACCGCACTGATCGCGTATACAGCCAAATTTTCCTACAAAAACTATTCAAGTTACATCGTTTCGGAACGGAGCGTTGACGGCGGGAAACAAAAGCGCGGGAACGTCCCCTATTGGTGGAGGAGGTAGGCGTACTCACGGATAATATGGCGGAAATATTACGAGGAGGTATTCAAGGTGCACAGGAGGTCGGGTTGGGAGGTAGGGTCCCCCTCCGAGAGGTTAATTACCCACTGGCCGATAAGGCACCGGCTCGCTAATTACGTACTTATGGCGGACTGAAATTAAGTTATCGTTGGCGGGGAAACGACGTTCACTTTGTTTGCGTTCCGTTTTACGGATAATATGTATTCAGCGGTACTTGAGAGTAATGGAACAAAATTGGCGGCTATTCCGCTTTATCTTTTATGTCTAAGTACCGACACGGTGTGGAGATAATGGAATCATTGTTCGAGTATCTCCTGGGGCATCTTTTTAATCGTTTAACTTAATTTTGACTTTCCTTTAAGCTAAACAATAAAATAAATTTAAAAAATAAACAATGTTTTTCACATTTTTCTTTTGATGACAATGTATAAATTATTAACCAAACCAACAAAACGTACGTATATAGATATGAAGTAGGCATACAAAGTATATTTTAAAAGCCGCAAACAACACGACTGGCAGCTGTGTTTCTAAATAAAATGCGATAAAATAAAAAGACTCGGCGACAAAACGTAGATACTTACGAATAGACAAATTTATCGCGTAAACGATTTTCATCCTCAGACGCATCTAACACTTTTACATAAGGTTGAAAATCCTTCGAAATAAACTTGTCAGAAGGAAAGGATATTTTTGTTGGTTTATACATATTTACCACAAAAGCGGCTCAGCGAGAGATCGCGGGATCCGTTCCCCAGTTTTATTTTTCCAAGCTCTAAATGGAGTCGGTGGAGCATTTAAATAAGCTTCGTCGCCTGAAGTATGGTAATGTTAGTAATACGAGAGAAGAAAGCATCACAGCGTCCGCCATTTTGAATTTTGATGTAGGTACTGACTTAACCTACATCTTGCTATTTAATAAACAATTTTGTTTTAGCATTTGTAAACTTATAGTCATCAAAAGAACTTGACAACAGTGACCATTGATCTTTATAGCCTCTTTAAGATGAACAACCGTTGGCTATAAATATCTCCAAAACAGTTGAACGCAAGTATCTGAACATATTAATAGACCGCACAGAGTCATATTCCTAAACATAAAGGAACCGATAAAAGCAGCCGGCGTCTTTGTACCATAATTAGTCACAAATTATGACACAAAAACGTGCGAGTCTTAAGAGACGAGCGCCGAAGCGTAGCGCAGAATGCTATCCGAACTTGAAATATTGAAATATAATGATCTACTAATTAAATACACATTTCTTTATGATTATTAACATTTGGTGACTCAGTATCGCGCTGTTAAATATGTTTAAATAAAAAAAATGTGTGAGATGTTAATACCTCAATTGTATGATAATTTACAACAGAAGTTTGACTTATAGGATTTTTGGTCCAAAGAGTTCCATTCATTGACTCTTATCAGTTTAATCTGTAATTCGAAAAAGGAATAAAACCTCCTTAAAGGTACATAAGGATACGACCGGAGATATAAATACGTAGGCATAAACATTCTAAACGCGTTAAAACAGTTACGTGCGAGTGAACGCGCCGCGATGCTAGTGATCCGTGAGGATTCCTCCCACTCCCACCTAATTAGCTTCCGTAAGCTGTAAATCTAAAGTATAGTCGACGTCAACGCACTTTGATCTCGTCTTGTGGAACGGAACGTTCGGATGAAGCGGTTTCTGAACGCAGCGTTTAATGCCAAATGTTGCGAGCATAACGGTTAACAGATTAAAAATTTAAAAATAATTTTAGTTTTTTTTTTTTTTGGAAAATATCCGTCTTAATGACCTACAAGCTAATTAATAACATGCTACTTATGTCTCTTTAGTGATTTAAAAATACTTTTAATATGTTCAATTAAAAAAAAAGATAAATATGTAGTTACAAACAAATGTATAAAAGTAATTCCATCCCTCTCTCTCGCTGTATGAAGGAAAAGGACAAATTCTATATACATATAAGCAATGTATATACTATCTAAAATAATATAAGCCACACAAATCCCGGTTATTCTCATTACCCGTATTGGACAGTAGGTAATTAAGTCACATATCGTGGGCGTATAATCGTTCTATCATATCAATCAGTGGGCCAGAAACAATCAATTAGAAAACGATCCCCTTTCAATTATTGCCGGTATCGCTGCGTAATTGCCTCACCCGGAAGGGGGGGGGGGGGGCTCGTATTACGAATCTTAACCATTGGCTTCCTATTTATATACGCTGAAGGCTTTAAAGATATATAATGGCTTATAATAATAATAATTCCACGCTTTCGTCTCTCACGTTCAATTATTACGTAAACATTGTGCCTATCAATGATCAATCACAAGTATATAAAAAGAATAACAATAGCAATAAAAGAATAGCAATAGACATTACAACGACACGTATTAGATGCGATCACGTCTCGACACCTGAGGCGCGGACGACGTGATGGATCACCGAATGGACCCCAAAGATACTGATATAATCGTTTATATTGTAATTATTTGTTTATCTGTGAAATGGGTAAATAAATAACACTTATATAAGTTAATTTATTAGTAATAAATCGCAAATATCTATATTAATATTGTAATATTTGTAAGTTTAAATGTAATGTAATCTTTGAAACTACACAACCGATGCTATTATTTAACAGATAAGTAAGTTTGAATCTTCAGGGCAGACATATGCTATTAGGTATTCAGCTAAAATAAGCGGGCTTTGCAAAAAAGTTAACTGAAACAGTAGGGCTAATTCGTTTACGAGCGCTGTTTTTTGTACAAGCAATAAGTAGTCATACAATAAAATAGTGCTTTAGCAAAAGACTAAGTAAAAACATACTTACAATATGATCTCAGAATAACTGCAGCGATTTTCATTAAATATATTCGGGTACCGTTTCATCGTCCCAAAGAACCTTCCAAGCACCAAGACGATACCACAACAAATATTTTATAAATAAATATATAACCTTATTTTTATAGGCAGTTAACAAAGAGGTTTCACCAAAAAATAACAAAAAAATAAAGTTACTTGTCATTCTAATTCCAAACAGTCCTGTCAGTTTGACAAGTGCTAATTAAAAAAATATCTACAAAAATGTCCTTAACAGTACATCCGTGTTAGTACCGATATGATTTACTATAACTATGAACGCAACTGCCGTGGCTGGAGTGGGATTGGCACTGGTAGCCTTAATATTGATTCTTAGATGGAGATACAGAAGTAACAAGGTGATCAGTTCTTACTTGATAGAGGATACTTCGATAGTTTGAGAATTGTTGTTTTAAATATCGTTGGCTAAAAAGTCTTGATATATTTTACATTAAAAAATTTTGGACTTTACCCAAGTAGTTTATACAAATGGGAATGAAGCCGTTCTCTTATTTTAAATCATGAAACTGAACGCATTAGTGACATGTATTAAAAAAAAAACAATTTTCTGTTCGTATTCACGACGAATTGTCTTGATGGGCCAAGATGCCCATGTAGTCCGGTACAACTGTTCCTATCCTCAAGTGTTAATCCCGGTTCCCGTCACTAAGCTGTATCCCATGTAGACCAGTACAGCTATCCCAATGCCGGCCTAGGACAAGTTTTAGGACGAAGCGAAATGCAACTAACTTTTTTACCCATCTATTCGGCAAATATATATCTATTTGTATGTGGTATTGCCAATCTGAGCTATACCTATCTTCAACAAAATTGATCAGCCGCAGGTACCTGCATCAGGCCTTCCTCCATGTACTCCAGTACAGCTGGTGCACAAGCTGTGTCCCCACCGCAACGTGGTGCAGCGGTACGAGGTGGAGCAAAAAGACAGCCTCGATGACCACCTCGACGTGCTGACGAGGAAACTTGCGGAAAAGGTTTTATAAATACAGTAGTATCCGGTTATAACGACGGCCAAGGGACCGGTGACATTACGTCGTACTAACCGGAAGTCGTATTAAACGAACAGAAAAAAATATATATATATTTATCAGATATTACAGTTAAATGTCCGTTCAGGTGATGAGAAGATAAAAAAAACTCATTTTAATCAAAATAGTTATTTATCAATTATTCAAATTATGTAAGGATGTGTAATGTACGTGTGTACCGCTTTAAGTAACTAGGTATAAATCTATTCTAACAACTTAACATTTAGTACAAAAAGTCTGTAATTTTTGTTTAATTTCTGGTTTTATTTATTTATTTATTTATCGTAGGAAGCACGAACTGCATTATATAAACGAGACATATGGCTTTTTATGGCGTCATCTTCAAAATTAGAATGTACAAACACATTAAGCGCTTCTGATGCTTTTCTGCTGCAATCAAAGGTGACGCGCGGGGCGATAGCGGAGATAGCTATTCATTTATTCCATTCTTTTCTAGGAATTATTTGTAAACACGGCGACGCTCGTCGTTGTAACCGGACCGTTGTAACCGATTATGTGTGAATTTCGGTCGTTAAAAGCGAATGGTCGTTGTAAGCGAAGTCGTAATAAACGAATGTCTTTTCATACAACGTTATACTAAACCAAACAAATGATTAAACTTTCGTCGCTAAAAACGGTTGGTTGCTATATACGGAGTCGTACTAAACGAACTACACTGTAATTAGTTTGATGTATTTTATTATGTAAGCTATATTTTAAATAGGCTTCTTTAAACTTCATAAATCCATCGTAAGATCCCACTCAACTTGATAGAAAATTCTTGGAGTATTTAATCAAAATAATCTATAATTTATATCATCAAATGTGTTGATTAAATAAAATAAACCTGAATACAGTTTACGGGAATCTGAAATGTGATACAGTTACTCAGTTATAATATATAATCTATAGGATTGAAATATATTTAGCCAGTATCAATAATTTTAAACCTAACTAAAGCAAATTAAAACTAAAAATATTAAATCCATACATAGGAGGGCCGGCTTCGGATATCAAAATTCAAAATACGAGAGAAACAAAACGAGATTGAGAATCTGCAAGCAATAGATCAAGACGTGCGGCTCAAGTACAGAGAGATAGTGGAGTCTCTCCGTACTGACCTGATGTCCAATGAGAAAGAGTGTAAGAAGCTGCAGGAACAGATAGAGTGGGTGTCCAGGAAGAGGGTGGAGTTGAAAGACGAGGTTGGTATGAATTGAGATTTCCTATTTTTGACCTGGATGGGATATAATTTTGTAGAATACATTTTAATAAAGATATTATACATTATTTAAATATTTTATATTGCTATTTCGCATCCAACCCTCGTCCCTCAAAAAGCTACGATTATTGAAAAATAAATGAAACGGGCTCTACAATATGTAGGTAATGTACTTTTCAAATAATATTTGGAATTGTCTATAAACATGTATAGCCATGTTAATTATTTATTTTTTAAATCGATTTAGATTGAAAAATCGTAAATAAGGGATGGTATCCCAGAGGTCAGAGTTTCGAATCCTGCCCGCGTTGGTCTATTTTATTCTGTATTTATTCAAAAACGTTTCATATATGTTAATTTTAAATATTCACTTAAGACAATCATATTATTAATACTAATGCAATATGTTTATTGAATGCAGTATAACAATAAAAAAAATAACTAACTGTATTTAAACAATAACAAAAATACTTACTAATGTAGGTCCGTCTTGGACAAAGGCTGTATGGAGAAGCGGCCGCTGAGCTAGCGAGCAACTTGGCAGAGCTACAACGAGGGCGCGCTACGGAACTCAAAGTGATAGATAAGCCCTTCAATCAACAGTCTATCACCTCCCTCCGACGGAGGAAGGAGCCCACTTTACCCAGAGCATCCCCGGTCACCTCTGTCATGATAAAGAATTCGCCCGTGTCGAATGAATCCATTCGCATCTCGAGACATAATTGATCTATTAACTTATGATGGCTTGGTACTTGTGACAATGTTTTTAAATATTTAATTTTTGAATGCTTTTTAATTTTGATGTGTTTTATTTAAATATATTTTTACTATATTTTTATATGATTATTTGTTTTATTTTTCGTTTCCATTTTATCCAAATTTTATAAGGGTTACATTGTTATTTAAAATTAAAACATACATAACATAACGCGTACACGTACATCTCGTTACATAATAATTACAAACGTCGTTTCTACAATACCATCAATACTAATAATAGAATTGTTACAATAGAATATGGAAGTTTACGACACATTAATATCCGTAACGTTTCCAAAGTACGAAACAAAACCGCCGGCGCTGTCCCTACCCCATTTATATATCTCGTTAATTCGGAGGGTTAAAATCCCCGAAAAAGTGAGCACTTGCCTTGTTTACAAGGTTTTAGATTTTAATTTAGATTGGGGTCACCGTACGCTTGTTTGCGAAATGACGTAAACGTCACACGAATCGGCGGGAAAATTGGGTTCTTTCTCATAGCAAGTTAGGTCGCTGGGTGTTTTATGAGGGGTGTCTGGGTATATCCATTAAAATCGCATTCGTATGTGATCACCTAATACAATATCATCAAGTCCGTACTAGGGGTGCTTTGTGAATAATTTCTCGGCAATCTGCTCGCATTTGCGTCAGATTTTCATAATTCTGTAATTGTTACGAAGTTAATCATATTTACAGTAATTATCTTTCTCTTATTTTTCAATAATGTCATAAAAATATACAATTAGTTACCTTGAATTATAGTTTCAATTATATTTATGTTTATTTCTATACTATAAAAAGTATTTCTATCATATTAATTTCTTAATTTAAAAAACCGAAACCTCCAGAAATCGTAGCTTCAATGGGGTATTTAAGAAAAAAAAAAACAAAAAAAACAAACATGACCAGTTTTTTTAATTAATTCCACATTAGTGGCATCTGTGCGTCGTGACCGCGTCTGTCTGTCTGTCTGTCTGTTTGTTTTCTTACGCACATTTGTTTCGCCAGAGGGAGACGAGTATAATTGAATCGACAAACATTCAACTTTGTCAACAGGACGTCAAATTGATTGCTAATGGGATATTTTCTACCCACTTTGTTCATTGAGAACCGTTTATTGTTGTGGCATTATTGAATCTGTATTTTTTTTCAAATGGATATATATGTACCTATTCCTTGTGTTAAATCTACTAAGTTTTTTTTAAAATTAATATACAAAATCTTAAAAAGAAACAAGTGTTACATAACTAAGTTTTTTTTTTAGTTTCTAAATACGCTTCGTAGTGAACTAAATATTACTTAGATTATATTTCAAGTCATAATAAAATATCATATAAGAATCAACTCCTCACATTATCATATAATAGTTTCAACCCGCCGCCGCCGTCTTCAGGGAATCTTATTTTATTCTTTGTCTATGCCACCTGATAGAAATATCAGGTTGCGAAATAACTACCGCTCATATTATTTTAGAAGTTTTAATGAGTTATTTTTATTTTTTCTTTGAATGCGGTGAAGGTATCGTGTTTCGGACAGACAAGAAATTTCTATCAGTAATTTAACTATCTAGCTGCAACGCTTGCGGGCATAGTTCGGGGTCTTAGTCTTGAACACTTAAGCTTTAATCACAGATGCAGATCAGTAGGATGGCAAGATGGTATTATTAAAATATATCTATAATACAAAAAACTATTTATTTGGAACTACCAGTTGCTTTTTGTATTTGATAGCCGTATTCTTGAGCAAAATATACCTATATTATCACAAAACAGTGAAGAAACTTTTAGAAAAATATGGTATTGCGAACGTGCAAGGTCCTTCCGTAATCTTCTGGACGAGGTCGGGAAAAACAATAAGTATACTGACTTATCAGGTAAAAAGAAAGTAGAACCATTCATTCATTCAATCATTCAAAACTTCTTGATTCTACTTAGAATCCATTAAAACCGCTGTTATATTTGAAATAAGTTTATTTTCACATAATTATCCTTTGAACATATCAGCAATATTTCCACTTCCATTATCATTAATCCTCGTGTCCCGCTCGAGTCTCCAGCGACGCTTACTTTATGCTTCGTCTGATCTTTTCAACCCCCATATTAGAGGGTAGAGTCCAGTTTACTCGTACATTTTGAGAAGCCCTTAGCTGGATTTTATCCAATAGTTAAATTTAGATCTTTCTATTTTTACCATTTTTAATAACCTTCAAGTATTAATTGAATTTGTAGGTATAATTCTTTCTCAATGATTTTTGCAATCGTATTAGAAGATTTTTTTACATTTATATACGTACATAAATCGTGCTAGTTACAGTATCGACTTTAATATATATATATATATATATATATATTGGATTCATCTCAGCTCGTACAGCAGAATAACCATTCAAATATCGTAAAAGTTCACAGAAAATACAACAATTTCATCTTAGGGGTTTTTTTAAAACTGGTATAATGGCTGGCCAATTTAATTACTGGATTTTTTGGTTAAGAATTCAGTAAGACTATTTCAAAAACATTTAAATAGATTGACAATTCACCTCGACTAAAATAAAACTAAACTAGTTCGAGTTTACGCGTCTCACGACTTTTCTACATGTTGTCTATGATTGTGAAAAAACATTACGGTTACCTTTC
This sequence comes from Dircenna loreta, assembly GCA_963555665.1. Classification (NCBI taxonomy): domain Eukaryota; kingdom Metazoa; phylum Arthropoda; class Insecta; order Lepidoptera; family Nymphalidae; genus Dircenna; species Dircenna loreta. The sequence continues at coordinate 10,700,550 of OY743099.1, read as the reverse complement.
AAAAACGACGTTCACCGTGTCAGCTATAAGGACAGTTTGTCTGAAAATATTTCCCGTACACGGAATGATCGTTAACAAAATGACTTCCGTACTGAGACGATTTACGAATTACGAATTCACATAAAGAAATTTACCTCTTTGTCTATTTGTCATTTATGTAAAATATAAATAATATATACAATATAAATAAGTTATAATACATGACATTTTATTATAAATCGCCATGTTTACAGTTTAAATAAAAGTTCGTTGAATAGCAACAAGAATAAGCCGACCAGTAGTGCCCTCTCGTGGCAGCCCGTGTGTGTTTTTTTACACGCACTGATCCAGATACATCCACTGATCCACTACTGAATACTTAATTTATTTACTAAGAAATAGAGATGAGAGTATTAAGAGTAGTCGTATCTACCTGTAGGCCCATATTTTCATATGAAGTACAAATAATCAGATAAAACCTAAATTTTAATGGGCCATCATATAATTTAAGTGACAATATCGTATGATCTAGCGTACATTTCACCGCTTTGTCAAATGGCTATAAGTGAGTTAGTGGTTATCTCTGATTGGTGGAGACTTCTCCTTACTATTTTTTTAAGGTCAAATAGTGTCACATTGTATAATGAAATGGGTGTACAAAAGTCAAATTATAGAGACGAAAAAATAACAAAATATTCTGCAATCAATAATTCAAAATAAAATACCTACAGATTATTATAATTTAAGATTGCTGATCTGAATCCTTTTAAAAAGGGACTAAAAGGGTGTTCCTTAATAAGGCATAAAAATTCAGCAAATTTACTCCGAACGTCTTTATCACGCTACTAATTGTAAAACGCTTACTGATAGCATTTAAATAGACGTATTTTAAATAATTGATTTCGTGTAATTTGGAAAGGGATTGAAAGTAAAGTACTTACTAGAAGACACCAGTTTTATTAATAAATATTAAACATTACTTTTACTCTCTAGTTACAGTTCTTTGAATGAGGCAAAAAAAAACCAGTACTAATAAGATTTAAATAAGCAAGAAAAACAATCCGCGCGATCGCTTTAAGTCTACAAATGGAAAGGTATATTTTTTGTGCAGTTACTTGAGATAGAAGGAAAGCAAATTTATTTTTGTGTAACACAGAATTGAAGAGCGCGAAGCAAGCTGTAAATAAAATAAAAATGTAAATGAGGCCCCCCCCCTCCCGGCCCGCTCGCCCAAATGTGCGGCCGGCTTCTGGTGGCAGTGGTGCTCAAAGTGTGTAAGTAATTGGATTATAAAATTGTGATTAACTTTATATAATTTATTCAGAACTGTCATTATATATAATTATAAAATATAAGTTAGTACCTTAAATTATACTAATGACCGTTTTTTTAAGAACCCCTGCAGTAAAAAATAGCAATGATATATTAAAATCAAAAACGAATTTATCTAACAAGTAATACCAACATAAAGCATAGTTACTTTAAATTTCGAGTAATGCAATATCGAAAAAAAAATTAATCAACGATAGCAAAACGCGAAACCTGCGTTTTCCGAAAAAAAAAGAAGTTTATTGAGAGTACGAATGTACTTAATTCATTAAAGCAAGTATCGTAGGGATGACTCCGTTGGCAGTGCGGCATTGACGTACATTAAGATCTCGGACTCAAGTTTTGATAGTTTTCATTAAATATTGATTTGATATTAATGAACGAAAATTGTAAGTTCATATGACATGGCTTAAAAACAAACGAACAAACTTAACATATACTTAACAAATATACTTTTATAATATCATTGTGGTTGTAGGTTTGTCTGTAGGTGGTTGTTTAGTTCTATGTTTCAAAATATAGCTACGATAGATAAAGAAGAAATAATAATTTAAAACAATATCATCATTAATATACGACAACCATAAAAATAGCAACTCTGACTTACACAACATCGACAGTCATTATTTAAATAAATAATTTTAAATATTAAATTATTCGCGAAGTTTGAGAAGCACATAAAATTTTCCTCACTCGTAATAAGCGCATTAAGGGTGGAAAAAATTTAAACTCGTCGCGTCCCGAAAGTTTTCACGTTTTCTTTTTACATTAAGAACAAAAAGAAAAAAGCGCCTACTTAGAAGGGTGGCACAACTTTTAATATCGCTCGCTCCACTACAGAAAATTAAAACAGCAATCCGGCTCACGGTTTAAACAAATAAGGTATATTTTTGCTTGGCTTTAATTTTTAACTCTGTAAAAACATGTTTGTAAGTTTTAATAAAAATACGTTGTGTGTGAGGCGCTTAGCGAATTTAAAACCTGGGGGTAAGACGCGGGGGAGGTTTTTTACGCCTCGACTGTCTCTTATATGCCGCTCCACGCGTTTGTATTGGTCTGGACTTTAGTCATTAACTCGAGTAAATATATGCACTGTTAAATTCAAACTACTTCATGCCCTAGGGGATACTTTTAGTATGTTTGTAATGTAATATTGTAACTTTACTTATTGACTCATCATCTACAAGGCGTCACTATTTATCTTAATTTTTAAATTTTCCTTATTAATAAAAGATATAGGTTTAAAAACTTTCTAAAGTGCATAGTCGTTAACTTTTTATAATATTTAATTTGTAAGTAAAACACATATTATAATTAAATGATATTTATTAATACATAAAGTACTTGAAACATTAACAGTATGAAGCAAAATGCTACATTCTCTCCGTGGTGATTAAAATATACACTAAATACACTTAAATTAAATTGATGTTTACTTATAAATGTTAATGTTAAACTTTAACTGTCAAACTTGTCTTTGCTGTCGTCTTCCTCTTCATCTTCTTCTTCTATTGCAAAATCTGATTCTAGTACAACCTGGAAATTTATATATTTAATATATATATTCAAACTCAATATAAAAATCAATTTTATTTTAAAATAGGATAATAAAACAAATTGGAAATCGTGACTTGACTTTGAATTCACACCGACTTTGACTTGTAATTGAAAACATAACTCACCCCTTGCATGTTGGCAACAGCTCTATGTGTCTCCCTTTCCTCGCTGTCTTCTTCCTGTTCTTCTACCACTTGTAATTGAGTTTCTTCACTGCCATCTGTAAAAGAAACATATATTACAGGTAATATGTTCAATTGACTTCTCATTTGTTTTTTTATATATATATATAATAAAAAAAGTAATGGGTAATAATTATTAATAATTCAAGTATTGGACTTATTGGCTCTTATTATTAGTTTTTTGATATGACAAACAATTATATTGTACATTTTCAAATATTGTATATTTACAAATACTCTATATAATTGTATTGAAAAAGATTACAGAAATTGCATCTAAAGATATGGTCATAATTTTATACTTTATATATTGGAAATACAAATTACAATAAAATCTTTGGAATAAACATTGTGCACTTATATTTTTTTATTGTTATAATTTAAAATGGTAATCTATTTGTACTGACCCTCATTAGAAGTCTGTATGAGTTGCAGCGTGCCATCCACAATCTGTCCTGTGATAACACCAGAGAGGTTGGTGACGTTCAGTTGTTGTCTGATCTTCTTTGCCTCCTGCTCCAGTTGCTGCTGGATGTACAGTTCCTTGTGGTGAACCTTGTTGTGGTACTTCAGGTGGTGAGCTTTGGTGAATTTTTTGTTGCATGGTGTACATCTGAGGGAAATTGTAAATGTGTTTTTGAGAGAATTTATTAGTTAAAATATAATATTCTTAGGCGACTTTTGAGTAATAATAAAAAAATGATCATAACTAGTAAATGCGAAATATATGGATTTTACGTATTTTTATGAAAATATTAATCAATGATAATACATATCTATTAGTAGAACTTTTAAAATTTAAAGTAATATATATATTATGTTGTATATACTCACGAGTACTTCTTCTCTCCGGTATGTGTCAGCATGTGGTTGGCGAGCACATACGAATAGGTGAAAGCCTTACCACATAGTGAGCATTGGTATGGTCGGAGGCCCATGTGCAATCTGAGTAAAAGAAATAAAACTTATATATTATTTATTATATTATGATTTGGACAATGCTATTAATGGTGATTTCAAAATATCGAGTTAATTTGAATTTTTGTTTGTTGCATTTCCCTTGGTTCTTGGAATAATATAAGCGAACCCTTGTCTTTCTGCAAATCCGGTAATAAATAATATTACAGACCGTTCGTGCTTCTGCCTGCTCCCGAAGTCCCCGAAGCGTCGGTCGCACACGCGGCACTTGTAGGGCCGCACGCCCGTGTGCCGCATCATGTGCCGCCGCAGCTCCATGTTGAGGACGCACGCGTAGCCGCACACACTGCACACAACGTATAATATAAATATAGTCCACGTTATACAATCTGTTATATATGTATGTATGTATGTTACTTAAAAAACCATAAACAATGTATGTTTATGGTTTTTTAAGTACGTGATTCTGACCGATTAACAAACGGTTCACCTGATGGTTAGTGATCATATATAGTGTCTTGGCTTTCACAATGTATACTAGCGATGGGCGATAACTATTAAAAACAATCGAATAATTCGATTGTTGAAACTAGTCGTTAGTAGTAGATAACTATTTGAGTCAGTCGATTGTTAAACTACTAATTACTAAATGAAGAGCGCGCGCTGCGGTCGCGGGGAACGAGTAATGTAGTACTCGTCGGCTGTTCGTATGCGTATTACTAAATAGTAAATACTAATTGTTATTACTAAAAGATAGCGCGCGTGCGTTCGGTGTAAAAAAATGTAGTTACTGGTAAATATTTAAATAAAATTCGGTCTGGCTGCGTCTGCTACTATTATTTACAACTGCAGTTACACTTGGTATTAAAGGAGTTTCTTACTAATTGTTACTAAGTGGATAGTAAAACAACACTAAAATATTTGACAAAATATGTTTTCATTATTCGAATTATGGTTTTTCCTAGTACATAATATCAAAAGATTAAAAGAGATGTAACATTACATTTAAATTTTTCAATATTTTCGTCGTGAATTTTTACAAATAAATCCCACACTAATGATTTTTTAGGCATCGTGTAAAGAAATTACACACGGCGCATGTGACCTTGCCCTAAACAAATAAAAAATGAACTAAATACTAAAGAAGAAAGAAATTTAGTTATAAACAATCGACGCAACACCGCCGCACGCACACCAGCAACATCACTCACCCACACTCACTCGCCATGTAACCATGTAGTCGTATAAGTACACCGCACGCATGTAGGATCAAAATTAGTAATAAAAATAGTAATTCGTCGATTGTTATTCGAATAGTCACGGTATGGCGGTGAACTACTAAATCGACAATCGAATACGCAGTAGAAGTTATCGATTCATTCGATTGTTTTTTACGCAACAATCGCCCGTCGCTAATATATTATACATATATATATTATACCGTACCGTATATATTATACACGCATTGTACACGCTAAAACTTCACTGACTGCTTTGATACTTAGTCGTACTTAGTGTTTTTGAATTGTTTTGATTACCAATATATATATATATATATATGTATTGGACAGTCCATAAGATGGCAAATGACTTCCATTTCAAAATAAAAGCAAGAACTGTCATCATACTCCACTTCATTCTTTCATCTGTTCACTCTACTTAGCTCGTTCATCTATTCATACGTACAACTTCATTCTTTCTGACTGACGGACTTCTGGTTCTCTCATTAATCATTTATATAATTTGTATGAATGTATTCCATACTGACCGTTGATTTTTTATTTATTTATTCATTTCATTAAAAAACAATGTATGCATGGCAATAAGATAACAATAGCTTATTTGAAAAAAAATTGCAGAATTAATAATTCATGCGTTAGCGCCGTCAGTCGTTAGTGTAATATAATTTAATATATACATCTTAATAAGTAAAATACATATTGTTTGTCAACTTATTTCCATGTTAATTAATTAATAATTTCACCTGCACACAAACGGCTTGATGCCCAAATGACGACGTATATGAGCTTGCAGTGATGCGTTAGATGTAAACGACGCCCCACAGGTTTCACACACATGACTGAAAATATATACCACATTAGTCAAATAATCTGCTAAGATACAGAGAATTAATCATCCAACAAAAAGAATACAACTAATATATATATAAGTATGTATGTATGTATCTATGAAATGTCATCTTACGTCTTCTCATAAACATATTTCTTTTTTGGCTGTTGGCGTTTCTTTTTTGGCTTCGGGTTTAGGATGTGATCTGGTATGGGCTCGGAGAATGCCAGAATGGTCTCTTTCAGGAGTACGTCCTCAGTGTCGTCATCTTTAGGCTTTAGCTGCTCTTGAATTGCTTTACGAGGACGGCCACGTTTCTTTGGTAGTGTTATCTGTGATTGCATTAAATTAGTAAGTTTTATTATTAAAAAATCTTATAGAGTAACATTTTTAGTATTATTTCTTAAAGCAGAACTAATACGCGATCATTATTATTTTTTCTTGCCAAAGATTGAAAGTCATTCAAGATACAAGCCGTTTTAAAAAGTTACCAGACAATAACCGACCAGTGGATTGAGTTGGATTTCAATGTTTTAGATACATTTTCACCCAAAAGGGAAAATTTTAACTAATAATTAATATATTAATTGATAATATATATAATACAGTTATAATACTAACCTCCTCTTTTATGTCATGATCAGACTCAGGATCTTCTCCAGCGGGCACAAAGTCGGGATCATCACCACCATCCAATTCTTAAAAATATATATATATTAGTAGAAATGTGTATTTAAAGTGCAGTAAATATCACAACAAAATAATAACATTTTTTGTATAAATGACTGATTTAACTATAAAACCCATTGTAATACATGTGATGTGATGTGATGTGAGCCCATTGTAATACATGTGATGTGATGTGATGTGAACCCATTGTATTACATGTGATGTGATGTGATGTGAGCCCATTGTAATACATGTGATGTGATGTGATGTGAACCCATTGTATTACATGTGATGTGATGTAATGTGATGTGAACCCATTGTAAGTGTAGTGCAATGGCCATTCTCTGATACAGATATTAAATAATAATTATCAGTAATCTTAATATTTCTTCTTAATATATATAAATTACGTGTCACAGTGTTTGTCCTCGATGTACGCCTAAACTACTTTACTGAACCGATTTTAATGAAATTTTGTAAGTATCTATTGTTTGGTCCAACTTAAAGGAAGGATAGTTTTGACACAAGTTACACAAGTTTACAAGAACTTAATATTTGACATTATTAAACTAATATAAAAAAATATTATTGTTTAGTGATCCCACCACAGGCGAGAAAATGGTGATACGGCACAGCAAAATACACCAGACAAAGATAACATGTAAATGTATTTAGAATAATTTAATCTCCTGATTTGCCTTATTTGTAGGTCACAAAAATATGGATACCTGAATTGATAAATATGCAAAGGGCTTTGGACACAATTACTACATTACTTAGAGAACTTAGTTTGGAGCTGGCTCCTTCAAAAATTTAAAGTCTGTTTATTCAGCAGAGGTTGGCCGATTTAACAAATTAACCTCTTTATTAACAAATGTCTACCAACGCTATCAGAATCAGTGCAATATCTCGGTTCTTGGTTGGACAGATCACTTCGTTGTAAAGAACACATATATGAAAGAACGAAAAAATCTCAGAAAATTATTAACCTTTTAAATGTGTTTATTGGACCTGCACGAGGAATTCCACCACCACCATAAGCATCTACGGACTCTATTTATTTCTATACTTAAACTCATTCATTTAAGTTTGAAAAGATCCAAAACAATGAGAATAATTGGAGGTTTTAATCAAAAGCACACTTATACATGTCATACAGAGTGAACTCAGCATTCCACCTTGGTTATGTATGGCCATGGAGTAATATGTCACTGAAGATCTTTTGAGAAAACTTTGTAGTTATTTTCAAGATACATACTGGAGAAATAAAAATAAACCTTTATTACCTCTTATTTTATATTATATTATATTATATATATGTGAATGAAATATGGAACAAAATCCATATGAAAATCTGAGACGGTTCTTGGGGTGGTTTAATTCTGCCCATGTACTGGAGTTCCAGCTTGATAGAAAAATTGCCTATGAGTTAATGTCATAATGTCCGTGGACGTGATTGTTATTTGTGAAGCTATTTTGTATACTATTACAACCGGATTCAAATATAATATTTTTATGACGGATAGTAAAAGTGCCCTACAACATTTAGCACAATGCGCCTCTGGGTGCAGAGGTGTATCAATTGCTTACAATATACTACTAAGGGGGTCAATTCAAATGATGTATGTATTCAATTCCAATCCTTTACACATTGGCATTGCTGGTAACAAAGAGACTAATCGCTTAGTGATTGTGACAAAAACCGAAGATGTAAATGAATAGTATTTTGCCTCATCCAGTATCAGGAGTCCAAAATGTTGCATATTTTTGTAAACCTGCCACAACTTTCCTCCAACAATAACATCTCATAACATGTTGATTACAATAGTTACTGTGTATTGTTAGAATAAGTTATTATAGGACAGAAATAAAGTATATGTAATAAGATAATATTCTACCTTCAGTCTCCAAGATTTCTTCCTCTTCAGGTTCCTGTTTCAGATCCAATGATCCTGACGCGAGTAATGTTGTCAATGCTTCTGGTTCGTTCAAGTCTGGTTTGGGCTTCTTTCTCTGATATGGAGACACATCTGAGAAAAAATAGATTATAACAATATTTTAAGTATAAAAATATGAATGATGTTTACTAGTAGTTCTTATTTACAGAATTTAGATAAAGTTCAAGAAAGGGATACTGAAAAGCATCAAATTAAATATTTAACATTAAGTGTATGACATACCAATCTGCCCCTGTTCATTGGGATACTTTCTTGGCCGGCCTCTCTTCCTTCTTCCAGGTGCTTTAGTAACTACAGCACTGTTGGGAGTCTTGATGATCCTTGTCCATTGCACTTGTGGGTCATGCTCGACCGGCAGCTCATATTGTAATAGCATCCCATTCTCTTGTTTTATTGTAATAGTCTCTGTTTCAGTACCTGCAAGTTTAATTCTCTGTTTCATTCTGCAGCCATGTTTAATGGATTATTCATAATTTTATATAGTTTACACTTGTACCTTGGAATATTTAGTGCTTTATCGTTACTACTTATTGGTTATGAATATGTATTTTAATAAATTTAGAAATTATAATTCATGACGTGAAAATACTGTCATTCCATGTTTTTCATAATAAATTTGTTTACGATTTTTCGGACAGTAGACATCCTACACTTAAGCATTTGTACTTGCGCACAAGAGGTACAAGTTTTATAAGAAAAATCTATATTTACCTTCCTCAGGTCTATTTCCTGAAACAGCAGCTGATGTCTTCAAAAATTCATCGAGACACTCTTTTAGTGTATCATTAGATGAAAGACATTGTTGTTTGAACTGGCAGGCGTAGGTTAAACGGTCCACACAATTCAGACATATTAATGTCGGCAATGTATCATTTTTGGTCACCTACATTTAGAAAACAAACGTTTTATAATTCACAATATTTTGAAATTTTAAGATTTTCTGGGATGTCAGTAAAAAATCACAAAATCACTACAAATAAAACAATATAGCAACATTATTGTATGAAAAAATTATAGGGTGGCCATCGCAACCATTTGCAGTAGTATTTTTCGTACCTCCACGCCGCAACAGTAGCTGTATTTATCGCCCAGTTGTTCATTATTTTCATCCCAGTCGAAAAGGGAAACCATATCTCCAGTTTCTAAGCATACACGGCAAGTTAATTGCCAATCCATTTTTCACATATAAATTGTAACAATAGTGGGAAAATAAGCTCATAACTCGACAAAATTAACCATTTAAGCCGGAAGTTAGAGAATATTGATACGTCAAATACTATTGCCAACTTGACAACAATGGGCGTCTATTACGTTCCATTTTGCAAAATTGATTTACTTGTTACAATAAATTTATTTTATAAGAGAAATGTTACATTAGTATTTTAAAAGAATCCTGAAAATAATAGCATACTTTTAAATATTACGTAAAAATGTACTTGAGAAAAATATACTAGAGTAACAAACAAATAAATTTTCATGTAATAATAATGAGTAACGTAATATGGAAAACTGATAAATGAAAATTAGTATATGCCATTCATCATTATCACGTTCGCCCCTCCCCAGTCCCCCATACAATGTTCATCTGAAAAACGTCAAATTGCAATCAAATTACAATAACAATAAACACAATGAAATTTAATTCAACGCCGTGTGTATGAGTTAAAATTTAGAAAATGGAATTGTTTCGCTCTGAATTGTATTACATATTTGTTAGAAATGAGTCAAGTCTGTGGTGGAATCGGTTAACAGGAGCGTTTTCAGTCCGATCAGGTAAGTTTTTAAATTTATGATGTTCTTGTAGGATCTGTTTTATATAAATAAAAAAATCCTAAAATGGAATACTGACACTTTCATTATTTTCTTATATTATTTTTCTTAGCATGGGATCTTTCCGATATCGAAGATATAGAGTGCCTCGGTATAACAGAGGGAATCATAGGAAAAGTGGAACATTCAAACATTTACGAGCCACGGCTAATGATAATAAAAGAAAGTATTCCAATGGGCCAAATTTATTTCCACCACACAATATATAAAATAAAATCAATATCTTTTTTAAATATGGGTGCAAACAACCAAGAATTAGAACTTTGTCCATGTACAAAACATGGGTCGTCAACTATTTTGGAGAATGTAAGAAGTAGGAAAATGGGATCTCGGTTGTTTGAAAATTCTGCATTCTTAAATAAAACTGTAGGGGCTGTTAAAAATGTTAGCAATACAATTAAAACCACAACACAACAAGCAGCTACACAGGTAAAAATATTTAATAATCCTAGTCAAATACTATTATTTATCTTGACAATGTAAAATCACAAAGAACAAAATAACAAACTTTTGTATGTACATTAATTTATTCATACAGACAAATAACCAATTAATTTTAGGTAAAACAAACAGTAAAGAAGCAACGCGACCCAAAAATTGCAGAACGATTTGAGAAACGCCTCACAGATGAATTACATAAGATATTTGATGACTCCGACAGTTTCTATTACTCACGAACTTTAGATTTAACTAACAGCTTGCAACGACAATATGAAATTGAGAAATTCCTGGAAACAGAAGAGGGAAATGGAAAACCTATAACAGATATAACAAGATGGTGGAAATATGTGGATGATAGGTTTTTCTGGAACAAACATATGTTGCAGGATATTATTGCCTTGGAGGTTAATTATGTAATTTAAATTTCTTATGATGAAGACCATATAAAAACTCACAATATTAATTAATAAACTTTTTTATATAGAGTCCACAATGTGACCAATGGGTGTTACCAATCATACAAGGCTATGTCCACCTTTCCCAAATAGCCGTGGAGCCTCCAGATGCTAATCCATTGAACACAGAATCCTTATCAAATACCAATACTTGTGATGAAACTTTCACACTCGGTCTTATATCACGGAGATCCAGATACCAAGCTGGAACTAGGTTAGTGTTTAAAATTAATTACTATATTAAGATTATACAGAGAGTAAATTTTGAATGTTTGTTTATCATATCTGGTAATCTCAGTTACCTATTAAAAAGAAAGCCAATTTGAAAGGTATAAAATTCCAAATAGATAAAAGCCATATAACATCAGACTACAATTCTTTCAACTAGTAATTAAAAAATGACAAAAAAAAAATAATAAGTTTAGAAATTGCTTTAAAGCCAAAATATATTAAATGTTTATAACATTATTTTTCTATTAGTTCAGAACGAATGTTTCTATCACTAATGCCCATCTGTAGTTCATACATACAAAGTTAGCAAAAAGCTTGTATTGTATAAATAGGTCATACAAGTGTTTTATGTTCAATATAGATAGTTCTTGAGCTATCTATAGAACTGTTGTAAATCATGGTTTTGTCTTTAAAGGTATAATCGTCGTGGTATAGAGCCGGATGGTAAAGTGGCAAATTATGTGGAAACAGAACAAATTGTGTCTATTGTGTGCTCGGACAGCATTCATAGGGCTTCATTCGTGCAAGTATGTTTTTTTTTTGAAATTTGGCATTTTTTTTATTACGTCAAAAAGGTTGTAGTTCTAAAATGCCGCCAATTTTTTTTATTACATTAAAAAGGTTTGTAGTGCTAAAATGATGGAAATGTTTTTTTTTTATTGCTGTAAAAATTTGTAGTGTGAAAATGTAGGCAATGGGTCTTGTGTCAAGAGTACTTCAACCTAGAAATGTGAAGTGGGGATTCAAGTGCCATTTATTCCTCTTTTTATTAAATGAAATAATGTGAGTTTCTGCTAAAGATTCAATTAAAAAATTGTGTTTAATTTTATTAACAATAATATTTGCGTGAGATATTACGTGGGTATTTTGATTTACGTTTTTAAAGAGGGTAGTTATTATTTATGAAACCTTTTTGCATCAATTATTAATATTTTTATTTCAAATATAATTACGAGATAATGGAATTAATAACATTAAAGTATATTATTAATTCACTTTAATCCGTTTTCTGAAATCCTTTATTATCTATTATTACTCTGTTTGTATGTTCTGCTCTAATAATTTCATATAAAACTGAAGAGTTATTGTGATCGCGAAAACATTTACGTAACATTGTTAAAAGTGATATTCTTTTAACTTTCGCCGCCAAGCTATTAATTATTTCGAGTACTTCACGCTACGAGTAAAAGTATAATTAAATATTATTAATTTAAAAAGTATTGAAAGGTTATTTTGTTAGATTGTCACGACGCTATTAAAAAAAGTATATTTTTACCGAATTTTCAAATAATGGAATATATATTTTAGGTACATTATAAATTTTAAATCTAACCCGCCATTTGGAATGGCTCTGCGTCAATCGTATTCACGGGAATCGTAGGTGTCTGTGTAGTCATTTTATTTTCACATGGTTTAAATAAAACTAATAAACTTCCAATGCTCTTATTATATTTTCTTATTTACACAATTTCGAATAAAGAGATTTGTAAACGAGTTATAGTTAAGTTTTGTATACACTATGTTAGCACATCTGTACCACGCCTCTAAGAGATTTAATCTTATAAAAGAAATATATTTTAAATAAATATAGAATGAAAAACAAACCGACACGGGCAGTGATTTGAACCCACGACCTCTAGGAAACCCATCTAAAAATTCCTTAAAAAATATTTCATTCCATAGTTATTTAAAATTTAAATATGCATATCACGCTTATACATGTTTATAGATATTTTCAAAAATATATATATTTTTTTGCGAACACGACTATTTTGAGCTGTATGTTCCCGTAGTGTAAACCCACCTTTATAATTGTTTGTGTCAAAGGTTCGTGGATCGGTGCCAATATTCTGGAGCCAGCCGGACTACAAGTTCAGACCTCCACCGAGACTCGACAGATGTATGCATTAAGTCACTTTACCTACTTTCTAATTTTAAGTTGTATGGTTTATTTCATCTTCATTTTACAAATCTAGTTTTTTTAGACATTTTTTTTTTCTTGGCTACCTGCTCTAGTTGATCTAGGAAACGACTAAACCGATTTAGATATTTTGGCAATCATGGGTAGTTTAGGTAACATGAATGTCTATAAATGGTAAATGCAAAAAAAACATGTACTTTATATATAAATTATCAAAAATATTCAGTATTCAAATAAAATAAAAATAACTTTTTAATAAACTTTAAATATAATCCGATAACATATAGCACTAAATACCTAGGCCATTAAAACTGGACCCAGATTCGATAAATTATTAAATATGAATATATGCATTTATTTGTCTAGGTTGGACAGTGATTAAAAGTGTATAACCGACCCGACATAAAATAGCACGGTGTGGGCGTTATCATATTATACGATAACCTATTTAATATTGTAATATTCGACTCTATTATTTTTCAGCACGTCTGAAACTTATGTAACGGTGTATTGATCATTCCATAAACGTCTATAGCTCTTTATATTTGTAACACTATTTTTATTCAGCCCTATTTATCAAGTAGGAACTTGACATTTGATAGTTCTAGGTCACGCTAATAGACTAACCTAGTACGTTATGCGAGCATATCATTATACAATTTAAGTGACACTATTTGACCTTGAAAAATAGCGAGTAAGAGTCTTCATCAGTCAGAGAGAAGCTCTAACTCACTAACAAACATTTTGAAATGCGATGCGATATAAGCTAGTTAGTGTCGCATAACTTGTATTATTCTAAAAATTAATCTGACGATAATTTCATAACTTATCGATATTTTTATATTTATAATATCATCAGCCGAAGAAGAATCCCACGTAGCGTTCAAAAAGCACTTCGAAGAGGAACTGAAGACGTACAAACAAATATGTATAGTGAATTTGGTGGAACAGCAAGGGCGGGAGCGGGTTATATGGGAGACGTATGGAAACCACGTGCTGAAGTATAACAGCCCTGATATTATCTACGCCACCTTCGACTTCCATGAGTATTGGTTAGTGACATTGTTTGTTAGTTTTTAAACTAAATTGTCAATTTATTAAACTAAACTAAAATTATAATTAGGAAGAAAATTATATACTATAGAATGGTAAATTAGTCAAATCGAGTAACGACGCGATAGCTCAGTTGACAAAAGACGGACGTTGACGGTTTCTCAAATGTCGTAGATTCGAGTCAAATGTTGATAAATTTAGAATTCTATTATTTTTTAATTAATAAAGAACTAAGATATAATAACTATATTAATATTATTTTATATTAAAACCTCATTCTAGCCGTGGCATGCACTACGAAAATGTGAGCATTTTAATAAACGCAATATCCGATATCATCGGTGAGATGCGCTTTTGTTGGAGAGACAACCGCGGCCTTATATGCACCCAGAGCGGTGTGTTCCGGGTCAACTGTATCGACTGTCTCGATCGCACCAATGTCGTTCAGGTAATGCGGTCTCCTTCACTCTCCTCTAACCAAACTATTACCTACTACCCTTTACCATTTTATGGTTCCCTGGTAAAAGGATTTGCAAACGTTCTATTTTCAAATTGTTTCAAATGTCTGTTCGTACCAATGTCATTTATTATGGTACCCTGATATGGAAATAAACACAATGTTCTATTTTCAAATTGAAACTCAATCCCTTTGAATGAATATCTTACTTCTTTTACCCAACACCACTTTATGCCTTATGCTCTCCTGGTAGAGAAGTACAATTTATAAAATTAGTTGTATAATCAACAATGGGTCCTAATGACATTTATTTCCAGACGGCCATAGCGAAGTACGTATTGGAGCTGCAGCTGTGCCGGCTGGGACTGGGCACGCCGGGCTGCGGGCTGCCGGCCGGCCTGCGCTCGGCCTTCCTCACCATGTGGGCCGACAGCGGGGACCTCGTGTCCAGACAGTACGCCGGGACCAAAGCACTAAAGGTTTTTTTTTACATAGAACTTAAAACAGCAAAAACAAAAAAAAAAGAGAAAGGAATTTATATTTAATTGAAATTTGTTAACAATAAAAAACTGAAAAGTAAATTTCGCAAATTATAATTCTACATATCGGCCAATATATACTTAATTTATATTGAATATATGCAATTGTAGCAAAAAAGACACATTAACCTCTATTTTCAGGGTGATTATACTCGTACAGGCGAGAGAAAGCTCACTGGAATGATGAAAGATGGAGTCGCATCCGCTAACAGGTATATTAAATTAAATGAATATTAAAATTAATGAGAAATATACAAGCAATATTTCTGCTACAGATACATATTACACCATTTCAACGACGCCATAACACAATGTGCCATAGACATAGTACTTGGTCAAAATATCAATATGGCGACCATAGACAATTTCGATAATATGCTAAGAGATCTAAAAACTGCTAATTTAATGGTATTCGAGAATATGGATACAGATAAACCGAATTTAGAACTAATGCCGTATTATTTTGGTCATGTTTTGACGAATGAAATGTTGTCTATGGAAATTGCTTTTGGATTGGGGAGGTCAGTTTAAACTTTTTATATCGACCTCCTCGCCGTATTATTTTTATTTTTTTAAAGGACCTAAAAGTTACCAAGAAGGCCTTTTTAAATCTTTTATTAATTACATACAAATACCAAATAACTATCACATTTTTTCTATACATACAATCTTACTTACATCTGTTTATTTTGATATTTGATAGCCTGTTTGATTCGTTATCACGTTAACATATTTTAAAATAGTTATAGCTGGTTGTGTATGTATTCATAATTTGTTCTCAGATATTACCTATCGACGTTTAAAGACGCCCTTCGGCAAGTGGCTATAGACGTAATGACGGGAGAATCAAGATCTATACCAGAACAGCTCATTGTACCCGACTGTACCCCGTGTACATCCGTCAAGGTGCTCATGTTTACTGTGCGTGCATGTCTGCTTTTATTCTTTATTGTAGAGAATTAGTATTAAATCCACCTCTCTTCACGAGTGTACATAATTTGAGTATATAAAGATTTCTCTTGAACAGCTGATTGTACCCGACTGTACCCTGTGTACCTCCGTCAAGGTTCTCATGTTTAATGTGCGCGCATGTCTGCTTTTATGTTTTGTTATAGAGAATTAATATCCACTCTTTGTACCCGACTGTACCCGATGTATATCCGTCAATATTTAATGTGAGAGATCTTCAATGATGGTCATTTTATAAGCAACAAAATATCCTTTGAATAATCTATTTTTATGTGACGTCGTAATGTAATGTAGTAGTGTAGTCGGAAAATAGTACGTTCTAGAAGTCACTTGCCATCCCATTCTTTCGTTACAAATTGCTGCAATTGCGTCTCTCTCAGAAAGAAAAGTGGTGGGAATAGCACGCAAACCTGGATAACACCAGCTTTCACGAATTTGGAGTCAAACACCTATTATGCCATCTCTGATTATAAAAATAATATTTCGACCCTCATCAGACCTGAATGTGTCCTGTATTTTTTAAACTACCTTCATTATTTGTTGACTCCCATTTTATTATCTTTAAATTTATATCCATTTTTCTAAATTTGTTTATTAAGCAATATATAAAAGATTTTGTATTTAATTTAAAAATATTAATTTTAGTAGATTGTAGAATATATATTATAACTATACAATCAGTGCACTTGAGGGCTTTTACATTTATATAGCTTCAATACGCATACACCCTTTGTTTCCTGGCTTCGATTAGCAAGTTCTATACTAATATTTCCAACGCCCTTACCCAGTCCACGTGGACGGAGTCGATGGAAACAGCTATTGATTAATATTATATTTCAGGATCAGTCAATCCCAGACACAGCAGCCATGGCCCAGCACGTGAAGAGCCTCATTGATGACTGCAAGAAGCTCTTAGTGGATACCGAGCCAGTGTTGGGGTCCTGGGGTCTTATTGATGCTGATCCATAGTATGTTGACTTATTATGTGCGGCGAATAGAAAATATAGGATTTAATTATATATAATAACTTAAAATTTAATAAACCTTAATAATTTATATAAATCATTAAGGTTTATTTTTTTATGTTGGCATTTTCTTCTTTTGTTATTTGAGTATCAAACATAAAAATATTAGCCAAGATATTCCAAAATTATCATAATTAAAGAATATAATTATTAATAAACCTTATGTTTTCAGTACTATTATATTTTTTCAACCAAAATCTGAGTACTGCTCAGTACTGAGCAATAATAAATCATAGGTATGAAAAAATAACAGATTAATGTTATTTCCAGTACGGGAGACCCACAAGAGAGTGAAATGGACAGTGTGATGGTACTAACGAGTGAGGCGTACTACGTCACTGACTACGACGAAACATCGGACAGACTACTGTCAGTACAACGAGTGCCTTTGAAGGACGTCACCTCGGTTGAGTTGGGAACTTTGGACTCTAGCTCTACGGTAATAAGGGTTATTATAACATGACACTTAATAGCCTAGGCTTTTTTGACCGTTCATACATGACCTACCTACAGCAAGTAGTACCACCCTCTTACAGATCACTGTAAAGTGGTTCTTATAGCTAGGATTTGTACGGTGAGTGAGGGAGATGGATGCATTATATCTCTTCCATCCTCTAGGTTGCAACATATCATGTATGGTAGGTATAACCACTTACCACCAGTTGAAATGTCTGTTTATTTATTTATTTAACTATACATTCTAATTAATAAATCATTGGTATTCAAGACCCTTACTACGAGTTTTGACGATACGAAACATAATGACAGTTTTTGAGTAGGAAACGATTTCTTGTTTGTGTTTAGTTTAACACAACTAAATGACAACCAACCAAACCAATCAAATAACCAAGATCTCGTTTCGTTTCTGCTCGAAAACTGTCAACGTTTCGTAAAATCAAAACTCGTACTAGACGTACTATTCGTTGATTTAAAATATGTCGTACATTTTAATGTTCATTCAGATATAAACATTTTTGTCATACGAATAAGGTATATTTCAGATCTTCAGCGTCGGCCGCAAGAGCAACTCCGAACCCCTACATTGTATACGTATAAACTATATATATAACAACGAGCCCGGCTACTTCCACATGTTTAGATCAACTTCACTGCGGTTCTTTAATAACATGGCCGTGGTTATTAATACCAAGGATGAAATGATTGGTGAGTTTCAAATATATATGTAGAGAGTATATATCGGTACAAATACATATATATATACGTACCCATATCAATTATATCGCAACATTGCTAGTAATATGACAAACCCTTTCGACGATAATTTTATATAATATTTCTAATGAAATCCTCATTAGAAAGGATTTCCTTTAATTTTTTTCTCAAAATTCATATATATTACAATAAGCATTTTAGTTGATACATAATTTTATGAAATTAAGTACATTGTGTACCTAACAGAACTTTCTAAGAACAGTAGTGGGTAATTTAAGAGCGCTATGAGAATTTCTTAGAAAGCCAATATGTATTAATATTTTTTTTATTATTATTTAAATTTAATAAGTAAATAAAACTTAAATGAACTAGTAGTGTAGTAATTTAAGTAAGTACACTAATAAGCATTAAGATAAATATTACATAACAAAATAGTCTTTATGCTAATATAAATAACGTCTATATTGCCAGAATCTCTCCACTCAATATGCGAGTCGCTGATGGTCGCTCGAGACATCGCCAAGCTACCCCCCGCGCCCTTCCACGACGGCATCAAGCTGGAGAGGAAGAAATCTAAGGTAAATACTATTTTATAAACTAAGCTTTCTAGAACCTTCTAAGTATTAATTTTAATAATCCTGAGTGTTTCTTTTTATTTATTAATATTCATTCATTAAAAACTTTCTATATCCTGGAATCGAATCTGATGATTTTATAAATAGAACGATATAGCGACATAATAATAGAGATTTTTTATATTTTTGATATAATCTTATTAATACTTAAATTTTAAAAAATACACTACCATATTTCCTCACAAGTATACAAACAAACAAAAAAAATATTGTTTTTAACCTTAAAATACATCAATTCAAATATTAAAATTATAAACACGAATAAATAATAAATATTCTGACGTCAGGTACATCCAACACAAGGAACCAGTGGAGCTAAATCGTCTCTATACTTGGATCTATCGCGGCTGCCTTCACTCACACGCAACGTGAGCGAGACACAGCTAGTAGCGGATATCAGGAGCGTCGGTAAGATTAATAATTACGTTCATATTAAATTTAATAATTTATTTTAACGGACTCTACAGTAAATATAATATTACATAAAATAAAAATAGTATATAAATATTCAGGGTGGACAGAACAATCCACTTACATTAATTTTTATAGTAGTATTAGATTTCAATCTGTATTTTTGACAGAAATTTAAATTCAATAAATTAATAAGTAAAATATCATTTTTAATTTAAAAATTTACGTTTATATCTTTTCAAAAATTTTTTTTTTTAAGTGTTTATGCTTTTGTTTAATTTTGAGAATATGGTAGGAAAAAATAGCTTAAGATCTGAAAACGTATACGTGAAATGTCAGGTTAAGAGTCTTTCCGCGATAGTGAACGCACTCTTAACAGATAAGCGCCATTATGAACTAGACATACATGGGTTCAGTCAGAATAAGCCCAATGTAAATCAATGATCTTCGCGCTATTGTAAAAAAAAAAAAACAGCCTGATGTTATAACATAATTGTTGACGTCTAACATGCAAACCCTGTCTACATTACATCTACCACCAGAATGATATTTGTCTAAACTGCAGTCCTTCCTACTAACTTACTGACTCATTTAGAGTTAAGTTCGACGTCGTCTGTGACTCGTGCGGTGTTGAAGCAGTTAGTGCGTCTAGAGTCGCACTGCACGCGCTGTCTGTTCATACAAGTACTTTGATATAGATATTCTGTCGTGGTATTATCCTAAACGATATATTTTATTACCTTAGTTTGAGTTGATTATCGTTGTTTTATAAGTTTTATGTAATATTTATTGTCAAATTTAAAGTTATATTTAACTTTGTGTAAGTATTTAATTTGTATTTTTTGAAAATAAAAATAGTTTTTGTATAAGTGTTGAGTTGGATTTTTTAATAATATTTAGCAATTCTACGTAATTTTGTATGACTTTAAATCCGAAAACCCAAAAAAAAAGACTAATATTTTATATATTTCTTGTCACAGGATCAAAAGCCCTGAATAATATGTCAGAACAGTTTAGCAAACTCAACAAGCTCAGTCACTCCTTGAACGCGCGAGCGAGACCTACATTACAACTAAAATTTGACCAAGGAGCATCTCGAACCAAAAAAATATTTACACTTGGACAAAATAAAGGAGATGGCAAGAAAAAAGGCAGTCTCTCTGACGGCATGAGTTCGGACTATTCTTCCGATGACGAAAACAGAACTAACATTTTTGAACCTACTTTAGACAATTTTGAGCACTTGCAACACTACATCGGCGATCAGGAACGGAAAGACGAAAACGATTGCGAATTGATACAAAATCCGTTATACTCATCCAAAATAGAAACACACGAGGATATCACAGAACCGACCACCTCAAACAAATCAGAGAAAAATACGCTAAAAACGCCAAGTCACAATTCCAAAAGAAATCCATTCAATTCAGAGTCAATTACTCCAGAAATTCAAGTGGAAACAGATACAAAGCCGTTGCCACCAAATTCTTTGATGCTGACTCAGAAACTGTCCCAAAGTTCTGGGTACCTTAACTTTGAGGAACAGAAGCCACAGGGGGTTAATTACCACGTTCGTTCGAACTCCCAGCACGAGATCACTCTCAATATAGCACAGTCACACAGTGAGTCTGCTCTGAAGCAGTTGAAAAGTCCAGTGTCTAGTACTACAAGAGAAATGGTTCTGTCGCCGTTATCGAAGCTGGCGAAGGGCGTGCAGTCTCTGGGAGCCAACTTGGATCCCAGAAAGATAAAGGTATAAACTTTGTTATATTTTAAAAATATAATTTTGTTGTATATTCAGTTTTTTGGTTAAAATATGCACAATATTCTACAGGGTCCAACAACAGTTAAGCATATTACGGAACAGCAATACGAAGAACATAAAAAATTACAGGAAAAATGGCAAGATTGTAACACTCGTTTGGTCGCGCTATAAAATGTTACCACTTGGTCCCATTTTTAATCTTAATACAAATTACTCCATAGTTTTAGCATTCATGACATTGAGTAAACATTTAGAAACAGAAGGGAAGAATGAAAAAAACTATCCCATTAACATTTAAAAATTGTATTCAAAATTTGTTTGTCGTTGACAGTTACATTTAAATATCATAATTTTTCTACAGTTTTATTGTCATTACAAACTTATCTGCGTTTGAAATTCAATTAATAATTTTCTAATTATTTTGTTCGATATTTTCATTCATAGGACAATATAAAACACAAAATTTAAATACATGTTATAATAATAAATAATAATTAGAATAGTCTTAGAAATAAAGGCTTTAAAACTGATTGTTAAAATGTCAATATTTAAAAAAAATAATAATTACGGTTTCTTATATTATAAAAACTAGATTGTCGCAATAAACTAACCGGATTGAAAAGCGGTATACATGCGTTTTTCCTTTCCGTAGTTCAATTACTAGAATATAACAACTTAATAACACTGAATTAGAAATGTGTTATATATTGTAGTACAAGAAATATTTGCAAGTGTTTTAGCCAAAGCTATATTGACAGTTATCGATAAACTTTTATTATATGACTTTATTTCATTTTTTTTAGGGTAATGCTTTCAATTAGGCGATTCTTTGTTAATGATAGATATTTTGACATGTATTCTGAAATACATAATAGTTCAAAATAGTTACCGTGTGTGCAATTATTTCAAAGCCAGTGATAGCTATAAATAATCTTCTATAATACGTATTGTGTACTTTATTTAAAAGAAAAGTGTAATATTTTTTTTTAAGTTGGTAGTACTTGCCAGATGCGAAGACAAACTCATGCCAAATTAATTACAAGTATAATAATACTGGTTGCTTTAGAATCTATAGTTATGTAGTATGTTGGTACTTTGTTTGTTCCATATAAATGACGATATATAGATTTTGTGTTTGTATGATGTGCGATTCAGAGGGACTAGCAGGGTCGATCGAGTTTTAGACAATACTTTATTAGCTTTTTAGCAAAACATTCCATAGAATAATTATAGATTTAGATGGCATACGTCAAAATGGCGCAACTGACTTTGCAATGAGATCAAGCACTTCTAAGTCTGTCATTTAGTTTTCGAAGACGTCTATGCTTACGACATGTCCATTGTGATATTGCCTTGTTACCTGTTTACACAGCACTTGATACTTGATAGACTATTTTGTAATATCACTTAACCCTTGCATAAATTATTGAAGCTCAATATTTATTAATATTTTTCACTGCCTTTGAATATTCATATTGACATTATTATTAATATGTTTTCAAAATGGCGGATATTATGAATATTGTTTAAACGTGTTTGTGGTATAGTATAGCTTTTTTCCTGTTCGTATTAGAGTAACATACGTAATTATTACATTTATTATTACCTCATCGTGTCACAATTATTAAACATTTAATATATAATATGTATCGTTTAGAAGTTTATAGTTAATAATATAGTTAAACAAATCATTGTAATACAAATAATAAAAATTATTATAATATTGATTTCGAAAAAAATACAGTATAAGTTGACAGCCGACAATTTCCCGCGTTTTCGTACGCAGATAAGCAAACTTATTAAACAGCCGCTGCAGCGCTGCAGCGCTGCTTTGGTCAAATTCTTGCCTGTCAACTTTTTCCATTACCAATATAATCACAAACTACACACTACTCGAATATTTTTCATATAGAAATCAAAGTACAGAGCCATAAAGTCGTTGTCTCATATAAAAGCTTATTTTCCCTGTAATCCTATTTATTGAATTTCTATTATCTTGTATTTTATGTACTAAAATTAATACTCCAGTATTTGTAGTTTATATAGCTTTTACGAGCGCAGTTTGTGTATTTTAGTAAAATATGTAACCCCCTTTTATGACATGTATAGCTCTTAAGATATATTAAATGGAATTTATTCGATTATTCCTACATATTTTCAAAAACAATTTAATAAAGTTTACATAGAATGTTTTCTAAAATCCGGTACCAAAAGCTTTTTGCTGAAGTTAATAAAAATGTTTTAGATTCATAGAAAATTTATAAATTGTTTATCGTTTGTGCCCACCTTTATTCTTGAACACTTTAATGCGCAATGTTATTGATGAATAATTTTCAACAAACGCTCCATGTACTTATATTTGTAGTATTGTTATCGTATTCTTTTTCTAATATATTAATTATTTTTAACTTAATTTATTTTGTATCTGCCTGAAAATCAGTACAAATAATATATTTTTATTGTTAAATATGTTTCAAGGTTATTTCATTTTTCTAGGGATGAGAAAATTTGTTTCAAATCAATGTGAAAAATAGTTCCAGATTTTGCAAAAATAAATTAGTTTTCGGTGTTATATAAATAGTGCCCAGAGCTGGTTTAAAATATGATAGACAATTTCGGTAGATAAATAAAATATATTGTAAAATGTAGTGCTTTGTTAAAGTATGTTATCATGAATCTGATATTTTTAATTCATTTTTTCTGTGATTTTAAATTGTGTATAGACATTTTGTTTTTTCTATTTATTAATGTAATACTTAATTAAATTGCTTTACCAAAAGTTGTTTCTTTGTTTCTCCAGTGTAATTATGTAGGTTATTAATTATTTAGTATTAGAAGTAGCCTGAAATTTAAGCGAATCGAAAGTAATTTACAACGACAGCAACAGATCAGAAAGTGCTGAAGACATTAATTAAACAGATTGATGATGACGTTGATGTAGTTGGATTTAAAGTGTGAGTAATTTTTTGGTCCTCGTCGTATAGGTCATGAGCAAATATGATATTGGTGTGGTGGTTTTCGACACAGATAGCTCGCAAATCACATAACTACATTGACAAAGCTTGACTACTCACACATATGCATGTTTAGTCGCAAAATAATGACGGTCGGGCTTGTCAGAATTACCTTGAGGTATACCGATGGATGAATGCTATTGCTAAACTCATGATTAAGAACCCCGAATGGGTTCGAAACTAGTCGGGCACATTCCGATTTAATTTCTACGTGAACATAGCTGGGTAAATCTAAATATAATAGTCATGGTTCACGAAAGTTTAAATATAAAAACTAGTATGACATATTAAATGATGTGAAAAGCTCACTATTAGAGTGATATTTCTATTTTTCTAAATATATTAATTTATGTCATATATATAATAATCATAATTTATATAAGCTATCTCCAAACTCCCATTTATGTTATTAAATAATTAAATGAAATCATAAATAATAAAATTCTCATAGAATTATGTCCAATTTCGAATCAAAGACTTCATATAAATATAGACTTATGTTCCTAACACTTTGATTGCGGCTCCACAATATCTGCGTATTTTTATTTTTTATTAAACATAAATTGATATATTGAAATATATTTATTTATATAAAAATATAAAGACGTAGATATAATATTTGAGTTTTAACATGTTATCAATGTTGCAGCGTTGTCTGGTTTTGTTTCGGGGAAAACGGGATTTTTAAAAATATTGAGTAAAAAAGCGGGACACGTTTGCCGAAAAGCCGGAGGGTAAAAAAATGTATTACTAATAATTATAGCAGTTCTTAATACTTATTTAAAAGAATTGAGTATCAACTAAAGTTTCAAATCTTAAAAGCCATTGGAAATATTTCTTAGAGTTTAGAGATCTGATATCATTTCTGTGCAGTGGTATCGAATAATTTTTGAAAAGTGGGGTAATTTTTGAGGCCTGAGCTCGTCCCTCATGGAACATAGGTATAAATTTTAACTAGAAATCGGTATATCTAGCAACGCAGCTATGTTGGCTTAGTTCAATTTTTTTTATATTAATATATAGTATACATTTATAAAAGGATAAACACAATAATTATTTTTATTAAATTTGTTTTAGTATTTTTATTATAGTCATGACTGAATAAACTAAAAAAGGATATTTATAAAATTATACTTCATATTACATAATATTTATGTTTGTTAATAAAACAGCAGATATTCAAGGCTTAAACTTTGATCATAAAAAGCTAGTATCCACAGCTACGAAACAAAATGTCAGATTAAAAGTAAAACTAACGAAGTGAATATAAAAACAAATATAAATATAAAAATAAATTGTAAGAAATAATAATAATGTTAATTATATGTATTTTTTGAAGACATCAATTAATAATTTATTAAAATATAGCCGCTTTTAGTCAACATAATTCAATTTAAGTTAAATTCTATAACAATGATTACTATTAGTTTTACAATCTAATTTAATATCAATAACATACTCTCAAAAAATTGAAACAGAGAATTAAACTTTAAATCTATTCCCTTTAAATCTATTTAATCATGGTTACTTCATATTATATTATGAAAATGAATAAACCAAATAAAAACATCAATATCGATGTTTATTACGATAATCTAATTAAAGTGGACAATATTGTGGACGAATTCATGAAATATAACGTTCACAGTACTTGCAGAGTTTGCTTGAAAGAAGGTTCGTTGCCAATCTATGGTAATGAGGGTACTCCTGACATAATAGAAGCTTTAAGGATATTTGGTAATATTGACGTCAATGAAGACCATGAATATCCTAAGAATTTGTGTAAAATATGCTTTAAATTTCTAAAAGGAGCCATTTTATTTAGAAAATTTGCTAAACAAACCAATGAACTACTTAAGAAACCATTGAAAATCGAAACTAACAATGAAGATGAACCAGACACTTCAAATTTTGATGCTGTTTGTGATATTGAGTGGTCACAGAATGATAATAAAATGCATGTTGATACTGTTAAAAAGGAGAAATCTAAAGCAAATTCAAAGGTACAATGTTATGTTTGCAACAAAATAGTTAATAAATCATATTACAAAGAACATATAACCATGCATGACCCAAATCACAATAAATATGTTTGTGATATCTGTGGGAAATCATTCAGATTGAGATGTGCATACCACAATCATAGTCTTCGTCACCGCACTGACTTTCCTTTCAAGTGCCAATTTTGTCCATACAAAGGTCGATATGCAGAGCTCCTCAAAACTCACATGCATACACACACAAAAGATTACAGGTATATGTGCACAGAATGTCCAGCAAGATTTCTATTCAAAAGTAACTTAAATAGCCACATTTTGCTCAAACATAAGGAACCTCAATACAAATGCGATACTTGTAAAAGGGCATTTCATACAAAGTTAACTCTGCAGAGACATTTTGAAGCTGATCATTTAGGCATTAAAAATCATGTGTGCAATATTTGTGGCAAGGCATTTGGATACAGAAACGCTATGATGAAACACCAGAGACATGTTCATAAACGAGAAAAATTCACATACTCACGCATGCCAGCATATTTACAGGCTGAATACAAAAAATCATAATAGCATATGATGATATCTGTTTTTAAATTAAATTTTATAAATAAGTATTATCATGTAAACAAATGATGGATATACAGATAGTGCAATACAAATTTTGATTTATCTTATAAATGTTTATTCCATACTTTAAGTTATGTTATATATTATATTATAGTCATACTTAATATTTTTGTAGGTCAAGACATAATAACTCAGTATTATACTATAGAAACATTATTTATTTAAAATTGTAACAGAAAAGAATAATATCTTTTGTTAAGATATTAAACAGTATGATAAGGAAAACAATAAAACACCATTTAGTAAATATTACTTGTTTCATTAGCTGCAATTTTTCTTTATAGGAAAAATATTTTTTATTTATTATTGTCTTGTATATATAATACATATGTTGTCGATTTCTGTATTTCTTATAGTATTATTAGTTGGTGTAGAAATTTAATACAAAATGTCAGGAAAAATGCTAGGTTTTTTGATATCTTATTATTGTCGTCAACCAGTGTATAATGTTTTGTTTTATTCTAGTTATAGATTAACTTAGTTGAAAGGAAATATTTGCAATCAATAAATAAGAATATTTATGATGACATCTTAAATATAAAACTACCTAATTCATAATTAAAAACTCTTTTTTTATTGTAATTTTTAAATAATTAAGAGCAAAAACAAGGGAAATGATATAAACATGTAGCATTGTAGTCTGTTGACACTGGTTCTATTATTAGGAGTAATTACGCTCAACGGATCCTAGTGTACTTATTATAACAAAATAGCTCTGGTCGGTTATTTTTGACATTCATCAATTTTCTTATTTAAGCTGTGCCTATTTTGGAATCCAAGAATGATAGTAGAACGAAAATTCCCGCTAATGTATTTTAAACAATTTATATAGGACGATTTTAAACAAAATATATAGGACGAAAAATAATCCTATTCCGGCAAGGATTCAGTCCGCGACCTCTGGGAAACCGTCCCGTCGCTCTACCAATTGAGATACCGTGTAACTGCCAGACACGATGAATTTAGCAAATATGTATGTCTTTATCGAGACGATGAGGCTTGTTTTGAAAATCCTAACTAATGTTCCTAACTTTGCAACCTCTTATTTCAAACGTATAATGGTCACAATCAATGATAAAAAGTAAATAATGGGCTCATTGAGGAACAATAAGCAGCCGTTTCCATTATCATTTGCCTTAATAAACGTATCGACCACTTTCTTTTATTGGTGTTTTAGCCATGGTACATTCAAACATGAAACAATGCTGCGAATGTTTCAATTCACCTCGACCGTTCCATTGGTCGCACGAACGGATCATAATAGTTCCAATATTCGCTTGAAAGCGTTGCTCATTCCACAATCTGGCGTTGGCAATCCTGTAGCAATTTCCCAATGAGTACCGTTCTCAAGGAAAAGCATGTATGCACATGTAGCAAGAAAAGTTGAACACGCGGCCATTTCCGGATTATACAATATAAACGACACTATTTTATCTGACACACATCACATCTCATATTGAAATGGCTGTTAATGTATTAGTGCTCTCTCAGATTGTAGACCCCTACTCGCTATTTTTCAAGTTCAAAGTTCGAAGTAATTCAAATGTGTCTGGTAATATTACCTTTTATATAATTAGGGAAGTTCATGTTGCGATTTGTTGCGATGTAACGTTCAAAGAGCCGTCGCCATTGTAATATATTTCTATCCTTGTAACAATGCTTCCAAGCATTTAAATTTGGTATCGTAACCTTTAGTTAAATAGATATTAAATAAATTAAAAAAATATTGCTACTGGCAGTGCAAAATCAAATCAAAATCAAAAATCTTTATTGAAAACAAGTTTTAAACAGAACATTTTTTGGCACTTTTGGCACTGACCTGAGAAGAGCTGGCGAAAGAGACTCAGCGGGCTTGTCACATGATTTTTTTTTATCGTCCTCAATTATATAAATACATTATATAGAAATACTCTGAATAAATCTTGAAACAGCCTGGCAGCGATCGCTTCATATCCACGGTGCATCATCCTCTAAATATTCGGAAACATTGTAATATCCGTTAGCATACAAACGGCCCTTAGTTACTTTCTTAAATTTATTAAATGGTAATACTTGAACGTTTACTGGGAGTTTGTTGAAGATTTGCATACTTTGCCCCATAAAAGATTTACTCGCTTTTTTTAGTCGAGTAACGGGTAACGCGAGCTAGTGTTTGTTCCTCGTATTTAGATTGTGTATATCACAATTCTTAGTAAAAGAATCAGTATTCTTATGCACATATTTAAGATTTTCGTAAATATACTGACCGGCGACCGTGAGTACATCAATTTTCTTAAACTTATCTCGGAAAGAATTTCCAGGGCCCCGATACCTGCTGTTGGTTCGAGATACCGTCTCATCGCTCTGACAATACATCCTAACAATTTATAGTACTCTGTGATCCTAACTAAAGTTAGGGTTATAACACGAACAATTGAGGCACACTATGGAATATATATTGATATTCATGAGTACCTAGTGATAATATGATAATGGTTTATTTATGTTTGTTTGGCAACGGTTGTTTCTGATACATTATTCAGTAGATTCAGTAAAATCTAGTAGATTGATGTAGGAAAACCTAACCCCTTTTTGCGTGGACGTTACCTTGTTGTTAGAAGAAATGTATTTTTTTCGATCTTTGACGATTGAGAAGGTTTTTTTTTTACACTTAATATAAGTGGACTCTTGTAAGTGGAATTGTATTCGTAGGTGGTGCGCATCAACTTAGTAAAAGCTTATTCACTCTTGCCTTGAAGACACCCACATTCTACTCGGACGGAAAAACCGACGCAGGCAAGCTGTACACGCAGGTTTTGCAAAATCAAGTTGTTTTGTAGATTTTTATAATTATTTTGAAGTTAATTTGAAAACAGCAACACTGCTTGCATGTTTGCTTAAAAGTTTACTAAGTCGAGATGTGATATTGACAGCTGACAACTAAAGAAACAAAAACTCAAAACAAAACAAAATAAAACTGAAAACGATTAAATAATACATAATATTCATTTTACATACCACATAATAAATAGTTTTTATATTGTAAACAACAATGGTGACTTCATATTATATTATGAAAATGTCTAAAAGTAAGATTAGTAGTGATGTCAGTGGTGTTTGTTACAATAAATTACAAAATGCTACAGGGTTTAAAAATGTGTATAACAAAAGTTACAATTTAAAATGTCGTGTTTGTCTGAAAGACGGATTTGAATCTATTTATGGCTTTGAAAATAGCAGTGATATTATAGAAGCTTTGAAAAATTGTGGCAATATAGAAATTAATGAACACGATGAGTATCCCAAGCAATTGTGTACCGTATGTTATAAATTTATAAAAAACGCAATTTTATTCAGAAATATAGCTAAAGAAACTGATAAAACTTTGAAAGAATGTGTTAAAGTTGAACCATCATCTAATTACCGGGAAGATGGACCCTACCTGGACAAAATTGAAAGTGACGAAAAAAAAAAGAACCTGGATGGCAAAGATAACGCGAAATTTGAAAATAGCCCTAATTTACTTAAAAATAATAATGCAAAAGTACAATGTAGCACATGCAAGAAGATTATAAGAAAATCATATTACAAGATACATAAAACAATGCATGATCCTGATCACCATAAGTTTATTTGCGACATATGCGGTAAAACATTTAGATTAAGAGTTGGATATCACAATCATAGATTGCGACACAGAACTGACTATCCTTATATGTGCCAGTTATGTCCTTTTAAAGGAAGATATGCAGAGCGGCTCAAAAGCCACATGAGAACTCATAGTGGCGAGTACAGATACATGTGTACAGAGTGCCCAGCTAGATTTTTATTTAAGGGTAATTTTAACAGTCATGTCCTATTAAAGCACAGGGATCCAGAATTCAATTGTGACTCTTGTGGAAGAGCTTTTCACACAAAACTAATGTTGCAAAGACACTGTGATGTGGATCATTTGGGAATTAAAAGCCATTTGTGTAACATTTGTGGACGTGCCTTTGGTTATAGAAATGCTATGATGAAGCATCAGAGAAGAGTCCATAAAAGGGAGAAATTGAGATTTTCTTATAAGCCTAACTGTTAATAAGTATATAAATGTAAAACAAAATAATGACTTTACTTTCCCTATTCATTAACTTTATGTTTTAGTCATAGTCACACAATGTTTATAATTCAATGGTGATTATTGTTACATTATTAGAACATTTAATGATCTTCAAACAAATATTATAAGTGGAAGAAGTGTGGTTGAGGAGTAATTTACAGGGACAGTCCTGATATTGACAATGTTGACTTGTATCCTGTAGAACTACCAATTTGCCCCGTTTTGTTAGTTGGATGTATTTTCAAGACATCAATTTTTGTGTAATATTTTTTTTGGGTCAAATAGTTAAAAAATCGTTGCTCTACAGTACTAATTGAATCAGATTTTATAACAAACGTATACTCCTAAAACTTTCAATTTAATTCAGTCAAAATTCGTAAATTAGGCGGAGAGTTAAACTTAAGCAAGCGAGTACAGTTCTGAAGTAGGAAAAGAGATGCGCCACTTGTACAATGTGCATAACCTTTGGTACTGTTCTCTAAGCACGTTCAAACTTCAGCATGGAAGTCTGTTGCCATCCAGCTAGCGAAGCTGTGCCAGCCAATATGACGATAGAGATTATGCGACAAATAAGTATTGGCCGTCTCACAAATATGAAATAAGTATTAGCCGTCTCACAAATGTGAAATAAGTATTAGCCATCTCAATCTAAATACAAGTAGCGGTACAACAGCAATAATAAGCCTCCATTAAGTACCATTTCTCTGCAGTGGTAGATATCGAATAATTTTTCCCAACAAAATCGGGATGTCTGGCAACGCTGATATACCTATGTATAAGTGTTTTAAATAGTTTATATATTTTGGATGCTAAACATATAATTACAATAGAATAATTCTGGAGTTAAGCCGTAATGTCGTATTACATGATTCCACATCATTCTATTCCAGATTATTTAACAATGTGTCTGAAGACGTCCGAACTCCATATGCTACATTATTTATAAATTATCCACTATTACTCAATTAAAACTTGATCGAGATCGGATGAACAAAGGCAGAGTGCCTTAAGTCTACAAGACCGGGTCTACGCCTTTTATATTGGAGTACCGAAATAAACGCGTTAGCACTGGTGTCAACTCAGGAGCACATGTTCATAGCACCAATGTCCCATCCGGCCCACTCGACTTAGAAACATCCAAGGAAAACAGAGACTGTCGTATGGTTTTTTGCTAGAAAATTATTTCCGGCATAGCCGTCTGACACCGCTGGATGGTAGGCGGTGTCTTCCCTTGGTCGTTCTAGGTCGAGTTTGAGGCAAAAAGAGTGCCCAAGAGATCGGCTTTCTCTTTTGCCGTGTGGGTCAGACAGTCATTCCCCGTGTGCACTGGCGGTAGGGACGGCTGGCAAAAGTTGTCCAGACTGGCTTTGGATAGCGCCAGCCAATCGGGTATCAGCCTTGCCAGCTGATCCCCGATTTTGACGACATGCCTGTACTTTGCTCTAACAATTTGCCGTTTGAAGAATCTGGAGGCACGATATTTCCTCGTAGTAGTGCCGAAGTAATAAAATAGCAGAGCTTAAAATTTCACAAAAATAATAAAAATACTATATACTACTCTGCCGAGCACCTACTAATAAAATCTACAATGAAAGAAAGATAATTAGTAATTTGTGACTATTTCTTTATTTTTACCGTTATTAAAATAACTTTATCGTAAAACTCGTTCATAATATTAAATTCATTTAAACTCAACATAAATATTAAACTTATTAACCAGAAGCGCAAAAACTGATGTGAACTTGGCTGTTGTTTAAGCTAAACTTCAGTGTTAAAATTACTTTAAACTTTAAAGGAATTTTTTATCGTATTAAAGTCGAGTTGGTACCAGAAACCCGATCAGCATATATTTTTTTAGGACGCGCTTTCTAAATTAAGGTAGAGTTTCGTAGTTATGATGTTCTGTATTAATCACTAATATAAAAATAATAGACTTCTATTATTGAAATATTTATCACTAACTTTGATGCAGTAATAATATTATTTAAAAAAGTGACTACCACAGACAGACATACAGACGATAAAATAAACAATATATAAACCTACAGAATAACTTCAGAGTTGGATCTCAATTCAAAGTGATTTAAATAAACTCTATTCCTCTCTTTGACTCTAAAATGATCAATGGAATGGAATCCACAACACAACAGTACAATTTAAATGTCCTCAATTACTTCTTATATTAATTGTTTAAATTAAAATAAAAAGTGTTGTATTAAAATAAATAATGAATTACTGTGAGGTAAACAGATAATAGTGGTCGATGAAGAAATAAAATAAAACATGTCTTAGAAAATATTATAATGGTTATATTTTCTTAGCGTAATTCACAAGTGGCTGTGTTCAGGATGTATTGGGTAGTATTATGTTCTTTGAAACCATTACTTGCAATTTGCTTCTATAACAACGAGCTCTATCCCTCACGCGATTTCATGGTGGCCGTTAACAAGATGTACCGAGAATATAACGATATTCGTAACAGGAACAGACAACTGTCTGATGTAAGTATACAATACACACTTACACACAGAGCGAGGCAGGGAGAGAAAGAAACACACACACAGAAAAAAAATAATTAAATAATTTATTTTATTTAGTTAAGTAATTTTTTTAACTAATATTAAATTATTTTTTTAGTCATTGATATCAAAGTTCCATCCAGCTATCGAGGCAAAATAACGAAGTACGAGAACAACATCGCAATAGTGATCGTTAAAACATAATTATTTTTCACTCTGTCCATACAATCCGTGTGCTTAGATTTTGACAATAACCTCGATGACATTCAGCTGACAGAATAAAACTCTGGCAAAGTCGAAATTAAATAAGAGGATGTATCCTCTTCAACTCATTATGCCTCATGTGTGTGTGTCTAACAATTCTCATGATATGACAATACTACACTAACCCCGCCCCTCTCTCCTCCATCTTTATTTTCTCTGTTAAAAGCACTGCTTCTTCAGATGTTTGCACAATATTATATTTACATGTATACATTACAATATAAATACTATTATTTATGACTACAATTATTATCAGACAGCCGGTTGGAGTACTGCCACAGTGACAATGACTTCATCTGAAGTACTGAATGTAGTCGACTTCTCATATGTCAAGATTGAAGATTGTGATTATATGTTATCAAGCAACAATATATCATTACCAAATTCTGATCGAGATATAAAAGAGAGATTTTATATTAAGATAATAAACATGGTTTATATATAGATATCTAATATTATAACTAAAACATACTTACAAATATTAAGAATCTACATATTACAATAATACATATTACAATAATTCCATCCATTCATTGTGCCATCTTAGCTTCTTAATATTTCATTAAGATTGG
The DNA here is from genome assembly GCA_963555665.1 of Dircenna loreta. Lineage (NCBI taxonomy): Eukaryota > Metazoa > Arthropoda > Insecta > Lepidoptera > Nymphalidae > Dircenna > Dircenna loreta. The sequence continues at coordinate 10,665,909 of OY743099.1, read as the reverse complement.
TTATGACGTTTTTAAGTGGTAAAAAACGAACAGACTGACACATTCATGAAAATAATACAAATTTGTTGAGTATGTCATGAAACGTTTTGTGTGGGTATCAATATTTTATTTTATTACTTTTTGAATATCATTGTTAGTGTTTAAAGTAGTAAATGATATAGATTCACACTAAGAAAGTTCCTACATTACCTGCACATATAATTTTAAATAAAAACCATCAATCAAGAATAATGGACTTACAAACACAGCTCAGTCAGAACTTGTAGGAGATTATAACATTGTTTGACTCATGTAAGAAACACTTTGATCAGTCAGTAGCACAATCTCAAATACAATCATCTTCAAAAGCATCCACAGATGCCAGTTAGTCAAAATTCACTGATCAGAGATTACAAAACCTTTAAAGAGTTGATATGGAAAGCCCTGTCCCTGCTACGCCATCAATTGCAGCTGTGTTTGTCTGAATTTGATGCTTCATCAGATGCTTTCTCGTAGGGAGGTGCTGCTGTTTCATGGTTCATTGGAGGACAAGGATGATGTTAGTCAGCTTATAAAACTCTTTGTAACTGGATGAAGCTGTCTGACAAAAACCATAGCTGTATTGATATCATCCATTGTCTAGGCACAGAAAGGATAAACCCAGGCCAGTTCTTGTGCGTTTTACTAATATGAAGCATACGAGCATAGTTTGGGCTGCAAAGCCACATTAAAGGGGCCTAACCCCTTTAATATGGTTACATTACATTACAAGGTATTTTTGATAGCTAGAAAACATTTCGGTATGAAGAATTGCTGGACTTCTGATGGCTTCACAGTCATCGCCGTGCCATACAAAACGTAAAAAAATCGTGTCACCGGAACTGCAGCTTGTGTTTAACAGTTTTCCTCAAACACAACATCTAGCCCAAGACCAACAAATATTATTATAATTATTTGATTTCTTTTAGTTAATTTCCATATTATATTGGACAAAGCTCTAAAACTTTAATTGTAATTTTACAAGTGCCAACTATTTGGCATTTGCCAATCTAATGTCAAACGTAGTTAAGTTCAGTAATAGCTATTTAAGCCGGACGACATGTTATTTAAATATATATATATTTTTTTATTTACTGTTTTTATATTTCAGCTAGCTTTATTTCATTAAAATGTAGCACTCCGTTTCACCGGAAGGCGTGGGATGAAGATATCGTATATATTTAGTCGAATGTAAAAAAAATAAAAATGTATAATTTAGCAGTTATTCTTAAATATTACTTCTTTTTAGCATTACTATAATGTGTCCGATTTATCTATTTCTAATATCAATAATAATTATTTTTCTTGTTAATCTCCAGAGTTTTCATAGCACTGGCAGCAATTTATCCACAAACGATTGATCTTTCTTAATCTACTCTTAATCATTCTTAATATATTTTTCTTAGTAATAACCACTGTCTAAATTTAGTTTACATTAACGCTCAAAGCATTCCGACCTTCTTGCATCATTTAGCAACGTCTTAGTTGATGGTATTTTAGAGTCTTGACTAAAACCTTCTCTCACGTCGGCGCTCTATCCTCTCCCCAACTTTACGCTTATACGCAATGATCGCACTGTTAAGAGAGGCGATGGAGTCTGTATTTACCTTAGAGACAATATTTTATAGAATTGTAAGCTAATCTTCTAATACTGCTTCTGACTATCTAGAATACATGTTCCTTGAAATTGCTGCTTCCCATTTTAAACTTTTCTTGGTGTTTTATAAAGTTCTTCTCATAAAGTCACGAAAAGCTACGGTAGCATAAAATATATAACTCATGTGTTAAAAGTTTTACAATGAAAGACGAAATCTGAATATTATATTTTAACGAATTTAAATAGCCAGATGAAGAAAGCCATGATATCTTCAAGAAATATACAAAAAAAAATTCTATTAAATTAAGATATATCTAAATAAAAAACTTCTTCATTGGTATATGACTAGTATATTCCATTACACAAACATTTTTATACAATAGTTAAACATAAACAATATTAAAAAGTTTAAATATTATATAGATACAATCTAAGTTTAGGGTAAAATTTGTAAAACTATGGATTCATATATAATTCAGGTTCTATGGACAATCTTTTGATAAAAGGCTACATTTTACAAAAGGCCACATGCATTATCACGTTGGTTTCTTATAACTTTAAGGAGCTAAAACATTTACTATCAGTATTCATAATGTTTAATATTAAACTTCTTTGGTCATTTTTTTTATATAATAGATTATTTTATATCGGTAGTATGTGAATATATGTTTATTTACTAAGGTACCATTGAGATTTTAGCAAAATTTTAAGCTCAAGTTACAATTGTGGCACAATTAAGGTATATATAAGTTAACTGGTTAAGGTTTTTATCACACGTATTGGACTATATAATCTATTAAATATTTTAATAATGGATATAAAAGTTACATTAACATACACATAGAGATTATCAGTTAGATTACATTTTCCTATTAAAAAATATATTATAAAATAAACAATGTTGTTGCCCTCAAAATTTTTTAATCCCATGATTTTCCAATATATTTAAGAAATTACCAAATTGGTTTTTATGTATTTGTTGAAATTTAATTTTTTTATTTTTTTATATTTGTGTGATCTAAACGAATTGTGAGTACATGAATAGCCAATTTCTTTTGATTTACAATTGGTTTACTTTTAGATTTGCAAAAGGGATTTGTGGGTCTTCAAGAGAATTTTTAATTGTTGGTAAAGCCAATGTAATATATCAAGCATTAATTTGGAGAGAAAGAACTATAGTTTGTATATATGTGGATTAAGTATGATAAAACAATTTATTAAACAGTCGGACAAGGATGCTTTTAATACATTTACTAAGCTGACTAAGGAAAAATAGAAGCTAAAGCTAGTATATTTTCATGACCCATGAATTCCAACATCAATAAAAAATACAACTTTTCAATAACTTTTGTGTAAAAGAGAAGCTTATAAAAGATGTTTGTGTTATATATACACTAAAACGGAGAGAATATTATAAGAATAAGCTTGTTATTTCTTCCACTTAGTTTTTTTTTAAAGGAAATCCAGATCCAAAACTGGAAGAAAAATAAATGGGACCCATTATTAGGAAACCATGCATGGTTTTGAGAATTGGTAGCATAAAAGTATTTAAATTAACTCTTACATCAAGGGCATCAAAACCATTGTTGACTAGTGTTCTCTTTGGTATATTTAAATAATCATTATTAAATAAATCTATCTATATGAAATACACACTTACAATATGAATATACAAATTTTTCACACAAACTTTGTGCAAAATATCTGAATGAAACCAATGACTTCTTGTTTTTTTTTTATACTAAGAGGAAATAATAACAAAAATTGTATGAATTACCTTGTCCATATATACCAAATATTGAGGTATCTAGTATTTTAGACTTATGAAGTGTTTCACCCTGAATCACAAGTATTTTGTAAATATATTGATTAGTCATATGAAGGCCCCCTACACATTGTTACTATAAACATGGACGCAAAGATGAATTCCAACATTTGTAAACTTAACATAAGTGTACACCAAATGTACTCAATTCGTAACACAACAACTTGCCATATGAGTAAGTACAGAACTCCTACAATAGAAGGAACTGTCAGTAGCACAGAGAACATCACTGGGATATCTGAAGAAAATAAGAAACACACAGTAGAAACTGGTATTATCTGTTACTTACTAAATAATATAAATAATAGCAGTACCTCTCTCACTAAGGCTTCCTTTTCGGCCTAAAAATAGTCTAGCTGCTTCTATTATAAAAAGAGCTACAAGCACTCCATAATCCTGGCCAAGCCTCGTTCTACTTTTCTCCACATCGTCGTATTTTACACCAATCAATACTGACTTCAGAATCAACGTACCTAATTCGCATGTCGCAAAAAGACCGAAATAGAAAGAATTAATATATAGCAGTATTTCGTATGCTAAACTGGAATTTACCATTTTCGTAAAAAAATATGACTGCTACTAGTTTCCTTTGCAACTCTCAAGTAGACGACCTTTATAAATATAAACTAGAACAATATAAAAATAGAATAAAAATTCTTGGTGGGTCCGCAACAGTCTCCTGTTTTTGTCAAAACTCAAATGTCATCTGTCATTTGTCCCGTTAAACAGTCAAGAAGGTGACAGGGAATTTTACGTAGTGCCCCACAAACTATAGACAGATTTTTATCTTCTATTGCATTTACACAATTAATGTAAATAGACAAGTAGATGATTATTATATTCTATTCAGTGGAATTTTTTGATGTGAGGGCGTATTTTTCAACCCAAAGGCAGCATCTTCTACAATAATTCTGTCTCACACAAGCTGATAGTCTATAATATATCCCTTCTACGGTCTTGTCACAATAGGTTCGGTAAAATGAAAAAGGATATTTCACAAAGACAAATGACAGTTAGTAGTATTTGTGGTTAGTTAGTAGTGTTGCCATAGTATAAGTTGACAAAGAATGAATTGTGTCACCTAAGAACGTAACAGAGAATATAAAGAATGATTTCTTGACGTTGAACGAAAAACGTCACGGATTACTAATTTGAAATCGAAATTAGAATGAAGAACCGAAGAGTGAGGCACAGATCACAGAGTACTACCAACAGTGTAGTGAGTCCATTGTAATTAAAACATTTATACATATAACTGAAAGTCAAAGTTGCGGGCGCGAGCGTGGGCGGTCGTATTGTGAATGAACGCTCGCGTGAGTTTTATAACCTTTCAGTTTATTATGAATTTGGGTTTCATTGTGACTTAACATTTGGTTAAAATACCTGTGAAAAAAAACAATCCTCTAAAGTTAAGACAAATAGGTAAGTGTTCTACGATTCCGTAACTTTTAACAAGACCACGCGCCTTTTGAAAGAAAGCACGGCGCTCGCTAAGTCATATGTTTTTATATATTTTTTAATAATTTGCACAAGCAAATCATTTTCTTATTATATGTGTATTAAACATAGTGGATGAAATTTGGATACTATAAAATATAATATCTTATTACGATTTTATACAGGTAAAGACTTTTTACAGTTATAATCATTTACCGTTTAGATATAACATAGTTGAACAACCCGTACTTAGTACAAGTTTATCTACAGATTTTTATAATCCATACAAATATAACGTAGAATGTAGAACCTTTATGTTGATATTCGAGATACGATTTCCACATCTATTTTAAGTTACAAACTAAAATATATCTTCAACAAGGTATCTAATATACATATTTGCATAAAACTTGTTTGAGATACGCGTCGAAACTTATAATGCAGTATATACCTGTTTAAATACTCAAAGATGAAATGCTAATTTACTTCTTACGAATTTATTACGAATATTTATATAATAACATTTAAATGAACTCTTAGTATCATAAGGCAAATTATAATAGAAAATATATTCTTCTGTGTAATATTATTTTTCTTAACAACTTATACATATTATACAGAGATATTTTAAACTCAAAATATTTCTTAGATAACGGTTTGAGTATTGTTATTATGTAAGAAAGATTACTTTTAATATCAGTAATATTATAAATAACATGTTATTAAATAGAGATAACTGTTAAGTAGCTCAATATTTATGTATATCTCTGGTAGTAACAATATATTTAAATATTAAGATTATAATATATATACTTCCACATTTTTAAATGATAATTATTTTAACATAATTCCGATGAAGAAAAGCTAACAATGGTTTAGTATCTGTTTATTTGTTTTTACATTATATAATAAATCTAATTTAATAACATTTGTTATTCAATAATAACAAATGTTATTAAATTAGATAATTAATTTTTAAATATTAAATATGATAAAAAACAGATACTTGAATTCTATAAATGATCAACACAGCATCAGCAACTTATTTAAAACTTACAAATAAGAAATAAATGTTAATAAAGATAAAAGATAGATAAAGGATAATATTTACATAGTTATAATATTATAACAATACAGAAGTATATCATTGTTAATATTATACAAGTTAATATTATTTACACCCACACATCTTCAAACAAATCATTGTCTTGACACACTTACAGCATAATAGAATATCAATGAATTATAATGAGATCAGAGAATTGAATGTTTTATAATCGTCAATGGATTATACATTGATATTTTATGTAACAAATCCCTTAATATTTGTAATTATTACAGAATGAGGTATAGACTATTAGTTCTGATTGATATTATTAAATAACTTACCGTTTGCCATGAATATATGCATTATACATTTTTTCATTGTTTCAGATAATCAGATGTCACATTTATGATATAAGGAGTACTGAGAGATGGAGATGTCGCACCAAGGAGGGGCGGAGGCCGAGAGCCTCCTGAGGGGCGAGCGGAGCGCTGCCGTGATGCCAGCTAGACGTAAGTGTAATTTTAACAAAGTTTCCAAAAAACATGTGCTATTTGTAAATCCTTTGTTATTTTTCTTCTTTTACCGTAATAAAGATTCTAGTTTTATGTGGAAGTTTTTTATGGACCAATTTTATTAATGTATTTAACAATGACGTAAGCTATATCTATAACTATAGGTGAGTTATTTATTGTTGTGACTTATGAGATGTGTGTATGTATAATATTTAGAAATAAAATAAGATTCATAGTAAAGCTACATGGTCCTTAGTTTTCCTTTACCTATGTTTTATATTTAGTAAAAGTCTACTTTGGAACTAAAATATATACTTAATAACCATATTGTTGCATAATTGTTTATGCAAATATGAGTTTTTGATTTAATCTGGGTTTGTTTTAATTTGACAATATATTAGTCAAAGCACGGTGGGTAATTTTACAGATTAATTATTTTATATTGTAGTGACAGTAATGTCATTTTATATTTTATAGGGATAAATAAAAAATATTACAAGCACAAAATATATACATAAAAAATATATCCAATTTGTAAATAAGTACAATAATTGTAATACGAGATTTAGAAAATATAGGAAAAACTATATATGTCAAGATTGATTTAGTGAAAATAATAAAAAAAAATGATTCAATCTTTTTTTAAACTTATTTTATCGAATTGTATTACATTACGAGTTGGAAGCAAAATTTATACTGGGCCGTGCCATACTATGTGTATTTGGATTATATTTTATAAACATAATATTATTTCTAACTCCAACACAAATAAAACAATTTTAAATGGCGGCTTGAGATGGTGATAATAAAAAAAAATTACCTGTCGAAATTTTTTTTGCTTTTATTCAGTATTAACCTTTAAGTGTGTTATAGATCCTAACCACATCTTACAAAAGATTTAATTTTAATCTCGAGTTATCAGATAAACGAACTGAGCATTGGTTTTGTAGGAAGCTTTTAAGTGTTTGCAATCTTGGATAACAGATCGATTATTAATTTTTACAGAGATAAGTAACATGTCCTAGTAATAAATACATTTTGATATTACAACGCCTATTTTAATAAATATTGATTTTATTTAAATTACAAAGTTATATTTATATAATAATTACGTCCGTCTGTTATCGGGTGAAATATCTACTTTACGAATATCATTTTAATGTCTTAAAAATGTATAAATATAACTATATGATTCTCAATTAGTCTACTCAAATATATTGACATAGCGATTGCATAGCAAACATTCAATGATACTTGCCGAGGCCCCCTGGGCCCCCTGACACTAAAAAAATTGCAAGCGTTCCTACTTGATTCTATTAAATGTAGGGGCTTAAGCTTAAAAGTTTAATTTACTATAGCTAGTACAGCGTTATCTTATTTAAAACCCATACATTAACATTCGACTAGCGTTGAGGCCCCCTGATTTTGTTTACACAAATTCGATACAGTCACTAGTTTTGTATTACAATATGCTGTTTAGACTATCTTATGATAATCGAGACTTTAATTTAAAGGTTTCATTTCGCGATCAATTCGAAAACTTTTTTTATAATAAATTTTATTTATTTATTTATAACACTTTATTCCACACGAAATATGAAATTAAAAAAAAAATAGAACAAAAAATTAAAGATAGAATATAAAAATTGGTACAAAGGCGGCCTTATTACCAAAAGTGATCTCTTACAGCAACCCATTATTAAAAGGACAATTTCATTAAAGTACAGGCAGTAGATGATGCATTAATTAATTAAATAAAATAAAGTACATACATACATAATAGTATTATAGATACCTTATACAATATTACATTTACATACAAACTAAACTTTACATATATTAATTCAATATTATATATTAATTAAATATGTCGACACAACCAGTTAATTATAATATTTTTAAATTAAATTTGAATTTGATGCAAAATGAATAAATGTGTTTTTTCGTACCAACATCAAGTTATATTAAAGCCTATTCATAAGAAAAATAAATTACTTTAGATGTGGGCTTCACAGATGACGTCACTTCGCATGTCATATTCTGAAACTGATCGAAGGAATTAAATAGAATCTTAACGTATATCTGCTATTTCCTTATCTAACAGGAAATAACAGAGTCAAAGTCACCGTTTTTTATATCATACATTGCACTTATGATACGTCAGACTCTACTTGCACGGTTCCAATGGTAGGTCCATATAAAGGTCCATAGAGTAGAACCGACAAGAGAATCCAACATTTATATGTTATTTTCTTGTCTAATAGTAAATGTTACAAGTTCAAAGTTACATTTTTTTTTTATTTTCATACATTACACTTGCACGGTGGAACGAATGAACGGATATCAAAGGAAATGATCGACTTTTTAACAAATATCAGAGATTTCTTTGTTACAACAGTTCTATAGATACCGTGGAATTGATTTTTTTGTATCTATATTGTTAGATATTCAAAGAAATAATTGAAGCGAAAAAAATTCTCTAAACATCCGATTTCAATTTGTCACCTTTTTGTCCAACTTTCACAAAGTTACGATAGCGGTTTGATAACGGTATTTACGGTTTTATTTATAGTATACTAGTTGTTACACGTGAATTTACCTGCACAATTAAAAAAAAAAAACAAAATTTTATGAAATATTTCTATATAAATTTAAGTCATACCACAAACCAGTATAGATTTTTTCGGCATTAAAAATTATACTATACTTTGACCAAAATAACAAAATATCATTATACGAAATTTTTATCCAAATCGGTCCATCTAATTCTGGCGTGAGCGAACCAACACACAAACACAATATGTCCTAAGATGTTAATTATATAATTGTACCTACGTATACTTTTCAAAAATAATTTATCGTATAGATACGTCCTTGTAATAATTTTATATATTTACATATATATTAGTAGATAACGGTTGCTACTTACATGTATATAATTATGAAATTGATATAAAGTAAATAAATTATCTATTTGATCCTTTAATTAGCTGTTCACTGGATTGCGATAAAAAAATCTTTAATATTAATCCTATTTTCCTCGTTAGTGTTTGCAAAAGTTCTTTTATACTATTTTTTTTCCTCGATCTATATATATTATATCTCATCTTGAAATGATTTATAGATCGATCAAGAGATCTTAAGACTTAAGGATATTTTATTACAGGGATAATAAAAAACATGAACTTACGAATTCTTTTACTAATGAATCTGTTAAATAACTTATCAGCCAGAATTATTATTATATAAAGAATTTTAATATTGAATGATATAATGATAACTTAAATAACTTATCAGCCAGAATTATTATTATATAAAGAATTTTAATATTGATTTAAATAAATTCGTAAAAAATCTTTGATAATTTGTATTTTTGCCATGCAATATCTCCCATCTATATTTCTATTAACGATCAGACATTCGCTACGAAAGGTTGATATTACATTCCATTGACATGTCAGTTCAAATAACCGACCTTTGTGTTTGTACAAACCGATCTATTTTTGATATCTTTATTTCCATACTTGATTATTAATTGATGTCGGAGTCAAGTTTAAATGAAAATGAGGTCATTGCTTAAGTTTTTTTAGATAATATTAATTATTATTAAATAATACTCCTAAAATAATTTAGTATAAAATTAATTTTTAATCATATATGTTAGTTATTATATAAGAAGTTTGTATATAATTTTTAAAATCAATAATTGTTCTATAAATTATCTATCAAGCCGAAAAACTGACAGGTCTCTGCTTTTAGTTGAAATAAAATAGCCGTTTTATATATTAAAGAATATAAAGACGTAGGTGTTTAAAATGGTGAGTTGATTACCAATACTGGTTTATTCTATATTCTACTACTAACTACTAATATTAGAGTCTAGATATCTAAATAAAAGATGCAACCTAGCAGCGAACTAAATTAACATGTTTGAAAATGTCTAAAAACATGTATAGCCATGTTCATTTTATTTTAAATAAAAAGTTCTAAATTTAGAGTTAATGAAAAATAAATATATATGGGAAGAATTCGAACCCGTGACGTCTGAAAAACCGTTTCGTGGCTCTAACAATTGAGCTATCGTATCTCTTAAATTTAACGTATAGCTTACGTAGCCTTAAGACTTTATTTGAATGTACACAGCACATATTCGTTATTGCTAAGCCAGCTGATGCTAAACTATGCTAACCTAAGTTAATTTGAGGTGTCGCATGCTTTATACATAATTTGGAAATATATAAAATGTTAAGCTTATTTAAATTTTTAAAGAGCCGAAACTCTTCAGCATTCCATGGATTCACCGTGCAGGTGCCGGGCCCATCGCGTTGCAGGGAGAGGAGTGCAAACAGCTCCTGGGACTTGCGACCCAAGTGTAGGTTTAAGGGGCCCCTTTAAAATGCGCATTCACGCTCACCATCAACTGGTTGCGCTCCTCTCCCTACCTAACCAAATTTGGAATGAACCTACCAATGCCGCCTTTGAAGTACGTTCTAGAAATGTACTGATGATAGTTCTAGAGAGGCCAAGATCTTTAAGTAGGTTATAGAGAGATTTCGCTGTTACACCTCTCGCTTCCCCTTTTACAGCGTACAAAACTAAAAAAAAAAATCCATACTACACTATAGATTCCTATTCGAACCAGCGACTTTCAGTAAATCTTTCCGCCCGTTTCGATTTATTTTTCACTGTTTAAAATTTGGGAATTTAATTTCTATCGTTATTACATGAATGGAATATATTTTTATTTTAATTCTTTTAAATATTATTAAGTATTTTAATGTCATAATAATTCCTGAGCGGGGCGTCATAGCCAAAGTACCTAATTAATTTTCACTAGAAAGGAGTTCCAACCCTTGTAATATCAACCTAAATTAGTAAAAATATATTTTATATTTATTAAACTTGTGATTATCGATAGTGTAAATTAAAGACACGTTCTATGTATGTGTGTAGAATAGTCAGTCATAGGACTGATCAGATTTTCATATAGTTTTCACTAATTGATAGATTGATTACCGAGAGAAATTTAGTTTTGGCTTAGATGTAGATAATAGTGTAATAAAACTTTTTTTTATCTGATTTGCCAACGACAGACACTGCCTGGGCGCGTCACTAGTGGAACGTAAAGTCGTTGAGCACTATGTAGTCTTCCCCATTCATTAGAAGTCTGATTTAAGTCAGTCCTTAATTAAATTATGTCTCGTGTTTACATTGAATGGTAAGACGGAAATGATTCGAAAGCTTCCTTTGATGGCGCTCTTTGAATGCAGTCCTTAACTACGAGTGTTAGTCTGAAAATATTCTATAGGCGTGTATGTCTGAAAATATTCTATAGTCATGTTACGCTTATTTAAATTGAAAATGAATATAATTGGAAATAAATATATAATGAAATCGATTCTATAATTGGAATCCGTGACTTCTTGGAAACCGTTCCGTCTCTCTAACAATTGAACTATCGTGTCGCTACCGGTTTCGTTGAAATTTTAATTTAAAATTTAAATTTGTTTCATTTTGTTTGTATGAAAATTACAATGGATCTTGTTTAATGTATGTGAAGCTCAAAATAAAGGTGTGCCTTCAAAGTAATGTATACATAGCAAATACGAAAATATAGCTCAGGTGTATATACAACTTTTTTTTACACCAATCTTTATATGCTCTGCATTCGAGCACTTGACTAGCTCCTTACCTGACACTTGTCCCTTTGAAACCCTTCGAGAGTGCTCGAACCTTCCAACACATAATAGGTTCCTCCTAGACAATGGGTTCTTGGCTCCGTGGACTCTCATTTCCTATTTCTTTATGTTTCACACTTTTCCACTTGGTCGATGCTAGCTGATGTAAACCGAACTCACTCATTTGACTGCTTATATTTGTTTTAAAAAAAAACAGTTTATTAAATTACGTAAGTGATTAAAAAATAGTTTTTAATTGCTCCACTGGGGATGCTAACTGACATTTAGGATGAGTGTTATATATAGTACATTGACCTCTATTTCTTACTTATAATTCTGACGTTATAAGATGTGTTATATTATATAAAATCTATTCAGATTTTTATTACATATTTGATATTAATGAAATTAAATTAAATTGGAACATATAGAGTGCTCACGTCTCATCTTATTTGTTTAAGGACATACTTGAATTGCTCTGAATTCCAATTAACAGACAGCTCTTTGCCAGGAAGTGCGGTGGAGACTTTTAATTATAATATACTAACTTTTCCAGCGGTTTCGTGTGGTTATAGATGTTTGTATGGATGAAAAGGTTCTGCTCTGTTCTGAATGTTGAAGAAAAAATTGTCATACTATTGATCATGATACTGTAAGGAAAAGAAAAACATTTTAGTGAATTTTAGGTGGGTACCTAATAAAAAGTGGTGCTGTCATTTGCCATTTGCAAGAACTAGTTTTGTAGATGCGTAGCCCCCCCCCCCCCAATATGCCGTGGGAAATCTTGAGGATGCTAGGAGACGAGGAAGGGGGGAAAGGAAGGAGTAGTTTCGACATCCGTCTTTCACTCACAGCCCAGAACGCATTTAAGTAAGATCTGTGAGTTGGTAATATGTCAGTCGAGCCAGCCCGTATACGAGCTGCGATGATATGATTAACCTGGCTCAACCTTCAATTCTTTTATATACATTTATTTATATTTCATGAAAACGTTGGATAACTAAATTTAATGGAAAAATAAAAGAACCCAACCCAATCACAGTAAAATGTGATAAAAAAAAGATCATTTTAAGATGAATAAGCCATCCCTAAATAGTAGGTTTCTAGGCCGCCTCTCGCCGATGAATGAGAGTGCATATAACCCCTTTGAATAATGTTTTTTCTTCTCGTGTCACTAATGCGATTGTTTTTTTTACCTCTTTAGATAGGAAAATACACCCATATTTTGTGGATGCAGACGCTTTGCATGTAAAAATGAAATTATCCATAGAATTTTCATCGTCCAAATAATGAATATAATTTTTTGATACGATTGGTGTTTTGTGTCGATGCAGACGCTTTGTATATTAATATGAAATGTTCTATAGGATTTCATCCACAAAATACTGGATATAAAATTATATACGATGGGCGTTTTTTTTTATGGATTATTAAAGAAGCTTTGTATTTTAATATGAACATTAACTTTCATTCAAATACTGGATAACAATTGATTTACTGGCTTTTCGAATAACTATATTCGATTTAAATCTTTCATACAAGCAAGATATGGCATACAATTTGAAAATTTTATATTAAAAATGTTCGCGTCTTTCCAAGGAAATTGCATATATATCAGATGCATTGTACAAACAGATTTATATCTTATATATGAATTTTGTATACGTTGACTGCATTGCAGAACAGCGTAAACTGTTTTATTGTCATGACTAGGACGCAGCTCAATGTCAACCGGGATATCGTAGTTTATATTCGGAGACCATCGTAAAATGAACTTTCTGATTCGAGTTTGCAATGGCCGGGGTTTCTTATTTAAAATAGGTTTATGACAGGCATAAATAAATTCGACTTCTGTTTTTTCTATCAACGGCAAAATATTCTCTAATAATAATCTAATATTTTTATAAACTGCTGGAGCTAAATGTTAAAATAAAAAAAAAACAATTGAGTTATAAAATAAAAAATTGATTTTTATAATATATATATATATATATATATCTTTACTAACCTCCGCGCTACATTGTAAACCTTGGTAACACTGAACCTTTTAAAACGTGACATTTGACCTATATTTTATTAATATCCTAATTACGATACGATTGCACCTGCAACGCTACACTTGTGTGCTGTTCAATTTAGTTTTGCTCGTAATATTTTAATGGCCATTAAAATAACGATCCATCTACATTTATTATAAACGGTATATTCACTGACATAAGGGTATATAATATTTAATATGTATGTATTTTGGTTAAGCTAAGAGCGGTTATCGCGTATGGCGCGTCTCAGTTTTGAGTATTTTGGTGCAAAATTCACTCACACAGACGCGCGTGTGGATGTATGTAAGTATGCGTAAAAGTATCCCGGTCTGTCGTGTTATAGTCAAACAAACGCATTTTGATACTTTGGTGATTTGGAAAATTTAATCTTTTTTTATAACTTGAGTTGAGTTTTATTCTTTTTGTATAGTATCATAATTTGAACATATTAAATTTGGTTCATTTCCTACCTTGTCTCAAATTCTTAAGATATTCAACAATGTTTTATGAGTTTGTTTTCTTTGGGAATGTTGATGCTCCTACTTACGTACTTATCAACTAAACTAGGGCACCAAGTCCAGTTTTCATTACCTCTCATGCAGTTGAAGAACTTATGCAAAGTTCTTCGTATGCGTTAAGTCTTAAGGTGAACTTAAACGTACCTACTCACAAAAGTCTAGATACTCTAAATGATTTTTTGAATTTTATACAAACTAGTAGACATTTTGCGTCATTCTATAAAAAAAAATGTGTTTTCCTTGATTGCAGAAAATATATATTTTTTTTTAAACAATTTCTCCTCTCGCTATGTAAATCACTGCAATACGAACTCATCTCGTGGTTACTCGTCAGGGGAGAGCCAGTATTCTTGAATGCTTGCAGGAATTTAGTCCTTCTGCGAAGAATTAAACAGTACATGAATGCTATCAAAACATTCGGCATATTAATATTTTTCGGCTTTTCCGGGAATCAAACTGGCTACTTTTAATATTTTCTTTTTGTTTGCTTATTTTACACTTTTGCTTTGCATTTTTTTTCGTGTATTTTTTTATTCATAGCATTCTTTTTTTTTTTATTTCTATTTTTTTTAACATATTTTCTAAGATGGTTATTCTAAAAAATATATTGTTTCTTTATACGTTTTTCAATTGAATGTCTAATCAATAACTCTGTTGATGAATTTATCAAAAAGTTATTACTAGTTGCGCGAGACTTCGTGCTCCACCTCTGTGCCTCCAATGAACCATCTATCATCACATAAATTATTTAATAATATTTTTTTATATGACTCGGACAATGAGCTATATAAATCGATTCAGTACTTTTTGTTTGATGAACGATCACAAAATCATACAAATAAAAAAAACATCAAGAACTATTGGTTAGAATACTTTAAACATATAGCAGTAATATTTATTAAAATATTGAATATACAGTTTCTGCTGTTTAATATGTAGAGGCAGTAACAATAACATCTTCACAGATCTGTTAGCATTCCGATGTGACCGCAGCTCGTAGTTAACTGGTCGGTATTGTTAATGGACATGCATTCCTCCTTGTTCGCGGTTTGGAAAAGCTGGATCTAGTTGAACTATACGAATTCTTTCTATTTGTTCATTCTCCTGGATATCAGATTTAATTTGTTTTTTTTTTTTAATTATTCATTGCTTGTATATGGATTAGGGTTGCCTTTCTTTCATTTTGACCCAATTCTATCTAACCTTTCTTTTTTGTTATTTTTTTGTATATTTTTAACTAATTTAATGTTATGTTTGTGACAAACCTGGAGACGAGAAAAATCTAAGCGAGATACAGTAATTTTGAAAACTAGGTTCTTTAAATTCTGATTTATAAGCTTGATGTTTTTTTAAATGTTTTATATTTATAACATTTTTTTTTTAATTCACTTCATGATATTTATTTTGAATAGACGTTGTTTTAAATTCCCGATAACACGTGTTCGTGTGCTCTTTAATATTATTATCAATTCGTTCATTACAATGCTTTGGATGGGTCAATAACACGAGTGATTCAATCGTGCCGTATTCACGGACACATTCATTGCTTTTATATGTGTATCAGCTTCAATTTGTTTAACATTATTGCACTAGGGACGTGACAGACACAATGCAATGAGCTCGCTGTTCTGTTCTTATGTGGGTAGTTTTAGATTATATATATTTTTTTGTAATTAAGATTCAAAGTTTACTTTTAGGTTAAATTCTAAGAGCCCGATAGGATGGGTGGATAGGTGTATATGGTTTTAGTGGTTTTTTTTTCTTTTTTTCTCTTTTGTTGTTTAAGATTAGAAGTTTTCTTTATCAGTTAGAATTCCAATAGTCCTATAATAAACATGATGTTTTAGTGGAATTTTAATGATCTGTAAATATTTATAATTCCATTCCATTCGGTTTTACTTTAAAATCAACCTCTCTTCATAAACTTGTACAACATAAAACAAATAGTATACATTTATTATAATAAAAAGCTTAGTTTTGAGAATTTTTAGCTAATGTATCAGTTAGTAATTGTATAGCTTCTTCTAAAAAAAATCTAAATAAACTAATTTCTTGTCTTTACTGTATAGACAAAGCGGGTGAAGACGCACTCATAAACTAGTACACGGTAGGATGAGATCAAAAGCAGCAATTGCAGCATTACATGATTGAATTACGTCAATTTGCTTTCAGAGTAAATTTATATGGAATGTCACTACGGAGATATACAAATATGCTTTGTCGTGATCTTGGCATAGTAAATATTTGACACCGAGGAACCGGTTTTAACCGGTTCTGTGTAATTTTGTCTATTGCTTTGTTCTCAGTGAAATTTGGATATTACGACAATAAATAATATATTTTATTTTAATTTCAATTACTCTTGATGAAGGTTGTAGATTTCAACATTATTTTGTATTGATAATTATTAGTCGTATTTTAAAATATTTTTATGATGTTCTAAATAAATTTTTCGTCTTTGTTTACGCGTGTTTCAAACCAATTACCTTATCATTGTAGTTATCAGCCAAGGAATGACTTGTGCCTGTTTAACTCATCACCAACCGTTTATCTAGTTGACATACATTGTTTTACATAATTATGTTTGGTTACGAACTCAGTCGATAGATAAATATGTCACCATATTTGACAACTGATTGGCTCAATGGTTGTACATCCGTCTATTGTGACTGGTCGTGGGTTCAATTAAAAAAAAAACAAGAAAATTATTTGTAATAAAAAAGCTTTGCTTAGTTTGGCGCTAGATGGCGTGGTGTGGAATATTCGAATATTTCATATTATTATTTATTAATTAGGCCACATCAGTACGTTTAATATTATTGTTTAGAATTAATAGTTATGTATGTGTTTGGTATATGATACAGATCTATATAAACAATAGCTTTTTGATCTGTTTGTTTACCTGTTCGGTTGTTCCCTTCATTACTCAAAAAGCGTTGATTCAAGAATTTTGGTGGTGGTTACAAAAAGATTGTGGTATCAGCTTATTTGAAAAAATGTGGTGCTTTCATTTTTCACTAACAAAAAGATGTGCAAATACAAAAATTGTGTATTTAGTTGCAATAAAACGAAAAATGTACGGGTTTTGCACAAATTTTATATGAAGATACATGGCTTGTTATTTAGGGAGGGAGAGGAGGAGGGGGGAGTTTGGGTAGCTTTTGAAATAGCTAGCAATAAAAACTCATCCACAGTCTTTGAAACTAAAATGAATTCATGTTTTCATATCGAAATGGAAAACATTCTCGAAAAAATCAGCTAAACGACACTCGAATAGGTTTAGTACTGTCGTGTAGATAAGTGCTTTATGCGAATCGCATTTTCTCTTACTTTGGTAAATAGTCTGTATAGCCTTAATGAGGGAATGAATTTGGAAACGGAGGCTGTACTCGCCTGTACAGATTTATAGCCTATAAAATATAAAGGTTTACTGCCGCAGCGATAATACTAAATTGTTTAGTGGATAAGAAATATATTTCTATATGCCGTTATGAAAAATAGTGCGTGAAAATAATCCAACATATATTAGACAAAGGTGTTAAGACATTTTATTCATTAAATAATTTATCTCTATATATATTTTCTATTTTAAATCAATACCAGTGATCACTCGTGTAAGTTAAAAGTGTCAAGACTTATTTTAATATTATACTATATATAGAAATAAGCCGTTCCGTATACTCTCCAGCTTAAAATTTAAATCTACGAGGGTTCAAACCCTGGTCTGAGAAGAACCACACAACACACTTTAGCACTTATAAACCCGTCTGCGGTTATTTTAATTTCATACTAAATACATGTATTTAAAGTAAGATAAAAATTGGATATTTGACAAACAGCTGATCTAGTGGTTAGTGCTTTTAGCGTCTGTCCCTTATATTTGAGAAATCCTCTGTGACGCACGGGAGTGGAGACTCCTTCTCCGAAGCAAAAGTTTTTGAAAATATAAATTTATATGAAAAGTGTTTGCTAATATTCGCTTTCAATCAACATTTAATAATTTAATCGATCTTCAATTTTTTTTTATGTAAAAAAAATATATACCTAAAGCTATCGTTAGTACTCTTATTGGTACAGGTTAGACTTTTATCCTGACCTAGTTTTAAAAAACTTAACTAAAGACAAACAATTTACATAATTAACATTATATATATATAAATATATATATATATAAAGTTTTTTTTAATTACAGTTGAACTAAAAATACATTAAATTTCATAAATTGTCTCAAAATAAAAAACCCTTAATGCGAAATAGCCATTAAATAGGTCTGTATAAAATATATTTTTATTTTAGTTTAACATTTAGTTTAACAATCTTTATCAAAATTACTCCAAGCTGCAAAAATACTATTTATAAATTACTATTTATAATATATATATATATATATAAAGTCCCTAAAGTAGCTCGAAATAAAATGCCTTTTTATTCCAGGCTGGGATGTAGAAGGTGAGAAGGCACCCTTCCTCCGCAACGAACCAGTGAAGCTGACCCCCGCTTGGGAGGGGTCCAACCTACCAAATGACACGCTCAACTTGAAAGGTAATCATCCATTTTATAGTGGTCACTAATGCACCCTTTGTGATTTTTATAAAATATTTTTACGTGAAAAAGTATATTTTTTTTACGGTTTTAATTTCTCACTTACATAAAGCATTAAAATACGTATAATAATAAATATCGCCAATAACACGTACAAGACATACATACATTTTTTTTTGTATTGTTTGTAGTTTATTATTGTATGATTAATTTGTTATCAGTGACCCCTTTCGCCTCGATTGCTATTAAATTTCTTATCAGGCATTCAATTTTATATGCATATTTATAATTAGAAAAATGTTTTTATTCTGTACAATGTTAATGATCCTTGAAATGAAAAGCGAGGGTAGGTGGAAATTATTTAAAATATATGTAAAATATATAAACTAAAGTATTTAATATATTTTTTATTCGTCTTTGAGGACTATCTTTCATATATAAGTTTATTCAAGCAGAAAACTAAACCAACAAACAAAGAGTACATAATTAAAGTATGATTAATTAAATATTGTATAGAGTATTTATGCAGTTAATTTGTTTTCTTTATATATAATAGACCCTTTTGAGACTTACTAGAAGCCAAATGAATAATTGATTTAAAAAAAAAAAGTATTCTAAATAAAAAATACAACTTTGATTATTTACGTATATGAAACTCCTCTTAATACATCGATAGTATTATATTTAAAATAGATATATATATATAATAAAATATTTATTTGGAAATCTGTCCAATATTAGGGTATCTTTTTAAATGTGAAGTGCTTTTCAGTGTACAAATGGAAGAACCAATTTCCACAATACCCACTGAAAGTATCTCGAATCAATCATCTCGTAATTAATGAAGCCGTTTAATACAATTTATTAACCAAATGACAAATCAATTGATGCTACATATACAGTTAAGTTAATTTGTATTGGTTATTTCGTCTACGGTTTCTTATATTGGGAAAAAAATATAACATAAGAGTTATATTAAATATAAAGCAGAATAAATGTTATGAATTTAAAGCAAAATAAATGACAGAGAAATATATGGTATCATTTGATTGGTCAAAATTGATTCATACTAACGTATACAATAGTCCAAGTATTATGGGAGCAAATTTTCGTTCGATCTTCACATCCAGCATTTGAGGGTAGACTTAAAATATACATATAATAGCCTTAATAAAATATTTTTATCAGAATTGTATATAGCGTGTTAAAATATTCAAAAATAGCTTTAAAATATAATTTATGACCAATAATAATAGCTAAAAGTTATTTAAAAAATGGCGCATAGCTTTTATGCAATTTTTTTTTATGTAAGTTTGAAAGCTAATATACGAGCTGGGTTTAGAAAAGCGCTTCAGCGGCAACGCCCGCAACACACGCATTGCAGTGAAAAATTTAATATTACGCGATGTTTCAGGCAATAAAATTTTTGTTTCATTATTTTCAGGCTGTAGTCATACAAAAAGATATATTATAATAATTCTGTTAAGCTTTCTTTAAAACCTATTACTAGTAAAGTACTATCTTGGTCAAGGCTAAGAAAGTATTGATTTAACGAACTAAATTACATAATTAGTTTCAAGAAAGATTTATTGTTTTTAATACAAGGTTTGCATTTCAATGTCCATTTAAAAAACCCTAGATAGGTATATAGTATAAATTTATGCGACCTGAGATAATCTGTATTAATTAAACTTTATAGAAATTCCCATTTCGCATTTCATTGGGAAAATAATGATTACTTGGTATAGTTGCACTCAGCCTGTGCGCTGAACAGTATTCGTATTTTTTTAAATCACTTATAATAATTACGAATATTTTGAAATTAGCGTTTCAGGTAGAGATTATCAACTAATATCTATTTGCCTTGTATATTAAGTATTTTGCGTTCCAGATAAGTGAATACAAAACCATTACTCTTTACCTTCTGCCTTACTCTCTTTCAACCCTATTTTCTTTCTGAAGAAGACTGAGGAACCTGCAACTTTAATATTGCAGATGTTCATGAGCGCTTCGGCACTATTTTACCTCGTTCAGCTTAAGTAACATAAAAGAAATAAAAAAATCGCTATTATAAAATCCTTATCCGGCAGGTGTTGCAATGGATCTGGCTCCACCCAAGGACAAATGGAATCTGATCTTCCTGACGCTGATGCTTCACGGCCTCGGCACGCTGACTGCTTGGAACATGTTCATAACCGCGAAGGACTACTTCGTGGAGTACAAGCTGGTGAACGCAAAAGACTATGCTATTGACTTCATGCCGTATGTCAGCTGGGCCTCCCAGATACCCAACTTAATGTTCAGCTGGTTCAATATATTCGTTAAGATTGGGTACGTTTAAATTATATATATATTTAAACTTAAATTTAAACATTACTAAGGATTTTTTAAAAAGAAATATAATAGCTTCAAAATTGGGAAATAAAATAGAATTATTGATACTCTATCTGCCAAAATAAACAATTTTCTCTAGTACGAGTTTTGATGGTACGAAACGTTGATAGTTTTCGAGCTGTTGATTGTGATTGTATATAGCGTATTGACGATTTCTTGGTTGTGATTGTATGACGATAGTAAACCAATCACAATCAAATTACAACCAAGTATTCGTTTCGTGACTGCTCGAAAGTTATCACCGTTTCGTATAAAACTCATACTAGGGGTAAAGTCATTTCATAGTTCAGTTATTTAAAAATTGAAAATAATACATTTATTGTTTTGAAGTCTTTTTGTAATAATAACCACTATATTATTATATATATATAGTAATAGTAAAAGAAATATTATTTATTGTAGAGGGAACTTGACAACTCGCATAGTATGCTCTCTATGCATTGAAGTGGGGATATTCGTGGTGACGGTGGTACTGGCGATGATGGACAGCTCGCAGTGGCCAGTGATGTTCTTCTGGCTAACAATGATAACCGTCTTCCTCTTGAACGGTTAGTGGGTTCAAATTCAATTATGATGAATGGTAAGAGGTGAGTCGAAGAGACATGTACCTACCCCACTTAGTGGGAAAATGGTGGGGAGAAGAGTTGTTACAATAGAGTAGCAGTGAACAACAGATTGTTGAAGACTGTCTGTCTGATTCTAAGAGGACTTTGACGTTCTAAAATCTGCAACATAGGGCAATGCACTTTCAAATAGTTGAAAGTGCATTGCCTTTAAATGAGGAGAAATTGTAGTAGGACACGGATAGAGAATGGGAAGGGCCCGCTTTTTACGCCGTTATTCAAAAAGGATGTACCATTGAATATGAATTATAATCTAAATTCCATGCGTTCCAGGGTTCAACGCGATCTTCCAGAACTCAGTGTACGGCGTGGCGGCGCGGCTGCCCCCGAAGTTCACGGGCGCGGTGGTGCTGGGGTCCAACGTGTGCGGCACGCTGGTGGCGCTGCTGGACTGGACGTCCGACGCCTTCGCCGGCTCGCGCCGCACTGCCGCCATCTACTACTTCATAGCGGGCATGTTCGTGCTCCTTGTGTGTCTCGACACCTACTTCGCTTTGCCGCTGAATGTATGTTACTTTTGTTTTTTTTTTTTTTAAGGATTGTTTTCGTCAATAATTATTTTCTTCTGCCTACCTAAATTGATTTCAAAAAGTTTCGTATTTTTCTTTAATTAAACTATACTATAGTAAATTACAACTTATAATATTAATTTAAAAGTTCATTTTAATATTTTGAGCCTTACGCATATCTTACATTTTAAATAAAATTAATGATTTAAATTAAATATGAAATTCCCACTTCCAACGCAGTGGCTTCGCTAAAACACGGTGTCGCCACATTTCTTCAGTGGGTAAATAATAGCTTTACTAAAACACACGCGGGCTTTATCAATAAGTCTGTGTGCACCTAAGTATTGCGACAATTTAGTAAAAAAAATATTTACAATAGGAATATTATGACCTAAAAGTTTTTATTTAACTTGACACACATACATGGTCTAAATGTCAAAACATAAAAAGAAGAACAGCCAGGAAACTTCATTAATACTATATAAAAACAAATTTTAAATATAAATACTGCATATTTTATACAAGAATATATAATTCCAGAGATTCTACCGCTACCACGAGGCTCTTCAAGAACGAACGCTTCGAGGCAACCCAGCGCTGGCGGCCGCCAACCAGAGCGCAGACCAAGCACGCCCGAGGACGCCTTATGGACTCATAATAAGACAGTCTTTTATACAATTGTATAACATATTTTTGATATTCTTCGTGTCGCTTGCGATTTTCCCCGCTGTTCACTCAGGTGAGATTATTAGAATTGTTTCATTAAGAGACTTATTTAAATTTACTTTATAAGATTACATGCACGAGTCCGGTACAAATTCAGAAACTTCTCAGTGAGAGTATGCCTTTCTTTTTTTTTGTTTTTTTTTTTTTTTTTAGAAAAATTGGTTTAAAATCTTTTTTTTTCAGATATTAGCCCGGTCACAGCAGGCTTTCTCGGCAACAACTTTGTCCGTTTCACATGCTTTTTGACCTTCAACTTCACAGCCATGATTGGAAACATAACTGCCAGTCTCTGGCAATATGTAAGTAATTGTAATATCTAAATATTAATAGATAATTTTCTGAACCAAAACCCTCCAGATTGATAATTTCCTTATCCCTATTATTAACAAAAGATACACCTTCATTATATATTCATTAATGGTAAGAAATTGATAAAAGCAAAGTCAAATTATTTTATTTCAAAATGTGTGCCACACTGCACTTATTAAATTGTTATATATAATATCCCAAGGTACAAGGTCCATGAAAAAGAACCGGCGAAACTCCATGGATACTCTTTTAACTCATTTATTACATCACAATAATCCATGGTATTGAGTCTTTCAATCAGTCATAATTGATATGTGGGAATAAATTAGAATTCAAGTCAAGCCTGGTACCAAGAATAACCAACCGCCGCTACTAGCTCCACTAGTTCTGCTGCTCTCACACTTACAAGGACTTTTAACATTTAAAACCATATCTATATAGTGCCTTCGAACCAAGTATACCAGTAGATTACACCTCGGAAGTAATGACAGTAAAGTAACATGTGTAGAATTATCAACAAGTTTATAATTGCCAAACCCTCCCTATCACCAGCATATCCTTTAATACAGTCAACCCTCCTATAACGCGGTGAGTGCGTACCGCGTTATATGGAAACCGCGCTATAAGAAACTCGGATTTAACCGTACAAAACAGGCTAATTCGTAGCGCGTTCTATGGAAACCGTCTACCGCGTTGTATGGAAACCGCGCTGCAAGAGACTCAGAATAAGTACAAATCACATTATTCGTACCGCGTTATATGGAGACCAATAAATACAAAAGACAAGATAAATTATAAATTATTTTTATTGAATTGAAGAGTTCATATAAGGAAATGATGAAAAAATCTTTCAACACTCATCCTCACTGTCAGATATGAGTCGCCTAACTCGCCTTCTTTTAATGGGCAAAATGTCTTCCTCACTTGGTTGATCTTCACATTGGTTTTCGATTGTAGCTTTTTTTTCTAACTCCACTAAAATCTCTCTTTAGGGAGCTAAGCAATTTCTCAAATCTCTTTTAAACTTTGCGCTGCGCACCGTTGAATGATCAGTTTCAATGAAATGAAGTTCTAATTCTTTAGCCAAATTTAGCCCTTTTTTCACATCTTGTAAATCGAGGTTTGGCACCCATTCGTTTTCCTTATTTTCGTTTACCAATGCATTTGAGGTGTGTGCATCAATTAATTCCATCAGTTCCTCCTCATCTAAAGTTTCTTCCCCGAGTACTAGTTCTTTTACATCCTGATGGTTTACTGCAAATTCTTCATCGTTTAAACGAGAAGCAATGTTTACTATTTCTGTAACTGGGAGTAAAATTGTAGAATCATCTTGTATTGCTTGAACCATTTGAGGTAAAAGAGGTTTCCAACACGCATTAAGCGTTGATGGTTTAATTTCCGCGCAATAGTTCACGCGACAATGTAGTCAAAAGATCACATATATATATATATATATCTTTCATGTTACAGTTTCGTTAGACACACACAGCATGGCACGCTGTCGATGCGAAACTATTTAGTTAATAGAAGTGGAAGATAGCGCATGAGGAGCCCCACCCGTGAACCACGCTGATATAAACATATCCAGTTAAAACCATTCATTGGGTGCACGGAAAGAACTGATGGGACGTTGTTGAACGGAAACCGCGCTATAAGAGTACCGCGTTATAGGAGGGCTGTCGCAATTTCAGCTCCGCGTTATATGGAAACCGCGTTCTGAGAGTACCGCGTTATAGGAGGGTTGACTGTATTACTATAATCTATCTAAAATCTGAATGTATAGTTATTTTTATTTTTTTCAAAACATTCAATAATATTTGAAAATATTAAAAATAACTATATTTATTTTATTATTATAATTCAGTGATAACTCTTCCTATTAAAATGTATATCTTATCTCAATTACTGTTCATATTTATAATAAAAGTATTTTGAAGTATTTTCGAAATACTTCAAAATAATAAGGTTTTACTGTACTTAGTATTGTCCAACATAAAACATATTAAAATATACACATTTCAGCCGTCTCCTCGTTGGCTGGTAGTCTTCACAACTCTTCGAGTCCTGCTGATACCGTTCTTCCTGTTCTGTAACTACCACCCCAAGGGTAGAAATCGAACACTACCAATACTGATCAACAATGACTGGGTGTACTGGCTGATGTCGGTAGTCCTGGGATGGAGCTCCGGACACGGCAGCTCACTCGGCATGATGTATGTCAGCGGGTAAGTTCAATACATTTGCTATATATCTATATAGTTTGATCAGATAAAATAAATAAATTCTTGTTAATATTATTACTATTGTAGAGTATATATGTCTATTTGAGGCATAGGCTTTTGTTTTTTTTTCAATATATTATATAACCATTAACAACTGACAAAAAATATTATAAATATAATGTAAATTCGTCAAGTCAAGTACTTATACGATAGCCCAGTTGTTAGAGCGACAGGGACTGACTCCCAGAGGTTTCCGATTCGACGTCCTCTGTACATTAATATTTCAAGTTATATTTGTTACAAATCCTATAAGCATCTTATTATTGAAACGCCGAACCAGTATCCAAATGTATTTATAAACTTTGAACATGTTTTGCTATTGTAATCATGTTTATAAACACATAGCAACAAGCATAATATGACTTAATTATAGAATAACGAAGTTGTTCCCGGAAGTTTAAAGTTCTGTTAATTAAAATTGATTTAATAACGAATTTTTAAAGAAGACCAGTGTTTTTTGTACTCGTCATTGATATGTATGAGATTTTATTTTAATTCTTGAAACTTCCTCTTAGAGGGTAGAAAGTTAAAAAAAAAACTTTCGTTGACCAAGAGTTCATGCATGCAAAAAAAAAATTCTTAGAGTACAACCTCCGAAATTTATAATTAATTTATCCACCATTTGCAATTAAAACTAAAATCCGCTTCTTTTATTATAAGTATAAATTATAGATACGTGTACTGTTTTTGAAGAAAGCCATTTAAGATTACTTACAATTTCAGTTTGTAAATTGATTATTTAATTTGACCGTTACGAGGATAGCCATATAGATTAAAATGTATAGTGCTGACATCTCATGAATGATTATTGTAAACTGCAACAAGAATTGTAGGAGTTTGATATATTTTCAATAGATGGCGTCAGTGTCGCCTTTATATTATTATATACGCTATATTCATTGGAATGAAATGAGAATTGGTGACTCCAATGGCAGAACGGTTGCATGTTATACTCAGAGTCCTTGGTTCAAATCCCGGTTCCGTTAGCATTTAAATTTTATTCAAACTATATTGTAAGTTAACACATATTTTATATTCCCACTTCCAACGCAGTGGCTTCGCTAAAACACGGTGTCGCCACATTTCTTCAGTGGGTAAATAATAGCTTTACTAAAACACACGCGGGCTTTATCAATAAGTCTGTGTGCACCTAAGTATTGCGACAATCATTTTACATATATTTACTTTTAGACTTTGAAGTACAAAGCTAAAAAATATTTTAGTATTATTAAAAACTGCTAAAATTCTAATTAGTAAAACTTTTAAGGAATGTTAGAAAATTGTTTTTGAAATGCAGGGTTCAGTTTGATTTCACATAAAATAATAATACTTTAAGAAATTTGCCTCTCCCTTGATCATTAATTAGATATCTCCTTGAATTATACATCATCTTACATGAACAATAGTTGATTAATATCAATTTAACTTGACTACATTTACATTTTATTTTCAGTTTCGTTATACTTTTGATAAGTTTTAATTTACCGATATTCAATCTTTTATATAAATATCTATAAACATGTATAGCCATGTGAATCTTATTTAAATTTGAAATAAATATAGACTGTACAACCACTTGTTTTCTGGGACATATATAAGTGAGTGTTTGTGTGAATACTTATTAAGTGTGTGTGTGTGCAGCACGGTGTCCCCGGAGCACGCGTCGACGGCGGGCATGGTGGGCGGCGCCACGCTGGTGACGGGCATCATGGCCGGCATCACCTTCTCCAAGTTCTGTCCGGCGATCGTGTCCCTGTCGTGGTGGGACGGTATGTAGCGTCTACTCACGTACATGGGAACGTTCTGGAACGTTCTCGTGCGTCTTAAGTGAACGGAGCGAGCGCGTGTGCGTTGAAGACTCGTGTTGGATTATAAGTGAAGTGTGACCCCCGCCTTACCGCGCCTTATGCTTGCTTGCACGATGTTCCTTTATGTATAGCTTATCCGTTTGACTTGTATAATGGATATTCAAGATTTATATGATTCTTGAAAAGTTTGAAATACAATTATCGACACCCTTTGTCCGACTAAGATATGTAATGTAAAACAATTTACAGCCCTTTATTCATCATCATCAGGAACTTTTGTTAGATCGCAATCAAATGATAATTCTATATGTTCAAGAGTCTTAAGGATTCATTTTTTATATTAAGTTATCAAACTTATATACTTTTTATGTGACAGAAAAATATTATGCAAAATATATGGATGAAGTTTATATTGTAAATGAAATTAATAATTGACATCAAATAATTGAATTAACAAAACAAAATGTATGGAATTGGTTTGTCTCAATGAACTTGACTTATGTAATTATTGTTGAATTTCTAATAGTATATTGTATCCAGTACAAATTGTTGACAATCATAGACTTTTTTTAATTATTATTGGTGTAAATGTTAAATAAATTAATATTTAAATTTTTATCCATAAAAATGATAGTTTATAAACGGAATGTTAAAAATAATTTGATTATGATGGAAATGTTGATTTTAGTGGTTTATTTTTCAATAATTCATTTTTGATTCCTAATTTACGTCATTAGTACAATAAAATATTGATGCAAAGTGCTACTACAATTAAGATGGCTTTTAACAAAATTAAATTAGCTGTTATTATGAATTAAGTTTTATATAACGACAGCAGACTGTAAAACTTAGAAACATACAAGAACTGAACATACAATAAAGAAATATTGCTAATGTAACATTTTAAACATCGCTAGAATAGAACGTTATTATAAAAATAAATAATATTGTATTATTAGACCTTGTTGAATATTTGTTTTGAAAAATATAATTGTATGTTACGTATGTAGTCAAATATGAAATTTAACTACTAGAACATTTCAACCACAACTAAGAATTCCTGAGATAAATTATGATTGAATGATAAAAAAAAATAAAAATGACACATCACACTGCAAACGACGTTGAAATATATATGCTATTTCTAAAAAAGGATACATTTTTAAATCAATTAAATATACTAATAATATATTGTATTACAGGCTGATTCACTGACAGCCGGTTTTTGGAAGGTTTTGATTGGCTGTCAATCAACCAATCAGAAAGGTTAACACCGGATGTGACTGCCTATATTTATATTTAGGTATACCTATGGTTTGTCTGAGCTGTTTTAGATATTCACTAACAAAGGATACCTTCTCAATAAAACCTAAGTTAAAATTATCAAATGTTAACTGAACAATCCTCTTTGTAGATTTGAAATCTATGTGACATTGGCGAACCGTTTGATGTGTTTTGAAGTGAAATGAAATGAATTAATCAGCCTTCAAGAAACTCCAGTTTCATTATATTATTTCAAATATATAGATCATGGATGGAGTTGTCAAGACATCTCCAATACCTTTATTATTTAATAAAACGCACAGGAGATATAAAACATATTTGTCCGTGTCGTATAGTTTGTAATATAATCTGCAGATGTAAAGTTTTGTGTTCAAAGACCAAATATTACTCTGTAATGAACAAAGTGAAGTGTTTTTTTGTTTGCTTAAGACTAGATCATATTAATTTTTATTTAAATAAAGTTTTTTTTTTATTATTTTTGTTTTTTTTTTGTTGGTTACCTTTGGTTGGTAAGTTTCAAATCTTTTTTATCTGTATTTTATTTTTATTTTTTTTGTATTTATACATATATTGAAATATAAAAAAATATCTTACAATTAATTATATAGTGATTTAAGTAAATGGAACATCAAGAAAAAAAACATCATTATTTGATACACGTGGCGGAAACTTTTATTCAAATATTGTAATAAAAACAATGTTTGAAATACTCCAGTGACAATATCATATACATATAAGTTGTGGATACCATACAATGGTATATAAGGAAATAGTAAAATAACTTCATAACTAGCTTAGCTTTAACTTCAAAATATTCATATAACTATAGATATTCTAAAATATACTCTCGTCGCTAGACACGTACCTTCTCTCTCACTGCCAGTTTTACACTAAGCCATCACACTCATAAAATTTATATGAATTTTGACTCTTTAAACTATTTTCAACTTTATATACCTTGTATTACAGTCTAAAGTAGCGTATATCGATATTTCTTCTTTACTTACTCTCTATTAAGCAAATTAATATCTATTGTAGATTCACAGGGCTATTTAACAATATTTAATAACCCTGTATTTAAGATTGTAATCTCTTTATGGCTAACTCACTTATAAAATGCACTCCTAGTAGAGTCGAAGGCTGTGAAGAAATAGCTTTAACCTTTCCAATGTAGACGCCCTATTAGATCATATGTATGAAAATCAATTGAAAAATGCATATTTATAACAGTTTTTTTTCTGATACATATAAAGATATTGCTTTTAATGTTTTGGTAATTTGTCCTTTTACATTTGATAAAAAAAATTACAATTTGTGTCAAATAATATGCGTTTTTCATTTGAATTACTACATTTCCTTATATTTCACACCTTCGAGTACAAATTAGTCTATGATTTATGGACCTTTTACTTTTTTTTGTGCTTAAAATGGCACCGGTATGTTGCGGAAAGTAATATGTACTAAAAATGGTCCAGCGTAGAATATTTTTTATAATATAATGTGTATAAATATAAGACAATTAGAGGTTGCAAGTGTATATACATGTACCAATTATATCCTAGAAAATCCTTAAACATATTTAAATAATGGAAAAATTTATACAATATGAAATAAATTTTCAAATTTTTGTCTGGTAAGTTTGGTTAATTTATTAAATACTTGCAATTATCTCATAAAATACATAAAGAAAAAAGAACGAATGTATGTGCCAGATTTTTAAATACCTATTTTCCTAAAAATAGATCCTCTTTTTTTTAATACGAAAAAAACAATTGCTTTTGGTAGAAATTTGAAAGTATAGGTTTTTTTTGTAAAACAAAACCGAGCTATGGAATTAAAAACATTGTGACAATAATATGAAGCCGTACATCCAATATTAGTAATATTTTTTCACTTTTCCATATTGTAATGGTTTGTAATTGTAACACAAATAAATAATAATACTCTTTCACTTCATACAATAAACACAGATATGGGAAGGTAGTGTTTTATTTTAATTTCCTTTTGTTCTACGGATAAAAATGTAAAACGTCAACAAGTAGTCAATTGACTTTGTCAGTCATTTGTATATGTGAGTAGAACCATTTTACTAGATTTGAGATGGTAAAAAGGTTTTGCCTTATGCGTGTGTGGGTCAGGTTAGTAACAGTTGACAGCTTCAACATAAAAAGAGTTACAAGTCTTCTACCAACCTTTCTCATTGTGATAATCAGTACTCTCAGTCAGGCCATATGGAATCAATGATTTGAAAAAAATAAGGACAAAGTTTCTTAGCAATCCATGGATTCACCGTGCGGGTGCCGGGCCCATCGCGTTGCAGGGAGAGGAGTGCAAACAGCTCCTGGGACTTGCGACCCACGTGTAGGTTTAAGGAGCCCCCTTTAAAATGCGCATTAACGCTCACCTCAACTGGTTGCGCTCCTCTCCCTACCTAACCAAATTTGGAATGAACCTACCAATACCAGGCCAAGATCTTTAAGTAGGTTATAGAGAAATTTTGCTGTTATACATCTCGCTCCCGTACAAATTAACTATTTACCTATTCCTGGTCAGTTCGTAATACTTGTTTACTTTAATTGTGTGATCTTTGGGGATGTTAGTTTCCCACGGAACAGTAAGCTCCACAAGTATCACGGGCTTTAACTGTCTAGAGTACAGGAATATGTGCGGTCTGGATGACGAGACAACAATATCCTCAGGAATTCTATACTGTTTTTTTAAACGAGCCTTCTTTAATGAACTCTATGAATTTTTTGGTGGTTGTTATACCCTTTTGCGCTCTAGCTACTGAAAGACTAACCACTTCACGTATGATTTCCAATACTTTATCATGGCGCCGCGAGTATTGACCTTTTTCCAATAGCACCCTACACCCTACCAACAAGTGTTTAGCCGTTCCTACTGCCTTCCCACAGATATTGCAAGACTTTTCGGTAGCTTTACCCCATCTTACTAAATTACTTTGATCTGGGAGAGTCATTTGGAATGCATTTAGATTAATAAAGCTGGAGACCAATCATGAAGTAAGGTGCGCCACCTCAATGCTAATGGAATACAAAAGTCGCCTATGGTCAAAGAGGTTCATATAGTCATAGCGGTTGTTTGTAGTTAAATAGAGATGGAGATGGTTACTTATACGCTTAAAATAAAGCGCTTTTTATAATTTACTTTTATTAATAATTTAGATTTCATTTTTTAAGAATTTCATACTTGAAGTACCTACAAATATCTAAGTTTCATCCTCCGCTAAAATTTTGTAATTGTAGTTTATAAAAGAAAATAATAACAACCTATCGCGAAAATTCTTTAACAACAAGAATGCGAGTCTAGAATTTCGTTTAACTATAAGATAGGTATTTTATAAGTTATATCCATGATAAATAAGACATATATTTTCGAATTGGAAAACTACCCCAATGGCAATGCTGACGGGCTAAAGTATTTTGTTTGTAAAATATATAGATATATAAATTCAGGTGCAACAATTGCCAGTTGTTTCAATATTTCTAGGCCATTTTGTTATATTGTTAATTATTGTGGTAAATAAAATAAGACATTTAACAAAAGTTAATTTATTGTGTTATAAATAAAGAAATAAATAGTCAATAAATAAACTATCTATACACTATCCGTTCGTTCGTGGGCGTAGATATTTACAATGTGCTGATGAGGTAATATGTTTTAAGAAGAGGATGATGATTTAACAATGGAGGACACGCTGGAGTAGCTTGGTGACTGGTTAGAAGATGAAGAGGCGCTGGATTCACCGGGATAGTACGAGCTGTACGCTAGCTGGGTGGGGTCCCATACTCTGGCATAAGGACCGGAACTGGCTGGCTCCCATTGAGGACTATAAGAATCTTGAGGTGCGGACGCTGGAGTTGAGGGTGGTCCATATTGAGAGGCAGGAGGTCCATATTGAGCGGCGGGAGGTCCGTCTGTAGGTGCCATCATCATTGGCATAGCTGTAAAAAATATATATTGGTAATGTCGAAAAAATAGCAAAAAAGGTTTATATTTTTGTCTATCGTATTACCTCCTTTCTTCATAATCAAGTTGTATACGAGGAATCCGACGACAAGAGTGATGGCCAGTTTGCTGAGAATGAGTGCCTTGACCGCCTTAATACCAATAATAGCCACCAAAATTGGCATCAGCGCCTTCATCTTCAGCTTCATAAGAAGAAGAACTGGCAGCAGCAGCTTTTTCTTCAAGATACCACGAGCTACAGAGAAAAGTATTATAATAATTAAGTGTGCAAATTGATTTTGATTTAAAATTATTATTGATGTACGCTACCTTCACCATTTTCTGCCTCTGTCTCAGGGAAGTCTACATCAAATCCTCTGTCAGCGCGGTACGAGACCTCCGCGTTTTGGAAAATGAACTCTGGCAGCTGAACCCTGAACTCATTAGAATTGAGAATTCTTCCAACGCGGTCGAAAATCACTTTGTCGATATTGTTTTCGTCTAAGGCTCTAGCAGACTCGGAGGTGACGCCCAGTTTCGTATCCAGGAAGGAAAGGACTTTCACCTTAAGACATGACATCGGAGATTCTGTTTCGAAACAATCACTAATTACACTGTTCAGAAGATCATCACTTGTGCCTAAACGAGAGGTTTCAATTTCATTGTCCTTGATAGCGTAACTGTGTACCAGGGCAGCAGAGGCCAGGAGGAGGCAAAGACACTTCATTTTCACGGTTCTCACTTTGTCATTAGATTTTATTAATTAGACGTACTTCCCGTCCGGTTAATGGAGCAACAATGATTTAATTTTTCAATGGGCTTGGTTTTTATATGTGATCCTTTGGACAGCAAGGCACGCGGCTCCTACTCGCCTTCTGAATACTAATCGCTTTCATACTTGGCAAACTATTTAATTTCATTTAAGAAAGTCCTGATGGTGAGAGTGCAATATTATTGATTAATATTTTATTACATTTTAACCCATATTAATAAATGGAACACACACAATTAAAAGTTTAAAACTTCTCAAATGTAACCAAATAATAAACACTGTTGCTTACTTCAGTTTGTTATATTTAGATAAAAAATATATTATATTCATGTTTATTCCTATTCAATAATAATTATTCAAGACAAGTTGTTTAATCGCATCTTTATTTGGTTTTAAATTAAACATGCGTACAGGTGCAGCTCTCACTGTCCGTCTGTACATATCAATCACAATTTCAAGTATTATCATTACTTAAATCTTTGGAACTCCTTAATGTTCTTTTATATAACTATTATTTCGGAATTACGGACTCGTTACGTGCATTAAATGCTATTATCAAGTTCTTGTCTTTACGTACTTTGTTTCTCTAACATTTTATTTATAAATTTGATCCACATTAATGTACTGTTACGTAAATTATACCATAAGTTATGTAAACAAAGCTAAATTTATTGGCCATATAGTTCTACTTATTTATAAAATTTTAAAACGTAAAAATTTTGCTCAGCTCATTTTAGATTATAAAAAATAATAATAAAATTTTAAGCGAACGTCACATATTTTTTAATTACTTAATAACATTTTACTTATTTTAGTATTATTAATGGGTAATAAATTAAAGTTCTTGTATGAGTTACAATGACTTGTTCGTGGAAAAAATATTTTTTTCCTTCCAATGTAATGGTTGACAGCGTGTCGATTGAAGTTTATTTGTATTATGTCATATATATTCTAGTTCTTGTAATTCTTGTTTACTATAATAAAGTAGATCACCATTCTAGGAAAGTGAAACTCATTGTTTAACAAAAAGCTCGCGTGTATATCTGTTTGTTTCATTATGCAATAAGGGTTGGTATCCTCTTAGAATGCACACCGCGCCGCCATTTGCATTAGCCGCCATGTCCGGATTGTGAAATTACTGTTTCACTTCCGCTTGGCAGCCATTGAAGTGAAATATTAACATTAAAGTTGATATTTGGAGTGACGTTATTTAAAAACAATTGTTATTGTATTCGAAAGGTACAGCAGGCCTATCATAGTTTCAAGAAGTTTTATTGCAATATTACAATAATATTACTTTGATTCGTACTATGAGATGAAAGACGTCATCAAAACTTCTTATCGAAACATTATTAAAGTAATATTACTTTTAGAACAAATACGAAAGTAGAGTTACTGTAATATTGCTATAAGCTAGAGTTAATTTAAGGTCTGCCGGTAGGACATTTTACGGTATACTAGCTAAACCTACATTGCCTATTTTCTTAATGCCAAATTTAATAACTTTTTTATATACAAGTTCAGTTAATATATTTTAAATTAACTGTAAAAAATTATATGTTTCAGTATATCAAGGTTTTTGTATTTTTCATACGTCAAAACCACTAGATTTTTTTTGTATATAAAACATATTTATTAAAATCAAATGTATATTTATAGGTATCTGCCATTTTAACGGTTTTTACGTGATTGTAAATATAATAAAAATTAATTTACTTAATCTACGCACTAGTTGATTTTAATGTTGGCTGCTTCTCGTAGCAAATTTCGTAGCAACAAGCGTTACATTGTAACGCTCTAGACCCGCTTTTTAATATATATATGTAAAATATATAATAAATAAATACATATAATATAATTATGTATATATAATACAGTGTATAATATATCAATTACTGCCAAGTTAGGTAATAGGTACAGACTAACACAAATACCGTAGTTCCGTGACTTACATGCCAACGAGTCGCCAAATTGAAATCACTGTAATTCTTAACTCAGACTATAAACATATTATCAAAGAAAAAAATACTTTATATTACATTAATAAGATCAGTAATCGCTTGTTTGGTGTTTTAGAATGCGGTAAGGCCTTCTACAGACGTAGTAGGTATCATTTTGGCCCTAGCATTGAACACAAGCAGAGCAATGTAATAATTGCTTAAACAGACCTCGTTCTCTTTGGTCTTTGTCTAATTTCAAACAGTGCTATAAAATAACATGTCACATGTGTAACCACCCTTAGTGATAATCGATCTTTATATCTGTGCTAACGCTTCCTCAGTGGGTCACCAGGCTACGAGCTGTGGATATCCTGAGCTGAATAGAATTACAATGAGGCCCTTATTGATATGAAGGGAATCTGACATTTTATATTATGACCCACAAATACATAAAGTTATTATTATCCGGAAAGTTATTTATATTTTGACGTTATTGGGCTATTGACAAAAATCTCATGTTTCGTGTTTTCTTTTGTTTTATAAATACACTTTAATATTACTTCTTCGTATGTATATCAATTTTCATTTATATCTAATATAAAGAATAAACCTTAACTCCGATCTTTTGTTATTATGACCCACAAATACATAAAATTATCATTTTATATTAAAGTTATTATTGAAAAAAGAAAACAGAAAGTTATTTTTAGTTATTTTGACAGTATTAGGCTGTTAAGAAAAAATCCCGTACTTTTTGGGTATGTTATATTAAATGTATTTTTTTCAACTTCGTTATTCCATTCAAGTGCTATCTTTTTGATCTTACTATCTACATAAAAATATATTATATAGCTTGGTTAGTTAGTTGATTTAAATGTTCAGTTATTTTTGTGAAAAAATGTAATATAGTCACTTTTAATCTAACCTAACCTAAATGTATTCCAAACGATCATTTCTTTTGTATTGTTTTTAATTAATT
The DNA here is from genome assembly GCA_963555665.1 of Dircenna loreta. NCBI lineage: Eukaryota > Metazoa > Arthropoda > Insecta > Lepidoptera > Nymphalidae > Dircenna > Dircenna loreta. The sequence continues at coordinate 10,629,100 of OY743099.1, read as the reverse complement.
AAACTTAATACACACAATACAAAAGAATATTTATAATGTATTTATTTAATTAAAACATTATGATTTCTAGAACTTTAATTATATATACACCCTTAACAACTGATTCGTAACAATTTAAATAACAGTGAAAATATATGTTTAAAATAGGGTACCTAGAAAGTAGGACATATAATAAAAAAATACCTTTTTCATTAAATAACTTTAATTAATAATAATAATAATAACAATAAAAATTTTAATAAGTAGGCAGTTTACTACAAACAGGAATATTTTTGAAGATTTTAAAACAAAATACCAACAGAATAAAAGTTTGTATTTGAAGTTTTTTTTTAAATTCCTGTCAAAATATTTTTAAAGCATTGGCTTATTTTAACAATGCTATGCTGAAAAAATGTGAATAAATTTGATAAAAACTTTTTTTAAAGATTATTCTGTGACATAAAGTTTTTTATATATTTTAAAAATACTGTCCTATTGCCTTTTAATAACGAGTTTATAACATAAAGTCAAATTTAAATAGATTAAAATTTCACAGTAAAATTTTATTAGCCCTACTTTTTTTTTATAAAACGTCAAACTACCAGACTGCATGTTTCGAAACAGGGTTGGATCCAGAGGAGAGACGCCAAGAAAAACCTTGGATACTCTCTATAATTATTATATTACGCATAAATAATTTAAGTCAATTTTTATTATTTCTTCAGAAATTTACAAGAAATGTATCTAAATGCTATTAAATGTTTATGTTTATGTGCGTTTTGTGTGCGTCCTGAACTCTATACCTGGAATCTCAGACACCGTTGTAGGTAGATGACACATATATCTCGTCTTCTCATATGAATCCAATTATACGCGAGTTAAATCCGTAATAAATAATTTTATTTAGACATTTTAAATGAGCATAGAAGGAAACGATATATATTGTTAGAAAAATGTCTAATTATAGAAATATGAAAAGAATATAATATCTCTATTAAATAAAAGCCCATTACAATATTTTTTTTGTTTTATTTTAAGTTATTTCCTTTGTTTTACAAACGTTTGTTATAATTTATCAACATAAGTTGCTTCAATACATTTACTTTTATATATTTATGCGCATTCTGTCTGTGAGTGTGCTTTGAATTTGAAAAAGCTTTCAGAGGAGAAAGTTTTCTTGAATTATTTATGTATTGAGATATTTACTTTCAAATTCGGAAATAAGGATATAAATAAATGTGTTGGTTTTGATGTTATTTTTCATTTTTTTAAATGATATTACTAATTTATTCTTACATATCAATTGACTGAGTTAATAGTCAACTCTACAAAAATTATAAATCCTAAAAAATGATAAATAAATAAATAAAAAGAGTTCATGGAGTTTCTTGGCGGTTCTCTTTCGTGGACCTACATTTATGAACTGTGCTACTATAGTGCTGTTTGCAAAGCAGTGTAGGTACGTCTACTTAATTATGAATTTTCGACTTTGAACACAAAAACGCTATTTTAATGTTCAGCGAATATTCATAACGTCACAATGATATTGTTTTATTTGTAAAAAAATATTTCTTCAGAATAAATAAAAACCTTAAATTTTTATAATGATTTATTTAAACAATAAATTACATTCACTCATCACAAACACTCGCTCAATGAAATAAATAATTTCCACACTATTTACATGTACGGTTTCGAAAAACCTTTTTGGTTTGTTCCCGCTCGCTTGATTCATCGGATTTAAAGTAGGGTCATAATTAGATACATTTGTCAAACTATGACCCGAGTCGTCTTGTATTATTGATAAGCGTTGTAAGCCAGCTCTTGAGCTAATTCTTGGGGTTCAGCGTCTCTCCTGTGGCGGGTGGCAGCGTAGGCAGCGTCCCAAGGGCCGTGAGCAGAGATCTGGGGATGGGTGTTGTCTGCCGCGATCTGGGTAAACTATAATGTTATTGGTGGGTAGAGTTTCTTTGTTAGTGATTGGCTTAAACCTGAAGCCTTTTGAAATGTTAATAACGTGGTGCGATAACATGTGCAAGTATAGCAGCAGTGATTGTGCTTGAAACGGAAAGCTATATTAAAAATAATAATAGTAATGCTATCATAAACTTACCTTCTTGCACAATTGGAAGATGGCCAGAGCAACAGAGACAACGAAAGAGAAGAAGGACAGCTGCAGAGCGTTCCATGCCTTCAATCCAAGGACACCGATAGCCAGGGGAATAAGGGTCATGGCTTTCAGGAGCACGAACACAAGAATGGGGACAATGATCTTCTTTAGTTTAGCCTTGCGAGCCTCTCCAACAGAACGGGCGCCTTCCTTGTTGAACTTGATGTTCAGGGATAGTTCATCATTTTCAAGGTTTCTGGGACTGACAGTGACCTTAGTGTCAGCGATGGGAAGTTGGAAAGTGACATCGTGAGATTGGATATAACTCTCGATAGTGTCCATGAAGTCACCAGATGAACGACCAGTGGTCGATTCAGCGCCATTCTTCGTCACCTCAACCGCGTCAGAGATCTATAATTGTTAAAATCGTTAGAAAGTTCAATGAAAAGTAAAATTAATTTGAAAGTTGTTGTAAGTACCTGGAATGTGTCTTTTTTGAAGATACTATCCAATAACGACATGACCTTGTATTTAATGCAAGCCGTGGGGTCAGATCCTTCAGCGCAGCCGGATCTCATTTCTTCAACCATACCATCCATAGCAGTTCCTTTCCAGAATTCAGGTTTGGGAGGCTGGGCTATGGCACTCCCGAATAACGCAAGAACTAAACACACCACTTTCACGGAAGCCATCTTGAATTCTTTGCTCCTAATGTTCACTGGAGGACGATCGGAGAGATTGTGATGGTTTTGTCAAGGACCCAATGGCTTTTATACAGCTATTTCAAATTCAGCACGTAGTCGGCAGTTCCGGTAAGGATTGTCTTTGGTATGTACTACTCGCCCGTCCACTTACGATCTTTTGTCCTTGGGTGGTCGAAGTGTAAGGGAAAGCTATTTGATACATCCCGCGATGGTTTCAAGAGAAAAAGGCGTAAGTCCCAACATTGAAAGTCAATTTAAAACGTTTTAGAAACGTATCTGGCACTTTTTCTGTTGTTTGTGACACCATACCCCGATTTGATGAAGGCGTGATCCAATTGTTTTATCCCTTTCCATCGCTAGACGAATTGAAATGAAAGAAAAGAGAGGCGTAGTGTGCTCAGACGTGGCTGCTTGATATGGATGAGCCGGCGTTGCGCACGCGCAGGTTGCATACGTAAACGCGTCTAAATTGCTATCATTGAACTTGTCACTCCGGAGATAATGTCGTTTATGTTCGCCTGTTATTTTAATTGTGTTCGTAGTTTAAACTCATATGTGACAAAGTTTGTTGTATTTAATTGTTATTTGCTTGACGTTCAGTTAAACATCGTTATTCTAATAATGAAAAAAATATTATTTTAAGATTTAATAAATAACATTTGTGTTTTTACTGATTTCTTCTGAAGATTATATGTCCCAATTTTTTTTTTTTAATTTTATAACTTCATATTGTTTCTTTATGTTAATTACTCACTCATAAATTAAACTTTTCCTGACTAATAATAACAAAATTAACGTTTTTTTATTCACATTTTTCATAATCGGAGATATATTAGGTTTCTCATAGGTTTTCCAAGAAGTGTTTTAGCCTACTAAAGTGTTTTAATTTTAAAAGATAAGATGTAAATATTTACTCCGAACAAACTACTTATCTATAAAATTGAATAAGTTATTGCAGTCCTATATATAGCCCAGAGACAATGCTTTGTGTAAACTCTTTTCAATCAGCAGTATCGTGAATAAGATAAATATAATCTTTATACTATTATACTTGCTTTTATCCTACATCTTTGGCAATACATTTTTTTTTTTGATAAAATGTTTATTTCCGCTGTGGTCAGTATTTAATATAATATTTCATGAAATGATGATATTTATATTAAAGCTCAAACCAGTTTTTAAGTTTACATTTAAAAATATTCTGCTGTAAAAAGTCTCAACATCAATAGTGTAACAAATTTCTTCGAAATCAGTACTTTTCTTAACTCGCGAATATATCAACAGAAAAACAATATACAGACAAAGTATATGATAACATGCTTTTGAAGGTAACGACTTTAAATGATATATTCAAAACATATATTTGTCTAGGGTATTTCTTTTTTAAAAAAAATGTAGTCTTTCAAACAGTCCTAAAAATTAAATATTTTAGGGAAATTCAGCAAAAAAAAGTAAGTACAGGTTATTTTCTTATTTCAAATGTATTTATAATTATTTAAAGAATAAGATCAATGCTATTAATAAATGAACACTTCATTTTTTATCTTATTCATGCTGCTTATTTCTTTTATGTTTTATTCCGGGGGCGTTTCAGACAGCGTAAAAAATAAGTCAGTTAAAATAAAGAGACAGTTGAATTAGCGGTGAAAATATATATTATTTTCCTATTATATTATTCTTCTGTAATAAATAGTTAAGTATAAGTAACATTTAATTTAAATTGGATAAATGGTAAAAAAGATAACGGACCCAACAATATTAAGTTTATTTGTACATTTGATTTAATATATATAAATTTGTTTGGTTAAGGGAGAATACGAACCACCTGGTGGAACCACTTGTAACATCCTCTAGCAGCAAGGAAGTATATTTCAAGGATTTTCCCCATATCTATCTGTCTATTTTTCGTCTCGTCTTATTATCTTTCGATCTTTTGTCGATTATTTGTCAAAGGGTTAAGCAGCTATTTCATTATCCAATTTACTAAGCAATAGATTAACTTCTAATTGTCTAGAGTAGTAATATTATTGTGAAAAGGCTGCTAGTGAGCTAGAGCTCCCATCAGCAGACCCACCATGAACTCTTATAGCAATATTACAATAACCTTACTTTAGAATTCGTCCTCAAAGTAATATTACTTTCATAATATTTCAATAATAAATAATAAATTCGTACCATGAAGTGGGTTTTGATGTTTGAAATATTAATGTAATCTGGTTTACTGTAATGAAGTCATATTTTTGGTTAAATTTAATTTTAACTAAATAATACAAAAAAACCTTTAAATGTTCTTTGTCATGTGATTGTCATTTAAAACAATCTCTACCACATAATCAAAGTAACGAACAATTACTTTCTCTAACAGCGGAACTCAATCACAATCGGTCAAGTAATTAGTATGCGCGTGGCACAGAGCGACAGAAATATATAGAGGCACCTCCAGTAATGAGGTTATCTTCAAGGCAGTAAAACGTGGTAAAGACGGTTCATTTAATTTTAGTTTTTTAAGATTTTTCTAATGATCTCTTTTCTTAATTGGGCATTTATAAAATCAGAATATTGAGCAGGTGTGGACACAGCTATTATTTCAATAAAATGTTATCGAAGTTTAGGTATTCTTATACAGAATAATACCGGCGATTTCCCGGTTTTTGATATTTTTAATCATTTCTTTTCGTGAATTTTCCTAAATGCTTATTTCATACAATCCTTGGCCTTTCAATTCAAATTTCAAAAAAAAAAAATATTTTTTTTTAATAATATGGGTATTAAAGTAATTTGTCTGTAAGTATATACATGGCAGGGCCTAGTAAGGATGTTGACAGTTTGGGAGGCAGAGTGCAAAGAGTTTGTAATGTTATAAGGTCATATAGATTAACAATTAAAAATAATAAAAATATACTTTCTGACACAAAGTTTCAGTTGAGTCTTGCTGAATGCTATTTTCTCAAAAACACCTGGACTGGTTATCGTATAATTTTAACAAATTAATAGAGTGACTCGTAAAAAAGTATAGGTATAGGTATAGGTTTTATTTTATAAAGGTATTTTCCTACAGACAATAAAATGTAAAACATAAAATTCCACGTCACAAAGTATAATTAAAGAGTTTTATATTCGACATAAAATAACAATGATAACGCGAATTAATTTTGCTATCTTGTTTAACAATGTAATTAACCTACAATATAATTCGTTACTAAGCAGTTTTAATGATGACATCATTCATGCAAACACACCGTTCAAACACTTGACTAAATACTTCAAGCGTCAATAGTTTTCAATGTGAACTGCATTCAAACCCACGCATTGCTGCCAGCATAAACGTAATAATAAATTCACTGCCACACTTAGGAAGCGCTGACAAACCAAAACTATGGAGCGAAGCCTACACTCGTATGGTGATCGTAATAATTGGGTGCGTAGAAACCGTTTAGTTCATCGATTGTCACCACACAGGGTGGACAGAGTTATGTGATTGAAGGAAAATCAGTTCAGTGGCCCATTTGATACTTTCAAAATCTTTTTGCGATCCTTATAAGGTTTGCCATGTCTAAGTTGAACGTAACAAATTTTAATAACAGAGCCGGAAGCCCGTTCAAGAGGAAAGATGATGAATGCAAAGATGATGTAAGAGTTAAAGAAGAAGTTCTTCAGAAGACAGCTCAGGATATACAGAAGGAGAGAAAAAATGAGCTGTTACAAAAAGCACATAAGAAGGCAGCAGAATATCAATCAAATAAACCAAGTTCGGGAGTGTTCACTGAAGTGGTGACGCACGGAGCATTTACTTCAAAGAAAGAGAAGGAGAAGTCACCTAAACTAGAGAGTGTATCATCTAAAACAAACGGTGGAAGCAATTCAAAATCTCTCCTCGGTTTTCCCTCTTCAGCAAACGATTTAGCTTTAGACGCCAAAACAGATCTTGAATCAGATCCAAATATTTCCAAAGAAGTCAAAGAGAAGGTAATTGAGAAGTTGTTTGCTTTAGTGTCCATGGTTCAGCACACGTATGAGTCGAAAGTACGAATAATGACAGAGTTTGATAAATTCAAGGATATTCATTTAAAGAATGAACATCGACGAGAGAAGGAACACTCCGAACAGCTATACAAACTGAATATGAATTTTCAAAATGAAGTCATACAATCTATTCAGCAATTGAAGAGTGAGATTGACATAACGAGACATTTTTCTAATCATTCAGACGAAATAATTACACCTGGTTTTAAAGATATTTCTTTAAATTACGATTCAGGAGTATCACAAACATTTGACCAATATACAAATAACAGTGACGCAACGTGAACTAACGTTTGAGTTTGACTCATCATAATATATTTAATGGTTTAATATTATAGTTGCTTATAAAAATAAAATACATTTAAGAACGTTGTTTTATTTAGTTATATTAGATTAAGATAAATCAAGGTTTTGATAATTAACTAAATTATTTAAACATGTAAAGATTTTAGTCGTGGGTTAGTATTTATTATAAATAATTAATAACATTTATCATTTAAATTCTTGAAGATTTGTGAACGTACATTACCTTTTAAATAAGTTTAGTTTATATTTCTATTAAAGTTGACAGTATTGGAGTTTAAAGTACCTTTATTTATAAGATTTTGTAGAGAGAGTGAGGGAGGGGAGTGGGGCTGTCAAACAGACAAAATAAATATAAAAATATTAAGTAAAAGATTGAGGTATAGTTCTTGAAAGGACCTGTACGAAGAATTCGCTGGCAATCGCTAGTATAATTATATAATAAGTCTAAATAAGTATAATAAGTAATTATATAAGAATCGAATGAAATACCAATAATCAAATATAATGTAAATATTTTCCAAAATATGTATATAATATAAATTTGTACGAACTGACAATACGTCACTATGTAATATGTTATACGTATGATAAATGTCAATACAGGTCAAGCCAACAAGAAGCACTAGTGTACATCACGCCCTCTATCGTGCTGACCTTGCAGCATACGGAACACAGAGTGAGCAATTACTGGTACAGAGTTTAAAGTACACATTAGTACTGACTACTGATAAGTGAAGGCGGAGATTTAAATGAATCATGATGAGTTTAATTTTAGAATCTTTATAAGAAATAAGTATATAGTTTATTTCTATTGTTTATTATACGTAACAGTAAACCTATATATATATAAAATTAACAACACATTAATATGTTAACATTATATATACAATAAATTTTAAATAATAATCTAAACTATACAAACTATAATAAATATGTTTTTCTGTTCTTTCTGAGGCCTTCGTTTGCTTTAAGTAGATTACATTAATCCGTAAGCATTACCATTGCGAATTTCGTGGCCGGGGTTCTTCTTGTATCTTGTATCCTCGTACTTATCAAGTAGACAACAGACAGTTAGTTTCAAATGTGTTAGTATAAATGGGTGTTCCTCAGGTGTTAATTCTTGATCCTTTTTTGTTTTTAGCTTATGCTAACGATTAGCCATTGCCTGTGACTTTGTTAGCTTCCACCTAAAGACTGTAATAGTAAACCTGGAAAACATGACATTAAATCCGTATTAATTCATACTTTTTTTAAACATTCTCCAAGGCTACAAATTCCATACCCGATGTTCAAGTTACTCTATGGCAAGGAGACATGTTATATTGTACTCGACGCTGGACAACAGACAGACAAAAGTTTTAATCTGATATTCTGACCTTCTTAATAAATTATAGCCTATAATTTGCCAGTAGTCGTAGTTGAAGTAGTTTTTGCGTGAAATCCGGACAACGGACAGACAGACAAAAATTGGAAAATGATTTTTTTGGCTTGTGTTACTTCTATGAAGACCCCTAGATTTTTTAGTTTTTTTTTTAATTTTTTAGTTATATGTATACTATATTTGTTGACCAATAAATGTAAGATTATTTTGTACGCCGATGATACTTCGCTTAGTTTTAAAGTAGACAAGAAAGAAAGACGTTTTGAATATAACTAAGTGGATCTTTCTAAGTGATTTTGTGACAAGTAACCTTTTGCTTAATAATTACAAAACCATTTCTTAAAACTATTCTTTAACTAAGTGTTCGCCACTTAGCCCTAAATTTAATTATCTCTTCTTTAGATACATCGTATAATTTTTTCTATACCTCTATATTCAAAATTACAATGGGGCGCTCATATCAACAAACTAACTAAGCGTTTAAGTTTAGCGACATATGCAGTTAGGAAAATTAGTCAGCTAACTGATGTAGCCACTGCTAGGTTGGTTTACTTTGCATGCTTCCATAGTATTATGTCTTACGGAATTCAGCTCTGAGGATCAGGGGCAGATGAAGAAAACATGTTTGTTTGACAAAAGCGCAGCAATACGGAAGCTTGCCTGTTTTTCTTACCAGTTCTTCTCTATGGACCTACTGGACCTACTCTTTGATATATATATATATATATATATATATATATATATATATATATATATATATATATATATATATATATATATATATAGATATTTAAATAGTACTTTAATTTTGATAACATTAGACGCAGGTCGATTCAGTTTTTTTTCTGAAACGTATTTCTATATTTTGAAAAAAATATAATATAATAAAAAATATATCGATACGGAGAGGATTTGAACCCGCAACCTTCGAGAAAAATTTACAAATTAAGCTACCCACAATTTGTGACCTTAATAAAAAAATTGGTCTACCAATCAAAGAGAACAAGAGAAGCACGCTTATTTCTGATTGTGGTGACTTTATTTTTTAAGGTACTCGCCATTTTTCAAGATCAAATAGTGTAGCTAAATCGTATTATCAAATGGGTTCTTAACGAGCGTTTATCACGTTTCATACGATTTTAGCCAAAAACTGTATCTCACCATCAAATTGTTGGTCTATCATTATTTATTATGTATATAATACCTCGATTTAAATATATATTAGAGGAAAATGAGAATTACTGGGTATTATACAGAAAACTAAAAATACGTACCTAAGTATTTATTATTTTACTTTTAATCGATCGATCCTCAATTTCAAAGTCTTACCTATATCGACATAATGACTCATATATTATAAAAAATATTTACCACGGGATCTTTTAGTTTGGTTTTTCTTATATGTACGTATAGAAAAATCTAAACCACAAGCAACATTTTAAAAAATAAGCCTTTTAAATGGCTTTTTTTCTACAATACCTATATATTATTTAATATCATGTTGTAATATATGTTGTTTTTTAGAAGTATTCCTTACAGTCTACTTTAAAGAATACTGTAGAAAAAAATAAATCGAAAATACCTTCAAGGGAGTGTACCTACACTGTACACGGCAGACCTGCGCAGCTACGTGACCTTCACCATGCATGTGCATAGGGATATTGGAGTTAATCAAACTGAAAATTTTGATACTTAGTAAATAAAATTATTGTCGGTCACAAAACGTCAGTTTAGTATTAGATTTAAATCTCAATTAGTATTAAATCCATGGTAAAGTATTTCTACGTCATGACTCACAAGTCATGTTCTGACAAGTTCGTACAATAAGAATCTTGAGATTATACGAGTATGTGAATGTTAGATATATTTCGCTTAAATCTTCCATTTTGTTTATTTAGTAGATAAATAAGCGGCGGGACTAGGGTTGCCAACATTATTTTTCTATATACAGGATATTTTAAAAATATGCTCTATTATTTTAAAAATTATAATATTTTTGTTGGTATGAATAACACATGGACTTTTATATTAATTCAATTGTTTTTTATTGTAGTAGTAATATATTATATAATACATCTTAACCATTATTTAGAAATAACTTTCACGTTGGATCTAAGTTATGTTATATTATGCCCTTGTAATAATAGTAGGTTTTTTCGTGGAGAGCAATTTTACAAATAAAGATGAGTAAAAAAAGTTCGAGCGAAGGAGTTTCTTATGAGCTCGGTTTTTTAAAGTCTATACAGAACTATATATTATAGTAACGATTGCCAAAAAGTGGGACTGAATCAGCGAGCAAGAAGACTCGATACTCCTATATTTAGTCGGACATACGTGTAAGTGAATTTTGCACAGTAATGCCAAAAACTTAGGCGCAAATTAAATAAAATGCGAATCTTTAAATGACAGAGATATACAATTTAAAAGTTCTTTGAATTCTATGATAAATCCCACACGAGGCTAGTAATGTAATCGCACCTTTAGATATTACAAACGAAGGTGGATTTTCTTTTGGATATATATATATATATATAGATGTAAGAATCTAAAATAAGGACAAACTCATTGTTATGAAACGAGTTATGAGTCATTCATCAAGTAAGTATATTCACAGAGTACTATAGATATAGTGCAGACATTTCGGTTTAAGCTACTAGCGCCTTCTAGACTTGGGCCGATGAAACTATTTAAGAATGGGTGGATATTGCGCTTTCCATACGAATTCCTTAGTAAAACTTTTGAATTTAAAAAAGCTATTTATTAAAATTTATTTTATAAAATAACATATTTTACCATTTTTAATTAATAATAAAAAGCTTTTTCAAATGTGCACATTAAAATAACAGCCAATAAAAGGCATAATTATTTATTCAATTAAACAATTCAAACTTTATTAATTAATATAAACATATTGCAAAAAAAATATCAGGTTAAAATTGGTTCACATACTGTTGAGTTCATTTTTAATTAATGGTCTTTTACTAATATTAAATTTATTAATGAGTTTGAAATTGAGCACAATACTCAATAGATGCTAGTATTAATTGTACTAAAAGAATTAAAAACATGATGCGTAAATGGATGCGTAAAGCAATTATCTGTCTGTCTTATATCAACCTGAAAAATGGAGCATCTTTTATTCGCAATCTTATAAAATGAGACTTCCCTGTCCAGATGATATCAGAACGAAAAAAATTAAAAGAAAATTATTTAAAGGAACTTGAAGTTCAATAGTAAAACTAAAAAAACTAACACGGTGAAATTAAAAATATAAATTTACTATTAATTTGTTTTAGAACGATCTTTAAAAGAATTATAGTATTTGTTGTAAAAAAATAATTAGTATATTTGAAAACACAAAATGTTGGAAAAGTAAATAAACTTCCTAGCAAAATATACGCTTCTTTTAAAGCGGTACTTTATAATATATTGAGATATATACTTTTAAACTACATATTTAATTTATCTTGAAAGTCAGAAAAAAAAATTTTAAATATCATAGAAAAATAATAAGAATGGAAATAAACTATAATTTAATTTTATATACATGTATTAAAATTACGTTTTAAAAATACTAGTTCATCGCACTGCATCAAATGGAACGACCAAACAATAGTCGCCTCCTGCTCACTCTATGCTCCTTCCTACTCCCACACCTTAGCCGATTCGGGAATGCGAGAAATGTTAGTGCTGAGCAGAGAGTACTATAGTCTATATTCTATAACGGTACTAAGTTTATTTACCCTGGAAATATTGTTGTGTAGCGTTGTGTGTTGGAGTGTCTCATTAATAATACACCAGACAAGGTATTTGTTTTATAGTTTCCTGATCATTGCATTGTAATTTATTTCGTTAATACGCTTTTGCTATTGTTTGTGAAAAGTATATATTTATTAAATATGTGACTAAGATTAGATATTAATGAGATGGCTATGTTTCAACATTATTTGTTTTACACTACAGTACAATTATCAAATTTTATTAACTCACTATCACACATAAAATGCTATGATTTGAGCATCATTATCGCTTAGAATGTTAACAAAAATCAACTCTTTGGTTTATAAAATGAAATAAATTTATTTGGTTTATAAACGAAGCAAAGAAACTAAGAACTTAACTAATTAATATATGACAAATTTTAACAAATACAATTATAACATATTCATCTACAAAAATCAATACATAGAGTACTGCATGTTAGGTTGATCTTAACCAAAATAACAAGAAATGGCGGTAAACGTGATGTCGCACATTAAAAATAATATTGATGTTTATCTTGCATCGAATGCATCTTAAACGATAAAACTTTAATGTTTCGCTAAAACAGCCGTCGTTTTATGATTAAAAACAGACGATACGTACTCTTGTTACGTTTTGTATCCTTTCTGTAACTGAGTTCCGCTCAAAAGTATTACATTGTCACTTCTCAACAGCCATTCGGCACTAGGACACTCATTTTTGTGAAAAACTACCAGATGTCAAATTATATATTCAAAAGTGCCAAATTCAAAAATATATTCATATTTCAGATCAGGTACACGTAAGTATCCTACTATTTTATGTGCAATAGAATAAATAGTATTTTTTTTTCCAAATATTGTATTTTTGCATTTATTAATCTGATATTTTTTTTCTTATTTTTGTATACAATACAAAAATAGTTTTGAATAAAGTTAGTTTCTCAAAAAAAAAATTGAATTATTCTCTTATTTCTGTATGCTAAAGTAACATATTTCGAAATATGGTATCTTTGCATTTGAAATTGATCTCTAAATAGATTTTATTTTACATTAAAAAACAATTTTTAGTCTTAATGTTGTTTTTTCTGAAATATTTTGTATTTTTTGGAGAAATCCTATGAGTTAAAAAAAAATTAGGAGAGCTAATGGAAACCAATTAAATTTTACTTACTCACGTAAATACATTATAAAGCCTATTTAGGAGACGGTAAATTGGTTGATAGATGTAGGTACTTATTTAAAAAAAAGAAATTATATTAAAAATAACAACAAGAACGCACCGTATTTTGAACATGGTACCACCTGTAACCCTGAACCTCTATCACTATGACCGTCGAGATGGACAACTGCCTTCGTCAACAATGCGAGTGAGTGAAATGGATTCAAGTGACATTAAGCTGACAATATTATTAATCATGAATATGATTCTGATTTCGTAAACTCTATCTGATAGATAGTTCACGAAATTTTTTGGTATACTGAACTTCGATAAAAATTACGAAGATATTCAAACAACGCCTCCAAAACACAGAATATTCAATAAACATCTTTACTCATCCAAGAAACAGATTCAGATAGTGACTTTTTCTCGGATGAATCTTCTAGCTCTTTGAGCAGTTCTAGTTCTTCAAGTTGCTCCAGTTCTACAAATAAACTAAAATATTTCTTGCTGGCAATGTATCGATATGAGACTCAAGACTTGCCAAACATCTGGACTGTTATTCATGACCACTAAATAAAAGGACGGGATTGGGATATCCCAAGTGAACGAGACCGTGTCCAGTCTGTCATTCACCGTAACATGTAAGAACATTGAAATCATCTCCAACTTACATTCCCGACCAGTCACATCACTCTGATTAAAACAGCAAAGAAAACTGGAAGGCCATATACTGTTGGAAATCTGACACGTGAGAATTTGTTTGATCTCAAACTTTTGTAAACAAAACAACATTATAGATGATCGATATAAATATTCTGAAGGTGGATAAAGAAAGCAATAGCATATTTTTCTTTAAAATATTCTAAGAAGAGGAAGAGTTCAGGTCGGTATCTAGGTTGAGAAACTGCCTCACGAAATCGAAGACAGGACCTGATAATAATTTGACTCTAACCAACTTTACGGAAAAGCTTACTTCCTGAAGTTCCTTCAGTTCGTGAAGCAGCAAAAAAAGCAAGGCGTTCTAAAGCTAATCCAAAAAAACGTCGTGCTAAAATTTTATGAATCTTTTTATGCTAAATTAGTGCAAAATATACTCTTGGGATAGTTTGAGTCACACAGTTTAATGTTAGGTTTTTTAGTTTTTAATGCATTCCACACACCTCTGATAAGGCTGATACGGCTTAAAAGATACTTAATGTTTATTGTGTTTATGTAGGCCGTGTTGACAGCTCGAGGTTGACAACTGAAAGTAAAACTCAATTTTTTTAATTATGGTGGTTTAATTTTTAAAATTGTTATGTACTCGAAGTTAAAGTCTATATATAAAATATACTTATTTGCATTTTTTCAAGAATCTATTTGAGGTATGGTTAGGATTACTTTATTAAAAAATACGCTATTTAATTACCCATCTTTTGATATCAAAAAAAATTACATAAAATTTTCTTTAAAAGGATTTTTGCACATGCCGCTCTTGTATAATTTGCTTATTTTGACATGTGTTTCTTTTATATATTTATTATTACCAAAATAAGCCTTAAGGTCACTTAAATATTGTTTCAAATAAAAAATGATATGATCTTTATTTACAGAGTTGTGTTTTATTTAAATAATTGTAAAAAATATGTCAATTCCTTTATTTAACCCTTATTTGAAACGTGGAACTGCTTTTGTGGTACTTATTTTTTTCTTTGTTTAATATTTTTCACAAGTGTAATGAGAAAAGAAAACAAATATATAAAAACCGTTCTGAGAACTTTGCATTCAAAAATATATTCGAAATACGATAAAATCTTATTTTACTTGTTTAATGAAAAAGTAATAAAGTTAAAACCACAAATATACTTCATTTAATGCATATCTAAAAATAGTCATGTATTTTTCCAGATGACGTCCAAGCTGTGGTATTGGTTTATAGCTATCATCGCCATTTGCGCCCACGCAGTCCCGGAATGCGAATACGTTGGTGAAAAACAAACCCACGTCGTATGTTCCTCCAGTGATGCCTTCATCTTGACTAGAGGACTGGTATCAGATAATCATACCACAACTGGAGTAACTTTAAAAGATTGCAAAATAACAGATATAGATTATGAGTCATTCGAAAACATGGCCTCGTTAGAATTTATAGATCTATCCCAAAATAACATAACGAATCTAACGTTAGGAGTTCTAGATGGAATTAGGACGGTTAGTCATTTGAATCTTTCGTATAACAGACTCTCGATATTTCCTCTTGGTATATTCGACCAGATGCCAAATCTCGCTGTCCTTGACTTAAGCGGAAATAAGCTACTCAATTTTCAATTAGGTATATTTGATCCGTTGGTGAAATTGAAAGTTTTTAAGTTAGCCAATAATCTGTTGATAGGTAAAGATTTCAATCCGTATATATTTGATGAAAGTTGGCAAATTGATTATTTAGATTTATCGAGAAACGATATGGCGGACTCGCCGGATATAGTTTTGCAGTCATTTCGTGTTTTGGAAACTTTAATATTAGATAAGTGTTTTCTAAGGAAAGTTCCGTCGTTTGCTGTTAAAAGTAATCTGAAAACTTTAAAACAACTGATTCTATCTAGGAATCATATAAGTAAAATAGAAAATTCTACAACATTTGTTAATTTGGACAGTCTTGAGACTTTGGATTTAGCAGATAATGGTATAGAACTTATATCAGAAGATGTTTTTAAACCATTGAAGACATTGAAAGCCATAATTTTACGCGGCAACAGATTAACTGAATTACCGTCTACACTATTCAAAAATATTAAAAGCCTAATAAATATAGACTTATCTCGTAATATGATACCAAGTGTCACTGTAAATACATTTCGAGGCACATCGCTAAAGAATTTAAATTTAGCAAACAATAGATTTACATATTTGATAGATAATTTTTGTTTAGAGTTAAACAATTCAGGTGCAAAATTGCGTAAATTTTACTTCAATCAGAACCCCTGGCAGTGTTCCTGTCTGATAAGTATATTAGACGAAGTAAAGCGGATGGGTATAAAATATAACAGCTTATCTTACGATGGCACCCATCCAGTCTGTGTTACGACGATAGAGAGGCGCTGTAAAAGACATGATGAGTTTAATACTATTTACACTGGAATGTATGACGATTTAGTTTTGAACGCTTCGTCTTAGTAGAATAGGTATACTCTTTTATTATTTAAATAATCGTGATTGTTAAGATTGCCGCGATATATGCGTAAATACTCAAAATATTATAATAAATAAGACTGCAGGTGAGAGATAGAATATAGTTTATATTTTTATACACAGTTAGAATTATTGAGAGCTTATTTTACATGTTTTTTTTTTAATTTAAATAATTATACCAATTGTATTAGTCATTTGGTTTCAAAGAAACCCTGAATCAGCTAAAACTGTGGGTTGATAATGGTCGAATCACACTTAATAATAAAAACAAAATATTTTTTTACGAAATGAAATGTTGTTTTTTTCCTTTTTCCAATTTTTTTTAATTAAAAAAAAATATTTTTGACCAGGGGACAGACTACCCTATATCTATTGATATCGACCTGCAAATATGGGAAGTTATGTATGTTGCCCCCCTTGAGGATAAAGTCCACCCTTACATAAAACTATATAGCTTATTTTTGGATCAATCTTGACAGTCATTGTAATATTACATACAAATCTATAAGTATATATAAAGGAGATTACACATATGCGAACTCATCACGATATTTCTGGAACTACAAGGCCTTAGAGACTTGGGAGGAATCCTCGTTTTTCCGAGTAAATGTCAGCTAAGAACAGATTTTACGAAATTCCAAGCTCAAAGGGGGTTGCGGGGGTGTTATTTTTGAAAAAAAAAACCTATATTTTAAGTAGCTCTTCTAGGTATTGCGACTTTCCCAGAATATTCTTTTTGTCGTGTTAAAAATTAACAAGAACGCATTAGAATATTTTTAAATCACACACCCAGATAATGACTTAAGGTTTAATGAAATTATATGAGTTCATAGATCATCAAGATTTGAATTACATGGCTTTGGCATCACCAAGGAGATGTCGTATGAAGTGTTACTTTACATGGCTGGATCCCCAGTAGCCCTACACCATGGATAGACGTGAGCAGTAAATCCGGGTTTAGAGATATGTTTCTCGTATTTCCCCGGCATGCAGGAATGTATGTTACGCCACGCGAAGAGGGCGGGCGACCGCTAGTCTAGAATAAGGGCTGTTACACACTTAATATTACATTGCCAGATTGTCAAAGATAATTGTCCCTCCTTCAGTTGATAGTGTGAAAATCTTTATTCATGGCAATATCATCAAAACTATATATTTTTTATTTTAAGCCGTATATTACACTTAAAATGTCGGTTTCTCAAGGTAAAGGAGAATAACCCGCAAAAAATACAAAGGATTCACTACTAAGTCTTTAATATGTGACTAATTCAGTCACAGTCATCGTTGGTATCTGAGAACAAACCAGATGTAAGGCGTGGTACCGACAATTATAAAATATGTAACCAAATACGTCACTACTAGTTTAAGGATTCTCCCACATTTACGGGGACTTATATTGATACCAACTTTAAGAAATTAAAATAATATTATAATGCATTCAGACTGATGTCCAGAAGACCAGTAACTTGTGCAGAATTGTTTATTACCTGATTATAGTGGCTGTCAACATTCTTAGTTTTGTAATTGGGCTTCTGAATAAAAATTGATCTTAACTCATGGCCTTATTCATAAATACCACTTAGGCTACATAAAATGTTTTATTTTTTTATATAAATTTATTTTGTAGTTATACTGAACAAATTTATTTCATCTGTCTATATACTATAAACGTTATTATAAATTCAAGGTTACTTTTTTTTGCTACGTCGTTTTTTTGCACTTCGAAAATGTTACAAAAAATCGAACGCTTCACAACACTTGTAGAAATTTTCGAGTTATTATAATTATCCTAACGTTACTAAGTATGATATAATTTAAAATCCCACGTCTGAAATTTCAAGGACACGTTTTAACCTTTTTATATGGAAACAGAAATCCTTGACATGGCTTTATTTGGTAAGGAGGGAACATACATCCTTTACCTACAACACGATTGCACAATATTTACGTTTATTTTTAAAATAAAATAACGATACTCATATTTCATATGGTTTGATCAACACAGTGCACGGTCATTGGTGCGTACCTCACGAACGATAAAAAATGGGGTTTTCCGAATTTCATATAATAACCTGTATTCTGGCTCGCTCAATTTTACTCCTCAAATCCTCAATTTAAGCATAAAATGATAACATTTTTTCGATTATATTTTTACAAAGAATATCAACTTTATTATTAACAATTGAAATACAAATACATACAATACATAATTTAATCGTTATTAGTTGTTACACTTTTTTGAATTTTAAGCCATCTAGTGGCGACCGTCCAAACTTACATATACACAAGTTTAGTAAATACCTAAGAACGCCATTGAGCGGTTAAATTTAGTAAAAGGTATATGACATAGATGTCAGCACTATAATGTCATATAAATGTGCTACATATTGGCAGCTTTGAATTAGTATTTACACTTATATATATATGCATTACATTTCATATATTAGTTATTTCAATATTGTTCATTTTGTGAACTATTCAAAAAACAGCGATGGCTTAAATAAATTTAGAAATGTTTTTATTTATGTACCTGTCGTCTTTATAGCTTCGAAATTTAACAGCTGCAGTGTTTCGCATTCTTTCACCGCAATTTATTCCTAATTAGACCATCTAATAACAATTTTAGACAATTTTATAAGGATGGACCGCACAGGCGGCCGCAAAAAAAACCTAAAACCACGTGCAAGAAATTTATAAAATCAACATCTGCGAAATCGACGTTTTTTTATTAAAATTTCTTTAGCGTTTAAAAAAGTAGAAGATCGGATGATTTTTTCAGATCACATATCGGATAGATTCGGTGCGCCTGCGCCTGTACGTGCCACGACCGTATTTAGTATACAGCATGTAAAGAAAATTGGTCAAAAGCAATTGATGACATTAAAATAGTTTTCAAGACGGTAAGGTATGAATTATAATAATTGTAATAAAATTAAATATGGAGCTAGAATGGAAAACTTTATATTACTAGGCTTCAATAAAAAATATGTAAAAGTAATATATATATATGTGTATAATTAATAATAATATCACCCCTTACAAATCCATAGTTTTGATATGTCAGGTAAAGCAAAATGTTTTTTTAAATAAATGATTCCTCAAAAGCCTTCATTATCTGGCACGAGATCGCATTTTTTACCAATTCTTCTCGGCCCTTCCGCGCCATTTGGCAGGGTTTGTGATGTTTTAAAATAATGTTCTATCTATAAATTAAAAACATAATACGCATTGAATTACTTTATTTAAGTTTATTGGTTATTTTGCGTCAGAGTTTTTAACCTAATAAGAGATGAAAGAACTTCTGACATCTTATTGCTGTAAAATATTACTGGCAATTATTTCAACATTGGAGAATTCTATTATAAAATAACTGCCATTATGTTTTCTTGCAATTTAGTAAATATTTTTTACATTAATTAAAGAACAGGTTGTGTTATAGATAGATAAATTAAAAATAATATAAATTTTAAAATAAGAACATGGAATTTTCGAATATGGAACAGCTGTTATCACTGGCCAGTTTAACAATATTGAAAAATCAATATTAAAAAATGGAACTGACAGGCTCTTCGTTTTACAACTTGATGGCGATTTAAAAATTGTATGTTTAGGTACTTCAAAATACAATAAAAGTTATATTATTTTAAATATTTTGGTTGTGGTTTCATTGCTACTTCCTGCTACAATAACTTAGAATTAGTAAATAGCTAATACCTCTTGTATCAGTCATAGGTCATACTTTTTTTAAAACCAGGTATAAGGCTAAGTACCTAAGGAGTACGAAATCGAGAGGCTTAAAAAACTGTTTTCTAAAATGTATTAGAAAATATGTAGGCAAATAACTGCATGTAGTGGATTATTGTACAAAGAAATGTACAAGTACATTAAGTAATGTTTATTATTATTTTTTTTCAATTATTGCCAGAAAATATCAACTTACTTAATTATTGTAATTATACAGTTTATCTCAACATATTATTAATATGGGGGATTTATTCTTAATATATGGGTTAGCAGTAAAGAAAACATCTTTCCCTTTTCATAAGTCGTCAATTAGGATACCAACTCAATGAACGCAATTACATTTGACTTACACTTTTTGAACGGTTTGAAATTTAGGAATAATTAATAAGCCTTTTATCTATTATTAAGAAATTTTCAGCAAGAAAGTACAATGTAGGAAAAAACTATTAGAGGTACTTATTGTAAACTGCATAGGTTGTAATATTAATTGTCAACTATTTGACACTTAAATAAAAAAAAAATTAAAACTTAAAAAAAATCAGCAATCAGCAAAAGAAAAATAGTTAAAAACTATTTGGTAAAAACACTGGCAGCTGACTGGGCACGAGCCATACGTTCTAATTAAAAAAATAAAAGATAAAAAGTGAATTCGGCAAGGTAAGACAGGAAGAGGCGGCATATTGCGGGGACTTCCGTGGTTTTGTGCAAGCGTTGCTCTAAACATGGATAAGCTAACTCTATTTTATTTCTTACGGTTATTAAAATAATTTCCTACTTCAAACAAGAAGTAGTTATTGTTTGGTATCTTTTGATATTATAGAATCATTTCTGTTTAACTGTCCTACTTAAAAACTGCTACAAAAAAAAAATAATTTTCTTAATGACGCTATTTTTACTTTTTCCTAAATATTGTGATAAAGTGTAGAGCATACACTAAAACTTCCGTTTATTATAATTAACAAAACAAACACATGTCACATCCACTAAATTCTTTCGTTAGAATTCTAAACTTTTTCTTAATTTGATCAACAATTGTTATTGCTATAATACGTCTCAGATGAAACGGAAAATAAAAAAGCGCAGCTCGTGCTCAGACTCTCGTTTTTTACGGAAACACGAGTGCAAAGGTTTTTATCTTTTGTTGGCAAAATTGAGTGAAATTATTTTTTTTAATAAACATGTGGCTAATGACAATGATTTGCATTGGACAGATGTGAACCACGCAGGTCGGATGGAATTATGGAATTATTAATGGTATATCTATTTAAAAATTACCTTCATTGATTCAGACATTTCGTTATCATCATATTTTATTTTGCGTGAATTTAAAATTAAGTGGCAAATAAAATAAGATGAAATTCTCTGACAGAATTCTTAAGAATCTAAGCTTTAACTTATAATTGAAATAAAAAAATAATATGAATTATTTAAAAAAATAAATTAAAAATAAACATTATGTCGTATATCTAACATGGTTAATTTATAAAACATTAGGTATAAAAAAACACGATATAGAGGAAGTCAGGCACATGTCGGTAACAAAAAAAATATTTGATTTGTGCGATTTTGGGCAAGGTTTTTTTAATAATTTTTATCAGCGCTTTAGTTTTTTTTATAGTGACCAGCTGTTATATGCAGATGACATTTTTTTCTTAAAGTGCGATTTTTAGTGGTTTGAATGTTTTGACGGCAGATGTTTAGCATATTATATTTTTTTCTTCGTCTATCTGATAAAGGTAGACGATTATTTATAGATAATTATTCCAGCCTTGAAATTGCATATTTTGCATATGCTTTTACGTCTATAACACCTTTTTATTTATTTTTAAATATTAATAGTTTATTCTCTTTCAATAAAAAATAATTAACAATATGA
Source organism: Dircenna loreta (assembly GCA_963555665.1). Classification (NCBI taxonomy): domain Eukaryota; kingdom Metazoa; phylum Arthropoda; class Insecta; order Lepidoptera; family Nymphalidae; genus Dircenna; species Dircenna loreta. The sequence continues at coordinate 10,606,904 of OY743099.1, read as the reverse complement.
GATAAAAATAATGCATTATAATGGAATATTCATGAATATATTTTAGATAAGAAATATACACTTCAGTTTCAGTTAAAAAGTTTTGTGTATTATGAAATTTTAACCTTGAAATATAAATAATATATACATACGTCGTCATTGTATAGATACTTATTTAAATACACATTTATGAGTGAATTAATGTCAGCAGTTTATTAATTTGTTACATTAACGTAATGTTTACTATTAATCATTAACGTCACGGGTTCAAGTCCTCCTCGTGTTAATAATAATAGAGGTTGACGAAAAAAAAAATATACGGAAATATATACATACATATATTTATATAAAACAAAGGCACGTTAGTACTGTTAAAAAGTTTATTATAGTTAATTTCATGAGGAACTGTTGAACGAATGTGTCAGTTCATTTTCAGTAACCTGTAAGCCTTTGAATTTCTATTCTCTTTACTCAGCGATTGTCTTATTGGACACATCTCTCTATCATGATTACACAAAATAATTATTAGTGTGAGTTCTAAATTCAAATGCATATGAATAATTGGTAAATAAAAACAAAATGGCTGCTAGCTTACTGTTGAAAATAATAACATAATTACATGAAGAATGTTGCATGCATTAACTTATTTTAAGTTAATTTAAACGTTTAGTCTCTTAGTTGGCATCAGACGTATTTCGCGGAAATATTAGGTATTTTGAAAGAAATAATGCGATACGATTTAATAAAATAAAATATAATTGCTATTCAGAAACAAATACCTCAAGCCCGCGGCCAGAGCGCGATCAAAAGCTTCTCGATTTGAATAAATCAATCCTTTATAGAAATGCATCGCTATACAGGAGATTTGAATCTGGAACTTTTTATTATTTCAAAAATGGAATCACTTTAGAATAGTGTTTGAATTATGTTTATATTTATGTCATAATCATTTTTAATTTATATTTATTTATTTAGACAATGTTTATATGGTCAATTAATTTACGACCAATTTATATGGAAATAAATATTATATATTTTTTATTTTGTAATTGATTTGTTCATATAATATTGCAAGAATATTAATGTGCATAGTGACGTATTGAGATATGTTAATGTAAGTCAAAGTTTATTTAACAATGAGGCATAATGGATATCCTTCAATATTACGATTGTTTTAAAATTCGAATATTTATTCATTTTGCTGGGTACATTAAATTTATTGTTTTTTTTATTTAAAAAAAACTTTATCAATGCAATTTATTAGCCAATCAACAAAAAGTCAAGTTCAGTACCCTATAAAATATATATTCTTGATATAGTAATACTTATTTTTAATTAATTGATGTTTGTTACATTGTAAATATCTATATTAAATTTAAAGTAAAGACGAAGGTATTTAAAAAAAGAGCACATACTTTTTTTGATACGCACCGCGGCAACAGTTTTGCCGAACACCCTGTACTCTTGCACTTTTTCAAAACATTTAGAGGTCGACTTTTTGAAAGATTTTTTTCCTGTGATGGAGACCAATTATGCACATTTTTGCCGACGCGGTTCGTTTGACGGTTCCTCGCGAGACGAGATCTCTTCTCATACTTATGAGGGCGGATTCCTTCAAATAAAAATGGGGAGACGTTTTTGCCGCGGTTTTTGTCCGTATATTGATGAACCTTCCAGATTTGAAGGAATTCCGATGGTACAGCTATTGTGTTTGTATATACCATCCTTCTAACTTTATAAATAATACATAAGATGCCTGGTATATAGTGATTTATTTCTAAATTTTATTATACTGCCATAATGTTAATAAAACATTCGTTTAGACGACATCTTAAAAACCTATGACCAAAAGCCAAGCATAAATATTTTGTTGCAAAGAAATAAACTATTATTTCATACAAAATGATATGTAGCTACGACTAATGTATGAGATAAAGCTCGTGTTTCAGAATTCTTTCAATAAGATTATAACATAAGATGTGTATGTGTGTGTGTGTGTGTGTGTGTCTGTTTAATAAGATCGAAATAATTAGATGATTGATTTTCGTCCTTGAAATTGTCTGAATAATAAAAACATCATCTATCATTACAAATAGTATATTATATAAAAACTAAATTTACTAAATTAAGTTGAAAAGTCTTGTTACATTGTACTTATTGAAATATTTATAAGCGTAGGAACCCCATTGCGCATGCGTGCTATGGGGTCCTGTGTGAAGTGAAAATGTCAAGAAAAAATACCCATTTATTAAAGCCTTTATGTACACATTAGAGTTTATCTACCACTATGCATTTAAAGAAATATATTAAAATTAAAAAGTGAAAAAATCAAACCTGCAACTTTTGGAATATCGTACTTTCGTTTTCCAAACTAAGCCATCGTGTCATTGCATTTTCATAGAAGAAATTTAACAATCAAATGCTACCTATCGAAGAGTCTTCTAATTTGTTTATGTATATTTAAGAGAAATCGCGTGAATATCAATGCTTTATTTATTTAAACTAAAACTTGACTAAGTATTATAAGAACATTAAAAAATATAATAAATACACAATATCGTGGACAGGTCTATCTCAATTAGTAGTCAGGTTTTCGAAGCGTAGGCATGTACCTAAAATAGAACCTAAAACAAAGAACACAATTCGCAGTGTCCATAAAATAATCCTTTGACAAAGCCACCTGTCAAAACAAGATAAGTACAGGTGCTTCGCCACCTGACCGACGCTATTCATCTATACTTAAATTTACCATTGCACGAATTAAACATTCGATTATCTTTAGATAATTATAAGTCTATATACATATAAATGACATTGACAGAAAAGGATGGTCTGTTTCCTTATGCTTTACGAAAAAGTATGTTCGTGTTGGTTCATTATAGTCATTGATAATTCTTTTGAAGTATCAAATAGACTGCATATTAATTATAATATATGTATATATTTTTTTATCTACAATAGCCTTATAATGATGTAAAAACAGATGAATAAATTTGTATGTTCTTGCCGATTGATATTGAAGGGAATTGTCTATGATGCGAAATCATAGACAATTCTATAAAATTTATTAAATATTTTTTGTGAAACAGACTTTCAATGACGTCAAACAGCTCTATAATGTAAATAATATAAATATATATATATTTATATAATAATTTTAAAATAATATCAATATTTATTTATAAGTATACCCATATAAGAAACATGCATAATTAAACGAATAAAGGCATATTTGATGCATTTCATTATAATATGTTTTTTCTATTTTCCATATTAATATAGATATTTGTCATCGTTACATTAACTTCAGTCAATATTGAAAGCTGCGTCCAAAGATGTTATCTAACAATAACTTGAGTACAGAATGGGCTCGTGCGATTTTTTTTTTAACGCGGAAGAAGAATCGGGCGAAAGCAAATAGTTTTCATACAATAGAACAGCACACTCCACTCAAGAACTATCGTGTTTCTTTAAAAAAAAAACAAAAAAGGATAGCACATGCCGAAATCTGATTACACGCCGCCATGTTTGATCAAAGGGTTGCCATTTATTGGATATAAAAACTCAACCTTTTTGCACCCGTTTTTTGTCCGAAAAAATGCAAAATTTCGACAGATGTCCACAGACAGAAAGGGTTTGATAGGATTTTTGATAAAAAATTGCGTATCTGTAAACAATGAGCCTAAACCGTTATGACTGTCAAAATGTATTATAAGTTAAAGAGTTGTCTTTAGTAGCGATTAATAATGAAGAGTTAGTTAAATACATGTGGGCTTAGAGGAAATTGATTTTTTTATCAAGCCGCAGAATGTTTTATGTTCACGTCTACCGGTGTTGAAAAAGGTTTTATGTTTTAAAAATAAATGTTTGTACACAGTATATTATGTCTTTCAAATGAAACGTATTTTCTGGTAAACATGGAAAATTATATTAGAATTTTCTTATAAGGATCTGTCCTTACCTTGGGCCCTGAAAGGTTAGCCTGAAATTATTTGAACCTCCTGGTGACTTACATTTTTGAAATTTAATTTAAATTTGTCTTCTCATCATAAGTAGGTACATATCATTGTTTATAAGTCCTCGAACCTCAGACTTATCACGAAGAAAGCCCTAAAGCACTGAAGAAAACCCGATAAGGATTATCAACATTCAGAATCAGAAATCCAATCTTCTGCTACAGAATATATATCTTATTTTTAAATATATAAGGGTCAAATTTTTCAAACTACAGCTCTATATTAACTGGACACTTGTACGTCACGTAAATATCGCCAGGTTCCTTTTAAGGTCGTGAAAACGAAATTTACAATAAGTACCTTTTTTTGTCAAAATATTATCAAAATCGGTATAGTAGATTATTTGATACTAATGCAGACTTAGTATCAAATAATTTACTATATGACTTAATATGGATTTAGGACATGTCATTTCTGAAATTCTGAAATCAATTCTGAAAAATATCTTCCATTAGCTTGTGGTTGTGACGGCATCGACAAATATTATAAAATGTCATGGTTTTCATCTTCAACACAAACTTTAATTAAATATGTATTCTTCTTTTAATAATTCCTATGTTAGTAAATATAAACAAACATACAATCAAAGGGTGATGATGAAAATACTTATGGGACATTTGTAATATTAATAAATTAATTTTTGAAGCTTCAGAATAAAGACAGTAATATCTGTCGAAGTTTTACAAACTTAATACCCAAGGTCTTGAGCCACGAGTCCTTGGAATAAAAAATATATAAATTGTAAATATACTATTGTATTTAAAAACAAAACCCGTAAGATCAAACTCAATCTCGGATCGGCCGTCCAAAAATACATCAAGGAATCTTCGAGAACACCATATACAGAGGACCCTTGGTCAGGTCGAATGAGACGACAGGTTAACGCCTCAGCCTCAGGTTTGGTAAAATGTCATTAGTTACGTCATAGAACAATTTGTCATTTATTGTCTATGGTAAGTTATTGAGATAAAAAACTTTATATATGGTAAGTTTTTCAATAATTCAACGCATAAGCATTAGTGAAATTTATATACAAAATATGTATATTTTTAGATAAAAATTACGCATATAAAGAGGTAATTTTTGTAATTCTAATTTATTGTCGTCATCTCTGTCTATCTTGTATATATGTATATCTATCTCTCTATAATTTACTCTCTATAACGACGCTGAAGGGATTGCGTATTTTCAGTCGTTATAGAGTTGTTATTAATTGGAGATAAGAATGAAAATTATAATAAGAAAAACAAAAAGCTTATTTCAGACCAGACAATCTTATTTGAACGCTATTGTCTGTAATTTTTTTGACTTTTGCCGCACCAGTATTTTGTTGTATTTTTTTACTTATTTTGCGATATTTAGGCATGGTGATGAAGGCATTACTTTTGCAAACATTTAGGTTGCGTCCAGAGCATCTTTAATGCTCGGAGGATACGTCTCTTCTTCATCTCCTTGATCTTCTCCTTCTCATCCTCAGTTGCCACCTCAGTTTTTCTCACTGTAGCAGACAGTCCAATTCGATGAAGGTTTGAGGATTTGTCATTATAGTGTTTGTAATGCTATATGAAGTGTATCATTGTATGGAAGATAAACAAACCGAAGTCAAGTGATGTCATTAAATGTAGTGACGATGCGAGAAGTTTACACGTATGTGTAATATCAGAGGTCGGAGGTTCGAGTCCTGCACATTTTTTTATATTTTTTATTCCATGTAGAAAAGCTTTACATGGCTAAACATGTTTATAAACAATTTCAAATATATCACAACTTTGTTAGATTTTTTTAACTTTACATATATACATAATTGTTGATTCGTCTGTTAGTAGGCAATGTATTGATTTATCAAATTATAGTTATTCCAGTAACCAATAGATGGCGCGATTTTCAAACTATTTATTAGTACTATATTTTTATACGTGCCACAAAATAGCCAAAAATGTCATTTACTTAATCTAGACCGTATAGGATTATTATAAGCATATATTTTATATATGTATATATAGGCAAGAGATAATATATATATATATAGGCAATAGATATACATACAAACAATATAGATAGAGAGGGATGAAGATAATAAATTATAGCATAACAACAATTCTCTCTTTTTAATGCTAGTTCCGATCTAATTCTGGACATTTTATACAATACAGCCAACATAAAAAAACTTGCTTATACAATGTTGCCAACATAATAACTTGACCACGTGAGAGTAAATATTTAAGCAATGTGGCGTCAGTTAGCATTGAATTGGCCGATTAAAATTTGTTTCCTTGTCGGTACAGTCGCCAAGAAAAATTAATTAATCAATATAATTTTATGATCTTTTCATCAATACTAGAATTTTATACCATCAGAAGGTTTTTATATGTAGGCAGTTAATAGTTTTTTATTTTTCATGAACATTAATATTAGTTAGTGATATGCATTAATTATTATGCCCTATAAATATATTAAGACGTAATATAAAATGAACTAAATTAATAAATAAAAATATAAACTATTTGGCTATCGTCTATAAAAACGTTAATTTTCATTAATTTATTATTTAGCACTTCTGAACTCGTCTGTACTTAAGTATTATTGATACATTCACGTTACATTTTGTAAATATCAGAAAGTCACGGCCGATGCAATGATTTTTTTAAAACTGGTTGTTTTGGCCTGTATTAGTTTTAAAATAAATAATTGTTTTACTTAAAATATATATATATATTATTAATACATAACATAATATACATTATGAATTATTATTATAAACTGCACTTCGTTTTAGGCTCATATCATTTTGTTGTGAATAAGGCATGATGCGTTGAATTTGTGTGTGTGTGTATATATGCCTTTATAAGCCTTGCCTTTATAATAACTCTTGATATATAAGAATATATATTTTTGAAAGGAGAAAAAATAAATATCTTGCACTAAGAAAAACATAGCCGTGTATTTTTTATATCTATTAAAAGTATAAAAAATTATGGTAGGTAAATTTAATAATTTCTATATTGTAATAAAATATGAAAAAATAAATTCGTTCATAACAATTAAAACCTTCATTAAAAATAGTTGTAGCTTATAAAAAAATACTACCAACTCCAAGTGTCTGATATATTGCGAAGACACATATTGCTCGTAATTGGTACAGGTGTCCAATGTTTACTGTTTGAGGCACAAACATTTTAAACCTTATTACAAAGTAATAAGGTTTAAAATAAGAGCCATATCTTAATAAAATGGGCTTTAACGTATAGTAAAAAAAATAGCGTATGTAATGCAATAATTTCAAACTCTTTTCCTTTGTAATAAGGTTCAATATGAATTTTTCATTTTTTGTCTATAAAATAGGCTTTAATGTAACGTAATAAGATCTAAAAAAAAAAAATGACACATGTATTGCAATTTTTAGCACATGCGCTCTCCGCACGCGCCTAGAGACGTAGAGTCGTAAGATTGTCATATTTTTTAAATATTTATCATACATGTATATATAAGTATAAGTATCTCATTTATCATGTGGCTCATGTTTTCTTTCGTTGAAATAAAATTCTTAATTAAATGAACTAAAACTAGATATTTTAAAATGTATATTTATATTTACAGGGTTCTTAAAATAATATTTATTAATCGACAATAGCACTAGCTTAATTAAAAAAACATGTATTAAAATTAATTTTATTTTTATGTCAGCTCCATACATCTTGTGTCTGTAGTCGCATCAAAATCAGTCTATCAAAAGATGTTGAACGATACACCTGTTATTATACTATTCGGTACTGAGTATTTAAGTTGAATATATATTTTTATTTCTTAACAATATTAATGAATTATATTTGAACTTTCGTTTATTTTGTTTATAAAAATATAAGCGTGTCCTTGGTTAGAGGAATTATGGAAGCGTGTAGAGAAGATGTTACATATATATTTATAGTAATGCTATTCTTTAAGACTAGTGTATTTATTTATTATATATATAGGTTTTTGGACGATATTTTCTTCATTTGTATAGTGGTATGGTCACGTAATGATGAATGGATGTTACAAAAAAGGTTAAGGTATGAATGAGGATGGATTTAAGAGTGGAGACCGAAGAAGACGTGGATGGAGAGCTTTAAAAATGATATGACACAACGTATGATCGACCACAAATAATTGAGAGTTTCTCAAAGTAACCGATAATATATATAATAAATTGATGATATATAAATAAATCGGAGATGACGTTTATAAGGCTTCTTGCGATATAGGTATATTATATATCGGGGCGACACGGTGGCTTAGTTTGCTACGAGTAGGTTTCCCTCTATGAATTTTTCAATCTATATTTATAAAACAAATAAATAAGCGTAATATGGCTAAGCCTGTGTATAGACAAACGAGGATCCGTATTGTCTTTAAAAGCTTTTTCTTTTTTATATTATTTTTGATAAACACGATACAAAATGGCGGTCTATGATTAAAAAATAATGGCACATTTTAGTAAAAAATCTATATCAGCTGCTGTATCTCACCTGTCCAGGATCGTTAATCATAGTTTTTGTAGACGCGAAAAATTCACTATTATATAACCGTTTTAAATGATTTATTGATTTTGTAAACAAACTACCTAATGCCAACATAATGCTAAAAAACCGAAGCTTACTATGTTTTGATACATTGTAGTGTATGTTTTTTGTGTTTTGGTAATATGTTTTAAGATTTATCTACGAATATTATAGAATGGATGACCGAAATTTGTAAATGACATTGGCTAACTCTACTTATGTGTTTCGCAAAGCTGCAGTATTTTTTTTTTTTTTAAGCATTCGGAAGTCTACTTTTAAGACGTGTCTATGGTTGTAATCTATACTAATCTTAGTACATTATATTGTCTTTTTTTTTAGAAACAATACCAGATTTATCTAAACACTAAATTATTATCGCTATTAAAAAAAAACAAACAAATACAGTTGTATCTTTATTCAAAATCAAATATACAGCATATAAAAATAGTTTTATTATGATCAATATTGTGTCATGGCAGAATTACGGGGCTATACGGGAACAGAATTCATAAACAGATAGATGCACTATTGATAAAAAATGTCGGTTTCTATGACAGTTTTACATTGCCTTATTAGAATACAAGATGCATAGATCTGTTTTCTCACGCACGATTCCCCACAGACTATAAACATGTGAAATAATGAAGCAAAAAATATACCGCTACACGGAAACGCTAAACTTTTTTTAAAACTCCAAATGCATCCAAATGTATGGCCACATTTCACACCCGGAAATATATCAAAACTTTTTTGCGAAAAACAAAAACGCACACCAAATTTTTTAAACTTTATCTTATATCCACAAAGGTCGAATATTGTTTGTAATTAAAATTGCTGGCTGAATACAAATTTTTGTCTCAAGCTCAGAATGCATTTTAAAAAAACATGAAGTCATATTTAATTTTTGTCTATACGCTTTGATGTTCTCATTTCGAATTTGGATTTTATTTAATCAAGTGTTAAAATTAGTTCATTATAAATGAAGTAATTTGATTGATTATAATATATGTATAAGAAACAATAATATCGAAGTAAAGTTGTTATACTTAAATAATACTGAATAAGTCGTCTTTCGATAAAGTATAGTCCAAGGAGTGTTATTTACAAAAGCCATAAAGTTTTTGGTTGTTACCAAACACTTGGAAGTAATGGGCCGACGTGTAGGTGTAATAGTTGAAGAATCGTTCAAAAACCCGTCTGTATCACGCAGGATATTTGTCGGCCTGTACGCAATGTCCGAGTATCCTGTACAGAGAGTACATACGAGTTGGGCAATTTAAACATGGGAGTACTTACGAACTGCCCTGACTACTCAGGTTTTAGGGGAGCATTGACCTATATCCTAGCCGGAATCGAGTTAAGAACGAACCGCGTGAACGCCCAACGTCTATATTAAACTTTATTTTTTGTGTCTTAGAATCCACTTCTAATCATAGAATTCTCTAGATGAACGAAAACGTCACACGTCAGTTTTACCGCCAATTCCAATTTGACTCTTATAAGATTGGAGTTTGTTCGAAATTTAAAATGCTTCTTTTATTTTTTAAGACATCAATTGTCGGACCTGCATGGAGTTTATGTTTTTTAAGAATTTATACTCGGGCGGTGGTGCGTTGCGTCGGTTATATTTAACCAATCCAAAAGTTTATTACTAAAGCTTACGCAATTAATAGATGTTTTTATTGAGCCGGTAAAGGACTATGAGTCTTTGATTCAGCTTGGGTCAAAGGAGTTTATATTCAAACTATTCCTCCGAACGTATACCAAAAGTACTAATGTATAATTTATGATAAGAAAAATATTCAGACAGATGTTCATGATTAAAAAATACAATTCATTCGCACTGAGCATTGCCATATTCTATGTAAATTTCACAAATTATAGACATGGAAATTTTGTCTGGCTTTTTATTTAAATTAGTAGAATATTTGTTTTTTGCGTTATTTTATATATCCACTGCGTTATTATTTTTAGGTAGCAGAACCTTGCCCCTAAAATATCATAGTTTTTTTTTTTAATACATATAACGAATATTACAGGTAAGTTTTCATACATATTCATCACAAACCTTTTTTGTTATATTTGTTGAAAATAAACTGATTATACGTAATGGTTCAAATATATTGAATAAATAAAAAAAAAATGAACTTAATTGATTATTTTAACTTTAATAGTATTTATAACAAATAATTTTAGATAATTACTGAATAAAAAAACTTTTGTATTCCAATCGAAATCCATTTCTCAAAACCCAAATGAAAATATATATGTAGAAAATATATTTTAAATTTAATATTGTATAAAGCTTTTATATAAATAGTATAGTTATTTTAGATTAATTCCACGTAATCATTGCTTATACTTCAAATTAAAAATTTAACAATAATTCATACACAATGAATATTAAAATGTTTATTATATATTGAGCCAGCTGTTGCCTGCGCCTCCGTCCGCGCGGACTACATCAGGCCTACCGTGAACTCTTATGGCAATATTACAATAATCTTACTTTAGAATTCGTCGGAAAAGTAATATTAATATTGATGACGTCATTCTAATTCATTCTTTTACTATAGGAAACATTATTAACTCGTACCATGTATTGTGTTTGACATTAAAAATATTAATGTAAGATTGTTTTTGTGTGAAATTTTGTCATTCAAAGTAAGAATTCCTTCGAACGTCCCTGAAAAAGAATAAAACAATATTTTTTTATAGAGATCATGGTATAAATCAAAGTGATATTATTGTAATATTGTAACATTTTATTTTAAAGCTATGATAGTTTTTAAGAGTTCATGGTAGGTCTACGACAGAAGGATTTACACACTTTTTTAACCAGAATAGGTAGTTTCTTATCTGTTATTCTATATAGACCTGTCAGTTGGATCCGTGCAACTGGTGTCTCAAGTTTCATAAATGTAATGTATGACTATTTGACTTTTGACACTGACTCTTTTATATTTATTAAGTCATATTGGTGGTAAAGGTCGCTTTTTATGCAGCCTATAAACTTCTTGACAAATATAATTATATTAATATTTTTTTATATATATTATATATTATTTTTTAACTGTAACGAAGTCTTTTACTATTTAAAAAACTCTTATTTCACTTCTAAGTAAATAACTACTATACTTCCATCAATAAAATATTAATTTTCTAAAATGCTTTATTGGTAATAAATTAAAAAGAAAAATAAATCTCCTATAGCGATTGATCTCTTTCTTTTTTGTTCTAAAGAGCTCCATTGACGCTTGATCTCCAACAGTGAAATGTCTGGTACAATATTAATAATAATACATAATGTATTATTATTCAAATGGTTTATAAGAGAAGAGGGACACCGAAGACGGCATGGATGCGTGAAAAATAATATGACGAGGAAGCAAGTCTGCACCGGAATGACTTATGATAGAAGAGAACCACATGTAACTGAAATAAGGATGTTGATATTATATTATATGTATTATAAAATGAATCAAAAGATAGAGTCAATAGAAGTATTGATGAAGAAAATATAAAATGGATTCCTTTTATATTGCGACTCTATCTTTATTGCAATGTTTGTTGAAGATATACTTGCTAAGAGTCTATGGAAACTTCGAGATAGAATTGTATGGTTTTTTAATCATTTCATATACATATATTATTTTATTATTACCATTTCATCTGTCAACAGTAATATGATACATGTTCCTAAGATGTATCTTACGGTGTAATATAAATAATGGGCCAGAGGTCCAAAATACCTCAGATAATAACCTCATTCAAACTAAATAGGTCATTCCACCCCGGGGTCAGTACCCCTAACAGGACTCAGATTTGTTTGAGGGCTCCATTTTTTATCGACTCCTAACGATTTTAAGTTATATATACCGTTAAGTACGTATCACACGGGAAATATTATCGGGATCTGTCTGAAGATAGTGTTTGAATATTCTTTAACTATATAAAATTATGCAAAAAAAAAATGTTTTTAATTAGAAGAATTGTAGTTTTTTTCAGCCTGTAAATTTAAAATGTATATATATATATATATATATATATATTTATTACTTGTATAATACTAATACATAATGTAATATAATATTATGTACTATGAAGCAGTAATGATATGTTTTATACAATATCTTAAGATAAGTACGCGTGTATCGGATTTCCGCATTCCGTCGACCGGCGACCCACTGCGCTACTGGCCAACTCGATGATCCTGCCGCGGGCTGCGATAGTGTCGATAGACCGTATCGATAGATTTCTATCGATAAAACTTTTCTTTTATCATTATTATTTTCGATTAAAATATATTAACTTCATTATACATATTATCATGACGGGAAATTGTTTTAAAATGAATGTTTTAGTAATTTTGTAATAAATAAAACCTTCAGTATAGACTGTGCTGAATCTAATAAGGAATTCTTGAATGTATCACTGAAACTATGATTATATACTAGTAAGGAAAAGTTGTTTATTTTGTAATATACTCATTATGTATATATTATAATTACAACTACCTACGTCTAAAAGTCAAATTAATAACAGCAACGGTCAAAATGAAAAGTAAAATTCCAAAATATAAACCAGTACAATGACTCACAACATTTTGAAAGTTTTTAAAAATACGAATTATAAAAATACTTCTGGAAGGTCTCATATGTAGAGATGTCAGAGCAATATTTCAGGACATTAACAGATTAAATTGGACGCTAAACCTATATTTTCCAGGTGTAACAGATGCTAGCAGCACCTGGTGACTTGTCGAAAATATACTTTGTTTATTTATAATCGATAAACCTGAATTTCGAGTATTTATATGAAGAGCCTATTTATTTTACAGGTGGCCTACCTTTGAGGGATTGGGCATTGTATAAGTTATAAACAGATAAAGCCTCGCATTCCTTATACTTAACTTTCAAAGGTTATCGACTATGTTCTTGGCATTCAAGCTTAATTAAGTAATTGATATGTCCTTAAAAGGTCGATAAAATTATTAACGTTGCTTGTATCGATAAAATGCACAGCACTATTTAACGGGTCATAGGCCCATAGATACCGCAAGGGGATTCATCAAATGTTAGTGCTCAGTATCTTATAAAATCTATAACCATAGAGGAATGTAGGTAACGGGCTAACGGTATCTTGTCTATGGCGTGGATTGATGGGAGACGTCTGGTTATTCAAAACAATATATATATAATTAAATATAAACAATCCTTTATAATGACGTACAGAAAGAATGTTGTAATTTATATTTTTCCAATTAATAAACTATTTTGTACGTAAAATATTCTTAATAATGTTGAAATTTTGTTGTTGTTTTTAAAAATACAAAAAGATGTCTTGAAAACTGTGAAACTAATATATATATATATATATATATGGTAGATATTTTATATGAATTAGTATCGTAAGTTTTTAATGAATATGTAACATTTCAATCATCTTTCTATTTATAAATGGCAGTATAATTTGGAGTTTTGATGATGTAATTCGTTATATTTTCTTGCAGCGTTGTGTAAACTGACAAAATCTTAATAAGGCTTTGTGTTCTCTGCAAATATTTCAATGAGTATGTGTGGTGCGGTGTGTGTATATGTATGTCTCGGTGTGTGTATTAGTCTGTGCATTATAGTATAGGGTTGGGATTTTTATAAGAATTCAGATTTTATTTGTTATATATTGAATAGGAGAAATTTAATAATGTAATTGCTTTCGTGGGTTGGTATGTTTTTTTTACTAGTGATAGTCATCAATTTCTTAAGAATTGTATCTTTGTGTATGTATTGCTTGAAATTCTTTCTAAAATGTTCTGTAAAATCGTCTATTTTACAGAATATACTTATGTTTATTTAGGCATGGATGTGTTGTCTGTCTGTTATTTTCTATTAGATAATCATGTGGTATATAATATCATTTTGTTTATAGGTTCTCCTTATAAGTTTAGCATTTTTTAATATATATAAAATCTATGAATCACAGAAAGTATAGTCCCGTGTCGGCATAGAACCCATGTCCTTTGGCTTAAGAGCGCGGCCATACAAAATGAATATTTGTTGAAAAGACATTTCAGTTGGTAATATGGAGGGTACTATTTTTTACTTATGATTAGACGTATGACTGTCTCGTCTTCCTCAATATATTGAAAACATTATACGTATTGACAATCAAGAATTATAACAGATTATTTAGATTTTCAACCAAGTTCCTGATATTTTAACTTCTGTCATTCCTTTATTTTATTTATAATTAAAATTAACAATTTATGTTTTTTTTGTATAGTTATTGAAAATATGTTTTTTTTTTATTTTATGTACTGATATGTTAAGGTTTTTAAAAACTGAAGATATTTCTTCATTTTAGATTTTCTTAATAAATATTAATAAAAAATAAAAAACTTTTTAGATATAATATAAAACAATATCTTTATTATTTTTAAAACTATTTAATAATTAATTACAAATATATAAACTCATTTAACCTAGGGTGGGATCCTTTCTGGGCTTTTCAATAAAAGACAATAGACCGATTACAAACTAATTTAAATTTTATTCAGTCTTAAATGGCAACACTGAAATAAAATTTATATTCAAAAAAAAAAAGCAGAAGCAGCGGCGATTTATTTACATTTTTATTTTCAAGCGATATCAAATTGGTAACTCGAATTACGCAGAAGTAGGAAATTAATAATTATACATAAAATTTCTATAATCTATGGCTTTTGAGGGCGTCTCGTATAATATACAGTCGGAAGAGGAAAACCGTTCAAAAACCATTTGCCTCTGTTGCTTGTCTTTAATTTTCTTAATCTAAATTCGATGCTCCTTTATTGATTGATTGATATTTATATTATATACAACCTTATTATCAGAAAAGGTGCATCAACTTAATAACAATATTACAATAATTTATATAAAATACAAATGCATGAGAGATATGTAAGTTTCCGAAAAATATCAGTCGATTAGTAACTTATTAACTAGTGAGTATTGATAGTCCTGTATCTTGAGACTAATGCGCGGGAACTGTGGCTTGTATCTGTAAAAAAAAAAGAATTTTATTAATTTGAATAAAGAATTAAATCTGTTAGAATTATTTTTAATGACTAATATTAATTTTAAATCATAAATCAATTTGTTATTGTACACATACATACTTATATACATTTAAAAGTAGAATAAATTTAATAGTTTTTTATTATTAAACTAAATTTAATGATTTGAAAATAGAATGAACCTTGCTAGTTTCATATTATTATGCATATGTGTGAATGTGTGATCGTATGCACTTTGCGTGTGTGCGTGTATGACATTTCCATTATTACTTAATAGCCGTGATGACGCGTCTATATAATGTAATGATCAAAGTGATGCCGGTCTCTTATTGGTCAATATCTCGCTTTAGTACGAGTCAGCTGGTTACTTTTGCCTTTTTTATTTAAACTTAACGTGCTCTACTTACAACAACAGCGCATTTATTACGTTTTATAAAACTCATATGTTTTATAATAAAGTAATCAACTGTTTTACTACTCGATAAAGGATTTTATTATTAATTTTATCATCAATATGTAGGGTTACATTTGTTTTTTTTAATATTCTTTCACACTCACACATACATAGCACATTTCAGAAATAAATACATAAAATATGTTTTGGGTGAGCAAAATAGATAAAAATATATTTAAATGCCCAAATTTGCAGATATTATTGACTTTCTTGTTCTTGTCGGCCCGCCTTTGATAACAGAAAGACAATATGTAACACTTTATTCACAATACAGATTTGCGTAAAACGACCACCTCAAAAGAGCCTATTGGGTTCGCGCCATGTTTTATCACTTATAGTGTTTTTTTTTGCGAGAATTTTTTAACATTAAAATTGCAAAAAGTATTCATTTGTTTGAAATCTTTTCTGTTTGCGCAAGTTAATTGTTCCTGGTTTGAGCTATTGTGTTTTAGAATGCGGCTTCCTTTTAAAATAGTCATGTTATGGTATTACTGAGAGCAATTAAAAAAGTTGCTTTTTTTAAATTTTTATGGTAACGTTGGCCGTCATATTTCCTAGTTACATGTAAAAAGTTTGTATAACTAATATATCAATGTCGAGTTTTATTTTCAATTACAATTTTAAATGGCTATGGAACCTACAATTAATATAATTCACTTGCATCTTATATTATTAATAGGGTTTAATTAATAATGTACTATAATTCAGGTCAGCAGAGCCAATTACAATGCAAGTAAAGACACTAATTATTATAGAAGCCAGGCAAAAACCTGCTGGCGTGCGACACTTGTCCATTGCACCGGTCTGGGTATCCTTGGATAAAGACTCTGCACCTGTCCGATTCACCTAGCATGTGCCTTAAATTATTCCTTCAAATTCATTTTTAACATACGATACATTTTTTGTTCATGTAAAAAATATTTGCCAGCCATTCGATAACAGATGGCGCCATACGCTAGTAAACACTCGTTGCTTAATAACTTTTTTTTTTGGCAATGGATATGTGCAAGTTTTCAATATAAATGAAATTATTATTACGTCTTTAACAACATTTTAATACCATAAATAATTTTCATCTCGTGATCGCTCGGATCGTCAACTAGAACACTTTGTACCAGGAGATCAGAAGTACTAAGGAGCTCTCTAGCTCGTCCGACTTTTATGTGGCAGTCAATGAGTGGTTGCATAATGAAGTCTGTTAAAATGACTGACGGGTTTCCTTGACCTTTATTTATAAATAAATAATATAATTTATATGTTCAATCTTAATATTTTCAATTAAAATACAAAATTATTATAATACAGCATACAGTGCAATTAATGCAACTTGTTATAAAATAAGACAAATGTTATTTTCAAACATTGAAGGCGAAATGATACGCGGAAGTTAATAAATAATGCCGTTCCTCTAGCAAGATCAAGAAAAGCGAGTTATCTTCAGCTTATTACGCGAAGTCGAAGTACCAGGCCCGCAGATATCGCGAGAGGCCAACTTATGACGTGCTTAGTTTCAGTGTAGATATACATAGAGTCGTCTCTGCTTGTGGGAACGTGTAGAGGTGTGTGTGAGAGCGTGTAGGCGCGTCACAATCACAGCCACTGACGACATTTTGACGCATTCCATCTCCATTATAACACTTTTTGTTCTTTACTACGGCCTTTGTATAATCTGCTTTGATAAGACATATCAAGTATGTATTCAGAATTCAATTATATAATTTAATTATAAAGTCGTTGAAGCATTAATAAGGTACATTTATTTGAGCGCGGGAAGACACAAATGGCGTAAAGCGACTTTTTTCTAATTTGTAAGGTTGACGATCTCGTGCTCACACGGGGGCACGCTTGACGTGTTCGTTGCCTCTTAGAAGTGTCTATGCGGAAACAGCTTAGCTATTAACACACGCGGGCTATGAGATACTACCATAGTACTGCGAGCTGTGTTAAGTACGTAGAAAAGATTTTCTGTACACACAAATCCAAAACTACGAACGTGTTCGTAAGTAATTTTGCATGTATGGTTTCCACACTCGAAAGTTACGTCAAATGTTTTGTTCGTGAGCTGTCGCTATGTTCGAGGTACCAGGACCGCATAAACACATAGAAGTCGACACGTATATAAAATTGATAAGGTTTAGTTCATATGACGAATAAAACTGGATATAAAATAGACAGTAATTCTGAAATCATGGAATTGTAATGTGTGTTTAAGATTATATTTACAGGATGTAAAGCGCTTGCGAGGGTGAATTACTCTGATTAGGTAGATGCAGAGTTGATTGAACTTACATCTCATCATCTCGGCATCGATGCACTGGTGTCAATGACTTGATAGATGACGAATACACCGACAGAAAAACATTGAAGCTAGGGTTGATAGCTTATACGTTTTATCAACAAAAAATTGGACTATCCACTTCCATAGTGTTTTTCCTAAAGATATAATTGGCGTTTGTAACCATGAGCGCTTACCAGATCTAACCTTTTAGATATTTTGATTTTGTAAATATGTTAATATAAATAAAGCCATTTGTTTTAATCTATTTTATTACTGCTGTATTGGAATGCTGTTGTTTTTACATAAAACAAGTGAAAACGCTACATAGGTGTTATGAACGCAATATGTCAACTCATTTCCGTGATATTTATCAACTGCAGAATGCAATATGTTTATAAATTCTAATACCAAGTTATAAATATGATGTAACATTGCGTAAAATGTAAAAATTAAGGTCTTTTATTTGTCAAGGACGCTTCAATAATAATAATAGGTTCTTTATCGGGTCGAGACCTGTACGATAATTAAAATTGTAAACGTAAAAGATTATCGAAGGCGACCTGCCGTTCTCGATATTATGCAATTCTTATGCAACTAAACTTGGCAAGTTGCAGGCAAGGCTGATAAATATGTAATGCTTAGTCTGGCTCCGAAAATGTGACCCACTAAGTTTTTGATGTTTTGTTAAGTTGGTACACAAGTGACATTTTGATTTAAGTATTTACACAATTGACATTTTATGTTTAATATTGTTGTAATAATTTTAATTATAAATGGCGTCACTGAATTTTTTAAATAGTTGCAAAAAATATTAATAAAAATAACTTCACATGTAATTTTATTGTAATGTTGTTTATTTATGATGATATTTAAATTATGGATGGCCAACGACAGTTTAAAACATTAGAATAGACAAATAAAGTATTTGAGTTCAAATCAATAAAAGAACCAGTTCCCAAGGTTTGTTGACTCCTTAAAATATTTTTGTAGAAGGATTCTATCTCTAGTATTTATTAAATTGAAAATATCTATCTGTTATTAAAACTTGTATTATTAAGGCCCTTCTGTGATGTCATGTTTAAAAATGGAACTCTTTTTTGTTAGATCTTTTTATATGTTTATCCTCTTTAGTTGGTACCTCTTTAGTACAAGCTATAAGATTCGTTCGTGTACTTACATATTAATATATTTTTTATTAATAATGATTTTCAGATGCATAACCAAGGCACCTGCGTCTAGTGACTACTAGTGTTCGTTTAATTATTTAAGCATAAAACCTTTAATTAGACTACAGGTGCGTTTCGACCTTGTATTGCACCTTTTTAATACGACATTTTGTACCAATTGCAAATAAAAAAAACTTATTTTCAACTCGCGGCTACTTTTTTACATATAAGTATGTATGCATTTTTTTATAAATTGAGCTTATTCCCATACCAAGGTAATGACAGGGGTATGTATTGTTAACGAAATGATTATTATTGAAAGTAACTAAGAGGTTATTTATAGAAAGTGTTACCTGTTTTAAATAACTTCTATTCGTTACTTTTACTTTGCAACTGACAACCCCATAAAATGTTTACGGCCATCTAATTTATTTCGAGTGTTAGTTTACGATTTTAACAAACACTCAACAACGTAATAGTAGTTATCGCTTTATACTCTTTATTTCTTTCGTTTGTTACAATAATACCTTTTTTGTGGCTGTGTAGCAGTTTTTTTTTTAAATTCGTATATTATAAATTGTAAAGTCTGACGTCCGTAATGTCACTTGTCAAATATATAAATATGTAACAAACTGGAATAGAATTCAAAATATTTGATTTCGTTCTGAAAATGTTTATGCTTTTAGCTATAACATTACAATTGTTTCAAAACGTTAATTGAATTATACATGTGGGGTTTAAAATTTCAATTAAATGGTAATGTTTTATAAACTAACAAGGTAAATAAACTCATGTTATCACAATCAAATTACGACACATAGTTACGACACAGCTCGTCTCCGCCATATTAAGTTGCCGAAATGCTGGCATGAGTTTAAATGATCTAACAAAGGAAGACTGACACGTGCGAAGCATAATTTTATCAGCAAAAAAATATGGAGGGAGCTAGTGACCTAGGATGACGCAATCGAAAAAACAGGCCACACTGCAGTACCTGCGGGGTCAAGGAGGGTCACCGAAAATGTAGCTTAATAGCAACATGTGCGAAACCAGCAGTTCTGAATCATCGGCAAGCCTTGACAGAAGTTTAAGACCAGTATGTCTGTTGTAATATTAATAGTATGTAATAATATTAAAGTTGGTCCAAACAATGTAAATACGTGAATTTATTATCTGTCTAACGTTCTGTTTTCGTTTGTGTTCCAAAATCAAATTCAAATTCACGGATTTATAATCTGTAAAAAAAATTAAAGCGCGATGATGAGCATTTTTGAATGTCGCCGTCGAGGAGCGCGTTCGCGTCTATTTTGAACTCCCGATCGGGCGGCCGCCAGGTTGTTGAACTGGAATATTTCGGCAAACACGGGCGCATTACGCGTTTTGTTAATCTGGAGATATTATGACATCCGCATCGTGATTATGAAACTTTACTTGAAATTCACGAATCAGACCAATTATTATAAAGCTTACGAAACATTTACGTGTCATAAGTTATGCATAATTGACCTAAATATGACCTTACAGTTAAAATCAAGGTATGCTATAATGATAATTAATTGTCGCTAATTTGACGATAACATTCATAAAACAAATGAGTGCGGTGTAATGTTTTTGCGAAACTGGACGCAAACATGCGGAGATCTGTTGTGGTTGTGTGCGTGATTTCATCTACTTGCATGTGTGCGTGCGGTTGTGTGTGTACGTGGAAGCGCGCGATGAAATAAAATATGTCCGTTCAACGAACCCGGTCGGTGCCATAAAAATTGCGATAGTGGCCGAAATTCGAGCACAAAATCGAAAATCGCAAGCTTGTTATTTGTCATTTAAATACGAAACCAAACAACTCTACTCTGTTGATGTCTAATATTGATAATAAGAAAACATATTGAATATTATATAATTATAATATACATACATATCAATCTGACTGTAGAATAAATTATATATTAAATGTAGAATATTTTAGATTGATATAAAATAAATATGATATATCAAATAATACTTACATAATTAGAAAAGGATGCCGTCTGTCAATATTTCCCGATTATACAGGGTTGTATTTTTCCGATAAGTCTATATTTCCTGATGGCCGTCGAAACAGCTGATTTCCATTTGACCTTGCGAACTCCCTTCATTTTATTCGAACTATTTACAGTTGCCTTGTTATTATTGAGCAGCCTTTGAAGCTTCAGCATAGAACCTCCTTTTCCTGCAAGAAGAAGTCTCTTCTGGGCGCGTGCCAGTGAGGATTCTTCTTCTCCCGCAGCACATGTTATCTCATGAAGGAAGATTAGTAGACTTGCGTAGGATCGAGTCCCGTCATTTTGGCTAGTACTGCCCAGTGGGATCCAATATCTTGTCCATAATATCGAGTTAGATTCTAATGAGAAAGTTCAATACACACCGGTCGGGTCCAAACTCTTTAAAGCCATCGAAAGTCAGTACTGACCCGTGGGATCGAGGGTGAGTACGTCCATTGTCAGTACAGTCCAGTTGGATCTAGAGTAACAATATCCATTTCGTGCACAGAACACAAATAATCGTAAAATAGATCGCGATGTTTGTTACGGTCGTCTGTACGCACGCGTGCCTTGCCGGGCTGTGAGCGTTGCGCGCGGGACACTCGTTTATATAAAACAAGAAACAAGAACAAACGCCATCTCGCGGCGAGAGGACGAAACTTTAGAAAAGAGTTTTCCATCCGTTATACAGAGTTGGAATTCTGCTTGTAAGATCTTTAAAACTAAAGGCATGTGTTCGTTTGGTAATGACTCTGGTAGGTATATGGATCACCTGCGTTTTATTTTCTCTAAAGGTGTGGAATTTAAATAGATTGTGAATTGGGATGTTTATTAATTTATTTGTGTGTATATTTACAATAATGCTCTTTCATTTCTTTAAAATTAAGTACATAATCTCATAACCATGTATTCTGAAACCATCAAAATTACTTTATTTAGTGACAAAAACATAAAGAATCAAATTTTACACTTTAAGAAGTAACATCACAATAATAAAACAATTTAAATTGCAATAAATATATAAATTAAAATACATTGTATAAGATAAATGACGCAAACAGTTTTCCTATCTATAAATCCAGTCACAACCGGCAGCCATTGCTATGGGTGTTGGACATTTCCATTTCCAGGCAGAAAACTTCTTTAATATACCTGTCTCTTTCTAAATAAACCAGCTAAATAAAGTGCAATTTTCCAACGTTGTATTTTGATTGCAGTTATATATAATACGACTAATTTAAAACAGACCTTATTTATTTATACAAACAAAATGTATGTTGTTTAACCAGATTTATTTATTAAAGACAACTTAAACAACTTAAACTTATAATAATAGTTTAAAAGTTTTTATAATATTCACGTAATAAAGAAATCGTTACTAATTATAAACTTTTTCAATTTAACAATTGCCTTCTTTTCAGAGAAAATATACGACATATTGCTTAAACAAATTAAATAGAATAAATAAAATCAATATTGTGATAAAAAAATTGTTTCCATAAATAATTATTTTAATACAGAAATACAATCTAATTTAAGATATATAATTATATATTATTCTGTTGTCTGTCCACGTACGTAAGTATATGTATTACGTCCTAACTAAAGTTATAGCTTCGATATTATGTATACAGTCTTATATTTATTTGAGTTTTTTTTAAATTAATAATAACACTTTGTATATATACATACTAAATTCTAATTCAACCAATCTTGTTATAGGTGTCTGATTTAAGACAGCGAGAGTGGGAGTAGAGTTTAGATTAGAAAAAAGACGTATGTAGAGACACATCAGGCATATATGTATATATATAATCAAATGGAGATTGGAAAAGTTTATATGATTAATTATTAATTTAATAAATAAAGAGTCAAAGATTTTTTATTTTTAAATATGTATGCATAGATTCAATAAAACCACAGACTCTTGTTGCTCGACTCAAAATAGTATTGCGAGGTACCGACAAAAAAAAATGATACACTTTTAAGAACTACATTTTTGTATATATTAAAGATTTATTTAATGTTAAAATATCAAAGATTTGAAACTATAAGACTTATATATTTTTATTTTTAGAAGGTAAATTCATTATACAATGTTACAAGAAGCTATAACATATACTAGATTCATAATCGGCGTTCAAAGTAGGCTGGAGTAAGAAAGCGACGAGGTGACGTCACCACACATTGACAGTTGTATTGATTACAATATAAGATGTAATTTCCCAAACATTTATGAAAAAACACGAAATCTGTATCCATTGTAGCGTTGGAAGACCAACAACAAAACAGTCCATATATAATATAAGTGCGGAAGTAACCCTATTTATTATTTATTACATTTTCACTAAACTGCTGAACAATTCTGAGAAAATTTATCAAATATATAGATTGGACCTTGGAGAATACACGCATCGTAAAAAATTTAAGTGGTTTGTTTTTAAAAAATAAATAATTATCGAAAAACCGTACACAAAACATTATTTCTATCAAAACATGTGAAGAGCTCGCGACACATACTCAAAAAGAAGGAACCAGTGGGGGGAAATGAGAGAGGTTAGAACAGGGACCAATTTCTAAAGTTAATTTTGTAGTACAAAATAGGAATTATATCTTTGAAAAATATATATATATATATAATAATTTTGCTTTATTTATTGACCAAAACGACTTTAATGCAATAAATGATACAAAAATAAAAAATATATTCATTATTATGTTATTATAAAAGTATGGACGTAACTTTAATTGGTTAAAATATTTAAAAATACAACTCAAGGAATAATTGATTCGACAAAATTCACCTTCGCTATTTTCATTAAACTTTTATTGATAAAAAGTAACACGTGTCTCAGATCTCAAACTATATTTATATTAAATTTCATCAAGATCAGCCCAGTGATATATGTAAGAGCAACAGACAGAGTTACTTTCATTTATATTATTAGTATGGATTGCTTAGGTTTAAAATATTATGATTTAATATATATTAAAAGAAAATGTATTGAATATTTCCAAGTGGCCAGGGTTGTCTTAGTCGCGTGAGTGAAAGGTAACGTGGAAACGCAGTTTCCTGGTGAAAGCTTGTTTCGTAGAGGCGAGTGGATAGTGTGTGTTGTTTTCTAAGATTTTCACAGGTTTTACTGTTTTAACTGTGGTTTAAAATAACTTAACTGTGGTTTAAAATAACTGTTATTGGATCGATAAATATATATTCTTTTGTTATGGTTTCTTTACAAAGAGTAGAAATCTGATGGTGAGTTACGTTCTTAATATTTGGGCAAAAATTTGTCTTCACATTTAAGTAACACGATACCGACAATGGAAAATTTAAAGGATCGTTGTAAAAATATCAACGTTTATCGCCTCTTCTCTATTGGCCTTTTTGGAACCAACAAGAAAATGAAATTTGATTTAATTTATAATCTACGTATACAATAAAACTTTACATTGTACATTTTTTTTTGTAGAGCTAATCTTATCGTGAATTCCGGACACATGCTAAAACACAAACATATAATATAAATATGATAAAAAAATTAAAAGCATCTTTTATCTCAGAGCACGCTATCATAGGTACACTACGTACATACACCTGTTCCCACTGCCATTGTAAAATAGAGCTTAACCCATTAACATAAGATTAATTTTGTATTGTTCCTTAATAATATATTAGAAAATACATAATTGTACAATAGTAAATATGGAATATTTTGTAGAGTCTCTAGGATATACTGACTCTCTCTCAGAGAATATTAGCTTAAAGTTAAGTATGGAAGTATGTATGTTATTTTAAGGAAGTTTAATATTTAAAATGTTTCTCTTAATTAGTAATTCTTCCTCCAAAGTCCTAATCTTCCCAAGCAACACATCACGAATCCTTTTTTTGTGGCTGATATTGCATTGGTGACCGCAATACAGGAAAATATTTAATCTCTCGCTTATCCGAAAAAAAATAGACTTAAGGTAATGGGTATATTCATTTAGTAATAATAAATTTTCAGGATAAAATTTTTGTTTAATTTATACATATAAAATTATATATATAAAATATCGAATTAGTTACATATATGTATTAAAGCTATTTCGTTTCGATTTCAAACCGTTCCCATTCTCTGTGTATCTCTATGATTTTTATTCCTCACGGGTGGTTATCAGACCGTCTGTCATCCAATCCATAACTAATAAAACATGTTAAAATTATTTTATATTACATAATATATTTTGATATATAAATAATTTCATGTAGTTTAAATGTTAATATAATATAAAAATAGCTACTAAAGAGAAACATCATGCAAAGACGATTTTTTATAAAAAGATGTAGAACCATTGATGTTTAGAAATAAACTGATTTTATAAAACTAATATATATAATAATTATATTAAAAATATTTAAAATAAAATATTTTTTTATTTCTTTCTTCTATACATTGCATTTATAAATGTCAAACTCTAGTTGTACGGTTCCAAAGAATATTAGGTTCAAACAAAAGAATCGACAAGCTCTTTAAGTTTATAAAATGACATTTATTTATAGTATGTATTGACGATTAAAGACAATCATTAATATGTAACTGTTTTTTTATATTAAATTAAATTCATTTATTAATATTTTTAAATACTTTTTATCTATAATCAAATAATAATTTATAGTTTGTGTTGAATGGGATATCTTAATTTTTTCTAAGTTATGTTTATTTTATTTATTAAGTTGTCAAGTTTATCTAGATCTATCGTGTCTTTATTTATGTCTAGATATAGATTTAAAAAAAGCTTATCTGTTCACCATTTGTCTATCAAGACTTTTATAACTTTTGTTTATTTTTTTTTGTTCTAAATGTGTTAAAATATATCATATATATTTTTTACCACACCACTACTACCATTTTGTTTCATATACTATTTAAAAAATTTTTTATTAATATGTACGTCATTTTTCATATATTAATGTGGTGTCATAAAATCCATTCTCTTGTTTTAAATCACATGGCCGTGTCCATCGAACCACATTCTAACGGCTGATGCAATGTTACTCAAAAACTACTAAAGTATAAAAAAAATCTTTGAAAAATTAAAAAAAACATAACGTAAAGATTTTATCAAATAATATTGAAAATAATTATTATTTTTTTTTCTATTAAAAAAAAATATTTTATAATTATTTTAAGGTTTTTCCTTATATCAATTATTTTGGTAGAGATTTTTTCTGTCATGACTGAAATTGACTTGTATAAAATATATTTGAAAAAAAGTAAATAATCTATTTACTTATAATTAATCAAAATTATATATATATCATTAATATAGATTATTATTAATGAATAAATATTTTTTAATAATAATAAATCAGCCAGCACTATTACACAGTAAATACGAATAAGGGTAAAATATAATAAAAGAATGCTTAATTTTACATAATATTTATTCTAAATACGCTTCAAAAATTAGCTAGAGTATTAATTAACAGTCTTATTATTTTACAAGAGTACCAACATCACGAAACAAAAATGCACTGGATAATAATAAATGCGGGAATCAGAAGATAAACGAACTGAAATTATTAATTCACAAATCAACCAAAAACTTACTAAATAAATAAATAACATGAGGGTAACTTTAATAAATAATAAGTCACTAGTTACACAGACAGTCTTTGGTTAATAAAGTATAATATTTCTGAAAAGTTTTCTTTTTTTACGATTTGAAGATACCTCGTCTCTACTCACTGACATTATTTTGTGGCGACGATGCGAGCACAATTCTAACATTATTTATAATACAATAATTAAAACTAAATTACTTAATGAGTTAGTATACTCCGGTAGGGTCTAAGATAGCCATTTTAGCACTTATAATATAAACTAGTAAACGTTAGTGGGGTCTAAAGCCATTTTTTTAATTAACACTAAAAGAGTCTTTATCTCAGTATACTCCCGTGGGATCCAGGACGAACATTTTGATTTTTTGAACTGATCACTTCAACTGAACCTTCAGTACACACCCGTAGGGTCCAGCACGAACATTTTGAAATTTATACTCGGTTATATATTTTATAACGTAAAACTGCAACTTCAATATATTTCAGTATATTTCAATATACACCAGTGGGGTCAAGGCCGAACATTTTGATTCTCTGTAGATATTTCAGACGAAATCTTCAATAAACACCAGTTGGATCCAAACCAATCATTTTGCCAAATTTGGGTTTATACAATCAAAATTCCAAAAATGGTATTCACCAAAAATTTTCTACGTTCAGTAGATGCCGGTGGGGTCTAAAACCTTGATGTCCATGTTAAAACGTTCCTTGAACTCTGCGATCGATCTTATTTACGATGAGCAATGCGCGGGACGTGATAACTACGTGCAAACGACTTGGCGTGTCTGTTACGACTGGTGGCTGCGCGACCACGTGCCTTGCTTTTATACCTGATCTCGGTCGCAGTTGCGTATTTTTTTTGCGATTTGAATTTGGAAGCTTTCAGCTGAGTGGGCGTCCGCGCCCCCGCCCTTGTCTTTTTTTTTATATTAGGTTTTTAAAAAAATGCCATGCTGCCCGTAAGCAAGATGTTCTATTAATATGTAAATATTAACTAATTTGGATTATAAAAATAATAATTTACAGGAATTATTCCAATAATTCTATTAAATAGGTTATATATATCAAAATAAATAAATAATTGGCAAAAAAAAAGTCGCATAATATAAAATGCTAAAACGTGAGTACGTGTTGAACAAACAGCTTATTAAAATTATAAATATACATATTAGATTAGTCTTTAATCACGTAATGGGATTAATTTGCTTAAATAGACATTTAATGAATAATGTATTTTTTATTATAATGATTGCTTTTAGTATTTCAATTATTGAAATTATAGATAAGATAAGAATTTGAACTTGCAACCATAGAGTATGTATTATTGATGTAATTTTATTATTATTTTTTTTTAAACATTTTTAAAATGTTTTAAGGGTTTACAAATTAAAAATATATATTATTCTATTTAGTTTTATTTACATAACTCGCAACCATAGAGTATGAATTATTTATGCAAATTTGCTGAAATTTATTTGTTATTCTTAATATTTTATGTATATATATATATATAAATTTTTAAGCTAAAATAAATAAAAACTTGGAATAAAGTTGAACAAAAATAGTCAAAATGTCAAAAAAACAATATCCATGTGGTCTAATATAGAAAGCCCTTATAATCCCCTGTAATCCTGTAAAGTTACCGCAGAGACAATGCGCTGCGACAATGAACATTACATATAGACAGTTTTTATTACATACATATAAATATATATAAAATATATTATACAAATATATTTATTAAATACATATAATCATTTTTATTATACCAGACTTGCTTTTCTGGAAATACACTTAAAATAAAACAATTCAGGACAATTTCGAACGTGTATAGTGAAAAAAATCCCAAAAAAATAATAATCTCTTAATACCGCAATGGGAACCGCCTGATTTTACAAGGGATTTAAGTTAGTTAGTCCTAATTAGTTCAGTTACAGGATTACAGGCGGTAGCTAGTTGATAGCTTAGTGACATCTAGGTAATCTGGTAATACTCGTAGTGA
This sequence comes from Dircenna loreta, assembly GCA_963555665.1. NCBI lineage: Eukaryota > Metazoa > Arthropoda > Insecta > Lepidoptera > Nymphalidae > Dircenna > Dircenna loreta. Next base: position 10,577,794 of record OY743099.1, on the reverse strand, counting down.
TGCGGGCGACCATATTTGGCAGTTCAATGGATTGCTTCTGTTTTATTTGTTTGTTAGATTTTGTAAGGGCATTATTAGGATAGACAATGTTTATTTAAATAAAAGATTTTAGATGGGATTATCATTTCTAGTTCTCAAGCTGATATGGGATACCCCAAGGTTCAATCTTGAACTCTTTTCTCTTTCCAGCTTATAGAAATGATATGTCTAGATTTTTTAAATTAATATAATTTTAGTATTGTTTGATATTTAACTAAACTAACTAAATTATATCCATATATATTTTTAACCGAAAAATCTTTAAAAAAATAGATCTATTACAATTGCCCAAAATAAATAAATACATATTATTATTTATATAGTTTTAAATATAAATACCAATTTCCTCTCACAATAAATCTTTTCCTCCTAATCTGGCAGCAATTGTCTAATATTATAGTATTTGAAAAACTATTCAAAAATCATGTTCTTATAAATTTTATAAGCGCAATAAAAAGGATAGGATAGGATCAAAATAATCTGATTGGTAGTTGTGATAATATCTCAAATCTGATTGGTGATTCTAAGATTAATGTCTGAATTGAAAACAAACTGTTCATCTTTATTATGTGTAAGATAATAAAGAATTAGAGAGATGGAATATATATCACAAGCAATGATTTTGTAGGACCGTGTTAGTTTCTCAGAGAGGGTTTGATTCACTGTTCGTATCGAATTTTTATTGTTGTTATACTTAATGGTTGTGTGGTTTATAAGTGTTAAATCAATGCAATTAATTTCAAAACAAAAATATATAATGACGTCTCATTTGCGGTCTGATAAATAACGATAAGAAACATAGTTTTGATAATATTTAATAAATAATTACAACCAGGGTTTCACTTTGTAATGGGTGATGTTTCTGGGTTTTTTATTTAAAAAGTTAAGATACCGTTACCCATTACTTTTAATTGTTAAGGTAAATGTTATATTGGTTGCGCAAATGTTTACAATAATGTGCAATTCCTTGGGTTAAAAAAAGGTTTTATTGCCAAAAAAAAATTAAAAAGTTTTTGTTTTTTTTTTACACCAAAATATGGCGTAAAAATTGCAATTTGTACAGTTTACAATTAGAAAGTAAGGGCCGACTTTCTATGATTCTTGGAAATTCATATTCACCAGCATACAAGTTCGGATAGATGTACCAAATTATAGATATATATTTAGCAATATTTTATCAATTATTAAAAACATGTATTTTATAATTATAGCTCCACGATGCCCGATGCGTTAAATGTGGTAAATATGTACTAAAAATCATTAAATAATCACTAAGAATACAATTGTTGATTAAAAAAAGAATTCATGATTATTTCATGACTAGAACTATATAGTTTATATTTATTTATATGAAAATATTGAATCTTATGGGTGACCATAAAAAAATATATTTTTTTTAATAAAGAAGGCAAAATATTAATTCATTAATCATACTTATATTATTACAATGAAATCATCGCCTTGTCTGTATGTCACTTACTGACGAGCACTAAATATGAATTTGCCTGTAGAGGAAGTATGAAGACATTTTTGTTTCTGTGCTCGTGCTAGTATGTGTCTGTGCTAGTCCATGTCTGTGCTGGTGTGTCTGTGCGTGCGTTGCCTACTCTGTAAACAAAATCTGGATAGGCTAGAGCCGGCTGGCGATAAATCGACCATTTAAATGAAATTTAACTTTACAAGTGGTTTTGTAAATCTTCATTTACAATTTCGTCGCGTTATAAAATCCAAATTTAGACGAGAAATGTCAATGAACTGAATTAATGTCATATATTTTTCACGGTAATGTGATACTGATGCAAAAATGGTGAGGATTAGTGGATCTAAGGAACGAAATCGTGAATCCAGCGGGAAAAATAATAAAAGCACTAAAAAAACAATAAAATACACGTGATTCTTGTACTTGTGGATGAAATAACAATAAAATTCTTAAATATATTTATTTGATCATCACAAATATGAAATCAAACAAGCAATATATATAAAGAATTGTATGATATTTGGTTTGTTTCGGTTATTTTATAACAAATAGGTATTACAAGGAAACCACATATTACTATTATTACCCAATATGAAAAAATAACTGTCTCGTCATCTCCTTAAGTTCCAAAAATCTCCTAAATGAGACAAAAATGCCACTGTCCTTGTAATACTGTTGTAAATCATAGAATTATTTTAATCCCATAAATATTCCGACCAGACAATAACATCTCAAACATTCAGAAGTGCGACATTTTCTTACTAAATATAGTTATTAATACAATGCAGATTAAATAAACTATTGTTTTTGTTTGTGCTCCAAATCCCATAATAAAGTAAGGAGGATTAAATTAAAAAGGTTTCAATACAAATGTACCCGTTTGTCTATGGCTTCTGTGATATAAATAATGCCAACTGTACAAAAATTAACAATGACGTACAACAAGAACAGACAAGATTTTTGGAGGGAATTAATTTATAATAAATCTAATTACTCAGTCTTAAATTTATTTACACATATAATAACATTTATATTTAGTATTTAAGCTTTTAAAAGTTTTCTAAACTTTTACCAAACTCTTAGATAGTATTTTTAATATAAACGTGACTCAGAGAGAATATTCCAGAACTCCCATCTGAATTCTTATGTGCAATCCAAATTTCATACATTGTAAGGACCAATGTTTTACATGAAGTGATTTAAACACCACGTGTTTCATTATTAAACTGAATTGTATATTCAAAGTAATATATACATATGTGCGCTAAATAAAAATATATACATTATAAAAATAGTCTAAATACAAATATATATAAAAAGAGTTCTTAGTCATCATTTTTTCGCACTAATGTTAGTAAGATTGTTAAATCTTATATATTTTGAGCTGAAATTCCAGATAAGAATACATAAGTACCTTTATTTCGATATTAGTTACTTTTTCAAACATTATCTCAAAAAGCAATTAAAAGCACCAGGTATAGAAAATAATTTTAAAAAATGTACCACAAAAGGCATCCCTTAGTTTTATTGCGAATCTATTGTTATAAGTTGCGCAAAAATAATAAAAAATAAACTGCTTTATTACTACAGGATACGTTAAAAAACAATTCATTGTAATACATTTGTACTATAACCTTGAATATTAGAAAAGGAATATTAAAAAAAAAAAACTAACATAAAGAAGGTCGTACGTATTTTTTAAACTCACGCTAATAGGTACCGAAAATGTAACAAAAATTCAGTATATTTTTTTTTATTTTTGTCAACCAATTGTCCTTAACCCTTACAATAATCTCAATTTACATTTTAAATTGCATTTTTTTATTTTTTTAATTGCATTTTGTTATACAAACATGTCGTTACAAATAATGTCCGTAACGACCGACATTTTTTAAAGACCCTTTGACGGTGTTTTACCACCTACCTATTTTTATGGCTGTATACAATTTAAAATAAACACATTAGGACTAAATATGATCTTAAGGTATTAGAAAATAAATATAATATATTCTTTGGTTGTCGAATTAAAAAAAACCAATGGAGACAAAGCAGTGGAGTATGTGTACATAAAAGTAACAATATTATAATATAAGATACAGGTAATCGTAATGGTGTTTTTTTTATTGTTTCCATGACAACCCCTAAGTGGATATAAAAGCTAATAGCTTCATAAATAACTCTTATAAGACTGAAATCCTAAAAATATGTTAAAATATTATTTTAATTGTTGAAATATAAAACAAATAGAAAGTCACCCGTGAGGTTAAAACTATATTACACTTTGCTATAGAATTATATACAAATAGCAATTTTATTTTCATTAAAACATAAAAACTGTCTTTTTAGAACTTAATATATTACGGTTTACCTCGTACAACAATTGTTTTTAAAAACTTAAAGAACCTTTTCCGTATGTAATAAAACTTCATCTTGGTGCATGCGACCAATACCTACCAACATGTTCACCAACATTGGTCATCATTTGTCATTACCAAATTAGTACATACAAAAAAGATCACATATAGCTTGAATTTTTTTTTTAAATGTATGCAGAATAAATAGATATTGCGAAATAAACGAATGTAAACGAAAACAGTTTAAATATTGAGCAGGTTTTTAAACATTTTGATTGAATGGTAATTGACACGAGAAAAAAAATATTTTATTATTCAATATTCAAGTTACTTACGTTGATGTTAATTTTATAAATTTGGGCTACATTTAACAAAAATGGCAATTATCTTAACAGTTGTTAAAGTGAGACTTATATAATAAGTTATGTATCTATGTCTCTAACTCATTGTAGGGAACATTGGTATTATAGCTACTAGTTAATTGTTAATATTAATATATACTCTATTATTTGAGTTGAATTCTGAGAGGGACAGAGAGAAATATATAAAGTGGGTTATGCATCCTGCTCTTTCACTCAAAATAACTTCAGGCCAATCGTCTTTGAGAGGTCGAGAGAGCCCGTATACGAGATTCAGTCAATACACCGTCTTCTAACTAAAGTATATCATGTACGATACTACAGTTTATGTATTTAATTATACGAAACCCCCAGTTGCCAAATCTGACTTAATGTTAGTAAAAATTTAAAAGCAAATTTTTAACATGCTAAAACATTAAATACAAATTTCAAATTATATTAACTTTACTTATTTAAAAAAAATCTAAATAGATACAACATATGATGAACAAACACATTCTTTGCTTTTTCAATATTGGTACTTTATTATAGTTACCTAGCACAGACTTCACAGAGGCTTCGTTTAGATTTGACGTTTAATTGACATTGACACCTTAAACTAGAACAAGGAGGATATGAAAAAAAAAAATTAACTATGGAAAATCGCGAATAACTGTTTAATTGGATAAAAATACTATTGTGATAAGAAAAAACTCAATAAACCTTCTCAAGCAAATAGCCTTTTTTGCGTTAAAGGAATTTTAAGAGCAACAATTCTTAAGTACATTATTTTGGTACATCTCATAAGCCATGTAAGGCCTCGGATAGCTTTTTTCTGCTTAATTAAAGATCGACTTTTCCACAATATATAAGTTAATTAGAATGAATTTACATATAAAACCTTTGGGTAAATATTATCCAATTGATAGTAACACATCTTCCAAAATGGCGGCTTTCTTTTATATTATAGATGGCATAAATATTCGTTTATTGTAAATGTGATTAATTTCTGAATTATACTTTAACTTTAAAAATAAATTCATATATTCACTATAGTATACTTAATTTTAATATATTATTGATATTTTAAATACTTTAAAATCATGTTTATTTATAAAGCATGTGTGAATTTTACAATAATAATTTCTACAATCCAGTCAAGCAATCAGTAAATCAAGAAATAAAAAAAAACAATTGATACCTGACAATTACTATACATAAATCATATTTAAATAAAAAAAAACTATTTCATTAAAATAATAAAAACAAAAAAATCCAGAGATATTATGTCTTGTTTTTCACTTTTATTTATTTTTAAAAAATATCTAAATATGTGGAAAGAGTTCCTAGTGACTGGATTGTAGATTATAAATATTGTTTATGTCAAACTCTTTAATAAAACATCGTTTGACGTACGAAGTAGATATCAAATTCGTGAGGTCAAAACAATTACCATATTCAATAATGTGCATCAGGCACGTCCGGTCATTGAATTGCTGTATTTAATTTACTATATAAAAATTATGATTTTTTTAATACAAAAAAAAAATATATAATATTCAAAAAGCATCTACGTATGACACTGTAGATATAAGGTCTGCAACTTCTACTTTGAAAAAATAAATTAAGATTATATTTTCTTCTTGAATGCTATTTCAGCTATTTCAGCTATGAATGCTATTTCAGCTGCTGCTATAACGTAACATATTTAAAGATAATTGTAAAAAAAATAATAAAAGAATATATATATTTTTTTAATTAGGCTGGTTCAAATTCTGATACAAATAAGTTTTGAAATCATAATTTTATTTAAGTACGATGATAACCAGACATAAAAAGATTGTTTAAAAACATCTGTCACAGCCATATAAATAAATATATTAGCGTAATAAATGAAGGTGTTAGAAAAATAATCGATAAAATAAATCATTTTACAGTGGCCATTAACCAAACCTATATTAACAATTCGGGTCAGGTTTTAAATTTGGTTGCTGTTCCGTTAACAACCCTTTCTTATTTAAAAAAAACCCCTAAAACTATGCTACTGATTCTTTGTCAAACCTGTAAATGATCCAATTGTTATCTAAAATCCGCTACTAGTTATTTGTCTGTTTGTCACATTCTGTTAAAGTGTATATATAAGTCATTTAGAGTGCTTTTTCTTTTCGTGGTAAAAGTTACAGTAAAAGGACGAGATATTTTTTTTGTTTTAAGCATGGTGTATTATTTAAAAATTTTTAACAATTGTTTTTGATTTTTATCTGCTTGTTTATTTAAAAAAACTGGATGAATTTTAAAGAAAATTTTATATACTTTGATTTAAAATTACAATTAGAACGTGAATAAGATTGAAGGAAAATGTGATTTTTGATTTTTTATACCTACATTGAATAATGATACCAACGCAGTATAAAACGATATCGGGATTCTAGAAATATGTTTTTGTAATTGTAAATAAACAATAAAATATGTAATTTTGAAGATATTATGTTATATATGTATGCGCATAAAATGAGAAAAGTATTTTTTTTGCTCAATATTAAAACCTTTACAGGATACTTAATAATATTTTTCTCAGTATAACCCTCAAAAATATCAAACTAATGCCAAATATGACAAAACAATAGAAAAACAATATAAATGACAAACCTAAAGGGTTAATACTGACAGGACAACAAAACAGACTAACGGAACATCGATAGATTATTTAAATACACAAAAAATATCTCTAATGCTATAGCTTTAAGATTCAAAATTATCCATACATTTAACTCTATCCCAGAGACGTCAAAATAAAAATAGCGGTTTAAAAAAAAACAGTTTCACAACACCTCTCTATTGCCATAGACAGAAAATTCAAAATTACGAGTACATATAACTCCACAAACGTCATAGGAAAAAAAAATGGCAGCAAAAAAAAAATAAAACAGTTTCACAAATGGTCCCGTTCATTATTGTCTTATTTATGACACTGCGGGATCACTGTGCGGTGAATACCTTAGAACAAGACATTTGAATAATTTTATTGCATGAATCTTTTGGTAGCAGATTCTGAAAAGTCCTTACAAATATCCTTTTAAGTTGGCTGTAAATCATAATGTAACGGTCAGTTGGCTCTTTTGAAAATCGAACAGTTTTGGAATGTTTAATTAGGTGTTTTATGTAGGGACGTTTATTAAATCATTTTTAAACTGGCGTTGACACATAAATAACTCCTTTTCACATATATTTTCTTTATGATATATATGTATTCAAATTTATTATGCATTAGATATTTTTATGAATATCAAACGTGTCGCTTTCCCCATAAATATGAAATTAGTTAAGCTTTTCGTATTGACTTTTCAAGTTAAAGGTTGCCTCTTTTTACTGGTTTGACTTTAAAAATGAGAACTTAGATTTAAATAGGCAGATAATAATTTCATAAAAAAATGTCAGAGATAAATGATATATAATTTTATTTTATTTTTGAAGACAAATAAAACTGAATGCCTAATCACATATAAAAATAATATTTAAATTAATTTAATAATAAAGAGAAAATTGATGTACATCCCTAAATTGCTTACGTAACTGAGATCTCACAGTTTTAAAATTTTAAATAAAGAATATAAACACAGTTCAGGGAACGGTCAATTTAGTGGACGGGAAATTTTATAAAAAATTTCAAATCACTAAAATGGGGTCCTCTAACAAACGCAGTTGCAGAACAACAACTTTGTCACTGAAATTTTGTCAATATCAGAAATGAATTACGATTTTTATTTCGAACCGAATTGCCCGAAATAAACAGTCTAGAACTTTCTACGTCGCAAGATATGTAAAACAATAATAATGACAATATAAAGAATGAATATTTAAATTAAGAACACCTCGCATATATTTAATTTATATTATTCTGACGTTTAGATAATTTTCTGAAAATATTTTAATTATTCAGACAGAAAATGCTTAAATCAATTTACGAGTAGTTTAATTTCTTGTAAATCTTATATAATTAAATTGGTTACGATTTCAAGGAACATATAATAAAATAGACATAGATTCGGCAACTTAAACCAGTCACCAGTCAATACAAGTAAAATATAGTTTCTGTGCTCGGTTTTACAAATTTACCATGAAGCTATTCTTATATCTTCCATATTCCAGACCATAGACAAACTTGATCATGTAATCCGTAATTGTTCCTTTTTTAAAATTACTTTAATAATGTCTATGTGTACCATAAACAAACCATTAGAAATGTAATATTTTCTTATAAATAAGTAAAATATATAGATATACTTTAAATACAGTGAGTGTATGTATGTTTTTAAAAGACATAAATCCTGTAACGAGAATATAGCAAGCCGTTTTGGGAACAACAACCCATGAAATGAAATTCAGTGAACCCCAGAGATGCATGTATCAATACGGTGCATGGAAATGAGATCCAGATCTGTTCCTAAAAAACAAACCCTTCAAGCTAGCTGACAATTGTGACCGCCATTTTGTTTGCAATTTTGTAGCTTGTCAAAAAATGTAGGCCATTTTTTAATAATTTGTAAACTTGTACGGATTTACGTTTTTTTGCATTTTTGAATTGAAATGTCTTATTTCATTGATATTAATAATAATAAATATTACATTTGTCTTACAAAATCTTTTTAAATATATGTGTATGTTATAAAATATTGAAATATTTTTATTTACTTTCCACATATCATGAACCTTAGACTATGTACACAAATTTGAGCGAGTGAACCGTCAATATCATTTGTCATCTCACGATACACCCGTCCCGCTCACATTCGCACATATAGTGATAGGCGGGAAAGAGAGGCAATTAAAAAATTCCATCACGTAGGAGAGCTAGCCAAAACTGAGTAGATGCATGGGTCAAAGACCTGAAGTGCAACCTCGCCCTAATATTTTATATACTAAGGCTGTATATACATATGTAGCGGATATTTATATTAAAATATGGAGAAAGTTGATTAGTTTTTTGAGTATTTTAATAATAATCCATCAGTTTTATTGGTTATTTATGAACCAAAAAACATAACGAAAATATTAAGAGAAATTCGTAATAAAAGTTTGTTTGCTGCCATTGCTCTTTATATTTTGATGTTAGACTTTTTATAAAAAAAAAGATCCAATCACTAGAATAGGCTACATTTTAATTGACTTTAGTTCTTACAATTATATTTGAAATAAGGTCTTATCATTGAATTACTTACGAGCAGTAAGAAAAATGCGACTCCCTTTCATTCCTCTTTATTCCTCAGAAATCCCCATCACCAAATAGGCATACTCAAAATCCCTAATAAATATACTTTCCCTCCTAATAATAATAAAAATACCCAAAATTCCTTACTCTACATATGAATAATGTAATTCTCTATGTAATGGCTCTATCATCTTCGTAAACGTTGTCATTATTTAATAATAGTCTGTAGTTTGGAATCTGGGAAACAATTATTAGCCGTTTTTTTAGCAAGTTGAATATCCTCTGCTTTTAACTGGTTTTGCGCTTTAGGATTGTAAGCTATGGCAAGCGATGCTAGCTTGTGACAATAGCTTGCGAATAAATATTTAAAAACATTTTTATTCATAGGATAAGTTGTCTTTATATTGCAATATATTTTTGCTTAGCGACATAGATTAATTATTTCTTTTTCTTGTATTTTTTTTTAAAGAATAATGTATTAATTATATTTAATTATGGCATTGATATATAAAATTTTATGCGAATATAAGAAAATACTATAAATATAAAATATATATACTTTTTTCTGTAATATAGTGTGCGCATGCGCGAATAGATATAGGTAAAATGTCGTCGACCGAACGCTGTTATATTAAGTAAATTAAATTTTAACGTTACTCCCATTGAGATTGAGTTTAATTTAAAGACCAAGGGATAATATTTTATATTGGAATTATATAAAACCTCTTTTAATTCAACACACAACCTTACAAAAAAAAAAAACAATAAGAACGCAATACACATGCGTCATCGGCCCACTTACAATAAAATAGTTAAACGTAGTAACAGCATCCGTATAAAACGATGAATGAAATGATGAAGTAAATTCAATGAGTCAGTCGTTACGTTGTCGTGTCGTAAGCGTAAGGTTGTAAAAAATGATATCACAGCTTTTTGAGATCTGACATTGGAATTTTGTGCACTATACATGAGTAATTGGGAAGTATGGAGATACATATTAGAGAAGAAAATACTTGTCCGATCTTACAGATATTATCACTAAAGGAACACTTTATTAAATTGTCATTTAAAAAGTTTATGAAAATAAGGTTTTGTACATCTTATTAATTATAAATTATAATTTTCATGTATTCCTATGTCTTTTGTTTTGACACATATTCCTAAAGCTGTCGTAAAATAGATTTAATGTAAACTTTATGGATCATGTGATAAATAATGTAAAAAGTCTCTTGATTATTCTTTATCAAAAATCGATAAAATAAAATATATAGTTGGTGGTAGAAGGATGGCACGCAGCTTTTGGAAACTTCCTTTTCTATTTTATATACTTAATATGAAATCGATATCCGAAAGTATATAATGATAATATTATATAATACGTCTAGTAAACAAAATCTAGAAAGTACTACGCTTTTGTTTTTAGAATTAGTTTGTAAACGTCAGAGTTGTTGACTTTCAAAATGGTGATGACTTTGCATGTGTGTTTCGTTTTTTATTCTAAAATAATCTGAGTATCCAAATTCATAAAAAAGCCTTTAATTATAGAATCAATTCAGCATTTTTAAAGATATATATAAAAATAAATTACTTTGTATAAATAACATTTCAGTTGGCATAATTCGTACAAGTGCGTTCAAATTAATCCGAAATTAAGAGGATTTTTTTTTGAGCCTTTTTAAATAAATATTATATTTCGCTTCATCTAAAATTCGATTCTAAATTTTTTTTTGAAAATGAAATGAAAAATGTATGCATTACCTATGTTTTGATCCGAAATTGTAATTTTGATAAATAATATATTATTTCTCATATCAAGATTATATTTCAAACTTAATATTAATTACAGTAAAACCTACTTAAATACATTTCGAGGAAAGAACATTTTATAGCTGGCACTCTTGAAATCTCCACACGCTGTTCGAATTTCAAACGCCACAATCAAATTCCGATTGTCGCGTTAGAAATTCGGCCAATAATGATAGCAGTGTAATCGCAGTCGGTGAGTCAACGGCCGGTGAAATGATTCGGCGAGTTCGTTCACCTTTCACCCAATTTGCCTAAAAGTGTACGTTATAAATTGGCGGCTTTATATCGTGTACGTTTAGGCTTCATCTCAACTTTGCTGTTTGTTTTATTGAATTTTTATTCTATACATTATTGTTTTTCTTATAAATTGTCTCTGGTTTTCTTTACATTTTTTTTTTGCGTGAAGTGAAAGCCAAAGAGAAATGTTAATTAAAGAACCGGGGTTAGCTTTATTTTATAATATAAACAAATTAAAAGAAAAATATATTATATGACTGATGGGCACTGGGTCGTACCTCCGTCTATTTTGACTGTGGCCGTGGGTTTAATCCCTATACCTACTGGAAAAATATTTGTCATCAAAAACTTGTATTTTACTAAGGTTTTATATCTATAATATGTATGTATTTACAAAAAAAATGGTTGATATATGTTCATCAGTTGTTGTCATTATACAAGCTATGCTTAGTTTGGGGTTAGACTGCGTTGTGTGGATGTTCGAATATAAGTAATTATTATTTGATTTATTTATTTAAATAACTTTAATTGCACACATATAATAGAAAATACAGTACGAAAAAGTTAAAATAAAGAAAATATGAGGCAAAGGGCGACTTATCTTTCTTCTGGGAAATATATTATATATATTTGTCATCAGAATATTATAGCTTTTTGTTGATCTATTTTTAATTTAAATCGATGATCCGTATCCATTATAGGTATATCACCCAGAATTTTAATGACGTGTAAAATCTAACTGTACGAAAAAATATGTGAAGGTAGGTCGGCAAACGGTACCACCATCACCGAGGTAACTAGTCCAATGACCTTAAGTTTTTTTTGGGTATTTGGTCTCGTATCAAAAGAAGCCGGTCTGCAAGTACCAGGAGAAAATAAGCAAGAGAAAGGTGAGTGGAATTTAGTCTTGTAGAAAGCTCGCTGTTTACTTTGCTAGTGAAATGATGTTTTTTGACAAACCAGGTCGCCTTTATTGACTTAATATTGAAATTTTAGTCTCGGAGATATATTGATTATTCCTTATGATTTCCAAAAACTGTTTTTAATATGTAAGAGGACGCATAACTGTCTGCTTTGGACACTCTTTGGACCGCCGTCGAGAGGTAAACGAACCTCCAAGTTGTCAAATTAAAGAAAGTTACGAAGGGGGTACATACTCCAATCTTCTGTTCGAGGACATTCCTCTAGTTCAGCCATATTTCAAAGGCTAAATATCGTTCATACATTATATTTAACCTTAATAAAACAATAACAAAATATCAAACCAGTGTGAAAGCAGAATTTGTACTAACATACCTTAACATAAATTTTGAATATATATATAATAAACAATAAACCGGTTCGGACAGGGATTCGATCCCGCGACCTCTAGTAAAACGTCCCGTCGCTCTAACAATTGAGCTACCGTATCGCTGCCAGACTAAGTGAAAGAAGCATTCTATACACATGTATGTATGTATTCTATACACATATATGTATGTGTGTGTGTGTGTGTGTATGTATGTGTGGTATGGTGTGTGTGTGTGTGTATCTGTGTGTGTATATATGTAGGGCTAGTAGTAAATCTAGACATCCAGTATGTCTGACAACAAGTGTGAACGCCGTAACTATATATGTATAAAGTAGTTTCGTCCGCGCGTGCTGGTGTGTGGTCCACTAAGTAATTTGCGAAACAGTGTGGCGGGTAATTTTCTAATTATTCCGGTATGATAAGTAGCGGGGCCGCATTGAACATCGCCTTGCGATAGATACCAAAGATACGTGTAAAGTTCACGCACACTAAAATATAGCATTTGATTTTGAAGGAAGCGTTTTGTAGGATATATTTAGTAGTTTGTTAAACAAGAGTTAACTATTTTTAACACAATACAATAGGATATAAAGATAAAATATCGGTTTTCAGTACTGATGATACGGCAACAGAAAATCAGAAAGACGGAAATAACGATAGTCAGAAATATCAAAGGTATCGCAAGAAAACATATGAGCATATTAAAAATAGAGCTGAATGAAAAACGCTCAAGGACAAATATACCCAAAAAGTTCCCACCGAAAAGTAAATGATTTAAGAGGTTAAGTGTAACCATATAAATGCTGAAAAAAACTTACGACAAGATGAAAATGTATAATTTTTAGGTCTCGGATATGTCATGGCATTTATAAAAATATATTTGCTGTCGTCACAGTACTATGTAAAAATAAGATTGAAAACTCTACAGCTTCGTATATTATATCTTTCTGTGGTACAAAATATACAACAAATGAAGCGTTGAAGTTTAATATTCATAATCTACATCCGGATGGCACAGATAACAAAACCATCACAATATTAACATTCAAATAGCAAAAAATTAAAAACATTAATAACTACCGTTCCTTGTATAAATAATATGTTTATTAATTACATCAAATTTTGGGGATCTTTTGTTTCCAAATTGTAAATCTTAAACCAATACACGGTCAGTAGTAGGGTCAAAGTGACGTCATATTTTATTTATATTTACCCGGCTGTATTCACGTAGAAAATTAAATCGGAATGTGCCCGACTAATTTCGAACCCCGAATGTCGAAGTTCGAAACTAGTCGGGCACATTCCGATTTAATTTCTTCGTGAATACAGCCGGGTAAATATAAATATAATAGTCATAGTTCACGAAAGTTTAAATATAAAAATGACGTCATATTTATTTAACCCGAGCAAACATTGCACTTATTCTAGCGGCACTATTCCAACAAGAGAATAATGAAGTTTTGATGACGTCATCCTAAATCATTCATTCTTTTACTATTGGAAACATTTGTAACTCATACCATAATTTCTTCTTACATTTTAAATATTATTGTAATATGGCAACAAAACTTCTTAAAGCTATGATAGTTATTAAGAGTTCACGGTAGGTCTGTGGAGTCAGATGAAACTAGATTGAGGAGATGATAGACGACAGAACTTAGAGTATTGTCTCATGAAAGAAAGAGAAATGAGACTATACCCACCCATCATTCAAACGACTTGAGACACCATCGCTTCACTATTGATATCTCCAATCATCCAATATCCACCTTTTTTATATTCATTCGTACGGCCATAGAGTATATGAAAATTCATAGTTTATCTGTTCGCTTCAAAAAAGTTCCAATATTGCATTTTTATAATATAATTATAAATTATCTGTTTGTATATGGTATATATATAACTATAAATTAAATGTACATGGAGTAGATATATTACCCAATTAAAAAAACTTGAAGACGATTTTTAGTGCATTTTAATGAAATAATAATGAATAGATAGAATAAATAGATTATAAATTACCAGTAATTTTATTTTATTAATTATTTTTTAATGAACGTCGTGAATTGTCTGTCGTTATTATCATTTTAATGAAAAGTCAGTTATGTCCATAAAATGGCGTGCGGTATAATTAGAAACATAATGTATTTAAAATATATTTCAATTGATAATTGCGGTTTTGTTGTTATTAGTATTTATTAACATTTAATTGGATTTTAATTTTTTTTTAATAATTTAATTTTCACAAACATCACGCCATGTCATGTTGCGAAAAACTTGTTGGCAAATCAATAGGATTCAAATAGGTTTTTTGTAATTATTCACTTAATTTATTGTTTTGTTTTTAATTGCAGGTAATCTTAAACTGTATAATTGTTAATATTTTTTTGCTATTTTTTATATTTTCAATGTAAAACTTTATGTATATTTAAAAAGTATGTTTATATACACTATAACTGCTATATTTTCCATTGCTCATATAAGATATTAGTTGTCAAAAATACTTCAAAATAGAAAAAAAATTAAGTAATCTTCCTATTCCGGTCTGTTATGCAAAAAATGTATTGAGGGCATAAATCATAGATTTAAATATATTATGATAGAGAAATATAAAAACCCATAGACAATAAGGATTTTGTTTCTTTATCTATAAATACTTATTGTATAAATAAATGGAGTTCCATATAATTTCTAACAATATATATTTCGTGACGTACGTTAGCGGGAAAACCATGACATTTCCGGCCAGATAGATCCTGAAAGAACGTCAATTGACTAATTCATGATATGTTATTATATGACGAATTTATTTAACGGATACGGTCGTTTTGAATTCAATTTCGCCTTATAACATTTAGTATATTTACTTCGGATTGTTATTTATAATATTATCCTTATTGTTGGAATAGTCTGTAATAAATGAAAGGTCGTAGGTTCGAGGTTCCTACATCATTATTTTAGTGTTAATTTATCGGTGAATATATATAAGTACGTGTGTGTGTATGTCAGTGAATTTGTTTCTACAAACCGGGCCTAAATTCTCAACTGTCTTAAACATACGTATTATATGATACATTCTCGTCCATAATATCTCAAACCATATAATTACATACTGTATATGATTATCAACATAACTCATACACAGTTAGATAACCCCAATAACACCAATGTTGGCTGAACTTCCGCCAACATTGGCTCAACTTGGAAGAGGTTAATATTTATCAACACCAATATCAATAATAAATCTTGATTCAACTCTAAACATCACTCGATTCAAAATTCGAATACATCGTCAATCTGTGATTCATTCACCTAAAGCTTCACTCGATTCAAAATTCGAATACATCATCAATTCTTTTTTCAAACCGCAATAAATTAAGCGCGCCTCACACCACCAGATTCCGTATCAGCCCATCTTAAGTCCGGATACAAATACGATGTGATCAGTAACGGTACGCGATATTAGAAGCCTTCTGACCCACTTTGAACACCGTTACTGCCGTCGAACCACAACGCCCGATGACATATATGGCGAGCAACTGTACATAAATTGTATACGATTACACGCAATGACATAATGTAATACATCTTTATTATCTTAATTCACTTTTACACAGACATCTAAATTAAAAGAACGAAATAAAATATTATATTTTCGATTCGTATAACAAATATTTATTTCTTATGTTTTAGTTCGATATGTATAAATTATTCGTTAAATATTATAAGATTTTTCTTTCTTGCGTATTCATGATTTCAATATATTTAAAACTTATTAAAATTATGTTTTTTTTTTATTCGTACCTTCATAATCCGGATGGCATGGGGTTTATCCTTAAACAGTTACTTCGACTCAATTAAACACATATCGGAGACCGCCTTCACTATGCAAAAACTTATTTATATTTCATAAAATTCAGTAAATAATTAAAATAATTTAATTTATTCTTGTAAAATAGACATAATATATGAATTTCAATTTCAACATCTATAAAGAGAGAATCATTGAATTCTCAAAACTATACGTATTTATATTGATTTGAGAGTTAAAAATAGAATAAAAATATGTAAATAAATATATAAAATTATATTATACAGAATTATATTATACAGAACACTGGTAATTCAAAACCAGTCTCTAAACTACAAAACCCAATACTAATAAAACCAGTCTGAAATGCATATAAAATATAATAAATCGGGTATGTAGGCCGCAGGATGCGATCGCACCGTTACTGGCACACTTAATAAATGGTTAGGTGATACGGACCCGCGCGTAAAGGTTTTATTACCGCTTTAATATTACAATAATAAACTAAGTTATTAGTTTGAAATTCCTATCCTGATCAAATTAGTTCTTAACTTGCAACCTCGATATGACACAAGGAGAAAAGTAAATATTCGTTATATCAAGTAATTCGTTAAACTGAGGTTTGTTATATTGAGGTGAGGTTGCTTTAAAATTTGTTATAAAGAGATAAAAGCCTGTCGCGACTGAATCATATACTATGCGATGAAAGGTCATATATAGGGAGGTTATAAAGGGAACTTTATGTAGACGTTTTGAGTTGACAAAATTCGTTAATTAGAGGTTTTAACACTTTTTAGATAGTTGAGAATTCGTTATAAAGAGACTGTTCGTAAAAAAATCGTAATGTAAAGGAATATTTTACATGAATTCTTATGGACAATTCTAGGGGATTACGAAAAGACACTGAGAAAAACGTTTATAATGAAATATATATATATATATATATATATATATATATATATATATATATATATATTAATAGTCTAATATATATTTTATCAGTTCAATATAAAGAGGTTCAATAAGCCAGTATGGCGCAAAACATCAATACGTAGTTCCATGTATCTCAATTATCAAGATATATCCGCGTCCAAAGAATTTATATAAATGTGAAGGGTATTACTAGAAGAGATATTCCAGCACTATATTATATAAATATATGTACTATTACATCGATTTAAATCAAATTTTCAAAATTTCAAATATACGTTTCCCCCAAAATTCAAATATATTTATATTTTCAGAAAAAATATTTTCCAATGTGTATTTTAGATATATTAACGTGAATTTCATGGAAATACGTCCGCGTAGTTTCGAGAAAGAAGTTTATAAGAATCAGGGAAATTAGTTAATATATATATATATATTTGGTTATATGTTCCATGAAGGTGTATATTCTGGTTGATCGTGGTTCCTGTTGCCATCTCATCCATGGTGCATCTGGTCTGTGATAAGGCATTGGACCGGTATCGTCGTCTTATTTCCCGGAGAGTCCATATCAGCCAGTAACTGTAGCTAAATTAGGTCAACCGTTACGAGAGTTTCAAATATCATTCCATCTATGGCTTTAAAAGCTAGTATATCAAAATACCTAATATAGCTTTGATTTAACATAACGAGAACATCAATTCGTTCTGGAACATTTATTTATTAGTGTTACGTTATACATTTCTCGACATTTAATTGATTGGTTGAGGCTTTAGCAAGAAAATGTTCCCAATTTTTTTTTATGTTCAAATCATGGAATATTAATATTACACAAATTCTGGATTACTGAGGTATTCAGGCATCATATTTCTAACTTTAATAAGAAACAGTATATACATATATATATGTATATATCTAATAAAGAAGCTACATACATATTAGTATGGACAGTTAGAGACGGTTTTCTGGGGCAACCGTTAAGAGATCTTTAGACTCACGTCACCCCATCGAGAGGCGTCCATCTTGGAGCTCGGATATGAAAACTTTGAATAACAGAATAAACATCAACAGCAAAGCATATTATATATTTTTTTTATATTATATATAACAGTTTTAATAAAAAAAAACTATTTGGAAACATTCACAGCCTCCAATGATATTTAATGTGTACTCTGGTAGGCCGGGAGTGAGGTCGTAAAATTTAAGATATAAAACAGGTGTCCAACCCGCTGGTGTCTATATTTATTTTTAGCGAGAATTGCAATTTTAAAAGTATTCATTTGTATAAATAATATCTTTATTACAGCATTTATTATATTAGTTTAATTAAAAACATACATAAGAATTATGACGCTATAACAATAAGGCGATCTGATGATATATATTCAAATAAATAAATAAAAAAATAAAATATTAAACTGCAGTGCGTCATACATACCAAATTCATGATCCAAACTAATGGTTCCGTATTCAAATCAGTGGTATTGACAATAAACTTAGCGAGGTCAAACCCATGCGACCGGTATGTGTGTCAACCACTCATAAGTACCGCCTTAATGCATGCATGCGAAAATACACTCTTTGTTATTGTAATACGAGACATTTTCGCATGAGCTATTATGTCTAAAAAGTCAATTGGCTGTTAGAGTAGCAGACAACGTTAATGCCAGAAGACAATATGCGGAAAATGGGTCATTCTGTTATTTGCAGTTTTGGTTATTATCTTGTTAAAAGTTACTTTCTTTGAATAACAATAAGCTAAGCGTCTAAGTACTTTATTTACATACACACAACACGTTTGTTTTGACTGTGAATATATCAAATTGTATAAGAATGATGTAAAAATAAACAAACCTTAATAAGATAAAAAAGATACAAAAGAAAGGAAAATGTTAGATAGTTTATTATCAATGCTATATTCATTATTTATGTGTAAAAAACATTACCAGGGTCACTATTGTTTTTTTTCAGTTTCAGTAAGTCAGCTGTCACATGCAATTCCAAGAAGATAAATTTGAATAATATCAGATTTACCTTTATTAATTATGACTGGATGATAGCGCCACCTATACAAATGACTAAAATAAATGACTAAAGCGCCATCTACAATCGAAACTATGACCCAAGGTTTTAACAATATGGAATACATACATATATATACAGAATATCAGAAACCAAATAGTGACTTAAATAATTATTTTGTTTAAATTCTTTTTTTAAACACTTTTATATTTTGACAGATTTTATAGACTAACTGCTTAAAGAACTGTTGAAAGGGATTTTTTCACCCTCCGATAAGTTCGAGGGTTGAAAGATCTTTCTTAAAATCTTCCTATTATTAATAAATAAATATATATATATATTTGAATTTAAAGCATTATTTTTTAGAATTTCAACAACCTGATTTTCTTAATTATTTTTAATATAAAATCCTTTTATGATAAAAGCTATAATGTTCAATCCTATGTCCGAATAAATATTATCATAATATTGATTTGAACTTTTAGTGCTGTCAAAAGCCATTTATCGATATTTAAAATTTGGGGAATTCCTAAACTATAGAAAAGTATATTGCTATGGGATAGCACGGTATTACGAGAGCTGATTTACTTACTTCGACCTTTAACAGGAATCATCAACAATAAAAAAACCATAAATCAAACCGCAAATAGCAGACTTTTTATTAGACACAAAAAGCTCTTTGTTAATAATAATTACAAATCGGTGATGTTCTCATTTATATGATTTATTATCAAATTATATTTCTCGAGTACCCGCGTATCTTAAAACACACATTCGCACAAAATTTAGCATTTTTCAATTCAGCAATGTTGAAGCCATTAAATATATTTTTTTTATGTGAGTATTATTAGATATTTACTTCGCGCTGCGTTATTATTCAATTATAATTAGAGGAACTATTGCAGATACTGAATATATCAAGAATAATAATATACCTATCATGTCTTCCATATTCAGGACAAATTAAATTAAATTTAAAAAGTATAGTACAGAAAAGTTATCTTATAGGAATTAATAAATTAAATTTGTGCAAAAGTCAAAATAATACTAAATATGTTTTTGTGGTAAATAAACTATCTGTAAAATTATAGCCATTCTCGTCCCACAAAAAAAAAAAGTCTTCATTTAAGTGATAATAATAAAATCTTTTAGCTTATTAATGCGACTCGATAATTCAGTTCATAGACCTCACTAAATGTAGTAAATGAACTGATGTTCCTATAATAACACGATAGACTTTCATTTATTCTGCAGCTCGTATTAGAGCTAGTTCGACCATATTTTACTGAATTTCTTCTCAAAAATGACATCCAGAAGCGACGAATGTCAGTCCAGTATGAATCCTTTGCCGCTAAAATTCCACCAAAATGACATTGCAAAAAATGGTGGTTAAGTAATTACGAATACACATATTGTAAGAAAAAATATAGTCAGTAAGTAGTGTAAAAATGACATGAGCAGCACCAAGATTCCATTGTGACAAATCGTTCAAAATAACTCGCTGTAAAAAAAGACCTTGAGGATGAAAATTATTGCACCAGCTGTATGTAACACCGCGGCCATCTTGCTACGTCACCATGCTACGTCACGTGACGTCATCGGGTCACGTCGCGGGTTCAACGAACGTCCGCCAGTTTAATTTGGCTTGCATCGTTGATAGAATTTGGGAAGCCATTTTGTTTTTCAGCGGACATTCGCGATGTTTTATTTTATGCATGTTATAAGTCATAGATAGCTGTGTAATCCATTAAATTGGTATCCGATTTTTCTCAGCCATTAGTAGAAACAAATTTGTCAATTTTTGTGCCATTATGTCGACGTTTGCGAACGGATATTGATAATAAAAATCGCTATAAAGATGTTACCTTCCAGTTTAACTTCTTAATAGTATGATTGTATTTTTTTGTTTTAAAATATTTGACCGGTGGTTGGCCTCCAAAAGTTCGTCCCTGACCGACGATTACGAATCGCGTATGACATGAGGAAATCAAGGGAGCTATTACGATGTCCGCTCGTAATTGGATTTGAGAATGAAGTCGTATGACAACATGATATGTTCCCTGTGATTTTAAGCGAAATTTTATATAATTATCGCAAGCTCGTATTCATAATTCATTATATTCATTTAACTTTAACATATGTGACACTGCAATTTTAATGTGCAGTTTAAAACAATTTACAATACCAAAATTTATCTTTACGAAAATCAAGAATCCAATAATGTTTTCTTAATTTTAAGATGCTTTTTTAAGATCAAAAATAATAAATTTGTTTTGATTTTCAATTAAATCAATTATATTTTCAACCAACCTCAAATAACCAAGCAAATATCGTTGATCGTTGCCAAAATGATGCCAGCGGACACGTTCGCAATAAACCCCTATTCTACATCAAAGTTCATCAACCCCTAGATGTTATATTCCAATTTATCGTACGTTAGCCCCAGGACTGTCTTCACAGTGTGAAGCACGTGTTAGCACAATGTATTGTATGTTGTCGTATCGAATGCTCGTAGAATTATATTTATCGTGTAAAAACACCTTTAATTTGACGTTTGATCTATATATTATATTGTTTTAATATAAAACTTTATACACATCGACATTATTGTATGTACGTACTAATTTTCATATGTATTTTATTCTTCTGATAGAACTTAATCACAGGTCACTGACCTCGACGTAAATTCGGCGAGATGACGTATTGATTATTTGTTTACGTGTATTCGTTGAACTCATCGAAAGTGGAAGAGTATTTTAAGATGATTGTGATATTTTTTATGTTTGTAATATTATGTTGGCGGGAAATTTGATTTATGTGGCTGCCATCTTGTTGTGACTGGAAATAATTGATGGCTGACTAAAATTCGATAAATCAATTTAATAGTAGGCATCTAATTGGTATATCCTAGTTTCGATTTATTTATATATATCAATTAACAAATATATTAATAACAAATACCCTTTAATTTTTTTGTAAATCTGTTACGAATATTAATTCTTAAATGAATTAAATATTTACTTTCGAGTGCTAGTTTCCTGTATATAGAAATTGAGTTGTAATTTCCGCTTAACTTGGAGGCATTCTGCCAACTCACTGATCATTTGAAATTAATAGCTTTAGTGGCCATTTTTAAATCGTGCATATTTAAATATAGAATATTTCTTAATGAAAAAGAAATCGAACATTTAATTATTCTTCTAAGCTGTTTAAAATCTTTGTTTTATTATTTTAATCTTTTAAAAAAAAATAACGTCACAGATAAACAAACAAACAGGAAGATGTTTGTCAAAAAGCATGAAAAATAATATAATTTACAACGAATAATGTATACATATAGAAGTCAAGAAACTCAAAATTATATTATATAAAAAGTCATTTAACTGAAACCCGACGTGACGGATCCGTGACGATTGACACGTACGTCTATGAACCACGTGGTGTATACTATTTTAATATGATTCAAATTATCACCCAATTGTTCATCTCAAGGTTTCAATGGAAGGTTGTTGGACTTTATTACGAAAAAAAGTCGTAGGTAGTAAGTATTATTAGTATTTTTCCTTTTTTCCTAGTACTTTTTTTTTAAAACATATTTTTGATTGAAAATTCTTCTTTAAGTAACTATCCTATCTTAGTATACCTAACGCGATATCAAGGTATTTTTCAGACGTGTATTCCTTTAGGAGAAGTAGTCGGGTTCGATGCCCGGCCAGAGCACGTGGCACGAACACGCAAAAAACTGGAAGCTAATGAAGCATTGTTTATATTAAACATTAAACTGATAATTCAGTGCGATTTACACAATATAAAATGGTCAAGTTTGTAAGTTTATATGTAGCAAGTAATTTTGAAAACCATCCTGCCGATGAAAAAAAATCCATTTCAAAACTTATACAAATATTTAAATTGGTTCTTATATAGGAAGTGGGTAGCGATGCGGTAGTGCAATTTGTAGAGCGACGGAACGGTTTCCCAGAAACAGCAGGTTCGAATTTCTGCCCGTACCTATCGTTTATCTTTTCTTTCTCTCTTTATTTAAAATGTATATAAGCTTAACTTGACTTATACATGCTTATATGTGTTATAATTATGATATGTTGTCCGGCTTAATACAAACGGCTTTTCATGGAGACTGAATAGGAAAAGCAAAAATATGGTAGGGTACTTCATTCTATAGCCCCTTATTATAGAGCCACGTATAGCTAGTGATTTAATATAAATGTGTTAAGATTATTAAAAAATATGTGTTTGTATACACTAAGCAAACTGCTTGTGATTTAATAAATATATGTGTATTCGTGTGTGTGCTTATTTCATTGTGTTTGTTAGAGTCCCGAACAGCTAGTGTTATAAAACATGTATGTGTGTGTGTTTGATGTGTTTATGTGTGTGTTAATCACAATTTATCTAGCACTTACCTAATCTAATAGATTTCATAAAGACATTGTTACTGAAGATATAATTTAAAAAGCCGCAGCTAGCGTCATTGCAAGTAGCATTCTCTAATAAATAACAACGAAATTGACGTTTCATAACCGCAAGAAATACTTACCTGTAACATTATTTAAATATATCTATTGTTATAAACAGATGTAGTATAAATAAAGTATTTATATTATGTTTTAATTCATTAGTTTTTTTTTCACTTGTAATTATTATTAAAAAATATTTTTGTATAAAGTACTATTTTAAAAATTCTTAAAGCACACACAATTGCTGTAGTTTTATGTAAAATATCAAACAGAAGCGATGGATTAAATTCTAATAACAATTGTTGTACATATCGATATAAAATCTAAAATTCTTGAAAAAAATATAAACTTAGCCAATACCTGTACATTGCAAAATAAATTAAACAATAAACCCATATATTTAATAAAGCAAGCTTAGAGCTGGTAACCCGTTTACAGTCCATACCCTAGATAGCGTAACGACACGGTAGCTCAGTGAGCAGAACGACGGAGGGATTATCTCAGGCGTCGCAGGTTCACGTCCAACAAGTAAGGGTGGTCCTAATTTGGTTATTACTTCTAAAAGGGTATGAAATAGAAAGTTATTTCGATTTGAAACTAAATTAACATCTCTTGTCAATCTGTCTCAAAATATATATAATGGTTTATCATATTTAAATACCCAACGTATAGACATGAAATATCTATAAACTTAAATTTAGCTAGAATTTTAATTGTATATTATTTTTAATGTTAATATTTACCCGGCGGTATTCACGTAGAATTATGTCGGAATGTGTCCGACTAGTTTCGAACCCATTCGAGGTCCTTACTCAAATATATGATATATAATGTATATATATATATATATATATATATATATATATATTATTTATCACAAATACAATTCAAAATAAGAGTTACGTATTTCCTGCGCTGAATAAATGTCTTCACAAGTACTTATCTTAAGTTTTTTTTAAGCATCTCTGAAATTCATGTAACGATTACAAAACGAATAAACTTAATATAACCAGTTAAAAACAGTCTAAAGATTCAATGAGTAAAGTTAATTTTATTAAATCTTACAAACATTCACTATAGGTATTTATGCCAAATTTTACGCGTACAAAATATTTTTTCATTCTTTATTCATATTTATCATTACAGATTTGTACGACAAAAAGATTAAGAGATTGTCTTGATAGATGATATTCCTAGTAAATTCCTTAACACAAAGACATTGTACTATAAAATTAAAATTAAATGCACGGAGTGATGTAAGACTGGCAGGATGGCTCTCTGAATGGCAATGCAACCCTCAACGAAAGTACTTTTACTATAAGCGTGATTAGGATATTATATATCTATAGACTAATGTGCCACAGAGACTGCTTTGAAACTCAGTTAGTATTAGTAGTACAGGTGGGGTATCAAACGTCAAAGTTCTTATTTCAAATGGGCGTTGCACTTATTAAACGTCAGATTTTTGAAAGGTGTCAGAGTGAACCATAGAGAACCTTTGAAATTCAATAAATACGTATTCAGCTACGGTATCAACCAAGAAGGTTTTCTCATTGAAATATCTATTAAATGTATAAAAAATAGACTCAACTATTAATAATGTGAGTTTATAAGTGTCCTTAAAGCTATTTTAACAATCGACTTGCCATAAATCATTAAGAACAAAAAAGTAAAACAAAGGAATACAAAAAACAAACTAGTTAATACAATTAATTTAATTGAGGTCATTATTGCCTTGAAATATATGTTATTTATTTAATTTACTATAGTAATACTATATTGTGATAGTAAATTTTGTGCTAAAAATCCGCAAAGAATCTTCACAAATGAAAAAAAATATATACTCTGAAATCATGCTCTATAAAAACAAAAAAATACCAGCATTCAAAGTCGAAGTATTTTAAAAAAATTTCAAATGGGCATACACTGCACTTATGAAACGTCAGACTCTAGATGCAAGGTTCCAAGGTGTGGTTTCATGGAGAAGAACCGGCAAGAAACTCCATGAATACTCTTTTAATAAAACACATTACATTAGCTTGTTTGTATAAGAATAGTAATACTTCAATATTCAATGAATATTACAATATTAATATAAAATACTTATGCATTAACAAGGCCAATGTCGCCTGCTAACGTTGAGTCAGTTTAAACACGGGACAATTAGTATTTTGCAATTGTTATTTGTATAACAGATTAAGTATTTAATTTGTATATAAATAATGTTTTTATTTTTAAATTGCAAATCATCTTTGTTTCACATAGATTATTAATTTTATTTAAATTCGATAACCGAGCGTTTCCATTGAGGAGCCATGTTGGATTTTTTTAATGCATTTTGTCTTAGAAGTTCTGTAAATATTAAAATATCAATTAAATTTGTCTATATTTTTATATTAGGTTAAATATATATATTTTTATATATTTAACCTAGAAAGCATACATAAAATCAAAGATCAAAATCAGAATCTATTCTCAAAACCTTTTTTTTTTTTACGAAGAATCTACATTATCTATAAACTGTCACATGGCTGTCTTATTATTTAATTCTAATAGTATATAATTATATTATTTATTAGGATGTCTCTGTATTTCGATGCTCTATGATGTGCAAATCACTTGGCTCGGTGCGGACTCCTCGCCTAGTCCACTGCACCATTGACCTGCGTAGGGTTACTATTATATGTTGTTTGTTACTCTTATATGTTGTTTGTTACTATTATATGTTGTTTGTTACTATTATATAATTGTGTTGTTAAACTATTTTACTCCTTTATAATTGAGCTATTTTTAGTACGATTCATACAATTTTTGAACTCTTTGAACTGATTCTTTTAATTTGTCCATATTCCTTTATATTCTTTCATTTTCGAAACACTGTATAATTTTCTAAATAAAACACATTCTGTAATAAAATATCACATTCTTATATTTTTTCTACATACGGTAAGTCTAAATGCCGACTGTTTCTTGTTATACATAATAATCAGAAATTAATATTTTAATGTTATTTTAATAATTGTAAAGATAACTGAAAGACAGCGCATTCCAAACTTTATTAACAATATCTGTGAAGTATTTACCTATAGCTCTAAATATTAACATTTGAGGACCTTTTTAAAGTTTCATTTAAAGTTTCATTTAAAGTTTCATGTGAAGTATGTCACGTTCACGAAATACCCTTGACACAAAAAATCTAAGATGAGGCTGGAATCATAGTCCACCTACTCTTTACCAAGGTTGGAAGCGTGCAGGGCCAAGGAAAGTGCATAGCATAGAGAATGATCTAGGAACGTGCTAGGCGTCCTAAGCTCGGACCTAGCCTGTGTAGCGCCTAGACAATGAGTTGACCGACAATGGAAACCATTATTCAAGTTCTAGTAATCCCATGACATAATCTAGATTATTTTTATATGTTTGTTGTGACGGAGATCTGAAATAAAATATTGTACGAATTAATATTAATCACGTATCAGCATGCGTTAGTATACTATATTGTATACAATAAAACATATACGTCCTTAATAATATATCTATAAAATATAATCATAAACTATTCTTTATATAGTTTAATTTGAACCATAATAATAGGAATATAATAAATAATTATGAAAAATATTTCCCTTACATACTAAGGCATAATATTTTTTTCAATTTAACTATGCAATGCACTTATGAAACGTCAGACTCTAGTTCCACGGATTCTAGTCCCAGAGAGTAAAAAATAAAAAAGAAATGGAGATACTATATGTAAATTATATTAATTTATTCGTAACTTCGGAGTTACCCAATATTTAAAAAGATTAAATAATCCCAGATGCAATAATTATAATCTAGAAATAAAAACAAAAAATATTTAACATATCACTGAAGAAGGGCTATTACGTCTTAATTATTATTACGAGTACGTTATTTACAGAATGTATTTAAAAGATATATTATGTAAGACATCAAAGGAAAAATAAAAAGTAAATTCATTACTAATTGGCTAAATAATCCTTGCATTCAAGGCGATTGAAGACATAAAAAAAAATAACCCTATTATTATTATTATCAGCTGGGGCAGTACAACCATCTAAGAACGATGTAAAATAGCTGTCACAGATAAAGCATAACAATCTTGATTTTAATATTTCATATAAACATGTAGAAAATTTAATTCCTCTTTATCACTACAAGATTGAATGAATCAAATAATATAAAGAAGAGGTAGAAAATTTATTTTCAAGAATTGCTATGTATATCTTTACGTTCATCTATTACGTATCAGGTTGATAATTACAATATAAAAAGCGTATACATTTTTTGGTAGGAAAATACGTACTTCCTCTTTATCACTGTTACAAGAATGAATGAAGAACGAGAGAAGATTCTTGCTCGTCAGCAACTCCAACGTATATACAAGTCTCTTATGGTCCAGGTAAGTAATTATAATATAAAAAAGCGTATACGTTTTAAAGTAAGAAAAAACAAAACCTCAAGGATGCTTTATCACTTGATAATACTTACTTTTGGCTATTTGTATGTATATTTTCATTCATTCATCACGCACTTGCAAATTAAACAGTTAATTAATGAGTTACATCAAACCGGATGTACGTGGATGGAATAAAAATATGCTCGTGGCTCGTGAGAATCTAAATGATTATTAATATTTAAAAAAAAACAGGACGCCATTTTTATTTTATTAAAAAAAAACAATTTTGATAAAAATCTTAAAATTATCAATTATTCATATATTTCGACAATATCACGACAGACATATATATATATATATATATATTATAAAGGAAGAGTTTATTTCTATATAAATATCTCTTCCAGTTACCGACGAGTATTAATATTATTAGAAAATAATTTGTATGGGTCCAAATAGTTGCAGATATATTTTTATAATCAATATAAATAAACATTCCGTAAAATATACTAAGACAAATATAATAAATATAATTATATATATATAAATAAATACATGAACAAAATAATAATAATAATTAAAAATAAGTTCATAAAGGGGTTTAAAAGTCAATGTTTTGAGTTTGAATAATTACGAAAAGACAATAAAATGTATGAACAAACAATGAACAGAATAATCGTTAAAACAATGCTATAAATCTAAACGACTGCACTAAACGCTAGGTAAGTGAACTGAGTCTAGATGCTAGATGTACCTACATCCTGTCGACTGTCCCACTTTCTATTTATAACCAGGAATATGGCCTATGCTGCCATTAACTTAGTGAATCATGCAAACAATTTGTACACTCTCTGTCTCCTTTTCTCTTTCTCTCTCTTTCTAAAAAGTTTTAGAATTTATAATATTAATATAGTCTGTTATAATCTAAGACAGATTATACAATTATAGATTACTTATTAGGTAAAAAGTATTGTTTAATTTGAAAGAGAAAAATAATACCGTTAAAGAAATATATTAAAATATTTAAGGTTTCTTACTATTTTCGTTTGTTAGATTTATAATTAATTATACTATTTCAATACTAGTGTTCTAATTATACCTAAATTTAATGTAAATAAACATGAAAGTAAAATTTGCTTTTTTAAAATTGTCTTTAAATAATACCTAATCATAGAAATTTCTAACATTATACGTTAGCTTAGAAATATTACAAAAATGTTTATTTAATATTATATAACGATTCTGAATAAAATGCACGAGATTTTTAAAAATGAGGTTAATTTAAACTCAAACAACACCATAGTTTTTCGTATACTTTGATAGAATTTTCTAAATTTTTACTTCACTTATGAAAGTAGAAATCGACAATATATCCACACACATTCAAGTTCTACAACTAGGAACTGCAGTATCTATTTAAGACTGATTTTTAATGGTAGAAAATCAAGTCCATAGGAAACGTATTTTCTAGTACATTTGCGGAAGAGAAAGCTAACAGGAACTCAGTCAGATTACAGAGGAAATACGACTCTATGTCAATATGACGCAATTTATTTAATGACTTTTGAATTAAAACAATACTTTATGTTAGTATAATATTTCAAAGGTGAAAATCTCCCTCTCTTCTCTCCTAAGCTGCTAAACGAGTTACGATTAAATTTTAGTTTTGTATGTTTGTTTTTTGGATTTAGATGATATATTTCAAATTCGAAAACCAGTCAATGTTTTATTTTTTACTATAACAATTGGCAAACATATAATTGTTGAAATAAAGATAGTTTCTTAGAACCAAAATTTGTAATATTTGAGGGTGATATTGTATTTTCAATTTAATCTTTCATGGTATACAGTACTCCGTTTAAGAGGTCCAAATAATTCTTCATAGGTGACTTTTCAAAATATTAATTGTCCTGCTTTTCCACTTTTTCCAATGACTTGACTTGGTAATATCAACAAAGTCGACCAGTATGTAATATTTATGTTTTTAGTTAAATATTTCTGGCTAAAAATCAAACTATCTTTTCAGTTTCTGACGTATTTGTAATCTACTATGAATTGATAACGACATCTCTATCAGAGGCTTTGAAAACTATCTTAGCTACAGCTAAGATAGTTTTCAAATGGTATACATACCATGGAAGCATTTAATTACTTACAACATTTTCAAATAATATATTAGAAGACAAAATATTACTTTGATCACAGCCTATAGGAATATTTGTAAATGCGAGACTACTTACTGGATGTAAATTATTATAAACCTCTTAGCTCTATCTCTTGCTACTCCATAGACAATATCCAGTCTCCGTAACAAAACACCAAAGATTTGTTCGATCTCATTTAAATGTTTCAAATGTAAATACAATGATTTCCAACAATTCCTCTGACCTCGTTACAAAAAAGCTCGAAAAACATGTCCAAACACCTCTCCTTTGTCTGACTGACACACTTAATAACTTAGCCGGAAAATATTTTTTTAATTTGCATTATAAGAAGCATCGAATTAGCGTACGTGAGTCATTGTCAAAAGTGTGCCGACGAACTGTGACTCGCGAACTCAAAAGTAACGAAAGATATTATAATTCACGTTTGTATCTGGTTTGTACTTCGGTTAATGTATTTTTGAATGTTTTAAGAATTCATCATTACATCTTTGTGCGTGAACGAATTTGATTTGCTTTAAAATATGACTTAAATATTGATTTTTTTTACTTGTTCAAAAGTTTTTTATGTATACCATCGCTAAGTATCATTAATTATCTCTTACGTACAGGCTAAATTAGCTCTCAGTTCGTTATTATAGAGCTTATAATCGCGTGTGTTTTTTGACAGCTTGTAAACAGTTTAGTGGTCACTTTCCTATGATAATAGAAATACACGGCCCGCTGAAGCGTGGACAATTGAACTGAATAGCTTCCTGTACATTGCACACACACAATGTTGCCCATTCAATAAATGTACGGACAAAAAACAATCCTATAGACATTTTGGTAAAGGGTAACTCCTCTGGGATAACTATTTCTAGAACTTAGCGCCGCTTCCTTTCATTTTATGTGTCAAAAATTTAAATAATTTTGTAATTTTTTTTTAATGACATGATTTAAATAAATATTTTATTGATATAAATAATGTTGATGTTTTAAAATTTATAACAAATATGATATATTAAAAGGCTGCCTGTATGTACCAACCTTTCTGGTAAGAAAACACTCGGAGTAACCAAACAGGCCGCACTAATCCGAGTAATCCTTTAAATAAATACTAAAGACCTCTCCAGACCTTTCTTCCTGGTCTTTACCACCCAGGAAAGAATATAATACAATAATAGTCTTCACTTAGTTTTGCGCTAGTGACAATGCATTTAAATACCCTAATTTAAGACGAAGCAATGCGTAATATTTTTGGGTGGCATTTTTTTTCTATTTTCCATTTTTGTCGTTATTGACGATTCAGTGACTCATAATTAGAAAAAATCGATTTAGTTCTTTGTGATTAATCGGAAGATTAAAGGGTTTTACTTTTAAATAGCGAACAATAAAATAATTGCTCACAAACCTTATAATTTCTAAATATAAAATTATCATTGATTTTATAACATCCAACAAGTTCAGTAATAGTCAATTTATAAATTTTTACACATATATAAAAATATATATGCTGTTAAATTAAAAAAAAGAATATTATTAATTTTTATTTTATTCCCGCGTGCGGTCAATAGCGATACTTCAGCGGCACGTGGATTCGAACAAGATGTGCCTGGACAAACTTATAGAACGAGTTGATGAGGGAAAATAAACTCTATTCTTTTGGGGATAAGGTTGTAGTGGATAGTAATATATATTTGTAATTTGTATGCTGACAGTCTTGGTCATTCAAAACGTCTTACCATGGAGATGGATTAACTTTTTTACACTTTATATTAATATTATGATATAATGTATATATTACATAATGTACTTATGTATATATAAACTACATATAAATTACTAAAATCAGATTGATTTTTTTTTTTCATATACATAATATTTATATTTATTTGGCTGTTTTAATGTTTTATACTTTTGATCTTTATACACAAAATCTTATAAAACATTATTATCAATTTATTAATAGGTTTATTTAATTAAAAATATATTTACATTGAAAAAAAGATAAAAGATAAAATTCGAAAAAAGTTTCTTTCTTCCAAGATTTGATTTGATTCCATTATCTTAAATAACACGAGATAATACCAATATAAATATATAAATAAAGATATATATATATATATATATATATATATATATATATATTATAGAATGTCTCTCCGCGTTTCATTTTCATACTCAATACATCTTGCTATGCAATTGTCATGTTCATTTTTGTGAACGTTGCTCTTTTTTGCTCAAATACCCGGTGGTCATTTGAGCACCTTGCCAGTTCCGTGAGCTTTGGCATAGTGATGTGCTTCCTTATCGATAATATCACCTTTATATAGTTATCATTTAACAAAAAATATTTAATTGTTTGATCGACGAAACTCAAATTAAAAACAAGGAAAACAATCAAATTACAATAAAAATCTAAATTCATATTTATCCATTTACCAACAAATAATTAAATAAAATAACAAAAAGAACCTATTCCCCAATTGACGCAGGATTTAAGTAAGTCCAGCACACACATCGATATCGATACACACGGGATAACAACACTATTCACGAAGGCACCACTCAAGCCTACTTATTCATAGCTAATTTTAAATAAAAAAACCCTGTTCGCGACAAATGTAAGTAGAATGGAAAGGCTTAATCCTGTATTATGCCTTTGATGGACAATCCTTGACCACATTGAACATGAAATATGATGGATGGAGCTCCGGTGTACGGTGGTAAGTATTGCGAATTCATTTATACTAACTATTGCCCGTAGTTTTGACCGCTTAGGCTATAGAAGGCAGAATGTAAGGCACTTGGACTATTTTTTTATTTCAGCTAAAATTATAGATACAGCAATTTTACTTTATCGTTATATATAGCTGATGTCCATTTTGAAGATATAAAATAAATATTAGTGGAATAAGTAGTTTAGAATATTCTATGTCATACTAAGACAAACGTTTTCTAAAATGTAAGAATAAATATTAAGCCACAATAAACATTCTCATTCACTCGGAACTCGCTGCAAAACTTTCTATACCCTAAAAATTATTGTGTCGATTTGCGAATTACAATCTCTTATACTCATTGTCCACAGCCTCTCAACTACCCTCATACAGGATGTTCATATTAAAAATTATATATAAATATAAAAAGAAAAAATTTTAAAAGAACTGAACTAAATTTTCATATCTTTTTTTATAATTTATATTTTATATTTCATATAAATTCAAATAATTATATGAACACCATGTATATAACGCCATGCCTTCACCTTGCCAGCCGGAGCAGATTGACCACTGACAAAGGTATTACACGACCAAATTATTATTAATGGTAAAATTACAACCTCCTTGGTTATGACAAATATATCACAACTAGAAAACTGCTTGTGATTAATGAATATCTTTAAATTATATATATATAAATATCTGTCTGTCATCATCATTAAATTGGTAATTTTAATTATTCAAATACTATAATTATTAGTTTATACAGTTGGCAATTAAATTTCAGACTTCATTTACTCTTTGGATAGGATATTAGTAAAGCTTTTCAAATAAATAAAAAAGACGCTCAGACAACCACAAAATCTAAACTCATGTCTATTTGAAATCGTGTCCATTAGTTTATTCTATAAGCAGTACTGAAACGGATTTGTGGATATTCTATTCTTAGGGGGTTTTAATAGGGGATGAAGATTACATTAAACTTAATTTTATAACTTATTTTACATTTTAAGTACAAGGTATATAGATGTTTTATATTTATATTCGTATTTCCAAATATTTAAGCAAGTTTTTTTTTTTTATTAATTACAAAAATTTCACCCGACTTGGGTTTATATTACATTAAGTATTTTTTTTTAATCTGCTTAGTTAAAATAATTTTTAAATCTAAAATAATTAAATCCCTTGAATTTATAATATCAGTGTAATAATAAAAATAACATATAATTATAACAAATTAATTAAATAAATATTAGCTCTGTACAATTCTTGTATTAAAAGATTTGTTCCTGTTAACTCACACTAGCGTAGATCTCTACTAGAATCTTCACTAGAAATACAAAAAGGAAGAAATGAAAAGGTCACTGCAATGATACGAAAGTATAATTCCTAGATTAGAAATTAAAAGCAGGTTATGCAATAAGGCACATTTTAAAGGCAAATTTATTATAAATTATGAACCGGTTTATGCATGCATAAACAACAACATTATAGATTACATATTTTTCAAGATTATTCTCTGTCAAATTTCGTTGATTTATCTACTTGTAATATAAAAAAATCTATTTAAATAAAATATGTAATTAATTTGTAGACTCAACAAACAAACCAGTTATAAGCTATTTTATATTGATTGATTGATTTTAAAAATCAGAAAAATCAATCTAATATATTTTATATTTATATAGTAAAGACGACGTACTTAAAAAAATATAATTTTAGAATAAATTTATTAACTACTTACAAAAAAGAAATATTGTATTTAAAATCCTTTATTATTTTATGAGGTTTTTAATATTATTCGTACTTAAAAATATTAAATGGTTATTACACTTATTGTATTAATTAGAGCTAACAAATAAAAAAAATAATAAAACTTAAGAATAATGTATCATATATATTAAAATTAAAAAATGTAACAAATTAAATTAAAATTATTATAAACAAACAAATTGCGTCATGAATGTCTGTTGTTATATAATAAATAGTTGAGGGGTCCAACGACGCTAAGTTAAATTTAAATAAATAGTATAATCTGAAGGTTTGTTTCACAACAAAACTATGTAGGGAATTGTGGTGATTTATTGTGATTTATCTCCTGACCCCTTTGGTACTGCGCATGCGTGAACATGTCGGCCATCTTAGGAACACAATTTGTTTATGATATACAAACTTATTTTATTAAATTTAATTTGGAGTAAACAATATTTGACAGCTCGATAGAAGCCTTGATAGATAGTATAAACGGACAAAATTATCGCCTTTGTACATATACAGAGAATTAATTATTAATGATGAAATATGCTATATAACGGAAAATCGTATGTACATTGTGTATCCAATATAGCTACTAGTAATATAACATGGCGGCAGTCTGTTTGTTTTAACTAATATTTGGAACTATCGTTTGAAATTTAAAAAATAATTTTGCATTTAAATTTGAAATAAGCTTAACTTTGATGAACAGCCATAGAGTTAATAGAAATTTTCAAACAAATTATTCTGTATTAGATATATTTCAAAATCAACGTCTTTAAAAAATCTTTGTTTCCTGGATTCGATTGATACTAACACATATATTTTCCATGAGACGCTTCTGTTCAAAACAGTCTGCAGTTACGAGTATATTGAAACTCCTTTCAATAACCTCTATTTAAAATATTCAATGATAGAAGTTATATCAGAATTCTACAAATAAACTCAAACTCATCGACCATTCCGCACGTGATGCCATTTTGTTTTCATGGAAATATCGAAATCGAATAACATATTAAGGTCCTTGGAAATTTGTTAATAATTCAGTTTTTTATATGATTTGCTTTTCTAATTAGTATTTAGTTCGGTTTTTTTAATAGTGTGTTTTTCTTATAAGATAATATTTTAATAGAATTGTTGATTAAAGAAATATTTTTTTTGGATTGAATAAATACGTGACACGTTTTATAAAGAAATAAAAGGTTTTCGAATAAAATTTAATACATTGTTATTGTATATGAACTTTTTTTTAAAGATATTATTATTTTTTTAATTATAGCTACAAACTTAAGACCTTTTACTATAAAAAATAAAATTAATATTCTGTATAAATAAAAAGAGGAATATAAATTATAAATTACTTTTTAAAAAATCCAATAATGAGAAAAAATATCTGAACCAAAGCATTTAGCAAATGAACCTACTAGAACCTAGACCTAAAACGGCAACAACCTTTTAAACAATTCTGTTACGTAGAGTAGTTGTCACAGAGTTAGATTCAACATGGCGTATATATTAGGATAATGTTCCTTTACACTGCACTTACGTATTATTATTTTATTTCAATTTTACTTCAGGCATTCTTGTTTATAAATAAACTGTTTGTTATTCATTTATTATGATTTGATTGTTCAGTTATTTATTCCAATGCGCTGGTCTCTTTATGTTAATATGGTTATTTTGAATTAAAAATATTATTTTTAAAATGCATGACAGATGTCAAATATGGCGTTTGACATTAAATTAAGTGCATTTTGACTTTTCGTTTAAGAGATTTTTGTTATTTTATCCCTTAATTAAGAGGTGATAATTATCTGCGTTTCTTTAATATTTATTGCCTTTGTTAAACATAAAGTATATAGGATTTAAAGTCTAAATAGAATATTATTTTTATTTCTATCCTTATAGATATACAAATTAACTTATTTTTGTCATTTTCCAATAAGATTAATAAAAACGTATGCATTAGAAATTTATTCTGAAACATTTTATTTTTTTTGTAAACAGAAGCTAAGTATTAATCAATATTTTCCATGTTCACAAACATGGTATTTACGTGTTCTTCATAGACTTTTAATTATTATGAAAAATTATCAATAATTTAGCAAATAAATTATCATTTAACATTGTTTCATAAATCAAATTAGACTTAAGATTCCAATGCGAAGATTTTTAAATACTAATATGCCTATAGGGATAGATGTTATGACCCTCAGGTACAAAAATTACAAAAAAATACACGTGAATGTAAAGAGGATCATTTAAATTGTACATTAATACGGTCCCAGTCCCGAATGTACGTGGGACATGTCGGGACACGTGACAGGTCACTCACTTAACAACCAATTTACAAACATCAATGACTGCGATTTCATATTCTGTTTTATTCTTATTTGATCTTAATTTTATCGACATCTGTAGAGCTGTTAGTTCACTGCTGCTCGTATTCGGGCTGGCTCGGCCGGTAGTAGGTACCACTCTCTCAGGCTCTTATAGATACGTTATGTTTGGTAAATGCCCAATCATTTTCTCTACATGGGTCTTACTAACCTTAACCCTACTCCTGCCTCCTTGTCCCTTAGTTCCTCGAGGGGGGGGAGCGGAACTGCCACTCTCTTTGTGTTTATGTCCTTTGATAAGCGGTTGCACTTATCTTAAGATAGTATCTTCTGACCATTTGCTACTTCATTACACACACATATATATAGACATAAAGACCTCTACAATTCATTTAGTAAGAAACATTGCCCATCACTGTTTGAAGCAAAATAGTCAAGTTAGAAAGTAGTCCAGCCCAGCATAACAACGAACATTAACTTTAAAACTCAATTCAATTCAAACTATTTTGAAAATAAAAAAAAAATATACCAACATAATAATATACACACGTATGCGAAAAATATTATTATGTTGGTTATAAACTTTAAGTACGGTATATAAATGACACTGACACTTCCATTTGACGTACACGAGTCATCGTGTTGATTCAACGCAGATATATAAATTAAAAAAAAAAACAATGAACGAATAAAGTACAGTACATGTACTCGCACCTTAAATTGTTACATATATGATTTTGATAATAAATAATGCATGCTTTTCAGATTTTAGTAATTCAAATGTATGAAATGCAGACGATGGCTTACGGTTATTTGATTTACTAACAACATTGTGTACATCCCATCACGTGGTCCTCAATGTGCTTGGAGCCCAATTTTTCCATAGCCCTTTGTGTAATGCACTGATTCTGAATAAACTCCATGCTTGCGTCATTTTTGGACGGTGCGGTACTAGAGTTGAATCTGAATAATCTTGAGCAATTGCATTTCGAAGTAGCGCTTGTTTACAACCGAACACTTGTT
This sequence comes from Dircenna loreta, assembly GCA_963555665.1. NCBI lineage: Eukaryota > Metazoa > Arthropoda > Insecta > Lepidoptera > Nymphalidae > Dircenna > Dircenna loreta. The sequence goes on along the minus strand of OY743099.1, from coordinate 10,539,404 downwards.
TTTCTGAAATCACTGGACTTTTGGGAATCGATTATATACACAAACAAAACAAATTACAAAACTTCTGAATTTTGTAGCTTTAAAATCCCTTTTAAACTAAGATTTCGAATTTTGATGGTTTATTTGAAAATTATGGAGTATTTTATCAATTAAAGTAAAAAAAAATGTCCGTGTCGCATGTTTTAAAAAATATTCAACCCTTTCGTTACTCTGTAGATTAATTACGTTTTTTTATTTTCTTACAATGAATGTTTTAAGATTTCGTTGAGTAAAGTTGATATATAGATAGGAAGGCCAAGTCACCTTGGTCTCGAATAACCACCAGTCATTAAGGTTAGAACGTGAGCGAGCTGCCCTATATCCTAACAAATTAGCAGACCATTCCCCTAATTGATACACCGACCAGGAAGTATCCACCTCCTCACCATGTCTGACATCCTAGTACTCCAAAAATAACCCCACTATCACATACTAAGGCTTAAAATTAAAATTGTCTATAGATTTCAGATATATCCTTTTACTTCCAAAGAGCTAAATTGCTCCAAGCTCAATGATCCCACTTCCGCAACAGATGGAATTAGAATTTTAATTCATTGGCATAAAGTTTAATTTGGATCGGTGTAAAATGTTAGTGATATGTCGTTCTGTCTGTATGTTTTATGATCTTGCAAAGTTCGACGTCCGTCCTAGCCCCCTCTTATCGCACCTGCCAACCGGCAAACACTGCTTTTGGTAATTAACTATAAAAACTGTAATTATTAAGGAATATATATATATATATAATTAAGCATTAAGGAAACAATCAAAAGCTAGTTAGTGATTTTAACTGATTATTTCATTTACAAAAGAAAGGAACTTTATAAACATATTTTTTATTAAAAGAGATATATTTTTTTAAAGATAATCTTGCATTTTAAAAGAAAGATAAGTAAAGTCATAAGAGAAATATGAGGGTTATGACTATATTCAAAATATTCAAATGTCCGACAAAAAAAACGGAAAAAATGCGATTTATTAGAGTTTGTCAAAATATACATATTCAATTTCTTGTTAGACGTCGAATATATTTAATTAAGTACTCAAAATGGATAATTTATTAAAAATATATATTAAAATCCACTATTAATATAATTAAATAAAATTCTTATATTATGAAAATATTATATATTCTAGACGTCACTTATCTATTCAAGACTCGTAACAACCAAAAACTAACAGGTCGTTGAACCCGACACCCCTATTCTGAAATTCATTCGCATTCGCTTATCGTACGCTTTTTTATATCCTATTAGCATAATAATGATTGTGTAATTGAAATATTTGCTATTAATACATTAATATATTTAAATATAATCGTGTGGTCGTGAAATATGAAAGCGTGTAGTGAAAAAGTAAACGTGAGATATTTTTTTATATCAAGCACAACCATACATTAAACATATATTCTATCGAATTATTGTAAATTTAAATGTTTAAAACAAATTCGTGATATTTGAGGCAGAATCCAGAATAAGTCTGTAGGTTTTATAATGCGAATCTCGAGCAGCTAATAAAATGCACAAGATATGGCTCTTCACTTAAGTCAAGCAATTAAATGACTTTATTATCACAACACAGTTTTGGTGTCCAAACAAAGTGACACCTTCCATCTACTCACGGATAGATGGCGCTATAATAAATACTACCATTATTTTTAATGCCTCATAGCTTACAAGTCCAATAAAGATTTTAATGTTTAATTTCGTTTCGTTTCGATATTATTTCTCTTACGTTAAGTATTGTGAACAAATTTTTAATTATTATAAATACATATGAATATCTCATAAGATTAAAGTCAGCGTCTGGTTTTGTAAAGTCTCACCACCCGTGCCTTTATTGATCTTGTTCGAAATACATACAACTACTTATACGTTTAATATTACTTCAAAATAATTTTGACATTGCTACTAAGTTGAATTTTTAAAATGATTTGAAATAGACACCAAGTGAAAGCAAGGAAACATGAATACAAAATATAAATAAAGCAAAATTTTATTTAAAATAAAACTAAAAAAAAAACTTAACTTAAAGCATGTTCGGAAACTGAACTTACAATGGAAATATGTACCTACTTACAAAAAAATATTTTCATATAAAAATATACACTACGTAATACCTATATATTACATTGTGATAACATTTCCTACATTAATCAACGACTTTTTTATATAATATACGACAGAGATGATGATACTAAAATATTAGTATAAATACTGGCCAGTTAGTTTTCGTCTAATTCTTAATGTCAGATCTGATTTAAATTTGTTCTAAATTTGAAAATTATTTTATCTATTATTGAAATTAAAAGATAGTTCTAAGTTTGAAAATTATTTTATATATTATCTACTATTTTATGCAATGTATTCAATACCATATGATTATTTTTAATTATTATATTACTTTAATAAAATGTTATGTAATATTATTTATTATTATTATGTCAATATATATTTTTTATTATTCAACAATCCGCTTGTATAAAATATTATCAATTGTTTAAAATATCAAAACGCTTACGTGATGGTCGTCGCATTTGTTTCGTGGAAACGCCTACATGTCCGCGAGTCGTACAAATAATTAATGCGATCTTTATCGAGTGCTTTTAGAATACCTCCTTAACACCTGTTAGTATGATTTTTATATATATTTGGGATAAATTCTTCATAGTAGTTCGAATTCTTTGATTTTTTTAAAAATCTATTCATAAGTACTAAGTACTAGCTCGTCTAGTATATTGTTAAATTTTCTTAAGTAACATATTAACATATAAATATATTAGATCCAAAAAGTTTTCAAGTTATTAAAACTCTTTATGTTATGTGAATTATCACCACAATAGAAGTTGGAATTTTAACATATACAACTTAAACCATAGACAAATAGATTCTTTTTTAAATTGTTAATTAAAAAATAGTAAACAGGATTTCAGATATCCACAAATATCGGCTTTTAGATTGACGCAGATATATAACACTTCAAGAACAAAAGATCCTTCGCAATGAGATGATTAATTAAAGAACATACGTACTTAGTAACGTAATAGTATAGACTGAGTTTACTAGGCCATAAGTTGAACGAACCTGTAGCTTGTCTCAGCGCACTCACACAGCCGCACAAGATAACACTCACACAACCACACACACACCAATGGAAACTGAGCGTGAGAAATGTTGATAACTCACTTGCGTTAGTGAGCTCAATCGTCACTTCCGAGTATCTATATTATAATTTTATATAGATATATCATTTTTATATCTAATTGTATAAATGTACATCAGAATAAAATATATGATATTTATTCAATAAGTAAACAACGTTGTATTTTCTGAGTGGAGGTCAAAAAGACGATTAGAAAGAGATGATATAACAATTAAAATATGTACTAGTGTGTGTAGCGTACATGTGTAATACAGCAGATGCAACTTGTGTGACTGCTTAGTCACAGCCTTCTTGAGCTTATGCAAGCCTGGTACTTTAAATCTCGTTTGCGCATACATTTTAACTACAACTTTTTTAAAGTTTTAAAATAAACAACCGGCCGGCCTGACGGCCATTTCTTAATCTGCATTTCCGTGTGGAGAAAAATAAAAAAGGTCATTCGCGCCTAAAGTTACCTCCTTTGCATACAAATGTATGGATGGTTCTGAATATATTAAGAATAAATTATATTGTAATATTAACTTGTATTCAGGGCATAGACGAAATAAATTCGAAATCTATGCTTACGTGAAAACCATATGTTTATCCATACTTTATTTTTAAAACCCAAATTATTAAAAGAAATCGAGTTATGAAAGCTATTCTTAGGACAAAATTTAAAAATAAATAAAATTTCTCTGGCAGATGTTAAACTAGTCAACGCTACTTAATTTCAAATGCATCATAACCTTATTAACATTTTAATATCTAAACATTATTAGAAAATTCAGTCGATAAAATGCAAAACAAGCTTTAACGCTATAAAATTATAAAAACTTATCATTCAAATAAGATTTCCGTTCTATAAATACCAGGGCAAAATAATGTATACTTTTTAAAAGTGACACATGACCTTAGGCAAAATAATTTTCTTGAAAATAAAAACATAATTACAAGATATGATATTATTATAGTAAAAACTAAATGAAAAGATGAAAAATAAAATCAAAATCTTCAAATAAATCAAAAGTATACAAGTATAATACAATTTACTTACAATATAAAAACAATCAAAATATTTAAAATGTCATAAAAAAGATTCCTTTAAGGACAAATGTGAAAAAAAAGTATTTACAAAAAATCTTTTCTAATCAATAAAATATAATTGGAATATAAAATATTTTTTCCTAAACAGATCCTTAGTTTAAGCTTCTAATGTTGGTAATGCTATCAGAACAACTGAAAGGAGATATGTTATGTTTAGAATTTTCAATAATTTTCCATTTTTATATTAATTGTAAGACATTAAAATAGCCGTCATTCACCTCGGTTTGTGTAAAAAAAAAAAAAAAAAAATTAACCAAAGTTTTGTATTATATATTTAAATTTTGTAAACCGAACTATCTACATACTTTAAAATCCTGAGTTCCCAAACAAAAAATTAGAAAATAATTTATTAATAATGTTGAAATTATCATCATAATGTTACAAGACGTTTAAAGTAATTTATATTAGAATAATTTAAGATTTCATTAACATTTTTGAACGGTTTTAAATTCCCTCAAAATAATACTTATTCACATTCAGTCCACTCTTTAGCTACAATGAGAAAAAGAAATATTAAAAGCTTTTAAGTTATAAAACTCTGTAATGAAAAAGTATTTATTGCATATTATCAAAGCGCATCTCACGCATTTCAAGGATTAATTAAAATTAAACAAACCTCTTCGGTTAAAAAAAAAACAAACTTTTCAGATTACTTTCGAAAATGGAATGTAATACGTTCGTTCGAAGCAAGACAAAATTTATATCATAAGATCCGACACATTCTTGCACTGAGAATTAATTAATTACTTACTAGGAATGCAATAATATTTTACGGTAGGTATCAGCCCTACTAGGATAGCATAGCTGGGAACGAGTTAGTTCAGGCTCGTCTGCTCGCACTGGGCTAAAAGTTGAACGACCAGCCAAGGGTGACACGTTTCTTATCTCATTATTTATCGGTTCCGTACAGCGTTTATATTTTATTGCTGCTAAGGAAAATTATTGACATTGTATCTGCCGCAGCGTAATGAGAATAAAGATTGTTATGATATTCCTCGTATATATTTAAATATTTTATTTTTTTTGTATCAAACAAAATAATATCATGCTTACTAAACCTGTCTTGATTTTATATTTGAATTATTTAATGCGAAAATTTAAATCATACTGCATCAAATTTGTATGAACGCTAAACGATTTAAATCGATTAATTAAATGATTAATCGAATATACGTATATACGTTATATATACACGATTATACGTGGTTATATTATTGCTACTATTAGAAAAAATATATATATCTTACAAAATATATATATAAATATACATTATATGAATATATAAACAATAAGAATTAATATAATACGAATTAATATACAGTTAAATATGATAAATGAAAATATTGTATAAAACTAAAAATAATCGATTAACCGATAAAATCGAATAATTAAGAATCGATACAATAATAAATATACAATTATCAAGAAATTAAAAAGATAAATAAATGTAAAAAAATATCACTACACCATTTGCTTTAAGTTTGTTATATCCGAGTGTTAAGCTACTTATAAACCTGATTATACGTTAATCATGGGCTATTCATTAAAAAGGCCATAGGTAGCATAGACAAACTAAAAACTATACGCCTTATGTGTATAATCAACATGAAGTGAGTTTTATTGTAAAAAGTACAACGTTTGCGTATAGGAAATATTTATTTATTTATGTACCCTTTATATTACATTAGTCAAGCATAATCTTTTTGCATTCTCCTTTATTGATAAAATAAAAATACTATATATATATAATTCTGTGTTCATGATTAAATCTACAACTTATTAATTACAATTCTTCAAACTAGCTTTTTGAAAGATCTCTTTGCCGCCTTTCTCATAGTTTCGAAGCATTCTGTAATGTATTGCATAGGATAGAATTTCTCCTTAAAATACAGCAAATTTTATCATTAAAAATTTAATAGAGGATTTATCTCCTCTGTATTCTTAATAATTTAGTTTTTGAAAATATCCAAAAACTAAATTATTTAAAGAAATCGAGTTATGAAAGCTATTCCAAATTCTAAAATATAAATAATCTGCTTTTACCAGCTCAATTTATTGACATTGTACAACAAAATATTTTTTACTGCCTTTGATAGTGTTACGAAGTTATCTTTGTATGAAATGATTGGTATGGCTTAAAAATCCATCCTAGCTAGCAGTTTCCAGTCTGCAATGACTATAGCCTTATATTTATCTTAGCTTGGCTTGGCTTGGCTTAGCTTAACAGATACATAAAATCTAGATGATCAGTCAGGTCGGTCAGGGTTTCTATTCTTAAGTGATCTCAATTCTATTCAGTTCAAGTTCCATTCGGAATGTCAACCATTCTGATTGAATGAAAGTCAACAGCATACAAGAGGTAGGATCAGTCGAAATTAAAAACTAATGTGTTAATATGCGAAGAGAACATAATGGGAGAAAATATTCCGCCTTGTGGTACACTAGTGAGTGTTTTGATCCGTACCGAGGATGACTCCCACGCGCCAAGTACCTGCTGGCAGCTTTGGTGATAACTGATGACCATTTAATAACCGACGGGAATATGGGCTTGAATAGAAATAGGAAGGTAAGAAAGATTTGTGATTTGTTAAATTGTTCTTTTCCGTCCCAAGTCCAATATTATCGGTGGAAAATGCTTAGTACAATCGGAGGCTCCGTTATTAATCGGGCCTATTGTCGAGTCCTCACAGGCAAAGTTGCATTTAAAGAGAGACTTGAGAGATTAGATGACTCACCGAATAACAGATCGAATAACAGATCGAGTGTAAAGGATCTCGAAGAAAACTTGAGATCAGTATTAATATCAAAATATTACAAATGTTTCGAACTTCATCAGAGCTAAAGACTGGCCGTCGTCTAGTAGCGATCTTAATCCGCTGGATTATGATTTATGGTCAATTTTAGAGAGTACAGCTTGCTCTAAGCGCTATGATAATTTGGACTCCCTAAAACAATCTATACGATTGGCAGTGAAGAATTTTCCCATGGAAAGAGTGCGTGCTTCTATTGATAACTGGCGTCAACGTTTAAAGGACTGTATTGCAGCCAATGGAGACCACTTCAAATAAGCTTTATATATTTTTAATTGTTTCATATTTATGCACTAAACTAACTTACTGTAAAAATAATAAATGTTACTTGCAGTATTTTTTTTTATTTTTTGTAACATATTTATGGCCAGACTAAGTATATATTACTATATAATAGACTTTCAATTTAATTCAAATCATAAAACGATTCAGAGACAAATAATTCGAGAAAAAACTCGGATATCGCTTGAGAATTCCAATTAGAAATCCCGGATGTAGTGCGTAAGCGTAAGTTCAAATAGTACTACGGCTACTTTGAAACATTTTTTAGGATTCCGATCGAATTCTGGTAGAATGCGGTGCGTAGACCCACACCCTAAGGCAAGACATAGAATTCTATAGGACATCTATAAAATTCTATAGATGTCCTTAGATATATATCCCATACGTGTGAACAAACCTTATACCTACTAAATATTTCCATACGATATTTACAAGATGGACCTACCGAGCGGTGACAGCTCAGTCAAGGTCGCCGGCAGGAGATGGATGAGGGCTGCGCAGCACCGATCGTCGTACAGATCTTCGGGGAAGGCCTTTGTCCAGCAGTGAACGTCTTCCGTTTCTTTTAACTTCTCTCTAAGAAAAGTCAAGTAATGGGGAAACTCTATATCGACAATTTTAAAACTCATAAATGTGTTTACCATTAAGGAGAATATTGTTAGGACAATTATCATTGTCCTATCAATATTCTTCCAGAGCAGTCCCTTTTAGACTTCCTTGACATTATTGAGAGTACAGGGAAACTAAATTTCAAATGTTTGCCTGTCACCTGGAGAGTACGGCTGGCTTTTCCTATAAGAAACTGTAATCATCAACAGAGTGCGACAATATTTCGACGAGGCCCAGATATCCGAAATTCTCAAGGCTTAGATCAAATATACATATGGAGTACTTTTCTGATCTCTGGTGCAGATCACGAAAGTATCGGCTTCCATCATTTTTTTCTTTCATTTTTTTCCATCATTTGACCACGTCCAACGAAAATTGGACGAATTATCGGGTACCTAATGCTGTGGGTAATAACCTTTGACGTCGCATCCAAATGCACCGAAGGAGCTATTTGATCTGTTCCGTACCGTCTATTTTTATTTTGAACACCACCGTTTCACAAACATACCAATCATCTGGATGCTCGGAGTTTTTACAAAGAACGGTTCTTAAGGAAATTTCTCTCACATAATACCAAGTTATAAAATAGATTTCCCTCGGGCGTTTCCAGGTCAATATGACATGAGTAACAAGGGTACTGGTTATATTCAGGTATTATTTATATAAATTATGAAATAAACATAAAATAAAGATGAAATAAAAATCAAGACGTAACGAAGTCACTGTACAGAACAGGCAGAACAGATTAAATAAAGATAAAAAATGTCATGTTAGATACAGGAAGTACTAAATAATAGTTTTTCTTTTTTTTTTTTGTCCACATGCAAAATCTTACAAATGACTTTTGGCGTAATTTGAAAAAAAAATATATATTGCAATGCAGCTTGATTTACAAGTATGTATGAATTTATTTGCTTATTAATTTTCTTTATAAGAGTATTTTTTTAGTATTTCGAAAACATATCCAGCAGTGGCAACTAAAATAGGTTTAAAGTAATATATTATTACATTTTAGCATATAATTAATATTTATACTTTATTATAATAAATACTTACTTATATAGTGTTTATAAGTTTGAAAACTAAATACGAAACTAAGAAGCTGACAGTTACCAGCTGTGCATTGTACCAGGAAAACATACTTCCAAGAGGGTACTCTATAAACATTAGTACTTGTTAAATCAAATTACAATGTAAGTTTACTTGAATTTAATTTTCATTGACGGCGCCGTCGTGTGAATGTTTTTCTAGTGAATACTTAAAATCGTATTTGAATGGAAGACGGAAAGTTATTTCGTAATTGTACGTGTATTAAAGCCAATGCTTTCATTTTTTCTATTTAAATATCGACGCTACACAAACAATGCATTAACACTTTTTACATGGCGATAAAACTATTGCTAGAAAAAGATACAATACAGCAGTCTTGTTAAGGATGGAAAAAATCATTTTGCGGATTATAATGGATACTATCAGTAAAGTATGGATTTATATGTTTTTAAGCTCTTAGTATGGATTGATAGTGTTTAAGGTTGTTTTCGATTAATTTTCTTCTATCTTTACAAACTTATATTAAGTATATTACAATATTGCTTGTAATATCGTTCTATAAATTTATAGTATCTCTTTATAGTAGATTAAGGGTACGCGGATGCAACTATGTCGCTATAAAAATCACCGGATGCAAGACCACTCTTATAGATACTATTATTATTAGTGGAGCCTATAAGAAAAAATAATTAAAATTAGTAATAAACTAATCAGAATATAATTATTGACAAAAAATATCATAAACTTATATTATTTACTCATTGATAAGTTACTTTTAAATGGAAGTATTTATGATCATTAACATTAAAGACAAACAAAATAATTATTTATTTGGTCTTTCTTCGGTGTAAGATTATCTAAAAAGAATGATATTTATTATAGCCACCGAAAACCGTTAATGGTACCAGGCGAGCATAAGCTAGACAAAAGTAAACTATTTCGGTTGTCGAACACTCAATAAAAACTTCTAAACTTCAACATTAAGCGAGAAAGGGACGCTGTTATCTGTTTTATCTGCCGTCTCTCTCACTTTACGTCAGTTGACAAGCACTGGGTGAACGAACTTTGAGAGTTTACTGGGCTAAAAGTTGAATGTACCTCCGTTCGCGGACATTACGAACAAGATAGCAACTTTACCATACACCAAAGTAACGATCAATGTTTTATAATCACCTTTATAAAGAAATACGATTATAGTCGTCATGTTATGTCAATAAAGTCTACAGTCATCTGCCGAGGTTATGAATATCAGCCGTTTTGGATTGCACCGTCAAGTTTCTCACGAGTACGCCTACATGGGCGGTAGCGTAGCGAGACGCGTGTGCAGATAGATAGCGTCTGTGTGTGTGTGCTGGGAGGTTGCTGTAGTCTTGAAAATAATTTCGCGGTCACACAACGCAGGGTTCACATAACCTGTACCACCTGCCTCTGTTGCTTGCCTGGTTATTTATATCTATGCGCGGGCTATGTAACATATCTACATATACCCACTGTCTACCAACTATGTTATAATGGCTATCTAGAATTCCTAATTGACGTTAAGAGGGCGTTTAGATATCCTCTCCATATAAGTTAATGAATCCACCCGGAATAAGATTTAGGAAGTACTGATTCATATAAGGATACACTTATTTATAATGCATTTCATTTACTGAGCCCTACTATGAACTCTTAAAAACGATCGTAGTTTTAAGAAGTTTTGTTCCAATATTACAATAACATTACTTTGATTCGTACCATAAGAAAAATAATTAATGATTTCTTTTTTCTTGATTTTTTTTTAAATTGACATAAAAAAATATTTCAAATGTCTAACAGACTTCATGGTAGGCGTTAGTAAAGTTATCTATAGTAAAATAATGAATGATTTAGAATGACGTCATCGAAACTTCTTATATTATTTATTTAATATTAGATACTTTTAGGAAGAATACAAAAGTTAGATTATTGTAATATTGCTACAAGAGTTCATGGTAGACATTTAGCTTATAGTTCATTTTATATGTATATATATTTATATATATATATACAAACTTATCTGTCGTCTAAATTGCAACTAGGCACAATGGTGATACGACAAATCTAGATTTGTCATAAGTCCTCTTTCAAGATTGCATTAATGTAGGTAGAGTCTAGATATATTAATTTGGTATAGGGGTTGGTTCACACTTCTTAAAACTGCCCTTTTACAGACTGTTATTGGTACTTTGGTACATGGTCAGTGAGAGACGAACGTCCAAGCTACCTCCTCCCCCCCCCCACCCCCTATTCCTCAAGAATACACTTACATCTTTTAAAAATTGTTAACCTGTTTTAAGTAATTACTCATAAAACTACATACTATTATAATAATAAAAACCAAACAATATATTATATATAAACAAAAAGCTGTACATCCGTCCATGATCATTTACAATCAAAATTTACGATGTCAATAAAAAAAAACCTAAATAAAAAATATCAAACAAAATATTAAATTAACAATCGTCAAATGAGCCGTTTATTTTACGTTTCCTATGTACAAAATTATATTTAATACAGGAATTAGTTTTCAGTGCTGTCGTTGACCGATGTTGACCGTGACAGTTCGTTAAGAAAGTAGCTGGCGTATTGTTTTTTTTTTTTCAGGTATTGCCAGTGTATAATCGCTTTTAATTAAAGTAAGGTCTGATGATTCAAGTAGATTATAAATAATAAATAAAGATACTTTGATAGAAATTAAGATTACCACTAATGTGCTTTACCACTTTATTTAAATATAGGAGAAGGTGGAAATGTAGCCCCCCACTTTATTTTTTAGGCCTCGTGTATAAACTAAAAGGAAAACATTTGTTATAAATATATCATAGTTTCCTTATTATTTACCAAAACCGACGTTGTATAAACGAAATTAAAAAAATAAATATTGAAAAAAAAAAACAAATTTAGCAGTGTGAAATCAATTCACTATCATTTTTCGAATATCCATTCTAGTGAATCCATAGTACCTAGACTCCATAAATAAAATATAGTTTACTAACTTTTATTTCAATAATCATCTGGAAAATGGAATCATCTGCTGAGATTCTTGGTAGTCTCTTAATAGTCGTTTTAATTTAGACTTAGGTACTTACGGAAAAAGTTTTTGGTTGTTTTATAGCTCATGACCTTGGTTCTCACTGCTTCAATAGACTTTTTCATTTGGTCAGGGACCCAAATTTAGATTTTCCTAAAAGATGGAGACACTAAACTTTAGAGACTAACATCTGTAACCTAATAAATACCACTCATGTATGTTATATAGCCCCTGGACCATAATACAACCAGCATGAGGGAGCTAAAGTATTGTGGAATCTACAAACTAAACTCAAAAGAAATCATTCAATATTCCATTATGTACGTACCTTCAAAATCCAATAGGAAAACGTTAATCGAACACAATACCAGAAACTCAAATGTGTAAACTGAATATTTTCAGAATTAAATATAAAACAATGAGAAAGTTTCAGCGAGCGAAAGTTCAAACTGATTAAGAAAAAAAATTTGCTAGTTGGCGAGATTTTAAAATATCGCCGGGGGCCATAATACCTGCGAGGGCCAAATTACCACCCCCCTGTATATGAAATATAAGCAATACAAAGTAAAGGGAAACCTCCAAAATTATAATATCTTATTCTCAGTAGCTTTCTATCATATTTCTATAATTTTATTATCAATAACTAATGGAAAAGAAAGTATAATTTGACACTTAAAACTATTCTCTAATATCCGTCCATCTTTAGCATGATTTAAATCATACTTAACTTAAGAGAGTTCAATGACACTAAATAATTTTTCAGATAGAAGTTAAACAAATTTAAGACTTTAAAAACGACTAAAAGAAAGAAAACAAACTAAAATAATAGTCAATAGTTCAAGACTTGTTCTTCCAAAATAATTCACTTTCATAGGTGCACGACCAGCTTGGAAATCGTAAAACAGAATTGACTGATCAATAAATCAGAACCGATCATTTAATTTTAGCGGAAACGTGTTGATTAGCCTCGCGATTAATTGGCTGAGAATTAGCGGCTTTAATCGATTGGTCATTGAACCTGCTGTTGTCATGCGAAATACGAGTACGAAATGCACTTCGAGCGGTCATACCAATTCAGTGATGGAGACTCTTTTTGATTTCTCAGCGTCTGTAGTAGGTTTTGTTTCTACATTAAGTTATTTTTATTTAAGTGACCAAATTTGATAACTTAGACTTTGTTTCTATATAATTTGCAAGATTTAGCATCTAAATTATTTATTTATTTATATCTTTTCCAATTTGAATCATTACCAGTGATCACTTGTGTATGTCGAATGGAGGTGTCGGGAGGGCCTATTTTAATACTACTCTACTAAGGACACTTCTCAACTTAAAACTGAAATAAATTAAAATTAACATTAACATTAAAATTCCAAACACGCCTTGGTCTGAGAAGAACCACTCAAACTCAGCCGGGTGTTTCTTTACTGTGATTACTGTGTCACTAACGTCAATAATAAATTAGCAATTTATAAAAAACTAGAACCATCGCAATCAATCCGATTGGTAGGCTTAATAATTTAAGAAATAAAAAAAAACAAACACCATTGCCAGCAACACGACCAGTCAACGCAAGCAGCACCCGTTCACGAGCAGAACGTAAGTGTATTATTGAAAATAATAGAGGGTGGAGCTGGACGAGAATGAGATTGTGACTCTCCTTCATGATACAGAATATAGAAAGCAGGTTGAGTTTATACTACGGCCCGAAATATTTTGGGTTGATAGCATAATTTAGACAAGGTCCTACTTCTATCCTAAAGAAGTTTTCTCTCTAAGGCCATAATCACTCTGTGATTTTCCTGTGGCTATGTAAGGGTAGGTTCTTCGTCATCGCAAAATGCCGATTCTACACCCACTTACTTCAAATTTATCTTCTGTGAGAAGGGAGTGAAACATTTCTGATTGTTTTAGAATATCTTTCAAATCTATTTTTTTAAATAATTATTATTTTTTTCCCCCCAAAAATGTAATTTTTGTTGCGTGCAATACTATTGTCTCTGGTGTTCTTACTCTGTAAACTATTACTACTATTAATTAATTTCTGTAGTCCACATCTACTTTGTGAATATGAAACCTCATCTTTATAATTATACCCTATCTTTACTTTATCTTTATTGGCTATGGTATCTGATTGGCGTCATAAATGTCAACTGTCAATTAATGTTACGTTTTATGATGACTCGAATCTAATAATTATGTTATTATTGGGATTGATTGGACGATTTAAGAGATCACTGAACTCAACGTTTTTAAATTTATTTTTTGATTGTTTTGAGCATCAGTGTATAATTATCTGATTTCTACTAGGCTGCCTTAAACATAAATGTGGATTCTTCTTGTATTTTTTTATATTTTAAAATGCAATAGATAGATCACGATTGAAAATTAAATGCGAACATCTTTTCATTCATAATAGTGAATGTCAGGTATACTCAATTAGAAGTTAAGTATTAATTACAAATTAGGTATGGATATGTAAAAAAAAATTAAAGACGAAATTTCTATACCTACAATAATAATCTTCCAAAAATATTTAAATAATTTTATCAATTCATATTATAAAAAGAGAAAAATAATCTTAATTTACCTACTCTAATACGAATTATACACAGAATGAGTTAAGGAACTGCATAGTTGCAATCTATACGTGACCAGACATTTTCTACTTTCTAAGCACTTTCACTACAGAGTACAGACAAACAAAACGACTGCTGACTCAATGTTTACTTGGAGGCATTTTTCCTTTTAGTTACACTTTGTATACCACTGCTTGCTATTTCGAGAATGTTCTGGAAAATACCAGAAATTTTGTTCGGACGCATCGGGTCCCTTTTAACGATCTTGCTATTTAAACGCAAAGGGGAAGTTCTCAATTATATGGATTCTTTTTTTCGTATTATTTAAATGGTTCAATATAACCAATGTTTGTAAAGTTGAGGATATTTAAAAATGATGGGTAATTTTTGATCATATTAATTAGTAAATGCTTCTTGCAAACGTGCAGATACAATAATGCCAATATGACATTTTAATTATTTTACGATAATGGCGTCGTCACGATTATAATCACGGCTGTCACATACTGACATTTAGAAAAGTATGAAACTTAACGACAACCAATAATTCCGAAAAATATTCATCAAAACAAAACAAACACGAAATAGGTATATAAAAATCCACTTATCAATGAACTGGCACAAATTAGTTTTATTAAAAAGAGATTTCTTCATCAACAAAATTGTGCTTACTGACCTAGAATAATCAGTCCATTGTATTTTCACTCAAAAGTTTAAGTGCTACAGTTTAAAGTCCCTTGCCGAAAATTACAAAAAATGTCTAAGAGAATGCACCAATAGACACTTTCTCTGCTTTCTCCGGCCTGGTTCTCTTACCAGAGTGGTTGGCCTTCAGGATGATACCACTTTTGGTTTTATATGTCACTTTCATTAATCTTCGTCGTAGAAAGTTATGACGCACGGGAACCCAGGAATTGGGTCATGGACCATGGGTCATGGGCACAAGTGAACTTTATGGAAAGTCAATGGGGAGCTCTGAATCAGGTGCATACGTAATGTTATAGCCATCGCTGTTCTTTATTTGAGATATATTTATTTATAATATTGATTTTTGCAGATAACCAAATCAACCTTAACCTATAATTAAAAATAATAATAAAAAATAATGTAATGTAAAGTAATTTTATTAATAACTAGTGTACAAAAAAAAAAATAATACTAATAATCTACTAAGTCCAGTTTTATAATATGCAATCGTTATTTTTTACTCCGAATCTAAAAAAAAGTATATACTATACTGGCAGGTAGTATAATGTACACCTTGTCCTCCAAAACAGAGAAAACCTTGATCTTGTAAGTTTCACAAATTATACACGGTAGGAAATTTCTAGAACAATAATAGCGGGGGCATGGTAAAAGTTAATGTCATTGACCGTCGTGTTAGTGCGATTTTGACCCCACGGTCTATATTGCAAGTGAAAGTATTACGAGAGAAAGTACAGGCGCACCCTTTGACGCATGCGGTTTTGAGGAAATGTGTTCTAGTGAATATTGAGTGAGTATTGATATAGAGATTTTAATTTGAGTTGTTTTTTTTCTGTTATGTGACAGCATCTACTTTTTAGTTTTGTGACAGTGTCGGAAGATAAAGAATATATGAATGGATTAAAAGGGAAAATTTATATAGTTATTAAGTTAAAGTTAGTTTAATATTATATTTTTGAAGAAATATATGTTCATATTCTATACTTAATGTAGTATAGAAGTCGTAGCTACCGTATGGCTAGACGGGGAGTTCCTCAGGGCCCCTAAACTGAGGGGGCCCCTCGAGTCTGACTTACAAACTATAAATTCAACTAGTAAAAATGGCACCCACATTCTAATTATAAATTAACCAGATACCAGGAATGCAACTATAATAATAGCAACTTAAAAAAAAACAGGGAAATTCCGAAAAAGTCTCGAACATTTTTCGAAACTTACGGGAACTTCCCTGTATTTTTAGGCTGGTTTTAGAGTCGCACCGTCGAAAAAATAAATTAGGTAGTCGAAATTGGAATACGAATAGTGAACAAACGATTTTAAATGAGATTAGTGGGGGCCCTAGTTTATTATGTACTCCAGGGCCTTTATTTACATAGCTAGAAATTAAACGATTCAGGCAGTTTTCATTTTTTAATCTATATTTTATAAAAAAATCAATAAACTTATCATGTCTAAAAAATGCTTATAAACAATTTCATACATAATAAGTTACAATAACTTTTTCACAAAGAATTTTATTACGTTTTTTGCACAGCTTAAAACTATTATTATACAATCGTCATACATAATGCCTGATAAATGCATTTAGATTATTTTTTTTACTGGGGTAAACCTTTTTAACAGATTTTTTTTATTAGGTCACTTGTTAGAGTTTTTGACTGCAGAGCCACAGGTCGTAGGTATGATTCCCAATCTGTGGAACACAAATATATAATCCCGTATATATTTGTGTTCCACAGATTGTTGCCCCCGTCTCGGGGTACAAGGTACGGCTTTTGAAAAAATAATTACAAAAGAATACACTATAATTAAAATTATTTTCTATAAACAACCTTCGTCTATTCGATACACTTAAATGATTTTGGTAAAAAATGCTAGTCGTTTACTTTAAAATCGGATCTTAATACTCTTCCCATTTTTTTTAGAAAGCCGAATAAAACAATTATATATTTGACTTAAAATAAAGTAAGAGTATTAAAGTGTTTTTGACTTTTTTGTAATATAACATATCAATTAATAATTAATTTTAAAATATACTACATATTAAAAAGGTTTATTTTGATGATATTTAAAGTACTTGTTCTTTTATGATATAAGTAACGGTTGTTATTAATTTTTGTTATTAGATATAACAAGAGATTATATTTGTATTCTACATTTTAAATTAGCTGAAATCTTCAAACTAAATAATTCTCAAATAAGTTAAAATATTTAACTTATTTGAGAATTATTTACACATGCTTAAGTTTCAATAAATAGTTTAATTATAAGGACATTTTAACTAAAGATTAAAATTAAAAAAAATAATAATTTAACTTCACGACATCTAGCGGCATATTTTTGAACTCTAAAGAGCTTGAGTAGCTCTGGAGTACACAGATGGCATGTACTGTTGTGACCGATTTAACTGGTTTTTGACGCTCCTACCAAGAGTTCTTCTGTTCTGTGAATAATTAATTTAGAAATGTTTTATTTTATTTTAATAATAAACATGACGTGATCGTCCGCTTTCGCAACTGTCAATAACAATATTTTCAATGATTATAAATTAATAACAATATTATTATGCTCTCATGACTGACAGGACACTGGCAGAATTCGAAATTTCGAGATTGCCATATTATTGAAAAGAAGAAGAACAATATTATTACATGGCAATTTGCAAGGCAAGGCAATTGGCATCATGGCAACACAGTCCGCGGCTGCCATGATTTGGCGTATGTCTGTCACTGAGAGTTAAGTACAACGAAGTGAATAAAAATGTGTTTGTGTATCGAAAAAACTGTTGTTTATCAATTCCTTATACTTTTCCTTCTATTAACCCCCATATTAGCAGAATGGAACACACGGGACTATATACGACGAGAGCATTCTCTTACCAAACCTTACCAAGGTGAGTGACCTGTATCGACTTTGTACTAAGACTTTTTCTAGAATTAAATACTTAACTATTATACCTGCTACCCCACGCGGTGTTCGCTATATCCAAAAGAGCTGTTAATGATTGACTATTATATATTTTTGGTTTTAGACATTGGAAAGTCATTAAGAATTAAAACCTTTGGTTTCAGGGAGCGGTATGTCAGTTCCATACTGGGACTTCTTAGGTAGCACAATAGTCACATCAAATTATGTCCGCTTGACGCCAGATCTTCAATCTAAAGGCGGTGCGATTTGGAACACAGTGGTATGTGATTTTAGATGCTATTTATATAATCTTAATTACAGGATATGATCCAATATTGCGCCAAATCATATTGGTTTTGTTGCCAGTATTTGTATAGCACTTTGTCTTATACTTGGTTAATACCTACAGCAATAGAATTAACACAACGCAGCTAAGCAGTAAGCTTACAACATTGTTTGCTTAATCTATTTGTAAGACAAATATTAGTAGATAGACTGCCATTTTAACATAGTGTTTAATCCTCAGTTGTAGTTATCTGTATATATCCTTTTTCTCTTTCATTAGTAGTTCGTAAATAAAAAATACATTAAAGTTTATGGTACTAATAAAATACTGTACAACATTAAAAAAAAATTCCAATGACTAATATAAAAATATTTGATAAATATTATTATTTAACACCAACAAGTTCTTTGTCTGTCATTGTATTTTGACTTTTATAAATGCAGTGTCAAACTCTTTGATTATGATTTTTAAATATAAATAGAATGAACACTTTGTTTTTTTTTAATTAATAACTTGTTTATGAACAAAGGTCTTAACAAAGTGATAATGTTGTTATAACAATAATATTCGCAAAATGTACATTATAGTATTCTTTTATACTTTGTTCCTTTTCTATCATTTACAATGACTATTGACTTATTCAATTTACCACCCACTATCAACTTGGTCTTTGTACTAAATACCTGTTATTATTACATTATAAATCACAATACACATTTATTTTATTGTGTGGCTTCATTTGCACTAACTAAATTAACATATGGCATATTTATAATACAAATTACAGGAACAATTAAACCATAAGACTCATTATATATGAGAATAAACATACCAAGTATTAAAATTGTTCAATACATTCAATGCTACAATGTACTAAAATTATTCATGTAGCTTGATTTGTGCAAAATCATTCACCAAAAAAGAAGTGTGAATGTTAAGTTTATTATCATACTTATTTGGTAAGATACTAATGACCTCTGTTAATTATGGTAATGTTTATCATTATTTGAAACATTGATATTTAACCTTCTTTTTAATTGGTTGAAGTTTCCTTTATTTTTTATAAGGAAAATATGATATAAACATAACCAGTTTTGAATTTTAATATAATTACTATTTGTTAACATAAAATTGGAGGTTCTGATTATATTGTAAATATGTTGTCATATTGATCTAGTATTAGTAATATTTTAATATTATAAAAACAAATGTTTGTATAAAACTTTACAGACTTATTATACAGTTTTACAGTTTAATACAGTTTTATACAAACATTTGTTTTTCAAAACGTCACTTTTATTTGATATGTAATTAAGATAAACTACATTTATTACATGTGTATATAATCAATATAACAAATCAATTTTCAATTGTTGCCAGTATATTTGGTTTGTAATATTAAAAATGTCAAAATATATATTATTATATTAAAACTCAAACTATTTAAACAAGTAATTGTATATATTTTTAAAATTGTAAACAAGAATATGATAAATCATACAAAAAAGTAACCTCATTAAAAGCAATTCAATTTATATATTTTTAAGGTAACTTTCAAGTTTCATTGCCATTTACTCAACATTTTTAAAGTACTCATGTTTTCTCAACTGACATTTAGCGATTTTTTTTAAAATAATAAAATTTTGCCAACAGCCATGTTACACAAGAAATTGGGAGGTACAAGTCCAATTCAAAGTGCACGGTAGTGGTAAGGATCTATTTGGAGATGGTCTTGCTCTCTGGTACGTCCGGGACCGGATGCAGCCCGGTCCAGTGTTTGGTAGTAAAGATTACTTCCAAGGACTTTCTATAATTTTGGATACATACAGCAACCATAATGGTGCTCATAATGTGAGTATTAATAGAACTTTTATTAGTGAATCAAATCTTCATCCAACTCTCCATCCATCCATCAATCCAAACTAAGCATTGTATAATGGTGCATAATTTTTCGATGTATTTTATTGTCATATATATCTATAATAAATAATATGATTCATCTAAAAATATGTAAAGCTTAAAAATTTGCTTAGTTAAGATGGGAGATAAGAATTAAATTTGGTTTAAAACTATATTAAATCAAATTGAATATAAATTCGTGTATCCATCAAAACGCGATGGAGCTCGTCATATCTTATACGTAAGTATATCAATTTAAAAAGTAGCACATAAGGAACGAATGCGATGTAGTTTTTACCTATCACGCATGTTAGACCATATATATTTTAATGGTAAATCAATAAAATCTTCTATACTTGCAAGTAACAATATCATTATTTTTTAATTTTATTTTGTAAACACTGTTATATAAAATTATAATTCAAGCTTTAAATTACTGGTAAGAGGTTTTTTTATATAAAATCTATATTATAAATCACCTCTGGGTCATGTTTATCACTAAAACTATTTCCTTTTTTTCCAGCACCAGCACCCTTACATCTCAGCAATGATAAGCAACGGGACTCTCCACTACGACCACGACCGGGACGGCACTCACACACAGATAGCTGGCTGTGAGGCCAAGTTCAGGAACTACAACCACGATACTCACCTCTCTATTATCTATAAGGATGACACATTGAAGGGTAAGTTTGATATTCTTCTACATTATGCTCTCCTGGTACAAATTATCGTCAACCAGCAATTAAGTCAATTTGAATGTTAATTAATTTGATTAGTAGATAAGAAGTTTGTTAGGTTTTATTTAGATATATAGATATATAGACGTCATGTTAGATGTTAAGTTTGTTTGCCTCTGTGTAGGTCATGGTGCCCTGGTACTTTGTAATAAAATAATAATCGATAATATACATGTATTAAATTATCACAACCAATTTTTGTACATTATACTAATGTTCTCATAATATGATACATTTATATATTATCACAATTCAAATTAATTTGTATTTTTTTAAATTAAAAACTAGTATAGAAGATTAATTAATTATTTCTATATTAAATATATAAAAGCTAAATTGAATGACACAACATTTGTATTGCTAATGGTAGTTTTATGACATTACAAACAAAACTAATGTCTGAGTAAATAATGTTATGGATATAGTATTATTTGGTTTTTGCACAGATTTTTTAATTATCTATGAAAGGATGTCCCTTAATAAAGGTTAAATATATCAATAAATACTTTTTCTAGAAAAATGTATCATAACAAAATTTTTATTATATAAAATACTCCTTTTATTTCCAGTGTCAACGGATTTAGAAGGCAAGAACGCATGGAAGGAGTGCTTCACGGTGGAGAATGTTCTTCTCCCCACGGGTTACTTTTTCGGTGCCTCAGCCACTACTGGGGATCTGAGTGACAACCATGACATCATTGCCATTAAGATGTATGAGCTGGATCTACTTGATACGGTTAGTATTATACGACAAATTGTATTTTAAAGTAGCATACTGGGTAAACATATCATTTAGGGACAGGCTCAAAGCAGGCATCGTATATATATAATCAAATTAACACAGACTAATTCATATAATGGAGACTGCTAGTTAGTATTGGTATAAAAATAATGAATTTCAATATAAACTTTCCGACTCTTCTCCATTCCTTCACTGTTGAACACTCAGAATATGAGTGAGCTATACTATTTATTACTATTTTATACAACAACGTTTCGTACAAACTTTCATCCAAAATATCACCCTTCAGGGGTTAAAACAAAGAATTAATTTGTTCATAATATAGCTCTCAGTTGACAGATTATAATTTTTGACTAATTAATTAAAGCTAATATGATATTCTGGTAAATAAGCTATATTTTTATGAAGTTGGATTTAAATAATTGTAATCCATTTGATGTGAAAGAGTACCATCCATCCTTGTAAACTTGTGCTTAATAATAGTCCGATGTTGTAAGAGACATTGTATAAAAGGTTTTTAATTACAATTTATTAGTAGATGTTACAAGCTTTCAAAACTAATTTTAAATTTCCAGCAAAAGGAAGAGGACAGATCTCACATAGTACCCTCAGCAGCCTCATTTGAAGCTCCCAGAGACCGGGCAGAGGACCCCAAGCCTGGCACATCAGGTTTCAAAACATTCTTATGGATGATGTTCATAGCTATTGTCATTATAGTGCTCGTGGTTTTGGGTATAATGTGGTACCAGAAGCGTCAGGAAAATTCTAGAAAGAGGCTATATTAGTTAGAAAATAGGGTTTTCAGTTTTGTTTATTGATAGTACGGTTAGACATTCATTCTGTTGTATGGAACTTGACAACATATGGTTAAGTAATATATTTTTTTTCCAATCGACAACCCTTCTAAACCCAAGTTATTAAATTAATTATTTATTTCTCTTAAATCAAGAGATATATTAAAATGTAGGGTGTCAAAATTTAAGTATTTTCTTTCGAGTCCTGCAATAAGACTGTTCCAGTAATATAAGAATTATAATTAGATGATTAATAGGAATTTTATACAATATATTTAAAAAAGTCAAATAGTCCCTTAACTTGTAATGTTAGATTGGCTAGTCATTACAGACATATTTTTTTTCAAAACATCACAATTTCTATATCATTCTTGCAAATCTGTAACAAATAGTTCGTAATAGTTCTTTATATATTTTTACAATAAATCATTACGTAATGTACATTATCTCAGTTTTCTTATTGTGTGGTTTGTATATTATAAGATCTTGTATCTCTTTTATTTCCATCTCCGGAAAATTATTTTTCTTTATTTTTGAAATTAAGTGTTAAATATGTTATTACATTTTGTATTCCAATTTTGATATTACTTTTGGATTTGGAAATAAATAAATTATTCGTATTAAATTAGAATACTTTTATGATTCCTTACATATCTATGAAGGGTCGCTTTAAAATAACCATATCGAATATACCTGTCTCTTTCTTCATATCATGGTTTTGTTGCAATTGATAAGTTACTTTTATGTAAATATATAAATTTCTTAATTAACTTACATGACAATACTATATATCAAATAATTGATAAACATTATTAATTCTTGTAAGTAGAAGTAAACTCTTTTTTTTTTTTATCTGTTTGTTATTTAGAAAATCAATCCAAATTCCTATAATTGTATACAAGTAAGTTCCAAGTGTGAATGAAAGTGAGTGTAATGTGTTTTCTGTGTTAAATAAAACTATTTATAAAATAATACTTTTTTTTTAAATATGTTAGATGTAGTTTGTTGAAGATGCTGTCTAGTTCTCTGGTTGATCTACAAATATGTTGATTTTAACATAATTTGAATTATACACGTATATATTTTTTTACTCACTATACATAATTATATAGAATATTCTAGTAGTGCTGTGCACCAGAGACAGCAAGCAGAGCAAAAATCTTCTAAGCAAAAAACTTTTTTTACATAAAAACGATACTTAACATTTAGAACAACAGATAAGTATACAAAGTTATTTGACAGTTGTAGTTATGAATTTTTTAAACTTGACTTTTGGGAGGGGTTAGACCCATGCAGTGGCTATTGTAGAACAAATTTGTTTGAGAAATACGATTTCTAAGAGTACACAAGTATACCCATATACAACTTTCAAAAACTTTTTCACCGAGGTACGAAGTAATATTTTTATGTATCAAAATATTTTCATTTTATTTTGGGTGCTTGTTTTTAATAGTTGCAATACTCCTTTGATTATATATATTAAACATGTGTTATTTTATTGTATCTAAAAATGATGTAGAATTTTAAAAGATGTTCAAATTGTTTTATCTTCAATCAAATAGGAAATAAAAAATATTATATAAATGAATCAATAATAATTATTACCAAACTAAACAAAAATAATCTTATCAACACTTGAAATATTTTTAAGAATCAAGATTTAAAAAAAAACCATGAATATAACAAGCAGTATAAAAACTAATCATTCACAATATTATCAGCACTCTCTTGTATTATAAAGTAATAACCTTTGAAATTTTGTTGTTCTATTCCTGTCACCCAATAATACCATCCGTTGATCAGTTTAAATTTATTAAGGATAGTACATAAATTGTTTTATTATTTTCCATTATCATTACATGCAACAAGTCAAAAGCTGTACAATAACAATCTTGGTGGGTAACATTACTATTTACTACTTTCACAGTTTTAAATTAATCAAAAAAATAATAGAAAAAGATATGCTTATAAAAAATTAAAAGACAGTCCTACATAAACAAAATATTAACCTTAATAATTATTAACAGTACCCTTGTATTTCAAAAACTTTAGTGGAAAATTATTACTTAGCAACAATTGAAGAAAAATATAAGGGTAGAATTTTAAGTAGAATGGTTAAGGATTTAGTGCTTGGTAAGTTGGATAGTTTTAAGTATCAAATGATCTACTATTTCAATACTATGACTAAATTAAGTCTTTAACTTAAAAGAACATCCATATAATTTTTGCAGATTATTTCTTATGGACCTTTAGTGTTCTAATTAGTGCAATTAGTTGGATGTTTCATAAGTGCAATTGTTGTCTATTTGGAATAAAGAACTTGGTATTTGATATTAAATAATAATAAAAAAATAAATATCAGTAAGTATAAGTCTTTGAGTCTTTTTCCCTCTGCTGTCCAACAGCAACAAGAGACAGCATTTTCTCGAAAGTTTATTCCTAGTAGCTCTATCTGCAGTTCATGGAAATGCCTGTCTTGCACTTCTTCAAACTTGAGCCGACACTTTTCGAGATCGAGCTGACGCTTTTCAAGGTCTAGGCGACGACTTTCAAGGTCAAGACGACGCTTTTCGACGCCTGTAAAAATTCTCATCATCCGATCAAAACGCATCACACGCCGATTTCTCATAAAAGGTCGTCGTGGAAGGCCAGACCTCTGCCGCACTGTTCTTGGCTGTGATTGACGAGGTGAAGACAGGATGGAAATGTAGAAGAGGGAAAGGATAAGAAGGGAGATGAGGTTGGGGGTGGGGGTTGTGGTGAAGCTAGGGTCAAAAGCATTGCCGGTGGATCTGGTATAAAATTATTATTAGATATATAACCAATTTTATAATCTACACAAAAATATTTTATTGAACTTACTGTGAGGGACCTGGCTCATCTAATCAACATCAACAAAACCAGTTTCCAATACACGTGTCTGAAAGTATTAAGATAAAAAACGAAAAGTATCGAGTACAGGCGATGAATCAACAATTCAAAATGAGTGGGTGACCATAGGCGACTTTTGTATTCCATTAGCATTGAGGTGGCGCACCTTACTTCATGATTGGTCTCCAGCATTATTAATCTAAATGCATTCCAAATGACTCTCCCAGATATTGTTGTCTCGTCATCCAGACCGGACATATTCCGGTACTCTAGACAGTTAAAGCGCGTGATACTTGTGGAGCTTACTGTTCCGTGGGAAACTAACATCTCCAAAGATCAAACAATTAAAGTAAACAAGTATTACGAACTGACCAGGAATAGGTAAATAGTAAATTTGTACGCGGTAGAAGTGGGAGCGAGAGGTATAACAGTGAAATCTCTCTATAACCTACTTAAAGATCTTGGCCTCTATAGAACTATCATCAGTACATTTCTAGAACGTACTTCAAAGGCGGCATTGGTAGGTTCATTCCAAATTTGGTTAGGTAGGGAGAGGAGCGCCACCAGTTTAGGTGAGCGTGAATGCACATTTTAAAGGGGCCCCTTAAACCTACGCTTGGGTCACAAGTCCCAGGAGCTGTTTGCACTCCTCTCCATGTAACACGATGGGCCCGGCACCCGCACGGTGAATCCATGGAATGCTAAGAAGCTTCGTCTCTTATTAATAAAAAGAATGATTTTTGATCTACAACATTATATTATATTGTCAGTCTGCATTCAGAAACCTTATTTCTGAAAATCAACATAGATTGTGTTATATGTACTTGGAATCCGTGCTCAAAAACGTAAGTGTGGCCTTCTAGCGCCGTAACTCCTATAACAGAAACCACTTTCTTCTCTAAGGTGTTAAGGAGGGTCATGTTCCACCATCTATGCCAGTAGCATACTGCTTAATATCCACATATTTATTTTTAGTTTTGGTTTTCCAGTCATTCCAAACCTGTATAAATAGGTGAAGTTAGTTAAATGTAATGCTAAAGTGTAAAATATACAATTAATGAGATTAAAATTATATAACATCTGGTACTAACTTTTTGCCATTTACCTACTGGTTTCACTAAGCCTCAGCATTCACAGAATTAAGCAGGGTGGTCAATTCGAACCACAGGCGATTATCCTTAACCGTCCTTGGGCACCCAGGCGGTTTCTTGCAAGATCTCCGTACATATAATACGTTTAAAGTACCATAACTATAAGCCGAAAGTTCGTTGCAATGTGTGAACGTGTCTTTATAAAAATTACTCAATGAATAGTAATATTGCTACCTTGCCATGTACTCGATAAGCACAACAAATTGCTCCGGACTAAAAATAAAAAATGCATGAAACTTGAGATAAAGTTAACTCTTAATAAACTAACATTATTATGGAATTACACTGAAAATAATACGGTTAAGAAATAAGTTGAAATAGATAGGTTAAACGTTTTTAAGGTACCTACCAAAATATAGTTTAATTTATTTCGTGGATTTCACAAAATTGACAATATTTTTTGAAAGATTATATGCAAGAAAGAAACGTTAAAGAGATATACGAATCAAAAACTCGCGCTTTCCACAAAAGTCATTATGACGTTTCTCAAAATAACAATAGCGTATAATTTCCCAGCAACCATATTGTATTCAAAAAGAAATAACCAGCGTTAGACTAGCAAACATAGTACCTTGCTAGTAATTTAATATCGCTAACTATTAAGAATCTCCGAAGATTTTCCGTGTTAGACCCTTAGTAAAATAGTTATTTTTCTTCCCAATTAAATATAATGAAATCAACTTCTGGGTTAGAAAATCGAAAATCGAGGAGAAATAAAAAGATAAACATTATCTAATCTTTTACTTTATAGTTTTTATTTTGGTTCAACCTACATTTACGTTATGAAACAATATCATATAAAAAAAGCGATATCAGATATTGAATTAATAGCCAATTATGTATAATCAACTAATTAGATGTGTATTCGGTTAAATAAGTAATACCTATCGACTGTTTTAAACCTTAATTTCTCGAACTCAGATCGGATTGGAATCGGTTTTCACGTACATTCAGAATCGTGACAATTAGTTTTTATAGTAATGTGTATAGGGTTGTGGTGAGCTATAATGGCTTTGAAGGCGTCACCGAGGAGGATTAGAATATACTATTGCCTATCCCTACTTTGGACTTCTAAACGTGTATTGATTCTAAAAATCAGTCTATGTCATCTAATCAGTCTATAAATGATTATCCTTCAATATCCCTAGTTTTTTTACAGGCCTTCTTCACTTCTTATCACTAATCGTAGACTCCTAATTACTAATTAGTAATTAGTCTTTACGTAATCACAGAGTACTATAAACGTATAATATTACTTATTAGTTTAGATATATGTCCACAGGTTACTTAAATAACACTACATTTTGTTAAATCCTGACAAGTGACAACTGACAACTAACAAGTGACAGTTTCATAATTTCTTAACACCTAAAATGTTTTGATATTTTAAGTGTTTTATGATTAAAATACCACAAGAAACTGTATAATTTCATTAATTAAAGTAACATTTTTAAGATCCTAAGCGTTTGCCATGGACTTCAAATCGTACTTATTTCAATGGGCGACCAAAAAATCGTTAATACCTAAGTTCGACTTCAGAGCTACAGGTAATATGTAGTTAAGGAAAACTAAACTCAATTATACCTTGGCTTTATAACGTTTAGACAGAACACTAATTTGCCTATTCATTTAAACCCATTATAATATTTTGTTCGATTTTATTTGATTTTTATTTGATACCAAGCAATGGCTTCTTAATTTAGTTACAACACCGGTTCACTACTGCGTTGGATCAGTTAGATAGTTTAATGATAGATAAGATTTAGATTCTGATGCATAATTAAACCTCAATATTTAATAAAGGACCCAAGCAACACCAACGGTTTTTATGCGAAGTGCGTATTGACGGTCATTCATACGTCGGTGCTGGTAACTCTGTTACTAAAAAAGAGGCCGAGAAGAATGCTTCACGTGACTTCGTTAACTATCTTGTGCGAACTGGTGAGATACCACAGCAAGAAATTTCGCAAGACGGCCCAACTAATATCCGTGAAGGATCCACCAGTGGCATAACAGGTTTGCAGACAAAGCCGGTTTTTCAGGTATTTTTTGGAGCATAGAGTTGGTTTTATATTTTTCTAAGTATGGTATAAAAAAAATAACTTTTTTCAGGATGGCATGGGTCCAGAAAGTATGGGCCAGGCATACCAAGCATATGGTGGTGAAAGACCAAATTTTACTTACATGGATCGTCTTCAACAACAGAAGAATGTGGAAGACGCCGAGGATCTTGATGTGAATGCCAGTCTCCACGGCAACTGGACCATGGAAAATGCAAAGTCCAAACTGCATCAGTTCATGCAAGTTAATAAAATTGACACCCCTTATCTGTATAAGGCAGTGGGGCCAGATCACACTCGGTAAGCCTAATTCAATATTTTTCAAAGAGCAATAAGCTTCAAAAACGAAATTTTGTATAAAGATTAATTAGAGTATAATTCACATCATAGAGTAATTGTATAATTACAAAAATAATTTGTTTTTGATTTAAACTAATAATTAACATTACTGAATCTGTTATTGTATTTATTCCAAATATTGAACTAATTACTACCTTACCTACAGATATTTTAAATCATTCTATCTGTTTCACTTTCAATTCAATTTATTGCCAACTATGAGTATTGAGGTATAAATGATTTTACTTTAATAAATTAGCAGAAAGCAAAGGAAACTACAGTACTTTTATGTCTTATAATATATATAAAAATGATTGTGATTATACTAAAAAACAGTTACTGTATTGATTTAATTTAACTGCTAATGTTGGTACCTCTTACTCTGACAAGATACATTGCTTGAAGCAATAATAATTGCCAATCCATAATATTTGTTCATACATTTGTTAAACATTGTGATGTACCGAGTATTGGATTGGATGTTGGAGGTTATAGCTGGAAATATTGCATTAATAATGTCTGCTATGTGGTGGACTGCCAGAGGTTGCAAGTTCAATTTCTGCTTGTGTTGGAGTTTTTTTAATTTTTTAATATTAGTAGTAAGTTGTTATATTTATTATGTGTTTCTTTACTAACTAAGCTGCACCTTCAATATTCTTGAATGATGCAGCTTGAATATTTATACATTTTGTTAGAATGAAAAGTTTTTTTTTACTTTTAACCATTGACTATTCTATATTCTTGAGCATTCAATGGTTAAAGATTATATATAATATATAACCCAGGAATGTAGGAAACAACTGATATTATTCAAATTTGTGCACTGATGTGACTTTTTTTAATAAACAGAAACTTTCTCATAAAAAAAGTCCAAAACCATAAAAAACATAATATATATCTATATACATATATCTTTGTGTAAAATAAGCTGAATTGATTGATTGGTTAATAATTACTCTAAATAAATTCACATCAAATGCACAAATAGTTGAAGTTGGTAGAACATTATAGAAGCAACATTTGCAAATTGTTTTGCAAAATTTGCTTCAGAAGTAGCCATTTTGATGAAACACTCAAAACAATATAAGACAAAATACAATAAAACAAGGGTTATAAAGATATATGTCTAGAATGTTATAATAACTTATGTCCATGATTGCTCTTATATATATTTACTCAGCTGTAATAACTTTAATAATATCGGATTTTTGGTAAAGTTCTAGTAAAAGGACTGCCATAATCCAAGCTCACAAGTAAGAACCCCGAATTGATTTGATACTAGTGGGACAAAATTCCGATATAATGGACAAGTAAATATATATATACATATAAGAGGACCTATGTGTGTATACATTTTTCAATGTTTTTGACCACATAACCAGTGTCGATTCTTTGGAAAATAACTCAATTTATGGGCAAGATTTACTACAGAAACTAATATATTCATATGTATTTTATATGTAATAAATATACTACTATGTTTAAACATTTTTGATGAAAACTGGTCCAAAATGTCGATATTATTGATGACATTGTCTTATATTGTTTTGGGTACAGGTGTTTGACCTCTGTAGTATGA
The DNA here is from genome assembly GCA_963555665.1 of Dircenna loreta. Taxonomy (NCBI): domain Eukaryota; kingdom Metazoa; phylum Arthropoda; class Insecta; order Lepidoptera; family Nymphalidae; genus Dircenna; species Dircenna loreta. The sequence goes on along the minus strand of OY743099.1, from coordinate 10,508,662 downwards.
AGTAACTTGACCATACTCCAAGTTATACCAACACTCATGAATTCCTAGCCTACATTTCCTGGGTAAGTTTTAAATATGCTTTTAATACATTCAGATATTTATTCTGTATAGAAATATAAATCATTGTAGTATCGTAGTGTATAAAATATTGTCAAAATAATGTTTATTTATTTGTTATATTAAGAAACCAACCTTTTAAAACAAATATATTTACAGATAGACAGTAGTCTAAACTGATTTGCTCCGTGGCCATAATAACTATTGTGCTGGTGGTAGTGGGTTCGATTACCACGCTAGAAAAATATATTTTTTTTTATTTCAAAGCTAGGTTTCTTTTTATATGTATGGTATCTGTTTACTAAGAAACATATTCATTAATGTTTTTCGGTTGTCTAATACCCATAGCTTAGCTTTGCTTTAATTGAGGCTAGATGGCGTTGTTTTATATGTCCGAATATATCGATTTATTTATGTGTGTTATATCGTGAGTTCCACATACTTAGGAGTTTCTGCTGCGAGATGACACTATACGTGCGGCAGCTCGGGCGCAACGTGACCGGTCGCGAGACTGCGTCGAACAAACAAACAGCCAGCAAGTCATGTGCTTTGTCACTGGTGCGCCAGTTGTACCACCTTGGAGTTATTGAGGCCTTCAGTGGAACTCTTAAAAAGGATAGGTATGTACCAACATTAACATATATATACATATATATTTATAAGTTTCGCTGAGTGCTCGAAACCACTGATTGAACCCGATATGGAAACATTATCCACTTTGAAGGGGCTCTTACAATACTGGCCGTAAAGGTCATATTATATCAGTTTGCCAAAAAGTATCTCCAACAAATGGGCTGTCAAATACAAAATATTTTTAAAAATCCGTCTCGTGTTTCAAAATATATTTTCAAATAACCAATTCTTCCCTTATATTAGGGATTATAAGGGATCATCATTACTAGAGATAATCTTGTATCATACTAATTATCGTCTGTCATATATGAATTTAAATCATATATATGATTTGCTTTCTGAATAAAAATATTTATTTTGCTGTGATGCTACTTGGAGCCGACAGGTGGCGCAGTAGTCACAGTATATTATTAACAATGACTTCAGATCCTCTGAAGGCGTCATGAAGCCATACAAAGTGGCCATCCGACCGGAACTTGAACAGCAGTTGGAAGAGACATTACAGGGTATTTTAAATTCATTTATTTAATGAAATGACATACAAAAACGACCAAGTTCTGATAGAACCCTTTACAAAAAAAAAATGTATAAGACATTTCCAATACTATATACTTTTCAGGACGCCTATTATATAGCTCGTGTCGAATAATAATTATAGTATATTATTTCCATCAAGAATTGAGCTATCAAATATTAGCTTAAATAAACAAACGTACTTTTTATCTGTATTCTTTTAATATAGATATCTGATGTCTATTGTATTTACAGCACTAAACATAGAACCCATAGATGTAAACGCAACTCCCCCAGTGGAGGGTCAAGGGGTCACGTTACTCCAAGTGGACAGGGTCAAAGCTATGAAAGAGGGCAAATATACAACTGGTGTTGTCTCATGGTCTCCTCCGCAAACTAATTGGAATGCTTGGACTGGATGTAACATTGGTTAGTATTTATTATATAATTCTAATGGTTGGTTAAAGTACGTCTGTTGAAGAACGTACGAACGTACACAAAGAACATTCGTTCATAAATACAGATTGAAATTTGAAAGGAATATTAGATACTAACTAAACTCAGCTTTATAATATTAGTAGAGATACTACTACTCGACCGCGGCTTTCTTTAATGGAAACATAAGTATATATATAAATACTGAAAAGAATACATTGACTACTTTTTGACTTTCGACACAGACAAACGAAGTCCTAATTTTATTATAAAAAATTATTTTTGTGCTATTGTATACATTAGATTTAATTTAATAGTGTTAATAAAAAAAATATTTCCATAATTTTATACTTATATTATTGTTTAATAGTTTAAAAAAAAACTTTTTTTTTATTTGTCATACTAATATTTTTTTGTTTAGATGAAGGGCCTTTAGCATCAGCTAACTTGGAAAATATTTCCATTGATCTGGAAAAGTGCCACCGAGATATCTGTCAAAATAATCAACTGTACCAGGTAATAAAATTAATATATCTGAGAATATACTAATTAAAGTAAGTCATTTTAAATTAGGATATATGACAGAAATGCCTTAAAAGTACATTGTTTTAAGGTGAACGCACATTTATCTTGAGCCCAACGAACGAACGCGTTGAATGAAGAGATGAATCCTCACATGCTCACATATTATTTATTGTTAATAATCCCAGAAATCCTAGACGAATTCTGATGACGTCATCAGACTCCACCGCTGTGGTCGAATTTTATCAGTTGCGTCACAATTCAAATGTAATAGTGCGAAAGGAGTGCGAAAAAAAACCCTCGATTCTTTCGGTGCGGATAAGTGTGCGTTCACCTTTAGTAAACTAGTAAACGCTAAATTTAAACTTTTAAACTTTTGTCTGTAGGAAAGTGTTCAGGAGAGAGAACAGCTGCCGGTATTTAATATGCGTTCAACAATAATGAAACAGATAAACGACAATCCAGTTGTTATTATACGAGGTAACACTGGATGCGGTAAAACTACACAGGTAACTTATGACTTATACATATACATATATACTTAGTAATAACTTATCCATATATACAAGTTATGACAAGCGTAATATAATATTTAAAATTGCCTATAAACATGTTGTTTGTGTGAAAACTTAAATGTTTAAATTATGTATTCATATATTTATCTATTTTTTTTTGTAAGAAATATTCGTAATATAATACGTAATGTAGAATTAAAAGTTAATGTACACGAACAGGAGTCGAATCTGCGACTTCTATAAGTCTGGAGCTCACTACATGATATCGTGTCCTTAACCAGTAACGAGGCCAAATACATTCATATAAATAAGTAATCGTTCATATCAAGTACATACACAGCTAACATAAGATTTTAATGTTTTTGTATATTCTTTGTAAAAAATACTGGATCAATTTTGATAAAATTTAGTGTTGCAATGCCGTAAGCATTGACTGGCTGACTGGATTTTTTATGAAAAATTATCTTAAAACCAAAAATTTTGTTTGGTACATTAATTACAATAAAAGTAGTATCTTCATTGTTATAAATATTATATATAATTATTGAATGTCGTAGGTGTGTCAGTTCATCGTGGACGACTACATAGCGAGTGGTCTGGGCGCGCACGCCAACGTGTGCGTGACGCAGCCGCGACGCATCTCCGCCGTCAGCGTCGCGGAGAGGGTCGCCGCCGAGCGCTGCGAGGACCTGGGGAACAGTGTGGGGTGAGACACGCACACACACACACTCCAACACATTAATATTAATACATATACACACACGTACGTCATACTTACACATATGTACACGTATTCACAAGATAATAATTCACTCTTACAGATACGTGTGCACGTAGATGCTACTAGATATAGGTACATATATACAGACAGGAACTCCACTAGGTACATGCCCTGATTTCTCTAGATATATACGTTTAACAGACACACATACGTGCACGCTGTGCACAAAATCAACATACGTACATACGAGTTAGAGACGTAATAAAAGTACTTACACCGCTTAATATGAAGCGCGATCATCATTTTCTTTAATAAATTACACCCAAAGCTGGGAGTATTATAGTATATTAATATAACATTATTATTATTTAATATTATACCAGTTATATATATTGATATTACAAGTATAAACTAAATTATATTTCAGGTACTCGGTGCGATTCGAATCAGTACTGCCGCGTCCTTACGGCTCCATACTCTTCTGTACTATAGGAGTACTGCTCAGGAAGTTGGAAGGAGGATTGCGTGGAGTCAGCCATGTACTAGTGGATGAGGTGAGGAATTATATTTAAATACTTTTTAGTTTATTTATATTATAAATTTGAGCTGTTTATTTTCTTTATTGGTTGCACAAACATACAAATGAGATTAACAAATTTAATACCCCTCCCCACTTTTTTGTACAATAACCACAGAGATCCTAAAAACCAAAACTCATCTATATATACGTCCATCAATCTTCAAAAACTAATATTCCCTAATTTCCTATCCCTCTCACTCTCCAACCAAAACTTACTATTAAAACTGACTCTCTCATACAGAATAAAAGAGACAAATATATAAGTTTCTCATTATCTTCTATCTCGCTCTCTCGTAGGTGCACGAAAGGGACGCAGACACGGACTTCGCGTTGATTCTCCTCCGTGACATGGCGCACACGTACCCCGACCTACGTGTCATACTAATGTCTGCTACAGTGGATACCTCACTGTTTGTAGAGTATTTTGGCAATTGTCCCGTTATTGAGGTCATTATTATATATTTTTATCTTGTTTTATATAATAAATATTAGAATTATTTCATAATCCAGTTTTCATTTATAATGTATATGTATGATTGTCTAACTTATTGGATTAAATATTATAAGTTGTTTATTATTTTTAATGTAGGATTTAAGGGTATTTTTTTTGTTTTCACGCCATATTGACATATTTAATGTAATTCATTTCAAATAATTATTGAATTCGCTCCTTTTTATTTTATTTTTTTGCAAATATTGATAGCTTATTTTAAAGAAAGTGTATTTTGATCGAAATAATTCCCAGGTCCCAGGTCGTACATATCCAGTAACCCAGTACTTTCTGGAAGACACCATAGAGTTGACTAAATTCATGCCGCCTCCAGACACGCGGAAGCGGAAGACTACAGGCAAGAAGACTAATAAGGAATATGACGACGATGAAGACGAAGGTACATTTATTATATGTTTTGGGGTCAATGCCCTTATGAAATATTTTATTAAGCTCTTATTGCACCTATTATTATTACATTATTTTCTTTAGATTAACATTTTTAAATACGTTATATTTTTTGAATGGAATGTCCGATTTTAATATTTTAAAAAGTATTTTTTATTTAATAGGATATGGATTAATACAGAGGTATAAATAATATGGTTTGATTTTTCTCGGTACTTGTATAAACTATTAAAAGGTAAAAAAGTAGTTATAGTGGCGTAACTACAGTAATTGGACAAATGGTATTGTGGACTTTATAGTAGATGTTGATACGTTCTATAATTCTGTAGAACATTTTTTCGTTCTATCATCCAGTTTACGCAGCGCACGCGTTGATAATTTTTTTATGATTAATTTTTACACTCCTTGGGTGACATTATTGATTTTTTTTTAAGGATTCTTATTTTTGTTAAAATGTAATATAGCCTATGTCACTCAGTGAAGACGCAACTTTCTAATGGTGAAAGAATTTTTTAAATCGGATAAGTAGTTTTTGTGTGAAAACATTACAAACATACAAAAACACAAATTAAATATTAGTATAGATTGTCTTTTTTTATCTATTTATGTTATTAAGCTATAAGTACTTTTTCTGTATGTATGTATGTATGTTTGTCTGTATGTATGTTTGCGCCATATTCAATAGTGCTACAATAATTAATATACAAAATACTTTGAAAACGTGTATTATTATTTTGCACGCACTAAAGTAAAGATATTGTAAAGTATACATAAATTATTTTAAATCAGGCGTGGGTGTGGACGAGGAAGAAGATTTAAATAAGAACAACACACTGAGTACGTCTGAATATTCACCACAGACTAAAGAAGCCCTCTCCAAACTATCTGAAAAAGACGTATGTTTGTATATCATTTTATGTTACAATTATTACACTTTATTCGTTTTTTTTCTTATTAGATAGGGTTTAAACCCATATTACAACACAATTTATTAAACAATTTTGATACTTATATATATATATATATATATATATATATATATATATACTAATAATGCGAAATATATATATATATATATATATTTCTCATTATTAGTCATTAGGGCAATCTTTATCTGGTTTTGAACCCATTAATCACTAAACAATAGCATTTATTCAACAATTTTGATACTTACGAATATATTTCTCATTATCGTTTTTTAGGGCTAACTTTTCACAGTAGCAATGTTTTAATTTCAATAGACCCACAGTTCAACATCCTTTAATAAACAATTTTGATACTTATTTTTTTCAGTTAAGTTTCGAACTAATCGAAGCCATATTAACCTACATAATGCAGCAGAATGAGGATGGCGCTGTTTTAATATTCTTGCCGGGATGGAATTTAATATTTGCATTAATGAAGCACTTGATGCATAACGAAATATTCGGTAATCCAGATAAATGTTTGTTATTACCGCTCCATAGTCAGATACCGAGGGAGGATCAGAGAAAGGTGTTCCTGACTCCCCCCCCGGGGATTATGAAGGTGAAAACTACGAACAATATATAAATTGTGTTTTATAACCTGCAGTTATGTTTTTATTATTAAATATATGTACTTTTTATATACATGTTATAATTCCAGGTGATATTATCAACGAATATAGCCGAGACTTCAATAACAATAAACGACGTGGTCTACGTCATAGACTCGTGTAAAGCTAAAATTAAGCTCTTTACATCTCACAACAATATGACTTCATACGCCACCGTCTGGGCCAGCAAGACCAATCTTGAACAGGTATTCATATAATTAAATAGTAAAAAAATCTGATTATCTTTAATCTGGTTGTTGGAAATTAATTGTTAAGTGGAGGATCAGACCAGAACCTTGAATGGATTTTTTTTATATATGGGCGTGTAGATCACGGTAGCTCTAGGTATACTCATTTTCTGTTGGAAATAGTTACTGTCCAACTGATGGTGAGTGACAAAAATGGAAAGTTACTAATTCGTTGCCATTTGGGGGGGTAGGGATGCAGATAACTAGGATGCACGGAAAGATAGGAGGGTATTGACTTTCGGCTGTCTAATTGCTGAGGGTGCTACAAAAAGTTTTGCTGAGGGCGCTACTTGGAGCCTGATGCCGGTTTATTTCGAGAGGGTGCTTCTAATTTTAAATACTTAACAATATTTTACGGATTTATTTTACGTATATTGAAATACTTTGTCAATTTTCATACGACGGTTCAAACGACAGACAAATCTTGAATTAATGTGAATTAATTTAAATGTTCACTCGTGAAATCTTAGTTAACATTAAGATAGTACATCATCACGGTTAATACCGATAATGCTGTCTCACTACGACGAGGAGGGTCAAAATGGCTGCGTGCTCTATACCGCCTGGGCTCACATATATGCCCTTCGAAGTTTTTGTAACAGATTATCGTTCTAAAAAAAATATCACAATTGCCCTAACATCACCTTTTCGGTGGACTTTAATAAAACAAACCTATTATAGAAGTCAATCCATATTCTCGTTGTAATGCCGCCCCCCCTCCCCCCAGCGGTCAGGTCGCGCGGGTCGCGTGCGCGCCGGCGTGTGCTTCACGCTGTGCTCGCGCGCACGACACGCACGACTCGACGCACACCAGACGGCGGAGATGTTCCGCACTCCGCTGCACGAACTGGCGCTCAGGTAACACAGAACAACACTAGCATTCGACCTGTCTTCATTTCTAAACATATTCCATTCTGATTCATATTTTTTTCTAAAGGTATAATATGAAATACTTTTTTTTGCCGTGCTGGTCTATTGCTTCTCAGACTTTTTTATCCTGCGCAACTTTCAAATATCCCTACATCCATACATATATTCATTACCGTGCACACCCTCAATATTCAAATTTCAGTTATGAGTAGTTTTCTCGTGCCCAATATTCAAAAACATTCAATATGAAAGGTCTTAAAATGATCTTATTTATTTGTCGCAAGTGACGTTTATAGTTTTAGATGATTTTGAAGAGAGAGATTTTGAGAAGTGCCAAATAATATTATAACAGTTTTGCATCATAACGTATATGACAATATTAATACAAAAATATTTTAATTTATTTGTAAAATAAAAATAACACATCTGTACTAAAATGTAATAGCTTTTTTTAATCTAGGAATTTTTATAAAAATTCTGCCAATGGACTATTTGAGAAGTAACTAAGCAGATCTATAATCATTTATTTACCTATTAAACTTAAGAAAATATCGCAATAATTATTTATTCCAGTATCAAACTCCTGCGCCTGGGCAACATCGGTCACTTCCTGTCCAAGGCGCCCGAGCCTCCCCCACTGGACGCCGTCATAGAAGCGGAGGCTCTACTGAGGGAGTTGGGCTGTTTGGATTTCGACGATGCCCTCACTCCCCTCGGAGCTATTCTCGCTAAGTTGCCTATTGGTGAGCTCCTTGATATTTATATACTCCTGGTACTTGTACTAACTATGTACGACTTAATTTCCTATTTTTTACGTATTCATAGGATTCTCTTTTCTGTCTCTTTCTGTGTCATGCTTTCCTAGTACATACCGCTTTATAGCTAACGTAATTTATACTAATATAACAATGATAAAGAGTTTTTTTGTTTGTTTGAATGCACTAATCTTTGGAACTATTCGATTTGAAAAATATATTTGCATTGAACCTCATTTATTGAAAAAATATTAAATGTGCTTTTTGAAAATATATAGAAAAAATTTTGGAAGTGTATTTTTATTGTTATTGTTTAATCCTGGGTTTAATCATTAGTTCTGAACGAATCCTCCCAAAGTGTAAAGCCTGTCTGTAGTCCACGTGGATTTAGTCGCTAGGAACAGTTAGTATTAAATAATTGTATATTTTCAGAACCCCGTCTCGGCAAAATGATGGTGCTAGGATTCGTGCTCGGCGTGGGCGATGCTCTTACCACAATGGCGGCCAACTCCACAACATTCCCAGAGATATTCGTATTAGAAGGACGTAGGAGACTGAGCGGCCATCAGAGGGCGCTAGCGGGGGACCGGGCCTCCGATCATATCGCTATGTTAAATGCATTTCAGGTATTTAACATAGTATTATATATTTAACAGAAAACTTAAACGATGTCCGGAAAAAAATGAAATAAAATATCGATAAACATGAATTATATACAAATTATATAAGACAACCCTGCAAGTGTGAAAGAGATGCAAAATTATGTTCACAGATGTGGGAGGGAGAGCGCGCCAAGGGTGAGGACGCGGAGGCCGCGTGGTGTGAGTGGAAGGGGGTGCAGCTCACTACCTTCAGAGTGACCTGCGAGGCCAAGTACCAGCTGATAAGTGAGTTATAGTATAGAATACATATTAATATTTGATGACCTATTGGGGAGTGATTCTTGGTTCGGAGCCAAAGGTCGTTCGGTCAGTTGTTTGTTTATCCACAGATTGTTGTTTAGCGTATAAGAGTGCTTTGTGTCCATTATTTATATTTTTTGACTTCCTAAGAGATTATTATTGTATTAAGCTTGAGAATTGTTTTTATAAAAAAAAAATTGGAAGAAACAATGCACTCGGAGACTATATTCAGGTTACTTATAAAAATATTTCTCTCTAGATATACTCACAGCATCTGTAGGTTTCTCTGAAGAATGTTCCATACCCAAGCGGTGGAATCCCAACATGCCGGATGCAGCTTTGGATCTAGTCATCGCACTGCTCTGTATGGGGCTGTACCCTAATATTTGTTTGCATCAGGGAAAGCGGAAGGTTAGTATATCTGTAATTACTTTCAAAGATGAGAAATGTTTCAAATAATAAATAATTAATCTGAATGTCTATTTTATACTTAACAATTATTATGGTTTTAATATGCTGCCTTGATTGGTTGGTAGTGTCGTTAATTCCAGCTTAATAACAATCCTATTACCTTTATTTTTTTTTATCTTTTTTCGGGGAGAGATTCGCCGACCGAACCATACTCGCCGCTAGCGAGGCGACGGACGTATGTGGGGTTCACTCGGCGCCCTAAATTGACACCGAGTGGGACCCACTAAAACTCCCCGGTTCAACCCCTTCATGCCCAGCAGAGGTGACCCGGGGTCAGCCTTGCGGCTATTACCGGTCCACCTCTAGAACAATCCTATTACCTAAAAAAATTCAAATTTATTTATTTATTACCTATTTGCTCTTACCAGGTCTTAACAACAGAAGGCAAACCAGCTCTGATTCATAAGACATCGGTAAACTGCAGTAACCTAGATCAGAAGTTCAAATCTCCTCTATTCGTATTTGGCGAGAAGGTCCGTACTCGTGCCATCAGCTGCAAGCAGACAACCATGGTGGCGCCGCTTCATTTACTGTTATTTGCCTGTCGGAAGGTGGAATGGGTCGGTATTATTTGTAAGATATTCATTTCCTTAAATAATAAACATCAATAATCATCCCGGAGTATATTTCAATAAATCTCTTATATTTCAAAGTATCTATACAAATTTGTGGTACTTAAGTCATCTTCTAGCTTGTTTCCTTTTCTTATATAAACGTTTATAACTTGAGTATATATATCTCTTTGTTTTGTAATATTTCTCACTGTCAACATAAACCAGCTGTTAAACTCTAACTATAATTAAATTTTATACATTTGTTTCTGTTTAATAACAGATAGATAACGTGGTCCGTCTGGATAATTGGTTGAACCTAGACATGTCTCCTCGCACGGCGGCGCTGGTTACGGCGCTCCGCCCCGCCGTAGAGCGCCTTGTGGAGCGCGCTGCGGCGAAGCCCGACGCCGCCTTGCACTTTTCACCCGACGAACAGAAGGTACACGATAGCTCAGTATGTAGAGTGCGACCCTGACATGTTGGGGTAGTGGATTCAAAATTAGTTTATTTTTTCTAATTTTGTTTCAAAATATCTGTTCACAATTTTGAGTGTTGTTTAAGTCTCTAAAAATAATATTTTGATATTAAACTTTTACTTAATACAGTAGGTTCGTGAGTACGAGAGCTCAAGCCATATAGTTTTCTTTTATCGCAGGTAATAGATTGCATAAAGGAACTGTGCGTGATAGACGCCGGTGATTACAACATACAGCGTGATGCTCCCACATTTGGTTTCCGACCCGAAGGGTTTAAGAGAGGCAATAATAGAGGGTGGGGTTCTAATTATCCAAGAGGAAATCAAACAGCTTTTGGCATTCAGAGAGGTTATGGTCACCCAAGAGGTTTTGAAAACCAAGGAAGTTTTGGAAATCAGCGTGGTAACCCACGTTTTGAAAGCGGGTTTAGAGGAAGAGGTTTTCCGAATCGGGGCGGTTTTAATGAAGGAAATGGCTTTAACAGAGGCTTTGGCAGAGGTTATGGTCGTCGAGGTTTTGGTGGTAGAAGAGGAATGTGGTAGAATAACGTATAAGATTTGAGATTTAACGTCAATCTAATTTAAATTAAAGATAATTTTTTATCTTAAACAATGGTTTTATTAATCTCAATAACTTATTTTGAGGCCACTAAATAAACAGTTACATGATCAGAAAACAAATAAATTAAACAATATCACATGTAATACAATAAAACTAATAAAAATGTTAGATATTATCATTCAATAGGGCATTGAACTACTATCAGAATAAAGTCTTTATCCGGTGCCACCATCACTTCACTTTTCTTGCTTCTTATACGAAGAAAAGTTAGATCATTGGAAGGGTCTAAGTCTCTAACAACAGCTTTCGCTTTGTCCACTAAAGCACTCATCAAACCTGCATATTGTACAGACACATGATTGTCTAAAGTTGTTTTTATTGGTATTCCTTCCCCATTTACGACAACGACACCTAATACGCCTTTATGCATCGAGAGTTTGCGGACGGTCTCTTCTGCCTCGTTTGCCATGATTATTCAGTATTTGTTTCATCACTTTGACATATTTATTTTTAATTATAACTGCCACATTTGTTTTATTTTTTTTTAATCAGATCAAACCAAAAAGTTCTTATTATACATTAATTGTATCTAGATTGATATTTGAGATCATTGAAGACAACTCCTTGTATATATTATATAAATGCCACACTAATATCGAAACAGACATATAAGTGGCATTTAATAAATACTTAACCTACTTGAGTATGTTGTTGTTGTTAATGCCGTTCAAAAAACGAATCAAGGCAGATTAATAGAAATGGTTTGTTCTACTCAGTTAAAACTTGTTTTTTAGATTCAAATTGCAAGTACAGAGGCATTCTCCCACTTCTAAGTTTCTCCCTCTTATGCACTTTAAGTTGATGTTTCATCATCTGTTTTCGATATCCAAAAGCTTTACCACAAACATTGCACAAATGGTCTTTAATACCAGTATGATCTACTTTAAAATGTAGATCCAAATCCCTCTTTGTATAAAATCCTCGGCCACATGCCTCGCACTTAAAATCATGGTCTCCCTTGTGAGTTAACATGTGCTTATTCAAATTACTCTTATTAACAAACCGGGAGGGACATTGTGTACATTGGTATGGTTTCTCACCAGTGTGAGACCTCATATGCATCTTCAGAGATTCTCTAAATCGTCCTCTATATGGACATAAAGAACATTTGAAGGGTAGATTGTGGAAATGTGTCATCCTATGTCTATTAAACTGTCCTTGTATCACAAATTTTTTTCCACAAATATCACACATGTAGGGTGTTTCTAAATTGTGTAAAGACATATGACGTTTAAAATATAGGGTGGCATATGACCTGTTGCATATTGGACAAGTTTGTCTTACATTTTCATGTTCTTCAGAGAGACGGTGTTCACTTAATAGTTCAAATGACTCAAAATTTAAATCACACTTTTTACAATGGTAGTTCTCATGTGTCTTTACCACCTCGTCTTCAATGTGGAAATCATTATAACAGCTAACATCCATGTCAAGCATGGGATCTTCAACATCAGAAATATTTTCTTGTGGTTGCTTTAAAAGTTCATCAGATTCTTGAGCTGTTTTTCTAAACAATATAGCTCCTTGGAGTAAAGCATGACATGGATGGCAAAGAAATTTGGGATATTCATCACTAATACTGATTTCTATACCGCCGAAAGTGGATAATGCTTCAGATATATCATTTGAAACAGTATTTCCAAAAATTGGTATTTCTGCTTTTTTTAAACACACCCTACAAGTTGCATGTAAGTCATCAAAGTCACTAACTTCGTTTTTAATCGAAGGAATTTTGGATTCCGAGGAATCATTGAATTCAATTATATTTCTATTAACAATAGACCGTCTCTTCCTGTGGAGTTTGCAATGTAACATTTTTAATAGCATTAAGTGTCCAACCATTTTCATAATATTTATATTGGGTTTTTAATATATTAGACCTATTTATTTGTAAAATAAATCATAAATATTTTTCTCTTAGATCTTTGATAGTAACGATAAAATGTAAACATAACAGACTCGTAAGTCGTAAGTCATAACCAAAGTATAGACTAAAGAGTACAAGCAAATGACAACTAAAACTGAACTATAGTTATTATTATTTGAGCTTGGTTTTCACAATCTAATCTGCATATTTTTAATTTGTTAATTTTGTATTATTATAATAATATTTCATGAGTTTGTTTGTAAAAAAGACTACAATAATATAGCTAAAATTCGAACGAATGCAAAAGTTCATTTTGTCCATGATTTTACAATGACATTGATATTTGTCATTGTCAATTGTCAACTACTAACATTAAAAATGTCTGGATGTAATAAAGAATAGGTTAACTATTAGTTATTACTATAATATAATAGTTATTGTAATTGTAATTTATATAATTTATAGTAATATTAAAATCTGTATCATCTGAATTCTTTAAAAACAAAAACGCACTTCATTTACAATGAATGCGTTAAGGGTAAGTTTATTTGATTATCATACTATCAAAATATTGTCATCATCATTCACCAAATTTTACGACGAGAAATAAATAATTGACGTTTTAGCATTTTCTTCGATCAACATCCATCGCACGAAAAGCTTTAGTCAATAATAATGTATTTACAAGGCAAATTGCTTCAACTACAATAACCCCAATAAAACCAATAGAAGATATACCTAGTCCAGTGGAACTAGACAAATTATACAAGAGGGTAGAATTAGAAATGCGAGGCATAGACCCGGCTGTGCTATTGAGCTATTCCTGGTTTTGTGTTGCTGCAGCATCACATCTCGGTATTGAAGTCACAAAAAGGTATTTTGTGCTATCATTAATGAATTGACCCATTCTACTGTTCTTTACAGTTCAGTTAGTCTTTATTATGAATTTCATGGCATTCTTATTTTCTTTCTATGTGTGATATGAAGTTAGTTTCAAATTAGTTTGTCTCTTATATGCACATATTATATATAAAATATTTTTTTTAGCTGGGCATTAAGAAAAGCGGAAAAAGAAAGGCACACACTTCTTAGATGTGTTCATATATACAAGAAACACAGAGTTCAATATGAAGTCAGGACATATTTTAGATTTGTTCACTTACAGAAACTAACTGGATCCACCTGTGACACATATCTGGAATATATTGAAAGGAACCTTCCGGAAGGATGTGCTTTAAAAGTCACTAAAGTGGAATGCCAACATTTACCAGAACATTTGAATCCACCAACGGAATAGTTTTTAATGATAGTTGTGTAGAAATAGAATAAATGATAGATATTGAACACAGTTTTTTATTAACATTGATATCTATAGTATTCCTTTTTAAATATAGAAATATACATACAAATATTTAGAAAACTATAAAGCAGTTACAAGCTACCACATTTTATACAATAACTAACAAGAATATATGTACACAAGTTTACTGATTTTCTGGTTATAATATTCAGTCCACCCTCACTGCTTAATTATAAGTCTTTAAAAAGTACTCTCCTTTTATATCTATTGGATAAATCATTTCCATATAAGAAATAGAACACTAAATAGAATTTTGGCAATTAGTATTTATTTGGCAAGGAGGTACTTTTAAATGTATTCTATTCAAACTGCTGGTTTTTACAGACTGTAAAAATGAATAATATAGCAAAAGTTAGCTCTAAGGCATGGAACATTAGCATCACAGCACACCAAATGTATTCTAATCGTAGAATATATGTTTGGTATATTAGGAAATAGCATACTCCTACTGCGCATGGTATTGTTAACAATACTGAGAAGAATACTGGAACTTCTGTAATAGAAATTGATTGCATAATGTATATATTAAGTAAATTAACAAATAAGGCTCTATATTTCTACATATGCTATACTAAAAGATTACATGAATTCTAATGAGGATGATAATTGCTTTCACAGGGAAGAGTAATTATTTATTTATTTTTTAATTAGAAAGAACTACTGAGATTAATAATTCTCAGTTTGCTAACTTACTTTTACTAGCTAAGTTGCCTCGTCTACCTAAAAATATACGAATAACTTCTAGAAGGCATAACGCACAAAATATTCCTGCTTCGGTCAATAGCGCACTTTCGGGATAAGAAACATTAATTGCTTTTAAAATTCCCATAGCTATTTCACACACGAAGAACATTCCTAAATAAAATGAGTTTAAATAAAGTAATATTTCATAAGCCAAGCTCGAGTTAAAATTCGTCATTTTAGTAGACATAGTTACTATTTGTTTACGATTTTAATTTTCGTAGTCAGAGGTCGTGACGTTTCGACCGGACGGCGGAAGTATAGCGAAGGGGTGGAGCCGGTCTTGCCATTTGTAAGCGAAAAACATGACAATCGGTACAATAGTATACAATGTACATGTACTTTATTGATTTAAATTGGTTTTTATACAAAAATATTACGTTATACTTTAATAAAATATTGTGTAAATGCATTGTATGTAAAGATGGAAATTAGAAACTTTACTTTCGGCGAGTTAGTCCATAATATTTCGAAAGGCTTGTAAATGGCAATTTTTGGTTTTGCGGTTATAATCTTATATATAAATATGGCTAAAGTGTATGGAAAGTATAGAATGCTGGTGGCTTTCTAGGATACTGCATTGATTTTTTTAATCACCTTACAAAATAGAAATTCCTTAAAAAATACTCTCGATTTATGGAGTGCTTTAGTATAATTGTATTTAACATATGTATAATAAATAAATAATATATATATACATATATATATATTAAACGATAATAGATGGCTTATTATATAAGTCGAGGAGCAGACATACAATCGCTGACAGCTAATTTTTAATATATGCTCAGGTATTGGAGATCTTAGAGTTTATTGAAAATAATATATAATTGTAATATTTATTTTTCCTGGTACGCCTAATGCCACTAATTATACAAAATGAAAGTTTAAAAGCACATTTAATATGCTAAGCTAGATAGAACTATCATATTATATAATAGATGTATATAATAGATTGAATATAACTTCATAAGACCGCAGTTACATATTTACATAGTATACTTAGCTCACTTGGTCAGGAAATCATCTAGGAAGTAAAATGCAGCTTATACAGCGTGCTACAGAAGGTTCGTAAGTGGAAAGATTTACGATAAGTGTCCTTGTACTGGTATCTGGTTATATATTAAAGCTATAGGAATATATTATTTAAAATAATGTTACAAACATATGGCTCTAATATCTAAAATATATATTTAAAGTATGTTATCCGGTCAGACTATACAGGAATATACATTACTTCCAAGACTGTTCACTACGTATTTAGAAATTGAGATAAGTGTAATTAAAAAAAAAAATGTTTAAAATTTCACAATTAAACTATAAATAGATAAGTAATTATAATTATTGCGCAATATAATATTGTTGCACGCATAAACTCCTAGAAAAATGAAAGTGAACACTCCTGTTCAGAGAGAGTTGAGGAAAATGTACGGCACACTGCACGCGATCACAACGCTTTACCAACTGGCTGGAATCAGTCGCATTTCCCGCAAAAAAGAACCAATGCAGTTCTAGAATTAAATTTGAAATTCAAAAATAACGCTCGAAAATGAGGACGAAACCAAATTTGACGTTTTCCAAACTGGATAAGGAAACTGGTGATAAAATTGATAAGATGTTCGAGAAGGTCGATTGTATGGTGGAAATTAACCCTGGACGTGTCATCCTACCAGCTGATTACATGACGATAGGTCAGGATATACTGGACATGGATGTTTTGGAGAGCGATGTTTGGATGCTGTCTTACCCACGAACTGGTACGTCATTGAAATAGTCAACAAATACTTATTCTAAAAATGATAACTTAAAATTTATTATTTATTTAAAATTAAAAATATATCATCCCTTAAACATTTTTTTAATAATGTTAATAATGAGTATTTTTCCCAGGTTCGACCTGGGCCCAAGAAATGGTCTGGCTGATTGGTCACGATCTAGACTACGAAGGTGCTATGTCCTTACAACAGGTTAGTTTTATATTTTTTAAATAATGTAATAAAAAAAAAGTCTTTTTTGTCTCTATATATCATTTATTTTCTTTTTTATTACAATACTCGTCAATTTAGTGCCTTGATATTATAAGATATTTCATTATGTCCGACTTCCTGATACCGTGAAGCTTTTAGAAAGGGGAAAGCTTATATAGACCATAGTTTATATGTGTTTAAGAAATACTGGCTGGTAATGTTAGCTTTTGAAAGTTACTATTTAATAGAAACTATGTTTATTTGCTTTGCTTCCTATTCCGTGTATTATGAATATTTCGTGTTATTGAAGCGTTGCGGTGAGTTCTGCTTCAGAGAATTCCGATACTGTGAGCTATTATTTATGATTATTATGTGAATCCAAGTTAGGTTTATAATTTGACTAAAACTTTTTTCGGATGTGACTTGAGGTGAATATGTTTGAAAAAGGAAACGTTGGATAAAATTAACTTGGCTGCTTAAAGATTACTTACTATATTTTTCACGTGGATTTGTCTGATGAACAGTTATTTTTCACTCGACTATAGCGTCCCCATCCAGATTCTAAATATTATGATTTATTGCATTTTATATAATAATTGAGAATTGAGAACTTATTTATATAAAAATATTTATTATCTCGGAGTTTGTGAATCTTGGATACTATCGCTTTTTATATATTAAGTAAATTTTAATTTAGGGTCTATGGTGGTCAGCCAGAACCATCCCATAAATAAACACAATTTACCTGTATAACAATAATGTACAACTAAAATGAAATTATGAAGAGGATCGAATAAATTAGGAATTCTTTTTCGTTCACTCATTCATCTCTGTGATGCTGTATAATTATTATATGTACTTAGCCGGCTGAAGATAATTTTTGCAATTTTACCCGACTAGTTACAAATCTTAATCAAGTGCTCAAAGCATGGCAGACTCGCGCCGTGAAAAGCGAGTTAGATTCCGAATTCCGTGAGAACAGTCGGGTGAATCTGATATTCATCGTGGATCATGGTAGTTTTAATATAATTATTATAATAATTGTAATTATTGTATATCGATGTAACACACGGCTAGATCCGCTGCCCGCTGGTAGAGCTCTCGTGCATCATGGTGGACGGCCATGCCCAGTGGCACGATGAGTCCGTAGGAGGGACTTCAGTGGACCTCGTGAAGTACCGTGTCCCACATCCGCGATACATCCGCAGCCACCTGCCTTGGGATCTGCTGCCACTGGATATACTCAATGAGGATGGCTCTGTCAAGCCCAAGGTATGATGAAATAATACTTTCATTGACGGTTCGGTTTAAGGATAACCCCTAACCCCCTTACTATAAGGAGGAGTAAGGCTCTAGGTAAGACGGGATAGCCCCCAGTTTAACCTTGGATTGAAGCGTGATGATGAATAAAAACTATAAATCTCGATAAGCCACCGAACAGATCTATAGTTTAAGTACCTATGTTATTCCTTCAGGTGATATACACGTCTCGAAACCCTAAGGACATGGTGGTGTCATACTACCACTACTGCTCGCTGGTTCATGGACTGAAGGGTACCTTTGAGGAGTTCTGCGACCTCTTCATGCGTGACCGCGCGCCCTTCGGACCTGTCTGGAACCACATACTTGGTGATTTGATTGTTTTCTTTTGACTGGTATTTGATAGTTTTTTATATCAAACTTATTTCCATAACGAATATCATTTTTCACAAATCGTACGGTGGTTTTGTAATTTCTTTATTGTTTTCTAATACACAAAGAAACAAAAATGTTGACGGAAGATAAAATAGCACAGTTAATATAAACGACTTAATTCCCATCAGGTTTTTGGAACAGACGCGAAGATCCAAACATTCTCTTCATTAAGTTCGAGGAGATGAAACGAGATTTGCCGACAGTGGTCAAGAAAACCGCCAATTTTCTCAACAAAACCTTAAGCGATGAAGAAATTTACAAGCTTTGTGATTATTTATCATTCGCTAATATGAAAACTAACAGAGCTGTCAATTTGGAAGCCATTTTGGAGAAGTCGTACGGAAAACACTTCTTGGAACAGACATCACTCAGATTTATCAGGAAAGGTGAGATCGGGGACTGGAAGAATTATATGTCAGACGATTTGTCCAGGAGATTTGATGATTGGGCAGAACAGAATTTGAAAGGCACTGAATTGAGCTTTGAATAATTTTTACTATTATTTAAATTTTTAGATATTTTTTGTAGTAAGTAGAGGAAATAATATTTTAATCAGTTTTGTTATAGTGTTTTAAAATGTTATTCATCATCCAATATAAGTATTTAATTGTACGTTTGCAATGTTTCACGTTTCAAAAATAAAATAAAAATATGATTTCATAGTCTTTTATTTCACAATAGTGAGCACGACTAAAAAAAAAACCACATATATAAGCAAAATTTTGTATAATAATTTTATAATAATTAAAATATACGTATGCTATTTACAAACATTGAAATGTATTTTAACATTCTGCTTTAATTAACAAGATAATGTTGCCACTTGCGAACTGTCATATGTCATTGATATTACCAGTTATGGAAAATAATTTAAATAAAAAAAAAAACCAATCATTGTTCAATGCCTACTATTAACTAGATATTTTCTAAATGCAGCCTGTGTATACACAGGGTTATAGGTTTAAACGTGTTTTCATTAATTCCTCAAATTAGTAAAAAGATGTTTCGCAATTCTATTCTTTAAGTGAAATTAAATAAGTGGCATAACTGCATAAACTATCTACACGAAAATATAATATCGGAGTGCATCCACAGTGAGAGGAGCCACCTACCTCACACCCGCGGAAGCAGAGTGGTTGTTATTTTTTGACTCGCTCGCACACTGACCCTGCGTTTTGGTGCGTACGCTTAAACACGTAAGTTTCTACATCGGCTAATACTTTATCGACCTTATTAACAGTACATTTTTAAAACTTGTTAAGATAGCCGGTTAGAACTACCTAATCTTACAAATAATGAGCGTAGCACGATCGCCTCCTGCCGCCACTGCTGGTGGATCACAGCCTGATCTATCGAAACTGCATGTGGAAATTCCCGACACGCAGATAACATTTCGTAATAAACGAAAAAAACCAGCTGATCAGGAATGTCAGTGTTCGGAAGATATTAAACTGATACGCAGCGAATTAGGCCGTATTACAACATTATTGGAAACATATGTTGCGACTAATTCTCAAATGATGGTCCAAATGAATGAATGTATTGGAACTATAAAAACAGAAATTTCTAGCCTAAAGGTTTCTCATGACGAAATCAAAAAGTCATTTGAAATTAACATAACTAAAATCAGCTCAGAAATACAGGATATAAAATCATCAACTTCATTAATTTCATTGGAGCACAACAATGTAAAATCACAATTAACTCAAATAGAAACAAAATTAAATATTGATAAGAAAAAAATTGAATTACTGGAAACCAACATGAAGGAATTAAAAATGAACCCGATTTCCACGATTCAGAATAACGACATACATACAAACGAAAAGTTGATTCACGAAGTACAGGAACGCAAGAAGAGAGAAAATAATATTATTATTATGGGAATTGCTGAAAATGACTCCACTAACATGAAAGAGAGAAATTCTCAGGATGAAGTTGAAATACTTCAAATATTAGAGCAGATAGTTACGAATATTGCAAAGCCAAGAAATATATTTCGGATCGGTAAGTATGATCCCGGGAAAATTCGCAAAATTAAAGTCTGCTTTGAAAAACCGGAGACAGCATTGTTAGTTCTTAAAAATCGTAACAAATTGCCTAATAATTTAAAAATATTCTCTGACCAAACGCCGACCCAACATAAATTCTACGCGCTTATAAAAGAACAATTAAACAAACGAATAGCCAATGGAGAAACCGATATAACAATCAAATATTTGAACGGAACACCGGCTATCATCAAAACTTCTTCAAAAAACTACAATCAACAACAATAAATATAAATGCAACGAACACGACAAATTACCAAGTAGTAAATGATTATCGAGAATTACTCACTGAAAAATCGCGGCTATCTTTCTTATACTTAAATGCCCGCAGTATTAAGAAAAAAGGCAAACTAGACGAACTAAAATGCATTTTAAGATCCATACCAACCGTCACGCATGTCATCTTGCTCTCTGAAACTTGGATAGCATCAGAAGATCAAGCCGCACAACTACAAATAGAAAATTATACACACTACTACAATTTCAGGACAGACGTTAGGGGAGGTGGCGTATCAGCTTACGTACATAATAATTTAGAACACACTCTAATTGAGTCAACCTACCAGGGTGGTAATAACTACCTGTGGGTACACATTAAACAATGTGCAGTAGATATTGGGTTGGTCTACAAGCCTGGTGATACAAACCTTGGACAATTTCTTAGAGACTACGACGGCCAACTACAACAACGGAAAAGATCGATAGTATTTGGTGACTTTAATATTAACCTATTGGAGAACAACAAACCATTAAACGAATATAAACAGATGATTCAAGAATCAGGACATAGATTGCTAAATAAAATTAATAAATCATACTGCACAAGAGATTCATCTACAAAAAAATCAATAATAGACCACGTAAGCACAAATTTAAAGACGAAAAATTTTAATGTTGCTATTATTAACTCATCGTTATCAGACCACAAAAACATATATGTACAATTGACTAAATTTAAAACACCAAAAAAAAAATTACAAGCCACTTATGAATCAATAAACTATTCTAAGTTATACAACTCTTTAGACTCCTCACAATTGATTAGCACAATAAAAAACTATACCGAACTCGAAGATATAATAAAAAAATATGTTATTAACAGCAAGGAAACACACACCAAAATTTTGAATAATATAAGAGACGATTGGATTAATAAGGACATTATAGACATATTAAGTCAAAGAAACTTTCTATGGGCACAATATAAAAATAATCCTAACAATGAAGATTTAAAAAACAAATTCTTTTCAAAGAGAAATGAAACAGCTGATTTGATACAAAGTACAAAGGATTTATATTATTATAAACTATTTACAAAGAACGCAAAGAATCCGAAAAAGACCTGGACCTTAGTCAATAAATTATGTAATGATAAGACAAGTAAGAGTGGTGCTCCCTCCAAAATAATAGTAGAATCAAAAATTATTTCTGATAAGACTGAGATTTGTAACGTTTTTAACCAATATTTCGCTACGATAGGTTCCCTTTTAGCAAAAAAGATACCGGCACAATGTCACAATATTCTACACTCAATTCATACAAAGAACGAACATAGCAATCATGAATTCCTGACATTCAAACCATGTAGTTCCGGTGAGATTGAGGCATTGATAGGGAAACTAGATTCGAATGTAAGTACTGGTATAGACAAAATTAGCACAAAAGCATTAAAGTGCTTATGTAATTTAATATCAAAGAGTCTGGCACAGTGTTTTAACAAGCTGTTGTCTCAAGGAATATTCCCAGACTCGTTAAAAATAGCAAAAATAACACCTATACATAAATCCGGTTCTTTGACGGACCTTGAAAACTATCGTCCAATATCAGTGCTACCAGTTCTATCAAAAATTTTAGAAAATTTAATTTACAGCCGCTTGGCTACATATTTAGACTCTTTTAATTACATATCAGAACATCAATACGGTTTTAGAGCTAGAAGTAACACTACTGCTGCAACTATAGATTTAGTAACAAAAATAAGACAAAACTTAGATAGAAAGAACATAGCTTTGGGCGTATTCATTGATCTTAAAAAGGCGTTTGATACCGTCAGCCATAAACTATTAGTATATAAGCTTCAAAACATTGGAGTTAAGGGTACTGTACTTGAAATGTTCAAATCATACCTAACGAACAGGTTGCAAATAGTTAAAATTGGTGACATACAAAGTAGTGCGTCGCCTGTCACCTGTGGAGTCCCGCAAGGCTCAATTTTGGGACCATTACTATTTTTAATTTATATAAATAATATTGCAACCTTGAAACTAAAAGGTCATCTGACTTTGTACGCAGATGACACCTGCTTATTTTATTTTGGTAGTAACATTAGTGACATAATTGCTCAAGCTCAACAAGACCTAGATGTTCTACATAAATGGTTTTACCACAATCTTTTAACAATTAATGCTTCCAAAACTTGTTATATAATATTCAAAACAAAAAATAAAATTATTGCACCGCACGAACCACTAACTGTCAATAACTTTCCAATCGAGCAGAAAACCTGTGAAAAATACCTAGGGTTACGAATGGATAATCATTTAACTTTTAAATATCAAATAGACTACATAAATAAAAAACTCTCTTCCCTAATTGGGTCACTGTTAAATATTTCAAAATGTATACCTAAGAAAATAAAATATAATATTTACAATTCTTTAGTAAAATCACATTTATTGTATTTAATTGAAATTTGGGGTAACACTGCCAAAACAAAACTACAGGAACTTCAAAGAAAACAAAATAAAATAATTAAAATACTTTTTCGATATCCTCCTTCGACATCATCATCTAAGCTTTATAAAGAAACAAACATAATGAACCTGCGACAACTGTATGTTTATAATTCTTGTATTCTTATCAAAAAAATTATTAGTAAATCGATACATTCTAATTTGACATTTATAAAACAAAGCAGTACTCGTAGCACCCGCAGACCAAGTTTACTAATTCTACCAAAAGTAAGAACCAAATTTGCTAAAAAAAATATTACTTTTGATGGAGCACAACTTTATAACAAATTACCCACTTCTATAAAAAATGTAAACTCAGATAATGGATTTAAGTCTCAACTCTCAAAATATATTTTGCAGAACACCCACTTCAGCAACTTTTAAAACAATAAACTATTATAACGTTATATTCCGTTAACTGAGTACTTTTAAGGCGACTATTTGAATTGTTACATTTATTATGTTATTCTCATGTAAGTGAATCTGTATTCTTTTTGAGAATAAAATTCTTTAAACATAAAACCATATCTTTGTAAGAAATGAAATAGCGCATTTTTTATCATTTAACAAATGCGCTTTTTTCATATTTATTCCATTTTCAAATTCAGCCGGAACACTTTAATAGTATGCAATGAATTTGTCTGTTTTGATTATATTTACTAAATTATTATATACCTTAATTATCATTCAGCACATTTTAACTAAAACTGGTAACTTCTTAAATTTCATGTTTTAAGTTATTCTATACACATATAAATATGAGATGGTTCTCTTTGCCTCTAACGCAATAGCGAGTACAGAATAAGTCCAGTTTGTTTGCAAAGATATGTTCGTGGCCTCTTAAGCCACGGAAAGGAATACTTTTGCATATTAAGCCTTATAAGAAAAGACTCCTATTATATTTATAGAAATAAAGAAATGTATACAATTATTATTTCTTTATTTGTCTATTTTATAAGTTATAATAAGAAATGTACTGATTTTTAACATATATATAAATAATAATTTAGATAAATAATATTATAATGTAGATAACATTCGTGAGTCACAAGTTCCACAAGAGTAAACATTCACACGTTACCTTATATATCTATTTGAAACAAATTAAGTACAACATTTAGGTAATCTCAAAAACGACTAGATTATTCTTAATTGACTTTAAACATATTTGATGCGAGCTGTGATAAACTTTCTACTAATGTGTTGACTTAATTTTTTTGTAATATTTATGTTTTACACAGGTTATATATATCTCTGAAGTATAGGAACAATATTACCAATGTTTTGCACTAAACCCGTTTTTATCTGAGGTATTACTATATTTGCTGACATTCATTTATTAAAAGGTAAAATAAATATAAAATCTGATATAAATTAAAATGAATTATAATCTACAAGATCCCTTAATTACTGATTTTAATTTATGAAATACACTACGTCATACATGATATCTTTAATTATTTACATGATATATATAGATTATCCAAAATGTCTATTCCAAAACGTCACTGTCAAACAGCGCGGTTTATATAATTTTACGAATACTATAATTTAGATACCTATTGTCATTTTGTAAAGCTCACATTGAAAATAGAGAAAGCAATTTTAATGAATTGAGATATCGATTATTTTAGGTACATTTGAAGTTTGAACTATGTTCGATGTTTTTTTTTTCTCCATAGAAGGCTCATAACTGAGAGGCCTAATTCCTACTGCTAGTCTTCAAAACACATTATATATTAATATCCGGCTTCCCAAATTTATATGAACTTCACGAACGAATGAATAAACTATTAAAAGTAATTGGTTTATATCATATTGTAATTGAGTTCATTATTTAATTTCTTTTTAGTGTTGCTATTGGTTATTGGCTCAAGAGTTTTTTTGAGCAGCGACTAAAACTTTTATTTAAGAAATACTTTTAAAAGATTACAAAAAAGTTTCTAATGAATTTTAAATTTCAATCCACTAGTTAACGGTTAACGTTAAATATAACTAAAGTAAATGTTATATTATTTTAATATATTGTAAATGTTTAGACTTTAATACAATACTGATAGAAATACAGTTTAGGTTAGTGAGTAATTATTTAAAATATTTGATCCTACTCAACATTATTCAAAACCTAATAATTATTATGGTTGTTTTTTTATACAAAAATAAATCTTTGGATTTAAATAGCTTTGGGATTCTAGATCTACATACAATATAATAACAATATTGTGCTATTACAAAACTTAAAAAAAAGCAGTTAATAAAATTTTTCAAATTAAATATTCAAAGCTTAACATTTTTGATTAACACAGATATTACTTATAATATAAATATTTTTTTATGATAACAGAGGTCTTACCTATTTATTAAACATTCATCTAGAACAAGTGAAAATATAATTTAAAACACCGACAATAATATATCCCTAACACAAAAATATCACTATGAATATTTTGTAATTTAATACTTTTAGGCCGAAGATGATACGATCATAACATTTGTCTTTATATTTAAAAAAAAAACTAGCAACGTTTAAAAATATTCAAATTAAATGACAGGAGTTAGCAGATTTATGACGAACGTGTGGATTTCCAAACGCACCGCAACATTGGTGATGGTTCACGTTCTTGGTGTGGTGGTGCCCGTGGGGTTGAACGTTTGTTTGTGGTGTTTGAGATTTATCCTTCATGGTGTCTTTGGAATTCTTTGAAACTGCGCATATTTTATGGTGCCCTGGTGCTATGCGGGCTCGAAATCTACTAACTTTCCCTTGTTTTGGAGGATCGATGGTTTCTGGTGTACATATATGCTCTGCGTGCGCGTCTTGATATTCTGTATCAGTTTCTGAAAATATTTTAATAAATATGTATTAATAAAATAAAAAAGCCGTCCAAAAAACTATACAGCCTGATGTGAAAGATAATATGCTTAAGAAATTTCAATTCTTGAATAAATTAATATTGAGTGAGGTAAACATGCTGTGTGTACCACGAGTGTTACAAAAAACCTCTGTATCACTGTATATCTAAGGGAATTTTATGATACTACACAGTGGAGTAACAATGAATAAAAAGATCTAGTACTAGTCAGTAGACGCTGTATTCCCTCATCACATATTTATTGACTATTATTTGTATTTGACTAATTCTTTATAACATCAATAAATATCACCAATAAATTCGCTTGGAATTACAATATACCTTCGTAAAAATATCGCTTAAATTATAGCATGTGTTTAATTTTTTAAAAGAGAAACCATTATTTTTTGACTTGACCTAATTTTGTTCAAATGTTTGTATGTGTATGTTCTTGTAAAGTTATACACTATGTATGTGTGTGCTACAAATTAAAGTTTAGATAATGTAACGTTGTAGTTATCCTCTAAAGTTGAATAATCTAGTAATGTACCGATGTAATTCAGGCAGGTCCGGCCGGCGGGTGGCGCGGGCGCGGAATGCGCGGAGGAAGACCGCACCTGTGTTACCATTAATTTAAATTACCCAAAAAATAGGCATTCATTAAATCAGAATTTTGTTGACATTTTATTGTCATATTTGAATATAAAAACTTAATCTGGACTCACCAATGGTTCCGTATAGAAGAAGTCAGGATCGCGATCTTTGAGCACTGGCGCTGTACCGACTCTGCAAGGGGACGTTGAACTGTAACTTAAGATTTACAAACACTTGGGTAACGCGTAAAACGCTAAAATACTATAATAATGTTAAATGCCTTTACTGCAATTGTATACAACAATAATATTAAGATTACCAGAATGAAGAATTTAAGCTATCAAGTGTTCGTTGTGGCTCCAGAGATTCAGCATCCGTCCATGGTCCGCCTACACTGGCTGAAGTTGATCTCGATTCTGGAATATACGCATATTATAAACTCGATTTACAAAAATCTATTCTGAAAGCAAACTAAAAGGACTACATACTTACCCTTATCCTTTTCGGTTCTGTTTGGGGAATTAGCAATACTTCGTCTGGCAACATCTTGGAAAGTGACAGGAGAATACATCCTTCTCTCTTCCGCTGGTGACGTCACAGTGGGAACAGTAGGACTTTTAATAGTTGGTGTAGATGGTTGGAATGTCATAGCATTTCCAGCGTTATTGTTTAGAGAATTCGGCCCAGAATTGACAGCGTTTGGGAGGTGACAGTTAGATATTATTTCCTTATTGTTCAGTTGCTGTGTTGAATGTTCTACGATACTGTCTCTGGCATCGGCTGCTCTTTCCCATTCAAGTTCTGGGACTGCTTGAATTTGAGATGAAATAAGTTTAGTCAGACATGGCCTGGACTCACGGCCTTCCAACCAGTAAGTTTTCATAGCACCTGCAGATAAAACAATATTCATAGTCAAGCAAAGTATTAAGACCTGGAAATATAACAACTGCACATTAGCTATAATTCTAAAAAATGAAATTAAAGTAAGATAAAAGATACAAAATCAAATACTAAACCAAAAAGTGACTTAAGACAATTTTCTAATTTTTTTTGGCAAATTACCTTTCCCTTTGACCTGAATCTCTCCTCGCTCTGTAACCTGGTATGATGGTGACAGTAATTCCTGGGTAGTTTGAGAGATATGGATCCTCATGGCCTCTGACGTGGACTCCATACGAGAGGCTGTATTTACGGAGTCTCCAAAGAGGCAGTATCGAGGCATCTTCAGACCCACAATACCAGCTACTACAGCTCCAGAATGAACTCCCACTCGAATTGATAAGTGGGATCCTGATAAATATAGCACTTTAGGTAATATATGCTAACCAAGAATAAGAACAATAGGGTTAAAAAGTGTGATAGAGCAATAGAGTTAGATAAAGAAAGATATAGAGAAGAGTTTATATACAATTTATTTCTTGTAAAAGTTAGACAAATGATTTATTTGTCTGAATTTGTCATTTAATTGCTGAGGCTGGTTCAAGTTTAACTGGTATATAAATTATATACCCGTGCTAGGATCCTTTAGGTCAGTGATAGCATCCACCATATCCAGCGCCATGTCGCAGACCTTTTCGGCGTGGTTGTCTTCCTTCTCAGGAGCACCAGACACCACCATGTAGGCGTCTCCTATTGTTTCTACCTAAAACCAATATAAATTAGAAAATAATTAAAATATTACATTTCTATACTTTTCATATAGAATTGTACTTTTTGGTCGATTGTTAAATGTATAAGATGGATTATTCCATTTTTTTCATATTGCGTTACCAGAAATAACATATAATTTACCCAAAAAAAGGCTTTGGGTTACTGAATAAACCTACTTTATAAACCCGGTTCCTTTCAGTAAGTGTATCGAAGATCGAGTACATGGCGTTCAACATGGACACTACTTCCATGGGCGCGATGCGGGAACAGATCTCAGTGAAGGTCACCACGTCAGAGAACAGGATGGATACACTGTTAAATAACTGTGGAATACAATGATTATTAAAATCAAATACAACAATTTCCAACATTTGTACTACAAATTATATAAATAATGGTTTTAAAGATATGTATCAAATCAATATGTTTTTGTTCGATGAACGATTTCGGTAATTAAGGTGTCTAAGACTCACCACAATCTTATGACCATTTTAAGGCTTATAAGTTCACGAATGTTTACAGTCAAAAAAACCGCGTCAGAATTATACTTAAATTCGTCAGATTAAACTCTTAGAACCTCTAAAGCATGAAAATGACTTACTCTTTGATATTCATTACCCCTTTGGCAAAATATAATTACCCTTGTACCTTAATTAATGAGCTTCTTTAGAAGTGGAGTTTATTTAGTAAATGTTCTCGAAAATGTCAACACTAAGTATGCATGTTAATTATAAATTCACAAGAATTACCCCAAAACATCATATTCGATGGTTTGTTTTTGTAGATTCTGTTTTTTTTTTAATTTAAATGTATATTTTTTTTCAGTGTCGGATTTTTTTTTTTTATATTGGAAGAGCTTTCTTCAATAGTGAAAATGTCATTCTAATGATTGATTACTAAT
The DNA here is from genome assembly GCA_963555665.1 of Dircenna loreta. Lineage (NCBI taxonomy): Eukaryota > Metazoa > Arthropoda > Insecta > Lepidoptera > Nymphalidae > Dircenna > Dircenna loreta. The sequence continues at coordinate 10,478,905 of OY743099.1, read as the reverse complement.
GGAAAAATATACGACTATTAAAATAATTCAGGATACTTATTGTCTACCCGTAACAATAATAAATAACAATAAATAAACAATAATTAATTTATAAATCATTGCAGCCCAAAAAGGAGTCGCTAGAATGCTACATATAGAGCCCTAAACTGAACCAAGAATCTCCAAAAAACTTGCTTCTTTGAGCCTACACACGACTACATTCTGCAATACATGGCTCATCATGACTCATCATCGTCTTCCATGACTCGTCCGTCACGTTAAAATTAGACGATTTAAGTTAAATTATACGACTAGACAGACCGATTATATATGTACATTTCTAACTTGTACATGTCTATCTCGTAATTAAAATCTTATAAAGATGGAGAACTTTCCTACGAGACGAAAGACGATATACATCCCGCAATAAATAATTAGAAGCGCGGTGAATATTTTTACTCTTATCAGTATATAAAATGGACAAATTAAAAATAGTTATTTATCTTTTTCAGAAGATTAAATTATAAGTTAGGTAATATAAGTAGAACAGTTTCCTCATTTATAATCTGATTGGAGACAAATCTTTTTTACCTCACAAGTATCAATGGGATTCTCGCCGTTCCGCAACCTGTCAGCAACTTGTTTCGGTATCATCTGGTACAGCAGTTCGTCTGTCCTCTTCATCTCCTCGTCCAACTTCTTCATGGACTCCTCCAGCTTCTTGCTCTTCTGCTGTTCCTGATCCAAAGCCAGCTTCAACTCCACTGACTGCTGAGTTCCAGCCAGCATGAGATCTCTGGAAATGTTTAGTTATAGCATAGGATTCATAATCTATTCATTCATTCATTCATTAAAAATAGGTACATAAGGTAGGTTGCTTATGGTGAGTTAAACACCTGATGAAGTCTGCAATACAAATGCATATGCCAACAGTATTGTCTTTGTGCTCGACCTACCTGCTAAAGTCATGCATAGACAGATCATTGATGTACAGCCCAGTGGAGACCAGTGCTGCCAGGTTAGGCATCACAGGAGTGCCCAAGTACATCATCATGCGCCAATTATCCATGTAGATCATTTGTCCTGGATAAAAGTTGGAACGGGTACTCGATATGGACTAGTCTGAAGCTCGCTTTATAATGGAGCAAAATTAAACCAAACCAAAATATGAGAAATGAGAGGGGGGGGGGCTCACTTCTCATATTTTAAGTCATGATTATACGTATTTTTTTTGTGTAACAAACAGACAAACTTGTAAAATAATAATTGCTTAAATCTTTTTCACCGCTGTTGCGCCTTTTAATAGTTTGATATGGAATTGCACTTGTTTTTTTCACATCAGTAGGCAAGCTTTTTTTATTTTTATGTTTTTATGTGACCCTTTTTATCAATAATTATTTGATAATCGTCTATTATATACAAAAATTAACTAAGTATTAAAAACAGAAATCTATTTGTAATAGACACTAAACATGAACTCAATAAGAACTAAGAACCTTGCTTAAAGGTTTATAAACTGTTTTTTTTTTTACATACAAAAGAAAAATATGCTGCGGTGACTGAATACGAGAATACAAGAAATATGTTGCGGTGACTGTCATTGCAAAGAGAATTTAAAGATATAATATTAATTTTAAATAGTTTGCTCAGTGCTTATATTTACAGTGCTGTAACAGATAGATAACAAATTTTACAATGACGTGTTCAATGTGCTTCTACTGTGAATATATTTCTTGGCAGGTTTTTTCAGCCAAGAGGAAAGCTTAAAATACCTTTGAGATGTAAATTTATAACATCAGGTAATGGCCTTCCGTCATAAGCATAACGTTTCTTTTTGATGGTGCCTGAAAAATGTATAGAGCAAACTTACCTTCTTTAGGAATTATTCATGGACGAAACTAAAATTGTCTCGAGACATTTAACATTTGGACCATTTTTTTAATAATTTTTTTCATTTGTAACTTCAAAACTTTTCTAATATTTAAAAGAAAATATATTATACTTTCAGATTTAACACTGATTTTTTTCATAAATGTAACAAAATGAAACACAAGATTTGGCTTAGTTTTTTATCGTGTTAGAGTGTGTATGTTGAGTGAAATATGTATCTAACATAAAATCGAATACATGGCTTAGTGTGTGTGACAGTGAGTGTGTGGGTGTATAATACTTTGGAGAGGTAAAAATTTCGTTCGTTATTACAAAATAAATATGTCGATATACGAAGGTCAAAAGATGCCTGTTTTGAAGACGGTTAAGAGATTGACGAAAAGCTTCAACCTTGCAATACATCTTCCCTTTGCAAATTACGTCATTATTTATATTTTCAAATATAAGCGTTCTCAATAAATAAACTATATATATTTTTACTTAATATTTGTTTTAGCGAAGTGGTAGGTGTTTATTCGTTTCTGTATCTTGCTTTTTTATGATTTTGTATATTTTATAGACGTTAAAAAAATATATTGGAATTCTAGATATTTGAAAGAAACTACAGTATTGAGTTCAAAAACGCCATTTTGATTTAATACCTAATAATCCAATATTTGTCATAATCAGTTCATTCGTTTAGTAGTTACGAGGCATCATAGGGACGAATAAACATGCAATGGGCTGTCTTATAATATTTACGTTACATTCCAATTTTCTGAATATCTTTACTTTGAAGGTCAGTGGTTTGCGGAAAGAGTATCTGCAAACAATACCTTTAAGGCGTAAGTTCTTCTCAGTGGTAGTATCTGACTCGTCGGAGAGTCTGACCAGCTCGTTGCGCTTGTCGGGCGCTTTCTCATGCATTACCGCCTCCACTGTCACCAGCTCGAAGATATTGTTGGTTCGGTTCAAGATCTAAAAATTGTATGAAGGTAATTCGAATTCGAACATTTACAACAGAATATATTTGTTCGATTTGTGGATTTTTAAAGAAGTTTTACAATTTTAAATGAAATTACTATAATAATATAAAAAATATATTGTTTTTGGCACTTAAAAGCTACCATATTATTACTATTTTTATTTCAGATATGATGATTTTGTACTAGCCATTCTATCGACAACTATAAACTTTTCAATCATATTCCGTACCAAATTAAAGTTTTGAAACATGTCAAGAAATTTATGATATTTGTCAGATTAAATTCGTCAGACTGTTGGAGGTCGAAATTCGATAAACTCAATTTGTGGCTAAAGTTAGGATTCCCGATTTAGATTAAATATAAATGTAAATAAATATTCTTATATCATTTAAATATGTATTTATAAAATATGTATTATTTTATATAGTTATTATTATGTCTTATATATTGATTATGTAATACGAATGTTTTATATAAATATATATACTGTTATTCATGGTGTTATAATTTTGTAATATTTAAGTTTCATTATTATAATTACTTATTGGCATTTATTTCTTTTTATTGATTCTTTTTGTTGACTGGTAGAGAATAATCTGTTATACAAGTTCGGTTTATAGTATAATTTTTTTGGAAAATAAAAATTTAATTTAATAATACATTGAATTAGAGAATGGTTTTAATAATTGTTGGCATTATACCAATATAATTATTACAATTGTTTTGTTCTGTATTATTCCCTATAAGATACCGAATATAGAAAGTAAAATGTCTCTTACAGTTTGGAATTTAAATGCTATGAGAGGCCGCACCAAATCGAACCAATTCGTAATTTTTTTGCCCACCAAATCTGGTAGGATCACCATCAGAGAGTTACCAATACTACGAACTACCATGTCTGATCTGGAAGAAACAACATTATGAGGAGACTGCAAGAAATAAGAAATACTAATTAAACAATATTAAGGACGCGTTTACAGTTGACGAAAATCATCAACTTTTCGGTATTGTTTTATTAGTTTTAATAAGATCTACCGTCAGACTTGACAGAATGTCCTTGAGGTATACTGATGGATGGATGCCATTGGATCTCCTAGACGGATTGAACTGAGTTTAGGTTTGTTTTGTTATGTTGGACGTCGGACTTGAGGAAGTGAGACTGAGACTAAAGATAAGAGTACGGCCAACGCTGGTAGTAGAATGCGTCACAAAAAATTCCTATTTCTAAACCCTCGTCACGTAAGTTAATAAATATCTGAAAAAATATATAATAATAATTAAGTATTCTTCTATAAAACGGAAACGGTTTACGTATACCACATTCAGGTCACTCCGTCCAGTCTGATGGAAAGATCTTATTAAAACTGTCAAAACAAGCCTAAACTCGGCTAAACTAGCCTTTTTCGTCTAGGAAATCAAGTAGCAGCCTTCAACTTTTGGACTTTCAGGTCACAAACAATATCATATAATAAAACATAATATTTAACATAAAAAAATAAAATAATTTAATTTATTAAAAGTATAATATTTGAAAAACAAATAAATTCAAACTATCAAAATTGTTTCATGAAGCCATTATTTCGCGACTATACATGCGTATGTGTGCGTAGTCAAGCTTTGTCAATGTAGTTATGTGATTTGCTACCCATCTGTTTAGTAAACGCGTCCTTAAGACACCATTGTAATTAAGTTTAATTTAAATCTATAAGGAAAGATGTAATTGCTAAGTCAATTTAATATATTTAATTTATTGTTAATTATTTTAATACTAACCCAAAAACAATACAAAACGGAAATATCTCAAACAAAACAGAGGCGCTGATGGGTAAATGTTTCTCTTCCCTGGTCATTGCAAGTGACGCCAAGGTAAAAGCACGATTATCGAAAGTGAGCTGAAAAGTAACGTGAACTGTGTCGAAGAGGAGCTCCTCACGTAATAACTCTATACGCATCTCTTTGTGATAAAAGTGACGGGCAACCTGGAAGAACGTCAATAGTTATATAAATTTAATTCTAATTTTATGATTACATATTAACTTATAGGTAGTCAGTCTAGTTCTTAGTTTAAAACTAGATGACGCTGTTACCTGTTCGATTAAATAAACAATAAACTGTAAAACACCTTTACGATACGCAAATTATAAATAAATAAATGCATACTAATATAATAAATTATATTCATTTGATGTTACTGTTTTGATCATTTAAAAAAAATAATAAGTAATAATGAATGGATAAATTAAAAACAGCGCCATCTAGTTGCGTCATGAGAATTTTTAAATGTATAAACATACTTCAAAAATATACTTCAAATTATATTTCAAAGTTAATTTGTTTAGACCTAATTTCCTGAACAAACTGTGTACAAAACAATAATTTATCACTGACCAGAGTTTATAATAAATGACTTGGTTACTGTAGGTACATCTTTCTTTCAAAAGTGGCTAACACGACATTGTGTAATTTACTTAACGATTATTTACACTCAAACTATGAATAAAGATATTTAAAATGACACTCAAACTATGAATAAAGATCTTTTAATGTATATATAATATTTACTCAAAAAAAATGTTATTCTATATTGTAAATGTTACCTCTCTGATTTGCCCCATAGCGTAGTACACAAAACCCCTTCTCTTTGATCGATAGTGCAATGTTAATCCTTGCCTGGTTTCATTTTCACATATAAAACTTGGAGCTCTCATTCTTGGGTAACTAAATTTTAAGTATTCATGTAAATTATCCAAGCCGTTAAGAAAATCCCGCATATGCCGGCCCAGAACTGATAAAACTCTATCATAACCGTATTGAGAGACAAATCCGACAAAGTATACGCCCATTTGGTCCATGAATTCTCGTTCTGAAATGCCTAGTACCTGGAACCAATATTTTAATATTGTAAATAAACGCCTATGTAAAACCTCTTAGCAATAATATTTTTTACAATAATTTCAAACAACATAATGATTATGCCTCCAAACAATGGAAAAATATACTTTATTCAGTTATTTTCATAATTGGGTATATTACTATTGTTTCTTTTATTTTTGGTATTTCGTAACATTTATGATAAATTTTTCATATTGAATTGATTGAAAGAAATTAAAAGTAAGATTGACTTTATAGAAATTTAAATTAGTAAAATATTAATGAGTAATATAGTTTCATATTACAAATGTATATGTACACTTATTTAAACATAAAGTTAGAGAAGTTCTGAGTATAAACATATGGTCAACAATTTCGTATTGAAAGATATCAGGGGGTGTAACTCAGTGGTAGAGTGTCTGCTTCGCATGCTGAAAGTCCTGGGTTCAAATCCCAGCACCTCCAAATCTTTTTTTGTAAATTTTATTCCTTCTTTTAAATTAACGTGTGCAGTATTATCTCCAGAGACATTTAAATTGTCATTTTTATGTAAACAATATGCTATTTTTTTTCTATATATAGAATTTAGTATTTTCTTTATCAAATTATATTTGCTTAATGTAAAAAAAAATACTGGTGTATTTCAAAAAAATATTTACTCGTATTTCAGTGAACACCTTTTTTCCTCAACAACATAATTATCTAAGTATAAACAGCATTACAAATATTTAATCATAAAAATCGTGCTAAAATAAATGATATGATTAAGTAAAAGTAGTGTTAGAGGTAATCAAAAATACTTCAATTATAAAAAAAGAGAAAAAGTAAAAGATATGTGTGGCCCATGAGGGGATCGAACCCGCGACCTTCGCGTTATTAGCACGACGCTCTAACCAACTGAGCTAATGGGCCATTGGAAATAATTGTGAAATACCGAATATTATTGCTCAAAGGAAAAAAATATTCTTCAATGAAATGAGATTATAAAATATACAAACTTTTAATTATTACATGAATGATCTATGACTAATGAAACTTCATTAAAATGAACTACTATTAATGATAATGTGGTCACCGGACAGATAATAATTTACTAGATATAATATTATTTGCAATACGTTAGAAGCCACATCAAAGAATCGTTTTTGTAAACGATAACTTTATAAATGCATCAACACTTCTATGTTTTGAGACGTTATTTATAGAACTCTAATTTCAGCTATAGATAGATTCATGCTTTATGACTAAGATATGAAGATTTGGAAGCTGTTAATGGGATTGAGGTCGTTTTAACTGTATTTAGATTTTTAATACAAATACCTACATATTTCAAACAAAAAAAATTTTTTTAAAATTATATACAGATCACGAAACATTATTATAAATTTCAGATGAACTGTTATTTAATTTTATTCAGGGTTTATTAGAATAAATCAAACTTACTTCTTGCGCCTTTTTGGCTAACCGTGTAATGAGATTTTCAGGGTAGACCTGGTGTACTGAAAATGAGGGTTGTTCCACTCCAGCCTGACGTCGAATGTCCTCCCATCGCTCTTCTCCGTACGTCTGTCGGATGTACTCCGCCATGTTTTCTAACAGCAACCCGTACATTATGTCTGGGGATAAAGTATATGAGTTTAGTTTTTGTTTTTTACTTAAGTTTCTTTTCAAAGCTTTTAGGACGATAAGGTAAGGTTGGCCTTGGTCTCGACACAAACTTTAGTCTATTAGCTGACGAAAGTTTTCTGGCATTGTCAATCTTCTTTGGTTTGTAAAAGAAATAGTCACGGGGATCAGAATTTCTAATAGTATTTAAATGTATTCAGTAATAAGACTAATAAAGCAATTCTTGCAGTAGACCTTCTCTCCAATTTTCAGTAACTGTTTAAGGGTTCCTTGGGGGTTGTAATGACATGGTAATCAAGGTCCCTTTAGGGTCATCAATCTCTTCGAGTGCATAATTAATTCATCCCTTCGGCTGACGTTTTTGTTTTTACTGAATTGAGTTGTGAGATAAATCGGATAGATTTGTTATATGGCTGCATTCGTTCAAAAAAATGGATTTGCCTAGAGGCTTAAGATTACTGAAATCTGCTTCTAATATAGCATTTTTCTAGATATACGTCTAGATATTCCAAAAGTAATCAGACATCATTTAATGAGATGATAGCCAATGAAGTGTAAATTGCAAGTTTGTTCACAAAAGAGATCGAAGAACTCCATGAAGGTTTCAATTTTAAGGTAAGGAATTTTTTTTGTCTGTAGAGACAATTGACTTAGAAATTGAATCAGATAATGTAAATATGTATTTATGTTTACTGTTTTGCATCAGAATATCTGATTTCAGATTAAAATATAAGCTTTACATTGTATCTATCTGAATGACAAACATAGTTTGAATTCAACAATGTAAGAACAATAACAACAGTTAATATATTATATGAATATTAATCAAGTGTTCTATAACACGATGAATATACGACGAACTAAAGATTATAAAATATGTACAACCAGACAAACACAGCTGTCAGATAATAAAATACGTAATGACAGCTGTCAGTTCAACAGTACCCCTAGTTCGAGTTTTGATGCTACGAAACGTTGATAGTTTACGAACAGTATCGAAATAAATTCTTGATTGTGATGTATTTACTACCAAATATTAACCAATAACAACCAAGAGCTCTTTTCTTGACTGCTCGAAAACTATCAACGTTTCGTTAAAACTTCTTCTAGGGGTAGAGGGTGTTACCTATTTTAAAATTGTGTCACGGTTCTGTTCGTGTCAAAGGTCTTTTGTCATCTTTGTATTACGGGGTATTAAACAATTTCAAAACGCTTTTAAACGTTTTGAAATCAGTTTGGTCTACGGGTTTAATTTAAACAGCCTACAATATTTAATTACAACAGTTTATAACGTGTATTTCGATAAAGTTGTTGTTCTTGTTCTACCCAAGGGATTTCATCAAATTTATATTGAAATTAAAATAATGTTAAACAACATTTTTATTAATATAACCGATGTTTTAAAATATATTAAGAATACATTTTAAAATTACCTCAAGGGAATAAATAGAATTGACAAATTTTGTTAAATTTTTAACGACATTGAAAATATTATAAAATCATAGCCAATAATGATATAAAAAAAAAAACTTTTAAAAGATCATTCAAAATTAAACTTTTTAAAGTATCTTTTAAAACCAATCATAATATGAAAACGACCATCAAAGTATTTTGAGAGTGAAAGAGATGACGAGATGAAAGAGAAGTATTTGTCATTAATATTATAAACAACTATATAGAAGAGGAACTATAATATTTAAGCCGTCTGTCAGCAAAGTAGCGTGGGGTTTTAAGCTTTGCGCTTTTCTTCATTGACAAAGAGCCGCGCCGGTGCCCTTCATTCAGAAGTCTTATTTCATACCATACTAGCAAAATAATAATTTACAATATATTATCTTCGTACATTCACAGCTACAAGTGTGTGTTTAGCGTTGTTACGGTCATTGACCCCACACACTCCATGGTAATAAATATAACACGAACAATGCCTCAATGGCTCAGTAGGTAAGACCATACGTTATGGGGTCATAGGTTTGGTTTTAATAGACTATTGGGAAATATATACAATTTAACAGAGCTAATTTGTATGACACTGTTTTAACGTATATTTTTATGTACAATATACCAAAAGTGGAAATTAAAAACACATAGAAACCTTTAAAATTATATATAGTTAATGTAATATATAAATAATAGGTGACATAAATGTTTTCAAACAAAACAAAGATCGCAAAATTTCACTGTTCAAAGTACTATGTAAAGTTAATAATAATTGATTATATCTTAGAAATAGGAATTATAATTAATAAATTAAAAAAAAAAGTCTGTTTGTAAATATTAACTATCTTCAGTGAAATATTGTCAGGAAACCTTTTTAAATATGTATAAATCAATAATATTAATTTCAAACAATGCCCAGCTTTATCCAAAAAAAATACGTAATAAAATAAATTACATACTAAACGTAATAAACTAGAGCATAAGAAAAAAGCTCCCAGTATGATACTTCGTACTTAACATTTTTTTATTAGTACGGGATGAAAAGTTCGCCATTCCTCCCCTAAAGACTTAGTCACTAGAGCGAATCTTTCTCACTCTCCTCTCTTCTCAGTAACCTTGCAATTATCGTATGGTTTATGACAGATAATAAAAAGAAAGAACTTTTCATCCCTGTGTAAGAAAAAACTTGTACACGCACCTCGGGATAAAGGAAAAGTTTTTCACTCGAGTCGAAAGCGGGGGTAACATAATTGTTGGCGAGGATTCCCCCTACTTTTCTCCCTAAATGTGTATACCGTACTCTAATATAATGTTTCCTTTCTGGTTATCAATTGAAATTACAATTGAAAAAAATAAGATAATTTTACAACGTAGATAAATTAAAAATAAGAAGATAATTTTAATATTAAAATACATCTTAACATTCCCCAAAACAACATATTTGGAAGTTTCATCCCTAAGAATTTTTAATAGGACATAAAATATTCTAAGCCAGTTTCTTTTTTAAGCAAAAAAGTCAAATTAATAAACATGAAATTGTAATTAAGACTTTATTGAAATTTAGAGTATATAAGTATTAAGAAAACATTTTATATGAAAGAGGAAAGTACTGACACCAAATATTATTATAAATCAGATAAACAATTTTCATAAATGATATTGTCCTTCTTCCTTTTCATTTCCAACATAGTAATCAATAATTATAATAGTATTAGACCTCTTTTATGTTACAAATGTGACGTCACGTTGAAAACATTTTCGTTTTAACTCGGCTAGGATTCGAAGACGCGACCACCGGGAAGCCGTTCCGTCGCTCTACCAATTCAGCTATCGTATCTCTTCCCGCTTGCCGTACCAGTTTAAAATGAATAACATGAAAAAATGCCACAACAGACATTAGTTTGAAAATATCTTTAACCATGTATAGCAATGCTAAGATTATTTAATTTTTAAATATAGAATTTAAAGTATTTTAATTTTAATATTCCCATGATTTAATTATCTTAATGAAAAGCTGGTCTCCATTTTAGTCACCATCATCAATCCACACTCTTTAAAGGACTCACTCAGCGAATTTGCCGTATTGCCATTCATTATTTGTTATAAAAATAAAGCCTACATTAATTTACTTTACATTACCAATAAGTGTGACACTTAAAGTGATGCTCCGCGGCATTCTGCCGGTTTATGCAAAGCACTACGGCAATATGCCGCGCTATGTAACGTAGTGTGTAACTGCCATAACAATGTTACCTAAACTTCCCAATTTAGCTCAGATTCTTCTTTCAAACTGAATCTCAACCATTTTATACAATATACGAACTAAAAATGTGTGGCTTTATCATCAATCCTAAAACAAAAGACCCCTCAATTTCATCTAGAAGAGTATTGTTACAAGGGGTTCATGCGGTGTTTCGTAGTCAAAAATGGCGCGGGTCACATTAATGACCCGGGTCAGATTGTGGTCATTAAGGTAATTGATAGATACAGGACCATTAAGTAATAAATCTTTCATGAGTCGTTGTAACTTATATATTTTAAATAACGATTTGACTTATATATTTGAAATAACGATTTGACTTATATATTGAAAATAACGATTTGACTTATACATTTGAAATAACGATTTGACTTATATATTGAAAATAACGATTTGACTTATACATTGGAAATAACGATTTGACTTATATATTGAAAATAACGATTTGACTTATACATTTGAAATAACGATTTGACTTATATATTGAAAATAACGATTTGACTTATACATTGGAAATAACGATTTGACTTATATATTGAAAATAACGATTTGACTTATACATTTGAAATAACGATTCTTTGATAGGATTTTAATATGATATATTACGAGTATGATATTAAATCTCGCATTTCCTTTAGTTACGAGAGTTTCACCCTTGTCCTTAGAAAACGTTATCTATATGCGGAATACGTAAGAAAATGGGGGATGTATTCTACACAAGATAGAAAGATTCGGGTAAAAGCTGAATTCGGGTCAGTGAGTTTACGATAATGCATCTTGACAAAAGGGTATAAAACTGAAAATTGAATGGATTTACAGTGATTTTAACGTTTCCCACTTTATGGCTATATCGTAAAGTCGATGCGCTGAAAGCGACACAATGCAACAATTTTATAAACAATAAATAATAACTTTTATCTCTACTCAAACCGTTTTATTCAAAAATTCTCACGTTTATTATCAATAAAACTAATTCTCAACCTTTTTGTATTTTTATATCTTTCTTACTTTAAATTATTTATTATTTCAGATAGTTACGTAAAAATAAATATGATAATGATAAATACAGTTAATGATGATTAATTTCAACGTTTTCAGGTCATTGTTTTAATGAAATAAATTGTGAAATTCGCTGGCAATTGAAGCGGAATTCTGTTGGCTTGTTTAATTTTCATTCATTAATATTGTCAATATTGAACTAATTAGTCACTTTATTTTTTTGCACGAATTGTTGTCAGAATTGATAAATGCTATTTACTTACAGAGTAATTGCTTGTAATAAACATAATAAAATAAATAAGGTACTTAGTTACTGTAAAATATTTTCAGAAAATTCTACAGTTGTAAGCGTAGACAGAAAGTGCTATAGACATCTGCAGGCCCACCACGAACTCTTAAAAACTATCAAAGTTTTTATAAGTTTCGAACAATATGACCGTAAAAAAATATTGTTTTTTTCCTGCTTAGTGACATAAAAGATTTAAATGACAAAAACAATATTACATTAATATTTCAAATGTCAAAAGCCATCTACATATCAGAACATATTTCCTAGTAGTAAAAGAATGAATGATTTAGGATGACGTCATCACAACTTGTTATCGAAAAATTATTAAATTTGTATTAATGTTAGAATTAATTTGAAAGTAAGATTATTGTAATATGGCTAATTACCTATATTATATTTGACACTCTTCTTATCTATATTATATTTGGCTATCTTCTATTGCATTCGCACAAGAATGAGAAAGCATATGCTTAAACCACGTGTAGAAACGAGACAAAACCATATATCTATATATATATATATATATATATATATATAGTATAGTTGGTCATTATTTCGGGATGACAGTTATAAAATATGTGGCAAATTGTGGTCATACAATTTCAATATCCAATTTTGTAGATAAAATGGTTTGATGCAATATTTATAGTGAAGCGAAAAAAGCCAATTTGTCTAAAGTGCATTGCCATTGGCTCAGTGGCGTAGCTAGGGTATTTGCTGCCTGGTACAGCTTAGGACTTGATGCCCTTTAAAATGGCTCCTACATCAATATTTCACTTATTTATAATTTTATTTTCCTCTAGATTGTATTTTTCATTTTTCTTATCCATTTCTTGATTCTTGAAAAAAATATAGAAAAATTGATCGTCGCCTTTGATGCCCCTTTTCTTTTGATGCCCGGTGCGACTGCACCGCTCGCACCCCCCCCCCAGCTACGCCACTGCATCGGTTAGAATATGGCTTGTAAATTAATTGATATTTATTTAACTTTAGCAAATAATACATTAACTATATAACTATATATTACTTTTAAATTAGCTTAAAAACAATTAAAATAACTTGATTATAGTTCTGTTTGGTGTTACTGGTGTTCGATTTAAAAATTTTCGAATTTTTATTTTGTTTTACTTTAAATGTCAAATTGTTTTTGAAATACACATAGTTACAGTTTGTTTGTTGATTTATTATAAGTTCGATAAATTCTTATATTGATTTATTTAAGGCTGTATTCACCTCAATTATAACGGAATTTGCCCGAATGAACTTCAAACATTCAATCGTCACTTTTATTCACCAGCTCGAGCAGGCCGGATAAATAACTATGCCTAATAATTCCATTAAATTTAAATAATTAAAATTTTTATTGTATTTCATCAAACCGGATGTTATATAATAGTAATATAATATATCAGTATAATAATCAATTTACAGGACATCTTCACGAAGAAGGTATCCAGTGCCCGTACAGTAGCTGCAGTCTAATGTTTAAAGTTAAGCTCTGAAGACTTATATATATATATATAAATATATTATAAAGTTTGATCTTATCCTATTTCACATATCTCTCTAAATATATAAAAGATAAAAGATTTCTCTGAACTGATATATCATTACGAGCAATCTAAAATGTCGGGGATAGAAGCTGACAATTCATAAATTAGATTACTTCGGCATTAAATGATAGAAATTATGAAACAGAAATGACATATGGGTGAGTCGGCTACAAATTTGAAAATGATTAATTGTTTGGAAATGCGTTTTGTTCTGATATTAAACTATTTGTAACGGTGGTAGTGGGTGGTGGCTCTGTCTCACACGTGGTCATAATATAGTTTTTTTTATTACCCATGCACTGATGACACTTTAGATTCTAGTTGCAAGGCTTCAAACAAGGTCAGTCCATGAAAAACACGCGTCAAAACTCTACAGAACCGGTATGGATCTTCTTGTCAAATGGCTACGTGATGGAATAGAAATAAATAAAAATAAATGATGGTATATCAACTCGACACACGTAGCAGTTGGTCTGATATGGCAGAGAGACGTCACTGCTATTGAAAATAATAGTATATTCATGGGATGCTCAAGAAGCGCAAATTACTTGTCATATTCACTGACATAATATTAGTTCATGTTAGGTCTCTTTCACACATTCATTTTAATTAACCTGGGCCTGCACATTGGCTTGACGTTTGACAGGAGGCTGTTTAATAAAAAAGTTTTATATTTGTTGCATTACAAAAATGTATCCTCCTTGGAGTGCTTCTGGAACTACAATTTTTTTTGTTTATTAGCATAGCATATTTTTGTTATTTTTAGGCTATAATGTGACGTGAATGAAACAAAAAATAAATAAAAACATTACCTAAAACATTAATAAACTGTATCGGAATTTAGCTAAATAGTTTCTAACCCATTTGGGGTTCTTACTCATAAGCTCGAAGCATGGCGGATTTCCGCCATAAATGTAAAAGCAGGCTGGTAAAAATATCCATATAATATTAATTATCGCTTAAATATAAAAATATATAACCAAAGGTTGAAAGTCACAACTTTGTTATTAATCCAATAAATCCCCACGATTTATCTCAATAGAAGTCTTCCTTTTATGACTTTCCAACCAAAATATTGTTCGGCTATATTTGTGATCATAATGGAATCCGTATTTTACAAACGGTATAATGGAAGGTCAACGACCTGAACGACAATGACATTACACACTGTACAAAAAAATGGCCGACTCATGAGTGTAATATTTTACGTGTCGATTAAATTCTTTTTATGGAATCCCTTTAAAAATTGGTAATTAAAAAGACCACGCAAAATTGTTTAATTTTCATTCGTTATTTGGTCACGAATGTGACTTTTTTGGGACGTCAGAGTTTTTTACATTTTGTGGATATATGTTATTTTGAGTTTAGCAAGATTTCAAATTCAAATTCAAAATATCTTTATTCAAGTAGGCATTTACATGCACATTTGAATCGGTAATTTTACTTTATAAAAATGTCAGTATAGTATGTCAGTCTGTCTGTCCGTGATTAAACTACCACTCGGAATGCGGCTCTGCTGAGAAGCGCTGGCCAGAAACTCAACAGTTGTTTTTTAACCAAATTGTGGTTTAGTAAATTAAAACTTCTGATGTGGAACTTGCAAAGAATTTTATTTATATAAAAAGGTATAAATATCAAATAATAACTTAAATGATTTTATAATTAAATCAAATAATGACAAGTGTGAAATATCTCGATTCAAAGGACGTAATAATACAATGAATCAATAAATTAATGAATAAGATTCTATTTGTGTTTTATTATTATAATATAGAATTCTAATAAAAACCAGATATAACTTCTTTTAATAATAAAACCCTCAGTTATCTTGTTTACGTAAAAGCGAGACGTTAATTTGATGAATATTTTAAAATATAGGCACTTATTATAAGACTATTTATTTATTATTATTTATTAATACATACTATTTAACATTCATGAATGTTTGTTTGTCTGGTCGTTTGTTTGTAACATTGTCAGATCGTAGCTATCCAACCGATCATAACGAAATTTGCCGAGGACACATAACACGACAAAGGGTACATTTCATCCCGAATACTTTTTCGGAGGGATAGAATAAAAATGTACGGGAGTGCGACATAGAGAGGCAATTTCTTTTAAATAGCCGAAGCCGCTGCATAAAGCTAGTAATATATAAATAAATGAAATCATGTATGTTAGTACAATTCTGGCTTATTGAAACGCAAGAAAAATGGTTTATGATAAAAATATGTCTATGTAAATATGTAAACTATATTAGGTATAATAACATTTGGAAAAATGAAAAAAAAGAAACAAAGAATGATTAATAAACGTATAACTTAGATATTAAACTTTACAACGAGCTAGAAACAATAAATGCTTATAATTGTTTATATTATGTTAAAAAAATATTATTTACGGAAGATTCATAAATGTATGACAAAATATAAAGTTATTGATTAATAGTTGCATACTAAACTTAAACATTACCTTCAACACGTTTAACGAATCTACATATAACAAAGTACTATTAGTAAAGCCATCAATGGTTCTAAAATTAGACTTACAATACATTGTACCTCCTTACTTAGCCCGCCAAATACAAACCAAAATGGCGGACATAAGAATAAATTATATCATACAAGCGTCACGTCAGTTGCCCCTTAGCGGAATATTTATAGCTCCTAACATATTAATAGCGCTGTAAATAAATTAAATTGTCGATACTTCACATTCAAGATTAAATTAAGGTCAGCAAAAAATATATTTCATTTTTTATCATATAAGGTAATCGGGAGTATATCCGATAGTGAAAGTAATTATGAGACATGAATTTAAAACCTCTTTCTTTTCTAACTCAGGGATTATTTAAAACGTAATTAAAAAAAATATCACCTGCCGGACATTCAAGTTTTAGACTCATCTGTCGAAATTACCTTCACTATCGGATATAAAATTAACTTATAGTATGTTTGTTTTATTTTTATATATTGTCAAAAGTTTTAGAATAAAAGCTATGTATTTAATAAAAAATTGATGTCAATATGAATATGACGTCTTAGCATCATTATCATAATTCGTAGATTTAGTGAAATGCTCAAGAACTTTATCAACGAACGTAATTTTTTATTTCTGATCATCTGATAAATTTATTTTAAGTTCAATTAATTATTGTAATCTTCTGAAACATTCTTATTTTATGTGATATAAATTATAAAAATGAGAATAATATTATATGAACAATGTGAAGATGACTTTAATTAATAAGTATTTCTTCATTAGTTTCGCTAATTTGACTTGTTGTCACAAAATGGAGGTGCTAACTAAAATATTTTGTTTTTTTTTTGTGTAATAAAACAAAGAGGTTTTAATTTGTCGATGGTACTGATGGCCAGTGACAAAGTATGAAGCGTGAAGAATGAAATATGAAGATATTTTTATAATAAATAATCACCTTTATAAACATAAAGTATGGAGTATCACAATAATTAATGTACATGTATTTTTAATATATTTCTAAGGCAGCATTTTTGTGTCAGCTACCTGTGTGTCTAATAAAAACTTGTAATATTGTTATTTCAATTCTGTAAAATTGTTATCAGCGTCCACTATCGAGAAATGTAAATTCAATTTATTTACTATATAAAGAAAATCGCTTCTCTAATATATAAAAAACAAAAACTGTTCATTATGCTGTCTTTTACAAGTATAGGTAATATATTATCTATGTAGATAAGCTTTAATAATCTAAAAATCTATGGATATATTAAAAACAAATAAAGATAAAAAAAATTAAAAAAGGAAAGTCAAATAAGAAATAAAAAATGATAAAGATAATAATTGAAAAGAAAAGTACAGAAAGAAAGGGACATCCCTAAATTCGCAATAACCATTGCAAAATAACAATGAATACAAAAATATGAAAGCTATATTTATCTGTCAATCCTCTCACGTGTTAGTTTGACAATAGCGAAAGTGATGATGAATAACAAACAGACACGAGGTCAACTATAAATAAAATGAAGGCTATGCACTGTTAAATCCATAGCCTTGTTAAATCCTTGTTAATGAAACTGCAAGGAATGTCTGTCTGTGATATACCTATTAATATTTCAGGTAGAGCTTGAAAGACTGACTTGATCGTTGAATCCTCTGACAAATTTAAGTGATGTTTGAAACAGTAAGAGAAAGAATGAGATGCCATCTCTCTCTTCTTCTTTTTCCAAAATTTCCTTCCTCCTTTACTAGGACTGCCAATGTGTCTACAACATCGCGTATTTGACAAATGTCAGAAGACAGTAATTCTTCTTTATTGACTACTAATGAAATTGTGTAAAGGGAATTATAATTGTTTAATTATTGTAAAGGGAATATTACGGGATATTTATAAGGGAGTACTAAAAGGCAAAGCATATCCAGGGTATTTCGTTAGTGTTTGTTGGATTCATTACACAATCAATTTCAATTCATCGTGAGTAGTTTTGGCGCCTAATGAATCTGTTTTGGGTGACAGGTACGAACTGCTAATGTCAAATGTGGTATGAAGTGTTATTTGGGTTTTATTTTTTTTCACAACAAATACTTTAATGTTTATAAAAAAGTTACATGTTTTAAAATTTAAAAGTTGATCTTAGAAATAGCTCTGTCAATGTACTAAAATAATTTTTGAAATAAATTCAATCATGAATAGCATGAATTAATTTATAGCCATCTTTGATATATTTTTAATATAAAAGCTTCATTTAATATATTTGTGGAAGAATTTCAATTTTCAGAAGCGGCAAACTCCATTATGTATTTGATATTTGAGTTCGCCCGAGGCTTGAACAGACTTTAAGCCCCTTATATGAAGTATTTTCGCAACATATTTAGTATGAATATAAATAGAAATGTTATTTAAAGCTTTTGTGACACTGGATGTAGATGTCATTATTATTATTAATAAGAAATTAAGGACATGAAAAGTTTTGAAAAAAAAATCGAAGAAAAATCTACCAGCTATAAAAAGTTTTATAGGTATGAACTAATTTCAAAGCACATCCAGTCTAGAACCGGTACTTCCTCAACGGCCTTCTCTGACGCTGCAAGCTGTAGCCCCTTGATCTGCTTTTTAATTTTGGGGAACAAGAAGAAGGCACATGACGGCAAATCCTGAATATAACGTAGATGACCCATAGTTTTTCCGGTGTCGTGTCTACGAGTAAGAATTCATTCTAAATAAACCGTTAAGAAGACAGAACTGGCAATCACATTTATCCAGAGATCCTGTTCGTTTTCCTATCATGAGCGTTGGTTCTGTTTGAAACAGTCATACTTTTATATGGCGCTCTGGATCATCTATATATTAATACGTGATGCCAAAACTTTGGACCCCTTTTTACGAATATTGCGCGGACACAGGAGAATAAAGTTTGGCACACTTATAGTTTATGTGCAGGAGAAGTGCAGAACGCTAATATTTTTCAATAATAATGCTTATAAAGTACATTAAATCAATAAATAAAACATTACCCACACTACCATGCATATCACACACACATGTTTCTTTTGTTTTTCATTTTGTCAATAGACATAGAAACATTACACACACTACCATGCATTTCACACAACATATTTCTTTTATAGTACTGACATTGACATATCAAAAATATATATATTTTGTTTTTTATTTTGTGTATAGACATAGAGTACTCAAAAAAAAGTTTGATTTGCCTCATTTAATATAAGAAAAGATTTTAATAATAATGCATAAAAAATACATTATGTACGTGATCTATGCGATGAAAATGCTAAACATAAAGCATTTGGAGGAAAAACTATAGTTTTGAATATAACGGCCAAGGACATTTAGCAAACGATGAAAGAGTTTTTTCAAAAAACATTGTTTTCAGAGAAGTTTTAAATCAATAATAAAATTATTGCAATATGCGATAAAAAAATTATCTAAATGGATAGTATTTTTAACGCATAATTTTTTTGTTTTGCATCCTCTTATAGCATATTTTGTTTAGTAAACTTTTTTTTAAATAGATATTCTTTACCTTACTTTCTTTTAATCTCATATAATTTGTTCAATAAAGAAATTGGCAAATAATAGTCTTGGTCAAATCTGTGGTTATAGTAGTTCAGTTTTCGATAGTATAACCTTTATAATGTTTGAATATTATATTTTAATAATGTATATTAAGTTACTTACAATTTAAATATATTATATGGTCGAATTTCGACCACTGGGCGACCACTAGTAGTGATATATCCAAGATTCGTCAACAGTTATGCACATATACTAAGCACGGATGAACCTGCTTCAATTATCAATCATATCAGGGCACCATTCTACGCGTGCTTGTTTCTAAGCATCGGTGTGGCTGTGGGGTCCCCAGCACGAATCAATATTTCTTACGCAAAGGTTATTTTGTCCAATATCATAAGCACTTTACGATCCAATCTGCAGATTATAATGAATCTGCTCGTGTAATTCTCTGCTTTTATTAAATCAATCTTTCACTTGTGGCTTCAAGTTTTCATCCATATCAGTAAAAGGGTAAAGGCTTCATTCTTCAAATCCCTTCTTTCTTCATTCTTCAAATCCCTTCTTTCTTCATTCTTCAAATCCCTTCTTTCTTCATTCTTCAAATCCCTTCTTTCTTCAGATTTAATCGACCGCACTTTAGCTCCTTATACTAGCAGGTCTACCATGAGCTCTTAAAAGTTATCATAGTTTTAAGAAGTTTTGAATCAATTTTACAATAACAATACTGTGATTCGTACGTCAGCTTTATAAAATAATTTTGTTTTATTCCTGGTTAGAAAGAATGAATATTTTCTTTAAATGCCAAAATTTGATTAAAAAAGATATATTATTATTTTAAATGTAATTTTTTTTAAAGTCTCTACTGTTAACCCTATTGGCTGTTAGCGCGTCAGCTGGGGGAAATGTCAAAAAAACTCTTCATGGTTCGAGTTAAAAAGGTTTCCTATAGCATAAGAATGTATGATTTAGGAATATGTCATAGAAAATTCTTAATGAAACATAATTAAAGTAATATTAGGACAAATTTGAAAGTAAGGTATTGTAATATTATATAAAACAGTTCGTAGTAGGCCTGTCACAGTTGCTTAAGATGGCGCCTTGGTTATAAAATAAACGATTGATCAGGTTCAACATGTAAGTCCAAATAAATTATTAATTGAAAATATTCCCGGCAGAAATACATTTTCAAAAATATTTTCATAATGCTAAAAGAAAAACTGAGAGAAATATAAATCTGCAACCAATACATTTTTAATTTAAGTAATCCAAAATTAAATTGTAACTGCATTCTAAATATAAAAACTTAATACCAAATGCTTTCTGAGTAGTCTGTGTATAATAATATAAAAAATATTATTTATATAAAATCAAAGATTTCTTTGGAGGGATAAATAAAATTTTTTATCAAACTTCCGTCCCTGAATTTCAGAGCGTTAACTGTTCTTTAAAATAAAACGAAAAATAATAGCTTTCGGAAGTTTGAAATATCTTTTAAAAACGATTAAAAAATCTATTAAAAAGAAAAAGTTGTAAAAACCGGCCCCATAATTAGAATTCGATACAAAAAAGTCTTTACACATTTTTAGTTCTTAATCTGGTTAAAATTAAATCTCGATTCAATATAGTGACCTAATTTAATACGGCCTTCTTATTGCTAATAGTTATAATATTAAATTATTTTAAACTAAAAAAAAAAAAATCTTCTAAAATAAATTTCAATATTAAAATATCTTTTATCAGCCGTCTGTACATTTAACTACGAATATTAAAATATGTAGTGTCAGAATTTCAGACAGTAACTTCGACGAACGTCGATAAGTATTTAAAAACTGTACTCTATTTAGCCAAAAAGTAACTTTAACAGACTTTTTAATAATTGAGGACAGAATGCTAATAGTACATTGAATTAAAAATAACTTCGTCATGAAAATGTAGTTGGAATTTAAACTAATATTTTACATTAGGTATACAAGTTTAATTGAAATATATGATTTTGTATTATTCGTAAATAAAGAATCTGAATACGACTTGAATAAATATAAATATTTGTATATTTTGGGATTTTGTTTGTAGTGTCGTATTTACTTTTACTTCTACTGTTTATAATAAACATATTTATTTTTAATTAAAAAACTCCAGCGCCAAAAACAAAGTTCCATTTGTTCACAAGCATGCAAATAACAGATTTAAATAAAATAGACACATATTGTCCCGTAGGAATTGATCCCACAACCTTTGATACGTCAGTCGGGTAAACTAACCACTGGACCATCACGACTATCAAAAATGTTTGAGCGTTTCAACTGACGTCACATAGTTATCCTAACTAAAGATAGTTTTGAAGGTATATGGGTTGTCCAAAGCTCATAAAACCCTTCTATATGAAGTAATGTAATATTTTTTATAGGCGTATTAGCTGTGGCATTCCATAAAGTGGTTCTGGTTTAATTACCTCA
Organism: Dircenna loreta; assembly: GCA_963555665.1. Taxonomy (NCBI): domain Eukaryota; kingdom Metazoa; phylum Arthropoda; class Insecta; order Lepidoptera; family Nymphalidae; genus Dircenna; species Dircenna loreta. Next base: position 10,456,561 of record OY743099.1, on the reverse strand, counting down.
GTTATAGTTAAATTGACTTAACTATTCTTTGACAACTAAACATCTGTTTGGTATTTACTAATAGAACCCGTGTTATTTTTTTCTGATTGGTTAAAAATAAAAAGCTGTTTTAGTTTTTTTACTTATTAGGCCACCTTAAAAATCTTGTGATGTAGTTCTTTGAAATTAGTTTGATATTTGACATAGGTATGAAGTACTATTGCATATAAATACATAATTACAATAAGCCAAACCAGTCCTATTTTAAGTAATCCTAAAGATTATTGGAACGATGTCGCGTGTGAGAGCTAATATGATATAATAATGATAAAGAAAAAAATACAGATAAACCTTATCTTGATACTAATATTTTTAATAACCGGGTAATTCTAATTATTTGTAATTAGCCTTAATTTACTGATCTAGATGGATACTCATTAAATATAACACACATTCTCAAAATATATCGGTTTTATTTAACGATTTTAGTATAAAGTATTGTATTGTATATGTACTATTGCGTTATCGCCGCCATTTTGTTTGATGCTTTATATAATCCTGTAGTAAAAAACTTTTACCAGGGTATTTCAACTGTCAGTTTAATAAATAAAGAAACAATTGCTTATTTAGGTACTAAAAATAAGAATTATGTTATAAATATTATTTAGTGGAAGAAAAGGAAAAAATATAAAATAATATGGCAATACTTCATAAATTATATGACTATTTTGACAGGAACCATTAGAAATTACATTAATAAGTATTTATTGCTTTTTTTAGGAACGGAGTGTTCTTAAATATAGAAACTAAGGGATTTATTTTCTAGTTCAGGAACTGGTTCTTTTAATGGAAAGTTAGTGTTGGGCATTGAAACAATTTACACTATAATATCAGTGAAAAACAATATTTATAGTTTTTATACACTATCTGTAACTTTGTTATTACTTTTGACTTTTATCGAACACCAACAAGTTGTCTATGTAGGTGTTAATATATTTTTTATTTCGTTAATAAAGTTTCGGCATCCGTCATATTGATTTCTGATTGAAACAATGTAACTCCTTAGTCCAATTCATTTTATTGCCGCCCTACTTTCATCCCATATCTACAAAATACAATATATTGTTCCAAAACAGTTTTATTTTATATAATAATTTAAATTCAACAATTTTTGTTATACAATCCAGGAATAATAATATTGTAGTTCAAAATTCTTAAAAAAAAGATATCAAATTAAAATTTTATTATATTTAAAACCTATTCAAAAGACAATCAAAATGTATACAATTTGTCCTTAAATTAAAAAGCAACGTTTGATAAAAAAAAACAGTATTATACATTTCATTTTGTCAACATCGTGAGATGATATAAAATGTTACACTTTGCGAGACCAATTTGAGTAAAGGATGTTTTGACGGTTCTTTTTCCGATTTCATTAAAACCTACGTAGTATAGATATAACTTCAAATAACAATGTTCTATGCCTTTGTGTCAAATCTAAGTATTTTTTTAAAAAATCAAATTGCTCTAGAATTTAGATTTAGATTGTCTCTGAATTCCTCTGAAATAGTCTGACTATAATGTTTTTTGAAATTGTGAGTGCATGGAATCCAGGGACCACCTGGATGATTTAGATTTACAATTAAACGCAGTAGGTGTTAAGTTCTAATTTTGAAATGTCAGAACATACTTGCTACATAATTTAAATTGCAAACAATACCCATATTATAATTACAAGATGAAATATTCATCTTCAATATGTTAGATAATTTGAATTTACATAGGATTACTGAAGTAAGAAGGGTATTATATTAAATTTAATAAAATGAACATATTACGTTTGAAGAATGAGGTTATGAAACAATGGAGAGCGCTAATGGGATATTAATGGCACAATCCTTTATACGGATCTTGTTTGTTGACAGCAGCTTGATTTTATGTTTGTACGAAATCTTTTTTTGACATGTACTCAAATAAAACCTTTTTGAAATGACTTTTGAGCAGGCATTTATTCTAAACGTCATTGTCATTATTTTAAAGTTCTCTTAGTATATTTTAATTTTTTTTTTTTTTGTAATTTATTTCTTTTTTTGTATATTCCGAAATTGAACTATTGGATTTGATAACTAGTAGCGTATGTGATTTAACGTTTATTCACAGATTAAGCAAAAAATGTTTGTACACATATATACATATACAGACATATAAGGTAAATCTTCAATAAAGTTATAAAAGCAATCTTAAGATATATAATATATTTTTTGTCCAATTTATTTCGTATATAATAACATTAAGCTGCCTTGTTAGTGTCAGAACATTTTATCCAGTAAATAAATAATAGCTTCGGTAAAAAACATACGAGTGGAGTATTTTTCTGAGAGAATTGGAAAAGTTTATGATATTAATATATTTACAACAAATTAGATGATATTTATTTATCATTTATCTAGTTCTCATAAGACAAGTTTTGCTTATTTTGAGGTTATATGGCGTTGTGAGGATATGTTTGAATATTTATTTATTGTTATTTTGTTTTTGTTTTTTAATATGAAAGTAAAATATAATAAGTTATATGGAAAATATGTTTGTTATTCATGATAAAATAAGGAAGTAAAAATCGCACACATTATATTTAAAACACGAATTAATATGTGTTACGTTACATACTACGATACAACAGTGTGTTTGGTGGGTTTGCTTGTTTTTTTTTTAAGGGGTGATAGTTATGATACAGATGACTAGTTAATCGGAATGGGGATAGGGATGAACTCGCTGACAACAGATAATATTCAATAAACATCGAGGAATACTTCATTTTATTTCGAGGTCGGTTACAAACTATATTCCACTTTGCTTCAAACTTCAGTCTTTAAATAAAAACGCCAGAGTTTAACTCAAGTAATATGACTATAAAATGAAAATGAGTTTAGTTCGTGTTTTTTTTTCGGAGAGTTCGATCATTATGTATCTTTACCGGCTGCTCGCGTTATTTATGCCGTCAGTGCGACATGTTCCAAGCTCATGAATAAAAACCTCGAATGGGTTCGAAACTAGTCGAACAAATTCCGATATAATTGCCTGCTACGTATATATGTATATATAAGAGCCATCCTGAATCAGGAAACTTTACTAACAAAGAGTTGAATCATTATACTTTTCAAACACAATTAAGAATTATTTAATAAGGATTTATTTTGAACCTTTATGTTTGTAACACCTTTACCACGAGAAGTCACAATAACCACAAAAAACTTATAATTTTCTGTATTTTATCGAACAGACGACTAGGAGTTTATCCGCGTGATGGTAAGTGATGCCGTTAAAGTCAGACATTTATGGATGTGTTGCCATCCTTAAAAAAGGGGAGAGATGAAGAAGACTATGAAAACTGAAAGAATGGGTGTTGGGACTTTTAGCCTTCGCACTCATCGTAAGGCAATAAGGCAGAGGGTGGTACCACCACGGTCAACCCAGGTCGTTCTGATTGCAGTTAAATGACTTCATCTGGACTCTACCATCTTGTAACGTTTCTTTATCTGGTATAAAACAAGTTTATCGTCTATTATTATTATCAAAATACCTAGTTTTAAAAAAATCATTTTCATGGTAATCGTAATAAATTAATACCAACATTAAATACCAATAACCCTTTAGGTATAAAATCTGAAGTAAATAAACACTAATTCAATATGAAACATGAGAGTAAAAAATGAGTCAGTTCAGGATTATTGAATGTTTGTGAAACTCAATTAACGAGAAAGGGTTTTCAGTATTTTAGTAAACAAAACTCATAAACGCTTTTCCATTAAATTTTCCCGGTTAGTTTCCGACCGTTGGCACATGACATTAATGAGTTTGACATTTTTTGTCATTAGCAATGAGGTTTTTCTCTTTGAGAGCATTTATTCCTGCCTTATATAGAATCAGAAATAGATGATGCCGTCTAGGTCCAGCAAATGCTTACAGAGCTCGACTATAAGCACAGCTTATGGCAAAGATCTTGAAAAAACTAGCTTGCTTACGGAAGAGCAATTAGTAAATATATCAAATCAACTCTGTGCGCGTTTAGGGACTACCCAAGAGATTATACAGCTGGGAAGATCCTTGTTTTAAACTTAGGATGCTTGCTAAGCTGTATATACTAGATAAATCGTATATCCTGGATCCTTGTTTAGTCGAGGTAGTAGTTAACTTTTCATACACACTAACTTTTTTCCAATAGGAGGGAATATGTGGGAGGGTAAGAAGATGAGTCCTTTTATCAAGGAAAATTCAACAGGAAAGTTTTTTGCTTCCATTTAGAGAGGTATAATTTATAGATATACCTAAATCTGCCGGATTCAAAAAAACAGAAACAAGACTATTATTTTAAAACCAAAACTATATCTTAATTCAAAAGAGTCCTATTAGGCTTGGTATATTCATATACATTGACACTCATAAATTATCTGATTACTTATTTTTTAACATAAATTATCTCATAAGTTAAGTTTTTTTCGAAGCTAAAGAAGTTTCCCTTAAAATTCGAAAGTATTCATACAATATAATAGTAATTTTCACAGACATACATTCTAACTCTTTCTCAACTCTGATTTTTGTCCCCATTTCGTAATAACATAAACTCATTTCGCAACGTAAATTCTTAATCGGCTAATTAGCCATTTGTCACCAATATCAATAGTGAGTCAATATTTGTGATGGCATTAGCTCCGGAAGTCTGACCAACATAAGCAAAGGCGAACGAGACAAATGCATTCCGTCCCTTTCTATTGCTAAATTGCTGGAGGTAGATTAAAAAATATATATATAATGATAACATTATTTAAAATATAATGTTCTAAAATTATTTTTATTATCATCAGCAAACCATAAACGGTTGGTTACAGAGAATACATTTTTAAATAAAAAACATAGAATTTTCTTGCATGAGATACGATTTATATTCTTAAATATAAATTCCATATTCCATATTAGGAAATTGTTTTTGCTTGTGGTCAATTAATGTCTAAAAATAAATCTCATCTAATATAAGAACGGTCAGAGCAAGTTTTCGCTCTCAGATAGTATATAAAAAACTAAACATATGTAAAAGTACTTTAAGTTCCGCTAACTTACTATAACTTTACTAAATACTCACTCGAGGTCAACGTACTTGGAAAGGACTCAAGACAGATTATCTTCAAATTTATTCATAGCTAGTAGTAGCAATCATCTGATAAATATGAATTTAAATAAAATACATACATTTCTAGTGTTATTGTATGTGGCTTTGACCAATTTGTGTATTTTTTCTTAAAACTAGATAGTCTTTTATATAAAAAAGTCTATCTTTTCTATATTTTATTTAGAGAATTAGTTTAAAAGAGACAATACTCCTCAGTAAATATTATATTATTTTTGTCAGCACCAATTTTCATAAAAATCCATCCAGTACTTTTTGAGTGATGCGCGAACAAAGAACCATTTTAATAAGAATAGTTTATTGCGCTGTATCTGTATGTACTTTGAAACGTATTATGATTGTATATTTTAAATATATATACAATGAAAAGTTCATAGACACGGGCAGGACTCGAACGGTAGAACGTTTTCCCAGACGCAATTTCTAGTCCTGGCTGAGACGAAAATTGTTTATCCTGTATCTCTTTCATATATATCCTGTGTCTATTTCAAATATATTCTGTATCTATTTCAAATAAGCTTATAATGTCTAAACATGCTTTAAAAAATATTTTTTATCAAAATATTACTTTTGATACGCCGTTGTTTAAAAAAAATGTTTATATGTAAATTAGCTAAAATTGTTTTTTCGAAGAATAAAAGCTGTTGTTATTTTTTATACAACCTATGTCTAGGAAAATTAATATAAAATCTTCAGCGAGGAATTTCAGTGGCCTCCAACGCGCTTTTAGCAGTAGGATTATTTTTTTCAGCATCGTTGTATGAAAATTGTATAAAAATAGTCAACTTTATTTTGTTTGTTGGATATTAAGAAAATAGCTTATTTTAATCAAATTTTATTACATCTTAAAAAGCATAATGTTAATATTGTGTTTAAAAAAAATACTTTTTTTTGTCTTAGTACTTAAAGTTTACTTTTTTATTAAGATTAAAATTAAGAAATGAAAAAGTTCTAGCTATGATTAATATCCAAATTTTGTTCAATTTTAGTGAGATTAAACCTAGAATAGAATTAAGTGCTCATGTCCATCAAGAAGTTTTAAATTGTTTGTTTGTTTTATTGTTTGTTTGTTTCGAGGCTAATTAAATAAAATAAAGAGCCAAAAATTATTTAAAGTACCAAAAAAACTAATTTTATTTGTATAAAACCTTATTTATAGTTAAAAACCGAGCCATAACACCACCGCCGTTTATTGTCTTGTCGTTTGACAAAGCCGTAAAAAATATATGTCTGTCTCGATATTGTTATGACTTACGCACGTGTTTAGCGAAATGAGTTCTATAACAGGAATAATAAGACTGAATCATAAAGAATAATACATATATATCATATAAGTATGTTTGTTTGTGCCGGCATTTACTCCACCAGATGATAGGATAATAAAGAGTCGAGATGTTTTCTGAATCGTGACTGTTTAATTGACTTTGAGCAGGTGACGCCGGTAGTAAAAGCTAGTTATATTTACTATAAGTGAATGCAATATCCTCCAGATGTAAAAGCGTGCTAACACTTAATAAAAAATAATTATATTTGTACGTTAATGTAAATAACTTGAAGGCTATCAATGTAATTGGTAAGTTAGTCAAAAATGTAACTCACTTTGTAAATTGAATAGCGACAGTTAATTTCTTTTATCGTAATGTTGTCTGTCTGTTATAAAATAAGGCTTTATAGGTAAAAGCTACTGAATGTTAATTGACAATTAAGAAATATGTTCATTACTGGTATAGTATGTTAGCCAATTTTATCGAGGCTTCGTATGATTGTCTGGAGTAATGGAATAAGTGATTGCATGTTTATTAAATGTTTTCGGGTTCGATCCTCGGTCTTAAATATAAAGAATGGGTAAATTTTCTTGGTAAATTTTCTTTCCATAGGGCTCATCAGTCAAAGTCAGTCAAAGAAATCAGTCAGAAGTCAGGCAAAGAAATCAATCAGAAGTCAGTCTATAAGTAACCCATTAAGCCGTATTGGAACAGCGTGGTGGGTTAAATTAGAATGTATTTGTGTTTCATTCATATTCGACTTTGTGTTTTCAATTTCAGAATCTACAGTTACAGTTTCAGTGAGATGAAAATAGATTATTTTCGCGATATCCACTCAAAGAATCTCTTATAATAAAAAACTTATGGTTTATGTTTGTGGTTGTTAAAGATGACTTATATCTAAATAGTTTAATAGTTACATATAGAATAGAATTCTATATGTAATTTAGTCTGTAGTCTATATTTAGCTATTTAGAATAGTTTTGGTATATTTGTATGACTGTTTGAGGTTATGAGGTAGTATTGAAGTATTCTGGTGATTTATTGGTGTAAAATATATCTGATGTTTTTTTTGTGAGACATCGGTTGTTATTTCTACTAATGTAGATTTTAATTTATTTGCTTGAAAAAGTAAAAACACTCCACTCACAACAGAAGATATTTCTTTCACCTTTAGACCCATCATAAGGTTATCAACATAAGTGTCTTAACGATATGAGGAAAAGCATCCAAATTAAATGAGCAGTTAGAGAAAGACACACCTAGAATAAAATAATATAAAAAAAAATCTTGCTATTTTATAGGAAATTAAAAACTGATTTAGATGAAAAAATATACTTACGATGAGATCTTAAAAATATTTTTCCAAGATATAAAGTTACTAAGAAAATAACATTTTGAAAACTAATTTGCAGTCGTCCAACCGAAACGACGTTTTAAATTTGCTCGCATTCTCAAGTACTCAGCCAGTAAAGGAAATATTTTTTGGTTTCAAAAAGGTTATATGGTATAAAAATAGTCGCAATAACATATTACTGTTTCAATGATGTGGTTTACGATAGCAATAATCCTGACCCTGACCTTGTTTCAGTATTAACGTGTTTTATATATTAACTTTTGATCGAGGCTCTGGCAAAACCGTAATTAATAATCAATCTTGAACTTTGATACAACTTTTAATCGAAGCTCTGCTGGCATGGCCGAAACGAATAATCAATCTTTGATAACTAAAACTATCAATAGTTGTTTAGAAAAAAAAAACACTTATAATTAATTAAGTAAATACGAAAATAATTTTGAAGTCTCCAAATTTGTAAGTGGTAGAGTCACTCTATTCATTTATATGCAGCTCATGTAAGGACTGACTACCAGGGATAGCACCAACAGAAGAATGTAGAGATGCTATAATAGCTATATGTGATAGGTGAGTGTGAGGGATGCCCAAAAACCCCCTTTTAATCTTCTGCTGCCCTCCTCATTCATTCCTCAAAGGTAGCAATGCGTTTGTAACTTACCATGTTTGCAAATATCTATGTGTTTCAGTTACCATCAGGTGAGTTGACGGATGGTTTTCCCCACAACGCTATAAAACAAATTTATCATTATCGCCGCTTCAAGGGTTACGGGTTCGCTTCGCTGACAAAGCAATTCTTTGTGTGATCTCTAGATTCATATATATATATAGAAAAAAACCTCGGATTGAATTTAAATGATATCATAATTTCCTAAAAAAAAAATACAAATTCCATCTTTGATTTCATACTTATGCCAAGGAGGTTGTAACAAATATTTACCTATGTATTGTAACAAATATTTACCTACAAATATTTTCAATATGGCCGACTAGTTGGCCATATTGAAAAGATGTCAGATTACGATGAAGTACACTTAAGTCTAAACGTTAAGCTCCAAGTTATAAAGTTATTTTACGAGACTTAATGCCATACTTGTAACATTGCATTTGACGTATTTGTGTACCAACATACCCTGAATACTAGTTTCAGACAGTTTGAAATACTCTAAAACTAGGTTACTCTACAGTTAGAATTCGTATTCGAAATGTTCTAGCTTTAAATATATTTTTTAAAGTAAACTATAGTACGTTTCAAGACTTTCATCATTGAACATATCTTTAATTATAAATGTAATCTAAATCAAACTATTTTTTAAAATTCTAAAGAGTTTATAGTCGTATGTGATATTTAAAAATATATATATTTTTAGTCTGTAATTTTAATAGGTTTTAATTTAATCTATGTTAAATTATCTCTAATGATCTTATCTTAAAGCCTATTTGCCATGCATATTGGTTATCAAATCTAATTCTAATTCCGTAATGGATGTCAGGAACAACGCTTGAATACAATTAGACGAATGCTATCACAGATTACTAAGATATAGTACCAATATGTGTTGGTATCCTCTATTTATGTATTGTCTATGTCTCAGTATAGGGTAAAGACAATTGAAGGGTATTGGTAACAGCCATTCTCCTGATTGCAGTACAAACGTACAACACCATTATGTATATATTACACAATACAAGATACAAATAAATTACATTTTATTTGATCTAAGGGGCATTTAGTTAATTTAAGGCCATTTTACTAATTAAACCCTTTGAAAGCTTTCCTAGGAAATTTACGATGCAAGTTGTATTTTAGGATCGGTACTTTTATCTATATAAGTTAATAAAATTGATTTAATCACCAACATCGCAATTAATTTCGGAAATTATGTCCCAAGGAGGCTCTAATGGGAGTGAATACTTTTAGGAAAATAGGTAATTTTCAAATAAATTATACGAAAATTAATATTTTGCTTCCTGGAGGCAAAGTAAACAATTTCTGTTTTTCAGAAAATCACTGCAATAGAGACTTTGGGTAATACTGAATTAAAATTTTAAATAAAGTTGAAGTCGGGGTGAAACACCGGCAAAAGCTAGTTTTACCTATATATATTTTGAGTCGGAAGGGGGTGGGGGGTGAGGAAGACTATCACTAGCAAAAAGTATTTATAAATAAACTTATTACTTCTGGTATATTGCATCTAAATAGTGAAAACTCTCGATAAATGACTCTAAATAAAATTTAAAATGTATACAGCTTTTAGTTATGTCAATTGTACGAAATTCAACTTAACATATTAAATAATATCTTATATTAATAAAAGGGGGAGAGGGAGGGGGTTAGTAGCGGAAACTATTTTAAAAATGAATAAGAAAAGCAACAGACAGTAACAATTTTCTCGAGCCATCAGATGATGGGTGATGTCAGGACGTTTTTCCCACGGCCATGTTGTTTTTTCCGGCATAAAAAGTTGTCTATATCCTTTTCATACTCATGGCTTATCTGTATCCAAAAATCCATACATATTTATATATTACTTTACGGATGATTCGATTGATGGACAAACATCAAACATATCCAAATTTAGAACTTATATATATATCTTTATTTATTTATTTACAATTATTCAATCGAGAAATCGTTGGAATGTATTCGAACCCGTCCTCCGGTACTTTCATTATATATCGGCAGTTTACAACTTTATTTATAAGACCTATGATTTCCGTATACGGCATTCAAACGACAATGATGAAATTTTGGTAGAGGTATTTAAATTAGTCGTAGATATGTGTTTATTTTTATTATTTAATTCAATGGATACTGAGATTTCATTCTAACTTTCAGGAATAGAAATGGATGCCTAATAATTTATTTTTTAACTAATAGTTTTTAAAAGTTCAAACACATTTTTCATTTCGATCTGATTTCGATTTGGATTCGATTCGAACGGATTAAAATAAAGTTGAAATTGATACTACCTAAAGCTTAAAATACAAAATAGCTTAAATATTTCTAAGTAAAAATTTAAATAACATCTACCTTTCATTCTACATTATTAAAACAAGCTTTACACTGCTACACATAGTAATAAATAATTTGGAACAAGGGGTAATAGAAAGCTTTAAAGAGACGTATGTATTTTAATTAAAGCCTGCTTAAATTTATTGGAGTTGCGGTTCTGTGCTATTTTATTGACATGTCACTAAATCCCATTGAAAATTAATACATCTCCATTAACTCACATTGGGTTGCTCAAAGGCTGGTTCGTGAGAAAACTAATTTGATGTAAATCATCTTAACATCTACAAATGCAAATAGAACCTCTACAACATTACTCTACAACACTACTCTACAACACTGCTCTACAATACTACTCTACAACATTACTCTACAACATTACTCTACAACACTGCTCTACAATACTACTCTACAACATTACGCTACAACACTACTCTACAAGACTGCTCTACAATACTACTCTACAACACTACAACACTAGTCTACAACACAATATATTTTATACTTTATTAATAAGCTTTCATGAGTGGTTAGAATCTCTATAACAACCAATACAGTTAAATGTCAATCAAATCCCAACACTTCAGTTCAGTGGACAGCTGATATCGTGTTACCAAACTCGTGTAAACGTTCTTTGTTGCTTTCATAATACAGGTCTGTGAGTCCGTCTTTCCCATTTTAATCATGAAGCTTTTATCCGCATGGTGATTGATATTTTCAGGGATAAAATAGTTCCGAGATAACTATGGAATATTCCCAATACTATGTCTAAACAAATATCAAAGTGATACGGTAAACAAACTGTCAGACATATTTATTTATAACAACTTATATTTTATATTTGTAGTGTTACTTGCTTATGACAACATATACCAAACACTGGAATATTTTGCAAAAAAATAAATTTAAATATATATTTTTTTAAATTCGAATAACACACTTTTAAAAATGCACATAAAGGATCGCTTATACATTTTAAATAATTCTAATAATATAATAGTTTGTTATTAAAATTTACGTACAATAAAGATAATTATTTTAATATAAGCTTTGATATTTTGTTGAATGGCATATTACCAACGGTTTCTTACCTCCATTGTATTAGGACAAGTGCACACAATACACAAAAACGTCAGAATAATATTAATACGTTTTGTATTTAAATTTCAAATGGCTCATCGGTAATTAGGTACATAGAGTTATATTATATTGTCTTCTGGACATGAAAAAGTATCAACAAACAAGATGAAAACATATAATATACATAAATTTAAAGCACAAACGTTATATAAACACATATCACAATTTTACGTCCATCTTTGATAAATAAAATCTTTAACAATCCACCCATTGTAACATTATAACATTGTAACATTGTAACTTGGAAAATACGTTTAAAACTCGCTAGAAACATTTGAGTTCTCAATTCAATCCATAGAGCTCTTATTTTTATTGCTCCCTGGAAGTGGCGTACGTTATTTTATTATATAATTATTCATATGTCTACATTACAAATATTTGTTTGAATGGAGATCGGTGGTTTGAATCAAAATAATAAATATATTATAATATATATTAACGAAATCAATGAGGCATTTCATTATTCTAAAAGGTTTGTATTGAAATTATCTTTAGCAAGAACGACCTCATATCCAGACATTTAATTCTCTTAAGAATTACATTAGATATTTCTATCTCTGGAGGATGCTTCGAGCTCTGTCGTCTCTATTTATGATCAATAATTTAATATATTAAAAGTAAACTACTTCATATATAATATATATAATTATTTGACCTCCAACGGTTTTGTCTGCGTTATAAGAACTGCTTTCTATACGGTTATCAATTAAATACAAAAGCCTTTGAAAATTTGACAATTCCAATTATAAGTTAAGATTATAACACCGATTAAATTATAATTATAAAATTGAAAATATTGAAATATGTTAGGACTCTGAAAATGTATGACATGTCTTTAAAATAAAAACTAATGAGCCGTTTAGAAGAAGAAGAATTACGAATATAAAGACACTGAAGGTTTATGTGATTGTTTATTATATTGTTAATAGTCTATGCATGTGTGCGTGTAATTGATATAAGTGGCTATTGGCTCGGTTCTTATGTCATGACTCCATATCTTAAATATAGAACAATTCATTTTTGATATTGATTGACTGATTGATATAAGAAAAGACATAAAAAATTCTACAGAAAATAAAACAAATGAACATACATGAACGAAGAATGAAGTTTTGTCGATAACTCAACGAAAAATAAATTAAACGAACGAAGATAAAAGATAAGTAAAAAGGAAGTTGCAGAGAGCTTTTAATGAATACTTTGCTGAATCCAGTGAAATGCTAACAGATTAAAAAAGTTACAATGGTATCGTCTATTTTTGCTTGTTTTACTACTTTATAGAACTCAGTTATCTTTTATTTTCTATTTATCAATTGTTATTTACGTTTTAGATTTAAAAATACTTTAATTAAGAGTCTTGTATTATAATGCTATATTTTAATGAAACGTTTTTATGGGGCCTTTATACCCAGTTGGAAGACAGAGAAAAAAACAACGTTAATTAAAAAAAAAACTCATTTCTCCTCTTTATAAGATCCTTATCAGCTGTCAGCATCAGAACGTGAACTTAAATAAAGAAAGCAAATTAGGTTTTTTTGTGGATTTTAATTCTACTTAATTAGTTGAATATATTTTCCACTTTTTTATGTTTTTTTTGTTCTCAAAGTGGTATAGTCTTGCTGTAGTTAAATAATTTGCAGCGTATTTATACACGCACACACAGAAGATCCGCTTAAAGAATCTGGTATAGCTTCGTTTCGTATAGATAGATAGACCTGTTTCCGGATAGAGCTGTATGCTCAAACCCGTTCCCGTCCCATTCAGGTATTTAATTCTGTCAAATGTCTCCCTCACGAGTCACAAATCATTTACAGAGACTAATAATACAGCAGTGGAGTGGGATATCTTAAATTATACTTTTCATCCAAAAATATGTTATCAATACATGAAAATTTTAAGACTCTTTTCTTAAAATTTTCATGTATTGATAACATATTTTTGGATGGATTTTTACACAGTACAAAGGCAATCCATCAGAAACCTTTATTTGTTTTTTTTTTTTAGAAAGATAGAGAATAAGTAACCCCTGTGTAGCGAGGGTTTCACAAACACAAACAACGGATTTAAAGTACATTCAAAGTCAGAACAACATTCTGTGGAGCACACCAAATCAACCACGAGGCTGCTGAGCCGTCAAACCTTGATTGGCATCAAAAACCTCATTAGATTTATCATTATTAATTCACAACACGTCGTCAATCTGACAATTTACCACTCACTACAGATATTTTGATAAGCAATAGAATACGAACACATTCTGATAAGCAATATAATACGAACACATTCTTATAAGCAACGTAATACAAACACATACTGATAAGTAATATAATACGAACATATTCTGATAAGCGATAGAATACAAACACATACTGATAAGTAATATAATACGAACATATTCTGATAAGCGATAGAATACAAACACATACTGATAAGTAATATAATACCCACATTCTAAATATATCAACAGAAGCTAACACATGATTAATCATTGTCGTCCAAGCGACCAAGCTGCATCGAGTTTTAATGGATGGCAAACTGTGGCAGCGTTAGGTCCAGCTTCCAATATAAATTCCTTCCAATTTATTATCAACTATTAATAGATTTTATCTCACGCGGACGGAGTCGCAGGCAGTAGCTAGAACTCTATAATATATATATATCTAATAAATATATGATTATAATAAAAGTAAATTAATTACAAACAATACAATACACTTTACAAATATTTACTAACAATACATACATACAATACATTAAAAATATAATAAATATGCGTAACTATTCACCAACAATTATTATTAACAACTCGACCACAGACAGACACAAACAATTTTATGTATATTTAATATATATATATCGTTAAAGCGTCGTTATGACATAACTTAACTTTTAAGTATAATAAATATATTAGATATATATTTATACTCACTTAAGAAATACAAAAGAATATTATTGGAATTTCAAATTTGAATCAAAACATTTTAGAATAAATTTATATTATGGTGTATAAAGATACCAAATTATATTCTAAATAACATTAAAGACAGTCGTAAATAATTTGTACATTAACGCGGTTTGCACGTGCTATTCACTGAAAGGCTGAAACTGTAAACGTAAGCCGGCTGCGGCGCAAGGATAAAAGGATTACTCGCGAATTCGAATTGTACTGCCAGTTTGCTTACTCTGAATATTTTTACCTTTTACATAGTAAATAACTCAGGTGAGAATGATTTAATATTGAAATATATATATTTTTTGTGTAGCAATAGTTTCTACCGCTTTCTTGCAATCTATAGGAATGAAAAGGGACCGGAAGTGTGTTACAGGAAGTCGTGTAAGCAGGAAGCCAATGAGCGCGCGCGGTGATAGAGTTACCCGTCAGTTGGAACTAAAACACTTACCGGGAGGTTGGTACTATCTGCCAGCAGTGTCCGTATGTGTGTGTAATATGTACGATGTATGTTTGACATATTTTTTTACAGAAACATATTCTTGTTTACATTTTATTGTACAAAAATGTATCACTGTCTGTGATGTAGTTTCATTAAATAAGAAGGTATTTTCATTCAAAACAATTAATCCTTGTAACGAGAACTCGTTTCAAATAACTGAACCATTGTTTTAGGATACTATAGGATAAGTTATATTGTACTAGTTAACTGTATGGAATTTCTAAAGTACTATAGGAATTTCTTCTTGATTTAATTTTTTTATTTGGGATAAGCAACTTAAATTTTCAATCTTAATATTTAAAGCGTAAGGTTGGATTTAAAACAGTTCATTTTCTTTTTTCTTTTCCTTAAAAAAGAGTCAAGTTTAACTTCTTTCTTAGTTGGTTGATCAGAAATGAAGGGCATATTTATTGCTGCTTCGTCAAAGAAAAAAATTATCTTGATTATGATATTAATTACTGAAAAGAAATGATTAAAATGCATTCAGAAGCTTCGACATTTTTCCCCAACAAACTCGGAAACTTCACCTCTATTTAATTATAATAATAAAAAGGCTTAACAGTATAATTATATTTCTCAACCATATTTTCATCATCACATTTTCTTGAAAGCATTTCATATCGTGTTCCTTTCTTTCTTATGGTTGACTACTTTCATTATCAAAATATAAATTGCTTGAATGCTAAAATATTTCAATAAACTTCTCAATGGTTTAATGAAAACAAAAAGTGTCTGCCAAACGGTGATTTTCCAAAAACTTTAAGTACTCTCGTTTGAATGAATTATAATTAAATAGAATTAAAATAACATTAATTACAACCGTTCAAGTTCACTCAGACGTAAACCTGATAAGACCGAGCATCGACTCATTTTAAAGTTATTGTAAATAATATTTTCATAGAATTCGATATAATGACAGTCTAGTATAGCAATGCCAATGCTAGAGCCTAAATGGACGGGTCCAAGGTTCAATTCCCAGATACGGGACTGGATGGTGAAGAAAACGTCGTCATTACCTTCGTATCAGAGTTTAAATTCCAAGGTATTTGTTCCGCAATCCTGTAATATAGCACCATCGTGGAAAGGTTCGTTACCCTTTAAAATCATAGAATAACAACAGTTTTGATAAATGAAAAGTACATTCATTATTTTTAAGAGGTGATTATTAAAGAGCCGTCTCCATTAACGATCTAAATCAGGACCCTGGGTAGGTAATAGGAATAGGATAAAGTTCAAATGCTGGCCTAGAATATATTCCAATAAAACAAACCTATCTACTAAATGGATCTCGATAAAATTTGATATGTTGTTAGATTATTTTTTCGGATAGCGTATTATGTTTTTTCTTTCAGCAATTTTTCTTGTGTTCATGGAAATCCTAAAATCTGCTTTGGTCTAGAATTACAAGAAATGCTATGTTATATGAATTATTTTTACAATGAACTTTACGTTTTTAATTAAAAGGGGGGGGAGAGGCGAATTAAGCTGTTGACAGCTAACATTATATAAAAAAATAGTTAATAATATCAAAATATGAAATTGTATAAATTATATCAAAATTGGTGTTATATTGGAAGCAAAGGCTGTATTTCGATACGGCTCACAAATCATAAATGCCCAAAGCAAAACTGGATCAATACAGATTGGAACTACTCGAATTTTATGTAGCCCTGGTATCCCAATGGTGTTAACTGGATATTTTATTAAAATTTTCCTAACATTTTTGAATATATATTGCTTTGCAATTTTTGTGCATGTTTTTTTTAGTCTTCCCCTATTTCTCTACAAAAAGTTTTCGGCTTGTATAGTTTAAAAAAGTTTAATTTAACTTTCATGTCCGAAGGGTAACTTCGGAAAGTAAGTAGTCCTTTTTAAAACTCTTAATAAAAACGGATATATGGACATTTTCACCACAGTGGAAGTAATGAGGTAAGTTTGTATGCGAGTTTCTTAATTTTTGAGGTAATTAAATTTTATAACACTGACTTAATATGGACCCAAATATATTTTTAGTTCTTGGAATATTCTATGAACGTAAAGAAGCTTCAATAACGTGGTAATATGTATAATAAATAAATAAATAAGCTTAACATTGCTAGACATGTTAAAAGATAAACTTTTAACATTTTCAGTTAAAAATTTTTCCAAAGAAGCCCAATAGATGTCGCCTCCGTCCCGAGACAGACAATTACATATAGAATTATCTATTTATCGAAGCGCGATACGATAGCTCAATTTTCAAGATGACGGGACGCTGATGACTGATGACGGGACGGGACGATGACGGGACGTTTCAAACCTGCAACCTCTGGGGGTTGCAGGTTTGAAACCTGCTCACATCAATAAATTTTTAATTCTATTATTACTATACTTAAACTATATTATTTATTCATCACGAAATTCATACATGTGATATTTGTAAAAAGACAAATTTGATAAAAAAACAAATAATATTTATTACATAATATAAAAACGGTTTTCAAACATTATTTATTATATTCTTTCAATATATTATACGTTCTAACCGGCTTTCACAGAATATCAACGTGAAGTGCTACATTTCGTGCTACATTTCGTAGCTACATTTAGCTTAGCTACATTTCGTAGAGAGCAGAAATCTGAAACTTCCTTCATTCTCGTCCGTGTGTCATAAGCTTTGCATCTTGCCTATTCCTCGAAAGTAGCACCGCATTTGCATCTATCAATATTTGCAAATGTCTAATCGACGCCCCTATTCACCGTCAGAGAGACCGTCCATTTGTTTGTCACTTTATCCAATAAATATATATATCCTGAAAGTTAGTGTGAGCTGGTGATTGATGCATAGTAAATATTAAACATTCCAGCGTCGATCTTAAGATACTTTAAGGTAAAAACCATTAGTTATTCAATAAAAAATATAAAGATGTGTTAAATAAGATTAACTTAAGTTTATACTGTGGTAGTTTTATTATTATATCAAATAAACTTTAACAAATTAAACAGTTTTTTTCCAGTACAAATGAGAGGTAAGCGTCGTACAAAATATTCTGTATGCTGACTAAGAGAAAAATTATTTGAATTAAAGTTTTTTTTGAATCGTTGGTGGTTCCAACTAATTCTAAATTTTCAAAAGAAAATAAATTATATTATGAAATAAAGTACAAAAAAATGCTAAGGTAATTCAAATTTTTCTCTTAGTCAGTCTTTCTCTCAATCAGAGATGAAGAAAAATTATTATAACTACAAAATTAAAAGATTTTTTGTTTTATTGATAAGATTGAGAAAAGTAAATTGGAAAATATAATCATAGCCCGAGCCATTTTAAAAATGGAAAATAAATGGAATTTCTCTTCAAGCTAGCAATTTCGATAAATAGTTTATCGGGAAATTGCTCTTGGGGCGGAAAAAAATTGTATATATTTTTTAATAAACAGAGTAATTATTTGACTTAAAGTTTTTTTCAATCCTTGGTGGTTTCAACTAATTCTAAATTTTCAAAAGAAAATAAATTGTATTATGAAATAAAGTACAACAAAATGCTATAGTAATTCTATATGTAACAAATTTATAAAGTTTATTTTGTTTTTTATATGTCTATATTTTGCGCCACTAAACTACAACCCAAATAAAATTTTAAAGAAAATTTGCTGTATCATAAATGAATTTCAAAATGTAAACTCAAAAGACAAAAAAGATTTGATAAAAAAAGCAAATAATAATTATTAAAAAATATAAAAACGATTTTCAAATATTATTATTTCGATAAATATATTGCTAGCAATCATAAGTTGAGATTTATTCAATTAAGGAAAAGATTAAAAAAAAACATTTCAACGTTTACAATGCATTCATTGTAAACCAAGAAACACGATAAAATAAAAATAACAACGTCCAAGAAATCTTGTTAAATGGAGTATTTTTTAAATAATTAATGAATTCTCTCCCGTATTATGTGTGGTAGAGTCTGTCAAATTGTAGAGCGATAAGATTATTTGTCTGATGTTTTATTTGTCTGATATCAAAGAAATAAACTATAAGTAACCACCGAAATTCTGCAATCGAAAAATATTCATACTT
This sequence comes from Dircenna loreta, assembly GCA_963555665.1. Lineage (NCBI taxonomy): Eukaryota > Metazoa > Arthropoda > Insecta > Lepidoptera > Nymphalidae > Dircenna > Dircenna loreta. The sequence continues at coordinate 10,437,117 of OY743099.1, read as the reverse complement.
TTGTTGTATACATGATGTTCAGTTTTGCTCCATTTATGCCTTATCCTTTTAACAATGTATGTAATGTATGTATAACATGTCTTCGAATAGTAATCCGTCAAAAGGTTATTTGTATTAGCTTTGACGAAGCCGAATTATCAGTAAGCATTGTAGGATGTAAACCGGCTTATGGAATATTAAAGCTTCAGCACGCTTTTGAGAAAACAACGTATTAATTTAACATTACATGTACTCGTACATATTTAATTAAATCCAATATTTATACATGTGTATATATTGATTATTTATACTTTTAAAAAGGACACGTAAATATGTTAGTAACTGTTTTTTTTTTTGACATATACATGGTGTATGTACATTTTGATATAAACTTTTTAATCAATGTTTTGTTTTTTGGATATTTGTTGATTTCTGTGAAATTGTGAAACATGTTTTAATTATGAAAAAAGTGAAAAAAACTAGAAATAAGTTTAATTGAATTCGAATGACATAACTGACAGCTCGATAGTTACAATATAAGGGCTCAAAAAACTGAACGAGCAATGCAAATTATTTATAAAATACACATGAAGTTATATATTTTTTAACTTTCTGTGAAATATATATATATATATATATATTGGGTTTTCCCCCGGAGACGCTGTAACAGCCAATAGGGCTAACAGCAGAGACATGACATAAAAAATTAGAAAAAGAAAAATATATATATTTTGAATATATATATATTTTTATATTTTTTATTCTGTTTGATGTTATACAATAAATGTATCCCGCAACATACTTTATGACTTAAAGTTGAAAGACAAAATAAATATATCAAAATATATATTGTATTTTGCGATCAAATTCAACAGCATCCGTTCAATCAAAGGTATCACTCTCCATCAACTTTTGTCCCAATCTCCTTTCTCCCCCCTCTCCTTCCCCATTCCTTAAACTCGGCAAGGACTCACAACCTCCTAACACCAGGTCATTACAGGCGGTCATTGACCTGCGTACTACGATATGTTTGGTGAGATAAAAATAATTTTTCATAATAATTATATTGTAGCTAGATTTACGTGGATTCAATCAGTATAATATTTATTATTTTAAAAATATATTTGAATACCGATTTAAAGATGCCTATTGTTTTTTTCTGATATAAATTTATTAAGTTAAGTGAGTTTATTAATACTTTAAGTTGTTTTTGCAAATATTTCATTTTATTTTGTTGTTTAATTCATTTTAACATTAACAAAAATATTTTTGTTGATGTTTCTCAAAACCAGACACATCTATATAACCGAATGTGTCTATATAACATTTATATACAATGTTACATTTAATAACAAACTTGAGGTATTCTCAATTCCATTTCTTAATATTTGAAAATATCTTTACAAGTATACCCATGTTAAGCTTACTTTAATTTAAATAAATGTGGAATTCTAAATAAACTAACACGGGGAGGGATTGTCCGCTGATTCATTCTTGCAATTGTCATTTTAAATTTTAATTCTAATAATTTTTTGAGACATAGTAATTGATACAAGTCTGTGGAAATATTAATAAATCCAAATGACGTTTAAAATAAATCTATCACTATTTAATTAAAAGAAAAAATATTGCAAATAAATAAGAAAACTTGTATATTTAAAATTATGTCTATTACTTTGTGGCTAATAATACGCCATTGTATCATAAGAGTCGCCTATCTTGAAAGTCAAGATGACATCTATGAGAGATCAGTAAATTGGGTTTCAGAGCCATTCACAAAGAGATCCGTTCCTTTGATATTGTAAAAATCTTCTTAACAACCATTATTGTTATTTGAAGAAAATGTTACATCCTCCATTCTATCTTACTATAAAAGTTTTTAAAACTTTTCTTTGTATATCGTTTTTATATTTAAACTTTTGTGAGCCATGACTATTATATTTATTTATATTTAACCAGCTGTATTAATGTGGAATTAAATTAATTTAATTGTATATACAATTGTATGTAGTTATTTAACATTTATTGTGTTGTTTTTTTTACAATTACAGGTTTTAATTGGTCAGTCAAAATACTTTATTAACAATACAGGGGCAATGTGGCATAAATTTGAAAATTTCATTCTTTAGAATGACTAATATTTCGCTCATCCTGAAATGTTTAATGTTTTTATAAGCTCGGATTTAACATATTTTGAATGTCTCTTTTTTCATGTTCGGTTTAGATTTCAAATGAAATTTCTTTTAAATGTATAAGAAACCCTTTTATGAATTGAATTTGCGTTAATCAATCATTCCACAAAATGGTAAAGGCTTTTATCGAAAACGAATATAAAAAGTTAGAAAAAGACACAATATGTATAAATAAATTTCGTTAAATATAAATACGCCATTTATATTATTTATTATATTTTATATATTCGTAACTGTCTTTCCAAGTGTATTTTTCGAAATAGTAAATTCAATACAAAGATGTAGAGTATAATAGTAAGCATACAGTCATCTTTAAAATAATTGTTTTTTTATAAACATTCATACTCTTTAAACTTACAAATTAATATTTCAAAATAGTATAAATTCTTCAATTATCAAAATATCTGAGACTAGAAACTGTGACTTATTGAGTTGAGTTCTGTTCGTGTTAATATTTCATAATTATATTTAAAGCTTAACACGTGTAGAGTAGTTTTATCTTGTTACATTTAAATATTAATCATTGTAACATAAATAATTTTAATGTAACATGTTGTAGAACTAACATTTTCATTATTTTAACACAATTAATTTGTGAAGGATGTCGCATTAATGGCCGACATTTATTTATTTGACAACTTTTGCACACCGGAAACCGGAACCGGAACTAATGTGGCAGTAGCTAAGAAAATTGGATTTTTGTCTTATTTATGTTCCAGCCCTCCTATGACCCAAAAATCAAGTAATGGAAGTAAGAATGTCATTACTAGGTATAGACTTAATTTTAAGCAGAGCCTTCTCATGAGAAGTATCTATCTATAAGCGAGTTTAACTTATAGTGGTAGTTGGCAGGATGAAGTCGTAACAAAGCCTGTAAATAATGTACCCAGAACTTTCATAAAATATACATATGAAAGTTTTAAATGTATGTACATTACATTTTCTTTAGTGAGTTGTTTACGGAACGTTAAAAAGACATCTATGTAGCAATTGCTACGATAGCCTACGAGGCAATCTACGCTAGACTACATCTGATGCTACGGCTACGTGGAATGTTATGTTTATTCATGAAAGCTCTGTCTAGAAAATTATAAATGCCGTAGATTTTTGCTATTTATTTGAAAATAAAAGCTGTAGCTTTGCTATTTATTTGATATTAAATGTTCACGTGACAAGAACAAACGAGAAATTTTAAACTTAAATATTTATATTAAATGTGCCAGTAAAGTAAGTAAATGTATATGAAAAAAATAAGGTCGTACTCAAACAAGGAAGTAAAATATTTGCAATTTATGTAAATAAAAGTCAATTTAACAAATTATTTACATACTAATGGTCAGACATGCCGTTAGACTACGATAAAACCGCGACATAAACGTGTTACAAAATGCGCTATGTTTGTTGACATTTTTTTAAATATAAATCTCTTTATTCTAATGTGTATGATTATATAAATAATTAATTATTATAATCGTCCCTTTATGTAAACGAGACGAAGATCTGTCTGTGATTGTAATTTAAGCATTTCCATTAATAACTTTTTTCTAAAATTCTAATTGTCTGAGAAGATCTTGAAAGACTCTATGATATATTTTTCGTCAATGGTTCGGGCAGATAGATTTTTTAAATATAAAAATGTGATTGAATAATTCTCAATAATTCTATACATTATGAAATATTAATTATATTAAAGCATTTTTTATGCAATTTTTTAATCTTTGGGGACAATTGTTATAGTATGTTATCCATGTGGTGTGAAATATACATAACGATATGTAATGAGTCGCAGGAACGTCACTACCTTTGAGAAACAGTTTAGGTTGAAGGAGAGGATGGAAGAGGAAGGAAGAGGAACTCGGATTTCTTACTCCCTCCGTGTTGATTGAAATGAGAAAATATTTTGAGACTTGAAACGCTACCCATCAAACTTTACTTTAGACGTAGAACGTTTCCTGTCATGTCACTTGTGTAGTATATTCAAACGAGGTAGAAAATAAAATAACGTTTATTTTCCAACCGATCCGATCTTTCGCCATTTCGTAATATAATAAAGGCCAAATTGGGCTAAATAAGGCTTAATGAAAAAAAGTTATTTATGTTTCAACACATTGCTGAAATAATTGCCTTTTACTTATTACAATCAATATGTTTTCTGTTTGCTCTGTAACTCTAAATGTGGACGGTTTTATATTTATAGCAGTTTTAATTAACTTGGTTTTGTTTATTTTTAAAAGTTAAAGAATTGTATAGAAGCTTTTATCTCTAGTAAATACAATATTCCTACTAACATACATAAAGTAATTTAAGAAAATTATACACTTTTATTCTGCTATATTCACGATAATTTATCGGAAGTAAACGCTACGCCACGCTTCGAGCTCATGACTAAGAACCCCGAATGGGTTTGAAACTAGTCAGGCAAATTCCGATACAGTTAACGTAAATACAATCGGGTAAATAATTAAATATAATAGCTTCTGCCCGGGACTCAATCCGCGAGGATTTCAGAAGACAGAGCTCGTAAGGAACCCCTTCGGTCGAGCTTTTTTTTGGTCAACTTTATTTCCAAATGTGCGGTTCACGAAGAGCTTTATTATTATTTCAACCAAGATCCACCGTGAAAGTTATTAAAGTTAGTTATTAAATATTGGTTTAGATGTTTTTAGACTCTGATAACTGACTTTGAAGATTACCTTCAATAAATAAACTTATAAAGTATAAATTCACAAACATACAATTTTTTCTCTTTATAATATTAATAAAGACTGAGACTTGTCATATTTAAATTTATATTGAAAAGAAATGCTGAATTCTAAAAATCTATTATAAATTCCATTTGTTTACTTTCACAATGTCAATGTTTATTACGTATATATATTAGTACGATGTCTATTAATCGCTGAGTACTTGTAAATTGTCACAAAAATATGATAAATTTATATTGAATTCCACAGTATAGAATTTAATATATTGTAAATTTTACTTTTACTTTAGCTTCGGAATGACACGTGACGACACGTGACACGTGGACATCCTATTAAATTTTATTTTTATCAAACGTTTCTTCCATTCGATACTTACTTAATCCAATCAACAAACACCCTTATACCGCCATCTGTTAAAATCGCATGGAACTAGCAGATTATTTATTGTGAGTATTTATTATTTATTATAAAATAATTTATTATTTATTATAAAATAATTGTAAATAAAATAAATAAATAAATTGAGATATAAACTATCCTATCTTTCAAGTTGGAACAAACTGCATACGGTGTGCAAATTTTATTAAAATCAGTTCAGTAGTTTAGAAATCCATAGTGGACAAACATAGTGACACTTAATTTATATATTTTAAAATATATAATAGTCATCATGGTTTATGAAATTATCGATTTAATATGTATCGATTTTATATATCATTTTATGAAACTTTGAAAGGAAGGAATAAGTTATACTAAAACTTAAACTAAGTGAGACTATCTTGAACCAATATTCTTTGTTCTTAAACTTTTGATTGAAACGGAATACTCCAACTTGGGACGCCTTTTTAAAATTTTGGAATAGTTTTAGCTAAAAGCTAAATTTATCTGTTTTTTTTTGTATTGCCGTTTAATATATATGTATTGCTCTTGATTAACAATTTAGATGAAAAATTGTTACGATTTTTTTGTTCGCACGTGCCTTGTATTATATCAATTATTATTGTCAATATTATTATTGTTCCTTAAAAATAAATAAAATAAATTGTAAAATACATCAACACGGCAACTTTACGTTTTTTTTGCGTTTTTCAACAGCGAGTACTGTTTATTTTTTCTGTCTATAATTTTTATGTTCGAGTAACAAATATAATCCTGAATGAAAGGTATGAAAAATTTAACATATTAAAGTGCAAGTAATCCATATAAAATATTTTTTAATAACTACAATATAATATTCCAATTTACTTACATCGGAAAACTCTTTCATTTTCTCCAATAGATGTATTTTATTTACTTCGAAATTTTATCACGTATCTGACTAAAAGATATCAGAATAAAGAAAGAAACCTTACACGATTTCAGTACAAACAATCGTAAAGTGAATTCTAATACGATGGTTCGATCTCGTTTATATTCACGATGCGAGAACAGTTTAGTTTTCCTGAACCCATTTTATCTATTTTACTTTACAGATATGTTTCTGTGTACTTAATTTAATTGTAATTTACAGAGACTTGACATTTATGTTATTTGTATGAGTTGAGGCACTGAGTCGGCTAAATTCAAGATTATATATTATATACTAGCCACTTACTCGCATTCCCGAGGCTGCAATTTACTAACATATAAGAAGTGTGCTCAGCAAAATAAACTCCAATCTATAAAGATTGAAGTCAGATTTTATTATTGCGATTGGAGAAGAGTTTCCCTACGCTGTCAAGGAATAGGAGCTCCTCATATCTTGCTCAGAGTGCTATAAGAGCCGGTAGGGGAATAAAAGTCATCACCTCTTCTCCAAAAGGTACCGAAAAACTCACCAACACTCCAAATAAGGTTGGCATCAGGCCGGGGGTTGATCGTAAAACGTCAGCCAAATCCTTTACAATATGTTAGTCTAATTTATTGCTGCGACCCCAAATAATTGGGAAAAGGGCAGGTAAACTATAATAGTATTATACAAATTGGCGACATTTCCGATAGATTCAGAACCATTTCATTCATATAAATCTTCTTCTAACAACACAACAAAAATAAGGAAAACCCTTTTCAAGTGATGAATCTTCGTACCCCATGTATGAATTGACTTTTATTTATTGGAAAAAGTATCGAGTAGTTTATAAAATGTTATATTTATATTTAAAAGTAATGTACTATATCTTATATACCAGCGTAGCTTAATTGCATCGATAAATTGTCGTTTTAATTTCGACCCATCTCTACGGACGATACAAAAAACAATTTGAAATAGAGTTACCGAGGTAAAGTATTTTCATAATACTATCTCAGCCAGTGATGGGTACGATTTTAAATTGTATTGTAGAAAATAAAATCAGTTGAAAACGTTTTATATTTATTTAAAACTAGCTGTTACCAGTGACTTTGCCCGTACACATCTGGACTATTTTAAAGTACATGCTCGGAATATTAGTTCAGAAATACTAATATTATAAGTATATTTAATATATTATTTAAATCTAACCACTGGTTGTAATTGTTATATAATAACTATGTATGTATATTGTTGAGCTTCTCCATACATAAATCTTTAACTTCTGTGAAGTCCTGATATGAAAAAATGTGTTTGTTTACTCCATTGTTCCTTTTTTGTTCTTTCTTAAATGTATCAATACCTGACTCATAAATATATTTATATAATAGTCAGAATAATAAAATAATAGTCAGAATGTATATAGATATATATATATATATATATACATTCTGACTGACTACTCGCACGCATTAGTACCTACTGAAATTCAATCATTAAGTTGGTTTGTTTATTTAAAAAGTTTGTATATAAGTTATTTGTAAAGTGACAGTGATCGTTTTGATGAGAGCACTAATTAGAAAAGTATTATTCGAAATTCCATCCGTAAGGAGGTTAAATATTTTATAAAAGTTTCTATAAAGGTAATTTGTAAAGTTAAAACTGTTTAAATGAAGTATCTATGGAATGCCGAAGACGAAGCCAAAAGCTGTACTATTTAGAACAAAATATCCAAACATATTTAAAATTTCTAAAATTAATATCAACAAACAAATTGTGGTCCAACTACCAACTTAATTTGGATTTATGTTGAGTTAAATGAACCTAAAAGCCTTGTTGCTTTTACTTAAACTTTGCGGTTTATCACCAAACATGCGAAAGTTTAGACAGAAACTTCGTAATGACTAGATTAGAAAGACTGGATATAAAATGTAGGTCATACCTGTATTTCGGTATATGTATAAATAAATAAAATGTCCAGATGTCAGCGAATGATGAGATGAATCTCTAGCGGTACGAGAATTGATAAATTAAGAAATGAGTACGTGAGATGTTTGAACGTAATATGAGAAGCAATATTATTTTTGTCGTGGTATTGTCACGTAATGCGGAGAGACGAAAGGCAAAGGAAAAGATGTCACGAGGAGAGTCTTAAGTATGAATGTAGATGAATATAATAGAAGACAGTGACCGGGAAGTTGTGGATGGACTACATGATAAATGATATGGTGAGGAAGCCTGTACCTGTACTTAGACTCTTCTATCATACGTCATCTCAAGTACAGGTTGGAAGGAATTGACAATTAGAATAAGAATGAATAAATCTAACTATTGCCAGTATTTAAATCAGTGAATAATGGTTAATTAGGTCTCAAGTCTGAAGGGTGTGTTAGGTCTCAAGTCTGAAGGGTGTATTAGATCTCAAGTCTGAAGCGTGTATTATTCTCAATCCTTATCCCCCGAAGGCCATTAAACTGGCCAAAACTAATATCTGATAGTTGCCAGGTTGGTTTTGGAGAGTTTATTAAGTGTAAGTAAACTTTCTACTTAGGCTCTAACAGGGTACTTGGAGATTTCTTAGAAACACCAGTAGGAGCTATTTAACATATTTTAAGATAATAAAGATAAAATATTCTATTATATTCAGTAGATTCTAGGATAGGATTTCAAGGATATAGAATAAGGACATATATTATATGACACGTTGTTATCAACAGGCTTATTAACGAGCTATGACCAACCCATCACTGAAACATTCAATAATTATGTACATATATAAATATTCTTGCGTTAATGCGTATGCGTAATTAATACAATAAACAATTTTTATAATTCTATAAATACATTTTTTATTACGATAATATTTGATTTTTTTAAAAGACCACTTCATTTTTTATTCTAATATTCCTTTTGGGACAAAGACAATCACACCTTTAATACTGTCATCTGGCCTTGGCACGTGACCCACCGGAAGTGGCCGCCATTATCCAGCACATACAATAAACTAGCAGCAATAACTCTAATACGTGCGAGACTGGCTTTGTTTTTTTTTTCTTTGATGGCTTTTTTTATCTACTGAATAATAGAGAATTTGAAGTTAAACTTTTTATCTTTAATACATTCATAATTAATAAATACTTTTCTTAACATAATACGTTAATAATAAGTTTTATTAAATATTAAGTTTAACTTTATAATACTTTACATAAATTAAATCGAGTACTAAAATATATATATACATATATATCTATATATATTATGCCCTTATAAATCCAGTAGAGGTCGCTCGTGGCATCAGTATCAAACGAGAAAGTTTTTAATAGCTTTGTTTGTTTGTCTTATATCATAGGATGAACTCTGAAACATTTCGAAGACTATTTCGTATATTATAAATAAATATTTAATCATCACCCTACTTATTAAGTCTTGTGTCTTACTAAAAGTATGTATAATAATTTATATTATTTATTTATTATTATATGTTAAATGATAACTAGTTTTATGATAGTATCGATATTTATCATTATCATAGTTTTTTATTAAGTACAACGCAGGTTAATGGAATAATTAAAAAAAACTCATAAACAAACATATGTTACAAACATCAACCAATACGTAATAAATAAAATGACATCAATAAATGAACAGACCATATTTGAAAATATTTCTAAATAATATTCAGCTAATAATAAAAAAATATAATTATAATTATTTTTACCTGTTTTATTATCTCCAATATAGAAAAATTAAAAAAACTACCACCCACTGCCACAAAAGAATAATTTAATATTAAACACTATATTTTTGGGTTTAAGTCAATTTAAAATGTATCACAATTTTCGAACGTCACTCTAAAAGTCAATGAATTCGCGCGTTATTTTTTCTAATCTGTTGCGTCATATCTGAGTCGAGCGGCGCGGTATGAGTCTAGCGCGCAACTGAGGTTCTGATGGAACGCCCGCAGGCGCTTTCCAATTCGGGATACACTGGGAGAAAAATATTGCACGAGTTTCAATAAATTTTATCTAATGCTCTCACTTTTTTAAATGAAAGTATAATCTTACCTAAAGTTGGTTAAGGATTATTTATAATCATTTCGAAATGAGGTTGGTTCTATTACGTTTTTAATAATTTGAATTCGTTAGAATGTTAGTTTTATCCAGAGAAGAGTTAGAGTAGTTATAAAAAAATGCACTAACATCATTGAATTCTCAAAATGCAGCACGACTCCTTTCCGGGTTTAAGCTACCTAAATCCCTAAATTTGCTCAATCTGCTCAGCTTTGCTCAAGAAATCTGCTTAGCAAATCAATTGTGAAAACCAAATAAACAGAATAACTTCATATTTGTTTTAGCTTTCGTCTTGGTCCTATATAAAAGTTTATACACATAAAAGCTTCAAAATTAAAAGAAAGCTAATATGGCATAAGTACAAATAAAACATTTTCTTTTATTGGCATAAAGTATAAGTATTTGAAGGGCATGGGGTGCTACAGATTCTTTGTGAGTTTTTTAATAAAAATACCACAATTTGTTTCGAGTTTCATGCATGATTTGAATTACTTCAAAAATACATTTAGAACTCATAAGCAATAACATGATACTGAGTTTTCAACCCCGTTTCGATGATCCAGTTTCCAATAGACCAGATGTCATTTTAAATGGTCATCTTCAATTGGGACTTATCTAAAGTTTGAATAACTGGAAGTATTGAAATATGAACTTTTACTTCTAAAGAACTGCGCTAAACTGCCTTCGCAGACAGAGCCATGTGTGTAGATAGAAGAAAATATGTTTGTGTGCGTTGTAAGTACGTAGTAGTTATATACTAGTAGTACTTACGTATTAGTACCTAGGAGTACATTATGTTCAATTAAAGGGAGTACAGCTAGAGTCACTGACGAGAGCAGAGAGTGCCGTTTACACACGCCGTGTGTTCCTAAACCTGTTGTCATAGTTTCCTAATGGTTTTCATGACATATTTTTACTGATTTCCTGTTTTATTGTTTCATTTACATAAATAAATCAACGTAATAAAAATATATATATAAATATTTGTGAGTTAATCTGTTCATATTTTTTTTATTAAACTTATCTATACCGCAAATAAACAAAATAAAGGGTTTCTGGAGATCTCTTTTAAAAGATATGTAATTCTTTGTATAATTTCTATCTTGCATACATTGATATTTATACTCTTTTTGTTACATAATAATAAATAAATTAAACTGATAGAACGTCCCTAAAAAGGCGTGCTTTGAATATAATGAAAGTATATCCAAAACGCTATAAGATGACCAATACAAACCAAAACTTGATGATTAATAAAACAAATGGCCAGGAGATAAATAGGACAAAAATCAAGCGTTACTAATACATTCAAAAAGCAATAAAGACCGGGTTCATCAGACTCTCAAATTTCGAGATCTTATCCGAATTACATACATTCGTTGTATGGTTTGGTTTGGTAACGAGAAAAGTCTGAAGTATGAATGTGAATAAAGTAAGAAATTAGTGTACAAAGAATAAGTTTGAAGGTCGGTATTAAAAAAGATATCTAAGTATGTATGTAGAGGTTTATACGAAAATAGCGTAACTGAAGTAGAAATGGATGTTTGTGAAAAATTATATGGCATAGAAGCAGCTCTGAATGTACGAAAGAAGAGTGTAAATCGAATTGACATTTTGAACCGAACCCAAATTATTAGAAATGTACAGATATGAGTACGAGATTTACATACGCCTGAATTATTAAATACTGTGCTTGTAAAGTGTATGACGTTCAAATAACTTCTATGCAGGAATTAAATATTGATAGATTAAAAAAAAACTTTCAATAAAATCTTAGGTAGTGTTTTTTTTTCCTTGCTCTTAACAATAGTTAGATAGAATTAAGTTATTCAAATTTGTTCCGTTGCTTTTTTTGCTACTTTGTTTTAAATCGTCGTGTCACTTTAAAAATACTTATTTTTAAATATTATAATTATTGTATTTAAAAGAGGCGGCATTCATGTAATACCATTAAATAATAATTATTGTATTGTTTATAATACATTGTATTTCAAACAAATACAATTAAAATATCTATTATATATTACCACCACTGATAAATTGAATTAAATATAATATAATTATAAAATGTATATTGTTCGTTGATAACGTATAAGGATGACATTCAATTGTTTCATTTTAGGCTGGTTTTAATTGACTATAGACACGCACGCGATGGTAAGGCGATGAACACACTGTTGTGTTTTTTGACATACTATTTAAAATGTTTTAAAAAATATATGTCACGTACCTTTATCCCAATTATTTGGGATCCGCGCAATATGTTAATTTAGTATATACCAAAGGATTTTTCTAAACTTTTCGAACCAGCCTCCTGGTTGACTCCTCTGAATGCGTCTTGTTGGGATTTCGTCATCCAAGAACTGGTGAAGGATAGTAAATACTTGAATGTTAACCCTTAGCCATCTTTTGGGGCATCTTTGGGAATTTATGGGCTCGTACTACCCTAAGTCGTAACTGCTAACTAACCGCATGTAACTTTTAAACTACTTTAAAACATGTATGTAGTAGCGAATAAAAACTTTCATTCATAACATATTATTCATTAGTACCATCTTTTTAAGTATATGTCTTAATTATAAAACATGTTACACTTGGAGGGAAATAAATTGAAGACAACAGTTGTATAAAACTTGGCAACGATCCAACAGAAAATCCATAAAAAACGTTTAAGTTTTGAGTTAGGAAAGCTAGACTCCAGATAGACCGATTATAATTTCTCAAATTATAATATATGTTACATAACTTCGCTTGAAGCCGTTAACATTTGTGTAACCTTTATTTTTTTTTGAATTTAGGTTTCCAATTTAAATGTGAAAATACGCTGTGGGCGGTTCTATCATCAAAATCTCAAAATATAGTTAGGTATGTTTATATTATATTTTAAGTAGATTATAAAAAATATATAACATTTAATGAGGCCTAAAGTTTTTGTAAAGAGATAAAGTCTAGCTATATTAAGTTATAAAATTGTTTATCTTTCTATCTAGAATGCTGAAGTTTATACTTATGTTGAGATTATTGTTATAGACAGACAAACATTGGAACTTGATGTTGAACTCTAGTGTTCTAATACAACTACTGGAACGCTTGTAGGTACTTAAAAAATCGGTCGTTTTTATTAAATTACAAACTTAAGTGCCTTATAAATAGAAGGAAGGAAAATTACTTAGAAATATTACCAGTTGTTTTTCTAAAACATAAATCTAAACAAACCTAAACAAACTGTTTATTATTCGGATAGTACTAATAAATAAATAAATTGGTCCGTATAAATAATAATATAATTAGAATCTAATAAATATATTCGTATATTAAATATAATTTCCTAAATTATGTATATTCATTTAATTTCCTTCGTCTGTTATTACCCCAGGGTATACATTACATATATGTATATATATATATATATGTCTGTAACATCCCTAAATGACAACAATCATTATTACGGAAGTTGTTAAGTTAAATAACTGGGTAGATAGTGTCACCGAACAATGGCTTAAACATGTATTAGAATATGTTCAAACATTTAACCTCTCTGTTGACAAGTTGTACTATTTCAATTACATTTGACAATTAATAAATATTGAATAATTGACTTCATTTTGAAGTTACATACGTTTTATTGTTTTTTAATTAGCGCTTATGAATTTAGCGGCATCATATCATTATAAGTTTAATCTTTTCATAATCTAAAATATTCTCATCAGTGATAACTATGAGAAAAAACATGAAAGCGCTATCAAAGGCGGCCACGCTGAGAACCGGTATATATCTATGTTCTAAGATTTTTTAACCACGTTACATTAAAATAACGCATCAATTATCAAAGAAAATAAAATTAAACTGGCATTTACAAGTTTGGCTAACAGTTCATTAATATTCATATATTAACAGACAGACAAATTATACACCATATAAAGTATATAGAAAATAACCACGCTTATAAGTAAAGGTTAATATATAATACACAAAATCAATAAATTCAAGGAATTACAATAATTTTATCTCATAATTTAAAAACATGAATAATAAAATGCAAAGGTCAGCATACAATTAAACAGAGTTATAATTTTTAAAACATTAATGGAAATTATAAAGAACAAGAGAAGTCCATCATGGCGGAGTGATTTTCAACGTGAGCGCCATATTAAAGAATTCGCGCGTTGAAAACAATCTTATTTTTTCAACCTCAATAGTGGTTTGTTCAGGACAATAAAAATATATATTTAATATTTTTTTTTAATTATTCCAAATTCATGAAAACTTTCAAGAAATTGACGCTTCGGATTATTATTTCAAAACTATTATGTCTCTACAAATATATGTCTAACTCATTTAAATCATTACTGGTTTGAATTACAACAGAACAGGTATTAATTTAGCTGTCAAGTGTTATTGCATTCCATTAACAGTTCTCTTTAACATATATTGTTGATTTCGTTGTAATAAAAACAGTCATGTTATATGCCTTCAGAAATAAGGTGAAGACGTGTCTCATATTTGCTGGTGATCAGAAATAATATAACATCAGCTTCCATGATTTCCACCGATAGCGGTCGAATAGACAGCAAGGTTTTTGGGCCTTCATTTCATGGTAAAACCTGAAAGCCCGTAAGTTTGTGCTATCGATGTACTGCTCCGTATAACAAATAGCCTGATTTCCTTGTAGTTTGAAGGTTTACGGCGTGATATAAAGGAATATGTGTTACTTTGTGCGGAGTCTACAGCGACTCAATAGACGCTCTCTTAGCCGTGGTAAATTAGAACTGTTATCATCCCATACACGTGGGAAAAGAACTTACAATACTTAAAATTGACTGCAGGGCAAGATAGTCACCCTGTATAAAGACCTACCTGGTGTTGACGGATAACGAGACAGCTTCACACTTAGCAAAACTGAAGCACGTCTGTGATCTATGCCCTGTAATGATAGGTGGTCTAAGTGGATAGACGTCAACATTTTTAATAACTGTTGTTCTTCTTTAGTTCATTCAGCTGATTGGTCCTCCCAAACTTTCAAAGTTTTTTCTCCTAACGACGGTTGCTCCCTGTTGTTCAGTTTACTCTCAGATTCTCAATTGGTAGAAGAGAGGCTTGTGCCCAAGATTAGATTTCGGAGCTAGAAATGTTGTATACGTCGCGGAATTATATATTATATGTTCCCACTGCATTGTTGAGATGTATCAGGACTCCGGGTTTCCTACTTGGAAGTAATAATGTCCTAGCATATCTATAAACTCATCCACATACCTTGACACAAGCAATTTAGCGTGACGTAAATAAATCGAAGTCAGGAGCATTGCAGCGATTGAATATTGCTTGAGTAATCTGTGGTAGAAGACGCCATTTTGGTACTAGTCTTCCTTTAGACGTACAGTCGGTACGGTAAGTGGTGAGCATACGTATTATCTGAATGATAAGTTAACTCTAGCAGCCTGGTTGTTATTCCCAATAAGTTTGTCCAACGGGTTCCTCCCTAATCGCGGATATACGCCTCCAAAGTTTTGTTATGCAATCGCACGAGAACCTGGACATTTCACAACATTATACCATTATATTATTATATTTTCTTATAATATTAGAGATTGGATGACTGCAAAGACATTACACATTCCTTTTCTGTGTTCCTTTCCCTACCCAGGAAGGTAATAATTGTTAAACTCGCTCCACAGTCCTCATCAGATAAATATGTGGTTAAAAAAATGGTGACTTCCCATTATGTTGTATGGGTTGGACCTCGTGCACCACATCCATCACCACCAAAAGGCCTCTCGCACTTTGGGGGGCAACGTTCCTTTTTTATTGGGATTTCTAAAAAAAATAAGCCCCTGCGACAATAAAGCCATCCCGGGGACCCACAATATCTATATTTAGGAAACCCCGATCGAGATACATGAATTCAGATACAGTATATAAAATAAGCTGACTGTTATTCTTAACAAACAGTTACGAATTACAATTCTTTCTTACTTATAAATATTTTGCAGGTTAAAACTATTAAAAAACTGAGAAAGATACATTTGTGTCAATAACACATCAATGCGTTGATGTATTAATGACACAAATGTATTTTGACTTGTACTTATGTTCTGTGGTACGGAAACGTTTATTAGGGAGAAGAAGAAAATCCTCAAACTCTCAGGATGAGAAGGATCTGCTCTCTGATGATGCTGGGCCTGTCGATGATAATTGTTCTTCATCCAAAACAAAAATACAGTCTTGTCACGAACAAGACTGTATTTCACTTACCGTAACTTACCTCATACTAAGTATCTTGTTCTCATATGAATATGTAAATACTTTGGCATTACGCCTTTAATAAACGCATTATGTTATATTTTATACTATTACATTTTTTCATATAAGCAAAAATTTCGATAAAACTCGTAAGAATCACAAGAATGCAATGACGCTTGACAGCTAAAACGGCGGTAAAGTTCTTACAGCTTTTTCTTTATAGTAAATATATTTTTAAAAATAGCTTCACAGAATAATAAAGACTGCTTTCTTCATATATTTTAAAGGAATTTACATGTTGCTGTGTATATATATACATCTACGTATAAGTAACTATTACCTTGCATCATTAGATAAATTAACAGCATGTAACAGCATAGAATGTTTATTTATTTAAACAAGACTATAAACGGCTAGACAGGACTCAAATACATAAGATGATAAATTTGCATTCGCGTGGTCTTCAGTCTACATACAGACGATAATTTCTCAACCTTTATATACTTAATTTGTCAGGTGAAAAAACAAAAAAAAAACGATTATTCCGCGGCTCTTATCAAATTGAATTGTACTAAAGCATGCACTTCTATAAAAAATATAGCCTCTATTACACCTTGAATAATTTAAATTTCAAATAAGTGATTCTGTTTTTTTTTATACAAAAAAAAAATGAAAACTTCTTCCTTTTTCCTAAAATTAAAAAAGTTCTTATTTGTAATAGGGATAAAAATGCATGTGTCTGACCATTTGTACATACATACATACAAACTGAAAAACCACGAGTAAAAAGATTCCGTTAAAAGACTCCACTCTGTTATCGAAGGAGTTATATTACTTATATATAATGGATATATTTTTAATGTCTGGTGTAAACTATAAATATCTGTAGACCACCTGAGGTCTGCAGCTGTACTAACAGCTTATTTTCTACTAGATGATAAAATCTAATACAAAATAAGCCGTCAATTGACGGCTATATAACTATGTAGAATGCAGTAGAGAAGAAGTGCTTCGGAAGAAAAACTAGTAATAGTAGTAGACCGTATTGCAAAAAAAATTGAAATCTTATTGCTTTTTTGTTTAAGGGTAATACATCCTCGTCTAAGTTATATTGGATGTATATTTTAGACTGTTGCCTACTACGACTTTAAAAAATATTAATAGTTTACTACAGATATAAAAATTCATATCAAACAATCAACAAAAAAACAAAAAAAAATTTTTTTTTACTATAGTGAATCACTTATAATATATTTGGAAAACTAAATTTTAAACACAGACTTATTGACGTTTCTGAAATGTACAGGATTTCGTATTTTGCTTCTCTTTATATCGTACTTAAACTATAAAAATAAAAATATTGATTACTACAAATTGGTTTACTGATCCATATTTCAATATCAGTTTTTTTATCAGACTTGTATTTCTCATACCATATTTTTCAAAACGCTTTTATGTACAGACCTAATATATACATTTTGTTTTACTGAATAACCAAAGACCTACAATACATTTGCCTACAGTATTTACTTCCCGTTATTTTATTCACAAATAACTATTTCAAAGTGTAATTATAATATTAATGAATAGAGAGCGAGGTTCCCCCTGTACTAGTCTACTTTTTGTGTCTCACCTCAGAATACAACAGTCACCTCACAATACAACAGTCACCTCAGAATACAACAGTCTTTTAATATTTAATCATTAATAGTAATTTATAAATATTTTTACACCTAGTTTGCCTAATTTACAATATACTAAACAAATATCTAAAATTAATATTTTAATACGTACAGTTTCTATTTCAGTATTAAAGAGTTCGGCAGAACAAAAAAAAAGAATGAATTAAGATGACGGGAACTGGAAAATGTTAGAATGCTTAAAATGGTATACAAAAATAAAATTAGAAAAAATAAAACAACAAAAAAGTAAGAAAATATAAAGCCGTTACAATAAAATGTGTTTAAAATATGGTCATAAATGCAAATTATAAAGAACAACAAAAATCCATTCCGGCGGGAGTGACTGACGTCAGCGCCATATTTAAGGATTATTTTTTGACTTTCTACTGATTTTTTGCTACGGACATAATATTTATTTAAATATAGTATATGTCTTTCTATATAGGAAATCATCACGTGAGTAAAATTAACGTTTTTGAGTGTTAATTCAAAATTAATTTTCTTAAATTAATAATTTAATTATTTACATCTTACAAAAGCCCTCGAGCTCGTGCTCGCACGCTTACCACAAAATTAAATTTTGCTGTTTATATCTACAGACTTAAATACACAAAAAATATAGATATTAAATATTTTTACATATAAAATAATTATTAGCACAAGTGCTAGAATGTGCTGTTTAGAAATGTAGAGCCTAGATGTAGACTGTAGCTTTAGATTGTATACGAGCTGACGTGACCTACCGTTCTAGCCACTAGACTACCGAAACTTATACTTATTTCTGAAACCCTAATAGTTCCTTTAAGTTTTCGTGTTTTGTAGATTCATTAAATAAATTTTCTAAAACGGTTAGATTGGACAATTAAAAAAAAAACTCATGTTAGAGTTTTGATTTATGTACAATTGTAATCCCTTTAACAATATTAAATACTTGACGTAATTTAACCAGCGGATCGCAAACCAGGTTAAATAAATGCATGCAGAGGAGCATATTTGTATTATTTTTTGATAATATATATTTTTTAATGTATCAAAACTAGCTATTGCCACCTACTTCCCATGTGCCTCTCGCCCCCACCTCTCAAAATGTATACAAATCTGTAGATTTGTTGTATTTCCCGGTAAAAAATAATCCTTTTACGGTTAACTATTATATTTTTTTTTTACATACATAATGTTAAAGTAACCACGCACGTTAAAGTTTATTAGTTCACGTTCAGCAGTTAAGCAGTTCACGTTCACGTTCAGCATTTTTTGTTGCATATACTGTAATTATAGTCCAAACAAACCTGTGTTTGATTTTTTTTATTTTATAAGTTTTTATAAATAATTGGCTGTGGCTCTTTAACACTACCATTTTTTCTCGACTGATAAGATTTACTCGCTTTAAGAAATGTGTTCCAAATAATAGAGTCTTAACTGTATTGGTTTTAAAATAATAAACTATCTTCAATCCTTGCATCCTAAAAGATAAATGAATTTTTAACAGCATAGAATCTTAATTTATTTAAACAAGACTATAAACGGCTAGACAGGGCTTGGATAAATAAGACGATAAATCTGCATTCGCGTGGGCTTCAGTCTTCGTACAGACAGTTATCTCCCATCTTTTATATACTTAGCTTGACGCTACGAAAATTAAAAAGACTCCTACATTTATAATAGTTTCCAACTAATTAAATATATAATCCTTAATTGACTTTAAATATATATTTATGAATACGGAAATGAACGTCTCTGACTATATATTATTAAATAAATGTGGGTATTAAAGCACAGTCATACCGACAACTTTTATTGATTTTTCTTACTAATTCCTTTTTTTTTTCGCTGGTTCAATGAGTTTCTAGGCCTTGTGGCGGATGGAGTGGACGCTAAATAGTAATGTGAAGATAAATATATATTAGCGACTTTTTCGTTCCATCCTCGGTAGTTCTATCCTTTTTATCACACTGAATAAAACAGAATTAGCTACGCAGGATTGGCTTAAAAAAATATATGTATAAACTATGACATTTCACAATTTTCATTCTCTTGTATAATAAAGCTTATTTGGCAATACATGAGGGGCTGAAAATAAAATAATATAAGTTTTTGATACATAAAAAAAACATCTTTAAGATTTTGTTAATGCCAAAACGTCTTATCAACCCGATAAATATGACAAGGCGGGTAACAACACGGTAGCTCAGATAGTAGAGCGACGGGAACAGTATTAAAGAGGTCGCTGGTTCGAGTGTTGTCCATTTTTAGGAATTCCTCACTCTGTTTTAATTGAAAATAAGCAACTAGATAGCAAACATATTCAACTGGTTTCCTTAGTGTCATTATGATTTCTACTCTCTACATAGATTCATTTACCTCAAAATATATAATTTATTTGATTTTTAAATGAATACATTTTTAAAATATCCAATCCTCATCTTCTCACAAAGCTACCCTCTTTTTTTTCTTATCCTATCTTTTTAAGTATTGACTTACATGGCTCACAACAATCATACACTGTAAAATGTATTTGTGTAAATTAATTTAATAATTTATACAAATACATTTAAAATAAATAATGAAGTGATACTCAAAAATATTTTGAATTCAATAAGAATCGAATAGTCTTACTAAACATTGGGCTTAAGACTTGATGAAAAGTCGAAATTTATTGAAATTGTGAGGGCCCTTGTTAAGTCTTTTCAACTTCGGCTTTGGGTTGGTATAATCAGGGTTTGTATAAATAAAGAGGATACCATTTTAATACAACAGATAAAAAATAAAATTGAAATATTTTATATTAAACAGAAATCATGTTTTAAGCAAGAGAGCATTTGTCGAAACCACAAATGAACCAAATATTCATATAATGAAATAGTAACAAGGCAAAATCTTTAATTAAATTAAATATGAAAAAAGAAAATACAAAGTCCTAGTGTTGTGTGTGCATTAATGATAAAAGATATTTTCCGATTGGCTTATATTAAAATATATATAGATATAGATAGATAGTCATTGAAGTAACTATCTATTTGTAATACTTAATTCAAGATTTAGTAAATAATTTAATGCGAGTAAAAGAATCGAGAGTGGTATTTCAAGATGGCCGCTCTAGGCACTTCATGATCGCTTTTCTCTACCTCCGTGAGAGGGAGAACGACACGGTAAAGCTAGATAGATAGTCGTAAACATAAACTAAAAAAATAAACATAAACTAAGAAAAATAATCTCCATAAACTAAAGATGAACACTAAAATAAATGGTTTGTTTTTAGTGGAATACATTGTAATTAGTTTGTCTGTGTAAGTCTGGCGACAGCGGAACACATTTATATGTGCCACTCCATATGTTTTTTTCCACTCTATATATTTTATTCCGATTTTTGTCAATAAACAATATTTTTAGGCATAAATGAAAGTTTTTAGGAATTAGGTAGGACAAAAATTAACGACGATATTAAATTAAAAAAATATTTTATTTGCGTGTTTTTTATAACAGCATAATACCTTAAGGCTGCAATTAAAACTAAAATGCATTTTTTATAATTTATAATGTGTTTTTTTTATAATGTGAAAAAAATAATTCATGGCAGTGTTCATATGACGTCCATATAATATTCAGCTATAATTATACAGTTGCATAAATTGCAGTTTTCAAACATCATACATACCTAATGCAATTCTAGTAGGCTGACGTTAGAATTCAAGGATTCTAATTGAACGTAGTTTGTGTTAATAAAAATAACTTCTACAAGTACGTATTGCTAACGAAATAACAATTTTAATTTAATAACTATTTGATAATTTTATATTTCATTATTCTTTACTACTATTACCAATGTGTTATTAATAATGTCTCATTAAAAGTCTGAGTTTAGTGCTATTTCGATATGAAAGTTAAATAAATATAAAAATTCTAAAGACACCGTCCACTTTTTATTTCTCGTAATAAAAAAAGAAAGCGTTAATTACTAGTTACGTTTTAATTTTTTATTACATTTCTCGCACTCTTCATATAAAAGCGTATTTTAGTAGCGCCTGTATTAATTTAAACATAATTCTTGAGAAGATGGCGTCTTATATAAAAAGGAAGTTCTTTAAAAATCCGAAACCTACTCAAAAGCAAGAGGTTAGGTGACTTCTATCTACAATATTTATTTCATTCATTCATTCATTAATTCGAAGGCATTTGAGATAAGGTTAATTTATTGTATATATATATATATTTCTGCAGGCCTGCACATACTCTCTGGCAGACTACGACGCAACATTTTGGCTTCCCAACAAAATTTTAAGCGCTTATTTTCTTAAACTAGATCTTCAGGAAGTTCAACAGACTACGTAATATGTTTAGATAATTAAAAAAAATACAGATAAAAAAAATCAAATGTTATACCTGCAATGTTATAAAGTGTGATGAAACTATACTGTCGTTCTAGAATTTTCGGGACTGTGATATTCTGGTTTATGATGAGCCACGTTATCATGGCCACAGTCCTCGAGAGCATCAGTATGATTATGACAGGATCTGGAGGCACCCTGATAGAGCTGTTCACGATGATGCCCTGTGTGGGATACCTCTTAGTTGGTAAATATTTCCCATTTTCATTGATCACTAAAGAAATATAAACATTTATTGAATTGTATAACCTCATATCAATCACTATTCCATCAAGCTACAAATAACAAGCAGTCAAGAAATATTAATATCAAAGTCTAAAACTACTTGAAGGTAATAAATAAAAAGATTCAAATCTGGTTTTGAATTTGTCAGTATCCTAAATGTAACAAAAGTTTCTTCTGTCTTCTTAAATCATATTTTTACTTTTTGTTCGATAATTGGTCCTCAGGACTATAGAATCTTAAATGTTCTAATAGCCATGTCAAAAACCTATAAAATCAAGCGGTTCAAACCCATCTACCAAAACCTCGTAACCGAGCTAAGAAACATGTGGCCGGTGGGGAAAGTTACAGAAGAGGAGCACCATATAATTGTTGACAGTCTTAAAAGTCTGCGGCATGTGATGAAAGGTAAAATTGATGTATAATTCATATATATTAAATAATCAGCACGAAATTTTGGAAAATTTCAGCGGAAGCATGGAACAGAGGTGTGGTGGTCCTGTTCTTCTAAAAAGTTGATAGCACCTTGCTAAAGAATTACAGGCCCATCTCGCTTCTGAGCCATATTTACAAGCTTTTTTCAAGGGTCACCACCAATCGTCTCATGAGCAAGTTTGATGACTCCCTTCCGCCTCCCAAAAAAGCGGGTTTCCGAAAAGGCTTAAGTGACATAGCCATATATACGCTATGGCAGATACACAGAGGAGTGTAATCGACCGTTTTTCTTAGCGTTTTTGAACTATGAAAAAGCCTTGGATTCAATAGAACGGTGGCAGGTGCTTTAGCCTCTCCAGACGTGCCAAATTGACATATCGGTACATCGAAGTGGTGAAGTTTTTGTACAATAACGCCACCATGTCGATTCGAGTACAGGAGCATTGCACAATAAATTGCATCGCATCATTCTATTGTATTCAATAATTGTATTTCAAAGGAGACAGGCCTCTTACCTCAAAGTCAAAGTTATGTCAAATATCCTTGTCAAATGTACTATTTAGAATTCCTAAAATTGGTCTGAAGTACCTGAAGATTGATGCCTAATACTAGGAGGATTAAATATGACGGTTTCACATGACTTTAGCCTCAGTTATATTTAGTATAACTGTTCACATTTAAACTCATTACATTCTTTTCATACTCTTTGCTTGACCATATTAAGTGATTAATCATATAAAACATCTCCATTTAGCGTATTGCACCTGCAATTTAGGACTCGGTGCCATCTACTTTCTGCCGCCCTACATCTCACTCATAAAGGAAATGGCCGGCTACAAACAGGAACAGCGCTTGTTGCCCTTCTTCTACTGGTTCCCATTTGATCCTCTCCAGGACAATATATATGAAGCTGTCATGGTTCTACAGACTTTTCATTGTAAGAATCTATTCTTATTGGTAGTTTCAGAAATCCAAAAATATAATTAAGTTTTGTTTTTCTAACTAGGATCGTTATGTACGAATTATTTTATTCACCAACTTTTATTAACAAGGTAAATTAATTGTGCTCCAAAAGTAATGTACTTTATCTCATTTAAATAATATCTATTTGGCTGTATCTACTATTTTTTTTTCTTTCCAGGTTTCTGTACGATTGGATTCATGGTGTCTGGAGACGTCTTATTTGTTCTTTTTCTTAGCCATATCACAACCCAGTTTTCTTTATTAAAAGTTACAATAAATAAAATGATCTACGTTACAATTGATAACCAACTTGTAGATTCGTACCCACTTGGTGAGTTATAATTGTAAAAAATAAAAACATCTATTGCAGTGTCTGATAACCTACCTTAACCTGCTAATAACTAAATAGATATTAAACAATATTTTTTTATAGTTATTTATTGGGGCAGTCTCGAATCTTTTTTCCAAAATCATTTTTTTACTCATACAAAATATAAAATTTTTCTCAACATCCGTGTACATTATTTTCATGATCCGCGGACAATAAAGAAACCAACATTTTTACTAACATTAAGAGTTTCATTTCTTGTTTAAAAATATATGAAGTTTTCTGCCGATGTTCTAAGCCTTCGAAATTTATTATAATTATTTTGTAATTATTTAACATTAGTCTGTATTTATTTTCGTAATAAAAAAAACTAAAAAAATTAATGTAAAATAACGGAAAAGTTTTGTTTCTTGTTGTCATAAATATGAATTAGTTTCGTTAAATAATAAACAAATTACAATAAACGCCACGAACGTTCATGTTTCTGAATATTCTAGTAATAACTTTTTTCCAAAAAATTAGTTTTTAGAGTAAAGGTGGATATATTTATACTTAATAATTACAGGAGCTTATAGCAAAGAACAGCACTTGAATAGTAACGGGCAGGGTACGACCAATGGAGAAATGGAAGAAAATTTGGAGGAAAAACTCGTCAAAATTATCAACCGTCATCGAGATTTAATACGGTATTGTTTATATTTTAAATCTACTGTAAAACTGACTATAGTGTGATCTGCTTTATAGTGAGTTTTTTTGTAATATTTACACATTTTAAAAACCAATGTTTTGTTTCGTAGTATTTTTTTTAGAAAACACCATTTATAATTCAGTCTAAAAAAATAAAACTTAAGTTAACAAGTCCGGTTAACGGAGAATTACCAACTTTGTCCTGTGTATAAGAATTCAATCACGGACAACAATTCAACTAAAACTCCATTCTTTGGGAATTCTTTTTTTTAATACATTTAATTCTTTAATATATTTGCAGATTGGCAGAGGACGTTGAAAATATGTACAGCTTCTCTCTTCTCGTGAATGTCATAAACAGTTCGATTATTATTTGCTTTTGTTTGTTTTGTGTCACAGTGAGTATATTTTGTGTAGATCGATTCTTAATAATAGAGCCATAAAATATATAAGAGCTTGTCTCCATGTATTGATAAAGAAATTAAGTAACCTTTGAACCAGAGTGACATAAAATCTATTTAGCAAATTTTGCGTAACTTGGTACAATTACGTTTAGAATAAGATACAATGATAATAAGTGATATCGCATTAATAAAACGTGATTAAAATTTGTAGTTTGTTGAGAAATGGAACGAGTTTGTATACAAAGTATTTTTGACTGTAGGAATTTTGCAAATATGGATTCTCTGCTGGTACGGACAGAAGTTACTCGATACGGTTTGTTTTTAATTACTAATTAGATACTTGCTTATTGTTTGCTTGATATCACGTACATTACTAATTATGAGATTTCGCCAAGAGTTCTCCGCCAAGTTTCATTTAAACTTTTCCTTTTATTCTTATCCGTCATTTTCAGAGTTCAGGTATAGGAGATGCCTTGTATAACAGTGGGTGGTACACTGCATCACATAAAATTAAGAAATCTATACTAATTATGATCCATAGGTAATTATAATTAATAATATTTATATTGAAAATGTATATTATTATACCTATATTGTTCCATAAAATGTTTCAGATCACAAAGGCCGGTGTACGTAACTACGTTTGGTTTTTCAATATTATCCTTGGAGAGTTATGCGACGGTAAGTACTGAGCTTAGTCTTAAAGTTTATTTTATTTATAAATCATAAATAAAATTAAGTTAAATGATAAATAACAGATTAGTCTGATTCAGTAGACAGGACAATTATTTATGAAATTCACAGACTGTTTTCTCGAGTCTGGGTGTAATGTGTCTGTTATTTTTGGCTGTGAAAACTCCCGCTACACATCGGTAATATATTCTGTAATGCGAACGATATTTTTTTTAAGTCGGATCTACACCTCTTACTAATACTATCCTTATCCGGATTGTATGTATACCTAATCTTCGTTAAAATTATAACTCTTAACCCTAAGTAATAATCCTTATCCTTTTCTTAATTTTAATTCTAGTTTTCATACTATTGAACATATCCTAATAATGTTTATAAAAATCATAAACTTAATTCTCAATTCAGCAGAACAATTTAGTGTAACATAATTGTTGCTTTAAAACTTGTATGCAAGATGCATTTTAAGGTGTCAAGTAAGCAACTGTTGGAGTTTATTGTTAGATGTGTACGTAGCAGTGACTGTAGTTTAAGACATATTTATAAACAAATTATGGTTTAAGTAACATAACCTATCAATTTCAGATTCTCAAGACGTCGTGGTCATACTTTACCTTAATGATAAATATGTATAAAGGCTAAAAATAACGTATAGAAGAAACTATTTCTCACTCAACACACCCACATATACATATATATATATATATATGTATATTGTTTTCACTCACACTGAAGTTTGAATATTACGAAACACAACAAACAGACACCTTAATCAAATATCAACAATGAAAATCTGTAAATTTGAGTTTTTCTGTTGTTTTGCTTTTCGTTTGCATTTTGCGGTAGGATGAATAAGAGATTCCGTTGCATTTAACAATATGTCTAATAAAAGAAACAAGGAATTGCAAAACCAGGAACGTGAGAAAAAAGAACTAAAATCAGGCAGCGACAACAATTCAGACTTTGATTTGGATGAAAACTTCATCGGGGACAAAGTAATTTTATAAAATAACCTAAAAATATTGTCAGAATAAATAGATATTCAATATGTCGATATAAGTACTAAATATTGTAAAAAAAACTGCATGAAGAAAACAATCCAGAGGATTAGGACTTCCATGGTATTAAACTACTTTCAAGACAACTGGCCTTAAAATCTAAGGAGGAATTATTTGTTTTTTTTTTTATTAGCATGGTTGAAGATTTCTCCCTTTCTCCCTATATCGCTATTTTTTACACCCTTAAATTACGGTCAATAGAAAATTAATAAGAAAAGTGAGAGATTTCATTCTTCGATTCATCAGATTATTATTTACTTATTATTTCTCTATTGATTTCAAAAACGTTCATCCAAGCGTCATGGTTCACAACGACTATTTAAATTGCGAATAAAACTTCTAATCTTTATTTACTTATACTAAAAAATGATTAACCCCATTTATTAAATAATATTAATAAAAAAAATATTTCCTTTTTTTTATTCATATCTGCGATTAAAGATTTTTTTAAACTAAAGATTGTCTTTTGTTTTCTACTTTAAATACCTAGTTATTAACCTTTGTTCATCATAAAAAAACTAATATAAACAAAAAAGTATTTGTTTCGGAAACACAGTTCCTTTTGCAGTCTTCGTGTCTGCTGATCTGATGTATTTATTTTCTGACACTTGTACCTTTCAGATTAAAAGAATTGCTTATAAAAGAACAAACAGCTTTTATTTATCTACCATACAAATCCCATAACTCCTATTGACGAGAGTATCTTATGATGGAAGCGATTATGTGTCTGTGGAATTTTGTGAATAGAAGATCTTTATTCTCTACCACACATATCTTATGATGTGTAAGTTTATGATAAAATCTATAAAATCCAAATTTTTGAAATTTTTGAAATTTCAATCCCTAATAAATATGAGAACACAATCATCCCCAACCTTTTATTATTATTTTTGAACTTTTGGAAGTTAATTGCTAAAGGGGAGGATGAGGGGGGGTTTTGTGGGACTTTCACCAAACACTAAATAAGCACCAAAATAGGCACAAAGCCAGTAAGATTCAGTGGATGGTTTCTGCTCCACCCAAGTTTGCCACACCAGGCGATCCGCCAAAAGAAGGGGACCCATCCACGAAACCGACAAGCCTCTACCGCCAGCCACGATGGTCAGCCGAGACCAGCCAGAAAGAAGCATAAGTCGGAAACCCACCACGCCCAGACCGATCATCGTCAAGCGCAAACGTGGCGTCGCACTCGACAACGACCAGCCCAAGCCCGTCGCCGCAGGAAAGGCCCCGAAAGGCAGACCACCGCGCGTATTCTCCTGACAGCCATGAACCGAGCACGAACCCTCATGGCCGACCCCCACCGCGCTGGGTGCTAGCCAACGATTGATAAGCCCCCGAATGAAAAACCACTTCCAATGCCACCGGACGAATCCGAATGGCATTGATAACGGACAGGCATACGAGAACGTTCCCGAGGTTCCGAGGAGGTGTGTTTGTTTTTTATCGTGACGCATTTCCGTTTGATGGAGTTTCAAATCACAACGATTCTGACAGAGTTTCACTTGAAAAAAGATACGCAGCTTTCTGCTCTTTCATGAGGATGTATTTCGTATACCGTACGCAATAATTAATGTGTACATGTTTATGGCTTTTATACTTTACATTACAAATTTCTAAATTAAACCCGAAGTTTGCTTTGCAAATGCTTTGCACTTATCGGGATCATCGTAAGACGAGATGCAAGTGTCTGTCAATAAGTTAGTTAATTAGTCATCTACCTCCAATGGTTCCTAAAATTCCGGGCATAGAGTTCAGGGTGTACACACGTGTACGCTCACAGACAGTGATCAGTGATCTTACAATAACACAGAACTCGTCTGCTCCATCAGCCATTGGTGCTGCGATATACGTGACCGGCCCACTGCCATTTCAACTTGCTGATCCGACGAGTACGAGACGAGAATGTCGGTAACTTTAGTTCTCTTACTAATACAGTCATTTTTGATTTTATCCCTGAGATATCTCCTTGGTTCTCGGTGTCCTCGGTCTGTGGCTGATGTGCGTTCGATGAGTTCAATCGTCCATAAAATTTCTCAACCTCTTCAAAGATCTGAAACGTAAGTGATTGGCCGTCTACTGTTTTAAGATTCCCCAAAAGGATTCTTCCAAGCGGTTTTTGGAAAACTTTGGACCCGATATTCTGCTCAATAAGGATTTTGATAGATATTGATTGAAAGAATGAGTTTTCATATCCGCTTGGATAGAGCTCGATACCGGTAATATACTTGTTTAATTTTTGAAGGAGAACAGACTGTTTATTATTTGATTTAGGAGATGGAATAGAAGAAATCGTTCGCAATTGTTAATTATTAAATATAGCTTAACAAATAAATACAAATATATAAATACAAATATACACGCAATCATTTTAATATCGTGTGAAACACTCAATTCACTCCCCAGTGGTCATTTGATGGACGTTCATATAATTAGTGAACCATAATTACATACGTAAATTGCAATTTCCAAACATAATAAATACCTAATGCAATTTCATTAGACTGGCGTTACAATTCGAGGACTCAAATAGATCGTAGTTTGTGTTAATATTAATTATAACTGAATATTACAATCGTTCTAAAAAATATAATAACTATTTTATAATATTAACGTTAATTTTTCATTACAACTAATACCAATTACATATTCTTTAATCAAAAATATTAGCCTTGTGCTATTTTTATTACAGTTATACAACAGAATTAAAAAAATAAGTCACCATCGACAATTTTATTCCCACATAAAAAGCAAAAAAGCAGCGTAAAGTAGTAACACTGCTTGTCGGAGCTATTAAAAAATTACGCGTCCCACGATTCGCTCTCATATCAATGGTAGGGATGTATATATTATAAAAGAACTTGTCACATGATACGTACGTAATATAAATTGATTTAATGACAAATTTAAAGCCTTATTAGGGGGCTTATATGTGTAAAGTGGCAACAACTATATTGTGAAGTCAATGAACATCTTTTTTTAATGCAATTATTATTTTATTTGTAGGTTGTAATTAATTTGTTGTTTTATTAAAGAAAATATAATTTTATTGTCCTGGGAAAACCACTATAGAGGGTG
Source organism: Dircenna loreta (assembly GCA_963555665.1). NCBI lineage: Eukaryota > Metazoa > Arthropoda > Insecta > Lepidoptera > Nymphalidae > Dircenna > Dircenna loreta. The sequence goes on along the minus strand of OY743099.1, from coordinate 10,406,732 downwards.
AAAAATAAGGTTGTTTTCAACGCGCCAATTCTTTAACATGGCGCTCACGTTTAAAATCACTTTGCCATGATGGACTTTTCTTGTTCTTTATAATTTGCATTTATGTTTTTAAACTTAAACCATTTTTTGACTACATTGTGACTCCCGTATTATATTTTCTTAGATTAAAGTACCATGTTTTCTATTACAGAAGTGTTATTATGATTTTCTTCAGACAATAAATGCTTACAGCGACACAATATTAACAAAAGTATATCACAATCGAGCTGTTTATAAAATTCACGAGAAGAGGACGGGTAAAATTTCTCAATATATTTTGCCAATCTAAAATTATATTACAGTATTTTAAGTATTTTCAATATAAACTTCACAGAAATTTGATATCAGTATATTTTATATCAGCTCAAAGTTAGGGATTCCTTTAATCAACCTGATTTATTGACTTATGTTTTCGTTCTCAGATAGAATGGGTTGTATTTTAGAAAAATGGGTTGTGTTTTAGGTAAATCACCAAAAAACCAAACATTTTTTCCCTACATTAGTAAACGTCACGAGGTTTTCCTCCAAATTTTATACATTTCTTTATCGTTTATATTCTGATCGTCTTTGTTAGAGAACTGCTCTTTGGTATAAGCTCGAGAAGATATCACTTAAAAGTAAATAATATAAATTTTGTTCAAACAGTATATTAAGTATTTCGTGATGGGTTTTTTAATAAATAAACATATAATTTATAAATCAAAATAAATCATAAATAACTTTATATATTTCGCATAAAAACAATACTTCTGTACTAGTCGTCTTGTGATGGTGAAATATTTATTATTTTGACGTCAAAGCATACAAAAAAGTGTGTGTCAACCAGATGGAAATTCAATGTTTTACTTTAATTCAGCTCTTACTAGGGTGGAATGCTGTAATTTATCGGACATTTCAAATACAGTATCTTTATTATAACATTTTGTCTGATTGTAACTTACCAAATGGATACAATTCTATGAGTTGTTTTACTATCGATAAGGCAAACTGGGCCATCGGTAACACGTCTACAGATTATATAAATCCAAGGGTCAAATGGCAACCAGTAATAGAAGCGTAGCAAGCGCTGTCCCTTTTTGAAGCCAGGGGACACCTGTATTACGAAGATGTAGGGCAACGGAACGAAGATGGAACCGAGTGCCACATTCCACGAAAAGTATCCTAAATGGAGATTTTTTAATTATAAATCATGAATAATAAATGGCCACGTAAGGGGGAAGTATAAATAGGATGTAATGAGATGAGTCTTAAGTTTATCATGTGGAATACTTCGGCTACTTCAAACCAAATTTATTGAAGTGAAATATTTTCTAAAGATATTATGACATATATATAAAAATTATATCTGTCCTCAGTTCTAACCGTCCAAAACATTTAATAAAATGTCAAATTAACCTACTCATAATTACATCATAACACTATCTCGTCAATACGTAAATAAGTATGAGATACAAGTGACTGTAAAGTCAACTCTTATGTACGGCTAGTTAAGTCTCAATGTTACTCGGATACTGAATGCTGCCTTAGCCTTAGCCTTAAAGTGTTGACTGAAATATATCATAAGAACATTTCTTACTCATCAAACACAATTTTCGTCGATCCGCCTTTTATTAGGAGACCATTGATTCCCTAGAGGTGGAGTCAACCCGATGTCACTTCCGCTGGCTTCTTCTACCCATGTTGAGTTTCAAGAGGCTGCACATTTGATTGCCACTTTGGGCCTTATGAACCAAGCTCCCGCAAGGAGCTGTGTACAGCAAAGAGTGGCTCCTGCGGTATTGAACATTACGGACTCTCAGGTAGGGTGGGGTGTGGAATGTCATTCATCTTGCTCCATGTGGGTTGTTGGAGTGCACTTGGTTGAATGCGTTCGGAGGCGGTCGCGGATGCTCGCTAGCCTCGTGGTACATTTTGGCTGACGCGGTGTATTGCCGCCGTCGTCCGGTCCGTTTCAGGCCTCTTTAATGGGTCTGGGCGGTGCGGCCCGTGTCAACCGCCCTCCCCTTTTTGTGGGATCGAGTGTGCAAACAAAATTGCAGCTATCTTACTCACGGTTCTTCAAGCAGATGTAGAACAATTATTGCTAACGGTATACTTCATCAAGTACACCGTAGGTAATAATTATTTTGTACCGGGCAACCTCATTTCTTAAAAACGATATTTTTTTAACATCGTGGAAAAATACATCCCTGGTGTGCAAATAACTAATAAACTATAATTATACAGTTGCATAAATTGCCCATAACAAACATCATACATACCTAATGCAATTTCAGTAGACTGACGTTAGCGTTCAAGGATTCAAATTGAACGCAGTTTGTATTCATAATTGTTACTACTACAAATTTAATTAATAATTTTTAATTCATTATAAAGGCCATTTGATACTGTTATAATTTATTACAAATTCTATATAAAGGAATTAGATAAATAAAAAATCTAAATAAAAAATTGTAGAAATAATAAATCTAAAGACAGCGTCTACAGTTTTCTCCTGACATAATTAAGAACAAATCTTTAATTACTTGTTAGTTACATTCAGTTTTTCAATACATTTGTTTCGCTCTTCCTATAAAAGCGTACTTTACTAAAGCTTTTGATAATTTTAACATAATTCTTGAAAAGATGGCGTCTTATATAAGGAAGTTCTTTAAAGATCCAAAACCCTCACAAAAGCAAGAGGTAAGTGACTCTTACATACAATATTAATTTCATCATATCAATTATAAGGAGCACTGCTGTACGAAGATAACGAAAATTGAGCTGAAGATATTTTAATGGAGGGGGTACATATTCGTAGAACATATTCTGGCATATGTACGTACGTACGTAGAACATATTCTGGCATATGTACGTACGTACGTAGAACATATTCCAATATATTTATATATTTTGTCGCCAAAAATCAAACCCAACGAAATCAATAATCAACGCTGCACTCGATTTACGAACGTATATCAAATAAGGTTTATTTATTGTTATGTATTGTAAGTTTTTCGTAGGACTACAAATACTGTCTGACCGACTACGACGCGACATATTGGCTTGTGAACAAAATTCTAAGCTTTTTGTGTCTTAGACTAAATCTTCAGGAATCAGACAACAGTAAACAAACAAGGTAGGATATTTAGATAATATAACATTTTCAAAAAAAACAAAAATTAAATTGAATATCAACAATGTTATTGAGTGATGAAGGCAATTTAATTTAATATCGGCAATGTTATTGAGAGTGATGAAATAATACAATATTTTTTCTAGCATTTTCAAAAATGTGATATTCTGGTTTGTCATGACCAATGTTTTAATGGCCGCAGCACTCGAGATCATCAGTATGATGATAACAGCATCTGGAGGCACTCTGATAGAACTGTTCACGATGATGCCCTGTGTTGGATACGTCTTAGTTGGTAAACATTTACTATTCTCATTGAATACGAAAAAACTATTAGATTTATTCAATATATTGTATAATTTCTCATCAATCACTATTCCGCCTTTTGAAGCCACTAAGAGATTATAAAATTTTAATGTCCTAATAGCCATCTCAAAAGCTTATAAAATCAAGCGGTTCAAACCCATCTACCAAAACCTCGTGACTGAGCTAAGAAACATGTGGCCGGTGGGGAAAGTTACAGAAGAGGAGCACCATATAATTGTTGAAAATTTTAAAAATCTGGGATATGTTATTAAAGGTAAGTTTGTGATTAAAATTGTGTTGTATATGTTCTTCCAAAAACTTATATAGATTCTCAGAATTTTTTCCTATTAAAGCGGTAGTTCAATTGGCAAAAAAATATTGACGGTACGGTTTCCAAGAGGTCGCCGGTTCGTTTAAATAAGATATACATGGCTAAACATTAATACTCATCTTTATTATTACGTGAGTTTTCATACAAAAATCTTAATCTAGCTTACTTTGCCTGCACCGTGGCGCTCGGAACCATATTCGTTCTACCGCCCTACATCGCCATCATAAAGGTGTTAGCCGGCTTCAAAGAAGTCAAGCGCTTGCTGCCTTTCTTCTACTGGTTTCCATTTGACCCTCTCCAGGACAAAGTATATGAAGCTCTCATGGTTATTCAGAGTTTTCATTGTAAGTACCTATTTTTATTGCCCGTTTCAGCAATCATAAAATGGAGTAATTTATTATTTTGCTTTTAATGAACTAGTGTAAGCAAAAATGTAATTAGAATATTCTACAATAAAATTAACATCATTTATTACACTAAGGTAACATTCTCTATATTATATCTACCTTTTCTTTTCAGGTTTGGCTTCCACTTTTTTTATGTTGTCCGGGGACGTCCTGTTCTCTATCTTCATTAGTCACATCACTACCCAGTTTGCTTTATTGACAGTTACAATAAATAAAATGATATATGTCACAACTGACAAGCAACTCTTAAAATCGTATCCACTTGGTAAGCTATAATTCGAAATAATTAAAATAAACTATTAAATAATAATAAGCCACAGTAGTTTCTAGTAAGTAATAACTGAAAAGATATAGAACATTGGTTATTAATATATTTGCTTGTTAGCTACATAGTTACGATGATATATGACTGAATATCTTAGCGGTCTTTAAAATAATCTACCCTAGGAGAGTATTGGCTTTGTGAGAATTCTTCCCCGAGCCATCTTGGTCCATTTAAAAAAAAAATTATATATAATAAACTACTAAATTATTTTGCGAATATGTAGGTACTGTTTGAACTATACTGATACAAATATTTATACCTAATTTATCCTAATATAACCTAATATTTATACCTAATATCTTCAGGATCTTATAGCCAAGATAATAAAGATCAGGCTAAGAACAAAGGAGAATCGGAAAAAAAATTGGACGAAAATTTTGTCAAAATTATCCAACGCCATCGAGCATTGATACGGTATTATTTTATTAGTGGTTTATATTTTAAAGCTACTGTACCCAATGGTGTGATCTTCGAACTTGGAAGACAATGTTTTATTTTCCACTAAATTATTAAAAAAATACAAACCATTATTCTACCTTCAGAACGCATTTACATTTATGCAGGAAATTATCACTTTGTACTGACAAGAATTCTATCTCGGGCAAAAATTTAACTGAAAATCATACTTTTGAGATAATATCTGTGGAATTACTATTTTAAATACTTATAATCCGTTAATTATTTGTATTTGCAGATTGTCAAAAGATGTCGAAAATATATACTCGTTCCCTCTTCTCGTGAATTTTATAAACAGTTCGATTATTATATGCTTTTGTTTATTTTGTGTCGCTGTAAGTATTTTTTGTCTGCCACGAAGCGTAAATGAAAACGTAAATATAACTATTAACATATTTACTGTTACAATTTAGGCTACGGGTGTAATGTAATTATAAATTAGTCTACAGTATTAAATGTGATTTAAAATTTTAGTTTGTTGAGAAATGGAACGAGTTTAATTACAAACTATTTTTTATAACGGGCATTTTGCAAATATTTATTCTTTGCTGGTACGGACAAAAGTTACTTGATACGGTTTGTTTTCACTTAATTATTGCTTGCTTGTTTTGACGGAAATTATAAATAATGAATTTTCAGCCATGTTTTATTGCTTGTTTGCTTAAATTTTTTCTTTTATTATTGAGCATTTACAGAGCGCGGGTATAGGAGATGCTTTATATAATAGTGGATGGTACATTTCATCAAATAAAACCAAGAAATATTTACTAACTATGATTCATAGGTAAATATAATGAATAATATTGAAAATTTTAGTAGATATATAGTAAATACCTTTATTGACACATTAATTTTTAGATCACAAAGTCCAGTGTACATAACAACTTTTGGTTTTTCAATACTATCCTTGGAGACTTATGCAATGGTAAGTATCAACATATGTACTTTTCAAGTTCAATAGTTTTAAAGAGTCAATCACAAACAGATACAATATATAACGGAGTTCATTCTTAGAGTTATTCGTATAATTAATATTACCCGGTACAAACGAATCGGTCTGTTGGCTTATTAGTTAGTGACTCTGACTGCAGATCTAATCAGGTCGTGAGTTCAATTTCCACGCAGGATAATTCTTTGTGTGATACATAGACTGTTGTACTAATCCTATACAAATCCTTGTAGTATCTTTATCGAATACTTAAGCATTTTACTATTCAACATTTTGGTCCTAACCTGCTTTTTTATTTTCTCCTAATCATAACCCATCCTTCTATTAATCTGAATTCTAATCCATGTCAAAAACTCTCTAAATATTGAAATAATTATAATGCTAACTTTTGTTGTTACCCTATTCCTGATCTTTAATTTTACGCCGCACGAGTTAATTTTTAAATTGCATATTGTACAAGTTTAGACAGAAAATTTAAGATGATAACCTACAACTGTGTGTTGAGACGTCTGGGGAGTTAATTGTCGTTTTAGAACTGTTTTTAATCAAAATATAAATAAATTATTTAATAATTTGCAGATTCTCAGGACATCGTGGTCATATTTTACCTTGTTAATAAATATGTATGGAGATTAACAAAAGATCTATAGAACAATTTACTTTCTTTTCTTTTTGTTTTTTTTTCTAGAATAGAGAGTACTAAACAGTGATTAGTCATTAGACAGACATCGGTCGGAGTTGTCATTTTATTAGTTGATTTTAGTCTGTATTTGGTCAAATGTTTTAAGTTGACAGTTGACATTTCGTATTCTGTTGTTTTGCTTTTCGTTTGCATTTTGCGGTAGGTTGAATAAGAAATTCCGTTGCATTTAACAATATGTCTAACAAAAGAAACAAGGAATTACAAAACCAAGAAAGTGAGAGCGAAGAAGAACAGGAATCAGGCAGCGAGAAGGACTCAGACTTTGATTCAGATGGAAACTTCGTCGGTGACAAAGTAAGTTCAAAACATAACCTAAAAACACATGGTTCGAATGAATAACAATTAAATATGTCGAAACAAGTGTTAAATATTGTAAAAAAGGTATTATTTGTTTTTTATTTCATACACAATTTGAAAAATAAAGCATTATTTTACAAACGATAGTTAACAGATCTCGTTACAGTTACCAAGTAACAATGGTATCAACATCGAATACTTCATGTAACTGGAATAAATAACGATTTCTGAACATTATGTAATGTTTTCTAATTTCAAGGAATTGCAAGCAGACTTTGAAGGAAGAAACCCAGAGGACTGTGATTTCCATGGTATCAAACAGCTTTTGAGACAACTGTTTTTAAAATCAAATGTGGAATTAGGAGCCCTAGCCCAGATTATTATATGTAAGGCTTTTGAAGTATTATGTTTCATACCTCATGACATTTCACATATTATAATACAACAATTACACACTTAACAAAGCTAATAAAACATTATGATAAAATAGAAAAATGATTCACACAGTAACATTTAAAAATAAATTTAGTGTAATTAAGAAATTATTAAAAAATATATATTTTTTTTTATTATAAATTACTTTAAAAAGATGCATTAATATTGTAATGTTTCATTAAACAATTATAAAGATTTATATATATATAGCATTTCATTAATAATTCCTAAAAATTGTAGCTCAGAACTATATTGGTAGTGTGGTGAAGCAGTGCTTAGATGATGGAGTTGATGATGATGATGATGATGATGGCAGTGATGGAGTCTTTGGTATCACTACAGTTATAAACATCACCAAAAGAAAAGTAAGTTTCTGTTGATTTTTTATATTTAATTATACTTGAAATGTTTGGCCAATAGTAACCTTTGGATTTTATTTTTATTTAATTATGGACAACCAGTATCTAATACTAATGCTAAAATATGTAATAAAGTAGCTGTACAGCTTAAGAAGGTGTCACAGCGTGCTTGAGTCTATGAGACTAATTAATTAGGGATATTGTTGTTACCATTTCAGTTAAAACTTATTTTTTATTGAGCTCTTTTAAAACGTTTAACACATTCTTCCTAAAACTTTGAATACCATTAAAAACTAAAAAAATAGATATTATATGTTATGTAATTCACATTTTAAAGGAAGAACAAAGCATTAAGCAAATCAGGACTCTGCTAACCACACTGGCCAATGACAATGCTGATGACAGAACCAAGGCTCTCGTTAACAAAATACTTTCAGATGATGCCAACCATGTGGGTCTAGTGATAAATGAAAGGTAATTTTAGTTTTTTTTTTTATATTTTTGTTAAAATGATGTTACATTTATATAATAATAAAATAACTTTGTTTCAGAATTCTAAACATTCCAGCTGCTATTAGTGTACCTCTTTTCTCATCACTTCAGCATGAATTAGAAAAAGCATTAAAGAAAAATATGCCTTATGTATTCCAATATCTTGTGTGGATATGCAAAACATATAAAACTGGAGGTATAAAATAACAAATGCAATAGTTCAAATGACAGTAGTATCATTTTATATTTGCTTACAATGTTTACATTTTTACAGATGACGAATCAGAAGTACTTTTTGCAAATCAAGAAGAAAAACCTTTAGTTGAGGAAGCAATAGCCAGTTTTGATGTAGATGTGACTGAGCAGGCAGATTTATCTCAATGGGAGTATGACGGCGGAGCTATGACCCCTTGTAGGAAGGTAATTTATGGTTAATTTTCTTATGCAATATTATTAAAAAAATAAATATACTTCAAAAAAAAACTTTCATTAGTACATATGAATATTTAGTGAGTGAATATTATTAATTTGATCCATCTTTATTTTCAGATCCTGATCTTTGAAGGCAATAAATTCACAAATCTAGTAAGGCTTCTAAAGGAAGAGGTGGAAAATGCTTAAATGCTTCAATTATTGTATTTTTACTGTCAGCTAATGCCATAAAATACACTGTATGTATTTTTATATTTATATTATAATTATAATAAACTCGTAAGCTAAGCCTTTATTTGATCTTTCATTATTATTAATACATCTTTTAAGCCATCCTATAAGAAAAATCCATTCCAAATAAAAAAATATCAGATAAAATAAATCACATACATAAAAAATGATTCTTTATTAGTCAATACACTGCCACAATAGTTTCTAATAACTCTTATATATAGCTAAGGCATCCTTCATCATGAAGTCTCTGAGAGCACACAGACCCCTCAGTACTTTAGTATTATGATCCATTTTCTGGATGTCAGTTTCTGAGAGATTCTTGTCTTGTTGTAAGAAACCATTCACAGCATCTTCAGTCATCCAGTGTGTTGGTAGCTTGTTTAAGTTGAACTGAGAGGGATCGGGGTTGACTGGCATTGGTGTCAGTGATTTCTCCCAAGGCATTATATACTTTTGTTCTGAATGAAGACCTTCAATGTACCTGGGATTACATATTTTATATAAGTCAGTGGATTATTACAATATGAGCACTATGTTTACTAAGACACTATTGTGTTTACTTTATATAAACTAAAAGATATATTGAATCCAATTTTCAAATAATATTAATAGAAGCTTTACTATGGGACTATATAAGTGTTCAGTCATAACATTGTTACATTTAAAGCTGTGTACTTGACATCAAATACAACCACTTATCGGCCATTCCTAATGTTTAGCTATCTCTTGTCCTGGTCTAAAGATAGAAGATATATTTTTGTTCCAACCTTATAAAGTAAGTAACAGTATGCAATACACATTTCAATTAGATATATACTTTATGTTTGAATTTCCCATAATTAAATGATTTTATTTTGTCAAATAAATAGCACAAAATTGGCAGACAATTTTGTAAAATTAGTTTATTTTTATTTGAACAGAATTTCAAATAAGAAATAGATATTAAGCAACTACCTAACTCTTATCAATCTGGAATTTTGGGTACGACCGTCAGTGACCTGCATGCCCGACATCGTGTAAGTGGCCTGTTTACCTGATGTATGCCTCGGAGTGCGTGACGCGCTGCGCCCGCGGCGGCGCCGCCACGAACAACGGGTCCAGCCCCGCGCGCCCCGGGGGACCCTCCGCGCCCGGGGACGGCGTGTTGCGCGCCATCGGAGACATTCCCGACAGGGAGCCTGGATATATAATGATATTATATTTATATATATATAGGTCAAAAGTGTTGAATGTTTACCAAAAAATATAAATAGTTAATTAACATGAATGGTCCGAGATTTGTCCACGGTTTTTTTTTTCGATTAAAAAAAACAATAACCATACCTCCTGGAGACATCAAGCCACTGCGGAAGGTGGTCGAATACGGCTTTGGCGGCTTTTTGGAAGACGGAACGAAGTTTCTGAAAATAATATAAAACATAAATACAATTAATAAAACAACTATTTTAATGTAACATTAAAATAATTAGGTATTACAATTATAATCTGTATTGTTGGTATCAATAGAATATGCAATCGTTATACATATAACGTTTATATATAACGCTAAATTCAACTAAACCAGTACCGTCACGATAGCTCAGTCTGTAGAGCGACAAGGATAGAAACAAAAGTGACATATTTGAGTGCCTGTTCGTGTTGATAATTCTTTCACTTAAGTTATATTAATATACACTTATAATATGAACGGGGTACCTGGATCGCTCGTGCACCGCCATGGTCTTGCCGTTGCCCTTGTTGACGTGCAGGTCGCGCACGTGCCGCAGCAGGCGCGGCAGGTTGGGGAAGGGCGCCTGTCCCTTGCGCACGCGCGCGCACGAGCGCCACAGGCACGGGAACTCGCCGCCGCCGCGCACGTAGTGCTGCTGCACGTGACCCGCTGACGAACATGTTTATGGACGACTGTTATTGCGCGTGTTCGTTACACATACCGGCTGAGTTTGTTGTGTGGTTCTGCTCAGACCAGGGCGCGTTAAGAACTCTCGTAATTTTAAGAGGAGTATCCTTACAGAAGGACTTATTTCAAAAAGTATGGCAATAAAATAGCCCTCCTGACAATTTCATTTGACGGTCACAGGCGATCACTAGTATTATCAAAGTGGAAAAGATACAAATGAATATTGAGGTGGAGTCTCTGTAACTGTAATAACATAGACGGCATATACTACCTTTGTCGTTGGTTTCCACTTTAATAATTGTATATTCAATGTTTATACAGCTTAATGAATATTAAATATATTTGTGATAGTGATGTGTACCATACTCACGTTCTAGCTTAGTTTTCTTAGTTTCAATAAATGTTCCAATCACTAGCGGCATTAACAATAAGATACATGTAGAAATAGCAAAATAATCAACAATATATATACTCTGTAATATCAAGGTTCTTACTGTTTCCTCCGTCCCCAATACAGTGTTCCATACAGTCAGCGAGATCTTCGAACTGGTAGTCGCACGTATCCCAGGCACACTCGTACGTCATTTCCATTGGAATCTAGAACAAATTTAAATATTAAAACTGACAATAATCAGGCCTTTAAATATCAGTTACATCATTTTAAAGTCAAATTTGCATCATATGTACATATCACACTAATCTTGTATTATTATCTTATTATTTATGTGAGTAAAATAATGAGTGTTTTCTTTTCCAATTTTTTCATTGTCCATATTATATAAATTCTCAATGTCAGTGGAGTGTATGTCAGTGGAATGATATGTACTAAGCCAAGTATGAGATATATCTCTTTTGTATAAAAATACACCATTGCATATATATTATAGATGAATATGTTAATGAGGAATATATGTGTGCGTGTACTGACGTGCTGCGACAGCTCCCTCATCTCCTCTGCGAGTTTGGCGGAGGTCTCCTCGTTGCAGCGCGCGGCTCGCTCCTCCCAGCTCTGCTTGGTGGAGGCGGGTAGGGAGCGCCACTCGTTGCCCACTATGCGGGATATCTCGCCTGGGCATGACAATTGCGAATAAAAATATAAACCAACTAAATCGATAAAGTTGTTTCCAAGTGACGGTCTTTCATACATGCGTCAATTAATCAGAACTTTTAATTACTTTTTAGACGTATAGTTCAGGTAGACTAATATTGGAACTGCTTTTAGACAAAACAAGACATTTATTTTATTATACTCACCAAAAGTAGATTCTGGATTGTTAGCGACAATAGCTTTCCTAACTTCGCTGGAGTATAGTATGTAACCAGTGACAATCTTCTGTTTCTGTTCCTTCTTCTTTTTACTGCTGGCGGGGGTCGTCGTAGTTGTGCTAGAGCGTTCTTGACTCGACGTCATCGAAGGGTTATATGGGTTGCTGTTACCGCCTACAATTAATTTACTGAAGTTAAGTTTCAGGTAATAGTTAATATTCTACAATTATAGCCTCTTTTTTTAAATGAGACTGAAATGAATTTTAAGGTTTTAACCTCTTCTTAAAAATACGAGAACCCAATAAATTTTAATTATTATTTTTTAGTGGGATTGTATGTATAATAGATTTGACTTATAAACTTGAATAAATGAAGTTTTTTGTATGTTAAATTCAATTGAGAATGTGGTAAGGATGGTACCGCGCACCTATAGACAGCGGGGTGGCGGGCGAGGCCAGCGAGGAGTCGTCCAAAGAGTTCTCCAGCAGCAGTTCCACATCCTGGCTGCCAAGCGTCGTGTTCAAAAGGTTCGTGAACTGAGGTTTGCCGTCCTGTAATATAGTATTTTTTCTTTAACTATCATGTCAAATATAGTGAAACTAATTTGTTTGTTGTTGCAAAATAAAATATGTTCATATTTTAGTCATTGGAAAAGTAGTATGTTCTTATTATGTTTTGATTTTATTGCAGTTAGTTAAAATCTTAGAATTCCAAGTTATTACAGAAAAAATACTTTGTAATATTGTCTATGCCGAATTCTTTACGATGTCGTAGAGTACATAGACGAAAATGTCACATCAGTTAATTATATTCCATATAAACTACATAATAGCTAACCATAGAATCAGCATTCACGTTTGGATTGAACGGCTTCTGGTTGAAGGAGCCGGAGTGCACGTCGTGGTTGGAAGCCAGTGGGGGCGGACCAAGGGGCTTGGGGAAGTAGTAGATCTGAAATAAATATACACAAATTTACTAAATATTTTTTCATTAAATAGGATAAAGATATATACATTTTTAAAACACAATAAAATACACGAAAAATAAAACAAAAAAAATCAAATATGTATATAAAAATCAAATTAAATTTCATTAACAAATTGTATTGATTTTTAATTATTTTATTTCTCAAAATTACTCTGTCATTTCATTAATATTTATAGAATAATCTCACACTAAAAAACACTTTAAGTAAATTTCTCAAATCATTTGAAATTCTGAGTCCACTATTTCCAGCAGATATTGTCACAATACACAACCCACCTCGTCCACGGTGACGTCCTTGGTGTGCTCAAACTTGCGAAGTCCCGACTTTAGTTTCCGCGCCACTCTGTTGGACTCGTCGTAGAGAGACTCGCACACATATATGTCTGCTTCTGCGATCTCTGTTGGTCGAGCTACCAAAAACAACAATATCACTCTACTGCTCTAGCAATTGAGCTACCGTATCGCTAATAGCTAGATAGTTCAATTGGTATTGTGGTCGCCCAGAGGTCGCGGGTTCGAATCCCTGACCGTATCGTTTTATTTTACATTCTATATTTATTAAAATTTAAATAAGCTTTACATGGCTATACACATTTATAGATATAATTTTCAATAAATTTGTAAAATTTTTATAATTGAATTTCGAACACTAGTAGTACATAATGATTGTTAGAACGTGAAGGTGAAACGAATTTAAATGAATACTTACATTTGAGATAATCATCGTAATCTAGCACAGCACACTTGCCCACGATGCCCACAAGTGGGCTAGTATCATGCATCGTCGTTAGAAGCACCTCTTGTTTGTAGAACGGCTAAATATACAAAAAAAAAATATATAGTTATTTTTTAACCATATAATACATATATGAAGGAACCACTGCGTTACAATAAATTACTACCTTATTTATGATGTTGGAAACTTCAGATGGAAAGATTAGGAACGGTCCGCGGAAGTAACATTTGTTGCTGAAAAGATTTACAATAAATAATTAAACATTGTTACATGTACAAATGTGATTACAAATTAAATATTTTTAAAGAGCAATTTACACATTAAAGACCAGTCATTTTACTTCGTCATTGACAATTTAAAATATTTTTTACTTAACTATTCATTCTAGATAGAATTACATAGTGTAATTTTAAATTCATTAAGGCTGGTACGAACACTACGCGAAGTTAGAGCGATGGGTTATATTAATTAATTTTTCATTATATATTTATAAAAAAAAACTAGACCTAATTTATACATAAATACGTTTGTATTATTTTAAAATAAATAGAATAGACTCACTCTCCGGTCTCCCATATAGTGTCGACCTGTGCTAGTATCTGCTTGCCTCCGTCTGTCACTACATATACGAAGTCCCCCGTCTTGATGACTCCGGAGCACACCGTGTTGTACTGCTCGTAGTACGTGTTCTCGTCGTCCGTGCCCAGGGGATTGTACATCACTACATCCTGGATATCAAACAATTAGGAAGTTATATAAACATGTAAGAAATATTAGAATTTTTTATATGTATGCATTTGTTTTTCTTAGATTTCTACTATTTTATTTGTGCCTGGTAACCCTTTTAGTAGTAAATAGCAGCAAGTATATAGAAACCTTTACTTATACTCACGGGGCGTTCCTTTTCCTGCACATTCTCGAGCACCTCCAGTTCAGCCAGCTCGTCTTTATGTTTTTCAACTCGTTCACGGAAAACTGATACTGTCCTATTTGGTTCTAAGGGAACCTAGAATGTTATATTGTTTACAATAAACAATTTTAAAATACATTTAATAAGCAATAATTATATACATACTAACTATACTAATATAACTTTAATAGTATTCCAATTGTTTTATTATGTAAATATCACATGAAAGTTTACTCACATCTCTAGGAACGAGTGTCGCTTCCTTTTCAGCTCCCTCCCACACCTTGATCTTCTTGAACCAACGGTGCTTTGTATTGTAACGACTCTCACATACATACACGTCTTTATCTAGGTATCCTGTACACAAATAACAATATTAGTAGTCTATTGGCATTCACAAAACAGAAAATATTTATATCTATATAGATATATGAAAGCGGAGTAACGTTCTCAACTAACCATAGAATCTAAGACACTACATGGCCTCCGGCAATATTTTACACTTAGTATTTTAAAGTTCGCGTGCTATTATAGTTATTCTTGGCTAGAATTTAATTAAAAGTAAGTAAGTAAGTAGGTGAACTTCTGATACCGTAATTAAGAAATATTTTGATTATGCGAGTAGAACACCGACCGACGTGGACGGCTAGTTTTGAATGAAAAAAAATTACATAACAAAAAACATTATCTCATATAGGCTAAGGCCGCAGTGCGCTCACCGTCCGGGCGGTACTTGAAGTACTCCTTGACGTTCATGACGTAGCAGCGGCCCAGCACGGCGTCCAGCGGCACGGTGCGCCGCGCGTCCGACTTGAACACCTCCTGCTGCAGGAACTTGCGCGTGCGCACGTGGTACGTCTCGTGCGGCCTGCGGGCGACACGGCGACTCGTTAGGGCGCACTCGGAGTTACTGATGGGAACAGATATGAAGGACGTACCGACTGTACACGTTAGCGTATATAATGGGCACATTGTCGGAGTTGGTCCCCAGGCGTTCTATCTGTAATATAGAAGGCTCCTTGCTGCCGGGACAGAGTCCGTACACGAAGTCCCCTCTCCCGTACTGCGAGGGGGGCGGGGCGCCCGATATGGTGTCTTCGGTACTGGATCTGAGAAAATAAGAATTTAAAGTTACGTTCGGTATACAGTGTAACTCGCAGAGTGTCTGCTCTGATCACTTTAGATTTGGTCAATTATACCTAAATATATTTTAGTCATATAAACATAACCAATGTTTGAACCTTTAGAAAGTCTAATATACTTATATTATCTCTCACTCACTTCACTTCACGTTACTCGAGTAACTCGAGTGACGAGTGACAGTACAAAAAAATCTGAAACGAGAGATTTCTCCGGCGAGCGAACGAATGACGTATGTATGTCCGTACCTGGTCTCGTCCTCGTCGTCGTGCTCCTGCAGCCGCTTGCACTGCTTGACGAGCTCGACGCTGGTGGCGACGGTGTCGGCGGTGACGGCGCGCGCCGGCGACGCCAGCGCCGCGCCCGCCGGCCCGTCGCGCTGCACGATGAAGTACGTCTGCAGCTCCACGGAGTCCTCGAATATCTGGCTGTCCGTGCGGGACAGGCGCCGGGCGCTGGAACGGGGTATTGGTTTATTGGTGTGCGTTTATTTATTTATAATCTCCTTATATGATGCCTTGTTTTTTTACTAATGATGATTGCGCTATCTGTGTTGTTTTGCACAATTTTATACCCTGAAAATTATGTGGTATTCTGAAGATATCAAACATCAAATAATCAAATAAAATGTCAAATATATCAAACACTGTATCTGTATCAGTACTGAAATAATGGCAAGGCTCAATTTAATTGTACAACTCTCACCGTTCAAACACAGCGAACATATCCTGCTGGAAATGATCGAGCCGCTTGTAGAGACCCTTATCGAGACGTCTCTTCACCAGATCCAGAGATATTCCACGAACTTTCTCTCCGTTTCCTATTTCATCGTGCTCCGGTAACTCTGCCATACTGTCTGAATAGCATCTGCAAACAATTTCAATAGATAAAAATACATTTAATATTTTATCTTAGGTTTCTTATATTAAAAAATATATATTTATTAAATGGTAAATTAGATAATGTAATAAATTTCTTCTTTGTGACCTCCTTTTATCTTTATAACCGATTACCATATATCAAATAGCAACTCATATGTTTCAGATAAAGAACTTTGCAAGGTCGGGGAGAACCAGATGTAATGGACATATCAACAGTACCGTCCCTCTTCGTCCTGGTGGTTGTAGACGCTCGTGAACAGAGTCAAGAGTATATCCTGTACTGCGCCCGGCACATCTGGTACAGCATCATCGTCTTCCCTGAAACCAATTCTTACTAGAAATATTCACGTCCTCTCTGAGAGAAAAAAGAGGGTCATTAAACTTAATTACCTGGTTTTAATTTTAATATATATTTCATCTTTTTATATATTTAAAATTGTCTATTAAGATTGTTAGAAATGTCAAAATATTTTTTTTAAACAACCATACATTGATAAAGTCATTGAATATGGTAGCAAGATTTGTAAAGCTATGGTACGGTTTCACAGAGGTCGCGGGTTCGTATCCTGCCCATATCCGTTTGTCATTCTATATTTATTTAAAAATATTATGTTGTCTTATCTGCCATTTTATTGTTTAATATATTATTTAAATATAATATGTAAGACTTTGTAAAAATAAATAGTTTTTTATGGATTTCAATATTTAATAAATAACTAGAACTATATTAAAATAAAATTGCATATAACATTTAACAAAAAGAACACTAATATATATTCTCAATGTCTGGTCCACAAATAATATAAATATGTAGAATTATAAATATAATTTAAAGGTCCAATACGTTTGTGTTTTGGAAATGTATAGAAATGTATAGCCATGCGAATCTTATTTTAATTGTTATAAATATAAAATCAAAATAAACCGATACGGCCCGGCTGGGATTCGAACCTGCGACAATTGGGAAATCGTTCCGTCGCTCTACCAATTGAGCTACCATGTCACTTATCGTCGCACTACCAATTAAGCAAACGTATCGCTTATCGTGGCGATGCGGAAGCTAAATTGGTAGAGCAACGGTATTTACAGCACTAAAGTCTACTATAATAGATATATACTACGGCAATAGCCTTACAGACGTAGTGGATTCCTCGAAAATATAACATCTCACTAACCTCAGTAACTGTTTAGTTTGTAGACAAACCCTTTGTAGAATGAGCGCATCTTTGTATATCTGCGAGTCAGGCTCATTATATTTACAAGCGTTATCAAACATTAGTATAAAATCTGAAGCCAGTTCGTTGACGGAGGTGTATAGCCCATTTTTGAGTTTGTGAGCGATTTTTTCCATATCTATAGGGTTTTTTATAAGTTCATAGTAATCCGGATACTCTGTTTTGCTCGGCAACTTCATGAAGATTAGGGCTAATTGTCTATTTACTGAAACAAATATTGTTATATCATGTATTTGTCTGGTGTAGAGTTAAGGAGCACAAACTTATATGGGCCGGAAGTTGAAAGTATCCAGCTGTATGCAGAAAATAAAATTTGTGATTCCACGGTACACAATAGATGTACAAAAACTGCTATACGAAGTAAAGATATAAAAAACTGCTATACTTAGTGTGTGGAGTTAAAAAAATTAATGTTTCATGACCACTTTACACAATCTCAACTATTTACAAAGTCTAAAATAATGCAGCTAATATAACAAAAACACAGATAAATTACATATAACATATCATATTATACAATCAGTTAAGTGTTTTATGACAATACATAAATTCAAAGTACATACCATTTGGTGTGGGGTAGGATAATAAAATTACTACTATTGTACAATCATTGTCTTACTGATTAGAGGATATGGAATAAAATTATATGAAAGTGGAGAAATGTTGTCTGAATTGTTCTCTTTTGTCAATAATTCTGTCAAATAATAATAATTTTATAATACCTTTTGGATCCCTGTAATCCCTGATAGCGTCGTACAATGTACGCAACTTCTGTTCAAACGGAGTCAACAGTTTAGATTTTGCAGCTTTAAACGTTTTAGGCGGTGCTTTCCTCTCGTAATTACTGTTTAATTCCTTTAATTTTTCATTCAAAACTCGTTCTAAAAGGTTTGCGTCTTCATATATCATGGATCCTTCTTCATTGAATTGACGGCAGTTTGAGAACATCAGACGAAAGTCGGACACCATTTCGTCTATTGAGTTGTAGCGATCGTTCTGAAATAGAATAAAGTGAATAAATGTTATTTATTACAGTCAACAATAAGAAGAGCAAAATATATTGTTTTCGATAAATCAGTGTATGAGTGAAAATATGACGATCTTTTTTCGAGAGCACGGCCGGAATATACAACATACCCCGTGCTGTCCTCCGCATAACAATTGTTGAGTGTATTCAACATATCATTGGTATGCAGAAGGAACAGTATTGGGGATAGGAAACATCCTTGAGGAACGCCAACATTCACTTGGTTGGGGTTTGAGCAATAACCATCGATAAAGCTGCCTGTACACTTACAAAAACTCTCTGAAACCCCATGGAAACATAAATTCGATAGAAGCGCCTTGTGTCATCCACGATCAAAAGCTTTCGCAACTTAACTTTCAATGGCCACCAGCCATCGATGTCTTGTGTATGAGGAGAACACTAACTGATCGACCATGGCGAAAGCCATATTGCAAGCAAGCAATTGCAAGCAAGCAACTGGCGATCGTCTACATACACCAGGAGCTTACGGTTGACCATTAGGAGAGAAGTGAGGTAATGATCTGTGGTTAGCCGGGTCTGAGCCATCTCCTTTTTTAGGGAAAGGGCAGTCCTACATGCGTCAGGACTACGCTTTTCATGTAGGAGTACCGAAAAGCTACGTTAGTACCCGAGTTAATTCTGGAGTATATGTTCGGTACGATTCCAGAAATGCCGCCCAGCCCATTCGACTGTGAACGTAGTATGCTGTACAGTTTTTAGCCTGAACACAATGTGCGGCGTTGAGCTCTAATCAAAATCGCATCATCATTCCAAGACGAGTTTGAGTCAAAAAGAGTGCTCAAAATGTTAGTATTATCTTTTGCCATATGGTCCAGGGTGTCATTCCTCAATGGAGGTAGAGACGGTTGGCTAAGGTTGCCAGGAATAGCTTAGGAGAGCTCCCTCAACTTGTCGGTATGCGACCGGAGGCATTAAGGTGTCACCAAGGACTACGACTTCAGCGGATGAGACCTGCGAGAGTATGTCGTCAATAGCCGTTTGAACATGAGACGATAAGAGCCAGGAGACGATCGGACTCTGCATTACTGGAATTGCAAAACGCAGTGAAATTTCACGCCGGTGTTCTGTATCAGTATGGTACTTAGCAATTCTGCCCATTCGTTCTACTATCATAGACAGCAGAGGATTCCACTAAGTAGCCTCGTACGACACCTACAGGTGGTGTACCTGGTCTAGATAATCGGATCTAATTCACAGGTACCTGGTCTAGACAAGTGGAATCGATGCTAGTTTAATGGTTTGAGATAAAATTACGCGATACTATCTTACATTCATACATTTAAATAGACAACAAAAGATATGCTATTTGGCTAAAGGTTCAGCGTGGGTCGTATTTTTACCCGGGACGTAAATTTCTTTTATGATCATAATAATATTTTATTTCAATAACCTTGCAATAAACGCAGTATTCATGAGTGAAGATTTATAGTTTTAATTTAATACCATTTAATTTGGTATATCTACTATACAGTTGACTTCGATGAAATTGCGACATCTTTTATCTTTCTTAACTCTGGTAGAAATTTCATATATCTAATTTATATCAATAATAAAATATATTTCAATAAATAACATTATAAAATAAAATTTATTTAAATAATCCTTACCTTAATATTGGCCTCAATAGTCAACATGTCAATGGGTTTATCGATCACATTATAGTACTCCGGATACAGCTTCTTGCTTGGCTTCTCCATGAAGAGTAACATGGGTTGTCTTCCATCTGAGCACGTGAACTCTACCAGTTGTTTCGATATATAGTGAAGTTTTTTTTTCAGCGGTACATTGGGTTTTGTCACCACCGGGGATGATGGGGTGGGAGACGCCACTGGATTATGATTTAAGCGTGGACGACCTGGCAATCAATGAAATATTCAAGAAATACATCACATATTTTTTTTGTCATACAAAAAATATATGTACAATAATAATAATTGTTTATTGAAAATTGTTGTTTAAAATTCATTCAAAAACAAAATTCTTATTATACCTCTGGGTCGTGGGGTGTTAGCTTGAGCCTGGTTCTTCACTGAAGACAGACTTTCATCGTCACTGGACGAGCTCTGTACTATATCGAGAAGTTCTTGGACGCGTTGTTGCATTAATCTGGTTGGAATTAAAACTTTTCTATTTAATTATCTTCTTTATAAAAAAGATTTTTTTTTTGTACATCATTGTGTATATAATATATTACATATTTTTATTCTAATTTAGGTAAAAAAAAATGACGAAGATATAAGCTATATAAAACCGTACTACGACTTTTACAACCAGTCTACGAAAGTGGCGTCAAAGAAAATACATCTGTGTTGGAAATGCCTTCTACAAAAAAATACACGTGTACAATTTTGTTTTTCAATAGTTATTTGAACTAATATTTCGCCATTACAGCGACTCGCGGGCACCAAAAAAGTATTCATATAGAAACATTAACAAAGTAATTTTTTATAATAAATTATTGATAATTTAACTAACCTCTGAAGTTTAACGGCGTACTTATATAGCCTGGACGTCGGCTGGTTGTATTGCTTGGCGTTCTCAAACATGATGTTCATGTCTCCCGCCACTTCGGACAGAGTGCCGTAGCTGCCGCGTCTTATTTTATTTTTTATTTGATTTAACGATACTGGATTTTTTATTTCCCTATAATAGTCTTGATATTCGCGACGGGATGGAAGCTTCCAGAACGGATCTGCCATTGGTGTGCCTGTATACAAAATAAAGAGTTATTTTTAACAGATAAAAGGAAAGGAAATGGATTTAGAAAACGATAATACCAACCACTCGGTCCCAAGTGGTTTCTAACAGTTTCGAGAAGTTTCCACTGTGGAGAATCCTCATTGTCTGTTTTATCTTCATCGCTGTCACCGCCGCTGTCCTCAGAGTGCTATCATATGAGACATATATATATAAATTTATTATTTTTTTGTAGCTGCTATGACATGGTCATTTTGCCACCATCGTAAATAGACTATATGTATTTAATTTTAGTGAACGCCATGGCATCTCAGATGATAATATTATTAAACTCTTCCATCAAAACAAACTAGACGTAACCCAACTAAATCTACACGTAACCCACATCGTAGATGAACAATCTGGAACATCCCTACCTTCTCCTTTAGATCAAAGGTGGCATTGATAAGTATTTTTTTTTATTTACACAAGTCTATAGTAAAATAGATAGGGCAATGTTATTGCTGATGCGTTATGCATACTTTAAGACCTTTGAGAGTCTTTCACTATGTCTCCGGCAACTAAAGTGAAAAAAGACAGCAGATATCTACCGACATTTAATTTGCGACAGTTTGCTGAACTAGTTTTCCATATGGAAGACTCAACCAGTATTGTTAAAAATGTTTAGCTTGCCGTAGGGAGAACAGTAAAATGTGTGAGTACGGCATACCTTGACATCGGGCTCGGTGTCGGAGCCGGGCGGCTCCATGACGGCGAGCGCGCGGCTGGACGGCACGGGCCCCACGCGCGACGTGCGCTTGCTGCGGATGCGCTCCGACGTCTTGGCCGGCCCGCTGCGACCGTGCTGCTCGATCTCCTGCTTGCGAGCCTGGATCACCTGAGGAATATTTACTATAGCACCGATATTCCTTTGTCTTCAAACATTAAGAAAACTTGGACAAAATCGTGTGTTCTTTGAGTCTGATGCAGGGAGATAGCGTCCAAAATAGTTTTTAATATTGTTTTCTTTTACAGACCTGGGGTTTATTTGATATGTACATATATTAAGTCCTTAATTTAAATGAAATCTATCATGACCAAGTATGTGATGGCATTTTAACATCCCAGATAATGTTCACACCATCCTTTAAATCAAACCGTTTATATTGTTAAATCTTCAACTCACCTTTTTTAAAGCTTTAGCACTTTTATACAACTGTGATCCGGGCTCGTTAAAGAGACAGGCATTCCAGACCATGAGTAGCAAATCTTTTTCCAAATCATTAAGATTTGTGTATTCTCCGGTTTGTATCTTCTGTGCTATAGTTTTTAAATCTATGGGCGAGTCGATTATGCTGTAATACTCAGGGTATCTTCTTTCTGAAGGTAGGAATTGAAATGGTGGATATAAGGCACGTCCACCAATATTTGCTGTCATAACCTGAAATATATATAATTATGTAAATAAATGACTGTAAGATTGTTTGTTTTCATATAAAGTATATAAAAAATATAATATAACTGACAGCATTGAAAAGCTCTTCGTATATATTGTCGTCCTCATTATTAGTAGATGTTTCTGATGTGTCTTCAGCCACGTCGGACCGTCTACTTGATGAGCCATTGCGTGATAATTTTGATGGTTTCATCTCCTCACCTTATTAAATAGAATTATTATCTTTATGATTTAATAAATATTTATAAATAAATCTAACTGCATAGCTATTTTTAATGTATTTGTGTAAAATAAAGAAAAAAGTAAGCCTTAATTACATGGATACAATTACACTATAAATAAAATGAACTTTCTGCTATTCAAATACCTTCTAGGCACGTACCAGTTTCAAGGGATTGTCTATGTTTATTATATAGCTTCCAGAGATCGGTTGCATCTTTATACTCCTCCGAGTCAGGTTTGTAGAATGCTTTAGCATTATTCACAAGAAGTTCTATATCAGCTGATAGTTCTTCTATATCTTCATAGGTATCTGTTTTAAGCTTTTGCTGAACCTTTAGCACATGATAAGTTAACAATATTTTAACATTTGTAACAATTTGTGACAAAAACAAAACATTAAATATTACTAATAAAAACATACTCTAAGTAGATCTATGGGTTGGGAGACAACTTCATAGTATTGGGGTTCCTGGCGCCGCTTGGGAGCTCTTATAAACGCATCACATAATAGTGTCCCATCTTCCTTTTTATATGACCGAATAATATCATACAGCTGTTGACAAATTTCACTCTGCAATAAAACAAATTGCATCTATGAAATATGATCCGAAAATAACATTCTATATTCAAAATTGTCTACATTTAGCTAAAATACAATATACATATAGAATTAGAAAAAATAATCGTTCTCATTTACAAAAACCGGCATTAAATGCAACTAAAGAAGCGTTATAGTGCAATGACCTAGTTCGTTAGGTATGTCGGTATTACCGGCTCCATTTTTTTCTTCTTCCTCGATGGTGGTGGCCCAGGGTTGCTGAGTTCGATTCCATCATCACTATCTTCACCGTCGGGTCCTCGACTCGCGCATGAAGAAGCACGACGCCTTTTATTCATGGTTTGTTAGTGGCCTACGAACCTTTACAAAATAAAACATTTAGTATTATAATTAATATCTTAAAAGTAGAAGAGAGTATTTGTAAACTCACATTAAATAGTCAAATAATCATTTTTTCCTTGTAAAATTTGTAATATTTACTGTAGTTCTCTACGATTTGTCAATAAACTTAGGACGCCACTTATAAATTTAACAATAAGATCAAAGATGAAGTATGAAGTACGAACAATAATAAGTATAGTCTGTGGATGTACAACAGATAACATTATATAAGGTTTATAGACTATCAACTATAATAATGAGACATAATTTCGTAAGCTATATAAGGTTAGAAGTTGTAAAAAAATATTCACAGACAAAATTATTAGTCCAAAATCATTTTAGCCATGCTGTTTGAGTGATCACTAATCCCTCAACATTTTGGTTCTGCTACTGTATACTGCACTAATATCTCTAAAGGTAATTTACTGGATGGCCTTCTTAATGTTCTCAAATTCGATTAATTTTGAACCTTCGTCAATTTGATCAAAATTAAGTAAGTTATGAAAAGATAATTTTATATTAAATATTTTTTTAGAGTCATACTAGTCAATACAGAGCTACTAGCAAATCAGAAATTATTTATTATTTATTTGCCACAGAGCTAGAAGTGCTAGTGGCACTGTGTGCATGGATTAAGCTATTTTTTTAAGCCATGCTTCGTAACCAAGTCCCATTATAATAGATCTGGATATATCCTAATAGCAACCGCTTCGTACCCATGGTGTACCAATTATGATCCTCTGAATATTCGAAAATACTGTAGTATACGTTAGGACACAAACGTACCTTGCTTATTTTTTGACGATGATAACCTCTTGTAAATCGATGAACACAGGCTGGGCCGATCGTGCAAGAGAGAACGCGAACCAATGAGGTAGAGAGGCATGATTGGCCTAAGTGTAAGGTTTGTGTCCTCCTTTAACCCTCTTCCATTCCATTATCCGCTGGGGCTGATGAATACGTGAGCTGTTTTGTCAAACTTATAAAATACTACTGAGTGATGAGATTACTACCTTATCTACTCAGATATCCGGCAGTAGATTCTTTACAGCTGAACTACTGATCAGATGTCAAGATTATCAATGTTTAAGGGACCACGTTTCTCAAGCCAGTGACGCATAGGCACGTGTGTACACTGACGGGGTACCGGTTTCATGTCGGATTTTCGGTGGTAATGTGGTTAGCTGCAAAAATTCGGCATGTTCGTCTGGTTCCACAGTTGACGGGGGCCAGTCGGATTTTGGTAGCCAGAGCTGGAATTGACTAGCCTACTTTGGGGCTTGGAATATCTCTTCAGAGGTCCTTTTGAGCCACTAAGCTTCGGGCACCTACTTTGTGTATAGATAGATAGATGAACTAGACATCTATCCAGTCACCCGACCTTTGAACGAGGGTAGTTTTGCAAACTGGCTAGTCAGGAAGTGAGCATGCCCCACAGAGCTCCGGTATCAGCTGGATACTGGTAATAGTAAGTAGTAGGGGTAGTGGTAGTAGGCTTCTCTTACATTCTTAACGAGTGATGTCGCAAGTGTACCTAGTGAACGGGAAGTGGAAAAAAGGTAATAGGGTGGTCGCTATTGGACTTGTCTATTGCCGACAGCCTTGCGGGCTTACTAGACTTTATAGTACTGACGTTCGAGATGACGTTGGAAGCAAGACCTGCTGAAAGTGAAGGTCCCCAATCCATCGGTAATTATGGTGCGGGAATAACGGCTCGACCTTTATAAGCGTTGGCGTTGGTGGGGTTGAGATGCTTTCAACATAATCAGTACACGAGGAAGGGAGTGGGATTTTAAAGTACGGTGAAAAGTTATTGTGGTTTCCAATGCTTATAATAACAACAGATCATCATCCTATCCTTAACAGAATAACGCTTATTGGAGGATATTAAGTGTCACACCTGTATAACAGTTCTTAAAAAAATATTAATAGCACATTGTTAGCATCTGTATAATTTCAGTAAAAAAAATAATTAACGAGTGCAAATAAAGTTTATATATCGAAAGAATTTTAATTTAATTTAAAATATGGGTTAATGTCACTATTTAGACATTTATTAAATATTTTTAATTGATATGTATACAATACCCAAATCAGTTCATCCCTTCGGCAATATGTTGTTTTCCGTGCTTAATATCTGTTTTTGTTGCAGAACATTTTGCCAATCAATTTTTCATAATAGACCTTTAGGTCTATCTCGTTAGGTAGATCTTAACGAAATTCGCATTTCAACATCTCTTACGCCTCTGTCGTATCATCCCTCTCTGAGTTATCAGCAGAAAACGGGATTAATAAGAGTAATAAAGTAAAGACATATTCATGTCTTTAATTTACGAAGCATAAGTCTCCCGTTTTATAAATTATTTCATAGTTTTACAAGACTTACATGGATCACAGAATAATCAGAAAGTAGTAGTGATTTCCCCCCGGACCCCAAAAATATCCATTCCATGAGAAAAAAACCAGCGGCAGTATCAAAGTGATTTATTGTAAAAGCGTAATGTAATAAACATTTTAAGCATTAAAATAATGTAGTATTATAATTTAATCCCATCTCAATCCGTTGACTTGTAATGCCACACGCGGGTTACATGGGCATTTTAATTTGTGCCAGGCAAAGGTTATCCCAGGCGTCCACGGTGATCAGTATCTATCAGTTGTTTATCGGGATCTGTAGTCAGTAGGACATTTATAATGACGATGACCCTATATATACGTTCCGATATTTAATTGAAAAAACATCGGTGGGTCGATGTTATCAAATTCAAAAAAACATCGATGTTTTCTAACTAAACATCGATGTATATCAATCATCCCTACTTTATAGTACTCTGTGGATGGTGGTTGTTACTATAACCGTAAACTTAAAAATTCAAATAGTTTAAATTTTGTTACGGATAAATTTAAATTTCTACATTTATAACCAAGGAATATACATTTTTTTTCTGTTTCATACTAAATCGGCTCTTTACTATTTACTTATTAGGTACCCCTTTTGGCCAAACCCACTCAATAGAAAATATAATCCTGGAATAAAAAAATAGAAAACGAAGATTAATATTAGAGAATTATTAAATACCAATATCAATTACCTATTCAAATAACTGCTCTTTATGATCGTAAGTTGACATTATTGAACTCTATATACATAAATGCGGGCCATTATATATAGAAATAGGAATCTAAAGTACCCACCAAATATAATTTAGATTTTTCTTTTTTAGCAGTTTTTATTAATATAAATATGAAGCAATACTTTAAGAATTTCATACTATGTGGTGATATAGACTTTTTCTGCCTCATATGCCATGAAAGTTTCAATGTTACCAAGGATGTTGAAAAACATATACGCTGGGAGAAACACAGGAAAGAAATAAAAAGTATTGAATATGTTCCCAAATTTAGAAAAGATAGCATTTATAAGGTTAACTCTACTTATCCCTCTTATATTTTATTATTATCAACAAGTATTTCTTTTAAAACATACATTTAAATCAAGAAATGATCATCACATCTGCCAATTGTGTCATATGCATCACTCTTCTTTATATATTCTTTTTAGATAAAAGACCAATTTTATTGTGAGATGTGCAATTTCACAACCAAAGATCCTGCAAATCATATAACTGGTGATAAACACAAACACAAGAAACAATATAAAGATGAAATTCACCATCAACTGTCCCTTATAAAACTTGAAAATGGTGTAATATCAGTTAATAATGTTAATATTACAGAGTTACAATGGCATGGAGTTTTTAAAAATACATGTTATGTTTGTGAAAGCACTGTGGAGCAAGCAAACATGCACATAAAATCTTTTAATCATATGATTAATTTAATTCAAAGCCCAATTAACTGTAAGAAAAATAAATGTTATAGAGAAGTAAGTATGACCTGGTCCTATTGTAGGGATTTAGTTAAATAGACTAATAAAACTACACTAAGCTTTAAATGAAATAAATGTGTGATTTCTTCTTACAGTTATCAAAAAATATTTTTTATTGTTTCACTTGCTATAAAACATATGACATTCAATTACTCACAACTCATTTGAGTACTAAATGTGATGAGAAATCTAAAGAGAATATTAGTTATAAGGACGATAATAATAATTCTGTGTTAAATATACTAGCAAAGGCATATAAGGATAGTTTTTTAGTAGACATGAAAGATAAGACGGCCTTATGTCTGAAATGTAATCAGACTGTTGCAGCAGTTAGCAACATAATGTCTAAGCATGAAGTTGTTCACATGAAAGAAAGCGACGATGGTGGGCTCTATTGGTATTTTGATCATGGCAAAAGAAGATTGGAATTAGCTAAATATGGCAGAGAAAACTATATTCATTTGAATGAAAGAGGTTGCAAAGGCTACTGTAGACTCTGTGACATTTTCTTATCTGCACATATTGATGTTGCTAAACAACATGTACATGGTGCACTTCACAGGGGCTTCCTAGAATTAAAAGGTCTTGTTCAAGATCAGAAGCATGAAAAGGTACCATACAGAATGGTCCCTCATAAAAAGTTTGTTGATGATATCTTTGGTTCATTCAAAATTGGTGAATCTACAGTTGTCTGCATGAATGATGGCATATGTGTTGATTTATTGAGTTATACACTTATAAAAGTGATAAATGATTTTAAGGGGCCTAAAAGTAAATGTGTTGCTTGCGATATAAACTTGGATTTCAAGGATATGTTACATTTTAAAAGCAAGCAACACTTGAATATTTTGTATGCATGCAAGGTGCTGATCATAGAAATTGATGGAGATGAAGAATTTATTAGAGAGGTAATAAAAATGTTTTCATAATAACTAATAATTTTTCTATAAAGAATTTGTTAGTACATATATACAAACTAGTACGCCATCATAATATATTAAAATTTGTCATATAAATAAATGTAAAGAATTAGATAGATATTACATAATTTAAATGTAATGTGGTTGCGTGTTATTATATGATGTGATGTATGTAATGTATTTCAGATTCGACCAGGACTTTATCATTGTGGGTTCTGTAATAAAGTGTTTGCTTTCTGGGAAAATATAAACAAGCATTTGAAGACATTTGCTCATAAAGTGCAAAAACAGAAAAAGAAACTCATGAGTATTATATCTGCTAAGATGATTTTAAATCCCTTGTGCCCTGTTGAGCTAATTAAAGAGTATCAGACACTAAGAAGTTTAGATTGCTTTTAAAATTTAATTTTTTTTGAGGTTCTTTCTGCTCAAATTACTTATGTTTCCCTATTTTGCTATGTTAACTCAATAACTAAGTATTTGAATTTATATGGTAAACCAGTAAAGTTACTAATTATAATTGTGGGCTTGTCATTAAGAAAAGAAAATCTGCAAATAAGATTTTTTTAATTTCCTCTTATTTATGGATTACTATAAGTTTATAACAGGTTGTGGTTGTTTAAAATAATAGTCGAACCATTGAGGGAAATGTGAAAGTAGCATAATTAAATTATTTTCAGATTCTTCATTTACAATATTTAAATATTTTAATGCAGTGTTGATGTACTCATTTCGGATTGCTGTATCTTTTATATCATCAATATCAAAATCTAGAAGTGTTGCTACATGCGTGAGGTTTGCTGGATATAAAACTGAAAAGGACACCTTTAAACAGTTGTTTTTGACACTATTAATAAACGTCTCAATAAACTTTAGCACTTCTGGATTAAAATGGCCTAAAATGAGCAATGCATTGAGTATGCTGATACACATATGAAAACAGTTAGAAGATGTACAACAAGTATTAATTAAATTGATAAGATCATCATTGGATGTAAACAAATCGTCAACATCTGATTGATTATCTTCAAGTAAAGGAAGTGTAATTTCAAGTAATGTCCTTTCAATATCACATCTAACTTTTATTGCCAAGTCTTCACATATGCCTTCAAATCGGTTTTGTTCCCATAGTTCTTTAAGGAAGATCTGTGTTTTTTTATCTTCAGAGTTCCAATGAATTACATTTTTGTATAGGATATCCTTGAAGTAGTTTTTATTTAAATTTAATAGAGCTTTCATAACTTCCAAGTCCAGTGGTGCTTGAGATAGAGGTTTAAGACTAACTTCTTTTGAGGTTCGTATTAAAAATGCATCTAAATGTTTGTCTATATCCTCTATTTGAGATTCACCTTGAACATGTTTATCATAGATATTTAAGAGCAGTTCAGTTATGTTTTCGTTAATATTCAAATGTCCTGAAGGCTGACTTGTACACAAATTGCGAACAGTTTCCAAAACAGACAACCGTAGTCTGTTACTGTTAGAATTGTCTCTAGTTTTTTTTATTATGTCTAGGAAGCATTTCGATAATGCTTTAGTTACATTCTTGTCAAGCGCTGGATTTGAATATGTAAATGGTGGACATGTCAGATTGTTTGCTACAATTAGTTTTTCAATTACTTGATAGTTCATATTAAAAAAAGCTTATCACTGATTCTGCCAAAGAAAAATTGGTATACCTAACTTGACTTATCAAAGCTGTATTGTTCGATTTTAATATTGTACAACACTGAACACAGTCTAAAATTTGTTAGATGTTAAAAATCTAACATATTTGCGTTTTAAACTGAACAAAGGTATATATAAAACATCACTTTTGACAAGATTACAATTAACAATTAACTGACAATAACAAATTTGACATAACTTTTACACATTTTACACCTGCATAGATACAATAAATTGGAGACAAAATGGTGAAGAAGCTTATTTTAAAATTATTGAAATAATATTTTTTTAATTTAGAAACTAAAGGACAATATGACGCAAATATATATTTAGAAATTAATGAGATGGCGGTTTTATATAACTGTCATCTGGTGAGAAAAGGAAAACTTAGGATAGGTTTCTAATTTGATCCATTAGATGGCAGCACAGTGTATATTTGAAGCATAGGAGGTAATTACTTTATAATTAAAAAAGTCAATATACTAACAAATTATGAAAAATCATAAAATAAGTTCAACGACGTACGAATTTGGTATTTTTAACAGTAACTTTCAATACCTTCTATTAGTGGTTCCTAATTTAACGTTGTATATTTAGGTATAACGATCTAGATATCTGTGACTATTTTATTAGATTGTAGTCTCAATTTGGCTAGCAGTTTCCGTATGTCTAGATTTTGTGAAACTAGTCTCAATGTTCCTTGGGAGGACTACCAAGAGGTATGTTTTGCTTGCCTTGCCTTCTACATATTTAAGCTAATATATAGCTGGTAATAATGAATATTGCCCTAGGCTTACTTGTTGTATATATATCATTTACTTATCATGTATGAATATATTTTTTACCTAAAGGAAACTTACGGAAAGAAAATACTGATGCTTACGTCTGAAATTAATTATCAATCAACAGTGCCAGATTGAATTCAATCGGTTATTTGTTGTGATAAATCAAAAATGAGTTTTGATTTATTTTTTCATCAGTGAAAAGTGATTCTGGATCGATTATTAGGTTATTTCCCCTGTAAGACGTATTTTTTTTGTGTTTTGTCACTTTTGCATCGAAATCTATAGAGGAGTAGTTGTGAAGTTAAATTCGGAGTCAATTATTATCTAAGTGATTCTCTTGTATTTGTTTCACTAAATGTTACTTGGTTTATTATTTGGTTGAGATTTGTACTACTGGAAAGTCAATTCAACAGTAAAGCAACATACAACTCAATAATAAAGTAACACTTTAAGATATACCTGTACTTAATTTAAGTTTCTTTATCATAATTCATCATAATGATATATATAAATATCTGTAGAATTTATTCCTTAACGTTGTGGTTGGTAATATGTAAACAACTTAATTAAAGCGATTACTTAATACTATATTACAAGTAATAATAATCTTTGAAAATAAAGACTTTATGAGGATAATTCGTAACATTAACGGTTATATGGCTAATTCTAATAAAATAGGTCGTATGGCTCAATGCCCAAATCAAAAGGCTTCTTACGATTTGCTATTGCGGTCATAGTTGGTATAATACCAGTAAGTTCTAACACAACCATCTAGAACAATTTATGGAAATTAATAAAATATACATTTTCTCGCCAATGCAACTTGATTAGAATGATTCCAATAAACAAATGATATGGAATTTTATAATTGAATTAGTCTATGACCTATGTTTTTGTTGCCGCCATTAAAACAATGACAGCCATTACATAGATTAAATATGTAAACAGCCGTAAAAAAAACAAGGCATGCACTTTGACACTAATGTCCATTAGCTTTCTCAAACATTAGAAATCACGAAGAGGCTATAAAATATTTAATAAACAACTAATGTTACAATTCCCCATGCCGTAATGGCGGTAAGTTCTATAAACGTGCCATCAAATATGATAGAACATCAATTTTATTGGGGCACATTGATAATGTAATTAGATTTTTGCGTTACATCGTAATTCATATGGTTATTTCTCGAGGTATATTTCGAAAGCTGTATCTGTGGGGCCCGTTCATAAATTACATTTTGGACCTCACATAGAGTCTAAATACGTGGGCATAGCCGTGTATAACTCCGCCCGAGAGTGAGACGGATGATGGTACCATCTCATTTCTGTACAGATAATATAACAATGTAACGTTGAAATGTAAATTTGTTTGTTTGCTTTGAAGTGGTTTTTGTTGTAATGTACTAAGATTGATTTCCTGTCGTGTTTGTTTGGCTCAATGTTTACCGAACTTACCGTTTGCTGAAGACGTTTTGAATAAAATATGACAAAAAAAAAATATAAAAAAAATATTATGTACCTACCATAAATTACACGAGTTTTTCTCGTAAACAATATTTAAAATAAATTGTTATATTATTTTTTTGTAGAAATAAGGCTTTAATATTAATCTAAAACTGACCGTATTATGTAGACAAAATAATAACGACATGACTCACAAAAAATAACAATAAATAGCTGTCAAAATATCCACCTATACCGTAAATACCTATGCATTCTTTGTAATATCCTTTGCCGCGTTGACCGCCATTCTGTCATTGACACCCAGGAGCTAGGTATTAAAGTTTTTATATGGTTCTTATTTTTTATTGATAACCATTTTGTTTGTGGAAAAGGTCCGTGGAAAATCGATTTAATGCGAAATAATTAGTAGTTGGTTAATAACGGAGTTTAGTGTAAGTACCTATATGTCGTATCATATCACATAGGTATGTATTCATATAAATATTTTGAACCATCAAATCATTCATTTAATCATTTTCGTGCCACCCGTTATAATGGTTAGGTAATATTGCTCGTTTTGATGGAAGCATTATGACCGTAAGCTGAAACAGACAAAATATATACCAGAAGCAATTTACAAAACACGCTAGTTTGAGTAAGACCGACTCAAACAATTTATACTAAAACAAAATCATTCAATTTATTATTAAATATATATTATTTTATTAATGTATTTTATTCCAAAATGTTTCTCTTACCAAATATTGCTATTTTTGGCTACATAATGTATAAAGTATAATTTTACCAAGTTTATAGACTCTTAAGGTCCATACCTTGAGTAGGTACAAAAGCTAAATATAAATACCCATAGTATCTATTTGTGAAATTGACGTCTTTTAAAGGCACTCATGTTAGTGATGTTTCTTTGCTTCCATTTGCCCAAACAAATAAAATATTAAATAATCAGCTCTCTTAATAAAATAATATATTCATGTTCTTTGAACACTTATTTTTCTTTC
Organism: Dircenna loreta; assembly: GCA_963555665.1. Classification (NCBI taxonomy): domain Eukaryota; kingdom Metazoa; phylum Arthropoda; class Insecta; order Lepidoptera; family Nymphalidae; genus Dircenna; species Dircenna loreta. Next base: position 10,372,734 of record OY743099.1, on the reverse strand, counting down.
AAACATCTTAGTGCTTCAATAATTTTATAGAACATAAATATGTTAAAACAAATTTAAATGAGACCTATAAAATATACAAAAATGTTATCAATTGAAATCAAAATTATTAAGAATAAAAATAAAATAATATAACTAATAATATATTACACACACATAGATATCTAGATAAGGTACCGTAATTCAAAACAATCCGCAAGCACATAATTTTACCAACATAAAAGTGGTCAATTCAGCCAACATAAAACTCATAAAACCTTGACTCATGCCTGCATGATTGATTGCTCGTTTTCCACACAAAACTGCCATTACATGATCTCTAAATGGCTCAATGCACCCAAATGGACCCGCTGATGGGCCAAGCGTGCGAACTGACGCCTAACGTGAGCAGAGGTCAGACTATAAAACAGAGAAAGCGTTGATTTTTTTTAATTTTAAGTGCCAACAAACTTCTGGTAAATTAATTTTACAAACATTTGGGGGTTAATATTTTTTTATTATTGTTTTAGTAAATGTTACTACAATATTCATGATTATATATTTTTTATATTTTATTGTACCTACAATCTTCAGAAGTTTATGAAGTTTTGTTAATTCTAACCCTTTTTTGTTCTTGCCTCTGTAAAGTTGATTATAGTAACAAAGTACCAAAATTTTTTTTTTTAATTTAAAAGATTGTACCAACTTCTGGTAAACTAGTTTTATAAATATTGAAAGACAAATAACAGGTACTTATTTTTATATGTTTTCAATATATCTACAATCCTTAGATATTTACAATCTTATGTATTGCTTTTGTTTTTACTTGTTCTTGTAACGTTGACTATAATAGCAATGTACTCAGCTAATTTTTTGTTTTAAACAAGAATTGCCATCACAGATTGCATCACAAATCACGTAGCTGAAATTATTAACGATAATCGATTCAGTTTCATCGAGTGATTAATCGTCCACGCATCGCACGCATCGATATCGGATAAGATCAAATTGATGCTATTTTAATACTGTCCCATCGATTACAACATGTGGCGTCAGCAAAAAAATAATAGTAATTATGCAACGTAAAAGATTTATATATATCCTAAATGGCATTTAATTGTCTTGTCTGAAAATAAATGTAGATACATTTATATATAATTGTTATGTACATATATAAATGTTTTGTACGTGTGTTTGTCACTAAGCTCCTGTTAAACGGCTACACCGATTTTGATGTTATTTTGTGTGTCTTTGATTAAGTCTCTGAAGTGGCGCTTTTGATAGGTGGCGCTGCAATTAGATCTAAGGATATTTATAGGATATGTTTATTTTAAAAGCAGAACAGTTAGCAGAACACTTATTTTAAAAGCAGACTCATTATTATAAACATTTTTTTAAATTGATGCTACTATATGATTTTTTTTATTTCAAATTGGTTTACAACTTCACGTAAATAAGTAGATTTGTTCCCAATATGGTATTGTGAAAGATAATTAATAATTTAGATCCAGCTTCCAAAACCGTTATAATACACCAAAAATCGATTAAACTTCAAACCAATTCGATTGTTAATAAAAGCTTCTATTTTCATATATTTAATTGCTTTACTTACGCTTTGAATTTCTTAATTTCGTTGTTGTCTGTATCAAACATACAGACAATACTGATACTTATATCCTTTTTATTTGCGGTGATATTTCTATACAGGCGAGTTGATTACACACAGAGCTGGTAATCGACTAAAAAAGATATTCATATTCGGCTTAGGTCTCGTTACGTGCGAGCGAGACGGCACGACTCGTGGGTGGCCTGTAATACGCCTGTAATAATAACGGCAAACAATGATCTATGCGCTTGCGCAAGATCCAGTGCGCTATCTCTATCTAACGTTAATTGCGATTGGCTTTCGTTATTTTTGATGTGCATTTTATGTGCTGAAGTGTTAAGTGCCCAGGGAATTGATTTTTTATGATCTAACAACAAACAGTATTAAATTGGCTATGTAATTTATAATTGCACTTTTTTTTACATTAATAGATACATATACCTGGCTTTTGGTATTTAAACAATGAATTTTATTATTACTTGAGTATAGCGCCACTTATCGGTTCCATCGATGCATATTTTTTTTTTTTTTGGATTTACACGATCAATAATCGAACCAATATCATAGATACTTTTACCATTATAGAATTAAAAGTGAATTCTTCACTATTTAAGAGGGTAGTCAAATTTCCAAAGTTGCTCATCCATGCAATTGAGGGTCTTCAGTTGCCAGTTTGTGCTGAAAATTCAAATAGGTAATGTTTTAACAGCTATCCATAACTTACTTGGTTGTGTCGAAACTTCAATATATATTTACTTGGTACTCTTATCCCATTTTTTTTTATTTGGTCGTCACAAAATGTCAATTCCTTCCACTGTCTTCTATCATTACGTCCTCTCCTTTGTTTTATAATTTTCCACACTCTCCATCCATGTCTTCTTTTCTTTCTTCTCTTCTTATCCTATTCACGTAGATACCTACTTAAGTCTTCTCGTTACATCCTCTTCCTCCCTCTGAGACTTCTGGCTACATTCTATTGCTCCGACTTTATTTTATCCATTGTTGGACTTCGTCTTCGTTGGCTAAAGAAGTTAACTTGACTTGACTCTTAATTGTTAAAAGTAATGAATGTTCTTAATTTTTTTATGATATTAATATCTTTTAACAGTTTTTTTATTAAATTAGAGTATTGTGAACGCCACGACATCGAGCATGTTTGTTAATCTTATTATATATTTTGATACAGTTTGGTGTATTCTTTTATTTTTTAAGACAAAATATATAATAACTTTTAAAACGACGTTACTCCAAATTACCTACATATGGCGGCTTATACAATCCTTTTTAAGACTAAAAAAGTCTCATTTTCAGAACACTCAGATCAGTTCTTCTAGACTAATGTTCCGTACATCCTTCTGTAGTCTAACAGACAGTGTCGCGGGCAAAAGCCAGTACTTTATTATGCTTAATACAGCGTGAGCCATAAAGCGAGCACCGTGTGAGGTAAGTTCTTGGTAATTCTGAAGGGGTTTTTAAAAAGATAAATTAACACGTAAAATGTTAGCCATTATGCGCACGCGACGATAATGAGCGGTAATAAGTAAATAGACTTGTTTTATTATGCAAATTAAATACTACATTATCCACATATATATTTACTTAGCTACAGTAACTAGGTGGGTTAAGATGGGACTGAATAGAGGTAGCAGGTTTGAGTCGTGTTCAATATTTATTTTTAAAAAAAGTTGGTATACCTAAGATATAAATATTTATTCCCACATAATTTAAGGTAAAGATGCGGTAATTTCACTGTAGATATTTTATAGTGTTTAAGCAATTTTAGGAAAGATTATTAAAGACCAGCAAGACTTTTATGATCTCTTATAACAATATTACATTTATGTTACTTTAAAAATCGTCCTAAAAATAATATAACTAATAATATTTCAATAATAACTTTTGATGACGTCATCCTAAATCATTCATTCTTTTTATTATAGGAAACATTATTGATTCGTACCATGAAGTACCTACATATGTTTTGATATTTGAAATATTAATGTTATTTATATAGATGCATGGCACATTTAGATCAGACAAATGTCCCAATATTCGACACTCTCACTATATAAAGAATGGTTCTTTTGGACCTTGGAGAAAGGACAAGCACCAATTTTATCTCTCTGCGCCTGGTATCTTAGGAGCCGTTGGAGGTGACTACTTAACTGACTTACTGGCAGACACCTATATCTCGTCTTACCGTGAACACGATGTTATTATACTCATTGAAACCGAAGAAAATATCTAAATAATAATCTATCTTCATTTTATCTTTAGTAAGTATATTAAGTTTAATCAACAGTATTTTTTAAAAAGGAAAAAAAAAGTTTTTTAAATTTTTCTTACCACTACCGACAATTCGATCATTTTATATAAATATTTAATAACTAAGTATTATATTTTTTATTATTCGTTACAGTACTTAAATAAATCTTGTAAAAAACAGAAATCGCCAACAATTTTGCCAAACATTTCAGAATTTATTTCCTGTTCCTTAGAATTGACATGAATCAGAGTCGAATGTGAAAGACGATCGAGTTTGAGGAAGAGGATGAACAGAAGTATAACGAAAATCATATAAAGAAATATTATTATGTATATATAAGATATAGATATACTTATATAATTTTTATAACAATATATCTTAACATTATATACATATATGATAAAGGTGTGTACACAACAGCTGATACATATATACAATCAATCAGTATTACATCCTGACCTAATTCGTACGCCCCGTGAGGTCCTCATTTAGAAATGTAATAAAATCTCTTTTTGACATATCCGTGGCAAAATCCCTAAGCGATATGACCCTTTACTCCGCTAAGGTGTTAAGAAAAACACACATGTGTATAGTAAAATAGTCTTCAAGTTGTATGGCATAAGGTATGTTTCCGTTTATATATCTGTTTTCGTTTATTAGAACACAAAAGCGCCGATCGCGGCGGCGGTCTGTTTGAAGTCGCCGTCAGTAATTACCTAAGTGTTCGTTCGTATAATATAGGATTTCTGGTTTAACTTCAAAGAAATTTAAGGATGCCTATGGAAATTAGATTTCCTAGGGTTGTTTTGGTTGTTCTAGATTGTTATAGTGTTGTTATGTTTTTGGTTAGATTTGAAATTATATAACCAAATTGTCCAACAATTCTTACCCTTCACAAAAAATAGTTTTATCAGGTACTTTACGCTATGCATATAATATATATATGTATTAACTCATCAAGAATCATCGTCACCCTTTGGTATATCTTTAACAAAAGAATAGGTTAATGATTAAAGTCTCTAAAGTGAATTATATTAATTGCATTATTATTCTGAATTAATATCCTTGGGGTCGTATTAAGTTTATAAAAAAAAACATCTGCTTAAATAATACCAATTAATCATCATACGAATTGAATAAGAAGGCTAATAAACAATGAAAACAAAGTCATCAGAAACATCTGATTTGCTGAATTAAATCTTTAATATAAATAAATGTCAATTAGGTTTCAGCAATCATTCGTAATGAAGGCAACATTGCAATTCCCACGGAAACTAACGGGTCTTAGTGAACTTTAATTACATAATTAGTGATGCGAAACGAGTTGATATTTAAATCTTATTAGAAATGTCATTTAATGAAAATATTTTTGTAATTAAATCCATTGTCATTACTGTGACGAATTAACTATAGGGCGGCGGGCGGGAGGGGGGCGTGGCTTAAACATCAAAGATATGCCGACATACCACACAGGAATGATATTGACGTGAGAGCGAGATGCAGGATGCTCGTTTTGGTGTGCCAAAGGGAGATGCAATACCCGTGTGTGTAGTAGTACGAACGGGTTGATTCATATTACCGGAATGGCGGATAGTGTTGATCCGGGGTGTCGATAAAAATGTTTTTGTTTATTGAGATTAGTTTTAATAAAGAAATATTAATGATTAGAATAATTTCAGTTATGTGTTTGTTCCATTGATTGTTTGTTCAGATTTTTTTTATAAATGGAAAAGTTTAGATTATTATTGAAATACTTTGTATTTTTTTTATTTATATACTGTTTGAATTTAGAGACTGCCTACTTTTGGACTAAACATGTTGATGTATATAATGTTAAAGTACCTTAGGTACCTACTACCTAACAACCACATAATATAGGTAAATATCTAAAATTTATTTTACCAAAATATAACGAGTCTGAAACGTGAGTATTATTTACGTGTGATAAGTATTCTACATAAACAAAAAGATATCGATATCGATAGTTAGAGAGGCAAGCTCCGACGCAGCACTAGCGATAAATCTGTGCCGCTAAAGAAGCTTACGTCATTGACGTATTGTTTATAAATCAGACGCCAGAGAGATCTCAAGAACACTACTTATTTTAACTTCAACTGATTTATTTATATTTAAAATGACATGACTTTAGGTAATTTGGTAATTCAGTTCAACATTGATTGATAAATAAGTTACCAAAAAATTTGTTTGTGTAATTTAGAAGCAGTTGAAACTATTTAAAAATAAAATTAAAACCGAATGATAGAAACCTAAGTTTTTTTATTTGAAATTAAAAAAAAGTTCAAAAATCACAAACGTCACAGTGACATCCTTAATTCGATAATTACAAGGTTCTAGCCATTAAATCGAATTATCTATGACACGTTCACTCAGAAGAGAAAAGATAACTACTCATTAGACGCTATACGACCACACAGATTGACCTCTGAATACTGAAATCAAGACGAATCTCACGTTTGAAGTGCTCGAGCTGAAAGAGGCTTCAGGGGTCATACTATACTGGTTTCGGGTTAATAGAAAGACTGCTGACTCACGTAGGTAGACACCTCAGATATTATGAAGTGGTGCCTCAAATTACTGTTCCCACGATCGCAAATACGATAAAGGCGTTACGATTTCCAAAGCATTTCTTGTGGGATCGAATGCGTTTGCGAAATTCGTGTTTAATGATTAATTATTTTATTCAATTACTAAATTAATCGGCCATTTTCTGATGCGTGACACGAGTACCACACCTCACATTATATTAAACAAACAATATGCAATTAGTTAATTCACACGTTATGTTTTATAAAACGTTTAATTTTACGAAACATAGTTTCTCATAATAAAACTGTTAAATGGCTGACGAAATGTGTTATTCAGTTTTGTTTTATGATATATTTATATAATAATACGTTTTTGAATTTAAAAAAACACATTGAACAATTCATACCTCTGGGAAAAGTCGCAGTTTCTAATTCTGGACATAAAAAAAATTTCACTTTCAATATTTATTTAAAAATTTAACAAGATTACCTAACATGGCCAAAGATATTTACAGGCCGTACCATACATTACTTTTTTAAATAATCGAACACATGTGTGCTATTGCTAGCTAGATTAAAAAAGCACCAGCACGTGTCAACAGATATCAGCATTTATATATTTAATTTTACAAATAAAACACAATTTAATAAAATTATATTTATTATAGAAAAACTATGATAAAAATATCTAAATTCTAATAAAATCACCAACAGTTGCAATACATTTGAGCCACGCCCGCTGGCAGCCGTTGGGCAATTAGCGATCATTTATCTTTACACCTCTGTCAAAACTGTGTCCCTCAGTCCGAAAACATTTTAAAATACGCCATAATTACAAACACTTGATTAATATGAGCTGAGAAGTTTTGTGAGTCCAGATTGGTTTCTTTAGGTGTGAATTAGAGACGGCGTTGCTAATTATGCATGGTTATCTGTTAAATTTATTTAATTATATGATTAGAATACAGATGAACGATCCAAGATGGGATGGATCATTGCCTGTCATATTATGGCTGACCTTGTGTTTTTTTAAATTTTGGCTTGAGGTCAAGGTGCCACTTATTACGTATTAAGTTTATTGCCCCAACGTGTTCAAAAAAGTCGTCAATATTTAACATTATTTATACATTATATCTAAAAGTATTTTTTTTGTAATATTTTCATTTGTGAATTTTCCATAAGTGACCTAAAATGTTTTATAATTATAATGAATCATTAGGTAATAAGAATTATGACAGTACGCATGTTTTTTTTGGAATCTGGCTCATTTTTATATCATTCCATAATAATTGAAAAAGTATCTTAAAATAATTTCAGGTTTTACAACGTCGAAAAGCAAAAAACTGTTAAACGACAAAATTTGAAAAAAACATATCAAAATTAATTACACTAACATCTATTTTAATCAAACAGTGAGATCTTCAGTTCCAGTCATTAGCTGTACCTTGTAACCGTTGTTAGGTATTCAAGGGGTTGCCCAAATTATTCGAATCCAAACCTGTAATTTCGGATACAACTTTTGTACAAAACCAAAAAGGTTTCAATGTTAAACCTCTTTGGACTATTAATTAGATATCATATAAACTTATTACAATGTTATACTTCAAGAAATACTTAACACATAAAATTCTGCTATCACATGAGTGAAGATGTCTAAAAACCTTTTTTGACTATGAATTAAAATTATCATATGAACTTATTCCAAATTTAAAAAACATTGTAATCCTTCAAGAAATACTTGACAAATCAAATTCTATACCATTATGAGAGCGGAGATGTCTAATTGACATCAGATTTAACCAAAACGACACAAGTAATCGCTATTAAAACGCCTTGTCAATTTATATTGTCTCGTAAGTAATTTCACATTCTTGGCTCGATTGTGAGGCGTTATAATGACAGGAGGATGACGTATGGATTTGTCGCTTACGGCGTTACGGCGCGCGCCGGCGGCCACATCAAAGAGGTGGGCTTCTTTGATGATGCCGCGGTGAGAGCAGGGATGGGAGAGTTTTATCGATATTGAAGTGTGTGCTGAGAATATAATATAATTGTTTTTTTTGTTTATTATGATGGTTTTAAATGTTATTTTTAGTATATCATTGTAAGTATATGGTATATATTGTCTGTACCTATACTGAAAGTAGTCCAAAATTAAATGTAAATTTAAAATTGATGTTGAGTATATAAATAAGTTTCTAATTATGTTTTTTAAAAAACAATTAAAAGCAGCTAAAAACAATAATGGAAGAAGAAATGTACTTTGTATAATTATTTACAATTTTCAATAAACCTACAATAAAATATATATTTTAAAATACACTACTGATTAAAGTTTACTACTAACTGTACAAGTTTATTCCTAACTTCAATTTAAATAAACACACAAAAGATCGATATCGATAAATCCCACCCCTCACATCACAGGGCAATAAAACGAATGGAGCACGTATTTTGACGTCGAGCGGCGCTTCTGGTCTTCCCTCTCGCTCGCACCAATCGCTCCATCTCTTTCGCACGGGTGGTGTCTGAAAGGCTATTATAACGTTATAGCCGGCTTCGCTATAAATTATGCCGCAATGCCATTCAGATATTATTATATAGAGTACATCGTTGTATGAGTTGCAGTCCGTCTGTGGCAACTGTTAATTGGTGTTGTCTTTGTCATTGAATTTTTTTTAATTTAGACTAAAAATCCTAGATCCTGGTAATTTAGTAAGTATTTTGACTTTTAAGTACTTAATATAAATCAACATACTTCTGAGTTCTAGAAAAAAAAATATTATGAAAATATGACATTGACAAGTATAATTTGTAAATGTGACCGAATAACAATACCAATGCACCTATTTAATTTCATTTCTATTGATTGCAAATGTTATTAATATCAAGATTTACTTACCATTTAGATACCTCTAGACACAAACAGCCGCGGCTCAAACTGAAGAAATACCCGATCCTCTTGTTTACTCAAAAAGTTAGACTAAAAAAGAGGTCAATAAAAACAACGGTAGGTTCTTTGTCGGCGGATTGAGGTCATAAAAATAGCCATTAAGTGTCCTATTAACGCCTATATCGAGATAATTAGGACCCATACACTACTAAAGGCACCGTGTTATAAAACTGTTTATATTGCTCACTGATACGAGTACGCTTACTGACTTTATTGTTTTAATTCGTAGGTTTTTCGTAAGATAACTAATACAATATATCCTAATAAATTAAGTATCCAAGTGGACGAAATCCAACTGCTATTTGGAAGTTTTAATGCCATGAATGTTTGGACTAGAACCTCTTTGTAATATTATATATTTTTTAGTCTATTACGTCAGGCAAAAGTCAAGTATCAATTATTACTCTGCGATTATATGACATGATTAAAATATACTTGACATTGGCAGTGACAACGAAAATGAAGTAGTGTGTGTAAGTTTTGGCGCTGTAGTGTGTGTAATGTTTTTTATTAATTTATAATATTAAAATGCATGCTGTTGTGTATATTTTGTAAAAAAAAAGGTACAAATTCTTTACTTATCGTGTCAATATTCCAATAGAAAAATCTAGAATAAGCAAGTAAATTTATTTACAAATAAATATACAACAACTTCATAGGTTTGACGTCTACTTAGACAAATAATATGTAGGTAAATTTATAAATTGATTAGTCGTTAGGAGATAAATAACAACCATGACATAACTGGTTTTAAATTACTCAAAAAGGTTCTTGTAAGAACCGTTATTTAATTACTTATTATTATTACTGATATTAATTGTTTATTTTTATATCTAGTATGTTTTTTTTTCATCCATGTATCAGCCAGCATTTATGTTTCTTAAATCCAGAGGATTCATTTAAACCGTTTTATTTATTTAAACTAACAAGTATATATGTTTCTAAGGACTCTTTTGAACAAATTTAAACCCTTTTTTACGTGTATTTGTTATTACCAGGAAACGAATTTAAGACTCCAATCTCCCTCGCTTTAACGTCCTTTGATTACAAGTTTCATACTATGACAATTAAAGCTGAACCATTTATAGTAAAACTTATATATACCATAGCGATTATATTCAAAAATTTTATATTAAATGTGAATAAATAGTATATTGTTTGATATTGCTTCATATTAATAATTTATTAAGGAAGTACCAAAATTATATTCATCTTAACACCTACCAGGGCCGCATAAACTGTAAGAGTGATTTACATCGGGCTGTTTACTTTTGAGTAATTAATTTCAAACGAATATCATAATCGTAGTTTTATGATTCCACCTTTGATGTGATTTGTTTGTTAGGTTTGTATCTAAGAACTATCTTATTATAGACAAAGAGCTATTGACGTTTTAATAATAAAATATTGTTTGCTTTGCTTGCAATATTCATACGGTGATTTTATATTACCAATACTTTATCTGTTTACATACTCAGATATTGTTAATATTTTGTAATATTATTCCCGATGCTAGGATAACAATCGAAGTCACCTCTGTGATGTGTTACGTAATAAACGATTTTTTTTATAAATAACCTTGGAAATACTAATACTTAAATTTGAATATTTTGTCATTTTACGGCATAAATATAACAACAAAATGACATTGTATTTTAGATGGGAATGATATATTATATGTATGTACGTTTATTAAGGTATGGAGTAAAATTGAAAACAAATATTCGCCTCTTTTAAATAAGTTTTTCCATCTAAAGCAATAAACTCTAGTCAGCTCTTACAGTACATTTGGTTTAATAGTTTTAATAAATGTGAAGTAACGCAGATTTCTTCTTCCTATCTGTTTTACGAGCTCCATCTCTTTGAAATGAGCTCAGCACTAACATCCTTACTTTGCCAGTGTTCAAATAAATGTTTGGTTCCGTAGTGTCCATCGGAAACGGAACTCTATTATCAACCAAATATAATAATTATTCTAAATACTTCTGAGCGTGTGGTGCAGTGTCACGAATATTGGTTCTATATTGACAGGTCTCGGGTTTGAATAAAAATATTTGTGTTTGAAAATATCTATAAACACGTGTAGCCACGTGAAGAGTATTTCTATTTTAAATAAATATAGAAAGAAAAAACAAACCGATACGGGCTGGGATTCGAACCCGTGTCCGCTGGGAAACCATAACTTCGCTATGTCAGTTGAGCGACCGTGTCATTACCGTATAATACAGTATCCCTACCCGTATCGGTTTATTTTTTTATTCTATAATTATTAAAAACAATTATTCTATATGCTTTATGGCCTAGCGGTACGAATATTGCTTTTGTATGGATCATAGGTTCGATTCTTACTTACTTATAGAAGAATACACTTTAGAGTGGTGGGTTATCTTTTTCACAGGTAGAAATCTGATCAATGTTAACTACTGTATACTTTATATAGTAAACCACTTGACAATTAATTTTATATCATAATATTGAATACCATACATCAAATATGGCTTATAAGTTCATGTAGGTACTTACAATTGTACTCTAAATAATGTCTGAGCGGTTAAACCGTCATATCTGGCTAAGCATGTCTTGTATCATAACGGCTAAGCTAACAAGCGAACGCCGCCCATTGTTGCTTCATCGGCTTAGCCGCGTTCTTGACAACTATTTAATCTGATGTCGTATGGGATTTTGTAGACGTTTGTGAAATTAATGAGACAAGAGGAAGGACAAGTCATATATGATGACTGCTACTTCGTCGTAAAAAATGAACTAATATTTGTCTATAGATTAGCCAAACCGGTGATACAAAAATATCACAAGGTTCAATTATGTTGCATTTCTTAACAGGAATAAAAATGTAATATAAATTAACGTATTCAACATTGAAATATTTTTTATATAAAGATGACTAACTACTAAACCTCTTTGGTGAATACTTTTATTTTAACTTGTCTTTCCTCCGAGCTGTGATCCTTTTGATCACTAATCATCTGTCACGCGTCAGATTTCCTTTAAGAAACAAAATTGTATCATACTCATTGTAAAATAAACCTTATATTAAATGGGTAAGGTTCAGATTACGTTTCAGTTTTTCACAAATCAATAAGCTGATAATAACATTATTGCTATCTATTTAACATTCGTGTCAATTAGGCTTTGGTCATTGTACTAAAAAAAAAATGTTTTAATAATTTTGTCTATGTTTGATTTTTACTCTACATCATATTTTATAAATATTTTCTAGATAGATAAGATAATTTTTAATTTGCTCTGTTTACCCATATGTATTATATATATATAAATATATTTTAAATAAGTGTGAAGTAGTGTTAAACATTTCTCTTCTAGGTTATTAAAAAATAAATCGAAATTCTGTATCTAGAACAGTTATTTAACAATATGGAGGCGTGTAGGTGTTGTGAGTCAAGCAAAATAGATAGAACTATAATAAATAGTACATATAAAGAAAAAAAACTCTATTATAATAGTTTATTTTATAATACATACTCATCTCTTCCCAATTTATGAATATCTATGACCTTCATCAGTCAATTTGGTGGCAAACGAGGTATACAGTTCATCTGGTGGTAAGTGGTGCCAGTCTCATGGACATCTGCTACAATGAAGCTTCGCGAAGAATCGCCTCCTAAGAGAAAGAGTATGGATATACGGAGAGGGAAAGATATATCCAGCTCTCACTTTTATGGAATCTCTAAGGTTCTTCTTCATGGACCTATCCTTTGAAAACGTGCCGCTAGAGTCTGACGTTACATAAGTGCAATATAAGACTATTTTATTAGAAAGAAAATGTCTTTGACTCAATCACTATAAACCTATCTATAATGGCAAATTTTGGTCGAACTTCTCAGCCACCTATCATCCGTCGGCATTATGGGTTTTGCGTTCGTTCGAGTATAAGTTGTAATTTTTATGACCTATTTGGTTATTTTCTTATATTGTATTTTTTTTTATGTCTGTCTGTATGTGTGTTTGTAATAATCGTGTATAATATAATGATGGCACCGTCACCGGTAAATCACGTTTCATATAATAAGTACTAACAGCGAGCCTGGATGTGCCTTTCACATATTTTATTACAATGTCATTATCTATTGAGAAACATGAGGGTAATTGTGCACGAAAGTGTTTCAAGAAAATAATAAAAATTTTATTCATTATAAGTATTTTTATTATATTTAATAATTTTGAAATTTATTGGATTTTTTTTATACATACAAATTTTTATAACCATATCAAATAACCACATGTTTTTTTTTATAAAAAAAAACAAATGCGTTAGTTTGATATGGTTTTAAAAATGGTAACGTACTAACAATGAAAATGATACCTTAGTATAATATATCCAGATTAAAGATAACACAAACACAAAATATACCTAATTAAGAGAAAGGAGATCCATATCACAGGAACTACCTATCATGGACTCTTCATCCTACACCAGCTCTATATTAATTGTAAGTAGCTATGAGGTTGAAGATAACAAATAAAGGTAAAAGAAATCTAAAAAAACTATTTAAACTAAAAATGCGATGGGTGTTATAAAATAAATAACAAAAAGCAAAACCTTTTTTTTATAAATTAATATATTGTTTACTTAACACTCGTGTAGACGACTGTACATTACGAAATTTCACAACTTACTATCCGTCTACGCTAATCGTTCAATAAACGACCGTTTATTTAATAATTGTGCTTTAATACACGCGCCTAAAATATGACAAAACTGCTTCATTATGACGCCATTGTCGTTATTTCGCTCCACTTCCAATGCTTTGTACCCACGGGTTCTTTATTTTGAATGGTCCTGAACTATCTGGGATGCGAATAAGGGTGCCTGCAAACTGGGTGCGGCTCAGATATATATAAATGGAAGCTATTTTTTTCTGGAACACATGTTTTTTTTATTTAAATAATGTTAATTATCCAAATTTAATAAAACTTGCTATTGACAGATTTAATCTTCTTTCTCTAATATAATAAGCCGTTTGTTATGACATTTAAATATAACAAAATCCTTATATTTCTATTTATTATGGAAATATAATTCCGACAATTGTTTCTGTTTGGTTTGTAACAGACTAAAAGCTAATTACACAAAACTTAATTATAATTTACTAGTTATTTACTTGTGCTGTGAGAACAAATACATAGACAACTTTACACTTCGCGACTCGTTTTTGCAAAATAATATCTATGCTAAAATCCAAGTACAAATTCGATTATTATATGTATATATTAATATTTGTAAAGACCAGAGCCAGATCTGTTATAATAAGCTGCCTGAAACTAAATCATCTACAATTGAGAGCTGATATTGCTATGTTTTTTACTGTTAGTGATAGAATCATCTACAATATATATATATATATATATATATATATATAACAAAACATATAAATATATATATATATATATATATATATATATATAACAAAACATATAAATATATATATATTTATATGTCTTGTTTCCTTAAAACTATACATTTATCCTACTTTTGCATGAAATATTTTTTTTTTATTTTATTTATATATTTTACGATATATATTTGATTGTTATTTATATTTGGCAAAACGAGCAGACGGTCCATCTGATGAAAGTTTCGTCCCTCATCGATAAATTTAATTATTTTAAATATATAAGCTACGTGTGTAAGCAGCCTATGTAAAAGTCGGATGTAATGTCTCCATAATAGAGCGATGTGCGAACCGATTTATCAAATGTACGAATTCTCTTGTTAATTCGTCTCGGAGGCTTCGGTGAGAAAAAAAACTATCCTAACGTTCATTTGAAGTGGGTTTGATAGAAGAGAAAATTATAAATAATGCTTTTAAGAATTTCGAAATTGTATATCTAAAGGTAATATGGTTACATTTGATTAGTTGTCGACGTCTATCGTATTAATATGCTTGACGTTGCATCGAAAGGTCCCAGGTTCTAATCTAAATCGTAAATCGTTGTTTATAGTCGTCCAGGTGAAGGAATCGTGAGTAAAAATGTATAAATTCGGCTATAGGTCTGCACCCCGTCATGCCATGGTTTAGCGTGGTGGGCTAAGTTTTAAAAAAAGAGGCCGATATACTTCTATAATAGGAGTGCATGCCTGTTTTCTGCAGTATTTGTATACCATTATTATTCAAAAGGCAACATTAATGTATAAAAAACACTGTGTGTGTGTGTGTGTGTGTGTAAGTTACTAGAAAGTTATAAATAAGTAAGTGAATTAAACAGAAAACAAATGGCGCTCGTGGCACGTGCCACTAATTAATTATAATGAACCTTTAATTATAGGATTATATTTATTAAATAATTAATGATATCTGAGATTTAGGACTTATTAACCCAATTTTATAAATAAATTTAAAAGTAGGTTTATAACTAGCCTAAAAGCATTATGCTGTAAACTTAATTACCAATAAAATACTTTAATATTAGCGAAGGTGTGACAAAACTTTACAACATACTAATTATATTTACAATAACACAAATAAAGCATTTAACTAATTATTATAATTTATTCTGTAAATAAAAATATATACGGCCTTTTAAAGAAATAATTGTTAAGACTTGCAACACCTCCGCAAACCGCCATTCATTATGGTTTAAAAAACAAATGGAACGTAATAACATCCTATGATACTTCGTAATTATTTTGAATTTCGAATTGCTACATTCGAAATCAACAACTGTTTTATAATACCAGTATATTAAGGCCCAGTGTCTTGCTTCAGTTTGCTAAAAGATGAGTCTAGAGAACATTTTAAATATCAAACGAGTTGTATTCCATTTCCATATTATATTTACAGATAAATAAACCTTATTTTTATTAACATGAGATCTATAATTCCGTGCCCTTATTAAGACTTAGCTCTGGAGTTTGAACTCTTACTGTACGTAGCCGTGGGGCGTAGTTAAATTGGTCACATTTTACAAAGCAACGTTACACCCTACCATCACGCGTGCCGACCTCAAAATTATAGTATTAAATTTCGAACAAAGAGGCCGAAACTTTAAAAATTTAAAATTTCGAAAATGGAACCCGCGAAATCAATATAGCTAGTACTAATTACTGTAGAACATTTATGCATTGAACTTAATAATACGGTCGAGGAAATAAGTGTTTTTCTTGAGTTGTTTTATTTCTTGCGGTTTCTTTTTATAGCAGTCTATAGTTTTTTGTACTGTAATTAAAAGTGTTATAATTGTATATAACCATGTTTGTGTGTTCGTTTTTGTGAAAAATAAATATTTTAATTTCACTAATACCAGCTCCTTTTTGTTTCGACATTATTCGACAAAATAAGGGCTTTTTGTGGACTATTTATTTAGACTATTTTTTAAAAGACATTTTTTTTATTGAAAATATATAAATATATAATTATATATTTTTGTGAAAGTTCACTTTTGAGTTTTTCTATTTAAATGTGCCAATGAAGAAAAAAGTTATCTGGTAGAGAAACCTTTTTTCTACCAGCAATCTAAATATAGGTACTGTATACAAGATTTCATCTTGTGTCATATGTATGAATATTTTACTTTGTTTGTATTGTAAATATATTCATGGTTTTATTAAAATTTAAAAATCTTCTGCTATATTCTTCCGTCTTCAAATTAATTTAATAAAATATGACAAAACATTAAATATTTAATATCAAGGAACTTTTGTTTTGGCTATTATGCAAAATACAAAGGAAAAGAATTGGTATGTCGTTGTGAATGCAATTATTTATTTTCCACGCTTCATCACGTCCGTGTATACTCAGCATAGTTAACCAATGAATTGATCTCCGTTATAAACAGAAATCCATGGCATGTCAGGTCTATTTATATTGGTGACTAACGCTATCTGGCGACCAATTAACGAATAACAAACTTAAGCCGTAACTAATTCTCGTACAGTTTTAACAATTTAAATTTCGAATGTTTATGTAATTTGACAACGATGTTAGGTTGTGGGTACAGTGTTGTATGTAAATAATTTACCACATTTATTATATATGGCTCTATCGGTTTTGTAAGAAATATAAAATAGTTTTCAGAATTTTAGTATATGAAGAGTATTTTGATTTAAATTTCAATTACAATTTTAGTGATAATAATTATACAACTTAATCGACAATAATGATCTCACCGAAATTTAAAAACACAACGATTCTCTCATACAAAATAAGTAATAACTAAAATAATTTATCCGTAAAAAATATAAAGAATTTAAATTGAATTATTGTCCAGCCCAGAGTGTCCCTTACCTTAGGACGGCACGCGACGAGCCTCAAACGTTAAAACAGCTTGAGTTGTGCCGAATTGATTAACGAATGTTATTTGTTTTTATTTATTTTAGATAGTGGAAAACAATTATTGAGTGTTTCCTCTATCTATGGTTTTTTAGAATAAAATCAATACATGAAACTTCATTAATATAGTGACTTGATTCTGGGACCTTTGAATGATATTACCGTTGTTCTAACAATTGAGTTATCGTACCGTCTTGATATATTTTGCATTTTATACGTTATCGCCTTTTTTGGACAAAGGTGACATCTATTAGACTTTTTTCGAAACTTCTGAATAATGTTTCTAACTATGCATGGAGTTACCTACTTTGAAAAAATGCCACAACCGAAATCTACTACAGTGTGGGTAGTTTTATATTTAAACTGTTGCCAGTAATGTCATCTGCTTTTTTTTTTTCTCTTTCATAATAAGCTATCAATTATCACATAATATTTAAACAAAATCTGTACATTTCTATCGTTTTTTCTATTTAGTACAGTATATAATCAAATCAGAAATATTACATATTCGTTTGTCATTTTCCAAAGTTTCATCAAAATCTGTCATAACCAGTTTGTTTATGTATTATGTCCATTACGTTGCGTCGAATAAATATAATATCCACACAAACGTATACGAACTATTTATTGCAAGACGTTTGAACAGACAAACAGACAAACCTTCAAACACTATGGTTTTGGGGTGAGTATTAATATAGATTTGGCCTTGTTATTTTTTTTATTATTTCTAAGATAACATAGGTTATTGTTATTTTTATGATTTAATTGATATCTTTTAAACGGCTATTGACTTGAAAAAGCTTAAACTCAATGATAAAAAATGTTTTTATATTCTTAAAAAAAATATCCAGTCAGTATCCGGTTTCTTATTAATAGGGAAGAATATTGTGCATATACAAAATAAAATACAATAATATAATAATAGAAGTAATAATTTATTTTAATGTTTCTATTACTTTGTATTAACTTATTATATTTATATGAATACAGCCTGTTGTTTTTTCTTATATTTTTTTAACATGACTTATACTGGGATTCAAAGATATTGCAATATGCAGATAAAGGGTGCTTATATTGTTTAAAATTATATCATATTTTTCCATTGTATGATATTAATACATTGTTGTTTTTTTTAAAACATTATGTTAAACCATATTAAAAAAATATATATTCGAAGGTACTAATCGTATCGTATAATGTCGTGTCGTAATGTAGTCGTGATGTCGTAAGTCACTTGTATTTGTCCTGTCATAGGTAGGATTATTAAGTCTATTGAGATACGAAGGACACTGATATTTTTAAATGCCATTTCAATTTGTTTTGTTGATAATTTGTTGATATTTTTAGATTAATATAATAGTAATGAAATATATGATACGCAGGTATATCTTTCGATAAATATATTTAAAAAAAATCTATCCAGATTTTTTTTTTAAAAGGATAAAACAAACAAGTATATAGAACACATAAATTTATTTATTTACAGACATTAAGTATTCACATTTGCAAAAGCACAGAGTGCCACTATGATACTGAATACTACAGTAGGAACGACATACGACATGTACCGCTACTACGAGCTTTGATGTTACGAAACGTTCATAGTTATCGTGCAGTCACGGTTCTTGCCTGTGATTGGTTGTTATTTGTTTCCGATTTGTAGTATACCAATCATAATCAAGAACTCTTTTCGTGACTGCACGAAAACTATCAACGTTTCGTAACTTCAAAACTTGTACCAGGAGTACTGTTATATAAAAAACTTTATACATTATATTTAAGTATTCGCTAGCCTATTAAAATATTGATATTTAATAAGGGTTGGTATTAACATTGATTAAAAGTTTAACAGAGAAAAAAACATGGTGTATATAAGTTTTGTTTGTTACTTTTTTTTTAAACGTGCATTATATTATGGTGTTGTTGTTTTTTTGTTAAGATATACAGTATGTGTAAAAAATGCACCAAAATAATACAAAATAATTTATTCTTTTTCTATTATTCGATATATAATAATTTTCATATATGTGCTGTGCGAATCAAGAATTCGTGTAATATTTGCTCGGATAACAAAAATAAATATATGTTAATATTAAAGATCGATAAATGCGTAAAATTAAGTAAAGAAATCAGATCAATTATTAGCCTGTATTAATAATAGATCCTAATCTACAGATAGATAATACAATATATTTTTGAATTGTCAACGTTGTTTCTGTAAGCATTCTAAATGTGATTTTAATCTCGGATCATAGATCGATTATTAATTTCGACGGTAAGGTTTGTGAGTAATTTTAAGTCGGTAAGCAACAGGCAATCACTACATCACAAGTCTTAATGCGACTGCTTTTGAATTTTCAATACTATAGGGGGTACTATATTTCATTTTTGTTTTCTATGAGTTTTTTATTTCCTAGTGCTCTTGTTATGTGTTTTAATGTTTCTAAGGGTCTGAACTATATACATAAACAAGATTTAGTATTTATTATATATTGTAAATATTATATTGTATTTATTATATATTGCCTATGTAATCTATAATAAATCAATGAAAAGAAGGGATAGTAAATCAAAATAGTCATTTACAACTTACGTATGAAAATAGTATTAAAACTAATATTGTATTATTTTACATAAATAAATAAAAATATTAATATTCTAAATAAGTGGAAAATTTTATAAAAAAAAGGTACAGATTATTTCAGGTGGGTCTCTACATAGAGTCAATTTATTGTATCTTATTATAAAATTAACAATTACTGCGTTATACCGTCTCTCGTTTCTTTGTAATTTTTAAAGCACCTATTTTTAAACTGCAACATATGACGTTAAAGAAGGACAAATGCAACAGAAAGAGACAGAATCAGATAGTTAGGCAATATATAATAAATACTAAATCTATTTATTAAAAGGTTATTTTTTATGTTAGTAACACTTTTGTAGTCAATTGATATTTAAAAAAAATGTCGTGACCAGTTTCATTTATTTACTTGTGTTCTGCGTGACCGTACTGTTAATATGACAGTAAAACGTTTAAACAATATTATATTATATATAAAAAGTTAAAACAATATTATATTATGTCAATTTGCTTTTAACATTGGTTTATTTTGTTTATTACGTGTGTATGTGTGGGCTATTTATGTGTGGGTGAGCTTCATCTGGCTCCATTATTGGAATATAGTGTAGTAGTGATAGTTTCCTTGCTTGTTTTTGGTTGTTCAGCTCTGTAGTGGGTGTCTGTTTGTGTGTGTGAGCTCTCAGACCATTATGGGAACATGGTATTATAGTAATCGTTTGCTTGTTTCTGTATGTGTCTGAGTTTGTTTTTTGTATAGACTTTTATAAAAAAATCTGTACAGACTTTTATAGAAGTAGTGATCGCTCGCTGACTCTAACTGTTACTAAAGTTTTATAACTCACAAATATTTATTACATTTACCACGTGTGTAATGGCGGTTACTTAATTAACCGAACTAACACAGAATCAGTAACAGCTTACTAATTAAAATTAAATTAGTCGCTATACGCGCAATAACCGTTCATTTAACTCGCTACGAAATAAAATAACTATATCTAAATCTATAATACATTAAACTATATATACATCCTGGTACTGTCACTGGCAACACTGGACATCACTGGTTATTGCACAATCGCGGTACTGATAATGATTTTAAATAATATATTAAACATCTTTACAGAATTGTTTTATACCAGACGACAGATAATAAATAATTTATGAATATATCTATTAAGTACTTAAAAAAACTATCACATTTATTAGAACGAAGCTTCTCAATATTTTACAAATCAAACTAATCTATATACAGTTAAATAGTGAAGTACATCTATATTAGTGGAGACAAAACATCTAATGTCACTAAATAGTCCGTTCCAAATTTGAATTGTCACTTCGAAAAAAGAACTCGTTTAAAATTCGAATCGTCGTTCGAAAGCTTCCGGCGCGACAGCACGCGCCGACGCGTTTCATTTTGACGCGTTCACAACTAAATTGGTCGCGGCCTCCTCACTAGCGCCTATACTCATGGCCTTCTTCTTCAGAATACCCAAGTCTGTGACGTTCTCCAGAAAACTCTTGTGAGCGGAGAGAACCTTGGCGCTTTCTACATCTTTTTTTAACTCCTCCATATCCCGTTTCAACTTCGCCCGTCTGTTCTGGAACCAGGTGATCACTTGGGCGTTGGACAGCCCCAAGGAGCTGGCTATCTCGTCTCTATCGGCCGGTGATAAGTACTTCTGGTAAAGGAATCGCTTTTCCAGCTCAAATATCTGATGATTAGTGAACGCTGTCCTCGATTTTCTCTTCTTCTTCGGCTGTGGCCTCGAGTTAAATAGATTTAGGTGATTTGACTGACCGTCTGTAACAAGAAATAATGAATATAAATATAGTTAATATTAACAAAGAGAAATTTTGTCTACATTAAACTATAAAAAAATAAGTATTTTATTTGTATCAATTGACACATTAGTATAAATAATATAATTAAGGTACAATAAAACATAGATAGTAGAAATAGGTTTTATGGTATATATAGAAACCTACTCGGACTCGTTATCATACACTAAAACATTATTTAGTCTATGGCACGGCAATAAAGCGCCCGCAGCGCTAAAATGTAACTCGTACGCCATAAAGCATACAATAAAAACACCCGGGCCTCGTTGCATTTTAACGAGCCCACAATAATATACGGGCGCTTCGTAAAATCTTTTTAGAACGAATGCAATCAGTGGTTACATTGTAATAATGCTACAATAATTATTTTCCGTTATTAACACTTATTGATGTGTCTTTCAAGCGCTGAAATCGACGGAAGTGTGTATCGTTATCTGAGTCCGTTAAATGTTGTCCTATTTTAAATGTTATGCATAATTTCGTGCTCTGAAATCGTTATTGCTGTAATTGTTTTTGTAATTAACTTGTTAATGTTTACGTTTATTACTTCATGCTGTTATTTATGCAAATGTTATGTACCTACTATGTTTTCTTCTATGTGAAAGAAAAGTCTTTTGAAGTTTGGATTATTGCCGTTGTGATATTTTTTGGAAAAAAAAATAACTTCACATTGTGTCATAAGAATTCAAATTTCGAATTAATCAAGACCTCCATGGAGTCGCTATATAGTGATCAGCCGCGTTATGGCGGTAAACCACAGATGTTAATAAAATAACCCATACAGTTTAAGATGTCCGTCGTAAGTGTCTGTGTCTTGTGAATTCCTTTTGAAATGTTAAGACACAATTGAACCACACACATTAGCGGTGTAACACTAAAGATACAATACTTATTTATAACATTGCAAATTACTTTGATTTTATTAGCAATCACATTGTTACAAACACAAAGACTCAAAAATATAATGCATTAGTAACAAAATTCGATGAATCATACAAATAGATATTAAAATAAATCAAATTAGAGATGGCCAAGTACAATTAACGGCGGTCCTTTTTCATCAAAATTTGTCATTAGCAGCCATTCATTCGATTCAAATGTCGAAATAAAGAGACCAATTTATACCAAATCCGACTTAGAAGGCAATCGGCCATATTAATCATGCTCTAATCGCATCCTTAGCGAATGCGGACCTCAATTAGGACTGAATAAAACACAGAAAGTATTAATAAATGATAAACACGACGCCATTTGTAATAACTTGCGATTTTTTTTTTAACTTTCAATTTTTTTTTATTAATCACGTCTTATATGTATATATAGTGTTTCATTAAAAATGTTCATCATTAAAAGAGTTTTTCCACGAATGGTTCTATATTTGCAGTTAATATAAAAATACTGTAATAATAAATTTAGGTATGTAAATATAAATATAAAATTGTACAACAGGTACGTCTATTTTTCGTTTTGACCACAATAAATTGAATTGCATTTTCGGAAAAAAATCAAACGTTGAAAAAGGTTAACTACAAGGTTTCATTTAATTTGCATATTAAAAATTGGCAATACTTACTTAGTTCCTTATTTTATTAAAAAAGCAAAGACATCGTTAGTCCGATCGCAAAAAATATCTAATCAGTCACGGCACTAACACCTGACGGTTTGATTCTAATGTTATATTAATTGGAGGAAATCATTTGGAATACCCCAATAACAAATGTCGTTTACATCACAAAACAATACTTATATTCAGTTAGAGGTCAATGACCTCTAAACTGTCAAACAAAATGTGACATTAGTTATGTAATAGTATCGTATGATTTGCAAATTGTTTTTAAATAAACGATAACAAAGCTTAATAATTGTGTTTTAATACAAAAACTTCATACCAAAAAAGGTTTAATAAATATGATATGTATATTATTTATATATTATCTGTGCTTTGTGCAACGAACGAATGCAGTACAGGTTTGGACCTCAGCTTTAGAATTCTTGATTTTGCTCGCCCGTCATGATCGCGTTATTGATTTCCCTTCGATGTTCTTTTTTTAAATTGTCACGACTTACTTAATTAACTGCTCAATAACATCACGTAGGTCTTTGTGGTCTGGCCCTAAACCGTGACACACAATTATCATCCTTAATATTCATATTTAAGGTCTATATTCCTAAATGTTTAATTCCTTTTAATCAATTTGACGTACGTTCTGTTATTCCATTCAAAGTACACTGACGGGCGACAAGTGACAGTCTATGGGAGTTGGTAATTGTAACGCCAATGTGAATCGAAATATATTCTAGTTACTTTGTTTTGTCGATGGCTCAATGCCTCTCCCGATCGATACGCACGGCTCACATTCGTTTCCTTTAGATGTGAATGAATGTGAACTTTTAACTGTTTTAGATGTAAATGTTAATTATAATTATTTTTTGCAAAAATTTAAATAATACATTAATATATATGATTTTCCATATGAAGTAAAGAAAAAAATCTAAATTTGATATAACCCGCATGGTCACCATTAGTAGTCCAAAATAACTAACACGGCAATTAAATCATCCATCTTGATACAGATAAAAAAAAACACAAGCAAAGCAAGTAAAATATATAAAGTGTAAAGAAAGCTTCTTTATCAAGCGTAATATCGAACTGATGAGGAACAAAGATTATCAAATTGAATCCGGCTCCGAGCACGTTACGATGAAGAAAGGGCGATTTTGTGGAATTTTGAAGCATTACATTAAAAAAGCGTAGCGAAACAGACGTACGTGTGGTTCGTTAATTTTTTTTATTCAAAGATCTTAAAGGTTTAGGGATATTTCTTATTGCTTGCTAATAGTTGCCTTTTTATTCGGTATTGATTATTAAAAAAAAACGATGACATTACAATTTCATATATGAATTGTAAATAAAAAAAAATAATCAAAAGATAATTGTAGTTAATAACTGACAAAATATATTAAGCATTTTAGATTCCTAAACGGAAATAAGTTACGAGCAACAGATTATTAAAATAATTATCCTGTCATATTAAAATTGTTGAAAACTATATTCGTTGAATAAGGTGTTATTATGGTCGTAAATTTTAGTTGATATTCATAATAAAGGTTATAACAGGTAACAAAAGTATTAGAAAAAATTGCATCTTTATTCTTGTTTATTTTTTTTGTTTTTCATCCAATCAACTGTAATTGAAAACCAATCAGTTGTTTGTGTCATGCTTTGTTAGGTTGGCAATACGTTACTTTATTCAAATGTCACTCTGTTAAAAGTATTTTATTATTCATATTTTAAATTATTTTAAGACGTTACATTATCCTCATCTCCATACTAAATTAGCATTATTTGATCGGCGTCCACAAAGGCGTCGGTTGAACGGCTGGGTTCGTACCACGGCCTATTGACTCCAAGTGTCGTACAGAACTGAGGAAATGTATCGTGACGTTTTGACTTCTTAATTAGGATAAGTATCCTGTTAAAATGTTTTAATAGTTGTATATTGACTTCAAAACGGGATCTATATGATAAAACTAATATAAATAAATCGCTACCGCTAAAATCATAACCACATTCTCACGATACCGGTTCACACGCTAGCACCCAGCTACCATTTTGGTTTTACGCCCCGTTGACCATCACCACCTAAGAATCAGTTTATGGCGTTCGATTTATGAATTACGTCTATTTACCTTTTTTTTTAAACCGCTGCCAACGATTGGGAATTCGATTCAGTGGCCAGTTACATTTCGATTGTTTTTTTTAAAGTGATTGCTCAATGATCGGATATTTTATGGTGGTTGACTTACTTTATAGATTACGTTCGTATGTTAGATTATATATTATTTATTGAATTTGTTGTGTACATTGTAAGCTTGTGTCCACCAAATGCCTAGTAACCAATAAGGTAATATTTATTACCCATTGTAAGTAATAACCTTGTTAATAGAATACAATTCTCAATAAGTCATCGTTCTATTAATATCTGAAGTATTCAACTTAGTCATTTTGAAAATATTCTCAGATATAGTTGAAAACTGGCGCCAAAATAGTAGCTGGAGTAAATATCCGAAAGCATAAATTAAAGGCGCCAAAGAAACGCATTCCAGAATACATCCGAATTTCTAAATAATTGTGTCAGAACATTCCTAGACTTTTGAAAAAAGAACGCGCATACAAAAAGGTTGCACGCGTGGATTACAGCGGCAGTTAGTGCAGAGGCCGTGACAGTATAACGACCGATGTTTATCGTTACTGAAGCTCGCATTTAGTAATGTCGACTGTCTTGTAATACTAATGAATAGTTTTCATCCAACCGTTTACCTTCGCGAGCTAGTTTTAGCTGTAACTCTAATGATATGGTGTTGTTGATAGTTTTCTAACAAATGTAGTCGTTATCGCGCAAATACTCGAGCTAATATACTATTATTACAGAACAAAATAAGATGTATGAAAAATATGTTTCATATGTCACCTTCAGCTGGTTTTACAGAACGAAGTACGATATATAAAACACTCATATGCTTCATGTGTCAACTTAAACTGGTTTCAACTGACACTCAACATTTATTGGAATAAGACGATAAAATTCGTAATTTTATGTTCTCTTCGTTTCACGAGTGTATTGCTTCGGATACTTTGAAGTTTCAGTCAGACTGATAATTTTTTACCACCTCTTCAGACCTAAGTAGTCAAAACAAACCATTAGAGTCCCTTTTAAGAACCCACTTGAAGCACCGTTTCATTTTATCGTTCGTATTGTTAATAAAAAAATATGCTAAATAAATTTTCCATTACTATATTAAAACTAACGGCAATTTAATTCCTCCCCATTTTAATTCCAAAAAAGCGTTTATCACGTCATCAAATACCGGCAGCGGTCTTATAAATCACTATCAGGCAATAATGTGGGCCTCCGGGGCCTTCCCCGGCTGTGCCGGAGCACTTCCTCCTGTCACATAATTGCCTAAACTGTTATTAGTGGAATAAAGACATATGAGCGAGGGTTCGTGGTGTATTTATAGGTTGGCATTATGGCGTTTTAATAGTGACGTTGTGGTGAAGTTGAGAGTATTTTGGTGGTATTTTAAGATTTGTTGGCAGTACCGAGTTTCCATGAAAGTTAAAGTTAACGAATGTCCAATTAAAATACATTCTAATGTATTTTGTTTTTGTAAATTTGTCTGTTTGATTTTTACTTAAAACAAATATAAAAAAATATATGTAAAGTAACCTCCGCACACATGAACTCTATATTAAAATATATAGATATAACCATAGATTCTATTTATGAATATCTCGTTTCTTGAAAGCTAACAATATCTCTTAATACGTTTACGAGGTAATTACGTAAACGTTTAAAACCATAACAAATATATCGACGCCTAATAACTATATAGAGTAGTTTGTGTGCGGTCTACAAATTATTGCCATGTGTCAAGATCTGACAACAAAACGCCCCGCTGACAGAAATATTGGTAACATTGCTTTCAAATAAAAAAGTTTTTTTTATTATGTTCCAAATTTAAACGATTTGAAGCTGTGTGATAGTGAGGGTAGGTAATGGTTCTGACGGTTTTATTCAATCATTTTAATATCAATGTTACATGAATGTTAGGTACTTGTTTGAAATTTGTTTTTTTTTTATTAAGATGTTTGTTTGAAAATATTCTTAATGTATAATAATATTGAGAGTCATATTTTTGTATTAATATTAAATTAATTTTACAATGTATTTCTATGTCCTGTTATTTCTGTTGGTTTTTGACCCTTGGGTGGTAAAACATGTGTGGTCCGTCAAGTGCCCAAGCGGACATGTTACAAAAATACTTTAAAAATCTAAAACTAAAGTAAGGCATTTAAAACATTAAACATACGTTTAAATATATATATAAATAATTGTTCATAATATATTAATAATCTAAGCATGTAAGTAAGGAAAACATTAATCAATTCGACGTAGACTTTTTAAATACAATATCGCTAATTCAGTAGTCATTAGTAAGAGCGAGACTAATTGAGACACATTCATCAAACGGTCACAATTAATACTATATATTAGTATAAATTAAACTTAGAAATATTAATTATCATATAATTATAATTAATATAATTGACAATATCGTTTTTAAGTATCTTAGACAGTAAAAAAAAAATGATTCAAAAATTTTCGATATAAATGAATAGTAATTGCTAAAAAGTATATTATACTAAACGTCTAAATTTAGACATCTGCATTCAATAAAACGCTAATAGGTACGTGTATCCAAACTCAAAACAAATAGCGCCAACTTTCCGCCATAAAGGAAAACAGTGGGAAACAATCGGTGCTGCCAACAATCAAAACGTCACCGCCGATTTAGATTTATTTCTGAGTCGATTTATTGCGTCTTTCCGACTTAGTGGGGACACGCTGAGAGATCGCATTATGACGGTGATTTGTCTATATTCAATGTGGTACTAAATCACTCGATAAATAATTAAAATAAAGCTTTGTAGGTGTTGGATTTATTTTATAATGTTCTTACTTTCATACTGATACCTAATATACTCTCTATTCTGTCTGTGTCGTATGTGCAATAATAAAATCATTTTTATCGCTTCTTCGTTGATGTTTCTCTCCTAATAACATTAAATACTGCAGACAATCGCTACATATTGTACATTTATAAATGACCCGTGTTTTTCTGTGTGGAATGCGGTACCCATATACAATATACTAAAAATATATGGACAAAATTTTCAAAAAATCTAAATCCTTATTAAAAGTCCTTTTTTCAAATCATTTGTTTATTATCAGCTCGGAGAATTAATTACTATAGACCTGAGAAGAGATGGCGACAGAAACTCTCTGAGTTTCTTGTCTTATATAGATATATATATATTTTTTAAGTATCGCTTTTTTTGGTATGCAATTGGCTTTGTTATACCAGAAACATGATTTGAATATAAAATTTGTCAAAACGCACCAACGAAGTGAGTCCCTTAACACAAACACCGCCAGGAGGAGGGAGAGGGATCAGATGGGATCACTTGACGCGGAATTAACACTTTCAATTTGCAACAATTACAGCGGATTGATTAAAACTGTTAATTTACAAACAGTTGGCTATTTACAGAGTAATCGGAATTGGTTTAATTTAGGGATGTATTTTGGGGATCGACTTTAGATTTGAATTTATATTATGGTTTTTCAGTAAAGCTTAGTATATAGTAAAGCTTATATATATATTGTCTTTATTGCAGAAAAATATTAAGTTATTTTATTATCTGCATTACGGACATTTACATCGACAGTGGAAATAAATATAAATGAATGTGGTAATGAAGAAAAACAATGTGCAAGTTCTGAAAATATATTTAAGTTGTAATTTGTAAATTTGAAACTCGATTTCAGCAATCACGTTCGAAATAAATGCTTTCAATTCAAAACGCAATCAGGGAGTCATATCATAGAATTGAAGTAACACTTGTCGAAGAATTTTCGTTCAGCGCTGGGTGGGGATGGGGTGGGGGTATTGTCAGGGCGTTTTCCATTTCACGCTCCGTTCGCTCCTGATGACACCGCATTCCGGCCAGCAAATGGCTCGACAAATGAAGAGGGTACGCCCCGTCATAACTGTCGTGGCGCGGAATTAATACTGTTTAACACTCAGCTCCTCATGTTGGTAGTATTGTGGGATATTAGAACTCCTTTGTTTGATTATAGAGGCACCTTTACCTAAGCTGGGACGCTTTCGTTGATTGTTGGTTAATTTAAAACGTAAGGCACGAATTTAAAGGAGATTATGAATTGTTCTTGCAAACCTTTTCATCTAAATCTTGATGATTGATTAACTTATAGGTAAAGTTATACGATAGTTTTATAGTTTTAGATATCTTAATAGAGGTAGAGGCAAGGGTAGCAAATAATGATGTAAAATTATTAAAATTTATTTATCAAAAAACAAATATACAAAACGAAAGTTAAAAGACGGATAGTTAACTTTTGAGATAATAAAGTTGGATGTTTCACTTCAGTAAATTCATGATATAGTTTTTAATTCAGGCAATATGGTTCGATAACTACAAAAATCATAACAATGTTAGAAAATCTTGAGCCTGTCATTTGTGTAGACACACAGATCAACCTAATTGCAATCTCAAAAAAAAATAGCTACCGTAGATTAAAAATCGACAAGTATACAATTATTAACAAGAGCGCAAGCTGAACGATATGTCATGCAGGTTGTTATTATAATTATTCATATTAAAAGTAAACAATAGAACAATTATCATACATTGTTAGTAATATCTGTTTTACACCGCCATTACTCACGTCACGATCATCTAATAAGAAGACGTAATTATAAAGAATTATACATGTTTATGAAACCGTAAACTAAACAGATATAAGATTGTGAGTTTTAATCTGTAATTTAAAAAAATAACTGACGTTTATTTTTTTTCTATATCGCATCTAACCTTTAAGCAAACATTCAAGCAAATTTCATAACATGACGAACTTTACTTTCATTGCATGATATATTACAACAAAGAAACGCTTGCTGTAGTCGTGAAACATATTTACGGAACAACAGTATCTAGAATCTTTGAATGACAGTACATTGCTAGTTTTTAAAAAGTTTTTACTGTCAACACCTTGACAGATAAAAAA
The DNA here is from genome assembly GCA_963555665.1 of Dircenna loreta. Taxonomy (NCBI): domain Eukaryota; kingdom Metazoa; phylum Arthropoda; class Insecta; order Lepidoptera; family Nymphalidae; genus Dircenna; species Dircenna loreta. Next base: position 10,342,004 of record OY743099.1, on the reverse strand, counting down.
TGCACTTATTGTCCACCTGAGCTATTAACTGCGCGTGCTTCTGTTTATAGTTGGTTCCGAGAACTCGTTTATCGGTAAGTACATATCGATTCGATTTTTTGTACCGCGTAGTTATATCGTTACGATGATTGTAGCTTTGCGTTTAGGCCTATAACGAGCTTGTAACTACTATTACAGGTATTTTTTGTATTAATTTTTACTATTAAAAAATCTTAAATTAGAAAGACTAATAATAACTCGTATATTATCCATTAATTTGAAACTTAGATCTCGTTTCTTAATTAGGTACAGCAAAATATGGTAGGTATATAAATTACTTCAAATTAACTCCTAAAAATAACGTAAATTTATTATTTTATATAACATTATTGTTATATACAAAAGTTGAAACAATATTTTTTGTGGAGAAAAAATATTGTAATATTATATATTGTTTTCAACACACACACAATCTTAATAACAGAGCTAACAAATAACATTTAATTTGTTTCCAGCATTGTTTCCTCTACATAAAATTTAATACATTACTACACATCGATTATAATACCGATGCAGATAATCGATTCGAGTCCCGGCAGGGCGCAAGCTCAGGTGGATGCCATTTGAAAATGGAACGACTTGACAATTCTTTTTTATTCCTATTTGTGACGATTGCGTTCTGTTGCGCTTCAATCGATTCATTGCAGTCTATGGTTGTTACAGTTTATATCAACTATGAAGTAATTTTCGAACACACGTCACAATAAAATCGTATTATTTTTAGTTTTTATTTATTACCTTGAAAATATATATTTTTTTTAGCGTTTATCACAAGGACATGCCAGCTCGTTAACACCTTATTACAAAAAATGGTAGTAAAAAAGTAAATAGCAATATTTATATTATTAAATTATATACAATATTATACCTAAAAGATTTATAATTATTGATATATAATGGATGATTTTGGGTAACTCTAAGATGAATGTATATGTTTTCCGCCTAACAGTTGCTGTCAGTTTCAACTGAATTTTCATGACAGATAGATAATAATTAAAAAAGCATATTTAAATATTCTAGGCGTATCATCGTGTTAGTATTATAAACAGCTTTCAGGCGTAGAATAATTAGCATTTTAAACGTATAAATAAAGTTATACGCTTAATATGGCCTCATTAAATCATAGTACCAAGAGACCATGTAATCGCATGAGATAAGTGATATGAAAATGTGAAGATAAAATTATATATTCAGTTGTTATTTTAGTAAACGCTCCGCTGGTTGTATGTAAATTTGCGAATTTGCGTAGATATTTTGTAAATTATTGTTTTGAATTTATGATTTGCGATTTTTTTTTATCTACATCTCTAAAGATTTCCATTGGAGATATAATGTAGCGTGAAGCAAAATATACGTCTAAGAATAGACATTGCAGCTTACATGTTATTTCAAAATATGTTCAGTTTTACGCACTAACTGGTACATATATAAAAAAAATCTGAAATGTTAGTTATTTACCGTTTTTTTCAGCTCTTGAAGTGCAATAGTTAGGTCTGAGCGATGAATCAGTAGGTATTACTAAAATATGATAGCATTGTGATGCCAAGTTGAAAACTAAATAACAATAAATAATTGATTAATATTATGTAGTCTGGTGTCTGGCACAGCTCCAACAACGGAGATGGATGCGTCTGAAGCAGCAAAATTAAATTGCATATTGCATGCTGAGTGGAACGTATTGAAAATTATTGTCTAAATAATATAATGTTGCCAACATATATATTGTAAAACAAACATCGAAATTTATAATATTAACTTAATTTAAGGTTAAATTTAGATTTCCTTTTTTTATCAATAAATTATAGTTTAAAAACTTTTTTGACAGTTACCCAAAAGGAAAAATAAAAAATATCTATATTAAATACTGGCAGGTGTAATTCAAAATAAAAGTTAGAACTTAATCATAAGTGATGAAAGGTGAAACATAATAATGTCAACGTTTATTTACGACGATGTTATAAAGCTTTTTTAGACACCTGCTTATTTGCTTAAATATTAATAAATGCTAATTGCTTGATATTTAAGCAAATTTTATTCATTCGATTATATAATTATAAATATTTAGCTTACATTTTGATTTTGTATAAAGTCAATGTTATATTAGTTATTTTTTTTCTTGATATTAACTTTAATCTTGTTTTAATGTTTTTCAACAACTTAATTTATTATTTTGATGGACATGTAGGAATCAGTATTAAGAATCGGGAAAGGAGAACCACCTATTTTTTAAAATTATAATAAATACAAAAATATATAAAAAAGAATACAAATATAAATAATAATTGATGCCAACGAGACAATCAAAGTTAAGTTATAAAAAGTATTAAAAAAAAAATCTTTTTTCCTAACTAGTTACGGCATTCCAAGATGGTAGATCAAAACAGATGAAACTTAGAAACTTCACAGATACTCAACTAATAATAATTTCTCTACCTACTTAATAAAACGAATAATAATATAAACAAGGCAATACTATCAAGTGTAATGTTTATATTAAATCAAAACTCAGAACAATCATGCAGATAACGTTTAATTTCACGGATATATAGAGATAATAGCTGTAATAATTAAATTCACGTATCAAAGTCTCAAAATATTGTACTCCTTCCATTACTGCGATAGCTATCACAAATAAACTAAGCTACAAGAAAAACAATCAATGTATTGTAAAGTAAAGATAATATTGGACATGAGATGGAAGCAAACAAAGCCGGCTAATCTGCCGCTAATGTTTTATAGTTCATGCTTTTTGGAGGGAGATTCGACGCGCTTTGAACAGATTGCGACTTTTGTTAATTTTAATTTGACACAGGGACTGCTTTAATAGCTTTTTTTTATATAAAGTTGTTTAGTTTACTACTTATTAGAAGTAATTTCATTTATAAAAGTATGTTTAAAATTACTTACAAAAAAGGGTTTCGATTAAAACCTTACCTCATTTCAAAACCTACAAATTACGCTAAATTATATTCAAATCGGTTAAAAATGCAGGGTTATTCTAAGCAATTTGTAGATAACAAAACAAATTATCTGTACAAAGGAAATAAACCGACATTTAAACCCAAGGAAGCAAAGAATTGGTAAACAGGCAATAAAAGGCGCAATATGTCTGCGTAGTGGATCGGAAAATGACAGAATAACAGTGTTGCCAACACAAAAAGTGATTGTTCGCGCGCGTTGGACTGTGCGAGGGGTGGCTAGTGCGGGTTTATGTCAAACTACATTAATGAAATACTATCTATAGGGTAAAATGGATTTTGATTCACTTAAAAAGACGAAAAAAATATTGACTGTTGCCGAAATTTATTTAAGAAATAAATTTCATAGTTTAGTTTTTAGAGTTATTTTAGTTTTTATAGTTTGGTATTTATATATACATATATAGTATAAGTACGCATGAAAAGAATAGTTGATCATTTTCTCATCCATTATTAGCAAAATTTGTACAAATTTAAATAACAATCGTGTATTTTTATGTACAAATGTCGTTTCCACTTGTATAGCTAGTTACCGTCTACAATATTATGCCATTTGGGAATTAAGTTTCAATGAATGTGTTAATATAGAACAAGCAATTGTAGTCGATGCGTCTCGTTAACAAGGCTTATATTTGTACGTTCAGATTTAGATGTATAACATTAAGGACTGGTTGTATCGCGTGTGGGAATATCAAAGAATGATCGGAGCAAATCGCGCGACAGCACGGAACTACGACAAATCACTGGAATTACGAACTAGGGCTCATTAGCGACCATATTTGAAAGAAAAATAGAAATAAGAATTAGAATAAATACTTACCTAAACCATTTAGCGGCGTTGAAGTTACATTTTTGGTACTTTTTGCTGGTAATAATTGAACAATAGCTAAAAATTTTAAGGTGAATACATATTCTGTTATTATTTTTTTTAGGGCGCATAGTAATTAAAGCAAGGCAATAAACGAAGCAATAGCACCTTCTGCGCCTCCCACTGCATATAAATTGACTTTTTTCGTTCGCCCTACTCAAATATTAGGCCGGACACACACAGGCCGGCGAAAAAAGGTACGATAACGAGTGCTACCGGTCAAAGCAGCCGCTTTTGCCTCAAAAGAAATATAGGCGGGGCTCGTCACGCACAAAACAAACTCAAGCGACAAGCGAGACTGAGACGCAAATATGTAACTACCTCACGCCAAAACAGGACAGCAATAGCCCGGTGCTCGCGAACACGGCTAATTTAAAACTGGATAATAATTGATGGTGAGTTCTAAACAAACAGATATGGCTGACAAAAAAGGATGGCACCATACGAAATCTTCATTAGCGAGGGAGTAGCAAGAGGCGCCAGGATATTGTTAATTTAAAGATTGAGAGCAATCGCGACGGTGAGTAGACATTATATTGGATAGGGAGGTTTGTTTGTTTATACCTTAAAGGAAAGGTGATTAGTAAAAAACAAATTTCACTCAATTTATCGTGAGTTTAAATAAAAGAGAATGAGATCGTACTATCTGGAGGGGTGTTGATCAAAAATTACTTTCCAATAGTATTTTATGTACCTATATTGAACATTATTTTGATATCAATTATAATTAAAATCATTGTAATATTGGTGATGATCAGTAGATATATAAAAAGTTAGGTAATTACATGAAAAATTTGTTCAATTCAAAAACACTATTTAATTTAAAAAACCAGATAACTTAAAAAAGTATGGTTAAGTATATTCTAAAATAATAATAAATCAAAGCTGTCATATCTTGAAAATTTTTGAGAAGTACAAAAACGGAGGGGTTTTTTATTTTGTGGCGCCAAGGATGGTAGTGTCGGCAACACTGAACAGATTTGGAGGACAAAATATTTTGACATACAGCTTATTGTGAAGATAACCAACCTCTTTAGCAGTATTGGAAAGGTTGAAGTGGTTTTTTTAACAAGAGCATTAAAAATAAAATGAAAGCACACATTTAAATATTAAATTATTTGTTCCATGTGTGTACGTTAAATAAGTATTAGACTAATACGACAATTATTTTCTGTTGAAGTAATAATGCGCCATAAAATAAAAGTGTAACATGATATTTCTGTTGCACAAAACTCTGACATCTCGTTTCTAAAACAAATTGGTCACAATTGTTAACAACAATTTATTGCGTGCCCGTGTTTGTTTTGTAAAACAAAAGCCGACCACACAGACAGTGCAAGATGTTGACCTTTCTTTAAACAGCAGTGTAGTATATTTTGTTTACGAAAAACAAACATAACATTTCGGAATTCTAATTTTTATATATATATATAGGTATACGTTATGTTACAAACTTTATTTAAAGTCTCAAAGTGAAAATTTGAACCGCCTTTTTGGATCTTACAGTTTATCCTTATTGTTATATTCTTTTATATTGTTTATCTATTCTTAAGTCATATATATTATTTAAAAAATATATGATTACAAAATCTAAATGTTTCTATAATAATGTAATATCTCGACCATTATAACGCAGACGATTTGAACAAAACATTCTAAGACGTGCGGGTTAATGATTGCGGATCGCATCTCGTTACAAATTGGTAACTCAGTCCCGACATGACCCTCCGACGTTAAACTGAGGAACACGTGTGTACCGTGCTTAATAATGTTAGTATTTTGTAAACAGCCAGCATGAAAACTATATTGGCGGCAACACTGACATTAGTAGAATGACATAAGTCTAGTATACTATTTTTGGCGGCAAAAGTGACATTATTAATATGACATAATTCATTTTATAACAAATTACAATACTAATTAAATTAACAAAATTATTATTTAATATTATATTAAAATCTAGTAAGTAATAAGTATTTTAAACGTAAAGTGTATTTTAAACGTCCTGAAAGTGATTTCAAATTCAAAAGCAAAATTCAATGCACATTCACAGCGACAGTCGGCAATATACGGAATATTACAGACTGTCAGCTGATATTATGTAAATATTATGAGTGATATATTTTCCATACAAGTAACAATTAGCAGCAAGTTTTAAATGATGTTGGTAACCAATCAGATATAACGAGATATAATATGACTCTCTGGTGTATTTATTCTTGAAGCGGCTCGTGGCTTAGACGACAAGAGAAAGGTATTAAAGGAAAGGTATTAAGAATAAAACTATTTTCTATTTTATTTATTTATGTATCATTTCATATTTGGTAATTCAAATAATTTATTATTTTTAAAGACATTATTATTTATAGATAAAACATTCATTTAAAAATTGAAACGTGAACAAAGCTCTGGCTAATTGTTTTAAAGGGCTGTGTTTTGTTCTGTAAGTGAGAGAGAGAGAAAGAGGCAGATGATGTTCCAGAAAAATAGAAATGTATATTCCACTTCTCACGCGGTCAGTGTTATTAAAAGTAATGAATATTATACTTAATATATATAATTGATATTATAATTTTAATCGCTCATAACTTGGACCACGCCACACAACTCATAAGGTTACGTTAGGGTTACCGTTTGTTATTGACTTTGCAAATTAGTTTAGTTATTTCTTACGTCTTGTACAAATTGGATAGGATTGAAAATTAATGTGGAAACTGATATCCCGTGTATGAATTATTATTAGAATATGCTATTCAAATGGAAAATTATATTTCATTATTTTGCTAACATTTTCTACGATTACGAGCCGTGTTTCTTTTAAGCACGCGTAATTTTTTAAATGTGAACTTTTGTATACATATATAAAAAGTATGTAGGTAGATATATATAATATTATAAAATGTGATAACTAATTTAACATATAACGATAATAGGTACTTTAATTAAATCGATTCAAAGGATTTATCATATCAATGTAACCGCCACTTAATTTTGACATTTGCAGTGTTGCCTTATTAATAGCGCTTAAGTTTTTTACGGTCATATTTAATAACGGACTTTAGGTATTTTCTTGTTATCAAAGAAAAGAGTTAGTTAATATTAAAACTTTATTATTATTGACAAATAAAAATATAACAAATTAATATTATTTAATATATTCGAAGCTTCGAAAAATTACAAAGATTATTAATATTTTAAATTAAAAAGACCTTAACAAGGCATTTTTATTATGACATTGATAGCTCCATTTGGTTTTAATTTAATTTAAAACGGACAGACACGACAGACCGTTTATTATAAATTAATTAATAGCTCGCAACACCTAGTAATGTCGTAAAAATAAATTGTTTAATAAATAATATTAAACTGGTCGGGAAAATGTAAAAAAGTCATGCAACATTTAGATTTCAAATGTGTTCTATTGAAGTATTTATAATGGAAAATAATATTTAAATGACATTGCCAAGGACAAAGGTGTAATTAGCTCAACTGCTTGAACCTGTACATATGCTTGGCTTGATCTCTTAATTGTAGTAATTATCACGCTTGTATCTATTAATTAATTTCAATTACTAATTTGTTAGTTTTTTTAAAACTATTTTTTTTTAATATATAAACATTATTTTGTCCCATTCAGCCATTTACTTTTATTCAGCATTAACAGATTTTAAGCAAGTATTCAATATTATTCGCATTTTATGTCCTTCAATATTCGATTATCGATTCCCATTCCATAAATCGATATCTCATGCTTATACAAGTGATAGGTTTAAAATCGATTACTTACTCCCATTTCAATAAATCCACGTCTAGTCTCAAACAAGTGATAGGTACGTAAAACAAGATCTACCTCCCATCTTATTATGGACAACTACGTAATTGTAGGTACATGTGGCAGGTAATGTGCACTTTTGTGTTATAACCAACTTGTCTGGTTACTCAACTATTTAGTATTATAACCAGTTTATATTAGAACCGTAACCTATTTTATGAGGTATCTAAATATACGTAGCGATATTCTTTAGAACAGAAGTAAACGATGATAAACAATATTAAAATGGTTTTAAGTATAATGTACTTACCTACATAAATTTGATCATTTGTATGAAAAATGTAATAAAACTGAGTGCTTATATCGAATAAAATGTTCTTTTATTAATTCTGTACTGAATAACAGTAATAAATTCAATAATAAAAACTTATTTATAAAGTAATTTTACGTTATAATTCAATCACTTATACCTTTCAGATTTGAGCCTATTTACCGATGAATAGATCACAGTGAAGGATTTATAGATCTAATAGATCCATAGATCACAGTACCGAGAACACTCGAGTATATAGCAATGCTGGCATATTCGTACTGACGGTGTCATTAATCAAACTAACTCCATCGATTAGTGGTAGTCTATATGATTTTATGAAATAATATATTTCATTTATCTTGTTTTGATTTTATTATAATATAATTTTTCATAATGTGACTGTGAGTACAACTTTCCAGGTGTTTTATATAAGGTCTAGTTTGCTAAGTGGTAACAACGGGTCTATTACTACCTGTCACTTGGGAACAATGGCGCCGGTTACATGACAATAGTTGCGTTGTAATGCTAACTAGCTGTCATTGAGGTTATGTAAATATAGATAATTTGAATAAGGGTATTGGTTCTATACAAGAAATATATATATTATAACTAATCAAAAGTACTATTTTTGATTAGTTTGATATACAAATAGCCGTAAGAAAGCACGCAATAAATTACTTTGATGCCTGTCAAAAAAATATATATATTTGGATTAATTTCTAAGATGTCACATCAATATTATTTCTAGTTGGCTAAAAAAAAAAAACTAAAAAGCTGTCTGACAGTTAGGGTTGTCAAAATATATTAGAATACCAATTTTTAATTGAGAATATACCAGGTATATTGTCAATAATCCTATCTTTTTACTAAAACCAGTTTAAGACTAAACTGCATCTTCTTATTTTACTAAAAATATCAATTACCGACGGTTGATCAAATTGAACCAGAGCCCATATGATATCCCAAAATGTTCAATTATCGTGCTGATTTCTTATGAAATAAAATTATAGGTGGGTACTGTTCATTTTTAGAGCTTTTTACGATCGGAGAGAAAAACAAATCTAGTCTAGTTTATTATAATTCTAATAATCCTATTTAAGGGCAATAAAATCCAAATTAGACAATATGGCTGCTGTAGGATGAGCAGTTTAATATCGACGTCTTATCATAATTTAAGATTATTTTTATAAACCATTCTTAAGATTATAACATCTAATTTGCAACGGAATAAAACAGAATAGTTTTTTATATAATAAATGACGCGGGAAAAAACCTACTTCAGTTTTTGTTAAATCTCAATATATTTTGAATATTATATATTATATTTCTATTTTTATAAACACAAGTTATATATAAGTAAGTATTATAATGTCGATGATATAAAAAAAAATAGAAAATAGTTCTATATACATAATTTGCAGTCTAAATGCAATTACTTTGCAAACAAATTTATGCAAATTTACAAAAATGATTATCTATTCATTGTACAACTAAACAGATAAATTAATTATATTTATATATATTGATAATGGCCGCTCTCGAGAGCCGTCAGTCTCATTTGACAGTTCATAAATCAACAGATTAATGTAAACGATCAGAAATGTAATCAATGACCTTATAATTTGGAAAGTTATTCATAAATGCAAAGATAACGATAAATCTTACTTTAATTTGAATGTTTATTGCTATGTTACTTTTAGCAAATACAAATTGGATTATATCGACCGTTATGTTACGAAAGTAAGGAAAGATTGGTGAAGAAAATTAAAAGTATTGTTTATTTTCTTACTATAGTGATGATCTAACTTTTTATATTGTTTTAGGAACCGGATAGATATTTTTTGTGATTAATCGATTAATAATTTAAAGTGGTGCTCTCATGACTGACTGGATACTGACAGAATTCAAATTTTCGAGAATGTCATAATATTTAAAATAAGAACTCGATATATATATATATATATATATCTAAATGTATATGAGATTGTTTGTTAATTATTCTATTATTTAGTGCCTTATAAGTTTAAAATATTAGAGCTTAATTTGCCATAAATTTGAATGTTATTATTATTATTAACAAATTAAAACTATAATTCATTAATAAACTACGCATAGACACTATTATGAAACTAATATTTTAGTTGTTTTTTTTTGATATAGCTATACTTAAAGTTTAAAACATTAACTTTAAACAAAAATCAACAATAATAATAAACAAAATTATAAATAATTCAATCAGAATCTTTACACATTAAAAACTCGTATCTTGTATCAAGAATAGGTTTAATTTAAGATAGTTGTAAAACCGAAAGTGGAGCCCGTTCCGTCTCGGAGGCAGAGTTAATCGTACTTTAATAGCCGCGGCGTCTTCAAAGAGCGGCTTCAATGATTCGTGTCGGAATTCGGAAGCGTCTAACAATATGGTTATAACTATTAAAATAACTATATCTTGTTCATTATTCAACTTGCAATGTCGTTACCTGTGATTTTGTATTAAATTATAACATTTTTATTTTTCCCGCTCAGTGTGGTTGTCAATGTCATAGCATAGAGCATTAAAATTAAAAATATTATTTTTCCCGCCCGATGATGCTGTCAATGTCAATGAAGAAAAATGTCAATGTCAAAGCTACACAATAAAATATATTTAATGCAAAATTTATCGAACACCAACTATAATGCTCTCCATTGAACTTAATAAATAATTATAAGCTAATACGGCGTCCACTGCCGTGTCGGCCTCAATGAACAATGCTCTTCAATAGCGGCTTTGTGGATCCAAACTTCTGATATGGTGCCTTATATCTCATATCCATCTACTATTTATTAATAAGTATATGTATTGACAACTTATAGCGGAAGTTAATAGATCTTCATCCAAATTTCGCTACAATGATAAGTAAAATTCATTTTTTGTCACAATCACCGATCTGTGGATACATATAAAACTTTTTGGTATAGGTATATCTATTAGTAATTTCAGCCGGTAATTTAATTTCAATACCTGTTTTGTAAAGTAACACTCGGTTGTAATGTACACATAGTGAACACACACACACACACATCTACTTAAGTTATGATTTGAATCTTATTTATTTGAAAATTGAAAATTATTTATACAATATCTGTAACTAAACAATCTTACGCCAAAAGCTTGTATCATAGTTAAAAACCAAACAAACAATTTTTTGGAAACCAAATCCTATTGAGTTCCATTTCAAATCTCATCTAGTATAATTTCAAATTTACTTTTACACCCGCTGCCATCATAACCACTACGTGACCGCGGCGAGCCTTTGATCTTTTTGAGTTTTTTTTTTAATCTGTTACAATAATATCAAGCTACTGGGCGATCCAAAGAGTTTTATTTATGCAAAATAATATCTTCGTGAGGATTTATGGAGATTGTACCGTTGATTAAACTTATTCTTTATTGTTTTTTTAATACCTCAAAATATTGTGATATCAAAATAAAGTGACATTTACACGTCCAGTATCTATATTTAAATATAACTATGTATAGTTATAATGACATTTGATATTTAAAAAAAACATTTTTTTATATATATTATTTTGGTTCATATTGTTACTATACTAGGAATTCAATGTCTTATAATATGACAAATATTTTCATGATTTTAAATTAGTAGTTATAATACCTACGAACTCTACCGTTCCGACGGCATACTTGAAATGAATTCAACGTACCTCTATAATATACATATTGTTCATACTTTTACAAACTAAATGTTATTATATTTTTAATGTTCTAAACATGTTGTAATGTTTAGATATTACAAATTTACAGAATACTTTACTGTTTGTTTCTTTTTAAAAGGCTAGTGGATAACATTGTAGAGTCTTACGATAATGTTAAGGAAATATGAATACCTGCTCTATCTACATTTATAAATCAGTAGTTTTTTATAATTCAGAGATAAAAATACGTATATTATGAAAAAGAAGCAACAATAAAAACATATATACATTACAAAGAAACCAAAATTTAAAATAGTGAACATTTAATTAGTCTTTCATCGCATTAAATTTTGTATCGATAAAAATCTTAACGTGTGTGAATTTCACCATTACGTTTTAAAACGTACCCATGGGGAAGCGAGAGGTCCGTCAGAGCGAGACAGACCTATCGGCGGCGACGCCAAAGGCGGCGGCGAACGCTAATTGGAGAGCACAGCGACTTCAAAGCGCACCGCTTCAACGTTTATATTAGGTAGGTATGGTTGACCACAGGTACGAAGCATCCCATTGTTCGAATTTAACCTTTATTTATATAACAATAGGAGCTACTAGCAATTGTGTTTCGATGTGAATCCAGCGCAGATTGATTAATTTCACCGATCCGCGCTAGGCAATTAGTACGCCTTTGTTGAGGTCACCCTCTCAGACCCTGTGGTCTTAGTCATCTCAAGTATAACTCCAACAGTAACTTATATTCAAAGTTTAATATATTTTTATTGTCCTACCCCACGCTTACCAATTATATTTGTATAGATCTAGCTCTATCTATTTACGCCCACTATAAAAATATGTAAATATATAGTACAGATAAATATATGTTCTTATGCATTAACTACAGAACGGTTATATGCTTCGTAAAGTATTTTTCCATGTGTTTCTAATAAAATTATAAATTAATAAGTAAATCAAGGATAAATAAGAGAATATAGTTATTCATAATTTCAAGAGCCTTGTTTATTTATCTATAAGACCGTCACAAAGTAGGTATAATTATTTTTTTTAGATATATTTTTGTAGTAGGAACGAATCAAACGTGCTGACGTTACCTGACCCTGGGTGGTTACCGTCGTTGACACAGAAGAAAGGAGACTCATTGGACTCTCTCACTCACTTATGCCGCGAGAGGGATATCCTACCTTGGTCAAACTAGTGGGAGCTGAAGTAAATTGGCTATAGCCCACTCCAAAAAGGTTTTACATCAAAATTTATGCTTAAAATATTGCGTTAATATCTTTTGTTTTTAATTATTCCACACTATTTTCTCCTATTAGGTAGTTTGTTCGTCACTAAGCTTCTAACCCTGGACAAAGAGGTGACATTGTCCGCAACCCTAATTTATGGCGGTCAAGCGTGAAGCGTTGACGTTAAATCCCGATTTCCTACGCATTTGTGTCGCTATATTTTATTTATACGAGTCTAGCCTTTAATACTATAAGAATACAGCATATTTTAATTAGCTTCCTAGTCCAAGTGCTAGATGGGTATCATAACAAATTTTCATTTGTCTATTGACTTCTCTAACTTAAGGTAGAGTTACGATTTCTTTTAAAAACAAACTGCAGAGGAAATAGAACCTTAACTTAACATAGTAGAGTTCAAAATAATATTAAACATCTGTCTGGATTTGTCGGATTTTGTTTGATAGGATTAGCTCTTGCTATTAAAATTTTAGGTAATTGGATTACGTCCATGATAAAAGTTATAAGTTTAATACAGTTTTAAAACACGATACTTATTGTTATAAATTATTATAAAACATGCTTGTATTTAGAATTGTAACATTATTTATTAAATCTTAAGATAACTATCATTTTCAATTAAATGTCATTACAAACTTTGTTATGAAGGTAAAACATTTTTGTTATTATATAAAAACTTTTTGCTCAAGGTACATTGTAGGTACATCATAAGATACTGGCAGTGTAAAAGAAATAAACAAAGGAATTTAAATTTCGAACTAAACATTCCTAAACGCTTAACCCGGCAAAGCGCTTCTAATTCATAATGAGCGGTTGCTTCAAAATTAAGCACAATAATAAGATGCATCTAGATAGCATCCGACCGCGGGCGGTGATGAAATGGCTCAATCTGCTGTAGGGTGGCCATGAGGTATAAAAGAAAGCACTAGGGATTAACACACTTTTTACGATATAATTCAGATATTGGTGTTTAAGAACCCCCTATTTAGGGACAACATTTTTGCCGAAAACCTTACTTTAAAAAGACTGTCCATTCAATTTCTGATGTTTATTTATAATTACTTTATCAAACTGATATGAATGTGCATACAAAAAACATGAATCCTAAAAATTATAGTATATTCATAGTTGATAAAGAAACGATTTTTCTAGACACTTAGAAACAATAAAACCTAGAACGAGCGCTAATCTAGCATGAACAACAAATAATTATAAATTATAGCATCAATAGTACAATTTATTTTGACAGTTCATCCGCCATCTTGTTAATTTCGCGCCTCAGACTCAGTATCTCAGCAACCGGTTGCACATATGCTGCTACTCTGGTGGTCGGCACAATTATAAGCCGTGCTGATTGCCGTCTGCACGAATAATCAATTTTTTAAACAGAATCATAGATATTATCTTGACTAAGTGTGATATTAAGTTTAGTGTTTAGTTTTTTTTTTCATTCTGTATAAATGAGTTCAGTGCGCGATTTAATACACTGTTTTGAATGGTAATAGATAATTTGATATTATCTGTTGTATAGCTAGGTTATAATATTTAAATATATATATATAGAACGTTTGTTTGAAATATAAAACTTTATGTGGTAATACAAATATATATGTCATGTAAAACTATTCAGCCATTACATAGAAACATTCAAATATAAAACTCAAACGAAATTTAGTACATACATTAATTTTTAGTTTACAATATATAAGGAGTATTATTGGCGAGTTGGAAACTGAAAGCACATTGAATCACAGCCGGTCGTTTAATTACCGGCGGTATTACTGGCGCTGATTACCTCTAATGACTCTTCAGACGGAAGACGTGAACGCCTCGACTCTTACGTTAGAAGGTACAGTCTACTTTCTTAATGCATTTCGGATTTTCTCGGTAATCATCGGATTTCCGAACGCATGCATCTATAACGGGAATAATCTCTAGTGCATACAAATCTAAATTTAGTTCTTAATAAAGTTCAGTTCAAAGTGCAACTGACAAAATCTGACAACTGACGAATGATGACGTTTCCCGTTTCGTTTCGTTTAAATGCATTAAGAAAACAGAAGCACTGTACCTAATACCTACTTTTGAAGTGTTGTATGTACCTATCTATATATATATTTATTTATTTATTTATTCACACAATTACCTTATATATTATTAATAATACTGTTATATATAAATATTAATATAATATTTCTTTC
Organism: Dircenna loreta; assembly: GCA_963555665.1. Lineage (NCBI taxonomy): Eukaryota > Metazoa > Arthropoda > Insecta > Lepidoptera > Nymphalidae > Dircenna > Dircenna loreta. The sequence goes on along the minus strand of OY743099.1, from coordinate 10,326,875 downwards.
TATTGCTATATTTAACGCTTTTAACAAAATAGATGTAATTTATTTTTTTCATCTAAAATCGCAGTGTGTCGCCGTCAGTGTGAAAACCACAAGTCGATTAGTCAACTCGGGATAAGAACAACAATGGGGCAAGTATATTAATAGCAAGTAGCCAGTAGGAGTAAATCGACAGTTACTAAGCTCCAGTAGTACCTCATTATTACTATGCTGAAAGAAGCCACGGTTGCCTTTATATGTACGTACTTATATATATATTCTATAAGGAACAAAAACTATAGAAATAACATAAATAATAGACTTGTGACTGAAGACTGAAACTGTACCAGTCAGCTGTTGAGCTGAAGTATATGACTCTTGGTTTTCAGTGGCCGCCGCTATACCATATTACATTAACAATTAGTTTAAAATAATCTCGATTTTTTTTAACAATCAAAAAATATAAACCAATTTACAAGAGCTCCGAACTATATAAATATTGGATATATGAAAACAATCGTAAAAAAATAAGCTACCTTACTAAATTAGGCTATAACTGTCAAATATTTAAATTACTCCGCGGCTTCCTCGTCTCAGATTGAATGCGGTTTCTAAAGCGCAATACAGACGGCACTGTGACATCTCTTGAGGTGATATTTTTGCAACGTCTTAAACATAGCAATTTGGATTGCGTAAATCCTCCTACTGTTTTAGATTTTGTAATAATAATATTATAGCTTTAACTGGTCAAGTATCTTAAAATGGTACAGAAAAATACTTTATATTATTTAAATACACAGTTCAATGTATGTTTAACATAAATAATCTAATTTTGAAAATATCTATAAGCATGTTTAGCTTATGTAATTTGTAATAGAATGAAACTAAGCCGATCCTGAACGGTTTCTCAGAGGTCACGGGATCGAATCCCTGTCCATATTTATTTAAAATATATATATATATACTACTAAAATCTGTCTTTAAGAAACAAATATTATTAAAATGTGATTAGTTTATAAATCCTGCCCGCCATTATTCCATTTTTGAATAAGCCAATCAAGGCTCATTTATGGCTGTGACAAGTTAGCGCATGTGTAAACAAAATGTAATTAAGTGGTTTGCTATGTTTTGCTTCTCTTATCAGCCCTTATCAGGCGAAGCTAATTGTTATATCGCTTTATCAGAACAATATTAATATATTTAAAAAAAATAGATTAAATAAACCAAAGAGGATTGTTTTAGCAAATGTTGCCAGAGCATTAATTCCCGCCGTCATTATTTATTCCATTGTCGAATTCAATTGAGGCAACTTTTGTTCGATTCGAAACTCGCTTCTTTTATTAAAAGATATTTTCTCAAACAATCGTGCCAATGTGAAAATAATTTGAAGGCGATCGTTCGTGCAGTGAACCGCGCTGGACCATCTGCTTTATTCGTGCACGCCATAACCGTTTTTATTTCCTTTCACGTAAAATATATAATCCCGCGTCGTATTTTAAACATTCATGACCCATATTTATATTTATATTGAATGAAATATGCTTCGCGTGTTTTAATAATGGTGAAATAAGTCGTGACGGGAAATTTTTAATATGAAAGCGTCTTTATCCTTCTCACTCCTGAATACAAATAATTTCAGACACAATGTTATTGTTATATAATTTGAATTATGCTCTCGAGAATAATTGTTTGGAAATTGTTTTTTTTTATTTCATTTGTTATATTTATAAATTAGCCGTGTAGTAATTAAAATAATTACATATATGTGAATTGGGAAGGAAAATAATTGGCGACAATAGTACGAAATGTCTCGTAAAAATCATGATTAAATTTGCAACATTTTTGCCACCGAAAACTGCAATTACAATACCTTTCTTAAGCCAATAACCTTGCAGTCTCGGATCATGGATCGATTATTAATTCCGTATAGACGGTGATACGCCATAGAAGTCTAAAGTTTATATGCATATGATTGGATATTTACCGTTTAATTCAATTTTTCTTATTCATTAAAAATATATTTAAATTATTAATACAAATAACTGATTTACGAGTTGTCATATTACATTAGTTTATATATTGACAATAAGATATTACAGTTCTGTCACCATTGTCTCATGTCTGTTTGACGTCAGTCCGTGTCGCTAGCTCAGTATTTTATTATTAATTATATGACTTTTCATAATAGGTGTGAATATTAAAAGTTTTATGTAATACTTTTGTTTGTAGTTACGCAGATTTTCCAAGTAGCTTGCTATGAGTACAAAACAGTATGTTTAATCTATCGACGGCAAATCTGCAAATGAAATTAATAATCGATCTACTATCCGAGATTGCAATCCAGTTTACGTGTTTTCCCGGACATTTTATTTGCGGGTTAGAACGATTTATAACACGTATATTTTAATTTTCAATAGCAAATTTTTGCTCAGGATTAATTATTAGTATTGACCTATCATGAATGACACACAACATTACAGAAAACATAATCTATATGTATCTAAGTAATATTAAAATATCATCTTATTTAATAACACACTTTAACACAAAAAACACTAAAAGCCTATGAACCGCGAGCGGCGCTTGAAAAAAAATAATCGATTGTTCATCAATTAACTTATCTGTATCAATATCTTATGTATTATTAGAAAGGTGTGTATTTTTAAGCAATTCGAGACGTTTCGGAAGTTGTTTTTTTTTTCTTATTTCAATGTAACTAATTATTTGATTAAAAGTGCCGACACGGTTGATTTTGAACATATTTAAGCTTTCGGAATTATTATCTTCAATATTGCCTTAGCATATTGATTTAAAAGAACGCACTCACAAACCGCATCCAAATCGGATCATCCGTTTGGGAGCTATCTTTCCACAGACAAACACACATGTTAAACTTACAACACAACACAGCTCATTTTTAACGTCGGTTAAAAACGGAAAGTATCAATGTAGGTAAACGTTTCAACAATCATAACTGACACCTTGTTAAACAATAAAATAATAAAACAATAATTACTTTTGACTACACATAGACAAAGCAAGTTATATTTTCTCTCATCGTTAATTAAATTAAGGTTAGCCAACATAACAATTGCCACGTTTAACAAAGTCTAATTACAATGTCAGCCAACATAACAATAACAATTGCTCAGTTTAACAGACTTTAATTACGATGCTACAGATTTTGGAAACACTGTCTTGTATACTAGTTTGTGCTCACGGAGCCACTTATGACTGATTATTTATTATTTTCAGTATTCTATCTTGAATTTCAGTATTTTATCTCATATTTTAAATCCTTGTAGGATGATTTTGATTTTTTTTTCAAATAAAACAATATTTTTTATATTTTTTGCTCGATAAATAGTTCACATGCAAATTTTCATTCTTTCTTTATTTGATTTTCTGTTATGAACACGTGAACGCAATCTTACCTTGGTAAATTTTATCAAAATGTGTTCAGCAATATGTGTCAAAGGAATACTTAAGGGTAATATTAATTTTTATTAATTAATTGATATATGGAAAAATATATATTAGTATTCATAACCAATCAAGTTCTTACGAATTTTGGGTCAAGAAAATAACGGGTTTTAGATGAGGTCGGTTTATTTACAAAAACGACCCTATAATTTTGCCAAATATGGTGTCCAAATATGGGGTTATAAAATAATATATGATACCGTCTTGTGCTGCCTTATTTAATATGGGCCCGGGATATTAGCTGGTGCTTTTATTATTTATTTTTTATTATCACATTGGCAATTGATTTTAATATCACTTTCTCTGTAAGTAACGTATTCATACTTCCTAACAATACTGCCATTATAAAAATATGAAGATTCTAAATTGACAGCAACAATGTACCAACATTATAAAAATAATGTAAAAAAATAAAATTACACACGAAGGCATCGTGTCATCATCTAAAGATGTATCAGATAGGAAGGTACCCGAATAATATAATTAAATTAATCGACGCACCTGCCTCGCTCCCACCCTCAAGGAGTGACAAGGATAACTGCACCTTTTGCTTTTATAGAACTCTTTGTTAGAATGTAAATTAAATTTAAGTTTTATAATGATAGCTTTGTTTCCAAGATGTCAGTGTCATTAGATAAGATTAGAAGTGGAGTTTGTCTGGCATTATAAAAAAATATATAAAACCTCATTCATAGTGTATTAACTTTCCTTCATGTAAGTTTTTAACATATACATGATTAAAATATATATATAAACAAGTAAAAAAACATATTAGAGAGACAGTCAATTATTTTATTAAATTAACCTCCACCCTATCGATTTTCAATTTAATATGACCATTCACAATCAATTAGTCAGCGATTTCGTTTTAAAACTCGCATTATTGGTTAAAAGCACCCTGTACGTTTTATAATGGCGGGAGCGGCTTTTTGCTGCTACTTTTTTCTTCTTTTTTTTTCATAATAGTGGTAATACAAACGTGCCGGTTCTGACACCTTTGCGGACCCCACAGGAGGTTGTATAGCACAATTTGTGAGGTAATAAAATATAATAATCCCGAACAGTTGACGGACCATAGACAAAATGTTTTTTTTTCGCCCTAATGTATAGGGTAACTTTTTGATACATTATTTATTGTGTAATCAATTTGGTTTTTAATTCTTTAATTATAATATGAATAGTTTTTGTATTAATCTTATATAGTTTATTTTATATAAACAGCAATGCTGGCCGTAATGATAGGATTAAGTGAGAAAATTACTAAATTGTAAACAAATTATGCATTATAAATCATTATTGAGATTGTATCACATAAGTACATGTGCTTTAAACTTTTAACTGTGTGTCAGTCTGTGCATAAACGTTAAATCTATGGCCTTGTATAGGAAAATTAAAAATTGACGGTGACGGGAAAAATTATTTAAAAAAAAGACAATGTTATAGGTATGTGCCAGTGTCATGTATCTAATTATTAAAATAATATACATAAAAAAATATTATCATTTGTAGATACTATTAAAATGTATAGGTATATAACGTACAAACAGGAATACCTACATACCTACTATAATTTTAAAATATCAATTTTACTAACCTAGGACAGCTTATAATGATAGCCAATAAGTATGTATATGTTTGTCGCATATCCTATTCCTTTGCATGTATAATCAAAAAAAAAACAAAAATAATTCTCACATCAAATCCCGCGACAAAAACATAATTATCATCGTGATACATTCATCTAATACAGCGGTAATGATATAGACGTTTCTAACAATCTATATATATCTATATCTATATCCCCTCTGGATGTAAAAAAATATTATTTCCGTTTAGAAACACAAGAAATGACTTCCTCAATCAAGCCTGTGCAGCCAATGACAAATGATTTAGCCGCTTAATATGTTAATGTAGCATATGGACCATAGACAATTCCCGCCTTTCCTTTTGACGTTTGGAATATCCATTGTTAATGGCTGTGATGTCTTCTTTTGTGCCAGCAACAATGGCGTTTTTGCAATGTCCGTGTAAATTACACTTATATAGTCAATTTATTTTTTTTTCAAAATGGTGAATGACTGCGTGTAACTCTGAGGGTCTTTAAGAGCTTATTGATTTGCCCTGTTGTGTTATTAAGTGGTTTAATTTCGACTGCTTTCATTGTTATTTATCTTTTTTTATGAAAGGCTAAGAAGATTTTATTTTAATGTATATCGATATATAATAATGTTTTTGAAGAAACATAAAATAAAATAAATATTATTGCCTGAATGAAGAGCATTTTTTTCCATTAAATACCAAATAAGCTATAAATATATTAAATAAGATTTGCCAAAATCATGATGACAATAAAAAAAACACGCACAAAATAATAAGAGGGCGAAGGCAGATGCGTTCAGAAATGTTTCAATTACAGACGCCGCTCTGTAATCAGAAAATAATAACGTATTACAAGATATTACCAATGTTAACATCACAAAGAATACCTTATCACAAGCCCTCATCGATTTCGTACAATGGCAACATTGTCTTTATATTTTTTTTGTGCATAATTAATGCCGCCAAATTCTCTAACCATTCATTTGTCTCTGTTAAATTATTTGTCACATTTCTTAAGATATATTTGATTTGGCTTTAGGTTGATTTTTTTTTAAATTAAGTTTGTTTCGTAATATCAACTTGACAAGATTTATATTGATTGAGTTCTATTAATAACTTCGTCTCATTTATAAATGAAGCTATGATATATGATTATAATTTATTTTGAGTTAAATATATATTATATATATATCTCTCCTATTATTATATTTTGATATAAGTAATTCGACGAAAATAAAAAGAGAATCGTTATTGAAAAACTTGTAAAAAAATTAATACAAAATGAAAAAATTATACACTATACTGGAAGATATATTCCAAAATATTTTATGATTAGTACTACCAACAAAAAATAAATATAGCATCCAAATTTACTACCAACATAATAATATCAGTTGTCAACTTTGTCATAGGTAGCATATTGATTATCAAGTCATTCATATTACATATAAAATAATAAACTACTAATGCACTCGTGCAATTTGAAATACATTTATAAGCGGTAGTTTTTATTGCAGCCAATGGGAATATAAACGTTCTATCGTTAGTTCGAGTCCTTCAGTACTTAATAACTGCTAGACTTAATATGTACACTTTTTATATTAATATGTAGTATGTTCTTTTTAATATTACTAATGAAGTGGTTCTTATTTGTCATGTTTTAAGAGTCCCGGGTTCGATCCTGGCGACAATTTCGTTACAAGATAATAAATTGTCTAATTGTCTGATTTGGTTTCGATGTTTGTTTGTGTAATTATGAATGTTACAAGAAATAATATAATTTGTTAGTAATATACCTACTTTATATATAATTATATCAAATGTTCATTTAATTCTGAATCTCAAATTGAGCTGATGATACGATGTTCTAAATGCTCTGATGATGATGAAGTTAGAACGTGATGACGATCAATAGCTTTAATTCGTTTTTGTATCCCTACATGTATAAGTTGATAAAAAAAAAATCTAAAGAATAATAATTTAATAATTTGAAGAAAAATATTTTATGTACCTATATTTATTTAATATTATTATTCACATTTCTGTTGATATTTTATTTTATTTATTTATTCATTTCTTAATAAACATATAATGAAAATTTCAAAATATACATATATTAAAAGATTAAAAAAGTTAGACATTCTTTTTGGACCGTATATTTTATTGAAATATGTATAGAATTCGTATTCTTTATATGTATATATATTCTTAACCTTCATTAATTTATTTAGATGAATGTGTATCCTTGGACCGTGGATTTTATAGAATACGTATTAGTACCTATATTTATTATTTGTAAATAGCAGACAATTGTATTCGTATTCTACAAATATTGAATACTTTTATACATAGATACTTAAATCACACTTAAATAATATTTAGCTTGAACTCGGTATTCATTAGTTGAATACAAAATTCGATAGAAGTCATCAAAAACATATTACTGTCTGTAAATACCGGATTGAACCGGTTATTGTTTAAATTACGCAAATTCAAACAACGCGAGCAATTCTCTCGATTTGTTTTTGGAATTGTTCGAATTTGTTTTGATGTAATTGTGTGGTTATTTGTTTATTAAAAAATCAGTTTAAGATTTGTCTAACAATTGTTCGTTTTTGTTTAAGTAGTTTTAGATTGGTAAGTTCCTATGTGCTCATTTTAATGCTTTGATTTTACTTGAATTCTAATTTGTTTTCATATCCATGATGAGTCAATAGTTTAAAAACTAAATTGTATATTAATTAATAAGTTATAATAGTATTCGTGTAGTTTCTTGACGGTTCTTCTCTATGGAGCCACTCTCAGGAACAAAACAACTAGAGTCTGACGTTTCTTAACTGTAAAGTATGCCTCTAATATATGAAGAAGCAAACATTTTTTTCATGGATAGAAATATGAATATATCTATAAATTTTAATCTTTGTTTGTATGTCACGTGGTTACAAATTACGTTGTTTTCAAATATATATATATATATATATAGTTAGTTAATATATAAAACGCGTATAATTGAGAAAATAATGCATTTAGTTGTTCGTGTACATGAACCAAATATAATTGGCGATTTGATAGAGTCGGCTGAATTATAAATTGCTTGAGTTTAATTACAGTTTAATAACAATATAAAACTATGATAAGGAAGTAGTTTAATAAAGATAAACTTATATTTAAATGTAGATCTAGGTACCGGAAGAAAAACTAGAAAAAATATATATTTGAGATACTGTCCGTTGTATGTAGGTTATAATACTAGTATTTTTGTTTATTTTTTTCTATATTTAAGTAAGACTCTGTACGTACAAACTACATTGAATGTTTTGAAACATATAATATTTAGTATTTAGATTATATGCATCATTAGTAGATTTAAATATTTTCTTATAGCACAGTAGATAAAATTATTTGTAACTATATATATGACAATTCTAAATATCCTATGTTTGTAACTTCCGAGGAGGTTGAACTTCATTAGTTTCGGAAGAGAAATAAGAATACTATTTTTTTTTTATTTTTTACTCATATTCTACATAGTGTAAAAAATATTAATTGTAGATATGTTGAAATATGTGTATGTATGCCGGTATACGACAGGTATCGTATGTGGGAAGAAATATTTACAATTTACATATATATCATTTCAGAAGAAGATTTCGATAAGACTCAGAGCGCTTCAAAATGAAACTTACCTCCGTTATCAGGATTATTGGCTTCGAAGGTTTTACTGGTCATGTGGAACAGGGCGTCCAGTGGTGTGTGGGGGGCGTTGGATTGCTGTGGCGCTCGTCTTGGTTCCGAACAGCAATCTGATGCTGAAGACGATCTCTCTGATACAGAGTCACAGCACTCCGCCGGTGCCATATCCCTCGGCCTCAGTAGACCCAACGCAGCTAGCCTCCATCGCTCTCCGTCCAATAAGGCAGCTCCAGCTAAGCGCTGCAACCGCTGCAATCTCTCCAGACCAGATGCGTCCCACGGACGAACTATACGCGGCGGAGTGCGAGGACTATGAGATAAAATGTCCAAAATAGAGAAACTCTTCACACCTTCACCGCGTCGGTCCTCTACCGGCTCGGAGGCCATCTTCAGTCTCTTCAGCGGTCTGAAGTAGTCTTGAGGTGAAGGAGAGCGCGACGGAGCCGGTGATGGCCTCCCAACACTGATATCGTCCTCGGAACAGCTGTGCCCGGACATCGACTCCTCCTCCATCGTTCAATACACATCCATCACACAAAGTCACAGCTAGTATCGGAGTTCTCACAACGCTTAACACGAGATACGGTTGACGGCTCGACGCGCCTCGGTCAACTGACGTGGCGTGTGACAGCCCTGACTCGGGCGGCGATGGGGGGCGTGGCCTGATTAGTATCCACCAATAGGGGGGCTTCGTTTTATTGCGGGTGGATTCCGATTGGTTGGAAGTTGCGAGCTAAGCGACCGGGGCTTTCACACTCGGCGCTCCAATAAAACTTTTTAATCGGACTCGGGATTGGGGGGCGAGATTCATAGTGTGATTAATTTAGCTCGGGACGGACGGCTGCGGGGTGGGAGGAGTGGGGGGAGGGGTAGAGTCGTTTAATTACCGGGATGAAGACGCGGCTCTAACTACGACTCTCCATTATTTAGCGTCGATAGGCCTGACGTTTGTCACTCGAGAAATTGCTACTTTACTTCATTTATAGTTCATCGGTTAATTGTCTAATGCGGGTCTGTGTGAGTGTGACGGAAGGTTATTACAGACCTCCGTGGGGGTGAGGGAGAGGGGGGGGGGGGTGGGTTAGACAACAATTAATTATCTTGATTTCGTACCGTCTGTGCAATTAAAATAACAACGTCTTTCAATTGTTAATAAATGAGTGGACGGATTTGCATTTCCGTTGATATTGATTTTAATCCTGGTTTTGCCGTATTAGTTACCTACTTAAGTTTTCTTACAATTTTTTATATTATTTCAATAAAATTATCATAAAATACTTACAATTTTAATTCAATTTTTAATAATTAGTGCCTACCTATGTTTAAAAAACTTATATCTTTGTTTTTCAGAATATTTTTCTATCACAAAATATATCTATTAGGTATGAGATTTAAATAATACCGAACTATAAAGTTTATCCGTGTAACTATTTATTATATATGTATATATGTAGATATACATATTTGGTATAAAACCATACCTTATATGTAAACTGATTTCAATACAATCACCTTGAGCACTAATTTATGGCCAAATTTAGTTTTTTTTTGTCACTCCCACACGATGTAGAGTTCGATGTAGAGTTACTGACAGACAGTCTGATATGTTTGATTTTATTAACATTGTATTATTATTTATTTGTCTCTACAGCTCTTAGGACCAGGATATAGTAAAACTTTTTGGTTACAAATATGCATACCTACCCACTTTGAACTTATGACATATTAAAAATTGTTTTGATAATTACTTTACTCGTTTATCTTATTATTAAATATACCTTAATAAGTTCAAAATGAAAAGAAGCAGTAAAAGCATATTATTAAACGAAGCTTATTATAGCGTACAAGAGTTTTTGGTTGATCGTATTTCCATCAAAAGGTTAGCTTATAGAGCTTTGGTTGTTAACTTATTTATATGGTTGATAATCTAATGTATAAATAAAAAGATAATTTAACGATGAGTTTCTGACCAGCTCTTCTCAGTAGAACAGCACTGCGAACTGGTAGTAAGTTATATATAATAATTGGTGCCTACTGAAATAAAGATATTTTAAACTTAATTTAAGTAACTGCCGCTATATAATTATGTTTATATAAAATGTAGTCTTTGTTAATCGGAATATAGTAAAATGCTGATATCTTATATAAAAGCGTTCAGCGTTTCGCACTTCAATACACATACACACACACCTACATATTAACTTGATACATAAATACATACATACCTACACATACAAACACACACACGCACACATAATAACTTGATACATGAATACACACACACACAGTTATCAAACCATTACTAGGTAAGTAGGTAGATACTTAAGAACACTAATAGGTAGAGTTATTTTTTTCTGACACATCATTATTGCATATTAACAGTGAGTGAATTAAACTATAGATTACATATTACTGTATTTTTTTGAAATTAATAGTTCCTTACGTATTTCAAGCTTAGTTTGCATGTGACCCCTACTATTGGTAAATACTGAATTTTCAAATAATGTGTACTATAGTAGGAGCCATGGTGACGTATTAGTAGGTATTCTTATATGTTTCATTAATTTTCAGAACCAATACTTGATAAGATAAAATTTATTGTATCAATAAATTTCTTTCCCTTCATTATCTGTGTAAAAAACATTTTTTGATACTCTAATGTACCTACTGAGTTATTCGAATTATACCAACATTATAAAAAAGCGCCTAAAACAATACAGCCAACATAACAGGTGAATCCAAATAAACAAAGCATAGTCAACCTTACAAAATTTTAATTTGTTTTGACGTTACCGCCATTTTGTTTCCGTTATTTACTTTGGGGTCACGCCGTGTGATTTAGGGTGGCAGTTAACCAAACTGAGTTAATAATAACGTTGATCATTAAATTCAGAATAAATATATAGATAAGATAAAATATTCAATAAATTATATATTTAATATTTTTATATCTTTAGCAATGGATTGTAAAAAAACCCTAAGTCTCAAAGATCTTTAATTCTCAGTTAAAGCTGTCCGTTGTCAGTTGTACAGTTTTAAGATAATATTTAGTCAAATACTATCTATCTTCTTAATTTCAATAATTAATAATATGTTATCTATCTCTAGAGATACCAGCCAAAATATCAATGTAAAATGTAACTATAGTTTCTCAAATCTTCTAATAGAACCATATTAATTTGTCGGTAGGTAATACCAACAAATTAATGCCTACTGCTTTTATATCTATTCCTTGAAGTTCATTTCTTATTTATTTTTCTCCTTATTATTTAGTATTTATCTATTAAGTACCTATAAGCCTACCCCAAATTTTAATGAGCTATCCAAGTTATCAACGTCATATATCTAGAGAATCAAATTTGCCTACTACCAATAAGTTTATTAGATGGAAATATAGAGATTGATAGGTTTATATGTCTATAGGAGATTAAACGGAGGATATATTAAAATTAGTATATGGGTAGGTAATAGCCATATTACAATAAATTTTTTTCAAACCTAGGTAGGTAGGTAGGTAGGTAGGAAAAATGTTTATCAGAGATATAAGGGATGTTGCTTTTAAATATCAAATCTTAAAATAACTTATTTAAATACTTTATGACTATAATCTGTATTACACAACGACTGTTTGAACTTACCATATTTTTAATGAAAAAAAGCAATGAATTTCAAGCATTTTATATAAAAACTTTTTATTCACAAAAAAAACATAGATACATTTCAATAATAACAGATTGAAATAAAAATATAAATAAAATATACAGATAAGCAAAAAATCAATTGCCTTCTATTAGCGATTTGATGGCCCGTGTTATTAGATATTTTTTTTACGATATTTTTACTCTATTACCGGAACCGGCGCCATATTGTACAAATGATTGACCAATCATGTTACATTTCCTGTTATTTTGTCACTAATAATCAAGTCATTATATTTATCTGTACCTAAATCATAAATGGCGTAATTTATTATAGGTATATCTTTTTCGATACGTTTTGTATAAATATTAATAAAATGTCCAGATTCAAATAAAAGATACTAAATATAATTGGTTTTGAAGCTATGTTATTACAAATATTCCAAACTATGACCCAAATATGATAAAATTTAACAAAAAAATATTTTAAACATTCCCCATTGCCTACATTAAGACAAAAATACTGTTTAATAAAAAAATGGTTATCTGTATAAAAATGTTATATAAAAAGTTCCTATTTTTCTTAAAATCTAATAAAAAAAGTTGTAAGCTTATTAATATAAATGATAACTGTCAACATTTAGTAAGAAATTTAAACTTTTATCAATCAAAAGATCGATCGATATAATTCATTCGTAACAAACACATATAAATACCTACTTACTCCATTTTGTAATCCAAGACAAAAAAATATTGGCGGGAAAATAGTAAAAGTATCTACTTATAATTACTACAGCTATTTTATTAATAATTCCCCTAGACAAAAATATGGCGAGAAAATAAAATATCATCGAACAAATATTTAATTATTAAATCCCGAAACAAATAAAACGGCGGGAAAAAATAATTATAAAAATACTAATACTTCACTATTAAATTTCAAGCAAAACAAAATGGTAGCAAACATTTAAGTAAATATAAATGTCAGTTGTGAATCAAAGAAATCAATTTAAAAGAATCAGGTCATTTTAGTCTTTACCGCATTAGAATAAAGTCTAATTTACATCTCGTATTTCATACGGAAGGAACGGAAGAGTTAAAATGGCTGACTTCCTTTCATACTGTAAGAGCATTCATAGAACCTCCTACATCCTTGCAATTTCTAACTTCCATTAGTCTTTCATTTCTTATATTGTAATACATTTCTATTTATGTATAACGCTATGTGATTTTTAATTTATTATTTCCGATAATGAGCTTATTTTTATTTTTTTTTTTTTTTCTAACGCCGGTTCTTGTCAGAATTGAAAAAGTAAATACTTTCAAGATGGTGGTTCTATCAATGAAATAATGTTCCGCAATAAACGGACTTTCAATAAATAATTTTTATTTTTATTAAGACTCTAAAATAAAGAACTTGCCTATTAAGATCGGTGATTTTATGACGATAGTATGGCACCGCTAGATATTATTATTAGTGGATTAAAAATATGATTTAAATAAATAAATAAATAATAACAAATATATATTACACATATGAAATGTGTATGTATGTATGTATGTATGTGTGTATGTATGTATGTGTGTATGAATATCAAATTCTTCAACAACGGTCGGAATCGAACCTATCATCATTGGGAAATCAACAAATTTTACATTAGATTAATTAAAATTTGATAGTCGTAGTGTAGTGTAGTATAATAACATGTCAAAAGACAATTTCAAACTTCATATAGATAATTATAGAAGGCACATCACTAGATGAAATGAATAAACACGAGCTACATTCAAATATGATCAAAATAATAAAAAAAAATCTATTTAACGCACATACAGCCGTTAAATGAAAAAAACATTGAAAACCATCAAATAAAAAAAATATCATAAAACACAGCAGCAAATAAAACAATCTACAATTTCATATTATTTAACCTAAATTATAATATCCGGTAAATTTCACCGGTAAATATAAATTCGCCAATAAAAAATGTAATTACTAGCACCTTACAAATGACATCTATATTTCCGATTCGACCTCACCCTATATTTAAGGGCGGAATGTTATTTGGTTGAATCGTAAACGGAAGCCTGGCCGGAGTCAGTTTTAATGCCTAGTGCCTTGGAACACGGAATAGATTCATCCCGTTATGGACACTTCACTTGACACAAAAAAAAAAAAGTGTAACTGGTATTATTGTAATTTATTTGATTTATGTAATGTGAATAAATAATTTTCCTTGTATTTTAGTTACAGTATTTGAAAAGACTGAATAAGAGTTTCATATGGAGGTAAATGTCTACCGTCGCTTATGATTAAAGGTACACAACGGCAGCTGCAGGTTGGATACCACTTTTGTTAAAAGTGAGGGCTAGAGGAGTGAGGCAGGGTAGGACACGAGGAAGAGAAGGTAGGATTCTTTATTCCGTTGAGTCGACATATGCAAGCCTTCTAAAAAGTTCCTTATGGGCATCTTAATAAGCTAAATCTAAATCCTAATAAAGTTAGGTTTCAAAACCCAACAAAAGGTAAGATTAAAAAAAACAAACACAACATTAATATTTCTTATAATCATCATATACTAAGTACATATCCATTCACAGCTATCGTTAAAATAAATTAATAATTAAATAGCTCCAAACGCTCTGACATCAACGGGAAGCCGCAAACCGCATTAATATTCGGGTGTGGTCATTATAACACATCTCAATTTAGTTTTAACACATAAATTGTAATAAGCAGGCTGCGGGTGGCCGTGAGAAGGATGCTTCATAATGAGGTGAGTGGAGCTAGGGTGGAATGGATCTGTAGGGATGTACGAATTGTACGAATTAGGCATGTAATCGGTCAATGTGAGTAGACCTTCATGAGGTGAGACGTCAGGATTATACTATTTAATTGTTTAATATCATTTCTGTATGTCAATTTTAATATTGAGAAGACCGTATATACATTGTTTTTGACTTATCTTATCATATTTGTTTGTATTTCATACAAAGCATAGATACTATGGCATACTATATTTTATTTAATTTTCCGTCTATTCCAAGATAAGGTAGTACATACAGGCAGGCAAGCGGGTACCGTCAATGATAGAAAATAAATTGTTGGTTTTCTAGAAGAAAGTAGAAGAGATTTGGTACTTCCATCTAAAGTAAGTAACTCTAAGTAACTCTCGGCAAATTTTATCTACAATAATCTTACTTTCCAATTCGTCTTAAAAGTAATATTATTATCGTCATAAAAAGTTTTGGTGACGTCATCTTAATTTAATTCTTTGACTATATGAAATATTATCAACTCTTACCATGAACAGTGAAATTTGAACTATTGACATTTGAAATCTAATTGTAATATTGGTTTTATATAAGATGTTGATATTTAACGAAAGCATTGATTCTTTACGTCACTGTGCAGAAATATAACAATATTGTTTCATGGTACAAATTAATAATATTATTGTTTTATTGCAAGAAAACTTCTATTGTTTTATAGAGTTCATGGTAGGCCTGCGACTGTCTCTGACTATATCGGCAATAAGTATTTAATTACTAGATATAATCTTAACTCATTTTACCATTCTTATTTTATTACAATAAAATATATTTTTAATATAATAATATTTAATAAATATATATATAAATATGAATAATTTTTATTACAATAAAATATAGTTATATAAAAATAACAAAATGTACCTACTACTTACTGGCTTCAACCAATTGTTTTTTGTTTCTACCCACGTAGAGCTATTTTTGTAATAAAATATATCCACTATTCTGTATGTTCAAGCGTGTAATTATAACGATATTTCAGATAAATCTAATAGATCAGATTTCGAACTTTTATTTTCGAACACGAACAAAGTGACAAAATTTTTAAATACTATTTATTGTAGTTATAAAATATAATTACATCAAAATTAACATAGCAATTGTACAAAATAGAGATTTGGCGTTTTACATCTATTTCGATTAATAGTATAAAATATTAAATATTTAAATTTCAAGCCATTACATTAGTTAAATTTCAAGCCACTGAGGTCGCTCCTTGAAATATAAACTGCTGATAGTACATTAAGTTGATATGAATACAAGTAGAACATGGGTGTATGTAACGTGACAAAGGATCCGACATGGCTAATCACCTTCATTGTGATGCTGCAGCCCGCAGATGTTTCTGGTGACAACAATTTACATATATTTAAAGATTCGGTATATAAAAGTCATCTAGAAGTCACTTCATTACATCTTAAGAAGTTTATACTTATACTTAGTCCTAGCTGAAGTTAGGTTCTAAGGTCTAACCAAAGGCAAGACTTAAGATAACAAACAAAGCATTAATATTAAATATTTTAAAAATATTTTAAGTACATATCCATAATAAGAGTCTATATTAAACAAAATCTTGATTTTATTTTAGTTTTATTATAAGTAATCAATAAGTATTAGTTAATGTTAGGCATGTCAACCAATCAGAACTAAGCATTAACTCACCAACAGCCATTTCACTATGCGATGCGTCGTATGCTAGTTGATATAGTGTCACTTAAATTGTGTGATGAAATGGGAGCATTACACTTAATTAGTTCAATTCAGTCCTGGACTTCAAATAATTATTGTCACCATACAGCATGTGCTGATTTAATTATCTGTGACCGATGTACTTGTAATGTCATTCAACTAGTGATGGATACATTGAATGAATAACAAATAGTTCTTAGTTGATTTACATTCGTAAATTATTAATTCAAAATTAAACTAAACTATTATTAAAATGTGTTTAGTATTATAATAATAAATGACACACTGAAATGTTTTGTTCAATGAATAATTTTAATTCTGTAAATATTACCGTAAGCTTCAGTATCCTCAACGATATGAATCATCTACTTAACAAATGTTTTGCCGCTTTTTGTTACTTTTATGCCTCCATATGCTAATTTTCACATAAACTTAAAAATAAAACTAAGTTTCGAACCAAACGTCTTTATCCTAAAGTCAACACATCACGTTAATAAATATATTTAATGGAACTACCTTTTAGCGCCTCCGTATTTAGACTTGATTTCGAATTTCGAACCCTTTTCATATTCAAAGACAAATATGTTTTAAACTGGCAACATATCCCTTATAACTTATATATAAGGTCGAAATCACTCTGCATAAATGAAACTATAAATTGGTTTCGCGGTCATCTGTCATCAACGGGTGTCACATTAAGTACAAAGAAATCCGGTACCTTTTTAATCAACAGATCTATTCATATGCATGGCTCAGAAAGTTTGTACAACGATATTCATCACCGCTCGTGTATAGAAGAGGTGTTCTCTATTTAAATAGAATGAGCAATGGAAATTATTACATGTAATAAAAAAAGGTTTTAATGCCATTGTCATTTGTAATGTTCGATCATGTTGTCATCTCAAAGAGCCTTTTGAGGCCCTGAAGAGGTGTCAATTGACAACCAAATGTAATTGATGAATGCTAATGACAGCTTAATATAGAATTGAGGTTTTCCTATAGGTATATTATTTATTTAAAAAAAGTTATTTATCAAAATATATATTAAGTTTGGAAGTTTGGGGACTTTTTAAACCATTAAAATGAAAATCTGTAGGTATGCGATAATTTAAAAAAAAATAACGTCTCCAAGAAAACGCTTTTCAATTTTAAGCTATGTAAAAATAATAGTTGTATTCGTTGTTTGCAGCCATTAGCAATAGCTAGTTGTCAAATAAAACAAATGGAAAAGCTATGGTTTTCTATTTTTTTATAATCTGTAAGTTTCTTACCTATTGTACAGGCGCTTCAAAATTTATGGATACTCAATTTAATAATAAATCATAACTTGTATGTATTTTCGCAACTTTCTACTAAACCGATGTAAAAAAAAACTCTTTTAAGAATGGTAGACCCATGTTGAATAACTTACTACTTTGTCAAAAACCAGATACTTATTAATGTGAATTGCTTGAAACGATAATTATAGTGCGACTGAACTTTCTAAATCATCAAGCTTGTAAAGTAGAAAGAGGATTATGATGTCGCATAGGTTCAAGACTATTGTGGCTAACTCCACAAATATTTAAAAATAATATCATCATTAATTGCTACTGAAATATTACACAACAGAGAAACTCACACATGCAAACGCTATTCCTTATTACATTACAACTCACGCACACACACTAAACGACAATCAAATTCACTCTCACATACAAATGATACTGCTTACATACATACTATACACACACATAACAATCAAATTTCATTCCATATTTAAATATTTTTCAAAAGCCAGTCCATAACGCTCGGTCTTAGAGTCGGAATGGACGATTAGCTGTGCCTGTGTCGCTCCTCTCATTACTGAGCCCTAATTACGCCGCAATACGCATCTTAAGCGCCGACTGCTTTCATCTCGCCGACCGCCCTCCATGCTCACAGTGCATAAGCGACAGCGATTTATCGTATTTCAAATAATAACATAAAATAAACCCTCTGATAATAAAATACATTTATTAAATCGCTGTATCTTGGACAGAGTATGCACAGCCTCATCCAATGTTACTGTGTTGTTTAATAAATGTATTTCATTGTAATACGCACCTTGATGCTTTAATTTAAGGTTTATTTTGTATGTTTTACAATTTGGGGTACATGCAAATAAAATGGTGGGGTCCTAATTGTTTTTATTCATTTATTGGTTGTCGTATAGTTGAAAGGTGACTCAATGGTCTCTCTATTAGCCTTATCATCGAATTACAGAACTTAACTAATTTTATTATTATATTTTGGTTCTCAACTTTATTGGTAAGTATCAGGAATGAGATTAAAGTTAATTTTATGTCGATTAATTAGTTATTTCATATGAACTTACACATTTTAAAATATATATGTAATTATAATTTTGATAAGACTGTACAATTTTTTATTTAGGTACCTATAGTTCTGATAAAGGTTGTATCTTTAAATTTATAAAATTTAGTTTTTAAATAATTTCAGGAAATATACCCTTTAATTTAAGCTTCCCAGATCTTACTTTTAGATAAAAATTGCTTAAATTTATTAACATCTGACGAAGACAGGAAGAACTCAAGTTAGATTTATTTTGTATAGCCCACTACCCCCACAGTGAAGTCACGTGGTTTAAACATTTTACTACAACTGTTTTTTTTATTCTGACATATTTTCCAACTCCAGCACCACCCACATATTCTCACACTAATAAACTTCACAGGAATATGGAATTCTATTGATAATGAAGAGAGTATGTTTGTTTGTACGCGGTAATCTCCGGAACTCCCGGATTTGAGAAATTCCGCTTTGGATAGACAGCTTTTTTATAATCTATATAGCATAATTCCTTGACCCTGAAGGATCCTGAAGTATTGGAACATTCTTTAAAAAAATATAGCAAAATCTGATGTTTTTGTTTCGTTTCAACATTAATTTGTAATTAATACTTCGAAGTCACTTCTGTAATTCCTCTGTATCACAGACACAGGTAACAGTTCGTTTTATAAGTATAATATAGATCTTGGATAGTCAAAGTTATATATAATTTATATAGGTATGTATGTATGTTTACTCTGATTATTGGTCTAATTAAAAAAAACTTTTTAAATCTTTAAATTTATTAATTAAATCAAAATTGAAAAAAACAAATAAAAAAAACTAAATCCTAAAAAAATTATGAAACTTAGATATGAAACGTTTATTTACATGTTTATTTATTTATGATAAAGTCAATGCAATTCTCATACATTTATGAATGTATGAATGAATACCTTCAGTTCCCATGCCATAAAGTACAGTACCGCCGTCCTAATTGTATAAATGGACCACCCTGTAATATGATGGATGGTCTAACACACACATACATACATACATACATACAGTCATACAAACCATAAATGTACGTATGCACTGGAAATAAGGGTTATATTACTGTGGTGGCATTATCAAGTGGTCAACTGTTTTTTTTAATATTATCGGAATGCAATTTGTCTATCATTTACCTGGTTTGTTATTTATATTACACAGGCTTTATATATTATAATATATAACTAATAGTAGTTTTAAACATGTCTTCTGTTATTATTACTAAAAATAATTTATTAGATATATTTATCTGTGAAATAACCATCTTAAGATTTTTATTTTAGTCCTTTGTTATATTACAACGAAGTCATTATTTCTTTGGTAGTGTTGATGTTTTTCTTTACTACAAATAAACGGACATTTCCACACCATACAATTTATTTCAAACCAAGGAAATTTATATTATTTCGTAATTACATAAATATGATTTATATAAATTATAAGCAATACCTAGATATGGATATAAGAAAAATACTATTTATAACAAATATTTTTAAATAAAAAACAATTTATTGTAATTAGTTTTCAATGTGGTGTTTGAACCCACGACCACGGGCACAATTGACGAATTTACAACCACTGCACCATCGGCCGTCTATACTTAAGTACCTACTAGTTGTTCTCGTGACTTTTATATAAATATATATATTTACAGAAGAACGTTATAAATTCAAAGCATTAGTTCAAAGCTACAGAAAGAAAACACAATTTTGAATATGGGACCTCCCCTTACCCTGCATTTTTCTAAGACACTTTCTAAGAGGGTGGGAACACCGTTACTTTACTCGTAACGTACAGAAAAGTGTTAATGACACGTTCAGATTTTATCTATTAGCATTCCCAATATTTTTAATAGAATACATTGTCTAGTACAGGTTGTAATGATAATATTATTGCGTTACTATAGCAATACAATTATAGCTTCAGCCATTACTTACCATTCATACGAATATATGTATTTTTATTCAAACACAAACGGACAACCATTTTGTATCGACGAGGCATTTTTTTTATCAATTTATTGCTTTGCTTCCAGACTATTTTATATCTAAGTACCTATGCATAGCCTTTAATAAATATAATAAATATAATTTTAATAATAAATTGGGTATACATTTTAAACAAACTATTCGTTGGTTCGAAGATACTTAAAAACAACAAACATCAGCTGTATTATATTAAGAATAAAGGAATAATTAGTATCATTCAGTGATTAACTTGTGATTTAAATATAAAATTAAACCACACAATACTATGAATTCATGTAATGACTAAATCAGAACAAAATGGCCGTTACGAATCTGAATCGATACAGTTAATAGATACATTATATTTAAGCAATCCGCGTGTTACTAAATAGTTTTACGCTACTCTTATGAATTTCCTATCCATAGATCTACCAAATTTAAAATGTATTACCGATTTTCAACTTTATACTGATATATATAAGATACATTCTATGTGTCAAAATAATTCGCTGAACATTATCATACAAAAGCTAGGAAGGTCAAGTTATAGTGGTCATGTAATAATTTCCATCAAGCTGGCCTATTACAGCAATATTACCCGCAATTTCATATCATACAGTATCATTAATGATGCCTCAGATATCATTACAGATAAGATATGTAATACGATAATGGCGTCCGAATATTCTAATGTGTTTGTTAATAATAATTTTATATTTCAGCCCAGGAGTACATGATAATTAATATACTAGAAGGTACTTACTATATTCAAAATGTCAATATTGAATGACATGTCATCGCCATCTTGTTTAATTTGCAATGTCTTTGACAGTTTGGTATAAAGTATAAAGAAAGTATTTATTTTTAAATCAATGTGACCAACATTCTCATAATTTGTATTAAATACGTAATAATTATTTATAAAAACTTAAGAACATCTGCTGTCATGAACATAGTCTATGCATTTAAAAAAAACATCGTTTGACATTATTAATAAAATAGGTAATACAATGTATAAATAGTATTAATTATGTTAGATTCTGAGCGACGTCTAATGGTGGGCGGTCGTAAATCAGCGCTCGCAGCTGATAGATGATCTGATAGCTAAACACTGAGTGCTTAAATGTTACTGCTCACATATAAATAATGAACATTGTTATTATGTAGTGATTGAATGTTTTTTTTTTTTATATTTTAATTATGTGGTGGAGTGTTGTTTGACTCGTATACGGGTAAAATCGACCGGGTCAAAATTGAATCTTTTTCTCTAAATCATCGTAGTAATGTGGGTTTCGTATAATGATAATCTTCTTCTCCTATTCTCATACTCTCCTCATTAGTAGCAACTTATCTCAATTTTTTTATTCTTCTCTCCCTCTCTTCTGTTTTTTTCAGATGAACCGTCTACTCCGTTGCTTTCTGCTAATTAATATGTTTTGAAAACTATTAGACTTAATTTTCTGTCGTATATTTACGAAAATTTAAATATAATAAGCGACTACTGCTGAGATCAAATGCTTCTGTTGTTAATGTTTTATGTTATTAGAAGCATTATCGATTTATAAAGTTTCTATTATTGTTGTAATTATGGTTATTTCAAATATACATTTTTAAGCATACTTCAAAGTGATAAAATATTTTAAAAAAAACTTATTACTGTTCTTTTTACCAAGGAGCACGCTGCAGTCCTAGACCGTAATGCCTTTATTATATTATATTATTTTATTATCTTAAATATCAGAACTTTTTAAAACCTATAAGGATATTTAATGTGTTTGCTATCCGTACACAAAACGGTAGTTGGCAACAGACGGACAGACGGCCATACTTCATCGTTATCTCCATCGCTTCCAGTTAGAGCCCAGAGCAATTATTGTACAGATTATGTAAAGTATACAAAAAGTATTGCCATTAAAATACTCAAATAGTTTTATGGCACAAGCATTGGAAATAGATTAGGAAAGATACCTTTTGCGTAAGCGCCTTTTATAAATAATAAGATACTCTATTAAATAATTATTTATGTAGACTACATAAATAATTATTTTTATCTGAAAAATAAAGTAATATACTAGTTAAATAAAAATCCACAGGTAGAAAGCATTACAGAAGCATCTCATTAAATTAGAGTGGGATGCCTCTGTAATTAAAGCTCTATGACTGTAACGGAGGATGCAGCGAGGATATTGTTCAGTTGGCAATGTCTATTAATACAAAATATGTAACTTTTACTTGTGCAGTACTTTCAAATATATGTACATTTTGATATTTTTTATATAATTATTAATATATTTGTGATGATATCATTATCCGAAGTTTTCTTATCTAAGTTGTCCACAAAAACGTAATTGATTTCAATATTACATAAAAACTTCTTACACATCATTATAATACGAAAATGTTGCACAGATAATAAATAGTGAGTACACTCTGACAATGACGTTTTGCACAGGCTATAAATTCACCATTAAGTTTTCAAGCTATGATTAGGTCCCCGCTTAAATTAGGCAGCGGCAATTATATTTGTAGTAAATACTAATTAGTTAGCGGCAGTGTAGCGTACGGATTGATGCAAATGTACTGTAGCTGATTTATAAGTGCGGAGAGAACTAACTGATGTTGACATAAAGGATGTCAAAATTATATTTGGTACATTTGTCATGTGGTTCAAAGATGGCGGTAATTTTGTATTTGTTTGATGTGATTGCATTTTTTAAATTTTATTCCTTCTTTTGTTATTATATTTACATATAGTATGTTTTTGTTAAGATTTGTTTGTGTGAATAACTGCTATTCATAAAAAGATAAAAACTATATGGTATTTAAATTAAATTGCGTCTTGAAAGTCTTCTTTATTAATATACATTCTTTGGTAGAACATACCTGTCAATATTAACTAACTTACGAAATACCTTATCCCGCTTGAACTTTAAATATAGTCGTACAAAACAAACTAATTAGCAGGGACTCTTCATTTTAGATATTACACTTAGATTATAAAACATTATAATTGAACATTTTTCAATAACAATTATAATACTTACATATCAGATATCTAGCTTTACCCCAATGGTTTATAAATAACTTAAGTTGGAAATACAATAATTCAGTGTCTTCTTTCAAGTTAATATTAAAACACACGGTTGAATCTGGATAATTACATCTTCAGTCAGTAAATGCCGCGTGACGAAAAACTTAAAACGACGGCATTTGTTCCAATTTAAATAAATAGAGACACATGTTTCGTTCTAATTAATTGTCTTAATGTTGGGGTGAAATTAATAAGATTATTATTATTTTATTTTCCCAAATTTAGTTTTCCTATAACAAAATATTTTTGCAGTGCAATTCAATTTCGATTCTGCAATTATTCTAATAAGATTTAAAAATATTTATTTCCATAGACGGATGTTAGTAATTCTTTTTTAGCTGTTTTAACTCTTCGAAACTTGTCCAAATATTTATATACTGTAGCGCCATCTATCTAGAGATAGCCAATACATCTTTTAACATTCTATTTGTAGTGACACCTAGGGGCTGATAGCAATATTTTTATGGACTGCAGTAAAGTTAGCTAACAAAAATAGAGATAAAATTCGGCTAAATCAAAGAGTTCTTTTATACTTTTCATATTTAGGTTCTTGAACTAAAACATGACACCATGTTGCACCTTCTTAACTTATCTGCCTTTTTTAAACAATTTGACGTTTGACATTTCCGAATAGCTTCAAAAATAGTCATAATTCGCCACTGTCAAAGCGGGAATGTAGAAATCTGGTTTGTTGATTTCAAGTGATTGTTACTCGCGGCCTTATAAAATAATTTCACCGAACAGAATGCCGCCGAGTAGCCTTCGAGTCGTGTACGCGTTCGCCAGAGAAATGCATCCAAAAACGACAGATGTCTTCATTGAATACGGAACTGCTGGATTCCGGACCAAGTGAGTAATTTTTCTATATCTAATAATCAATAAAGGGTATTTCCTAACTCATAGAATCAAGGTAAAAGTAAAATGAATGTAAAGATAGAATATTAAAGCGAAGTAAGTGTCACGTAAGCAAATTTGAGTCGAGGATGCATTTGCCGTATCCTTATACGACCGTTGCTGGTGAGTCACTTATAGAATAATTTAACACGGGAAGTCTTCGAGATTATGGTCAATGACTTCAGAATCGAAACAATTGGTTAGTCATTCTCATTATATTAAAACTTATTCTCGTAATTTGCAAACAATTAAATTAGTCCTCGCTAGAGTAATTGCATGTTGACATTGTATTGCAGGTATGACATTGGAATTAATGAAAGAATGTACAATGTTTTGCCTCACATGCACCTAAATGTGATTAGGTGTTTCATTCACTAATTGCTTATTTATGAATTGCTGTTTTATAAATTAAAGTACACAAATCTTTAATAGTTATTAATTAAATTCATTGTTATTCTGTATAATAATTTGTTCAGTAATAGTATACACATTAAAGCCAAACTAGTACCCAGAACTTGTCTTTGTGAATCCCAATATTTTGAAGTAAATGAAAAGAGAATTATATCTTTATTCTGCCAAGTATATAAATAAATAAATGCCTAAAATATCTGAACAGAGTATATGTACAAAAACTACAAATAAATGAGGTTTTATTTTGTCTCAATCGATTTCAATATAAAATATTACTATTATAATACGGTGGGTCCATTGAGCCTGGTTATAAAAACAATACTTACATCCCCACTACTACACTACAATTACTTCCTGTGATATCCCTACTGGATGGTGGCAGGATGTAACAACCTATTCTTATCCTACGAATACCTAACTGTTATCTAGAGATCATATTAGTGCAGAGAGTACCTTATCATTTATATATTTAATAAATAATTCCCTACAATGAGTATCAGTAAATGGATTGTACCTAACAAATTGGCAAATTGCCAACCACTTAGATGTTTGGGAGCCATGAGCACTCCATATCAGAACACTTATTTATTGCGAGTTTTATATTTAGATTGTAAGGTGATCTGGGTGGATGTACTTTTATTGGAAGTGGAACTTGTATGATCATATCCTATTTAGTTGACAGGAAATTAACATAAAATGAATAAGAAAAATATATTATATTATATAAAAAAAAAATTGTGAAAGAGTTTTTATGCAGTTTTATAATTAAATTTAATGTATAATAAAAAATGTTTTAACAACACTTCATTATGTAAATATTATTTAAGTCTCATTATTTGCAGATTGCAACACTACTAAGAATCCAATCTTATAAAATCACTTGTTCTACTTAAGATACCACTATCTTTGCTAATATTCAAGATTAAATATGTATTTTCTGATAATCTGTCTGATAATACATGAATTACTAAAAATACAAACTCACCATCGAGATATTTGAACAGAAATGTAACGATGCAAATACGTATTTTATTACGTTATATTCAACAAATATAAAAAGAAATGTCTATTGTCTACAGACATTTTCTTTCCCTTGCAATAAATTAACATTCATACCAAAATAAATCTGATATAGTTTCATTGTTTTCTTTGGACTACTTTTTACGTAATTGTCTTTATTTTCTCTGAAATTAACCTAAATGTTAACTGTGACGCCTGAAAGACTACTAGATTAACAGTATATTTTGAATTTGGAATGAATGTCTTCCATTAAGTTTTTATTTCAAAACTAAAGCGGAAAGCCACACCTCGAACGAATTAAGATATGGAGGGTAATATATACATAGATAAAAAAGATCTAGGTCAGATTGAATGAGTCGTTTGTTCGAATTATTTCGCGGTAATTTATTGTCGCGTTAACTACCATTCAAATATCATTCAGCTATTTATATTTTGTATGTTCATTAATTATTAAAAGGGACATTAGTTTAGTGTTATATGCATTGTATAACTCAAGCAAATATCATATTAACTACCGGTTTACGTAATAATATGAATATTTACAAACACGCGACTGGTCGGCGCGTTAATGACTGTTTTATTTATTATTTTTTACAAGTTTTATAATTTTAAACTTATATAAGTCGATTTTTTATATTTTGGTGCGTTAAAAGTTTATAGCGTTGATTTATATTAATAAATACAAATACGTGTTCGGTCGGTCGACTTTACGATGTTAGAACACAATAAATTGCATAATCGAATAATTAATAAATATATAATAAAAAATAAATCGATATTGGTGGGGATTCGAATCGGCGTCTTCTGGGAAACTTTACCAATTGTGCTACCGTATTTTATATACAAAAATTTATATGCCTACATATTTCAAATTTTATAGTTCGTATTCTACTGTTTTATAGTCTTTTGTAAATTATTATTAATATAGCAGAACAGTCTCTTCGCTATTATAATGATATAACCGGTCGTAAGTTGTAGTTTTATGAAGGTTTAATTGCTTTGTTTCAGAGCCAGCCTTCTGGAGCATGTCGTCTATCGCATGGGTCTCCTCGCTGTGATACGGTCGCGTGTAAAGAATGGTTGGTATATAAAATTATTGCAATATATATATATATATCTTGTAGAGTGAGTCCTTAAATTTGAATAGCTCCTTTATTTGTCTTTTGACATAAATCCTATCAAACTGTCCAAACATTATCACTGCTTAGTAACTTTTGTAGATTAATATGAATATACAAACATACAAATAAATGCAGCTATAGAAACTAGAATTACAAAATCCTCAAGCACTTTATACGATCTGGTAATGTATTTAAATTACCAAACAGATTTTGTCGAATCATAGCTGATACTTAATCACAAACAAAACTACATCTAAATTGGTTCATCCGTTTGAGAGCTATAAAGACACAGACACACGTACACGTCAAACTTATAACACTCCTTTTAGAAGTTAACAAACATTAAATACATAATTTTTGACTGATTTTTACGGTATTATTTACAAATAAAAATATATTTAATAGTAATAAAACTATCATTCCAGGTCGTACAATAGGTATAATGATAACGGCATCCCATAATCTGGAGCCAGACAACGGCGTGAAGCTCATAGACCCTGACGGCGAGATGCTGGAGCACAGCTGGGAGGAGATCGCCACGAGGATGGCCAATGTCAGGTAGTTGGTTCGAGTCCCGCTCGATGTTTAATAAAGTACCCTCTTCATTAAATTACCAAAGTAATAAATATCGCAATGCTTAAAAAAAGGTAATTAAAATTCATTCTTGAGCGAAGGTAATACACTAACAAGTCCAAAATAATAATGTCTAATTCATTATTATTCATAAACTAATATTTAATATCATATAATATATTCACAAAAAATATATATTATAAAAATAATATTTTATTTCCAGTGACAATGATTTAGAATCAACAACGGAGCAGATCATCAAACAAGTGAATGCGGACATGTCTTTGAAAGCTGGTGTCTATATTGGAATGGATACTCGGTAAATTAATAAATCTATTATTATTAAGATTTGTCTAAATATAAATATATATATTATTGGATCAAAATCATTACAAACTGTTAAAAAAAATCATTATATTCGTAAAAAAAACCCAAAAAATATGTTTGATATTTTTTTGACGCGATGACTCAATCGACTGAGTTCCGTCAAAATGCTAAGTCACAAGTTCAAGTCAAGATTTGTTTTTTATTTTAGCTTTGATATAATAATCCAACATTTAAATTAATCTTAAACTGTTATTAACAGCAATTATTACAGACTTTTTAAAATTTACATTTAAATATTTCAAATTATAAAATAATGTCGAATATTCGTGTTAAAGATAAAGAAAAGCTCTACATATACATAATATATATTTTATTAAAGATACGAATCAACCTTGCATGTACAGATATACGAGTCCTCGCCTGGCCACTGCCGCAGTGCACGGGGTCATTGCCCTCAAGGGCACCCCAAAAGAGTTCGGTATCGTCACTACTCCCATACTACACTACTGTGTCAAATGTCGCAATGATAACACCTACGGCACTCCCACTGAAGAAGGTAACTTAATATCATACTAATTATATATATTATATATATATCTAGTACTAGTTATTCACCCCACTCTGTCCGCTCGCACTACAGAATTACTGATCAATAAATAACATAATCTGCTTATATTTTGATTGATATATTATATTGTTTAGATAAATATAATTTATAACAATTGTTATATAGACACTGTTCAATACATATATATATACATAGTTAATAAACAGTTAAGTAATTTTATTTCATAAATTTCAGGATACTATGAGAAGATAGTGGGAGCGTTTAAGAAAATCCGTCAAAAGCTGCCCGTAAGGGGGAACTATAACACTACACTGTATGTGGACGGAGCCAACGGAGTGGGGGGGAAGAAATTGAATATCATCAAGAAGACTTTGGACGGAGAACTGGATCTAGTGCTGTTTAATTTGGGGGGAAACGGTGGAAAGTTAAATTTGAATGTAAGTTTGAAATTATACATTTAATAATATTGAAAAAATTGCATAGTTATCAATATTTAACTTGATAAATATTGATAACTATGCAATTATAATGATTTTTATAATTAACTTGGAATATTACATCAGTTTCTTAAAATTATTTTGTTGAATTACCTTAAGGGTGTGACAATTTTTATAAATGAGCTATATTGCTAATCCCATATAATATTATTATTTCCAGTGTGGAGCAGACTTCGTGAAGGTGTGTCAGGCGCCCCCCGTGGGGGTGGAGCACGTTCCCTCCCAGCGGGTCGCCTCACTGGACGGAGACGGAGACCGCCTCGTGTACTACTATGTGGATGATGAGTTGGTTTTATAAAAATTATATTAATATTGGTTCGAATTAAAAATATTTAAATATAAAATATTCCCTATTGCAATTCATTTTCCTATTCTCAATGTATTTTTGAAATTTTCGCCGTAAAATAAATAATTTGATGGGTTTTATACATTTCTTAGAGGATAAAAAGTTATTATGTAGTCACAAATAAACAATAATCACAAATATTCATATGAATGTTTCAATATATATTTATTAATATTTTTTTAATATTTCAGAAAGAAAATACACCTCCTAGACGGAGATCGTATAGCGACTCTACTGGCGAGCTACATTACTGAACTACTGGCCTCTTGTAACACTACTCACTTGAAGTTAGGGCTCGTCCAGACGGCGTACGCCAACGGAGCCTCCACCAAATATATTACTGATGAATTAGTGAGATTTGTTATTATACTAATATTTTAATTTTCTTAATGTTTTCACTCAGTACTAAGACAGAAAATATACATTTTGGTACATTTTTGTATTATTTACTATATTTATGCAATATATATATAATTATTTTGATAATATATTCAAATTGTTATAGAAAATTCCGGTCACATGTGTAAAAACGGGCGTGAAAAATTTACACCACGCGGCATTGTCGTACGACATCGGGATTTACTTCGAAGCGAATGGTCACGGTACAGTCGTGTACAGTAAGGAAGCAAAGAACACTCTCACTAAGACCGCGGAAGAGGGGTCAGTGTTATATATAGTTTTTATTTATAATGTTAAATGAATTAAGACCACTTTTTTAATTATAAATGAGTTTGATCTGATATTCAATTCCTGTATATATTTTAGACTATATGTAAAGGGCTCTGTTAAATAGGCACATGTTTCTAATACAAGAGCTTGTCCGAGACTATGTAGTTTTGAAAGACTTAGGGTTTACGTAGATATTAATTTCCAGGGACACAGAAGAAAGAAAGGCGGCTCAACTCCTTCTGACCTTCATGGATATGACCAACGAGACGGTCGGTGACGCTATATCAGACCTGTTCCTCGTGGAAGGAGTGCTATGCGCTCGAGGGTTGTCGGTGAGCGACTGGGAGCGAGCCTACTGCGACCTGCCCTCACGACAGCTGAAGGTCACTGTGCAGGTGCGATACGATACGACATGTCGGATGGTGTAAAGTGCTCGTAGTGACGTTTATGTTTATTCTTGAATAAAAAACAAATATATATGGATCAGCTGTACCATTAGCTACCATTTTTTATGACTTATTGCAAACAATAGCTACTCAATTTTTTTTTTAATTCGATTGATAAATTAACATAGAGATTATTAAACAAGAAACATTATTTATATTATTTGTATGGTATTAACATACATACATACACACATACATACATACAGAGCTATATGAGAAAATATATAATTATTGTTTTCATCAATTGTTTCTCATAATAACTGCATATATATACAATAGTTAGCATTCTATATCTGTAATTCTCACAGGATCGCAACACAATAAAAACGACAGACGCGGAACGTAAGTGTACGTCCCCAGAGGGACTACAGACCCGGATAGACGAGCTGGTATCCAAGTACACCAGCGGGAGGGCATTCGTCCGTCCCTCCGGTACAGAGGACATCGTACGAGTGTACGCTGAGGCTGACACACAAGAGGTTTGTATCTATTTAAATACAGATTTAAAGTTGATTTTAATATATGTAATATGATTAATATTAAAGTTAAACTTATAATTAAAGTAACATTGGCCTATAGTCTTATACATATAGGTATGAATATTATTTACTAAAATGATTAATATTGACTACATTGAGTCATATTTTGTGATTCGTCATAACTTACATATAATACATCAAATATATAAAAATCCTTTTAAAACATCACTATCATATTCAATCATCAAAAAATACACTTTAACTTGAGAACTAGACTATGCTACGTGTATCCCTAAAATACAACTTCACTTCAAATATACTTTAAAGAATTAATAAGGATAAAAACTGATTTATATTTAAGTTTATTATAAAATGAATTAATTTCCAGTCTGCGGACCAACTAGCCTCAGAAATATCGCAAGCAGTGACCGAGCTGGCAGGTGGAGTGAACTAGAGGATAAAAAAAATAAATATAATATATTGATCTGAATTATAATTGGTTTATATTGGCGCTGTACTATAAATTAAAATTTATATAATATAGTATATATTTATCACTTTTATATTGTTATTATTCGCTAGATTGGCAAAGATATTGAAATTGTTTTATAAATATATATATTATATATATTGCATATAAACTCTTTAGATATACCTGGAGCTGCTTTAAAATAATTTATGTAGTGTCTATAAGTGGCAGTTAAATATTTTTATTGAAATATTATAATTTAAAAATAGTTGTGTTATTCCAGTAAAAATTTCAGTGGATATTGAAAATATTTTTTTTTTCAATGTAGCTCCTGTCACCGTCCAAACTAAAATCTAATAGAGAGCACTGAAATGTATCAAATCTATTTTAAATTCTATTGACATAGAAATAGAGCACATTATTCGTAAATGGAGCTAGTCTGAGATTACAGTACAACGCAATACTAGTCTATGTACAGCTTGAAAGTATGGTTGTGTATTTTCTAATGAACACAATTTAATTAAAATATCATTTTTATGTTATATTTGCTCTCTTTACAGTCAACAAAGAATTATTTATTTTAACGTTTGAAACTTAACTAAATAATATATTTGTTTTTTTTTAATATTCAACAAAACATTTGGAAAATAATTTTACATTGAAAGTTTTACAAAAAGACATTTTTTAAGTGATTTATATAAAGGAATAATTTTAAGTTTAGTTAATTATAATATATCCTTCATTTTTCGTAATGTATTTTAAGACAAATAAAAACAACTCATGCTATAGAATAACACTGCCTATAGTTGATACACTTTAATTATTTTAAATATTATTAATGTTTTTTTTATTATACATATATTAATATTAGTTGATTGATATCGAAATTCCATTCAGCATTTAATATTGTTTTATCGAAATGTAAGTAGGAAATATGCTCGAAGTATTTTATCAAGAGATAATATTTATCTGGTCACGTCTGTTCACGAGTACGATTGTTTTGATCTGGGTGTGGTTCAAATCGTGATAAATATATTTCATTTCTTATTTCTTGCTAATATATATTTATGAATCTTTTGATATTTTTGGTAATTGAACATAATTTCCACACTGTCTAGTATATGGCCCCCGCATTTTAGGAGACAAATTAAATACTTTTTTTCAATTTAATTATAGCAACCCACAAGAAATATAAGCAAGTATAATACTCGATGCGTATTTTGAGATATATATGTTTTTAATTCCAATACGCCTTCAGATTTGTTAATAACATTTATTTTTCAGTAGTATTCTTAAATATTTTTTGGTACAAACAATTATTTTTATAAATATATTATTTTGTTTATTTTTATGAGAATATAAAAGTGTATTTTTTCTGTGTGATCAATAATTAAAAAAGTATATATTTCTAATTACTTTATGACGTTCTAAAAACGCAAGTGCTGAAACGAGTCTTATACGAGATTACACTGGGTGCTACTGAAAATTTAATACCATTGTCTTGTCAAGCACATTTAACATTTATTACAAAATTGTATTTTCTTATTGAACTGTGAACTTTTGTGTGCAATTGTTGTGTGTTCAACTTGTTTTATGCTGTACTGTTAAAAAATTCATTTACTTTCGTCTGTGTTTTATTCCCGTCCCTCTTCCACGACCTCACCTTAATATGACATTCATTCGACCCTTCCAAGGAATTGATTTATTATTTATAGTTCAATGCAATGAAATCAATAACGGCATCTATGTCGGATCTAGTGTAGTCGTTGTTTGTAAGATGAGTTATTGAAAAATGGATGTATAATTGCAATCAAAATTAATTGAGAATAATTTAAACAAACTGACAAAGTTTACTTGTGCATAGTAGCTCTTACTATATATATTTTTATATTTTGATGGCATCAATATTCGTGCAATGAGAAAGTCAATAATTGCTTGGGGATTTATAAAGTTGATCATAAACTCGTAAATTACCGAGAAAGGGGTCTTAGTCATTTAGATATTTTATCAATACAAAGAAAAAAAAAAGATTTTTTTTTAACTTATTAGGATAAGTACAATAATAAAAAACAATAAATGTAACAAGCCTTCATGTTTATTAAACAAAAAAATCTTTAATACTAAATTTCAAAACAAACTTATCTCTAAAAATATATCTTATAAGGTACAACACAAAATACTTGCGTAATTTTTTATCTACTTGTAAAATGTAAAACCCTAAATGACTTAAATTTCACATTTCGTAGAGATCAGGTCACCGATTACAAATAATTTACACTTAAGTTATAATATGGAATACCAATAAAGTTTAGGAAAGCTTTAAATACAGTTGCTCACATTGTCATCCATTAAATACAAAAACAATACATATGATGCAGTTCATTCTGTAGAATATTATTGAAATAAAATTTAGAATTTATTATTGGAATGTATGTTGTGATGAACAAATGAATGGTTAAAACAATAAGTAACGTGATGTTTAAATTTCATTATTATTTTATTTAATAATGTTGAAAAAAGTACACAACTTATAAAGTATAATACATAGTGTTTATCAATTATAAATATTAGAAATATTGCAAATAGATTGTAAATATTTAGCTTGATATGATTGTAATAATTGCTAAAAAGTAAAAACTGTAAATAAAACTTTATCATCATTTGAACTATGGAGTATGAATTCTTGCTAAATTTATCAATGTATTAATAATTAAATTACAGTGATAATAAAAAAAATATGATTGTTCTTAGTGTCAATAAATTGTTAAAAAAATGTGAGGAATAAAAATGGAAAGTGTAATAGAATTCAATCAATCTAGAAAGTAGAGAAAAATATTTATAAATAGGTTAATAGCTTTTTAAATGGCATTTATGTAAAAATGATTTTATTATTGGCAGCATGCAACATCCAATCATAAATACTATAGACTAAATGTTAGCTATGTAACAATTTCATTGTTGACATTAACATTAAAAGGCACAAAAACATTTGCACTAAGTGTTGTGTTGAGAGATCACAGAGTAACCTCAGGTTGGTAACTCGAAACATACATTCTAATACAATAAGCTTTGAATTAGTCTATACAATCATTGGACCTAGGTAAGGTGCTGGATCACAATAAAAACACTCTGGTACACTAGTTTCTTGTAATTCTACTACATTGGTGCTTATTTCATTGGCTACATAATAATATCTACATCTTCTTGGCCCTATATCTTCTATTAATGTATCATAGGGCGGAGATAATATATCAAAAAAGGCAGCTGGCATGTGTAAGGCTTCTATTTCGTGATAGTTTGAAATAGTTGGTGTAAGAATACAGGTATTGGAATTGGCTTGACAAACATTGTCCTGTGATATCTTAGCAAATAGTCTTCTTCGTTTATGAATACCTTGAGCAATACGCGCTGCTTCGTGTTTTGCGCGGGCCGCGATGTCAAAGGGACTTAAGACTTCTTTCAGTGGATACTCTGTGAAACTTCTTATTCGAACAGATCCTGATATTACTTTCAAAAGTCCGTGCATATGAGGATGATCATGTAAAGGCATTCTAAATCCAGGCTTAAGCACAAATATACTCATGTTTACTAAACTGTTTTGAAACACTTCGATATAAGTGCAAGGTGCTTTGTTCGGTTTCTTCCATGTCGCTGGATCGTCCAGTCTATGATCGAAGCCAAAGTCGTCGGCCTTTAAAAGGTCCATCATACTTTTTAATTTCCCCAAGTTTGTGGACATATTTTGTTTATATTTTTCGTCAAAAGTGTGTAATGCATGCCGGTAAATAGAAATGATAGGGGGAATATTAACGATTTCCATAGTTGATTTGTTTTCATCTTTTATATCCATGTGAAATCTACCTGCACTGAAACACAACAAATTTCTCCTCGGTAAAACTGTAGAAATTATTCGGCACGATAACAAAGCAAAACTGTCGGAAAACGTCATTTTTATTTCTCTTATACCTCCTACCTATAAATCTTTCATAAGAAACTGTCATGTGTCAAAAATATCTAGTTATAACCATTTGTAGATTTGAATGCAACCATATAAA
This sequence comes from Dircenna loreta, assembly GCA_963555665.1. Taxonomy (NCBI): domain Eukaryota; kingdom Metazoa; phylum Arthropoda; class Insecta; order Lepidoptera; family Nymphalidae; genus Dircenna; species Dircenna loreta. The sequence continues at coordinate 10,290,671 of OY743099.1, read as the reverse complement.
ATAATTATATTTAAATATTTATTAATATATTTTATATCATCTAAATGCAAAAATAATATGTATACTTTAAATTTATAATATTATAGAATCTTAACATATTTGAAGTTACTAGATGTCGCTGTAGGCTCTGTAACAACACAATGCTTTAGATAACAGATGTCGTACATACGACATGAATGTCTAATAAACTTATATTTTAAAGTATTATTTTTCTTTTTCAAAAACGAAGTAAATTAATATATCTTAATGCTATTATATAAATCCAACACAACAAATTATTCTTAACTTTTAAAACTCTAAACTAAAAGTAAAGATGAAGAAACCATTCAAACATTACGATCAACATATATACTCGAGGTAACTTGTAAAATCCGTTTCGAATCGCATGACCGAACCGTTAAAACAGAAATAAAAACAATTGTATCTTGAGCGCTGTTTACTTTAATCCCCAATCCAACAATGAAACAGCCACAAAACCCAATAAAATAAATATAAAGGTGTTAAGTAGGCATTACAGTAAATATATTTGGAGGTCAAATTTTACGTGTGGTCTTCAGAAATAGTTGACTACAGTTGTAAACCACTTAAACAAATAAGTCGCTCAAGACAACAGTTAAATTGAATTTTATTACGTAACTATTAATCTGATGCACTGTTTTATTGTAATTTCATTATAAACTACGATTAACAGTTCTAAACATAGATAAATTTAACAATACACATCGACTTGTCGACAAACGAACTATTTTACATAGAAATTGGTATAAACGTTTCTCGTTACAGGCATCTGTAATGTATTGCTTAATTTCGACTATATTTGAATTCGGAATTAAATGTCTAATGTGTTTTAATTTGTATTCCAAGATCTTTATTTGAGAATACACAAGTGTATTCTTTCTATAAATACCTAGTCTATACTGTGTAGATTAGGTGTTCATATAAAGACTATTTTTGAATAAATGCGTAATTAAATAAAATGATCTGAAATGAGTTTTTATTCACCTGTTTCCAAGAAGCAAGTTAATACTTAAGGGTCGGTACATACAGCTACCGTGTTCTGTAGTTCGTCTGTTTGTTTGTCAGGACCGTGGGTGGGATTCAAAGAACAGCTACTACACGTGTTGATTTCATTGTTAGGAATTCATTTATTGGGTTACTTGAAAACGTAGTGTTTGGGCTTTAATTGCTTTTGAGGAACGGAGGCTCTTATGTTTATTATTCAAGGAACCGTTACAAAAACTGTGTTTGTTTAATAAAATAAATGTTTATTATAAGTTTTATCATAAATACATTTTAAATGTGTAACTACTTTATTGCTTGAAATATATTTTTATTTAATATTGAAGTTCAAACCCGCGTTAAATTTTAGTAGGTAGATAGATATTTATCTTATTGACAATCCAATGACTTTAGGTCTTACATTCGTGCAATTGAAAGAAAAACAAAAATAAAAGGCGGTCAACAGGATACCAATTGAATGTTTTTATATACGTGGTGGTAAGCGAGCAGACAGTCCACCCGATGGTAAGTGGCTCCTTGTAGAGGGAAGGAGGAAATAGAAAAAAGAAGGGAGGAGGGTGGTTGGGTTTCTCGCGCTCCCAGCTACTGTAGAAAGCTATCTCTATCTATCTTATGTGTGAGGGTGGTACCACCCTGGTCGATCAAGCCCGTTAACGATCTGCAGAGAAATAGCTCTACCTATAAATAGTAGTTTACTGGTGTAAGTAAAATAGCTCCTGAAGGCCTACCATGAAATTTTATAGCAATATAAGGAAAGCATTCATTGTTTTACGTCGCTAAGTACGAATAAAACAATATTGTTTTATAGAGCTCTTGGTACGAATTAAAGTAATATTGCAACAAAACTTCCAAAAACAATGATAGTTTTTAAGAGTTCACGGTAGACCTGCTAATATCATTGCGCTCTATTTTCACAATTATTCGTATAGTTGTAGTATGTACGTAATTAGTGTGTTCTGCCTTTTTAATAATATCTATTCCTAGGTATTATTGACGTTGAAGTCTAAAAGCCTAAAACTACTTAGTAAACAAAAAGTAATTATAATAATATAACAAGATGATGAGAATGTTTTTTTTTTCTCTTTATTATTTAACGGACTTTTATCTTGACAGACATGTCAGTTCTATAATAACTTAACCTAAAAACATACAGTAACTATTTTAATCAGCATATTATACTATGTAAAAAGTACCTTTTAAATATTTAATAAATGACGATTACAAGAATAATATACTTATTTATTTCAAGCTTTTTCCCAAAAACTACTTCACAGTTTAATATGTAAATATATATTAGGTTAGATATCCAACCTTCATGGTAAGATTAAATTATTATTACGAAATCTTTGGCAGTTGCAAGAAAAAAAATAATTATAATAATTAAATTTAATAATAACGAGTGACATTAGCACCACACGTTCAGAAAGCTATCATTGTACCAATTCCGTCAGTGTATTTAAAAATAATTTATTTCTGAACGACCCAACATCTGCATTTATTAAAGGTATTGAGTTTCGTAGATACTTGAGGACGGCGTCATGCAATGACGAGACAGACATGATTATGGTTAAAAATATTTTATTAAATAAATTGTCCAATGTATTTAATTCTTAAACTTATATTATTTTAAGTAATAGTTTCGTGTTTAAGACATTTTAATTGTTTTTGGCTTTTAATTTTTTTTTAAGTTTTTTATATGCTTAAGAGCTAATAAACTTATATACACACAGTTTTACATTTGCTAACTCTGTTTATATAATCTAGACATTAAAAAACGTCCACAATTTTTCGCAAATGTATTTAGTATAATAATAATATTATATTAATTTACGTTATAGCTTGTTGCATAGTGTCCTCCACCCTTGTCAGTCTCGTAGAGGAATGTGCCATAGTTAAACAGCATTAGTAGTTTTAATACTTGCCTACAATTTTTATAATTTAATAAACTACAAAAAAAAACAATAGTGCGTTATTTGAATAGGTTGTAATAAATAATAAATATTAATATAAAAATATTCTTATTTATACATTTGCTGAAAAAGGGCTTAGGTACACGTTCTTAGCATTACATATATCAGCAGGCCTGCCATGAACTCTCAAAAAGTATCACAGACTTAAAAAGTTTTGAGACTTCACGTTCAAACAACACTACGACATGTCTATAACTTATACTCTCTTAAGCGCATTTATTATTATGGAACACAATTTGTTAAATCTTATCTTATCTTATTTTATCTTATCTTATACATTGCTTTAAAAAATAGTCCATCAATGGATAAAAGAATAGTTAAACAAAAACATTTGGATATTTAAAAGATCCTACGTGCTACATATACTTAGTCTGGCCATAAATACTGGTACACTTAAAAATATTTTTTTTAATTGCAAATAACATTTATTACTTTTACAGTATGTTAGTTTTGTACATAAATATAAAACAATTAAAATTATATAAAGCTTATTCGAAGCGGTCTCCATTGGCTGCAATACAGTCCGTTAACGTTGAGGTCAGTTATCAATAGAAGCACGCACTCTTTCCATGGGAAAATATTTCACTTGTTTTAGGGACTCCCAATTATCATGGCGTTTAGATCAAGCTGTACTCTCTAAAATTGACCATAAATCTACTAAATGACGGCCAGTCTTCAGCTCTGATGAAATCCGAAACGTTCGCGTCCAACGTACGTAAAGAGTGTACGATATACGTAAAGAGTACGTGGAACGAGCTTTATTACGCGGCACCGAGTCTTGCTGGAAGGACCATACTTGGTTACCGAACATGGTTAAGGGGTTAAACTGCCTTCTCAAGAATGGTATATTGACATACTTGTGTCAATGTTTTGATACCTTTTTCACAAAAATATGGCTCAGTCACTCGTTCATAGCTAACACCTCACCAAACCATCACTGAAGTCGGATAATGTTCACGTTGCACTCTGTCGACTAATTGGGAAGCTTCCTTAGAGGTTTGAGCATAAATACTGTCATTTTGTTTGTTAAAATCTTGCTCAATTGTAAAAAAAATCCCATCCGCAACCAAAATTTTTCTGTGACCTCTCTTTGCGTACCGCTTCAGTAGTTGTTTCGATTTTACCACCCTATTCTTCTTTAAATTATCAGTTAAGAAATGACCACTGCGTCTCTTATAGGCTGCAAATCCTCTTTTAAAATACGCGACATGGTTTTAGGATCTATCTTCATTACCCGAGATAAAACCTTTTGCTTTCGGACCGGATTTCTCCGAATTCTTTCTCTTACTGCTTTGACCACCTTTTTCGTACGAACATTACGTGGACGGCCAGATCTTTTTCTGTCACAAACAGGACATCTTATTGTACCTATTAATAGCCCGGTACACAAACATTTTACTAATACCAACTGTATACAGAGTTTTAAAAATTGCATTTGGCTCCATACCTACTTTGTGTAATGCAACAGCGATTCGGTTCTCTTTATCACCCCACTCCATTTTAATATCGCAAAATATTGTACAATGTATTGGCGCCAAAATGAGAAAACACTATAAACAATCGTATAGAAATGACAGATTCGAAATTCAAATGTAATATTTTTTTATTTTTAAGTGTAACAGTGTTTATGGCCAGACTAAGTATATATATGAATGTGTATGTATGTATATAACTTAATATGTCTATATTAAGCAAAAGTTATTAAACAGTTTTTGAGTTTGTTGGATCACATAAAAACAACTCAACTTTACATGGACGGACATAAAACTATTCGGGCAATAGATTATCGTCTATCGTATATTCAATATATATCGTATATTGGAAAACTTTAGACACAACAAAAATACAACTAAACTAAACTATTTTGACATTACTAAAAGAGAATTTGCAAAAAATATATTTTTAAAAATAATACATGGTACACACACGGGGAACTACTAATGGTAAAGTTGCGGGTAAAAGCTAGTATTCAAATAAAAATAACGACTTCCTGTAGAGTGTTACACAATGTTATGTGTGGAGTTATCACACATCACTATAGGGTATAGGGCTGCCATCTGTTTAAAAAAATGTCAATTTTTTTTAATTAGAAAAACTGCTTAGATTTTACTTTTAAGAGATACAGACAGTACAGTATTGGATTTAAACTTTAAGATAATCATTTAAATACTTATTTTTTTCTAGTTTTAAAATATGCTTTTTCATGCTTGCATGCTTTTTCAAACGATACAGGATTTACGTTTCATAAGCGTACCTACCTAAATACTGAAGTCCATTTTTTAATATATATGTATTAAAAAACTTTTTCTTTTTGTATAAGTTCAATATTCCTCTAAATGCAATTCAGTATTTCAATTCCAAGAAATGTTAACTAAATACTTTCTTTTAACGATAAATAAAATATTTTTAAATTTAAATTTCCAAAGTTTATCAACAAAACATTAGTTTATCACATATGTAGGTATAATATAATATTAAAATCAAAATTCTTAATAAAAATAAAATATTATTGGTTGACAACCCTGGCTGTAATGAAAATAGTTCGCGAATCACTCGCATCAAACAAAACTACACTACTGCTATTATTTCGACTACAAAGACGAAATGACGAGAAAATTCTATATCAAAGCATTTAAATAAACATCATCAAACCGACACCAGATAAAACTGTTTGTACTGTAAAAGTTAGGATGTCTTTGTGTGTGGGTCCGTGTGTGAGTGTGTGGATGTGTGGGTGCGTGTGTGTGTATGTATGTGTGTTCTCCATGATTTACTATTTATTTATTTGCGTGTTGAATAGTTTATATGTGTGTATTTATGATTAAAAAATAATACTGTAATAAAATATATATTTTTATTTATATTTGTGTTTTTATGTAATTAAAAAAATAAGTTAAAAAAAGGTTTTTTGCTTTATTTTTTTATTAATGTGATTTACTATTTTCGAAATAGATAGTAAATTTCATGGGATGTATTAAATTATATAGTAGGTATACTAAATAATAAAATTTGAATATGTGTTAAGTCGTTTTATAGCTATTTTCAAAATATACACACAGAGAAACAATATTTATAAGTAATAAGATCATAATTGACCGCGGAAGTTCAGTAGATTAGTGCCAACTAGGTAGCTGACAGACAGACACGTTTCCGCTGTGTGTTTACCTTCGCCGCCATTTATACCGCTTGTACTAAGAACACTACATTACGATAACCACAGAGTACCGAAAATTAACAAATATAAAATATAAAATATAAAATATAAAATATGTTTTATTCAATAAATATATATATTTTTAAAGTTTTGTTTAAAACTATTTTAAGAAGGAAAAGATTAAAACACATAGATATATGTTTTTCAGACAAATTTAAGATTTTTTCAGCTGAATATTTCTCTTGGAAATACATGATCTATTAATAAAACAGACAAAAAAGAAGTAAAAATATTATTTTTCATAATTTAAAACATAAAATAAACGAATGAATGGATAAAATGAATTTATCATTAAGAAACAAATATATTCTTTGAATTCTTTGTAACAATAGCCACCTCTGAGTCGTATCTACTCTGTGTTATAAGAATCAAAGCGCTGGCCTGTTTCCAGTTTCGTTGAAGACTAAATTTTGCCACAATAGACATTATCTTTAATAGTTAATTGTCCTTATACTAAAGTTTCATCATTTACGGTTCATCTGTAATAAATCTAAAGGGTAACTAAAATAAATGTAAACATATCTGAGATGTGTTTAATCTTTGTACGTTATATATGTATTTTTAAATAAATATAGATAAAATATATTTTTTTACAAACAGATATTCGAACCGACGATCTCTGGTAAATTTTCCATCGTTCCACCTATTGAGCTATCTGTTTCGATGGATGAGCTTTTTATATCTCTTTATAGAGACGGACGTCGGGGTTGGTTTCCAATCCCTGCCCATATCAATTAATTTATCATTCTTTATATATTTACAATTTAAATACGCCTAAAATGGCTATACATTTTTCAGATATATCCCCTAAAACTATATCCACAGAGAGGATATGAGCCCAAATTACCAAAAACCACCATCTTACACAAAAGACAATGTTAGTATAAAAAATATAGATTTATTGCTTTTTAAAAAACTACCTCAGAGACCAGACACGTTGAAACAAACACATTCTCATAAACGACAAAAAAAGAATATAAAAATAAACTTTAAGTTCTTGGAAACTAATTATAATATAAACATATAAAAGATATTACGTTTTAAAGTTGTTTTATTGAGTGTTAGAAAATAATTTTTAAGGTAATAATTGTTTCAGTAATTCTGCAAAAAGGTCTCATGGTTTAGTGGTTAGTCTTGATTGCTGAACTAAAGTCGTGGGTTCGATTCTCATGTGGTGTCTTCTGTGCTCTCACAGACTAGTACTAGTCCACGACTCCGTATACGAGCTGGAGTCAAGTGACTAGACTCTACCAGTCCTGGATTTAACGTGTTTTAATTGAGCGAGGGAAGAAAGCTATAGCAAAAGATTTCTGATAAAGCGTTTGTAGTTTATATATATATATATATATATATATATATATATATATATATATAATACATACATAGAGACCGTATTTCTCAACCAATTTAGATGAAAGTTTGTATTCATATTCTATAATTGCTACATGGAGATATAAGCCACATAGGACTCGTAGAACGATCACAGAACTCAAGATCAATGTTTGAAAATGGAACTCGAGAACGGCCTTACTTACTAATAAAAGTTAGTTTACTTTTTTGTTGTTCTCAATGCATTTTTTAGTCTAATAAGTTTTTGACCAGAAATTTGAGGGTCGCTCACCTTTGTTAAGTCTCCAGTCTAAGTTAAGCTAGTGAACCTTACCTTAATGTATTTAAATTGTAAATGAAATAATAACAACGTATTCTTATTTTTCAAGGAACGAAATGTAGAGGACATTACAGTAGCGTAAACTATCTGTTACCTGTTTACTGATCGGAAGTTCTGGTGCTTCGTTTGAACGAGCGAGTACGCTTGATCCAGTAACATATAAATTAAAATATCTTCATTTTATTATATAAGGATAAATCCATGTAGTGACTTGTCGGTTCTTCTCCATAGACCTACTTTTTGAAACCGTGTAAATAGAGTCTGATGTGTCATAAGTGCAATGTGTGCGTATATGAAATGAAAAAAAAAATGTCTTTGACTTTGAATAATTATTATAAAGAATTTATTACATTTCTTTGTTAATTATCGATGTGAATTATTTGCTAAGACGAATTTATTAAAAACGTAACAACGGTATAAAACAGTATCACATAATTTCGTGGACAAATTTAAAAGTGGCCAGTACTGGCTGCATTACCCCTACAAATGGAGGGGAGATACTTTAGTATCCAAAGACACCTCACATTACAAGACGGAGTCTGTTTTATTCTAACTTCACAGATGTGTCTATGTGTGTGTTTATCCGTGCTTGACGCACACATGTGTGTTATATCCGTTTTTCAACTAATTGATTCTCAACATTATTCATTCAGAGTGAGATGTCAGATTTTTCCGATTATTCCGACGTTTGTTTGATTGGTCGTTTTTTTTTTTATTAAAAAAATTCAAATGAGTATTTTTTTTTTGTTTTACTAAAATACTGTTTAATAAAGATTAAAATATACATTAAGCATTTTGAATATAGTTATTATATATTTTGGTAGCTATCAATTTTTAAATGTATAAAACTATCATTAAACATTTTTCTTTTCAAACTGACTTAAAAATAATAATTTATATTTCATAAGAACGAAAAAGTGTAACTTAGAAATAATAAAAACACCAATATTTTTATTAATATTAGATATAATAAATAGTTTTTAATACAATAGTTGGATCTCACTGCACCTCACTGTGCATGCGTAATTACCGACTCAATATAAAAATGACTCCTCATAAACTCATCGCTATTTCTCGCTTACTATTTTTGATTTTATCTAATTTGATCCGCTGACACCAGTTTTAAAAATAATAAATAGTCATTAGTCACACATACATCGTAAATATAACACACACACGTACACAGATTACAAACAATAAATGTTATTATAAAAAGTAACAAATTCAAAGATAAAATCATCCACACACACACATCTATTTATTATTAAATATGCGTGTATATAATCTGTGTACACACTCACGTACACACTGAAAAATTATAGTAGTTGGGCATCAAGCTCTATACCATACATGAAAAATCCTCAGTCAACATTTTCTGCTAGAATTCCAGTTCTGGCTTCGGTTTTTTTCAGGTGAAATTTTCCGCCTTTACAATTATCAACATAATGCAGCAAAATTACACAAAATCTTAATTAATTACACTCTTAAATCAGCGCGTACATCACTATATCCATTGGCGATAGCCGCATGAGAATTGATACATATTTTTTAAAACTATAGCATTCGAAGATGAGACAGAAAAATGGTGCTGACTTTGTTTTAAAATATCTAATTACTATTATTTCACTCAATATTATATATAGCGAACAAACAGACAGACAGCTTCAAGACTATCTACTCGTATATGTATATCGTAATGAAAATATTTGTAAGAAATAATATAGACCGCAGTGGAACAAACTTCATTTTTACCGCGTTCCTAATTACGGCGCGAGACCAGAGAGATTTGTTTACTTGTCAGCTCTACATCTGCTCTATTACAATTTTATAGCGAATACAACGAACTCTACCTACATATTAATTTGAGGCCTAAATATACTAGACTTTATTATTTTTTTTTAACGATTTTTTTTCTCTTATTATTTATAAAAGTATAATCAACATTTTTATATACACACCAAGTTAAAGTATAAAAGAATGATCTGAAAACATTTATATTTTTTAGTATTATTCATAAAACGTCAAGATATAAATAAACAATTTATTTAAACATTCAGAACAAATTCTCAAACGTAAACGCTTGTTAATATGTTATTTTTTTCAGCTGAAATAGTAACAAGAAGACTATTTAAAACACAATTATTTTTTTTGTTTCTCCACATGTGTGTATAATGTTTATTTATTTAATAATGTGTGCGTGTCACTAAAACTTTTATTAGTTTACGACAACAGTAAAAACGAGTTAAGGCAGACTACAAGCTTGATAGAAAAACATTAGTTTTTTTTTTAAAGTAGTGCTAACTTTTTCTTGATATGAATTGTTTTTGAACGAATTTTATGCAATTATATCATTTAAAATTATTTTGGTCGAAATATATTTAAAAAGAAAATAAATATTATTAAAAAATAAAATATAAAATTTGAGGAGTAAATTTAAAAACTTTGGGCTTAAATTACAATAAACTGTATATTTAATACTTTACTTACATTATATATATAATATATATATGATAGATGAGTTATAACTTTGGTGCAAGATGAAAGTCCTGGCAACATCTAGTAAATGACATGTCTATGACCCGTTGAATTACAGAATAGTATATAAACTTTTTAACTTTTATTTTGACGTATTTATTTAGTATTAAGTTGTTAAAAAGGTGCATGATTTATGCTTACTGTTTTTATATTATAACTTTTAAAATCATAACTGGATATATATATATATTATGTACATTGGTATGTATAGATATTTGTTTCTTTAGAATAATTTTGTCTGTTTACTTATTCGATGATAAGCCTTCGCCACGTCTCTTTAATACCTTTCTTTACTTCAATGGAAGCAATGGAAATTTGTACCACTTTTTTGTATTGTATTGTATTGTCTCAATTATTTTCTGGTGTACAATAAAGCATATTTATTATTATTATCTGCTTAGAATTATATTATTTGAAACGAAAATATGTTAAGCAGTTTTAGGCAAAATTATCAAGACTGTTTTTTTTTTAATAAAGAGGTTTGATCTAGATTATATTAGAAAAAAAAATAACTGATATAGAATGATTTTTTTTTCTTCTTCTCTTTCTATCAACTCTCTTTGATTCGATTTTTAAGGAATGATTGGTCGAAGCGAGAGTTTGCAGATGCCTTTATTTTGCTTTGCGGATAATAATTAGTAATTACTGGTGATTAAAAATGTGCGCACACTGCTCTGAAATTATATCTGAGGTGGTCGAAAACCAGATCATTTACAAGTTAATTATTTAAATAAACAGAAAAACTTCCTGAACAAATGAAATTAGCATTTTATTGTCGGGCATAAAACATTTTTTTTTCTAATGGCCAATGTGGACAACTTGTGGCCAACATGGCCAAGTACCTACTTGAAATCGTTTATCCAACACCTTTTGTTCCCGAATCAAACCAAAACCGCCGGTACGTAAAAACTTGTTTACATGAACTGTTTGAAACTGAAATATTTGTTTTTTTTTTCTTTAGTTTACCGTCTTCCGTCGCTACCATTATTCCTATTAAATATCATTCAGCCGACGTATTATAAACTTTTAGACATTGATATGCAGATGTTTGAACAATTAAAAAAAATTAGGTTACTCATGGTATTGTAGGGAGTGATTTATTTAACTGCGAAAAGTATTTATAGAATAGATAAAGAACAAATGAGTTGTTGCCGTCATCTGACAGTCTTCGCCTTGTCCTATTACCGCTAAATATAAAAAAAAATGCACTGCAGAAAAGAAATCCGTTCTTAAATTCTAAAAAGGAATATAAAACAAATCACAAGGCATGTATATATATAATTTAATTTCTGTTCCGACTAGTCACTGCAATTGTAAATGAGTGGACCGATTTTTTTTATTCAAGTCGTGTTTTTGATTGCCAGGAGAAGGTACTTAAGAAAGAATACAATGAGAAAATATAAAATTAGAGAAAGATCATAATTAACTTTTCTAATGTAACCTTACCGCTTTTGTCAGTCTGACAGTTTTGACAGTTGTGCGCAGTTGACACAATAGTGGATACGCAGTGAAAATGTCATATGGATGAATCGGTTGAAATGATGTATAAATGTATTATTAATTGTACCAATTACAAATAAATATTCATAATTCGGTCTGGACGTTTGTCGGATGAGCTAGTAAAATTATATAAATAATAGCTGTTAGAAACACATTTGATAAAAATACCCGAGTCCATGTTTATTATTGACTGATTGCTTTTTTAATTCAGTTTATATTAGTGTTGTTGTGTGGTCGATAGGGCTTGAGTGTAGAAGTGACAGCTAGTGATGAGCTGTCATTACAACGATAATTAAAATAATATTTACCATCTGTTTGTCTGTTTTATTATTGTATATATTAAAGCTGCGTGTTATAAGGTATTATTAGGTTTGCCGCATAATTTGGGATAATATACGCTTACAAAATAGTACATTTAATAATAGAAACAACTAGATTTCATTCATTCATTTTGATGTCGACAAATCCTGTGCTAATAAGCACGAGCTATTTGTGGAAAGCAAAAGTTTATTGAAATCAAATTAGAACATATACATGGTGTTTTCTTTCCTTATTTTTTATAATATTCGTAAATTTTGAGTAAATAGTAAGAACAATCTATAAGTAAGTATAAAAGCTCTGGTGGTTACGTAGAGCGGGTGCTCTAACTGAGCACCGACAAATAAAAAGCTGAGCCAGAACCGTTTTGTGACGTCTCAGGGCTCAGCACTGTACAGGCTGTTGTTATTTTTTGCATTTAATTTAAAATTATTATGTGTACATATAGTCAGAATATTTATTTTGTAGGTTTAGTATATTGTTTTTTATCTAATGCCTCCTTCTAGTAAGGTCTGCGGTTGCTGCAAACACGTATCCATTAGCCATTCTAGCAGTACTCTACTAAGATGGTGAGGTTAATTGAGCATCTGGTTTAGTGACAGCTTCAAAACCGTAGCATCTTCATATTGCCAGGAGTCCTAAATAACCATTCCCCCTGGCCGAGTTCATCTATCCATATTAAGTTGAAAACAAATCTAGCTGAATATTGAAGAATACAACACAAAAATAGATAATTTTAATATTTTTAACGTAAAAATTATTATTATGTTTATCATAAATAGTAATTAATTTTTTTATAATATTAAAAAACATCCCCCTATACATGAAGTACGGTCGCCAATAGCCAATAGATCGCTCGGTCAGGTGTGAGGGAGGGCAGGGAGGGACAATCGTCCTCTAATGAGTCTCTAATAATAATTATCTACCTACACTTTCTGTTACGAAGCGACGATTCTTTTGCTAGGGTTGTCACTCGTGTGTTTATTTATTATTGATTTTACTGTAGACTTTTAATATATGTATATATTTAGGATATCACTGGTTAATGTGAAGAATATAAGAGTAAGAATATATATAAATTTTATTTAAGAAAATATTATATATTTCACTTATGATAGTGGTAAATAGTAAAATTAAAAAAAAAACATTAACTCATACTTACAAATTGGACATAACAAGTTTGTTTTAAAACAACATTAAAAGATTTGAAAAAATTCAAATTTATCATCAAGACAACCCTATCAGGCAATAATAGGAAATTTGTTTTCCGGTTCGGTAGCGGGCTCCAATTACGGGATTAACGAATTATTTCCACTTTTTTCCGGTCGCTCCTCCTCCGTAATTTCTCAGGGTTTCCGCCTATTGAAGCTCTTTTGATTAGCCATCTTTTCCGTTTGACTCAAATTGATTATTTTCCTTAAGATATTTTTCCCTTTCATCTAAATTGTACTGTTTTGTGTGTTTATTGAAATATAATGATTTTTTTTTCGGTCGGGTTAAGAATCTAAGGCTGATTGGCGTAGGTTGTGTCGTGGGTTCGATTCGCACACTAGAAATATATTTATTATAAAAACTTGTATTTTCGTCGCGGCGCGAAGGAAATTCCGTTTCGTCCCACTAAGGCGATGAGGGCAACCTCTGGTTTTTTAGTGGGTAGTCTTTAAAATATCAGCGTTGGGTAGTTTCACGTAAACCCCATCATCATCACATCATCACATTCTTGGTCATCATCATCATATTCTTAGCCGGCGGGTATCTGTAACGGCTTTTACCAACGCAAAAAAAGGGTAAAAGATTTTACATTTTAGAAATTAATCTGTATTTAATCTTACAAACTTTGTAAAGAAGTCATATAATGTAACGGTATATTATGATATGTTAACAGATTTTTATGAATATTTTTATTAGTATTCAATGCAAGAGTCAGAGACAAGAAAATCTTGCACATTACCAAGAGGATTTCACATTATCCAATGAAAAACTTTTTTCTAAAAAAAAAAGAACGATTCCCTCTTAAAAAAAAGATGCCAATATTTTTTTTTTTTCAAGGAGGTTTTATGCTAAGTGTATGTGCTTCATCGTAATTAAGATGAAAAACTTGAAATATTATTATTAGATATTAAAATGTAGTTCATTAGTTATATATCCTGAAATATCTTATAAAATCAAACATGTCCTTCTATGTATAGCAGTAGACATTTCTTTTAACATTGTAAAACAAAACACTATGATGTTAAAATATCTATTTAAATATTTTTTTTTCATAGGACCTGTCCCATAAAAAATAGTTTATAATTTAAAAAAAAGCATTGTTATCTTATATCTGTTTTTTTATAATCTTTTATATATTTTTTTAAATAACTTACTTAAAAATTTCACCGCCACATATTTATATACATATTTGCTTAATTTTTTATAAATTAATGTCAATCACATATATAATTACTATTTTCGTATTTACTTTCGATTCATATGAAAATATTAAAATGTAAGGTCTTTCAAGTTAATAAGTCGTAAACCGCAGACTTTTTTTTAGCTTTTTTAGGAGGCATGGTCAATTAGTTTTTGGTAACTAATATTATGTTTACGTAAATCTAACATATTCAAAAATCAAAATAAAATAATAATATTGAAAAGTGAAAGGTATGTCCACAAAATAATTTAATTCAGTTCAAGAAATGTCCGCAATTATATATAATAAATTTGTAAATGTAATAAACGTACAGGAATTTTTTTTTAAAGATTGACAAGATTTGACAACATCGACAAAAACGTTATAAGTATTAATTACTGTCAAAAACAAGCTACTAGTTATCGTCAAATAACTCAAAGCTCTTAAAAACTTGTGCCACAGTCAGAATTGATTTTTTTTTAAGTAAACTATCGATAACCCGAGCATTTATTTCGCCACTAGTGCCTGTGTATCGTCAAATAGATACTAACATAAATAACAGGTGAAGTGCTCTTCACACGATATGAATAGCGTATAGTTTGACAGCGTCTAGTGATGTACTAACATTAGTAAATATTTATTGATTGTTTTTATAATATAAATTTGCGTGTTTTGCAGATCAACATACAAGTATCGAAATGAATTTAATAAAATATTATTTATCTCAGTACTCATTTTAGTTTAAAATTAAGCACAAAATCGTGTCCCTTAAATACAAATCACTATATTTTTATTATCTCATTGTTATTGTTGTTATAATCATAAAATAAATATTGAAAAAAAATCTTAACCTGTCCATACATGTATATAATTAAAGATTTATCATTATACTAGAAAAATGTAAAGCTACTAAGCCGATATTGATAATTATTTTCTATCTTATTTAAATTAAATTAACCTAACACCACACTATTTTTTCTAATGTAATTTTATTGTTTGTCATAACTGTCAGAAGTTTGACAGTTGGCGAGATTGGCAAAATTTATATTATATTATTTACATTTATCAATTATAAATCCAATTCAATATTCGTAGTTAAGACAGTACAACGTCTTGTCAGCTGGTAAAATATAAATAAAAAATATGAATAGGGTAGACATCTAAATGTAGGTACATCACTACAATCGTAAAGCATGGCAACCCTAAGTGGTGTGTAACCCACTGGTTATCTGCGAGTGCATGTACCTTGTCTGTTTACATCTTAAGAGGTTGGACTCACCCTTCCATGTTTTGGTCTTAAACAAGTGGTATCATTACCATATTAACTCTCTAAGATGCCAAGAAACTTATCTTTATACTCTATTGAAAAAAATACATAAAGAAGGTTTTAGAATTACAGGAGCTATGTTTTTAAACTCTTCATCATTTATCTTACTAGAGCTTACTTCAGAGGAAAAAATCTATTTATCGATAATCGAAGTCTATCGACCCTTTTTCTCAGTAGGTATATCTGTAGCGCCATTTTCATTATACAACCTACAGCAATATTTGACCCCAAAAATAGCTCACTAATAGCATTTTATAATGTGATATTCGTACACTAGTTGACCTAGGACTTAGTAAATTGAATAATGAAATGCCTGCTTAAAGGAAATGCATAAATAAACTGCCATTAAAAATGCAAAAGTGACGTACAATAAGATATCGATAAATTAAATGTATTTTGATAGTTTTTTCTAAATATCTCAGTAATATAATATTCAGAAGTATTTATTTTACAACATTAGATTGGTTTTATTGATACAAGTGCTTCAATGTCGGTTCATTGCTATTAGAGAGTCGGATTTTATAGCTCTTACCTATTTGCGTTGCGCAAGTAATGCCAAATCACACAATAGTACTCGAGATGTTTTGAGTGCTTCTATTGTAAGACGTTTTCAGACGAATATTAATCGCAGCGGTTTTTTATGTTTGTGGAAAACTGGCGATTCATCTGATAATAAGTGAGGCTGAGCCATAATCCAAAATCGTAGCGATTTTTTGGACGTTGCTTGGACATCTAGTGGTATGGAAATATGTATTATTTTGCATGAGGAATGGGGAGGAATGCAGGAGAATACACGGTGAGGATAAGAGGCTTGGACATTTGGCTATCACCGTATCGAATACGACTATCGACAGAAAGAATAGGATCTTCATCTTCTGTGAGAGGGTGGTACTACCCTGGTCGAGTCAGCTAGGCTACCTATATATATTTTGTGAAAATCTTATTGTATTAAATATTTTTTCTCGTCGATACCGATGTTATCAAATATATATATATATATATATTTGATAACAAAATTGGATTGGATTTTTCCAACGAAAGAGTAAAAGGATATATATATATATATATCCTTTTACTCTTTCGTTGGAAAAATCCATTACGCCCGGCCAAGAAGATGATGACCGGGTGGTTATGTGGGACTACCTGGCAGCATGGAGACCGCTGCCATTTTTAGGGCTACCCACAACAATAAATATATATGTATATGTGTTAAAATTTTTGTACGAATATTTTAAATAATATACATAGTTATATAACCACGGACATAAGAAATATAAAAAAATAATAAATACAGTACTACTATGTATTTATTAACGTTAAAACACTTAATTCATACACACTATTGAACGACATATATCGCTACGTTTCATACGTCAATGTGAAATATCATTCGGTAAATCTGTACTGAAAAGATAAGAAATGTAAAATTGGCTGAACGCGCTCGTTAATGGATACAAATTAGAGGACGAGGGAAGAACAACCAATTGGAATTACTTATAGGTAACTAGTTAATGATATATCGCTCTGAATATAGCTTGGCCGCCATTTTGGAATGTAAATATATCTTCATATTAGATATTGTTAGCTTCGCTCGCGCAGTACTGTGTAAGGTTTAGTGAAATTATATACAGTGTATGATTTTCGATATCATATATTCTTGATTGCATCAACATCGGCTTAGCCGTTTTCGAGTTATTGAGAAACAAACATTTATGTATATGTATTTATTTGATAATTTTCACCGAATTAATATTTTATAATAAATGCCAAAATACGCCATTTCCTATACTTAGTATTACAATTAAAGTAAATATATTAATAAGTATTACATATCATAATGTACCTACTATCTTACTTTACAGTTAACTGCCAGATAACTAACCACTAACTAAACGGTTAGCTTAATAGTTTAACCAGCAGTTAAGCATTTAGAATGGGACCCATATTATATGATTCTAGTACGTGGGAGTTTTTGTGAATGGCTCCTTGTTTTATTTGACACGAGTGTTTACCCCTACGAGTTTTGATAGTACGAAATGTTGATAGTTTTCGAGCAGTCACTAAACGAGTTCTGCTTGAGAATGGTTGTTCTTTGTGATTCGTTTCCTGATCGATAACTGTCAACGTTTCGTAACGTCAAAACTCGTACTAGGGGTGATGTGAGGTAGTTTGAATTTTAAGTTTGTTTAAGCTTTAAGGTATAATTAAGTATGATAAGTAATTTCAAGTGCTCCAAAGGTTTTGAATTGTTATTGACCTTTGAGATTTAAAGCAATTTGGAGTTCTTATTACATGCAGCTAGTTTATATGTGTGTGCTAAGAGTGTCAGCTAGTTATTTATGTGTGTGTGTATAAGAGTCTCTTATGATTTAGATTCATAATTGGAGACGGTAGCCGTCCCTCAAACAACGTTTTTTTTTTAAATTATATACTTAGATTTTATGTATAGGTATCCAATTTTCCGGTCAGTGGAACAGCTTTGAAATTAGTTAAAAATTCAGGGTTTTTCGTATGTTTAGAGCTGGACCACGATGAACTTCATGTACCAAAATCATCATACAAAATATTCATCTTAAAAAACTATAGCTAGCTTGTCTATTATCAATACCAGATGGCACTTAATTACAAATTACTTATAATCAAGAGACGGATAATATAAATTAACATTTATTAATTGATAAACTGAAGTGCCAATTAGTTTCAGCTACTGAAACGAGACGCGATGCGTTGTTTATAATGAGAAACGAATTAACTTTTCTAAATGTAATCACATGTTTGTATATAATGATGTATTTTAAATATAAATGAGTTTATTATATGTTTGATATTATATAAATATCATGTTAGTAAACAGATATCGTTTAGCTAAAGTTTGACGGTTCGTATAATGCTCTTAAAAGCAGAAAAGTGATTGTTTACGAGGGAGGCAAATCTGTGTGTCTTGTCATCCATCATGGATTCGTGTAGTCTAGGAGCTTGCAGATTATATTTATTGTTTATTTATACCAATATTATGAAGGTATTGTATTTTTTTATTTGTAAGTTTGGAGATAATTCTCGAAAGTATCTACTTATCCGATTTCAATCTTTCACCTTTACTTAGTATGTTAGAATTAACCTTCAGAGACATATAATTGCTACGAAAAGAAAATCCATTTTGCTAATTTGACGTTGACCTATGCATTTGAGCGAATACATTTCTTACGAACACTCGAACACACTTTTATTTTTGTATTTTACTTTATAAATGGTTTGATACAGATAGTAGTTAAATTAAGAATATTCTCATGTAAGAATTCTTTCAAAATAATTTAAAGAAATTCCTTTTTTAGTTGGTTTTCGTGTCATCAAATGCAAAGATATATTTTTTAATCACTCATTCAACAGATTAGGATTGGATTCACTGAAAACAAAACCTCATTAGCCTTTAGCTCTTTTATATTACACTTCGGAACCACTAATATACTGTACATGTATAATTGACTTTAAATTTCAAAGGCAATAGCTAACATGATCTCTTAGACTACATTTATCAGCCTTGTTTATTCGGTTCCACTTTATTTAGCAATACAACACTTTAATGCGCTTACATAGTGCGTTTAAATACCAATAAATTAATATAATGTTTATTTACATGTGTTTAATGTACTGACAAATAGAAATGCACACACACATCCACAAAACATTTACGTACAACCATATACACGATATTATTCAGAATATTTAAACACACATAAACATATATCCATTTAACACAGATACCCAATATCCTTCAGAATATTCATACACACATATGCACATTAATTAAACACACATACACAATATTCCTTTAAATATTCTCGCCGCGTTAAAACAGAAAAAAAATAAACAGGAAGATTACCTAACCTTTATTTTAATATTATCTATTATAAACCCTTTTAAGCTACTCCGCGTCACATGGCCGCTTGTTAAACTCAATTTTAGTATCACGTTACACGCTTTTGAAAAAATCAGCACGACACCGCACCACAGAGCTTCTCAAAGTACAATCATCATTGAATTTTTATTTAAAGAAAAATACGAAATTACTTAAATGTTTTTTTTTTATAAATAAAATTTGAGATCATAGTGTTTCTAGAACGATGATTGAATTAAAAATGGTTTTTGATTGGTTGTTTATTATAACATTAACCAATCAGAGAGCTTCAAATGTTATTTGACAAGATTATTTTTAATGAGTTATTGAGAACCTTGATATTCATTCTTTAAATGTTATAAATGATGAAAGAAAATCTGTTAGTCTGATCTT
Organism: Dircenna loreta; assembly: GCA_963555665.1. Taxonomy (NCBI): domain Eukaryota; kingdom Metazoa; phylum Arthropoda; class Insecta; order Lepidoptera; family Nymphalidae; genus Dircenna; species Dircenna loreta. The sequence continues at coordinate 10,270,438 of OY743099.1, read as the reverse complement.
TCTTGAGGTCGCGCATTATATTGGCCTGGTAGTTGTAATTTAAAAGGACGGAGAAGAAGAGAAGGACGTAAGATTCTAATCTAAAAATATATTAAAATTCTTAAAAACACTAATAAATTGTTTATTACTTTTGTTAGTTTTTGAATAATTTATTCTATCCCACTTGCACGCTAATATTTTATAAACAAATTATGAGTTTTATTTTAATGAGATATTTTTATTAATAATATTTAATTATTATAATGTTACTTCTAAACTTTGAGAACATCTCAGCTTATACGGCTATTAAGTAATAGTTGCGGAGCCCGGATGCGTCTTGTAAATATGCACAAACATCCAAGAGATATGGAGACGGCATTGAAGTAAAATATTTATTATTATATTTATTTTTTTGTTTCCATTACAATGAGACTAATTAAACATTGATAAAATTTTCGAATTTAAATAATCTTAAGAAAGATATAAAAATTACATAAACATATTTTAGATAAATATATTCTCCTACTATCGAACTTCATGTGTGATATTTTCCTTTAAAAAAATTACAGAGATAAGTCTCCATTCCATTCGCCTTACAAGCGCCAATAAATTAATTAGACATACGTTTAAGACGTCAATCGCTTGTCTATAAAGCGCTGCCATCAAACATCATACAAGCGCTGAGTCATCCTTTGATACGCAAAATTGACCGTTATGATATGTAGAATTCGGTGTAAATTTTTTGTATACAACGTTATTTTCGATTTAATAAGCCATTGAGGACGACGTTCAATGAAATTGAAAAAAGAACAGTGTTAATGGGTTTACGGAACCATTTTATGGGATATAACCCAAAGGAAGTATGGGTTTTTATCTACGAAAGAGGTTTTATACCCATAATTACGCTTTTAATGTCCCAAGAATAGTGTAGAGAATGGGAGTTTAGTGATGTGCGGAATATCCTGTTTAAGAACGTGTTGGTATATTTTTTAGTGTTAATTAGATAATTAGTCTGAAATTCTAGATTTCATTTCGTTAGGTTAGTTCGTTATGATTATTAAATGAGATATATAATTCTTAGCTTAGAATATATATACCTCTATACAGTGTTTGACAGTCTAAAAAGTTTATAATTAAAAAAAACAATATTATCATTATCTTTAAGAACTTATATATATACTGGTAACATTCTAAAAAAGCTATTCTTTTATATTTACAACATTAATATAATAAGAGTAAAGTTTGTATGTTTGGATATTTCCTTATCTTTGTAATTACTTCCACAATTAAAAAAAATCTACACCAATACAGAATATAGATTACATACATTCGATTTTTAAATAAAAGAGTTTCTGTGGAGCCCATATTTGCTGCTGTCTATTTTCAAAGCAGACGGAGTCAGAGGCAAAGGCTTGACAATATATGTATTGGTAAACTTGTCATATCCATCTACTTCTCGTCGCCAATTCAATTCAGATGTTAGACCACCAACAAACGTCTGAATATTGACCGTCGGTGGTCGATTGTCGCCGTCTAGCCGGTGGTACCATCTGTTCGGTGAGATGCTATCGAGATAACTGGACAGGTACTCACTTTTAGTGAGTTTGATATAGTATTCAAATTTATAATATAATATGTGATTTAAGTAATATGGATGTAATTTCTTCCGTTTCATTCAGATATGACAAAAACAAAATTATTTCAGAACTAGAATGAAGTACGTATTTTTGTATACCATCAACTGTAAAAAAAATGTATTTTTTTTAAATATGAAGTGATTAAATAAATTAATTTATCACAATTCTCTTAAAATACGTATTTTTCTATAGAAATTTAATATTACAAATTTTCATAAAAAATATATATATATTCAATTAATATTACTCGACTGAATATTTTATTACCGGCCATTAGTAGTGGTACCACTTGCGTAAATACGCTCCTATTTTTTTGACGTCTCGCCTTGTTTTAAGCTGTTTTGCCTCAGTTAAGTGGCGAATTCTCTACTAATTTGCTTTTTCAGGCGACCATTTTTTGCTTAAACGGGTTAGTAGCTTCGTGAACTAGTTCGTTTTCGTTCATAGTTTGAAATTGTAGCATTCGAAAAAATATATATTATATATTTTTAGATTTTAATTATTTTTTTTTTTAAATTTTTGTCACCATAACTTATAAAATAATTATATTATATATATTTTTTATGTTTTTAATATCAACAGAATTATTAATTTAATATTGTATATAACAAAAGATCGTTCTCTTTTAAAAATCCAAACATATTAAAACAAACATTTGAATTTTTTGATACACAATTATTTAAATAAAAAATCCAAACAATCTCACCCACATTTAAAATTGACAAGTTACAGCTGTAATAAAATAATTTTTATTTCATTTCATTTTATAAACTGCGACAAAAAAAAATAAAAGAAAATCCAAAACCCATAAAGATGCTGATTATTCCCATAATTGTTTACACGACATCTTGGATCTCATCTCATCTTGTTTCTCATCTCATCAACTATTTAATGCGTTGCAAATGTTGCCAATGAAAGAAATTAATTTATACTTTACGTTGTATTGTAACATTAGTGTGTGTACATTTTCATAATATTTTGAATTATATATTAAGACAGGTTAATTTAATATACGTATAGTGCGTTTTTGCAAAGAATTTTAGGTTTATTTAATACAAAATATTACGATAGGCATCAATAGTGCCAAAAAAGACGAAAATAACCTTTCAATTAATAATATGACGAAAATTTTTTTTCATTCATTACGTAACGTTATTTTTCATACTTGAATTACTAAGAAAGATATACCTGGATCTGACATTTTTATTATTATTATTTTAGAAAATTACATGGAATAAACATAAAAGGCAAAGTATAAGCAAGCACAAAAATCACAGCTAATACAAGCAACTCTATATAATATAATATATAGGATGTTAAGTACAATTAGATACATAAGCTAAAAGTATAAGTGAATAGACAAGTGCTTACAAATTAAATTGAAACATGGCTACATGTAACGCTTACTAAAATTACCGCAGTATTATTACGACACGATAGCTCAGTTGATAGAGCGACGATGACGTACTGGCAGAGGTTGTTCGAGTCTTACTTTGTTATTTTTTTTTGAATTTAAATAAAGTTTAAACAATATTTATAACGTTTGAATTTCTATAAACATGTGTGGTTACGTAATCTCATTTTTTTTAATAAGTGAATAATATTTACTTATAATATTTTCAACAAAGTGTAGTTCAAAAAAAATTTGAAACTATAAAACTTATTTTTCCAGTGACAAATTACTAGTTATTCATTCGTTGATTCTTTTTCTACTAAATAATTCTGTAGTTAGTACACTAATTAGTTATTTAAAGGTTAAAAGTACCGTCGAGTACAGAATTAAAACGAACGACACTCATAGCTGTACGCGTTAACCCGTATTTGTTTACCTGACGACATTTCCGGCGCACGTGCCAGTAACTTGATGCACTAAATGTTAATGCGTAGTGATGGGGTTAGTTAGATATCGATAAAATACATATTGTGTGTTAGATATATAGAATGTTGCCAATGTGTCAAAAAACAACATTTCTATTGAGATTTGGATTTAAGATGTATGTCTATAGCAAGGGTTCGCATATTTATTTTGATATATATATTGACTTTAAAAAATACTAAAGATTTTTGGGAGGTACTTTTTATCTTGACGTCGATAAAGTAAATTTAGCGAATCCAAAATTATGACTAATTTAAATACGTTCTTCTTACTCTGTTTTTGTCTAAATTTAATTCTATAATTTATCTTATAAAAAAATTGTTTAGGATCAAACCAAAGATATCGATTGAAGAATGGTGTACGAGTTCGTTTTTAAATATTTTTGCTAAAATAACATTTAAAAGAATATCCCTAAAAATAAATGAGTTTATTACATTGAGATGGAAGCATATAACGTTTAAATTAAAATAGAACATTATTATTAAATTAATTATTTACATATCGATAGCATTAGTCAAGGCACATCCCTAGTCATCTCAGAGAGGATGAGCGGTAATGCACTGTTAGTTTACAGTGTGATAATCTGTAATTATCGACTAATTCACTCTCGAGGAAGTCACATTAGCTACTTTTGTTATACTACTAATTATACTTTGTTTCTGATTATAATTGATAAGTATATTCAGCCGCCATTTTGTTAGTCAATTTACTAAGTGCTAGGTCAATTAGCGTACTAATATCGCATTGTGAAAAGGCTGTTAATGCTTTCATCTGCAACTCTACCGTGGCTTGAAAACTATTATAAGTTTCAATATTACAATAATATTACTTTGACATCATGAGCTCTACAATACAATATTTGTTTTATTCCATTTTAATGACCAAAAAGAATGAATGGTTTTTTTTAAATATAATAACAATGTTACATTAATAATTCAAATGTCAAAACACGTCATGGTACAAGTTAATAATATTTCCTGTAGTAAAAGAATGAATGATTTAGTATGACGTCATCAAAACGACTTATCGAAACGTTATTAAAGTTATATTACTTTTACGATTCGAAAGTTTCATGTAGACGTAATTATTGTTGGAGACTCTTACTCTTTTGGCAAATAGCGAATCTTAAAATAGATAATGAAATGGACCAGTTATTGTATAATTCTGAATTCTACTTTGTATATAACGCTTTATATTCTAGTTTAAAATATTGTAAAAAAAGGCATTGTTCAGAATGGACGACTTTAAATGCATAGTTTTTAACCGTTGATGAATGTATGATGTCTCTTGAGTTTCAAAGTCGTTCATAATTCATATTCTTTTGCTCAATAATTTGTTCATATAAAGGAAGCAAGAACAGAGGCTTATATTTAAGATTATAGAATTAATAAAAAACTTAATTAACAAAAACAAAATTAATTTTGAATTATTCTAACACAATTATCGTTTTTATCGAAGTCTTTCGATTGTACAAACTGCAGCTAAAATTCTGAAAAAATAGTTCTAAGATACATTTCAAGAAGTACATCCAATACTTTTACTAATTACTGTATGGTTGTTCCTGAAAATATAAACTACGAAATATTCATTTTTCATCCACAAAACCCCAATATATAATCAAAAACCACATCAAAACTGTAACAGCCGTTTCGATTGAGAATAAATGGTACGTATCCAAATATAAGAAATTAAAAATGTGTTCTGTAGATAAGGATATACGAAACGAAGGGAGGGAGTTTGATCATCTACCTCAATCTATTCTCTACCTCATGTCCATCTTCAGTGAGAGGTAGTAGTAGAGTCAGGTAGAGAGTGGCACTCCCCCCCCGAGCCAGCCAGTGTATAAACCACAGTTTAATGTCTCTACAACCGATTAATTATATAAGAAATATATATGTATATATATATGTATGAATAAAATAAACTACACATGAAAATCAAAAATTTATATAAAATAAGTAAAATAGCAATTGAAATTTCACACGAGCCTTCGTCTTAGAAAATTCTTCAGCCGGAAGTCGAAGCTTGAAATTTTCATAATGCCGCCGCCTGCACGACGTATTCATATGATAATTCATAAGAACGTCGCTAAATATTATGGAAAAGAATATTATATTGCAATATTAATATTATAATATTAATATTAGTTTTGTAAGATATTATAGACCTAATATTGGTATAATTCTAATTATTAATACATATGCATATGCGAGTTTGTTTGTTTATTACGCTTTAACTTACCCATTATCACGCAATTTTGCATACATTTTTGGTGGGACAAAAAGGACATAGAGGACGTTTTAATAAAAAAAAATATATAGATATATATAAGATAGAATAATAACGACGGTGAACCGACATAACCTTTTTATCTATATCAACGGCGCGAGCAAAGCCACTGGTAAAAGCTAGTTATTACAATTTTTTTTTTCTATTGATTGATTCTTTTTCAGCGTGAATTACAGAAGAGCGTTACACGGAGGAATAATAGTTTAGAACTTACGAAGAAACCCGAAGAAATCCGCGAAAGAGACAGCTATATATACTCGTATATTTCTTTTTCATTTTCAATACTTTGATATTTATTTTGTTTATATATTTTTTAATACTATTTTTTATGTATTACGGTCTTATCCCATTATTAAATTAACAAATTAAAAAACATTTTATCGAATTACATTGTTAGTTTCAGAGACAGCGCGTTCAAAATCAAAATATAATTCTTGGGCATAGAAAATATTATCGAATGCTCTATTATCATTTTACTATAGAAAATATATAAATACAGTAACTGTCCTCTTTTATTTATGTTATATCATGTAAATAAATGAATAAAGCTAATAATTCTATGAAATTCAACCAGCATCTACTAAAAGGAAGCCGCCTCCATACCACCACAGCCGTCCTGCAGTCCCCAAGGTAGTGATTTGAGCATTCTTCAGCCCCCTTGAGTGCCATCACTGCAATTACTAATGGCTTGCCAACTTTAACTTATAAAGAACAGCCTGAAGTTTCAGTGTAATCAGTTTTACGTGCTTTTTGATGAAAAGCCTTTTATCGTCTCCATACAAGTAGCTCTACTAATTCTGTTCATTTATTTATTTACGTACCCAAATACTTATGATAAAATTATAAAATAAAAAAATATTTTTAAAATTCTAAGCTTAGCTCTTTATTCTCTATCTTTCTCCCTTAAGCAAGAAAGGGCTTTATAAATAATCTTAAATCTCAACAAGTTGACTCTAAGCGAAAAAGAGTTTTTATTAATTATAATGCAGGCTGATTTAAAACAAAATATATACAAATTATTTGTTATACTACAAAGAGATATTTACACATACATACGCATTTATATACACATACATTTACATAGATTAGCTAAAAGTTAACTTGAGAAATAAAAAAAATAAGTTTCAGTAAACACCAATAAAAATATTCTTATATCAAAGATAATATAGTATTTTTATGACTTCCGTATTCATAAAAAATAATATATTTATAATTCTCGGTAATAATTAACGGTCAAGTTTAATTTATGGGCAGTTATTGGAAACGCAACGAGACCGGCTATGTATCGGAAGTGGCCAGTTAATAAATAAATATATAAACATTATAATATATACTAGCTTTTGCCGGCAGCTTCTCTTGTTATTTAAGCGTCAGTCTACTAGCCATTTTTTTCTTAAAAGGCCTGTAAGCCTGTATTGTGTGAAAGCTCTGTTGAGTTGTTAGGACGTGCCAGTGTAACAAACAAACAAACTAAAATTCTATTTTATAAAATCTTTTTGGATGTTTGTGATTATGTTTATATCTATTTTATTTTTAATTACATCTCATAATGGAGAATAATTCCTGTGTCACGTCTAATTTGTAAAACAATACACGGCCGCTAAACAATAATCTGTGAATCCCAAAAAGTCTCCAGTGGGAATCGAACCCACGACTACTGACTCCTCAGTTATGATCACAGATCACTAGACAAGTCAAACGTTGTTGTCGTTTTTAATATATATTTATATTTGTAACAAGCAATATAAGACATTTTAACCTAAGCGCCTAAGTAAAAAAGAATTCGAGCATGAACTTTGTAATTAATTAAATGTTTATTTAATTTTTTTTACCCATTCTCATCACAACTCATTACAACTGTCAAACTACTTTTTGAGCATATATATATATTTTTTTCTCTATGGTTGTGGAAGAACTTTGTCTCATAAATTTTTGGTATCGATTCATTTATACGTTTTTAGAACTATATAATTAAATGCAAGCAAGAATTATGACTTTTTATTGTTTATTGCTATCGTTTATTTAATATTTGACAAAGGATAATTTTCGATTATATATATATATATATATATATACTTACGATTGATATATATTTACCTTACTTATATACGTAACTTATCTACGTAAACATTACGTTACGGTACGTACGTTGGTACTAAATACTAGATATTGTCTCTACGGCAATTATACTATTATAAGTTATGTACCTAACTAGCTATTGTTTTTAGCATTTTCCTTAAAATTTAATGAAAGTGAAAAAAAAATTTCAACCACTGCTTAGTCAATAAGTATTTTTTTATTAAAAAAAAAAAACAACTTGTACGTGTGCACTTGTAAAAGTTTAGTGCCAATTTAATAATTATAGAATAATTCTGCAAAAGTTTGTTTCAAAAGATATAATGAATCAGGACAGTATCAGGTATATATAAAACATTTTATTTGTTTTATGAATTAGAATGGAAATAAAAATAGTCAATACATATTAAGATCTGTTATTTAAATGGCCATGTTGTTTAGAAATAAGATAAAATATCTAAAATTACATTTAAGAAAAACGAATAAAATGAAAATAAAAAATCCATTCAATTGACTCTTTCATATAATATACTCATGAGACTCGTAAGTCTGATATCGACAAATATAGCATTATTTCTGAACCGAGACTTTGTTGTCAAATTAAGTTCTAACCCTTCTGATTGGTGGACCAATCAGAACTCTTGACAGAGCTGTCAAATGATTTTGACGTTAATAATTCCTGCTGGATTTATTATTTGTGAGGAAATTAAACCAAATGTCAACTGTATTACCTTTATTAAACTTTGGTATCTAATCACAATTATTTACAATGTGCTAAAACATCTTAGAAACAATTAAACAGTATTTACAATTATAACTAAAATTAACAATTAATGAATAAAAATTATATAAAAACTCTTTGGTTTAGATTGCTTTTCTTTGGATATTTAGAAATTTATTTGCTTATCCACTCATATATTAAATTTGTTTGTCTATATATATATATATATATATATATATATATATATATATATATATATATATATATATATATAGACAAACAAATTTAATGTTAAAATAGGCTTCTAATACCTTATGTGATTTAACAAAATTTCGTGGTTTTTCCTACAATAAAAATTACTTTGTGCCAGCTTGCGTGTAATTTTTTTCATATATAAGGCTAGTGTAATCTATGGCCGATTTTATATTCTTCACCGAAACGACAACCAAGATCGCAATTTATATTTTAAAACATTTCCTAAAAAATACAACGAATATTGCTTCTAAAGTACACACGGTCACGGGTTCTAGATTAAGTTTTAGAAGTTCCTGTTCCTAAATCGTTATTATTATATATCATCAATTTTCCACCTCTATATTACTAGCCATACTTTCGTTGCTGTTTTCGTTGATATCCATAGATTTACATTTATCAACATTACCCTGTAACGAACTTTCTCCAAATTCCTTATTATCACTCGCTTCCCCTTGATTCCTGTCTAAATCACAGGGAGCCACCCCGAAGCCTGGGTGCCCGGGGTAATACATATACGACAGGGGTAAATTGGGGTAATTTACCCCCAAATGCGACCCATACAAGGAATGCAGTACCGCTTGGTTGTACGATTCCTGTAATAGAGCTTTATATTCAGGATTTTTTGCGAAATCAACTCCATACACACCAGCAAAGTGCTTGAAGATCGGAGAACCTTCGAGAATCGGTGGCGCGAAGAGTGCTGGGTTAATACCCTTTCCAAGCATGGGTGCTTGATAGGATTTTATATCGGGTAAAGTTGGCTGTCCGTTGTTGTTAACTAGCACTTTGACCGCGACTTTTCTCGCGTGGTTTGCAGCAGCGGCAGCAGCAGCCAGCATCCCGCTCTCTTGCATTTGCATCTGCTTTCGTTTTGTCTTATATCGACGGTTCTGGAACCATATTTTCACTTGTGTCTCAGTGAGTTTCAGATTGACGGCTAAATCGGCGCGTTCTGGTCCAGACAAATATCTCTGCTGGCTGAACCGTCGTTCGAGTTCGTAAACTTGGGCGTGAGAAAAAGCAGCTCGGGAGCGTTTCTTCCTGCCATTGTTTTGAGAGTATTCTATAGCAGTGTAGTTGGGTATGTGTCGTGAGTCTGATGGGGGTGTGGAGCATTTTCTGTCGTAGTGTATGAAGGGTTTGTATGTTATGTCGGAGGTGGGGGACGAGTGACGTCGCGGTGAGCCTGTGTTTGAAGAGTGAGAGTCATAGTCATCTGCAACAATTGATAATAAAATTTAGTGCATCTTATATTATAATATATCTTCAAAAACAATTACAATTCATACAACGTTTCATACAAATGTGTGGAAATTAATTGTCTTCGTTTTAGGGCTTTGATAAATGAGAGAGTATATAAGTAAATATATATAATCATAATTATATCATTCATCTATCAAAAGAATGACATTAAAGATAGTCCCAAAACTTATAAAGCCGTGTTCACAATGGTGAATCAATTAAGCCTCACGCCATCCGTGTATAAAGTCACAACAATGGATCCATTACCCAAATTGTCGTTTCTCATTATATTGTAAAATCCAGAATGCTCTAACTGGATTTTTGCGTGCGATGCTAACCTTTTGTTAAAAGTTTTGGATAACTTAATCTGTTATAAATGTTGGGTTACCTGGTCTCTTTCACACTGCACGTGACAAATGATGATTTAAAGTGATGAGGTTTGAATATGGTTGTTATTTCTTTGAAATTGTATAAATAAATATTACTTGTAACGCAGTTCGACATATGATTTATCTGTCATATATTCCAACTGCGTTACAATTAATATTTATCTGTATTTATTCGTCTGTAGGTTTGAAATAATAATCCATATAGAATTTAGAATATCTTATAAAATAGATTTGTTTAAAGGAATTTGCTATAAGAATAAGTCTATTTATTTATTAAAAGAAAAGATTTTTACCTTCTGCATGTTTCTCATGGAAAAAATTATAAACCTACTGAATATTGATACTTAAGAAATAGTATTATAATTATTCTACAACTCAAACAATGTTTTACAAAAAATATATTTAAAAAAAAAAAACTAAATCCTTATCAAAATCAATAGACTAAATAAAAAAAAAGGAGACACGTGTCAAGTTAGTAATTACTTGATTGTCCTATAGTAGTTTTAAGCGTCATCACTTATAGTAATGAGGGGGTAGAATGAGCAAGTGACGAGTAAGTGGGGACGTCGCGGCCCGACACCAGTGTGGACGCGCCATTACACAACCATTGTCATTGTAATTGTGGCTCATTTGAATTTGGAATGTGTTCTTTTTGGAATCCTATTTTAAATTTAGAATAATTCGTAATTGCGGTGCCGTACGATTAGATGTGATCTTTTAAAAAATTAGAATAGGTATAGTATAATTACTGCGACTGGCTGGAATTAAATTTATTTGATTGAAGTATATACTGCATTATCAATAAAGTATAGTGTAATGCTAAGGTATAAACAAAATATAGGTAAGTAACTAAATAATTCTAAATAATATTTTATTAGTAAGTAAATTAACGATCTGATGAAGAAAATAATAATAAACCGCCGAGTGGTACCTAGAAATAATGCTTCAGACCTTGATTTTAATATGTACTTATTTTATATAAAAGTATATGTCCGTAATTAAGGTTGTTCAAGAATTTAAAAGTATATTTTTATGCTATGAAAATATATTATTCTCCATTTTTATAGTAAAATTACATCGCGTCGAGTAAAAAATTATAAAAAAATGTGTAAATTTAATAAAATATAAAACACGATATTAATATAATCAATTAACATCAGCATAAAACATAAAGTCAATTAATACCTAATATAAGAAATACAGTATTAATCAAATTCATGTTAATAGATTAATTAGTAGGTAATTATAATTAGCCTACGTCACTAGCCGTCTAGACCGAAGAAACAGAGAAATAAAAACTACATAAAATCTAATTTTAAAACACACCTGATAATTCCGTGACTGGAAAATTATTCTTTCTCGACATATCTAGAGCACCGTCATCAGTATAATCACGAAAATTATTATCGTCATAGTATTTCATACTCTTTTCTAAAACCTCCTTCTTGGAATAATCGTCCTTAGTATAGCTGGCCGGTTTGTTTAAAAAGTTAACTTTCCCGCCGAACCCGTTCGAACAAAACATTCCATTTTCAAAATCGCACTTCGTTTCATTTTCCTTTGTCAGGATGTCATTGATCGAAAACGGTGTTGTTAAACTTAAATTGGTTTTTTCACAGTCTTGTAAGGTAAGAGAATCTTTATAATTCTTTAATTTAGACTCCATCTTTACTCCGAGCACATTAGACGTAATTATTCACTGCGCGAACACAAACTCGTGTTACCACAAAGCGTTCCTCAAACGAATAAACTTTGGGTGATAGATTGCCCGCCTGCTTGACGAGCTCTAAGCCTCCGAGAGAGATAGCACTAATCCACTTTCCGTTTTATTTACATAGGGCAGAAGAGGACGGGGATGGTTTAGGGCGGTCGTTTATAAAAAAGCTTGTAAAGTAGCGTAAGTAGTGGGGATCGTTGAGTTTTTCTTGAAGATGTTTACGTGAATCCAATTTGATCGTTTTCGTCTTAAGCGAATAATGCGGTTGTTGTGTATTGGTCGTTGAATTTAATAATTTATTTTATTTATGAAATTTCGTTAATAAATGATCACAACGTTGTCAGGCTAATTAAAAATGATTTTATAATTATTTACCAAATTGTTGCATTTTTTTTACTTCTTATAATTTACCTTATAAATTATTTTAAAAAAGAACATTAAACGTATATCCAAAACCACACTATACTACAATTTAAAATAATAAATGAAAATAAATATAAAATCTGTTTACCATTTCACGACTACACCTACATCTTACCAGCACGTAGAACTTGTTCGGGCGTCCACGTTAACACGTTGCGTTATCATAAGTATCCGAGGAGTGTCTATCTGTCCTTGTCGCCCACACCACTCAAAGGCTTTACCCTTTACCGCTATCCCTTTCTATTATTGGAGCCCCATTTAAATAGACCAATCGGGTGACGGATAGAGATTGCGGTCGGCCAATAAAAAAAGTGGGTGAGAGGAAATGTCAACATAAATTTTCTTTTTAATTCGTTCGAAATATGAAACGGTTGATAGACTTCGTCGAAGGATGTGTTTGTAATATGGGAATTTGTTTAAATTTATAAATATAATTGATATTTTATTGTAATATAATAGCTATATATATATATATATATATAGAGATAAGTTTGTATGGCTATGTTATGTAGAGCTATCAATTAGCTTTTGTAATTTGATTTTATATGACATATTTAGTAACTTTTCTAAGGATTAGGAATTATTGATTAAGGGGGTTTTGGAAACTCCATTGATAAAGGATGAAAAAGGGCTTGTTTTTATTGATCCTACGAAGTCCAACTTAATTACGAATCACCGGAAAATAAACTCCTCATTCAATTTACTAATAAGTTTTTAATCTCAGTAACGTATTTATATAGGAAATGTCATACTACAAGCGATAATATATCTTTATATAGTTTTTATAAGCTTAATTCTATATTCCTTATAGACAATATATATAATTATTAATATAGGTATAACTCTTTCACAATATGGTAGAGTACTTAATCTAAAACAGACTCTATGAGTGGGTATCGGATGGCATCAAGTGGATTACCATAGAGCTGTAGGATATAGAGCTGGCTGAAATTATTATATATTTCAAAATTGTTTATTATATATTTAAAAAAAATAACCTAAATTGATAAGATTCCTTTAACAGGTAAGAACATATCTCTAATAGTAAAATGTAATTAAAATATTTAAATTATTTGACTGATCCATTTTATAACATACCTACCTAATTATATACATCAAATAAAATATGTCTAATAGTAAAAATAATTCAAAAAAACATTGTCATTTGTCACTATAACATTCTTATGTTATATATATATATATTAAATATGCCGTGTCTGTGAGTCACTAGTGTCTATAACCCTCGTAAGTGTGTGCTCCGAGTGGTTGTAAGTGGTTTGCGCCGACCGCTCTATCTGTATTTATCGTCGAATTATTTTATAAACTTTAATTATTTATATTGTTACTAATTATTTATTATATATAACTATATTATTTTGTATGTGTGATTTATAAGATTCTGAAAATATAAAATCAATGATAAATATATATAAGAATTAATATTTCTTTGTGTGTTTGTGCTAAAGTTCCTATTCAAATGTTTGTGATGAATTTTAGTGCTGTTTTTTGAATGTTTGTGAAGGTTTTTCGTTTATGTATATTATATTATATTATAGATTATATTATATTATAAAGCCGTTTTTATATAACATGAGATATATTTTTTTAAATTTAATAAGTTTTTTTTTAATTAATAATATTATTACTAAGGTGTAATATCATTGGTTAATAAAAATGCTAGGTTTGTTTCATTATAATTTATTCATAATATTTAATTTGAAAATATATTTTATTAGAATTTTGGGTGTTATAAGATCAAATCTTATGAGATCCAGGACAGCTGTAAGGATGAGCTTGCCCCTAGCTAACTTTCGTCTATGAATTAACCCAGTACCTAATGGTATTTGACACCGCTGTGATAAAAAAAGATTACCTAGTGTAGATACCTCCATTAGTGTTGTAAGAATTATTCATAATTAATTAATAAAAAACCTTAAATTTTATTACGTTCAGATTCAATGAACCTAAAAATATTTTCTTAATTACTTATGCATAATGCTAGATTTACTCGCGACTCCGCTTATATTGGTAGTAGCAGTTCTAATTTAACTATTCATCCAAATTCCAGGTCATATTTTTTTTATTCAACAAACACTTTACTGATTATTAAGCTTAGCTTTAATAAAACGAACAAACAGCTCTATTTTCAGATTATGTACGAGCTGAATAGTTAAAAAAAAAATTCAAATTTTAACTACAAACATACAAACAAATATCTCTTTTTAATATAAAGAATTTGTTATCTCATTATAATTCCGTACACGTGTCAAAAGAAACACTGACCTCATATTATCCAACCTATTAATAATTACCACGTCGTAATGTTGGCCATATTGTATTGTATAAATTTATTATAATGTTGGTGGTGGAATGTCAATATCTCGCTTAAATAACAAATGCTAGGTTACTGGAAATCTACTGGTGACCTACATTTAGTAGCTAATTCTAATAATAAAAACTACCAAAATAACTCTTCGAAGAAAGGTTTGTTTATTTCAATTAACCTTGAATAAAAAAAAAGAAAAAATTCAAATTCCTTGAAATGTGCAAAGTGATATTCAATGCTGATTCAGGTAATTGCATTGAAAGAGCTTGTAACATTTAGACATACCCGCCAATATAATTAAATATAACTAAATGTCGTTTCGCTAATAGCATAAATAATATTAATTTTTAGCAAACCGCAATAAATCATTTATAAGAAGGGATCAAAGAATAAAGTTTGAATACTAAGTGATTTCTGTGTTTAACCACAAAACTAACTTATTTCGATATATTTTTATGTCATAATAAATATGATTTGTTTGTTTCAATGAAACAGCAGTAGCTAATAAAAGGAAAAAGTAATGAAAACAAATTAAAAAATATATACAATTACATATTAGCACTTGCTAGTAGTAGTACAAGTAGCAGTGAGGGGCGTAGCTCCTGTGTTACGGGGCCTCTACGTCGTAGGAGCCCCGAACGAGATTTGTGAAAATGTTTTTATTCTCATTGCCTCCTTCCCCACCACTTTCTATGGAGAATCCGTATATGGCTGGTATTAGCGGTAGATAGCAACCCCCAGTGGAGCTGACAAAGCTTATAACATATACAAATAAATAATACTTCAAAAAATTTTAAATGTATGCTAGATGCACTAGATGTAAAATACTTTAAAAAAAACATGAAACTATGCAATCTTCAAGTTAAAATAAATATCAGGCAGTTGTATTAGTTCGTAACTCTTTGAATAATCGTTAAAAAAAGAAATATCGATTAGCGATCGAATACAAAAAGGCTCTTAAAGCAAAGAGTTTATAACTGAAGTGTTTGACGAGAGAACAAACATTTACATAAAAGCTTTTAATTGCTTTTTATGAGCTCATTAGTCATGACAGCAACGCAGGTCAACGATTCCTTTGTTAGGAAAATGGCGAAATATTTTCAAGGTCAAATAAAAACAAAACTAGGTATGTATATATATATATTAAATATTGGTTTAGTTGAAATTTATTATTTATTAAGAGCCTCCAGGGAAATAATAATATCATATTTTAAAGATAATTTTTAACTAATAAATAATAATACTATAATGTATGTTCCGACTTCCAAGATCCAACTTCCATAAAATAGATGAATTAAAACATATAGTTTCATTGACAAGAGACATCTAGTGGAAATTAATAATGGCTTAGTTAACTCAATACGTTAAGATATGGCAGTAGTAGTAAGCAATGTCCCTATATATTACAGAAATAGGATAATAGATGGCGCTTGGAATAATCTGTGAATATAATAAAAAGCGGTCATGTGGTCAAAATAACAAATACTGAATAATGTCATAGTAATAATCAAACCCTGTGAATAAAAAATATGTTTTCACTCTTGAGTATAAAATGAATATTTAATTCGTTTATTTAAGCTCAGGTAGAAAACTACAGTATTATTAGAAATTTTCACTAGATGTCAAACATTCTGCACAGGCGTCATCTATTGTGTAATAGCTATGTTACAAATGAAGCACTACATTTCTGAATACTCTATTGAACAGCAGATGGCGCTGTAAATATTAATTCTCTTTCTAATCCTATTGTCATAAAATAGTAGGGTATCCTAATTTTGTATTAATCTGAAATAATATTTCATTTAGTGTCCACATTCATTTCAAAATTCATTCTTCACCAAGGTTGTCTCAAGCTAAAGCATATATTTTGAAACAACATTACAAATTTTAAATATATATGTATTTTGTGAAACGATCTTTCATACATATAATTCAATCACATATTTTATAGAACAATTATAATCAATGAAGATAAACAAGATGATATACAATAACCTCTGGCATTGTAAATCTGGATATAAACCACATGGTTCGAGTAACTGATACGTTAATACCCCCGTGGTATTGGTGTTGAGGGTGGGGGAGGGCTGGATATGATTTTTAATCTGTGGTATACATGAATAAAAAATATAACTTACAATAAAATAATTTTAGTGTCAATATCGGGACTGCTATTATTTTTATATAATATTAGACAATTTTATTAATCTGTTAAAATTTTATTCAAATATTTCAAATTATGTTAATTTTAAATGCCTTACTTCAATTATTTTAATTTAATTATTTTTTTAAAATGCATATCATTTATTAATTAAAAACTAAGATGGGGTAATGGGCCCATTTCATAATACAATCTTAGCGACTCTATCTTAAATAGCGTACGTCGCAGCACATAGTGAAATGGCTGTTAGTGAGTTTATGCTTGTTTCTGATTGGTGGAGACGCCTCCTCGCCATTTTTAAGGGCCAAATAGTGTTGCTTAAATTGTATAATGAAATGAGCGCATGAGTAAAATATATGTACGTATACCTTTAAATATCTACAAACAGGTGTTAAATCAGAATATATGTTAATAAATACACCTTAACTAAGATACATTCTCTTATAAGCCGCTACATCTGTTCCAAAGTGCTAACATAATTGCATCTAATTTACGAGTCTTATGACGATGGATGACGTCAGAACATGACGTGACCGGGACTCGGCCATGACTCATGTAATTACAAAGTCATCCACTCGACTCTACTTTCAGAATTTCTCTATAATACTACACACACACAAACACACACACACACACACAAACACAAACGCACCTAGCTCTACATAGAGTCTATTTTAGTAATATATAGAGCCTATATAATATATATATCGTTTCCTTTCTCAATGTTGGTATCTGATTGTATGTATTAATAAACCACATTTTTCGGATTTGCAGATTGTTTAATTTTTTATTTTTACATAATCCACACCTGTAATAAAATACATATATGTTTGAAAAGATCAATAAAGACGTTATAATTATTTAATTTTTAAATTAAAAATAAAGCAAATTATTACGGCAGGGCTCGACCCTGCGACCTTTGATATACCGTACTTACAAAGCTAGAACATTTTGACAAATATACTTATTTAGTATTGGACAAGTCGTTTAAGTTACAAGATCATTGAGGGTTATGTATACATATATAATATTTATTTATGTAATTTAATAAAACTTAATTATTTTAAAAAATAACAAGAAATTATTTTTTACATTATAAATATACTGAAATAAAAGTAGGGTGACCTAATTCTTTAGACGTCACACAATAATGTAAACTTAGCATTATAATAAAAAAAGATATAGTCATTATGTATTGTTAAAAAAAATAAATAAAAATAATCTGAATATTGGATTACTTAAAATGAATTAGAGGTATATTTTTTTTTATTGTTTACAAATTGCTTGCTTATTTTTTCTGTTAAAATAGTTCATGCATTAATTAATTGTTTTATAAGCTCACGCGATAATTTATTATTCTTACGACATAATTTACCTATTTATTATTGCTAGTACGGTAAACTCATTAATAGTAGCTTTATGCCAGCACTGCAGACAGACTTTAAATTTAAAAAAAAGGCCACAAGTGGAACGCAAAGAATTCGCAGAGGGATGAGATCAAATCTAAGAATCGGGCAAAACCAGAACACCAACATATAAAAAGGTACTGTCCAGTAATTTTTTTTTTTTCAGTTTCGTTGGAGATCTAGAGTAAACCTCCATATCGAAGCCCATATAAATTAAGAACGTCAATCGAAATTATAAAATGGAACTAATGACCGTAGACTTAGAACAGCCAATAGATAATGAAAAATATGAAATAGAAATATAAATATGATATAAAAGATAACAAAATACAGTTCATGGAATATCATAAGTAGAGCAATTTTTATATACTTTCTACAACTTTACATAGACCTTAGTATATAGCAGTACACAGTAATAACTGAGAGAGCAAGATGAATTCAGATAGACAGACATATAATAAAGAAGAATAAAGAATACTTTTATAAATTTCATTTTGCTATTGTAATTTTCACATATTAGGAGCAATGATTAATTCTGGAATATGTTACAAAATATGTCTTATAATCTACACAAAGTATGTTTATAATATACGGCAAATTTAATATCAGTAAGACGTGGATATTTTAAAAATATATAAAGAAATAAGCATCTTTCAAATATACGGTTATACAAGGCTAATACATTTATATACGAACAACAATACCACTCACTATATCAATATTGCGATATTTTTAAATTTTAATTTAATCAGACTTAGTAAGAAATAATGATTTAAGCAATATAACACAAGTAGAGAGGAAAAATATCTTACAATATCTTATAAGATTTTTTTAAAGATACACCATCGTCATTCTTACATCTGACTGAAATCCAGCAGTATCAAATATTCACTCATATAAGTATGAAGTTATGATTTTATTATGATCTCACTAACATCATAATAACATCTGCAATATGTCATAAGTATGACGTAAAAATAATATCGTATTGACGTTAACTGAAATATGGATAGATATAATTAAAAATATGAATCTTATTATCTGTTGACATTTATATATATTCAATAATATTGGTTAATTAATAAAAAAATACAAACTTTTTACATTTTGAAAATGTGATTCAATGTCTCATAAATGTATTATTATGTCAGATGTATGTAAAAAATGTGATTCTGAAATGACTTTACATACCCTAATATAAAACTGTCATATTATATAGGTGCATACCATAAAATATGAAATTACTTATTTTATCTTTAATTTAATGTTAATCCAAAATGGTGGCATTCTTTGCCAGTCGACCCCTGGTATTAGTAAAAAAGTGTTGATGCAATAGTTATATTATAATTAAATATATTATGTACTAAAGAAATCATTTAATAATATAAATACAATACTTCAAACACATATACGAAAATGCACATAAATTCAGTGCTTCAAAGGTAGGTAAAATAGGTAAAGTAGGTATTTAAAAGTAAACCTTCATTTCTAAGCTTAAGTGTGAAAGTGTACCTCGTGTGTATAAGTGCAATGTATGAATATTTTATATAGAACTCATAGACTTCATTTAAATATAAACATTTATAATATAAATATTAAACATACCTCCAGTTTAAAGGGCAAGACTCTTAATCTAAATATTCTTAAAAAAAGATATAACGGAAAGTATATATGTATATATAAAGTACCTACTAGAATTCTAATAACTTCAAAAAATCTAAAAAAAAATAAAAACGGCACTATTTGAAATGTTTAAAAAGTTTCAGCTCTTATCAAGTCTCGGGTCACATCAGTCAACAGGCTGCGCAAAAAATGATAAAACTATGAGCCGGCGCCGGCGCTCCAATAAATAACATATTTGTCAATATTCCGCCTACACCCGCCCTGTGCATTAGAAATATTAATTTTTCTTAAGTGATGTTTTAAAAAAAAATCCACTTATATGTATTTAAGAATAGTACTGATAACTGAAATTATTGGTTAAGCTAATAAGGTTATTGTATTTAAAAGAAGCTTTTAGTTTAGTATGTAATATTTATTATAATATTAATAAAAAACGGGTTCAGGAGAATCACTTTAAAATAAAAATATGGCGGCTTATGTCAATAGTGACACCTTCGAATGCGCGCGCATTATTGGCAAATAAACAAAATGGCGTTTTGCTGCAACATACCTATCGTACTATAATAATAATAAGTAACATATTTAATTAAAGTTTAAACTTTAAACATAATAAAAATATAGGTAAAAAAAGTGAGACAGTAACTTTGTACAATTTAAAGTATACCAAGGAAGTAAAGACCACCAAATATTATTAAAAATAAGGGTCAAATATCGTGTCAAAATATAAAAACTAGGGTCAACTAGCAGGGTGTCTCGTGTCATTGAGTTATTGCTCTCATGGGGTCCGAGGCTGGATGGCGCCACGTTAAAAAAAAACAGTTTTAAATCCAAATATACACTTACATTTAAGTATAGTTAATATCATGTTTATTTTATTATTTATTTGGTACTACGAAATAATGTTAATAAAATATATAGATTTACCTATAAGAAACACCTTTAGGTTTACTATTTATAATATAAAGCTGCACCATAATATGACCAAAAATTAAAAAAAAAATACAATCAATTCATAGCTAACTTAAATTGTAGTAAAAAAATAATCTAAATTCAACTTTTTTTAAAATGGCAATGAATATACTTGATACTTGTAACAAAAAAACGTTATTTTTGAACGATACGCAATCAAAGATTAAAGTTCGTGTCAGATGACAGGCTCACAGTTCACTATTGTGAGACGTCAGTGAGTTATGTCTTCCACGCTGCGCTCGAGGCGAGTTGGCGCCATTTATAAAAAAAAAAACATATACGCACAAAATTACACGCTCTGTTCAAAAAGGGATTCAGCGTGACATCTGTGAAAATTATATTAATTTGTTTTATGAAAAAAAAAATAGTTTCGTAATATTGGGTTTCATGAAAAAAAATATATATTTATATTTGATTCATAGTTTTTTAGTTTCGTTGTATATTGAAAAAAAAATTTCTGAAAATAAATATATTTTCTATTCATATTCATGCAGTTTCATAATATCGATTTATTTCATGAAAAACAATATCTGAACAAAAAAAAAAAACATAAATTGTTGAATCACTTATAGTTTCGCATACGATTTATGAATCGAAATGTAAAATCAAAAACGCACTTAAAAGTGACGAAATCGTCCATTTCCTTACATCCGGTAGACATGTTCTAAGAATATTCATTGGTGAGTAAGAAAACGTTTTATGCTCCTTTGAACCGACTTCATCAGCAATTAATTGAATAAAACAGAATGGGAACATTAAACTGTGCACATGTATTGAACATTGATAACACACTGAGAAATATCCCACATTACACTGCGGGACGAATTAAGTATACATCCGGTGTATGTAAGACTAAATATTTGTTTCAATTTTTTTATTTACTAAAGAAATATAAAATTATTAAACAAAACAAAACAAAAATAATGTTATACGCATCCATATCTACAATTATTATTTCATGCTTATAAAAAATATTGTATTTTTTTACAAATTAAACATTAAAAATAAACAATAACTCAAACAAAATTAATTACAATATTATCAGTATAAATAAATTTAATTATTTGTAACTATATATGTATATATTTAGGTGCCTCGAGAACGATATACCAACAATTTTTATTTATATCTGATTACAAAGAAGACTTAAAATTATATTCAAAATTTCATTTATATATACCTAACCCGTCCCGCAGTGTAAATACAGAACAGGAGTCCGGCGTGGCGTCCAAATAAAAGCTAACGAGCGTTGTACGGGGCTTAGTAATGGAGTATAGATTAATGAGATTATGGCTCTCTATTTATTAGACTGATTTATTAATGCAATATACATATAATAAATTTAAAATAAACTAATTTATAAACAAAATAATAAATCAATAATCTTTAAAGTAATGTAAAGAAAAATATATCCATAACTATTATTTAAAATAAAGAAATACAATACAGGCCAGAAAGAAATTTATAAGGCCATTGAAAAAAATAAAAATGAAATATTGTCAATCTACAAAAAGTTTTTATTAAAAAGTTAATAGGTACATACAGTGAAACGCCTGTGGTTATACGGGTGGCATGGCGGTCTATCGGACCAGATCACCTTCCACACCGCGATAACCTTAAAAGCACCACCAATATTAATACATCAAACACCCACGTGCACACACACATGGATCTATTCATTAATTTATTTGATTTGAGATACACTAGTGTGTGTATAGTCTATACCTACAGAGGTTGGTACACAGAGGTTGTATATTTTATAGCAATGATTTGTAATTTATTCTCTGAATGTTGGTAATAGACGTAGCAATAAGTTTAGTTTATGGAATTCACTTACAATTTTGATTCCCTGTAAATATTTACAAGAATACAATAATATTTCTTTATTAGGTGAAAATAAATATTTTACAAGATTAAATTACTTAGATACCTACTTAAGTAAAGCTTGCAAAGGCTTTAAAGTTTTGTAAGTACAAAAAACGTGAAAAAAAAAGATAATTTAAAAATATTTCGCGTTCCGTTTCGACAAGTTATACAGTAACGTATTATGATTTTAATATGATTACAATGAAATAAATATGAATTATTGTTTAAGTGCCTGAAATTATCTCATGAAATCAAATTGACTGTAAAAATCTCGCACGCTTTTCTCATAAAGCTTTTAAGAGCAGGTGTTTTTCTCATGGCAGGTTATATTTCAGACACGTGTTTTCAGGATCAATATCTTTATCTCGGCGCCGGCGCCTGTATAATAGAGGGTGGATGGAAATAGACTAGCGTTTCAAACGCGCGTTCGAATCGCGGCGATTTATTTATTCACGTTTTATATCTTACTATACGAGTATTTCCTTATTAAGAATTATTCCGATACATATGAAGGTATCTAAGATTTAAAAATAGCAGATTCTAGAATTTTAAATAATCTGGGAAACTTTTTTTGTAAAAATTAAAAATAAGATATAATAATGATATTTTGGGCATTTTTGTTGTTTGAATAATAAAATGACGAATATTGGTACAGAAAATTACTATACGTAATAAGAACAGGAGGGGTATGTATGAGTGTAAGGATGTATGTAGATGACAATTAAATAATCGTCCGTCTGCGATGCTCCAGCAACCCTAGCTACCCGCGGTGTGGTAGCAATTCAGATAAGAGCGTTCTTTACAAATTGAACTGAAAAAAGCGTCCAACAAGACGGCGTTTAAAATTTTAACTTTTTTTTTTTTGTTTTTTGTAGATATGTATACATTATCCCATTAATAAATATCGGTTTTTTTTTCAATGAGTGAGGAGGAGTTTGTTATTTTCTATAAGGAATTAATTGTTTACATTTTTCTTTTTTTTTTGTACTTAGGTATTAAATTGTATATATATGATAATACATACTTAAATCATTTGTCTCGTTATTTGGAAATATGTACAGGTTTTTTTCAGCTATTATTTTATTTTTTCAAGTGCTACTTTCCGCTGAAACTGAAGGTTTCAGTGTTAGATGAAGGAACTAGTGTTATTATATACTTCATAAATAATAAGTAATATATTCTATTCATTAGTTGTTTTTTTTGTACTTCATGCACGAAATTAGTATAAAAAGTTTGATAAAATACTAAATTATTGAAATTGTTTGAACTCTGCTTGAAATAAAGTTCTTTTTTCAATTTATATATACATGATTTATGAAATGATTAAAATGTTTCAAATTTATATATTGATACTCAATGAACAACAAGGAAAAAAATGTTTAAAATTCAGTCTTATATATTTATTTAAAAAACATTTAATAATAAAATAATGCTTTGGCATGCATGAAGCGCTCTTACATACGAAAAATAACAAAATAATACTCTTTGGTCAGTCTGTGTGTCACAATTAACAAACATAGTTTACTTGTGAATATTTTTTCATATCAATGTCTTTGTAATTTTCAGTTTTTTCAGGTGGATATGAATTACACGAGCTTCCAACACTTTCTTGGGGTCGTGCGTAATACTTTTCTTCAGGGTCATAGGTCATGCTGTCGTCAAAATAGATGGTAGATGTAAGGTCACTTTCAGTACTAACACTCTCGACCTTATAGGCCTCGTAGGGCGGTGGCAGGTCATCCCTGTTTTCAGGTCTGTATAATTTTCTACCCACATTTTTGACTGGCTTCGCATCCGTGGATGTGGAGACTTCAGGTGATTTTATACGTTTGCTTTTGTATCTACGATTTTGGAACCATATTTTGACTTGCGTGGGCGATAAGTTCAACGTTTTGGCTAATTGCTCTCGTTCGGGCGCTGTGAGGTATCTTTGAGCGATGAAGCGCACTTCAAGAGCATGGACTTGTGTCTGCGAGAACAGAATTCTTGGTTTTCGTTTTACATTTTTCTCTTTTCTATCCGGTTTACTGATGAATTGTTGCTCTGGTGACAAAAACATATAATTATAATTTAATATTTATTTACATGTGACGGAAAATCGATTATTTTATAGGTATTAGCGTAAATACATCTAAAGTTATAAATTGCAGACGACTTAGTCGTTATTTAAATATAACATCGACAAATATATTAATATAACTTACTTGTATGTTTTTTAGCGATGGCTGGATATTTCTGTATTTCTGGATAATGAGACTCAGGACTTAATTGCTGGATGTTTTTTTCCATGCTTTTAACACAGATTCCCGGAGGCATGTTTCTTTCGACATCTATCTTTTCGGCCTCCACTGTACTGTTTTGAGGAGTTAGTTCTGAATATTCATGATTCTGATACAAATTGTGACAATATGGACCGTAATTGTAAAATTCCTCCATTTTGGCTTCGTGATACACATCCGCGTTCGAATATGGGTCGGTATTTGGCACTGGAATATTAGGATATACTTGGAAGTATTCTGGACAGTACTGGTTCTGATATAAGGTGTCGTATTCATTTCGCCTCTCGGTCGGCTTCCAGATGTCGTTTCTCTCATAATACGGCGTCTGGTTAATGTTGAGAATATCTTTAACTGAGAATGGAGTTGTTAGATTTGCTTGATTCTGAGCTTCGTCGAATTTGAGGCGGTAATTCTTATCGTAGAATTCTTTTTCACTTTTATCTCTCGCGTTATAATCGTAGAAATAATTTTTACACTCAGTGTAATTGTGCTTTATATAAGAAGTCGTGACTTCGTTGTGTTGCTCGAAATCCATTTTACACTTTTATAATTTACTTTTTAATTACTAGTGGCTGTAATGACTCGCGATGGAGGACTGATGGTGTTTGGGATGAGATCTGAAACCAATCCAATGTGCTCACGGGACTGTGGGCGGGGTTTGGGGTTTTAATACCATCTCTTTCTTCCATATTAGCGGCATGTATGTCTGTCCCACTCCAGGGCTGTTTACACACAGTGTAAATACGGATGACTTCATTTCTGTCGTGCATTTGATCTCTTTAGAGCTAATGACTTTTGTATTGACGTACATATTTTTTAGAGAAATGTTTTGTGATTTTAATATCAGATTGAGTTTTGATTTATATTGATATAATTGAGATATCGTGATCTAATTTTGGTTATATCTTGTAAATAAATCTTTAATTTCATGCATTAGGTACAAATGTGTGCATATTTGTTTCAGATGTTAAAGCCTTGAATAATATTTATTTTTGGGTTAAGGAAATGAAATATTTCTATAACTTCAAGTTAGTTTTTTTTTTACTTTATAAGCCATAGTTAATAATAATAAAAATCAATTATGAATTCACAAACTCTTGATGTTATTGATAAAATTATATGTAATTAGATACTTACATATATTGTTTACCAAAATTTTAATATAGATAATAATAACCTTATACTTAATATATATTTGAAGTAAATTATATGTTTACTGTATATTTTGAGTAATATACGTACATTTCTTTGGTAAGTGTTTTTTGGTGACGTTTGTTTATTGAGTTGTCAGCACTCAAGTCTCATTTAACATTACGGGTCGATATTATTGAGTGTTGAAGTCTGTCTTTATTAGGTTTTATTTATTATCGATAACTCGAATGGAATTATTTATTTTAACACATGAATGATGGAATTATTTTATGAATTGTACTATTGTTCACTCTTCGGTTGAAATTTAGTGTTTATTTAAAATCATTTTGAATGGAATTGAATGTTTAGAGTTTTTAAAGTTTTTTTTTTTATATTTAAAACTTGATATTTACGTATAAAAAAATTGTTCTGAACTCTTTTGTTTTCTCCTTATTAATATAAATATTGAATTAATTGCGACGCTAACGTTTTCTAAGTTTTATTAAATTATTTCGAAGGTACATGCATTTTGCCGCGGCTTTACATGGTAGAGTCGTAGGGGGCTATGAATTAGTAAAAACTAATGAAAGCTGAGGTAAGTGGCAGCTACAGTACAGTACCTAGGTACCTGCTAAATACCTGATAGCGTTAGAGTATGTAATATAATATATAATTTATATAAAATATAAAGTTTGATAGATGACCATGCCATAGCGAGTATATAAATTCTCCTAACAATATATTTTTATTATTAAAGTAATAAGCAATGACAGACACCCAGCGCCCTCTGGCGGCTGCGTGTGTCTTTGTTTTATTCATATTTGTGCGTTTATACAAAATCAATCCGTACTTTGTATTATTGACGAACAAATATCTGTTTCTAAATTTTAAAAAAAATTAAATAGTCTTATATTGCAGTTATGAAACGTCAGACTCTAGTTGTTTTGTTCCTGAGAGTGGGTCCATAGAGAAGAACCGACAAGAAACTACACGAATACTATTATAACTTATTAATTAATATACAATTTAGTTTTAAAACTATCCAGTCATCATGGATATGAAAACAAATTATAAAGCAAGTTAAATTCGTTTTAACACACTATTCTAATTCTTCAAGCAATCGTGTTCAAGGAAAGAATATCTGCCAATGATATTTACATATTTTTTGCCATTTTACAATAGGTTTTAAGAAATTTGTGGTCACAGATTTTTATTAGATTTGAGGCTGTAGGACCAATCATGATCTGAAGATTGTATTTACAATATTTTTTTTAAATTGTCAGTGTCATTAACCGATCTGTTGTATGAATTTGGAAGGTCTACTCTAGTCTTTCAACCTCGGATTGAAGATCAATTTCGGTCGCAAACCTATCTTTTGTAATGAATCTTTGTTATATGTTTGTTAATATATAATGTGAAGTACGTTTTGTGAAATTTAGAAAAGGTCGATATTTATTTAAGTAGGTATTTATATTTTTCCTATTTCAATATGGGATCGAATTTATTTTTATAAGTAGCATACTTAATCCATACATATTTAAATAAAATAAAATGTAAAAGAACTGAACAAAGAAGCAAAAAGTTTAACACAAAAGCTCAACAAACACAACATATTTTATAAAAAAATCTTGTCTACATTTGTTAAATGTATTACTTTCAACAATATTATTTCATTTAATAAGCAACCATTAAACTGAACCTTTTATATTTGGTTGTTGAGAAAAAACGGACTTATAACCTCTTCAAAAAACATTTAAATAATCGTAAAATGGCAACTTTATTACAATTTTGACAAGTTCCTTAAAATTTTTGTAGCTTTTTAAAAGTCGATGGCACTCAAGTTTGTTAATAAATATTTTTTAACGACGTGCTACCTCTCACTGATTATTGTTTTTGAAGTTTTAATCATAAATTATAGTATAATTTAAATATTCATTTATTTCTATTCATTATTATTATTATTTATTATTAAACTCTTTTATACAACTTAGTGAGGAAGCATAAATTGTATATTTATGTGTATAATTTTTGAACAAAATATAAAAGATCAAGAAAAAGATAAAATAGCACACGAGTGGATTCGTATGCAACCATTATTAAACAATTCACGATTATTTAAATGTCCAAAGCTATTTATTATAAGATTTAAATCTCATCTGGTTTACAAACGAATGATAGAAGTTTTGGCTTTTATTCCAAGGGGTACGGGTCATGTTACGGAAACAACTTTGGTTACGGAAAAAAATTGACAGCTCATAAAACTTGATGTTCCGGTAGCATTTAGTATCGATTTTATTGTTTTATGGAATCTTTGTGTTTTTTTTGTTAAATGCCATTAAATTTTAACGACTCAAATTTTTTATTAAGCCAAAAATACTGATTACTTAATTGCCATAAATTTGTTTTCACAATTTTCATGTACCTATTTAAATTGTTTACTAGATATGAGTATATATATATATATATATTTTTGTTTATACATTATTTTAATACAATATTGTAGAGCTACATATCACAGAGATCTATTGCCATCTACTGTCGAGTAGACGAACTAAGAATACAGTCAAAGTTTTCTTATATTTGTTCTGATGTGGCAGTGCTGGTCTCAGTTTTTGTATTGAAACATAGATGGCTCTGAATTTCATTTGGTAAGTTTATAATTTGAAAAATAGATGGCGTAACTAAACAGATTTTACTTTTATAACATTTAAGTTTTTATTATACTTTATCTATGTTAAATAATAACATTTCTGGTTTTAAATATATATATTTAGTTAAGTAGGTATCTTTTCCAGTATATATAGAAATAGCTATTGTCTCATATCGGACTATGCAAGGATAAATATATTTTTAAAAAAATTGTGGTTTTGTATAAAAATTTTAAATTACAAAAGCTGTAAATACCAAAAAAATGGTATCTGATTAATTGGTTTACAATTTACTTATCATCAGTAGGTACAGACTGCGTAAAATGCGCTGACTCACAGATCTCGTTGCATATCGCAAAGGCGGATCAGTGATTCGATTCATTCGAGTAAAATAATCGAAAAAATCGATTGTTCTAAATTCTCTGTATGGGTGGTCTTCAAATAGTTGCTAACATTTATAAAAAACTATCAAGAGAAAGTTAGCAATTAGATTACTTTAAAAACATTATTAACGTAAAAAAGGCAAAGAAAGGTAAAGAAATCTAATGAAACTATATAAAAAGAAGGAAGCTTAATTTAAAAACAGCGTTACAATATCGGAATATTAGCTTTGAACTAATAATGGAGGTTCACAAAAAGCTGTTGATATTATCCGTCAGCTATATTTTGTCTCTACTTGTAATATTCAGGCATATTTTTTAAGAATTTATTTCTATGACTGGTTGTAAGAATCGTAGTTTGATTTACATATCCTTTCTTAATAAAGGAGCTAAAAATGTACTTCATAAATCTGATAGTATTAGAGACAAACACTTATAATTTTTTTAAACTTTGCATTTTTTTCTATATTAAATGTCTACTAGAAGATTATTTTATTAATTTTCTTAAGTTGATAATAATTTGATTCTTTAGATAAAGCTTTAGTTTATATATTCACTTACAAACTTTAAAGTATTAAGTTACCAAATACTAGCCGTTATAGAGAACTAAAAAGGCGTTTCTATATATTGAGTACATGTTACGTATATTTTATCTATACCCATAAATATAAATAATATTCTATGTAGACGTGCGTAACGCTTCATTGTGAAATCTGTCTTAAGTTTATTGAAATCTTTTTTGTCGCTTTTCCGATATGAAATAATATTTTTTTTATATTTAAAGCGAAAGCCCTTTTAATTATTAACTCGTCTGTCAGATAAAATTCTAATGATAACCAATATAATATCAAAAGTGCTTCACGTTCAATTTCCTCTTGTCAGAGGCATGGTCTCCTACGCTGTGATCTGGCCAACTTGTAGCATTGTCCAGGAATATATAGAAAATGGAACCACAATAGAAAACGCGGATTGGGCGAGAGCTGGTCGATTTGGCATCTTCGGAACCTTCTTCATGGCACCAGTATTTTACGGCTGGATGAAATATACAAGTAGATTTTTTAAGCGGAAGAATCTGAAGACAGCTGTTACCAGAGCCGTTATTGAGCAGGTCTCCTACTCTCCTGTAGCAATGGCGTATTTCTTCTTCGGCATGAGTCTGTTAGAAAAAAAGCCAATAACAACCTGTGTGAATGAAGTGAGGGAGAAGTTTTGGCCGACATATAAGGTGGGAGCTGTATTTTGGCCGACAGCTCAGACCATTAACTTTTATTTCGTATCTGAAAAGAACAGGATTGTATTTGTCAGTCTTGCCAGTTTCGTCTGGACGATTTTCATGGCTCATATGAAAGCCAAAGTACAAGATAAGAGTTACATGAGAAGTCAAAAAGACAAGCTTCAGAAACAAGAAGAGAAGGTCGAATAGTTGGCATTGAAAATTTGTGTGTATTTTCTATTAAATAAATATATAATGCTACATGTTATAATTTATCAAACACCTATGATATATAATAAATAACAAATTTCTGAACGACGTAATATAGTAAGGCATAATGAAAATCAATTTCCAAGCGACATTTGTAACAGATTAAAAAATTAAACGTCAAAAACATTCGATTCTTTCGACAGATAATAACTAACGATTATGAATACGAATAAAAAATGGACATTCTTCATTTTTTGTCATATAATCGAATTAATAATGTGTATTTTTATGAGGTTTAGGAGTTATTTGGGTCGTTAATCATGTTTTGTCAACGCGCTCCTAATGTTGGATATTTCAATGTTTTTTGTTGTATTTTTATTTATTTATGATCGTAACGCATGGGATTATTAATTTTATATTATTTTTTATCACGGAATGGCGGCTCTACGCGGTAGGTACGTTTGGGAATGTCGTTTTTAATACAGACTATACGTTGTAGGAAGACGTTCTTTAGAGTACTAAAAGGATATTTTCTTCAATTGGTTATTTATTATTTAGTAGGTATTTCTCTTTACGATAATGAGTTGAATTTGAAAGATAAACAGCTATTTCTTTATTCAATTTACTAAGTAAGTGATAGGTACTAACATCACATTCTGAAGAGGCTGTTAGTGAGTCAGTATTGTCATCTGATTGGTGGAGATTACTCTCTATTTTTTGGGGTCAAGTGGGTCAATTTAGTGTATTAACACTATATTTTTTGTTGTAGTGTTTCTTTCTATATCTTTCCAATAGTGTATATTTTGTAAAGTTGTATTTTTGGTTGTTGTGTTTCAAGTTGTCATAAAGTAGACTACTGGAAGCGAAGTATTTAATTTTCGAATTAAGTTATCTTAATATTTATGTTGTGAAGGATTTTCACCCATTTATATCTCCGGCTTTTTAAGAAAATCAATTTTGCTGTCAAATCCAAGGTATCCAATGTTTCATGGTATCGACCAATCCATTCTGATTGGTCGATACCATGATAGTCAATAATCAGTATTTTTGAAAGTGTTGTCAAATCATTATAATTTTAATACTTCTTCCGACTATATCCCATCACCAGAGTTTTGGTAAAAAAAAGCAAAGTATTGACAGTATTAACCGTTGCTGTCCTTCCCGGGATCAATCTTTAGTTATATCCCGTGCTACGAACAGAGTCTAGGGTGTCAACTAGTGTAGGTAATATCTTCACTCATTGAGACAAACGAACTGACGAACATTTAATGAGCTATTAATTATCCATATCAATAACTAATGAGCAATTTTCAGATTCAGATTTTTAATTTTGATTGCATATAAAAAAAAGTATCAATTATTTTGAGATGTTAAATTACCGAAAATATCAGTGGGTTACATTTTGATTTTAATACAAATAAGACAGATAAAAGACAATTACGTAGACAATTTTGAACTATGAAACTTATAAATAAATATGAAAAAAAAAATATTTCAGTGACAAAAAAAAAATATCTTATCTTAAAAAGATAAAGTAAACACTTGATTAAGAAGTCACTCTTTAAATTCGCTCGTGAAGAACACAGCGATTAATTAGTTAGATAGTATGTAGTCCGGCTACCGGCTTAACATTTGGGCCACAAAAGAACCGAAACTGGCCCCATTTCACTTAACGATCTCGAAACCTCGCTACCAAAAAAATTGGTAAAAAACTCCACTACCTGACCCCAAGCGATATGTATATAGAGCTGTTATTTAGTGTAATATTATTTTATTATAAAAAAATCGCTTATTTTTATTATATTTTTATGCTGTGTATGTTTGTATTTGCCGTGTTATATTGGTTATTATTTGTGTATGTATATTTTTTTGGCATTATGCATTAGCCACGGTTGTCCAATGCTGGTGATTGTTGGTCACCAACACACCAATATTTGACTTACCACCTAAGAACATACCACTTATTATTTAGATCCGACATATTGGTAGATATTTAACTATTTTTTTAATAAGTCGGAAGTCAAAACCCGTTTTTTTGGACAAGTATCATTCGAAACTTGGGTCGATAAGGTCAATGACTTATATGAACTAAATTAAAGAAATATATATAAGTCTTGACTTTTTTCTTCTGCAACTTGAGGAATTTTAAAACACGACCCTATCCATTAAAAATGCTTTTATAAATGTGTTATATTCACCTAGACCTTAGAAAATATTAATATAATTTAATCAAATCAATACAAGCATAGTGTAATTAATAATATATTTTATTTCAAGCGTAATAGCAGCTCTAAATATGTCCAATGAACTATTTCACGCTACTCCATAGAAGTATATTTTGTTAAAAGATAAAACTAACCAAATCACATGAAATAAAGATATTTTTTGTTAAACGAACAAACGTAAAGACCAATCCTCACCTGCTGCGTCGCTTTATTTATTGTTATTTAAAAAACGCCATAGAGCATAAGTAATTGATTTAATTTCTGACGTATAATTAGTGTGAAATATTGTGGCGGCATTTTGGGATTTTATTTCTGGGAATTTTGGTTATATCTTTACTTTTTATGGGGTTTAGGATCTGGGACTTTTTTTTTATTCGGAGTTATGGTTTATTCGCAATTTTATATTGACTGGCTTTTATTCATTGCTTTGTATATATAGACTCGTTAAGTCTTAAACTAACCTAAGTTAGCGAAATAACTCGAGTTTATTGATTTTTAGTTTTTGTTGTATTTAATAAACTGATACCTATGGCAAATATTAATATTTTTCAGCATTTATTGACTACAGCTCTCCTTTTGGAACTATAGTTAAAAACTATAATCTACTATTACTTTTATCGTTCGGACAGAAGTTAAATATTAACTGAAAGTAACCAAGTATTATAAGATAATAGAATGGCAAAATTTGAATGCGTTGTTTAAATCTCGATATTTATAAAAAATACATATTTATCGTACAATAGATATACTATTTCGTTCATATTGTTTTACATTTATTTTTATACACGTTTTACTTGAATTCCAATTTGTTTTCATATCAATGATGAGTCAATAGTTTAAAAACTAAATTGTATCTTAATTAATAAGTGAAATAGTATTCGTGTAGTTTCTTGTCGGTTCTTCTCTATGGACCCACTCTCGGGAACAAAACAACTAGAGTCTGACGTTTCTTAACTGTAATATATGCTCTATTTAAATAAAAAACCTTTTTAAATTTTTTTGACTAAGTTTACCTTTTGATAAATGTATACATATATTTCATTTAATTTCCATTACCGATAAAGTGTTAAATTTTATAAAATAATACAAAACTACGAGAAGAAATTAAATTTTATAAAATAAGACATTTAAATTTCCAAAGTAATCGTAAATAAAATATATTTAATTATTTAACATTTTATTGCGAAACAATTGTAGGTTTCTGTTACTGAGAATATTTCGTTTTATGATCAATTTAGTTAATTCAGTCTCGTGATGTACAAACATACAATTATTATATTTTTACGACGGTTAAGGCGCTGTAAGTAAAAATATTATTATGTTTAAATGAAGATGTGTCTGTTTGTAAATAATTTACTATTTAATAATGATTCTACACTAAAATAATGGGATTAGACTTATTCTATATAAATTCTTCGTTTGTATACAAGTTCAAACATCATTCCATATATGGATAATAGGTTAAGTCAAGGTTCTAATAATATGTATGTCATTTTAATATATTATAAATAAAAAATCCAGTTTCAATGTAGACTATTTAAAAAGTCTGTATGTTCTTAATTCAAATAATAAAGATTACGCGTCGGCTCCACAAAGGTGCTCGTATATCAAGATATAAAATAAATTTTCTCAATTAGTGCCCCAATTGACAACTTAATTTGAAATTATAGACCATTATGCGATCTAGAAACAGTTTTAAATGCGATTGAATTTTTAATTGTTATTGAGTTATCCGAAATGTTATTGTCGTTATAGATTTTGTTTTTTGATTTTATGTTAATATTTTGGTATTATAATGTGTGTATTAATGAACGAAATTTGTATATTATATTTTTTATACTTTTTATAGAAAATGTTATCGGTATGTTATTTGATTTGTTATTGTAAATTATAAATGCTATAGTCTAATCGTAACTCATTCTGCCGAAAATTAATATTATAGTTATAATTATGTTATAAATTTATAGATATTATTTTGAAGTAATAGGAAATGTGTCTAATTAAGATGTTTCTTGTAGGCGGAGCAGCCATTACTACCTGACAAATAACTTGATTGTTCCTACCTTTAGAGGAATTTATGACTTATTCATTTGAAATAGAGTTGACTATTGTTTATAATATATTTGTAATCTATGGAGCTGCTATTGTTGTAAAAGATATTTAAACCAATTTTAGTGAAGGTAGTTATTAAATTAAGTTATTAAATAAAAGTTATTGTGATTGGTTTTACGAAACAGTTAAAACTATAATGAAGATGAGTTTATAAATATATTTTTTTATGCAGATATTCCTAATGTTATTCTATTAGCAAATATATTTTCATCAAAGTGTTTATTAGTTTTTTTTTTTAAGTTTCATAGATGCCATGACTATTTTTATTATTATATGTAGATAATGTAATCTATAGTACGACTAATTGTCTCTATAAATTTATTGATTGATAATGCTTGGACAGTTTGATCGTTGTTAAATTATGTTCGTAAAAAAAAAACCTAAGTGTATTTTCTATGACTTTAATGACGTCTAGAGTATAATACTTCTCATAGAGGGTAGATACACTGATGGGTTTATTATTTTTGTTTCATTATAATTTTAGTATTGTGGGTCAACTCGACGAGAGGGTAAATGTTTGTGGTGAGTCCCAGATTCAATCTGTAGTTAACTAATATTCCGAGCTAGTAACACCGTTATTCTATGTAAACCGAAATACCTGCATCTATCTAGTAGATAGATGCAGCTTTCGTGGCTTTACTTTTAAGCTGAGGAATGTCCTTACGGAAGTTTTTATTTTGACAAGAGGTTCTCCTGGCACTTCCATTGGACGTACAGTGATCATTGATATTGTATATATATTCAATATTTTAAAGATGTAGCTACATAAATAAATATCTTACACTAAGAAAGTAATAAAAATTCCTTCAATGTATTTCTATAAAATAACTAAAACATGATATTTCATTGCACCGTGAAACAATAAATTACACTTTAACGTTCTTTTGGATATTAACGCACTCGTAAACGTCACTTGACAGGCTGTCACTGTCACGTGTCACGTCACCGCGTCGCTGTCACGTCATATTTTTTTTAAATATCGTCCGGTAACGATCTTCTTTAATGAGGTAGTGACGTATGTAATACTTTTTAGTTGTGTTGTTATTACGAATGTTTTTTGATGATTTTTGTTTTTTTTTTTTTATTTGATTTTTGGTTATTGGTCATAAATATCAAGACAAATAGTTTTCATTTACCTATATGTAGTTATATATGTTGTAGTGTAGTAAATACATTGGAATATCAAAGAGATCAGTACATTTGTATTATTTAGCATTATATCAAATTTCCGAAGAATTTATATTTCATGTTTTTTTTTACAAATATGTAAAATTATCCATCTAATAAATAAAAAGTGTTTCAGACAGCTGAAGTAAATTGTGAAACTTTTAAATACAATAAAGGGTTCATTAACCATTAAAAATACGTACACATATTTCAAGTTATTTTTATTTCTTTTCAAACTGTAAGGCGCCACTTAGTTTAGTGCTTTTTGTGTAACGGAAGGACTATTTTAAGATGTTTCAGTGATGCTGTTAGCGAGTCTTAATAGATATATAAGACATGACTTACATGACGCTAGATATAATAATAATAATATTGAAAATTTGATAGCATATTTTAATTTATTTTTGATTCTATAAGCATTAAACATAACAAGAAACAAAACTGTATGATTATATAATTATTATTCGTCTATATTTTATAAATAAATTCGAAGTTAGATATGGAAATGAAATTACTTTTTTCTGTAAATATCGTCATGTAATACCTCCTTTATCCTAAAAGGCGAATTAAAAAAAACGCGGTGTGTTTAAAGTGATAATTACCCGGTGGAGGAAACAGCGCGATTAGTGGCTTTTAACTTCATTAATTTAAACTAAAGATTCAGCCATCTGACGCTTTGATTCGTCGGCCATTTTGGATGCTCTAAGCATTTAAATAGCGTTAATAAAAATAGAGGATGTGCTTTTGCTGTGTTACAGACGGAATTATGTTCAAAAATAACATATATGGCCAATTAAAAAAAAATGTGTTAACATTTTGTATTAGGTTACACCTCTTTTATTTTAGTATCTAATACAGGTAGTGGCTTTTCACAAAAAGATAGGAATTAGCAGGATTGAGCTTTGCTGAAATTGGTATGTTAGAAATATTTATATTATTTTCCATAGTAATAACAAATATGCTGACAATATCACAATAGTTCACAACTCTTTTAGATGCAGCCATTTTGAAAATAAACCACAATCCAAATGGCAGTCAGTGCTCGTTTAAAGTGAAAACTTTTTCTACAAAAATTCAAAAATGGAAATCCCGAACTCTTGTATATCCGAACTGTTTCTAAAATTTCCAAATAGAATTCCATCTATTCTGTTCTATTTTCAAACCAGTTCGGAAATAGAATTGAAAATTTAAACTTTTTGAGTATAGTGACTTTATGGCCTTCTAACGAGGTCCGGTATCACGATGCGGTTAATACCTGATGTCTCAATACCTCCCAGTGCGAGCCTATTATTTCAGCCCACACGATGCTAACGCATTTGTATAGAAATGGACTCCTAAATAGATTCAAGTTTATAATATAATTAATCTTATTTTAAACAGACATAGAAACATAATATCCTTTTTTTTAAATAAACTGTCAATGTGTTGTCATAAATACGTCAATTTTTTTTTTATTTTAATGTAGATACATGTACTGTACATAAAATATTATGCATCATTTCCTTAAAACATTATTATTTTTATCGTCTGTATGAGCTCTTTCCATACTAAATTACCCCTATTTAGGTTTCACAAAAGCGTGGTGCACTAACAGTGCAGTTTGTGTTGCTCTTCATGCATACATATATTTATTCAAAACGATACGCGTATCAGTATTCTCACACGAAAATACACCCAATTTCAAAACGCTTACGTCTATATTTCTGTGACCACAAAACAAATTCATCGACCGCGTATGGAATCTTCTTATACGTTATTAGAAAACCCACCGTATCAGGCTATGATAAGACTCAGTTTAGATTGTAGGTCTATAGAAATATGAAGTTCTACATTTGCTGTCTCTTTTAGGTTGTATGATGGTGTTTCTTTCTTATCCACCTGAGTAAGTAATACTAAAACCGGGAAACTAAACCCTGTGCGTTTAGGTTAGGGTTTATTTTTTATCGACTTAAAATATTAAGGCTTTGGTAAGGTTAATTCCAGAACTAGGCAGTGTGAGACTATTTGCTACCGTATCGCGCCATCGACCCTGAAACACCAACATGGGGTTTTATGAAAAAAAAATAATCACATTGATAAAAACTCAAGAAATAATTTAAAAAGCTATTAAAAAAAAAGAAAGTACTGTATTAAGAGATTTTTTTTTGCCGATATATTTTTCATTAATAAGTATTGTTATAAGAATTAAAAGTATATATAAATTTAATATTATTTAATTATTTTAATAAACCAAAAGTTGCGTATCTCTGTACACTGTTTCGCGTCCAATCAGCATTATATGATAATAGACTTATTACAATATATGCCTTCGTATATCACTCTCCCGGTCCACTGTAACTTGAACCACATCGTTTGTTAATAAACTACAACTGCGGGACCATTTTATGTTGGGTATTTAGGCAAAGTAGAGAAATTTAAATTATTGATCAATAAATTATGGACTCTATGTATATATGCTTAGAGTATAAAATGGTTTAAAACGTAAAGGCTAAAGGAATGTCTTACAGGCATTGTATTCCTCCTTTCCTAGTACTTACATATTGATTCAGATCTATGGGAGACCTCTTTTTCAAAACATATTTAAATACCATAGTAATAAAATATATTGAGTATAAAAAATAAATTAAAAAATACGCATAAATTACCTAAAAGCCGTAAAAACGAGTTCAAAGCACCGTCTCCGAGATAACATCTTATGTTTCAATTATCCAGTAGCCACTATTTATAGGGGTTTTGTACCTGTTTGTATGCTTATGTCACTTGGTTCCGGAGATATTTTATTAAATAACATACATACACTTTTTGTATTTACTTAATTATTAATAAAAACATAATTAGTAGATATTTGTTTAAGCTTGTAGAAACATATACCTAAATGTTAAAATATTTTAGGATGAAATTCTTGCAAAGGTACTAACTAATCTTACAATTGTTATATTTTTAAAATTATATCGAAATTCTAAAATCAATATATTTTTTAAATTTCGAACAACATTATCTACTTTTTATTTATTTTTAATACGGAACTCTAAGCACCAAAGTATCTAACTCGCTACCGATGTTGGGTTTCTGGTAATTGGCCTCCCATACCCCATTGTCTTAATTAGGATAGCCTAATATTTATTACTAAATTAAAAATAATTTCTAACATTCATTACAAAACACCATTAAAATTAAACCTTATTAACATTTGAAATTAATATGTTCTCATTTACAATTATAATTAAACATATTAATAATTGAAAAGAATATTTTCTATATAAATATATACAAACTTTTTAAGGCCCAACGTTTTTGGGTCGTTTTATTTTTTCTTAATAAGTATTCCATTTGCGTATATTTGGAAAAAATAATATTTTAAGAATATATACAAACTTTTTAAAGCAAAACCTTTTTGGGTCTTGGTACTTTTTTTAAAAAGCATTCCATTTGCGTATTGTTGGAATTAATTTGCGAGTAATTGGATTTATGGCCGGCCATGTCCCCAAACCACCTGTGTGGCTAATTATGGCGCGATGGTATTTTAACAGTGTTTATTCGCTACCACCATCTTAATTCAATGCTAAGTGGTACCTCTGTTATGGTGACCGCATTGTTAAAAGGATTTCTTTAAACAATGTACTTAAAATTGGCAATAACATAAAATTCGAATCTAATTATGACTAACCTATAAAAACTTTTTAAACAAAGAACTTTTTCATTGTCTAAAGAATGGCTTAATTTGAAGCATATCATTTATTCATTCGCTCATTAAACCGCTCACGTAAGAGCGAAACGAGTAAATTTTCGGACATCATAAATCAAGGGATAGCGTCAGTCACATTATTATTTTAAAGCTATTCAAATGCCATTTATAATATATTATTTTGTATGGGCACGTTCGAGGCAGGTTTTTCGTGACGGCGTACAAGAAAAAAAATGATAATAAAATAAAAAAAACTAAGGAAGCGCCATATCTTGTTATTATTTCGGAAGACAATAGCGCCAGCGTTGTCACATCCCGCGCGGTCCATGCAAATAATCATAAATAAATAAAAAATAAATATGAGAACGGACTGGATGTCTTATTTTGGTTCGTGGATTCGATGTGAGGATATTTTAAAAATGGAACCGTCTCTATATTTTTTAAATTTTGATTATATTTTTATTTTACCAATGTTTTCATTAATTGATTCTTAGACGAATTGTAAACTCCTTGTTTTAAAAAAGGTTTTTTATACTTTGTAAAAATTATTAGCTTTCCGATTTCTTTATTGAGAAAAGTAATTACTAATTCTGATTTTAAAGTAATAATATATGTACTATTAGGTAAATAAATTTCACTATAAATAAGGTCTGCAACAAATAATTAAGAATCCATTCATACAGTATTTCTAGTGTTGTATCCAGTAAACAATATCGATGTTTATAACGAGTCTCATGCTGTCCAAACAAGGGCCCTCTGTCCGCCCGGCGCCATCTTGGATTTGTAACAAATGTCGCCATATTCAAAATAAAGACATACGATACTTGCGAAGCGACTATTTACTTAGATATAACATCATTATGTTTTGAAATATATTTAAGTTGAAGAAATTATGTTTGGTAGAAGAAATTATTTATAGTTTATTTATAGTTTTATCATTACATTGTGATTTTATCTTTGCATATGGCACAGATTACTTAAAATAAATAGAAATAGCTTTTTAAATGTTCTCTACTAGTTTTCGACAGGAATTCCCCCTCGACAAGTTTAAATAAGTATTTTTTCAAGAGACCTGTTTAAATGTAAAAATCCCGTCAAAATCGATATTGATTCAAAAAATAACATAAGGAAAGGCGATGAATATTCATGAGAAATTCGCATTCACAATTTCCAAAACATTTAGAGAGTTTTATAAAGCACAATTGCCTATTTATCTTCAATGTTTAAAAAAACAAAACGTAATAAAACGAATCAGAGAAAAGTTCTAAATTCAAAATGGCTAATTCAGTTAAACACATTCTAGAAAATTCACAATACTGTCTCGTTCAATACTGCAGACATCTGTTAAGTAAATGTCAACTCTATTTTAGACTTTAACCCTCTTAGCATACGATTTAAAATATCTTGTTTATAGATTTCTGTGTAGTACCAAGCTTTCCGGATGAAATTGGAAAAATATTCCCATTTTCACAATGGCGGCGGTGGGTTGCGGCAATTTGAATATAGATTAGAAAATGTGACGGCGAGCTCTCTAATGTACCTAACTAGTGATGGGGCTATTTGCATATCGATATTATCTGAAGAAATATGTGCTATACTAGTAGTATTAAAGTATATGTGTAAGTTATTTGTAACCAACTAGTGAAAAATATACTATGTATAATTTCAAATTTATTCAAAATAAAAGATACAAGGTCAAAAACAAAAGACAAAAAGTACTAACAGCAAAAAAAAATAAGTTATAAATTAAATATATACAATATATAATGTGATTTCTGTCATCCAATCAGAATTTAGATATATTTTCATTGAAATTTAGGATATTTTTTAACAATGCAATGCAAATATTAAACTTAATAAGAAAAAGATTATCGATATTTTCAGATTTTATCGTTGATATCAATATCACATCACTATTACATTCAGAGGTAATATAAAGTGTTGTGGGTAATGGACTTCCTGTCTCCGCCCATGCGTTCTGCTATTTTGGAACAGCCAATAAAATGTTTAATACAGTTAATGTTACTGAAATCAAACAAATTATAAATACTGAAACATATTTTATTTTGTATTTCATTATATGTAATTTTCTTATTTATCTTATTGGATTAACATCTGTAAAAACATAAAAAAAACATGTATTTTTGATCAAAGATAAAATGGCTATATACCTTAATAACACAATTTTACTATTTTCTCTTAGAAGTCAAAAGATTTTTCGAATATATTTATTAATCTAACTCTCCTTCTCTTATCATCCCTCCTTTTTTCAAAAGTCTATAAACGTTACCATTATTATGTATATATATTATTTTACATTTATATCCATATATAAAACATAAGTATTATTATAAAGATTGAAAAAGAAAGAAGCACTGGGAACAGGAAAGGTGGGAAGAAGTTGTCGTTGTATGGAGGGATGAAGAGGATGTAACGAGAAGAGTCTTGAGTATGAATGTGGATGATTAGAAGAGAAGAGAGTGAACGGAGAGTGTCGAAAATGATAAGACAAAGAAGTAACTCTACTGTGATGAAGTGTGATGGAAGGGAATTGATATATTGCGACATTGGATAAGGACAGGGCTACTATGATATTTTACATAATATGTTATTTTAGACTATATAGGGAATTTCTGTATACCTAAAAAAACCTCTGTATATGGCACTAATTATCAACCTTTTCTATAAAGCACCCAATTTAATATCCAATCGACAGTGCAAGATTTGACTCCAAAAATTGCAAGTAAGAATCTCCACCAATCAGATGACAGCACTAG
The DNA here is from genome assembly GCA_963555665.1 of Dircenna loreta. Lineage (NCBI taxonomy): Eukaryota > Metazoa > Arthropoda > Insecta > Lepidoptera > Nymphalidae > Dircenna > Dircenna loreta. The sequence goes on along the minus strand of OY743099.1, from coordinate 10,227,656 downwards.
CTCACTAACAGACTGTTAACAATGCGATATTAGTACACTAGTTGACCTAGCACTTAGTAAACTAAATGGCTGGTAAGAAATTTGAAAATGGAACGAACTGTTTTTTAACTTCAAGTACTCATTTCTAACAGCTGTTATAAAAACAATATCCTGTTTTAGATAGTGCTTGAGCGCCTTTTAGCGGCTTATTTGACACTTCCATTCCATTTTTGAAATACCTTTTTAAAAATGGATTTTTGTTGGAATATTTAAATGTTGACGGAAAGTTTAATATTTATAGCGCTTTTTCATTTATCGGTACTAGAAAATCCAAGTGATCTAGATAATAAATATACGAAAATAGTATTTAAGAAATTAAACGTGTCTTAGAATTTGTCTGTGCATATAATAAAAGACAGATGGTATTAAATGTCCGAGGAGCTAAGATTTACGCGTGCACTTTTACCTATTTTAGAATAATTCTACATGTAACAATTGAAATGTAAAGACGGTGTTCATGTTCCGTAAAGGAAGAAAAAAAAATGCCTTGAGGCGTCTAGATTAATGCATAATTCTTCAATTTTAATTTATTTTTCTGTGTCCATAGTGTATACACTCATCACGTAAAAGCTACTGTACGAATATTGATAATATTTTATGTGGTTTTAGCTTATGGCTTTTATCAACATGTGGGATACTTTTTACTACGAAAAATATTCTTATTCTCAAATACAAAAACTTAATTGGGGAAATAATTACAATACAAAAATACTACTACTGCTGGCCGTTCAGCATTTTTTTTTATTATAAAGTAATTTGGTGACAGGTTTACTTATTAACAGACGCATTTGTTTCAGAAAAAATATTTTATTTTAATAAATAATAGAAGGCCTAACATTTCGATCAAACAAACAATCAAAAACTCTTTATTTATTCAGGGGAAGAACAGACGAAGCCGCCGGCAACAGGTAGTAGTCACATAATAGAGCAAAGGTTGCAAAATTAACAGTATTAAGTTTCTCAAAAACAAACAATGGCGGCTAATGTTACCTTTTAAGTATTTTCAGCACATATTTGGGTTTTTAATATTATCTGTGACGTGAGAACAGAATCATGTCCTGTCTTAATCCCAAGTAAATAGAGTTCTGTGTGTTTTGACTTTTTGCCGCCATTTACGAATGTATTTTGACTACTTAAATATATTTGAAGTTCTCTTTTTTTTCACTATTTTGTCGAAGGTGGGTAGCATACAGCGTCATATATATATATATATATATATATATATATATATATAAACCATCATAAAATAACATAAATATTACTTGAACCGGCAACATGTTAGTATATATTCTGTACTTTTTTAAACTGAGCTATAATGTCTAAGTAGTAGTAGTAATAGTAAGTGGGTGTTCTTGCTATCTCTGCGCAGGCGCCGTTAGCGCCACTTGCTTTGCTTTCATCTTACCGACGGTGGAAAGGCGATAATTTTTTTTAAAAAAACACACTCATTAAGGGTTTTGTTTGAAAATATTAAGCATATTTTAATTTATATATTTTATTCAATAGATAGATGCGGTAGCTCAACTGGTAGAGCGACGATTCGTTTTTCCATAAGTTGCAGCTTCGAATCCCTGAGCAAAATAAATGGAAACGGATTCCATTTATTTTTCTAATTGTTTATTTATATTATATTTAAATATGGTTTTATTTCGTTTAATATTTTTGATTTTTATAAGTTAAATTAATAATGGCTGCAAAAAGTTTGGCAAGCATTAAGGATCTAGTTTTTTTTCTATTTGACAGCTGAAGTTTGGTAATTTGAGCCACGAAGCTTTTGTTCTGCCGAAACTTGTAATGAAACACCTTTTATTTAACATTTGCAGAGTTGAGTACTTTTAAATGTTTTTATATTGTTTTGTATAATTATTTATTTTATATTTTATGTAATAATTATTTATTACTTTTAGACTTATAGCCATCTGCTTATATGAGCAAAGGTACATAAATATAAACGAATTGTCAGGAGTCACTTTTCTTAAGCGCCATTTTAGAAGATATCGAAGCCACAGAAGAATAAAAAAAAATATTTAGAAGACAAATTTTATTATTTTTGTAAAATGTTAATGTTTGCACTAAAAATATTTAACTAGCCTCCTTTTATATATTTTTTTCTTGTAAAAATGACAATTACGGTAAAAATGAAAGTTAATATAACATAACCAATCAGTACAAACGAAATGTGTCTTTTCCCACCATTATTCCCGTTATGTCATATTAATGTATTTAATTGTTTTAAATTTTAACAAAGTAGGGAGGGCTATAGACTCAGCTGTTAAAGACACAGAGCAGATAAAATATAGAGACTGCTCCAATAACATTAATTCACTTAAGAGATTATTAGTAGTTTAATAATTGTATATGTATTTGTTAATCATAATGTAATTAAAATAAATGTAGGATAGTTTAATTATAAATAAAATTACCGCTTATAGACCTAAAACTCAACTCTCAATACGGAGAACACATTATTAACAATATTTTTTTACAAACATTTGTTTTTGTTTGTATTCAATATAAATTTATGTATGAAATGCAAATTGACCAATAATTATTTCTAAATATATATTTGTATCTGTGTATTATATAGAGGTGTCTGTGTCATGAGGTGCTCTATGTTAGTTTCACATCAATCAAAGCGCCGGTTAATCGCATCTCAAATATTTGAAGATCTCTGAATTTGAGGTTTAGCGCCGCTTAACGATTTTTTGTTACAAGTTTTTGTGTCCGTTTTTATAACACACTAGCTGTTAGACGCGACGCGTTTATCTATATTAAGCTTATTTAATTTTTAAATGTGTATCGAATTAATCTACCTGGAAGTCCAATATTGGTAAAATACATTTTTTTAATAAAGTTTATAGTTTCGATCTCCCACAAACAATTATAATAATAAGTAAGTTACATAATTTATATAATAATACCAATACAAAAACATATTTCTGTTTAATTGTATTTGTCAATGGTAAATTACTTCTTTATTCTTATATTACTTCCATACTATATATATATATATATATATATTTTTTTATATTATTTAAAACATTTATTTTAATTTTAATACGTCTACTAAATAATGATGAATAATAATTCATGTCCAAAAAAGACATTAATAATATATGTCAAAATCTAGTCCATGCTTAGAAAATGTTAGGTCCAGACTATGGATGGAACCTAATTCAGCGTAAAGATAGGCGTTTGTTAGGAACTAGAGCATTTACTAAATATATTAGTATTTATATAATGACACTTCTAAAATAAGGTCTAAATTTTTTTTTTATAACATGTAGGTCAAGGTTGCATGTTGTTGGTATTGATATAATGATGGCATTTCAAGAGACTTCTTAAATAAGGTTGTATATATAAATGTAGTGTTAAGTATTTTTTTTTATAATGTCAAAGTATAGAATATAATAGCATAGGATTTAAGAAAAAATACGAAGCTTCCGTCGGAAAAACTCGCAACCAACATTCTTCAGCAGAGAATGAGGTCATTCCCACTATCAGGTATTTATTTTTTTGCAATCCTCTGCTTTCTACCCCTTTTTCACATAAGCATAACCGCGGGAAAAACTTAATTTTGTAAAAGTGAAAATATATCAAGCAAAATATTCTCTATCTCTCTCGTTTCCTCCCTCTCTATATGTAAGGAGGTTAAAACAAAAGATCACGATTATATTAACATGTATGTGTGTATGTGCGCGTGTGTGTGCATGTGCATGTGTGAAGGGGACGAATAGAACAGAGGTAATATATCAAAGGGGGTGTAAATTTAACACTCGCCCGTCATTTTAAATATGTTATCTTTAGCCACGGGGCGGTTGATGGACGCGGTTAGTCCACCTGGCGTCATATACATATTAAATTTACGTAATGTTATGACAGAAAAATTGGCGGCAAAATTTCAATAATGACTTCTATTGTTGTACCACACAAAATAAATACAAGTACAAAAAATGTCATTTATACAGATTAATTATTAAGCGGGAAAATTAAATAAATGGGTTCCATTGCAATGTCACAGACCAAAAACATATTACAACTGGAATACTCTTTACTGTTTATTTTTAAATAAATAAAATGTGTATCCATTTTAGTCCCGCCTTGTAAATCCCCATCAGCCTTAATGGCTTCACTGTTTTCAAAGCAGCCATCTTTATTATTTTTACCATAATGTAATTCACAAGCCGCTCTAAACAACGATACTATTTACGCTGATGTAAATCTTCCTAATGTTATCAGCATATATACGATAGAATTATTCCAATACGAACTTCGGTGGTCTTTGTTTGAATAATAAGGTTTTATATGAATATACCTGGCAGGTAATTATTACCCGGACCAAGAAGGTTCATTAACGATTAAGTTGAATTTAAACTAAACCTACGATAAATATAATTTAAAAAAAAAGAAAAAATGTGTCTAAGAAGTTTTTATTGGATGTTCATTTTTATTTATACTTTTTGACAGAAACAAAACGTCGAAATTGTCAACCTCATTATAATTTACATAAACTCGTATATTTTGATCCTATGATATTGTTTATCTTCATAATATTCAGATAATGGCTTCCAAAGTCAATAAAATTATACTGAACATCCAGGAAAATCACAACAGAGATTTAGTAAATCTTTAAAAACCTTTCAAGTGTATTTTGTTTATTTATTTAATATTTACTTATACTAATGCTTGACGGGTAAATTATTTGTTAGACTCCAATGACAGCAACCAAATAGGTATTTCTTTTTCATATTCGTTGTCTTGTATTCTTTTTTTTTTTTAGCAAGACGAAAAATCTTCTAAAAGAAACAAAACACTTGAAAAAATATTCCTACACATAAAAATATCTGTTAATCACATCCTTGGCTTAACTATGTGTGTGTAGAGTGCGCGTGTGTGAGTACCATAGAGTAAACTGAGAATGATTTTTTTTGGAGCGAAACGGGGATCTGTCAAATTGGAATATATTTTTCAAGCAACTATTTTCCTATTGTTGACGATATTTCTACAGGACAATACAAAATAAGGACGAGAAGGTGAATAAAGCATTTACTAAGAAATATATTACCATTTACATATCAAGTAATAGAAATAAAAAGGCAGTCTCAATTCCCTCCCCCATGCAAATATCCAAACCCCGCCTAGCACGAGTCAATACAAGTAATAAAATCTTATGTGCCTACGTTTCTATGCAAAATTTGAGGAATCGAGGACTATTACGGTAATATATTTATTTTTTATATATTATTTGTTGTTATAATTATGACATGTAATTCTTTTTATCGTCTAAGTCCGGAATAGGAGTCAATTATATTTATTTTTTTTAGTTTTAACCTCCTATTAAAGAATGATGATCAATTTATTTAATTAAAAAAAATAATCTACATAATTTTGTACGAGTATACTAAGTCCTAAATCAATGATAATTTTTTTCATTGAAGTCGTATTTAAAACGAATGAATCTTTTTAAAATATATTATAAAAATATATAACTTCTTCCAAATATAACAGAATAAGACTCCCAAAATAATCTGGGAGTAAAAAGAGTTGATTTTCAATTTTGATACGGACGTACGATCCCTTTGATTATTCTGATTGGGTGATAGCTTCCCGCCGGGAAATCAACGATGAAAACACAAAAAATAGCTAGACTTGGATATTGATATATATATATATATATAAACTTTAATTGCAAGAAACTGAAAAATAACTTTAAATAATACTCAATAAAGCCTATTTTTCCCGGAATTTCTTTCATTTATGGAATATAATACAAATTCGTAACGTTAGGTTTTAAGTCATTTAAATTTCAATAACAACGTAACAGTAATAGGAGGTACCAGAGGATCCCAGGAATCCCAACCTATGTCGATAATTGTTTCATTCAATATTTATTTAAAGTTTGAAAAAGCTTTACTTGGCTACGCATCATATATATTTAAATGAGTATAAACATTTACAAACAGTTATAAAGAATTTTAAAAATTTTGTTTATTTTTCCAAATAGATGATGAATTTCTTATTAAAAATAAATTATAAGTTACTTATTAAAAAAATATGTCACTTGTTAAAAATACAGCATGATACTATGTAACATAATTTGGGCAACCCTAGTGGTAAGTGCTTTTTAAGTTTTTATATCAAGAGATACGCGTAAATGCGTCCGATTAACATCTTAATGTTGCCATAAAGAAAACAAGCTTCAAAATCCAATTACGACAAACTAATAAACATATGCCGCATATAATTAAATAATTAAGATACAGACAGAAATGATTATATTGTAATCTAAACCGGAAACGAACGGAAGCTAAGACTAAACTCAACTATGTAAATAACTAATGTTCCCGAATATTTTACCCTTATCATTGAAACTCACTCTCGAAACTAATTCACACTCGACTCGAAGCTAAAATTTTTTAGTTTGCTTAGTTGTTAGTTATACTGCTAATAGGTTAATGTCTTCATAAAATATTTTTTTAATAAAAACTATCTCTTGCTTCTTGTTTCTGGGATTAATTTACATATAAAATAGAGGACAAACAAACATACAAATCACCTGGTAATTGATTACTACTCGAGGCCTCATCACCAAAACAAGAGTCTGTCCTTTAAGCGGCTTTTATTTCTATACTTGTACTCGTAGTAGGGTACTTATAAGCTCATAGGCGTATAGATGACATAAATTCCAATTAATGAAGGTGTCAGGAGTACCTGATACCATCACCTTCATGGCTATTGTTTATATCAAATTACACTCTTTGTGATGCCGACATCATCACATATTATCACACTACACCCTGGCTGCGGTGTAGTGTGATAACATGTAAATAATTAGGTTCAAAAAGCACCAAGTAGGTTGCTATATTTAATAAGCTATATTCAAATCTGATCAATTTTGATTCATGGTACATGATAGTTTCATAGTTTTGAAATATATTAAAATTATTTTTTTATTATTCGTTCCTATTTTATAATAAGCGGTGACAAAACTGTGAGGATTTTTTATAGACTTATTTTATAGTAGGTATATTGACTTTTATAGTAGGTATGCCATCTGGCAAAATTTGATCAAGATTAATTATTAATTTTGGCGTTAGTTAGATTTAAGTTAAAGTGAAAAAAGAGCTTTATCTTCAATGTTACTTTATTAATTACATATTAGTTTGATTCTGTTAGTTTAAAGATAAAGTTATTATTAACTAAAATATATATATTATAATTATAATTTAGTTTCACCAAAAAAAGCACAGCATAAATTTAATCAACATGTGTGTTAGATATGTATGTATTTTATCGCTCGTAGCGTTGAAATAAAAAAAGCTATAAAAATTATCAGTTGCCGCCTTTTTTGGCGCTTAAATTAGGTTAGTTTTTAATTAGTTTCTTTTACTTTTTATCTGAAAAATTATCGCCAGTAATAAAGTCAGTAATATGATTACTTTTTATATGATTATTTAAAATTATTTATATTTTACATTAAGTAAAATAGTTTATTTATAGTATTGATAAGATTAATAAAACAGTACCTTGAATGCCGGCCTCTGAGAAATATTTATAAAACAAACAGTTTTATCTATAATTAGTTTGGCATAAGAATTATTTATGCATGGTTCTAGAAATATTTTAAAAAAATCTAATTAGTTTACTTATTATTTATTACTTTTTGTAAAAAAAAAACAAAGTATAAGACATTAGAAATAATACACAGACAAATGAAACCTTAACCCACACATGTATACCACTTAGTATACTTGTCAAATGTTACTACATACAAAGGTTATCAAAACACATATAAATATTACGTTTACACACACATATACAGTAATATACTTATTACATGTTACTACATGGAAGCGTTATGGGCTGTTCCATTTACAATTTTAAATAATCCATACTATCATACTAATATTATAAATGTAGAAGTACTCTTGTCTGTATGTTTATCTGTTACAGCCAAGCCTTTGGACCGATTTTGATGATATTTTGATATACATATAGTTTGATTCCCCGATAAGGACATAGGCTACTTTTGATCTCAAAACAAAGTTTGTAGATGGAGGTTGAGCTGGTAATATAATCCAAGTAATCCACAGGAAGAGTCGCGGGCGAGAGCTAGTACTATACATATTTAATATATTGGCGTATCCGCATTATTAATACATTGTAATTCTAAGGGAGATATATCGGAGGCGCCTTTGATTTTGTTTTAGTCAATTAATGTCTTACCGTGAAACACTGTAAAACGACTCAAGTCGCTCGCCCCGCCCTGTACCTACAGACACGCGCACATTACTAATTAATATATATATTCATTTTAATTATCATTATTATTTTTTTAGTTTCATTTAGTTCTTTAATTTAGTAGTTACAAGTACGTAAGTGAACGTACATATTTTTTTTAATCTCATACATTTGTTTTTGAATTGGTTTTTTAATAATAGACTTTTTTCATACTTTTTTTTATTATATTTTGTATATTCGTTTTTCTTTAGTTGGGAATCGTCTTAGAATATCGTCTATTTTATTTCATACTGTACTTTTTGGTAAAAATCAATAAGTATCAATAAGTAGGTACTGACAAATAGAAAATAGCAAATCTGCTTCCAACATTAAACATAAATTACTATTACTGTTAGTAATACTTATAAAAATATATTAAATATAAATATAACTTTAGTCCGCGACTGTACTTTACATTTCTCTTTGTACTGAAATCTCGCTAGATAGTAAACTTGGTGTTTCCATACGCGACTGAAGTCACTTTACGACCCGACGATACTCGGTACAGGCAAGTGATTCTTTGTATAGTCGATAACTTTGTTCGCTATAACACGTTATGCTTTATGGGCGTGGTTGTACTTGGAACATGCTAATTTAAATTTGGAATTGGCGCCAATTTCTGTTTAAGCGCTTTCAGTCGCCCGTATTTTCATGTTTTACTGCACAAATTTTTAATTGTAATAATATTATTATTTTCTGATTTGCATGGAAATTTATTTGCTATTGTGAAATAGAAGCTGTAGTTTCAGTGAACGGGAAATCAGATAACAGATTCCCTAGAAAATTTAAGTTTAGAATTCGCATTTATGACTTTTGAAGAAAGAAGGTAAATAATAATATATTTGAAATAATTTACGTCAATTATTTATTTTTTTGAATGCAAAGAAATTTTCATTTCTATATTAATACTAAACAAAGTAACATTTAAATGAAATCATGAAGATCATAGATAATACAACTAAAGTTATGTAAGCATAAACAAGTCAATCTACGAAAATTGTCTATGCATTAAAGTTTATGGGCCGTGTGCTGATAATCGGGAACACCCCTGTAAAGATATTTATGGATAGGAAGATACCGCCCACTTCCTAAAATATGTGTTCCATTTTTAAATTTTATAGCTCAAGAAAAACCGTTAGGAATTTGGTTTACATAGAAATTAAAATTTAAATTGTCTTTTATATTATTAAAATATGCAGTAAAAATATTTATTATTATATAAATTATTATTCTACATTTAAAAAGTTTCCATAATATCAAACGTCAAGCTGTCAACACTTGCATTGTTACGGCGCAGATAAAAAATATCAATTTCCTATTTATTTGTTGTGAAGCGTACATTCATCGAGAAAATTAAACGCGTTCCTCTGATTGGTGTTTGAGATTGTATATAGTTTATAGGACGAGACGAACTTGCAGAGGGTGGACATTTATAAGGTAACAAGTTTTTATTAATAAAACTACTATAAAAAATCGAATCTTTGGTTTGTCAAACCCAGGCAAAGATTCAAAGCCATTCATTCACACACACATTGACAAGTATCTTAATTTGACAAACACACACATTCACAAATAGATAGCATGTTGACGCTAACACATTAAAAATTTCAATCTTAGTTTGTCATACAATAAGCAAAGATATAAAGCCATTCAGCCTACTACCACGCACACACACACATACATGATGTTAACACACTATCGTAACGCATTTGTCTGTGTGGAATCACAGACTATAAAGAACTTAAAAAACAGCAGACAAGCGATTTTCACGTGTTTTTCCAATTTCCACGTCCAGCCATATCACATCCAGTCGACTGACTTGCCGGACATTTTGTTTGTTTTATTGAAAACTCATACGAATGCTTTTAATACCTTTGATTGTTGAACAAATGAAGTTAAAAATGACGTATGAAATGCTTTATATAACTATTTTGTACTCGCGTGTTGCGTGGTAAAAGTTCTTTTACAAGAAACTTATCCACACCCATTTCTTTAAAAATCAAATTTGAAAAACACACAAAACATTATTACAATATATGAAAGATGACTTACGTCAAATATCTTTATTTATTTCCCAAACCAAAGTCTGTCTGTAGAATAAATAACATACAAACGAACAAACTCAACAATAATAAAAATATATAAGATTATATAATAAAAAACTGTATGTGCAGAATTTAGAGACATAAAACGAACAAATATTTTTTCTTACACACATGTATTATTCTGTCTGAGAAAGAGATATAGATATGTGTAAAAAATATAAAATTTACAATTACAATGTAAGTGACAGTACAATTACAATAAAAATGAAAAAAAATATATAAGCAAAAAAAAAAATAAAGAACTTACCGACGTTAAATGTACCAAGATTATCTTTAACAGTTATCCTTCATTTTTCAATAAGTGTCTGTATGTATGTATGTAAGTGTGTATGTATGCATGAGTCCCATAAGCCATTAGCTCCCTAAACCAACACGCCACGCGATAAATAGCTGTAATTCAGGAATATCACATTTCGCGATAATACCAGACACGCGCCATCACTGAAGAGTTGGGACAGATGGGTCAGAATTAGTATTGATGTTTGTACCTACGTGTTTAAAAGTATTGAAAGCACAATTATTTATTTTGTATTTTTTTTTAATTCGTCAAAGAAATAGATCTTGAAAAATACATTTTTTTTATTTGTTGTAGGGTAGTTGTAGGTAAACTTTCTTAAATGTATTTTTTTTACTATGCCATAATTAACCGAATATATAAACCAATAATACTAACTAAATGACTAAACTGAAACTCAATCACACATGTAGGTACAGACTGCGAGGGTGACTCCTCTGCTCTCTTCTCTTCTCCGCTCTTTGCCCCAACCCTCGTTACTGCTACCCTTGTAAAAGTCAGCATGAATACAGCTAATCTTTATCACAGAGGGTTAGAGTGAATCAATTACAGATAAGCAAATATCCATTGTCGCCATTGAATCCGTTTGTTAGAGGAAATTGACTTTCAGATACCGATCCGTCATGAGCTAAGTTATTATAAACTTAATTATCTCTATTGTTTAATTTCGTGTGAATTTTTGTTATTACGTTTCATCTCAACTCATTCTGATTCCGTGATGGGGATGTGGTATCATTTTTAATTTAATTCTAATAAAGCATTATTTGATGGGAATATTATTTTCTTTGTAATAATATACATAAAATACACAAGAAAAGATCTAAAAAATATATGTCTTACATTTAGTTATATCAAAGTATCATATATTTCTTATACATATATATAAAATTACAGACACAGAAGCTAGTATGTAAAATAAAAAACTTATAATGCGCAATAAAATTACGATAGCTCACAGCTAAATGTAATACAAACAGAATTCGTCAATAAATACTAAGCCCGCGGCGAGCAAACTATTGACTTTTCACACAACAGATTAAGGCATTCCACACACAATTAACTTATACCACCCACACAAATGAAATTACAATTTATTAGCCTTTTATTTATTCCTATGAAAGAAACACGAAAGTATTGCGTTTACAAATATAATATCAACTTTATTACCTAATATAATAGATTTTGATAATAGACAGTAGTTATACAATTTTAACAAAAAATATAAATATAATATATTTTATTATCTAATATATCTCCATCACAATTTTTTTTACAAAAGACTATATTTAATGCAGTGATTTATTTATTGACTATTGTAGTTCAGATTAAATATATAAAAAAAATAAGTTAAGTTAAGTTAAGCAACTTGACTTCAGACATAAAAATCTATAACGTACAACAATACTCGTTATAATAATATTACAATGGAAAAAAATAAAAAAAACGGATAATTGAAAAAAAAAAAAAAACAAAATCCGTTTCATCAAAATCGACCGCAACCGATAAATAAAAAAAAAAGCGAGTAATTAAATGGTGCGTCCGTGGAGTATTTATTGTGAGAATGTTAAACAATTTAAAACCTCGGCTTACTCTTGTAAGCTCATTTGAATTTTTTATTAATAATAGAACGTTTTAATGGACGGCGGTAATAAATGAGGGGATAATGCGTATTGTTGATATTAATATAGTTATGAATTATTCAGTGAGGGGACCGAGGTGTTAGGTTCGAATCCTATCGGTCAAGTTATTGGATTTCCTTGGCTAAGTATAATATATTAATATTTTTGTGGTTATGTGTGTGTGTGTATGTGTGAGTGTGTGTGTGTGTGTGGTGCTTGGTTATTTAATAAATACCAGTTTATTAATATTTCATTTCTTTCTTCAGATTAAAGAAAAATTCTATTTTTTGTCTCATTCTTGTTGTAGGTATCTTAAAACCATGTTGAGTTATTAAGATAAAAGTACGATAAAAAATAAGGATAGTTTTTTTTAATTAAGTAACGAGCGAGATAATATAGTAATTTCAATTTCAATTCATTAAATACATATATTTTTTATGTTTAATAAGATTTTACTAATTGGATACATATTATTTTCGAACAAAAAATACACAAAATGTAGATATAAATAAAACAGTACCTAAAGCTATAAAAATGTATACAAAATTATTAATAAATCATTATTATCAGAGGATTTTCTTCCCAAAAAAAATATATTCCATCCTCCAAAATCATTAAGTCATTGAACCGGTAATGATAAAAGTAACGTATTATATAAAGCTAATATTGACGAAGAGAAATCTGTTCAAGTATTCATACGAGTTTGTTTTCAATATGTCACGGTATTTGTTATTTGTCGTCCGGTTTTTTACTAAGACTGAAATTTGCTTGAGTTTGAACATTTCTGAAAAGTCTATTTATGAATATTATGTATATAAAATGGGTTATTCATTTGCTTTTATGTTTCAGGTATATATATATATGTTTTTATAGATATAATATATAGATATTTTCAAGATGTCGAACCAGTGACCCATCAAATGCAAACAAGAACACATCCTGCGCTGCGTTATGAAAATAAAAACATATATTAAATATATAGTGAAATGGGTTTGTACTAATATCATACAAATAAACTAATTGTTTGTTGGTTTGTCAATAAAATTTAAAACTACTGGATCAATTTTAATAAATCTTTCACTATTAGAAAGCTACATCTAACTTATTGACGTGAGCTGGAAGGGAAGCAATCAGCAGCAGAGGAAGACACTAATACTAATTATGAGCCCAAACTGAAAGAAGAGAGAAAGAGAAAGAGAGAGGGGGATAAGAAGAGTAAAAGAAAGAAAGCACACAATGGACACACACACTACATTCAATATATTGTACGTCAGTGTGTAAATAAATGATGATTACAGGTGAGTGTAATGAGATGAGAGAGATTAGCGACAATGACTTTTACATTATATTATATAATATGAAATAGTCTTTCAGTTGTTCAGCATTTTTTTTCATCAAACATTATATATATATATAAATATATATATTAAAGCAAAAAAAGCTCAGTGCGAAAAGTATATGTGGATATGGAATGGAATAAATGAAAACATATGGAATATGGAATTTATTTATATTTTTTCTCACATCCTTCAAAGGCAACCCAGCATCGTTATTATAAACTGGCCTTCAAATAAACAGAGAACTCTTAATAGCGCATAGAATAAAAATTAAAAATAATAATTATTCAGTAATGCAAAAAAAATGACAACTTCCTTAAATTTATAGTTAAAAGCACTATCGTTCATATAAAATGTTCGTAAAAATAACATTGAGCTAGACTCGTAAATTTATTTGAAAAAATAACAGGAATAATGGAAAAAATACAAATGGAAACTTTTTAATATCCTTATTTTAAAACCTTATTAGAATGAATGCTTCTTATTCAATTAACTTTTATGCTAATTGAGTTATTATTGTTTGTTTTAAGCTGGTAAGTTAATAATTTCACTCGTCACCACCCACTTAGTTGAAAGACGGACTTTTATCGTTTGGAGCTCTAATGCTATCTGCAAATACCAATACCAGGCCCACCAGCGACGGGTTGGGATACCCAATCTGGACAAATAGCAAATAATGTATACGTCATTATATATATATATAAGTATTTAAGAGGATTTTTAATAATATTAGATTTTCATACCATATGAAAACGCAAATAAAAGCTATATTTATGTATTTTGACGTTACAGGACTGAAAAATTAATATTATTCTTAGCATTAATATATTGTTCCTGAAGTGCTTTGATTTTTTTTTTCCGTGTTCAAACAGTCCTGGTGGTGTAGTCAACATGTTCAAATATAAAATTCGCCATCCCTGAGGATGCTGGAGGCTAAGCCAGAGAGAGATCCCTCTGGCTTAGCTTTCTTATGCTGTCGTAAAATTAAATAAAGATAACGTGTGACGAAATAACCCTTTTTGGAGTGTCGTTGTCGGTTACTGTACATCTTTATTTATTACATTAAATAAAGATAAATAGCAATATTTTTTTGAAGTAGGTAGATAAAAAAAATCAATTAATATTGACATATTAAGGTATTATCTCTTCTGCATATTTATGATAATCAAGATAAAATATGTGTAAAGTAAAAAAAATTTGGTCCAGTCCTTTTTCCACCTTAGAGTCTTAAATTTTTTTTAATTCTCATCTTTAAAAATATTTTTTTTACGGACAGACATATTATATTTTAAATTATAATAGTAATTATAAAATATTCAAACGTTATATACTCTGTAAATGATGCCCATACAATCTTTTGCAACATATTTATATTCTAAACATTATAGGGTATAGAGTAAAATAAAACCCTTTGTATAGACCATGTATGTTTAAAAGAAATGTACTAAATTGTAGACTTCTTGTTTTTTAGAAAATTTTTTTTTGTTGTTTCAGTTTTTTTTTCCGTCTCATAATTTGTTTTTTATTTCAATAATACCTTTTTGCAGGTATATGGATATTTCAACATCTATATAAGAATATTCATACCTCGAGAGTATTTATAATTACCCAAATATTTTGTTAAAATGTTAATTTTTAAACACATATATGTTCATGGATACGGTTTTACTTCCCTTAATAGTTTTAATTTTACTGCTGTTTAAACAATAATTGAAGTCTTAAAATGTGCTCAGAGAAAAAATCATTAAAAATATAAAAACTGCCGTATCTAAAGAACGATAGATCTGTGGTAATTCGCCGCCGCTCTATGATAATTGAATACACTGTACAATTTAAAAAAAAAAACAAAAATAGTCCTACAAAGATATAGAAACGTCTACTTATGATTCAATACCGATGCATGACAATACCGTCTTTCAAAAAGCGATACAATAAATTCAATTTCAATATAGACAAAGAAATACGTTTATATTTCGATAAAAGGCGTCTGAAAACAAGCTTATTTCTGTCTGTATATACATGTATTCATATCATAAATACTTAGACATCGGATCGTAAATATAACAAACAAAGCGGTACACACGTACAAAATGAGCCTACATCTCTTAATGATATGTAGATTCCCTGCATTAGTTACATGGCTGTGTTCTCGGTCGAAACAACTCGCGAACTGGACAGTCTTCATTACGGCATTAAATTCAAAAACAGTACAAGCCAAATTGATCTTTATGTTTATAATAAAGAGACTAAATTTGCTCGATATATTTTTATAGTTATAATCTTTTGGAACGCACGTTATCCAACTCATTAAACAAGACATAATTTAAGTTCAATTATTTTTGCTAGATGATTTTAAATTGAATCCACTTGTAATAAGTATCAATTTGCAACGAGTGCTTTTATAAAGCATGCTGCGTTTCTGATTTTACACTGAAACGTCGTGCAGCGGGATCGTCATTGAAAATTAAGCTTTACAACACACTGTTAAGGTACAATTTCGTATTGATATCTAAAATTGAGACGTTAGAAATCCCCGAGCGGCTATTACCGTGTTCTCTTAACAAATGCTGCGTTGAGAGTAAGATGTAACTTTGTACGGGCGTGCATAAATAAAGTTCGAGGAGTATTATTTTAATACGGACCCCAGGTGGGCGGGGACCCATCGTATATCATCTACAACAATTATTAAATTATATTTTTCGTTGACATTAAGTAATTGTTTTGGTTGGTCATAACTGATCCAAGGAATTAATGTTCGACTTTAAATACCTTTGACTGGAATTTTGTTTGATTGTTCTTTTTTTTTTGATTTATTGATCTCTATTCCAATATTGACGTCTATTTTTCGTCTATTTTTTTATTGTGACTTAAAAAGTCGTTAGCTTTAAATAAAATAATATTATTGACAATATTTTTTATTAATGTAAGCTATGGAAATTTTAATAAATGATAAATCTAAGTATATTTCAATAAGAAACAATAAAAATATTCACACTAATAGGCGATAATTAGTTACATAGCTTTGACGGAACAAACAGACAGTTAGAAATGTTTAGACGCGCCATTTATTATGTTTCACGAGTAATGAATCATACTTGTTAAGTATACGTACCTATCTCTATTTCATAGTTTCTAAGTTTATTTAACTTGTGATAATTCGTGGAAATGGAAAATAATACCCAAATTAAAGAAAACTTTCATTTTATATAAAGAAATTTTATTGGAAATAAAATATAATGACAATAGAGCCGTTTATACAAATATTTCTCAAAAATAAATGTTTTAATTTGGCCGATGATATAACAAAAAATTATGAATTTCAATCTTAATTGTGAATCTATCCATTTGTGTAAAATGCATCAAAATTTGTATACACATAGACAAGGAGATTTTTTAAAAGTATGTATTGATTATTTATGAAGGAAATTTTAGTATGTGAACGAACCGACGGCAATGGTCTAAAGTGTTTTCCATTTATATATATATATAGAGCTAGTTTAAATGACCTGGCTTAAGAGCTTTTTATATACTAATAATAATAACGACCAAAGCAATTATGCTATGTATGTATATTAGAGAATTATACAATTATATTAGAGAATGTTTTTAATACATTTGTCATTATTACATTCTAAAAAGGTCAACTAAGAAATCACCTTTCTACCTACAAGCTTAGAATCGCCTACAGCTAAACTTCCAATTTTGAAAGGTATGGAGCTAAAACCACCACGCTGTTTTTAAACGTTTTTGTGGGTAACATTTTATAGCATTTTTTTTTAATTGGAATTAAATACATAAATTTAAAGGCAATTATTATCGATATTTTATAACACAACTTAGTTGTATTTAGAGATATTATCTTATGCAGGTTGCACACTGCATCTCTTATATTGAATAAAGCATTTACAATACTCCCTTTAACTTTATATTTCCTGCTAACTATAGCCAGCAATCAGCACGCTGTATCTTACAGATATAGGACTGTACTTCACTTGAAGCTATAACATTTTTATCGCTTTTGATTCATGTATAACATACTTATATATTTTTGTTTGCAAGGTTCGGGTGTATTGTACCTTGTGTGTATTGTATCTCAAATATATTTATATAAACATACATTCATAGTTTTTTTTATTATATAAGAGCTAGCAAAAAATACATGCTACTCAAAACGACTTCACACCTTACATTAAAGTATTTTTTTACTTGTATTTCTCGTACAGGTGTCTTATTAAATCTATCGCCTAGCTTGAGTTAAATAGCAGGTGCCTAATCTATTCGATTGCAAGCGATAGCTATCTCGGACCGCATTATTGTCTTAATTGATTCGTCCCCCCCCCCCCCCCCTCCCCCACAGAACGGTTTTAGTAACTAATTTTACTCACACTAGGAATTACCTTTGAGTGTGAATGTGATAAGGGAACCAGCGTTAAGTTTTAATTGAATATGAACTTTATCACAGTGTCTTTAAGTTGTTTCTGAGTTGTTGTAGATAATTGTAATAAAGATATCTAGTGCTTATTTGGTTTTTGAATAATTATAGAAAGTCCTAACTTGTATATCATTATATCTAAAGATATAACTTACAAGAGAAAGTATTTTTTTTTTATTATATAATATATCGTTAGACCAATATATAATGTTTTAAGTTGCTTATATAAATAAAAAGATAAAAGATTCGTGCACAAGAGACGCGACGAAAGCGCGGTGTTTGTCAAAAATTTAAATCCTCCGAAATAAATTTTGTATAATTTACGAGGTTATTGTCAAGCGATGTGTTGGACGGACAGACAGACTATTGTACGGTTTGAGTCTTATTTGTTGTATATATAAGTAGGAGAGTATCTCGAATATTCTATATACAAAATACATTTTTATCTCTATGTATCAACGGACAATTTAATTAAATATCTTTCTTTATACTGGTCATACTCAAGATTAAGATATGGACTGCGCGTGCGCAGTATTAATAAAAACCTGTCCACAGCTTGCTTTATAATAACCAGACCACAAAAACTGAACTTACAATAATAATAACATAAAAATAGTTTAATAATATTGTTGTTTTAATCGATTTAAATCCTTATAAGTGATATAAGAGTTAAAAAAAACAATTATTGTGGTTTGTATTTAATTAACTCCATTAGTATGGGATATCGTAACTTATATTAAAAGAAATATATCCATATAAGTAAATGTCGTTTAGACAAAGCCATTACATTATTTAGTTTACTAAGTGCTAGGTCAACTAGTGTACTAATATCGCATTGTTAACAATCTGTTAGTGAGCTAGTGCTGTCATCTGATTGGTAGAGACTCTTACTAGCTATTTTGGAGTCAAATAGTGCTGTATGAATAATAAACTGAGCGCATTTGTCAGATAATTTAATTGTAAACAAATAATTATTATACCAATATTGTGTAAAGACTAATAAAATAATATTATTATAAAAATAATTAATATGTACAGTTGTATGAAACATGAGAAAAACATTATTTTAGTCTATAATACTAATTCGATTAAAACATTTGCCATACATAAAAGTTAATTTAGTGACGGTTAATTGGAAACCTGCAGCTCCAGCGATAGAGTAAATATAAAGCTATTGCATGCTTTTTTTTTATTAGGAAAATCATTTTTATATGCACGTGATATCTGATAGCTAAGGGAGTCTGCTATAATTAGCTTTGTCTGTTATCTAGATTTGGCAATTTGAAATGTTATCTATATAGAGCTGTTTAAACGTCAATTTTAATGACATTGGCAGCTCCATAGCCATTTTGTACAAGTATTTTTAATGTCATATTAATGACAAGAGTTTTCTAGATAATTTACGAGCATTACATACATATTAAAATTAAGCTGTTTTTTGCCTAGTCTTCAGACACTTACATCGCGTCTTCCCGTCAAGACGTTTGTTGTAAAGCAATCGAAACGTCGGGTTCAGTTTAATGTTAATGAGTTTATTATATATATATCCATTAAAAATAGTTTAATTTAAATATTAAATGTAAGTTTCGAAAATGCCTCTTCAAACGTTATAAATAGAGATGTTATTAAGATGGTGATTTAATATTTATTCTGAAAATCTTTTGCTTTATATTTTGTAAATGGTATTAACAGCTCTGTATAAATTTGACTAAAACTAAGTTATCCGATTTACAATCACGGCGGGTAGATGCTTGATGAATGGACGTTTTGAATTAATACAAACAGATTAATACAATGATTGGATTATAGGCTTAATTGTGTATCACTTAGCGCTCATTTTGGTTTAACACAAATTATATTTGCAAATGTTTGTCGTGTGAAAAGCGATTTGGAAGCTATTTTTTTTATTTTATTATTGTTATTATTAAATGCTAGCTTGAAGATATTTGCGAGCTATTAAATGAATTCATAACATGATAAGCTTATATACATTGAAAACTTTTTATTCAATAATTAGGTATGTTACATTTTAAACCAAATATTTTATTAAAAGGTGCTACCATACAATAAATCATTAAAAAACAGATCATTGTTTTTTTTAATTATTACTAAAATAATACAACGAAAAACAAAATAATTACTAAAAAAGAAAATATCGTATTAGAAAATTAACATAACTTCGGGTTTAATACACCAGAAGCGCAATGCTTTAAAAAAACATAGCTTCGTATATCTATAGCCTCTCTAGCATTGTGCAATGGCCTTAATCCCTAGACACGTGACAACTGATTACTCCAAACATTTAGCCCTTTGTATTTTAAATGCTCCAATCGTTTGTGAATGATTTATTGACGTAAATACTGATTGCATCTTAAGGGTTGATTACAACTGAGATGTATGATAAATATTAAATTAGTGAAAACAGCTGTGGAGATTTATATAGAGGACAGAAATAATTATAATAAGCTCTAATAATAATTAAGTAAAAGAAACAATTTAAATACTTTTTTTAGGGAACCAGAATTAGCAGACAGACAGACACTCAAACTCGACAAGGATCCGTTTATTAAAAAACTGTTATGTGTGTGAATTGAACCCACGAACTTTCGTGCTAGGGTACTTACTGAACCATAGGGTTACATCTTTGACGCGCTTATTTTAAGCTTGTCAGCTGTTTGTTCTAATACTACAGATAATGGAAAATCTCATAAAATATATGTCTAGTATAAGTAGGTTAGAAATCGTAGTTGCTTTTACTGGATGATCTTGTTACTGTTCTAATTAATGATATGTTAGTGGTACCACATTCTTCCAGAACATATTATATATATATATACTGTATATATACTGTAGCTCTACATTTGGGTTGGTGAATTAGTTGGTAAGAGATTGGTGAGAGATCCCTTTCTCATAATTTTGTGTTGCAAATTTCCAAAGACGTTGGCACCACTTATTTGGACTTGGACTGTACGCTCATCTGTTTGTCAAGTCAAGTAAAAAATATGAATCAGTATTCTTATTACTTGAAATTTGAGTCAGTGTTAAAATAATGTATTACTGTGTCGAAATTTCATTATCAAGTTATTTAAATTATTTTCCGTATACAATGTATATTAAATATTATAATCCTAGCCATAAAAAGGGCAGTGAAAATTAAACAGGTTATTAGTTGAAAATTACCGCCAACGGGATAAAGTGTCCCCGGCAATAAAGACTGCGACACAGATATATGCAACTAGATATGGCTTGAAAAAATCAAAATTAATAATAATAAAAGTTTTATTACTTCAAAATATTAGTGGATACTTTTATCTTAAAATATAGACAAATATTATCATTTTGTAACTCCTTTTTGATACACTGACTAGTGAGAATATGTATTTGAAAATAAAAAAAAACAATGAGAAAAGATATCGGAATTTCACACCAAATAAAATATATATATATTTTTTTGATAAGTTTTTTATACAAAATGGTTCATTTAAAAAAAACTACCCTAAGCTCGAGATGCTTACGGATTGGATATTTTTAGAATGTATTTTGAATATAAATTAAAGTATCGTTTCCAAATATTAGTTATACGTGTACAAGCGGTATATAGGGGTCGTGGGGGCTATATCTACGCCCCAATGGGGTGGGGATGGGGTCCAACGAGGGCGGCCTTAATTACCGCCGCTTTTATAGTTTTAATGAGTTCATTTTGGACCTGGCCTAACAAGCGAATACCTATTTAAACCAATTTTGAAATTAATATTCAAAGTGATGTCAAGTTGCTTTTGTCGACGTTTTGTATTATCGATATTATGGAGAAACTGAACTTTATGGTAAGAGTTTATTGAAGTATTGGTAATGCAATATTTAGTTATAAAATATTTATTTTAATTAAACGGAAAACCAAACTATAGTTAAAAATTATGCGCACTACAATACATAACTACATATAAATAAAAAGGAAAAAATGTATTTCCGTAAAAATATCTCACTAATTAAATATAACTGAAACTAACTCTAAATCAGAAATTTTATATTTTAAATACGTTATTACCAATAAGTTTCTTATTGAATATACCATAAACATACGTAGGTATATATATTTATAATACAATAATTATATTTAATTTTATCGACACCACCCCGTCCCTATTATGTTTATCAGCACGCTCGCGGTCTTCTCTACTATTTTGTCGATATTAATTAAAAAGGGGTCCGTTACAAGTTAATATTAAAGAAAATTAAGCAATCTCTGCCCTCAAACTTCGTAATGAATTTTCTCTTTAACAAGAGCTGTCTCATGAAATAAGTTTTGATGATTCTTCTTGTTCATTTAAAGCATTATTTCCAAAACTTTTCTTATCATATTTATAAGAAAATATAAATAATTACTTGTTTAGTTGTATATTAAATATTTTTGCATTACGTAATATTAAAACTTCTAAATGATTCTTGTAGTTAATTGTTTGTAACTCGCTTACCCGCTGGCTTGACTAGTATACCACATTTTTTGAAGACTGGCAAGATAATATTATACCTATGTATCTTACAGTATGAGAGCTGGTTGTCCAAAATCCTCCACTCTCTCTCTACATATCCTAGCCCTGGAGGGAGCCAACAAAACTTGACGTATCCACATTACAGATGACCAACCGGGACCTTCACAATCGTGTGTTTGTTTGCCTCACTACAAACATACTAACTACAAAACTAAAATATTAATAATATCTGTAAAAGAAAAAGACAACCACCAATATAATCAATGAACTATAATTCGTTTCCAATATTATCATAACCATATAATGGAGATTATGGGTAATATCACCCCCCACTGGTCGGAGGGTTTAAAGGGGGAGGTGGAGGGGGGGGGGCAATTATCGCCCTATTAAGTAGTTTGAAAGCGCGCTGTGGCTTTGGTATATCGTATATGTAGTGCGGCTATAGTTTTCAATGGTTTGTTCTTAATTGGTTTGTTGAAATATAAACTTATATATGTGTGTGTGTATGTGTGTGAGAGAGACAGAGATATAAGTGTAAATCTGTATAAAATATCTTAGTCTAACTTTGTAAGTAAGTTATTCCATGGAACCTATAATCTATTATCGTGGGTAGAATCAATAAATTCAAATGCCTTACCAAGTTAAGAGATACATTTTTTTCTTTTTCCGTTTAAATCGTAAAAATTCCTCACATTTCTACTTACGAGCCACTTTAAATCAATATTCAAAAACAAATAAACAGACTGAGAGAGCAAATGAAGTTATAACAATGGGATGGCGGGTAGTCGAAGAACATCACATAACTTGATATTATCACGCGGTTATCGACTCTATTTCTATGTGATAAGGTTGATATTATGTAAACGTAATTATCTCGTATGAAAATCTGTTTTGCATATCTGTACTTTTTAGTCTTACCGCATTGTAGAGTCGTGATATAGAAGTTGAAAGATTACTACCAACTGTTAAAAATAGTGTGTAAAAAGTTCATAAGTGTTTAAACGCCGTGAGTAAAAAAGAATTTAAAAAATCAAAATATAAAAAAAACATATATTTATATAAAATTCAATTTATCTACCAGACCAACAGATTGCTGCTGAAAATCGGTACTGAGTTAATTTGCTTTTAATTATTAATATGATAATCCGTTGCTTTTTTTTATCTCCAACTGAGGTTAATTGCAATCTGGGATCGTAGATCGATTATTGATTTCGATCATAAATTACTTTAATGGTTATGCAGTCATTATGTTTTATTTTACCAGTAGCAGTTAACTCTGACGTCATGGCGTTTGTAACAATTCCGAAATATCGGAAATATAAAAACAAATAATAAAGAAATTTATAATAAATATAATAATAAAACATGAATATTGTTATTTGAATGAAATTAATTATAATATTAAATTAAATGTTATAATTTATTATTTATTAATACTGTTAAATTTCTATTCGTTATTCTTAGTTAAATATCAAGTTAAATATACTTAGCTTATAGCATTAATTACCTATCATCAAATTAAACATAACCTACTACTGTAAAGTTCATTCAGAATTAAATACCAAATACTAACATAATTGGTTATTAAAAGGCATTTTTAACCAAACATTGTAAGTGAATAAATATTAATTAACAAGTATAGGGATAAAAGATGAAAACGTTAAGTATATGAGACCTAATTTTAACAACTTTAGTAATCTATTTTTTAAACATCAAGGATCAAGATTCAACAACTGTTTAGTAATTTGTATATTATATATTGAACAAATAAAATTTAATAAACAAATAAAGAAGATAAAAGAAAAAATATTAAGAATCAAACAACTGTTTAATATTATCACAGGTGATTAATATTAATAATAAATATTAGTAAATATTAAGTGTATATAAAGTACATAAAGGTCTGAGGTCCCGTGGAGATGAAATTGAGTCTGAATTGACCCCCCGCGGAGAACCCACTACCACTTAGAGTATTTCACTAAAATATCGCGTATAGTAATTTGCACGTTCAGTAAATGTTAGCCATTATTTTATTTAATATATATTATATTATATTTATTTTGTCATCTATTATTTTTATATATACAGATTTTGTTTGTTTTCTTATTTGGTAAGTTGTTTGCTAATATGCTTTTTTATATAATATTTGCTTGTGTGTAAGCAATAAATATTTTTTTTTAAATATATAATTAATTTTGTATGTTTTGTTTGTATTTCATAGTCTAAAATGAGTAAAGTAATGAGTTTTATATAGTAAGTTTCAAAATTATATAATATTTCTTTTAACCAAACGAAGAATTTCTACATCTAATTGCATCACAATCGGTTCAGCATTTGATTTAGTTAAATTCAAGTATATAAGACAACTGAAGGCATATACAAACAAACCAAAATATTATAAACAGTTAACATTTCAATATTTAACCATATTTTTTTTTTATGGGATTGGGTGACAAACAGAAAGTCGTGACACCATTGACCCCAAACACTAATGAGCTGATACGCTACCACTCTTAATAGGGGTGCATAAGACTGGGATATGAAAAGTGTAAGGGAGGGGATAAACTAATAAAACCTTGATAAACTTTTACTATATAAAAAAAAGATTTTTTTTTTGTATAAGAATATTGGTACCTTTCACGAAAGATCTTATAAAATACTTACAAACGATTGAATAATGACTGTTAATAAAAAAAATAATTAGGATTAATGAATTTTGATACTTTATAAAAACAGTATCAATCATATTACTATAATGTGAAGTGTCAAGTGAAATCGGGGTTATTTAATTGCCAACAAAATTGCATCACCAATGAAATATATGATGGCTTATACTCAAAACGTTATTTGATATTAATTTGATTTTGAATCTTATGCCCCCGTGATAAGGGTCACGTGTTGGTGTTCTTAATAAATTGGTTATGATTGTAAGAGGCATATCATCATATTTGAAACGCGTGCCGTGACTCGGCATATTCTATCAAAGGACGCCGGACCACCAATGAGTCTTAGAAATAATAGTGACGATAGATGGAATTATCGATATTTATTTACTATAGAAAAACTATTATAAAAAATATATATACAAATAATCATTTTAGTCATATGTTTTTGGCAGTGTATGATTTTGAGATTTATTTCTTAAATTTAGGCTGAAATTGTGTTACAAAAAAAAAACCAATGAAATGTTCAGATTCTCAGATTTTTGTTACAGAAAAATTTATTCAATGAATCTATAGATTTATTGAATAAAAAATAGCATTAACAGTATTAAATAATATAAAACCCTTTTTTTTCTCAAAAATAACCGATTACCAATATAGCCCATGCACTGAAAATAAATCGATATAAAGTATCAACACAAAGATACATCACTGGCGGTCACTAAAAAGCGTTCTCAAGAGGCACAATCAACACACATTGAAAACGTCTTTGTAGCCAGAGTGATTTATTGATTGCGTCTCTGTCAACACGGCTGGCACTTTACACCGATACTGAATACTTCATTTGATCCGGATTTTTATCGATAATAAAACCGATTATGAGTCACATCACTCGTTAAGTGTATTTAGTGTACAAATGACCTGAGCTTGTCGGTTCTTTAGCGTTTGATTGAGATCTTTGAATATAGAATGTTGTGTTACTTTAATGGTTGCTTTTTATATTCAATATGGCATTGCAATTTATGGAATGCGACACACACATACACATATTACCACACACACAGACACTTAATAACACACATTAAAATACACACAAACAATAATTATCACACACACAGATACACCTTAGACAGTTCATAACTTTGTCTTTAAAATGTCAATGGGGTAATTATTTCAAAATGGTGGCAAAAATATGTGTATTAACTTTTCTTTGATAATATCTTATTTGCTAAACGTGATAATTATATCTTGTAAATATTGTTAGTGTTTTTTAATTTATAATGAGCATAATTTGTTTCATGTTGTTTTTTTTATTTATCACAATCATTTTGATTAATTATGTTACATTTTAAGTTTTTATACATCCATTATAAATATGAATAGTCTTGATATATACATATATATTTTTAATATTTTCTAACTTTCGTTGAGTATATAAACCAACCTTTAATTTTGCTAAATAATCTATATTAATATAATTCAGAGGTATAGTTTGAATGTATAAGAGATAATCTTAGTCTTTTAATTAAATGGCTGTGTGTGGGTAACCAATTTATAAAGTATAATGGCACAAAATGCTTGTCTATCAAACACTTCAGGCTGTAGTACAGGCGGACAGAGTCGGGCGCAACAACTGGTAAATAATAATACATACACTGTCAATTTAAGCCATTTTGGTTCTAAAATTTTATAAATAACTAAAGCCTCTTCTAGCTATGATTTATCTCGACAAGACTACCTATAATATTGTATGAATATAACCAAAATCGGTCAAGCCATTTAAACGTTGTATAATCACAAACAGACGGATGGTTTTACATATCATATATGTAATGTAAGTAATGTATATTTTTTTGGTTTTTAAGATATTTCATCAATTATTTTCTAACAATAGTAAATAACATTTTTATTATTTGTGTGTAATAGTTATTTAGACTATGATTTGACTTTTTTTAATGGCAATTGACCTTTTGATATAGAACTTAAATATAAGTAAATAAAGTTGTAATATATATATATACATATATATACAGAGCGTAAAAACAATAAGAAAAATACAGTTGACAAAAGAAAAACATGGAAGCATTTCTTAAAAATGCCATTTTTTAAAAAAAAATACATATAAAAAAAATATTCCATGAGAAATAAATAAGGCAGTATTTAACACATCGAAGGTAATAAAAATATAATGTACAGGTGTAAGGAGTGTAGTTATTATACAATACAATAACTTGTCAATTTACTTGATCCATCATTTCACGGATTAAATTTGTCTCTCAATGTAAACCCTTGGAACCTTTTGTTGGTTAATGCGAAAATTATTGACTTCTCATTGTCAAAAGTGAATTCCATTTTATACAATATTTTTCACTTCCACGCCTGATAATAAAGTGGTGTAAGTCTAAAAATTTATAAATTTTAACAATTAATTTATTATTTACTAAAAAAAAAAATATTGTAATGTCAATAACAAAAGTCAATAACAAAAATATTAACAGTTTTGTTTTGTAAATAAGTTTCATCATAGATATTTATAAAATACAGAAAAACAAATGGAAATTGTATGAAAGATATCATTTTAAAAGAAAGTCAAACCTGAAAATTAAATTTAGACAATGCCGATAACAATAGCGCCATAAATATATAACCTATCATTTCATTCATCATAAAGAGAATAACTGTAAATTAATCGAAATTACATTAAAAAAAGTAATGATAAATGAACATTCGAGACTTACACCATAGTCACTGAGGTGCAATTTAACAAAAGTGCGATTTTCTATTGTTTAAAAGTAAACCCATGTTTGTTTGAGTGACGGCTCACGGGTGGGTGGCTGGTCACAATGAACCAATCAGAGACAATGACCATCAACTGTCACTCGCTACAAACACATGTATTGCAAATTTAGATCCGCTCAGTATTATTGTAATTGCAAAATACCTTCAAGGTGTGGGTCTCAGTACCCACCCGCTCTTCCGGTGACGCTGTAACAGCCAATAGGGCTAACAGCAGAGACATGACAAAAAAAAAAAAAAAAAAAATACCTTCAAATTTTTGTCCGACAGTCCAAGCTTCCCTCCATTAGCGGCGTTCTAAGCCGCGGTCCGAGCCTCACATGAGGCGCCCTTAGAACGTGCGTTCCCCTGGGGCCCTTCAGGCCCCCGTCCCCCTTTTTCCCGGGAGGCCCTTCAGGTCCTCCCATCCCCCCCCAGGGTGGGTCTCAGTACCCACCCGCTCTTCCGGTGACGCTGTAACAGCCAATAGGGCTAACAGCAGAAACATGACAAAAAAAAAAAAAAAAAAAAAAAAAAACCTTCAAATTTAATGTTAATATATTTTGTATATTGGACTATAATTTTTTGGTTAATATTATTATTTATTTATTTTTATTAAAATATTATGTTATCATTAATATAACAATTTATTAAAAGTTAAAATTAACGCTTTTAAATAATTTCACACATTATTTGCATTCATGAAACTAACGCCCATCCTTACCTTTAAGTGTCTATTCAAAAATAAATTATAATTCCTTCATTGAAGAGTTACGATGTACAAGACATTTAATAAAGGATGCCCGCTGTTGGGCGCTAAGTCAATTATATTAACAAAGGACTCAAAATGGACTTACACTGCTTTGTCAAGGTGTAATAATCCAACAGACGGATAATATTTTTAATTCTATTAGTGTGAAATCAGTACTTTTGTGTTATTTTTTTTGCAATATTGAGAATCCAAACACTTTAAAATCTCACTAGTTCTTAAGTCTAAAAATAATAAAAAAAAACATGTAAAACGGTTTATTTGTAGTACTTTTGGGTTTGTTGTAATGTTAAGAGAGAGACCAAGCACTTTAAAACAAACTAAAAACAATAAATGTCTACCAATCAAGCAGGCAATTTATTTATTTTATTTGTTAAATATTCTCTGGTATCTTTCAAAATACATAAATCAAACCAATCGCAGCTCAATCCAAATATTAACATAATGAATATTTATACAATAGCACTTAACGGACGTTTTACGATAATTGTACGACGTATAGTTTATTTTTAAGCACCTTTAAAATATTCCACTAACCCTGGTCCGAGTTTCGATAAAACGAAACGTTAATAGTTTTCGAGCAGTCACGACGCGTTTGTGCATACTAAAAATTTTAACCAAATAACAACCAAACACAGCCAAGAACTCGAATTGCTCGAAAACTATCAACGTTTCGTACTATTTAAACTCTTACTAGGCCTGTCTTGGTATCAATCTGGGCTTTTATTAATATTTTCAGCCAATCACAAGCAATCATATTTGTGGGAGGTATTTTCTTATAAATATTTAAATATTTTAGTATCAAAGAATTTATGCTTTCTAATAAATATTTTTAAAAGCTATGTATCTATTACATTACATATTAAGATTTATTAATAATTCACTGGGAATATATTTTTCTATGAATATGTTGTCAAAGTAAAATGTCACTAAGAATGAACTCAATATGTACATCTTGAAATGTTTGAAGCAGTCAGACACGTAGTTTTATATATATTTATATTAGCAGTGATGATTGTGTATGTTCTGAAGATGTGGACTGTATGACATAATACTTATATACATGTATATATTATATATAGTCGTGTGTGTGTGTGTGTATGTATATATAAGATATAGATGTAGTGTGTAATGCTGATATGTCTAATTCCATCAGAAGTCTTGCAAGTAGAGCCTGAGTCATTTAATTGCAATTAATTTGTGGATTTTGACTATTAGAGTAATAACGGAAGTACCACCATGAGTGAGTGAGAGATCCGCACCAGCTTTCTCTCTCTGTGTATCTTGTCTCCTCTATCACCCTTTCTTAAGGGGGTAAAATATATGTATCTCTTCATTTCCTTATGTCTAGAGACGACTGCATTTTCTATCATCAGGGGAATTTTTAGCTCGTTTTGAGACCATGTTTTAGAAACAGATACATCAGTCGATAAGAAATTAAAAAATATATACCCAATAAAACATTTAGAAATGATTGATTGCGAACGAAACCGCGCGCAACAACTAGTAACAAAAAATAAACTACTTTGATATGAAAGCGGCAAAAAGTAAAGTTGGCTCAGTAAAGTGACATGTAAGAATTTGTTTATTTAATTTGTCTATTTTCCTAATTAATGAGGCGTCCAAAGTAAAGATATAACCTCACTAAAGGCCTGGAGTAGTGGAACAGGTTTGTGCTGTCTGGTAGAGCCACTTTTTATTTGGTTACATTAAACACTCCGTCTCTCTCTAACTTTAGGTTTGATAACCTGTCTCTGTCACTCGTAATTAACACTATAGCCATCGCAGAAATTAGTTAAGACCTGCCCTGCTTTCTGAAGTTGTCAAGGTGCAGGTGATTTTTTTCTTTTTCTTTACAAGGTATATAAACTCTTTTATTGAGTTCATATTAAGGTAAAGGTGCAAAAAGGTTTTAATGATATTTATTTTGGATAATATTATTTTATCTAAATTATATAACTCTGTGTCTCTATGTCATTGGAAATGTCAGCCGTTTTACAATAAAACATATCTGTCAAAAATAATTAAAGCTAAAATTAATCATTAAATTAAAAAAATAAATATATAAATTGAAATAAAATTGTAATTAAATTTTCTTAATAACCACAGAGCTATATATAGTATGGAACTGTCAACTCGCAAACGGCAACTGGAAAGCGATTCCGAATTTAAATTTGTTACGACGATAACCAGCCGTCAGTTGACCGCTGGTTATCGGCTATTAAATTAAACTGACTAAAAATTGCTGGGCGTTCCTCTTATTATGGTTCCGTATAAATAGAGAAGATTTTTTTAAAATAATTTGTATAAAAAAAATACATTTTTATACATGCTTTTAATTACATTTAAATTAATATTACTTATTGTATGTACTTTTTTTTATGGCGTTTTAAATTCAAAGATGATTCCATTACCAGCAGAACCCTAATAAATAAGAATAACAAACAGTAGTGTTATCGCTAAATTATTCCATAAAACGTTAATTGTCTGCAGTAAATGCAATTAAAATTAAAAGTATTAAACTCATTATAATCTGTAGGTCAGGGTGATTATGTAAATATTGTATTATAAATGTTCAGTATCGACTGATAAGAAACACGAACTTTAACTGTGAAACCTTTCAAAAATCCACAAACTAATAACGTCAAATA
The DNA here is from genome assembly GCA_963555665.1 of Dircenna loreta. NCBI lineage: Eukaryota > Metazoa > Arthropoda > Insecta > Lepidoptera > Nymphalidae > Dircenna > Dircenna loreta. The sequence goes on along the minus strand of OY743099.1, from coordinate 10,196,201 downwards.
ATTGTAAATAGTAAAGTCATTTTGAAAAAAGGTTTCAAACCTCTGCAAAATAATAATGTTTTAATGTTTTTTTAACGTACATTTTTTCTTATTTTTATATCCAAATTATGTGGTAATATTTCTCTTATTAATTCCATATAAGTTATACATATTATAATTTTTTAAACATATTATTAATAATGACCATATAAAGTTATATTTAAAAAAAGCAAATTGGAGTAATTAAAAAAATGGCAAGAACGACTTGAATTAAATTAAAAAAAAAAACAAAAATCAAGACAAGAAACGAACAAAACGAGACATCAATTATAATTGCCATATTAACGATTAAAAAACTCCAATTAAATAAAAACATAAGAAATAATAAACTGATAGGTTTATGGCCTGACCCCGACCCGCTTATCTTTAAATAAAGCTATATAAAAACTGTGTGACTTTATGAATTTCTCTGCAGCCTAATTGTTATGTCGACTGTGTGTGAGATAACCCCGGATTGAAGAGCTTGTGATGTATAGAGGTGATAGATTTTGTATTACGTAATTTGTTTAAAAGATATAAGTATATATAATATTCGCCAGATGCCGCTTGTGACGTCAGTTACTAAGTAATTATTAAATTTAGTCATGTATATTATTTATTTACATATAAAAATCAACTTAGCTATAAATTATATATATATATATTATATTTTATGTTATATATATAATTTAAGTTTATATGTTTACATATATATATATATATTTCTTACAACGCAGAACTGCTTCTACATGATTTGGACTCGACATACTACTTTCACATTTTATAACAGATTTAATAATAAAAACTATCAACAGTCATATATACGTACATACTTGTATAACAAATATATATAAATATATAAATAACAAATCGCCTCTATCACTATTCCCAGCTCTATCAATCCTCTGATACACACGTTTCGTAGAAGGTCGATATTTGATACTGTTATCGTGAAGGCGCTGGCCGGTCTGAGGCAATTTTGATAATTGTTTAATTTATTAGCAACGTAGACCCTAATTATCCCGCTACCTCACTTTGATTCAACCTCACCGGTAGTTGTGCCTTATCTCTTAATGGCGTACATTTTTAAGCTCCGTCATTTGGAATGTCGTTATATTTTAAAATTGGAATCCGATTGGTGATTATTTTTATTATTTTCAAGTTACGAACTAATTGTTTAATTATTTTATTTACGATATTTGTCCTTGTCTGAATATTTAATATTCTGTTTATATACAAATATCCGTCATAGGTTTGTCACAGTGTAATAATATCTCGGCGTTATGATGTCTAACATTAATCCGAGTAGAAAATACCTTATTTTGCATTAGAAATATATGGAAATATATTAAAAATAAGCCATAAATTAGAATAATTTACATTAAAATCTCAAATTTCTTACAAATTGGTCCCAAATGTAGTTTACAGTTCATTAACTCGGGAGAACTTATAATTAAGTTTAATGGATTCAAACTATCTGCTACCAGAAAACGAATAGAGACATAAACAGAAATATAGCTGTGTGATAAAGGTTTATTTAGAATAAAACGTTTTTATATTTGGGTGTTTAGATTATTTTATACTAACTTGGGTTCCAGACTCGGCCTGCGTTTTGATTGCCGCTGTGTAATGACATTTATTGTTTATACCTACTATATTTAGTATATGTTAAATTAAGTAATCAAATATATTTTTTTAATTTATCTGGTAACAACCATATTTGGCTAAAAATATATCATTCATTAGACCTGCGGTCCCTAAGTTATAAGCTCACAAGCGGACAGACACAGAGAAACGTTATTTTTAACATGGACCAACAATATTATTATATTAATGATAACAAGACGGGATATTGATAAGACATTACAATGTATTACTATATATTACCATGTATTACCAAGTATTACCAAATATTACCATGGTATTTTTTTCATATTGTGTCCAAGCCCTTACAAATAACATTTGAAACCTGTTACTTGTTTACATAAATTTATTAACATTTTTATCAAGTTTCTTGAATCAAAGACTGTTCGTAAAAGCTCAATTAAATTAAGAAATATTAAATATATATATATTCGATAAAATAAAATAAAATTCGATCAAAAACAAAAAAAAAAAAACCTTTAATATATTTATATGTATAATAAAAACTCTTTGAACATTTATTTGATAATATAATTAATATATTATAAATTAAATATAAGTGGTTATAAAATAAGAATAAAATATCAGTGGCTACAGAGTGACGTAAAAACGTACGATCACGTTAACCACTCGTAGTTCACGGGCGAGCTCGTAAAATTTTACTATCCCTTTTTATGTTTGTTTGAGGTTCCATATTGGTGACCTGATTGCTACTTCGAAAGCGGGTAAGGCTTCGACCCCAATTAAAGCTATTTAAAAGCTATAAATTTGGTAATGAGCTTGCGTTATTGAAGTTTTATTGTCACATGCGCAATCATTGTTTAATTAACAATTTTATTTCGCAACTGAAATATAAAAACGATTTTATTATTATTGCATATTGTAATCTTACATAAGTACTTTTTTTTTGGGATGAAAAAATAAGAAAGTTTTTTTTAATTTTTAATCCATAAAAATGTAGGCGAAAAATGTAGACGGTCTATCAGATGGTAAGTGGTACATATACCCATGGTCAATTACAATTAAACATGTACAAATGCTTTACCATCCTTGAGAAATAGGAAGGAATGCAGTTTCTTTCAGAGTACAGTGCAATAAAATAGCCTCTATCACCTAAATAATAGCATATAAATGTATAGCTTCAAGATGTTATGTCGTGTATTACGACAATGCCCTTAAAAGCGGTCAGGGCGTCGGCGGTGGCTCAAAGGGGCCGAGTGTAATTATTAAACCTTAGGACGTGCTAAGATTTTCAAATGTAAAGTTTAACCTCTTTTTAATGACGGGAGCTTTATATATTTATTGATTACGTAAAATTAACTAATATATTTATCAATAATATTGATAAAATTCTGTTTGCTGACGTAGATTTGTTCAGAATATAATAATATTTACTTAAAAATAAATATACATTGAAAAAATCAGCAACACGACTCCAACCTGTGACCGCTGGAATACCGTTCCGACGCCCTGCCAACTTAGCCATGGTGTCGGTACGTTATTCCATGAATTTGATATGTAAATTTCACTGTCCGGACGATTTAGTTGATGTTTGTAAGATTTCTATTTTTTTCTTATAATTGTAAGAATAATAATTAAAATAGAACAAAAGTATGAATCTCTTTTAAATTACTCTTTCCGTAAATAGCCAGTAAAATGTCACTGACCTTCGAATAACTTGAAGATCTTTATGTAACTTATATTCAAATTAATGGTGTTGTAGTATACGTTAAAATTATTTCTAACTTGTTCTAAATACTTAAATTCTTATAACTTTACTATTTAAATTCTACCGACGGTAAAATATATTTATATTATATTATTAATTATTGATTAAACTGTCAATAATTTTAAATTAACAAGAGAAAGAAGATATTTGTGATAAGAAATCTTCATTTTCTACATTAAAGTCAGTCTTACCGGTGATGTGTTTGACCTGTATGTTTGTTGATTTGTTCTGGATTAGGGTTTGTTGGTAGATTGGTCTTGACAATTTTATTTTTTGTTACCTCATAACTACTAAACAGATTTGGATAAGCATCGTTAAATCTTGAAATTGTTTTAAAGGTTTTTTTAATGTTTTACTTAGAAAAGTGTTCTTACAAACAATTACTTCTCTAAAGACGAACAAACTCATCATAATTAATTATATTATCAATATGTTAAAGTTCATACATCTCAAGAGCCATCAAATGCAATAGAAATCCAATCATTCATCCCCAGTCATTCATGCGTTCATTCATTCGTCCTGAAAATAGCTTTATCTGTATCACAGGAAGCCATAAACCAGTCACCAGTATCACTCATTGTATCGACATGTTTCTTCACTATATTAGACAATGAAAATACTAATATAATTCAGTATATGCAAAAAATAGATGAAGCTCTAATTTTTTTAAATATATTTAGGTTTAAAATTTAAGGAAAACCATACAAAAATTAAGATACGCCAAAACAGTTACTTTTCCTTGTAATACTGATACGGATCCCTAATTTATAATTCATTGTTTTTTTTCTGTTCGTCTATTTGAAGGTGTGTTTGTTCTCATCAGAAAAAAAAACAAAATGAACAAATTTTGATGCAATATTTCACACTAATAATTAACGTAAATACGTAGTATACATTTAACGCAAGATGTCTCAAAATCATATTAAAACTACGAAATACAAAGCGTACGATATAAAAAATAACATTTATCGACTTTCAACTTGAAATAAAGATGACAAAATGAAAAACAATTCTTTAATTATCATTTATTTACAACAATATTATAAATAATAAAAATATAAATAGTGTTGTAGACACGTTATCTAAATGTGAATTTTACAATAACGTTTATTATAATTATTATGAAGCAATCAATAATATATCATTTATTATTATTGTGATTCTGGAACGGACATGGCATTAACAGATACTTGGAAATTATAAGTTTATTATTATCTTGAATTATTTATGATACTGATAGCGCTTTCTCTTAAATAAACATGTACTGTTGTTCATTCACTTTATTATTTTTTTATTTATTTAATGTTATAATAAAGGTATATACTTTTTTACATAAAAAAGTATATTTAAAATTAGTGAGACACCGTTTTTTCGCAATTTACTAATATAAAATATTTTTTTTTTATTTAAGTAGCTTCGGCACAAAATTGTAAAATTTATGTTTGAAAAGCTTATTTTAATATCAAGTAAATATATAGAATAAATTAATATAATTGATACGAGCAGGGATCTTAATCCAATTATGAAGTTTTTCATACACAAATACTATTGAAACTTTTATATTTTCTATTTAATAAAGTTTTATCAAGAAATCTGATTTAAAAATTAGAAACAAAAAAATCGGTCTAGCCATCTTATGATCTTTCATAGACGCCATTGATTTTTATTTATATAGATTACACAATAAAAGAATGAATGATAAGAACAAATAACAACTAAATCTGTCAGTCAGTAGAGAAGGAGCCAAACACAATTACATTCGATTCGGTCGTTTGATTCAGGAATGGAGTCTGCGGTTGACAGATCACTGAATGTTTCAGCGCTCGCGCGCTCGGATTGCATCTAATGAGCGTTCTATAAAGTGTATATTCACTTGTATGACAATATTCCTGAAAAAAAAACATGTAAAAAAAAATACAAATTTAAATCAACATTTTCAAGAAATAAGAAATTTTTTATTATTGAGAAAAATTACGTTAAGTTTTTTATTTTTTATAACCATTATAAGTTTAAGCATAATATCTAAGCTAATTGAGAAACAAGTAACGGAATAACGGAAATAAAAACAAAGATTAATGAAGTGTACAAACCTCCTTAGTTACAATAATTCAGCGCGTTTCAGTACAAAGCCGGTCCCTGTGGCCTGAAAATTAACAGGCACGGAACATTAACGTGATTAATTCGATCAATTAAGATCAACTGAAATTAATAAGTTATTTTTAATTACATGTAATTTTAAACACACCAAGATCAATTACATTTAAACGACGCGTTCATTACATTTATTTTAAATGAAACGTGAATGTAATTAGTTTGAACGATCGCCGTATTTGTAATTTTAAATGTACTGGGATATTTTTGTTGACTGTTTTTTTATTTTTAAGTTGTTTTTTTTGTCTGGTTATTTTTATGATTTGTGGCATGAGATAATTCACTGGAAACTTTTTCTTTAATCTACACCGAGATCATTTATTGAGATAAAAATGTTGCTTTTTGGTATACAATTATAATGCAAGCAAAGTTTCTGGTAAAAGTAGTAAAAAATAACTGTATTTCTCTTTATACGAAAATTATATTATTATTTTTTAGATTTTAACGGGTAGTCAATATTTAATTAACGGATTTATTTGCATATAATTCAATTTACACTTAGAAAATTAAAATGTAACGCGACGTTGACAGCAAATAGAGATGTAGGTGTCTGCCAGTGAGTCAGTCAATTAGTCATCTATCTCCAACGGTTTCTCAAATTCGGGGCATAGAGTTCAGGATGCACCCAAAACGTACTAACAGTATCGTGAGGTCTCACAGTGCGGTCAGAGACATGGGATTTTACATTGTTCATGAGAGGGAGTTAGTTTCAACCATCTTCTCTTTTAAAATAAGGATATTTTCTGATGTCGATAGCCTCGTTAATCATCCTTGGTATGTGCGGTGCTCCTTAACGAAGATTTAGAAGTTCACTGCTGTTTTCTCGATGTGTATCTGCTGTTACAACTGGCTATTACAGCGTGACCGGGGTTGTGGGTGGCTGCTTAGAACGACCCTTGAAAAGGGGGGAGACTTTAAGAACATCCAGGAGAGCTTACATCCCAAGGAAACCTCATGTGAGGCTCGGATCACGGCTAAGAACCTCGTTGGTAAGGAGGGATACTGGGTTTTGGGAATCTAACGTCCTCCGACGGCAGAACGCTAGAGCAACGTGCGGTAGAGGGGAGGAGCCTTCGCTGGCAAAGACACTGTGTGTGTGAATGATATGTATATGTGTGTGTAAGTGATGTCCATCTTGTGTAATGCCTTCGCGGATCTCGTTTACTAGCACGATAGCGTCGTCGGGGTCTGCGATTATTGACTTGGATCTTCATAAACTGCACTTACAATGCCACCAGCGGGTCTGAGTAAGCTACATCCCTGTCGACATGGCTTTTTGAGAACCCGTCCAAAAACTGTGTGTGTCGAAAAGTCTTAGTCTCTATGGAAGTGCACACTGACTTCAATTTACACCTATTCTTTATACCCAAGGTGTGTTCTCTAACGTTTGTTCTGAGGCTCATCTTTGTTTGATCTTTGTGTGATGATAAACAAACTTTAATACAAATCTACAGTTAAGTCCGTTAAAATTGTATAGCAAAAAAAAACCTATTCATCAATATTTAATGAAAACTTTTTTTAATTAACATCTTCAATACAAATTAGATGCTAGAGCGCCTCTAATGGGATTCAGAGCCTATTTTTTTTTTAATTAATTGGACACAAATATACCAAAGTGTACGAAAATATATATTAATATTAAAATAAGAGAATATAACAATTAGTAAATCATTTTTTGTAATTATATTACGTGAAAGTTGATATTAAAACAATTCATTTGAGTTTGTTTTTATTTCTCCAGAGAAACTAAACATTTAACGAGCGCTCAGTTATATTTTTTACGACTTCATACGATTAAATGAAAATTAATTAAAATGATTTATTTCTAACTCGAGCTCCATCTCTGTGTTGTCATTATTAAATATCAATAACAAACGTTACTTTTGAGCATTTATTTTATAATAATACAAACAGTTAATTTTTTGTCTGTCTGTCAGTCCCGAAAAAGTTCTAACGGCTAAACCGATTTTGATATGACTTTAAGCACACGATTAATTGTCATCTTTAATTATTTTTGTGTATAATTATATTATTACTTTAATGTGTAAAAAAATATAAATATTTTATTTTTATATTACCTATATAGTTCTTGCGTGCTCTTAATCAGAGCCTTTCTATATTTTTATACTTATTAATCGATTTATTTTTTTCTCGTTTTTAAAGGAAGTGTTAAATTAAAGCTCAAGCAAATATATGCAGTTAATTAAAGGCATAAAACCAGTTATATCCAGTTACAACCAGTTTACAGTTAAAGCAAATATGGCGATCTAGCTTGGTTGTTTTTTAAACAGTTCTCTTAATAAATACAATATATGTAGATACTAAATAAACTTTTCTTAACATAATATAATATAAATATTTTTATCATAATTTGTTAGATAATCTCTATTTTGTATCTATAAGTGTGTGACGTAAGCTGACCTAGAATTCCAATGGACCTACCGTGTTCTCTTATAGCAATATTACAATAATCTTACTTTAGAATTGGTCCTAAAAGTAATATAACTTTAATAACGTTTCGATAAGACGTTTTGATGACGTCATACTAAATCATTCATTCTTTTACTACAGGAAATATTATTAACTCGTACCATGACGTGTTTTGACATTTGAATTATTAATGTAATATTGTTTATGTGTCAAAATTTTTAAATAAATAAAGCATTCGTCCTTTTACATCACTAGGAATAAAAACAATATCAAAGAGCTCGTTTTAATTAATGTAATATTATTGTAATATTGACACATTTTTTTTTAAAACTATGATACTTTTTAAGAGTTCATAGAGAGCCTTCAGGACTCGCTCAAGGAGTATTCAATTTATTTTTCATGTACCGTCTTTTTAAGAAATATGATCAAAGTTATTACCAGGCACGGGAATTGAACCCGGTACCTACAGGTGCCAGTGCCGTGTTTAATCCTACAATCCCTGTCATTCTTTTATACTAGCTTGCAAAGTATACTGATCTCATCTTAACGTCTGTAAATGTTTTGAAACATCTCGATTGCTTTAAATTATCATTATTTATTATTATTATCTCGATTGACGTAATTATTATAAATAATTAATAAATATGATTTATTATTAAACTTGTGATAATTTTAATTAGTTACATAATATCAATTCGGATTCTAATTGCTAAGATATAAGACGATAAATAGATATATCTCTATATAGGACACTTCGATGTAGGTAAATCGTAAATAATGATAAAAATTGTTTTTAATTGTCACTGTTAAACCAATTTGTTTATACGGGGCGGATCAAAAAATTATTATTTATTTTGATATTTTTTTTCTTAATTACTAATAATGTATTATAATAGATATATTTCATATTTCATATTTGAAATTTAATATACAATTAAAATTATTAAAAAAAAAAACTTTTTAAAGAAATAAGAACAGCCTGTATGTTATTATCAACGTATCAGCCGCGACCCCGCTCGCTATCAGACAATTAACTTTAATGGGCTTATTTAAATTAGTGCTTCACGCTCATATGACAATATCATAAATGTTATCGACGTACAGAAAACAATTGTACATACACACATGCACACATATATACACACACACACACCCATACTCCCATACATACATACACACATACATACATACACACATACATACATACATACACACATACATACATACATACATACATAAATATATACATATATATAAAGCTAAACTTCTAGATGACCTAGATCTTTATTTATTCTAGCGCAAATGTATTAAATAATAGAATGAATGTTTGTTCGTTTCTTTCTAAAGTATTACGCTTCCTTATGTTCTTTGTGCAAATTTTCCCAAATTATATACATATATTATAACTATCTGAAAATAGCTCCCTTAATAAACCTTGGTCAAGGTCACTGTTATTTATCTTTTAGTTTAAGATTCTTATTTGTTATTGAGCTTATTTATTAGCTTAATCAGCGTTTCATAGCTAAAAACAGTTTCAGTATAGAACTGAATTCTACAATTTCTCTATATTTCGAGAATAGCACTGTTTTTCAATATAAGAGTACTCTTTGTCCTTTTTCTGTATTCCTGCATACGTGTGTGCAAAATTTCGTAATGATCTGCTGGGTATTGACGCGTAAAAGCGTAACAAACAAACAAACAAACAAACTCTATATCATGTATTTATCTATAAAATATTCTATAGCTTCCAATATGAATAATGAATGAATAAAATATTTCATTTATCAATGTTAGTAATTATAAAATGTCAGAGAAATCATAGAAGTTAAAAATTCCTCTTCTAAATTATTCTGTTTTAATTGACTTTTATTGTAGCATTTAGTAAATTAGCTTTATATATTTATAGCAATTAGTGTGACCGTTGTTTTATGAGCTGTGAACGCTAAGCTGTAAAAATACAGGAGGCTGTTTTTGTGTCTTAGACGTCTACATAGATTTTTGGTTCTGAATATATTTAGCATTAGTGATAATGAAAAAGATGTATTTTAAAATAAATCTGTATTATATATTATTATAATTAAAAAGGTGTCAGATATTGAAGTTTTAATAAAATTCGCTTTAGTTATATTTAATTTTAATATGTTTTCTAGAAGTACAAATATCAATTTACACATAAAATATATATTATTTACAATATCGAATGTTATAATGATTTTGTACTAAAACGTAAATTAACATCATACAGGGTCTATTTGGTAAAATATCCAGTTAAAGTTATTATTAAATATATTATGGATAGGAACTTATACTATATTTACAAATTTAAAACAACATTTTAATACATTTTATAAAGTAATGCATTTTTCTTGTCAATCAGAAATGTTTCTGTTGACCGCGCCATTCATTATATAATATTTGTCAAGAAAATAACAATATTACCAAATTATAATTATTATATGATATTAAAGATAATGAAATCTTGGCATATTTCTTATATAAATGATTTATAATGGCAATAAACTGATGATTTAAAATTCACTGTCCACTTGTGGGTGTGTTGGGTGATGGTGAGCCAGGGACTGGCATTGCCAAGTGTGCCATCATAGGGGCCAATGGCCGACCCATCAAGTGGTGGGGAAAGTACTGCTGCAGTGGGTGGGGGTACATGTGGTGAGGATGACGAGCAAACTGGGCCATCTTCAGCTTCTCAATTTCGGCTTCCTGAACGCGTTTTGCTTTCGCGCGACGATTTTGGAACCAAATCTTAACCTGTTGATAGAAATATTGAGTTAGTTTTCATTTATTTTCAAGTCTTAATAAAATATTTATAATGTATTAATGGTAATATTTTTAGTACAATTCATAGAATTTGCGACTCAATTCTAAGAATATTTCAAAAAACAACTAGACTCTAACTTTGGAACAGACGATATATTTAAATTCAGAACCTTTCGGACAACTAAATAAAATAAATTTTGAACAAAATCAATGACAAAGAAAACCATGTGAAATCATGAAATAAAAAACAATAAAAACCTACCTGTGTTTCTGAAAGGCCGAGGGAAGATGAGAATTCCGCTCTCTCAGCGATACTCAAATACTGTTTGTCTACAAACTTGCTCTCCAGAGCGCGCAGTTGCTGCGCTGTGAACGGGGTCCGTGGCTTGCGGTTCGGTTTGTGTTTGCGCAAGTTACATTTTAGTTTTGGAGGTTCTCCATTTGCATCTGTGAAAGAATATATATCATTAATTATAAGAATAACGTAAAAGATTTTAATATTTCTTTTAGCTCCTTAACGCTTATATTGATTATTTATTTACTGTAGCTTTGAATTAGGTTTTATTTTAGATCAGTTCGAAGAGTCTAAATATCACTTCAAAGAGCATAGACTCATACAAATTTAGGCCTCACATTCCACCCTTTAATTTGAATATCCAGAAATAGCTGATATCGAATGCATGAGATAAAATTTCACAATTAAAACTCAGTAGTTTTTACTGTGAGTTTAAAGAATGGACAAACAATTAAAAAGTTAGTTTAATCTTATAAGAGTTGTAGATTCCACCTGACTTCTTTATCTATCCATGAAGATAGATAGATAAATATAACCGAAGTATTTGTAACACAATAGATAGATTGAATATTAGAAACTATGTCAGATGTAAATAATGTTTCCAAAAATGGTTGTAAATCAAAGCATTATTGCATACATTTAGTTTAAGTTATGAACAATAAATTAGATGTCAATTTATTTGCCAGTAAATCACATAATTTACAGCTTAATGGCGTCATAACGAAGTTTATTTGTTCGTAATGCCGTATTTAGTTATCATGTACAATTTTTATAATAAATATTCATTCATTCAGTGAGTATTACCCTAATAAGTATTCATTCATTCATTCGTTCAGTGAGCATTACTTAAACAGCTCAATAAGACTTGTTTCAAGAATGCCGCCGGATTAATAATACGTGAAATGTAAACTTTGATAATATGTAACTTAATAATGTCAACTGTAATAAGCTATTTATTCCCAAATGTCGTTAAATTGATCGTTCGCCATTTTGTTTGGGCATTTACGAACTCAATTGTAAAAGGCGTGCAGTAAAATAAAATAAATAGTATCAACTATCAATTAATTTCGTCAATTATATAAATAGGAAAAACATTTATAGCCTTCCGTCATAACTGGACGTTTTCCGGAGTTCATGATATAAGGTCGCCTGTACGAGGGAGACGTCATATTTATATATAAACAAATTAGATCTATCTATTATATATGAATATTTGATAAATACTTTAGCGTTTACAATTTCAACATATTAATTCTGTTGTCAAGTACGACTCGCTTAGTAGCTAATGGCCCACAAAAGCTGGGAAAAGTAAATTATGTGACAGCGGAACAAAAGTTTGTGTATTAATGTCGTGTTAGACGTCAAAGCTATACTGAAATAAAACTTAAGCCACCTGCATACTAGCGACCATTAAGACTGTTTTGTCGCAAGTCAATTAAGACTATTTTGTCGCAAGTCAATTAAGACTATTTTGTCGCAAGTCAATTAAGACTATTTTGTCACAAGTCAATTAAGACTATTTTGTCGCAAGTCAATTAAGACTATTTTGCCGCAAGGCCTGTTTTTAATGATATGCAAACAAACGTCTTTACAAGGTCTAAATGCTTATAAAATAATACAAAGACCATATTTAAATAAAAGAATGGTTGTCTGTGTAAAAGTAAGCATACTTGAATTCAAGACAATTGAAAAGTGTCGAGCGTGTGTGAAATTCCTTATATTCCTTAATATAAATAACGTATTTAAAAGATGCAGTGTTTCAAAGTTAATTGTTTCAGATCGTATGCAGATGTTCAGTGAATTATATTTCAGGGTCGAAAGAAATACGAGACGTTTTGAAATGCATTTACTATTGTTGAACATTCTTTAAAGTACTCACGAATTTATGGTACATTAATTAATTTGACAGAAAAAATACTTACTGTCTATATCATTTTATTTTTTTATAAATCAAAGCATATAATATATTAACTTTAAATAATGGCGGCAAAAAAATAGATGACATTCCATTAAAAAAATAAATAAAAACAAAAATAATATATAATAACTTTTTGTTATAATAAAAATACGACAGTACAAACAAAAATACTGGTGGCAGAAAAAAAAATATAGATGACATTTTGTAACGAAAGAAAAAAAACTAAATATGACATAACAGATGACAAGGTTATAAATCTTAAATGGTATAGTTATTCAAAATAATATCCAGTACTAAGATATCCAGACTGTACAGACAGCTGATATATTAATGGGCGCGTTTGCTTTTTCTGGGAGCAGTCCCATTAATCCTCCAGAGCGTGGTATGTCACTCATTCCAATGTTTTAAATGTAATTTTTATTCCGCGCCATTCCTGTGGCTTCACACAAAACGTGTCTTAATGAGCTAAATGAAATTATTTGTGCATATTTCGATAAAACTTGTTCTAAGAAATATAAAGTTATATTGTAACATTCCTATAGATTATAAACTTAAGATAGATGGAGACACCTTTATTTATAGGAAGCCAGTGATCTGAGATAATAGTCATCGGTAAACTAAGATCATTAAGAGTTCCCAAATACCCGCCATATTTATTTGATGTTCAAACGAATGCTAGTAGGACCATTCATCAGCAACTCTATCGTCTTAACGGGCCCTGGAATACGCGGAAGGGAGTTTTTTTATCATCATTTTTTTTTGTCATCCTAATATATAAGATAGGATTGTGATCTTAGATTAACGGTAGCTTTATGGAATTATTTTAAATGCAATATCAAGAGTTCTAATTGGCTGTCCACTACGATATCCAACCAATCAGAAAAGTTTCCACAGACAGAAAAATCTGAAAACGTGTACGTATATTGTGGAATTTTAAAAGTATTTTTACGGTCATGAAACATAAAAGACACGTCCTCTATTAAATAAGACAGAGGAAAAAAAAATTAAATAATGTCACATCCCTCGCATTTCGTGGCCCGAACCATTTAAGTATTTAAGTATAGCTTTAACCCGTGGTAATACAAATAGCTCTATTCAATGGAACATTAGTGTTTGGCTGTCCGCCAGCTCGTGACACTGACTACTTGCTCAGACAAACTAAATTACTAATACATTTATTATAATATTTTGTCTCTGACACTTGTTACACAAGTGTATACACTCATATGTAATAAAACATTTAATGGATAATAGATTTGCATTATCTAAACTTATTAAAATTATTTGGTCGTCACTATATGTCAATTCCTTCCACTCTCTTCTATCATACGTCATCTTCTTTGTCATATCACGCTCTCCACCCATGTCTTCGTTTCTCTCTTCTCTTACACATTCATCCTTAAGACTTCTCATAACATCCTCTCCGTCCCTCTATCACGTGACCATCCGACGAACTACTACTTTTCATACTTTATATCACAAGTACTTCTTAAGCTAAATAAAAACATTAATTCCCTATATTTATAAAACTTTCATTTATTTTAACAGTCGTTTAAAATTAAATTAATTTCCATTATTTATAAAACCCACGTTTATTTTAACCGTCGTTTAATACTTAATTAAATCTTTAAACGTCGTTGTCAGAGAACTATTTCTGCTGTCGGTACACAAATAAAGTGCTTTCGTTGCGCGGTAATTGATTGGGATTGCTTCTATAATTAGGAGCATGACTTGTGGACGGTACTACAGTGTCTATAATATATATATATATATAGTATAGACAGTATAGTACGAGACAATAAAGTTTTAACAAGACAATACTAATGTAAGATGGATAAGAGATTGTTTTTTGGTTCAATCTCTAGAACTTGGATTTGGATTATACACAACAAGCTATAATAAAGTAGTGTTATTTTTACAACCAGCAATAGAAGCCTTTAAAATATATCCAAATATATTTTTCGATTCAGTATATTTCACACACTTCTGCCCAAGCGTAGTCGGGGGAAAAAATTGTTACATAATAAAAAAAAACTTAAAATTAAGTATTTTGTTAAACATATAATTAACAATAAATACTTCACTAAAATGTATAATATTAATAATATTTAATGAGTGTAACTTAATTTAAAACAACAATATTGTATAATCTAATAATTAATTTCATACCAATTAGTAAATAAAGTTGTTATTCATTAAAAATATTCTCAGAATTAAATATAAGGAAAACAAATAATAGCTATTCAATATTAATTAGCACTAAATTTTTGATAATGTATTGTAAAACTGTAATCGAAAAAAACAATGTAAAAAATGTAAAGGATACTTCAATGAAAACATTAATTCTAAAGTATTTTTTATAAATGAAGAGACAAGCTCGCCGCGGGGCGTCGACTCCCACGCAGCTCCCACGTATCACATAGGTACATAGTTTGAATGTATGTCTGTATGTTCGGTATTTATCTGTACCATTATTATAAAATTAATAATTTTTGTAATTTTATTTACAGGAACTAATGTTAAATTTAAAGAATTCGATTTTACATAATCTTAACAATAACAAGAGTAAACTTTCAGAATGAATATATATATAATTTTATTCCGTTACGTAATATGGGTTTTCCTAAAGAAAACAATGAGCACTTTCATGAAAACTCTTTCAGTATTTGTTAGGAACGCTGCGTTTTATAAATCTACTAGAAGAATTAAAAATTAAAGCAAAAGAATATATATTTGTTTAAAAAAATAATGGCTTTCAGAACAACACGGATTTTATGGTTAAACACTAATTTGAAAAACTTAACAACCAATAAATTATATTAATCCAACCAAAATCATATAGAAGTCCTTAATCTCACACAATGGTGTGGTGACATTAAATTCATTAAATGAACGCTATCAAATCCTATAAACAATTTTTTGCGGCATAAAATGGCGGCAATAAATAGCAGCATTAAAATTAGCCATAATACAGCATAAAACATCCTGACAGAACAAGGAGTGTATTCTAAAAGCATTAGCAAATTTATCGCCACCATTCGCTAAATGAGTATTCAAATTTCGTAGTTCCGAGAAGGTTGTCATAATTTACGATCCAAACACAATATGTTTCGTCGCACGACAAATTATCTAATTCGATACGGTCGATTATTTTAATTATTTTTAATATATATTTATAAAGCTTCGACTTAAACTATTATGACAGTTCATCATTCGTTGAATTTCATACAATCGTTCCATATCATTCACTAATGAATGTCATTGTTAAGCCCAAATCTAATGCGATTCCAAATTCAAATTATCGAATATTTTTTACTAAACGTCGTTTTCTGGTTACAAATGTGTGTATCTTTGTGTGTTTAAATTATTATTAAAGCCTTGTCATTTCAAACAGAAGTTGAGCAAACATTAAATTAGTATACTATTAATAAAGCTCAAGACAGTTCGGGAAACGTAATTATCTCGTTCTCATCGTAGAGAAGAAACAATTAGTTTCCTCCGCGAATATTAATGCTAAATAGATTGGTATCGATTATAATTTAAAGCTCGATTCACGGGAATCGATTTATCTATGTAAATTAATAGACAAATTATTCAATGGTTATTAGAATCGTATATTTAAATCTCATTGACCTCAATGTTTCTATTTTTCCAGTAATTTTGTATCTTTTTATCTTAAACTGAATCTTGAAAAGAGAAAAATAATAGTACAGTTACAAAAATATATATATTTTTTAAATTAATGATACGCCTAGGGGAGAACGTTATTAACGTTAACGTTAAGTCCAAAAGTATATTGATTGAAAGTTTAAATAAGTTAAATAAATATTGTTTAACGCTTTACATGTCTTTACGTGTTAATAGATATTTTCAATCAATATAGTATCATATTAAATGATTAAGTGTAGCAATTAATTTTGAATTAGCCAGAGGCGAATTTCGTAAACGCCTACAAAGGACGGTGGCTTGTTTGTGCAAATTGACGAATTTAATCGCCCGTTTTGTTTCGTGAAAGAATGCAATTCGCGAAAAAAAAGGTAAAAGAACAGAGAGCTTTAATGGGCATTTCTAATTGGTCAACGCATAGGCCGCGGGCTGAATTTCAATTTATTTGTATAAGAACTGCCCTCATTATAAAGGGACTGATCTAAAAAATGGTACGTATTTGAATGAAAGCTAATTTGAATTTGGAACACTTCCTGTGTTCTCGTACATTCGTTCGTTTCATTCGTTCCTCCGCTCGCGTGTGGCATTACGGCTCATTTGTAAAATAGTCAAAGAGCACGCCACTCGTAATTTACTTAGCTATGACCACCTCAGCGTACTTAAGATTTGTACTGCTAGTGTTCATTGTCTACTATTAAACTTTGTACAGTTCTGCGAACAACTAAAAATATATCCAGCTTCCTTTGTCAAAAAACGAGCAAAACTATACCTTAAGCTGTTGGTAATAAAGAAAAAGGGTTCGACCAATTATGATGATTGTTTGCGAGTTCTAATTTGCTTGTGCAGGAAGCACGGATGGCGTGATGGGGATCCCAGTACCGTATAATCTTCACTTGTGATGTTATCTTAAGATTTATTACGCTCTGTCATCGCTCGCGAGATGGCAGCACGCGTCACTGGATACGCTGCTGGACTTATCTTTAGAGATACTCAATATTGTACCTTATTACTAAAGCATGTAAGACTATTTTTAAAAACAAACATTTAATCATATTAGACGACCTCCCAATGTGCAATTTTAATATTCTATTAGTAGCTAAAACATTAGGACAGATAAGAATTGTATTACAAGTGTCATAAAATTTGAATCGAGAAGGGTATGTCAGTGACCTTAGAATAGCTAATGGAACTATATTTGAAATGAAATAATAGAATTTTGCAATCGCGTCATTCGATCGAGCGTTTCGCGCGCAAACGAATCGATTAACCGCTCGGTTACACCGCGGAGCCGCCAGGCGGAGCCACGCGTCAATAAAATACATGTAAAACTATCGCAAAATGAATTAAAACAGATGGCGAGCCAATTAGGAAAGGCAATCGAGCGAGTATCGAGTGAAAAAAGACCTTAATACAGCTTACATACAATATTATATCATAACACATACAGTATAAGGTATCTATTTCAGTGGCGGGCAACACAGTAATAGGGGCTTCAAGTTGCTAACGAGTGTTTCAGATAAGGTTTACAGTTACCGATAGACAAATATGGACGTATTTATCTGTAAGTTTGCACTTGCCTTTATTTGTAATACTCTACTAATGAGAATATTGGCGGCAGGGAAATGTCTTATTGTTTAAATTGTTTTTTATTAGGTTATTATATTATAAGCAATATTACTGAGATGCTTTTTTAAACAGACCTATGAAAGACGGACGTTTCATAGCTCTCTTGCTTAACCATTTATGGAACGATTCTTATGATTGTTCTTTAAAGATTTATTTTGGAATGAAAGATGAAAATAAGATTTTTTTTTTTAATATACTTAATTTTTTTTTCTAATTATCATTTTCATTCAAGTGAATATTTTGAAAGTTATTATGAGATTCTAAAGTCATCAGAAACTATGAATATGTGCCTGTAAGTATATATCTATATTTATTTATGTGTGATGTGTGAGTGCGTGCTCTAACATTTTATCATCACATTTAAAAGTCAGAAAAATATGGTAGCAGCTTCTGATAAAAGCAAAGAAAATTATTGGCAATAATGTACGTTAATTAGTTTATATTCTGCGACAGCCGTCTATAAAGAAGCTCAGTAATTGTTGTAAATAATAATTTATTTGCGATATGTTCAATTTAATTTAAAAGCATTTTTTTGGGTCTACGGAACATTTTGAACGAGAATGCGTCTCGCATTTGACTAGTTTATACATTATGATACCGAATATGGAATTCCTATTGTATATTTAAATTTCAATAAACGAATGATAAAGAATTGTAATTGAATGATAAAGAACGTTAAGTGAATGATAAAGAACGAAACAATCAAATATATAATTAGACTATTTAATAATCACTATAACGAAAACGCATAAGAAGCAATTACGTCGATAAAAAATACTAATCAAATCAACTGAAGCGAGACAACTTTGTATTAGCAATTTAACAACATAATAGTGTATTATGCGGGAACATAAACAAATAGGAAAATAAGTAATGGCGGTATTAACGCGTATTTAACTTAAACTGAACCAGCCATTGTTGATAAGAACTGGTTCCATTATGGCGCGCTAAGAACGAATGATATTGAATGATTGATTTGAATGAACGGAAACTTATATGTAACTTATGTAACTTTTTAGTTTGAGTTATGATTTGTTTGCGTTTTAGTTGTCTCTTTACATATTGTCAATAAAACTGAATTATACTTATATTTTACAATATCTAATTAATGTATACTCTGTCTTGACACGCCAGCTCTGTCAAAGAAGTGATGCGTGTGTGTCGTCGTATAACCCCACTATTATCTTTTTCTGTCAACCATTTGGGAAATTTGAACATAAACCTCACTATTTTCGTTAAGAATCCCAGAGTATCGATGTTTTGTTATATAATTCTACTATTCCTTATAATATTTTTATAAAGTATACTATTACGGACGAAATTAAGAACCTATCTCAGAATGAAATCATCAAGAGATTGCTTTTTACAACTTAAACCAGAAGTCGGTTATTGGGACTCATAACTGAATAAACGTATTGTAAAATTACAATCTAAAGTAGCATGTTTGATCCAGATAGATTATTAATACTCGCAGTTAATCTACCGGTCATTTATAAAATTGCAACAAACATTTCATTTGGATTATTATAAATTATTTCTGATAGTGCGGACATGTTGGACATATTTACGACTGTAAAATAAAAAGCAAAAAAATTATACTTAATTAGTTGAAAAGTGAAAATAAATAAAGCTTGTTCGTGACTCCGGGCCATTACGAGTCGCATGTGACTCCGTCTGAACTGGTATGCTCTTTGACGCTATCGTAGAACAATGCGAACACCGTGTTCATCAAAACTGAATTGAAATTAGTGCGCTGTTAATGGACTTGATTAGATATCACTTTGAGTTTTTGTTTTTTTTTTTTTAAATTGCATTTAATTGACATTAAAAATAATGTTGAGGATTTTGTTTTTTTTTTTTAAATAAAAACTAGGACTTGACGTTAATAAGGTTGAGGCTTTTTTATATTTTTTTTTTTCAAATAGAATTAAATGCACTTTAATGGACGTGCATAGATATAAGGTTAAGGCTTTTTTTTAAATATATGAATATACATAAATGCATTGAATAGACATTAGAAACAAGGTTGAGGTCTGATGGATTTTGTTTTTACTTTCAAAAAAAGGTTGAGGCTTTGGTTTTTTACAAATATATCATTGTAATTAAAGTTATTTCTATATAAATAATGTTTTTAAAGTTCATTTCATGAGAAGCGATTAGCCAGCGATAATTAAAGTATGTATCGAGTTAATCTAGAATTTTTAACGTTTTAAATACACGCAAATTTTATACCAACATGCCAAGTAGCAACAATTTATAGAATGGCTTGTTTTTTTACGGTTTTCTTTATGATATGACTTTAGTTAAGATTATCTCTTCTTTATGAGAACCGACGGCTCGTGAACATGAACATGTGTTTTGATGACATTCTCTTTAATTTAAAAATTAATTTTAATAAAACGTCCTTTGTTGAAAAAAGTACAAAAGCCTCTTTTGTTAGATATTATTATATTTTTAATTTCTTTCCAGCCCATACAATAATATTTTTATATGAATTTCACATTCGTATACCAACTGAATTTTTTGTTGTTTTTTTTTATTTTCCTAAAATCATTCCTATTATATTGGTATATTATTTATATATACATTTTCCTTAAGATTATCTTTTTATTAATACAAAAGTATTATTAACTCTGCATGATAATAATAAAAACGTTATTTATGTCTGTTTGTTTTTTAATCTAAGCTGTTTAATGCTTTATTTTCAGAATTGTTTTCAGTTTTTATAACCAGTCAATATTACTTATGATATATTTTATGGTATTGATTTAATTGAATACAATTAACGGATTACAGGATATACCTAATAAGTAAATAAAAAACTAATTTACGAGAACAATTACAATCTAATAAGTAAATAAACTTATTAACAATTATTTGTAAGTTCGAAATAAAAATCGTGAAACATTAAACCTCATATTTTGTTATTTAGATCTCCAAGAATTCTTTTGTAGAAAAAAAAATAAAACAATAGCTACAGTAATATAATATTATTCATGCATGTAAACTCTATAATAAAACTATTAATTATATTTCAAAGCCAGAAATATTAAACAAAACTTAAACACGATAAGATTGTAACAATATCATTATCAATCCTACAGAATCCCGAAATTGTGCAAAATATGCAAAATCGTCGGCCATGTTTGCAAAGCCGCCATCTTAAGGATATTGTTTTCGAATTTGGAATGATCCGTTATTTATGTAAGGCTTATTTGGCCCCTCGCGTGTTTGTTTTGTACAACCGGTTCTCAAAGGGTTTAAGAGAATTGTTTTCAATTTGTTTTACATGTTTGGGATCCGAAACTTATCACCAAACTACCCGCAACATTTATTATTATTAATAATATTCTAATAAGATTAGGTTCACTTAATATTAGAACTTATTCACGATAATTCATAATAATATTAAGACTTATTAACTTTTTTTTAGTAATCAATAAATCGATTAAAATATAATTTCTGATAAATATAATTACTAAGTGAATAAAAATGACTAATGACAGACAGATGATAATCATAATTAATTATTATTAAGTAGAATTATCATTATAATACAGAAACAATAAGATATTAATAATTGAATGAAAATATTAAATAAGACTGAAGCAAAACAAAATGAAGTAACTGATAAATGATCGATGGCCAAAGAGGGGTTTGAAACAAAATATTATGTAAGTTCTTTTCATATATATAAATGTAAATGTAAATATATATTTAATATAATTTTGATAAGTTAACGAAGCCTTGTCATGAATGTGAAATGTCTGAAAGGTATAATATTTTAATTAGATAAATAATTGTATTACTAACCTGTAATATGTCCCACTGGAAAGTGTGATGAGAACAGGGGTCCGTAAGACGGAACCACTGATGTGGCTCCTGGCCAGGAGAGACCATGATAGGCCGCCGCGGCCGCCGCCAGCGCGCTGAAGGGCGTAGGCCGGATGGGACCCATCCTCTCCTTATCATTTGGAGTCGACATTCTATCTTCATCATCACTTTGAACATTCTGCAGATCTTCAACATCGACTATGGAATCCTCTTGATTAACTGAGTCTTCGTATTCCTCGTCAGAGGATGTCACCGTCGCTGATACGTTCAGATTCAGGGGTGGTGTGTGGGACGCCGGTCTGGGGGTTAGGGATTTACCGCCGGGCAGCTCTGGCTGCGCTGCTGGCGACTGTCGAAGCGGAGATTCTGGGATCGACCGGTGATGCCTGATCATTTCTGCCTCATCAACCTGGTTAGTCTTCGTGTCCGCCAAAATAGATGCGACACTGAAGCTAATCCTGGAAGCCTTAGGGGGCTCCGTGGCCTCCGCGGGGCTGCTCGGATACCTTGGCACACTCTGTATCGCCATATTCACTTCTCTGTCCTCGTATTTTGGTTTCTTTAACATTGAACCCTGGTCAGTTCCATTTAGCACAGTGTCACTATCGCGGTTGTGCGATCGTGTACGCATGCGGGCGCGGTCGGAGGTTGACTGGCCGGTGTAGAGCGGTGGAGACCCTCGCCTCGCTCGGGGGCGTGCTCCATGCTGGCTCCTCCTCTGACATAGAGCCGTCCCGCTCAGCCAATCGACCGTCGGAGCCGAATTGATCCGAGCGGGGGCCGAGGGGACGGCGATTTAGCACGCTTTTATCTCGTTAGTGTCCTTTGTGATAGGCGATTTTTTTGTAGGAATCAAAACATAATTACCTTTTGTAGGTTCGCGCGTTCTGATCGCGCACTTTATGTCCGCTCAAGGAATAAAGTATAAAAATATAATGAGCACTCTGAATGCCGCTTGTTAAATCCTTTCAGAGATTCCCCGGTTCCTTTGTGGGATTAGTGTCGGTGGGGGGAGGGGGGAATGGATTGGGGAAGGAGGGGGGGTGTATTTTGGTGAATTTCGACTGTTTACGAATCCGTTGCAAATTAGCGTTTGTGATTTACTGTCTGCTGCGACATTCATTTGTGTTATTTATTTCCCTTTTTAATCAATTAGTTAGATTTTACCTTAAGCGGCTTACCGCCGATTTAATATTGAAGATCTGGTTTTGAATTACGGCTCAAAGCTGTGGATAGATAATTGCTTATTGAGCTTATAATAATAAACGATACTGGTGTAAAAGTATACGAAAAATATTTATTAATATATATTGTCGATATACGTATTAAAATACTTTAAATTCAGGACGAGTCTTCAACCAAATAAACAATTTCCTATCACTTAACACTTGGTTTGACTCAAAAATAAACTAAGAGGGGACTTTGATATTACTATAACCGCCCTAATATTGAAGCGGGAAAACTTAGGGTGATACACGACATCTCTTTCACTCACACACAATAATGTATAGCCATCTCTATCTAGCAGTAATAGTTGATACTAAATAGGTATTTAGTATTCGGAAGGGTAGTTAATTATGGGGTGAGCGGAAAAATAGCTATAATCAAGTTATGTATAAAATGCTTTATTGTTATGTACATAAGGGTGATAATTGCTTATTGATTTGTAAATCTGATTTCCTTAGTTATAAGATAAATGATGTGATATTATTATCACTGAAACCTTTATGATAAGATTTAGTTCATTAATAAATATTTTATCTTATCTTGAATTATTGATTATTATTTTCTATTATATTATTTATCTTATATACATGATTAAATGCTTTTGTATGCTCTATGCTCTTACAATATTAAAATTATTTGTAGAGGTTCTTATATCTGATCAACTGACTCTACATAAGCTCACCCAAAGTTTAATGTACCTACCTACTCTATCAGTGAAGTAAAAATATAAAAAAAAAATTATATACTGTCTTAATGTACCTACAGTTCGAACCAGGTAGAGTTCTGAAATCCCACGTGTCAAAAAAACCCTCCACAATTTCGTGTCAATCTCTACACCACGCACACATGCCACTTATTAATAATAACGGTAATAAAAGGAAATAATTAACAAAAATGTATCCAATAAGTATTCACGTGCTGTATCCAAATGACGCGGTATCCTTAACTCGGATCCAAATATAGAGAAAGAATCCAAAGAATGCTCTCAAATGATTTAGAGTTTCATATTTGTAACTTGATTTTTTTCTTGAACCTCCGCGTTTGGGAAGAAATTATAAAAAAAAGGTTAAATATAATAAGTCTGTATATCTTGAACATTTACTGGAAGAAAATAAATTAAAAAAAAAACAGTTATATAGTAAGTAGCTCTAGAACCTTTGATGCGGAAATTTAAAAAAATATATATTTATATCTTAATTTAAAATATTATTAATTTGACATTTCACCAAAAGCATTATTTTAACCTTAAATAAATTGCGATTTAAATAAATGAATGTTTATGTAGTTTGAATGTTTTAAAAACGTACTTTATTGCATTTATTATATTGTATACACAAAGTGTATCGCATTTCCCACATACGAGTGCACACCTGCGGACGATTAACACGAATGTCAAAATAGAATTCTGTACCAAAATATTTGCTTCCCAATCAGCCGCCATTAGTGTATAATCACCCTTACGTCAAACGGTATACGTCATCAAATGTCATAAGTTTTGTTTTTTTTCTATCCTTAATTGCCAAGGAAGTTTACATTTAAGCCTCATAATGATCGGTAATAGTGATGTGCAGAATAAACCATTTTTATAATATAGATATTTTGAAGGGTTTGACTTTTATATTAAGTTGAGTTTTTGTCATATTCACCAAAGTGTGTAAATTAATACATACATTTTTGTCTACATTCTGCCCAAATGGTGGCATTTTAATTACCGGATTCATTTTTTATTGTCTTATTTTTTCTACAATGACAATAAAATAGAGTTATTCCCTTCTTTTCTTTTAATGCAGAGAATTTTAAAAAATAGAATATGTCCTGACACAAAAGTAATAAATAAATGCTCCATATGGGTTTTATTTCATTGAAAGAATTTAGTTGCGCTAATTATATTTCTAAAACCAAAAAAATCAAAAGTGGAATGAACGGAATATTAAAAAAACTAAACATCGATATCGAAACATCGCATCACTAGCGAGTGATCTGTCTATTAACGACACTGAAACATACAATTTGTAATCCAATAACGAGTCGTGTTACAAAATGTCATAAATCATATAATTTTTTCACTCACAAAAAGGTTGACGCGCCAAAACGTCTGCTAATTGACATTTTCCTACTTACTATCTTAATTATAACGACATGTGGGTTTGATTTATAAAACTAGATTGGTCAAGCGTGAGTTGGTTATTCATTTTAAAAAAAAAAGTTCTATAAAGCTATATATATTTATTTTTGTATCTGCTTATAGTTTGTATACATCTAGGATCAGTAAATTATATCATATTTATTAATATTGTACAGTTGAATAATATTATAAAAACTCCTCGGTAGAGCTGTATATTTATTCCTTCCAATGTACTTATTTTTTGATCTTAAGTTCCATATTTAAATATTTTTTTTATGCAAGCGTCTTCTGTCATTCTTTGCAGCAATCCATGTACAGAATTAAAAATAAAGTGCCTTATACACTATCTAGATATAGTAAAAAAATCATATGGTAATACATCATTATCATTATGTCAAAATACCAACTTAATATGACGTTACGTTATAACCAGAATCGAACCTAGGGCCTTATTTAGAAGTAAACGGATATATCGTAATATATTTAGATGTAAGAATGAAAAAAAAGGCATCAAGTAACTTACCTCTTTAGAATATTAATAGCAAGCATAAATATTAAATACTTCAGGATCATATTTCCCCTTTCATTTAGGAGTTACTAAATGTAATGATTTGGTTGATATTTTTATGAACTACTTTTTCATGTTTAATGTTGCCATTAGTAAAAATATGTTTGACAGCTTCATTATGACTTATGACTAATGAAGTTTTATATATCTTCTCTATTTTTATTTAATACTTTATTAAATAATCAGAATTATGTTGGCAATTATTGTAATTCAAATAATGTTATAAAATCAAAATCTAGAAGTTTTATTTGTTTTTTTCTAAACGCAATTACGATTCCGGCGCCATATTTGAAGGCGAGGTGTTGCAACAGGCGCGGTTCAAAAAAGGACCTATTTGTTCGATTTCACAACGGAATTTTAATCGTCGGCCAGATAAAATAAAAATTTACATCGCCGATCGGCATTCCTTTCAAATATTTCGCGAAAAACGTCTACCAACGTTCCAATTAAAATTGCAAAGACAAAATGGCTACCGAGTTTGTTTTTGTTGAAGTTCCATTTATGTCAAACTGTTTAGGAAGCTTTTGAATTTTAAATGACGACGATTCGTCTTCAGGGAATGTACTCTAAATAATTATAACAAACGTATTTTAAAATATCTTTATATAAAACTGTCTTTTTAAAAAATAGCAAAATATATATCTAATAAGTTATTTGTGAAATAAAGTGAAGCAAACACAAAATGCTCTATTAGTTGTACTTAAAGAAAAAACAAAACAGGCAAGCCTTACAAAGGAAGAAACAATGCAACTTAAAGAATATCACAAGACAAATCAGATGTAACGGACATACATCATTAAATTTTCATATAACAAGGTCCTTTGATATAAACTATTGTTATTTAAATATTTAAAAATGGAATATCTTGTTATTCGATTTTCGTTTCGTTTATTTGTTCGAATTTTTCATAAATTTATCTGTTCTCGACGCGTATAAAATACAAATAATATAATGCTCTTTAATAAAACCTTTTTGTTTTTTACAGTAGTTTTTTTCATCAACCTACCGCCGTCATATAGTCTACTACCCAAGTACTCTATTCATTAGTAACAAATTCATCTATTGTGCCAGTTCCACTTTGTTTAGTAGTGCCGCTCGGTCTGCTCAAAATGTAGTATATTTAAACATTTCAGATAATGCATAATTTTCATTATTTTTTATAATTGTATAAATTTTGTATAATAGGTTAAAACTAGTAACTTTTTATCAATTTTACTATTATACGAAAAAATATATATTAAATGTCTCATTAATCCAACCATATTCAATAATGTTATTAACAATTAAAATATTAATAAGGTTTATAAAAAAAATCATTTAATATTTATCTGTTAGTAATACATATACTACATACCGGAGTCCAAATCTTTAATGACCACCACATGGCGCCTCTTCACGGTGCAAAGTGAAATATGGTAGAAAATGAAACTACTTCACGCCCCCGCAATTCATTGTATTGTCTATTGAGACGGACCAGCTGTTTGAAAAACTATTCAGAACCGTGAAATTTATAATATGAATCGTATTTTATTCGCAAGGTGAAAGTTTTTTATACTAATACTAAATCTATACATACATATATTATATATATATATTTGTACATGTAAGTATGTCTTGTTGTATGTTATGTTAACACAGACTCAAATACTCAGCCGACAGTGGTGAGTACAAACACCGTCTAAACGAGTCGGCTCCTCAAACAATATTTATCGGCGCCCGCGCATTCTGTATTTACTTTTCCAAAATTATTATCTTAAAAGAAGAACCGCTTGGGAACTTGTATTATTTAATACGTTGAGATTTTATTTTTATACTTAAGTTTATTTTTTTCGGAATTAACATTTTTTATATTTTTTAAATATCAATAAAATCCTACTTAAGTACTACTTAACTACTTACTTAATCTTACTACGTATTGTAAATTATCGAAAATATTCAGTTATATAAAATATTTGTTTTTTTTTTATATTTACTAATTGTTTTTCAATATATATTTATACGTATTTGTTTTTTTTTTACATTTTCAATTTTTTTTTTTTTGTAAATGCTAATATGAAATAAATCCTCAATGACCCGTGCCATTCCAGACTCTCACAAACACAAAGGAACCTAATTCCACTCACATTGACCACGGACCACCTTGAACACCAAAACATCTATTCTTGTGGTCATCATAAGAATAGGAGCGTCCTACAAAAGAAAAGATTTATGTTTTGTAACTGATTTTTATTATTAAACACGTATTTGAAACTAATATTACATACAATATTTTTTGTTACGAGGTTTTATAATAGAATGATTTACTTTATTTCTGTTAATTTGATGCTCTTAATATAAAATATTTAAATTATTATTCTTTTTTTTCTTAATAACGTAAATGTGTAAAATTAAAAAAAGTATATTTTGTGGTAAAAGTCCGACAAGAAACTATCTATATTTCTGTAATAAGACAATACATACCTAATCTATATCTAAAAGTCAAAATGACCCAGGAATAAATGTCAAAATAATATTGAACCAAGTTAACAAGATGACCCCAGAATATTACCGGCATTAAACTAACACGATTATCCCTTACTTAGAGTATTAACACCCAAGCCCTTAATCCCCAACCAAGCCCAATATGACAATTCATTATTAAACTGTATTTCTCAGTATATAAACAGTAAAGTAAAATGGACGGCAAATATAGAAAAAGTAAAAGCAAGACCCGACATCTTGAATAATAATTACGATCTTAAGTTAATTGATGACAAATATAAGTTGTCACGGCAATTAGCCGCATGGAGGCAGCGTGCCCCGGCCACTTAGCAACGAATTTAGAAATCTATTAACTATACATCTTTAGTATTAGCTAGGTACTAAAAGTAACTTTTCCTTGTCGAAAGTTGACAATACTTGTGGGTGACCTTTTCCTTTTTGCATTAAAACAAAAAATATAAAAAAAGCGATGAAAGTAAACTATAGTTTTGCTTCAAATAATATTCCGCATGTATTACAAGAAAAAACAAAAAAAAAGGAATATAATATGAAAATGAAAGTTAATTTCAGTTTTGATACAACTATTTCACACGTAACAGTAAGACTAACCGCCAGAAGTTTGTTACTTACTGAGCGAGCCAAGCGAGCGAAGGCAATTGCGACTGCAATCGACTCTAGACGAAAAAAAAAAGATTTTGTAATTTACATATGAGTATATAAGTGCCTGCTCGAGTATTTCTCAACCAATTTTGATAAAACTTTCTGCATAGAGGCACTACAAACCATATAGGGCCCATAGAACAACACAGAACTCAAGATCAACTTTTAAAAATGTCGTAACTCACGGTCTAACTTATTTATAAAACTTAGTATAATTTTTGCCTTAAGTTTTGATTTTTTTTACATTAAATTATTTAATATCTATCATTTATCATCCATCCTTGGTATCACATTAAAACAATTAGTCATGTCATAATTTATATGTTCATATTTTATGAGCAATTTCAATGCGCGGGCGCATGTCAGACGTCAGAAGCACCACGCACAGATAATGACATAATATTATTAAATTTAATGGAAACTGGCGGTAAAGAAAACTTTGATCAAAACAATCTTATATATACATAAAATAAAATATTAATGAGACAAGATATTAAAATTATAAATTAGTTTATTGTTGTCTGCAGTACACATAATGTTTGTTTATTTATTTGTCTTGTCTGTTCGTGTATCACGCATATAGTGCTGTACCGATTTTGATGAAATAAAATTCCGGTCACCGCTACTATTAAATAAACGTAAAAATAGAATATATGTATATTTAGGCTTTTAAATAAACTAATTGTATGATATGTAGAACTAGCTTTAGGTCTCATAGTTCATCGTAAACAGATAAGTAAATTGGTGTTTTTTTTATATCATTCCGAGATCATCAAAGTCATAACAGCTAGAGTCTAACTGTAGCTGATACGGGCTGACTCGACCAGGAAAGTGCCACTCTTACAGAAGTAGGTAGATATTATTGGTACCTTTCGTAAGGTGAGAAGGAGATGCCAAAACATTCTCCCTTCCTCTCATTGTAATGAGCCAAGTCTCTTGCATCCCTAAGTTGGCAATGCATTTTCAAACTATTTGCGTATATATATATGCGAAGGCACCATCATATGGGCTCTCTTCATCCCGATAACAAAAAACTAGTTATAGATCTTTTGAAATAGTAGTTAGGATAAAAATTGAATTATTTTAAGTTTTTTAAAATGTTTAAGCTAACAATGTAACCTTTTTTCTCAGGGTTACATTAAGTCTTAAAACAAAGTTGTCGAAGAGATAAAGCCCACTCTCACTTCACCTCCGAGCCCATTACAGCTTCCTTGCGATCTATTGATAATTAGGTTCATTCTATTATTTAATTATTTTTCTAATTAATATAATTTTGTTTTAAATTCATAAATATAATGTATTTGTTGAATTGGTTTTTTTAATTTTGAATACAATTTTACTGTTAAATTATTATAATAACTTACTATGTCCAAACATCTTAAATTCCGCATAAAATTAAGCTTAACATGTCTTTAAAATATAATAGAATCACCCCACGGCTATCTCTATAAACAATCAGCGCACGAGCTCTTCTAATTTGTAATT
The DNA here is from genome assembly GCA_963555665.1 of Dircenna loreta. Lineage (NCBI taxonomy): Eukaryota > Metazoa > Arthropoda > Insecta > Lepidoptera > Nymphalidae > Dircenna > Dircenna loreta. Next base: position 10,165,566 of record OY743099.1, on the reverse strand, counting down.
ACGCTTTTATGAACTCAACTCTCGTATTACATTGTTAATTATATTTAATAAACTGTATATTATAATACCAGATATATAATAATTATATACAAAATCCAAACATTCATAAATAACTTAGACGCAAGATAAATTGAATTCAAATACCATCTACGACGAACCTTTAAAATGTAATCTTCGCATCTATTGTAATTATTTTCCAGATACCATCACTAGTGAATACATGAACTCAGACATATGACATTAAACATTCGACATTATTAAGTAAATATTCAAGTTCTGTAAATTACAGAACACAGGTGAGCAATGAATGAGAGATTGTGATTCCAGGTCGAGCAATTACAGCACTGACCAGTCAGTGGAGTGTTTAGTGCAGGGTCAGCTCGTGACTGACCGCTTGACACGCGCTAATGAAGTCGTAAGGTACCATTTACTGGTCAGACGAGTGAGGAGGTGACTTTTATATATGTATATATAATTATTTTGTATGTTTGTCTGGCAATAATAAATAGTTGGATGGTTTTCACTGGTTTCTGAGTCGGATTAGATTAAAAGTTAAATTCAGCAGGTGACACTTAACTTCCAGCTTGTTTAACCTTCGTATAAGAGAATGGTTGGGATTAGTTGCCACGCTGTCTTGTGTATAATATAGAAAGTTATTTTATATTAAATAATAATATTTTTTTAGTAATATACATTTTACAAAATCATAAGAATAATAATAAAAACTTAAACTTAAAATTAGTTTTATAACATTTTTAATGGGACGAGATATTTATCTCTCCCATATATGTTAAATAGAATGAGTCATATTTATATATATATTTTAATATTTCCTAATCCAGAAGTCGATAAATACGTTACTTTAATTAACACATATGAAACGTTGAAAGGCTTGTTAATTCTACGAAATTATAATCAACGCCATTCAGCCAATTAGCATCCTTGGAATTTACACGTACTCAGTTATCTATGATGCATGATATTTCTTGAATATAAAATATAAAAAAAATGTACAACTATATATATATAAATAATCCTTTTCCATAGTGATGTACCCCGCGAGGTACAATCCACTGGGTGGTACTTATTATAAGTCATTAGATCTCAGGACATACTGTCCCGTTTGACTCATCTCACGCCTCACGACGCTGTACAATCTTTACGATATAAAATTGTAAATTAGAAAATTTTAATGAAACTCTACATGACTGTACGTTAAGATAATTGTATTTCATTGTATATTATGACTCATTACTAGCATCACTACAACTTATAAGCGTAATAATAATTAATTTCAAAGTAATACAATTTAAAGCTCGTATGCTGTGTCGATCCGGATACTACCACTCACTTATTTAAAGAAATCGGTGAGAAGTATCCGAACCCCCTCCCTTCCCCTCCCATTATAGCCTCCTTCATGCCACCCTATTCATCTCCGACATCAAAGCATTTGCATCTGTTTTCAGATGTCCGTGAGTGATAATATAACTTACCATTAGATGGACCGTCGGTTCGTTTGTATTCTTATAAAAAATATAAATTAGCTACTAAAAAATACACGATTTTTTATCATTATAAGGTGTGATTTCTTCAATTATCTTTAACATCATAAAGCCATACAGAAATTACTTTTAATGAAGCTTTTGATAATATATATGTATGTAAATACTAACTCCAGCCTGAGCTATAGCTAGGATGTACCAACAGTCTGAGACTCCATAACAGTAACACCTTCAATTCCCATGACTACAATTTGCTAATGTAATTTCCCGTATTTGCCTGGTACCGTACCCACGGTCTGTGTGCTAGCTACTTACCGGCCAATAGGAAATCTCTATTATATACAGGATGTTTTTATTTTATTTATAATATTTTTTTTTTCACTCTTGTAACATATTTTAATCATGTCTTATGCACATTTATGAGTTGTTATTTTTATTATCATAAAAAAATCTGAAAACTTGTAAAATTTAATTGGTTTATTGTATTTATATTCTATATACTACTACTATTTGTTATCTTAAAATCAATTATTGACACATTTTATAGTCAATTGGTATAATATTTCAAAATTATTAACCCAAAAATATAAACATCCTGTATAATATAATATAGAGACAAAATTTCCCACACACTGCGTTAATTCATGATAAGTAAGTTTATTCACGGTAGTGTAGTTGAGTTAACGTCACTTAAAGAAATTAGAGTATAAGAAGAATTATGGAAAACATAATATGTTGATACATACTATGTTTAAATAAAAACAACAAAAAAAAATTATTATTACTTACTTTAAAAAAACCTAATTTTTGACGTTATTTTGTAACCTATGTTTACATTATCCAATTTTATTTACATTATCCAATCTACGTCGCACTATTTGAGACCCAAAAAATGCGACTAAGAGTCTACCAATCAGATGAGAGTACTAGCTCACTAACAGACTTTTTCATAATGCGATATTAGTACACTACTTGACGTAGCACTTAATAAATTGAATAATGAAATGGATTTTGGAACACATTTAAACTAACAGATGTCATTAAAATCAATCAAATGAATGAATTGAACGAAATGAATGAAATATATCATTTAAAACAATAGCGAATGAATTTTCTTAACGAAATAGTATACTTTATTGAGTTTCGATATTTCGATTCAATAATTATTGGGTAAAACTAATTTATCCTTTAAGAAAATTTTCAACTAAAATTGTAGGTGCCCGTATGACCGAATGGAATGAATGAACGAATGGAATTATTAATATTTATTATTTCTAATCCAATACAATACCAATATTGAGTTTTTGATTCCGTCATCGGACCTTCATATCTGTGATTACAAATATTTGACTATTTGTCAGAAAATGATTACTCGTATGTATACATATAATTTACGCATTTAATAACATTGAAGATAAAATATTCAGTGTTTTGTGTTGTTTTTAATAGTAAAGTTGTATTTTTTTTCGCATTCCGATTTATTTTTGTCAGATTTTATTTTTAACAAAAATAAATCCGATTACAAAACTACAACCGTAATAGTCTCATTAAGTAAGACAAAGGATATTTTCGTTATTTTTCGTATTTACTTTTTCCATTCTTTTCTCTAAATATTATTTTAAATAATTTATAAATAAAATAACTCTTTAGTTTTTTTTTAATATCTTTATATAATACATGTATCACGTTAAGCTGTTTAAATAAAAATAAAAATAGATAGGCAAGGATTCGAACCCGCGACCTCTTGGAACCCTTCCTCTCTAGTTTAATATAGTGATTATTCAATACAGTACATAAATAACCAAAATCGTGCCTCGAAATCTCAAACCCTAAGGCCGTAGTTCAAGTTATCTGTAATCTTAAACGCGCTAAAAACATTAGCAAAGTACAATTAGCACTGTCTTGGCAGTAATGAATGTAAGCTGTCGCCTCTTTGTCTCTTAATCTACGTATGAAGCTCAAGGACCCTCCGTGTAAATTATTTATTCACTTATATTTACATACATTCTTCAAAGGCAAACATATTGTCAGCAGCATTCTCTTTAAACTAGTCCTCAAATAAACAGAACACATAATAAGGTGCAAAAAAGAAAAAAATATTTATAATTAAAAACTATTTTAAAGGTCACAGCTTGAATTCTATAAAAAATATATTTAAAAAAAACAGACAGAAAAAAATATAAAAATTATGATATGTATTATTTACGCAATAATTATAGAGTTAAGTAAATATTACATATAAAATGGAAAGCAAGAATAACAAATTGGGACACTGATATAATAAAAAAAATATTTGCTAAAAAGTTTAAAATTGAACCTCATTTTAATAACCTCTTTACAACGCCGTCAATATCATTAATAGCACCTACAAAGAGCACTAATGTAGGACGGCAACTAAAAAGAACTTACTCTTAATTCATATATTCGATTTTCAAAACGCTCCGTCACAATAGGATCGACTCGGCCTGCGCAGGAGTCATTTAAAAGACGACAAAGCGTTTATTGTATGGACGGTGAATTAGTGAGGATTATGATTGAAAATGCTATAAATCTTTAATCTCCATTATGTTGTAGGCGTGAAGGTAGATAGATACTCATAAATACGCAAAATCAAAGAAAGACACTTGAAGTATAAAGAGACTGACAAACTGTCACAGGTAACTAGCAATCTTGATATATGAAGCATCTTTGAATAATAGTAAGATCTTAAGTGGCTTTTATTCTGTATTTAATATCTAGTTTAGATTTAAGTTCGTTTAAAAATATATATTTTTTTAAGATCCACTAAAATGCTGCTTCAAATGAACGCTAGGTATTTTCGATAATACTGCTGCAAAGTTAAAATTATTTTATTTAAAAAGTATAAAAACCTATTTTAAGTAAAACATGACTTTGACTTTATCTTTTAATCCCATTAAAGGAACAGATTCCAAATAAAAGGTCACCAGCGACATCTGTTGAAATATTAATTGAAGCTATATAAAATATATATAAGTAATATTTACTAATTAAGCAATTGAAGTTAATTTTTCGTGGCGATTGGTCAAGGAACTCGGAATTAGCATAAAATGCTCCGAGACACTACGAGTGCTTATCTCTTGTATGGCCGCGAGATTGCTTGAACACAGCGCTTAATTGGTCATCAATATTCGAGCTACCAGCGTTAAAGGTTTCACGAAAGTATTGCGCTTTATTTTTAATTAAATTACAATATTTATATATTTTTATTATGATAATAAAATGATAATCAAATTAGAATTATACTAATTTGTGTATTTTACGTGTTTTTTTTTAAATGTTACTATGAAACAAGTCCATCAATTGATTCTATTATTTACGTCTGGTCTGTGAATACTTGAAACAGTGACAGTGACACTAGAGTCTGAAGTTACATAAATGTAATATTGAAATAAAAATGTTGACTTCGTATTCATCAACTCGTAATAAACATAATAAACAATGAATTTGAGCTGTTTTAGTTCATGTTTTATTCATAATAGACGATTTACAGTATTTATAGATATTACTTATAATACATTGTTGACTAATCTGTCGCAACACTTTCTCTCTACCTCTTGGTCAGCGGTTGGTTTAATTAAGATGTAGGCAGAACGCAGCGCTTGTACGCTAACGAGGACCTAACATCTGCCTGCGGAACCCTATCTGAAACATAGATATATACTCTCTGATGCCATAGATTATAAATAAGAATAGTTTTGTTTTTTTTTATTATTTTTTTTTTAAGAATTTTAGATAAAATAATATACTTTTGAAATACTTTTCAAAGAGCTTTAGTAATTGTTTTATGCAATACCTAGTAATTGGACATAGGTATGTGGTAGAGTGAACGACTATTGATACGACCAATCCAGGCTATCTAGGATCTTAATACCTAGTTCTTAGCAATTAAAGTGAGCTGTGCAGGAACCTAGATAGAGATTAGTGCTTTACGTAAAAGATTGTTTAATTAATTCGAAGATTCTTGGATCGTTTTCAATTAGTTAGTGTTGAGAGTTATTACTATATTATATACATGTATTGATATATAACTCATATAATATAAGCAGGAGAGTTCTTCGACCACGCAAATATATATATACCTAAGACAGATTTTTTTTGTTTCCATTTGTTACCAAACCTAGTAAAGCCTTCAATTTCCATTTACTCTGGTTTTTTAACTAAGTCATAGTCAGTAGAAACTTTATTGATTTTTTTCTTAACTTATTTATTGTATCTATAAGTATTAGGTATTCAATTGTTTGTTTCCCTTTAAAATAAATAAAAAAGTACGTGCTATGATCTATTAGTCAAATTTAGTTTTGTCCAAAATCAGTAATTATTATTGCGTAATTGTAGCAAGACCAAGACCAACACTGATCCTGCAATGTTGAGCAAGAACAAGACTGAGTCTGCAAGACTGTTGCGTCTTGTGGTGAAGTCAATCTATGATTTAGACGTTATTGAGTATTTAGTTTCAACACCGACATTTACTAGTATTCGTATCAAAAACTCCATTTTTCCTCATAATTTTATATATTATAAAATTACAACAGCTTTAAGTGTTATAATGATTTATAATGACGTACTTATATGACAAAACAAATATTAACCAAGTCTTAGAGTAAAAAAAAAATATTATTAAATAATTAATTATAACGACTATTAATTTAATAAAAATACTAAATATAAAACAAAAGTAAAGAACAGTTTATTCAATTAGGTTGTAATTTATGAGATTTTCGTCATGTTGTGTCAGCGTACTAGTTACCGAGCTGTTACATACGTTCGTAATTCCGAAGTATGTAAATCTTGTTCTAAAACACGACAAATATAGAAGTTTGTATCCACCTCTATATTATAATTTTATACAACACAATGTACGAATTAGATGTCATTTATTTGTCATTAATAACATATACTAGAAGTAAAGAGCTCATTATAAAAGCTACACGTATTTTAAAAGTCAGCATTAAATTTAGTGTTGTAAAATTTGTTTACAATAAATCATTCAATTGAACGTTCGTTCGTTCGTTCGTTCTATTGATGCGGGTGAGGTCTGCTGATTGAAATGGTGTTGTATTCATATTAAATAACTTTTAACAAACTTATTGATTATTCAGTGATTTAAATCAAGTTCTGTTTGTGATTAAGGGAAGGATTTTATTATATTCATATGATTGTGTAAAGGGTATACGGATTTTTAAAATGCTTTCCCGTCTATTAGCTTGTTTTAGTTGCCTCAAAATTGGCTGAATCAATATTAACTAGACTTTTATTGTAAGTTTCAAAAATCTGTAGATAATATTTACCCCGAAAAAGTCGTGGACTGTAAACTTACTTAAAAAGTATTATAATAAGTAAAGTGTGTGACTCAAAAGCACAAAATTAAACCTATGTTTCAAAGCATATAGGCATCTTGTGCCCAAAACACATGAATAGGTTTATTGTACAGCGTGGAGCAATGGCGGAAACTTTTAATATTTTTTATTTTTTTATTAGTTACGTTGGAGGTCTCGTAGGCGGTGATTAATGTGCCAGCGAGGTGTTAGAACCACGGATGTGAGGAATTAAACTTTAATTGAATGCTTGAACAAGATATAAGGTGGTAATGAACTTCAAACGAGTTATAAAGAATCTTCTTTGAAAATAAACTCAAACAATCATTAATAACTTCACTATCTCTAGATTTTAGTTTTTTTTTTTTTGTCTAAATATGGTTTTGGTTTTTATTTTGGCTGCATAAAACCTTATTTCATTCTGGCATAAATAAAACATTGCTTCTATAATATATTTTTTTATGTAAATTCTATGTTGAATCTAATTCTATCATTTCGTTGATTATAAACTTATTACAAGAAATTATAAATAGCACCGGCTCTAGATTTTAGTCTCTGAATATAGTATTTGTTTTATTTTGGCTCAAGTTAAACCTTTTTCATTCTGGTATAGCCATGAAGAACCTTTGTCTCCATAAAACCTTTTTTTTCTAATGTCACTCAAATATCGTCCAGATGTTCAAAATTTACACGATAATTATAATTTACTAACAATTATATATGATATATTATTATCTACTTTATATTTATTTGTTTTATTAATTGTGAATCACATAACTTATAATTAAAAAATCCATAATATTAAACGTACCTATAGCTTTTGGCGGGAAGTCTTTGTGTACGATAATTGAATATCGAATGACATAATAATTGGTGACCGTATTGAATTACCCTTGTTTTTGTAAATGGTATTAAAAATGTAACATAAATAATTGTAATAGCTAATTAAATGTAATTCAGTAGGTACAATATCGTCAGACAGTTTCAAACTCTTAAGCGCCCAATACATAGTATTAGGTAAGGTTTCATTTTGATCATAAAGATCGACTTAATGCCTGTTCTTCTTATAAAGAATAGCATTTTTTTTAATGTATTTTTTCTTAGTTTAAATTATCTATATATTTTGACTTCGCCCGTTAAAAAAGCCATACGTTATAAATTATAATAATATTCAGACAATGTTCAATAATTTCTCGAATGCAGTAACTTTCGGTCTCTTTGCCACCCGATCGCGCTACCTGACCGCCACGCTTCGTTACTGAATTTGCGGCATTCCAAATTTGAATTACGAGGTTCTTTTTATAAACGCGTTTGTTCACTTGACTTGGATTGGGTTCTTTATCATGCACACGTGGGTATAACAAATCATACGAAATTTAATTTAAAAGATTAATTAATTACAAATATTTTTTTATGTAAGGGGACACAAAACACCTAATAAGAAAATTATGCGCAACATGAACATTCTTGGAGTGATTTCGAAGGGGCATAAAATCTTTAAATAACCACAAGAATCCCCGCCCCCTAGAGTCACCCTAAGCAGGATATCCCAAGTGTCTGTCCATGCTTCATTAGGATTCGGTACTATAAAATTCCTTCTGAAGTTTTCGTACAGGGCGTTTGAAATACCAGTGACCTGTGACACTTGGCGCCAATTTTTTTAACGTCTGAGCTGTTTGTCATTCTGCCGTAATGAGGTTCTGAATTATAAGAATATACTTATATTAAAGATATTATATTCACTTAATATTCAGATATTACATTATGTGTATTAAAAAATAACACATTACTCAAATCAAAAAAGAATTTTGAAATGTATTTTGTTAAATATATTAGACTATATTATTGTCGCAATTGTGTATTATTTAATAGAAATACTAATACATTGCAAATAAAACTTCATTGCTTTTTTTAACCATTAACAATTCAAAATTTGTTTTTTTTTTGTCTCTTTTTTTGCATTCTATGGCTTTGGTTTGAAAGTGTCAAGATACAATGACGGATAATTAGCGCGGGAACACATTTTAGTCATTATATTTCAGAGGAGCCGCTGTCATATTTAAAATTTATTGTTTTACGATTTTTCAGTTTTTACGAATTTTGACGGTTTAAAATTAATTTTTAACAATATTGTAATGTAATATATTTCATGGTAAGTAATGTGAATGTGCCAATATTACCAGGACAGATATCTGCACGGTGAAAGTTGGTGATCAAAATAATCCTTTAGAACATTCTAGAAATAAATGTAAGTACCAACATATCTCTATTACGTTTTTGTAACTTAACCACTAATAACTAACATACCAGACCACCCCTTACTTTAAAACCGATAATAAATATAATAAAAAATAGTTTAATTTCGAAGCCAGAAGCCATTAAAACCAAATCCTGTAACAAATGTATAAAAAGTTATGGCAACGCGAGTTATTTGTAATAAATTACAGAATAATTCCAAACTAACAAATAAATCCATAATAAGGTGTCGTTAAACTTTATTATTTAGTAACTGACTCCACTTAGTTCTATTGTACTTTTTATACTAACATCTGTTGTGATTACAGTATACTGTTGAATTGCAGACAAAACCAAGCCAAAAAACGATTTTTTTTATACATTTTTTATCTCTTCTATTCTATTGGTGTTATATATTAAAACAATAATATAAAAAAAAACATTAATTAGAAACACATATATAAAGTGTTACATATTACATATATTTTTTCAAAATGTTTATATTTAAAATTTCCTTAGTATGTATTAAAATTAATAAATGTGATAATAATTTTATTTATTTATTTACGTAACAAAAGAATTGGATTTATCTAAACTGCTGCCATATACTGTGTGGTGCGACAATATTTATAGTTTATAGAGTTTTTATAAGCGTCTATTATGCTACCGTGGAAGCAATGATATTATGAGGCCTCATAACATTTATTATCCAAACTATTAGTTATATACTACATTAACTTTCGAAACTATGTAAAGTATGTCTTTATGATACATATTTTTAATGTAAAAGGAATGAATGAATGAAGTTCAACTGAATGGAAACAATAAAATTCTTAGTTCAGTCCATACTTCATACAATACATTCAATACTTTAAGCTCACCGCAAAGTATTTAATATCTAGTTCATTATAGGTTTAAAATGATTTCGGAATGCCATTTAAAATATCATTGAATTGTATTATGAATGAAATTATGAATGGTACAAAGAGCTCTCTTGGGGTTTAAACAAACCACTCGAAATAATCAATGAAAAGTACTCTGTCATTATTCGCCAAAAGAAAGTAGCCAAAATCATTACTATAACAGTTACATGCCGATAAAACAATGCATTTTAGACTATATTCATAAAGAGATTAGGTTGAAATTCTCTTTAGGTCAAAATCATTACAATAATAGAGACATGGAGATGGCAATAAATGCAATTATAGACTTTATGGTTCTAGTAATTAGGCTCCAATTCTTATAAATGTTATATTAACTCGTTCATTCAGCAACTGTGAAATTCGAAATTTGAAATAATTAATCTTTCAATTGTATCATTAGCCGAGTGCAGTCGTGTTTACTCGTGCAATATCGCATCACTTCATTTTCTCTCCCTTTAAGTCTCATTTTAATGATAAATGATCGGAGAAATTAATGATTAATGATATTTTCGGTCGCGATGAAAAGATCGTAGAGCATGTGTCGAGGAATTCTAAGTTACCGAAATGTCAGATGTTTGGATTCCTTACAATTCTAGTCATTCATAAATTATTAATGGTTAGGAATAATTTGGGATATTCTTAAATGATTTTAAATATACCGATGTCGTTCTAATGACTGTTGAAAGCACAAATTAATTCTTAGTGTGTGTATTTTTGTACACACACCGATAATCAAATTTACACTCAAAGAAACATTAATAGTGTATAACTATTATGGAAGGTATGAAATGTTTAAATTGTTAGATTGAAACGCATTTATATATTAATGGATAAAAGATCAGCCTTTATATAAATTGCCTTTGATAAGCATTGCTTTCAATTCTAGAAATAGGTAAATTGCTTCCCTGTGTGCTTGGGTTACATACATAGGTAATATATAAATCCAAAAAAATGCTTCAAGATTATTAAAGTATATCTCTTTATATATATTTATATATATATATATATATATATATATATATATATATGATGTTATTTTTATTATTTTACCTGTTAAGGTAATAAGGTATCATTTTGTCGGATTGAAACCAGGACTTACTTTAAATACATAAACACATTCGTTAGTATTAAGTTAAATTTATTAAAAATATATCAAACGCCTACAACTTATAATAAATATGATGAAGTATGAAAACGGAAATTAAGAAAAGTATCCAACTTCCCTCACGATAACGCAATAACGACTCGACAAATACATTAATGAATTCAAACGACCCTTTATTGGATCAGTTGACTGCGTTAAACCGACCTAAGCGGAGTTTAGCCCTTCTGGATAGTATTATGCACTAAGAACACAAAAATAAATACTTTTTTTTTTTTATGATTAAACATGACGCGTATAAATTATTTATGATAAGTACATAAACCAATATATTTTCTATAAAAATATATTATTTAATTAGCCTATGGTTAGTTCTTGCATAAAACCACCCCCCTACCCCAAACAGCATCCCCGCAATGATATGGAAAAATATCGTATTTAATACTAACATTAGGGGAGTACCCTTCGTTTATATTAAAATATGTCGTCTGCCATATTTACATATGCTTACTAAATCTGATTCAGATTATTGGGTTATGGATATTAATGTGATCTTTATTAAATATATTATTAGGTTTGGAGACGGGAATTATAAGATACTCAGTGGAAAGGGACGGTCACGTTATTAATATAATATAATATCTATATTAAATATTATAATTATCATTAAGTGACGTCATTGATTTTTGTCCTCGGAAGTAAAAAACTTAAAATCTTAGAAACACACACACACACGTAAGAATTCTCCCAATATACAGTTATAGAAACGCACACACACACACACACACACACATTGTAAAATCACTATATACAATTAAAGTAATACATGGTATATTAAAAGTATTTATTCCCTTCAGTATATTAATTTACAATGTAACTTATCACTTGACATTTATTAATGTCATCGTATTATTTGTTTTTTTTTTATACATCCATATAAGACTTGTTATTATCTAGAGCTTTTTATGGAATAAGGATACAGTGCTAAAAATAGTACACAGGCAGTAAGTGCGTCTTCTGATGATTGCCGAACATTTTTTCTTATTATATATCTATATTCTGAAGAAAATATAAATATTTTTGAGACTAAAACAATTCTTATACTCCTCGTGCTAAATATATTAAATCTCAATATCCTTCCTCTGACATAAAACTTACATAATATTTCTTACAAAAATAAAGTTAAAATAACAAACAGTAGAAGCTCAAACTCCAACCCTCCTAAATTAAAAAGGTTATAAAATCACCGCAACACAATCCTAAAAGTCAAACACATTGATTCGTATAAACGTATTATGGTGCCTTGATAGCCCTGGCTCCCTTCAGTAGGGTGACCATGACACGGGTAAGGATAAAAAAGTTTTACGATTTTGATTTTGTTAAAAATAATATAAAAATATTGGTACATTAAAATGTATAATAATATACAATAATTCATAATATTTTATTATTATTTTTGTTTTTTTTTTAACCTTTCCATATTATTATATATTGTTAATAATGTAGTATTGTCATCGTTTTGACTGATTAGTATTACAAGAAGTATTAAATATGTTAAAATTTCAAGTACAACACAAAATGGTTACCCTAACACTAAATAGAGTGAAGTCAATAGCCAGAGCACGATAAGTGACTGAATGATTCAACAATTACACTTGACTATCAATTTATTGAATTAAAGTGTTTCTGGGGGTTGATTTGAATGTCGTTAATTTTGTATTGCATTTATAAAAATAAAATAAAATGCAACCTTAATATAACGAACCTCGATAAAACGACTTCCATGAATAGACAAATTTTTCGTAATCCCCTTGAATTGTCCATAACAATTAATTAGGAATTAATCATTCAGAGAATTAACAATTAATCCATTAAAAAAAACGTAATGTAAAGGTATATTTTACACCTTTTCATAATGATTTTTTTACGAACTACCTCTTTATAACGAATTCTCAAGTATCAAAAAAGTGTAAGTACCTCTAATTAAAGATTTTTTTCAACTCAAAACCTCTGTACAACGTTCTGGTATAGCGTACCTATATATGACCCTTAATCCCATAGTATGTGATTCAGACTCCTTATAACTAATTGAAGACCAACCTTACTTCAATAAAACAAACCTCAGTTTAACGAATTACTTGATATAACTAATATTTACTTGTCCCCTTGCGATATGTTATTTTGAGGTTTCACTGTAATTGAATTTGATAACTTATCAATATATAAATATACACAAAATTTGTTAATATACTAATTAAGTTCAATAATTAGTAATTATACGTATTAATATACTTTATCCTGTTACAGTTTTGATAAACAGGAAAACTGTAATTAAATTAGTTATATTAATTAAATTAGTTATATTAATTAAATTACATTTTAATCAAATTATAATTGAGTTTATTTGTAATCATTAACAATTATTTTTAAACAAACTGTATTGTGGTTAAAAACTATAGTTGTATATATTATCTAATCATCTTAACTAATTAAAATCACTCAAGTTATATTATAATAATAATAATTAAAATACATGTTTCATTCACTCATTTCACTCGAGTCCTTCAAATCCATTCATTCTATATTCACATAACACGGGAACACGTTCCATTTATTATCTATACTTGTAACAGTGATATCGCTAAACTGAATGAATGATTGTTTAATGTACCAGAAGTGAGCAAATTCGTTTTTAAACGGCTATCAGCCGGTCATTAAAACGACTCTGAATGCATTCGCCTATGCCGCGCCATTTTAGTATATAGGGTGACCATGGATTTAAAAAAATACTGTATAGTTTTACGTTTCAATTAAATATATTGTTACGATTAAATTAATAACCTGAGGTTATTTTAGTTTCCGTTTCCGATAAAACAGTTGCGTTAAATAATTAATTGGCAATTAGGTACTAATTAAAAGGAAGACGCCAATCAAAACAATAGCTATATTCTATTAATAACAAGCTATAATTATTATTTTTAGATAAAAGTTATGAAACTATAACATAGAGTTTAAGTAAGATCTAATAAAAACTATTTAAACCGTGTTCCATTTTTAAAATCTATGCCAGCCTACAATATGCGTTTATTAAGTAGGTACTCTCAATAATGGGACAGCGATACAATAGCGTTTGTATACACAATAGATACGAGTCGAGCAATTGTTGTTTCCACATCTGGGGTCTAATATACTCTATAATAGACACCCTGGTTATTCTTCACGAAATTTGCTGTCATTTTTCAAATATGGAACGCGGTTTTGACGCTGGCTGAAATATGTTATTTCTGAATGTGAGATTAGAAAATAAAAAAAAAACAGTTTCAATACATGGCATAATATTTCCAATTTCAAATTATTGTATTAGGTAAATATAAACATTTATTAAGATTTATTTAATAGTTCAATATTTGATGAACACTTAATTTATATATTTCTTTTTACCAAAATTAATGTATTTAGTTAATTGAAATAGTAATAAATAACAATCGTACATCAACAGCGCAATCACTACAGGCGTATTAAATTTGAACAAGTCGGTAATCATACGAACACTTTAAAACACCCCACCTCATAAAATCGACCAGCATAGCTTGACCTGTTCACATTTAATTTCACCTTCAACCTTCCTAGCAAAGCGCATAAATTTAAAGACAGGAAGGTCAACTTAAATTGGCACTGTTACCCCCCGGCTACCCTATTAAGTGATGGGTAATTTAGGAATACATAAAGTACATAATAGGGCCCTTAACTTGGGCTAAATGAGGTGAAAACTGGGTTACCCTACCCTTGGCTAATGGCTGAATTAAGTTGTGTACATAACAATATTACTATATAATTATGAGCTTTAAATACTATATTACATTGAGTACCAACAATCATCTGTAAGAGAAAACATCAAATTTTTAAGTTTTTACTACATTAAAAACGGTTACCATAGACAATATATGTATCTTACAAAAAAAAAGAACCCTTTTTTTAGATAGAATCTGAAAGACCGCCGAGCAGATGCACTCTGATTTTATAAGCATTTAATGCCATAAATAATTTGATTAGTCTCGTATTTATCAACATAAAACCATCGTACGGAAAAACGTCACCCATTCATTCATTCATTCTTTCGAGTGTGTTTTATATGGATCCATTCAATCTACCGGACAACCATTTAAAAGCCACTAATGTTATCTTAATATCTCAAGGGAATGAAGATGTCATTTTTGATTTATAAAAAAAATACATACAATTCTTAACCTTCTTGCTTGAAGATAGAATGGAATAATTTTGTGTTATAATATTGTTTATTAGCGTTTTTTCGAGTCACCTTTTTCTGTAGTATGATATCAAAAGATTTCAGTTCTTTGAATTCATACAATGAGATTTTGCACGTGTGTGAGCACACGTTTGAATTTAGAACTAGCTGGATTATGATGTCAAGTTGTTAGATGTCAAGATTAAAAAAAAAATAACCAGTTATAACGTGAACAAAACATAAAAAGTTTCTATTTTAAACTTGACGGAGGTGTTAATGTGCAAAGCAAAACCCTGTAACAAAGCGTCACAGATTAAAAATCATCCTTCCTATTCGGCCACACACGTAGTTGTTTAACCTCCTTAAAAGCAAAACAGTAAAAGGTGCTAATGCGAAAACACACGCGTTCCATTTTTAAAATGCAAACATTCGAACCGCCGTTTAAGCCATAATCTGCTTCTTCTGGCGCCTGTGTACGAAATTCTGTTACACTTCCCTATTCTTACTCGATTGTTACACCTTCTTTGTTCGGATAATATTTGTTAAAGGCATAATGCGTTCAAATTAAAACGATCTCTATTCACGGTGATGTTAAGCGGGAATTGTTAAGGATTTGCGGTTCAATTTAAAGTGGTTTCGTTAAGTGATGCTTAAGTGGAAGCCTGATGTTTGGTTGTTTTAGGACGTTGTTTGTTTTTGAGATTTACACGACTCGTCTTTAACAAGGTGGAGTTTATTATTATCTGTTCGACATAACAAGTGCTTTTAATGCATTGTTTTATTATTGAAGTTAGTTATTAGTATTAGTAATTGTTATTAAACGTGTGAAGTAAATACAATAATCTGAAAATTAATATTAATACATAACCTAGAATGTTCTATGTTCGAGATTGGAATGTTCATCCATTTTGCTATTTTGAAACCGACATCTGAGATATAGACATTGCTTCTTACTCTGTGCGATTTTCAAAATTCAATTTCAAAGTATATAAGACGTCATAGACATTTTAATATTTAATAAGTAAATAAGAAAATGCGAGGTAATCGTTGAATATTAAGGCGGGAAATGTTTTTACGATGACAGCGGCGGGAACGACGCAGGTTTTATTGCTCGCCCGCTTTTCTATTGCCGTCAGTGTACAGGGTGCTCTAAAAAATATTATATTACTGTCAGCTACAGTGCGATTGCGTTACTTAAAGATCTCAAATGTCACGAATATTCTTTCATATCTGTTAAACATTTATATTATAGTATATTTTTTCTATAGACTAGGTGACTGTTAGAAACTTCAAAATTAGGCCTTTTTTTTCAGCTGAAATCATCATTTCCTTATCGATGGTTTCAGTACCAACATTAAAAATGAATGAAGAGTTGTGATTGGTTGTCTATCACGGCATCAGCCAATCATAAATTTAAATAAAGAATTTGATAGAAATTAATAAAATGTAATTGTATGTAAGTATTATTATTATTTACGTTACGCATACTGAACACTAATTGATTTCAATTCATTATGTACAAGATGCACTCCTACTCTACTTAAGATAAAAAATACAAGCATATAACGCTATTTGTAAATTATATAAATACATTAATCGATTTCGAGTAGACAATTAGTATGTATATATATGATTTAAAAAAGTAATTAGATATAAAAACAACAGCCTGTATCAAATAAAAAGTAGCTAACTAAAAACTCATTTCGCAGTAATGCTGTCCCCTACAACCCCCGGTTTTTAATAAAAAAAATATCTCATCTCCGCTAAATTGTTCGCGCCACTCGGGAATATTAAAGTCGTTATTTAAAACGATTGCCCTTTAGTATTATTTCGGTATAAATTTTCAGTTAAGCCGTCTTGTGAGAGCCTCTCGACGATTTTTTTTTGTTTTTTTTTTTATTTCATCATCTTCATTATTTTTATTTATTTTTAATTATTACGTTTGTTTTTTTTTTTAATTAGTTGTATTTTATTATATCAGAGTAGACTTTGCTTTTGTATGGATTTTTTTGTCTGCTTTAGTAATTGGGTATTTGTTGTCAGTACGTACCTACCTCCTTACTTTAACTCGTCTACTTAAATATAATAACGGTTGAAAGTTTGTTTGTCTGTTTGAACGCATTTAACTCCAAAACCAGTCGCATTTTAATATATATTTTTTAATTTGATAGCCCATTCATTGAGATATACATTCAAGTACACCATATATAATAATTAACTACGACAATCTATTTAATTCAAATAAATATACACAAAGCACAAAACACATAAGCGATAGCTTAAAAATAACTAAAAAAGGGAAATATTCAAATAAAATCATATTAAATATATCATATAACACAGGATTTTAGCATATATAACATCTTAAATTAGTATATATAAATTTTAAAAAATCCCACTTCAACGGCCATACATAAAGCCAGCACCAGATATCATTTCATTTCATTATACCTAACGATAATCTGTCTGTACAATTAAATCATGTTAATTGGCTCGAGGGGACCAGAAAACGAATTGACAAAGCTCTCACATAACTCCTATTACAATGCACTAAAGTTCATTTCCGCGTAACAAATGTAGAGCGAAAGTCTTTTGTTAAAATCTGCGAATTGACGCGTTTTTAAATGGATGTCATTCTCGACCTTATCCCCTTGCAATAAGGGTATGCTTTTTTTGAACAGCACAAAGAGATAATATCGATTTAATGCGATTAACTCTAAGTGACATAGCGCTAACGATTTGATTTCAAATAGGCCTTTTGTAATCGGCTTTGATATATTTATGTCTTTTTAATGGTGTGCTTAGGAGATAGCGTTGGGGAGTTTACTGAATGATTTCAATCAACATTCTTAAGAATTATTTAAACAAATATATTAATCGTGAAAATATGTTTTATATTATTGACAACCCTGAATTTCAGAAAGCATCAATACTCTATATTAAACCACCCACTCACTACACCCGTGTCAAACAGAACCCACGCCAAATGTAATAGCAATCACCCAACAACTCTAATAAAGATAGTACAGCGAGCGTAGCGAAATTAATTCCAACTTGCGAGTTGAATCTGTTTCCGAACTCAAACTGTCTCACAGACGTACAAAACATCGTTTCAGAACGGTAGCAACAAACGTCACCCGCTTTTGCACCTAGGCCCGTGTCATAAACAAATCAAACATGGCCGAGATATTAATGAGACAATGAGACATTAGCTCGCTACAAAATGCCTCCGTATTCGCGAATAATTAAATCGTAAAGTCCCCTCTACGCCGCCTACGGCACCCGTCTATTTACTCCTTTTTCATTCAACACAATAGCCACTGCAATCCGACGTCTTCAAAAGCATTACGTCACCATTGCACTAATATCTACAAGCAAAACCACACCATATTGCATTGTAATATAGCTCAAAATCGAGTGCATTAATAATCTATTATAAGGCGTATTCCACAGAGGCTATTAATTTGAGCGCGACGGACCCCGCCTACCCGGTATCGCTCCACACATGTCGGATTGTATCGTCGTCTCGCTCTCTCCGCGCCGCTTATTAAAATTCCTCGCCCGGTAGCTACGTCTCTCTCGGTGGCAGAGGGAGAGGCGGTTCGCGAGTCGCGGTTTGCGCCCCAATGCTAGCGCGATTTCCAACGCGTCTTCACGCAAATCATTTCGCGCGCCGCGTCCGCGACGCACCCGCAACTTTGCATATCCTGTACTGTCGTGTATAGACACCTTCAAGTGTGGTGAGCCGTGTCTCAGTGATATCAGCGCTCGATCTATACTTTATATCATCATTCGTGTTATTAAATTTAACTTCAAGTTAATGACGATACAATAATTACCACTTCATTGCAATTTGGATATTGTAAAATAGAGATCGGAAGTAGAAACCTGTTGAATAATAAATGGATTGATGCGATCCGATTACAAATGTACGCTTTCAATTTATAATTTAAAAAGGAAATGGCGACGTGATCCGTCGGACAGCGTAAGATGAGACCTCAGATGAAATG
Source organism: Dircenna loreta (assembly GCA_963555665.1). NCBI lineage: Eukaryota > Metazoa > Arthropoda > Insecta > Lepidoptera > Nymphalidae > Dircenna > Dircenna loreta. Next base: position 10,146,212 of record OY743099.1, on the reverse strand, counting down.
AAGACGTCGCTGGAATGCGAGCGGTCGGAGGCCGCGGAGAGCGGCAAGGGTCGGATTTCCTTCAGCGTGGATGCCTTGCTGGGCAGCAAGACTGACACACCTAGAAATACTCCAGACGCTATCAGCAACGACGCGGAGAGTGCTCTAGAATCAGATGACAGTGATGTGGATATAGAAGACGTTGAATCCAACGCGGGAGATGATAGAGATGAACGAGAGAGTACTAATGATGATGAAGTGGAGGGCAGGAGTGGGGTGGTGGTGCCGCAACCGTTGCTGCCGCGACTCTACCAAGGACCTTCTCACGCTTGGCCGTTCGGAGCCTTCCCATGGATGGCGCCCAACCCTATGTTCAGGGCCGGATCCCCCAACGGTAAGTTAATTATTAGATTCTTTTATTGATAGAGATTAAAAATAATAATATTTTTGATATTTTCACTCAGAGACAAGCAAATATAATTATACATATAATTCATTATTATTAGGTACATACATTTAAACTTATATGTTTTGTAGACAGTCGCTTATTTTAGGCGTGGTTTCGACTTAATGCAAAAAATTTTTGGATTTTCGAAAATCTATTTCAATATATCAACCCTGAATACCAACATTAAAATAACTTGTATTACACCAAAAACACGGCTACATCTGACAAATCCAATTACAATTAGCTTTAAATACCAATCCAAGATCGATTTCAATCCAAATTTATCGAGCTGTATTCCTACCGCCTGCAACACAGAAGCGACGGAATGTCTCTCGGAGAAAAGATTCACCCATCATTTCCTGGACTCGATCACTGTCGCTTAACCGTAACTCATTCAAACAGGTCACATAAGAGAAGGGACTACCGGTTTACTGGTTACATAATATATATACAATCCAGATTCAGATAAATCTTTATTTTCATTCAGGATGGAAGAAAATGTAGAAAAATTGTTTCCTACCGTAATATAATTCATTATTTATTTATATTATTTATATATTATATTAACACTTCAAATGTCTATCCCATACGTCGCAGGTTTGAGTCCTGCTCGTTCTTATATACTTTATATTATACAATATTAATTAGAAAAAATAATATAGCTTGCCTTTATATAGGTAATAAAAAAATGGCGTCTATGGAAAGAGATATACGAAAAAATATATTTAATTTTAACTGGAACTAAGAAACATATATATAAAACTACTCTGTCCATTAATAATTAAATGGCGGCGTAGTTAGCGGATGTAGGTATTTTAGTAAATTCAAAAACATACATAAATTACTAAAAAGCGAGGGATTGACCGGAAAGAGGCTTTTGATATTATCAATAGGTATACAAATATACAGAAACATATATTTATATATATATTTTATATAGCCTATTCTGGCAACACATATATATTTATACATATATATATTTATATATATTTGTATGTTTCATTATTGTGTTATTGTTTGTTTAAGTTTTAAAGGATTTAATAATAAAAATCATAAAACTCATATAACTTGTTTTATTTAGCATTAAAAATATAGCAAGCAGAGTCACGAGCAAAAGCTAGTTTATCTATAAAGTTAAACATTACGTGATACTTTATTTGTAAATAAATTAATTTCAAAGTGATTCAGTAATTATCGTATATCAACTTTTAAATAACTTTGTCTAAATATTGTGACGTTTTTGACGTTTTTTAATATATTTAGGTATATAAATTTAGATTTCTTTGATATTCATATTTATCCTTTGGAAGCCATCGTATTATTTCTTGGGAATTCTTCTAATTATGTTCTTATCTTAAATAATATTATTTTGAACAAAATTTTATTTCATAATAAATTTATTTGATATTTGTTTAATTTATAGAAATTCATCAACTTTGTGTATTATAATAGTTAATTAGTTTGTTATATAATGTATTAGAGTCGTAAATTATTGTTTAATTGCAAAAAAACAAAGGTCACTTAATTTACATTTATATATACGTCTTTGAATTTTATATTTATTTAAACTATATATCTATATTCGTAATGTCCGTATCGGTGTCTATCCATAATCAAGACAGTTGATTTGAAGACCAGAGTCTGGAGGAACGGTCTCAGGTTCAAATGCCGCTGGTGATAAAAAACATTTAGTACTTTCACTAATTTTTAAGAAGGTTTTCGCCCATTCTCTGAAATTATACTGTTCCTGTATTTTGTCATTTCCTATTAAAGTGATCTGTCAACCCCTTTCCCCCCTTTATATATAGGGTTCACCATTCATCAGCGGATTCCTCAATAACGGCAACGTACTTAGGTGTATTTTTTAATGTTGGGAACGGTTAGCGCTTTTTGTCTCTTATTTTTTTTTCTTTTATAGATAAGATAAAGTGTTTAAAAGCTTTAAGAAATGAATATATTTCAGGACGTGAAAAAAATTAATTAAATATTAATTAGTTAATACAAATCAGCAAAGGGTTTAATTTTAATTAATTTTGCATCCTGCAGCTTAATTCAATAATTATTGAAGATTAAATTCAATGGCTATTTAAAACCTAAAAAAAAAAAACAATTAAAACTTTATTAAGACACAAACCAAACCTTTTTATTAAAATATGTATTTCTAATTACTTTATTCTAATTAAACAAAATTGACACCAGTCTGATGCAATTTTCTTGAACATTAGATGTATCTGAAATAAATAAAACATTAATTTGTTACTAAAATACGCTTCAATCTTGCTTTTTTTAAATAAATCTTTATAATACATTCATCTTATATAGCGCTTTATGGGATAAAGAATTTATTATATATAAAATAAAAATATATATGGGATAAAAAATTATATTTCTATATTACTTAGTTAAAGTTACTCACATCACAATACTTTATGTTTAAAGAAAATAAATAAATATAATACAATATAATAAATATTAAAAAAATAAAATAAAAACTGTAATAAAGGCTGCAATATATTAATAAATGCTCCCTCATATATATCTAATTTTTTAAAAAAGGCTCATTAATTACATTATTTAAAATTAATAATTCGGAAGCCGGTGTTATCGTAAATCTTCACAAATTAAAAACGAAAATTTAAAGTAAAATGAACAAAGACAAAATTAAAATTAAGTTTAGAATTTTCGTGAGGTCATTAACCGTTAGAACAACCTTAGTAAAGGACGTCATTAATATAACCTTATTACAAGTAAATTTTTGTTGAAAAATTCACACGAATTATATGTTTTTCGAATTCATTCATTCATTTCGATATAATACTGTCTATCAAATTGAATGAGTGAATGATGGAATTATTGAATTTTCTTTTATGGGTCGGTGACTTAATCTATTGGTTCTAAATAACCCTTATAGATTTTATTCACTATAAATGTTTTATATTATTAAGATTTCAATACTTATAGCAATATTTTAGAAATTAGAATGTCACTTATTTAATAAAGGAAAGTATAACTGGTGGATAAAATATATATTTCTAGACTAGTTAGCTCCCTTTTTAACTTTTATATACTAAATTACCTTAAGTATATAAACCTTATATAATTTACAGACTACCTACTTACCGCTCAGAAAAAAAATAGTCTTTACTTTGACCTCGAACCACTCGAAATTTAAATGCTATATTAACTTTAATGACTAAACAAACTTTATTAAGAAATCGTAAGTAGAAATAAAGTATACTGAGAAATCTTATAAACGTCTGTAACGCATTTTTCCTACATATTGTAAATTATTATTTTTATTTTTTTATAATCTTTCTTTCCAAAAATAAGATAAACGTTACGTAAATTACAAAACATTTAATTATTCTCTTTATTCACAAAATATAATAATTCCTATTTCATATACATATCAAACAAAAACTATTCAACATTAAAATTATTAAACTAGCTTAGAAACGAATACGAAATAAATAATAAGTAAGTTTAATAACTTATTATAATTGCACATTTATTTAAAATTGGATATCCAGATATATTAACCAATCAGAAACGTCCAATATTATCCAATTGACAATAAACCCATTAAAAAATAGGTATGCAATAGAGAACGCAATGTAGATGAATTAATTTTGTTAAAATCGACTCTTGATAAATTGGTACCACTTTAACGGAACACACACATACAGACGTTCATACGCACACATACAGACGTTCATACGCACACATACACAGATTCACACACAAAGCACAGACACACACATCTATAAACAGAACTCAATTTATTTTATTTATCTCAATGTAAAGCTGTATCATATTAACACAACACACACATACACGCACTGCGCCACCACATATAAGAAATAAGTTTTTACTGGAACTAAAATTAGAATCTACCATAGAAGGAAATTGCAATATCAAGAAGTAATATTAAGTTAATTTGTCAAAGATATTATAAGTTTAATTATACATATAATATATAGAAAATTAGAAGAAATATATAAAACCAGTTGCAATGATTCGATGCAATGTTTTGTGGATACACTATCCAATAGACAAACCACACAGACAAACCAATCACAGCCATCTTTCACAACCTAGGTCTGAAAACTGCTTTTACTAAAAGAATCAAACATATCATTTAACTAATATTAGGATAACATTTTGTCTAAATTGTAGAGATATTTCGCAACAAAAAGAAACTAATAACCTTGACGTTTACAATTTAATTATAATTTACGAATATTGTGTTACTTGTCAAAGTCGATAAATTAAAATGTATTAAAATATATATTGTACACAGTTCTGGAGATCATATTAAGTATAAAGTGTATTTATATCTACTTAAGAAAGTATTTACTACACAAAATAAACATTTATTAAATAATAAACTAAGAGGTAGGGAACCAAAAGTAATTAATATATCAAAACTAAATTATTTTGCGGATGCTTTGTATATGTGTGTGAGTGTGTGTGTCTGTGTCTGTTGTGTGTGTGTGTGTGTGTGTGTGTGTGTGTGTGGGAGAGTGCGTGCATACGTGTGTGTTATTCCTATTTTATTATTATTATTTAAGTTATCATTTTAATACCTTGTAACAGTTGTTCAGTGTCATCGCTAGCGTTATTGACTCTGTGAGGGCGTTTTTAAACTCATGACGTTTCATACTATAGATATCAAGTTTGCTATTTATCCTGTTATAATTTCTATCAGACCGTATAATAATCTGATAGCAAGCGAAATAAGTTTTTGTTGTAGCGACGCTAAAAACATTAGGGTTCATTCTTGTTTCTTAGAGTTACCAATTCGCCTTCAGGATATAAGGCTTTCGCACAGTCAATAATCGACTCATCGAAAACAGGGCGTCTTTGGAAAATCTATATGTTTTAAAGTACATGACCTTTCGTAACGATTTTTGCGCTCTATTTCTAAGAATTTCGTTTTGGAAGCCGCCTCAGACCGGTATACAGTATTCTATGATAGATTGTATATAAATTTTATGAAGTATGTCTCTTGTCGCATGTCTAATTATTTTAAATATATATGTTAATTTTCTCACTCAATTAGAAACAGCTTCTATTTGCTGATGCCATGACAGTCTTTGGTCCATGACACCTGGATATTTAGTAGAAGTCACCGTATTGATAATTGAACTGTTTTCAACTACATCAGACTCAAGATCATCGTGGGGCTGGAGTTTTATGCAAAAATAATTTCTTTATGTTGCAAAAATTGAGATTTTTCTTAAATAGATCAATATAAGAAAAATATTTTAAACTCTATACAACCTATTCATAAGACATTTTCTGTAACGCTTAAAGCAGCCATTTCATTATACAATTTACTAAGTGCTAGGTAAACTAGTGCACTAATATCACATTGTAAAAAGTCTGTTAGTGAGCTCTCATCTGATTGGCGGAGACACTACTTTTTGAGCTCAAGTAGTGTGTAAATTGGATAGTGTAAATGGCCTATATATAACAATATTATAAATGTCGAAGTTGCCTACTGGTTAAAATATTACTAATATTTTTTTCATTCCTTAATAAATGAGCTGTAAAATACAAAAATATTCACACATATTTCATTAAAAGAAAGAAAACTGTACAACGTTTTATATTATCATAAATACAAAGTAGAAAACAAATTATTCAGCGTCTAATATGTATGACTTATTTAATTAACTGAATTACAAAGAATGAAAGGACAAATGATAATTATAAAACTAATTAATTTAAGTAATTAACGAATTCTAATTAAAAAAAAAACAATATATAAAAAGCAATTACAATTGAAATACATGTATGCCAGTTAGTACAGTTCAAGGAGTTTGATCTTCAAAAAAAAAAACACTTTTAAATACAATTGTTATATAACTTGGGTCATAAATATGTATACTACAAAAGTATATAAAAACTTCTTTTAAAAATAATATTATTAAATGACGAACGAAAAAGGATTCATATACCCACTTATACTATGTATTTCTATATTATGGCAGAAATTTAAATATTAAAAGGCCACTTTTATATTGTTAAATATTATTAGTAAATGACTGTCGAATAAAATTTCTAGATTTAAGTTAAGCTAAGTCTAGATATATGTAACAAGATGCTTTTCTTCGGACGATATAAACGCGAAAATTAATAAGCCGATAGCGCTAATTCCGTTCGGAAATTTATTATTTTTTTATAACTGTCAATCGTTTGACAGTCGGCGAGATTGACATAATACGAGTGGCGGAATAATAATACCAATTTCAATTGAATATTCATAGTTAAGACAGACCGTCTGTCAGCTAGTTTATTATGTATATATATACCTTATATATAATTTTCCGTTAGTAATTAGGTAATATTATTTTAATAGAAGTTTTATATAATTTTATACTATATGTTTGTCGTATTTATGAAGGTTAATATTATTTAAAATATTTTTCATAGTAATAAATATAAATTTAATTAAATATCGATACAATACTATTAATAATGAGTGAGTAGGGGGAGTCCGGGAGACTTGCCCAGGTGGGAGAGTTGAACCGCCTTTAAAAACTCGATTTAAATTTCGCGCTAACGAAACGTAAAGTCGGTCATTGGTAGCACGCGTGAGACCATTAACAACCACGCCGCCATTTTTTACAATGGCCTCTTTGTTTGGCTGTCAGGTTCGGAAAGGTGTTTTTGTTACTGCGGAGTATTTTTTTTTTATTTTTGTCGTTTTGAGATTACGGACGTGTTTATAGAGGTATGTATTGTGTATTGTTACTATTATGTTGCCTGATTATTATAGTTTGACGTGCGATTAGTGTTTTTTCGCTAAGATTGAATGGTTTTTCAATGAATAAAATTTTATGTCAACGTAGTATATGCGGGAGAATTGCACCATGGTGAGGTCGGGAGACATGCTCAGTGGTTCAACTCTCCCTCTATAGTGTTTATATGACAGATTTTGGTTTGTGTTTTGCTTGTTTGTATTACGTTAAATAATTTTTTTTTTACAGTTTAATTGGATGAAAAATGCCGTTTAAATACAAGCCCTCTGAAAACACACGCAAAAGAAAAAAACATACCGCCACTGAGTTAGAAAACGCTATACGCGAGGTAAAAGAGGGTGCATCGATACGAAAAACGTCTATTAAGTATGGAATCGATAGAAGTACAATAAGACGTTATAAATTGAATGAAGAAAAACTCAACAAATTTGAAGAAAAAAATAGTCAGTATAAAGAGTCACAAATATTTGCTGTTTCTGAAGAGAAACTCCTTGTTGCATATTTACTATCATGCAGTAAAATGCATTACGGTCTGACTAGAAAGCAAGCGATGCAATTAGCTTTTGATTTCGCCACAGTAAATTCAAAAAAGTTTCCTGATAGCTGGTCAAGAAACCATGCCGCTGGAAAAGACTGGTTTCGTGGTTTTCTTTCCAGAAATCCAGAAGTTAGCTTAAGAACACCTGAAGCGACCAGCTTATCTCGTGCTACAAGTTTTAATAAAAAAAATGTTAACGACTTCTTTACAAATTTAAAGACGGTGCGCGAAAAATACAATTTTGAAGCTCAAAGTATATACAACTGTGACGAAACTGGTTGTACGACTGTTCAAACATGTCCAAAAGTGATAGCTAGTAAGAAGTCAAAACAAGTGGGACAAGTCACATCAGCAGATAGAGGAACCACCGTAACACTTTGTTTTGCTGTTAATGCGATTGGGAACGTGATACCTCCCTTTTTTATATTTCCGAGGGTTAGATATCAAGAACATTTTGTATCGGAAGGACCGGAAGGATCATCTGGAGATGCTTATCCAAGTGGTTGGATGACCACGAAAAGTTTTGTGAAATTTCTTGAACATTTTGCAAAATACTCTCATGCCTCGGAAAACAATCGCGTACTCTTGATACTAGATAATCATGAGAGCCATGTAAGCATTGATGCTATTAATTTTGCGAAAAGTAATGGTATCACGTTGTTAACTCTTCCACCACACTGCAGTAATAAATTACAGCCACTTGATATTGCAGTTTATTCCTCATTTAAATCCCGATATAACGCGGCCATGAATAATTGGATGTTATCAAATCCAGGCAAAACGATTACGATATACAATATTCCTGGATTCATTAAAACAATTATGTCTCAAGCATTCAGTCACAGTAACATATTAAGTGGATTTCAAAAAGCAGGTATCCATCCATTCAATCCTGACATTTTCACAGACGACGATTTTTTGTGTTCTGCCGTTACGGATAGAGAACTCTCTCAAGAACAACAATCAACAAGTGCACCAGTTTCTTTAGAGAGTCAGCTTGTGTTCTCCGCCCAAGTCCAGGAATCATCCCTTCTTGAACAGAATAACACAATAAACCCAACCGATTCTCTTCAAGACTCTGAAAATGATCAGAATATTGGCGATTTTGGTCCTGGTTCTTCTGGCTTAGAACAGCATCAAGAATGTGCCGGTAAACGACCATCTTCTGCCCCACCACATGGATATTTACCTAATGAACCATGTAATATGAGCCATGAGTCACCGATTCAAAATAAACAAGCTATTGATTTGCAGGGCTCCTCTTTAGCTCCTATAGACCAAGACCATGCTATATTTAATCGGTGCACTAATTCATCACCAATACCATCTTCTTCAAATCTAATTACTCCAGAAATGGTGAGACCATTTCCGAAAGCACCTCCGAGAAAGATGGCGCGAGGAGGCCGTCAGCCTGGCAAGACCAAAATACTGACAATGACGCCCGAGAAGGAAAATAACACTGAATGTCTGACAGAAACTCTAAGCGACAGCGAACAACCAAAAAGGAAGCGAATAGCAACTCAATCCAATATGAAGAATGATGGAATACAAAAACAAAAGGTTAGGAAAAGAGTTCTTGAAGATAGCGACTCTGAATCAGAAAATGAAAATGATGCGAATAAAACTAATAAGAAGGTTTCACAAGACCCAAGAGGAAGGAAAATAATAAAAACCAAACAAAATCCTAAAATAAAACATAACAAAAAAAAGAAAGTTCCAGAAAAAAAGAAAGAAAGGAAAACATTGAAAACTAAACAAGGTTCAAAACAACCAACTCAGAGAAACAAAACTGGAAAAGCGAAAAGGACTAAAAATATGAATGATGATAGTGAGACAGAGTGTGAAGATGAAAATGTTTCGTACGCTGATAGTTCCAGTGATTGTGATTTTGCAGAAAATCCTGACGTCAATAATCGTTGGTATTGTTTTGTTTGCAAATCAGAAGAAATGATGACCATGCGTCTATGTCGTTTATGCCGCAGATATGTCCATGAAATATGTGTAGGACTTACAGATGATATTGACGATTACATTTGTCATGAATGTACCTAAAATTAACATTTTAGACCAGCTGATTGAAAGTAATTATTAATTTAATCTGATTAATGAAACTTACCAAATGGTTAGAATAAGTATTTAATTTAAACCAAATGTTAAGAACCAAGAAGTGATTATGAAGGCTGATTGATGATACTATGTCATAAGAATAAGTATTATAATTTAAAAATAAGATTAAGAAAGTTTTATAAAAGGATATAATAATTGTTTTGACTTGAAATGTTTAAGAAGAAGTTTTGTTACATTTTTTTTTTGGTAAATAAACAGTAGATAACTGTATTTATTTACAATTTTAGTTTCATTTTGTTTTTTTTTTCAAATAAATATGTGATTTAAGCTGTTTATTTTTTATTATCCCCTATAAAAAAACCATGTTCAACTCTCCCCATACCCCGGGTCAAGTGTCCCCTGGAGTGGGGAGAGTTGACTCATATTCCATTTTTCATTAAAGTATGTATAACATATTTCAGTATTATAAAAGCCAAAAAGTTATTATGCATAAGTAAACCCAAATAAATAAGCTAATGTTTAATACTATAATTGAATCCCTAAGTCTTATTTAAAGAAAATTACGATACTTTAAACAAAAAGTGGTTCAACTCTCCCGGACTCCCCCTAAATGAGTGAGAAAATATAAGAAAAAAGATTTTCAATTTTTTATTTATTTCCATTGCTAAAATATATGTATAGGTACGTTTGTTGTGACATAGCCAGAAGTACAGTCTCCTTTTATCTTTACAGTATGATTAGTAGATTTAAATATTTAATACTATTAGAATTACGAGTATGGAAAAACCAAAATATGTTATAATTTACTATTAGTACAACCAACTAAATTTAGAAAAACTTTATATATATCAAAATAAATATATAAATAAAACTAACTTTTACCCACGATCTTTTCTGATCAATAGCTTTTTAAAGCGAATAAACATCGTTATAATAATTAAATTGAAATATTAAAAAAAATATATACTATAATCAAAATTTCAAAATTTAAAATCCGTCCTGCGCGTTAACCTTCACGCACACGTACACATTATTAGGTATCTATATATATATTCACTCACACTACTTAACGACGTCTGAAAACGCAATAACAGAACTATTGCTGTAATTAGTCTATAACATGAAAGACAACTCCAATTAAAGTTAATAGGCACTTATAAAAATATAAGTATCTCGAATTAGTTCGTTTATGTCATTAAAATTACTCTTTTATTATCTATATATATCTTTTATAATATATATTTTATATTATCTTTCCAATATTAATTTATAAATATAATGTGTATGTAATTATTTCAATTCATATATAAATAATAGTAAGATAAGCTTTAAACAAATCAGCTGTTACATTTATTTCAATCTCATACAAATAATAACTAAATAACATATTATCCATACATATATTATTATATTTTCATACAAAAATATAGTTGTTCGTTAAAGTACGCGTCGATAGATTGAATAATTCTGATTATCCTATCAAATGGTACCATTATCGACGTTTTTTGTATGTATGTATGTATGAATTACGATGTATGTACGTTAGTCTTTCCTTCAAAACCTACAGAGCGGATTTGAATGAAAATTTTCCTAATAAAATTGAGACTGGTTATGAAGTTATTTTACATATTCACGAAAAACTAACAATAAGTGTGAGAATTTATCTCGAGGCCTTCGGGTTATATGAAAGTAATGTATGATTGATGTTATATTTTGATTCGACCCCTATGGAGGGGAATTATAGATGAAAGATTGTATTGAATTTTTTTTTAAATATATAATATTTCTTTTATATGTTTATTATTAGAAATTTGTTTGTAGTTTTTGTTAAATGCAGTGTTAAAATTTATTATGAAAGTCTAGTTTTATAATCTTTCCTGCCTTCGTGGTAGAAAAAAAATTTACTTGTTCTGTTTCTTTTTTAAGAAATAAAACGCTGCCACGTTATATATAGCGGTTGAAATCTGAAATTTCATCAAAAATCGAAGTAAACATTTGTAAATTTATACATTTAAATAAAAAGTATCTCATTAGCCTTTAACTTCTTTCTCGTTTAAGTTCCAAACCAATGCGTTCTGTGAAATTCTCTTTTATGGAAATAATATTACAGTAAAAGAAACACCAGTTGAGCAACAGTCTTTAATTATAAATAAAAAGTGGGTGACAAACAAATAACTGCTGTTTAATTTAAATTAATTAATCGCAATAATTAACAGGAACAAAAGAAATAGCCACTAATTAAGCCAATTTAAGGAAACGAATATATTATTTTGGAGGTTTTAATTAAAAAGTTAAATATCGTAATGAAATTCCGTGCAGCGCTTTAAAGCGGTTGAATTAACAATAATTTCCTAAGTGTTAACAAATGTTTTTAAATCGAATGCTTTTTAACAGCGCAATGAATAATTCTGAATCCGAAAAGTTTTTATTTGAAAAATCGTTTTTAGCATTCTGAATTCAAAAATAATGTTCAGTGTAAAGTCCTGGTCATACGCTAGCTTATAATAATAATGATTTTTAAACATCAATACATTTTATAACATAACAATATATGGCTTTACAACCTCTGAAAGGAGCCATATTTAATCTAGTGTGACGTCACATAGCCCTAGAATACTACCAGCTAAGAATACATTTTTTGGCGAATTATATAGTAGTTTAGAAGCTATGCGGAAACAGATAACATATAAAGGCACAAATCAGTACTTTCGTATGGTTTCGACGTAGTTGGGTAAGAACTACTTTATTTATTTACCACATTTTTTTGGTTTTAAACTAAGAAGAATTTATTAGTAATTAATTCAAAATTTATTATTACTAGTCATCACAATAGGTGATACGAATGAGACGAAACAAACATACACATATGAAATTTCAGAGAAACTTTAAAGTACCCAAAAAAATTACGAAACTTAAAAACTGATTTCCCGTTTCCTCAAAGTTAGGTACGTCAATGTACGATTTTTTATAAGTAGATTAGAATACTAGCTGTCGCCAGCGACTTCATCCATTTCCGCTCTGCCGGCTATATTAAGCCATTTATTATAGCAAACAGTTTACGCAAATACACACATTTTTTTGGTTTTATATCAACCATTTTATTTGTTTTCGTTAAAATGTATAATGAAAAAATATTCCAAAAAAATTATGATAGCACGTTAAATGCAGAGATAAAATCGAAAACTATGTTCATTTTCATAAAATCCGTTTAGTAGTTTTGGCGCTATAAGTGAACAAATTGTCAAAAAAATAAAAACTATAATTTCCAGGTATGTTTTTATATAAATACATAGCCAATATTTTTGTTTTTTTAAATATTTTATTTAAAAATGGTTGCTATTTTATTATATGTATGTTTTTGTTCTCCAATAATAATGATTTGTCATCATACTTCTATTATAAAACTATTATTTTAATGTGTGTACGTCCACCACATAAAAATAACCGTAGGTTTTTGGACAAACTATAACTCGGAGAGTTCGAAGAGGTGGTAGAGCCAAACTGTCACTTAACTGCTGCTCGTACTGTCTGGCTTGAACGAGGTACTACCACCCTGTCAGAGAAAATCGGTGTGAGGTAGAGAGAGAGAGAACTCTTGTCATCATCTCCCTCTAATTCTCAAAGTTGGTAACGCTTTTGCATCTATGCTTTCAAATGTGACCGTCTGCTCGTTTACCATAGTCATAAACAATATTAAAATAAAGATACATATATACATATATATATATATATATATATAGATATATAGATATATATATAAAGTAAAATTTTTAGAACGTGAAATTATTCCTGTTTTTATAATGTTGGTATCATTGAGTTTTTAATTTAACCTATAAGTAGATGAAATAGACGATTATATTGTAAATCCATCATGTTTCAAAATAACAGCGTCTTTGAAGGTGTCAAATAGGTAATTAAAAGTTATAGGTATTATGGTTTATTTTGATTTCAATTTTGTGTGTTATAGATCTAATTCAAGTTTGATAGGTATTTCTGTCAAAAGTGTTAATTAAATATGAGAAAAGATTAAAGATAATAAAAATAGTTTATTATAACACTCGCAGTCGCAGTTCTTAATTCAGGGATAAGTAACATTTTTGTGAGTGGAGAAAAATTATTAAATAGATACATCAAGAGTAAAATACTCCAAATTGACGAATAATATGTAAGACAAATGAGTCGTTACAATCATAGTAATATTAACCAATTAATTATTTCTACTAAACTCAAAAAAAAAACCTTAATTTTAGCTATTTCTGAGAAATATTCGAAAAGTAGAAAAAAAACATCATACTTTAAAAAATCAATTTATTAATAATAAATATTTTTAATTAAAAGATTTACATACAAACAGCAATTTAGATATGGAAACCATTAAACCAAAACGTTACTAATCAACGATTTAATTAAAAAGTTTATTAATAAATTATAACCAAATATATCAATAACTTAGACTTTTTATAGCAACTCACGTATAGATAAACTGTTGACAGACCTAACGAGCGTGGCTCCGTTAATAGAGCCAGGTGTATTGACACGAAAGAAAAAAAAATGTTTTGACACAAAAAAAACATATCCAAAAGAAAACAAATATAATTTATTTATATTACCATACATATAAATTATTTTAATTAAGGACATAATAAATTACTATTTTGTATTGAAACATCAGTAAAAAAAATGTTATTAACACATGCCATTCGTATTATCTATGGAGGTCAAACGCTGTTAAGTGATTTGTATTGATTTAAAGCTGTTCATTTTAACAGATATCGGTAAATTTATTATACTTTTAGGGTTTTAATTAATTTGTTATATTGTATATTTATATATATAATACTATTATATATATATATATATAACTGTATGTAGTGTACTTTATTTTATCTAACTATTGCCTGTTTTTAAAATTGTCCTTTTAATTGTAGGTTTCCTATAAGAGCTCACTTTTGGGTTTAAAGAAAGTTTATATATATTATTTTTATTTATTATTATATATATATGTGTGCAATAAAGTGTTCTAAATAAACTAAATATTTTGTACGTTTTTTGACTTATTTGATTTAAATATATTATTAGGTATGTAAGATGTCTTGTAAGTAAACGTAATAATGAGAAAAAAATACACCCCTCTTATCAAAATTTACTCAAACTTTCAGCCACAGTTAGTCACTAGATGGCGCTGCAACTTAATCTCTAAAAAAGTTACCTCATTATAACATACAAATCAAAATAATTTAATTGAATAAATGAATCTAATTACATATGTTTACATAATTTATTATCAATTTATATTTAAGTAGTGAAAAAAAAATACTAAATTCAATTTGAATATTTTATGAAATGTTTTTTTTTTATAATCATCAATCAATTAAATTCATTTCGACATTTATATTAATAAATAAAAAAATATGTAGGTACTATATATATTGTGAAATAAACAAACATACAAAATAATTATCATTTATACATAAAAATAAACAATAAAAACTGTAATAAAATAATTTATAACACGTAAAGAAATAATTGTATGAATGTTTGGTTCAGTAGAACCGTGTTGATTACGAGTTTCTGCTCGAGGTAATATAATTTATATACCGATAACATTTTATTATATTATTGAGATATGTACTTTAAATAGTTATATGAAACTTAGGTGCAGTTGGTTTGTTTGTCTGTCTGTCTGTTTTGAACTTATACAAATACGACACACTAGCATATTTTAAAAAAATTGTTTGGAAATTTCATACAAGCTTGAGACATTTATAATATGTAATTTATTTGATACAAATATTTTAATTAATATTTGAATATAATGATTATTGAAGAATAAAATTGTTATTGTGAAAAAAAAATATAGTAATACTTTTTATATTTGATATGGTATATTAAACCATTACAAATATACAACTGAAATTCAGTGGCTAATGAGAATTATTATTCATGGCGGGATGCTGCAAGCTTAATCACAATTGCCACAAACATTCCAATATCGATTGCTTATATTATTAGATTGGGTACGGTCACGCAATGTTATTAAATATACTAATATTGCTTAGGGATAATCAACTTTGTATCCCAGTAAATAAAATCTAATTTGGTGTCATGTAATAGCTGCTACGAAACTAATTAAAGCGTATGTTAACAGCTAAATTTGGCACACTATATGAATCGAAGTTTATAAAATGGTAAATAAGTCTTCATATAACTGCGTAAGTATATCATATTATGTACTTCTGTCTGTCTAATACATTATCTTCAGAATGAAACAAATAACATACGAACTTTTAGAACTATCATAGTTTTAAGAATTTGGTATTGTATCAATATTAATATAGTATTAATATGATTCGTATCAAACTCTATAAAACAATATTGTTTTATTCATGCTCAGTGACGTAAAACAATGCATGCTTTATTTAAATGACAAAATTTGACATATAAACAATGTTACATTAATAATTCAAATGTCAAAACACGCCATGGTACGAGTTAATAATATTTCCTGTAGTAAAAGAATGAATGATTTAGTATGACGTCATCAAAACGTCTTATCGAAACGTTATTAAAGTTATATTACTTTTAGGACCAATTCTAAAGTAAGATTATTGTAATATTTCAATAAAAGTTCGTGATAGTTTTATCATCTGTGAAGTCAGTTCATCAGTGTTACCATAAAATAAATAATTAAAAATAATCTAAAGCGGTTGTATATCTCCTTGTTAAAACATTTGCGTTACGATAAGAAATATTAATGAGTGCTAACACTGATTTAGTAAGTTATTCATTCTAAGCTATAAAATTTTATATCAGCCGGGAAAATCAACGATATCTCTTGCTTGAATAAAAACTATTGGAAGAATCAAAGTCATTTCCTGGTCCTAACAAGCATCGATACAGACATACATAACCGCTTGTCAGAGAAACCGTGTTGCCATTAATTACAACTAATTGCGTCTCGAAATAAAGTGTAGCAACACATTGAACTGTCAATCATCACAACGTCATCTCGTGAACGAATGATAAAATGAATGAACGAATAAAAACCGAGATGTCATTAATGAGTGTTTCTATTAGGTCGGTAAAATGAATGTTATGATGCAGGAATGGTTTTTTTTTTTAATCAATCTAGACTTCTAGCTGACAATTAGTGATAAGGGCCGCGTGCCTTTTAAAGGAATTTTTGATTTATTACCTGTATCGATGTTTTCACCGGATGCACGGACGGAGATACATTTCAGTACAGTTAAGTTTGTTTTAAAATATCTAACAATAAATATCTAGCGTATAATCATTCAGCTGGCAATAAGCTGAAAGCTAGACGTATATTTGTTTCTATTTATCATCGATTATATTTATAATAAAAAACAAAATAGAATTATATCTGTATAAATAAATAAATAATGTTAGTTAAATTGCTAAAGAATTAATCTATCGACAATATATTTTTTTCAACAAACTTATAATCAGCCATGCCTTATAAGTACCTAATGAGACAATATTGCTTCCTACGTAATAAATTATCTTAGCAATTAATAAAACACACTGCAGGTATTATTAACACATACATTTATTACATGTGCAGCTATTTACATAAATAAATAACTTATTTTAGAACTGGTGAATAAAAAAAAAATAACAATAAATTTCCACGTCGGGAACGGAAAAAATATATTCATTCAATTTTACATCACTAAAACGTCATAAATATCCACAGACCAATAAAAATACAGAACTGGCCTATTCTTTTTCTCCGAACGATTTATATATTTCTTACCTAAGCCACTCATTATCGATTTCTCGAATTCGTCCTAAAAGTAATGTTACTTTAATGTCTATAAGAAGTCTTGTTGACGTCATCCTAAATCATTCATTCTTTCACTATAGGAAACGTTATTAACTCGTATCTACTATGAAATGTACTTGAAATATATTGAAGTAAGGTTGGTCGAAAATTAGTTATAAAGAGTCTGAATCACATACTATGGGATTGAGGATGACCCTTATAGGTACGCTATACCAAAACGTTATAGAGAGGTTTGAGTTGAAAAAAATCTTTAATTAGAGGTACTTACACTTTTTTGGTACTTGAAAATTTCTTATAAAGAGGTTATTCATAAAAAAAGTCGTAATAATAAAGGTATATTTTACATTAATTCTTATGGAAAATCCAAGGTTATTACGAAAAATTAGTTGTTATAAGTCGTTATATTGAGGTTCGATTTGTATTATTTTTATGTCGAATTTTGACATTTAATAAAAGCAATTATTATTTTACGACGAATACCAATACCAAATAGGAATAAAACAATATTCAGCTCATATAACGAATCAAGGCAATATTGCAATAAAACTTCTAATAGTTTTTAAGATTACACGGTAAGACTGCTGATGGATAAAAATGTTCCCATACATCTCGATCACAAATAAAACTTCGCGGAACGGCAGAGGTGGTCTGATTTTTATATAATTTAATTAAACAAGGCATTCACGTAACTTCTTAGTAAAACTTATTAGACGACACTTTTTACACATATCAGTGATGTATGGTAATGAATGAATGAATGACTTCTAGATAGCGTATAATTAACTATCCTTTAAACAGGAATTGTGAAACTTTTTAGACTTAAATATATGCAAATATATTTTTATATCGTTTTTATACTGCGTTTCTTGTAATATCCTTAACATAAATTGATAGATGAATGTCTGGTAGTAATCTAGATTTAGTGACTTATTGTGAGTCATTTACATTTTCATACAAATGACTCAAACCTGGGACTTAGAGGATGTTGTTACATTTCAACCTGAGCTGTCTTGTCATGTTATTAGTTTAGATTATATAGCCAGTTGTTAATTTAAGAAACAGGTGCGATCTATTAATCTTAGAATACCCGATAATTCTAACCCTTTTAAAACTTTATAAAGCGCGGTCTACACACCACTATTTTCAAACGAGTTCTAATTTATTTATAATCGCTACAAATGATTGTAGAAGTATGCGAAACTATTAAAGTTATTAGTAACTGATAAAGCCGTTCTGGTATCTCCATACTCATGAGCGGTCTATAAACCAACCGTAATTATTCCACAACTTTCTAGAGCCTCACCAAAACGGGACGAGCAATCGTAAAAATCGTGAGAAGCTTGCGTTATATTATTATATAAATAATTGTTTTTACAAAATAATTTATTGGAACCGACGCAATCAACTTTTATGGGTAGGTCCTTAAAGACGGATAATTGGCTATTATGGACGCCCTAGACCCTGAATATTTGCAATGCCATCTTGGCCATAGATATACACTAAAAAGAACTGGCGATATGTAACCTTATTACAAAATAAATAATCGCTTTTTTTTTAAATTTGATTTCATCTATATATTTTTTTTATTTATACTAATTCAATTTTAGGCAACACATTTAATGATTGGGATTGTTGGAAATAAACTTAATATCCGGTAGAGTTCAATAAATGAGAAATTAACGAGCGCTCTGAATTTAGAGCTTTAAAAGTAGACACAGTTTTCATCAGTTTTATATGAAACAAATCGCTGAAATAATGTTTAACTGAAAGAAGGCTGAAGTTACTAGATCTAAAAGTAGCGAATTAAATTTTTTTATCACTTTATCAATCTACAACTATAATACTAATTTGAAAAATTATGTTTATATAAAGAATGTTCTTCACCTGTCAAAGCCTATTTGGCAAAATAGCAGCAGCTGGTTGTTAGACAGCTGGATTGAAAAATCATCTGACTCTTTTTCTTCCCATACTTTTCTTTGCGGCAATCTTGACTTTAATAACTCTTATATAAATATTTTCCTTAAATTTTTTAATAAGAATATGATGAAAATAAACCAATAAGGGCAGGGAATCGAACCCGTGACCTCTGGCGATCCATCCCGTCGCTCTACCAATTGAGCTACCGGTTCGCTGTCAGATTCAATGAATTTAGTAATCTATACGTATCTACTCATCTGTATGGGTGGTGACATCTATTAGCCATTTATTTTATTTTTTATTGAACAAATTATAATAAAAAGCTTGTACACTTGTATCACTCAAATAATATTAGATGTACAAACCAGGCAATATCAACCAAAAATATCAACAAAAACGGTGACATTTATGAATGTTTTCAAGTAAATCTGAAACCATGAAGCCGGTATTCGAATTGCGTCCAAATCGGAGGGACGATATTAAATAAATTATTTGTCAGTTGTGGCTAAAAAGCGAAATACGGGTTGCCATATATGGCGTGCTATGTTGGCTCTGCGCAGGTGAGCGCCAATTACGAACTTCGCAAAAAGTGTCTGGACAAATTGCAAAATGTGCGGCCACAGTCCGCCATCGCGGACAATTGCCTAACAATTAATTTGTTTACATTGTTTTTGGATACATAAATATATATATATATATATATATATATATATATATATATATATATTTTATTTATTGTTCTATTTTAATAGTAGGTATTGGTTTGTCGTTTAGGAATTATAAATAATTACATACATATGTTTCATTGTTACGTAATTAATGTTGAACGCATAATGCCTTTCCTTTCAATTTTAGTTCAATAGTTTGTTATTTCCTTAAAAGTAAATGTTAAAGTAAGAAATAATAAAATTCAGTTAATTCGAAAGCAACCTACAAACAAACTGCCCAAGTTTTTACACTAAATTCTAGGGAAGCATTGCATTAAAATACCTCTATATGAAAATTAAAAGCCGTGGAAACCAACAAAAAGTACTGGCGACGTATCGGCATCTCTTTCACACCTCAATATTTTAGTATGCGCGTGAGCAAACCAAACGCGTTGATAAAGCTCCAACGATAAGTGAAGTCGTACGAGCACAAAATTATACAATCAACAGACGGCAAGTTTTTATCGAATATTGTCATTATTATGGAAACATCGCTACAGCATAATATCACTCATTATTGATATAAATAAGTCCTATATTCGCGTAACGTATTCAGCTAGCACTAATGTAACATTTATCGCTATAGTTTCCAAACATACCTAAAAAAAATTGTTTATGTTACGTCAATTTACTTGGTATTTCTTTGTTTATTGATCTTTACAAAAAGCATCTCATTTTAATAACCGTCAAGAATAATAAAGGAAATTAACATTTACCTTATCTTTAATTAGAAAACTACTATTGGTATGGAAAATTACATTCTACAATTATTATTTTTTTATGTGAAGAAAATACTATCGATTGAAATCTTTAAGTTATACCTAACATACAATTTACGCAAGAAGAGAAAGGTTAAAAAAAGTAAAATTTGATTTTTACATATTCTTACATTACTGTTCGCATTCAAACCGAACAAATATTATTATTTGTTTGTTTAATTTATTATTTCCACTTTTGATCAATACCCGTGATCACTTGTGTACGTCAAATGGAGGTGTCACAGTCCTAGTTTGATACCATACTTATCGAAATAAGCCCGTCCATTAAAACACTCCTTAACCTTATTAAAATTACGAGAGTCCCTAAAGCGCCCTGCTATGAGAAGGACCACACAAAAAACTCATTATTTCCACTAAAGCATATTGAAAAATAAATCACTTTGGGTCGTAAATATAGTAATTATTGATAACTCGATTGAGGGGTGTAGCTACCGCTGTGTCAACCGCATCAAGAAAACGAGGCCCCCGGGCGGCAGAGGGCCCGAACGTGCCATAGAGGTTTTGATTGCCTTTTCATTGCAACCCACCGGCTAACAAATATTGATACACAGCCCGTCTAATAAGACCATTTCATTAACCATTTTAAGCGGCTCAATCTGGCTCAAAATAGCGAGTAAAAATGTCCACCAATCAGATGAGAGCTGTCGCTCACTAACATAGTATCTATCTTCATAATCCCAACTGAAATGTCTTAAACATGAGTTCTAACAGTAAGTAATAATAAATAAATACAAATCAATCGATTCAAAGAAAACACAAGCCGGTGGTTATAATAAAAAATTACGAGCATGAATTAATGAATCATTAAATCACTCACCGGTGTATAAACAAAAAAATATGAATTTTAATCTTTCCATAACATATATGTATTACTTCTAGGAAAAGCACGTTTAAGTTTTGCTAAGTTCTGGTTATTGGTTATAATTGTATTCCTAAAAAATAATGAATAAATCACTAACGTGGACAGGATTTGAACCTGCTGCCTCCAGGTTAAAGGATACGGGTTCAAGTGGTGACTATATTGAGATACAAAACATGGCTATAGAATATTTCAAATATAATTTTACAATTAAAAAAATATATGTATACGTATACGTAATCAAGGAGTCTGGTGCGATTTCCAGAATAAAAAGAAAAATCCTCCATTGGTAGTATCAGCTAATAATATGATAAATGAATTATAATAAAAATCATTCAGACTGAGAATGGTTAAAATGGTCTTCTTAAATTTTGAATTTTCTTGACTACCTTCATTATATGAGATATGAAATTGGGAGAATGAAAGAGTCGTTAGATTTGATGAAATTAATCTAATGTGAAATATTAGGCCTTGTGTTAGGAGATTGAAAATCCCAAAAACCTTGCTAGTTATTTGGAGTTTTTTTTTTCGTAAGCAATGGGTTTTGAAAACTCGTCTAAATACCTTTTTCTTTTTTGCTAAGTAGGAAATTTTACAGTAGGACAAAAAATGGACATAATTAAAATGTGAAAACTTTTTGAACCAATTTTAAAATAACAAACAATATGAATCGATTAAAATAAAATATTTGGGAATTTCTATAAGAGACAAATGCATCTCAATACCGACTTTAAAACATGAAAAATCAATCTTAAAACGTTGGTATGACATGTGTGCCAAAACAAAATTTGTCCTCCATTATTTTGCTTAGGGTCAGCCTACAAGCTAAAATAAACATGTGCATAATTCTTCAAATAGATAGAGATTACAATAATCCAATTAAATACTGACATTGACAACTAAATCCTATTAAGTATCCCAAACAGCCGTAATTGGCCGCCATTACGTTTTACAGTCTGTCATCGCAAAATGGCGGGAGACGCGGGAAAATAAATACGTTCAGGAATGGATATTATATCTTCATTAGTGTACGCCTGTGCATTGATATGTCCGATTCTGATAGGTATTGAAATAGTTTGTATTTTATCACTTTTGAGATAAAGTCGCTACGAATTCTTTTTGCGGAGCCATTGTGTGAATACAATGAAGTACCTGAATGTTTGTTTTCAGATTGTTTCACATTCATAACTTATTTATTAAATTGATTCACCTATACAAACTTTTTGCTTTTTATAAAATGTACATGTGAACAAAGAGAACTAGTATATTGAATGTTTTTGATTTTTGTGTGTTAGTGTTAGTGTCAATTTAGTTAATATGTGTTAGTGAAAGGTTAATGAATGCTCATTCGCCTATCACAATAATATATACAGATCCTTAACAACGTTTTGTTTGCTAATAGAGGTCACAATGATTATAAACTAAAGATCAACGGCCTTATTCATGAATTTGAAACAAAGGCCTAAAGGAAATTGAAATATTACCATTTCAATTGATTACATTAAATGTATCAAACAATAAAACATAAAATTAATGCAGTATTAATGTCGCATTGAATGCATATATCAGAATAATTAACGAATCATTATTAAACCTTTGGCTTTAGAAGCAGGAACAGTTTGAGGTTAATATCGTAATATATGAGACTAATATGAATTCTTTAACCCATTGTATTGTAAATCTTATATTTAGAAATCGTAGTACTTATATTTTATTATTCAATCACAGCAAAAAAATATCCAACAGGTACCTAATATATCCAACGGTGAAAGGTAACTCCGACATATGAATTTGAAATTTCATTTTGTATAGAAACAAATTTTTACCAAAAAAATATATTGCACAAGCCATGCTATTGATAGTATATTATACTATTTAAAAAATATTTCTGCCCAAATTGATCAAATCAAACTTCAAATCATCGCTCGGCGTTACCTTCACTGTCGGATATACCCCCATCACTATATTTAGTTTTTAATACAAGCATTTTAATCAATAAATTTCCATAATTAAACCCAAATCGATTATCGTTAATAGGTCATTTGCCGACCGGAAGCGGGACAATGGCGGACTTGAGCGCCATTTCACAGCAGACCGATTATATTAAATATTCTAATGGACGTCGCTCTGTATCCGCCTAGTGACGTTCTATCGGTTTTAATTAGGACCGTGTTTGTTTGGGGACAGCAATTCATTTTAGCGTATAAATTAAAAAAAAAACATTTACAAATTAAAATATATATATAGATCAGGATAATTCCAGACAACGCAATCAAGCTTTAAGCTAAGCAAAGCTTGTGCTATGGATTTAATTTTTTTCGTATATACATACCTACATATAATATATATATATATATATACTATAAAAAACACACAGACCCTAGAAAAATAAAATAAATATATTAATATATATATATATATATATATATATATTAATTTCAAGCGTGGGGATCGAACCCACAACCATCACACAGGCACTAAAGTCGTTGCGACAACGGCTCCAATCAGTTGCCAGTTATAAGAGTGCTGGACTAGCCTTGATATAAAAAAAACTATTTCACGTTCAACGCAATTATTAAATATGAATTATTTAAGCTTTATATTAAATCGTTATATTAATATTAATGTTTTATTGATTATTTAACTTTTATAATTCATCGAGCTATAAATAATATGATTCATAAATCATTGTAAAATAAAGCTCTATGGAAATATTTATAATTATAACTTTTGCCGGTGGCTTTACTCGTGCCTTCAAGTAAAGATAGGTAACCTTTCAGGCTTCATCATTACCTAACCCTATACCCATTTTCATAGCTATTTAAAAACAAATACAAAATTTCCATATTAACTTTTATCCCCCTTTTACCCCATGTGGTTGAAATCAAGAAAATCCATAACCATATATTATCTTTGTGTTTATAGTTTATGGAGGTAACGCTTCGTCATCACTTTTATATGTTATTTATATCGGAGAAAACCAATATAAGATATATGGGGAGGTTCATCTCAATTGGTTAAATAGTTTATACGTGAATGAATTACAAGTACCTATCCTTACGTAGAAATAAATATACATTCATTAAAATTTTATGAAATTTAAAAAAGTAAAAAGAATTACAGTTCCTGTGGTGAATATCCTTTAAATATGTAAGAGATTCCCATTACACCTGAATAGAATATCTCCATGGATAAGAGTATCCATGGATCCATTCTTGAAAGAGTTCAAGAAGGCGTTATAGGAATTTCTTTCTTCTTTCTTTTCTTTTCTTGTTTGTTTCGTTTCTTGCCGGTTCTTCTCCATGGAAACGTGCATTTAGGATATGACGCTTCAAAAATGCAATGTATGACTTGAAACAAAAGTATTTGACTTTGGTTACAGTACTCCCACTTTATTCTTTATCAACGAAATACACAAACTACCTACAAATAACAATTTAAATAATTGGAACTAACTACATCTATTTTTATTAAAATAATCGGTCATGAACAAATATTTAGCAAGACATAAACCGCTGGGATAGAGTATCGATAAATTTTTCATTCCATATATATATATAATGAAAATAAGCTGAATATGGCTATACATGTTTAAAGGTGAACAGCGATATATATTTTCTTTTTACTCACAAATACGGAAGAGATTTTTCAAACTACCTATCTCATATAACAAAAAAAAACCCAATTCAATAAATAAACAAATATTTCAATTGAAAGGTAATATTTAGTAAGTCATTCAGAGTACGGTGAAGGAACACCCACGCTATCTTAAACCGCACAGCGGGACGCGTGATATTGACTTATTGGAGCTCAATGCTTACCGCGGGTCACTTAATTGGAATAATTTGTTTATTTATGGACTCCTTTAAATTTTTCATACTTGGATATATTTAACATAAGATAGTTCTTTGTGTCTTTATATTACAAAAAGTGCTGTATGTTTTTTCATGCAATTTTCATCAATGGATAGGTTGGTTTATTGGATGTATAGATCATGAAGATGAAGTGAAAGGATGATTAAAATGATTATTATTTGGCAAGAGTTGTGATTGGCTGTCACGAGATCAACCAATCAGAGACAATGGATAATTTGTTATTTTCATATTATATATCCTTCGAAAATTAACTACTAAGTTTAATTTACCTAATGTGGGAAGGCAGTGCAGACGTCTAGAATTTTAATAATTATATACCTTTAAAATTATTTAATACAAATATACTATAATCCTATGCTTATAAAAAAAACCTAAGTTCGAATTTTTTCATCCAGCAGGCCCTCCTACCGGTCCGCCAGTTGTGCGGTGTCAGCTCAGGAAGCACAAACCCAACAGAAAACCAAGAACACCATTCACCACGCAACAGCTGCTGGCGCTGGAAAAGAAGTTCAGAGACAAACAGTACTTGAGCATCGCTGAAAGAGCAGAGTTCTCATCTTCATTGAGACTGACTGAAACTCAGGTACAATATCATAAACCATTTTTTTATTTTTTTTTTCTTATTTATAGAATGATAAATTCATTAAGTTAAGCAGCGACACTATAGCTCAGTTGACAGAGAGACGTGGACGAGCTCAGTAGGTAACAGGTTCGAGTCCTACCTGCTTTAAAAGTCCTTCCTAGATTACAAATCTTAAAAACATATATAAAATATTTTTAAGAATCTTTTATAACACATCTTTTCAAATAAAAGCCTATTTATTATTGGTTTGGTTACCTTGAATTTAACGATAAAATAAACAAAAAAAAAGTTTAATATCGTATAGTATTTTGTATAAAAATATATATTCTATAGGTATTTTATAAATTTGTGTATATTTTTTTTAATTTGAACATAATTAACATCCACGGCTCTTGCTCATTCGCAACCAACTAGTGAGCTTCATCATCGCAGTGTATTTACTTTTCTATATCAAATTTATTCGTCTTAATTTCATTCACCTCTCTTATAAACACAAAGAAACAAATCATATTCATACAATAAAAATGACAATATATTTCCAGGTCAAAATATGGTTTCAAAATCGTCGCGCAAAAGCAAAGCGTCTACAAGAAGCCGAGATAGAAAAACTTCGTTTATCAGCGAGGCCCCTATTACCGCCGTCCTTCGCGCTGTTCGGAGGTGGAGGCGCCCCCCCTCTATTCGCTGCCATGGCTGCGGCCACCAGGCCTCAATTAAGCTTCCTCGGAGGCCCGCCCACACACCAGCACGCTATCAACATGAATATTCTCAACTCCTTACAACCACATTGACGTCTGGAGCACGCGGTGATGCGTGACAGGCCGCCATCTTCCTAACATGGCGGACAGAAATGACATTTCAAATATACCCTACATGGAATAAGTGATGAATGTGTAAACTCTGTGGTGTTATAGTGCCAGTAATTATTTTAATAATAAAGCAAGTGGTAATGCTGTTTTATTTCACATATAGATATAATTATTCACGATAAGTGCAATTTCTTTATTTAGGTCATGTGCTGAGTGAAGGCGCATTTTGGAAGATCGCTACGATGTGAAATTTGTCTATGGAACCCGTTTCGCCTGTTAAGTAAAACCTTTTTGATATTCGTTCCCGCTCCTTTACTCAGAACATATCTTTAGAATAGTAGCCATAATTAAATATAAATATACTTGTAAATATAGTTAATATTAATTCGTTATAAAACCTATATGATTTTACCTAATACAATAAAAATATTAAACTTGATTATTTATTTTTTTAAGTAAGTTAATAAAGCTTGTAGACAGTTATATATTTTAAATACGAAATTGTATGTATCTTTGTCTTCTTATTTATAAGACCTATTTATAATATTGTTCGAATTTATATTATATTATATTATTATTTCAACTTTTTACTATATATACATATTTATGTTATTATTTTTTAACGACAAAAAATGACCTTAAACTATTTAATTCATAAATTAATGAAATGTATGTAAATTCCTAATTTTGTATCGTTTTGTTATAATTTACATAGAGTTAAAGTTTTGTAAATAAATAACTTATTTAATACGTATATTTTAATTTGACTCGCAACTATTAGTGTTTTTAAAAAAATCGTGTGATTATCTATATTAATGTAAATTGGGATATAAATAAACTAATTGTTTAAGATCTGTAATAAAATGAACTTGTCTCTAGCAGCCATTCTTTCATTTTTTTCACAATTTCTGATTCAGGTAAGTAAATAATATATACTAACTTATAACTAACTTGAATAAAGGATATTTATTATAAATGATATTTTAAACAAATTTACAAGTTATTATATTTTTAACTGTTATATATAAACAGTTAAAAAATAATATTATATATATAATATATATATATGTATATATATATATATATATATATATATATATATATATATGATCAAAACTTTCTTGATTTTTTTTAAAAAAAGAAAGAAAGAGTATGAATCAACTGAACAAACTAAGAAGTTATTAGTTTAGTTTCAAGACCGAACAGTTGTAAAAGTTGCTTAGGAATAGGCTTTTAATTGTTGGAGTGGATTATATAATTAATATATAATTGTAATATTCTGAAAATTAAAAAAAACAAACTAATTTAATTACTTTTATAGACAATTCCATCAAACATTAAATTTATTACAGTTTATTAAACGATTCTAATATTAACTTCGTCTCTTTATTTTGTATTGGGTTACCATTTGAAAAAAAAAAATCTTTTTCCGTAATTACTTACTTGTTTTGATAAATATCTTGTTAAAAATAGTAATAATACTTTTAATTTAGACCTTTTTTGTTTGAATTTAGCTAACATACTTTTTTTTAAATTATAACATTAGCACAAGTTACATATGTTTTGAATATTAATAAATAATACATGAAAAAAATACAACTGACCCATATTACAAACACAGTTCTATAGTATAACAGGTCTACATAAACTGGACTATTCAATGTCACAGTTTTAATATTATTCGGTTGGTTCTCATCACCTTAACTAATAACGACGGACACATGTTTGTATTGAACTTATTAAAGTTATCTAATTTAATCGTACAGAAGTCAAAACTAATTTATTAATTTACACTCGAATGAACTAATCGATTTGGATTGATTCGATTGATTCGATTATCGAGTCACTGGCTGTTAATTATATTGGTTGGGTTCGTTTTTCTTTTAATGAAAGCAATATTCTTTATTTAAAGATTCATTTGAATCTGCTTGTTATTATGAGATATGTTTATAAATAGTAAACATTTATATTGATAACGTTTAAATTCTCTTCAATGTAAACATACAAATATTATAAATATTAATTATGAAACATTAATATATATATATTATGAATAAATTAATATGTAGTCGTAAATATATCAAGAGAATTAATACAAAAAAAGGTTATAGGCCTAGTGACTTTTAAAATAATATAAACATAAATAAATCAATACACGGTCAATACGTAGTGATCTGTTGTAATTTATATTGTAAAATATATTATCGTAATAGACTCCATTCAAGCACGGACAGAAAAAAATATAATTAAAGGCTCATATTCACGTCATATTTGACATTTAAACGCAATGTCACTAATAATAAAAAAATATGACAGACATATCTCAATGCCCTGATTCGTAAGCCACAGGTCGAAGGAGGCATGTAATGCCATTTATTACTCATTTATATACCAAAATGGCGGTTTTATTACTATGTGGCCAGTAATTTATTGTAATTGGTTGGTTTATTCGTAATGACGCGAACAATCGAAGTCCAGTTTCGAGCGACCTCCGCGTCCGTCGTTTTTTGCCTCATAAATAACTTTTTACGTGTAATTTGAAGGCTCCCTAAGATCACCTGTAAGTAGTTAAGGTTTTAAATGAATTTTTATTGCGTATATTCTGAAATTTACACATTTTATTGCCGCTAAAGTCTCCTTGCGTTCAATTTAAACCAACTTGACATCAATTAGAAAAAAAAAATACTAGTTCTTACAAACAACTTTTAAAAAGATAAAATTTTATCGAATTGAATTGCTAAAATCTAATTACGACTAATTATAGACAGAAATCACTTTATTGAAGTAATTCCATACGAAACCATTTTAATACCGTAACTAGTTACAAAAAATATATTTACATCCAACTTTGGTTAAGCACTAAAGTATAGGAATAGAAATTGCAATATTATGAAGACTTAATAATTCGTATGTGTATATTATAAACATGTGGTTGTGTGCGTGATCTTACGTATTTTATTTCACACAGAAACCCCAATAAAATTTGACTAGCCTTTACATAATCTGTGTAATTTGTAATAATTAACGCGAAAAACTCCTTTCAACAAGTCTCGCTCGTTAGTTCAGTAATTACCAAACTAATTAAACATTCGCTGTTGTTATCTGATCGACTTACCAAAATAAACCTTCTATAGTACAGACAGACACACACGCACAAAACGCACGCACACACGCGTCTAACTCGAAGTCTATGGTAAGTTTTTAAGCTTGTACAGGCACTAGTGCAAATTACATTAACAATTCATTTAAATTATGTAACTTGTTATCTATTTGTATAACAAGACTTTGGTCATAATCCGTCAAAGTTGTTTCTATTTACTTGATAGGTTTTACAAATCGCCATCTTGTAAATTAAAAACCTTTACGACACTTTGGTAACATCTAGTACGCATTAAACAGTCTTAGTCATCACAGTGTTAGATTGTATCGTACCGGAAACGTCAAACAAAACTGACCCAACCATTTGAACAACGAACATTAACAGAAACCAACGTTTGGCAACGAATCACTGATGACATACAGATTAAACTTCATTTAAGATGACCTAGAACTAGATACTTTATTAACCTCAAATACTAAAAATAATCCAGAAAACAATGACCTAATGGAACAGAACGGCAAATTTATTTCGCAATAAAAAAAAAAGCAATTCAAGAACGCAATATCGAAGCTGCGATCGAAAAGCAATCAGAATTTTAGGCGTGGCAATTTAATTTAACAGTGGCTGAATAATCACCGACAACTAATATACGCCTCCTGTCTGCGGCCATTTGTCAATACCAGATATAGTTGTTAAGATTCTTGGAATATTCAAGAAGAAATGGAATAAAATACCTACTGCCATTTCATTATACGATTTACTAAGTGCGATTTAAACTAGTGTACTAATATCGCATTGTTAACAGTCTGTTAGTGAGCTAGTGCTCTCATCTGATTAGTGGAGACTCTTACTAGCTGTTTTGGAGTCAAATAGTGTGCTTTAGATTGGATTATAAAAAAAAATAACGCTATTTTTGTTTGTAAATATTGATAACAAGCAAAGTCACGTTAAATAATTGTTTCAGAGGTGGTTAAGAATCAGAGTGAGTCATAATTCAATATTTGCCAGAGGCTGGATGTGGCGGATAAGACAAAATATGAAAGATTATGATTCGGAGACTGTCTGATGTTTTAATTAGCCCACAGGCACCAGCACTTAGACCTGCTGGATTGGATTATTACTGCAGGGTTGGCAACTCATCAGTATTACTTATTAACGTTTTAAAAATATACACATTTTAAGAATATAATTCTTTACATTTTATTAATATTAAAATTCAATTCTATAATACATACACATAAGCATTTAAACAGTACCCAGTAGGCATAAGTTTGCTTGCTTTTTGCTGGCTTTATTTCTATCAAAGCTTTTTATTGTTCTAATTTTTGGGCATAGAATGAATGTAGGAAAATCCATTCGATACGAAATATCTTAAACGTTATCAATAATAAGCACTTATTGAATATTTAATTAAAATATGGCAACCCTACTATTAGTGCTAAGAGGACATGAAAATTGTTTTACGCCTTTCCAGTGTTTGAGCTCTTCATTCGAACTCCAAATTGAAACATCGATGTGTCGAAGTTACATGTAATTAATCTATTTTTAAATACGTTCATTACCAATGTTTAATAATGTTCTGATTTCTGAAAAACAAAAACAATCACTATACTTTGACATCATCATAGACACCTTTATAAAATTATCTTATATAAGTACTTAAAACCAAGTTCAATTCTTTGTTGGAATAATTAAAAAACACAAATTTCAATATGAATAAATATACGTAGGTATATTTAAATAAGTTATCAATGTTTTATTTGCGCAAAGCAATTATCTCAGCGCCGCCCGTATACTTTATTATCCCCGCGATAAATGGAATCCATTCGATTTAGAATCGATATTATCATCTTAATTATTTATTTGCTTTTACTTAACAATTAATCGGTTTGATGGGATTTATAATTAAAAGATAATTTATATTATTAAAATAACCATTATTTTAATTTGCGTTGTCTTCTGAACAATAAATGATAGCGTGATAATAAGTTTCATTCTTTTTAAAATATAAAATTTTCAAATAAAACAAATTTCAATAGTTAACACAAGATGGCGTCTACTCAACAAATCAAGCGTGAACAGGTTATTTAAAATGTCATTTTAATTTCAAATTAAGAATGCTCTGTTTTCATTCCCAGTATTATTGCAAATCATAAGTCAGATAAAATGAACTAGCCTCTTTTTATAAAAAAGCTACATTAAAGGAAGAACTAATGAACGTAGTTGAAAAATTTCCCATCAAGTATATACCTTTTTAGGCGGCAATTAAACTTTCGAAATGACTCCGCGTATACGAGCAAAAACTTCGTTGACTTTTACTACATGTTTACAAGCACCCTGTAGCGCATCTCCTATTTCGTCTGACAAGCGTTAACTATTCCCGCCATAGATTCATGCTACTAGACAATTTTGACAATTAATTATCCCTTTAAGTATAAGTTTATTCATAGGTATTTAAATGTTTTTATTTTCGCTTAATTAAATGTCAACGTCAAATTTATCGTTTCAGCCAAGCGATGGATATACGTC
The DNA here is from genome assembly GCA_963555665.1 of Dircenna loreta. Lineage (NCBI taxonomy): Eukaryota > Metazoa > Arthropoda > Insecta > Lepidoptera > Nymphalidae > Dircenna > Dircenna loreta. Next base: position 10,113,448 of record OY743099.1, on the reverse strand, counting down.
AGCTAAAAAAATATTACACAGATACACTATATATTTATATATGTACCTTTAAACCAATCGGACTAGAAAATGTTTCAACTTGAAGAATTATTAGTAAATATAATTTATAACTAATGACCCACAGGTCTAACAGGTGGAATTTACTAATGAAGAAAAAGTTTGTTTGTTCCAATATCCAGTGGTTTCCATTTTGAAAAATGCCGTCATCAGCACACTTCCATAGTGCAAACGTTAAAGAAAACTAAACAACCGTTTTGTGTAAAATAAATAATAAAACGTAAGTAAAAAAGGATCGTTTTCATTAAAAAAAAACTGTAATATATTTGTATTAATGTCATCGATATAATTAATTGCTATAATATTCCATTTATCAGCCGCCATTTTATGTTAATTTTATTTTTCTATTCTTTGTACACAAATTCCTTTATAAGTAATGGTATTATTAACCGCAATTGTTAAAGGAATGATAAAAATATCTACTTAATGTTTTGTATTCAGTAAAGTTATCTTAATTCAAATTGTTATAAGATGCAAATTGTACAACGTACTTTTCATTGCCGCCATATTGGGTACAAACATCTTTACAACGAATTTATTTTATAGGAATATAAAAATAAATGGTTATACCTAGTTAATTTATTTGGAAAATTAATAATATACTTTAAAATTATAGTTACTTTTAATCGAACTATTCATTACTTTTAATGTTTTTTTTTATTTTTCGTGAACACGATGACTGAAAAGCATTCTTTATTCAATACAAATAAATCAAAATATATATGTTTATAAATAAATAAAATACGTATACCTGCACAAAGCACATATTAATGCAATTAGATCAAAACAAATCGACAATCAAATTAATTAAAACTGATCGATGCTTAAAATCTAAATCCAACAATGGCTGAATCAATGAATCCTTGTCCATCAACTAATTAATTAAAACCAATTAGACAGTATATTAATAAACCTCATTTAAAACAAAAGACATTCAAATAAAAAAAACACATCCAACCTACATGGACCTTAATTGACTTCAATTCTAAGAAAGTAATTTCACAAATTACTTAAAGCTACCGGGTTTAAGATCGACACTGGACAAGATGCAACCTTGTCGCTATAACCTGTTGGCTTTAATTACTTTGATTTTGTTGGATCGCCGTAATGTGACAAGGTTTTAAGTTCAGTGGAAAGGAATAACAAGAATAAACGTGTCCTCAACTCGATGTTGTAGTTCAATTCGAAATACGTATTTCTTAATAGTGTGCATTTAAATGGCTAATTAATAGTGTAAGTTATCGTAAGTTAATAAATATTAGAAATGTTTATATTTGATTTGGGTTTATGTTTAAAACTTGATATTATTTTAGAAATGAGATATTAATTAACAGTTTTATAATTTCTATTGAAAAATCATTCATAGTTATTTTTCTTATTAAATTACCATAAAATAATAGTTTAATTAATAACACAAATATATTGTGTTAATAAAATGAAGATATCTTTTAATATATTCATGAATTAACTTAAATGGTAATTCTTGAAGTTTAAGTATGGATATTGTGTCCCCATGGCATGCTAACAGGAATATTATCCTATGGAATGAAAGAAATCTAACAAATGTAATCAAACTGAAATCTTATTTTTATTAGTATACTATTTCTTTAAAATAGTAAGTTTTTTGTACTTGCCTAGTTATATGAAACAAAATTTCATTCCTATTCTTTCTAATATTTCTCTTCACGAAAACTTCATCAACGTATTTTAGCCGAAGACGCTCTAACAATATTCGGCTCAATCGGACCGGCAGCATACAATTTTGACACGTCTACCATTACCCCAAGCAACTCATATATGTATATCTAAAAGATACAACACTTAAATTCAAATACATCTGTAAAATAAAATATAAAAAAATTAAATAAAAAAAAAACTTTTAATAAAATGACCAACTCAAGGCTTAACCTGCGACATTGACTCAGACATATCGCAAAGAATCGTCACTTAAAATTTTGTACCCAAATTAAAATTCGTGAATTCTGTTGCGAGCGCGTCGAGTTGAAGAATTTTTGTAAATAAACTTACTCATAATTAAACTTAATTTGTACGATCGCATAAACATCTACTTAATACGTAATTATCATATAAAAAAATATATAACATGAAAGGGTAGCCATTTTTCTTAAAATTTTTACTTAAATTAAAAAACATTATTAATCTGTCCCATTATACCTCCAGTTAGTGTTGCCATCAAAATATTTCCATCCAATTAACTTGTTACATTCTTCCGAGATATCTACTTTAAAAAAATATCAAAGATATTCTTCGAAATCCGACCATTATCTAACGTTACCTCCCAAATAGTGCGATCTGACTGTCTGATACCCCCTTCAAGAGGCCTACTAATTGGCGCAATAAATTTGGGACATATCCAGATATATAAAACCCTATTAAGGCTTAGAATGTTATATTTTTCAAAATCATACTCAGGCTTTGGAATTTATCTACTTCCACGAACATTCCCTTATTATTATCATTAATTAATATTGGCCACATTTCGTAATATTAAATATAATAAATTCGGAATATTATAGAAACATTTTAATTGTATTAAAATAAAAATAAATTTCTATAGTTTAAACAATAAATATTATAATCCCTATAATAAACAAAACAGACAAATATAAATATAGTCTCTGGTTTGCATCCTCCATCATATTTTTTTTATTTTTTTTTAATTATACTTATTGTTCTCGTTATGTTTTGGATTCCAGCTACCGTTCGTGCATTTTAACGATTCGATCCGATAACGGGCACCCAAATTAGGTTTTGTTTTGGGTCCGGATGCAAATGTGCTTGTTTGCATGTCTTGAAATGAAAACATCGCAACGACAATGCAAATTATCATGGGAAGAGTATTTGCAATCATTATTTTAAAATTATTGGGACAGCTGAACGTCCTTTTAGAAAATAATTTAACGAGATTAATTTATATATTCTAACGTTTTGCTTAATTTATTTGCTTTCCAATAAGGTTTTTTTTTTTCAACAATATATGTAGTTATTCAAATAAAGTATTTCTTCATATCAATAATTACTTAATGGTCGATACTGTAATAGAAAATAGGTATATTAATAAACATATGAAAATAGTATCCATGGAATCTCTTGTCGGTTCTTCTCCACAGACCTTCACTTTGGTACCGCGCAACTCGAGTCTGACGTTTCATAAGCGCAATTAACGTCAAATTGAAAATTAAAAAAGGTTTGACACTTTAAAAAAAAACCAAAGTTATACCAACATGACAACGAAACCTACTTCTATCTTGTATCAAAATATTCTTGACCAAGGAGATCTGAATTAGACATATCAGATACCAATAAATTAAACCTATAGTACTGTCAATAGCAAAATAAAGGAACTTTCCAATATTATTAAGGTTACATCTCAATGGCCGCTGCGGACAATTAACGTTTATTTGAATTCTGAAGCAACCTGCTGTTACATTATACCACTGAGGAGCCATTCATAATTACGTAAGATACTGCGACTTGGAAGTCTAAATACTTTATGTTTATTATTTTTATATACATTTATATTGAAAAAAGAAATACTTTAAAAAGGAACTTTCTATTATAAATTTATATTTTTTTCTTAATGTAATTTAAGTCATTTTAAATACAAGATCATACAATAATCTTAATCATGGTATTATGAAAAACTATTATTAATCTAAAATATGCTATGAATTATATTGTTTCCTTAAATTTATATAAAATAAAATATTACTAAATAGATCAAAACTACCTCATCCAACTATTAGAGGAATTTCAATATCTGGCATTTTTTTTTATCCTCGTAAATAAACTGAATAATCTTGAGCATTGAGTACAATATATCTCTTCATACAGCCCGCACGCAGTTATTCTAACAATTGTATTATAATGGCAGGTTAGGATCAATATTTACTTTAGTATCGTTGCTGTTACAAATATTTAGTAATCATTTTGATGAATTGCAAATAAAAATGTCTGTTTGTAACTATAAGTCGAGAACCTCTCGTCCAATTTTATTGATATTTTTTTTATATGAAATTACGTTATGCAATTATTAGTGTATATAGATATTATTACGTTACATTTTGTATATATATTACCTGTATCAATAGTTTATAAAAAAAACGGACTGCGTCATTTTTTTTCTATAAAAGTAGTTACAATAGGAGGTGATTCCAAAAATAATCCTGTTGTAAATCAGTAAACAGTAATAAGTAAATAAAGCGATATAATAGTTTAAAGTATAGCTATAACTCTGACTCATACCTTCTTAAGAATTGTCAATGTGTGAGGACACCTATTACTATTTGTGTATAGGTGTTTATGTACGTTATGTATGTGTATATGTATGTGTGTGTATATATATGTAGATAATATAAACCAGCAAGCTATTTCTGAATTATCTTTCAGAAAGCCACTACTCATATATAAACGCCCGTATTAAAACTCCTTAACAAAAGACGTCCGTCCATCTTTTGTGTGTTAATTCAGTTTCACAATATCTATTGGTACGTGATAACATCGAGATGTTTGATAAGCCATTTTTACCCTGAAACTGTGATGGACACATTACATTACTAATATATTTTTATTTCAAATCCGTTTTTTCTTAATTTTGTTATTGAAAATTTGATGGTATTATTTGTGGTTTCAGTAGGTATAAACTAAATCTAAATCAATATTAGCTTCAAAGTATAATATTCATAAAAGCAATATTATAATATAACAAAAACAATGATTTGTTGTTTTTTTCATAAAACTTTAAAAATACGGAGACGATTTTAATATTTCTTTGACAATTTTAAAGCTGTGTCATTTCTGATTATTTTATATTTATTAAAAAAAAGTGTTTAGACCGAAATCTCATTTACACATTTCTATATCTCTACAATTTAAGAGAGAATTGATTAACTGTTCAATCAGCGTGTGCTTTAGGTTTATCTCAATATATAGATCAAACAAAAATAAAACACATATTGTAGTGCAGAGATAGATATATTAAGACTAGCTATTTATCCACGAGAAAAGTATATATGTACTTATAAAATATAATAATATTGTTATTCTATTATAAAACTTTATAAGTATAATAAAATACCAAAATGAATAAAACCTTATTTGTACAATAAAATAACAAACATAGCATAACCAAATAAAGATATATAAATTCTCATAATACATAAAAGTAAAAGTAATAATAAACATAAATAATTGCAAAAACTGAAACAAAGATGAACTTTCTTCAACTAATTAATTATTGTATCTGTGAATAAAAATACAACAATGGCTATGTAATTACCCTGCCATGGTAACTGAAGACAAAACGAAGAAATTTATCTATTATTTATATCTGTGTAGAATGTTGGTTACCTTTTTATTAGAACAAAATTCGATCATAATAATTATTTTAATTTTCAGAGAAATATATTTATCAAAGCATATATATTACTTTTCTGCTTTTATACATCCGTACACGTTTATAAATACTTTCAAAACAAAAAGGTTCAATAACTACATTATTATAATAACATTTTAAATTTAAAAAAACCACTTGATAAATTCCAATAAATTTGATTGACAGCACTAATGCCTGTCAAAGGCTACTTAACAAAAAGCCAACTTATTGTTAATTGTCTTCAATGTTTTATGAGTGTATTCATAAATTAATAATGATTAATGTGTAAACGGCATAGCCTTTTAAAATTAATTAAAAAAAACAAAGTCATTGACATATGTATCGATCCCGCCATGGCTGTCACCGTTACACCATTTAATTGTAATATTTAACATTGTTACATCGTAGAAATGCGATAAAAACATACAGCAGCGATATAATGAGAATCGTTAGCAGATTGCCAGTTACATTAACATTCTTTGTGGGAAAAAATGTTTTTCAGCCACTGGTAGGGTTGCCAGTATGATCGAGTGTCGTTTGATATGACATTTAATTTCATTGGGGTCCATTTTTGCAAGATGAAAAGAAAATTAATTATATTTAAAGTTTATTTTGACAAATTATATAACTTATATTAATGTTATTATTTATACATTAATGAACAAAGCTTACATATACTTGATAGTTATAATTAAGATAATTTGATAGATATGATTAAAAAAAATAGCAACCCTGTTACAAGATAGCAATTAATTTAATAAAAATGAGAACGCAATAAAAAAAAGAAAGTCTTGAGGCATTTTAATAAGAGGGTTAAACAAAGCATGCAGAATCATTAGTACACAATTAAATTATGAATGCGTTCCGTTTATCGAATGTCAATGAGCTGTCAATAGTGACGTGTGGAAAATTATCGATAAATTTATTTGACATAAATTTGGAAATCCAGTTTTATTTTGAGTATCTCGTTATGTTTATTTATTATCTTAGAAAATGTATTTATAACGAAATAAATAAGGTTTCATATCTTTATTATAATTACAAAAAGATTAAATATGTTACACCTAATTTAAAAATATTATCTTTTTCATATATGCATTTCCTCCTTTGATTCAATAATCGAATTAATAATGAAGGAAAATTTACTTTTAAAAAAAAGTAAAACAATAACCTATTAAACCTGTATATTGACTGTAAAAAAGGATCATTCTTTATAATTATAATTGGTAGAATTGCATTAGTATTTCTCATCTATATAATTTAATTATATCCTTTGCAATTAAGATTTTTTATAATACAATACTCTCTAGGAAATGTCCAAGATATAACGAGAGTAGACATTTTTTAATTAAAGATACGTAGAAATACCTATTAAGTCTTTTCGCTTTTTATCTTGAATTATCTTTTCAAAAGTATATCTTTTTTTATAACACATTCCTTTCATATTTATATTTTTTTTAAGCCATAAAAGTTATGGTTTATTATAATAATGTGAAATTCATCAATTTCCCTCAAATCCCACGGGATACTAAAATGAAGACGTAATAGATTAACTCCTTACAATGGGTTTGAAGATTTTTTGCATTTCATGAATGAATGAGTCTTTTCTGAATGAATTGTATGAATCCACTTGTGCCATAGACAAGTTCTCGGACGATAAAAATTTGTTTTGTTGAATGAATTATTATTTATGATCCCGCTGTCCTGGACGAGGGTGTGAAGAATCGTATAAAAAATGTCACAACTAAATCACAAACAGATCTGTTAGAAAAAAAAAACATATATATTTATTTTTTAGATCTTTATACCCACAAAAGGTAAAATACGTAGACTTAACTACACTTAACTAAATTACTAAAAATAAGTACAAGCCATAAAATCAATAAAATAATATATAAGTATATACATACATGTACGTATATATTATATTTTTCTTTACATGTTAATACTTAACGTACTTATAATAATTTTATTTCCTTTAAGAATATATAATTGGATTTAGTGAAATTTAAAAATACAACTACTGATTTAGTTATTCGCATTTTTGAAATTTTATTCGGTTTAGAACTTAAATTATGCAACGAATACCTAAAAAATATTCATTTAAAAAGTCATGTCTAATGTCAGCGTGTGAAAATGAGCCATATAAAATGAAATAAATTGACCGCGAAAGTATATCAATTTGACCCGTACCTTAATGTTCAATCGTGTGTAAGAATCGATTCATACAAGACTCTTCCCACGCACAACAAAATAATGCAACCTTCTTAGTCCAAAGAATACCACAGATTAAAAAAATCAACAACAGTAAAAATAATGAACACATCACAAAAAGCGCTTTAAAACGGTCATAAACGTTTAGAAATCAAAAGGTAATCTAATGCACCCTCGTGAATAAAACTAGCTGGTGTATGAATTCAAATTTCCTCTCTCCACACTCTCATTTCCATATCTCCCCTATGCTTTATTAAAACTCCAGCAAAAACCGACAGCGAGTTATTCGCTATCTACGTTAGGAAATGGCATTATCGGTGGAGCCCAAATCGCACACGTCTCAGCCAATAGGGCATTCTTATCAGAAAATGACTCATTTCAAATGACAGAGTGTTCTAAAGTGCTTCTGAATTTAAAAAGCTGCAAATGTTTATGTTTATTCCTATCGATTTTCGACTCTATTTCATAACAATAAGAGATATTTTCAGTCAACCCAACGAATAGCAGTTACGGCCAGTAATTTGGGGGAAGCTCGTTGCGAGAGGAAATTGGAATAAGAAAATTTGGGGTGTAAAATGAAAGATAGACGAGTGCTAATTTCCGGCTATTACTACCTCTCTTTCTTTCCCGTACATTTATTGTAGAGAGAGCGAGGTGTCGCCTGTCTTTTTCTTTCACGTGGACATTTAATTGTAAAACGGAGTTAACAACTTTGCAATACAAAACGGCAAATTGTATTGTAGCTCTTGAATCTATACATAGGTATTATATTTTATTGTTCTTTTTATTTTGTTTGTTCATACGTATTAACCAATCAAATATGTTGATTATAGAACGCTTGATCCAAAATGATTTAGGCACCCATTATAAATGCATTGTTGTAATGTATAATGATAAAAATCCAGTTAAATTTATACAAAAAACCAAGTCAACACACAGACAGAAATAATGTAGACAAAGCAAAATATACGAATCAATATCGACTGCTTCAATTGGCTCGAGTCTGACAATTCGCTTGTCAAAACTTCTGTACATCCCTATAATAGCCAGCTGTCAGAAATTGTACTACTATTGTTATTACTAGCTTTGAACCTTAACTTCACTCGTTGGGTAAACCATTAAGTGTTAGTTTTACTTTTCTTAATTTAGTTAATTATTTTATTTTAGTATTTTCTTCTAGCAAAAAGTTGATATTTTTTAGTGTTTTTCTCCATTTCCTAACATAGTAATAAAGTCGGCTTAAATTTCACACTTATTTACCTAAATACTCATTTCAAATGTTATGAACACATAAATAAACAAACAACAGCATAAAGTATAAGTACAATTTAAAAACCATAAATAAACTTTAAGAATAATTATATTTACTATCAGCCAATGTTCCAATTACTAACCAATTTTCTTATATAATCTGTGCTATGTCTGCGTCTGTAAAATGATCCTAGTTATGGCGAGCTATTAACACGTCAAATGGAATCAATATCCTATGTTTGTCTAACGACACTCTTTAATTGATCGCTCGATTTAATTGACGCGTCTTGGGTTCGGGTAGAAGCCAAATAAATTCTTTATGTTTAGAAAATGGTCGATGAAAAATATTTCATTTTGTTTTAGATAAAAGTTTTCCTTTGGAAATCATAAATGGCTCAGATTTGACATTTGTATTGTGTATACCAAGATGTCCTGGGTTCGAATACGAGGTCGTTTAATGTTTCCTGTATTCCAACTTGGAAGGAGCAGAAGTTGGGCTTTGCATCAGAATAGGCTCATCACATCATGTGCAGATATTGTGCAAATTGTTTTTTCTGGAGAAATAAATGTAAATTATCTTGATAATAAAATGACTTTATTATGATAAAATTACACGCTGATGAAGAAGTGGTCATATCTGATCACCACTGATCACCAGTCTATCATTCATCACATGGTTTATAATTTCTTGGACAGGAAAAACTCAGCCATTATCATTACTGGAAATCCTTATAAGGAAATATTTTCGTCTTCAGTACGACAAAAACAGAACGGATGTAGAATTTTAATTACTGTTTAAATATTAAGCTCAATATGTATGGGACAATGTCTATCAAATTAAAGTTCCTACACGGTAAAAAGCAGAGCCACAATTAATTCAAATCGATTTCCACTTAAGCAGGTTCTGACCGCGAATGATCAGAATTTCAAATTCACCGAGCAAGCTGGCAGCACCGTGTAAAGGTTCTTTTTTGATTCCAATATGCCATTTAAACCGAAAGCGCCAAAAGAAATAGTAGTTACGGAGTTAGGTTGGCCAGCCTGATGCTATCTTGGCAGTTGGCACACCTGACCGACGCTAATTGGACAATAAATCAATTCTTCCCCGCTTCTTATTGGCGAATCGTGGCATTCCAATATAGAAAATTTGGCCGCGTGATATTGACAACATGATAAAAAACAATGGGCCGTTATCTTTTTCTTTTGTGTTCATCTCAGTCCCGGTTCTTATTAAGGATCGTTTCTGTTTTGTTTTGGACGTCTTATCGTTTAGACAATTTGTTTTCGGGAACCCGTTATTGAATTATTAATATTAATGATATATAACAGACGTCATAGTGTAATCAGTAGCCATTGTTCTCTATGGATTTTAAATCACTACACAAAATTTAAAATGTTTTTTTATTTAATTAAGCCAAAGAGTATACATTAGCGCGATCATCCGTTATTAGAGTTATTAACAACGCGAACTAATCTGGGCGCGCAGCGTAATTAAATTCTGAGAACAAGCCAGCTATTAAAGCGAAACGGTAGCGCGACGCCATTACGAAACGGAACGTGCATAATTATTTTGTTCCCGCTCTTTTTTTACTCTCAGTTCGATTTTCGAAAGTCGCTAATGTACCGTCGCCGCGCCCTGGCACGGAGTATTGTAAACAATGTTCTCGTAAAATCTCTTTCAATTACCGGCTGTGTTTAATAAAGTGATAGATTGCGAACTGTTAATTATTTTTACTTCGGAAATTGCCTTTAATGTTCATGTAAAGGCCATTGTTCGATTTTCTTAACAACTAGTTAGTGTTGTTTAATTTTGGAGAGGAAAAGATAAACAATATAGATTAAAATAAATGTAACGATTTTAACATATATATGACTTAGATGAATAACGTAATGTCATAAAAAAAAACCCCAATATACACAATAAAAAAAAATTAATGATATATGTCTAAGGATATATTATTTTAATTTTTTTTGTAACAAACTTTTTTTACTTGTTTCGAGGATAAGTAGGTGTTTGTGTGTGTTAGAATTCTGTAAGCTCATTTCATCTTTTATATTTAATTTAAAAACTGTAACAACCATTTGAAATTCATTCATCTTTAATGACGACAAGACAGACGGTTTACCGTCAAAATGTGTTATGTTAATTTTCACTTATTTATAAGTGAAAAATAACATAACACATTTTTACCATCATAAAAGAACTGAAGTTCAAATTAATAAAACGTCTGCTATTTTACCCTCGAAGGATAGTCGAAAGACCGGTCATTAAAAAAATTCAATCAGATACTATTACATATTGACTAATTTTTGACATTTAAAACAAACTTAAGTCTGCCATAATTGGGCATGGAGTGACGTCATAGGAACTCCAGCTTTTACTACCAGGGCACCAGCCATGTTTCGCATTCTTGGTTGAAATAATAAATTTTCGTATAAATTATGTTACGAATTGATTAGTTTGAATAAAACAAATATATATTTAGCTCATATGCAAATCAAATAAGTCCAAAAACAAAAACAAACCCTTTCCAGACCACCAGCGTATTCAAATCATATTGTACTATCAACCCTGTATTAACAACGTCTTGCTTGTCAAACTCCTTAAATTATTCATTCATATCTGTTAACATATATTTTGACAGATGACATAACTTTCTTATCTGTGGACGTCATCGAGAAATACAATTTGAAAGCAATAATAAGCTCCCGTCTTACGTTCTTATAACTATGTCAATTTATTATTTCCGTTTGTTTTTAATAAATATAATATTATTGAATTATGATTTATTCATTCAGTTTTTTATATAATAATAATTTTTTAATCAAATGTATGTTTATTTTGAAAATTAATAAACAAATTCACCATTCAAGATTCAATTTAGTTACTTACATAACTTAACGCATTATAAAACATTTCTACTATAATTTATAAAATAACACACGCTTCCTTTATAAATAATTTAAATCAGTCGATGTTTTTGTTGAAAACAAAACTATAAAAAATTCGGCGGCACCCGTGGCTTATAAAGCGTTGACGTAACTACAAAGTACCAACATAATAATATACATGTTAATTCAGAAAAAGGCTCATACTAAAGTCCTTAATGAATGCTCTCTCACAAGTTTATCATAATAACGGTTTTATTCTTTGACCTTAAAAATTGCGAGTAGGAGAATTCACTAATCGGAGAGAAACACAAACTCACTAAAAGCCATTTCACAAAGCAGTGCGATGTAAGCTAGGTGAAATAGAATGTCTTCGGTTGCATAGTGAAATGGGGGCATTAGTCTTTATGTAATAAGAAAACAATATCGAATTCCCACTCACAGATAGGTTAGAATGAACAATTATAACGATAAAATATGTCTAAATTATAATTCACTTCTCTTCTGTCTGTACTAGCGCTTTTGCAAATATATCGAATTGTACCTACATAATAGTTTATCTATATTTCTTCACAATAGTTTATCTGTACTTTATTAAAAAAACAAGATACTTTATTTTCAAACTTTAATGCCGCTTCATTAAAAATCACTCCATTGAAAAGAATTACGTCGCAAAATCTGAGCTAATTTAAATAAATAATAAATATTCCAAGTATACCAAATCATCGAAGTCTCGATAATTTGCATTACATTTATGACTACAAAATTATACGCAATGAAATTTCAAATCAGATGTAAAGTTCTAGCAATTGAATCTAGGACACTAGAATTGTCTTTGTCTATTTGATCGATAAAATTGCTCTTATGACTGACTGGACACTGGCAGGATTCGAAATTTCGAGATTGCCATATTATATAAAAGGAGAAGAAGAACTTAAATTTCAGAAACCTTATTATTCTCAGAGACGCTACAATAAAGTTAACACATAATTTCTTTAATTATAAGTTATAACTATATATATTATATAATATAATTATAAGTTATAACTACATATATTATATTATTACTATATAATTATTGGCTATGTTAGAAAAAAAAAATAATCAGAAATCTTAAATTTAACTGTCACTTTGTACGTACAGAGTAATAATAACACCTGTCATCTATTTTCATCCATCCACAAACAAGACCTCTTTCTCTTAAGTGACAAGTTCAATAATTTAAATATTTTGAATAACTTAAATCATAAATGCGAGTTATGAATAATAAATGATACGATCCGTAGAATGTATTTTAATTACAGCTTCTAAGTTTCCTGATGTTATCTGAGCACGAGTCAAAAGCAAGACATTCTGTGATGGATTTGGTGTCTACCGAATAATAGCTGCAGGGTTGTCTACTACTAGTTATTATATGTATATTTTTTAGTTTAGATATAATTAAATATGTAGTACTTATATTAGGTATATATAGATATTTCGTTTTTATTTATTTTTTACTTATACGACACCAATGTTAACTTATTAGAACGGTAAAACACATGCAATTCAACAGCTTGCACAATTCATACCACAGATATATTTTTATTATGTAAAATTAACTTCTATACTTAATTTTTATCCATATTCTAAAGATGGCCTATATTTTTTAATGTATTCGTCTATTTTGTATTTTGTACATCATAGAAGAGTTCTAAATTCATAAACTTGATATGAATCATAGAGTGGGCAAGTGATCGAAATGCCTAATTGACAAATATGAATATCTGACGAATTGACAGCTGTCACCAAGTAGCCGGTGCACAATTAATTAAATAACAACGTACACAGACGTTACTTAACAAAATAGATGAGTTGATTAAATGTTTTTTAATTTCTTTATCAACTTAGTTAATGTATACTATATATATGTATATTTTGTAACACACAAAATATTTAAGACAGATTAAACTATAAAAAATATACTAAGTATACTTTTTGAAATACATCAAAAACAAAATAAACTATTAGTTATACTTACTTATGTCTCAAGTACAAGTACAAGTACTTTTTTATAGTTTAAATTTCAAGGTTTTAAATTTAAATTATTCTTCTACAGCGCAACGAAACTAGGATCCAAATAAGCATTTAAATTATTGAAGGGTCCACTTTATTTATTTCTATATGCGTTTCCTTTACTCGTATAATAATTATTGCACATTCGGCTTCTTTATTATCAACTCCTAGTACAATGTGAATAGCAATTATGTATACAGACCGCATCTGGTTGATAAGTTACAGGGTACCAGGGTAGGGTTAAAGCTGTACCATTTTGTTTATTTATATTAAGTAAGTATAGTAAGTATGACACAATAATTTGGAGTCACAATTACTGCTATATTGTATGGCAATTATATGCAACTAAGAACTATGTTCTGTAATTACTATACCTTGTACGTATTTCAAAATTCCATGTTGCCAGCGGGAACAAATATTGACTTGCTCATCAAAGCTGGTAGACCGTAGACGGCACAGCCTGTCTATAACAAATTGACTACAGCTTGCTTCTAGCGTAAAATTCGTACTATGAGTATAGATCGTTTTAATAAAAAAATAAATTAAATGTCGATATTTTACTACCTGAGCTCTAAAGGATTTTTCTTGGTTATTAACTTGTGATTTCTCTCACAAATAAATATGTGGCTTATAATAATAATATTTCACTATATGTGATACAAGTATAGATTTATTACCATTTATGGATAGTATTAATTAAAAATAATATGTTTTGTATATTTAGTAGCCCATCTCTCGATGCAGCGATCTCGTGGACTGCAAAAAGGCATACACGTTCAGGACATTATATCAGAACTACTGATCGAACACGAAAAAAAAACTGCATTATCAGCAGTCGCAATTTGTATAAAACGCATTTCCAAATACTTTGCTAAAAAATGAACAATTCTATAAGTTTAATACTGAAAAGCTTAAATACCGAATATGGATGTTACGTTATTATGACTATGACATGGTTTCAATCATTAAAATATCTTTGAAATCCAGTATGAATATCATCTTTTGCTAAATTAGTTTAAAATGAACGCAGCAATAAAGTGAAATTTGAAAGTGACATCTTGACAGTGGAACGTCACATTTGACATTTCTGTTATCTGTATTCTATATATAAATCAAACAATCAACTACTAACATTCAAAGAAAACAAACACCGCAAATATTTTAATTCTACTTACCGCTATAAATTATAAACTTATATATCACTTGGTCTATGATAATTAGATCATTAGTACCCGTTTTCAATATTCTGTGATATTTATTTTCGAAATGGCTGACGACGAATGTAACGATATATAACCTGAACAATATCTTCACAACATTTTGGTTCCGATTTTTATTGCTAATAAAGAATATAATATTTTGTTTTGTAGCTCCATCTGACAGCAGTCTCCTAGTAATAATAGTGGACACGAACCCAAACCAACGATATATAACGGAAGACCCGAAGATGTTGACCGGTTGTCTGGACGCTGTTATTGCCTTCGCAAACTCGCACTTAATGCAGAAATCAAGAAACCAATTAGCTGTTATTGGTTGTCATTTTCATAAAAGGTAAATTGTGTTAGTTGTGTTTTGAGGTATTTAACACAACTGCCTCTGGTGCTTTATACAAATTCTAAACAAAATATTTATTTAATGTAATTTTTATAGTGAATATCTATATCCATCTCCTGGGAAGCCCTTGGATGTCCGGCAAGTTGATGGCCAGTATGAGTTGTTCACACTTGTAGAGAAAACTGTAAAAATGAGGTACAAATCAACCCCTTTTAATTACAACGAACATTAATATATTAAACTACTTGACTTTTTTGAGCATGAACACCTAAATTAAATATAACAAAAAAAAATACATTTCAGGCTGGTAAATTTAATAAAAGGTCAACCACAAGATGAAAGGCCTGGTGAGTCTCTACTGGCTGGAGCTATGGCAATGGCTCTGTGCTTCATAGCTAGAGTAAGTAATTAAAAAATAAATTACAATATATTATATATTTCTATGGTAATTTATCTGAAAGCCATACAAACTTTGCACTCAATATCTAAATATAATTAAAATAAATGGATGGCACACCTAAGTATAACCAGCTGCTGCTGCTGACTGCGAACTGACTTAGTGGTGCTGTCATACATAATATATATATATATATATATATATATTCTACGGCAAAGACAATACATTATTATAAACAATATACATTAAATTTTGCTCAACTTTGAGAGATCTCATATTATATAAGCAAGACTAGTAAATATATATTTATACTCTTAATTTGAATTGAATTAAACAATTCATAGGTTAGTTTTTTTTTTAAATTTATCATTATTGTTTATTAACTTACTATAACAATATTATAAAGTAAGTATTATAACTCAAATGATGTAAATTTAAATTCTCATAATATTCAATAATTATTTTTAAATAATTGAACAACTATTATTTTGATTGTGATAATTTGTGTGCCTATATAAAAACATGTCTCATTCAATAAAAACAATAATAAAGAAGTCAGGATATAAATTTACATAATGCAATGTTACAGATGCGTCGTGAGGAGCCACCTGGACTCCGTATGTCCAGTCGCATCCTAATAGTAACGGGCAGCTCGGACACTGCGGCACAGTATATCAACTATATGAATGTGTTCTTCACTGCACAGGTTTCAATGATTATTTTCAGCTCCTACTACACAGTACTAAATGTTTTTTATACAGTTCTATTATGAAAATTAATTACATATCAAACATTTAGGAGCTTTTACTAAATACGGCGGTGGCTTTCATATTAATAAATAAATAAGTTTTTATAATAATAAATACTTGTAACTTAAATTTTAGAAACAGCAAGTGCTCCTTGATGTGTGCTCGTTGGACAAGCATCTCAGTTTACTACAACAGGGCTGTGACATCACAGGAGGGCTTTATTTAAAAGTACCTTCGCTGGAAGGCCTATTACAGTATTTGTTGGTATGTATTAATACACTATATATTATTATTACACTATACATATATAGTTATTACACTATAAATTTGTTTACATTATACATTAATATTACCATATATATTTGACACTTAAATTTATTAAAAATTAATTTTGTTTTGGCATCTTGTACTAAATAAGCATAAACATGTATAAATCATATATTAATGCTTTCCAGTGGGTGTTCCTCCCGGAAGCCAGTGAACGTAGAGAACTAGTGCTTCCCGGTCGTGGGAGAGTAGACTACCGAGCTGCTTGCTTCTGTCACCGAGAACTTCTCACTATTGGATATGTGTGCTCTGTGTGTCTTAGTGGTGAGTTTTGTGAAATTGGGGTTCAACGGGCTTAATGGTACCCAAGTTATAGGAGTTACTGAGTCACTTAGATTATATTAAAATGAAGTAAATTATATTTTCTTGTTTCAGTATTTTGCAAATTCAGCCCAATATGTACGACTTGTCAGTGAGTATTATATTGCCATATTAAATCACATATTTTATGTTTTTTTATGTCACTAATGTTTCCTTTTTAATTTTCAGTACCGTATTTAAAATTGGCGGACCCCTTCCAGTCAAACCAAAGAAGAAGAAAATGAAAATTTAGTGAATATTTAAATTTGTGTAAATAGCTATCAAATAAATATTTTTTAAATATATATCTTTTTTTAATATATAATTATGACACCCTATAATCTTGATGAAAGTTGACACACAGGTCCCTTGACTTTTTGCCTCTTTTGTATCGACGTTTTTTGCTTGGGGGGAAATCTGCCGTTTACCAGCCAATTTCTTTCATATTTGGCTGAAGTATGTTTTTCTGCATGAATTTTATGACAAAAAATTGGCGGAAGAGGGGGTCAAGGAGATGCGAGCGAACCAATTTATAAAATTTGTTCTTTGCCTATTGAGTGAGGTCTCTACGTAAAGCTTTGGGATTTGAGTCTCATGAGAAAATGTCGAAAAAAATATTAGACGGTATACGTTACTACTAATGCTTTTGAAACTCATGATATGTGACAACTTTTAACTTTAGTTGCAATAGCCGATCTTCAAACGGCAAAAAGCAACAGCTACTTAACAAGTAATAAAATTTTAAATGTAAAAACTATATTGTAAAATAGGAATCTACTCGCGAGGTCTACTGCTCTCACAGAACCTCTGGTATACAATTAATGGAATGCAAATAACAAACGACCTCTGACCACGCGTTCAGATCAATGATATAGTCAGACATTTATTTGTGTCGTGTCTTTTTATATTAATATTGTCAATATATTATATATTATAACGATATATTTAAAGATTATTTTTTAAAATTCTATACACTTTAAAACCCATCTGTTTGAAAACTGCGAAGTATTACATTAGGTATTCTTTTTGTTATCTGCTTCTTATACACTTTCTACGAGAGCGAAGATGAATTCTATTGTCTTATACGTATCGTTTAAAAAATATTTTTAATTATATACGTACATACTCTGTTTTTTTCACTATGTTTACTTAATTTTTATCAAGCGTGGGGCTACTTAAACAAAAATTTTTTTTTCTAATTACTGACTATACCTACCCAGTACCTACTATACTACCACGTAGGTAGGTACTGAAGTGCATATCGTTATCAACAAAAATAAACCACAAGGAAAAGATAAAATTTTGTTTATTTTAATTTCTACAACTATAAAGAAACCGCGTCTGCAATAAAATGATGATGGCGGTAACAGATATAGCATATCCGAAATCGATAAACCAAAGCACCTGTTTATAATAAAAGTACATAATTATCAATTTAATATAATAAAAATCGTAACGTAGTTTTCAAATCAGTCTTTATTTTTTTTAAAGATTTTTACTGATAATAAAAAAATAAGATATAATTATTAGAACTAAAGCACCAATATATCTTGATTACTCTAACAACACTTACACACTTCCGAGCACAGAAAAAAAAAGAACTTGAACTGAAATCTATATAAGCTTGTGCTTAGAGCACTGCCACTGAACCCAGGCAAATATGACTAAGGTTTGGCCCTGACCATTGACTTTCTCTGTTCATTTAATTCTTCTCTTCTAATCTCCTTCGACTTCTGGCGCCAAGAAGTAAGACTTCTGGATTCAATCTTATTAGGCGGACTGAAGTTGGAGCAAAATGCTCATATTGACCATTTTGTGCAATTGTGAAATTGTGACATATAATATATATGTTTAAAATATGGCAAGGCACCTTTGGACAGTTAATATTGTTCCTGGATGTTTCGGAATTTAAAAACAAAACATTGGCACTAATATTATCATTCTATAATTTACACTAGCTCCTGGAAATTATATCTTGAATTGAAAAACGAAGATAAGCTGTAATCAAATTAATGACTTGCATTTTCGTCTCACGATCATTATTTTTACACATAAAGTCAATTAAAAAGGATAATATTTTTGATTTTGAATGATAAATGTCAACAATTATTGTATGAATATTGGACTGATTATTAAATTTTAAAAACATTAATAGTCATATAGTTAGGTTGAGGAGAAAGCAGCATTCAATAAAATATTTTCGAAACTTAAAACATTAACTGAACTTTGAATTTATAGATTTTTATTACGCTAAGACTTGGTAGAGATTATTTCAGTAAATATATATTTTGAAGGTCTAGTCGCATTCGTTATTTTTTTGACGTTTTATTATACAAGAGCGGAGACTAGAAAACATTTTTGTCTGACAACTTTCTAACCAGCGCGTTACAACCCTGTCGGTTGTGCTACGTCTGCAAAGCATTTTGCTCACAAAAATCTATTTCCAGTTGGTGCAATATTTAATAAAGTTTACGTTCAATTTCGTCCAGCATTGATTTGATCCTACTTCTCGTACCTAAGTTCCAACGTGAACAAGTCTTGCCAACGCCGATAATGATACTGTCTTCCCAGATCAGAAAACACTTACTCTATTTTAGGTATCCAACCTAACTCGTCTGACAAATGACATTTTAATTTATTTACCCTATTATACTCAAATAGTTTTTAACACGGCATTTCTATTGGTATTCCTCGCTTCAGTCCATCTCACATTTCTGTCTTACAAACATAAATACAAATTAGAGTAGCTTAAGATAATAGCACCTTGATTTTCCCTGTATATTCTAGTTAAGTGTCTACGTATGATAAGCACAATACAATATACTTCGTTTAGATAACTAAGCTAAATGAACACACATTTGTTAAGTGATCGCGATCTAAAGTGATATCTTTACTCTTGCTTAGAATTAGATAAAAGATAATAAGACACTATAGAAAATAAATATATATATATAACTAATCAATTGTATGTATAAATAGATTTCTAATACAACAATAGTAGATATAGTTAGCACCGAATAATATGAAATTTATAATAATCTTAACTTTACCTTTATAAAAACTTAAAATCTAAAATACAGATACACATTTTTTATGTTTTTTCAATAACTGCGAAAGCGTTGTCGATTTCCTCTTCAGTGTCAATTATTTCAGGTGTTTGACTGCGAGGATTATTTTCTTGAGTATTTGAATCAAGAATGATTTGTTTGTGAGCACTTTTAAAATCCAAACTATTTCTTTTTTCCGATATTTCCATTCCCTAAAAATAAAAAACATTGCTGGTAAATACACAGGAATCGTAGACAAAACTGTAGCAGATTATAAATAAATAGGGTAAATTGCCTTAAATGTCAAAATGCGTAAATAAAATTGACTAACATTGTTTTGACACTTTGTTCGGTCCGAACAAATTTTAAGTACAAAATATTGATAGTTTTCGAGCAGTCTGGAAACGAGGTCCTTGGTTGGTTCTCATTTGATAGTGATTGGTAGTAAACTAACCACAACCTATTGAATCTACACTAGACATTCGAAATGTCGTTGTCACTACAGCGTAGTTATTAATTGTGAACAAAACACCTTTTTCGCGTTCTCGTAACCAACTCCTTTCTCCAAAAGGTTGTCTGTAAGAGATTGCTTTAGCAATAAGACCGCCTTTGCACCCCTTTTGTGTATCTTTTTTTTTATTTCACTGTTTTGTATATTTTATTGTTTTTGTGTGTGCAATAAAGATTATATCTATCTATCTATCTATCTTTATCCGTCGGTATTTATATATATATGCATGTATGTATGTATATATATATGAATTATTATATTATTTTATATTATCCTGTACTGTACTGTACCTAAATACCCACTTTCATATTTCGTGTCCTCTACCCAAAAGTTGCCTGGAAGAGATTGCTCTTTAGCAATAAGGTCGCCTGTTGTACTATTTTTTTTCTTTTATTTGTTATTGTTTTTTAAATCTTTTTGTTTGTTTTGGTATAATAAAGAATATCGTATTTACCAAATTGCGAAAGGCAAATTAATAGTTCAATACTAATTTATATTTGAAAAAATATATTTTTGTGTCCTGGTTGTAAACATCATAGTGTGATATGTAGCTGATGCAATAATAATTTATCTTTTAAAAAGTTAACGATTTATTTGAATAGGTATATTGGATCCGAATATGTACTACTTTCTACATACATCCAAAAGCCGCCATATTTTTTAAAAGCATAAAACACTTGAAAATAAATAAAGATTTCTGAATCAACTCTAGATTAAAAATATTTTTATTATAGCATTTATAATGTGATAAACAGTATATGATGGAAAATTCCGAATTGAGACTGTACTTGACGTCTATTTTAAGTCTTATTTCTTGGAATAAAGTTTAGTTACAAACTTAAATTAAGTCTATAAACAGGTGGAAAAATAAATTGATCTAAAGATCCAAACAAAATTAATAAACGTCAAAATAAAACATGATCTAGCTTTAAGAAAATTTTCTGATGGATTTTTTAATGTTAATAAAATACTTTTTACATAAAAAAAAAATCCTTGTAAATACTATGAAGTCTCCAACCTACCAATGTTGTAGATATCCTATCTAATATTTGTTTATACTCAACCGATTATTAAATTTTGTACACATTGTCAGGGCTACGGAAAAAGATAAATATTTCATCTTCAAAACAGTTCTACTCATGAGAAATAAAAATAAAACTCCTAGACAGCCGTCCAACATATCAAGACTGTTTTTTTTTTAATTACAGCGCGGGAAAAGTCGCTGACAAAAGCTATTATTGAAAATAATAATAAGTATTGAAAATAGCGTGAATGCAGCACACTACTTTATATTGGACAAAATCACAATCCTCAACAAACTAAACTTAGGTAAATTATATTTCCCACAAACTCACCTGATTATAAAGTTCCAAAGACAAGGAATTTCTTTTTTTATTAGCTTGTCTCATTCTTCCAGATCTTGATATAGACAACTTTCTTCTTTCACCCATCTGTGGTGTGGAGTTATTTTTGTCTTCTTCTTGCTCTTCAGGGCGAGTTTTTCTCCTATCCGTTGTTTGGAATATTGACTTAATAAATTTCGCCATGTTGGCAGTGATTTTATATTTAATCCGATTATAAACACTATCTCGACATGTTTGATGAATACCTAAAAGTAGAAACGATAGTATTTTAATTTAATTTCTCTTATTAATTTAGTGTTAGTGAAAGCTTTTTAAATTATTATAATCTTGCATGTTATTTATTGATATACAATAATTATGAATATTTTCTATATACTAATTGTCGTCGATAAATCACTATAAATAAAAAAAAATATCTCAAAGGCACAAATTGAACTAAAATAACTTTTAATTACCTCCAAAACAAATCAGCAGAATCCAATGTCCATTTACTTAAAACAAGCTGTTCACTTAATCAATTCTAAATTGCAAGCGGCGAAAAGTTAACAAAGACGTATATTTAAATAGGTTTGACGTCAAACATCAAAATAAATGATAAGAATATAATTAGCCTTTTAATATCTGTATATATACCTATATATATCAAATGTATCACAAATACTCAGCCAATCTCAGCCACTTATGAATTAATCTAATTGGCAATGTTGCTTGATAGTTTTGCAGCGTACGCGCGAATATGACTCCAGATAGCCTGTCACTGCAGCAGTATTTACCATTTAAGTGATAAGATATCATTGATACACTTATCGATGATAAATGTGATAATGAATTAGATTATCACAGCGTTAATTATTGCAAGTTGCAGACTTTTAATTTATTTGCATGAAATTGGAGTAGTGTTTTTATAATTGCCGCTGATGGTTTTTCCATTGTTAGAGCTATTTGTAATTTGATATTCCTTTACAGAGAAATCAAAATTTAAGACTGAGTTGAAAATACTTAAACTAAAAAAACATAAATAAGTCAACATAATTATCTCTTTTCCTCTGAACTTTCCTGATATTGTTGGCGGCGGTGATCACTTGCCACTAAGAGACATACATATACTTATTTATTTTGTATTTTAAAGAGATTCTCCTTAATATCTAGTATTTTGAATAATCATATACTTAGACATATTTAAACATAATTTCGGTTTGCAAAATTAAAAGCATTGGTTAGGATTTTTTGAAAATAATTATAGAATCATTGAGTCAGATAGCGACTCGTTAGCTCAATTGGCAGAGTGACGGGACCATTTCCCAGAAGTCACGGGTTCATGACATGCATGTCTATGAATTATCCATACTATATTTATTTAAAATTTAAATATACAAAGTTCCATTTCAATTGGCATATAATAAGTAGATAAGATAAGTGTGTCATTATGATTGTGTGGAAAAGATAATAGATTATTGTTTTACTTTATATATAGAAGTTGCAAATTTATATTTCCGTCCGACCCTTAAAGAAACACTCTCCTTGAATATATTATAGGTAAATATATATTATATTATGGGTAAATTATATATTATTATTATTATTATTAAAATCTTTATTGTACAAAAAAAAAACAATTTCATACAAACGGCGGACTTAATGCTAAAGCATTCTCTACCAGTCAACCGATAAAAACAAAAATATACAGAAAAATACAAGCTAGGGGTATAATAGGAATATAATAAAAAAAAAATTAGAAACAATAAACAAAAAGATTAAATACATGATACCAAATGATCAAAAAAAAATACGTAATATCAATAGATAAATAAATAAATATAAAAATACACAAATTGTTAATACGTACATATACATACGTATACATACATACACATACATAAATATATAAATATATATACATATACACACACATACACATATATACATATACAAAGCAAGAGTAAGACGATATCGTGAATTAAAAAAAAGTAATTAAAAAATATATTATGTAAATATGTATTATATTATTATCTACGACGAACATACACGCGAGTATCTATTACTTGCATGCCTACCATGAGCTCTATAAAACAATATTGTTTTATTCATGCTCTATGACAGAAAGAATGAATGCTTTCTGTAAATGTCAAAATTTGATATAAAAACAATATTACATTAAAATGACATAAACACACTTCAAAGTACCGACTTAATTTTTCGTATAACTGTCTCCAACTGTTCCTGCGACATAAAGATATATTTTTTTATTGTTTTGAAGTAACGTTTTTTACTTCGAAAATTGCGTGATAGTCTAAAAATTGTTCAACCCTTTTTAATGGACGTATAAAAGAAACCTCCTGAGAATTCAGATTCGTAGTTTTCCAACTTTCGGAGATTCCTATATGATGCCGTCCTTTTCATACATTCTTTATTGTTTATTGGAATAATTATTGTATTAAAACTTGTTTCTTCTTAAAAATTGTTTGTTCTTAAAATTATGATGGAGCGTTGTACGTAGTTAGAGTTCAATCATTTTTATTATGATTTTAACAAAATATGCGACGGTGTCAACTGTCTAACTCTCATCTACATGATAGCTAGACACTGAGCTTCACTAATCTAGCTCTGACATGTATGAATTGAATTGAAGTTTTTCACTTTAGATACTATTTTTGTAGACCCCTAAACATTTTAGCTTTAAACTACTGATTTGATTTTAAATTACAATGAAACAAAACTACAGATTTTCATTAAATTTGTTACAGTGGTAACTTATCTAATGATTCGACATTTACAATACATTTTACAGCTGAAAAATAATATAATAATAAAATATAATTTACTTGAGAAATAAGTTGTCAATTTTAAATCAATACTACGACTAAGGATTTTAATCTATTAGGAGTCATACTAACATTTATGTTCTATTTACTTGGGTTAATATGATGATAAAAATACCAAAGAATTTAAAAATATCTATATTTTAATTTAATTTTACAAAATAACAGATAACAATTAAAGCATATTTTTACAAATACCACTATTGATTGACAAATATATATATATATATACATATACAATACTAGCAACACTAAACTCTTTATCATTAATAGATACTTTTAACAAAATAATTGTATATATTTACAGATATATACATATGAAGACCAGATATTTTAAAAATATTAAATATACTATATTTCACACCAAAGAACTAAAAATAAAGAATTAATAGAACAGATTAAGATCAGAACTTTAATAAGTGAATAAATATTTTATTTATCTAAATGGCAATACAAAAAAATAACATCTGTTACAATGTAAACTAGACCTTACACCGTTGTATTAAACTTCTATTTCTATAAATTATTAGATTATAGGAAAAGCATTGAAACAAAATGACAGGTAAATATAGGCAAGATGGTCGATAGTCTGACCGCCTTTGCGATTTTTAAAATTATGAAAATTATTGTTCTTTTTTAAGTTTTGAGCAAAAATTCCGTATAAACCATTCTGATTGGTTGTCTATTAACCAATCAGAACTTTTGATAATGCTATCAGATAATTTTTACTACTATCATAATTCTAGAAACCGGGCGTTTATGTTTTAATATTAGAGAAAGCTTATATATATATATTAAATATTTAGGTGTTATTTTTTTAATAAAGCTTTTATTGAGTAAAAATGTAATATAACTATAAATCTATTGCAATAAAGATGATATTTGACTAACATATCTAATGGAGTTTTATTTTTATTATAATATTAAATTATTAATACATATTACGTAAAAAGTATTTACTTTCTTAAAGACTGTATATGTGTCTATGTCATGCTCCGATTTGTCAAAATATTAACATGTAATAAATTACACAAATGTAAACAATGGCGATATTTTCTAAATAGTCTACATATAATTAATTTTGTTTCAGCTACCTTCAGTAAATTAAAATATCATGTATCATCAGGTTTTTGTATTTATAGTTTTTGCACGTATTAATACAAAAACCTTTTATTCTAATATTTATACCCGCTAGTTTATTTTCTTATCATTATATGTATTTCACATATATATAAAAATATATTTATTTTTTCGAAGACTTTTGAAATCACTTAATCCTGAAGGATTTAAAAATATACCTATATGAAACATTCTCATGAGATAGTATTTCAAGATATATTTTTTTATTTTAATCAACCGACTGTTTTTGTTAAGATAAAAAAAAAACAATTAGAATTGTCAACAAAAAAAAACATCTAAAAAGAACCAAAGCACGAATACAAAGAAAATCCAGGAGATACAGAAAAAATAACGCATTTATTGCTACAAGTTGCCATGGCAACCGCAAACATAGCATTGCCATAATCAATGTAAACCGTCTACAAATATAATCATTGATCTTAAGAACATTTTAAATAAAAAAAAAACAATAAAAACCAGTCGAAACCCAACACTATCACATCGTTTATTTATTCAGATGACCTGCTCGGATTCATTTGTACTGGAGACGGCGTCCGAAGACGCCATACTTCTGTAAATTTTCAGGTTGGACTCCGTGTAGTCTAGGATCTTGCGGCTGGAATGTCTTATATATAGCATCTGTTTGTGATATATTTTCAGTGCCCCCTTTATTGTAATATACGTCAACCCCCCCAACATAGTTCGATGGAGGTTATTCTGTACGGAACGGAAGAATATTTTGCCGATGATTGTGGATATTGTTGGTAAAAGGAGGGCGGAACAGAATATCCTGGTGGGTGACAAGTGTGATGTGTTACTTTGATTGTTGTTTGATTGTCCGCTCACTACGGCGCCTCTGTCGCTGTCCTCGCTGAAATTAAACAAACTTAAATTTTATTTTAAGACTGAATCTGTTTTGAATATTCCGCTTATATTCAAACGATCTTCTGACTTTTATATACATAACGTTTTTTTTAATGCTTTCAATAGAACAGGGTTCTTACGACAAAGTTTTCGAATAGTTTTCTTTCACACAAAAATAATCAGATTCATTTAAAAAATCTGTAAAAGATACCAAAGGAAAAGTAAATTCCAAAATGGACTAACCAAAAAGAGCTGTCTAAAACAATAATAAAAAATGTGAAATTAGGAACAAGAAAAATATTAAACTCACTTCCCAAACGGCAGTATATACGCGAGAGCTGGTATCTTCGAACAGTACTTCCTCAGGAACAGCAGGACGGAGTCCTCCCAGTTGTACATCTTAGCGCTAATCAATGTCACCGGGATGGTGGGTAGAAGGAATAGCAGCACCAGAGGGTCCGCTGACTCCATCATTTCCAAACCCTCTCTGTGACCCACCACCTGAAATTTTTTAATTACAATAAATTAAAAAAAAACCTATATAGGTATAAAATATATAATCATACTGTTGGTCGCCAAGTCCTAAGCTTGATCAGTTCTATACTAAGTAAGTAACCTACTTCGAAGGAATTGCGAGCAATCTTTCTTACTAGAATATTATAAAAAATATATAGCTAAGTGCCTATTAAATATATAATCGTAGGTAAATACTTTGTCGACGAGTTCTGAGTTCGATCAGTAAGTGAGTTTTGACTTTACGAAACTTTGATAGTTTTCGAACCGTCACGAAACGAGTTCTTAGTTGTGATTTAAAAACTCGTTTCGTGACTGCTCGAAAACTATTAAAGTTTCGCAACGTCTGAACTCTTACTAATCAAAGTACTGGAAAGTTAATTTCGAACGCTATCGAACCTTCAACAATGTATGTCAAAGGAGTCGCGGGCAACGGCAAGTTAAAAATATAACTATATATAATGAAAAAACTTCGAGAAAAATCGAGAAAATACATGAATTTTTACCACGAGTTTGTTAAATATTTCCTCACGACTCTGTTACTATAACATGAATTCATAACAGTAAAATAATGAGTCAGACTTTAACAGTAAAAGCATTTTGTCTTCAAATATTAGTATCTGGTGTAAATTTTAAAAACACACACAAAAATGTATTCAGTGTATTTCGATTATAACGCCATTTTAGTTATAGTGATGCAACACTAAAGTAACTTGAATTTTAAGTAAACTTGTATCGATAAAAAAATCGACTTAATCAACTTTGGATATGATTAGCTTCAATTACTCATTAGTAAATCTTAGAAATCCTATTCAGATATAGTGATGGGTCAACACAAAAGCACTGAGTCAATAAACAAACACACAAAGGTACATTCATAGAATATATCTTTCTTATATTGTTTACATGGACAATAGTCTATGGGTACAATGAAATGTAAGAATCATTTACTCAGTAATATTTATTATGGCACTTTAAGAGGCACATTTACTATTAATTGATATTATAATGAGCACATTACGCGACTGTAATTCCAAAATAGATATCGTCTTCTTTCTCTATTGTTTTTCAACATGAATGTTTTTACGCTGGGGCTATAAGTTAAATCTTGTAAAGAAAGTAACGTTCTCTACCGGGCATGGAACTGAATATCATTTGAAAATTACATGTCTGTAGCTGAGGCGGATGGAGGGGGGGAGGGGGGTGTTTGTCGTTAATTTTATAAACTACACTTAGTTACATCAATAAATTTAAATATAAACATGTAAGTTCAAAAATATATTAAAAGTATGGGTCAATTAATTATTTAAGTAACGTAAAAAAAAAACAAATTATGAAACGTGAGAATTAAATAATATAAGAACAGATAATAAACTCAGTGAATACTCTTTTATCTCATTTACGAGTTAACAAATTTATATTAACAGTAACCTTTGAGATACGATCTTTAATGATATCTTGAGAACAAATTTGAAATTACCACTACGTACAGATAATACCAATATAATAATATAAAACAAGTTATAGTGGTACCAATATAATAATATAATATACGAAGCTTTTACGTTTACAACGATTTATGTTCTAATTTTAAAAACTATAATGATAATATAAATATATTTCTCAAGTATCGGTAATCAATGACAACTAATAGATAAGAGGTAATATTAAAATAATATCTAGTTGTTATTGCTCGGAATAAATTGTTTAGAATATTTGTATTTTATTATAATAAACATTTACAAAACAGTAGGTAATTAATAAAAGTTAATTATGGCTAAATTACATTATAGGTACGATCGGAAGTCTGAACCATACGATTCGACCTTGAAGAATAGCTAATATGCGTCTGCACCAATCAGAGAGAAGCACTAACTCACTAACAGACATTTTACTATACGATGCTATTTAGACCAGTTGAGCTAGAGTGGCTCAAATCGTTTAATATATTTTAGCGTTTACGTAATAATTTTATAATTTAAAAAAGGATTGTATAGTTTTATTTCAGTTAAATATTTTTAGAAGCCATTGTTTAGGCCTAGAATCAAAAACATTCGTCTAAATCAAATCGCGCAAAACTCGTAAACACTACCTAACTTCTAAGGTA
Source organism: Dircenna loreta (assembly GCA_963555665.1). Lineage (NCBI taxonomy): Eukaryota > Metazoa > Arthropoda > Insecta > Lepidoptera > Nymphalidae > Dircenna > Dircenna loreta. Next base: position 10,083,916 of record OY743099.1, on the reverse strand, counting down.
TAATTTAATTTTAAAAAACACCAGCTGTATTAAAATCTAAAATATTTAATGTAAATCAGAAATACTAGCTTGAAGGTATACTGAAAGAATTGCATGAGATTCTTTCCTCTGAGAGATATCTTGGAGAAGACTAATTCTTTTTCCACCAAGCAGTAAAGAACCGTCTCGACAGACACAGCTTTAATTAACCTCCATTCAAATCAGTTCATCAGTTTGGAAGCTATGATGTCTTAGACAGACACACAATCAAATACAGAATCAGAAGAAGATCAGAAGATTATTTTTTATAATGGGTACAAATATCTTAAAACATATATAATAGAACTGCAAATACCAACGATCTAAATTAATTAATAAAAACAAAAAAATAATTGATCACTTAAAGAAATTGCAGTGAAGTTATCTAACTCATAACTAAGCCAGCGCTGTAAATGCTGCGTATTTGACCACGTGTAATTAAAAGAAAATTCCGAACGTTCTTGTCAATAAATCCAAACTTTATATACAGATAAAACACAACCTTTGATCAAGAAAGAACTTTCTGCGATTATAAAAAAGGTCGTTAAAATATTTTTTTTAATCAAAATCAGACTATTGTGCAGTTTAAGAAAAAAAAAGAATTGATTGAAAGAATGTTTAATGATGTCAGCACGTTACATGTCCGTTCTGGTAGGCCAATGTTATTGGACTCTGTCCTATTTAGGTTTTTAAATGTAGTGTTAAACTCAATTTTATGTTTTAACACCTGAGTTACCATTTACAAACCCATTTTTGTGGTATTAGTTTAGCAAAAACAAAAATATATGCCATGTTTTTAACGGCTGTCAGTTCAATGACGTTTCTATAGAAAATTGGCGCGCAACTAATTACTTCAAGCAAACTTCGTACAGACTAGACAACAGACATAACATATATTTATTTAAAAAAAACAAGCAGCATAGTATTTTAGACAGCTTTCCGTCTTATTTGTTTCTTCTGTTTAAACTAAATGTACGTATTAATAAAAATAAATAAATATATCCATAGTGAATTTTGATATAATATGTATGTTGAAAATATTCAAGTATTGCTTTGTACATTTCTATTTATTCATACAATAAAATAATAACGAGGTAAAGTCTGTACATTTAATAGTATTTGCTACATTTTAAGTGCATGATTCATTTAGGAATTACGAAACAATATTTAAAAATTATGTTCCAACATCAAGTAAAAACTGTTTGACAGATTTTGATAAAATTTGGTACGAGTCAATATAATTTATAATTTCTTTTTCATGGGAAATACAAGAATTCGTCACAAATATACCTATCAGATTTTGGTGTATATTTTGTATGATGACAGCTTATCACATGATTTTACTTGTATGATACATATATAAAGCTATACTTTTTCTACGGAAAACACCTAATTGCCGCAAACAGTAAATATGCGATGCTATTTAGACCAGTTAAGATAGAGTGGCGCAGATCATGTATTGTCATTTTGCCATTAAAATATGTAATCGCAAAGAGTTAGAACACCAAAAAAAAAATGCATAAAATCCAGACCCTTATAAACATTAAAACCTAAAATTACGGTTGAATTTCGGCTGCCTGGCGACCACTAGTTACGATAAATATGACTACAGCTTGTATGACAACATGTAGATACATGTTCTCTGTAGTCAAAGTCGCGAGCAACAGCTAGTATGTAATAAGATATCTTAAGCTTAAAAGAGTCGAAAATAATTTGATAGATTATATCTCTACCTACCTAAATATATGTAAAAAATTACTTAGATTATTATAATATACGGCTTTGGAAATTAAACATACTAAAGAAACAGGTCTGGATTATGATGTTATAACGTATACGTAAGCTTTATTATCAATAATATACATGTATTATAATAATACAATATATATAGAGATAAGTATTTTATAACGATTCCACGTTATTAGTAACGGATAAAAAACGGACGATAATTAATCGTATCTGGGTAAGATTATTTTTATTATGAAACGAAATATGTATATATGTATATATATATATATACTTACTATACTTGTAAAATTAAAGAATTCGACCCTAATTAGTTTTTATTTAAAATCGTTTCAGATTTTATCACTAAAGCTTATCTTTATTATAAGTACCTAATTTTAAAAAACAGCGATGATTAATCTAAAGGTAGGTACACAATAAAATGAATATTAATAAAGAATAGTCTAGAAAAGCAATCCTTATATTACCTGCATGACAGTAACAGCACCATAGGTAATGGCTATCCAATATATAGATCCAAGTAACACCCCTCCAGCTATAAATGGACTGATTTTATGTGTGATCTCCTCCAAGACGTCCAAGAGAGCCACAAAAGCGCCCATTGATGGAAACACCACTATGTATTCCGCCTTACACTGCGGGCATAGGACCTTTCTCGTTATATTCCCTCTTTGTTTCTCGTCTACCCACCGTTGAAGACAACTTTGGTGGACCTGGAACCATTATTTAATTGATACTTAAGTCTTCGAGATAAATTTAGGAAATAAAAAAAAAGATACCAAATTAACTTGATTTTTTTCTGAGATAAATAATGGGTTCGTAATATCTCCGTGACTTTTTCGTAATTGAGAGAAGAGCCCACTTTCTGAAGTCGTAGAGTATACACAAATATTAAAATAAAAACTCATAAAAAATGCAAATCGCTCGTGAACGCTAAGCCCATAGTCCGTTTAGTACACTATCAGTGTCAGGTGTTGTTTACATTCTAAATGTTGGATAATAAGTCAATTACAATTCGTTAACCTTTGACAGGTTACAAAGTTCAGATTACAGTCGACGTATTAAAAAGACTAGTCCTTTATTCACCGAATAAAAACCTTGAATACAACATACATATTATATATATACAAACACTATTTTAATATAAAATAAAAAGTTTCCTGCTTAACCAGAAAACATTTCAAAACCTATTTAATTTATGATAAATAAAATCAGTTATTTATTTGATATTTCAGTCAATATACTACAGGTGAATGACCAGCATTCACGATAGACATAGAGTGATTTTAAAATATATTCCAGATTAAAATTGGACCAACATCCGCAGGTGACTTAATTGGAGACTAAGTAACCTTTAATAGATGGAATCACGCGAACGACTCATGCACCATTCAGAATGCGGCTATTGACTGGCATTGGACCACAGTTGGCAATACGAAAGGGGCTATTGACCTGAAACGCAAAGATCAACGATAATTGACGACCATGAAGACACATATCCTAGCATCCGTGTCCGAGCTCAATGCCAGAAGTTCACTTTCTGTAATAAAACGTTTTCTCAAACATAAACCAAGTGAACCAGCCAACGGCGCTCGAATGATGCGAAAGTCGCTTAAATTTCTATGTTAATATATTGAAAAAGCTTTCCGATAACCGGTATCTTCATTGGGCGTAGTGACAAGATCGTTCTCGACTGTTTATGCTCACTGAATGGTGGTGTTTCAATTTCTCTTTTCTGGTCTTAACTGGTCTTTTCAAAAACTTCCTCCTTCCCTGTTCCTGCTGCAATAATTATTGTTACAAAGACGCTGGGGGTCTTGCAATACTCCCAGGAAAAACGTTTTCTTTTTAATTTCTGTTTCCAATTTCCCAAGAAGCAGTTTCCAAAAAACTTTCCTTTTAGAACCACCAACATTTAGAACCAACTTCGTCACAGGTGTTTTCGGGTGAATACAGAACAGTAATTAATAAAAGTTCTTACTACTTTCTTAAATTCAAATATCACTTTTATAATTCTTCTAGTAATGCAAGACACTGTTAGTCAGTCTGATCAGTGATCAGATAACCCATAAGCTCGTTTGTCGGCAACTGTCCTACCACCAACATCATATTTTTTTTATGGATAGTGACCCAAGATTTTAATTCCTCATTCATAGGTATTGATTTGTACTTTAAGTTTGATTCCACTTAGACCTGGCATAGCTATTCCAGCAAAAAAATTTGACAAATTGAAGCACATGTTTGTATGTTCCAATGGTTTGTATACATTATATTTTATTGACCTTAGGATGACCTTAGCAAGATCTAAAGTATACATTTATATAAAAAATATACAACAATAAATCAAAACAGTGAATCATATGTTAACAAAATAAATATACATTGTAGGATAACAAATATAAATGTTGGTTTCTTCACTAAATGTCGTTCACTTGATGCTGTTATCATTTCTTGCAACTTGTGCATGGTCAGTGTCCCGTAAGATAAGTTGCAGCTCTTTGTTGAATTAAGCCAATATCAAAAAGAAACAAGTACATAGGAAATGTTCTCAAATACATAGAGCTTTGATATTACTTTAGAGATAAAAATGATATTACTGTAGAGAAAAATATGATTTGATAGTACTATAGAGATAATGTACAGATTCAAATAAACAACAAACCTGCTTATATACTTTAAGGATCAAACAAAATGATCAGCAAAATTTAGTTAAACAAAAATTATATATGTAAAATAAACATACAACCAATTATTAGAATGAAAACATTTCTTCACTTAATATAAAAGATATTCCAAATACAGTGTTTACAACAAAATGATATAAATTTTAAATAATCATTCCATATATCACAATATTGTAATCTATTTATCAGATAAATTTAATTATGTTAATTTTATTTTTATTACATTTAATAAATTTGATTTTTAATATATTTCAGTTATTTAATCTGCATTGGATGATGAAAGGATGAAAAGGCATATTTTATTACAAATTTGTAAGGTTTCTTGCCCTAAAGCAATTTAAAACAATTTCGGAATATAAAAAAAATACTATATAGAAATAAATTTGTAGCAAAGCATTAGCATATAGTAAGAAAGTATTAAAATAATAATTCTCACTTTAAAATAACTGTGAATATAATAATTTAAATAAGAAGTAAATGAACTTGAGAACAATTGGTTAGTAATGAACAAAGATTAAGTGTTTGTTAAATGTCTTTGACACACTTTTGCATTGTTCAGGTAAACATTATTTAAGTATAATAAAACATGGCAACCATCTGTAATTTAAATATTATTTAAAAATAAATTATTGTCCATATATCTGTTCTAAGCCTACTAGACATATTTTGATGAAACTTTGTCTGTATATATAGGTTATTTTCACAGTCAGCTTGTTATCCAATATAATAGATGTGGGCAATAGTTATAAAAAAACTTATAATATATAGCTATCTTAAAAATTAAAATTGGTATAGCAGGGTAAGATTATGTAAAAAAATATGTCACTAGCAGTCTGTAATATCTAGAATAAAATTATTGTACATTATAATAATTAGTGCACATTTTAAATAACAAAAATAGCAATTCAGTGATAAGATAAAAAGTATTTACCAAGACCAGGTAATAAAATGTAAATATTTTTTATACATTTATGAAAATGTATACAATTTTAAAATTAAATATTAAATTAATAAAATTGTGACACAGTTTTAAAATAAAGACAATAACACAACATTTTATTACATTACTATTTCATTTGTTTTATACTTATAATTACATATCATAGATATTTGGTATATATCCATATAGTATAATTTGGAAAATAAATAAAAAAAAAATAGGAAAATAAATAAAAAAATCAATAGTTATAAGATATTGTTTTCAAGTATTGGACAAATGAATACTATAAATGTGAAAGATAATAAAATAAAATTAATACGTATAAGTAGGGTAATTACTAACATAAAAAATATTAGCCTTTATAATAAATAGTATAACATTGTCATAAAATAATGGGCAGTTTGAGAAACTAGAAAGTTAAACTACTTTCTAGTTTTTCAAACTTTTAACTAATGGCTAATAAAAATACCCAATGATCAAAGAAGTTTTCTACAAACCGAAATCAGGACAGGATGAACCTGATTAACCTGACTGTACCAGATAAATAGTAACTTTTCTTTGTTGAAAAAACAATACTTCCCATATTTTTATCAAGTGGAGCTTATTATTATCATAAATTATTCAATCATATTTGTAATTAATAATACAATCATGGCACATACCCATTTAGTGGTTCCAATACATTTGCACGGCTGTACCCATGCAGCGAGCCTGTCGTCTGCCTCCGTGGCGAAGCACACCCAACAGGACTTTACGTTTTCATCTTCCGAAGCCTGCAACGCTTGGGAACTCGCGCTGGAGCCCGAAACCCTTTTATCCTCACTGGGCATAGTAAAATATGTTCCAAAGACAAACTAACACTGTTCAATCAACGCTGTGTAGTCAGTTTCATACGATGACAAGAAATCACAAAACAGCAAAACAAATGGTGTTAAAGCAAACTCAATGCGTAATTTTTGTAGAATGTTTTATTCGTTTGATAAATCGCTTCCGTCACTGACACAGCTATCCTTTCCTTTTCACACTTTGACAAATGACAATTGACATTGGCATTTCATATTATTATTTCAAATTTGTTGATATTTGACGAAGAGGCAAACAGATGCGTAAATTGTCTCACAGGCTACCAATTAATATATTATGTTGAATGTAAATTCGAAATATTATTTATTTTTCAAGTGTTTTAAAATAAAAATATTGATTATTAGTATTAACATTATATCTATTCCCAGTAAATCATTTATTTTATTGAAAATTTGCTCATAAGAAACAGCTGTCAAAAATACCCTTAAAATAGGGTTCCCTACTTTCAACATGATGTTTAAATAATCGATTTACTGAATCGAATACAAATGATGAAATCAAGTTTAAATAGAAAAATGGTGCAAAACAGTTGTAAGAAAAATCTTTTCGTAAAATTATTATTATTTTATTTTAAAAAAGTTTTATTTTTTATTTGAATATTAAGAATATAAAAAAAATGATTATTCAATATTTAGAATCAACTCAATGGGTGAACCCGAAATATGTGAGTAAAAGAAATCGAGCCAAAATAAATCTTATGCAAATTTATGAATTTGCATAATTAAACGATATGTCGTTTAATTGTATTTAATCGTATCAATATCGTATTTAAGCGTATCATATCGTATAATTGTATCAATTATTTTGAATATCGATAAAATTTTGACACTTGAGATATTCGAATAAAATCGAACACTATATCAACCTACAGCAGTTATTCACATGGAATTTGTAATACTGCAAGTTGCTTAGTAAATTGTAACTCGCAGTTACGTAAAATTATATTTATAGTGGTTTTGAATAGCTATATAAAAACTTATGAATCGGATTGTTAAATCGTAGAGAAAGGAAGTATATTTAATTAAGGTTTAATAATTATTCAAACTTTTCACACTTTAAGTAATTGACGACTAAATGAAAGTTGCAAATCTTTTTCCTATAATTTAGACGATCTTGGAATTATTCTAAGGTAAGAATTATATATCTTTATTACTAAAATTGCATTGCTACTCTAATTACTTCTTAATTGTAAATAAAATATCATGTGACAACATTTAAGTTTATAAAACTGATATAGCTCTAACAAAAGTTTATTCATTAGTATTACATATTTATTAAAAAATAATTGATTCTAATAATATAATTTAAAAGAATGTAATCAGTTATTGCATTAAAATAAAAGAATATATAAAAATGTATACACATGCAATAAAATGTTGCATAATTTATTATTAATTAATTAATACTAACTGGCAGTTATATCTCATTAAATTTTATATATTTTTACAGACTGAAAAAAAACACAATTTATTTGGACCATTCTTTATACTTTTACCAGTATTCTACCTGAAAAGTAGGTCATTAACCCAATTAAAGATTCAAATAAATATATTATTGAATGACTAGACTGACAATAAGTAACCAGCCCAAGCTGATTTTAATTATTTCACTATTTAAAAGCAGGAGTTATTATTTGGTTTCCTATTAAACTCATTTACCTTGTAAATAGATAACCTGAAATTGCACGGATATGTCTGAATATTTATTTACTTGTGACAATCCTATGTTGAGATTTCAATTTACTATTGTTATTAAAAGTTGGTGTCCATAATAACTGATGTATCAACAGATCTGTCAAGTGGTTTAGACACATAATTTTATATTTATTTTATTTAAACAAACTTAGTACCCATTTTGTGGTTACAAAAACAACACATAAACAATTAATTTAAAATAAATATTGATTGAAAAATTATCAATAGGGGCTGGATTCAGACCCTTAATTAATGTCAGGAATACCGTCCAATATATAAACTTTATCCCAAAAGTTTCAAAGAAATATGATACAGCTTCGGGAATCAGCCAAATATTGAGTGAGCTAAAATATATATTTTTATGTATTATAGTTGAAAATAAAGTTATAAGGCATTGATTGATTTGACTTAAAGTTTATTGTTCTATTATTTGTACCTTCGTATCTCACTTTTTTCTTCCTCCAAGTAGCACAAAGCACTTCTCTCATTCTCTCATATTAGCCCTTCGCAACATTTGAATAAGATTGCTCACTAGATGGAACATCAGGTTGTTGTCAACAGTTTTTGCTTAAGTCTGTGAACACGGTTGTTCCCAAAAACATTCAAAATGTTCAATAAAACTATAATAATAACTACTAACTAATAACTATAATAATTAATGTAAAAATGTAACATTCAGTTTCATTGTTGAATAGATAGTGTTTAAAAATGTTGAATATATATTTTTTGATTACGATCTCTATCCATTTCTCGGGATTTCGATATTGTTTTCCGCAGCCTCGATGCCTCAAGAGGGGGGGGGGGGGGGGGCACTAACTGCGTTCTGATTGGCAAATGGCAACCGTACATAGTTCATGCGAATATTATCTTTTCTGCCAGTGACGGGAAGGAACACTTGAAAGTTGTTGTCCCGCGTATAATTCGTAAATCGAATGAAGGTTCTTTATCGTGTAACTTTCTCTTTTAAATACTTAAATATTACGTCACTCGATTAGGTTAGCCGTGTGACTGCGAGCACGTGATAAAGTATCTGTAAGTTTTTTATAATGTAAACTTTATTTATAAATATGTTACTGCATCGTCATTATATACTATTAAATAAATTACCGAGCACAGGTTGTGAGTTGTTATAAAGTAATAGGCTTAGGAAATTGTGTTTATTTGAAATGTTAAATAATGTTTATATTCGTAAACATTTTCTTAATTTTCCTTCCGAAAATACCTAACGAATTAACATATTTTAAATTAACATTTTTATAGACTCTGATTTTAAAAGTCAATGCACTCATAATATACTACTATCTACTTGATACTTATGGTATGTTTTTGCTGATGTAGTTAGCGGTGAAAAGTTTTCTTCATAATAGGTCGACACTTGGCCTTTATTTGTTGTGTTAGTACAATAGCGTTCGTAGCATTGCAAAATTAAATCATAATATTCAATGCACTTGTTCGTGTCAACCAATGCACCGTGGCGCGTACTCTAAAATAAAATTAAAAACGTCAATAGCTTGATCTTCAAGACAACTTAAAAAGCAATTATTATATGGAATGCGAAGCTCTTTAAGGTGCTATAAATTATAAACCTTCATGTGCTTGTTTTAGAATTCAGAATCCATTAGTGCAATTAAGTGCATACATATGTAATGCTACGTATGTATATGAGACCAATTATAATACATAGTTGCTACCAATTAAGTTCTAAGTACTTAATAAACCTTAAACATAACCTAACTACCATTCTGTCGAATAGAGAGATATTATACAATTAAAATAGTTATATTCACTGACGTAGATATGGTCAATATAAACAATTACACATTTTATCGCTAGTTTCTATTAAGTTATTTTGTTTTCAGTTTTATTTTTATACATTAGCTATGTGTAAATTTTTAAAAGATTCTCTTGAAAAAATCGCTACATAACGACAAGGCCTCCTTAACTGTAATGCGGTGTAAAATATAAGTATGTATTATGTGTTAAAAATATGTGTAAATTGAAACGTTGGTAAGTATATAAAATGAAAACTATTTATAAACAAGTTTAAATATTTGCTCTCCAATGCTACCGTATCTTATTTTGCAGCGTTCAAGGACCTTTATTAAAAACTCGTCTCTTGAGCAGGGATTGTGCCGAAGCAGATAAAGGGTCTTACACACTTGAACTGTAGAGCGTAAGCGTTTATATAAACATGTAGTACGGTTAGTTCGGAACGCGTTTTTCCCGAACTCAGGCCGGATGTAGTGTGCATGAGTCCTTACTTACCATTTTTATGCTCACTATTCAAGAATGTTCTTATAAATGTACTTTGTAATTGTAGAATGTACAGAAAAACTTCAACTATACGTAAAAACAGTTAATTATGTAAATTGAGAATTCTTTATTTAAAATAAATACAAGTAAATAAGCAAAGAGGTCATTTAACACGCATTTTACGTATTATAATTGACAATGTCCGAATAATAATTGAATTTTCGAATGTTCCAGAGCAACCTTGATATTTTTTTAATTTTTTCGTATACATACTTACATAATAACAGCAAAAAACTTATCTCAAGGTGTATTGTAGGATCTTATGTTATTTAAATTAGATTATGAAGTCAACGGGAAGTTTCAATTCGTATTCGAGACCACAGTGTAGCAAACTGATACCCCAGATGAAATAACACAGTATCCTATTATATTACCGACATTTTAACTGTGGATATTATTGGTTTTTTATTGTTTTTTATTATATACATAAATATATATAAAATTACGTAACACTGTATCGATTTGGATGAGATTTCAATAAATGTAAAATTACCAATTTTAATGCTATTTTTCATTACGTAATTATTTAATACTTTTTTATTATTGAAATTGTTTACAAATACTTTTTTTTTAATAAACAATGTAACTATAAAATAATGATATTTAACAGACAGGACTCGACCTCTGGAATGGGGACAGCATCAAAGAAATAGCATATTCGATATTTGACAAAAAAGTAATTCATTAAAGTACACCCCGTATTTAGAAAAAATGTAATTTAACTTATCTATTATTTAAATGATATTTTTGCGTGATCTTTATTTAAACATTTATAGCATAATTCATCTTCTCTGTTGACAAAGTAAATATAAAAGTATGAACATGACCTCAATCGGTCAACTCGTTCAGACGTACGATCATCAACAGGCCGTATCAAGGATACGTATAAAATAACTACCAGTACCCCTACTACGAGTTTTGACGTTGAGAAACGTAGTTTAGCTCAAAAACTTTCAACGTTTTGTTAAAACAAAATTCATAGTATTGGTACTGTTGCCAACGTCTCCGTCCCCATAAATTACTGAAGATCGTTCAGGTACATTTCGGAATTATCTCAGACCCGGGTTTATAATATTATTTGTGGATTACTTATTTTCAATAGTTTAAACTGTAATGTAGAGATTTTAATGTGTATTGATAACATTCTCCAATAAATGGGTTATCAAATGAAAAATATATTTTTTACATTTGATTGACAGTTCAGGAGATTAGTTCGTTGAAATTTGTTTGTTTCAGCTTTATCCCCCCTCCCCAGCTTTATTTTATTAGTATGAATAATACATTGGTTCCTAAGACAATTCTATCTATCTTCAGTATATATAAAATATTATCCCATTTAAAAAACACTAAATGTCAAAGATTAAAAAAAAGTGTACTTGATACGAATGTATTGTTAATAATTTAAATTGGTCTTTCCTTTAAACATGTAAATAACATTTGCAGTACAACTTCATATATTTATAGTAGATTATACTATTATATTTATTTATATTAGCTATATTGTTTATTTTATCGAAGGTCAAAGTTGCCTTGCAAAAGATAGTCAATGGGAAAACCCTTGAAGGAACCATTGTATGCAGGTCTCATTTATAAGTTTAATATTAAATTATTATACATATAATAAATTAATATTTATCTATATATATATAGGCTAAATATATACTGAAAAAAATACCGGATTTTAATAATTACGGTTTTTAAAAATGACGTACATTATTTCAAAACTGCTTCCTCTTTAAGTATTAAGTTTATAAGTCGCGAGGTAATTCACTTAAATAACGTACACAAGTACCTTCAACCAGCCTTGGACCAACATCTATACATTATAGAAAGTATTGTTAGTTTTCATTCAGTATGGCTAACCACAAGACCAACAAGCCATCTTAAACTGTACCACAAATTTGTAATTTCTTAACAACTTTCAATGATTTCGCACCCATTGGTATGCGCCCATTCTATCTTTAATGCGCCCATTCTATTATAGAATCTACAGTGCACTATTTAAGCTTAAAAAAATTACGAGTAAGACTATCCACCAATCAGATGAGAGCACTTGCTCAGTAACCTTTTCACAAAGCTGCTTAAGGCGCACTGAAAAATTAACTCTGACTATTTGATGTAAGGTTATTGACACGTAATTACTCGTAAGTCGTAATATCAGTATTTTGATAACGTCCATTGAAGCAAATTAATTTGGTGTGCCTGGTTATAATTATCTTTTTTTTATGAATGTTGCTAAATCTTTATTTTTATGTGGTTTCTAATATGTCTTTGATTACGATACGACACGATACGATATGCTTTATTGTACCGTTACAAACAAAAAAATATATAAAAACAATATCAAATAAAAGAAAGGATAGTACAACAGGCGGCCTTATTGCTAAAGAGCAATCTCTTCTAGGCAACCTTTGGGCAGAGGACACGAAATATGAAAGTGGGTATTTAGGTACAGTACAGAATAATATAATTGTTTTTGTTTAAAATAAATAACAATTTATTTGCAGATTACGTCTGTCTTTGTTAAGGTGATCTCTATAGCAATAATAAGATCCACCAGAATCAGCCCGCCAAATAGAGATGTAAAAGATTTTTTTATTAACACGCTTTTATTATAATATCAAGATAGGCTATATATAAGAAATGTATCGATTTAGCTTTACGAGTTTCGTTTTCTTTAATGAGTAAATGACCAGTCTTTTTAGTTTTTTCCTCTTATATTATATTTTTTATCGGTGATATATATTATTAAAATATGTCCCAATGTTGTATGGTGCTCATTTGACTGCTCTTACGTCCTGTCTCAACCTGTTTTGTCACAACTCCCGGAAGATTGCCGGGAAATAGTTGTTATGACTAGGTTTCCTGCGGTAAATGAGAGAGAGAGTGAGAACTAGAGACGAAAGACCAAACACCTATCCTCTTCCTTCCCCTGGTTTCTTCATCCCTTTCTATTCTTTTAAGGTGGTGACGCAATGAATAAGCAATTCGCAATGTCTTGTAGGGTCTACACTGAAAAATATATCTGAATTTATATGTAGGAATAACCGCCTTGCTTTTCGACCAGTCATCGGATTAAATAAAATCCACTACACTAAAAATGGAACCTTCAAAGTTGACATATGTGTATATAATACCGTTTTTATATCAGAGAGGGTTCACAGCAGGTGGTGGTGTCCTCAGGACTTTCATCCATAGCCTCAAGCCGCTCCCTGCCTTTTTCCGAGCGGGTAATACCTATTGAGTCTATCATATATATATATATCAACAATTATCTCATGATTTGTCAGTTCACTTTATTTTTGTCTTGAACTAAGCTCATGTAAAATATTCAAGGTAAACATTATAACATTAGGTAAATAATTATAAAAAAGTGGTATTTTATTTACTCTTATGAATAATGCAAAATAATTAAATGTGTAAACTCTACGTTTCCTCTATTTTTATTTTACTTTAATGATACAAACAACCTTACTGGATATATTTTTTATAAAGTTTTTTATTGTACCATAGTTATTTGTCTTAGATTAAGATACGCCTAGCACAGTTTATATTATCGGTTCCAGTATCAATAATATAATCTGATAGACAGAAGATTTCTTAATATTTTTATCTGTAAACGTGTGAGCCACGTTACAGATGCTCCAGTTTTATAGACAAAAAAATAATCCACTACATAAAGACCTTTTTTTTTCGTTGGAAAAATCCGTTACGGACAACCCCGGCCAAGAAGGTGATGACCGGGTGGTTATGTGAGACTAACCGGCATAGATGAAGCTGCCATTTTTAAGGCTACCCACTAAAAAACCAAAGGTTACCCTCATCGCCTTTGTGGACCGCCACGAGATCGCTTTCGCACTCACCGTGACGCTCCGGCGGAACCCCCCCTCCCCCGAATAAGGGTGCCCCGAGTAACGAGAGCACCCTCACGACGTAGTAGTATCATAGTTTTAAGATTTAGAAATTTTGTTGCATTACAATAGCATTACTTTGATTCGTACCATAAGCTCTATAACAAAATACTTTTAACCTTTCTAAAAATGAAAACCATATTTAAATCTTTTAGTTTTCACCATGTCTGGAAGCGATGCGGTAGCTGAATTGGTAGGGCGAAGGGACGGTTTCCCAGGTGTCGAGGTTTCGAATCCCTGCTCGTATCGTTATATTTTTCATACTATATATATTGAAATGAAAGTAAGCTTAACATGGCTGTAAAATTTTATAGAAATGGAAATCGGTTCAGTAGTTATTAAGTATAATATACTGCCACTTCCACACTACTCGCAATGTTCCTCCTCAAAGTACACTGAGGTGAGGTCAAATTCGCCGAGGTAAGCCGAAGTGCAAGTGTACTATTCGTATTCGTCTTACATCGTTTAACTTCGCGAATAGTGTGGAGGAGGGGCAATAGTTAATTGTTTAGATTGTTTAGGCTTAATCCTTTATTTTATCTTAAATATACTGATTCCTTCCATCTACAATTTTGTTATAAATATAAACTTATTAGTAATATACACTATACATTAAGTAAATTACTTTAATAACCGACTTATCATTAAAAGTCACCTAGAATGGTATAGGTATTTAAATATAGTTTTTAAAACAAACAAATAATATGAACCCTTTAAACACATATTTCTAATAACTAAAATATAAATACTGTAAATTATTTCTGATATTAAAATTAATTCCGCTTAAAAGTTAAAAATAGAGAATAAAAATAATAAACTGCACGACTCGAAACGTTTCTATTTATTTTAACGATTCAAATAATATTGACTTGACGCCATGCAATAAGATCAAAGGAGCTGAATAAAACAAACAGACAATAATACAATTAATCTATTTGAAATAAATATACGATTGCGTGCTGAAAAATTAAATGACAAATGTTCGTAATCGAATATTCAATTTCAATTTACGGTGTCAGTCTTCAGGGTTAATTGTCTTACATAGTAGTTAATTTGTCATTTTACTAAAACTATCACTCGTATTTATACTAACACGTACACGCGACTTCTCCTGTGAATTTACTATTATTAATAAACTCACCGGTTCAGATTTTGTAATACATTTTGGAGGTAAATCAACATAAAATATATTTGCTTATTTTCGTAATACTATACAATATCTTAAAGAGTCTGTCTGTCTGCCCGACTTTTTTTTTTAAGAAAAAAAGTTTTATTTTTGCACAAAAGCTGCTTTCTTCATGGTTATGGTAAAGTTTTTTTTATCAAAATCTATTCACACATTTAAAAATCTAATTTGGTCCTACGGGGTTGCATAATTTTATAGAATAATAATAATTTAGTGTATAAAAAATAAACTTCATAAACAACATAAATTATTCGTAAAACGTTTCAAGTCGAAATAAATTAAAAAGATCGCAATACGCATCACTTATTTCTTAAGTGCTTCAAGAAATTTTGATAAACATTTTATTTGTATGAACACTTTATATATTATAATTTATTTAGTATAAATTAAAGAGACAATTTTGTAAATATATATAAATAAATCTGTAACTGAGATAATTAAAAAAATAGTTATAATTGATTTATCATGAATTATTATAATTTTATAAAGTTTGTCAACTTTTCTTACCCACCATAGAGTAATACGCCCATTTAATTATTCAATCTTTAGCACACTACAAAAAACAAAAAGAGCATCCACCAATCAGATGGCAGCACTAACTCAGTAACAGCCTTGTCACAATGTAATATTATTGCACTAGTTGACCTAGCACTTAGTAAATTGTATAATGAAATGGCTGCTTAAGTGATCGAAACCTCAGGGTAAATACAGACTCGGTTGTTTGAAAATTAAAGATTATGATAAAATCTATAAATTATTAGCTTTAATCCTCTTCAATTAATTAAGTCGTACGTTAAAACTTTATCTCTACGTGACAAAGGCCACGATAGGTGTATCAATACAGATTGCATTTGCTTATCAATTTACAACCTTATTACATTGACGGATAATAATGCGATTTTCGAGAGGTCATAAAAAAAATATATCTATATCTATACATATATATGGTCTTTCTTCATCTTGCGTTGAAGCTTGCTGGACATTGGATGTAATACTTTATATCCTTCAATTAATTTATTTTTAACGAATAACAAAAAGTGAGTGTATTTTTTTAATATGTGAAAAAAGTGTAACATAATATATATATAACATAAACTTTTTAGGGAAAAGTTAATGTTATATTATTTTTTTCTATTATTATAATATAACTTTACGGTTACACTAGTTTTAATATCCATATTGTTTTTCAGATTATTTTGTTTTTCGATTATAGCTAATAGTAACTCCATGATAACTGAAGGCTATATAGATAAACAAATATTTTAGAGCAATTCCAATAGAAAAATAATTTATTGCAAAAAACTTGTTCTTGTATTAAAATTGTAATCAATTAATTAGTTACATATTCGTGATATACTACTATCCCCGAAAATATTAAGACACTTGTTGTGGATAATACACAGCTGAATAATAATAACTCATAAACCATATAAAGAAAATAATAAAAAAAAAAATTAAAAATATAACTTTCTATTTCAGTGTACCCTACCAAAATGTGTCCAATATGGCCGTTGCATCTAATAGTGCTGTACCTTCTTGTGCTATGGCCTATGTGGGTTCTCTGCCAGGAGGCACCGAATCTCATGGCGACCTACCTGCCCAAGGAGGTCGAGGAGGTGCACATGGGGCATACTTATTACGTGGATGTAAATGTTACCGGTGAGTTTTTTGTGAGATGTGTTGCTTTATGAAATAGAGAGGGAGGGATGACGGCGATCTTTTAAAAGAGTCGAGTCGATTGATCCAATCGAAACGAGCCGTATTTAATGGGCTACTTAATAAAAACTTTTATTAAATGTGTTTTATGAAACTGACTTAACACTGGCTGGAAGACAAAGCTCAACCAAAATAAAAGAACATTTTATTTTTTTAATTAATTGAGTGTTGCATCAGAAAAAATACTCTTTTAAGAAATGACACATCAATATTGTTCTCTTGGTTTCATTTAAATTTAAAAAAAAAATTGCAAACTGTCCTACTAACTAGACTCTTATGGTGGTTTCTTGTTTATTTTATTTGACATTAAGAAGAAAGGTCTTGGTCCAATTTCATAAAACACAATTTCAATTAAAATATTTTCTCTAAATCGAACTAACCGTATGATTTTTAAAATACAGATTTTCCCAAAATCTATTTTATTATATCTTTTATCTCCAGGAGACGGTCTTCGTGCAGGAGATGAGCTACGAGCGAGTATACGAGACCAACACGTAGCTACCATGCATTGGAACTCCTCATACATACTGACAGAGGAACACGTCAATAAAAACAGATTTGAAGGCAGGTTGCGGATTGTTGGAGAATTTCTCGGTATGTCGAAAACAATTTTAAAGAATTTATCAAATCATTATTTTAAGAATTTAGTGAGATATGTAGTGAATATTTCATTATAAATAATTTAGAAAAAAAAAGACTAGGAATAATAAAAGTGATAGTATCGTAAATGTAAATCTGTTTTAGTAATATGTAATGATTTTTTGATTTCTTTTTCAGGAAGATCAGTAATATCTCTGGAGTCTCACGGACAAACAGTCAAACCCATCAACGGGACTCTCTCAGTGACTGTCACCCGACCCCAAAGGGTCATCGACACGTTATTCACTGCTAGTATTGCGACATTTGTAAGTTTATAGTTAGCCTTGTAAATAAGTTATGTCATTTAGTTTTTCAAAAAATCCATATTTATAGGTTATATATCAGGTTAAAAAAATATAACTCTTAAGTTTTTCAGTTATTATAATTTTGACAAAATCCTTACAAGTTACTTTAAAAAATACTGAAAGCCATTATTGGTAAATTTGTTTACAGTATTTAATGATATTAAGTTGATTTCTTACTTTAAAAAAGACTTTTCGGAAACAAAAGTAGGCTTTGTATTGACTGAGTTAAATATAAAAATCATCAAAATCAATCAATTAGTTTTTTGTGTGATAGTGGAACAAACAAATGGACAAACATTTGATCTAGCTGTTACAAGCATTGCATGATATTTAAAGAAAGAAAAAAGGTATCTTTGTATTTATTATCTAATTTCAGTAGATTGACACTTTTAACACTCAAATTAGTAGTTATATATATACCACAGATAAAAAATATATTTGTTATTAAATTATTATATTAAGCCACTTACACTGATATGAAAATCCACAGATATCATTAGTATTTATTAACTTCGGCTGTGCGATGCAATGGGCCAATGTGAAGGCTGTGGTCAGGAAGCCAGTGGGACCCATTATTGGCATGCTTGGACAATTCTTGTTCATGCCCTTGGTAAGTATACAAGAGAATAAACATTATTTATTTATTATTATTATTAAAAAATATATAACTATAGAAACAAGCTTTACAACATAAAGATTTTTTTTAACGGAATTGGTATACAAACAATGTAACCTCTCAGTTATATCAGAAGGTCTGAACTTTCGACCTTGAATTTCAGATATCGCATTACATGGCAAAGATATGCTTTTTATAACCAAAAGATCTAGGGTTCAAATCAAAAAACGTGGCAATGACCTTTGTATGAATTCATTTTGCTTAGTCAAATATGCTATTGTTAGTGGAATTTGGGCCATAAAGGAAAAACCGTAGACAATAGGACATGTACAGGTTTTGATTTTAAATGTTTGTATGTATTTTATGTTAGAAATCTTTCTTATAAATAAAATACAATACAAAAGTATCCACAATAATTTATAAACCTTCAAACTTTGAACTAAGGTCGTACTCTGGAGCCACATGGTGACCACTTTTTATATGTAATGTCTAATTAATTTTCAAACTCATCCAGATTTCGTTCGGGTTGGGTTTCCTGATCTTCCCATCGTCCCCTGAGCTGCGGCTGGGTATGTTCTGTACGGGCGTGGCGCCGGGAGGTGGAGCCTCCAACATATGGACTTTCATCCTGGGGGGGAACCTGGACCTCTCCCTCACCATGACTTCCATATCTACGCTGGCTGCCTTCGGTTAGTTTTATATAATTTTTATGTTTTTAACAGTGTTCTGGTGGAAAAAGGCAAATACCGTTCTCAAGCAATACGGTTAGTTGGTATTAAAAACGTTAGTTTAAATATAATATTTTATTTCCACAGGTTTCATGCCAGCGTGGTTGTTCTCCTTGGGTCAGGTGGTATTTACCAACGCCAATATTGTGGTACCATACTCACGTATAGCGTTCCTCGTGGTGGGACTTATTGTGCCACTGATTATCGGGCTGGGGATGCAAAAATACACGCCACGACTATCAGCCTTCATGGTCAGGATCCTGAAGCCGTTCTCGTCATGCGTCTTGTTGTTTATCATCATATTCGCTATTATCACAAATCTCTATATCTTCGAGATTTTCACTTGGCAGGTAAGAACTCATAAGTCAAATTTTTTCTTTAATATACCAATTGTATTCAACTCGTAATTACAAACTATCACAATTCTCTATTCGTTTAAATATATCATATATTGATCTATCAACTTTAATTTCAATTGTTTTACTGAAAATAAAAATAATATTTTTACAGATATTAGTAGCGGGAATGGGTATCCCCTGGTTGGGCTACCTGTCAGGCTACCTGGTAGCTTGGCTGTTCCGGCAACCGCACCCCGACGCACTCGCCATCTCCATAGAGACCGGCATACAGAACACAGGGATCGCTATATTCCTGCTGAGATACACGCTGCCGCAGCCCGAGGCGGATATTACCACAGGTAACTTACTATTATCACAGGTAACAATATAATATACTTTAAGTAATAAAACCTTATACTCTTTATGGGATATAATCAAACAAATACAATTATTCGTTCAGAATTTAACATATCCATTAACAGACATGTCCCAACTAGTATTATATGCGAATGTCATTTTGTTTGTTTGTTACGCCTTAACTACTCAAGTGCAAAAGGCTCCTTTCATCCAGAGAAAGTACCATTCACGAGGGTTACAAAATATTTAAGACACGTATTTGATTATATAAAGCGGGCGTAACCGCTGTCAAAAGCTAATTTAAATATAAACGTAGAATATGTGTGTTCCAGTGGTACCGGTGGCGTGCGCCATCATGACGCCCATACCGATGACGGCTATATACATATATCAGAAAGTAGCCGCTTGGTATGTATTTAATTTATTTAATGTGTGTTTGTTTTGTTTTAGGGTTTACTTGCATTTTATTTTAAATGAGGATTAATTTTTATTTGTATCATAGTTTTTTGTTTTTTTTTTTAATTTGTTTTCTGGCAATGTTTTGAACTTTTAGCATTATGCATACATTATATATTTTTATCATCAATATTAGCGGCTGAAGAAGTGTCATATCTAAATTAAGTAAATATTTTCTACTTTCCATACAATGTCATCATTGGACCATAGCTGGGGATGTCCGAGTACGTATTGTTATATCACGAGTCGGTGGCGGGTTGCTTATTTGTCTATGCTTTTGAATTCTGTTTATGGTTTTATTTTCTATGGTTTTCTAAACGTTTTCTTAATTATTTAATGTAATTTTTATATAATTTCTGGGAAACTGAATCGGTTTCTAGAAAAGATGCGCTATGCCTTCTTTCTATTTTTTTATCCTGTATATTTTTGTTGTTTCCTTAAGGAAACATTTGTAATAATAGTTGGATAACAATGAAATATATAAAAAAAATACTGAAAAAAGGTTAATATTATCTGAAATGGTCTGGTTTCTGTCTTTTGCTTAAATGGTATAACTTTCCTTTTAAAATACTAATACTTCTAACATTTTTAACATAAAAATGGAGTAAGGAAACGACTTCGCCTTAGTGAAGTTTAAATTTTTATTTCTAGCATTAGAAATAGAAACGAACCCAAGAAAATCGTTGACGCCATACCCGCGGCCGCCGAGCCCGGCGTCCTCACTGCCGCTGATGGAAAATAAGGTTTGTTAATTGAATTATATGTACAGTGTTTGGGCGTAGCCAGGGTTTACTTCAGGTTGGGGAAATATATATACCGGTACTATTATATATTATATTAAAATAATTGGAAATATTAAAATCTTGGCCTTTCCACATCAGCTTTTAGCGCTTTAAAATTCACTAATTTTCGAAATTAATAAATGTAACATAAAACTGTCAATGGTTTCGATATGGAATAAAAAACTATTCACGCTAAAGATATATGAAGAGAATCAATATGGATTTCGTTAAGTGGTAGTGATGTGCTATGCGGCATGATGCTGCATACAAACTCACTGATGACCAGCCGTTATTGAAGATTTCACCTTTAAAACATGAAAGGCGGCGTTTTATTCTTTCCATCCAAAACTTCCATCGGATATATTACACTGCAGGCACTACTGTTACTTCGATCCGCAAACAAATATCAATAAAAAACAATGACGTAAATAAATGCAGTTGTATAGCACTTAAATAGCAAATAAGTGGTTTGCTACAGTAATTAAAAGTTTAAAGTTGCGAAGTAATTTTTTATAGCTTCGATATTCTGGGTTGCTTAAGATGATTACATTGAAATTCGCAATTGTGGTAAAGAATTGTTTCACAACTCCTTGAACCATGCAACAATTCTTAAACTTGATCGGATTTGGCATCTTCATACATCTAGATAGTAAATTGAGCGAAAACTTTTCTATTCATGATTCACTTGACTTTCGGGTTTGCCGTGTTGGATGAAAATTATAAGAAGTCGATGGTCCATACCGGTACCCATGAGCCTTAAAGCTGGAGTACTCCAGGGCTGAATGACAGCACCAGCATTGATCATACAATATATCAACGACATGTTGCTTACCAACAACTTCCGATGCCTAGATATAAACATACGGCTGATGTACTAAGGCATATTAAAGAAATGAAAGTTTTATAAGTTTTGGACACAATCAATATATACTTTTTGGAACCCATGCAGTTACAAGTGTGAGCTAAAAACCCAATTCAGACTTACAGGCGGCTGAATTCTTAATTTAGCACCGTGCAATTTAGGACTATTAATATTAGATTTTTTCATTTTTATGTCAATTCAACTGTATTATTAGTTTTGTATGATACGATGATTCACCTGGCTACTTTTTGTCATTAGTAAAAGACTCTAATATAATTTATATTAAAAATAACTTATTTTTCTTTGCGAGTATGTAGAAAATGTATTTGAGTGCTAGCATGGTGGGTACCGTGGCTACGTTCATGTTAAATAAAATATATGATTTTGTGTGTTGTTTTTTTTTTTTGCATTGTGTGTTTACCTTTTGGTATTTTCTAGATAAAATTGCCATGTTTAAAAATCAATAAATTATAGATGACTGTTTCTGTATCTTAAAACTTTAAATTGTACATTTTTTATATTTTGTTTTTATAAATCATATACATATAATTTATAAAATATTTAACTGTCAGTATATATTATATAACGTGTATAAAGTATGTATTTTATATAATGAGTTATAATTTGTGAGTAAGAATTTAAATCGTGTACTTACACGTACTACAACTGAACAAAAAAAAAAACGGAAATTTATTTTTTATATTCATTTTTAAACATGGTCGAAATTAATGACTTTTATATTATTATTTTTCTTTTCAGGAGGAGAATTGGTCATCATCATCATCGTAAATTCGACATCCATAGATTATAAGCGACGTAAAGTAATTTAAGTGAAAACATTCTGAACGTTTACTGCCACTTTTGTACCGAAATTATTATAATACGTTTCTTAGTAACCGAAAACGAATATCTTATAAAAATCTGACCACGAAGTTCATTGCTAGTCCCAAATCTTTACAAAATTATGGAAGAAATATTAGTTTTGTATACCTTTATGAAATTTTCTACTAACTTTTACTAGTCGTCATATGGCGCTTAGTTTTAGAACTACCCTCGAATAGAACTTTTCGAACGATGTTTCTCACGCGGCATAGCCTTCATATGTTTTGGCTCAAAAGATATACGGAAAATAACATTCCTATAAAAAATATATTATTAAAAAATGTTGTTGGAGAACTATTTATTTTATTTATATTGTTAATTGGTTCACCTATAAAATGATCGGTGTTAAAGGTCGTTACACACTATGCCTGTTTGAACATATTTAATTGTTTTTTAAAGATAAAATAGGTCTACTGAGCCTGTCTTTTATATATAATATAAGAAATATATATTTATAACGTTATATCAGACTTTTTGAATATTTTTTGAAAGGTTTTAAAACATATATGTACTTTTAAAGCAATAATTCATATTTTGGTGCAAGAAATACAATTACATTTATAACATATCAGTTGTGTGTGCTGTTGTATGTTGCGGTCCCATTGTTAGTACCGTCAGCAGAATAAATAACATATATTAAGTTTCCACTAATAATGCAATATTTTTGGCTGATTTAAGGCTGATATTAATAACTGATCTACGATTCGAGATTGAAATCAAACTTACACTGCTTCCTACAAACCTAACAGATTGTAGGCAATTTCAATCTTCAGTAGTATATTGGATCAGGGTCCTTTATTAATAACGCTCGTTAGATAATAGTTGGTGCTTGTTTGTATGATCTCTGTTAGCGTCACGTTGCTTCACATGACTGGTTTTATAGGTGAGACAGATGTGAAAAGACTGTTGTTGTATAGATTGTTGAGATCGATATTTTTTATTGAAATTGAATAAAAATACTTTTTTTTAAATAAACGTGTCTTATTTATATTTATCTTATTAAAAAAAAAATACTAAAACGCAATATCTATCCAAAAAGTTTCTATACTGATAATTCCATCAAATGTCAATTAAAAACATTTTGACGTTAAATCACCACATCTCAATGGTCGTAAAATACACAGAATGGCGTCTAAATAAATAAACAAAATGTAAAAAATGTAAAACCAACCACCCAACCTCAGGTATAACTCTTTGAATAGCTAGTCACAACTAACCATGGGTAAGCCGAAGTTTGATCCTCCAACAAACACGTTTCCATACAAAATACCTAAACGACTGAACATTTTGAGTGTACCTCGGAAGTACATAATCGATACAGGAGAGGGTATGCCCGCATTGAATCCCAGGGGAATAAGGAAATCTGCGTTAAACGGACAAATAACTGACAGAGTAAATGACGCTGCCTGGCCATATTTGAGGTTAGTATGAAATCTTACGATAACTAAAAAATCCGCACGCTCTTAGTCACTTTAAGTCTGTAAAATTTAAGATAATCTAGAGAGTATGCTGTTTTAGTTTTCCTAGACAATCGTTAGCTATTTTTTTTTTTTACATTGAACTAAGTTGTTGCTTGACTACATTCCACCAGTTACTAGAAGCCCGTTATAGGCCAAGTAAAAGTTGCGCTAAATGAGCCATTATTGCCATATATTAACTTGAAAGTGTAAATCGTAAACATACATTCAACTTGTTGCCCATGCAACCACTACACATATTCAAATGCGCCCTATTAAACCCAAAATAATCCACTCCACCAATCAGATGGGAGCACTAGCTCACTAACAGCCTTATCACCATGTCAATAGAAAAATTAGTACTCAACTTAACCTAGCATTGCGTAAATTAAACAATAGATTGGCTGCTTTAGAGAACTGTTGAAAGGCTATATTTAAAAAATCTCGATGCCATCAGACTACATAGTTTAATAAACCTGGAATTGTTTGCAGTAGCGGCTTTGTGTTTTAAATCTGCAGAATAAACAATGTACGAATATTTAATATATTAATTGATAAATTTCAGACGGTTTTTACTAATAAAAAGAATGTACAAGAACCGGTTCGCCCCAGAGAGGTTAGAACGAATAGATCGTATGATAGAAGCAGCCAACGCGACTTGTTATTCGAAACTAGCCAATTGCGTGTTGGATTTGAAGAAACAGGACACAAAAGAGGTCAAGAAGAAACGTGGTTGGACTGAAAGTGAATGGAAGAAACACATGGACTATATTGGACAGATAGCGGGACCCAGGCGGAACTTTAGACCGCCCCCCGTTAAGGTAAATACAGGAGAATATTCATTTAGTTTTACGTGTTTGAATAATACATTCATATCTATATTTTTGGTTAAATTTGTACTATTTCTGTTTTCAGAGAGGCATGGGTAAGCCTATAGAACAATTGTTACCAAGAATCAACGAAATCTGTCATTTCCCGGAATTCAAAATATATAGGAGACTATCAAAAGAGGCCTGGTACAGGAATCCAGAAAAGGTTTGATATTATCTTTTATTAAAAAGGAAAATAGATACCTTTTTAACGAAGCCCTCTTATAAAAAGCTTCTTCCAAAAAGCGTATAGCGTAATATATGACCCTTAATCCTATAGTTTGTGATTCGGTCGCGACAGGTTTTTACCTCTTAACTATAATAAATTTCAGACCAACCTTACCTTTAAAATAACGAACCTCAGTTTAACGAATTACTTAATATACATTATATTTACTTGTTCCCTTGCCATTTGTTATTTTGGGGTTGTACTCTGTATATTATATACCGATATATAATATACCGCGATTTGTCTCAAACTAGAAAGGTTAACTGATAGAGGCCATTAGGCATTTAGTTAAAAAAAACTTTATATGGTGAATAAATAAATAAATGTATGTTGTCGTTGTAGGTGGCGCCCGGAGCTCTTAAATACGTGATATCAGACCGAGTCAAGAAACTAGCTGCTCACAAAGTTATACCGCAACCAATGTAACTTCACTTGTCAATACAGATTATATTCCAACCACAGATACAATAAAACAATAATCAACATTTCATGTCATTTTATTCTGGTAACATTGAATACTTAAAACAATACTATATTACAGATCGATTACTGATTTGATAAATAATAAATAAATTACTCTTATATGCTATACTCAGGCGAGGCAGTGGATGATGGCGTTGGTGAAGTCCTTGGTGGTGGATTGTCCTCCCAGATCCTTTGTCCTCACTTTTCCGTCTTTTAATACCCTGAAATAATTTTAGTTTTAAATTAAATAGAATGTACAATTTTGAAGTCTGTGCCGATATCTGTGTTTCTCACTTCGCAGTAGCATTAAAAAGATTGCAAAATAAATGATATCCGACATTGTGCATAAAAATGTTTACTAAGTAAGCATAAATTCAATATAATGCAATTTAAAATTCATCAACATGAGCCGGACTCGAAAATTCGACATTTAGGAGACTGTTCCCATATCCGGACTATTGTTTTTAACTTAGCACTGGTATTGAAAATGAGGCACAGGCGAAAATAATCGAAATTGTCTAAAAAATTGTTTAGCCAATTTCATTTAAAAGTAAATATAAACTATAGACGAATGAAATCTCATCTATAGACTACTCAAAATTATTCAATGGGAACCCTAAATACGTGCAAGTTTGATAGGAACAAACAAACTTCCTCAGTCATTATGTATATATATATATATGAGGGTACTTGTTGATGGCGTTCTTGATCATCTCCGCGTAGGAGTGCAGGTTGACGTGGGACAGCAGGTTGGCGGAGCACAGCAGCATGGCCGTGGGGTTGGCGATGTTCTTACCCACCGCGCCCGAGAAGATGTGGCGCGCGCCCTGGGGACACACCGGCACTTTATTTATCTTACGTACTAAGTACTAAGTACGCTTGTTTTAAAAGAGTTATATAGTTATATTAGGATGGACTGACTATGAATTGTCTCCATAAGGAGTTAAACATAGCGATGCAATTCATTCTTCTCAGCTCATACGTTCCAACAAAAAAATATAGAAAAATAATGAAGACAGTCAGTGACCACAAATCATTGAATATAACATTATTTTTAGACCCATTATATGAATGAATTTTATTATTTCCAACGTTATCATCACCTGTTCAAACACAGCACAGTCCGCACTGTAGGAGGCTCCGGCGACCACTCCTGCTCCTCCCACCAGACCACTGGCCAGGTTATCAACGATATTACCATACAGATTTGGAGTCACCATCACATCAAACTGGTTGGGGTTGGACACCATTTGCATGGTACAGTTATCAACTATCATCTTCTCAAACTGTATGCGAGGGTACAGCTTCGCCATCTAGAATCACATTTTATATTTTAGTCTTTAACTTGAGCAGAACTTAATATATGAATAAATGTTAAGATATATAAAAATGGGATCGTATGTAACTAATGGAAGGTGCCCTTAAAAGACAATTTTATTATGGAGGATAGGCCTTTGTTAAAGGTCAATGTCACAAAGGTCACGGTCAGTATCAAATTTGGTTTTTAATAAGAACAAGAGAAGAGTGAGAATGGACTAATATTATACTTTTATGATTATATATTTAGTTGTATACCTCCTCACAGCTTCTCAGGAACAGTCCGTCTCCCAGCTTCATGATATTAGCTTTGTGTACGGCCGTCACCTTGCGACGACGCATCTTCACGGCGTAGTCGAACGCGAACTTCGCAATACGCTCGGACTTGGCGGCCGTTATGATCTTGAGGCACTCCACTACTCCTGTTATTTAAATAATACTTGATTCATATTTTTTTTTTTATATGTTTATTGCTCTAAAAAGGTACAATAGTCCTAATGCTAAAAACCATTTATGAATAAATTATACAATTATACTAAAAATTATTTACGTCTAAATTTTGAATAACTGTTTACCAACTAATATTAATAAAATATACTTAATTAACTTACCAGGAACTGATTCATGTTCCAAAGCGGAGTACTCTCCTTCCGTCTGTTCTCTTATGATGATACAATCGACATCATGATGACGGCATTTGACATTGGGCAACGATTTGACGTGAACTACGTTAGCATAGAGGTCCAGGGCATTACGTAGCTTCATATTAAGGGTCTGCAGCTCTCCAGTGTGGGAGAAATCGGGAGTTGCCAGAATACCCTGTAATATGTATATTTTTAGGTACACAAAAATCTTTCTCCAAATTCAAACTGGTAAAAGCAAAATTAATACCATTTTATGTTGTAAATAAATCAATTATATTATTAAATAGAGATATGCACCTTGATACAGATTTTGTTCCTAGCAATGGAGCTAACGACATCCTCAAGAGGTGCACTGAGGGTTGGGTTCACCTCGGAGAAAAAGAATGACTCAAAATCCACAGGGATACTGGTTGCCTGAAAGGAAATTGAAAATAATTACTAAACTCAATAAAAGATATATATTATTGAAAAAAAATCAATAGTGTACCTTAAACACCTCCTGCACAGAGTAAACCAACTCTGGCCCCACACCGTCTCCAGGAATAAGTGTGCACTTGATGCGACCTTCCTTGCTTGTTTGCTAAATCAGAAAACTATGCTTTATATTGGCTAAGTTTCGACAATACCTCTGGAAACTTATTAGAGTAGTAATCATTGGCATTCTTATCATACTTCAGATATATTAAATAATTTAAAGAACATTTTAAAACATTTCTCATTATATTTTTAATAAAATTTATTTAAAATAGGCATCAATGTAAATATTTCTTCCTACCTTTTCAATTATTCTAATCTTGAAAAAAAGAATTTATTCTTAATTCACTTACCAACTTAGAACTTGCTCATCTATAACCCTCATATAATTAACATTAAAAATATACACTTGTATTAACAGACATTACAATGAATATAATGCGGACCAAACACAACATAGTGTTACTTGTTATGATGCTTGGATAATCAAAGGTTTTATGCATGGAACACCGAGGGTTGTGCTATGTTATATATAAATAGACTTTATTCATATAATAATAAATACCATTTTATCATGCATATTATTTGTACCATTCTATTCTTAACTAGCCAAATAGTAACACCTTTGTACAATGAATTTGTTTTCTTTTTTTACGAACAGAATGGCTTTAAATGAGTACATAGTGCATGCAGAGAAAGGAAATAATCTTACATTTTAATCTTGATAATGTAGAGCCTGATAAACTTGAAAAATTTGTTACATAATTATATTCTTTTGTTTGAAATTTAGATGCCAATTATTATCATATTTATATAATTTTGCTGCCAATCTTAATAATAAACTTAAAATACTTTAATTTGGGTAATGATATAAAGCAGAAATATTCTCTATGGGACAAGTTATTTATTAATTAAATATTTTAATTTAATATGAAATATTAAATCTTAAGTCAGTGTATATTGATATGCTTGATCCAATATTTTGAAAATATGAAAATTCCATAAAATTGGAAACATTGGAAAATTAATAGAATTATACTCAATAATAATTTAAATTCTGCTTTATAACAATACAGTGGGGGAGATTAGTACCACAGTTAGTTTTCTCACCAGGGTGCTAATTGATAGTGGCGCGAAACATACGTTTTTATCAGCGTTTACCGCACTTGTGTGCAAACCTTTGCTGATATGTTGTGATCCCTGAAAAAAAAATGTTTATTTCCAATGACAGCTGAAACTACTGGGTTGATTAAATGTACATGCTTAATCTGATTAACCTTGATAGTTGAGGGTGAAGGTATATATAGCAATAAAGACAACAGATACATATACGTATTATCAATTAGTATCACGTGAGGTTATTTGATATTCTAGAAATGCGTATAATACTACACACTAACATTATTTTTTCCTTTTAACACTATTCCAAATAAAATAGAGCTATATTTATTGCTTTTCTTTAAAAAAAAAAGTCATAATAGTAGCAGTTACGAAACAATCTTCTAAATTTATTTTAAAATTTTATAGTAAAATAACTTTATTATTTTGTACTTTACCTGGACCAATGTACGAAATACATTTCTGGTTATAAGGGACATTCTGAAAATTTAAGGAATTCGTCAAAAAGATTAATTTTTAGTAAAGGTATTTATAGAACGTCTTGTCTTAAAATTTTCGATGACAAGAGTCGAATATTTAGAGGACTCTGTGGTCGAAACGTAATATAGAGATCCTTTCCACGCAATTTTCAATAAGTGTCAATTGAAATTCGTTTATTTTAAACCGTAAATTTTATCCTAAAATAAATATTGTTTACATATTATACATTAAACTTCAAACCAGAAAAAAACACATTTAATTTAGACTTCTGTTTATTTCAAACTAGTTTACCAAAATATAAAGTATTTTTTTCTTCAATGAATGCTTTGAGTATAATATTTTGCATGTTATTACATAAATACCTTATATAATAAATACATTTATTATTTTAACTGACCTAGCATTTAAAATTTAACATAAATTGGAAATTCTCCGTGCAAAACAGCAATCATTTAGTTTTATAACCAGATTATTATATCTATAATTTATTGTTTTTATTTATTTATATTTCTCTGTAAATAAATATTTATACTACCACATTAAAAAATAGGTTTGTTTTATTAAATGCTGACAACTCTCAGAATCAGAATAACGCCTTGCGGAGAGAATTGATTTTTACGTCATTTTTGGAGGTCTTGTGACGGCGCAACATTTGAACTTATACGACGATAAATCCATAAAGTGAAGATAAAATTAAAAAAACAATGCGTCTAACGTTCGCGCTCCAATAGTAATATTAAATTTACAGTTTATAAAATATTTGGAATCATTTTTTAATAAAGAGGTAAGCCAAATTTTCGTTACTATTTTTCATTGTCTGATTGAATAATTTTGTCACCTTTTATGTAAATATTGTTGCCAAATTTGTGAATATTCCATTATTTATAAAGTAACGTTAATCAAAGGCCCTCTAAGATTCACAAGTCGCAAACTACTTTAATTTCTTCAATTTTTTAATCATTTAATTTTATCGATCGACCTATAAGGTTATCGCATCGAG
The DNA here is from genome assembly GCA_963555665.1 of Dircenna loreta. NCBI lineage: Eukaryota > Metazoa > Arthropoda > Insecta > Lepidoptera > Nymphalidae > Dircenna > Dircenna loreta. The sequence goes on along the minus strand of OY743099.1, from coordinate 10,052,825 downwards.
AATTTAGATTTATGATATATTAAGACAAAATAAGTTTCTAGGTACTAATTAAGAAGTATAATTGAAATTAATATGAAAAATAAATAAAAATAATTGTCTAAACCTAACCTGCTCATACTGATTACGATTTAGGAAATTTAAATCAAATTATTTATTCATCTCATTTCCAAGGTGAGTTTTGTATTTGCATGTACACTAAAATTTGATTTGATTTTTTAACAACCTGTGGCTACTAAATAAACAACCGAAATACCGAATAATAATAAATAATAATAATATAAATACACATTATATAATATGAAATAGTAGTGACTAAAAATATCCTCGGTCTGACAAAAATAGATATAATTAAAAAAAGGCGTCTATTTATAGCATTTAATAACCATTTTCAACATAGTAATAATTTTATTTTTTCTTTAAATATAAAATACAAACACCCGATATTGGTAAGAAAACGTCACGATAAAACATAAAAAAATCAATAACCGATAGAGGTCACCAAAGTGTACCAAATGTAGATCCATACATTGTACAGAAGAAGGGAGGTAGAGACGAGGGGCGCAGTTGTATTAATATTATTAAAACCTTATTACATCCTACCTCCTTGGATTCGTTTTACTTTATATGCATTATTAGTTATGCGGCAAGTCTCGTCATAGTTCGGAGAATTTATAATAGAATCTTAAAATAATATAGGTGTAATTAAATGTTTCTCGTAAACCACTCTATCTATACATTTCACATTAGTACGCAGTCACAGTAATTTCTTTTTTTTTTTCACAATTTTGAAATGATCGCATTCAGACAGACAGTCGTAGGTAACTTATTTATTATTATACATATTATCATTTATATTATAGATATTTAATGTTAATTTTAATGAGTAATTTTATCAGTTTCATTAGCTAGAAGAATTTAGTGATAAACGAGTCCGTGACACGACGTTTGTTTATTTATCTTATTAAGTTATCTTGGTTCAGATATTTACACAATAAATGAATACTCTTGACATGTATAATGCATATTATTCAAAGCAGCTCATTTATATATTAAATATATATTTTATAAATCTTAATCTAATGTTCAAAAATGTATGGTGGTTAGAGTCGCAGCTACTGTCTACTATAATTTCATTATTTTTTTTAAATAACCTCGATTCGACGTATATATTATCGATAAAATAATCATCGCAATATAACTAATTATAAATATTTACTGAATTTATATTAGGTGATAATGTTTTTAATCTCACACTATATTTCAATTTTAGTAGGTATTTCTGAATGTTTTTTGATATAATTCGAATTTCATTCAGAAATGTATATTAAATTAATGAGATAAAAAGTTGTGGCTTTAGATAAAGAGGTTCTGGGTTGTCGTTTGTTATAAACTAACCGAAAACTATAATGATAACTTTTAATATATTCCTATATTTTGTATATTTGTAGAGTTGTCGTAACATTTCTAGTCTATATAATATACGAAATCATTCCTATCTTAAGGAAAGGTTCCGACTACATATGTCCACAGAACATAGCTATATAATGTAAATTGGAATATTGTATAGTATGTTTTTTTGTACAAGTTATAATAGTAGCGAAGCCAAATATACACGCGAATACGTAATAGTAATAGCTGTAAGTAATAGAAATAGTTGTAAGTAATAGTAATAGTTGTAAGTAATAGTATAGTTGTAAGTAATAGTAATAGTTGTAAGTAATAGTAATAGTTGTAAGTAATAGTATATTTGTAAGTAATAGTAATACTTGTAAGTAATAGTAATAGTTGTAAGTAATAGTATATTTGTAAGTAATAGTAATACTTGTAATTAATAGTAATAGTTGTAAGTCTTTAAATGAGTTGTAGTTTTTTTACATGTTTTCTTCTCAAAATGGAATTTTTAGCAGTAATATGTAGATTTCGATAAGATAACACATTACACCGAATATAATTAACATTCGTCCAGATATTTTTGTAATCCGCGAACAAACATTTAAACAGACAACTAATAACAAGTAAAACGTGTATACATTTTACTTGTTATTATTTTATTCCATATATCTATATTATTGTACAGTGACCCACTTTAATTGATTTATTAATAATTGTTGTTTATATCATGGGAAAAGGATAATTTAACAAATATTATTGTTAGTTGTTATATTTTAAACAACCTGTGCGTTCGATGATTGAAGATATAGATTAAATGTAAAGGCGGTAATTTTGCGTATCAGCCATATTCTAAGATAATTTGATGATAAGCTAAAAACACTTAAGGATGATTATAGATTTCTCTGATAACATTCAGATGTTATAGAAAAGATAAGAAATATATTTAATACAAAATGATTGCATTAGTAATTATTTCTCAAATTATGAGCATTAAAAAGATTTTATATATAAGATATATAAGATTTATAAGATATATAAGATATAAGATATATAAGATATATATAAGATATATAAGATTTTATATATTAGATAAAATCTAAACTGAAACTTTATACTTATATATATATATATTTAAGCCGCAAATTGACTTTTACGTACTTAATATTCAATGCTAAAATACTATTTTAATGTTTACTTACAAAATATAATCTGTTTGAAAAAGCTCTATTTTCTCTAAAGCTCTGAAGCATCACATTGGAAATGTTATTTTATTAATTATATCTAGCATTTTAACACATATTTAATGATGTTCTTGACCTTATAATTTTAATGCAAAGCTGCCGTTAATTGTATATTTTTTTTAAAGTTAATTTTTTTTTCAGACCATACATCCAAAATGACTATAGATCTAGACAAGCCCCGCTATGACCAGAGCACGTATATTGGTCGTGCGACTCATTTCCTTTACCTCACAAATCCCATGAACGCCTTCGCAAGTGACAGTGACTTGGAAGAGGCTAGAAAGATTGTCACCGAATTCAAGTAAGCTTAAAGCAAACATTTTATTATATAATTCACTGAGTGCTAACTAGGTCAACTAGTGTACTAATATCACATTGTAAAGAGAATTAGTGAGCTAGTGCTCCCATCTGATTGGTGGAGACTCGAACTCGATTTTTTGAGATCTATTGCGCCGTAGATTGGATAATGAAATGGGCGCATTCGTGTGCATGTTTGCATGTGTAAATGCATGGGCGTAAGTTTGTGTAGATTCGGTCGATGTGTGCGGGAATATGTATATGTGTGTGTCATATTATGTAATCGGCTTCAAATATATCTACAGATATTTCAGGTGCATAAAAATCTCTAAATTTCAGTGGCTTGATGCTATTCTACACTCCTTTAGATTGGACTATAATTGGTAGTATATATATTACGTATTTAAACATAGGTAAATACAGTAACAATAGCTGCAATTCTGTATCAAAGTATCGCAAAATATTTTTTTTATGATAACATTAAACAGACGTGGCATTAAAAAAACGGACGTGGCATTAAAAAATATAGTATAAGTAAACTTACAATAATTATCTTTGTACTTAATAGCTATTTGTTTAAGCCATAACTTACCCTCCTTCCCAATATATGTAATAGTGTATGGAAATTCCTTAAATATTACCAACTATTACACTTTTAACACAAATATAAATTATTTTCTACGTCTACTTGGCTACGACCCATGTCAATATTCAAAACAGCAAAAGTCGAATAACGTTTTCATATACATAATATAACTAAAATAAACTTATGTTAATAATTATTTATATCTATATTATAATTATTTAAAACTGTAATAAAAATATCTTTAATTATAATAAATAATAAAAAAGATTTTTTTTAGATCGAAACAAAATAAATTAAAAAAGGAGAGCTTCTACACATTCGTAGCACATCTACACACGTAGACCCCTACGTCAAACACTTGTTACATATTAGGCCTCAAGTTGTATTGTATATTTCAATTAAAGACTTAATACATTTAAAGAAAGCACTTTATAAGAAAAATGAGTGAGGAAAAATATTTGGCCATAAGGGTAATGCTTATGGCTATATAGACTAGTTAAAATCGACCGGCACAGATCGTATAACGTAATTTGGCCATTAAATATATATCCCTACCTAAGCGTAACTATTATTCTTATTTCTATATACAGAGTAATGAGGCCACAACTATACCTACTTTCAATATATTTTTTAAAAAGCGCATGACCCGAATAATTTTTCCGTTTAGTTTTTAGTTTGTCTGTTCATTATTCAGTAAAAGTACTGGATGGATAGTTAGTCTTTATGTCATCATCTGTATATAATTTAAAGAAACATATTTAAAAAATATATATGAAATGTATACAGATTACGGATTTGTTCGATTTCTCCAGACCCAGTGAGTAACATCTGACAAGGTCATACTAACCTCGCGTTCAGATAACGTGTTAGTCTTCCTGACCTCGGTCCAAACTGCTCCTGTCAATGAAGTTACTCTCATAATGTTTAATAATAATATACAGTAAACTACTCAACATTATAAAATATATACACCAACTTTCTAATATATATTTTATGTATATTTATACACGCAGTCTCCAGTGTCAAAGGTCGTCTGGAAGAAATCGCTTTGAAATATCACCTATTTGTAATGAATGTGTATTGTTTTTCTCTTATATATTGTTGTTCTTGTATATTTTGTTGTATAAAGAATACAATATAGTACCGATATTCTAATAAATGTAATTTCTGATTTCGTAATCCTAATATGAATCTATGTAAACAAACCCTCTAGGAGGTCTCGTAGAATGCCGGCTGGCTACAACGAGGACAAGTTATGGGCAGCCAAGTACTTGTACGACAGTGCCTTTCATCCAGATTCCGGGGAGAAGATGATCGTGCTGGGACGAATGTCAGCACAGGCACCTATGAACACCATCATCACTGGATGTAAGTTCAGACCAGGACAAGATACGAGCTCACTTTTAGGGCATTGGCTGGAGCTCGTATACGGGCTGGCTCGACTGGGGTAGTACCAGACTCTTACAGATGATTGAAGTGCTATACCTGTGCTAAATGAGCACAGAGCCTTCCTCTGTCTGTTTCTTTATTTTAATTCTCCTTCCTCTTTTTTTTATGAGATTTTTTTTTATGTAGATAATCGTCTGAGTTATTGTCGCTCTTCCAGTTCTGAAAGAACATTACCAGTTTTTCCATGAGCTATAGTTAAAATGAATTAAAGGGTGTGGTGTATCAGTAATGTATTATGTTTGTTTTATATAATAAATGTATAAACGGTGATTATAAAGATTGTCGGCAGAGATTAAAAACGCGAAGCTATCATTAATTATCTTATCGTTTCTGAAATGCATTAATTTCTTGAACTATGTTGATTTATGAAAATTTCCAAAGATTTGTTTGTTATAAGTAAATTTTAATCATGCTTTTGTTCAAAGTAGCTTAAACTTCACGGCTTCATTTTCAACAGGATTACCAATAAAGTTTACCATTAGTGATGCTGAAATGCCTGAATTTCAGGTATGATAACATTCTATAAGACTACAGCCGCCACTGTGTTCTGGCAGTGGGTGAACCAGACGTTCAACGCCCTCGTCAACTACACCAACCGCTCGGGAGACGCACCGCTGCCAACATCGTGAGTTTCATCAATTATTGTTTAGCTTTTTACATTCTTGGTGTAATACAATTTCTATTAACTGTTATGTAATACCTTACAAGTAGTAGATAAAGAGCTACTGATATTGCGGTAATTTGTATGTGACAGATTGAATGAATTTGAGAATCAATAATTATTATAGACTTAAGTTTATGACCATTTAAGTGATTTTTGATTTCATATTAAACTGTAAAATCGTTTTCTACAACCAGTCAGCTGGTGGCGTCATACTGCGCGGCGTGCAGCGGGGCGCTCTGCACCGCCCTCTACCTCAACAGCAAAGTTAAGGTAACCAGACTACACATACAAACATACACACGCAGTGAGATACACACACACACATATACACACAGATAGTGACACACATAGAAACAAAATACACTTGCACATAAATAGGAGCCCAAAGGCGCGCGCGCATGCACTCCTAGATGCACGTTAACGAACATAAATTTATTTACATACACAGAAAACGTCATAACACGTATAAAATTCAAAATGTCTGAAAACGTATGTTTGAAAAGCAATATATATATATATATATATATTCTATATTCATATTGTATATATTAAGAAACTGTTAATATATTATTTTTTGTTCAAAGGTGACATGCTAGTAATTATCACTTATGATTTTAATAGCAGGAAACGAGAATTTCCTTCATTAATATTTCATTGCCAAGTCGTAGATTGTGATATGCTGTTATCAATGTATGATGTAATTAAATCTTATCTATCAGAATGTATTTTAAGTAATATCTATCAGTTTTAATATCTAATCATACAATTAACAAACAGTTCTAAATATATTAATTATGATTAATTTATTAAATTACCAGCCCTGAAACTAGAATTACTAATATTCGACAACCCTAATTTCAAAATAAAATCAATATAGATACATATTAATTACATTAAGTATTTTAGAAATAAGCATCGGTCTTATTGCGTAATAAAAAAAAAGTTTGCAATAAAATTATTCACTTTGATATATTCTTTTATTTCCTTTGTAACACGATACCAACGGTTACTGATTGTCTTATAAAAGATTTTCTCTAAACATATGTATAACAATTGCGAATATCTCGAATTCACAAGAGATATTATTTAAATATCATTGTTAGTTTCAAATGTTAGTTTAAACATTGTTAAAATATTATGAAAATATTAATTGTTTTCTGTTATATGAATAAGACGCAGTCTGTGTCTCATCTTAAAAAAAAAAATATTAGAGTATATTTTATATTGCTTAAAAAACAAATTTCTCGACGTATCTCAGTATTATTATAGATATAAAACCTTCAAATTTATTGCAGTCACTTATCTGTACTTTAGAACATTCGTTTCCGTCTGATAACATACAATAATGAAAAACAATTTAATATTTTTATTACAATAATCCTAGCACATACAGATAATAATGACCTGACAAACAAACGTCACAGAGGTGTGTCGTGAAATTGACGTAACAATGTTTATTGTTTACTTATCTGTTAGGATTGTTTGATATATTGTTTGTCTGTCGTGCTTCTAAAAAAAAACTAATTCACATGTTGGAAAGTAAAGATGATGTTAGTTTTTGTTATTGCATTTATAATTTGGTCTGAAAATGATAAATAAAATGGAGTATTGTTTTTTTAAATATTCTACATCTAGGCACAGGTCTACCTGATTCAAATAATATAGATAAGATACTTTATAACTTTTCTTATCTTTTAAAGAACATTCGGACAAATATATAGTATTCGTTAGAGAAATAATTTAATTCCACTCGGAATAGAATCCGGCTGAAAAGCCAAAGGCAAGAAATATACCAGTATATATATTTATATACATTTAGCTAGTACTACCCTAAAATGTTATAAATATTAAACACCGTTGGTTGCTTTTAGTACCTTTGTATTTTTTTTTTTATAAAAGGGCGTATAATCAATCTAATTAAGGAAGAGAGTTGACTTCCGTTTTCATATCTTGGTCGACGTTGATGGATTTGGTGTTTTATTTTACATAACCTTACATAATTTGCTTATAACTCGTAACTTTTATTTTTTGGTGTTTTTTTATAAAATGCCTTATGAACTTCCCGGGAAAGAATGTGGGCGGGGGGCAAAAGTACACAGTACAGATGATGGCGCCATTTTTAAGGCTACCTACTACAAAACTAACAGTTGCCGTTGCAAATAATATGTGTGTGTGTGTGTGTGCAAAATAAATACCACTTTACGTACATTTAAATCAATCTATTTTTCTTGCACACAAACAAATTCAATCTAAGAATCTTCTATCTACATAAGACGCCTGACCTTTTATTTGACGTTGCATTTAGATATAATAAAGCAAACTAACACAGCAAATACGTTTGTTGAATTTTCATGATCTATCATGTCTTCGCGAAATAAGTAAGTCATGGCCGCCATCTTAAACAATCTGTCAATCTGATAACCAGTGTAATTTTATCTTTAATTATTAAAATAAATTAAACAGATAAGTTTATTTATCTTTGTTCCAAATATAAAGTGAATAAGCTTCGTCTCTAATTCTATAAGAAGTATAAGAATCATATTTTTTTAAAGAGAAAATGAGGAACATTTTCGGCGTATAATGCGTCTTACTTAAAATATGAACGGGACTATACATAAGCGCAAATTTCATCAAAACTCATCTTAACCCATTACTTCCCAAGCATCGAAAACATTGAAGTTTATTGATAAAATTTTTAAATTGAGTTCTTTATATATTAAGAAAAGATTATATGAAAAAAAAAATAAGAAAAAAAAAATTAAATGTCCACTCTGTTCGGTGTAGATTTATCGACTAATATAAACAGAAAACCCGCAACACGTAAGAAATAAACAATCGACACGTTCGAACTTGAACCTACTTAGTGTAACAAGATCGTACTCGCTCTGGCGGCAAATTGTATACATGTTCCCAATGTCATATTTATAGTACGGCTTATTATGAACGTGTACCACAAGTTTCCAAATTATATTTTGTTTTTATTTTTATATGATATATATTTGGTAGAGATCTAAGAATCTGTTTTAGGTACTTTGAAGTTGGTAACTTATTTATATTATGGTATATGACATCGGATCATAATGCTCTTCATGAGGTAACAAAACTGACCAATTTAAAAAAATCATATTAAACTTACTTAAACTATTTTTCCAGCGAAAAATTTTTTTTTCGCTACAAAAATAGTGTAGAAATACGAATTTTGACAGAAACAATGAAAATGAAAGCATTTAACATAATAAAAAAAATGTTAAACATAGTGTCCTAAAAATAGGACAGTGGGAAGGAATGGGTTAAAGCGAATTAACAGTAAAACAGTGTTACCAGAAGCAAAAATGTTTTTTCTTCAACAAACATATCTAATATACTGTATACAGATACATGTATATTAGGAATTACAGAAACAACAATATTTATTTTCGAAAACCTATTCAATATAGTGATTTGATCTTAATATATACATAAATCCCTAAATATTAGTATTTCATGTCAGAACATGTCTCCTATCTACGCGTCGCTGGTGCCCTTCGCGGCCGTGTGTGGCGCTAACTTCATCAATATCCCCATGATGAGGAGCGGGTGAGCGGTGCCTCATATTTACTTTATTATTATGTTGAAAATGCACTATTTACCGATTCTGGTAGCGAGCCGGTAGCTCAATTCGTAGAGCGACGGAATGGTTTCCCATATCGCGGGTTCGAATCCCTATACCATTCGGTTAATTATTAATTCTTAATGAATTAAAACCTTAAACTGAACCGTCCTCCCAGCGAGTTGCTGAACGGCACGCCGGTGTTCACGGCGGACGGCACGCGGCTGGGCGTGTCCACGCGCGCCGCCAAGTACGGCATCGGGCTCGTCTGCGTCTCCAGGATACTCATGGCGCTGCCCGGCATGAGTGAGACAGACCCCTTTATATACACTTATTAATATGATATCGGATTACATAAATCTGATGATAGCGTGAATCAAAGGACTGAATTAAAATCACCCCTATCTTCTTTTTCAGCGGTGACGCCCCTCATCACTAGCATAGCTGTTCGCAAGGGTCTGTTCTGTCGTCGTCCCATGATGGTGATACCGTTCCAGTTGGTCCTGGTGGGTCTGTGCGTGACGTTCGCCACTCCCTTGTGTTGCGCCATCTTCGACCAGAGGGCTTCCATGTCTGTGGATAACTTGGACCCAGAACTCAGGGTAGGTGTGATAGGTTAGCCTTCTGGGTAAAAGAAAAGTTTATTGAAAGCAGAGAAAAAATACCTGGATGAAAGTAATAGTTTACATTTATATTTACCCGGCTGTATTCACGTAGAAATTAAATCAGAATGTGCCCGACTAGTTTCGAGCCCATTCGGGGTTCTTAATCATGAGCTCTGAGCGCGCGAACTGAGTCCGCAACGCCCCAACCCCGGAAATTAATTCCCTGTATCATTGGCACAAATTATATATTTTTAATTTCTTAACTATATTTCAATGTATAACGTGATGAAATAGATATAATACCCAGATGTTATCAATAAATATAGAATAATCTATATCTTTAATTTTCAGGATTCACTGAAAAAGAACTACCCAAAGGTAAAAGAAGTTTACTTCAACAAGGGTCTATAGAGTAGGAGGCAACTGGTAGCTCAACCAAAAAATACCTCCACAGCCGTAGACAGTTCAGTCAATTCCTTTTAGATGCATTTTAGCTTTTAAATTATTTACAAACATTCCCATATGTGATTTTTATTTGTGGATCTGATGTTATTTAAAGCTCACATATTGTGATATTAATGTTCTTTATTTTATTGTTATCATATATTTTTTTGTATAAGTTAACGCTCAAATTATAATATTTTGGCAATATGCAGTGTGCTTAATGTTTGTGTAAGCGACAATAATCAGTTTCCTAGTTAATTTGGAATATTAATTAAATGTTATGAATGTTCGCAATAAATGTTATTGAAATTATTATTATTTTTTTAATTGTCTGCTTTCAAATTAATGATTGACTGCTTGAGTAGTTACATTAAAAAAGGTTTCACTTTTAAGGATGGCCGCGGTCAGGATTCTTTTCAAGGCTGAAGTATATTGAATATAATGTGATTTTGTATGGTATTTTTATTAATAACATGATAATTTAGAGAACAATTATCTACATTTATTAAGAAAAAAAATATTAATGATAAAAATATTTCAAGTCTTTGATCAAAATCAAAGAATAGAGGCAATAAGTTCTAAAATCTATCAGACACGATGACGTCACGGCTCTACATAGACAATTACATTACTTAATTTGCGAGATGTATATAATTACGCTTATGTACTTCTGTTCTTAAAATTCGGAATTTGGACTATTTTAAATTATACTACCACTAATATAATATACAAATAATTGAGTCATCCCAACATGGTTAATAAATAAAACAATATTATAAATTGATTAAAATGTATTAAAAATGCTGTATTTCTTACATTAAATTTAACTTATATTTAAAGCAGAACCATGATCATTGATATAAATAATAATTCAACAGCCAGTATATCTAAAATAATAAAACTTCAATAGGATAAAAATATGACTAAACACAGATCAGTATAGACAACGGTGGCTTTTAAAAATGGAGAATAGTTTTTTATTATAAGCTATTTTATTATACAAATAATACGTCACTCTTATTAGCCAGTATAGGTTTCCGGGGCTTTCTAAAGTTTAAAATAAGTTATTGTTTTAAAATATAATTAAAATATACATTTTTTTTAAAATAAAACATGCCGTCGTTGTTTTTTTTAAATGGAGAAAAGTATTTAATAGTAAATAAAAAATGGAGATAGCTTTATTAACACAATAGATAGATATTTTGCAAGGAATACCTTAACTTTTAATATATATTCAACTTTCTTTCATTATTTATTAAATTTATACAAAGTATATATTTATAACCTGCTAAGTACGTAAGTCTTTAATTTATATTTACAAACCTTAATTCTATAATTAATACTTTTAAATATAATTATTCAAGTAATAGAACTAAAAAAATGGCTAAATTGTTTCACACAAATAATATCACTGATGATGAACGAGAATAGGCCATTATAGTATTGTATCGTTATGTAATGAGTCGGAAAATAATTGATTATTAATTTAAAAATTAACCATACAATAAATAATAAATACAGTATGTGAAAATAATCTACTTCTATTTGTATCAATCAATAAGATAATTCCTGAAAGGGCAATCTCAAGAGGCATCCTGAAGTATGTACAATAAAATTTAAAATCATATTGCTCCGTTTCTTAATATTATATGAATATTTTAAAACATTGTATTATGTAATTTATGTTTACAAAAAGCGTTCTTTAAAAATATAGATTTATATAAAACCAATAAGCAATATAATCCATACAGATCTAACAAACTGTCTGTGTGTCTATGTGTTAACGCCTACTCATTATAGGTGATGTATGCACTGAGGTAGTTCCCCGTGTCCAGTAGCACCTTGTGTTGGAGGGGGCCGGCGGGGGTGGGGCGGGGCGCGGCGGGGGCGGCGGGGGGCGGGGAGGGGGCGAGCCCCTCCTGGCGTCGCTTGCGGTTCTTCTTGTTCCAGGGCGCATAGGGTATCTTCATATGAACGGTCTGAATGTGAAGCTTCACCGCACTGCTCTGTGTGAAGCGGCGGTTGCAGTGCTGGCACTCGTAGCGCTTCTCGCCCGTGTGTACCTGGGTTCATACAATGTATCAATAATACAGATTTTTTGTTTTAAACCCGCCCGTTATTTCCCATTTTGGGACGATTTTGGTTTATTTTTTATTCTATATATTCTATATAAAAAAATAATGCCAATTTTTAGATACTACACAAATTATATTACAGTCAGTAATAAATATGTCATTTATTCTATTTACTGCTTAAATTAGTAGAAAATTTTAAGTAATATACAAATAAAGCTTATATCTTACCAACCCGTACTTATTTATTTAACATAAATAATTTATGAACGGTCCATACCACTAGATGCCTGTCTCTGTTGCTGACCATACTGAACCGTCGCTGGCAGTGCGGGCACGAGTACGGCTTCTCTTGCGTGTGCGTCCGCATGTGTACTAACAGGTTCGCGTATTGCTGTTGAACAGATCATTGTTTTAAACATATACCACTACATACATTACTCATATCCCCTTGTCTCTCACCAAAAAACATATGTCAGGTATTAAGATTATAAATTATTAATTAATCAGCCTGGGTATTTAATGTTAGCTATTGATTGTATCTAATAGATAAAGTAGATACGATTACGTCAGACAATCTCACACATGTGTGTTGTCTTAGTATCTTTATGCATGTTAAAGTGTGCGTGAGTGTGTGTGTCACCTTGGTAGTGTGTCCACAGATGTCACACATGTATCTCTTGAGGTAGGTGGCCCCGGGGTGCTCCGTCTCGTAGTGTCTCTTGGCCTGCACGTCGTTCGATAGATATTGCTGACACTGCGAATACATTGATCATTAAATGGACGAATGAATAGTTAATTCTCTCAGCGAGCTGTGAGCGTGTGTGTGTGTGTGTGTGTCAGTCGTGTGCGTGTGGTACTCACTATCTCACAGTGCGAGGCGGTGGTGACGCCCGTGTTCAGTACGTCGGAGGCGACCCGCGGCCGCCCGCGAGCGCGTCCTGGACGCTTCTTATTGCGAGACGGCTTCGTAGATCTGTGGATAATAAAATTAACATCATGATGGATTGCTTCTTAGTAACTCTACGACGAACTTCTACGAGAGGGCAGCCATTACTCAGGGCCGTATATTGACTCGACTGCGACTCAATGCAGCAGCGTTTCATAATTTTAACTTTTTCTCACTAGCGCGTACATTGACGTACAACAAGAAATCAAGTGCGAAAAATAAATTACGAAGTTTAGTACATTTTGTTAACCAAAATAGAGTGGGTCTAGTTTGATATTATTTATTAATTTTATGTGGAAATAAAATATATTTTTTAGAATGACATGGGAAAATAGATAGATTCATTTGTCTACATTGTCTACAACGTAAGTACATGCTCAAACTTAAGTTAAAAGTTAAATGACGTTTTTACAGATAACCTAAATATTATTTATATACTACATTTTTTATTGTATTTTTTTAAATATTACACTTCTAGATTTTTTATTTTTAATAGTTTTGTTCTGAGCTATGCTAGCTAGTCATCCGCTAGGTACAGCGAGGAAATCGGGGACAGCAGCTCCTGCAGCTTTAACTCCTGGGATATACCGTTATATGAACACTCACACGTTGGTGTCGGCGTGCTTGTTGGAGGAGCCGAAGTGCGTGTCGAAGGCCTTCTGGTTGGTGAACTGCACGGCGCAGTCCGCGCAGTACAGCGCCGAGCTCGGCGCCGGCAGCTCCTGCACCTTTATCTCCTGGGATATACGAACAAGCTTTATTCATCAATAAATACTATTACTGGCTTTTGTTTTTTAATTCGTTCAATATCACAATCATTCAAAGAAACAAATACACCTTGCACTATTATTAAACCTACGCCCACATTTTTCTTAGCTTTTCAATAACCCTCGGTAAGTATTTAGTTTATAAAATAAAAATATCTTTCCACCCACTAAATAAATTTATTTCTATTTTGTATTTGTACAAGAAATTTAATCTATTTTTTATATTCTGTTCAAAAATAATTTCACGATATCGAGATGAATAACATTATTTTTAATTTCATAACCGCCGTTATAAAATAACGTATTATATACGTATTTTACTTGTAATTAAATTCTAAAAAAAAAAAGCCTAAATTAACAAATTTAAATAAAGTAATTTAGTAACAATATGAAGGCTGTTGATTAAACGATAACCGTCCACTGCGACAATTTTAATAAATAAATCGCACCTCAGCGCTGTGTGCTATTTTCTTGTGGCAGTACAGACCGGCCTCGCTCACGTAGCTGTGACCGCAGATGTTACATATGTATGTAGACGGGTGCTTGATGCGGATGTGGGTTAGCCTCGTTGACTGCTTCCTGTTTGGAATATTCAATAATTAGTCAAATGTAGTCATTGCTTTTTTAAATTTCGAACAAGAATACTTTGCACTCATGAAACGTCATTTTTGGTGCGCGATTCCAAAGAGTTTGTACTTCAGGAATATTTTTTTTTTTAATTTAAATTTTTCAGAGTTCGAACATATAAATGGGGATTTTATAAAATTTACTGCAGACATCTTAGCTATTAGGTAAATTTATATATAGCGACTTTTTTTTTTGTTAAAGAGCAAACATAAATATTTGGAGATTGAAAACGTATTTCATATTTGTTTATTCAAACATAAAAACTATTTTTGTTACTTTAAAAGATAAGGATAAGATACTGTACACACAAACGCACAAACATATGAATATATAAATGAATCTGTACTTACGTAAATATTTTAGTGCAATGTGGACACGAATAAGTAACATTTTTGTGCCATTGATAATGCGATCTTGCTTGACCTCTGAAAATATAATACAGTTTTGTTGATAAATTACTCCAATAACATTTAATTAGTTTAATAGATGTCGTTTCTTAGACTATTGTATATAGAATGCTAAATTCATCAAAGCGATTGGTAGAGCGCTGAAACGGTTTCCCAAAGGTTGAGGGTCCCCATATATATATACTTTCACTATATATTTATTTAATATTAAATAAGGTTAACTTTGCTAAAAAAAATTATGGACCACTTCAAACAAATAAGTTTGTTTTCATTGTTACTTTTGTGCAAAGTCAAACAGATAATTATTGTAAAAAATGCATTAAATGTTTTCAATTAAGTTGAAGCTTTGGTAATCTGTCAGTATACAGCGTGTGTATTTAGCTTTACAGAATCAAATTTTGAACACAATTTTAAAAAGGATATTATAATTTTGTACCGGACGGACGAACGTTAACAATGCGAAGTATAACTTATTATCTTTGTAATAATGTATTTTTATAGAATTTGTGAAATATATAAAATACATATTTAAACTTTTTAATGACGTCAATAGTGAAGGCATTTACAACAAATATAATAATTATTATATATATAAAATTGGGAAATTCGTTTTATGATTAAACTATATTTTAGTATAAAGCTACAACCAACCATATTTATTGAATGGAGAACAAAAGACATTCATACAAAGATTGACGATCACCTGCAAAATGTATAGCATAATGAAAAATAGCCACCTGCTGTAGCACACCAAGCTGCACATCTGGCAGGAGAACTTAAAGTTATGAGTCGTATTCATGTGCTTGTACATCTTGCGAGTGCTGGAACAATGAATCTTGCACATATCACATTGATACTCGCCAGAATACACCTGGAACAATATATATTATTAAACATTCATAAGAAGAAATAATGTAACCAATTTTAAATGTTACAAACAAGTTTAGGAATTTATAGACAGTTTAATTTTATAACATATATATATATATATATACATATATTTTTTTAAATATGATGAATATATAATGTTATTTATAACTATTCCTACTTACGGGGTCATGTTTCTGCATGTGCTTCTCGTAGGTGATAATTTCTCTAAAACCCTTAAAGCAGTACTGGCATTTGTATGGCGATTCTATATAATTCTTAGTCTTCTGTCTGTCTAGCACCATTGTGTACTGCTCCTCCTGTTTTATTGGTGTATATACTAGAAAATCATCTGGATCCTTCACTTTCTTGTTTTTTTTTAATACATACATTTCACTTTGTCGTCTGTTTTTCTTATCAACAACAATTTTACTTTTTTTATTCCCTTTGTCACATATAGAAATATCATTCTTTGGACCTTTTCGGCCATGAAGCAACTTGTAATGCCTTTTTGCTGAATATCTATAATTTCAATAAATTAGTAAATTAGTTGCTTGGTTTTCTTGAATATATTTTTTAACAAGAACATACTTACAAGTATGAAGTTACTTACTCATAAATCTTTATTTGTATTTATTAGTAAAGAAAATACTTAGAAAACAAAAAACATCTAGTTTGAGGAAATTTTCAAAGATACCTAGAATGTCAATAATAACAAACTTAACCTGTCAAAGCTAACTTCCGGACACTTCCTGCACAAATACTTGTACATGTGTTTGTCTTTATAATGATTTTTCAAAAGGAATTCTGTCTTATAATAATATTTACACAGCATACAGAAATGTGGACCACTAAGATTCTGAAAAAAAATATTGTGTTACTTTTTCTAGAGTAATACAACATGCACAATATTCATTATGAATTCTTTTACCGTATCATGCATTCTTTTATGAAGATCTAAATTTTTTTCATTACAGTATGTTTTATCACAGATTTCACATCGGAACTTTCCAATAGCAAACCTCTTATTAACTTCTACTACAGCCTGTGCTTCCTTCAAACTGATAGGAACAACATCCCCATATTCCTCATCCAAAACGGAACCATCAGCAACATCTAATTGGTTCTCATGAGACTCCAAAACATCATCCAGCTCATTAGTACTAATGTCATTATTACTATCAAGCAAATTTATTTCATTTTTCTTAACACAAACATTATTTGTTAAACTAACAGAAATATTGTGTTTTTTCTCATTTTTAACATCGTCTTTATTTAATTTAGCCTGCATCGACACATCAAATATATTTTCTGTTGTACTACATAATATTACAGGGATATTCTCTTGCGGTTCTATACATATACGGTTTTGCTTCACCCATTTAAATTTTATGTCTTCATATCGGGTGCAACACTTATCTGGGTCAATATAAGCTAGGGTAGGACTTATATTGAGAGCATTACAATCTAATTCATCTAATATGGACTTTGTTATCTGGAAAATATAAAAATTATATTATTCATAGGCAACCAACAAATAGAATTTAATTAAATTAAAACCATACCTCATTATTTGTACGTAATATTTCTTGCAATACATAATATGTTCTTTGGCATTTTTCACGAAACCTTAGAAAGCTTTTTACATAGGCTTTACACTGATAGCACAAATATTCAGGTAGACCATCTTCACATTTTGTCTAAAATGTAAAATAAAATAAGTTTATATTGTGTTTATTAAAATAATAAATATAAATTAATAATAAAAAACTGTTTTTAGCAAACTATATACAGGAAGTTTTAATCCAGGGAGAAACAGTTTTAACTGAAAACAAAAATATGCCAACATAAAACAGTGGCAAGTGTTAAATAATGTTTAGCCCTACATAATATTAAAACGGAACTAATAAATAAATACCTTTATCCCAGCTATTAAATAAAATTGTTGTCTCAGTTGTCCAGTGTTCATGCTAAATATTTGTACATCTGTTTTCAAACACACTAAACAGGCCTTTAGGTCGAACATATCGGAACTAATATTATTAGTATTTCATAAGGCTTTATTATGGTCACAAAAACAAACTATATGTCGAAAGAAAATTATGTGTAGTTTGATCATTGATGGAAGTTTGATACTTTTTACTTCATCGTTATTCGTCGATGAAAGACGAATCACGAAGCGAGTCAAGCGAAAAGCGTGTTTGACATTTCTTATCACAGATAAAACAATGTTTTTCTATATCGTGACTGGACAGACATACATAACACCGTTTCCTTGCTGAAATATTATATTGTTTGTTGTTGTTGTTATTTTATCTGGATCAAAGAGTCCAGACGGTTGATGTAAATAATTCGAAAATAGGCTAGTTCTCTCCTAAAGTTAGGTGTTCCACAAGAAGCTTTTCTTGGCCCTTTTTTGTTTTTACTTTTGAGTTTTGATCTGTCCTTTTTCGTAAAAGGTATATGTACCATTGCACTTTTTGGCGGATTAATTGCGACATAGTGCCCTGTTACGTGTTAATCATTGGTTCGAAATTCATAATTTAGTCTAAAATACTAAGAAAACTAAATGAAAGGAGTTTACACTTCCTATTCCTATATGTTATTATATTTCCTATATGTTACACATGATTGGACTTTGCACCTTAACAACGAAGTGTTAGAACTGACTGAATCAACAGTTTTCCTAGGTATAGCTTTATATGCAACCCTCATCTCTGAACACTCGTTGGCAAACTCAGCTCCGCCGTCTATGTAATTAAAAAGTATTATAAGTAAAAAATTTTAATACTACTTGAGTCGTTTATTTTAGTTATTTTCATCGTATTTTGTCTTACGGTATTTTTTAGAATTTGCAACGCATTTTTTCCAATTAGGATTTCCACTTTCTTTATACTGATTAAGCACATAAAATCAACTTTTTAAAATAGAAATATACGCCTTCATACTCTCATTAGAGAGTATTTTATTCGGTAATAGATAATAGATAACATTTAGTTCTCTTTGAAAATATAAATTGCCAAGTTTTAAGTACATCATTATGAAAACAGACTAAGTAAGCAATAGTTACTTGAAGGTTACATTCAATTATTCATTAAGAATGAATAAAGTCTAAATGATTTCAATTATCATTCAATATTGGATTCAAAGGATGGATAAAGTAGTTATTAGCCAAAAATACACAATATAACTACCAAAGATTTATATAAAAAACTGGGTAAACTTGAGCATATTATATTTTTTTTCCATATATGTACTTCACGACGTCTTCATTTACGATAAAAACATTACGTACAAAATAGGCAAAGTTATACATATTTCATATTCCTACTAATAATTAAAGTGAATATGATGTAACCCTTAATCATATTGATTAAACAAAAGCTAATATGATATTTAGGTATATATATTCAAATATATTGTTCGTATAAATAAAAGTTTCGTATGAAAAATAAAGGACATTCAGCTTTTTTAATCGGATGGATCATGTTCACGTGGATCTAATTTTGAAAAAAAAACTGTGTAAGAACAATAATAATACATTTATTTATTAATTTACTTTTTCTTTAAAAAATATCTATGTACATAACATTGCTTACGAATAATCGGAGCACCTATTCTAAAAAAGGAGAAAAATCAGGGGTTTCTTTTGTTTTTTCTACTTGTGCACATTTAATAAACAAAAGGATCGTCTAGTATAAATAACATTAAGTAAAATTTATGGGCTAGGGTAGGTTACGCGACGTGGTAAGTGATGAGCTACGGCTCGAATGAATATAACAAATAACATAAAACAATAGCAAATGATTTGTCACCGAATCGAAATAGCAGGGATTTTAGAACTAATGGAGAGTAAGGCAGGAGTTTGACAGACCTCTGGTCCTCTTACTCACCGAACGAAACGTCGCTATAATAGCAGATCTGTTACCTGTATGTTGCCTCGGTCGAAGCCTTCCGTATATGAGTTTCATTTAAAAGACTACTGCTAGTCTACCTTAGGTAGCTAGACTACCTACTAATAAAAATATATTTAGATACTTAAAAAATGTGTAACAAATAACAAAAGTAGTAGATTTCACGAGCGAAGCTACTGTAAATAACGAAAAAAAATAAAGGTACCCTAGCCAATGTAGTGGTATTTTTTTCAGACTCCTAACACAACCTTGTCGACCGAGCTCTGACCGTTTCAAATGATATATAATACAGAAAAGTAGTTAAAATACATAAAAGAGGATATTTTATTTACTATACAAGATACACAAGTCATTGAAACGAATACCACCGAGTATCATACTCACAAAACGAAAGGGCACGAGCTGATCTTCCGAGCCAGTATAATATGTCAACCCTCACATTACATAACTGATACACACAGATTATTAGTTCATTCTTTAAGCAAGTTTAATTCAATTTAATTAAATAGCTTGCTAACTAGCTTCTAGTCAAAATTATACTTTAAAAATATACATAAACTACAATTGTTAATTATTTTGTAATATAGAAAATGTTTAATTTAATTTGTTAGTTTATTCGCGCATAATCTAAAATTAATAGCGAAATTTTTAAATAAATACAAAATTCAAAATCAATATAATAAGTTCAGTCGCTCTGCAAATTTAGCTACCGTGTCACTATTCGCCTAATTTGTTTGCATCAACACATTTAGAGAAATTTTCTTTCGCAAAATACAAAACCATGTTGGAGCTATAATTTCAATAAAGTTAGACAAGTGTTGTACATAAATACATACTCGTATACTTTAATACTTTATATTTTAATTTTATGCACATTGTAAGTTTGTTGTTAAGCCTTGATTAAATTCATGGGTATATTAAAAAAAATTGTGGATATGCTTATTGTTTTTATTTTTATTAGCTTGTGCACATTGTTTCCAAGGTTTAATTACATATTTGCAGGGTTTTTCCTTTTTTTAACTTGTGTTGGCAACTCCTGTGCCATCGAAGTTTTCCCCTTTTCTTTAATTGGTAGAAATGTCTCTGGAGGAGCGTTTGATAAAAGCAGAGGCCAAAGAAATAAAGCGTTAAAACGTTCCATTAATAGAAATACTTGTTCCTTTATCAGAATATTTTTTCTCAATATTGTATGAATGTTGGAAATTTCGTCTTTACTACTTTTATAACTGACATATGACATTAACTTTCTGCATCCTGTAATTGTAGCATAATGTGGGGGGAAAACGTGTGCTAAAGGACCAAGAAATACATTTCCCCAAATATCAGGTCTAGCATCAATTATTATATTTTTCTTCAAATTCTCCCTAGAATAAGATTTAACTTTAACTGTAAACACATCTTTTTCTGATACAGCTAATTCTTTATATTTAATGAAATCAGCACTCTCTGAAAATAGTTTCTTATTTAACTTAGCTCTTAATAAAATTAAAACTTTTTGCAAGTTTGAAACGTCACATGCTTGAGTACTGATTTTATGATTTCTTTGTTCAATACTATTTTGCATATCTTGAGTTGCTTGGTTTTTCTTTGCTTCTTCTAATCTGACGCGTTCAGTTACAAGTGTTGCAATAATGGCATCTTCTATGACCTCCTCCGGTGAATCTTTTGTAATCTTTTTTTTCTTGTTATCTGTTAGTTCTGTTTGAATTTTAGTCTTCAGACTTTCTATAGCTGCGTTCAAGTCATCAGATGACTGGCCGTGACCTAGTCGTCGAGCCCCACGTCGAGGTGCTAAAGCTAAATCACTGTTGGGATGAAGTCTCATCCATTTTGATAATGTTAAATATCGTGATCTTATATGAAATCTGTCTTTTCCTTGATAATATGGAACTAAGTTTGAGTAATTAATATTTGAATCTTGGTTTGCCAAGAGTTGAATCAGTTTTCGGTCCTCCTCAACAGTCCACACAGCTGATATTCTCTTCTTAGCTAGCACTTGATACCTTACACGGCATTGAGCTGCAGATCTACCTGGTAGATATTTTGAAATCTTTTTATAATCTTGTCCAAAGTTTTCTACACTAGTTAGTATAACAGCATCTTCCTCTGGAAGAAATCTACCTTTTCTATGTTCCTCTAATCTTAAGAATTTGTTATAAATTTGAATCTTTGTTCTATTTTCCATGGATGCTGCAACTTTACCCCAAGGGATATAATTATCTTGTTTATAGTAATCAATTAACCTTTTTAGATATTCTTCTTCTTCCTTGGTCCATTTCATTCCTGTAAAAGTATTACTCATGTTTGTTCTAAAATAAACAAAGCATTGATAGCTTGTGCGGCCAGTTCCTAATTTTGAAGCTATTGTATCCCAATTTGTCATGTTTTGTTCTAAAACAATTCTTTGAAGGGTCAAATGCTCAGTCTTGATCCAGGAGTTTTTATTGATACTTGGATGAAGGAATAACCTCCAAAGTGCTCTATACTCCTGGGCACTGTGTCTATAATTCAATTTATTTGCAACATAATCCCAATCATACTCTTGTTCCAGTGGTAGAGCTAAATCTTTAAGAGCCATCTTATTGACCTTATCCATTTCTTTGTTTAGAGAATTTATAGTTTTGATATAATTCTTTGAGTCAGATGTTTTACTTTCACGTTTTAACTCAGCAATTTTCGACTTTAACTCATTATTTTTTAAATTTTGAGACAATTTCTGTAATACAAGTAAAAATTGACTTTTATCTTTGACAGTCCAACCAGCAATTGATGCTATGTTAGAAAAGTCATACATCCCCGCTTTGGCCATTAATAGAGTGTCTTCATTATCAGGGGCTGGGAAATAAGATCTATCTTTAAAGTATGGTTTACCACAGTTGACATAACGAAAGACTTCTGGTCTGTCGGATCTTTCATTGTGATCTCTGTCCAAACTTTTGATATCATTCAGCTTCTCCCAACACTCTCGTAATCGATTCTGCAGTATTTTCTCTAATCGTCGCAATTTGTCATCACACATTTTATTCAGAGCTAAAGCGGCTTCTATTTTAGAATATTCCTCATAGTCGGAGGGATATGTGCAGGCACTAGATGACAACGAAAATTGGGAAACTGATGTACTAGACGTGGGGCCATCATCAATTAATACTGCATTCAACTGTTCCAGATCCTGCATTTCATTATCCTCATCACTATCCACATCTACCTCGAATTCATTCATTTTGTTTCTTGTGTGTTATACTCACGTAGGTGCCACAAAAACTAAGTACATCTGTTCTATATGACAAAATAATACTCTTTCTCTTCGACTTATAAAAATCACCAACAATGAGTACTGAACAAACAAATTATATGTACGTGTCACTGTAAATAACTTCTAACACAAAAGCGTTAAAATATAATTATAAATATTATGATGAGGTAGGTATCAACTAAGGATAATTGAATCACTAAAAATATGTATAACGTGCTCCGGGTTTCCTAATGTCAAAAGTTTTAACTCCGGGCTTTGATAAGACTTTTTCCTCATAGAATATAATTAATATTTTGTATTTAAATTTTTACTGTTTTGCTTTCACTGTTTATACTTTATAATATCTTTGTCAATCCTCCTGTCAAAAGCCAATAATTTTGACATGTAAAATTAGAGTTTGACATTAGAATATAGAAAGTGTCATAAGTGTCTAACGACAATAGACTAGAAATTGAATTTTAAACTAAAAGCTTTTAATTTAACAATAAACCAAAAAACATTCAAAAGAATGAGCCGAAATTGTTGTTTTATTTCTTGCCCAATAAAACTTATTTTAAATTGACGTTAAGTTTTATGATTAACCATGAACATTATCATTTATGAATGTGGTGGAAAAGTAATTTTCGTTAGATGGTTATTCACGACATTTAAAAATTGGCATTGAGTTAATCAACATTTTTATAAATTTAAATAAAACCTATCTGTGTTAGGAAATAAAAATGTCAACCTTCAAAGTCAATCTTTCCAATTTTGAAAGTTGGAATTCAAATTCAAAAACTGTAATATTTATTATTATGGATAATGATATCTTAAAATCCTAATAAACAGTGATATTAATTTTTAATTAGTATCATATACGTGGAACATTATTTTAGTCTATTCATGACATGTATTCCTTACATTTCTTTTACCATTAAAATACTACAACCACACCATTATGTGTGAACCAGGAATAATACGAAAGTTGGATGAAGATGTGGTCAATCGTATTGCAGCCGGAGAAATTGTACAAAGACCAGCGAATGCACTAAAAGAATTATTAGAAAACAGGTTCATTCTCTTTTTAAAACCTCTGTTTAATCATTTTGAATAGAATGATTAAAAATATTTTTTTTATAAATTATAAATTAAATTTATATTACAATTTCAGTTTAGATGCCCAGTCTAATAACATAATTGTCACTGTGAAAGCTGGTGGGTTAAAGTATCTTCAGGTATTTAAAAATTATACAGTTGGTGTTTCTTTATGTTATATGTGATCAGTATACAATAAATGTTTTTTTTTTTAATTTTCTTAGATACAAGACAATGGCACAGGTATTCGCAGTGACAACTTAGATATTGTTTGTGAAAGATTCACTACATCTAAACTAAAGGAATATGAAGACTTACAAGCCATCAGTACTTATGGGTTCCGAGGAGAAGCCCTTGCCAGCATCAGTCATATTGCTCACCTGACAATACTTACTAAGACAGCTAATGAGAAATGTGCCTATAAGTAAGAACTGATATTTTATATAACAGTATTTTTTTTTTAATTTGATAACTATTGCACTACTATAAAAACATGTATTTTTAATTTAATATAAAACAATACAAGTAAAAGAATATTATTATAATATATATATATGTATATATAAATCTGTTTCAGAGCCTCGTATGAAAATAGTAAACTAAAAGGACCAATCAAAGCATGTGCTGGAAATAATGGAACCCAAATCACTGTGGAAGATCTTTTCTATAATGTCATAGCACGGAAGAAAGCACTACGCAGTCCTAACGAGGAATACACACACATCATGGAAGTTGTAGGGGGTTACGCAATTCATAATAGTCATGTGGGATTTACTTTAAAAAAATTTGGTGAAAATACAGACATAAAAACTCCAATTAAGTCTTCCGTTATTGATAATGTTCGGATTGTAAGTAAATTCTGTTTTTAGGACTATGCTATTACTATAACATCTTAATCTTTTTATTTTGGCTTGTTAATGTTATCAATTTAATTAAAAGTATATGTTATTATAAATTTTAGTCAATAAGCAAATTAGCAATTTATATATTGAATACAATATATATATATATTTAGAAAATAGTCTCAAACTATTGTACTGCTTACAGATACATGGTAACTCAATCGCTCGTGAGCTTTTGGAAATTGAACTCCATGATCCAAAATTGCAGTTAAAAATCCATGGCTATGTCACTAACATCAACTATTCACACAAGAAGGGTGCCATGCTTCTGTTTATAAACCACAGATTGGTTGATTCTTTATGTATGTGTATTATTATTTTGTGTACTTGTGTTTTTCTAATTATTATATTTTTATATTTTCTTTTCTTTTAGCCATTCGTAAAGCAGTTGACTCTGTATATGCAACATATTTACCAAAAAATGCACATTCTTTTGTATATCTTAGTATTGAATTAGGTAAGTTCTAACATTCTATTCTCATATAATAAGTCATTAAATAAGTCATCTGAGATTTCATTTTTGTGAAATAGGGAATAAAAGTCATCTCTTGCCACACACGTAATTTTTTTTAACATAAACAAAAAAATCCAATATTGAAAATTTATTATTTTTACTTTAAAAGAGTGGACCAATAGTTTAAATATATTTAAATTTCAGATCCGAAAAACGTAGATGTAAACGTTCATCCAACCAAGCATGAAGTGCAGTTTCTGTATGAGGAACAAGTTATTGATAAAATTAAAACTATAATTGAGAGCAAACTCTTAAGTTGTAATTCTTCAAGAGTTATGTACACACAGGTATTTCAATTCAAACCTAACCAATAGGAATTCTTTCAAATCTAAATATATATTTTTTTATATCTAAAAAATGGAAATATAATACTGTAAGTATACTAAGTATTTAGTTTTTCAAACTGTTTCTACAGGCCCGATTGCCGGGAGCGACAATGGTTGAAGAAATTGTAAAAAAAACAACAGATGGCGCTAAAGTATACGCGAAAGATCTGGTTAGAGTGGATTCTGATATGCAGAAAATAGATAAATTCTTTAAAATAGCCAGAGTAGAAAAGGTAGACCTGGAAGATAACAAAATAGAATTAAGAGAAGAAGAAGTGCCAGAACCTATAAATGAAAAATTAAATGATAATGGGGTGGAGATAAGTGAAATGGACACAAATCCTCAAGTAGCAGAAGAAGCTGATGATAGCATTTTAGATAATTCTCTTATATCGGAGCCAATTGAAAAGAAAACAGTTAAATACAAAACTGCTATAGACAGTAATATTACTTACATAGATCCAAAAGAATCTTTCAAAACCAGAACATTTAAATATGAGAGAGTGGAAACTAAATTAACAAGTGTACAGAAATTGAGAATGGACGTAGAAAATAAATGTAATATGAATTTAAGAGAAATTTTGGCGAATCTTATATTTATAGCTTGTATTGACTGTGACAGATCTCTGATTCAACATTCCACTAAACTCTACTTGTGTGATACAACTCGATTGACGTATGTATATATTATATATACACTCTTTAAAACTTTTATATAAGACTAGACAATATGACATTAAATGAAAAGGCAGTACTATGCCTTGGTTTATTTACTTATCAATAAATCCAAAGATTTTTTATATAATGTATTATTGTTGTAAAATATACAAATATTTTTGAAAAATTAGTAATTATTAATTTATTTTCAGCGAAGAACTGTTCTATGAAACAATACTATACGACTTTCAGAATCTAGGCTTTATAAAACTATCAAACCCCTTGTCCTTGGAAGAACTGATCATACTGGGACTTAGTGCACATGAAGAGGAATGGGATTCTGAAATGGGTAAATAAAGAAGGAGCCTTAAATCTTAGTTCAATTATTAAACGGCCAGTATTCATCTATTGTGCTAAATTGAAAGAAATACTAAGGATGTTCCAAGCCATTTTCACAACATGCAGTAACAATATATATATATACATTTACAATAATTCTAATTTATAATGAATATTGTTTTTGTGCAGGTGATATGAGACAAATGGCAACTCAGATGACCAAACTCTTAATAAGTAAAGGAGCCATGTTGTATGAATATTTCTCCATAGAAATTAACAATGCAGGAGAATTATTGTCATTGCCCTTACTTCTGGGTATGTTGATATATTTTTTCAGTGTTGGTACTTATTTTAGGTTAAAACTCATCAGGTTCCCAAATCACAGATTTTGACCTTCAAATGAAAAGTTATAGCATATTTAATTTAGATGTTATTTATACTTTGAAGTAATAAGTAACAACTTTAAATCTTTGGTTAAAAGTTAAATCATTGGTTAACATTTTTTCTTTTGATTTTTTTTGCAATATCTGTTAAAATTATAATGTGAGAATTACAAACTTGTCCCTAAATATTCTTTAAAGAGTTATTTTGAAACGTTTTTTAATGTCGATCAACTTGTTTCAGATGGTCACACCCCATTCATGGGCGCGTTACCTGTTTATTTAGTTAGACTCGTTACTGAAGTTAATTGGGAATCAGAAAAGGAATGTTTTGATACATTTAGTCGACAAACGGCTATATTTTATTCACAACCAAATCCAGATACCGCAGAGGAGATCCTCAAGTCTGAATTTTGGAAACAAGAACATATTATATTCCCAGCGGTAAGAAGAAATTTCCTACCGCCTAGAAGCTTTGTTAGCAATGGGGCGATTCTACAAATTGCAAGCTTATGCGATCTTTATAAGGTCTTTGAGCGATGTTAACTAAGTTGTAAGATATAACATTTGAAATTAATTAAAGTTAATTTTTTAATAAATCTGTTTTTATATTTAAACTTTCGTGAACCATAACTATTATATTTATATTTACCCGGCTGTACTCACGGGTAAATATAAATATAATAAATCTGTTTTTAGTTAATCCTTATAAAATTAATAAATAATTGATACAATAAGTAATAATAGTAATAAAACAAAATAATACAAAACGATGATTTAATATAAAAAGGCCAGCTTATTCAGGTGTCAACGACGTAATTGGGATGCACTACGAGAAGCGGGTCATCCTCTACCTCTTGATCCGACTTCTGTGTAGATTTCAAACCCGTCGTTTGTAGAGGGATTATGACTTGGTCCTAGTAAATATTATTAATTTAATCAAATCTCATTTTGAATTATATGTAAAGCAATATTTAAAAAAAGTAAGTTTTAAATAAAATTTTGAGTTCAAATTATATACCAAACAAACATACTCACATGGTACATGAGCCTGTCAATAACTTTCTCAACCAGTGTCTTCCTCTCCAGCAGATCATCTTCTGTCTCTATGGTTCCCTGTGATACTAACTGTTCCAGATACCAGCTCACTACTGCACTTTTACGCATACCGCCGCTTTCTTCACCTTTAATAATAATTAATATTTGGCAGATTTGTATTATAGTTACCTGTAACATTTTTTACTGTAAAAAGTTTAAATATAGAATAAAACTTTAATCAACTACCTTTAGACTCAGCTTCTAGCTCTTCCTTCCTCATGAACACAACCAACATGTTGCTCAGAGATTTGTACTCCTCAAATGACAGTGTTAGTTTCTTCTTGCCTGTCTGATCTCCAGTTGAAGGTGTTTCAGCTGCTTGTAATAAGTTTAAA
Source organism: Dircenna loreta (assembly GCA_963555665.1). Classification (NCBI taxonomy): domain Eukaryota; kingdom Metazoa; phylum Arthropoda; class Insecta; order Lepidoptera; family Nymphalidae; genus Dircenna; species Dircenna loreta. The sequence goes on along the minus strand of OY743099.1, from coordinate 10,024,077 downwards.
TTAAAATTAATTAAATATTTGGACATATACATTAGTTACCCTTTTAAGTCCTAAAAGAGCTATATTATCATAACGTTAGTTCAACATTGAGATTGTTTCTTTACATTAAATTAATAATGGATAATGCAACTATCTGACGGTAAAACATTAGGTTGGAAGTGCTTCAAAAGTTTCAGAATTTATCTATTAAAAACAATGAAATAATTATTTTATAACTTATTTTAAATTACCTGTGCCAACTGTCTCTTGGTCAACGTCCATGCTCGGTTCATACTGCGGGTCTTCTTCATCTAAATGTATGTCTGGCTGCTCAACGCGGATTATTGATTTGTTAAGTAATCTGAAATTATAATCACTATTATTGTATCGAAAAAGAAAAAAACGACAAAGAATTGTGGAATTGCTTAATCAAATTCAGTCATACTATAAAAAACACAGGTAAATGATAAAAAAATACTTGTTTTAGATTCTAAGTCACAGAAAGTCATATACCTTTTCCAAAAATGTTGCTATTAAATCTGAATGGTGGTTCACGATATAAGATTAAACAAACAAACAAACTCTCAGCTGAATAATATATGGACCTGTGCGCCTCCGCCACGTGCGTGGTGGCGACGTGTCCGCTGCAGTGCATCTTGGCGAGCGCCTCGCTGAGCCGCACCAGCGACTCCAGCTGCCGCACCGTGATGCGCCAGCCCGCGCCGCCGCCCGCGCCCTCGCGCGCTCGCAGCGACGAGTAGTACTCCACCAGCAGCCGACCCGCCTCCTGCCATACGGTATTAACTCATTACTTAGTGAAGTCCTTCTGCAGTCCGTGCGTTCCGCGGCATCAGCTGACAAGACTATTTGTTATTCTATCGAAAACATCCTAAAAACAAATCCACATATGAAAGAGTGTACTTTTATAAGAGTTCACGGTTAGATAAGCTTGAAAGGTTAGTCTTATAAATTGTTCATACTGCGCCTTTACACTTTTTAAATGTGGATGCCCCACACTACAATATGAGCAAAATCGGTAATCGACAGAATGGACACGGCATTAAAGAAGTAGTTTGAAGGACACTTGTACAATAAAAACACTAACCTCAGTGATGAGAGGTTTGAACGACCTCGCGAATGCGATATATCTCAGCAGATCTTCCCTTGAGTACACGCAGTCGTATGTCTCTTCTTTATTACAATGTAAATCCACTATCTTCCTAGCGATGGCATAGTCGACCATTTCGCTGCTTTCATCTATTAATATGAAGAATAGATCAAAACGCGACATGATAGGGGCGCTGAGGGCTACGTTTTGTTGTAAGGACTTCGCGCGGTCGTATCTACCGCCGATGGGGTTGGCGGCTGCGAGGATTGATGTTCTCGCGTTCAAAGTTGCTCGAACACCAGCCTGAATCACAAATACGTTTGTTTAATAATAATTAAATGAGCGGAAAGGTTATGTAGATATGACATTGGTTTGGATATTTGGTATACCTTAGCCAAAGAAATGGTCTGTTGTTCCATAGCTTCGTGGATCGCGACCTGGTCGCCGGGGTCCATCTTGTCGAACTCGTCGATGCAGCACACTCCGTTGTCCGCTAACATCAGTGCGCCCGCTTCGATCACAAAGTCGAAGGATTCTTCGTCCTGGTATTAAAAACATACATTTTTACTTTTTTTTTTTCTTTTTTTGTAATGTCTTTGCTGTTAGCCCTATTGGCTGTTACAGCGTCACCGGAAGATACTTTTTTACCGATAGCTTGATTTCATTCAATTACTCGTTTCGATATTGGAAATTAATCTTTATCAGACAAAATCTTCTGTCACTAATCTCTAAGGGTTTACTATTACTAAGATATTGAAATAATAAAGAAGTAAGTATTTTTTTTTTATTATAATCATTGTATGAATGGGAGTAGACTGTAAGAGATTTATATCTCTTACAGTCTTATGCTTATCAAACACTACATATATAATGACGCAGTGTGTACCTTAACGACGGCGGCGGTGAGTCCGGCGGCCGAGGAGGCCTTCCCGCTGGTGTAGACGGCGCGGGGCGTCATCTCGCTCACTTGCTTCAGCAGCTGCGACTTGGCGGTGCTGGGGTCGCCCACGATGCACACGTTGATGTCCCCGCGGAGGGTGGTCCCTGCACGACATTCATATTACAACTCAACTATGAACATGTCAACCATTGTATGCTTTAAATTTTGAATAAACACAGATTGAATAATACACAGTAATACCAGGGCTGGAATGTGAAACGTCCAGAAATAGATTTCTATCTCTTCAGATGTTCACAATGATTATTTAGTCTAGATAGATTTATTTTATTATACATATTATACATTTGGTATAGTTGGTGCGGTGAGTTACCTTCGACTGTGGTCTTAGCGACGCCTCCGAACAGCATCAATAATATTCCTCTCTTGACTTCATTGTTACCATGTATACTCGGAAATAAACTGGTGATCAGATTATTATACAGATTGCGATCACGAGACATTTCATACACCTGGAAAACATTCAAATCATGAAAACCATACATAAAAATATAGATCAGTTAGCGACTCGTTCCCGAGTCGTACATGACGTTCAGTTCCACGGTGTCAGTACCTTGTCCCACTCCTTGTCGGTCATCTGTTTCCGCATGTCGTCGGTGGTGAGGTGGTCGGTGGCGAGGTCTGCTGCTCCGAAGCGCCGCGCCGTGGCCTGCACGCTGCACGCCAGGAACGCTGTTCTGGAATTACATACTTCCTTACTAACTAATACTGCCTTTGTAGAGTTTTCACAGCAGAAATAATGTACTGGGTGTACCCAGACTACAAACAGCTATCTGTGGATCACACCATTGTCCAGTATGAGTAAGTAGCCCTCGACTTTTCGTTAAGAAAACAGGCTTGTTGGCTAGATCTAAGTGTCATTAAATTATTTGTTTTGGTTTACATTTATATTTACCCGGCTGTATTTACGTAGAATTAAAGCATGGCGGACTCGCGGCGTGAACTGTCGCGGAGTTCACGCCGCGAGTCCCAACACGCTTAGAGCTCATGAGTAAGAAACTAGTCGGGCACATACCGATTTAATTCTACGTGAATACAGCCGAGTAAATATAAATGTCATGGTTCACAAAAGTTTATTTTAGATTGTTTATTGAAACTGAAATGAACTATGCTGATTATTTGAGAGTATTTAAACAGTTCTGTTTATTTTTCTATTTATCATTACTAAATCATATTTTTGTACACAAATCAAACAACATACTTATAATGCAATTCCCGAACCCCCAAAGCTTTCAGTCCTTTGATGCCCTCCATCTGACCTTCATTGGCCATCCTTGTGCGAGTCGTCATCTCAGCCTTAGCACCCGGCAAGGACAATGAACCCACATCTGGTACTACTATTAGTGTGCCCGTGAAGTCATAGCGGTCACCGGCCTACAATTAATAATAAAATATTATTATAATAGGTAGAGCATAGGGATTATATTTAAAGCCATTTTTTGAGTAAGTTCTTAAAACTACATAGAGAAATAAAGAAAAATACTTTTAATATAACCAAATATAATGTTAGAAAATCATTGGCCATTAGAAGGCCATTGGAAGAACCAGAACATTTTCAAGAATATGCTCTTAATGTTCATAACTGTAAAGAATAAGTTGTATTACGCACTTGCACAGATTCCACAGCCTCCGCTCGTAATATCACCTCAAGTGAGCGAGGAATGCATCCTCGAGGAAGTTCTGCTTGTGTTTCTTGTATGCGTATCTTTTGGAAGTCTACAAACACGGACTTATCTGCGTCCAACATGAAACGACGACGGTTTGCGCATACTGGGTTACGACAAATAGTTGGTATTGTATACTGTAACAGATATTGACAATAAATTAAATACATTAAAATATTATTTTGAGCTCATTTATTATAATTAAATTAATAAAAATTACCTTAAATTGCTGTTCAACATTTTTGATCACAGTTTGACAATCTAAACACACAAATGTACCCAAAACTAATTCAGGGTGAACTGGGTGTGTTCTTACAATCTGCCCAGAAATCCTAATTAAAGTACCTATTTTTGCTGTTGTCAATTCTCTCACTTTGTGCCTTGTTGGCACATCAACAAATGATACATAACATTCTTTGCCTTGTAGGTCTTTTTTCATACCACTATCTGCAAGACTTAGTACATAGTTCAAAATAGCCTGGTTTAAAAATGGGTATATTCTGTAGTATTCCTCTATAATTGTTGTGGCTAAATTTTGATTGTACTTTTCAACATCATCAAAACTAACTTCTAATGTGCTCAGTTCAGGTTTTAATAATTCTTTTGCTTGCTTTTCATATTTAAGTTCATGATCTTCTTTGAATCTGTAATTGTAACAGAAACTGGTTAATAAAAGTATTGTGATAAATATTTCATTCAGCCATACATGTAATGTTGTTTTAAAACTAATATGGAGTCTACTTCGCGATAAAAATTAAGGTGAAATACCTTTTTTATTTTTCGACGTTTCGGTGAATTCCGTAACCACGGCTGCTGAATTTCGGCCGAATCGTCGGGAAATAAAAAAGGTAAATACCGTCGGGAAATAAAAATACGCGATAAAAATTAAATAAGGTGAAATCACCTTAATTAATTTTTATCGCGAAGTAAACCCGATATTAATTTAAAATGTGTACAAGTTGCGATAGTTTAAAAACATTAACGTAATGTTGTACTAGTACTACTTGTATTGCACTTAATGCAATTTTTATATTTTATTTTAATTATTAGAAAAAACATAACAATATTTGTGATGTTTCAGTTTTAGTGTTTGAAACTTCACAATGTACATAATTTGTCAGTTATAAATAAGACTTTTATTATTTGAAATTATTGATATATTATAATTATTATTTAATTAAAAAATTTAGGTTTTAAATTTAAAGTTTTTTTGTTAAAATTTACTCGACCAAACATAAGCTAAACAACTATATATATAACTGCTGCAGTATTTAACAATCAACAACATAACGACATCATTGACAATAGATTTTAATATATAATACTCACTCTTCTAAAAAATCTTGAAATAACTTTTGGCAACGAACCCCTACTTCGTCTTTTACTTGGCTTTGAGTGGCGTATGTGTCTGCTACATCCATTTTGGTGGTTTACTTGTTAAATTAAAATCAATGTTTAACTTTGTGAAGTTTTTAACAAAGTTAAAAAAGATAACACATTGGTTTCATGTATCACGTAATATTTCTTATTTCCCAGACACTTTATCTTGTTAGATTGTATATATATACTATAACTAAATAAGGAAATAGTAACACAACTTAAAATACTTAGTTTAGTAATTATTTATATCATAAACTGAAATAATTGAGGATCGTAGGAGCATGATACATAACAAGTTTTGACTATTGACATTAAAACATTTTGGCGGGAATTTATCTTCCTGACAGACTATTAAGATTGGACACAGAATAGGCGAGCTTTTTGGAGAATCTCGTGCAACAAGAAAACATTCTCATTTGAGTTGACTCAAATAATAATATGATTATAATAATTTGCAATATAGCTTTTCGCCTGATAAGAATTATCAATAGTGTACTCATGTGGTGATCATATCCAGAGGGTGTTTTTATGTAAATGAATATTTTTATATACCTGAATTAAATATACTAATACGAGATGGATAATACCTTAGTATAGTCGATTAATGACGCACCCAACAACTTACTTATTAGATGTGCGAATGCAAATATTGCGCGTTAGCTAGCGCATTCTATGAAAAAAGACGACGAAATAAATTAAATTGAAAGATTTAATAATGGTATTTATAATAAATGGGTTAATAGTTTTCGAATTACATTATATGTATACTATATATATATATAATTACATTATATATGTATACATATAATGTAATTCGAAAACTATATATATATATATACAAATTTTGTATTAGTGTTATATTTAATGCATATGTTTTTGATGATAGCTTGATTAAATTATGTAAGTATTCACTATTCACTCATCTCAATATAGTCGCTTTCATCTGAATCGTTTACAAGAGTAATAAATTCATTATCCGTATAAAAATATTGTAAATATTGTTTTTCTGTTTCTTGAACAACCTGACATGTATCTGCCCACATTGTAGGATCAATTGTTTCGAGTTGTTCATTTATGGACGCCATAATCGAGGTTAAATTTTGTTTTGCGTTTTTACTAGCCACGTATTTTTTTAATATCCCCCACATCTTTTCAATAAGAATTAGTTCAGGATGATAAAGTGGTAGTCGTAGATTTTCAAATCCTTTTGATCGTATCAGTTCGTCGATAACCAACTTTTTGTGTATATCTTTATGTCTTAAAATTAGATCGGAGAGTTCAATTTTTTCATAGTCTCATCAAACGGAATATGGTTTTTAGCAAGCCATGTTAGCATATCATGTTTATTTGAGTTGGAGTTAGGAGCTTCTTCCAGTAAAGCATTGCGGTAAGAAGCGTTATCCATAATTATTACAGTGTTTTCTGGCAGATTGGGCAGTAACTGTGTCGAGAGCCATTTTTTATAATTCTCGAGATTGATGTTATCATGATAATCTCCACTGTTCGAGCTTGCCGTAAATATTAAATTAGAATTTGGAACAAATCCTTCACATCCACCCGCATACCCTTACACAGCTTTTTTTATAATGGCGATACTCCTTTTATTTTTTTCCACTAAATGTTCTGAACATGTGTTGTATCAATGTAAGTTTCATCTTTGAATACAATATATCGACCTTCGTCACGATATTATATTATATTGTATTATATTGCTTCAAATATTGAAAGCGCAACATTTGTATATCGTGTTTCTCAACTAAAGCTTTACGGTTGTCATCTATTTTCAACCACTCATAGCCCGATTCCTTCAAAATTGTTCGCAGAGTTTCTACACATCCATTAAAACCAATTTTTTCAAGAAATTTTTGTTTGAGTTTTCTTAATGTATTTTTTTAAATTCTGTATGAAATGTCGCTATCGTTCTTCGAAGTACACCCATATCAAAATCGTCCAGCTAAGACTTAAGACGAACTCTTTTTGGTTTCGAGGGCGATTTAAAAAAATATTTGACGAATCGCTTGATGTGCTAGCTTGTTTTTCTTTTTGCAAAATCCGCGTAATCGTGGATTCACTGACATGTTCGCCATCTAGTATCAGTTAATTTTTCTACTCCATTTTCCGCTTCATATTTCATTTGGTGGTAAACTTTTGCTATAATTTGTTTTCCCTGTTAGGTAAATAAAGAAAATTAAGTAATATAAATTAGATCATAAGAATTAACATTAGTATTAAAGATAGTTTATATTGGAATCTTAAATAATATTAAGTAATATTTTATTTACCTGACTCTGAAGTTGCTTTTTAGTTAACATGCTGATAATATTTTCACAATTTAAGTGCTCTTAGGTTTGTGACTAATTAACGAGTGAAATTTAAAGTACTTTGTGGACTAAATGACCAATCACAGTTACAGTTTAGAAGACCTCTATTAGTCTATGCCGAATAATAAAAGATAATACACAATTTAGTCATTAGTAGAGGTGTGATAAACGGCTTTATTTAAAATATACGTTTAAGCTTATATGCTTGAAATTTTAAGCAGACTTATTAAACATCTGAATTTCTTAAACGCTTTTACTGATTAGTATTGTTAAATACCGTCTGATGTAGCAGTTAATGTTTGTCTTCGTAGTTTGAATATTCACGTCATGAATCTCTGCATGTATTTTTCATTGCAACTCAATTAATTGTAGCATCGCAAGCAATTCAATTTTTTTTTTAGGTATGTGGTGTTGGTTATTTTTGAACAATATAATTTAAATGGTTTATAACACATTATATCAACACGAACTAAATTTTTTTCTTCCTCTACATTTATTCGTTCAAATTAATAAATATTTAAAAAATATAAAATAAAATCTAACAATCACTAACTAACTAAAATATTCAGTTATTATAATATTCCTCGTCTTGAAAAAATGTACTTAACTAATATAGAAACGTTTGAAAAAATGTGAAATCAATCAATCACGTATTAATAAGAAATTATGACTAATAAGAAATTTAAGAAATTATGAACATTGTCAGTTCATAATTTCTTAAATTTTATTTAAATATTTTTCTTTGCTAGAATCTGTTGCTAACAAAAATAATAAAATATTTATATGAGTCTTATGTTCATAAACACAAAGTTACCTTTGAATTTATATTTATCATCATTCATCGTATTATTAGATTGATAAAACTGCGCTCGTTGATAAAAACTGTGCCAAAGTAAATAAGAGTCTTATTTCGATAGTGGGAACGGTTGATTTTCCTCGTATTATTAAAAACTGATAAACTCGCAATCGTTGGTAAAAGCTGTGCGAAAGCAAAAGAAGTCTTACATAGATGTTAAGAACGGTAAATTTTCATCGTAGGTTATTTCGACGAATGGTTGTAAAAACATTTCAACGATATCAGCTTGTTCTTTTAAACAGGCTGTTGTGCTTAGACTGAACAGCAGGCTTTATTAAATGCTTCAAGCTTATTGTGCCATCTCTAGTGATTAGTGTCCAAACTCCAAAGACAATTATTGACAATAACGTCATCAATTTGACACTTCATTTTACACACAATAATTATATATATTTTTTGTTTTGTTATATTATACGTGTAAAGTTTTAACTTCATTGAATAGAAATTGAAAATAATTTATATAAGCGTGACGTACGAGTACGACTACTTTTGCAAAAATGGCTGAAGCACATATAGGTCTTTTATTCAAGGCTGCTGCAGCTGCGTCCACAATAGACAATAACAAAACATCACAAATATTAAAAAGTTATTATATGTAAGTTTTCCCCATTATTTAGAAATATTAATAAAAAAAAACCAGTACAACATCTTTATTTTACACTTATTTCAGGTTGCGATGCTTAGAAACGACAAAGGGCATTGGATTGCCCAAGAAATACTTTTCCAAGGATACTAGATGCCCTCGTTGTGGCATTGAATGGAGCAGAGATACTGAAACAAAGGTTTGTGGTATCATTTACTGATTTATTGTGATCTATTTGTCTATTTTCAGATTTTGTGGATGTAATTATAAATTATAACAATATACAAGCACACATTTATATGGTATACTTTCCATAAATTAAAATATCAATATATAACTTATTAATTTTGTAATGCTATAATGTCTTATTAATTTTGATTATACAGTTAAGGACTGTCAAATTAAGCAAAAAGCAACGGAGAAGAATAAGGAGTAAGAAAAACATTCTGAATGCACGAAATAAAGAGTATTTATTACATAGTAATGAATTGGTAAATATAAAATTCTGTATATAATTATTATACTCAATATGATATTATTTACATATATTTAACTTTTATCTAGGAACAAATATGTACATTTTGTGGTCACAGTATGAAGACACTTATTGTAAAACAAGAAAAACCAAATGTTAAAATACCGGAGGTCACAAAAACCGACATAGACCCTGTCAAAACCAACAACATTAGTAAAACGGGAACAAAAAATGAAGTGAAGACTCTACATCAGTCCAATGTGTATTGTAAATCAAAAGTGGCTTTTAATTTAAAAATACATAAAAACAACCTCACCAGCACAGTAAAAACACCACCTAAGATCATAAAAAATAATAAAAAGAAAAAAGATAAATTTGCTGGTTTATGTCAAAAAGCAGTTATAGCATCAGCAAAATTAAAACAAAATGGTGATAAAAAAAATAAACTTGACCTTTTCTTAAAATCGGCTCAATAGAGTGGCTAACAAAATACCTCGAAGAAAATATACAGCTTAGAATAAAATTAGACTTAAATTAATTGATTAAAAATAAAATCCATATTTACTGTTGCATATCACCGTTCTCTGAATATGTGTAGAACCATACCATTTAACATATTTTAAATGGATAAATTTTTACAAAAGAATGCATTTTTATGCTGCAAAACATGTTCCCTGTATTTGTATTTCTATAATCCTAAAGAATAATAAGAATTGACCTTTGCTGTAAACTTTCTCAGAGTAAAGTTTATGTGAACCCTTAAATAAATATCATGTACATTTCTGTATTATAATTAAATGTATATCCATTACATTTGTGTTTGTATGGCCTGTTTTAACATGAAGATTTCCATTTAGAAACTTTTTGTAAAAGTTATAGGAGTCGTTATTATTTATGTATGAGTTGATATCAATGTTTTGTTTAGTACAATCAGAAACTAGATTAAGATATCCTATAGCTCCTGCTGCATCAGTTGGTCCATCAATTCCATCAGTCCCAGCACTTAAAAAATATATTTCAAAATCAGTTAGTCTATCTTTTATTACATCTATAGTTTTTGAAAATTCCAAAGCCAGTTGTTGGTTTCTTCCACCTTTGCCTGTACCTGTAACATTCACAGTGGGTTCCCCTCCAAGGATCAGACACAAAGATTTATCTTTAATTGAGTTTAGGTCTTTGTCCAAATTGAACTTTAAGCCTGGTATATTTAAAGACTCCATTTTATTTTGCATTACAACCATTTCCAAATTACCTTTCTTTAAGTTGCAAAAAAGTTCAACCAATTTAACATACTTATAAGCAATTTCATTAACATTCCCAACAATAGTATTGGAAAGCTGGATAGGTAGATAATCCAAATTTATTGCCTCTAACATTGCTGCTTCAATACTTATTTTGTTAGATCCAATTATAAAATTTTCCACTTTATTTTCAGGAAAAAATTTTATAGGGGTATCTTCTAAAACAGTTTTTATTGAAAGAGGCAATTCATCATATAGTTTATATTTACATAAGATATCTTTGGCTGCTGCAGGGCTTGCCTCATCTTTGCAAGTAGGTCCACTTGCAATAATATCTATGGGATCACCGACCACATCAGAAAGAATAAGAGTTACAACATTGGCTGGTTGTGCCTTAATTGCTAACTGCCCTCCCTTAACATCTGATAACCTTTTTCGTACTATATTGAGATCTGTAATATCAGCCCCAGAATTGGCTAACTTTTTGATGATTGTCGTTTTTTCCTCTAAAGTGATAGGTTCTTTAGGCAATGGTAATAATGCTGACCCACCACCTGATATTAATACTAACAAGAAATCATTATCTGTTAATTTAATGACTAAGTCCCTTATATTTTGGGCCGTTTTCATTGAATTTTCATCAGGAAAATTATTAAAAGCTCCTTCACAATAAAGTATGTTATTATAAGAGTTTTTTTGATTGAAACTTCCAACGGGTATGCTAATAATGCCTTGTTTAATTTTAGATGTAAAAATATTTTCTATTTCATTCGCCATATTCTGAACAGCTTTCCCAATCCCAACTACGTACATATTTTTGTTTTCTAGGTTGTAATTTAAACCTCTTACACATAATTGTTGTTTATTAGAGTCGTATTTCAAAAATTGTCTTATAAGGTTTTCTGGCAACACAGCTGAAACACTGCGTTTAAATATTTGGCATAAATCACACACAATAGATCTCACCATTATCAACAAGTTTTTAATTAATGAAAAATAATTATACTAATTGGCAATCACTTATCACACAACTTCGATACCCTTGAATCATAATTCACAGTTGACACTCAGCAGAAACGCACACTACAGGCCGCAGAATGCAGAGTATAATGCGGTAGTTAATTATTTTTATATTGGAAAATAGACCAGATATTAGATTAAAAAGGTATTTACTATTTTATTATCTATTCTGAATATCTATTATGAATGATGAAATAAAACTTCCAAGACCGAAAACAATACAGAATATATTCCATCTAATCCAAAAAGAAAATAAACTGTCTATTGTATATAATGGTTATTTTGCTTTATTCAAAGAATTATCCTATAAATTTAGTGATTAAGAATTGTACATCTTATAATACGATAGAAATAGCTTGTTATATTATAAAATAATTCTATGGTTCCAGGAAAAATGTTATTGAATTAAATTGTGTGAATCGCCTATAAAAAGTTGATTTAACGTGAAAAGTATGAAACATCAAACGGTGCCTCTTAGATTAGCTGGACTATACTGATTACAGAGATCTATAAACAACTAACAAGTATTATAAACAAATGTCAAACATTTTGGCGGCAAAACCTTTTAATTACATAACGTATTGTGAATTGTTAGTGAGGTACTTTTCTAATAAAAGTAATTATGAATTATGTACCTATTTGTTTTTCACAACAGTTTATTAATAAACAAAACTTGAGATCATTTAAAAATACAATAAATTTCAAGATATTAAAAAGTGATGATACTTTTCTGCAGCATATACTAGAAGACCAGTTTTTAATAAAAGAAATATCCTTAGAATTAAAAGAAATGATAGACAATTTAAAAACAAATACAATATTCTGTTGCAAGAACAATTTTCAATTTCATTTTTCAAGATCAATAGAAAATTTTGAGCCAATAAATAAATATAAAATATTTGATAGTTGCTGGACTTCTCTCTTAAAAATAGTTCCATCTTCATTTTGTGGAAACAACCATAACAATAAAATATTTAAGAAATGTGTTAGAACAATAATTTACAGCATGTATCGGCAACATTTTAATTTATGTGATATGATTCATGGTTGGGATTTATCAATACTGCCATGGAACTCACTTTCAGCCAATGTTTCTTTTAAAGTGCTCTATTTAAGTTTACTCTGGATTTTAAAAAAGTTGTTGTCATCAATAATAATACAAAATTTTTATGTTACAACATGCAAACTAGATTCAAATGAAAATAAACTTCACTTTTTCTGGAAAAATCAATGGCAAAGTTTCTATGACAAGAAAGTATCAGCGATGGTTAAAAGTAAAGTTATTAATAAATTTGAACCATATAGTTTAGGTAATAAATTAAAAAGAAAGTATAGCCTTCAAGAGCGACTACAGATTAAAGGTATTATAAGAGCAATTCCTAAGTTACATATGGTATTAAAACAGAATGATGATTATAGACCAATAGTACGCTACAAAAATGATGAAAACACCTCTGATAAAAATATTAGAAAAGAAAGACTGCGATATCTTAGAAAGTTAATAGGCAAACCCCCTGAAAGGATTGAAAATCTTTTTTTAATATTTATAAATAAATGGATAGCAAAGCAAAAACCTAAGCTTTATTTTATAAAAACTGACCTAAGTAACGCATTTGGATCGATTAATAGACTAAAACTTTTTAAAATATTATTTGAAAAACATGAAAAAGTTCAAAAAGAAGAGACATCATCGTACTTGAAGAAAAAGTCTGAACAAAACTATAAAGACCTCATTATTGAACTTAAAAAGCCTTTGTTAATTCGGGCTGGATCCACAATTTATGAATGGAAAGAAGGTCTTGTGCAAGGATATAAATATTCTCCCGCACTGTCTGAATTATATTATTCATATATGGATGAAAAATATTTTAGTCATCACCTCAACAGAAGTGATGATGAATTGAAACTGTTTACAAGAGTTGTTGATGATTATTTGTACATAACAGATTCATTAGAAGATGCTCATTCATTTATAAATGCTTTATCAAGTTATCGCAATGTAAATTATAATAAAACAGTTGTTAATTTTCCACTGAATACTATTAAATTTAGCAATGACATAGTCTTTCTAGGATATAGCTATAACACACAAACAATGGAAGTCAGTAGGGCGAATACTGCATGTACTGGTCAGATGTGTTTTAAAATTGGATTTACACTTGCTACAGTAGACTTGGGTAAATTCTTGGAAAATAGAATTGGTCAATCTGGTATAGAAATCAATGGTCACATTTTCAACTTGTTTTACAATAGTGAGCAATTGATCTGGAAACATATTTTTGTCACATTGTGTCTCTCAGCTAATAAATTTTGTACTATATTAGCTATACTTTGTAATGACAAAGAAATGTCGAAATATTTACACCTTTATAAAAAAAGGGTTACAGTCAAACTTTGCAATGCTATCATAGACACACTGATAAGAAATAAACCCTCTGATTTCGTGTTTATTTACTGTATTAATCATTTTCGCTATTTATCATTCAAAGCTTTGATATTGTGTGCACAAAAAACACATAGATGTATCAAACTAATTCCATACATAACTATAGAACTCCAAAAATCAAACTGTTTGTATGGTAAATGGCGGGAACACTCTAGCAGGATTTGTAAAAATGGATACAGTATAAAGCCGGCCATAAAAGAAGTATGCAGGAGATAAGATTTAAAGAGCATTTTTAGAAACTTTGAAGTTATGCCTGAAAATGTTTGTTGCTTCAATAAAGAAAGTTTACAGGTGTAGAAAAACACAGAAAGTAAAGTGAGAAAAATATTTTAATATCATGTAAAATAATCAATAAAAGCTGCAACTGGACGGAATCAGTAAATAATAATAAAAATATATAAAAATACTTATAAAAACATTTATAAAAAACATATTCCTTAAAAATATAATTAAGAAATAAGTGTCTTATTGTACTATAATTAAGTTTTTTGAGAAATACATACAAGAATATGAATACTGATTTTATTTCCCTATGATTTAAACTAATGTAGTACTACAAATATCAGGCACTTTGCTGGATGGAATAAAGTAACACTTGAAATGTGCTTAATTAAGTCAAACCTTAAGACTAAATGTATAGTAATGTCACTAGTAATATCGAAAATGCAATTAGATGTCCAAAAACACCGTGTTTGTAAGCACTTGAGAGGAAATCTGGATCGGACGCGATGTAATAAGCAGCTTGTGGCGCGTCACACGACACAATTCTGGCAGCTCGAGGTAAAGCTTTGCCGGCTATGATTTCCGCAGAACGCTGCTTGTGCGGTAGTGGCTTGAAACGGACCGCCGCGTCGCTAAAAATTAAGTCTGCGTACGGTGGTAGAGAATAAAACATACTGAAGCTGAAACAATACAAATTTATAATAAATATTTACTACTAAGAAATATATCAAAATTAGGTTATTTCATTAATGATAAATGACTTTGGTTTTTCAAATTCATAAATTTATTACCTGAAGTCATCTGTCATAGTAGCTCCATAAAGTTGTTGCGCATAAACCATGAGGTTAGAATATGTATCCAGTTCTGTGTGGTTTGCTCTCCCCATGAGCACTGACCCAGGTACCTTGCCCAGATTGCATTTTTTATACTCGTGCATTTTTTCTCGTGTGCCTATTTAAATGATTGAATTAGTATGAAAGACGAGGTACGACAATGGAGACAACATACTGTATAAGTTGTGTACCATATATTTTGTTAAACTTTAAATTAGGAAAATGGTCAAGTTTACTCACTTAACCAACGCAAAGCAAAGCTTAAGTATTTTGTAGGTTTTTAAAATCATTTGGTTATGGGTAGTCTGAGGTAACAATTCATTTTGCTAAAAGAGTTTTAGTCCCAAAATAGTATGGGAATCCCAGGACTGTAGAATATGTATGAATATTATTGGTTTGTATTATTACATTGGTTTGTAACATTTTTAAATTGTTTACTGGTTGCAATGTTTTTCGAGTTTAAGTACACAAAAGAAGTTACATATGAAATAGACAATATATTAAAATTTTTGAATTTCATATTCCCCTATTACAGTCCTCACCGTCGGGACACAGCAGCTGTAGGTCGTCTGGCAGTAGGTCACGCGCCCACCACTCCCTCCTCCGGCCCCCCGACACCTCCGTGAGCGCGGTGTGTCTCACGAACGCCACGTCCCCACCTCCCTCCACCATGCACCGTAGCGCGCCCACGTGACCGTAGTAGGGCTCGCTCGCGTCGCGGCGGCACCGTCTATATTATCAGTCGGTTCCAATTTAATCAACTTTATAATTTTTTTGTTAAAATTGAAATATCAAAACCTTTCTGAGTTATCGGTGCAAATTAACAATCTTAGATTGATTAAAACAATGCGAGATTTTGATATCAATCTCGGATTGTATTGGTGTCGCCATTAAGTAGGTGAAGCTATGACGACAAATACGTTGCCTGAAAGGCGTAAGATAAACATTTGTAATATAATGTCGATGTACCTGAACGCTGCTCCATGACACAGATGGCACAGGTTGTCGTGGGGCGCGGTGGCTCCGTCCACGAACTCAGCGGACAGCGCCCCCGACGCGCACGACTTGCTGAAGTACTGCGCCGCCGCCTGCGTGCCGTCGCACCCGTACGGACTGCATACATACAGGTGAGTCATGGTTAGATGTACAGATCAGTATTGCTAATAAGATGGTGTTTATATTAGTTTCATTGTTAATTATTCTTAGTGAGCACTTGTATTTTTACTTATTAAATACTTATAAAATAATGTGATTCTTACTACATCTACAACTGTCTTTTTTCTTTTTTTGTGACATTATTTTTAGAAAAGTATAGATAACATTTCTTATCTATAGTGTTGATACTCTGTGGTTAAATATACAAGTGGTCATAGGTTATATGGCTGCAAGTCAATTAGCTATAGCTAGTCTCTCTTTTCTTTCTTTCACCATTCAATTTATTATAAATATCTATTTATTGATTTAGAAATTACTGACTGATTAGTTGCATCAATATTAAAAATCCTCACCGTATCCAACCATTAGATATAAGATATGCCAGCGGGTACACCCATCCGGCGGCCATGCCTATACCGGTATGACAAGTGTTTTTGCCGCGGAGGTAGGTCAGGTCTGTATCCGGGTCCTGTTCCTTTGCGACAGCCACTGCATAGTACCAATTATCGCCACTGGAGTATATCTGGAGATTGACAAGTTATTAACTACGTACAAACTATTAGCTACTAATTGACGGTAGTAATATTGCTATGGATGCACATTGCACACAGACACAGTCACACGTGTCGTCATGTTGTGAGCACACACACAGCCACCTGCGCTCTATATAAGCTCACCTCTTGCATGAAGGGCACCAGTCGGTGCTTGTAGGCGGCGTGCAGCATGTCGGCCGCATCCAGCAGGGCGAAGTCGCAGGTCCCCTCGGCGATGGCCCGCTCGCAGTGCCGCGTGCTGTGAGCGCGCCAACACACCAGCGTGGGGGAGAGGAAGGCTGCTTTTAACGCTACCTGGGGAATCATTTAAGTAATTTAATTGGATGTATTTGTACCTTTATTTACGTGAGTGGGTAAATAAAAATAGTATGATTTTATTGTTCTGTATACACAATCAAAAAAAAAATATATAAAATATAAACAATTAAGAAAAAGAACATTTAAACTTATAGTAATTAACCAACATTATAATATATAAAGCACATATTATCAGACATCATTTTGTATCATATACTTATTAAACATATACAGAATCAACATACCCTCATTTTAATACATTTCTCCATCTCTGGTTCGCTGGTGACGCACAGCACTGCTCTCTTCACGGGGCAGTCTCTAATACCGACCACAGCCTTTTCTGCTTGATCTCCCACAAATTCGTTGTTCAGAATGTGCTTTGCAGCTTGCTGATCTTCTTTTAGCACGCGAAAGTTTATTGTGGCGTCCTAGTTAAAGAACACTATTCATTGGAAAGTATTCTAATATTGCATTGGAAAATGTTTACATAGTCTAGAATTTCCATGACTTTTTTGTCCTATTTCATAAGACTTTGTTTCAGATTCTGAATTACCTGCTATGTTAAAAATTTATTTAATAATAATATAATATATTAAAAGATGTTCACCTGTAATAATAAATCTGTAGTACCATTCGATCTGAATAATTGGAAAGGAGATTCTATGTGGTGTCCATATTGATCTACTCTTTGCTTGTAGCGTGACAGACTAGAACAATAATTTAATTGAAAAAAAGAATTACATTAAAAAATCTGTCATACAAATATCATCAATACTTACCTTTCGTTCTTATAATTTTGTCTGTTATAATCATATTGGTATCTCAGTCTCTCAGTGGTTGTAAGGAAGTTGTATGGATCATTATTCTGTATATCACTTGTTTTGTTCGAATTTCGGTTTTCTGGATTTGGTTCTCCATATAGTTCTAGTATTTTGAGAAGAATGTTTTGATATCTGAAATTGATAATAAAATAAATACAAACAAAACGAATATATATGTAAGTATAAGATGTTTATTCTTGAAGATAAATTAATAAGTTCAATAATATAGGTAATTAACACACAAACATGCCAACAGTTTTATTATGTATTGCAGTACTAACACTGAATGCATACCTGGTCCTCTGCGGGCCGGAGGCTGCACTGCTGGTGACGAGTGCGTCGGCCGGCACCCGGCCCCAGTGGCAACGCTCCCACTGCGACACCGCCGCACGGGACCCGTCGCGACACACCAGCTCGAAGTTGTCCTCAGTCACACCCCCTGGAATATTAAATATTTGACAATAAATTAAAAATTTTTACATTATATATCAAACAGGTTAAAACATTTAACAGTAATATCAGGTGACTGGCATCAATCAATATCAAGATTAACAAATAGTTACTATTAAAGGTATGCAATATTGTGTCTTGCAGTATTGTGTCTTTTTTTCTTGGATTTTACAGTAAATAAAGTAATCAATTGATTTACTTTTTTATAAATCAGCATTCAAAAAGCTGGTATTTAATCCAGTATAGTTCATTGATTTGATAGTCTTGCTTAAAATAATTTAGTTTTTGGTAATATGAAATGCACTAATTACCCAAAATCTTTCCAGACAGTAAAGCATGCTGTATGGTTGTGTCCCTCACAAAGGCAATGTCACCAGTATTGTTAGCAACAAGACACTTGAGAGCGCCCTCGTAGCCAGCGTATGGATCCGCGAGCGTACATCGTACTCCCGCCTCGCCTGTACATAACTTGCACAGTCTGGGACAAAGAAATCATAATGAATAATATCATATTTTTTTGTTATTCTTACATAATATTATAGTTTTACAATTTAAAATTTATAACCTCTGGGACTCCCGAGGGCCAAAAGTATTGAAAATTAAGTACAAATATAAGTAAAAATCCAAATAATCATACAACAGCCATGCCCTTCTTAGGAGGTTATAGTGCTGTCTGTATGAATTTAATAAGGGAAGATATAATTGTTTTAACCAAGTTTTTAAATCTACATTATATAATAAATCTTCTAAAATCTCATTTAGTTATTCTATATAAATTTTCAAAGATAATCATCCACCTGCCCATATGTGATATATTTAGTATATTGTTAGAGTTTTGGCAAAAGTTCTTAGAAGCGGGCCTGATGTCAACCCTCCTTGAGAATGTTTGTTTCAGACATTTTTAATTCCATTTGGATAAGTGGAGTATAGGATTGTATCCATTTATGTTTTTGGTCATTTAACAGGTCTTACAGCTCCCTGAGTAACATATGGGGCAATCCTACCAGTTGACTGTACTACATTCTTGTAGATTATAAGGTGTCAAATATGTTCATACTTATCAGGGTTATCTCCAA
Source organism: Dircenna loreta (assembly GCA_963555665.1). NCBI lineage: Eukaryota > Metazoa > Arthropoda > Insecta > Lepidoptera > Nymphalidae > Dircenna > Dircenna loreta. The sequence goes on along the minus strand of OY743099.1, from coordinate 10,004,638 downwards.
TGGGGTTGTATATATCCTTCAAAGAATTCGGTGCACAAGATTCACCAAAGAACTCAACAGCTGATTTGACATGGTTATTACAATCTGTTATTTTGAGTCCTCCCTCTTGCATAAGCTAAAACATAATACATACTTTGATTATGATGTCATACTATATACGAAGAGTTATATTAAAAAAAGAAAAATAATGATTACTTTAAAAGTACAGAATTAAAGAAGGTTTAAACTAGTTTAACTGAATAATTCAACAGTTATCTAGTGAGACTTTAATCCAAGTCATTCCATTAAGATAATAATCATATAAAGACTTGAGCCACTCAATTAATTCAACTAGTGTTGAAATAATTTTGTAGTTGAGACTTATACTTACAACATGTATAGGCATGACCCATCCGGCCAGAGAACCAACAAGAGGGAAACAAGCCTTCGCTCCCCGTAGACCTTGGAGACCGGATCCTGCTTGTACAGCAGGTAGACTGCCTTTTTTTACTACTGCTACAGTATATTGGTATGGCTCATTTCTACCATATAACTGTGTAAGTGACAGGAGTTTTAATTAAATTGTTAAAATTATTAAAAATATGATATGATTCAAAAGTAATTGATGATTATATTGGGTAGCAAACACATATTTAATAAAATAGGTTCTCCACAATGCAGCCTTACTTAATATACCTAATAACTAAATATGTAGCTTCAATTATTAGTAAGTGATAATTAGAAAATTTATATTATATTCACTACTTTAATTTTTCAATTATTGCTGTAATCACATCAAAATACTTCGATTTATATACAAATATTTTAAGCAGCATTTTTTTAATAAAATTGACTTCTTACTTCTTGCAATATTGGCACCAAAGAGTGATATCTTCCAGCCACATACACCTCACCAGCATCCAGAGCCAAAAGAGATGCTTCTCCTCTATCCACCCATGTCATACACTCCTCAGTGTCAAATGCCTATACATCAGAATAAGGTTTAATGTGCATATTGCCTCATCTAACAAAAGATATAAAAACATTTGTACTTTACTAACCCTTTTGCACTGTATTTCAATCCAATCCTGACCAAATAACCCTTTGTCTTGTAGAGCTGCTTTTGTCAACTTTTCACATTTATGTTGTTCAGCTACAGAAATGGTGCACCATGTAATAATATCTATGCCTTCAACTTTCGAGACAGCTGGAATGTTGTTTGAGATGCTCTCACTTCGATACTCAGCATAGGATGAGGCTAAAAAAGTATTGTTTATAGAAAATGCGGTGGACTTAGTTTACAAACATTCGTAACTTACCTATAAGCATAAGTACTACAATAATATGTGGATTGCCCATTTTTGTATTTATATCAGCATTATAACATAAAAAGAATACAGTTTAAAAAATATATATAAAACAAAAATTGGACACACCCTACCCAAAGCTTACAATTAAGTAGGTATCCACTACCTAAGTACCTAATTTAAAATGAAACAAGTAGTAACCGCAGCTTTAAGTTGACACTTGACATTTGACAGTTGACAAAACTCAAATACCTATGCTATAAAGGTGAAGATGCGTTCTGCTCGGACAAGTGTGCACATACTTTACGTGGTCCCGAGACGAGCAATCAGCAAGCAGCTTGCAACCGTAGCCAATACTCTACAATCTGCATGATACATTGGAGTCCGTCGGGAATGTTTCACAGAAACGCGCGTCCATTATTTCTACATCAATATGTATGATACATCGAAAAAGATAATGCTAAATGTTGTTGTAGTCGATAAGTTACATTATAAAGTGTGGGTACACGGTTAAGTAATAATTTTATCAATAAAGTTAATCTAGGCAGACAACCTGTCTGAGACTGTCAGCAGTTGACACTTTTAATTGTTCGGTTGGAGATCTTAATACAATTTTCTGTAAAGTCGGTTTACGGAGGATACAATTGAGTGTTAATTCATGATAGGTGCTCAAACAAATAAAGTAGGGTTAGGATCTAGCGGGAAAGTTCGGGATATAAACTTAATAAAATCCTTTATTCAGCAAGATGAAAACAATAAGTATCGAGTGCACGCGATGAATCTAGAAATTCAAAATGAGTGGGTGACGATAGGCGACTTTTGTATTCCATTAGCACTGAGGTGGCGCACCTTATTTTATGATTGGTCTCCAGCTTTATTAAAATTCTATCTAAATGATTCTTCCAGATCAAAGTTATTTAGTGAGATGGGGTAAAGCTACCGAAAAGTCTTGCAATATCTGTGGGGAGTAGGAACGGCTAAACACTTGTTGGTAGGGTGAAGGGTGCTATTGTAAAAAGGTCAATACTCGCGGCGCCATAATAAAGTATTGGAAATCATACGTGATGCGGTTAGTCTTTCAGTAGCTAGAGCGCAAAAGGGTATAACAACCACCAAAAGATTCATAGAGTTCATTGAAGAAGGCTCGTCTAAAAAACAAAACAAAAGCCTCACTCTATTTTGGAGGCGGCTCGGGATTGGACTATAATGATGGATACATATGAGAAACAGTATAGAATTCCTTGTTGTCTCGTCTTCCAGACCGGACATATTCCTGTACTCTAGACAGTTAAAGCGCGTGATACTTGTGGAGCTTACGGTTCCGTGGGAAACTAACATCACCAAAGATCACACAATTAAAGTAATCAAGTATTACGAACTGACCAACGAACTGACTAGGAATAGGTATATAGTTAATTTGTACGCGGTAGAAGTGGGAGCGAGAGGAATAACAGCGAAATCACTCTATAACCTACTTAAAGATCTTGGCCTCTCTAGAATTATCATCAGTTCATTTCTAGAACGTACTTCAAAGGCGGCATTGGTAGGTTCATTCCATATTTGGTTAGGTAGGGAGAGAGTGCAACCAGTTAAGGTGAGCGTGAAATCGCATTTTAAAGGGGCCCCTTAAAACTACACCTGGGTCGCAAGTCCTAGGAGCTGTTTGCGCTCCTCTCCCTGCAACGCGAAGGGCCCGGCACCCGCACGGTGAATCCATGGAATGCTAAGAAGCTTCGTCTAGCTACAATCACATAGTTAATTGAAAATTAAAGTTCTTTCGATAAATTACCATTTGTAATTTGTTAATTCATTTTTAGTTATTATAACTGTTTTTACTTAAATTATAAAAAGTAACTATGTGCTATTAATAAATTATTAACAACTTTTATACATGTGTGATAGGACGACGATTTCAACTCAACGTTTTGGCCGATCGTGCCTCTCTGTATTATTTTTCTTCATTATCATGATTGACATCGCGGATCTCGGCATGATGGGCTCAGGCGGAACGTGACAATTATTCATATTTTTTCATAAGTGCAACCAGCGGTCAACGATTTTGCAAGTTTTATTTTTTTTATTTTATAGAAGATAAAGCTTTAGTATATTATAATATTTTTCTTAAATCTAGTATCTTAAGGCTAGTAAGGCAGTATGGGCCAAAGACTTAAGCGTACATCTTTAAAAAAAATCAACAATAAGGTTTGACAAGTTTAACATTTGTCATTCTACAAATCTATATTTGACAAATACAAAATACAGGATTTAGGTTCGAAATTTTATCTCGTGTTTTGTATGGCACGTGTGTTAAAAAAAAGTTTTTCTTCTTGAAAATAACAACATATTAAAATCTAAACACAAGTACGTACTGTTATGAAAGCATAATTTTCATGCTGCTTTTGCTATGCGCACTTATGATGTTATTACGCTATTGACACAATTGTTTTGATTTACTTCGTTTGTTATTACATTTTAATCATTCTTATTTTTTATCAGAATAATGGTTGTCTTCACATGTGGTCACTGCGGGGAGTCTGTTCAAAAACCCAAGGTCGAGAAACATTATATGACAAAATGTAGAAATCGGAACCCGAATCTATCATGTATGGATTGCTTTAAAGATTTTTTGTAAGTATTATAGTGTAACCTCCTACCTGGTTATGGGATAGCTTTATTATTAGGCTTATTTTTATGTTCAATTAGTTCATTAAATTAAATTTAATATAAAGACCTAAAGAAAGAAAGATATCTTGCTTAATATTCATGAACTTTTTATGTTTAGACAAGATTATTTTTAATGATTAGGACCATTACTATTGTATTCTTTTGTATTCTTTAAAAAAAGTAAACAGGTATATTACATTAATCAAAAATAAACTTAACATTTGAACTAGTATGTTATCTTGGTATATAAAAAAATAAATTTTCATGTTGTGACTACCTATCGAAGTCTATTGCATCATTTTTTTCTTCATTGTTTGACAACAACAACAAACTTAATAATTTAAAATATTTTTTATTTCCAAAAGTATTTCTCATGGTCTTTTATCTTGAGGCAATTGTAAGAAACATATTAAGTATTTTTCATTTAGAAAACTAAGGTTCATGAATTGTGATACTACATGCTTGACATTGCTAAATTGATTTACATTCAACAACAAAAACCTATCTTTAAAACTCATTTGAGTGCAAACTGGAAAACTTCAAATGCCAGCAACCCAATCGATTGTCAAGTCTAGTGTGTATTTAATATCAACCTGATATATTGTTATAGCCAGGTACTAATATTTTTCAATATAAATCTGTAACTGCTGGTACTTTCATTACATTAGTGGCATAAGTTATAGTGCATATAAATAATCTTGTAAAGCATTTGTTTTCTGAACCTACTAAATTATATTGTTCTAATTTGATTTTTTGGATAAACTTGATACTAAAATGCTCCTGTCCTGGTTCCTTGTCATATTTACAACATTTCTTCTTGGTTTGTCTGTCCTGGAACTCTTTTAATGGTGATGAATCCTAATAAGTAGCTTGCTCGGATTTATTAATTAATTACAATATTAAATAATCTGGTTCAAATTGTTTACTATTGAGTTATTGTTATTTACAAATATAGGGATTGAGAGTCTTTTGTAGTTGTCAGTCGGCTGCATAAACATTTCACCCATTAAGTGGCTAGTTTCCCAACAAACAAAAACAAAACTAAATAAAGATATTCTGAGAATAAGTTTCTGAGTCAAATCGTCATATAACCTTTTCTGAGTGAGATGCCTTATTGTTGTTCTGATTGTGGGTTTGGAAGTAGAGCTATCCAATAAACAATATGAACCTAACAGTATCTGACGTCTCTGATATTTGAATATAGAATGTATTTATTTATATCTTCTCTTATTAATATAAGCAGCAACTTCTAGTCTCACTTTCTTTGCACTGTATGTTCCTTATCAAACAAAGTAACTTCATATTTTTAAAAGTTTTATCAACCCTCTATTCTATAATGCAAACAACATTTTGAATTGGGCCAAACTTAATTAATTTTCGATTCTCTTTTATATACTTCTGTATTTTTAAAAATATATAAAAAACTGGTACACTACCATCAATGAACATATAATGAAAAAAATTTAAACAAATGACAAAAATAAGCTTAACATCTAAGAACAACACAAAAGTATATTAAGGTTTTGCGTTAGGTTTGACTTGGAGTCGCGACATTTTAAAACTCATCGTTGTGTCACTATCCAACGTCGGTAATAATTTAATTATATAACACTAAACCAAAGTATCTGCAAAATGCGATCTCTACACGAGTACATTATATACATAACGAACGAACGAAACATATATATATATATACAAAATCATTTTCAGCTATTTTCGAAACAATTGCCTTCGTTGCCTTCGCTCGCTCAGTCATTTAAAAAGCTTATGCACAAAATATTGTTATTATATTATTAGATGAAACTTTATGTGTTATATTTACAGCAAAAAGTAAGCAATTTATCAACAATTAAGCAATTTATCAACAATTAAGCCCTTTTTCTCACTAACACTCTACACACACATTGGAGTGACAAAGTCAGTCATACAGTCTCATACACTCAAATTTTGAGGATATTGTGAAGATATTTCTTATTTTAGAATTGGTTTTGATTTTATAATCAGTGGAGATCGTAGGTAGTTTAGAAATATATAAAATGTAGAGACAAAACTGAAGCAAGAATGACTAAACTTCTTGGGATAAACCTACCCATTCTCTTCAGGCTAAAATGTCGAGATATTATTATATTATTAGTATGAAATGAAAACCACCCTAAGCTACAAAATGCAATTTATACTTGTTAGGGCTTTTAGGGCTAGTAAAAATTTACTACGTTAAATAATTTTAACTGTTATATTAACTTTTTTTCAGGGGAACTGATTACGAGGCTCATACTAAATGCATTACTGAAGAAGAACGTTACTCTGGAAAAGGTTTTACTGCTAAAGAGAAGAAAGGAGAAAAAAAACAAAATGCTTGGGTGGAAATGCTCCAATCAGTGCTTGATGAACAAAAAGATGCATCGAGAAATGTTTTGAGGATTATTGAGACTATCAGCAAGCATAATAATACACCTAGGAAGAAGCCCAAATTTATTAATTTTGTTAAAAATGTCTGTGGACAGAAAACCAATCCTAAAGATATTGATCAAGCATGGGATTTAATTTCTGTTAAATTATCTGACCTTTCAAGTATCAATGCACAAAATAAAAACCAGAGTTCAAAGGACGATGCAAAAGTGAATGGTGCTAATGGAGAGAAACATAGTGATGAGACTGAGAATCAAAATGGTGATGTTACTAATGGTAAATTGGAAAATGGAAATCATGAAGAACATGACGAAAAAAATGACAATGAAAAGACTGTTGAAGAAGAAGACGGAGAAGAGACAGTGAAAAAAGATGTTAAGCTCTCCAAAAAACAAAGAAAGGAAGAAAAGAAACGTAAGAAATATGAAGCGGAATTGCAAAGTGTTGAAGCTCCACCTACAGAAAACACACTGGAGGAAGTTGAAGTGCCAAAGAAAGGGAAGAAAAGTAAGAATAAGGTTGCAAATGCAAATGGCCTTAATGGCGTTGAAGAGGATGCAGACAAAAATAAAAAACGCAAAAGACAAGACACTGTGTCCACCACTGAAGTTAGTGAACCTGAGGTAGTTGTGGAGAATCTCCCAGTAAAGGAAAAAGCAAGTAAAAAGAAGTTGAAGATGGAAAAGATGGAGAAGTTAGAGAAAGAACAAGACGCTGAAGAGAGTATCTGCCTTCATGACCAAAATGTTGCGAAGAGTGAAAATGAGGTTGTAGACAAGAATGGCAAATTTAACTGGCATGAAGTTATCCTTTCAGTTCTACAAAAGAAAGGCAATGAGTTGCCGTTTAAACGTTTACAAAAGAAAGTTCTTTCTGAATATTCTGAACTAACAGGCTGTGAAGTCGACGACAGGATAGCTGATAAGTTTATAAAAAAATTGAAAAGTGCGCCAAGTGTTAGGGTGGATAAAAATAGAGTTTTATTACTCGAAGAATAAATTTCATATATATTCCTCTATAAATTCAAATTTTTAATGCAGACTGACTGTAAGGCACATTGTGAATACTTTTTGCAATTTTAAACACTGCCTTTAAAAGTTATGCTCCAATATCACTTAGATTAAGTTTTTAATTGTTGCATCTTGCAATACTATACCCTGTATCAAGATTAATAATAAAAAAATGCCAAAATAAACAGTTCTTAAACTACCTTCGCATTCTTTAATTTTATAAATTAATATGATACATACCCTTGAGAAATTAAATATTCTTTAATTAAAAACGAATATGAAGTTTTATGTTTTATATAGTTTTATATGTATGGTATATCTATGGAACTTTTATGAATTTATCTATGGAATAAATTGTCGCTTAAGTTATTTCCGGGCCGATACGAGATTAAAATCTTCAAGAAAATAGCGTACTCCAAATAAGACCGGCAACGCACATGTAGCTCCTGAGTTGCAGATGTCCATGGGCGACGGCAGTCGCTTCGGTGACCCGTTTGCTCGCTTGCCTCCCTCTTCCATAAAAAAACTTAATATATTTGTATGAATGTAATATATAATTCCAAGAATTTTCTATAACCGAGAAAAAACACGAGGCAAAGAAAGCTCTTTATATAAAATATGAAAACAGCTTCCGTCGAACCGAGAAATGGATTTGAAGTACTGAATTAAATTCGATTATTTGTTTTCTCGGTGAGTCTAGTTGACTTCAATATTTTTATTAACTTAGCTAATAAATTATACCAGTCTGGGTCGTAACGAAGAGTGGCCGTGTTAAAAATAATTATTTTTTAATAAGAGAAATCTCACAAGATAATCAACACTAAATTGAAAGTACAGAGTATACCACAAGTACAAATAAGAATACTCGTTTAGAGATTCAAAATTATTCTTTTAGATTTATAGTTTTATTTTTAACGCCATCTGTTGTGGAAATAGCTTTTGGGAATTAGGGTCATGATAAAATATGTACTACCCACCCTTTGCTAGTTTATATTCTTTATACGTTCACGTAATGGTTATAGAGCGACGATCAATTCCCATTGGAAATCTGAGAGGTAGTAACACAAGACCGTAAATACCAACAAACCGACATGAAATATTACTTGGCTGTTTATCCAGTCTTGAAATAAAATATATCCAAAACTGTACCAAACAATATACAAAAAAAAAAATCTAGTGCTAGAGCTTGTCTATGCCCTGTAAATTGTTTTTTTATATGTTTATTTTATTTATTATTTATTTATATACGAAAGACGGTATACTTTCCTCAGATATATTACAATTTTTGTTTTTTTAACATTAAAATTTTAGAAAATCCCGATATGGATATTTTCATAAAAGAAGTTTTTTCCAAGCTATAAATATTTTGAAATTTTGTGTGTTTCTAATTTTTTTCTACCTATATTAGGTATATTTTTTGAAATATTTAGTTGCTGTAGAGTCGATTCATACTAAGATCTTAAGTATTTTAAATATCTTGGTTTTTAACTATCAGCTAAACATTAAACATTTTAAGCGTTTACACGATTTAAATATTTTATTGAAACCATTATGCGAGTCTGGTTAGAAAAAAAAACAAATATTTTTTAAAGAAATTTAAATAAGAACCGCAGCACGTATTTTGTGTTTTGTGCAGTAATTTAATGAGAAAATAAAATACATTTTCTTAGTTCTACACGAGTACACATTAAAATAAAACAATTTTTCGGATATAACCCGGGTGTAAATGAATTTAAATTTTAACTTTAAATTTAACCCCACTTTTCGAATGCCTTGCAGTAACTGTGATCACTGGAAGACTAGATGCAAGTGTCTGTCAGTGGGTCATTCAATTAGTCATATCTCCAACGGTTTTTAAAAATCCGGGCATAGAGTTCAGGATGCACCCAAAACGTACTAAGAGTATCTTGAGGTCTCACAGTGCGGTCAGAGACATGGGATTTTACATTGTTTATGAGTAAATCCCTGGTGTTATAGTCTCCAACTATCTTGTCTATTAAAAGTAGGATTTTAATTACAAATAAAAACCTTATATGATGGTACGCTATCATCAAATAAGGTTTTAAGGCTTAGAGAATAATATTTTTTCGTTCTATAGGTAATTAAATTTTTGAGTGAGTGCTACATGGTTAGTACGTTTCCAACCATCTTGCATATTTTACTTAGTTTATGCCGAGTTATCGGATAAATCGCCCTGGATATAGAATTTTAGAAAATCAAGGTGAAATAGCCATCTTTGAACACTATAATCTTTATCCATTTATATCTATTTATTTATTCCATTTATACCTATTTACAATAAAATAATATGACATAAATCATTGGATAACGAATTCCTAGATGACAAAAGGAGAAGAGATATACGAGTACGTAGTGATCTGAAGCTTAGATACCTGGAATATTTAAGATAAATCTCTCGGATTCCGTTTAATAAGCCGCCTATCTATAAAGATTATTGTAAGGTATCGAGATCTACTAACTTAAAGACAGGGAATGAAAAGGAAGTCTTTTGAAATAACGCTAAAGTTGATGATAGAAAAGTATATATATGTATATTTAGATTGATAAAACTATTACTTTGCTTTATATATTTCGACGATTCTCAAATCAATTATTTTTGCTAATTGAACAAGTTTAATTTGAGAGTATATTTTTATTCTATATTTGGGTATTAAAACAAATAGGTTATGCTGTGTTGCTAATTACGCATTGTCTCAACCTATCTGCATGAAATTGGAACCTCTTTGGTCTTATGGCAATTGCAACTAGGTGCTTTATTAGTAGTACTGTTGTTTTCAGTGGGTTATCTTGGTGATCTGTACGCCGCTGAGGCCCATATAACCGTTCTCGCAAACGTTTAAACGTTCAAGTGTTACCATTTAATAAATTTAAGAAAGTAACTAAGGAACGTTTGTGTGCTAACGGATATTACAATGTTTCCGAATATTTAGAGGATGATGCGCCGTGGGCATGAAGCGATCGCTGCCAGGCTATTTTAAGATTTATTTAGAATATTTCTATATAATGTAATTATATAGTTGATGATGATTAAAAAAAATATCATATGGCAAGCCCACTGAGTTTCTTTCGCCAGCTCTTCTCAGGTCAGTGGCAATTAATTTCCGAGCCGGTGGTAGCTTTGACAATGAAAAAATGTTTTGTAAAACTTACTTTTAAGGAAGATTTTTGATTTTGATTTTTTGATTCGCCTTGCCTCGGGTCCGGATTGAAGTAGATTGAACAGTTTGTTATTGAAAAACCTTACATTTGCTAATAAAATGAAACATTGCTGTGAATTAATAGTACAATTCCTAATTTGCACAGATTCTACAAATACAACATAATAGTGTTGGTATATTTGAAGGATTTGAAATCTGCTACCAGGTGGTATCCGCCGAGACGTTAAAACTGGTAGGTGTCAAAGTCATTTATTTCTGAAGAAAGAACTTTTGTTCGAAAACTAGTAATTCGAATATTTGTGACATTTATCTATCTGCACTGGGCACACGTGGATAACGGACCACTCATCACACAAATCAGAGGTCTCAGGGGTGGGAATCTTATAGGCTTTGGTATGTCATAGGCTGACATACCAAAGTAGTCACATATATTAAATGGGTTGTCTGTGTATCGTTATTGATCACAGAGGAAGTTATAAATAGCGTAATAATATACATAAAACTAAGAAATGGACTGTATGCATCTTTTAGTTTTCTTTTTCTATCGTAAATATAATATTAATTTATTTATAATAAAAACAAAAAGATATATATAAAACCTCACTTTAAAAAATATTATTTATTATCTGTTTATTTTAAAATGTGTGAATTATCATCATCAAATGATTTAGAGACAATTTTCCACGTGGACTCTCATCCCGAGCATTTTAAAGATCTGCCTAGATATGAGACGACCAAAATATATCACGACCAAAAAACGTTCCAAAAAGTCTCACATAGACAGTTTATTTTTTTGACAGAGCAAAGACCTGGAATTGAAATATCATTATTATATCCCATATTAGACTTACACCCATAGAGAATGCATTGAATGCGTGCATTCATAGAGAAATAAATACCACAGACTAAACATACTTAGGCATAAAAACGCAGCATAGACACTAAAATGATAGATGAATTTTATTCTTATAGTATCGAAGCAATTTTCTTACAATATCGATTCAGCGTTACCTTTCTACACGTTAAATTACTTTAAGTTCATAATTGGACTCTCTCACTAAAAGATATAGAATACAACTCTGTGATAAGATCATTAATCATTCTCATTCATCTGTTTTCCAATATTCCGTGTCTACTTTTTGTAAAGCACAATTAATGGATAAGTCTATGAAAACTTTTATTTGGTCTTTGGTACCGTTAGATTCGAAATTTGAATGGATTTCATGGAAAACTAAGACAAAGCATGAAAGTTATAAAGGATGATAAGTACGAACTTTTTAACAGATTTAAATAGCCGCCATAAATAGAACACCTGTCTGTGAAATGTATAAAATTTTCATAGAGCACAATGTGAAAATTATAAAAATAAGTTTCAGTGCTGATTTTATTAGATATAATTTACAGTTTTATTCATTTTGACAAATATGCAGTTATATTGTTTCTTTATTTACATTTATAAATTTATTTCTCTGTATATTACTAGATGATTAATTATCCATTGTCCGGATTAGCAGAATTGTTGTCAGTTGTCAAATAATTGAATAATGTATTTGAATAGATTAATAATGATAAAGCTTTAATTTGAGTACTTAAAATAAATGCCTTTAATCTCTACAGTTGTGAAATATACATATATAGAGATTTAATTTATATGATTATATTATTTATTAAAAACAGAAAAGAAGTAAGAGACTAAATTTAAAATATTAAACTTATTATTTTGTTCATATTAAAGACGCTTGATGTTTTACGACGGTATCGTGAATGCAGTTTATGAGATATTATTTCCTTGTCAAAGAGCAATTTGATCATAAATACCCAACATGACATCGTTTTATGAAACTGTCGCTCGTTATTTTGTAGTTACTTAGAGATATAATAAAAATATTCCGTGCATCTTTATAAAACACGACATAGCGCTAAAAAAATGTATCGAATGAAATGACGACTTCAAAATCGTTTTTGACAAACCTTTTTTTTTTAAATATTTTTTTATATGGAATGTAATAAATAGGTCTTATTCTTAATTTTATTTATAATGTTGCTTATATCCTAAAGATTCATTATATATAAGCTTAAAAATAGATACTTTTTTTTTTGAACTAGCTATCCAGATTCGAGAGCCAGTTCATCTGCAATTTCAACTCAAGTTGTAAGAAATCTGTCGTCATAAAAAAAAAACCATTCCATACATATTTAGGTCTAACGATTTTATTAATTTTATCCTCAAAATCATTCACCAAATTTCATATAATAAATAGGAAAAATTCAGTAGTTTTTTGTATTGTTGCCCAAATCCGTGAAAATGAGACAATTTTCTGGCGGACAAGCATCCTATACGTACATATATTAAATGAAATAACGAGCCAACTCACAAAATGTCATTTAAATTCCGTCCAGGAGTTTAATCCAACAAAACTGGTGCATTGTAGTTACAGTCCGAAACCAGTTTTCCTTTTCGTGGCAAAATATTGTACGAATTTTGTTTTGAACTTTTATATTTTAATAATGGAAAAGCAAAATAAAATATTAAACAGGGCTAAAAATTCTATCAACAGAGCCTCGACCGCGGCCTGGAACAGCTTCTGTTTTAAGAAATTAACTCTGAGCAGATATAATAGAACAATTTAAAGGCTCACTGAAAATAAAGCCAGGTAAATGTAAATTGTATAAAACGATAATACGATATATAAAACGGTAAACGATAATATCTATATATAATATTAGTTAAATTTGGTCCACATCGGTTTATAGGGTATTTAAAAGTACTTAATACAAGCTATACAGTACGAGGCTAAGAATATTTATTACTTTTTTACTATTTATTGCACAATAGTGATGTGCTCCGTAATATAATATTCGATTGACTATTTCACAAGGATATGTCGATGAAAATAAATATCTCCTTGACTTACGCACTAATTCAAAAATATAAATATAAGAGTAATTCATACTAAGAACTTAGAATTCATTCCGGATACCAGTGAACTGAATATTTAATACAAACAATTTACTTTTTAATTAATAATAGTCAGTAACAGTACTTTAATAATAAGTTTTATTAATTTATGTTGAAGTCCCATTTTCCTCTAAAAGCTTTAGGTCTCAAAGGCTGACTGAATTATTTATAAAAACATTTTCATTCCAACGCAATAATCAGAAATTAATTATCTCAATTGTGATACAGTATATTTTCAAAGTAAATGAAATATACGTAGGTATATTTATAAAAAGAATATTTATAATATGTAAAGTATAATTTAGAACCGAGACGATGCAGGTAGTGTGTAAATATATTCACAAATGTAATTATCTGATATTTGAAAATAATCTATATATATATATATATATATATAGATTATTTTACCTTCTTACCTTTTTTTCCTAATGTTAGTCATAAAAATAATAAATGACAAGTTTTTTTTAAATTGTAATTTAAGAAGACACTTGGTTTACTTTTGCACGGTTCCAAGGATTCTGAATAGGTAAACGGAAAAGAAATGTCAATAACTTCATACCTACAACTTATTTATAAATTTTCAGGAAATCCAAATAGGCGTAATTATTTTACTGTTTTTTTTTAAAACTTTGCGTTTCTTTGATTGAATTTAATTAATTTGACAACCAAATTAAATGTTATCAAATTTACTAATCTTTATATTAACTGGCAAGAATATAGATACAATTTCTGTTAAGAAAATATTTCCTTCTTAAATTATATCTACGAATGTCTCAGGGTTAAACCTCGCTTTAATATTTAATTTGGCTATTATTTGCAATATCTTACAGCCTTGTCTAGCGCCCGCTGAGTTAAAGTTAAAGTTTCTGAAAAACCTCGTGATTTTATTATAAATGCAATCTGTATTAATACTTGGTATTAATACAGATTACTGTATTAATATTTAAATAAATGTTTAAAATAAAACACTTGTTCATTTGTTAGCTGTTATATTATTGTTATGTTTATATAAAAATCTCTAAAAAAATGGAGTGATTATAAATATATCATTGTCATCAAGTTTACATTATCGTTAACATTAAGAAAAATAAAAAATATAAACATGCCTTATTTATTATTATCGCTACAGGTAAGGTAAGGCTTAGAGTACAGTACGTAGCTACAGGTAAGGTAAAATAAAGTAAGGTAAGGTAAGGCTTAAATATGATTTAACCTAAATTATTATGAACGATAAAAAATATTAATACAAAATAACCATACTAAAAATGTTTCTATTGCATTTAATAATTAGAATAAGTAATAAAAGCACATTTCAATAGTATAATTTTGAACACACGAAGTGTAATTAAAGATATCTCTCTGTCAGAGTTAGATGGATGATCGATCAAATTACAACCCTGTCGATATCCATCTACACGTCCTACAACAGTCATTGTAACGAGCTAAGGCACTTATGCATCTTGTTTCTCAATTGCAGTGTGATTTAAATCAAATTACTAAGAACTAAACATACATTTTATGTTTAACTTGTAGTTATATAATATATATATAATATAAACTTTTTTAGTCGATCGTGTTTTTATTGATTTGATTTATCGGGTATTCTTCACTTATCACAGAAGGTCCCCGTAAAGTAGCTATGGTTATGTTTTGGGGTGAGAGTCATAGGCCTAAAAACGAAACGTTCTCTTTTTAAACTAGCCTACAACATCTACAACGGATTTGCATTTTTTTTTCATCGTATTATTTTGCAAATGTCTATAGATGACGGCTACTAACAGGTGAACTATATAGATTTTCTGCTCGTTTTCCAGCCTGTCCCATAAAAACAATAACAATATTACAATAAACGATGTGTATTTATAACGCTTGGGAAAAATATTTGGGAAAAAGTATGAAAAATATTAAAGTAATATCAAGCGGCGGAATATCAAGTGGTTTTTCATATTAGTCAGTTTTTCCATCTTTTATTCCTGTAAACCACATGACTGACACGCTCTGTAAACACTGACTCTGACCACGTAGACAAGGTCAGAGTCAGTGTTTACAGATGTGACAGTGTTTACAGTGTTTACAGTTTGTGTTATACTTAGTTGTGATATTTCAGTTCAAATTAATACCAAGTTTCCCGAATTCAGATCAAATTTCATTACTTTAACTCAAATTTTGTTTTCTTACTTATTATTAAACTGTTTTAAGTTTTGTAAAGCTAAAGCTTCACTTTTACAATTTTTTATATCAAAAATCTATACTGTAGAAGGGGTCAATTCTGTAAATATAAAAAAACTAAACATGTTTTATTTGTGAAAAAGAGATTTCAACTTAACATACAATTTCATTTCTTTCATTTAACTAAAAAGAAACCTTTGTAGCGATTGAAATATAAAAGCTGGCTATAGGGTACCGCGGACTTATTTGTAGAACTAATAAAGAAAAAAATTTTGTTTAACATTATTTTCATTTACACCGAACTGTTTGGACAACGCCAGTAAATCATCACATCTCGCCCGACTTCTTCAACTTCATTTACAAATACTGTTAGTTTTTAATGTTTTTTTATTTCATTAAAATAAAATATAACCTCTGTCACTTCTGAATAGTATAGCTTGCTGTTAGCGTAAGATTTTTTAGAATCAGTTCAGTATTTATGAAGATTACCACTCAAAACATACAAAGTTATAAACTTTACCTTTTTATATATCTATCTTTGTATAAATCTACAAAACATTGGAGAAAGTATGTTTTTTGCGTGTTGTCGCTGGCAATATGTATTTAATATAATGACATATTATCATTTATTACAACCGCTTTGATAGTAATAAGAGGCTTAATAAAATGAATGATATCTTACAATATGATGACGAGAACTTATTATCATTATATATCTTTTGTTTACTTTTGTTATATTCATTTTATATATATACTATGATAAGATATAATGTTAAAAAAATATGTAAAAGCTAGTTCCCATCCAATATACTATCTAATTATATTGTAACCGCTATCGTGACGTACAATTTTTTTTATTAACAAATTCTGATGCAATATATGTTATTCTTATGCAATAATTGTTTTGATATCTAGCGGACCAAATATAAATTCCGATATATTCTATTTCTTTAATTTGATGATGTATTTATAAAACCAGCACATTTCTGTGAATCTTGTCACGTATAAAGCTGACTCGAGTGTTATCTGACATCAAGACTAGCCAACATAAGCGGATAAGTGTTCACACACATATATAATAGATATATTTCTGCGGTATAAATCGGAAACTTGACATTTCATCTCATCTTTAAACTACAATAAGCTGATCGAATCATTCATTCTAAATTTGGTTAGGTAGGGAGAGGAGCGCAACCAGTTGATGGTGAGCGTGAATGCGCATTTTAAAGGGGCCCCGTAAACCTACACTTGAGTCGCAAGTCCCAGGAGCTGTTTGCACTCCTCTCCCTGTAACGCGATGGGCCTGGCACCCGCACGGTGAATCCATGGAATTATAAGTAGGTTCGTCTCTAGTCTATAAAAGAAATAATGAATCTTAATTTATAACATGACACAGTCGTATATACGTGTGCTCGACATTTGCATTCACTCACACATCACATCGCATTTAATTACGTGACAGTTTTTACCAAATCACTCCATCCCACAAGATTTTTCTGAATGTTGTAACCCATAAAATATATATATATATATATATATATATATATATATATATATATATATATATGTGTACCATATAGCTTTTTATGATATATATTTTCCTAGATAGGTGGTTTATATATTTACATTTTGTATGTTATACTGCTGTTCAACATTTTGTTTAATTATTTTCCAATATTTTTTAACACACCTGTATTATTTCTTTGGTCGAGCAGATGAAAAATTATTTCTTGTCAAAACTGTGAATTTTTAATCAAATTAAGGTGTTTAAGAGAAGTGACAAACGTTAAGAAATAGATTAATGAATGGGTCGTCTTGTCTTTTTGTTTTGTTTTTAAAAAAGCAGATTATAAAGATTCGTATTTCCAAAGGGACAATTACTTAAAATTTGTTACAAAAATAAAAGGGAAACCTTGGATACTTCGGCTGATGAATTTTCATTACAGATTAAAGAATACCTTTGCTTGGCCTTAATTACATTAAAAAGAAAATGGGCTTTGCCAAACCTTTGCTTGAATTTTGGTTAAACATGAAGCAATTTGAACTCTAAACATTTATTTCTAAGTCATCGTCAGTATAGTACCTTTACCTATTTGCAATATTTTTTATCTTATTTTAAATAAAGTTCTTATGTCTCTCTTATTGTTAAAAGTTTGGAAACTTTTCTTTGTTTTTTTTATCCTTTTCTTTGAATGTATGTATGTATTTTAGAAGTACATATTGTATAGAGATGTATATATTTTAAATTGTATAAATATATAAATTATCAAACAAAAGATTTAATAAATATATTTCATTTAATTTAAATGCAAGAAACTTACTCATATTCAGTGGTATACATAAAAAAAATCTGCCAATAGTGTTACGTAATACCTAAACCTTTTAACTTTTTACGATTTTTATTTATCTTCCCTTTGTCCGGAACTTATGGAGTTATGAGTTGAATTTATTTCAAGCACTTATTGCTATTGTCCCTTGAGAGGCGACAAAGCAAATTTAAGTCCAGGTAATAAAAACGTGCACTTATGATATTTTTGTGTTTTTACAAAAGGCAATTCAAAAATACTATATGGCGTACCTCTATATAAATTACCTAAGTAAAATCAAAAAAATCAACAACCGCAATAATTATAATATTTAAACATAAGTTCGTCTTCATTCGCAAAAACTTCATAGTTGTATTTAAACTTTGGTGAACCATGACAATTATATTTATATTTACCCGGCTGTATTTAAACGGAGTTCACGCCGCGAATCCGCCACGCTAGAGCTCATGAGTAAGAACCCTGATTGGTTCGAAACTAGTCGGGCACATTCCGATTTGATTCTACGATGGGTTCGGATCTAGTCGGGCACATTCCGATTTAATTCTACGTGAATACTGCCAGGTAAATATAAATATAATTACACATTTGTAATTTTTAAATAGAATTACTCTTTGGTGTTTATCCTTTGCTGCATGATAAAGAACAGAAAGAAAAAAGTCCGGTTTATTTGATAAATTTACATGAGGTCGATTCATAATCAAGGTTTACGGTAATGAGCCAATCGATATAATTTTTGGTGAGATACCACTCTGAAGTATATTTACATGAACTATTATATTATATTTTCGAAGCAGCGGATATATTTTTGAAGAGGAACGAAATTGTTATATACTTAATTTGCTTTCAATTTCAGTCCTTACTGAAAGTCCTGACAAAGTTTCTCTGTCAAGACTCACCAAAATACTAATCTGTCGTAGGCCTTTTCGAGAGAGAGGCCCTAAGTATGTGTATTTCTGAGAGCAATTTTTTTTTGTTTTTTTTTTACTCTTAAACTAAGTTGACGCTTGACTACATTCCACCTGATGGGAAATGTAGTCGTAGGTGGTAAAGCGCATCAACTTAATAAAAACCTATTCAGTCTTGTCTTGAAGACACCCACAGTGTTCTCTATATATGGCATCTATTGGCATAAACCCTATCGGGTTTTAGAGTGATCTCAGTCACTTCTAAAATTAAACATATATTGATGTTAGTATACAGTTGTTTGAAATATTAGCATAGAACTACTCTATTGAAGTAGAGAAAGAATATATGCTTTACCAGACATATTTTTGTAGAACGCACTTTAAATGCGTAGAAATATTTGTGTAAGGTATTTTATAATGCTGGTAATGGGATCTCACTGTGATGTTGTAGCCTTCCTCAACATTGGGCTATCAATATAACGATACAAAATTGAACTACATTCTCCATAAGTAATGTATACAATGATATGTTGGAATTTTGGCGCTGGCGTCCAAGACTTACCTATGCGAAACGCAGTGGCATTATGTCACTGGTTTACGTCGTCTTCTATGCGAGTGTCATGTCAAATCAGCCTTCATGCTGCAGCCTGGAGATGACAGCGTGATTCTACCACATTTAGAACGTTTAGTCGCCTCGTAGGTACCAATGCTGGTGACGATCTTAACCAGGACCTATGAGTTTTGTTATTGTCCACAAATAATCAAAAGTTAACTATCCTGGCCTTTCTGGCCTCCCTAGTGATGAGTTTGGCATGGTTGATTTTGATCCGCTACTAACCATATTGAATTCTCTCAACACATCTTCTAATATAGAATATTAAATATAGTATATTTTGTACTAGCTTATCTTTTATTTGTTATTGTTTGTTTGTTATATACTTTTTTTTTGTTTGTTATGGTACAATAAAGCATATCGTATCGTATCGTATATTCTGCCTATTAAATTTACATTATATAAAATAAAACATATTTAATCTCTGCAAATTATATGACAAATATCTTCTAAGTTGTCAAATATATACGATATTCCACCCACATATTCTCAGTATCATACAAAATATCACAACAGTGTTCTGTTACCATATTTATATTTTAATCTTCTTTAAAAATAAGTTATTCAGGCATGCAGAGTTTGATACATAAACAGACATTAATTTATGAGTATTTTAAGATGCCAAAACGTACTTTTTTATTTAGCCCATTACACCGTTGCTGCTTTTCGATACTTTTAAGTTTTTTTTTTTTGTTTCTCTGTAATATATAAAACAAAAAATGTATTATTCTAATATATGTTTGGGTCGCCTTTAATAAAACACAAAATAAGTGGTGCAGTATCAATAAAACAACTCGATCAATATTCATAAAACTGAAAAATAAACTGACACGGACAGAGATTTGAACCCGAGACCTCTGGGAAACCATCCCGTTATTCTACCAATTGAGCTACCGTATCGCTTCTATAACGCAACTTAAAGTATACTTAACATGGCTAGACATGTTTAAGATATTTTAAAATATTAATAAATTATTATTTAAAAAATAATTATTTGAAAAATAATATGAAATATAAACAAATTAAACATTGTTATATTATATTAATATCAACTATAGGCCTACGTCGTGAGGCTACTCAAAATATATATACTGCAGCAAGGAAGGCGGTGTATTTCCATTGTCATTTAAAGGCAAGTGATTCAAGCGAGATCAAAAGAGTGCCAAAAAATCGGCACTCTTTTGCCGTATGTCCCAGAGATCAATTCGGATGGGAGGGACGGCTGGCCAAAGAGTACAAGAGCAGCTTTGGAGAGTGCCACGAGTACCAGATGGGGAGCTCACAATCCGATTTTGATGACATACTTGGACTACCTGGCAATTTGCCGTTAGAAAAATCTGAAGGTATGGCTGATTTCTTTTACTTCTTAAAAGATCGATCGATATCTCTAATTCTTATTAACTAGCACCTCTGGTAATGAAAAAGCTCGCTTTTACTTCACGTTTAATCAAGACTCACTGAAAAGGTATTCTTTAATTAGTATTTGCAGAACTCTAGTTGTAGAAGTTTTCCTGTTATTTAAGTAATAGCTCCTTTTGTAAATACGAAGCTTTGTTATCTTTATTCCCAAAAAAGATAATAGAATTTGTTTTTAATGTACAATTTAAGCAATTGTCGTTATCTTATTTTATTAGAACTTATTAGAACTCTATGTCTGAACATACATATTTTCAATTCCCTGTTAATTTAAAGTTCTAAATACATTTCTTTGCTGTCAATACTATAACAATATCATCTGAAATATTATTTATTTAAAGAATAATAAACATCATCATTGAATCTTATGCTTAAGCTAATTTAATTTTAAAAGCAGACGGTCCATGTGGTCGTTATTAGGATGCAGATGAGTCGCCACTTCAGGAATCGATAAAGGAGAGCAAGGAACCGGAACAAGCAGGGAGGCAGAGAGACAGAAGGTTGGCCATCAGGCTTCACTCGTCAAAATTTTGGTCTGCTTGGTTATATTTATTTATGAAGCAATATATTACCCACATATTTTTGGTGACGTTACAATGGGTTAGCCGTTCAAGAATCGTCTTCTAATTGAAATATAAGTAATATAAATTTTGCTCCGACTATTCACAGTCACGGCATAACAATGCATACATGTTTGTCTTCATTTACATTGAAAAGTTACAAAAAATTGTATTTGTTTCAAATACTATTTCATACAATCAACTCAGTCACAAACATAAATACTGAAAACCCTATCTCGCCTCAAATAAGCGAGCTACCTGACAAACCAAAAACGTTTGAATTCTAAAGTAAGCAATAACACTTCAACGTGCAACGGGGTTGTTTTGTGCTTGTTAAATAACAAACTCAAAATAAAACAGGAATATGTTCATTAATTACACACAATTATATATAGCTATACATTATATATTTTTATAATTTTTATAAAAGTCATTAAACAGTTCGATGCATTTGATGGTTCTACCGTAAACATTTTCGATGGTTCCACATTTTATATTTTATCATTTTTTTAGCACATCTGGGAAACATCCTTTGGGATATATCCTAATCTGGGAGATTAGGATATATTCCAAAGTAATATAGTATATATATAAAGTTTAATAAACACAGAGAGGTAAAGGTAAATAAAGACAGCCTAACTAATATCAAAAGGTCATCCTTAAACAAACTGTCAATAATAAACTATATAATTCATCTTCCAACTGCACACTTTAAAGTGAAATCTCATTTATGAGAAACCATTAACTTAAAGAGAAATTTCTCCGACAAAGGAGCGACATACATATATTATAAATAAAATTTTTACTTTAATCATTTCATTTTGTAATTTTTATTTTTGAATAAAATAACTGTAAACTAACATTTATTCGTTTAAATCTCAATTTATTTTTAAAATTTCAATTTGGATGAATGTCACGTTCGTTTCAATCTTGTTATATATTAACGGGACTAATTCTAATTGCATCTAACTATCACGCCTTCTCAACGTGTGCGGATTTATCGAAACCATTTACACACTCATTGACATTCCAGAGAAATTACTAGGATAGGATACACTCTTTAGAAGACACTTTATTTGTCAGCCGTCAATTCGTTCTTGTATTTAGCATGTTCTCGTAAATTGAAGTCAAATCTGATTAAACGATTGGTATCTTTTGAGAAAGAAAGCACTACTTTTCAGAAAACTGATGTAATTTACAGCTATCTAAATATGGTTTTATAAAATTTCATAACTCTTACTAGTAGGGGATATTAGTGTCTGAGCCAATTTTAAAGCCATTTATTTTAAAAGCGAGCAAGCGGGAAAACTAACTATATTACAAACTTTTGAAATAGCCAGTGCAGGAGTTTTGCTGAACGAGTAGATAACCAAATATTATTTTAATATTTCGTTTTCTTTAATATTTTATAAAACAGCGTATATTTTTATAAAAAAATATTCTTTAGAACTACTTACTATTACTTAGAAACAAGATTTTTTATATATCTATTTTTAAGAAATCTTGTTTTAAATTACAAAAAGTGTATTAAAATATATATATATATTTCTTCAAGGAATAAGCAAATCTGTAAATAAACAAATTACGTGTAACCGATGAATCTTAAATCGTAGACAGAGTATGCTATACTCTTTCTATTTAATCTATGCCATGAGTCTAAAGCTCTAAAGTATTGTAAAATAATATAAAAATAGTACCATTTAACTAGCTTAGCTTAGGATAATAAAAATATAAATGTTGCAGCACGAGATAAGCCATAATGGAAGTAGTGATTTCGTAATTCTTCATGACACACGATTATAAAAGTAAAACTTTTAAATCTCAGTCGTATATTGCTAGGAGAAACGTAATAAAAATACTATACATACAAAATTAATAGAATGATATTGTAGCGTACCTATTCTTGATATTTTTTTACCTTATTACCCTACCTTATACTTATATATAGTAAATAACATTATATGATGTTAATGTATTACAAATATAGTAAACTTTATATAAAATAATAACTCATAGTATTATGTAATAATATAAAATAGTAATGTTAACATAAAAAGAACACCAAGAATATATCTTTTTCAAATAAACCATTTATTAAAATTTAATTTAAATTTTCTGTTATTTTACGATAAATTCTAATATGTAATATTTAAGACAATTAAAATCACAAAAAATAGTTTCATCTTATTAAAGCAATTATCACATAGACATACATTCAATATTTTGTTCATAGACTATACAAAAAAACATATTATTCAATATTGTAGATCAAAATTTTTTCCTTATCAATGTTTTTACACATCGTCCAAATTCGTCCTGTATAACAGATCAAAGATCTAATATCTCAATAATATTATAAACGGAGCTGTTCCGCTGTTATTAATTAAAGTTAATATCTCTATTCCATTTACTCTTGCGCGAACTTACTAACCATCAAGATAATACACAGCAGAGCTCTCAGAAAATACGTTGCGCCTATTATCAAAGTAAACGAGATCATTTACAATCTATTCTGACTGTAAAAGCGTGTTTCAAAGCCCATTGTTCAGTTATGACGTCACGTCTAGCTATAATATGACGCTCATTAATACGACCCACTGCTTTGTTCTGGGATTTTGAAGATTAACCACATATTTGTTTGTTATTATAGTGCCAGTTATGGTATAGCTAGCGTAATACAATTTCAGCATAATAAATAAATTTTTTAGAACAGTTATTTCAATAAACGCAAGTAATATTCGACATTGCAATGGCAGTTTGATTTCGATACGTAAATGTATCCTATATACTATAATAGTATATAATGTGCTATATAAAAGATGGTTGCATTTTATATTTATTTAAATCTTTTCCTTTTTGAATCATTCTGAATTGAATCATTCTGAATCATTCTGAATTGAAGACATTGATTCTGAAGAAACCTAACCAATATTATATTTATATTTACCCGGCTCTATTCACGCAGTAGTTAGATCGGAATGTTAAGCGTGGCGGACTCGCGGCGTGAATCAGCCACGCTTAGAACTCTTGAATAAGAACCCCGAATGGGTTCGAAACCAGTACGGCACATTCCGATTTAACTTTTGCGTGAATACAGCCGGGTATAAATATAAAAGTCGTGATTCACGAAAGTTTAAATATAAAAATTGCTAACCAATGTTTTTAACTGTTTAGTATAGATTAGCATCGAAATACTACTACTGCTTTAAAAATATTTATAAACGTCTGTCTGTACATGTTTTGTAGATATTTTCAAACTCTACTAATATTGCCTCGTTGATGCCAAGCTATAAATGCATAATGACCTTTTTTAAGAAATATTTTCCTTTTTTGTTTTAATAAAAATATATTCATAAACAACACACTGAAAATAATACGTATAAGTATTTTATTAACAGTTCAATACAACGTTCGTTTCATGGAACTGAAGTGTTTATTATGTATTGAAGTTCAAATTGTTTGCTATGAAATTCACGGGCTCTATTTTCTACTTCCGAATCGAATCGAACACCTAAATTCACGATATCTGAATAGGAATCCAGATTTACACTCGGAATACAGCATTTTCTGTACTTGTAAAGCAAACATTTTACTGAGTATGTTACAAATATAACAGAATATTTTTATAAAATGGTTTATGGGATATTTACTTACACATATATTTTATGAATAAATATTAATTTCGGTATTATTTGTGTAAAAATAAATACAAAATGCATTTTGGTCTCACACTCTAACATACATTTACAAAGTAATAAATACATTCCTATTTGGAAAATTAAGTAAAATATTACACATAGAACTCAATAATTGTAATATTATTAATAAAAAACTCACTGGTTCCCGCAGCTCTGTCCGCGTTAACTGCAAAAAAACAAAAAGGCATTTCCGGTTTGAATAATTACTTCAGAATGACTGGTCGAATTCTGAAAGGATACATCACTATGCGCATCAGCCATACATTTGTAGAACTTTGTAGAAGGGATAAAGTGATATATTATGTGTAGTTATTATATGTTTATAATCCCGTGTGTGCGAGGATAGATAGGATAGGATAGGATAGGATAGGATAGGATAAGATAGGATAGGATAAAGGACAGTTTTAAATTTTGTGTAATTAGTAGATAGAAGAAGAAAGGTATATACTTCAGGCATCTCCAGGCAGTTACTATATGAGTACCTATTTCATCCTCAAGGGCCGGCATGGATTTTGCTGTTCCCTTGGTGTTACAAGAGGTCATGAATGACGGTGATCTGGTGAACCGTTTGCTCTCCCATATTTTTACAATATATTTGTATTATATAGGTAGAAAATACATAAAGAGGCTCGCAATGCCAAGGAAACATTGGGTCTCTGAATACTCGAAAACGTCGTCGTTGTACTGCCTCACTCTGTTGATCACTTTCAGTTTTTTCGAACGCTAGTGGGCTCTTCAAGGACCGCGAATTTGACAATAACTCAAAATGTCCAGACTCAGGTAGTTAGTGAGGCACGGAGTAGTCTTTTCGATAAGCAGTGATTCGACAAATGGTGGTTTAGTGGTAAACTTGTACTTACTGGGGATTAAATTGAACAAGATTCAGTTTACCCCATTTCAAAACCGTCCCTAGGGAAATCTCAATGGAAACACAAGTTTCTTTCGGCACTTGTCTACATTTCCCCAGAGAGTTTTGAACGGCCGAAATATATAACATCGGTGCTGACATCCGATTAACAATGAATGGGTTATATAATTTTATGACAAGAGATAAAAGTGATTATTTACGCATTAGCAATTTAAATATAAATTAAAAGATTTCGCTAAAACTCGGCAAGCAATATGGTACAAAAAACATAGTTATCAACGTTTATTTCAAATGAATTAATATACGATTTAGAAGACAACACGGTTGTAATGTCCCCAGCTTATTACTTCAATAAAAATATACCATACTAATAAAAAAGCTTTACATAAAAGTGATCAAGCCGCCATTATTTTATATATGAGTTAAGCTTCAAAATATTTCCTATGATATTCACGAGCTTTACTTTTTTAAATTCAGAATTGAATGGAAAGGCTATATTGAGGATTAAATACTGGGTAAAACAGTTTTGCTTTATGTATTTTTTGTAATAAATAGTTCCTACTGCTAATACTACTTTTAAATAATTACAAAAAAAAATGAATACTGATAGATAATTAAATAAAACTTCACATAAACAATAATTTTATAATTTTAACTTTTAATTGTAATTTAATTGTAAAATTTTTTTTTAACTATACAGACGTTAAAGACAAAGAGATAAGAACGTTTTACATGTAAACGATAGCTTGGGGATCTTTTCTAAATGCTTTGTGGCATAAAACCTTTGTAGAATTATGTAATTTATAATACATTTTCATGAATTGTTTTAAAAATGATTAATCATTAGAAAAAGTCATGAAAATGTAATAAAACATATATTATTACATGAAAAACTATTAACCTAAAAACTTTGTCAACATATAAAATTCTTTTTCCTCAGGAGAAAAAAAGATATTTTTCAGGGGTAAATAAAAAATTGAGGTCAGCTAAATTTTTTGTTTTTTTTTTAAATGTAAAATAATAAAGAATTAAGCTGTTGGAGTCCACGCAAAATCTTTTGATAGCTTATCAAAAACCCCAGCACACTCTGTTATATTATTTATTAAAATGAGATAGGTTTTTGATCTTGTGATTTAAATTAAACATCGATGTAGTATTATTTTTCTTATCGGTGTGATAACTACACACTACGACTCCAGTATGTTTTTTTTTCCTCCTTGCTTCTTGCTTGCAATCAAGTTTTAAATCATTCATGAAATACGGACTGGTCGTTACATACTTTCTATAAAATTTTATAAGAATAACGATGTATATATTCGAAGATTTTATTATCTCTTACTGACTTCTTAGATGCTTTATGACTTCTACAAGATTAAAAATAAATTAATGCTCTTGCTGACGTAAATATTTTTAAGCTACTGTCATATTTTTATATAAATATGATGAATTACTAAGTATTTTGACAATAGTTATTATTTGATGGTAAAGATATTTTGAATTTTCTTTGCTCAGCTAATATATAATTTATAATAATTTTCTGAACGTGATGGCTTTTTAATAATATATCATATATGTAATATTACATATTATGTAATGCTATTCCAATGATATGACGCTCATATTTGAAGATGTAAACGTGTAGAATATTTAGATAAAAATTGTACGACGTTGAAAAGTACTCTATGATATTAAAAAATGAGTAGTTATACTTGAGGCGCTTTCTTTTTATGTTGTACTTAAGTACCTAGTTCGGCAAAAAGTTTATGTAGAGGTTAAAATGCATTATTGTTTTATGATGTGATTTCATCTTAAAAAAACTTAAATATACTCAATGGAAGTCTTAGCAAAATAATAAAAAAATATAAGAAATATATTGGTATTTTTGAATTTTTTGGAAATATATTTTTAGAAATTTACGTATTCAATATTTCTGCAATATTGAATACGTAAATATATTTGATTTCTGCAATATTTTGCTACTTTTTCTAAAAATAGTTCTTAAAATTTCTCAAAACACATTTTCATGAGGTCTCTTCATACGGATGATTTTAACTTTTGAAGAATCATAAAAACGACTGTTGCTTCCAGGCCCACTTTGTACAAAGCAATAACTGCAATTCAATTTTTTAAACGCCTAATTCGCGTTATTTAACTATAATATACTACGGGATTTTATACATATTTATTAAAAAACTACCGGCTTTTACCGGCATTTGAGAAAGAAGTAGATTCATGTAGAAGTAGAGACATGTCTTATCGACCTGGAAACATCACCGACGGAAGTTCAATCAAAAGTATGAAAATATAGTAGTTCATTCAATAGTAGAATTTCTTACACGGCCTATGCGTGTTGCTATTTTATTTTCGAGAATCGCATTGAAGAATAAAAAAACGCATTAAGATATTGGATATCGAAGCTGCTGGCGTACATTGCAAGAATGGTAGATGGCGGCAAAAATCAAATCAAAAAGTTCCTCGGAATACTCTCCGTGATTGATAACGGTATTAAAAAACGCATAAATATGTTACATATGGCCGCTACGAGAAAGGAATAAGTATTTCTATCTTCGTAAAAGCTGATACAGCAATTCGGACAAGAGATGAGAACAGAACTCGTCCCAAAAGAATGAAGAATGAGAAGACCCGGCGAAAAATACTGCCTAGCTCTGTTGATCACTTTCAGATTCTATGAAGCGAACATGGCCTTGCTCTACAGTCTACACGACACGACAATCCCAATATGTTAGGGAGTTGTAATAGTATATTTTATATATATATTCTATACTAAAATAATTATAATTTAAATAACTTTTTTACTACTTTGAACCAGCATTACTTGTCTCTTTATATGTTTAAAGTTTAAACTCGCACGAATTAAAATACAAAAATTTCATGAAAAACAACATCGAAATGAATATTAACTTTTTAACATATTTATTAAATAGTCGCTATAAATAAATTATATAAAATGTAATACTTTTATTCAGCTTTAAATGTCATATATATATTCATCTTTAATATACTAAGTACAAGGTAATATCTAAATATCCATCTGTCATCCAAAATAGAGAAACATCTTACACAAAACGTGTCCATTACTTCCATTAATTATTTTCATTCATTAAATTTCCATTTTTCATATTCCACAGTTTCATAATGAAAATTAAGGAAGTGATGAGAGAAATGCTATGTTTGCAGACCATATAGTATGTATTTGGAAATATACTACATATATAATATATATATGTTTATATTTTAATCTAGCTCTTCATAACTTCGTATTCTCTCTCCGTTACACACCTTTGCCGTAATATGAAATGAAATTATATCATTATGGTTGAAAGTAATTTATGAGGTTAAAGGTTTCATAAAAAATATAAATGGCCTAATAAAAAGCGATTTATTACGCTTACTACATGAAATAATTAGAGCCATAATCCAAGCAAAACTTGAATATTTTTGAACATAAACATGACCTGGTATAACGCTATAGTAGAATATACTTAGTCTGGCCATAAATACTTTTACAATTAAAAATAAAAATGTTTAACTTAGGGCTATACATAAGATTAATGTAGATTATAGCATCTTTTCTATGATAATCTATTCTGCAAAGTTAAAAAATACTGGTTAGGATTTTCGAAAGAAGCCTAACAAAATGTTATCCATTAATATGTATATAATAGAATGGTATTAACGTTTATTTTGTATCGCGACCAGTTGAAGTAGCGTTACGTTTCTGGAAGCGACGCATTATATAACGAAGTTAAAGCAGAAAACTGACGACCGTTTAGAACTCCAACTTGGTTCTATCAGCCTTCCCGAGGTGGCACATTAGCCAAAAGGTACTTTTGTTTGCCCATGATTGCATGTTGTAAAGTTTTGGATTGAGTACTTTTGAATCCTGTAAAGTATAATTTGTTTTCCATCTGTAATATTTATATAATTCAAATCTTTCGTTTGCCATGTCCCGTTAGATAAAAGAAAGAGTAAGTTAATTAGTTAATAAAAGAGAGAGATAGAGAGACTGCAGTTAAAAAAAACTTATTAATGTTCTTGTGGCACGTCTTATATTCGAATAATATTAATAAAAGTCTTAAAATAACAGAAAAATATATATTTCGTATTATTAAATTAAATAAATAAACATTTTTTAATATCTGCTTAAGTTTTCTTTCCTAAAATATTAAGTTAAATATCAAATATGTATGAAAACCGAAATACTAAAATACAAATATATAAAAAATTGAAGTTTTCAATTAATATATTGAAAAAGCCCGATTTTATCCTCTGTACAATAAAGCCATAATGCTAAAGGTATTGTTTAATTTATTTTTGCAGTTCCGAATCCGAGGTGTCGAAGTTTTTCCTTTTAATTAAGTAATGGCCCCTTTTGTAAATATAAAGCCTCATCTTTATTCCCAAAAGAGATAATAGATAAATATCCTCTGACAGGTCCGTTTACTTATTTGTTTTTAATTAAATCTTCAATCAACTCCCCTAATCATACTTAATAATAGGTCAAGCTGTACAAAAAAATAAACTTTACGTTCACACATATGGGTCATTCTAAAAACGGACTAAAAACTTTTTCTTTTTTTTTATGGGATAGGGAGGCAAACGAGCAGAGTGACCCGTAGGTGACCCGTCACCGAAGCGACTGACGTCGCCCATGGACATCTGCAACTCAGGAACTACAAGTGCGTTGCCAGCCTTTTAGAAGGGAATACGCTCTTTTCTTGAAGGAAACTATTAAAAATATGATTCAAAGTAGTGTCATATGATAGGTACAGTATCCAGACATGCTCCATGTATGGCTGAGCTGTTTTTGTTGTAGTTTTCATGAATATTAAGACAAAAGACAATGTGTATCCACGGAAGTGAAAGAATCTATTGAAGTGACAGTATTTATAATTTTAATGAAATAGTTCATGGTTGTTAAAATAAAAAAAAATCATTCATTTATATTTATTTATAAATGTCAGTATTTTTCCCACTTTTTTTCTCTCCAAAATAATAATACTTAATGTGTTTAACTCTGATCATAGTAATTGAAAAAAGACTGTATATCTGGGAGAACGTTCCCTTGCGACACAATTATGGCAGCAGTTCTTTCAATATACTTTATATATATACAGTATATTTTATAGATATTTCTATATCCGACACCATCAGGTGACTTACATCAGATAACCGTTATTTTCTATGATTCGGTGTTGAATACAACCATGCAGCTTTCCGCAAATTTAATACTTTTGGTAATACATATAGATCCTGTATTTGTCGCGGTACTGTGTGTGTGTGTGTATGTGTATATGGAGATTGTCTATTGAGGATTTGTCATTGATTTAGTGTAGAAAGAGTTATATGTAAGTGTATACTGCACAAGCAAGGAATATAGATTGTCTGATTAAATCTCAATAGTGTTAATTGAATAAATCTCAATAGTTTTGTGACCACAGCGTAAAAATGCGATGCTTCACGCGAGATTGTGAGATAAATAATACAAAAAGACATTAAAAATGTTCGTATTATCAACTTTTCTTATACGATTTAGATATAGAGTGTTGTTTTTTCAAGTGAGTTGTCTAGAGGCTTACAATGTGCTCGTGACAACCGCCCATATATCAGCGTATTATATTACGAACGATAAGTAATCTATTCTCATGTTGAATATTATATACATGCTGTTAGTAGATTTAGAATATATGCATTCTATTTTCTTGAAACTACATCAGTGTCTAACTCAATGATATCTATCAACTTTTCTCAACGAAAGATAAGAATTCAGATACAAATTGAAATTCGATCTAGAGACATTATCCGCGGGTTGCGTGCTTGAACACACTTCACTGGTTTGATATTCTTACCTCGTGTACTTGAAACAGAAATAGCAATTCTGGGTTTATTCAAATATAAATATCTGTTTTTAATTTAATAATGATTTCTTTTAATCACCTTGGAACACACACGTTTACTGTAGATATCTGTAAATAAAATATTTCATGAAAGAAGCCATGTTAAGCTTTTTCCTTAACGTCAATAGTTCTTCCGTTCTATCTTTGATGAATAAAATCTTAACGATATTTTAAATATGTAATAATTCCTTTTCTGTTATATATTTCATTGTATTTGTATATTTTGTTGATTTACAAAAAACTTATAATAATATAAATAAACTCGTCAATTATTATTATTGGTGAATCCATGGAATGCTAAGAAGCTTCGTCTCTTCTCCTCAATTGAAGTAATTTCTGATTTCAACAATTACTTCCGATTGAGAAAGAAAGCTATGCTTGGTAGAAAACTGATAAAAGCTATATCTATCTAAATATGGTTCATATTAAACGCCAAGTATAACTCTTACGAGTATGGGACGTGAGCGTCCGAGCCAATTTTAAAGCCATTTATTTTATATGTGACCAAACGTGAACATTGTAAGTCTATTATCAACTTTTAAAATAGCCAGTGTAGGAGTTTTGTTGAACAAGTAGATTATAATATATTATTTTAATTTCTCATTTTCTTTTATACTTTACATACTATAATTGTTCTGAAAAACAAATATTTAATACAAGTTTGGAGTTGTTATATTGTCACTGACGATTTAGATAAACTATTCGTAAAATATAATTCGTCGCACTCATTCCCAGCACCTAATTCTCATTCGCCATTTTCAACTTATTTATATTGATAGGTTAAGAGCAAGCCGTAACAATATAATAATGAAAAAAAAATATTATTTTTAAAAATATGCCTTGAATTGGTCAATATATTTTTTTAATCTATATATGGGAATATAAGATCAGGGAAGTCCCTCCTAGGGTCAATTAAAGTTGTGATATCAGGATGGGCCAAATTCTTCCGGCCTAATGAAAGTCGTGATATCGGAGTGGCCCAAGTTCCAAGTTTTTTCAACAGAATTTGGTGTAGGGTGGTCTTATTAATTTTACCTAGGTATGTACTCTGTGTGTTTGTCATAAGATGATAAATGTACTAAAATAGTGTAACGCAGTAAAATAGTGATGTTCTAAACGTACCATAATACTTATATGTTGAAATACAGATTTATCACTCATTATCAGCTAAAAGTTTGCTTGTCTGTCAACCAAACCCTTAAAACAACTGTCAAAAATTAACATCACTATAACAATTAAATTTTTCATTTGTTTTTATTTTTTTTTTCACAAATTCTTAACAAAGCTTCCTTTTATTCCTTATCTTTGTAAATCTTTTAAATAAATTTCATTTCAACTATTCTACAGTTAGATAAATGTTAGCGTCTCAGCGAGGTTGAGCGCGCGAATGAGGCAGACGGAACAATCTGCCTGTCAAGACCGGTAAACCCGTAAATCTGCTGCCTTTAGCTATTTATTATTCTCGTTGCACGATAAAAAATAAACTACAAGTACTATTTATTCTTAAATTTCATAAGTGTAATGTACCTCATATTACTATTAAAAAATCTTTAACATTAATGACTAATATGAAACGGTGAAATAATATTTTTTTTTAATAAACTGTATAATAATATGAGTACCGCTACTGATATTATTACTTAATGAACAATAAATAGATCAAACGACGTAAAAGCAAAGAACGTGTTCATATTCAACGTACTGGAAATTATAAAATTCGGCTATTCCACATTTTGTTTAGCCGACTGCCATTTAAAGTTTTATTCATTCCGTAAAATTATGCTTTTATGTCGTTTCGTTGCTTCATCCGGGAGTTGATATAATAACCCCTCCTGAGGGCATTTTAAATAAGCTTCGGTTTAGTTGAAAATGGTTTATTTCCTGCAAATAGTAAACATTTTTCTCCAATCAGTAAACGATTATTAACTTATTTCTTTAAAGACATACTTTTAATTTATAAATATTACTTATTTCAATTGAAAATTAAGATGCTCTTTAAATTATTTGTTATTATTAAAATTATATTAAACATAAATAACTATATATATATATATATATATATATATATATATATATATATATGTATCACAAATCTTATGAGAAATTACTAAAAAAAAATTATAAGTTTTTATATTGTATAGTAAATATTTATACTTAAAATTTTTTTTAACGCTACAGCAACAATTTATATTTATAAAAGAAATATATATTTTTTTGACGGTCGTATTTTTAATGGTCGCTCTTAGTTACGCGCTTACATCAACGTAATGGAGTTGAAAAATGGCGGCTGAGACTTAGGTGCTGGGAATTAGAACGGCAAATATTATAGTACATAAAACCAGTCTGAAATTTCAGGAAAATGTTACTCCAATGGGAAAATATATTCGAAATTGACTTTGCAAAATCTCTCAAATACCATGAATGATACATTTATTTATTTATTTAGCTTATAAGTGTATTCTTCGTATTAAACAAATAACTCAAAGATGAGTGAAGTAACCATACTCTATACAATTGACTTCACTAAGAAGAGCAATGATAAATAATTGCTCGAAGCTCATATTATGAAGGATCAAATGTTAAAACGCCCCTATATTAATAATATTTTATTAAATAATATCCGGTTTATGTTTATTTCACAAATAAAGTACAGACGAAAACGTATAGAAACAGTGACTGAATTCTATGAATCAGTTTTTTCGAATATTACCAGGAGATGAAACGGCGTCTCTTCGTCTATTTGTATATTTCGTTGATAGAGCTGGAGCACAAGTCTTATATAAGAAATCATTCGTTATTATTTTAAATCAAAATATACGTATTCTATTTTTTCAAAGGTGATTATTGTTATGATATCTTTACAATTTTATTATATACTGTAATATAGAATAATTGTTAAGGAATTCTAAATAAACTTAGCAGGTGTCACCTACGTGCTCAAAAAAAAAATGACCACATAAAATGTTTCATAAATCAGTACAAGTAACGACAGACAGCTTACTTGACAGAGTGATTAAGGAGGACTTTTAGAGTTTGCGAGTCCTTTTCGAATTGATGAATTATTGATTATACATTTGTTGAAACTTAGGCATACCAGCTAATATTTATTCATAGTTCAAAAATATATCTAAGAACCTTGGATTAGTCGTCTACTCCACTAAATTGTGTAAAAACACATTCTTTAGTGTAAACTATAAATTAATAAAAAGATTTTCTTTTTGTAGCGTCGCAATAAATGAAAAGAATTTTATTTACAATATAAAAAAAAAGTTTGTCTCAAACTCAGTCGCTTCAAACCCACAAGT
Organism: Dircenna loreta; assembly: GCA_963555665.1. Classification (NCBI taxonomy): domain Eukaryota; kingdom Metazoa; phylum Arthropoda; class Insecta; order Lepidoptera; family Nymphalidae; genus Dircenna; species Dircenna loreta. The sequence continues at coordinate 9,969,352 of OY743099.1, read as the reverse complement.
ATACATTTTAATATTCTAATGAATTTCTAACTATAGCGAGAACTGAGTATCCATAGTTCCAATGTCAAGATACGTCATGATTAATGGCCCCAAATGTGTCTTATCACAAACTTCAGGGGTTTTGGATTTGAATATCTGTATGTTTGTTTACGATAAGATAATATTCGTAGTGATGACTCAGATATTGTATTTAATAAAATCGTAACTGACTTACTTAAACATAAATAGAGAACTAATTACATTTATTATAAACTTCGCATTTAATATGACATTGAATCGAATGATTTATTCATTGAATCGAATGATTTATTCATTCGATTCAATGTTATATTAATTTTTTTTTTCATATTTTGACGTTAGTTTTCTCACCAAGAATAAAAGCGTAATAAAAATAAATGAAAAAATATTAAAATCTTATAAAATGTATTTAAATTTCAATTCAAGAAAATACATAAAGCTATTGTGAGCTGTTTTTTTTAATTAAATTATATAGCATTAACGGTTTTTTTAATTAAATTATATAGTATTAACGACTATTATTCTTTATAGATAAGATAAGATAAGATAAAGAAAAGAAAAATAAAATAAATATAACAAAGGATTTGATTTTATATAACATTAACGACTATTATTTTTCATAGATAAGATAAGATAAGATAAGATATAGAAAAGAAAAATAAAATAAGTATAACAAACGATTTGTTTAATATAAATGTGACAGGGTGAGATAATTTAAGATACATCAATTGGATATATTAAGCAGCAACCTTAAAGGAAAAGTCAATTTTTATTGTATTCAGCTTGTATTTTTTAACAATATGATATAATAGAGTTCACAGACAAAGTCTTCGCTCTTACTCCTGACAGTTGCCTCCAGAGACATAAATATTCCATTACATCCCTTTCCTTGGCCTATTTTTCCTTTTTTCCAAACTTGACCCGCATTTATGAAATATATACCAAGAATTCTGCTAACTCATTTTACTGAGGATAATTATACGTTACCTTAAATATATATATTTATCTATAATATAGTAAAAATATTTCTTTATAGAAACTACAATAAAATATATACTTTTATTTTTTTTTAAATGGGTGGTAAATTTATCTTCCACAATTCTATTGCTTTATCCTATTCTAATGTACTATAATTTTATAACTGAATAAATGAAATCTTTGCTACGTTTGATTTAATTTATGTATTTTTTAATATTTTTATCAAATAATCTATAGTATTTATAGACAGGGTTGGTAATATGAATAGATATAAATATTTTAAAACCCACGCGAGTCAGACATTAACATTATTCGAAGAGTAAATGATTTTAAACAAACAAAGCTTTGAAAGTGTTAGCAATAAACAAAATGGACAGTTCGTTCATATCAGCCTCTCGATATATTTCTAGACACAAGACGTTGTATTTCGTTTTAATTGAAAAATATTTTAACATTTAATTTGTTGCAATGAATATCGACGCAAATCAATAAAATCATTAACAAAAATAAACTACGAAAAATGGGGTTTCACTGACACGACACTGACAGGAAACCCTTATAACTTACCACTCCAAGCAAAAAATATTTGTAAATATAACAGTATTTTTACTATAACTTTTGCGTCTGACAGGGTACTGAATGCAAAAACTACTGACAACATTTACTATTCATAATAAATACAAAAAATATATTATAAAATTTATGTTACGAAAAAAATATACTTCTATTATAAACTATATCTTTATACGCGCTATATTTAATTTTAGTTCGTATATTCTGGAAATGGGATAGCCAGGCTACTGCCTTTTAACAATGGCGCTATATGGCTTTATACTTTTATCTAAATTGAGGATACTTCTTGACTAAACAGTATAAATTCAAACACAATTCAGATGTATTCTTGTTTTAATATTATACCGTTAATGTTTTTATGCTTGGTCATAATATAAATAAAAATAAAAATATTTGTTGCTTTAATCCTTTTAAAAGCGGGGTCATGTGGTAACTATATAAAAATAACAGCAAAAATAAACGCTTGCTTATAAAAAAAACTAGTGACGTTATCGTTGTATATATTAATATTGTCATTAATATTTTAGTTTAAATAGATTTTATATTAATACTAATTTACCATTCGTGTATTTTGTTCTACTAATTCACAATAAGTATCTATGTGATATTATAATACATATATATATATATATATATATATATATATATATATATATATATATTTTAATAACGGTATTAATGACTTGATGTCGTTGTAATGATTAAAATTTATTTTTATTCTAAGAAAAATTGTTTTTATTATTACTTTTAAAACGTTATTAAGCATATGCATATGGCAAAGTTAAGTACCGTCCATGTTGATATTTAATTTATTCGTATATACTTACATTATTAAAATTATTTATTTTCTTGAACATTGCATGATAAATACATATTGCCTTTAAATAAGAAAAATAATTAGGCTATACTTATTTATCCACTTCATTTTGTTCAACTTATTACAATAAGAAGGATATTTAGTAAGTATTATTTAAATAATCCCTAGAGCTAGTATGAAAAAAAATATTCAGATTTGTCTGCTCATTTTAATCCTAACAACATCAGTACATCAACTCGTGTACGTTGCGCTTTCAGTAATTTATAATTATTAAAGTGTATACTTTAATAATTATAAAGTATTTAGTTGTTGCAGTTTTTATTTGTATAATACTTATTACTACTAATACTAATACTTAAAAACCATTAATGACATTAGTGAATAAATATACTCGTAGCCGTACGTAGCTCTACGTAGTATCTACTATCGAGTTACGCGCAATTATTGCAAGACTTTTGTATTACATGTTCGAAAAATCAGAACTTATACTTTTATCCTGTGGTGAGTACGGTATAGTTACTAAAGAACTATTTAATGTTTGTATTTGCAGATTAATTTAGTTAAAAATATTTGAAAATATCTTAAACATGTATAGCTATGTTAAACTTATATATGTATTGTAAATAAATATAGAACGAAAAATTAATAGTTCTGTACAATTTAGTACAACTTGACAGTAGTATATTGTTAAATATTATATGTTATGTAATAATATAATAATATGTCTACGTTATTATATATTAGTAAGTCTCAATATTAATTACTATTAATCGATTTGAAGAGATTTTGGTAAATTATTAACTCTTTTGTTATATCTTGTAGTTATGTTAAAAAAAAATGTTAAAAAAAACCTTCAAGGGCAGGACTATATTTTAGGTTGATATTTGACATTTCGTAAAGATGAATCTATATTTCCATTTTAATTAAGTCACTTCTCCTTGATATGCCAAGTTAATTTATAGCTTGTGGCGGACACTATTAATTCTCAATCTGAGACTAATCTCGGCCACAAGATTACAACTTAGATAGAGTGACAGTCGTTCAAATATTGTGTTATATATATATATATATATATATATATATGTATATATATATATATATTTATATTCTTCCTTATTATTGTAGATTGTTACAATAATACCTTTTGTAAAACAATTAATTATTACAAAATATTTATATTTGTATCGAATAATGGAATTCAATAATTAAGTTTTTATTATTTGAATTTAAGTTGTTCCATAAAAATAAAAATAAGACTATTACTTTTTAACGGTGAAAAAAATAATATATATGTACTTTCTATAATTATATTTTTATAAAATGTCTAAGTATCTATCGATTCTAGTTAAATAATATTCTAAATATAGATACAATAGTTAAAAAATAATATCATCTATTTTTAACAGTAGTAATGCACAGGAATAAACTTATGGGCTTTTAAAAAACGAGATTCAAATAAATACATCTAAAAAAATACTAAAATAAATAATCCCGCTTTTATATTAAATAATTAAAAATAAATATTATTTAAGACTTGTTTAACAAATATAAGATATATAGAATTATACTAGAAAACAATGTAAATGGTTAAAGCCAATAAGTGCCTCTTAAATAGAATTAGTAAATTAAACCTTGGAGATCACATAGTAGAATATTTTGAACTGTTCTTTACCGACTACGGAAACAAATTTGTTAATTAATTTGTCGATGATTTGGTTTTCATAAAGATAAAAGACTTTTAATTTATTTAATGGAAATGTTTCTGGATTTTAATAAAATTCATTTCATAAATAAGAGATTTAAATGAAAACGACCGGTTTACGTTATTAATTTTAATTAAGAACGTCAATAGCATGATGAACATTTTTTTTTCCTAATTTGTAGACAAAGTTGTTTCGTTTAAAAATAATTTTGACCTAATCTACAGGTTGATTATATATTTAAATTACTCAACAATTTTAATTGCTATAACAACAATCATTAAAAAAAAATTTGTTATTTCAAGTATTTTTATAATTGGTAAAAAGAGAGGACCCGAGGAATTTTTATTTTTTTATATATTAACTTTATAACTATTACAATTTTTTATAATTTATGTATTATAAAAAAACTACTGAATGGTTACAGTTGTATTCTTAAATATCAATATTAATGAATATCTATATCTAATATTTATAAATAATAAATATTGTACCGTGTTAGGTTAGGTTAGCTTTCTTATAAAACTCCTAAAAACTTTGACATATAATGTCATCGTTGACATTTCGACTTGCCTTTTTTATTTGCCCTGAAGTATTATACTTTAGGGCAAGAAAAAAAAAGGAAGTCAAAACCAAAAACTCATGTTACGGAACCTAACATCAATATTATGTTCTTATCGAGCCTTTATATAATTTTATTTTTTGGATATGTCACGAATATAAACTTATTAAACTTTTTGTATTTGTATAGTTTTGGTGCCGTTTAATATTCTTTTTATAAAACAGACGTAGGTACTAATGAGTCTGATAACAAAAATGCTTCCGCAGCTATTTTTAATGAATAAAGTTTGTGTGTGTGTGTGTGTGTGTGTGTGTGCGTGTGTGTGGGTGTGCGTGTGTGTGTGTGTGTCTGAAGTGTTTTCATATTTTTGATAATTCACATTCATACAAACATTATTATTTTATTGGATTAATGTAATCAGTTATCACAACCGTAATGAGAATGTTTGATCTGTCATCTGTCACCGCTAATCCTCAATTACATGCGGGTGTTACATTTTACATGTCATGACACAAATTTAAATAAATAATTAATATAGCTTCACTTAAGTATGTAATATTTAATTAAATATATAATTATCAGATAACATCTTAATCCCTTAATTATATCCCGTATTAATATTTTAAAGTAGAATATTGAACAAACGCATCAAGTACACGATTTTTTTTTCAATTTCCGAGCAAAACTTGAGGTCCTCTAAGCATTATATTTTGTATACTCGCGCATAACTCTTATAATTAAACCAATTTTGAAGATGATTTTTGTATAAGGGTTGATCACAACGTATTTTCATTATTAATAAGAAAGTATATATATATATATATATATATATATATATATATATATATATATAGATACATTTTTATTGTTTTTTCACTTTACTTTTTCCGTTAGTCGTTCTAAATTTAAATTCATAATCAGTTATCAAATACCTATTAAGACCTATATTTCAATTTTAATACGAAAGTCTAAAAGTTTGTATTTATGATTACTATATTATATACTTTATTATATTTGAATATCTTTGTAGGTATCATGTATCATTTATATATATTTAAAAAAATGCTATTAAACGATTTAAGTCGGGAACCTACATCTTATTCCAGCAATATGTATTCCAGATAGCTAAATATAAGAATTAGCCTCGTATCGTCAGTTCTTAATAAACATTTTCATAAAAACCGTGTCCTTTATTAATAATAATTCATCAGTTTTACATTTTACCGTTTTCTATATTTTCTAAATTGGGATGAATGAAATAAAAGAAGCTTGCGAGTTTTGAATTTAAAAATATAAATAAAATGTAATGTTGGCTCATATTTTTTAAAGCCAGAGGTTATTTTCATTCTTTTTTATTCAATTACTGGCGAGCTGCCGTTAACCTTATAATATTTTCCTAACGGAATTATTTTATTATCCAGTAAATATTGATTATCAAAATTAAATAACGGTATGTATATAGTATGGCTAATTAAATAAAGTTTTTATGTATTTAAGTATCGAATTACTATCATTTAGGTGAAATTCAGTATTTCATATTCAGTATTACGACTTTCGACTAAAATATATTTTTTAACAAAAATAAAAAACTTTAGACCTTAAAAAAGGACCTTAAAAAGAAAGGACCTTAGACGAAGCTGCAGCTAAATATGTTGTTTTTATTCTGACTACCTTACCAACAATTATAATTAAAAAGTGTTTTTTTTATGTACAAAAGATACATAAAAAACACTTACATTTAAAATTTTAACTTATACATTTCGTTAAATATATTATGTATTATAATATATTTCGTGATAAGATTTATTAATAACTATAAGTTTATTATATTTAAAAATGAATGTGTAACTGTAGTTTAATCTTTTAGCTACTGCCAGAAGACTTTATTTCATATTTATTTCAATCAAATGTAATTATATATTTTACCAAATAGTAAGTAGCAATGGGTACAGTTTTGAGTAAGGGAATATAGAATTTAGACATACAATTGTAATAATATATTTACTCTAAGTTCATGATAAGTCAAAGCAGCTATCGTATAATTTCTATCAACAATTTGATATATTCCATATTATAACTGTCATACTTAGTACAGATTTCAGTGTTTATAATTAAATTTGGTCATAGTTCAAATGCTTACATTCAAATAAATTGCTTTGATCGATAGACTCTTGAGAGCAGAGTGAGAGACAAGATTTGTTTGTAACGTTTTCGTGCATCGCATTTCTCAGTCAACCATTGATCCAATATATTTTACTGCCTTTGTCGGTTGGATGCTTTAATTTAAAAAGTTTTTATTTGTTGTATATTTTATCACATACGTATAGGCACAGATTATATTTATCTGACTTCATTTATTAAAAAAAAAACGGTTTATTGATTTGATTGAAATTTATCTTTTTATTTGATTGCAAAGCATATATTTATTTGTATACTAAATATTTATCTTTTAAATATTTAGTATACAAATAAATATATGCTTTGCTAATTAACCGACATAGTATATATTACAAGAATTCTTCGTCAATATGAAAAATATCGAATTATATTATTTTAGTTGTTATAGATGTTTGGTAATTCTGAAGGAGAAATAAATTTAAAAGTTATGAGATAAATACAACTTAATGGACATAAAAGTGAACATTTCAAATATATAAAGAATGAAAAATAAACCGTGTAGGGATTTGAATCAGCTACCTCTGGGAAACCGTCACGTCAATCTATAAATTGAGTTACCGTATCCCTTTCAACCTCGATGAATTTATTTTAAATAACCTTAACACGGCTATATAAGTTTATAGATATATTCAAATAAAAGTAATTAATTATCTAAGGTCTATTTAAAATATATTTATCTTATTTTTTATTAAAGTGATCTGTTATGTTTATTGTATGAGATATTCAAATAGCAATATCCCTCGGCTCTATCCTCTATTCAGTATCTGTCTAAGTATCAGCTGTCAGTGGTAATCTGGTTACAAATTATCTAGACAGTGTGTGTTATTATGGATATTTCAGTAAGTGTCAAATAGATTTCTGAGATATATTTATATAAATAAAATTATTATATTTTTTTTAATGTTTTATTGTGAGAAATATAACACGTATTGGGAAAAATGTTTAATGTTATATGTATAAAATATATATCAAATTTGTTGGTACTATAAATATATATATATATATGTATAATTTTTATAACCCCTTTGAATCTAATTTATAAATATGAAAGGAAACGTTGAATCTATAAATATTAAAGATATTTAAACAGATTTAGACTTCGGCGTATTTAAGGCGTTAAGTACGATTCAGTTTCAAACTAAGCTCAAAAGTAACTTAAATTCAATATAATTGTTTTTTTTTAATTATTTATATACAAATAACTACGTATATATTTGAATGAGGATTAAAGTTCATTACTAAAATACATTTGCGAAAGTTACTGATTAGTTGTGATAATATTTAAATATCATAATATAGCGAAATCAGTTTTTCTTAGCTATTTAACGTAAGTATGACAAAACTTAATTTCTTTAAAACAGATCGTAAACTACTACGTTAAGCGACGGACTAAGGTCTATGCCGGTTTTCTCGACCTTAGTCGGGCTTTTGATAGGGTAAATTACTTGCTATGGTATAAACTGCAAAAAGCACGGGTGCCGCCTGATATTATTTCCATTTTAAAACATTGGTATGAATCTCAAAGTAACGTAGTGAGATGGGAAAGCACTTGCTCTAATGAATATACATTCTCTTGTGGCGTAAGACAAGGTGGTTTGACCTCGCCACTCTTATTCAATCTTTACATAGATCAACTAATCGAGGAGCTCTGCAAGGCCGGCGTTGGGTGCTTCATAGATGGTATCTGCATGAATAATCTAAGTTACTGGACGACATGGTCTTGTTGAGCCCCTCGGTCGGTGGACTAAGAAAGCTCTTGGCGATATGTGAATCCTATGCAGACATGACCTAATCTATAACGACACTAAATCAGTAGCGATGCTCTTCGGTTCCACCGCTAGAGATTCCTATTTACCTGTTCATCTCAATGATCAACCTCTTAAATTCGTCTTAAGTTTCCGATACCTTGACCATGTAGTCACGACTGACCTAAGAGATGATCTTGATATAGACAGAGAGAGACGTTCTCTCGCTGTTCGTGCCAATATCATAGCAAGAAAATTTTATAAATGTAATCATGACGTAAAGATACTTTTATTTAAAACTTATTGTACAGCCTTGTATACTCCGCAATTATGGTGTAAATATAAAAAAAGAAAATTTCCGAATTGTTAAAGTCCAATACAATGACTCCTTTAGAGTTTTATTTAAACTTAATCGTTGGTGTAGTGCATCGACGATGTTCGTTGAGGCCCGCGTGGCGACTCTCGATTCTCGATCTCGATCGATCTCGATTGATCAGACATCGGATTGCCAGATTTAGACATACTCTGTTTGAATCGGGCAACTTGATAATCGCTGCACTACGGACTGTTTCAAATAAATTGTTACACTCTATTCTAGGCTTCTTCGTTAAACCGCAGAAAACTAGCAAAACATTTGTATTCTTAGCTTTAAGTATAGTTTTAGCTTCACTCTTTTTATTATATTTTATCTTTGTAACGGGTCTTTGTTACCTACTGTAATTATTATTTGAAATAAAGGAAATTATTATTATTATTATTATTAAATATAGTAATAAGAAAATTGTTAAAGCATCTTCATTTTATAAATTAAGAAACATATAAATGTTTTTGTATAATATAAGTTTACACGTGTTATTAGAAAACAAGTATCTCATATTTAGTTATTAGAAAACAAGTATCTCAGTACATGTAGTAACAGTGTTATTACAAAAGGCGTGAGTGACGCGCTTTGTTTGTACCAAGACAGCCGAGAGTAACATATACACGCTGAAAGGAAATATCATTAAAGCTTTGATCATGAAATTTGTTTATAATCAGACAAATAATGCTCATAAGGGCGAAAACATCTAATTTATATGAACAATAAATAGATACAAATATATAACATGTTTTCTTAAAATCCAGGAAATTCTGAAATATTTCACTAAACTATTATTATACGAGAATAATTGTATACTCTTTTAATATAATGTTATTAATAAGCCACAGATTGGAAGAGTAATTAATTAAAATAAAATTGTAACAGCCAATGTCACAGTCGACATTTCTTATTTGAATACATTACACATTAGATCTGTTGTTAATTAAGTGGTAAAACACGTGTTTTGTAGTTCTCTGTTGCGATTCCCGGGGGAGTTTCCGGACCCATCGGTTCCATTGGACGGGATAAGTCCCAGTCCTTATTATTCCGACCGAGTAAAGAAGCGGTCCGTTGAGGCAAAGCTTTTACTTTTTATTTATTCTTTTTGTAATTATATTGACTATTAAGTAACAGTTATTATTTATATGTAAGAACAGCACAGAAAAGAACAGAACAAAAAAAAATTAGCATCCATGTGACGCCACTATCCACGCTACTAGTAGTTCTATAAAGCTCTTATATTTACAAGGTCACAGGGTATTACAAGGAACCTTGAGCAATCAAAATAATAATAATGACGGAACGTCAAAACGTTGTGTAAGTATGAAATAATTTAATTTTTACATATTATAAATAATTTTTATAGTATAGATAAGTTTGTTTCATTTTAGCAATAAATAGAAAATGAAACCATCCGTTCGTCCCTTTAATGTCCTGTTTATGGCGATGAGGGTAGCTGTATATTTTTACTGGGTAGAGTACTTAAGAACGGTGGCGTCTTTTATATCACGGGTAGTCCCACATAACTGCTCCGGCCATCACCTCCTCGGTCTTTGGGATTCCATAAAATAACGGCATGGATTTATTGGTTTTATTTCGAAATAATTCATTTAATTTTTAGTTACGATTAAAGTTTGCATTGATATCTTATATCTTTAATTTTTCTGCATTTTTTAAACAATTATTGATTACTCTTACCCAAATAATATTTAAAAATACCATTCGATTTTATGTTTTATAAGGTGCATATTTCTTATACAAATACACTTGCGAGGTCTTAACCGCAATTTTTTTTGTGACAGTGAACAAACTGTATCCTCTGTATAGCGATTGTTCTCAATAACAGTCTCTAAGAAAATCAATAAATAAATTTTATATATATTTTGTTAAAAAAATAATAATATTCGAATCCGTTCAATCTCTGTATAAAAGGTATCTCAACTCTAGCAAACAAAAATAGAACAACAATACTACTAAAACAAACAAAACGAAAATAATATTGTAAACTTAAATCCTAAATACCATTTAGATGTACATATTTGCTGAGCAGTTTACTTGCTCTCATGTCTGATCGACTACTACGAATAAAAAAACAACTATTATATTTAAAACTTTTAAGCTGTTATTGTTTAATATACAAATATAATAAATGACTTTTCCCTCCGTTTTAATATTATCATACCTTAATGTTTCTTTGTGGCGATAGTTTATGAATTATATTATATATAATATTATTTAGTTTTTATAGAACAAAAAATAGAATATTTAAAATCACCCTTTAACTATTGTAATAAACTTAGTTAATGAATTACTGTGTTTATTCTTATTACTTGTATAAATTTCGGTTGCAAAGCAAAGTGTAGATAAAATTAAATATATTATCGTAAATGATATTAATCAAAAATATTATATACAATATTATAAATTATAATTATATTTCTAATGAACACTATAATTATAATGCAGGGATAGTATTACAAGGTGTATACATTTTATATTAAGAAGCTATTTTTAATATTACTGATAATATTTAAGAGATCTGATAGTATGACTGTCTAAAAGATGTTCGTATTTTACCTTCTTATTTCTGGTTTAATAACTGATTTGCTTCATTAAGAGTTTATATGTCTTTTTTATTAATGTGTTTCCAAGCTCAGCTCATGTCTTCTGAATTATTGATTGATTAAATTGAGACAAACATGATAAACATTAGAAAGCAACAAAGAGATTAATGAACAGGCGACAGAGATCTGAGATCACACATTCGTATTTCCTAGTGGAAAATAAAAGAAGAAAATAAAATATGAAAAATATACAGTTTTAAGTCAAAATAAGATTTTTGTATCAGTTCTAAAAGGTATATAATATTTTATGTTGAAATAAAACTAGATGACGGCATGACAACTTCGATATTTTAAAGTTCTAACGTCTGTTTTACTGTATTTTTTTAATCTAAGCTGAAATGACGCGCCCCTCTACTTATTTATTTGACTTAGATGTGTGAGTCCAAATATTAATGACAAACACTTGTATGTGTGCAGCGTCGGCCGATCCGTGAACTATGATTGGTAAGTAGACATCTGACAGTACTTTCGCGAAATGAATCCGAAACTGCTCAATGTTTGGAGCCAAAATCGTAATATATTTCGTTACTCTTTTTAATTTTACTACGGCTTCTAGATGATCTTTGAAAAACACTTACTAATGGAGAACGTCCTGTTTTTTAAGTCAGTCTTTTTTAACAAAAGTTCTTTCTAATAGAGTTTAACAGTTTCAAAGATCTTATTTTAATAAACATCACGAATTTGTAATGTTTACTTTACTTTACTCTAGAATACCATATAACATAATTTTATTGAAAGCATGAAGTAAGAATATGATGTGATTTTATTTTACATAACCTTTAATTTGTTTAATGATTCTTAGGAAATTCCAGAAACGTTTTCCTTTTAAATAAATTAAGAAACTTTTTTATTTATACAAGAAAACAAAAAGTATAAAGAAAACAATAAACCAGTCTGCTTCCTTAGTCGTTAAAGAACAGTTCTTAAGATCTCATTAGATGAACTTTTAATTACAATTTATTAAGTATATTTGAGAGGCACTTAATGGACACAAACAACTTTTTATTGTTTATTTTACGTTAATAAGTAGTCTTTATTGTAAATAAGAATTTCCTATTTAATTATGTCAAATAAAATCAGCAATACATTTGTTACAGTTATTGTTTTTTTTACGAATTTTAGAACTTAAGAGTTTTCCTGTTTTCTCTTGGAATGCTTCGAACAAATCAAATTTTATGGGAAGGTCTTAAAATAGATTATTTTATTGAAAGTGAACTTCTTCTGTTAAAATAAATGACATACGCAAGAACTAAAATTTAACTTTTCAAATGCATCGCGTTTCAAATCCTACACTGCCCAATTCTATAGTATTTATGGCCCCTGATTAAATAGAAACATGACTATTATATTTATATTTACCCGTCTGTATTCACGCAGAAATTAAATCGGAATGTGCCCGACTAGTTTCGAACCCATTCGGGGTCTTTAATCATGAGCTCTGAGCGTGGCGGACTCGCGGCGAGAACCGCCGCCACATTCCGATTTAATTTCTGCGTGAATACAGCCGGGTAAATATAAATATAAATAGAAACAATTTATATGATAAGTTTGTTAAAATAACAACTCTTCTTTAGGCTAGGACTCGGTCTGAATTAAATTTATGAAATTCTAACTATTCCATGATACACTAGATTATTATTTTCCTTTTCACAGCCTGTCTTTCCAAAAGTTTGTAAAAAGTATATAAATACCTCAATACAATCAAATGGGCCAAAAATAAATATCACTAATTATCGTCATGTTTCAGATAGTTTTATCTCTTTTAGAAATAAGGATCGTTAGCTTCGTATTAACAAATGAGGCTATTACTTAAATAAAAGGAAAAACTTTGACACCTCGGGTTCTGAATTGCAAAATCAAATTAAAGAATGCCTTTTCATTGGGCCTAAATGACACGGAAATTAAAAGCGGACCTTTTCATTACTTTGTTCGTAGACTTCTTTAGTGTAGGATACTTTTGTTTTTATATATATATGTTGAATTATCAGTCTGAGTGTCATTTAAAAATGTGCTGTTGGCTTCCAACAAGGTTTTTTCATTGGTTCTGCCATTTGCACTATCCATTTTATCACAACAGTTAAAAATAAAATTAATGTATAAAGACTAACATGATATCTTAATCACTGTTTTTCTTTAGGCTAAATCACAAAAAAACACTTATATTTTAATAACTTACTTTAATTTGTAAAGAAATCACTTTAACACCGTTTGAATTAACACAAACATACATATATATATATATATATATATATATATGTATATATATATATATATATATATTTAGTTATATAAGTTATAAAAGGAATTCAGAGTAAATAGTACTATAGAGTCAAGATGGGATGAAAAATGGTACTGAATGTTTCAGTAAGAAACATTTATTATTATTTCATTTTTATTGAATATATATTTAGTTAGAAATAACAATTAATAATAAACTAAAGTAAGGCGGTCAGAAGATCAAAGCTTTTCTGTGTTTTATGTGTGCGGTCAAAGATGCTGACGGACGGTTTGTTAATTGTTAATAACTTTTTAAGTCTAGTCTACTGACTAAGTTACAACGAACCGCAATCTGATTATTGACGTAACAGACAACTTATAAGACTGAAATTTTAGTATTTAATAATAACTTATTTTAAATTTACGGACTAAATAGGAATTTTAAGGTCCATTTTAAACGATCTTTTTAAGCTTTTCACAACACTTACTTATACTTTATTAAAAAAATAATTAACTTATTAAGAAAATCTCGGCATTATTATTACAAAATGTACGTTTTATTTTGTAATAATAATGCCGATTTTTTACTTATAATCATGGAGCCATCCAGGGCTCTGGTGTTTAAATTAAAATGTTAATAAATATAGCATCAAAAATTAGTTCTTACACCGAATTTGAACCTATGACCTGTTGTAAATCGTCCCGTCGCTCCGCCAATTGATCTACTGCGCTATTACCAGCTTGGATAAATTTAGCATTTTATATATAAAAAGAGAGGAATTCGACAATTGTATACATTTTAAATCACAATATTGAGCTTACAGGCCATGATGGTCAGTTCAATATTTTCTAATATATGCTAAATGTTATTATCTAATAATATTTAGATTTCAATTAGATATTTTTGTTTATATGACATAATTCTCTTAAGTAAGTAAGTATGTAGGTAGTTACTATATAATAAAGATCGTGTTGAACTTTTTATTCTAAGACTAAATATCTATAGAGCACTAAATTTATCGAGGTGAACGACACGAGGGATCAGTGGTGGAGTACCGGAGGAGCTTGGATGTATGCGGAGTGGGTGCGTGCGGGGTGCGAGCGGGGTGCTTGAAGCGTGTTTGCGGCGTGTGTGCGGCGCGTATGCGGAGTGTGCGCGCGGGTTGAGTGCGGGATGTTTGAGGCGTGTATGCAGTGTGCGTCTAGGATGCTTGCGGCGTGTATGCGGCGTGTGAGCGGCGCCTATGCAGGGAGGCGTGCGGGGTGAATAAATCACTAATAATATTAATATTCAGAACTCTTTCTAGGTCATTTTTTTCTGTTGTATAAAACATTTACTGCAAAGTCTATTCGTTTACACATCAATATAATAACATGTATAATATATCGAGCTCATTCAAAATGATGTCCATTAGTTTTAAAACGGCCTTGTCAATTTTGAGGACATCTATCTAACACACATTTTCTCCATGGGAGAATTTTCCACTGCCAATATTATGAATTATTTTAGAGACTCCATACTATCCTGACTCAGATTCAGTGTTAGAGTATGGCATGTACTAAGCAGTATATGCCATACTCTAACACTGAGCATAAATATGATATTGTTATAGGTTATGAATATGACATTGTTAATAAGCCTAACCAACATTTTGAAAGGCATTCGACTGCGTACAGCATGAAACTCTAATTCGGAAATCAAAAAAAAGCCCTTGATTTGATTAGTTAATATCCTAATGAAATGTTTTAGAAATTAGACGTAAATGGTTGATTTGTAAAATGAGCACACCAATCAAGGCTTAAAAGTAGGGCCTATCTTCTTCCTCGTTTACATAAATGATTTAACTTACTTTGGATAATCATAGAATAGTATTATTTGCTGATAAATAGTTTTATTTGCTGATTAATCTATTATTTTTTTTAAATAACAGAAGTGCTCTTATTTTAAAAATTAATAGACTGCAATCAGTAAATACCTAAATAACTAATCTAATCTCATAATAATGTCTCAAAAATTTTTCGATCAACTTTTTTTTTTTAAAGTACTAAATTATTTATTAAATCTATAAAATAGCAGAATATGAAATTAGAAAAACCAGAAGTCTATAAAGTATTTCTATATAGTCTATACAGGCTTGGCACTTTGTATTGTTTCTGCCAGTTTCAGCGTATTGAAAAATAGAATAACAAAGGCATTGTATTGTTGTACATTGTATTCAAATTTGATATATTTTGATTGTCAGTATCAATGAAAGTAAGATAAAACATGTATGCATATGTACTATTACTATCTATTAGCAGGCTGCTGTCTAAATGACTGCATAAAGATAGGTTGGTTGATTAACGCCTCAAAACGTATACGTAAACTCAAGCAAACAAATTAAGTCACATTCCCACGTATAATATTACTATAGATTTATTTTCGATCAATTTCATGTATTTTTGCTTTCAAATGAAATCCCCATGGACCATGGTGATATCTCAAACATTGTAAAATCCATGAAAATTAAAAATGAAAATATACTTAAAGTAGGTCCAGAAATATATAAATACCTTTGTTAATTTAATCAGGTAACAAATAATTTCTAGAGAAGCATACAGTCAGCTTACAGATTTGACAGGTGTCAAGACAGCACCCAAGAATTGAAGCTCAAATATTGAGACCGTGTTTCTATTTATTGCCAAATGAAGCTAATAGAGTTAATATGACGTTTAAGACGCAGGTGGCTGAGATTTACAAATGTGAATATTACATTAGAGATGTTGGAATTTTAGGAAAATATATCTTCAAATTTTGGGCTTTCAAATTCTGCAGTCATCAAACATCATCAAGATATAAGTAAACAATACCCATAATATACATATTTGTATTCAATAAGAAGATTAGATAAATAAAAAGCTTGTAAGCTTATATATATGTATGTAAGCCATACATAAGAGTTAGCAAAATATTTGTGTCGTCTATTTAAACACAAATATTTATATTCATAAATGAGATAGGAAAAATGTCTTGAAGGGAATATTTATTTTAGGTGTTGCTTACGTTACGTTATAGTACTATAATATATATATATATATATATATATATATAAATATATATAATATATTTTTACTACATTTAAATACTAAATGCTAGTAATGATGTTTATTCTATAAGATCCAAAAACATTCTCAAAATTAAAAAATACAATATTGAGTAAAACAATTTATAATACTATTAAATACATGAAAAAAACATATTTGATCTTTATTTAGTAATAACGTCTCCGTAACGTCGTGCTAATACAACTATAACTTTCAAAACATCCAGAAAACTTTATTATTGTAACTGATGACACTTTGACTTTCCTAGTTTACTTTCCCTAAAGTGTAATAAAAACCAAAATCTCATATAAACGAATACAAGGTCAGGACTAGTTACTCTGATTCCTTTACATAAGCTTTGACATGTTAAGACTTAGGTGAAGGGTTACTGAAAACTAATTCATGTTTGATATTTGTAAATAGCCCTATTTGAAAATAATAAAAGATATTATTGAGTAAGAACACAAATTTTCTTAATAAATACATGAAATAATTAAATTAAATTTATCAAAGAATTAGTCTCGTCGTTATTTATTTTAATTTAAATTGATCGATTTTCACATTGAAAAATAAAATTAGTAAACTTCAATAAGACTATATTTTAATAAACACAATACAATGTGTATGTAACACACATTAAAAATGAAGTATTGGCCTAAACATATCCCACTACTGAGAAATGTTACATTGTTAATAGCCGTGTGTGTAACGGTATTATTTTACTTATTACCAAACACCGTGTGGTCGAAAAATTGTAATGGCGGTAAACAGAGTCGCTTTGGAGAGTATGTATAGTCCAATGGTCACTTTTTCTGGAGGTGCGGCGGATCTGGTCACTTCTCTAATACGAAACTGTCGGTTTGCCTGAAGTTATTAGTGAGTGTCTTATAAAAGTGAGATTATAATTCTGTACAATATAATTTTGAAGTGTAACAGTGTCAGTGTTATTATTTTATCACCCTGGCAATATGTACTCTGTAGCACCGAGTCTAAATCATGATTAATGCTGCCTTCGATATATAGTTTTTCGATAAGATTTCGGTCATACATCTGGAGCAGGCAATATTCGCAATGTGGATGGCCTGTGTTTTATTTTCCTTATTACATCTATAAGTTACAGCAGGCAGTGTTTATCCCAAAGCGGTTATAAACGTTTTAATGTGTTCCATTTCTACATATAAATTTTAATTATTTCAGCCTCTTAATAAGTATTAAATATAACATTTTACTAGTTATTATTTAATTCTAAAATTAATATTTAATTTAAGGTGAACAAGCATGTTCAAAGTCAAGTCGGTTTAAGATAAGAATATAAATAAATTAACAATAAACTCGGAAAAATATTTTATTTAAATGTACTCGAAAAAATCTTATAAAATACAACTGTCCTATTGTAAGGTTATATTATTTAGTGTATTTTGAAAGTACAAGTAATGTGCAAAAATAAAAAGCACAATTAATAATAATTTATATATAAAAATGAAAATTGAAAAAAAACTTTAATAAATTTTTTTCTTGAGTTTTTTTTTTAGTGACGTGACTATGATTTTGTCCGTCGTCACGATCAAGAGCATTTCTTTAAAGTGCTGCATATATATTTAGAATTTTCAAACAAGAGTTACAAAGAAATAAAACTATTTTTACAGATCTAAATACCGTGTAATTTCATTTATATTTTACATAATACATTTATAATTTAACCCGACGTTTCGAATATTTCGCAGCAATTGTTTTCACATGTATGAACTTTATGCTCGAAATCTTAGGAGCAGTTGGAGGTAGATGACTAATCAATTGATTTACTGACAGACGCCAACATCTCGTCTTACCGGGAACGTGATTGCTGCAAAGCAAACGTTAAATTTAAAATGTATAATGTGAAATATAAATTCAATTATACGCTAGTTAGATCCTTAAAAATAGTTTCATTTAAATACAGTTTTATTAAATTTAATTACGAGTAATGTATTTACTTGTGAATTTTAGAAAATACTTACACAAAAGGAATAAAATACGGTTTATAATGAACAAGTTCAGAAATACCACGTGTATACTTATTTACATTGTAACGAGTTTCTAACGTCAGAGATGACTAACTTACTATAATTCAAAAACCAATATATGTCATGATTAATAGCCTTTGCGTCGCATCCCTTAAGTTTATGTTGATTTTTAACTTATATATACGATTGAATGAAAATGTGGAGATCTTCATTATTTATTATATTAAAAATAGGGTTTTAAAATAAACAGAATATTCATTTTAGTTTCATTTTATTCGTTTCAACGCATGTTTGATATAAAATATGACAACAAAAGGATAAAGTTTATTATAATCAATTAATAATAAGCAATTAGAAACAATAATTATTTTATCAAAAACTTAATTCATCGTCTTATATTAAATAACATATTACTTACTTTATCTTTAAAGATACTTTTTAAATATCGTTTCAGTTTATTTCGGAAACACGTATAGATAATATAACTATGCATGAAAATATATAATATGTACGAATACATTTTTAATATATTTCTTTTTAAATAAATTTATGACCAGCAGAAGATTTTGGTTATTATTCTTAATTGAAATTTATTTTATTTGCAAATATTTTATTAGTGTGGCAAGAAGAAGTGTCTATATTCTAAATATTGTAATCCTTTTTTTTTTAAATTCAAAATAAATTAAAAAAAATGTTTTTTTTTGTTATTACATAAGAATGTAAAGTATAGTAATTTCTTGTACCTAATTTGTATTATTTAGTTACAACTTTTGTTTAAATCATTTTAATTTAGTCAGATCCATTATTAGTTGCTTAAAACTATTGTAACTCAATATGTCATAACAAAATATAGCAGTAAACGTATCAAAGCCTCCAAGCACATGTCAAGGAGGTTCGAGCACTTAGATATTTCTCGCAGGCTTTAAATTTATACAATTAATACAAACATTAAAAATATTACACGAGCAATATTAGTTAGAAGTACTTACCGATTTGTTTTACCTCAGACGGTAATAATCAATTTCAAAGAGATTTTTCTATAAAAGTGTTTTTTAAGAGGATAGTTTCATATCACATCAAGTTTAATAATTTGTCAAAAGGGAAATCGAAAAGTCTGAAATGCTTTATTAAGTTTGGACTATTATTCGACTCTCTTTTAGAATAATGAATTGGTTACTACTTAGGTATGGTCTGTCTATCGTCATTAACAACCGTCGAAAACAGTTATAGCAAAAATATTTTATTTGTAATCCGAGGGTGTCATTTAAAAAAAAAAAAAAAATTTGATATTACGCTATAATTTTTATAAAGATATTTTATCTTAGCCAGCAGTTAGATAAATGTTAGCAGCTTAGCGATGTAGAGCGCAGCGATGTAGAGCGCGAATGGAGCGGAGTGAACAATCTGCTTGTCGAGACCGGTAAGCTCGTTAATCTACTGTCTACAGAAATATATATTATTCTTATTGATTTAGTGATATATATGTAAATAAACTATCATTCATTTTTAGTTATTTAAAATGTTGTTTGTATAGTATTTTAATTATATACATATACATTGTTCAAATTTGATTGCATTACTATTGGATATTATATATGAATATGAAGTGTATTAATAAATACACATATAAGGAGATAAAATGTAATATCTGCAAACAATATACAAAGTGTAACTATTTTTCGAGATAATTTGATGTCAGATTACGTTATACACTTTAATTAGAATTAATTTTCTTAATAGTATAACTTGCTAGGTCTAAGCAGAACAAACATTTATATATTAATTTCATGATTCAGTCTTATAGTTTTTTTTATATTCTTGATATTTCGCATTTATTTCTTGTATATATAATGGTATATTTGTAGATGGATTTTCATTGAAAAGTACATTGAAAAGAGTATTGAAATGAAAAATAATATGAAATAATTAAAATAAGCAGTCATGTGTAGCAGATTGAAATAAATTGTTGAATAATAATTCAGCGATTTTTTCCAATGTTGCTCGCCAGTCTGTAAATCTTCTGTGACTGATGAATATTTTACTTTCATTAACATTAAAAATTATCAACGCGCTAATTTCTGGATCTTGAAGTCGGATATAAAAAGATTTTCGTAATTAATAACTTGTTTATTGAAAAAAGTTATATTACATTACGCTCTTTATAACCAAAATTAACGTATGCTAAAAAATAGCAAACTTTTGGTAGTGCGTTCTAGAAAAATACGGCAAAAGCGGATAATGTTGCTTACTTCCGAAGTTTTAGCCTTAATTCTGAACGAATATTTTCAGCATACTTTTTTTATTGTTGGTAGTTCATTCAGAGAAAGTTGCGGGTCCAGCTAGTTTATGTAAAACATGTATTGGGAAAATATAATCACCAGTGATCCTTATACCGTACAAAAAATAAGATAATATAAAATCCAGTTATATTTTCCGTCAGAGTGAGTATTGGCGTTGGATTTCCACTTCGGGAAATCCGACGTGTATAAAAAAATAGGAAAAAAAAATAGCATCATGAAAGCAATCTCAGTATACATTAAAACTTTTAGATAGCCATTGAACACATTATAAAGGTATGAAACTTAAAAACTAAATAAAGCATGAATCGTAGTACTCTATATTGGAAAAGTTTGCAAACCATTCAAAGAACTCCAATACTTATACACTTAGCTTAAGAGCAACACTCCCACTTCTATTTCACGTTAAAATAGAACAGAAATAATATTTTTTAATCCGCTCTCCGCCTCTCAAGACTCTCTCTCCGGCTTTCAAATCGACTTATAGTAGATAAATACACAATTTCTCATATTTTGTTAACTTTATTAAACCAAATATAAATATATGATTGAGTAGCACAGATCACCTTTGTTTTTATTGAAATAATATAATATAATTTTTAACAATATTTCAAATGAGTAACAGGCCCTCAAGATGTTGTTGCTCTGTGTTCGAAATTCGAACGTTGTTTAAAGTTTATATTATATGAGGGTTTGGATCACTTGTTAGTTAGGTTTGGATCATTTGTTAGTTCCTTGGCCTATGGGCTGTTACAGCGTTACCCACGGAGTCATATATATATATATTTTTAGGCGACAATCAAGTCTTTGATATGAGCTAATAAATAGTTGACCTGGACTTTGTCAACGTGAACAATGATGTAGTGGGCGTCATTACACATACATGTATAGCATTGTTGTGTGTCAAATGTTTTTTTTATAACATATACTAAAAATATAAGCTTTCTATACTTTGACTCTATAAAAACTTTAACTGTGCTAATATTTATACTCTGCCGTTCGTAAATTTCGTAAAAACGGGTACAAAGGCCTTTATTCACTGCACAGTTTTTCTTTTTATATTATAATAATAACAATTAACGGACATATTTCGAGCTAAGTTCAAATAATCGTGAGTAATCGAGTGTGTATGTATAATTAGATTAATTTGGATTACTTATCCTTCCGGAGTTGTTTGTCCCTATATTTCTCAGAAATATTGTATAAAGCTATGTATGACCTACGTCCAAATGTTTACGAGTTGAATTCTTTACACAATCGCTTTGCAAACTGCGCATGTTAGATGATATTACATTTCATAGAAATCTTGTTCTTTTACTTTTGAGTCCAGTGGCTTAAGATCTTAGCCTTTCATCTTATAAATTAACAACTACTCTCCATATATTAATATTATTTTTGTATGGTTGTAACTGTTACTTCTGTAATGTTGTTTATATATATTATAAACGTAAACACGTGTCATAAATCGAGGATTAATACGTTGGTGAGTAAATAAATAAATACATGACAAGATATTTTTTAATCAGCTATACCCAGTATGCGTACATGCGCACGCAATACTTAGTGTTACGTAGAGATTTAATTGCAGCTTTCTTTTTATCTGTCAAATGTCAAAACAGAAAATTAGCTTTAATTATCTATTGACAGCTTCTAATGACATAATGAATCTGTGACATTAACGTAATGTTTTAGAAATTGAATGTTGCCAGTTAATAAATTTGTGTTTTAGTGTTTTACTTAATTTATAAATAATTATACTTTTAATGTACTGGTTTATATTAGTTTAGAGTAAACATCATTTATTTCAGAAGACAGCGCATAATATTATTTTATTTTTAATGATATAATATTATAAAATCAATTTACTACACTGGTTCATTTTCAAAGACGTTCAGTGCATAATTTTAAAATCAGAAACATAAATACCTATATTTGGTAAATCATAATGCCTATTACGGGCACTTTTCGGGAAAAGTTTGTTGGAAAAATATTTCTATTTGTCTTGTGGCTTGTTTCGATAATTGGAGTCGATATAGGCACATTTTTTGTGGTAATTTTTAAAATTAACTAGTACAGCAATAAATGATACAAACAAGTCAAATAGTCATAAGCGTTTAAAAATATATAAATCTGTTTTGATTTATTTACATAAAATAAAAATAACATACAGATACTTATTGATATATTTAATTAAAATTATACGTCTATCCTTAAAAACTATCGTTACGCTTTTAGAAATAAATTTATTTAAACTCCAAGAAAATAAGAGCTTTTTTTAACACCAGCAGTCTATAAAATGGAATTTAAAATGTCTTTGCTATAAGTTCCCAGTGATCACCCTATTTTTTATTAAGTGGATGCATTTGAAAATACAATTTAGCAATGACATTTCTGAATTTAAAATTTAAGAGAAATAAAATTACCGTTTTTAAAAATGTTTGTTTGTATCTGGTCACTTCAAAAAGATTTTACTGTCCAATGGACCGGAGATAGAATGGAAATGCATTTCAATATTCGTTTTAATGCGTTGGAGTTCATTTCTAATATCATTTCATCAATTCTAATAAATACATTAAGGTCACGAAAGCAACAATTTTAGAAATACCGTTACATTTACGTTACATTTATTTTTTTAGGAAAATAATTCGCTATAATTTTCTTAATTCAAACTGTGCTTTTTATAACAATTTCAATCAAGTTTCGTATTGTAAGTAGTAAATGTTATAAGATGGTACAATAATTATGAAATTTAATTTCCATGTTTTCCATAAAGATATCTAGAGACGAAGTCTAATCAAGTCAAATCAAGTCTAGTCTAGTCTAGTCTATAGCTAAATGTTTTTATTAGGAGATAGAAAATAAAATCTAAAGGATTTTGGTGAACAACAATAAAAAAAAAAAAAAAATTAAGTGATATTTGACTTGTAATTCAAAATACAGCGTATTTGAGTTACACTATAATTTATTAAATTATTTTAATAAATTGAATTTGTAGTAAAATAATTATTATTATTTTTTTTAGTAAGTGGTAGTTAACACGTTTTTACATAATACGTTAGTTAAGTAACTTGTTTTTTACTTTTAATCGACACTTTAAACTTCACAGCTATAACAAATATAACTGTGAAGATCTATAAAAACAAAACAACAAAAACTTATGCAATAAATTGTTGTATAAATCTAATGTTCTTTATATTTTTTTTTGTATTTTACAAATTTATATTTATTAGAATAAGCGTACCATGTTTAATACTTTCACAAATAATCTTAAATATTTTATTTAAGCTAAATTGACAAATAAATATTCCCTGGATATATTATTTTTGAGAGACATTGCGACATAAAAATATTTTAGAACTGGAAAGTCTTAGTCTAAAAGATAAAAATAGCGTTATTTTCTTCAAGTCAAAATAATATAAATCGTAAGAATATGAATTTAAAGACGATGAAACTAGTAATACACTCAGTGATCTGAAACTTAGACACTTGGAATGCTTTAGATTTTTCTCTCGGATTTCGTTTAGTAAACCGTCCATCTATAAAGATTATGGTGCGGTCTCAAGATGGTATATCTCGAGATCTCCAGAATTTAAGATAAGGGATGAAAATTCAATTAAAAATGTTGAAGCTAATAATCGGCTTATAAAAACATTTTGAAGATTCAGAATTCAATCAATCTGGTTGCTAATAAAAGATTTAGTTGAGACGTCCGGAAAACGACGAATACTTATATTGTGCTAAATGCATAGAGATGTAATGATAACTAAGTTAGCAAGGTGACCAGGACAGACTCCCAGAGATCAATCTATCTCATGACAATTGCTAAGGTGTGACATTAGCCGTTACCGACCTTCTTCCCCTTGGCTGCTGGGAATAAAATAATTATAGTGACATAAGTGACAGTTAAATACTCTTCATCCAAAAAATACACTAATTTGTTTCTTCATATTAAACTTTTGAATTTTCAAAGAACCTTTGTCTTAACTTCAATACAAAAAGTTTTATTGGAAATCGTTGTGTAAATAGATTATATAGAATTTCAGTGGCTTTAAGATTAAAAAATATATGTTATTTGAATTCGGAAGCAAACTTTAACTGCTTTTAGTTATAATATGACCTGATATCTAAATATACTGTAATATATAAACTTTTTGGTAGCAAAATAGAATAGTAACAAAGGTTAAGTGAGAGCAATGTTTATTATTAATTGTAAATTCTAGTCTAAATCTCCACAACAAGAGTTCTTGTCAACGGTTAATGAGAGACAAGCATTTCCAAGAACCTTTAGTATTGAATAAAGAGTCCTCAGAGACGAAAGCCTTGTGTTTGTTTTAAATTTCTTATTTACATAAATTGTACTTAAATTCTCGACTAGTTTAAAGATTCCTTGTTCTTTAAAACTTTTTTGAATAGTTTATTTATAATATGTCGAATTGGAACTCTAAAAAAACAACATTTTTAAGCTCTTATATGCTATAGCTAAATGTTATAATGTAACAACGTACTGGTGCCATGTTCACGGTTTATATTATTCACAAATATCATCAAAATCTGTCCAGTAGTTTTTATATTGTGGTTATATTTTAAATCAGTTCTCGTTATTTTATTTCATTTTTTATTACAGTAGGCCTATACCATGGATAGATATAAGCAGTAATGATAGGACATGTGATTTGTTTCTCATATTTCCCGTGTCAGCTGGCAGTTATTTTACGCCACGCGATACGGGCAGGGATAGCTAGTAAGCTACAATCACATTTTAAATCCATCCTGTAGTTTCTGCGGGATGCGCGAACAAACAAACCAACATGTTAAAATATATAATGTATTGTATTGAGATCTTTACCAAAGATTAAACATGTACCAATATTACGAGAATATGTAATTAATGTCTTGTATAGTTACTATTTTATTATATAAATAAATAGAATTTTGACATTGATCGAATTTGCACTTAACGGTTATAGATCTATTCTTATTCTATATCTGAGGTTATGTAGCACTAGACCATCTGTACAATTCGACATCAAATATTACACCCTTTTTGTTAAATACGCAATAACAAACATTTCAGATACGCTTCCTTGAGTCACTGCCTCATTTGGAAAAAGTAATTTAACTAACCTAAAAAGAAACGTTAAAAAAAACTCAATAATTAAAACACAATTCAGAAGTAATATTTTGTGTACAGCGTGTTCATTTAACCAAAATAATACACATAACTTTTACACTGGCTATACTGGTCTTTGAGTTGACGTCCTGGGTATAATTTTCGGATAATAATAAATATTTTTATTTATTGATAAGAAATTAATTGAGAGAAAATGTATCATATCTTAGAAGACATTTTCTGAATTTACACGACTTTCAAATCGAATGCTTGTATAAACTTTTCTTACATTCGCTAAAGCAAGAAAAATATTTGATACTAATAAAAAATATATAGACGAAACCAAGAATACACACACGTTAATTTACTTATTTTCTTCTTACATATGTTAAGAATATTAATAGATATGTATAAAAACAAAAATAGCCTAAAGTCTTTAAATAATATTATGAAAAATCCCGCTTTTACTTACCGTATAATGAAAGCCCAAATGAAAAGGTTTGCTATAAATTGTCTTTGCAGTTCAAAACATGCGGTGTCGAAGTTGCTCCTTTATTAAAGTACTATCCCCTATTGTAAATACGAAACTTTGCTAAGTTACCAAAGAGATGTAGCCGTCCTAAAATACATTCTCAAAAGAGATTTAGTTAGTAAACATTCAAATACGGTCAAGTTGGGGATTGCTAAGTTTTCAATTTAAGAGCTTTTATTTAAATATAAATAGTATTTATGTTTCAATACATTCAATATTGTTGTGATGTTTGTAGTTACATTAAAGACATTGTATAATTTTTATTAATATAAATGTATTAGATAGCCTTACGTATTTATTGATATTCCATATTAAGAGCATTTTTATTTTATTACTCTTAATTTTAGGTTTTATTTTTATGTTTTACTTGTTCTCTAATAAAATATTACCCACAGAACTAAATAATTGAAATTGCAAAGTGAAATCTCCGGAGTACAGTAGCCGTTGAAATATTAAGGACTGCAACTTTGTTGAAACATAACTCACCAGGATTAAATTCTTTCAAGAGTTTCAGTTAATTAAATTCTTTAACAGTAAAAAATAAAGTACTCTAGCTTTGCAGTTTCAAATTTAGTACCTGGTTGTTACTTTTGGGGATGATATATGCGGGAAAATGAATTTCGAAGAGTAAGATGCATGTATTTTGTTCTTTAGGAGTAGGTAAGAAGAAAAGATACAAAAAAAGAAAGAAAGTGGGCATTTGGGAAAGGACACCGAAATTTTATTAATAATAATTGCGCTTTAAATGCATATTTATAAAAGTCAAGAAAGTGTTAAAAGCTAACAGTACTAAAAAGTAGAAAAATGTCAACAATATAAGTTTCAGATAAGCTAAATCTGACTTATTGTCTTTAACTTCGTCAACTAAAACTGACACGTTCAAATATGCTGTTAATAGTTTTGTCCAACTGGCTCGTAATATGAGCTTATTGCAGAGTGCGGCCATATGTTATTTGTTAGTTGCATTTATAGTATTCTATGAAGTTATTTTATACACTGTACATAAAATGGGAGATGAAATGAAAACACTATACATATTTTATAAAAATAATTACTACGTTATAATGATTATACAGCGGTTTAAGAAATCTTATTTAAGGATGTAAAATGTTTATTTTTTACAGTACCAAACCAACAAGACTTATAAATTGAGGAAGACATCTGATTAACTAGCTTCCAGGTCTTGAGAAGAAATTAGTTTACTAGCATTAACTGAATTGTAATTTTTTTTTATTATTTTCCCAAACAACCTAGGAGTTTCTTCTATTATCATAATCAAGACTCAAAAGTAATATCGTTATGGATTTTTACAGGATACATTTTAAAACAAATTCCGTCACAACGACATTTTGATTGTATTGCAACGGATTCGTTGATATCAAACTCATTGATTCTTTTCATTTGCGAATTCGATATCAGTTTTTCTCTTGACGTAATAGCGTCTTTTAAGTCGATGAACATCGACTGCAAAACGAACAAGTACGACTCATTGTGACGTTCATTCGTGTGTACAGTGACATTTAACAACTATCCTGCCCTTAATAGAATAACCCAGATTGGTGGATCTTGAATATTACACATGTATAAAAGTTGATAATATATTATTAATAGCACATTGTAACTAGTCATAAATATGTTTATGCTGAGAAAAAAAAATACGAGTTCAAATATATGTTAATTTATCGAAAGAATTTTAATTTTTAATGAACTCCTTGTTGGTGTTATACAATGTAACTCTTATTCAGTGAGCCTGTAATTTTACATCAAAGTTACCTTATTGCGTTATCACGTAAGATTATCGTCCGTAAACCGACTTTACAGACATCGTCTAACTCCCCAAAACTCTCGAATAACTAAATAATTTAAATTGTTCAAATTCGTCTTAAGTTGTAATTTTCTCCAAAACTTGGCACTTTGACATAGTCTTATTAAAAATATATTAAAAAAGATTAATTAAAAAACCTTATAATGATATCATTATTTGGAAATATTTAAATTATTTAGAAATGTGTTCTTTACGTTTTGATTGACATATTTATATTATAATTTCTTTACTTCTCACTCACCTTTAATTCAATGATAGTTGACAGTAGTCAATAGTAGTTGACTAAGATATTTTAATAAAATGAAATAGATATATTTCTTCAATGATAAAACACTATAATCTTTCAAGATTCGTTTAATATTAGTGTCATAATTATATTAGATGAATATAATAGTTTTTCTAGATTATTGAGAGAAATTTACACACACAGCTATAACTTACGGATCGTAGCCTTATCTATTTTATATAATTGTCGTACTGTAAACCATAGAATGAGCAATTGGCAATAAGGTTTTTGACGTTTCTTTATTTCAATGTTTTAAAGTTTTCATCTCCAGTTTTGGGGGTTGATATGGACCATGGCTTCCATCAAAGCACTCGTATCACTGCGACAATTAAATTCTAATTAGAAACCCATCTCTAATTTAAATATATATAGAATGATAAATAAACCGATATAGCCAGGGGGGCAGGGCAGAACCCGCGACCTCTGGGAAACGGTCCCGTCGCTCTACCAATTGAGCTACCGTATCGTTGTAGAGTCAGTGAATTAAGCATTCTATACATATTCATCGTTAACTAGATGGTGTTTAAGTAGACGGGAATTAAAGTAAGCTTAACATGGCTATACATATTTATAGATATTTTTACATTGCTTACTATTTTCGAAAGAAGCTTTTCTTTACTACTGTCATTAAGTAAAATCTTTCAGAGAATGTTACATTTCAATTGAAATTGAATCATACATAATAAACAGTTTTGTTACATGAATTGTAGGTTGACCACTGACCAGCGGTCCATCTGTTCTAGGTTAGTTTGAAATTTTGGTAGATTGAAAAAAAATTATAATGTTAAATAAACTGGTTACTATTGAAGTATCGATAGGATCTAGAATCAATACTTGTAGGATATAGGATATTTATTTTATTTTAGAACTCACAGAGCTGTGGTTAATAAAGTTGATTGTTTATTCATCAACGTCTCAATAAATCCATCTTACATGAAGTCTTGACTAACTTAACTCTAAGTACAAGTCTTTTCTTTTTCTATTTCACCGCGCTCGCACTGGCCTTTACTTATCTAAAATATACTTAAAAATAATACATAGAACACGTTTTCTTCCCACACACTCTTACTATTCTAAACGTTTTACAAAAACCTTTGCAGATTTTAGTCCGCATTTGTACACAGCACATCCAAAATGCACGAACTCTACTTCAGTAATAAAAGTGAAACTTTAGAAATAAAATGCACAAAATGAACTTAATTTTTTATTATTTTATGACTCTACACAACTATATAAGATAATTAAGAAATATAATACCAATTGTATTTACTAATCGACTAATTAGCATAGGTTTTTTCAAGAATATTTTTATTTAAATGAGACAACTATTTAGACTATATATTAATTGTCTTATTTTGTTTTCGTACTTGGTTAATTTCAACAATATAAATTATAAATGATATAAAATAACCCACCAACAATATAGAGAAGTGTATCCTGAAGTCTTGTAATTTAAATGGATGAAATTCAGTTATAACTGCAAACTGGTGATAAGTATCCTCAGTGTGTTTTAACAATAAACCTGATTCGAAATGATAAAATGCGTACCTTTGAAATTTATCAAGTAAAGGAAATCCTCTATTGACGAAAATTGAGAAAGTAATATCGCCTGTGCCATAAAGCCACCTGTCCAATTTGGGATGACCGAGATCATCAAGATATTTATACTCTCTCTTATAATAAGTGGGTTCACTGACAAGAGTATATAGTTCGTCGTTTTCTATAACTGCTTCTAAGGCAGTTTCTTCATGTAGACATTCATCGTCCAATCGAGAAGACAGTGTTAAATTGAATGAATATTTAAACCAAGCTTGAATTCTAAAACTTATACAAGGTTTCAATGAAAACGAAAATAATTTATCTGGCTTCACAATCAGCCCTTTCTTATCGGGAGCCGTAAGCAATCCGAAGAATGCTGTGTTGTAAAAGCTTATAATAAAAAATGTAAACCAAATCCATGTAATCATGACAATTCTCAGTTCTCGTATTTTTATCAAATGTTGATCGGAGTAGCTGTTAAGATATCCCCATATTTTAAAGGCTAGGTATGATTTATTCACCATACCAACCGACAATTTGTAAATTATAATACAAGTACAGACAACAGCACCATAAGATACAAGTATTAATGCCCATGTAGTAGTTTCGAACACTTGATATACTTTTCTCCAATTTTCTACTTCCAATAGAGATGTATACACATTAAAATTAGCATAAGAGTAACCCCAAACAAAATCGTAGCATTCCGTTTTTTTTCCCATCAATACATAGCCACGGATACCTATACCCAATGAATAGTTAACTAAATATCTTAAATCACTAGTAATACAAGTATTATCAATCGAAAATTGAAATACGTTTTGCCGTTTTCGTTCAATATATTGTAAATTGTAGTTTTCAATTTCAGCAATATTATTTAGCATGTACTGTTCTATTCCTGTTAAATCGTTTTCATGATGATGGACATATTTACGATGGACATCAGACTTGAAAATTACATTCGGTGGGCTTTCTACAGCGAATACAGTGATAGGACAGTCGCGAACCTGATTTTCAATTTCATTTTTTAGTATTTCTTTCTTTTTTATTTCTTTACAAGCATATGTTTTAACAACTTCCTTGTTAACACGTCCACAACTATTGTTTAGAAAAGGGTTGTAAGTGTATACATGTATTTCATCTGTTGGTACTGAAGGTATAATATGTACATCGTAGATGTTCAATTTAGATAAAACTGTAAACACTTCCAAATATTCTTCATTTTTTAAATGTAAAATAATAAAGAACTTAGCTGTTGGAGTCCACGCAAAATCTTTTGATAGCTTATCAAAAACCTCAGCACACTCCGTTATATTATTTACTAAAATGATATAGGCTTTTGATCTTAGTAGCCATTTTTGTGATTCAGAGGATCTTACAATGAAATTATAGCAATCATTGCCATTCAACTGTTGTATGAGACGGTCTCCATGGTTACTTCGATGTATTAATGTAAAAATGCTTCCACAGGGAACTTCTTGACTTATTATGCCCTTCATGCAATCAAGTTGGGAATCATTGAAATATAACTTTAAAATCTTCCCTCTTAATATGTTGTTCAAGCCTAATGGACTGGTCGTTACAGACTTTCCATAAAATATTATAAGGATAACGATGTATATATTCGAAGATTTCATTATCTCTTACTGACTTCTTAGATGCTTTATGACTTCCACTAGATGAAAAATAGATTAATGCTCTTATGGACGCGAATACTCTTCAGTTTCTGTCACATTTTTAGAATTCACGTTACGTGTATGATGAATAACTTAGCATTTTAAGAATAGTTATTATTTGATGGTAAAGATATCTTGAATTTCCATTAGTCATCTTATATATTATTTTCTGAACTTGATGGCTTTTTAATAATATATATTTACTAATAATACATGTGTTATATGATTGACATGATTTGGAGCTTGTATTCAAATATTTCGCTTAACGATATCCAGATGGTCTGTGTTACATGACATATAAAGGTAAGAAACAAGAAACACTACAATTTACACCACCGTTTGCATAAAAGCAGATATCTGAAGAGACTCTTTTTCTTTTTTGATGACCTACACCTACCTACCTTCCTCTGCGTGCTTTATCATTTAATTTTATAATTTATTCATTACGTTTTTTACTATTTGTGGCAGTTATAATAAAGAACATAATACATTTTTATAGTAATTTTACGATAGCTGTTTGGAATCAACTTGAATAATTATTATTACATTATCAACAATTATAAGAGTTAAGCTTTCTGGATGATTTTAATTCTTAAAGATTTATTTATTACTTTTCACTACTTGGTAAAATGTATAAAGACATATGGTTTTGGAAGTAGCTGAGGCATGCCTGCTTAAATTATATATTCTCTTTTAAATATAATAAGTTTACGGTAATTAATAAAAGCTATCTCAAAACATACATATATAAGCATACATACATACATATATAATACATATATAAGCGACATTAAATCTACATATTTAATAATATGTAGATTTAATGTCGCTTAAAATATGTAGATTTAATGTCGCTTAATTAATAAAAATATATTGATTCAGAAATGTATAACGTGTACTTTTTTTTTATTAAATATTAAATAAGATATACTCCAATTTAGAATACAAAAATTTACACTAGAAAAAAACTCCTAATAGTAAGTGTTATTACAGGAACAGTGAGCGACGCGCTTTGTTTGTGTCAAACGCTGCACAGTGATCCTTTGTGTGGTTTAAAATTAACAAAGTGACAAAAAACTGTTTATAAGTCTGGTCTGTTATAGGTCTCTATATGCAGATATATTTAGCACTGTGGTGAGCTTAAACTGTAAATATGGTATACTGTACATCACCGTAGACTCTAACAATTTTTATAAACAGTAGTATTTTCTTTTTCGTCTATTTTATGTTAAATTTTTCCTTTTGCGACAACATATCTCCCATCACAGATGATATAAAAATAAAGGAATCGGAATCAAATTTTGTTTAAGTATTGCTATAAATTCAGAGATGAAACCGTTATGTATGCAATATATGAAAAAGAAATGTATACAATAGAGGAATCGTCACTCTTTCATAGCTAACACTCCACCAAACCATCACTGAAGTCGGATAATGTCCACGTTGCACTCTGTCGACTAACTGGGAAGCTTCCTTAGAGCTTTGAGCATAAATACGGTCATTTTGTTTGTTAAAATGTTTGTCTCATCCGTAAACAAAATTTTTCTGTGAATTCTTCTCCCTTTTGCGTACCGCTTCAGTAGTTGTTTCGATTTTACTACCCTATTCAACAAACATTTTACTAATACCAAGTGTATGGAGAGTTTTAAAAATTGTATTTGGCTCCATACCTACTTTGTGTAATGCAATCACAGTGATTCGGTTCTCTTTATCACCCCACTCCAAAATATTGTACAATGTATTGGCGCCAAAATGAGAAAACACAATGAACAATCGTATAAAAATGACAGATTCTAAATTCAAATGTAGTATTTTTTTTATTTTTAAAATAACAGTATTTATGGCCAGACTAAGTACATATATACGTCAAATTATTTCACTACCACATTACTCAGTAGACGGATTCCCATTTTTCTAAGTGGGGTTCTGAAGAGTGATCGCCATTTGCGTCTACGAGCTTCATTCTGTCACTAGTCACTACGCTATGCTGTACTATTACATTGCCAACTTAATTTGACTGAAACAAATCACATTGAAGATATATCTCAATTGAAATGAAAATCGCTTGTTTATTAACAATAGAAAACATTTCAAATTGTCGTCATTTAAATAACGGTTAAGCTTCATTAATCCTTGTAAATGAAATGACAAGTTAAATTCAGAAAATAATTTTTTGAGTGATGCTCAAATTTTTAAGTATTCATCTAAAAAATAAAAATAAAACGTTTTTAGAAAAAAAAAACATGTAATACAATGAAAACATAGAGAATAACGGTTTCACATAATACATCCTCAATATATTCGTCAATTCGAATCGGAAGTTGAAATAGAGCTCGTAAATGTCATAGGCAATAATTTGAAATCTGAATCAATACATAAATAAAATACTGGCAGTTTGTAATCCCTCTTTTTTCATTTTTTCACTATGGGATATATTTTTTTATTGAATTAATAACCAAGAGTTAACCAATTCAGGGCGAGCGAAGTAGTACGCAAAAGCTAGTTTATAATATTATTCAGGTAGATCTGGTAGATGTATGCGCTCTTGATACACATGGGCTGGATTGTGATCAATCGAGCATGCTAGCTAACGAGTTGAGTGGTTTGATCAATTACACGACATTGTACCTAACTATTGCAATGTACAGCTATTCCAGATAAATTATTAAATTGTTTTCACATTTCATAAATTTTGAATATCAGTATTTAATTCGTTTAATTATAAACAAGCTGCTGTCCAAATGTAATTTTAAGATGATTCTTTGATTTGTTTTCTCATCTCGAACTGCTATATTTTCGAATCAAATAATATTAATTTAATTTAATCCGTAAGAAGGATATTATGTCTAAGAATGGCTGTCTGAGTTAAGATCATGAAATATTTGTTTAAAAATAATAATAATAAGTTGGTTTTGTTTTGACAATTTACAATAATAAAGAAATACTTTTGTTTATAAAGAGCTAGCGTATACGTGGCTAGGATTGACTCTTTTTCTTACAGTACATAAGATTTTTATATACCATGTGCGTAAAATAAAAGGATTTACATTAAAAATGTATGTCGTTAACTTTAATTGATTTCGGTACCTTTTATGATGATTTCAGAAGAATATAATTAAAAAAATAAAAATGAAAGTCAGTTTTAAAAAAAATAGGCATAAATATAGCAATCAAATATAAAACAATGTAGGGTGGTGTTTTCACGATCAAATCGCCGACTGTCGAGTTCTCTTCACCCTGATAACTTCGCATATAAACTGTGGGAATAATAGCATCGTAAAACATATGAAGTATTATAATGGTAATAAAAGATATTTAGAAAGGAAAGATATACATTATTCCAATTTAACATCTAATATCAAATTGTACACGTATTAACCCTTCATATAAGTAGTGGTCAAAGGCAACATTTCGGTTTACCTTTTAAAGCTCTGTACCTAAATGGACCAGTCGTTATAAGACTGAGGCTGCCCTCTTCATGTAATATTATAAATACCAACATATGGGATATATAATATATTAGAGCTACCTCTTAAACTACTGCACATATTTGAATTTTGTATGTTTTACAGCTGATTTAATTGAGAATTTTCTTGGAGATCGTGGAGCTAGGTTTTAATCGTGACGAATTCAAAAAAGTATATATATCGGTTAGATATTTACAAAAAAATAATATGTAAAAAAGATAATACAAATATTCGAAAACCTAAGTATGGCACTGTACAGTGCACTAACCCAACAGCGCTATAACCCATAAACCAATCTTATTATGAGACTACACCTTCAAAAGTATCGTAAAATATATTATGTATAATAAAACGAAAACCGAGAATTTTACAGGCTACCAGATTTAATAAAATTCATGAAATTAGCTAAAGTTGTAAACCTAATTAATAAGCGGGGTTTGCTTAGTTTGTATTTTTGCTTAATAATATATATTATTTGACCGTCAAACCGTCCGTCAAACCGTCAAAAAAGAAAATCAATTTCAGTCACAACAAGCTTTTATTGTATTATTTATTACCTTTTAATTAATATAGTCACCCTTACCGTTAACATTCAAGCACTCAATTGTTCCGTCAATTGTAAATGATACAAAGTTTCAAGTTCAGTTGTTTAGTACCAACAGTTCAGTTGTTTGGTATACATTTTAGTATTCTAATAAGTTCCTAACTTCAGGGAGTACCAACTTACGAATACTATAGTTCTGACTAGATATGTCATGATTAATGGCCCTAAATGCGTCTTATCTTATTCAGGGTTGTTGGATTTTGGGAATCCGTATGTTTGTTCAAGATGAGATTTACTTTGTTTATGATAATTGATGTATTGTATTTTATGTAATCTTAAAAATTAGGTAATAATATACAAACGAATAACATACATAGATGATACGATACAATAATCAGATGTAACTAAAGATTCGATCGATAAAAGTTTGAAAGGAAAATATAATATAAGTTAAATTAACAAGATGTAATATGATGATATAAAAACTAAATTTTTGACTTCTATTTTATACTGAGATTCTATTATAAGACAACATTATATTAAATATGAATTGTAAAACCTTCATTCAGCAATGTCCATGCATTGCATGCAACACGGCATGTTTGAGCTTATAATTACGCGGGTGCTGTTCTGGCAAATTGTTAAATCAATGAGCTGTCTTTACGCTTCGTCAGTACGGTTGTATATCGTATAGATGTTTATATTACGGTTATTTTACCCCTTTACTAAAAAAGGTTTTCTTACAATATTGAGTAACCAGATCTACTTGAGTAAACTATCCTTGCTCACGCTGTATAAGTAAACACATTTCTTATTCTATACCCGTTAAAACCTGTTCCCAATTGCAACTGATTATATTGGTTTAGTTTTTGAGGAATTAAAGCATATTTTTTTTATATTTTTTATTTGGGTCATCAACAGGATATTACACCATAAAAATAAAAACTATTTCTACAAATTAACTTACGAGCATTCCTAATATATATCCCAAAACCGATTACCACAGCACGGTTACAAAAATATTATGCCACAGATATAAATATTACATAATAAACAAATAAAAAAAAAACATAGTAAACAAACTCATAATTGCATATACTATATTAGTTAGTATGTTAATATTGTTTGAACTGTTTGCTGCTAGTTAATCTCTCAAAAGTATTTATATAGCAAAATTTTAAATACAAAAAAATTTAAGATATTCTTTTTCTACTCTCTCTCTCTAATTTCTCAATAAGTTAAGCGTGTAACGTGCCCGAAGTTGCAAACTCCCGAACTCCCGAAGTTGCAAATCATAAGCCGTTACCATAGTTACGATTTATCCAGCCCTCATTATTATCATATAATCCAGAAGACGACCACTGCTGGACAAAGGTTCTCTCTTTCTCCCAAAGTTCTCCACATTCCCTTTTTTATTCTATATTTTATAATGTTAAATAGTCTATATTTTAAATAAGAATATTTCTATTTTGATCATGTAAAATAAAGATGTGAATAGAATTTTTATTATTATCTATATATGAAATAACAAACAATATGAATTTGCAAATAATTAATATAATTTAGTTATTTAGTCAAAACTAGTAAAAGTAGTAAATGAAGCTACATATATTTGTTTTTAAAATCTTTATTCAAATCTCTGCCCATTGAGCTAATAGAAAAAAATGTTTTATTTGCGCACTACAATAAAAAACAATAAGGTCGACTTCACAATATCAAATCAAAATAATAAACATACAAAATGTTTGACGGAAACTATACCACTGTTGCAGTTTATACAATTATTATAATAGCAGCGCATTAGAATAGTCTCATGTTCACACACAACTCCGTTTAATTGAACAAATCCCTCAGGAGTTAGGCAATTTGACCGATCACGTTACAACCCTGTATTTAGATGTCTACAATAGTTATTGTAATGGGCGTAGGCAAGTGCCTACGCTACAGGACGCCAC
Organism: Dircenna loreta; assembly: GCA_963555665.1. Taxonomy (NCBI): domain Eukaryota; kingdom Metazoa; phylum Arthropoda; class Insecta; order Lepidoptera; family Nymphalidae; genus Dircenna; species Dircenna loreta. The sequence continues at coordinate 9,931,261 of OY743099.1, read as the reverse complement.
GTAGGCAAGTGCCTACGCTACAGGACGCTACGTAGGCAAGTGCCTACGCTATAGTACGCTACGTAGGCAAGTGTCTCTGCATCTTGTTTTACATTTGCAAAGAATACGTAATTAAGAAATAGATCGAACATTTATTTAGCTTGTTATTTAATGTTATAGCAGGATATGAAAAGGATGTACGTGAAGACTAAGAGAAATACAAAATGACTTAAACGTATAGAAAATTATTCATTACATATAATTGGATTGTCCAACGTAACGTTAGCTGGAGTTATTATAGAAATATTATAAATTTACTATAATACACATTTCTATATATTAATCGATACAATTTTTTTCGTTTGCCAACCTATCTTTTGACCGACAAAAAAAAACTTACATCAATTAAACACTTTTTTTTCCATTGACTAATACTAATATTTGCAATAATAATATTTGCTTCTAATTAATAAATTAGACCTTGTCTTTTCAAGACCGGTAACGTATTTAATTAAGTGTCTTCAGCGATTTATTATACTTGTTTTTCCTGCTATGATAATGTTAAAAAAATCTTTTATTTCCAAATATAATTATTAAAACTATTTAACTACTATTGCTTGTACACTTTAAACGTAGCAATTACTTCAAGAATTTATGTACATGGTGTTCAAGTTTGATCTCATTATTATTTTATTATATGTATAAATAATTGTATGTGAAGTGTAGTGCTAAATAATTATCAGGAGAAATATAATATCTACATAAAATGTACAAAGTGTAATTATTCTGAAGGTTAAACTGATGCTGGATTATTTAAAATACACCCTGATTGGAATTTCTTACAACTTAGAACAAACTTTTAACTTTATTTACATCGTTAAAATTTTCCTACTATCTCTTGTTTTATATTGTTATTTATTTTGTATGTTGATTTCCAATTAATTAAAAAATATTGAAATAAAAAACATTTATTTAAGAATATTTAAGTAGTTTATAGCAGGTTAAAAGAATATATTGAACGATAATGCACTGATTTTCCCTGTTATTCTATGCTCATGACTGTCACTTTTTCCGAACTTTTTAAATTACTGATATGATTTATCCGGTCACTGGTATGTTTTTGAAGACATATACCATAATATACCGTAGCTATACGAGTCTCAAAAGCGCTAATTTCTGGATCTACTAGTAGTAATATGAACACTTATTTTTAAATTTTATAGTTCATTAAGGAAGATTATCATACAGCATACAGCGGTCTTTATAAACAGACTTTAAATATAAAAAAAAGGACAATTTTGGAAGTAGTTTCTATAAAAGTATAGCAAATGATAACGCTATTTCCTTCCAGAATTTGATTTCCAATTCTAAAATAATGTATCAAATGTAAAATGCCTTTTTGTTATTTGTAGTTCATGGTGGCGGAGACGGGACCAGCTAGTTTATTATGAAAATGTGTTGGGAAAATAGAACCTATCAAAGATGTTTGTTTGTACACAAGAGATAAAATGAAATCCTGTTATTGTGTCCGGTGAAGAGAGTATCGTACACAACATTGATGGATAGGATGGTCTCGAGTGAGATCATAGTAGACAGACGTTGGTCTTTACCGTTATTAGTTGGTCATATAAAGTTAGATAGAAGACAGATATTTTTTTTAGACAGATATATATATTTTTTTACGATATAGATTTTAAAAATAATAATAATATCTATACGGATTTATGTAGGAAAATTATTTATTAAACGTGTGTGTTCTTGGCACCTCTGTGTGATTGTAATAAATTAAAAACGGTATATACAGACTTGGTCGCTGATTCATGGTATGTTACGTAATTTTAAGACTATTTTATGAAGAATTTATACATTTATAAGAACTTATAGAACTTTATATTTATATCTGAATCAGTTTCCAATCATTTTATAGTAATAAAAAATCAATATTTTATGTTTAAAATAGAAATCACGCGTTAAAATAAATAAACATGATATGTATTAAATCTAAAATTTAAATAAAATAATCCTTAATGTCTATTTTTTCTTTAAATGTTGATTTATGCAAAAATATTCAAGAGAAAACGGGATAATTGTTACGTCCATTTTATTTTTGTTTTTATAATTACTTTTTATACAGTGTGGTTTATTGACTCATTCAAAAACTTCGTAACACTTTAGGATAAGTTCGAAATCTTTATTGTGACTCCCACATAGAGTTTACCTTTCGATACAGGTATATTATAAAACTTATTATTTTATATATAGTAGTTATTTAAATTGCCATGAACATATATAGATCTATATATTTTAAAGGAAACTTCTTTCAGTTCTTGTAGTAATCATAAAGTACTATAGTTAAAAATGCGATAAATATACGTCTTGAATCTAAAAAAGTATATTCATTTATATATTTTATAGAGCATGCTTTAAACGTCCGTTTAATTTGTAGACTCTAAAACAATACCAAAAACATATAGATCTCAGCTGAACACATTCTGAATTTAAAAAATAAATAAAATATAAATCGTCGTACACTGGAAAAGTTTGCAAACGGTAAAAAAAAAAAAATATCGGTCCAGCCGTTTCTGAGAAGGTTACTAACAAACAGGCGAATATGAAATTATAAATTTAACAAATAAACACATATAAATATAAAGATACTCGTAGGATATTTATGTTGTTTTCAGTTCTGCACAACGCAGTCTGTTGGAATGAGATACTTACAGTGATCACCCGGACCATTGTGAATAAAATGAACGAGCTGGGTGCTTGAGGATTAAAGATGGCGTCACGTCAAAATAAGTTTATTTGAGAATTCCTAAAATTATATGATACAAGTCAACAAGTACATCAGTATAAATAATTAATGTTCACGAAGTCAATATTTTTTTTGGTTGGTATTTATCCAATACATATTTAAAAAATCTAGTACTTATATAAAACATTGCATTTCACACGGTTACAAGCTTCTTGTTCGAATATGGTGACCAGTTATATAATAAAAATAAACATATTTATTATAATGTTAATATATTAATTGTTACCATTTATAATCCAGCGGCCGAAATTCGATCGAAATTTTAAGTTTTTAATTTTATGACGATTTAGGTTAACATCTATGCATAAAATTTTTAAATATTTTTTTCGTTCTATAGCGTCATGTAACAGTCAACTCTTTGCAATTATTTGATATCGGTATAATACATACTTCACATTCAGGGTCTACAAATGTTTCGTTTGTTTCATGTTTTTTGTCTTTAGTTTAATATAGTTCTTATTTCTTATATACATATACCTATAAATAAACATACAAATATCCAGATAACCAAATAAATAACCAGACGACAAATATACTATAAATTTGAAAAGTGAAAAGTTCGTGCAAAGGGGTAAAAATTTTTGTTTTTCGGAATAATATAATGATTATAACATTTTATGGTGAAATTAAGGAAGAGAGGTGAAGTTCAAATTATCTTAAGTGATAGAGTGGGAACTTGTTTAATTAGATCACCAACCAACCAAATTACTTATTTTATAAATTACCACTAATTAAATGTTGAATTATAATTCGTCGTACCCTTTCAATAACAGAGCATAATTAAAGTATTAAAAAATATGAAAATTCTAAAAAGAAGCCACAACCGTGAACTTCTGTTTGACAAACTTAATTTGTAGAGGAGATTATAATTAGTCTTTTATAAATACAAGCACTTAAGTGGTATAAATGGGTAATGGATACTATTTTATTATTATTTTAGCTAAATTTGGTTTACATTTACAGAAAAGTACTTAGTATTCTATTTATGCTTAAGGTTCAGTAGTTATGTTAGTTAGTTAGTAAAGAGAACTGTTCCATAATTCATTTGTATTTTTGTAAGGATAGACATTATCTTTCTCTATAGCATCGAAAAAATAATTACCAACTAAGCATTCATACAGAAAAAAGTAAATTGAATGTTGAAAATAAATGACTTACCTTTTAATTAATTTCAGTCTATTTTGAGTTTTCATAATGTTTTAGCTTCCTGTCTGCAAAGTTGGGATACTAAATACAATTATGTTTCAACGCAGGAACTGCAATAAAAAAAATCTTTTTATAGTGGTGAATCCTTTTTTATGTAATTTCTATAATTACATAAAAAAGTAAAACATATCAGTAAAAACTGACACGATAGAAGTAGCGAGTAAATGAATGAAAGGAAATGAAATCAACCTAAAGCACAAAAACAAACTAGTCTTCGCGATCAATCTTTGTGAATCATACGAGCCTGTCGAAAAATATTCAGCTATTCAGATTATTTCCTGTGTTCCCGGGAATGCGAATATACTAACGCATTCGGCACACACTCGGCTTGGCGAGTTAAGTTGATACGAAAGTTTGTGGCAGTGGCTTTTTATTTCTCATTAGCTGTTGAAAAGGACTCTCAAAGTGCAAACATGGTGTGTAATTTAAGTAAAATAATCACCATAGACACACTTAACTTATGTTACGAGTGTTCTGTTTTCTTATCAGAAATGTATCATGTATGATCACAGTATATTTAGATATCAGCTCATAAAAACATAATTTATTTTTTGAAGAAAAAAGGAACATGTCTTACATAAAATACAGTTACAAATTTTTTAAATGTTCTATTTAATAAAACTCATATTTAACGATTTTTTTAAAATCTTAAATATTTAAATTTGTTTTGAGAAAGCTGCTATAGCTAGCATCAGGTTAATATTGCATTATATTGTTTTTCAGTAGCTTGTAGGCAAAATTGTATTTTACAAGATTTAACGTGTATATGTAATATATCTTAACTGGGCTACAGATTGATTGAATTAATTAATTAATATTTTATACCAAACTATTATATTTATTATTAAAATAACCCAGAGAATAGGTAAAGAGAAAAAAAAGTAGAAGAGGATTTTAGGTGGGTAGGTATGAAAAGCTTTATTTATTTTATTTTATAGAATTATTTTAAAATCGTATTTTAATTTGTCTTTAGATACGACATAAAAAAATTAACTTATATATATATATATATATTTATATATATATATATATAAAATATGTTGTATTCATACTTAAAACAGAAATAATAATAAATAACATAATGAAATGTTTATATGAGTGTAATATTTTATAAAAAAAAAACAAATTCGAAGGATTGCTCTAAGCCTACGTCAACGTTATTGAGGTGAAAAATGACGGCTGAAGCTCAGGTGGCTGGGAGCTACACCGGTGAATGAAACATTACGCATGGCCTGACGGAAATATCAGATTAATATATCTCCCAGGGTATAATACATTTAACTCTTCAGATGAATATGACATATATAATAAGGTATAATATATTAGATTCTTCTAGTTAAAGTGCTTTAATCTTTACTTTTTTTATATATACATCTCTTTGAAATGTTTACTTGCTGTATATAAAAACAAAGTAATAAGGAAAATAAAGTAAGAATTAAGAAGAGAGAGTTCAGAACTCTTAATTTGTCCAATATTATCTTCCAACAGAAAAAGGATAAATGAATTGGCAAAAAATAACATATTGAAGATAACAACGATATAAATTAACTAATAAATAAATAAAAAGTATATTTTGCTCATATTTAACCTACTATTCAAGTAAAAGCTTAGCAAAACCCCAGTTTAATGTAACAAAACCATAAAAGATTTCTTAGTACGTTCCTTCAAAGTTAACTAGCATTGTTAAAAGATCAAGTGTCAAAGCTTCTTATATTTTCGTAATACAACAAACTTCAAATAGCCTTTGGAAATACGAATCTTTATAATCTAAATTTTAAAGTGAGAAATTTCTAAGACGAATAAGTCATTTATTCATTTGTTTCTATTTGTAATGTTTCTTAATTGTTGTTATTTGATTAAAAGTACTCATTTTAACAAAAGATAAATATATTTTTTCCGCTAATCCACGAATATTTCAAAAGGCATTTAATAAAAATGAAATAAATAATTAAGACAACACCGCCTAACACTAAAACTAACAAAATGCAAATACATAATTAACCTATCTTAGGAAATTAACTAAAAAATGTACAAACGGGAAAAAATATTTACCTCAAATAACAAAATGTGTAAGTACTGATATTTTCCTTATGGGTAATAAATATACGTAATGACATAAAAGCATCCAGAAAGTGTTCCGACTCAATCTACTGGAAATTATAAGACCGATTTTTGCTCATCTTGCATAGCCATCTGGTATTTAAAATTATATTCATTCTGTGAAATTACGGACTAACTTTCGTATCGTTTCGTTGCTTTATACGAGGAGTTTATATAAATAACATCTGGTGCAAGCGTTTTAAATAAGCTTTAGTTTAGTTGTTTTTTTATAACATAAAAACAATTGCAAGTTAATTTACTGTTTAAACTAAACTACTTCACAAATAATATACTGACATTCTTTAAGAACATGCGACTATTTTGAAATGGTAACTGTTAGATAATATATTCTAAGACTGAGTGCATCTATTAACTGCAATTAAGAAATATGTCCATCTGTCCGACATCTTTGTCTTAAACGATACAGAAATATGATTATTCCATCAAGAAATCTATAACAAATATTTTCTGTAGTCTTTAATAAATAAAACAAATTTGAAATAAACAAAACTATAACAGAGCTTTTAATAATAAAGCTTTAGAGCTTTTAAATTATAATAAAACGAGCCAAGTTTTAAATATAATAAAGTTTTGATTAACTGCCTCATAGTTTTTTTTTTAATTTCAACTTTTATATATTGTGTGTATTATAGAGTATATTATGTTTTTAAAATGACATTGGACAATAAATACATTTTTAATGAAATTATTTGAATGTTACCTAACATTTATTTACGTCCTAAAGTATGATATCTTATTTATTATCTTATCTTGCTTTTTTTATGTTTAATTCTTATTTGCCTTCATTTTAGAAAATAAAAAAATCTATTATACATAATAATAGGAATAATTTATGCAATCTAAGACTAGTTTTGTCCGATAAATTGTGTATTTTTTTATAAATGTAAATATTAGTATTTTTTTTTTCATAATTGAGTAAAACTAATTTATGATATTTTCGTAAACAATTGTTAAATAAAATCGTATTAACGGTTAATTTTAAGCAGAAATATGTTTTAAGCAAAATATCAAACTAATAATATTATCAAACTAAGCTCGTAAATTCTTATTCGTTGGAGATTTTACAACATATTCTAAAATTAACATTTTAACTGCAAAATTTTACGATGCTACCCTGAAAGTTAGCAAATTCATCATAAATATACAACATGATTTAAACAATGGTACGTTATTTATGTACCTTGATTAAAATATGTATCCCTTTTATAATTTGAAACGTTATCGTACAAATATGTAGTACTTTTTTATATAAATAAATTGAAATCATCAATATATATCTTGTTAAACGATATCTTATTAAAATATATTGTTAGCAGACGTGTGGTGGGGTAGCCGTTTATAAAAAAGCGGGCGAACTCATTAAAACCTCCTAAGGTTGAGGTGTACATTTTTAAAAGAAAAAAGCCTCTGTCAATTTAGGTTGTCAAATTCTTATTCCTCTGATTAAGTATAATTGTTGTTTTAAACGTCTGTATTTATTGTAAATTTGTTTGTAGTTTATCCGTTTGTATTTGTGCTATAATTCTTATATTATCGCTTATCGGCCTTTTGAAAAAAATATATATCCTTTCCCCCCCAAAAACGGGACACATAGTATGGGTACGTTTCCTTACTTCTCCACGGTTCAATATTGTGCGTGAACTCACCATTGCGCTGAAGTTTGAAATATTACGAACCAATTTTTATAGCATGTATGGAAATTATAATGTAATTAAATTACATATTATGAATTGCATTAATTTATTTACTGAAATGTTGTCTTTAAATGTGGTGTAAGTTGATAAATAAAACAAACTATTCTATTCAAATTGACCTTTACAATCTGCGTGAATGTCCTTTGTTTATGGCACTCAAAGTTATATTTCGGTCACGTTTTGGACTTCAACATGTTACTGATTTGGAAACCCAAACGTTCATATTTTGTTCTACCAATTTTTTTTTCCTATATCTATAATATTTGAAAAGAAAATATTGTATTGCTTAATGTTTAAAAAGAAAATATAAATATAATATTTTAAAAGTAATAAAGTATTTATAATATTTTATTTTTAAAAATTTTATTTTGTCTTTCCTCAACCATATATAACCATAACAAAGTAGTATTCATATTTATTCACATTTATAACTTTTACTGATATAGGGATAACCATTTATATGTAAATTATAGCACTATATGCTTTCACTTTACCTCCATACAGTGTATACACACACGTAGCGTATACACAGAGGTAGCGTATACACACACGTAGCGTATACGCACACGTAACGTATACACACACGTAGCGTTTACACACACAAAGCGGGATATAAACATCTCTGCTCTCCAAAATAACTGAGAGTATTATAAACCGCATCCCTTGGCTATTTTCCAGATCAGTACCATATGGATATCTTCAAAAAGAGCGTCTACATTCTGTTGTAAGACTTTTGATATAGCAAGAGACCGGGTGTCGCAGCGGTCATATGTCGTTAAGTGATATACTGGCTTTATAGAACATTCTTAATAAAAAAAAAGCGAGCAACGTACCGTTACCTGCCGTGATTAATTAAGAATTCATATTTTATTTATACATTATTTCATATGTTTCTTGTAATTTTTGAAACTTTTAATTGTGTTTTTCATAAAAAGGTGTTAGTTTCTTTACGAGGGATACTTCTGCCGCCGGTTTTAGCTTAATAAAATAATTTACACAAAGTAAACATAAGGATAAATAGTTTTTTATATAGATTACTTTGCACAATGTTGATTTTTGTATCGTACTTAATAAATAAAATAATTAAAAATGTATAAAAGTTATATGCCATTCAAAACAAATTCCAGAATTTTATGATAAACTAGCTTTCCGCTTCCGGCTTTGTCCGCTTGTTTTTTTTTATTTTTTTAAATGCCTTAAATTTTCAGGTCGCTGACTTTTTGCGTTTATTAGTTTCGGCGGTTCGTTGTCTGTCAGTCTGTCAGTAGCGGAAGAGTTTTATATATATAAATTATTATACGCCTTCCAGTGCTAGTTATGACACCGTCTGCCTTTGTCCGTATTTTTAATTAGAGAATATGCTTTTGTTGATTAGTAGCCTCGCATTATTTTAGAATTAATACAATTTTAAAAGTTTTAAATAAGCATAGAATTAAAAATGAAGCGATACGGTAAAAAGTTTTCCTTTTAGGCTCTTTCTATTATATTCTTTTAATTTACCTTACATTACATATTTTCCATCACATTTATATAAACTTAATTGCTCTTTTTACTTTTGTTATATTTTTCTTATATATTAGCCTATCAAGATTTATTTTCATTGAGTTTTTTTTTAATATTATATTAAAATGATATATCGTGCGGAGCCTAAAAGGTTTATTTTTATTTTATTTAGTTTATATTGTAAATCAATGTAATGCAATCTAGTACACAGACAAAGTCTTCTCTTACTCCTGACAGATGCCTCCAGAGACAAAGATTCCATTGATTCCATTATGGGAAAGCCCTTGGCCCATTATTCATTTTTTCCCGAACTTGACCCGCTTTTACGAAATATATACCAAGAATTCTGCTGAGGTACTGTGAGTAATTATAAGTTATTGCCTTAAATATATGCTTTCTTATTCTCATTATAAAAAACTAAATTAAAATGATTCAAAATTTAAAATATTTACTTTTTATCAATATTTGAATTTACTCCACACAATTTTACTCCTCTGTGAATATCTCTTAATATCCATCATAAACAATTAAATTAAATTTTATAATGTTGTAGTATTATTATTTTTATCAGTTGATCTATACTTTATTTACAAAGTTATATGTCAAACCTCGCGAATGCCTCATACACATAACTTTTTAAGCAATCAAAGCTTTGAAAGAGTAAATAATATACAAAAAGAAAATAAATATACGATAGACAAAAGTTCCAGAAATTGGCATTATTACGCCAACCCTTAACTATCGGACAAAGGGCATATAAATTGCATATAATTGAATATATTTTATTTATAAATCAGTAGAAGATACTTTTACAAATTTGAGAAAGAGCGTAATTTTTTTACGAGAGATGTGGGCGATTTTTCAGGCTATGTTCTTCAGCGCTTATAATACGTTCCTTTTTTGAGTACCTATAAGTATTCTACAATAATTATTTTAGATCGGTTTATTCATATAAAAAAAAAACTGTTTTCATATTAATGCATGAATTTTATTTTTTGTGGAAATTTGACCGATTTTAATATCGAGGTGTCGATTTCTTAAACGCTAGTAATTAAATTTTCAGTCATTATTCAGTCAAGCGACCATGTACTTGATCAAATCAACTAGAGCTGTCTATCTATCTATCATAGGTTAAACGGAACGGCCGCTTCAGTTGCTAAGTCAGAGATCAACATTAGAAAATAATTCAATTTAAGTAGAGAATTAGTTGCGACTTTATTCTTACAACTTATTTCAGGACGTTTCTTCCGCTAAGGCTTTTGATATAAAACTTAATAATATGACAAGCAAATAATTTCGTTAGCAGTAACATGTTTTGAAGTAATAATAAAGAACTTTGAATGTTATATAACATACTACACTTTTTTTTTTCTTTTTTTTTTTTTGTTAAAAATATACCAATATAAGATTAGCATCGTAGAAATACTCATAAAAAATATATTTCGAGTTTATTGTAATAACAAAGATAGTTTAAACACAAAGATTTTTCTTTTAAGGTCGATAAAAAGTTTAGATGAATATATAAAAGCTTTTATACTTTCCATAAAGATATATTTCAATGTAGGAACATACCCTAGTTTGTTTTGACATTACCTGACTTTTACAGTGAATTATTTATAATGTAAAATGTTATACGAGTTTTTATCTACGTTATTGATTAATACAAGTCATAAAATAGACTCAAAAAATAAAGAGAGCGCGGCAAGCAACTTGAATATTAAAAAAATATACGTATCATAGATCTGTCAAGACATTTTTTATCGCGGACTTTGTATAAATATTCTTCACTTTGTTCAAGATTAATCACACAAAGAATTAAACAATTATAACACAAAGAATTATCTCAGAGTATGTACAAACTATTTTAGATTGTCATCGTTCAATGGTAAATTCTAAAAGTGTAAAAGTTAAAAAAAAAGAAGAATAAATCGTAGCATTTTATATTGGAAAAGTATCAGAGAATCAAACTATCAGAGAACTCAAACTTGTGCACTTGTTCTAAGAGAAATATTCCAACTTCTATTTTAACGTTAAATAGATTATAAATAATATTTCCCAATCCGTTATTCAAGAGACTTTCAAAACAATTACAGAATATAAGGAGTGTTTCCCATTTTCAGTAAGTAAGGTATTTGTAAATTAATAAAGTAAATGTTTTTGGAAAATATAAATTAATTCAATCTGCCAAAATTATTTAGGTTATTTTGTTTTTTTAGTTTATGACAATAAAATAAATAAATACTAACAATATATTAAATATCGATTTACAACTTTTTTAATTGCAAACAAATTGAGAAGCTACAAAAACTACGAAACAACAAAAAATATATTGTAATATATTTTATTTATAACTATTTTTAGTACGTTTATAATAAATACTATTTATTAATTAAAATTTAAACTATGCTTTTATTACTTTTAGAGTGAATTAATGGTCACTACTAAATATATATAATAGGTACATTAGTATATTATATTTACAGAAGAAATACACCAGAGTCCTATATTTATCTGAAAACTAGAATTATAACAGTTTTTTGTTTTATGTACGAGAATGACGGTGCAGCCTTTGTCACAAACAAAGCTTGTCACTCACTTTATTTGTAATAACACTGTTACTGCTAGGTGTTTTTTTACGAGTGTGTGTTTTTTTGTTTTATTTATATAGCTGTATATCTGCGCTCTGAGTTAAAAACATGTGCATTTAGAACAGGCATGATGCCGTTCCGTTCCTCTACCAATTGAGCTACGTTGTCTTTACTGTTGCCACTCTCGGGAGTCCATATTGATGATTTTTTTAATATATTAATTTCAAAATGAATCAAGCTTAGCATGGCTGGTCTAAATACTTATATTAGTTTGTATCTAAAAATCATAGCTAGTAAGGCTTGACATTTTTTAAATAGTCTCATCTCGGCACTGCAGATACTTTTAATACAAGAAGTAATGTGTTGTCATCTTATTATCTAAATAAAAATATTTATTTTATGTTTAAGAGTTTCGTGACAGTTGTGGATAAATTCAAGTGTTGTGTTCAAGTAATAATATCAAATTGAAATATGTCGAACTTTATATACGGCTATTATAATTAAATTGTTTTTAAATAATAAATACTATAGAATCAGAATTATCTTCAAGGCATAAAAACACTGAAAATTATACTTTTAAAAAGGTTTATTAAAACGACTGCCTCTTCATCTAAGTTGTTATCTGGTCAGGTGTCGAGATCAGTCTCCGATCCAGTATTAAAATCGTCTGAGACTGAATCTGGTTTAATTTTGCATTTCAAAAAGAGAAGCCTCTTTTAAAACAGAAACATCGTAATGTCATTTAGTATCTGCCGAAAAAAATATCTAAATACTAATTATTTAAATATTAAAATTATTATGAACTTCAAAATTCAAATATTCCGTTATATCATTATGAGTTTTTAATGAAAATAAAAACAATAATTATGATTATATTTTTAACTGTGACGCGTTATAAATAATAAACTATATATAAACATACATTTGTATTATAACTGTACTATTTGCTACCAGCAATTTTTTTAGACGACATTTTGTGGGCTATAATAAATCAACATGAATGTTTGAAAATATCTATAAACATGAATAGCTATGTTTACTTATTTAAGTTGTAAATAAAGTGAGAAAAATAAACCGATACGAGCAAAACATTCAAACTCGTGATCTCTGCAAAAACGTCCATCCGTTCGTTTTTTAAAGAGGTTTGTTTTTACTATCCAGCTGCGTAGCGATTGAATCCGAAGACAAAAACTAGCCAGTATTATGTGACGTAACGCTACGTTAAGTATAAACATTTTTTAATTTTGATTTTGTTTTAGATCTGAAAGAAGATTCTATATGTAATTTATAAAAAAGAAGTTATCATCTATAACATTTTATAGTCTACGTTCGAACGTAAGTTCAATGAAAACAGTGAATATTTGAAGGTTTTCTGTATAAATTCTAAGCCGTGAAACGATATAGGGTACTTTTTATGAGACCATTAATTAACAAATAGAAACTAAACTTCATAGAGCACCTATTAATTGTAAAAGAATGAAAATAGCAATGTATTATTCAAATGTAAAATGTTCCTCTATATACAATCTGTCAAAGCAAGTAAAGATACAATAAATCAAGTTCTTTGTTTTAAAGGTAAAATATCAAAAGATATTTCTATATCACTCAATATACGAGTACAACTAATATGACCCAGATTTTTCAGACACATTCTGCATTCAACTGTACAGCAGTTATCTCTTGTTTATAACAGTTGAATATTTTCGAGACCATTCTTATTTATTTGTCTCACAATTTTTCTGAATTTTATTGTATTATATATAATAAGAAAAAGAATTAAAATAAAAAAAAATATAACATTTTCTTTATATGGCATTCATAAGTCTTAAAAATAATTTTACACTATTATAAATTAACTTATTATCCGTTTTTATAAATTTCATTTTTTTTTATTATACAACAGATTTTGATACGATTTCCTCTATAATTTAAAGATTACTCCAGACTATTTTCATGACGTAATTTACAATAAATTTTGAAGGTGGTTTTGTTATATGAAAGAATTATTTATATAATAAAATAATAACTGCTTTAATTTTATCTACCTTAAGAAAATAATATTGTGCCCATCTTTCTTGAATAAATTTCTATGATCTTAATGAAAAAAAGTACTGAAAACCATGTCATGACGGTAAAGAAAATTATGCTAATATCCGTTTGTTATCTTTAGTAAGTATCTAGAATATATAACAATAGCCTTTCTTTCCTAGCAAGGCTATTTGTTATATAATAACTTTGTTTCAGAATATAGTATACAAATTATGAGCTATACCTATGTATTTTATATATTAAAATCATTGTATTTTTTTTACTTTAAATATAAATTATTATTACACTTATGTATTAATTCATGACTTTTTTATGAAGTTTTTTTTTAATGCCCAAACATCCAAACCAAAAATGAAAGTTGTAACATTTTTATTTAAGTGATTTTTAATCTTATTAATAAATATCTCACTGAAGCTCAATTCTGTCTTATATTGTTAAGACTAAAATATAATAAGGTAAATATTAAGTTACGCAACAATTTTGCTATATTTTATTTTTGCGGTTAATGCCCTTTAATACATAATGAGAGTTATTTTTTGTTTGCATTTAGTCCAATTCAGTACAACTTTATATTAATAGACTGGTAAATAATCAATGTTGTGTAATAATAGTTATTTATGTTTATTATTGCTTTATTTATACAAATATTATTAATTCGAAGAGAATTGGGACAATCGTTCACTCATTTCCAAATCACTTGTTACAAAAAGTAATATTTAAAATAATAGTATATAAAATAACAGCTTCAGTGTATTTTAGTTTAGTAATTTACATTTGGTAAAGATGATTCCATGTTTCCATTTTAATCAAAGGCACTTATCCTTGGTATGCCAAGTTAATTCAGAGCTTGCGACGGACGCCATTAATTGTCAATCTGAAACTAATCTCAACCACAAGATTACAACTCAGATAGATTGGCAGTAGTTTTAATGCTATGTTTTGTAAATATTGTAGAAATTGTCTTACAAAAAATTTATATTTGCATTGAACTAATTATTTTTATAATTGTTTGATTATATGAATTTAAGTGGTTGCTCAAAATAAGAAAGATATATATCACTATGTATTATAACACTCGTAACATTTTTTCAAATATTATTTTTTTATTTCTCTATAAAGTTTTCAATTTTGTAATATAAAAACCCAAAACAGCACTAAAGCCTTTAGGTAAAATTTGATCCTTACTTCATAAATCTTACTTAAGATAATGATGAATGAGAATGATTAATGATCTCGCCATAATGTTCCTCCTTTCACATCTATTGATGCGAGGGTTCAAATTCTTCAAAGAAAGCTACTTAGGTAGGTAGTACTTCTTTTAGCTGAAGGGATATATAAAGAGAATCGTGTAAGAAGCTTATTTTTTATTGCATGGTTCAATAATAATTATTTATTTACAAGTGAAACTTCTACTAATGACACTTCATCTAACTAATGAACTATTCCAAATTGCTGCTTAACAGTTCTCGTGTCTAAATCGTGTGTGTTTTTAATTAAAATTGATTTTTCGATTCGCTTATATTAAACAATATATCATTCTTATTTTGTATTGTCAAATTTATATTTTTATAAATTAGTATATTTTCAGTAAATTGTTATTAGGCTGATATTATATTTTGTGTATATACTTTAATGACATTTTTGTTTATTTAAAATTAACAAAGCTTGGAGAAACAAAGTTTGAGATATGTGTAAATAAAAAAAAATAACAAAAACAAAGTTAGGTTTGGCGGTGCAACTGGTAGAATTATAAAAAGTGTTTTTTCTGCTTATCAGATCTGCTTGACAGATCAAGTTAACTTCCGTAGGCTCTATTATATCGTAAGATGTATTAATCAAGAGTATTTTTTTATTTCAATTTATTTTAATACTACTCGTATTAGTGGTTGTCTAAATTTTATAAAAATGTTGATGAAAAATATCCCTTAACTGTAATCGACGAGTAAATACGCAGAAAAGTTATACTTATAACTCTTAATAATCGGATATTATAGTAATAGATTAATATGATACACATTCATATTTTTCAAAATGCCAAACTTTCAATATGTACTTCTTAGATTAGACAGGCTATAGTCACATAACCATACTAGTTTTAATTTAAAAAAATGTTGATTTATGATCTTTACCTTCTTATTATCTGGGGATTGAAGCGGCACCCAATGTAATACCTAGGATAAGTCAATTTACAAAAATTGCAAACATTTGTGTTAGTGTCGTTTTTTGTGGAAGTTATATTTTAATAATAATAGGACTTATAACTAATCTCATTTTCAGCCTGTGGCAAATCATTATTGTAAGGCAGTGTGAACCCCACAATTTGATGTCCATTGAATTTATTTTAATTTTAAAACGTCGTTTAAATTCTAAATGGTTCGCATGAAGATATACACTTCTATTTGCTGTAAAAAATATTTAAAAATTATGAAATTCTTTAGTAGATTTCTCAATTTGTCTAGTAATATGTTCACTTGCAGTCAGGTAAACAAATCCTCAATACTATTTGTCTATTAAAACTAAGAATTAAAATTCACCACTGAACCCATTTCCTTCCCAATATGATTACTATAAGTATATATGTAATATAATAATACTTGGTTTGAAGGACAACTAATATTATTAGAAACAGGGATATGGCGATTGTCACACAATTTTTCTGGCCAAGAAGTCAAAGCATTCTACTAATCTAATATACTTATTTTTCTAAAATATCTTTCATTTAGAATTTTTGCTCAATAAACATTTTTTTTGTGTAGTCCCATACTTTATAGTCATACATCTTAATGAAGTTTGCAGACAGGCTATGTGTAAGTCTAATAATTATATGTCAGTTTTATGTGTCTCTAACTTTAACCTTACTTTCTAATTTTACTTTATAAAAAATAGGTTTTAAAATTAAAATATTATATTATAATGGATTTGAAAAATATCTCATTGGTATTTCTATGACTGTGACTGACAATAGAGCTGAGGCTCAAAATAATTTATAATGTAGTTGTATATTATAAATTGTCTTGAACCTTTAGCTAGCTTGAAGCTCTAGTGGTGACTACGGCTACTTTCGCTCTGTTCTTGCAATCACAGATTCAGATTTCAACAAAAATGCTCTTCTTCTCCTCATTACTACTTTTATTGTCATCTGATTCTTTATGTAACTTAATGGTAATAAGTTTGTTTTAGTGTTGAGTAGTGTTTACCTAACAATTTATTTCTATATTAATAAATGTGCGATATGTGTGTGTGTGTGTGTGTGTTGACTAAAATAGGTCCAATAGAAAAAAACATATATTTCCATTATATTATTTCCAGATTTTGAAGTCTAATAGAAAAAAAATAATTCGTAAAGAGAAAAAAATAACGAATGGATGTCTTAGAGTTTTATCTCTTTGGAAATAAGATTACATAAACTCGTTTTTCCAAAGGTTGTTTTACTTAAAATTTATAACTTAAATAAAAGAAAAAACTTCGATACTTCGTCTGGTTAACTTTGGGGACAAATTAAATTATATCTTTTCTTGGCATTAATGGATGAATGAACTAATGATTTTGCCAAAACTTTACTTTGATATTAAATTAGCCATGAGGCAATTTCAATTTATTTTCATGTCATTTTCAACAATTTGTTTGAATGTATTGCCAAATTATTTGTGCGTTTTCAGTTATAAGATAATTTTGGTAAAAAAGGTGTTTCAGCCACTCTTAGTATATTTGTTTGCTACCTCTTTTTCGGGAACTTACGGAAGAATAATTCGATATTAATCTCAAATACTGATATCTTCTATCCCTTGGAGACAAGAAAAAAGAATTTTCTAAGTTAAGGCGGAAATGTGCTTTCAGTCTAAAAGGAAAAAAAAATTCATATAGAGTATTTTTCAGTGTCCCGAAAAGTATACAAATATTGTCATGTACCGAGTCAAATTGGTCAAAAATCATAATAAACGTGGTAATTGTACCACGATGGATATAATATCCAGATTGTATGGATTTTTAAGTAAGTCAGATTCAAACATGTTTGTATATTTTGGTTGAACAGTTAAATAATTATGAATGCCAGTAGATAAATATATTTAACAAATTATTGAGTTATTCTGTGTTAGTGTAAAAAATAAATAATCGTAATTCTTTATTTATGTTATTTCTGTTTTATCGTTATGGGTATTTAAATATATTAAGTCTCAGAAAACCAAATAGTTCATTTAATTGAGTTAAGTTTATCAATTACTATTCAGTTCAGGAATTAGCGGCTGTATTATGTTATTGAAGTCCATACATTAAAAAAAATAATGTTTATACATTTAATAACCATTACGTTAGCTTTCATTTTCTTTATTATTATTTAATTATCCACTCCTTTTTCAGCCAAAACCTCAATATCAGTGTCCTCGCTAGGGATTGGGAAATGCCTAGCCCTGAACGATTGAACTATGATTGAACTATCGCCCGATCTAGGCGCGGAAAACTCCAACGAAGAAACTAATTGATTTCACGCGATGGTGCACCTAAAACTGGGCAGGATACGGAGAACTCAAAATAGATTTCAAGGTCAAGGTCAAGGTCTCTACGTAATTTTCCACCCTCCAACCTTTTACCCGAGGTGAGATCCTTGGGATGACGAACTTAACATCCACCTCGGAACTCTTTTGCAGTCGCACACTCTTGGGTTCTGTTACTTTATTTAGAAAGGACAGTTTGGAAATGATCAAGTTTTGGATGGTCTCTGGTATTCATGGCGTGGTTTCACCAGGCCTCGGATTTGGCGTTTAGATCGCCGAGAATAATGATGTTCCGAGACAATAGATGTTGTGTTTTCTAGACAAACTGTAAGATTTACGCTAGGTCAATAAATGTTTAAGGGGGGAAAATTCCTTGAAGATATGTAATTAGAAACTCACTATTTTTTATAATAATAGCAGTTGCTTAAAATGTAATATAAATGTTAACGATAAATTCTCATGTAAACTGAATTGGCCGAATGGCACATAGAGCCCAGTTTAGTAAGTAAATATATTGTAGATTATATTTCGAATTGCCATCCTCTGCTTTGTACTCCCGTAATTGCAGATTAGCTATGTATTGTAGGTTGTTATTGTACTGACGGAATTGAACTTCCATTTAACAGAATAGTTTATTTATTGTGTTTGAATATGAGTTATTATTACATTATTTCATTGCTAAAACGAACATTTGTTAGATCTAAAAATATATTGTTAACACTGCTCTGATATTGCGATTACTTATTATAATGGAACTAGCTGTTGCCCGCGACTCCGTCCGCGAGAACATCACAACACAGGGTTGGTAAGAAACTCTAAATAATAATATAATATAGCCTAGATCCAACATCAAAGCTATTTCTAAATATTGGTAAAAACATTTTTAGATTTGGATAACTTACTTTGAAGATTACCCCACAAATAAACTTATAAAGTATAAACTCACAAACATACAAACTTTTTTAATATTGGTATAGACTAAAGAATAGGAGATTTCTCATAGTGAAAGTTTATATTAAAAAGGAGTGCTGAAAGCCTAAAATCTATTATAAATTCTTAATGACGTTTTTTGTTTACTTTCACACTTATTAATGTTAAGTATATATAAGTCTGATGTCTAATAGATTTTTATCTAATCCACCGATCGATTTAGTAATTTAATGCTGATTAAAAGTAAGCAAGCAACATCTTTTATTGTTATTTAAACTTCTGTTTGGTACTTTAATTTGTTGCTTCAAAAAGGCGTAAGTATGAAAGAGTTTATTTAAAATAAATCAATCTACTAACGAAAAACAATTTCGTTTCGTGTAGGCAAACATATACGATCAACGTTTTCGTTTCGTGCAGGCAAACGTAAACGATGTACGTTTTTTTTCTTGTAGGAATTCGTAAACCAACGTTTGGAACTTCAGGTCACAAACAATAGGATTTAAATTGTCTAAATTGTTAGCTTTTAATTAATTAATTTAATTGTTTGTTGAACTGTGTGCACTTTTTAAAAAGTTCCTTCTGATTTGTTTTCTAAGAGTACACGAATAATATTTGAAAAACCAATAAATTTAAAATATCAAAATTATTTTATTTAGCCATTATTTTGCGATTATACATACGTATGTGTGCATAGTCAAGCTTTGTCAATGTAGTTATGTGATTTGCTACCCATCTGTTTCGTAAACGCGTCCTTAAGTAGTTATATTACTTCGTGGTTGGTTGGTGATTAAAGGTAAAAAAGGGTTATTCTTTGAATAACAGCTCATTTATTTACATCTATACGGGGAAGGGAATACTCGATTCTTCTTATCTGTACAAACACCATTGTTCTCGAAAGTATATATAACGCATAATTCTGAAATCCGAATCAGAATATAATTTTCTTTTTTTGGATTTTTTTTCTTTACCACACAGCAAATTATAGGTTTTGAGATGCTTCACCTATCAGCCACGACAAGTCGCAAATTAGGTCGTGTTTACAACATTGGATGAACTCATAGAAGCCATTAAAACTAAAATACCACCTGTCCCCTGTTTGACGTTCCGCTAGAATGACAACGCTTACCATTCAAGATGTCATCCTGTTTCCGACGTCAAAGATCGAGAACGTCAAATGCATTTGTTACACCGCGAAATGTTGTAAACGAATATAAATATGTAAAAATATGTTGCAAACGAATATACATGTGTAAAAATATGTTGCAAACGAATATACATGTGTAAAAAAATGTTGCAAACGAATATACATGTGTAAAAGTATGTTGCAAACGAATATACATGCAACATATACTTTAGTAACGGCATCCAAGTGAGGATTTACGGTGACAGGCGATTGATCAAATATTATTAATATGGTTATTGCAATGTAATAATCATGCTATAATGTTCTCATTAGGATATTTACCACTAAAAATAATTTTTCAAAACAATTTGAAAAATTTAGTATTCATCAAACTAAATATTCTAGACATGGACAAGGTTAATCACCAACACTTACTTTATTACCTTAAAGTTCTAAAAACCTAGTATTTTTAATTTTATTATGGTTCATAACTTATCTTGAAATTAAATATAACGTTCAGGTGACCTAAAGCCAAATGTCAAGCTGCTAGTCATAAATATTTCACTTCAATCAACGTCATTATCTTTCAAAATCTGGCTTAGAAAATAAATATGAATTGATAAAGATCCTCTGTAACCTCACTTAAGCATTTTTCAATTGTAAAGATATCTTGTACAAAAGATTCCATAATCTTACTGATATTACAAATATCTGTATGCCATAAAAATACCTAGAACCCTTTTGGAAATCTTCTTTGATGATTCAAATTTTCTTCAGCTTCACTTAAGCGGACTACATTAGCAACTAAGAAAGAATATTTATCTTCACAAATTGTAGCGTATCTACTAGCGTAACTTTATTTAACCTTTGGTATTATTATTTATAAAACAGTGTGCTATTATTAATGTTATTTAAAAAAAAATGACGAATTGTTATGTTATATTTTTAACAACATTATCTTATTTGATAAACAGCCATCAAATTATAAATACTTAACTGTCAGATTGACACTGGTGGCACGAAGTTTGGTTATATCGAAATATACGATCACGGTAAATTCCACATGTTTAAATTTAAACGGGAATTAAATAAAATGCGTGGTAAAGAAACTGCCTCACTAGATCTACCTCTATAATAATATTGACTTCTATAATATCGTCTTAAAGCGTCGTTATTCCGGCAGGTTCCATTATACTCGTATAGCCTTAGAGAGGTTGAGTTCAGAATCCAATATGCCTATAGAATAGATAGGATTATTACTGAACACAAAACAGCTACCAAAATAACGTAATATTTTGTCATAATATTTTTAACGTAAGTTATTGTGAGTCAATTGTAGGAGGTAGAAATATCTTATTGCGGATTTTTTGTAGCATTATAGTAGATGAACAATTCTTAAGTAGATTATTTTACTGAATCGTTCGTTAAATTCTCACTTCAGTAAAAAATAGAAAAGAATTTGATAATAAAGATATTTTTAGAGAAATTAAGTAATATAAAGATTTATTATAGGCAAGAGATGTTTTTGTCTCATATTTCTTTTTTGCTAAACTGTATAAATGGTACGAAATTTTAATAGTTTTCGAGCAGTCATGAAACGATTGCTTGGTTGTGATTCTTTGCTTAGTTTATGATTGATAAACCATTCACAACCAAGCACTCGTTTCGTGACTGCTCGAAAATTATCAACGTTACGTAACGTCAAAACTCGTACTAGGGGTAAAGGACTTCCAAAATGACTTAAATTAATTTAATACATAAAATAGTTTTGAATATATATAATGTACATAATCCTCAATTCTAAGCAGATAAAGAGCTTGAAGTCAAGTCATTTTTTAATTTATTGACTTTAGTTTAAAAAATACGAACTACGTTTTACATGATTTTTATTTGCATTTCTGCAAAAATCATTAAAATGAGTCCTGTAATTAGACATTTCTATATTTAATAATTAATTTAAGTACCTTTTGTGGTGAAATATTTTTTTTGCTTTTTCGCGTCATAGTCCTGCCAAGTGCGAATAAAAATATGAATAAAAGATATATAAATAAAATGATCCAAAGTATTTCACAGGGAGGTAGTTACAACATGTTAGAATTGACAAAATAATTAGTCAGATATATGAGTTTGATCGTAATTGCTAGTGACTTTGGTAACTCAGACTGTGTTTAACATGTGTGTGTGCAATATGTGTGTGTGTGTTAAATATGTGTGTGAATTATAACTATATGTTCGAAACAGTCCAGAAATATCAATTAAACTTGGAAAAGGAAAAATATATTCTACTTGTAAAAAGTTTTTCCAACCCTTTCGTGTACTGTCTAAAAGGTTTATTAAGACAGGTATTAAAGGTCTCTGGTTCTAGTAGTAAGAAAGATGGATGGATTGTTATATGATCACTCTTAAACTTCCGCAAATAATTTTACGAAAAGATTTGTCTGAGACGATACTGAGACTACAGACAAAAAATACTTACATGTCTAGAATCGTATAGTTTGTAAATTTATTTTTTATGTTTTCTTCGGAAGTATGCCATCCTTATCGTGCAAACTAATGACTTTGACTGTCACTCTGAATTTACTAAGGTAGCTCTTAGGTAGCTCTTGTATAAAGTCACAATGAAATAAGTTTAAATAAGATTAAAAAAAAAGAAGAAAGTAGACATTTCATAGAGCACGGAAAATAATTAACGGTATTTGTTTTTTTCTTAAGTTTACATAATCGCTATTGAAGACAATATAAATTTTATTATTTGTACATATAACGGAGTTTTTCACTTCAATCTGCTTAAATTCGAACTATATCAAATAATGCTTTTAAGTGTATTTTAAAATCAATTTTAAAATAATGTTTGTACTAAATTTTACTAAACTGGCGCGCTTCGATATTTGTCTGCTTGTCAGTGTTATAAAACAAACCAATAACATAAATGATCGAGTTCTTTTCTCGAGCACTGTGATCTCGGCCGACACCGCCACATCAATCAATGTAATACGTCAATGTCGCTGTCCAATAGTCTTATCTAATTCGGCCATATTAACGTAACGGTGGATTTAATTAATGTCATCAGTTAAAATAGATGCATTACGGTTTAAAAGTTATTTGTAAGTGTAAGTGTAAGTAAGTGTAGTGTAAGTTACTTACACTACACTTACTACACTGCAAGTAATGTAAATATGGACCAAAGGGCCTCTTGGTTTCTTACAGAGTGCGAAGTTAAGTTATCCAAAAGCATAAATATCAATCAGAAAAACTTGCCCGTCTTAACAATCAGATTTTTCACTCCGCTCCATTTGCGCTCTTCAGCTTTGCGGAGGCGCTTACATTTATCTGAATTGTCGAATTGTCAAAAGAATGATATGAAACAGATTCACGACGGTAAGGATAGAGTTGAAATGGATTTTGTAGCATTTTTTTAATTTTATGGAAATTAATTTTATTTTCTTGATTTGTTTTTCATGTAATAAATGTAACAAAAATAATTATAGCAATGTTTGTATTATGACGTCTGATAGATTTCAATTATCTAATTATTATCTCTTAGTTTAAATTTAAAGTCAGACAAATATTTGGCTTTTAAGACAACTATTTTTTTCAGCAGGATAATAAAAAATATACTTGTCGATTGACTTGACATTATGAATTTTGAAAACTGTTTCAAATACGAAATAAGACAAAATGAATACTTCGGTAATAATTACAAATAGACCTCGAACTGGCAATATTAAGGTATATATATATACCTTAACGTAACTAATTATAACCGCTCCAAGCTTATAACGTAAAACAGAAGAGTTTCTATTCCTTGGTGGTGACTGCATTAAATTTCTCTTTAGCCTTTTTAATGCTCTAATTTTGCTTTGTCGTTGTAAAAGTGTACAAGGTATTTCAATTCAAAATTTAAATTGAAAATTATATCTAAAATAAATTATTATTTACAAATGGTTTCTAGAATGGTAATTTTTGTTATTTTTAATCATAAATAAACTTTAAAAATAATAATTGACCGACCACGTTACTCATAGTGCATACAATAAAGACAAATATGACAATGTTGTAAAAAGTAGTAAATATTTTATTTACTCTATATAAAATTTTATGTCACAAAGCTGAAATAAGCTGGCCCAATTTTATGTGAAATTGCATTCGTAAAGAATTCGTGATTACACTTTAATGGCGGAAATCAAAATGTTTACAAAGATCGGTGCAAAAGCTAAGAAGAAAGAACGGTGCAAAAGAAAGCGGTTATTTATCTTCAATATTAAAGTTATACCTAATAGCTGCTTCAGAGAAACCTGTTTTGAGCTATAACAATATAAATAAATATAATTAAATTATATTTAAATTATAATTAAATATAATAATATAATATAAATATAATTTAGGAAGTCACTTCACAGGAAAACAGGAAAAAAAAATTATCAACATAACTTAAAATGTAAACATTTTACAATAAAACGAAAAAAAGTATTAAGACAGTCAAGAATTGAAGTACAATTTTACAATAATACAAAATTGTGAACAAAATACAAGGCTTTCGTCTTTCAAGACTCTCCAGTTAAAACGAAACGTCTTTGCAAACGGTTGTTATTTCTGATCGACTCTTGTCGCGCAAAGTAGTTTGTAATTTACAACAAATATCACGTTGCTCTGGTTAAGTGTAACCTTCACTACGAGTGTTCTAACTTGCTACCTGAAAGGTGTATATAATTACAATATGTTTAGTTAGAGGCTTGTAAAAATAATTAATACTAGTCCAAACATGTTCCAAATAAAAAAAAAACATTTTTTAATTTCAAACAATTTGTGCTTTGAAAATTTTCAAATTATCAACACTAGGACGAGAACCTCCAATCTCTGGGAGTCTTTCCCGGTCACTCGGCTAACTAAACTATAAATTTGTTTTTGTTGGGACGGTGGTGACATCTATAAGGCTTCTTTCAAAAAATCCTAACCAATGTTTCTAACTTTGCAGTAAAGATTAACATTGATAAGATGTCACAACCGATATTAATATTTGAAAATACTTATGAAATAAATAAATATTATTATACCCTACCAACTATGCTATCGTTTTAAAATATCTATGTATACTTTTATATTAAAATAACAATCTTGGATGGATTTCTCTTGTATATTTGATCTGATTTGAATATAAAGCAAACCCAGTCAGTTATGTTAGACAAAATATAAACCGCACAAAATATAAATTGCAAAATTTTATATTTCGTTTTCACCAGCACATGTGTGTGAATCATGTCACGTATAAAGCTAACTGACTCTATGCTATTTTACTGTTGTTTTATTAGGACGCGTTTACAATTATTCGCGCGTTTACAATTATTCGCGCGTTTACTATTATTCGCGTTTTCAGTTAAATCAAAATTAATACTCTACAACCAATAGGTGCAATGAATAGACTTTTTCATTATAATTAGTTGCTTCTCTTATAATAAAACTGAATTATTTTGTTTTAAATAATTTTATTTGAATTATTCACTTCATTACATATATTCTGTAATGTCAAGAGGAGTTTAGGTACATTTTTTTTATCTGTTACCTTTTATTGCACACAAAGTGCACTGTTCTTTGAATATAAGGAAATATTTTAAAATACGTTATCTCCAAACGTTATTTTTTTAAATTTGTGTAACGGAATTACTTTAAGTTTTTCTCGGAGCTTGTCGAAAATTTGTATAAATTGTCGCATCTTAGATTTATTCACTTTTTTGAGTTTGAGTAACAAGTAACGAGAGCTTGTGTTTATACCTCGTATTTAAATTAAATTAAATTCAAAGATCTATATTTGTATGCTTAATAAAAATATAAGTATTCTTATGTACATATTTAAGATTTATAAAAATACAGACCAGACATCGTGAGTATTTTCGTTTTTTAAGCTTCTTTCGTAAATAATCTCTAATTTTGAGTTTTGTGTGGTAGTGTTGGGTGTCCATGATCATATATTTTAATGGAAATATTATTTAAATTATGGATGTATTTTTGAAAATATCTTGTCTTAATTTCGTGAAATAAATACATTTAATTTGAAATTTTGCCATATTATCCATACAAAATCTGGGTAAGAAAATATTGAACTTGGAACCAACACTGTTAATTAATCATTTTAGGAGGCAGTTTCTTTTTGGCGTATTAAAAATTCTACTATTTTTAAAATAATTTGAAGATTTATTAAATTTGATTATTTTCCAGTAGAAATGTAACTTTATAATTCCATTTTAATTTATTATTAATATAATATGAAATATTATAAACATAGCCTTCTATTTATAAAATAAAATATCGATACTAAAAATTAGGTAAAGGTTGAAATTTATAATTCAAGAAAGTAAAAAAAAAACATTTTAGACAAATTTAATCCACTTAAATCAGGCCGAAGAAAATATCAGAATGATAAAAGATATGTTTCTGGAATACGGATATTTGCGATATAAGTAAGATTATGAAATTTGTAACATATCAAAATAACTTTTAATGCAAATATGCTTTTGTAAGGGCACAGAAGTATATTTATTATTATCTTTTACAGCTACGCTAGCTTTTTGAAAACAAATTAAATTAACTCTTGAATTTTTCATCGGCGTGTAAAATGGCTGCTGGATTTTGACAGTTGAATGTCAAATTTAACATCATTCTAAGAAAAGGACAATCGATTTGATTTTAACTATGGCATCACTTTTCAAAGGTGTTTTTAATATATTTATTTTGAAATAGTAAAATTACTTAACAATAAGCCAATAAGTAATAACTTATTTGACTTATATGATTTACAACGATGACGTTATAAATGTCATTACACGATTTACAACGATGACGTTATAAACGTCATCGTTGTAAATCATATTAATCCAGTTTTATTAAAAAAAAAACTAAGAGATCTCGTATTGAGCAAAGCGTGTGTTTTCTTAAATGTGATCAGTTTATTAGTATTGACAATGTAAGTTGGAAAAAACAGATACTTTTATTTATTTTTCAGTATCGTTTTTTCAATTTAACTAAACATATATATATCTCGAAAACCATAAATATTAACTTTTTTTAAACTTATTGATAAATTTAAGGCCCTGTTACTTGATGTTTTTTTTTGTAATTTCCTTTCTAGTGACTTGCATTTTGATAATACAAATATTTTTCTGGAAGACTTTATGTAGATAGTATGACGACCGCACCACAAAGCTACGATGACGACAAAAAGCCTTATAATTGTTAATCGAACATTATATTTCAAGTTTTATTTTATGTGGTTTAATTATATATAAAATATATTTTATGTGGTAATATAACATTTTATAAATAAATGATGGGTTGTATTTAATGGTGAGTTACAAAAATAATCATGTAAATTATGTACTAAATTGAGATATCTTGTAAAAAAACACGTCACTTTAGTACATAAAACTCCACGTGTCAGTACTAACAACCTAGAAAGGTGATCTTTTAAAAATGCACGACCCTCGTCCCGAAGCAACGATTTGTCAAGTTATTTCACGATCCCATTACGCAGTATTAGGTTTCACATTTTTTCTAAGTGCGGTCCAGATGGATAGTCGCCATTAGAGTATGTCTGCTAACTTCATTTTGTCCCTAGGGAATCATATATTACAAGGTACACTTAGTTTAACTACATAAATAGGAATGATATTAAATTAAATAAATTAAAGAAAAATTCAATGAAGTCGATGTCCTATAGGATTGTAAAAAAAATAATTACAGAACAGTAGTCGAATCCCATACATCTACGTCTTAAAAATATACGTCTATAAATGAAAGATT
Organism: Dircenna loreta; assembly: GCA_963555665.1. Lineage (NCBI taxonomy): Eukaryota > Metazoa > Arthropoda > Insecta > Lepidoptera > Nymphalidae > Dircenna > Dircenna loreta. Next base: position 9,902,966 of record OY743099.1, on the reverse strand, counting down.
TTTTTTTTAATTAAGCATCACCTAACAAAATGATTATTGTAAGAATAATCGCTAGAAAACTCGGAAAAAAATAAATATTTTGTCTTAAATCATAGTGTAATATCTCTCTACTAAACTATATGCATTATTATTAAAAGAATGTATAGTCAAATATTTGAAATTATTGTTTATTAAAATATACTATTTGCCTAACTTATATTAGTATTAATTGAATAATGTTGGAACTCTCAAAACTACGATTATTTAATTCTAAGTCTTATAAGACTAGACACTTAAACCTAAAAGACTAGAAAATCTTTTTTTTTTTTAGTGGTTATGGGAAAACAATTACACAATATTCTTAAAAATCCTACGGAAAAAACATTTTTGCTCACTTCCCCTATGTTTGTTACCAAGAAAAAAATATGTAATACAACTTATAATTGTTATAAAAGTGAATAAAACAAATAGTTCATAAAATGTCTCTCGAAGTATTTTTTAACACTTTCGTTTCATTTATATTTTATCCTATAAACATCAATATTTAAAAAAAAAAAATCGACATTTCGCAACGATCTTATATCGAAAAAGTTCTAAGATCCATGTCGGTTATTAATTTATTCAGTCCCCACTTAAGGGACCTTCTTGTTACGTAATTAGCTAACCTAACAATATCCTATAGTGACCATATCTATTAGAAACCTTTATGTTTTAAATAAATAAGTCCATTTATTTATTACTGTTATCGCATCAAGACACAATGTAAATACAAGTAATACATATTATATTAAATAAGATTGTAAGATTGTGATGGGTGTGTATGTGTGTATGTGTTTGTGATTGTTTAGTTTAATTTTATTACAAGTATTGTTTTTATGGTATCTTATTTCTTTTTGTATGAAGTCCTACTTATTTTCCCGTCTGGTAACTACTTCTTGAATATCAGCAATAAATTTAAGCCTGTCATTATTAGTAACATTTCTTAGAAACCAACACTTTATATGATAATTTTCTTTATAAGATGTTTTTTCTCTCAAGACCAAGAATTTGCTGTATGAAAGAAAACACGCTCTAAGTAACCGTTTATGAATCAACATATTATATGAATGATAAATAGTTTATTCCCATGTGGAATATGCACATATAAAATGCTGTTAACGGAGGCAGGAATTATGCATCCCATCTTCTTTGAAGTACAAAGGTGTATACAAATAAAAGGAACGTGTGACAAGAAGAGAAAAACTCTATAGATAGAAGAATCTATATTAATCTACACATATCTTTTTGTAAGAAGAAGTTCAAATTGTTTCCCAATCTGTTATATCAGCTGAATATTCAACATTGATTTATTCAAACTTAACTTAATTTAAATATATAACTTTAATATATTTCGTAGATATAATGCTATTTTTTGATATAGTTGGTTTTTGTGTAACGTAGAACATAATTTTAGTAAAATGAACATAATAATATACTATGTGATGAAAAGGAAATATTCAGATAAAATAAACTAATTATATAGCCATTTTATATGGATAAACGCACAACATTTTATACTATATTCTGTTCCATTTTATACCATATTCTATTCGATGATTTGGTTAGGTAGGGAAAGGAGCGCAACCAGTTGAGGTGAGCGTGAATGCGCATTTTAAAGGGGCCCCTTAAACCTACACTTGGGTCGCAAGTCCCAGGGGCTGTTTGCGCTTCTCTCCCTGCAACGCGATGGGCCCGGCACCCGCACGGTGAATCCATGGAATGCTAAGAAGCTTCGTCTCGTCTCATATTTGTCTTTATTTAAAAAATAAATATAAAATAAAAGTAAAAATAAAACTTATAAATTAAATCCCTCCTGTAGAATGTACGTTGTTAAACTAAATCGTATCTGAATAATATAAATCAAAAACAGATTTATTCATCATCGAGCATTAAGCTATGACAAAAAAATGAACTGACTTTTAATTCTATTTGCAGACGACATTACTATAATAACACCTTGTGAAATTTTACATACATATAAAAATGACAAATACATTTATTTGGCACTTATTATCAAATGTTTAGATAATAATAACTATATTTTAGTTTTTCTTAAAAAGTTTTATTTAGTTCAAAATTTTTTGAGAAAAACTAAAATGATACATTTTTGTCGGCGTGTATACCAATAGTCTTAAGAGATGTTTCTTTAACTGCATTCAATAACATAATAGAATTTGATTTACGATAAGCCGATATATTGTAAGGAAAATTCATTTAATTAAAAAAAGGGTGTTTGAGTTAAGAAGTCAATAAAGAAAAAAAAGACTGCAAGCCATATACAAAAATATAGCATTAATAGATTATGTTGGGTATTTTCTATATAAACCTTACCTTGCATAATATATAAAAAATTGCTATTAGTTTTCAGACAAAGGTTTTATTTCTATAATTAATATTTCCTAGAAGTGGATTGAAGATGGCAAAGATAAAAAATATCTTAAATATATTGATATTAAAATTGCGGTTCCGATGTATCTCCCCTTGAAAACTAGTAGAAATAACGTTCCTGTATCCAACTTTTATCTTTTATATTAGTAAATGTTACTCTTACCGTCAAAATAAAATACACAGCATAGCTCTCGTAAGATATATTGTAATATCAAAGTAAATGAGATATAAAGATAATTCACAATCTATTCTGAATTTTAAAGCTTTATTCAAAGACCATTGTTTCGTTTTACGATGACATTTAGTTATTATATGACGCTGCTTTATATGATCCGCTCTTGTTCTCGGATTTTGGTAGATTAACCGTCCATTGTAATTTAATATATCACTACTGTTTTTGTTAACCAAAATATTATTCAACTTTTAATATTGTGATTAAAATTATTTTATTTTTGAAAAAACATATTACAGATCTTATATACACATAATATTTTCGTTAATTTAACGAAATATTATTTATTAATATTGACAATAATATGAAATTTTATTGAAACCTTTTCAAAACGTCATAGAACCGCCATTTTAGTTTTTTATATTTCATTGTTAGACAGAGACGAAGCTTCTTAGCATTCCATGGATTCACCGTGCGGGTGCCGGGCCCATCGCGTTGCAGGGAGAGGAGCGCAAACAGCCCCTGGGACTTGCGACCCAAGTGTAGGTTTAAGGGGCCCCTCTAAAATGCGCATTCACGCTCACCTCAACTGGTTGCGCTCCTTTCCCTACCTAACCAAATTTGGAATGAACCTACTAATGCCGCCTTTGAAGTACGTTCTAGAAATGTACTGATGATAGTTCTAGAGAGGCCGAGATCTTTAAATAGGTTATAGAGAGATTTCGCTGTTATACCTCTCGCTCCCACTTCTACCGCGTACAAATTAACTATATACCTATTCCTGGTCAGTTCGTTGGTCAGTTCGTAATACTTGTTTACTTTAATTGTGTGATCTTTGGGAATGTTAGTTTCCCACGGAACAGTAAGCAATAAATTTCATAAAAAGAACGAAATAGGTTATCGATTTTAAACATTGTGTTCAAATACTTACTCTATTTTTTTTAAACATGCTTATTTGAAGATTGATGTAATCTGCAAAGAAAAATACTTTTTTGAAAAGTTTTCAACATATTTTTTTTTATTAATATATTTTTTCAATACTTAAATGAAACTAAAGAAATATATTTTTTTTTTAAATTACATACAAGGTAAATATTTTTTGCAACTTTTAATGAGTTACTTCGAAACTTTCTATCTCGTACAACGAGACTCCACTGCGTACGTACTTTGTTTGTGTTTAATTTTTGAAACTCGTTATTTATTACAAGATTAAACATATTTATTACATGCCTTACGTATAAACTTTATAAATTTAAATATAAACTGAGTTAAAGGGTTTTTAAATTATCAATTTTCGTGTTTGCTTAGTAAAACTTTTAATAAATGTAGAATGTGAAATAAACAGACCTACAAAGTTGGGTTCCCGTAGGACCTCGTTTGGAATCCACAGTGTATGTATGTAGTGTAATCTTAAATGTACTTAAGTAAAATTTATATGACCAACATGTTTATAGATAATTTTAAATGTTGCATTTAGATTTATATTATATGTAAGTCCATATACGTAAAATATTAGTTATTTATTTAATAAAATAACTTTTATTAAATATTAGTAGTGACGAAATCTAAAAACTTTTATGAAATTTATAATTGTCTCTAAATATGCCGAACAAAAATGTTACCGATTATTATCTAAGATTAAGCAAGCTTATATATACATCGATATAAGATATTATGTTGACTTAAATTACGGTTATATATATTTTTTTTAAGACATGAGGCCAAGGCTCAACTATGCTGTACATATTTTTATGGCTACCCATTAAAAAGGTAACGGTTATGCTCGACTTTTACAAGACAGTAAATATAGACTGGTTTTTGACACCTAGGAAGTTATTAAATGAGTTTAAATTAAATTAAAAAAATGTTTGGGTAAGTTATTTTTTTTTGTACAAGTATTACCTTGAGGCGGGGTGTTGGAAGTTCTCAATGTAATACTTATAAGTTGGTCACACTTATTTATTTATTAATTGTGGCAATATTGTAACTCTCTCTGAATGTTTGTAGTAAAAGTGATAAAAGTATTAAAACTGCCGTTCTTACTAAAAACACGTTTTACTAAAAATAATTACAAAGGAAGTCAAAATCCTACAGTTTAATTTTTTTATTTCCTCCCCAATGTCCATTCGCTAGAATGAAACATTTACTCTCTGGGGTAACTTTCAGCAATATGAAGCAATTTTGATAAAATTAATATTTTTCTAGTTTACTCGCATCATTAGCTGGTTCAGCAAAAATACGGTATTACAACGAGTGCATTCATTAATTATAAATGTTTGTGCTTTTATTTCTTAGCATTTTAATTTTTGCGTGTATTGATAGTAATTCTTGGTTTAATGAATAAATTCTATGTAATCGTGATTGGTATTTATGACAAGAAAAATAATTAGATTTTTTTTTATATAATCATGTGTCCAGTAAAGCTATAGCTTTTTCATTTAATTACGGTAGGTGTTGTTCTTTGCTGTCGTAAGGAAAATGTCACTCACGCCATGTCTAATAATACTGGTACTTTGAATATATCTTCTCTAAACCCTGTATCTTTCTTGGAAATTACTAGTAGAATTTTCTCATCAAAAATTCAGAATATCACCAACAACGAAACTTATGAAATTGTCCTGATGCGTACAAAAGCTCATTGAACTTTTATTCATTAAATTTTCTGTGAAATAAACATTTTTTTTCATCTACAGATAATCCGGTAATAAAACATTGTATCTAATGTATTTTATATGTTAATGCGGATTTTTGTCTGTCCGCAACACACAATTCACTTACAATCTCGTAAATGACTGGGAGCTTGTCGATGCTTGCTAAGCTTGTAAACGTACCATACCATATTTAGTATAGTTTAGTATAGTATAGTATATAATTGATTTCTCATGTTATTAAATTTAATGTTCTTGCAATGTGTTATATTTTTAAAGAGAGTTATTAATATATTTTTTAAATTGTGTTAGGTTATACCACCCGAATAAAAGTTTTCTAGAATTATGTTACATAGAACCTTCAAGAAAAGAGCGTATACGGTTTATTTATTTATTTAATTCTTTATTCCACAGTATAAAAATAATTAATGCACAAAAGTCGGGCTTAATGCGACAAACACATTCTCTACCAACCAACCTTAGGGTTCATGAGAGAGCTTTGGTAGGTGTGCAAATAGTAAAGAAACTAAATATATAAAAAAAAATAACAAAAAATAAGAAGACTTCTAAAAGGCTGGCAACGCACTTGAAGCTTCTGAATTGCAGACGTCCATCGATGACGGCAGTCACTTAGGTGACCCGTCTGCTCGTTTGCCTCCTTATCTCTTAAAAAATAAAAAAATATATAAATTCCGACCTCTGGGAAAACATCCCGTCTCTCTACATCTTAGTTAAATAAATACAATACAGTATATAAAATATAATACAGGACTGAACTTTGCCGTCACCAGTGTTCCGTTCCTTTGTCATATTAGAATCCAGCGAGAGCACTCACATTCATCGCTTTTTAGCTGTTTTAAGTACATTAATGTTTGTTATATTTTACGGCGGACAGAGATTTCACAAAACAATGATAGCTTTATATTTAGATCATTAATATCTAACTCTTAAAATGTCTCTAAAATATTCATTATTATTTTCATAATATTCGAGTAATAGAAATAAATTAATAAAAAAATTTAGCACAAACATAAAAAATCAAACGAACTTCCCTTTATAATAAAAATAATATTAGCCATCCCTATTTCATACGGTTATAGGAAACTTATTTATTTACATAATATTTAATTATATTTATTTGACATATGCAACCCAAGAAAGAGTCAATGCCTTAATTAGAAAAGAGGATATTAGTAATTTTAAGATTATTTAAAAGAAATATACTAATACCCTCATTTTATTTGAATAAGTAAATTTATATTTATAATGTAATGTAATGTTTATAATGAAACTTCTCAATTTATTTTCGTAAATCATAAAACAAAAAGACTTCTGATTCCTGCCTTCAGAATGTACCTTAGCAGATGTTTACAAGTCAATTCTTAAATAAACACATAATATGTTTACGTAAAGTATTTTTGCTTGCAAATTTTTCATTAAATAAGATAATTTATTTAGTTAATAATTTGTAAACAAATTAGTAAACTATATGATATAGTATTATTTTTGACAAATATAATTGTTTTCATAATCATCAGAGCCTAGACACATTTTTATATCTTTGTCATATAATGATTTTATAGCAAAATAATTCATAAAAATTATGATGTCTGTACATGTATGATTTTTTTGAACAGATACAGTACACGAATAAAGATAGAATGTATTTCTTCAACGGTTGGCTTAGTAATGCCGTGTAGTAGTACGAAAGATAAATGACCCCGTCTCAGAGTTCACCGTGCTCTCAAGAGTCTATCGATCAAAATGATGAGTCAATTGCACACCCATTTGAGCTACGATCAAATATAATTATATTTCCTAAGTTTTCTGGTTATGACGCTTTTAATATAATAAATAAGGGATATTGTAGACAAAAATTACTTGATGGCAGCTGGTTTGATTTAACATAAGCTTGAAGAATAATGAAGATACCTTTTACAAGTTTAAGTTGTCTGTAGTTAAACCTTTGTTCATTATTATTCCCTACTAAAAATATATATAAATACATATGATTTAAAAAAAAAAACTTTTGGCATTATTATTTCCTACTTAGAAAAAAATGTAAATATATATGATTAAAAAAAAATATAAAGTAAAACTTTTGGCATTAGCTTAACCATATCTACTTAAATTAAATATTATTTTTGAAATATAATAAGTTTACCGTTACTTATAAAAGTTATAAAAAATATTTTATTTATTACGTGCTGATTCTTAATATATTTAGTAAAACTTGTACTTATTTGCCAAGAGCTTTGTTAAAGGAAATACGTTTTCAATTACGGTTAGTTATAGTTTTGATACAGATACGAGTTTTTCAATATAAGTTTCTTGTAGCCCCATTTATCAAAACTGATTTCGCATGTCATGACAAATAACAAAAGCTAATATAGCTTAACTTTTCGTGTACTGTGGTCTTTGTTTGTATTGCCTATATGTACATTTATTAAAATTGCTTTGTATTTATGTACACAAAACCGAACTATAACAGTAGTGTTAAAAATTTTTGTCTGTTTGTCTGTTCGCGCAGTATAAGGAGTTTTATGAAATAGGGTAATAATTGTTTTGGGTATTTGTTTCAGTTAACATTTAGATATTTTTACTCCGGAAAATGTGTGGTCTAAATTTACAATAAAACTAAAAATAATTTTATTTTTAGGAGCTATTTAGCATATCAAATCACTAGTAACAAGGTTTAGTCCGTAATAAAGTCTAAAATAATCGAATCGAATATCTCAATGATAAATAACGCAAAAACCAAATCGATAAAATTAATAATGTTAATAAATTCTGAATTATCAAAAAAATATATTTTTGTTATTAAATATCAATCAATACTAGGTCTCGTTCTTACTGCAATTCGACTAATAAAATACAAAATATTTACAAATTTTAAAGAGTACAAAAATCCTTCAGAAATATCCCAATAACAAATAACTCTTCGTGAATATCATTCTTAGTGAGTTGTAGCGTAGAAGCTCTACGGCTTGTAATGTATTTTATTTGAAAATGATAAATATCTGTATTGTATGTGAACATCCGATTAAAATATGTAGTCAAGTTCTCTACGCAGCGAATGGCTTTTTAAAAAAAGATTTAATTTTAATTAAAATGATGTTTAATTAACAAACGTTTACTTAAGCTACCTTAAACAGACTAAACTTAATATTAATATAATGAAGTAATACAGGTGAGGGGGGAGCCACCCCGAACAGGTATTTCTATTATTCGTCTTCTTAGAATATTGTCTTCCGATTTACATTAGATGCTAAGTCAGCAACGTTAGTTGGCTGACGGACAATGCTATGTGCTGTCTCAGCGGTTTGGGACGACATAACTCCTCCCTTCTTAAGATCGAAGTTTTCCGGTAAAATAGGGGAACTTCGAATACACATTTTGGATATAAATTTCAGTTTTTTGAAAATTAGAGCACACACGATCACTATAACTATGATATAAAGTCCGATTGTCCATACACTGATATTTTTCACTATTTTATTGTTTTCAACATTTTCACTTATTTCAGTTTTCTTTAAAGTGTACTCTAGAAGTTTCAGATCAGTAAGGTCAATGCCTTTTATGTTGGTTGCTTTCAAACTAGGAGTTTCAGGAATGTAAATTGAAGGTAAATTTACTATTGGTAGCATAGAGTAAGTATCATTCTCTAGGATGGTCTGATGTCTTTTCAGGGTCACATATCCAATCTTTACATTACAAGGGTCATCAAGGGTGAGTATGTAAGTTCCTTTAATCTTTTGTCGGGATATCTCGTCAGAACATGTTCTCGTAAGTAATTCTTCTTTTCTGGAGAATAGAGTCCATATATTAGATTGCAGAGGTTGCAGCACAATGTCTTCTGTGATGACAGGAACAGGAGTACATGATGACGTATTTTCAGTATAACTCATTAGTTCAGTTATACATGGATCATTGTTGAATTGAAGAACTTCACTCTCGTAGCACAGGAAACTCGCCTTTTCGATCTCCTTGCAAGGATGAGCTAATAACCTAGTTTTCAACCCTTTTGCTATAAGGTAAGGATATTTAGGAACAATAATCATAGTGGAGTCATGGGACAACACAGGTAAGGGAATCAATTTATAATAAATATAAGTGTCATCTTCAATTATAGGTATTTCTAAAAGGTAGTTAATTTTATTTCCTTTGAGATAAGCTTTAATTGAAATTGTTTGCTCTATTTTCACTAGATTATTTATTATAGGACTATATGCTAACTTTTCTAAACTACTTATCTTTTCTAATGTAGTTAAAAGTATGTTAGAATTTATAATTGATTGGTGTAAGATTCCTAATCTGCTTAATGCAAAACTAGTTTCTATTTCATTTAATTTTATATAAACTGTTTGAAAATTGTGTATTAACAAATTATATGTACTAATAATTTGAGTCTCTATGTGATTAAGAGCATCTTTTTTCATAATTTCCGATAAGTTATGTCTTAATTCTTGAATATCCAAATGAATCCCAATAATATTGTCATTAAGCTGGAAAGTAGAATTCGTTAATGAATGCATCATTTCAGTGATTAACGTCATTTTACTTTTATAATTATTTTGTTCTAATTTAATTTCACTAATCAATTGTTCGTATCTAATAGCATCATTATTATCTAGATTTCCTGTAATTATTTTAATAATTGAACCTAGAGGGTTAATTAGGCCACGTTTAATTCTAACAGCTGGAGTAATCTGTTCTAATTTTATCAGTGTTAAATTTTTCAAATAATTAGCTTGTATCTTAACATCTATAAAATTATCAATAAAATCATTATCAAAATTATCAACTAACCTATCTAACTGGGTACATTTATAAAAACTATCTTTCAAATCTTCTATTATAGGTTTTAAATCTAACGTCTTCACAATCGTCCATTTGTCTTTACTCACGATGGCAAGACCATTTCTTAATGGTAGTACTCCAGGGTTTTCATGTATTTCCTGAAGTTGAAGGGCCTGGGACCGTGTCACCAGAACCAGCATCAGGACCAGCGTGTGGTACCTGTGAAGGTCGTTTAACATTCCTTATTGGAATTTTTGTATTTTTATCATTATTTATTATTACAGGGACAGTATTTCTATGTATTTCATTAGATACTTGTGCCTTTACATAGCGTGGTTTATCTTTGCTTTTCCTTTTATTCGTGCCTTTTGCAAATATGGTATCTCCTGGCTTTATTCGAAATTCTGTTTCACCACCTCTCTTTTCAATATATTTTTCTTTAGTTTTAATCGTTTTTTCAGTTATATATTTATACAAGAATTTTGTTCGTTTTAAATGTTCTTTAATTAGTTGTTGCAAATATTGTTTTTCGAAATCTATGTCAAATGTATTTCTAGCTTCGGTGTGTCCGAATAGAACTTCAAAGGGTGTGAAACCAGTAGTTGAATGTATTGAATGGTTATAGGCCATTATAGCATACGTCATTACGGAAGCAGCATCAGTATATTTATGTTCATACTTAGCTATTCGATAGATTTCTAAAATTGTTGAATGGAATCTTTCTATAAGTCCCATGGAATTTGGATTATTTGCTGTTCCTATGTGAATTTCTATTTTATACATTGCTAAAAGTTCTTTAAATAAGGCGTTATTAAATTCTGTACCGGGGTCAGCGCTAATTTTAAGAGGTACACCGTAAAAAGAAAAGTATTTAATTAAAGCTCTTACTATTTCCGGTGTTGTTCTATTTGGTATTTCAAACGCTTGACCAATTTTACTAAATGAATCGATTATCGTTAAATAGTACTTTGATTCGATAGAAAATACATCAATGAAGATTTCTTGTAAAGGTTTGGTTTGAGTTTGGGTCAATTGCAATTTTGGTTTTATTGGATTTCTATCGTACTTCATTTTTTTACAAGTTTCACAAGAATTTATAACACTTGATACCGTTTCTTCCATATTATGCCAAAAATAGTTTCTTTTAATATGTTCTAGAGTTTCTCTAATGCCTCTATGACAAGTTTTTCCTTCATGATATTTTTGAACAATTTCTCGTTGATCAGTTTCGTCTTCCATTAAACTTACGCGTTTTGTGCATTCTCTAAATTGAACACATTCTTTCTTAAATAGAGATATAACTATTTCTGTAAATTGCTTGCGATGTATTTCATCTTCAAAGTATATAAAATATTTAGATTTATTTTTAATATATTCTTTTAAAAAATGCTTAACTAAATCAGGTCTATTTGTAGGTAAATGAACTTCTAAAATACGCTGTTTAGGTGTAGATAAATCTTTAACTGTTAGCCTATCTATAAACCAAGTAAAAACTAAAATTTGATTTGGTTTAGTATCGATTGCTTCTTGTAATATAGGAATACCTTCGGATTCTGTATCTCGTGCTGAATGAATCGTGTCAGTTTCAGACGCAGTTAAAGTAGAACTAGAGGGACATGGTATAGAATAAGGCGAACCATTTCTAGATCTAACTGAAAGGGTTTCTTCTGAATCAGTGTCACGAATATTTATAGGTTCTTCATTTTGAGAATCAAATATGTTAGATGGTCTAGATTCAGGGAAAATAGTCTTTTTTAACTTTTCTAATTCTTTTAATTGTTCTGTTACTTTTCTTATTTCTTCTATAGGATCGTCGTCTTTATCTACATTTACTTGAGTCGATATATTTTCTTCATCATCTATTGCGTTTATGCGGATTCGTGATAATGCATCAGCATTACAATTGCTTTTACCATTCTTATGTATTATTTCAAAATCGTATTCTGATAGTCTCAAACGCCAACGAGTTAATCTACTATTGGTGTCTTTTAGTGAATTTAACCACGCAAGGGGTTTGTGATCTGTAATTATTTTAAATTTTCTACCATAAAGATAGGGGCGGAAATATTTTACAGCCCACACTATAGCTAGAAGTTCTTTTTCTGTAGTACTGTAACGTGTTTCAGCACTAATTAAGGTGCGACTTGCATAAGCAATAGGCTTATCACTGCCAATCGGTCCTTGTGATAAAATAGCGCCTACAGCAAAGTCTGAGGCATCTGTAGTAAGGATGTAAGGGTTGCTAGGATCAGGATATTGGAGTATTGGAGCATTTATAAGGAGCTCTTTACATTTATGAAATGATTCGAGGTATTTTTTATCAGTTACAGGCATAGTCTGTTTTTTTTTAAGTCGTGCTGTCATTGGTTGTGTTATTTTCGCAAAGTCTTTTATAAATCGTCGGTAGTAACCTATTAGTCCTAGAAAACTTTTAATTTCGGTCGTTGTCTGAGGTAAAGGATAATTGATGATTGCTTTAATTTTATCGTTATTAGGTTTAAGTCCGTCACTCGTAATAGTGTGTCCAAGGTAAAGTACTTCTTTACGTAAAAATTCTGATTTATCTAATTGTACTTTTAAATTCGTCTGTCTAAGTCGGTCAAATACTGTTCTTAATTTAGATATGTGTTCTTGTAAACTAACTGAATAAACTATTATATCATCGAGGTAAACTAAGCAGTGAATGCCTTGTAATCCTCTTAATACATTATCCATTGCTCTTTGAAAAGTTGCAGGTGCAGTTTTAAGTCCAAAGGGCATACGTGTAAATTCAAAATGTCCTGCATTGGTACTAAATGCTGTCTTTTGTCTATCTTCTTTTTTAACTTCTATTTGATGGTAACCACTGGCTAAATCAAGAGTAGTGAAATAACAGCTTCTTCCAAGTTTGTCAAACAAGTCTGTTATATTAGGTAACGGGTATTTGTCATCTGTAGTTATTTCATTAAGTTTTCTGTAATCAATTACAAGTCGATATTTTCTTTCATTACTAGCGTCAAGTTTCTTTGGAACTAGGTGGACAGGAGCACTCCAAGGAGAGTGAGATGGAACTACTATGTTATTTTCTATCATATTTTCTACTTGTCTATTAATTTCGTCATTAATTACTTGAGGTTGTCTGTAAGGTCTTATATATATGGGATCTTCATTATAAGTTCTAATTTGGTGTTTTACTTCATTAGTAAAGGTTAAGGGTAGTTTGTCACAATGAAAAATGTCCTTGTATTCTATACAGAGTTGTTCTATAACTTTCTTTTCTTCAGAGTTCATGTGATCTAATCTTAGTTTAGTCAAGTTTTCAGTCAGTATTTGGTCTATTTCTAAGTCATTGGTATCATCTAATTTATTAATTTGGCATTTGCTTGGATTATATTTAGTTACTATAAAAGGACTGGTAATGGTCAATGTTTGTTCTGTCTCAAGAGTATTTTGGATAATTGTAGTTGCATATCCATCTTTACAATTTACTAAAGCGGCAGGCATTCTAACGCCATCACAAAATTGTGTGTAATTTAAAATAGCATCTCCATTACGTAAATTTGTAGGTAATTTTACTCTCTGTTCACAGCGTCGGTCTAAATGAATAATGTTAGTAGGGTTGTATATTATAGGTATAGATGTGGTATTAGTATAAAGGATTTCCTTTTTCATATCTATTTTTGCATCTAATTGTTTTAGTAAGTCACTTCCTACTAATCCATCGTATCGTCCATCTACGTCATATATGTAAAATTTATGAGTTTCAGGATTATGAAAAGTTTGAAACAAGGGAATAATTATAACTTCATCATGTCTACTAGAAGCGTGAGTGCTGATTACTTCAAAGGGTTCATGATATTTAAAATTATTAAAATATTCATTAGCTTTTTTTGGACTTATAAATGATCTTGAGCTTCCGGTATCTATCATGAGGTTAGCATTAATTTCAGGAATGTATATATAGGGTAATTTAAGGGTGTTACAGTTAAGATGTATTATCTCGGGACATGGTCAGGGGTTTCCATATGAAAATTTTGGAAATGTTCAACGGATTCGTCTTGGTTAGTCATGTCATTAATTTCTTCGTGTACTGTCGGTTCGTTATAGTCATAGTAGTCTTGACAGTCATTAAAGTCATAATATTCAGTTTCAGGTTCTGAATCTATTTGCTGAACTATGTGTTCGTTTAAACGAAGACCTTGTGGTTTCATTGGTGGTGCAGTTCTCATACTAACATCAGTGCCATATATTGGTCGTTGGTAACCATAGGGTTGTTGTCCTTGATTAAATTGAGGTCTGTATCCATATTGATTTTGATTAAATTGAGGTCGATATCCAAATTGATTTTGGTTAAATTGGGGTCGATATCCATATTGATTTTGATTTAGCTGGGGTCGATGTCCTAACTGATTTTGGTTTTGCGAGGGCAATTTAATTTGCTTGCTAGGGCTTATACCGAATTTAAATCTAGGCGGTTGCTGTGGATTTACTCTCTGAAATGGGTGAGGCTTATGTGTTTGTTGTTGAAATTGAATTTTAGATTGGAAAGGATAATTATTTGTCTTTAAAGTGTTGAAAAATGGTTTCATTATATTTTTCTCAAGATAAGGGTTTGAAGATGTAGCAGCTCCATTATTCGTTTGAGGGTGCTTCATCATTTTATTTCTAGAATTATATTGATGCATGAAATTGACTTCCTCTAGTACGATGCTTAAAGCATTTTCAAGAGAAGTACATGCTTTTAATCGAACTATTCTTAATAAGTCTTCAGGTAAATTATATAAGAAAACATTCATTGCTAAATTATCATAAATTGTAATTTTACTTTCGCGTAAATTAATATCGTTTATTAAATTTACTTTAGCAATCAAAGTACTCTTAGTATGTTGAATCCTATTACAAAAATCTAGATAAGATTCGTTACTATTAATTTTTAATGTTTCTAATTCTATAGCTATGCATTCTTCAGAACGTGGATCACCGAAATGTTGTTCTAACGCAGATTTAAGACTATTCCAAGTATTTAAATCTTGGCGTTCACTTATTAAACTAGCTGCTCGACCTGTTAATTTAGAGGTAATAACGTGATATAAATATAGGTCTTGAGCAGGATTGCCTTCTACTACACAAGTTAAAATAACATATTCGCATTTTCTAATGAAAAGAGATAATAATTTTTCATCACCATCAAATTGGGGAATGATATTACTAATCTCTACAGGGATCTTAACAATGTTTTCCATTCTTAATAATTAAATATAATTTTTAATCAATCTCAAATATATTTTATATAGTAATTATTTAAAATATATTTAATTTATTTCTTATATTTTTTCGTTAAAATATAACTTTCAATTCAATTATATATTTTAATTTTATTTCACTTTTATAAAGATATTTACTTTCTTTTTTTTTAAACACTTAAAACAAACGTCAAAGAAATATTTTAGAACCTTTTGAGTTTTAAAAAGGACTCTACAATTAAATTGACACATATAACTAGGGTTGATTAGGAAATGAATATAGGTAGGAATAGCTTTAGGGTCTACTCACCAAATCATCTCCCTCGTGAGCCTGAAGGTAGCAGTATCTTCAACAGCCAGACGCGCGTTCACGTAATATGACTTATTTTTAATTTTGGTTCGGATTCCGTGAAAAACGCTAGAAAACGTTCGTCTCGGTAATTTTTACTTATTTTCCGGACGCGGAATCCTACCGGCTGCGCCAGTCAAGTTCTCTACGCAGCGAATGGCTTTTTAAAAAAGATTTAATTTTAATTAAAATGATGTTTAATTAACAAACGTTTACTTAAGCTACCTTAAACAGACTAAACTTAATATTAATATAATGAAGTAATACAGGTGAGGGGGGAGCCACCCCGAACAGGTATTTCTATTGTTCGTCTTCTTAGAATATTGTCTTCCGATTTACATTAGATGCTAAGTCAGCAACGTTAGTTGGCTGACGGACAATGCTATGTGCTGTCTCAGCGGTTTGGGACGACATAACTATGTATTCTTATTATTGTTTGTTTTTCGATATTTTTTTCAACATATGTTTTTTCTTATTATGAAAAATATATGATCTTACACTTCATCCTTTGATAAAGTGTAGGATGCCCTCCGGCCCGGAGTGTGTTGTCCAAATAAAAGTATTTTTATTTCTTTGTATCCCACAACGGTTATAAAAAACCGGAACACTTATAAATAAATTGCTAATACATTTTTCTCTACAAAGTATAAACTTATTTTCCGATTTATTTTACGTTGCTGTAATAAGACATCACAAAAATACCCGGAACAATTAAAATAACAAGTCATGTAAAGAATATATTAAAGGCTCTCAATATTTTAATACATTGAGTAAATTTAATGAAATAAATATAAATCTCTCATTTGCAATTTCCGCTTTTATTTTATTCAATTATCACAGAGAGGCTGAAAGAGGACACTGTTAAAAAATAAACAATTAAAAAGTACTGTCTGGGAAAAGATATTCACAAAAAGAACGGATTTCTTTTGAATAAAATTTGCTGAGAGATTTTGTTATTTATTTAGACAGATCGAGACCACCTTTAAACTCAAAATTTTAACATCATTTAGAGCACAAAATATTTAATTCGATTTAATATTTAATATTTATTTCAGAATCAATTACAATATTTTTATTTCACTGGATAACCCAATTACAAATATATAATTAGTATTTAAATAATGAGAAATGTGTTTTACTGGGTGGAGTATTATAATTAATTTTGTGAACAAACGTTTGAAGTTTTGTGATGAAATAGTCTGATAAAAAAATCACATTAAAAGTAAATAATACAGAGCTCGTTAAGATGTTTATAATTGTTATTAGAAAATAATATAATTTTATAGTTAATTTATTGGTAGTGTGATTAGACTTCATAACAGATTTTGGTGTAATTTAAATTAATATTCTTCATAAATAAAATTGTATACGTAAATTACTTAATTAAAATTTATTAAGTTACATATTATATTTATATTTACCCGGCTGTATTCACGTAGAAATTAAATTGGAATTTGCCCGAGTAGTTTCGAACCCGTTCGGGTTTTTTAATCATAAGCTCTAAGCGTGGCGGACTCGCGGACACGAAAGTTTAAATATAAAAAAGTTACATATATTTTTTGAAGTTAGCAAAAAATATATTACTCACTAAGTTTAGCATAAATTTATAAAAATGTTATATGTAAATAATAATAATTCCATTGATTTTATGACATACCTATACAAAAATATATTAATTCCCTTGGAACGTAAGCTTGGAATTATCACAACTAGGTATGGCGTAGCACAGAGAGCAACTTGCCACGTGCCAACGGTAAGTGACGTTCACAAAGCGTGTCACTCACGCTTTTTACAAAAACAGACACTGGAAAACTTGTCAAATCCAAAAAACTGTTTGATGTTCCGCTGATCAGAAATTACTGGCGTTAAATCAGTTCAGCTTTTTTACAAATATCTGATCCAGCTTTTTCACAAGTATATATTTTTTGTATTATTGATATATATACATGTGTATCAATATATTTATATATTTTACCGAACTTGATGGGAAACTGATAGATGGGCCATGTATGATTAGTGGTCCCATCATTCATGAACATTTGAAAATATAGATGCAAATGCGTTTCAAACGTTGATAAATGAGGAGAGGTGAGGTGAGCTTAAATTGCCAGGCTTAATGTAAAAAGCTTCTGAATAGATGGGCTTCTTTTTTTTATTTTATTATTAAAAAAAAACTGATATAATTTAAAATGTATATCCAAATTAACGGCGCGCTTCACATGCAATTATAGGACATTTGCTTGCTACATCCATCGAAATGCCCATAAAAAAACATTTAAGTAACTAAGTGTATTTTACAAAACTAGTTGTTACTTTATGTTACAGAATTAATGTATTCTACCACCATATAAGCTAAAAAAATATTGAATATCACCTACCAAAGATCGCTCATCAACCTTAAGGTTGGCTGGTAGAGATTTTGTCGCATTAAGCCCGCCTTATATGCATTATTATATAATCTGTGCAATAAAGAATTAAATAAATAAATAAATATTTTACCAAACCAGTGAGTGAGAAAGCCGAAAGCACGGACGTTTTGTTTTAAATTAAACGTATATATTTATAAATGATTTTAACAAAATATTTTCTTTGAAGAGATGGCAATAGCAGGCTTTAATTAAAAATGTAATAAAATGTAATGAGACTACTTATTTAATAGTCGTTTCAACTTGTAAAACTATTATTTGATATCATCTTTTGAAGTGTCTTGTTTCGACCTGATCAGTCATTTGAAATTAGTGTTAAAATAGAAATTCCTCTTAACTTGCACTTTGGATTGAATTATAAATTTTAAAATAGTGTTAGATTTTTATCTTAAACAAATCTTGTATTTACTATGAAATTGAATGTTACACAAAGCACTAAGTAATTGTTTTAATATGTTTATTTTCTATATAGAGAATTGAAACGTGAAGTCTCTGGAGTGCAGAAGCCGTTGAAACATTAAGTTTTGCAACGTTGTTGCATCGTAATCCATCGGGATTAAATTCTTTCAACAGTTTTCAGAAAATGGATTCAACATGAGTTAGCCGGTTGAAAATTTAATAGCTCTCTGTATATTTTTTTACACATGATAAATACATATTTTTTTTATACAATATAAATTTCGAATAGATCTGCATAAAAGCTAAGGTACTTGTAAATTAAGTCTAACACTTATGATGTATAACTTTATTAAGAAGCAAGACCACTGTCTTACGTAGATGCAATTCGAGAGTGTAGTATGTTTAAAAAAAAAACAATTATAATAATTTAAGTGGTTACTCCAAGATATTTAAATGGGTCATGATTGTTCAATAATTTTTTTGTAAATCCTCTAAACATATATGCTTAATCATAAATATTGTGCTGTATGATGACACTGTAATTTATTTTGTTTTTTGATGAAGTGTTGATTTTAATTGACCAAACAAAAGAAGGCAATTTAAAAACAATATTTGCTTCTTAATAACTTGCCAGTTATATATATAATGATATATCGATCATTTATATTACCTGTCTGTTATATAACACACCAGTGATATAAATGATAGATAAATGATCGAGTCTCTTTCCACGTCGTCTAATTTTTTGATAAATACACTCTCTGTTTTAATATTTTATTTTCTATTTGGAAAATAAGAGGTATATTTTTAATTTTAAAAGATTAATTATAAAAAAAACAACTTATTCCGTTATCATTGACGATGGATAAAGAAACGAGAACGAGTTTAGTTTCAAATAGAGTATAGAAATATTTCGCTCACTCAAATGAAATGTGAGGAAATTCGTTTATGACTTTAAAATGTAAGGGACGTAGCTGATAGATGTCTTATTAAAACTAAATACTACGGACTTCCAGAAGAAGAAAGAGTTAAAATTACGACTTGAAAAATGATTTCTAGGCCCACTTACCCAACAACTAAGCTTTATTAAATATGGGATATTTTACTACCAGAAAGACTCAAACTCAGACAAACAGAAGTATTTTAATTTTAATTTTAAACAACTTTATTGCACACATTATAAAAGAAACAAAAAGTACAGAAAATCAGTAGAACAATAGGCGACCTTATCACTAAAGAGATCTCTTCCAGGTAACCCATACTTACGAACATAAAGAAATTGATATAAAGGAAATAGCAATACAAATAAATTATAAAGTAAATTATAATAAGATATATATAATAAATTCCAAATAAAACATGGATAGTTATACGACAAATATACATACAATATAACATATATACATACAGTTTAATATATTCAAATACACATACTACATACCTATATATATATATATATATACACATATATATATATATACATAATTGGGATACAAATGTTATACAGTTTTGTTATTGCTGACATAGGTATTCTTTAATTTTTATCAGTTGGTATTATTTTTCCTAAATATAAATATTCCTCAACACATTTGATGATGTTTGGTCCCATTTCTATTTCGTCTTTTGTTTATTAAGTCATAACTTTAATTTTTGTGGGATCATTGTCAGGCCACCTTTTCTACTTTCGTGATCTAGTTGTTGCAGTATGTAGGTTTGAAGTTCTCCTGGTGTTTTGGCAAATAAAACAATATCATCAGCAAACCTTAGATGATTTAGATTTATTCCAATGACATTTATTCTGAGTTATTTCCTATGAATAATATTGACTATTTTCTGCAATACCACTGTTAATAAATATGGGGAAAGTGAATCTCGTTATCCTTTCTGAATACAGAATTTGTCTCCTTTTTTGTTCAAGTTGGACTTTTGCTTGGAATTTCTTTTATGGTCCTTCTATATCTTATTCCTTAATCCTTAAGTGTTTAGTGTATTTCAGATGCTATCTTATTCCTTAAGTGTTCAGTGTATTTCAGATGTGCTTTAGATAATCGAAAGCTTTATTGTAATCGACGAATACCAAGTAGTGTTATGGCCCGTACTCATTACATTTTACAATAATTTGTTTGTCGGCATGAATGTGCTCAATAGTAGAATATTCAGCAACGAGTATCCGATTGTTATCTTGGTTGATTTTTTCCAGTTGTTTTGTTATTATACATTACAATTGTATTTATTTATGTACGTTTATGATCTAACTTTGTTTTTGAGGGCTTTCTTAAAAAAGTCATACTTTTACAAGCACAGACAAAAAATGTTTTAAAATACGTAAAACATTAAACATACAATTTTATTTCTATAATCTGGGCCCAATATATTTTACTAAGCAATCGCGGATGCCGTGTATATGACATATTATTTCCTTGTCACTCAACAAATTGCTCATAAATACACCACATGGCATCCTTTTATGAAACTGCCGCCCGTTATTTTGTATCTGTTTAGAGATAACACGATAATGTTACAAGCCTCTTATATAATATACAAAAAACCGTTTATAAAAAATTGTGTGTTCAAAATACTGATATAAACATATTTATCATCAAATGTTGTCATCACTTTTATGAATAAATGGTTTCTAATTTATACCATATTTATATTTTATAAAAGAGGACTTGTAGTGAATTAGTGTTTAATGCGGTTACTTTTATTCCAAACATTTACTTCCGGTTTAAAAATGCTGCTGTTATAAAAAATTAAAGGCTATTTACAGTTATATTATATTGGAGCATTATACTCGTTAAATAATTCGAATATTTTTATCATTTCAGTAATTTGCATTCCAATATAGGTTAGGTAGACAGTAAAATGTATGTTCTTTGAATATTTGCTAATTTAGTTATGGATGTACTCATATTTTTAATTTGTTTGATGGAAAAAAAAGGATTCTTTAGAAAAGAAAACACGAGTGTAGATTGTAATAGATAGATAGATCAGTTTTTCTCAAAGACAATTGTCCTTATAGTCGGTGAAATTATTACCAGATCCAAGAAGAAGAAAGAAGAAAGAAGAAAAACCAAGAAGGTGTAATGCATAGTTCTTTACCTCTTTAGTGCACTTTGTATGTACTTAATACTCTATCTGTGAATAGATCATTTATCTTTCATTATGAAAGTGCTGCGATTATTGGTTACATATAAGGTTTACTTTTCATCCAACAGATGGCCTTGAGATAATCTCACTGAGAAAAAACACATTTAATATACTATACGACACTTTTAAATATAATATTGTCTTACGTAAAAAAGTAAAATTACAACATAGCCCGGCTCAAGTCGGTCGGTCAAAATTAAATTGAAATTTAACAAGCGCCTGAAAGCATAAAAAGCTAAACCCAATGAAATGTTATCTGAAATTTGTGATCGATAGATATAATGCTTAAAAGTAAAATAAAATCAAACGGCCCATCATATAGACGAGTAAAGCCAGATAGTCTTACGGTGTATGCAAAAGCATTTAAATAATTAAATCCAGAAAAATATATAAATCATTTTGCAAACCGTGGTACAAATATTACACGCTCACGAAATAATACCTCACATGGACTTTAATAAAAGCCGTAACATAATAAATGAAGGATGTAGACAAATATGAGACAAAGAGAAAAATAATAAATTAAATTTGTTACAGATCGAATGAGAACCGATATCTTTTAAGGGTTAATAATAAAAAGCAAGCTCAACTGGTCCCGTAACATTGAACGTGTTTGTACATAATTATGAAAATTGTTAGATATATTTAAATTTATCAATCACCGGATCCCATACAAAAGAACCCTACGGCCTGAGTTTTCAACGGATATATACCAATAGGCTTACTGTAAGCGCTATTATCATTTATTAAATTTCAGGTAAAATAGTGTTCAAATATCACAAGTAATAAATTCTTGGTAAATATCCTGTTTTTTTTTTATACTGATACAATTTCACTAACCGAGTAAGTCTCCTGAAACTTTACAGTGATCAGATGAGGGACATCACTACGTAACTAAGGATAAAACGCCTATTATTGGTTACAATACGTCCCATATTTCTTATATCGTTCAAGAAATTCTTACAATTTATTAACACAGCAAACATTTGCTACAAAATGAAATCAAGCTCTACGTTCAGCTGCATTTCTACTTCTAAATTGAACAAACAATTACATTTACAATATATACTGTGCTGGACTTAAACTAAAACTACATTTAAAAGATGTACTCTGGTAAAATAAATGTAAATAAAAATAAAAGAAAAAATTTACAAAGTAGTAGTAGTAGTAGTAGTAGTAGTAGTAGTACCATTAGGAACTAGTTCCTAATGGTACTACTTATGGAGCTATTTGTAATTTCAGAGGTATTTGTAAATTTTTTCTTTTATTTTTATTTACATTTATTTTACCAGAGTACATCTTTTAAATGTAGTTTTAGTTTAAGTCCAGCACAGTATATATTGTAAATGTAATTGTTTGTTCAATTTAGAAGTAGAAATGCAGCTGAACGTAGAGCTTGATTTCATTTTGTAGCAAATGTTTGCTGTGTTAATAAATTGTAAGAATTTCTTGAACGATATAAGAAATATGGGACGTATTGTAACCAATAATAGGCGTTTTATCCTTAGTTACGTAGTGATGTCCCTCATCTGATCACTGTAAAGTTTCAGGAGACTTACTCGGTTAGTGAAATTGTATCAGTATAAAAAAAAAACAGGATATTTACCAAGAATTTATTACTTGTGATATTTGAACACTATTTTACCTGAAATTTAATAAATGATAATAGCGCTTACAGTAAGCCTATTGGTATATATCCGTTGAAAACTCAGGCCGTAGGGTTCTTTTGTATGGGATCCGGTGATTGATAAATTTAAATATATCTAACAATTTTCATAATTATGTACAAACACGTTCAATGTTACGGGACCAGTTGAGCTTGCTTTTTATTATTAACCCTTAAAAGATATCGGTTCTCATTCGATCTGTAACAAATTTAATTTATTATTTTTCTCTTTGTCTCATATTTGTCTACATCCTTCATTTATTATGTTACGGCTTTTATTAAAGTCCATGTGAGGTATTATTTCGTGAGCGTGTAATATTTGTACCACGGTTTGCAAAATTATTTATATATTTTTCTGGATTTAATTATTTAAATGCTTTTGCATACACCGTAAGACTATCTGGCTTTACTCGTCTATCTGACGGGCCAGTTGATTTTATTTTACTTTTAAGCATTATATCTATCGATCACAAATTTCAGATAACGTTTCATTGGGTTTAGCTTTTTATGCTTTCAGGCGCTTGTTAAATTTCAATTTAATTTTGACCGACCGACTTGAGCCGGGCTATGTTATAATATGATATTTTTTACTTTTTTACGTAAGACAATATTATATTTAAAAGTGTCGTATAGTATATTAAATGTTTTTTCTCAGTGAGATTGTCTCAAGGCCATCTGTTGGATGAAAAGTAAACCTTACATGTAACCACTAATCACAGCACTTGCATAATGAAAGATAAATGATCTATTCACAGATAGAGTATTAAACACATACAAAGTGCACTAAAGAGGTAAAGAACTATGCATTACACCTTCTTGGTTTTTCTTCTTTCTTCTTTCTTCTTCTTGGATCTGGTAAAAATTTCACCGACTATAAGGACAATTGTCTGTGAGAAAAACTGATCTATCTCAATCTATTACAATCTACACTCGTGTTTTTTTTTTAAAGAATCCTTTTTTTTTCCATCAAACAAATTAAAAATATAAGTACATCCTTATGGATGTACTTATATTTTTAATTTTATGTTATATTTTTAATTTTATGTTTATGTTCTTTGAATATTCGCTAATTTAGTTATCTAAATTAGCAAATATTCAAAGAACATACATTTTACTGTCTGCCTAACCTATACTGGAATGCAAATTACTGAAATGATAAAAATATTCCAATTATTTACCGAGTATAATGCTTCAATATAATATAACTTTAAATTAACTATATTTTTTTATAACAGCAGCATTTTTAAACCGGAAATAAATGTTTGGAATAAAAGTAACCGCATTAAACACTAATATTCTACAAGTCCTCTTTTATAAAATATCAATATGGTATAAATTAGAAACAATTTATTTATAAGAATGATGACAACATTTGATGATAAATATGTTTATATCAGTATTTTGAACACACAATTTTTTATAAACGGTTTTTTGTATATTATATAAGAGGCTTGTAACATTATCGTGTTATCTCTAAACAGATACAAAATAACGGGCGGCAGTTTCATAAAAGGATGCCATGTGGTGTATTTATGAGCAATTTGTTGAGTGACAAGGAAATAATATGTCATATACACGGCATCCGCGATTGCTTCGTAAAATATATTGGGCCCAGATTATAGAAATAAAATTGTATGTTTAATGTTTAAGGCATTAACATTTTGTGCTTGTAAAAGTATGACTTTCTTAAGAATGCCCTCAAAAACAAAAAAACGTACATAAACAAATATTATTGTAATCTATAATAACAAAACAACTGGAAAAAAATCAACCAAGATAACAATCGGATACTCTTGCTGAATATTCTACTATTGAGCACATTCATGCCGACAAACTAATTATTGTAAAATGTAATGAGTACGGGCCATAACACTACATGGTATTCGTCGATTACAATAAAGCTTTCGATTATCTAAAGCACATCTGAAATACACTGAACACTTAAGGAATAAGATAGCATCTGAAATACACTAAACACTTAAGGATTAAGGAATAAGATATAGAAGGACCATAAAAGAAATTCCAAGCAAAAGTCCAACTTGAACAAAAAAGGAGACAAATTCTGTATTCAGAAAGGATAACGAGATTCACTTTCCCCATATTTATTAACAGTGGTATTGCAGAAAATAGTCAATATTATTCATAGGAAATAACTCAGAATAAATGTCATTGGAATAAATCTAAATCATCTAAGGTTTGCTGATGATATTGTTTTATTTGCCAAAACACCAGGAGAACTTCAAACCATGCTGTAACAACTAAATCACGAAAGTAGAAAAGGTGGCCTGACAATGATCCCACAAAAATTAAAGTTATGACTTAAGAAACAAAAGACGAAATAGAAATCGGACCAAACATCATCAAATATGTTGAGGAATATTTATATTTAGGAAAAATAATACCAACTGATAAAAATTTAAGAATACCTATGTCAGCAATAACAAAACTATATAACATTTGTATCCTAATTATGTATATATATATATATATATATATATATATATATATATAGGTATGTAGTATGTATATTTGAATTTATTAAACTGTGTATATGTTATATTGTATGTATATTTGTCGTATAACTATCCATGTTTTATTTGGTGTTTATATTATATATATAATTATAATTTACTATATAATTTACTTGTATTGCTATTTCTTTTATATCAATTTCTTTATGTTCGTAAGTGTGGGTTACCTGGTTTACTGATTTTCTGTACTTTTTGTTTCTTTTATAATGTGTGCAATAAAGTTGTTTAAAATTAAAATTAAAATTAAAATACTTCTGTTTGTCTGAGTTTGAGTCTTTCTGGTAGTAAAATATCCCATATTTAATAAAGCTTAGTTGTTGGGTATGTGGGCCTAGAAATCATTTTTCAAGTCGTAATTTTAACTCTTTCTTCTTCTGGAAGTCCGTAGTATTTAGTTTTAATAAGACATCTATCAGCTACGTCCCTTACATTTTAAAGTCATAAACGAATTTTGTCATATTTCAATTGAGTGAGCGAAATATTTCTATACTCTCATTGAAACATTGAAACTAAACTCGTTCTCGTTTCTTTATCCATCGTAAATGATAACGGAATAAGTTGTTTTTAGATAATTCATCTTTTAAAATTAAAATATTCCTCTATTTTCCAAATAGAAAACAAATATTAAAACAGAGAGTGTATTTATTAAAAAATTAGACGACGTGGAAAGAGGCTCGATCATTTATCTATCATTTATATTACTGGTGTGTTATATAACAGACAGGTAATATAAATGATCGATATATCATTATATATATAACTGGAAAGTTATTAAGAAGCAAATATTGTTTTTAAATTGCCTTCTTTTGTTTGGTCATTTAAAATCAACACTTCATCAAAAAACAAAATAAATTACAGTGTCATCATACAGCACAATATTTATGATTAAGTATATATGTTTAGAGGATTTACAAAAAAATATTGAACAATCATGACCCATTTAAATATCTTGGAGTAACCACTTAAATTATTATAATTATTTTTTTTAAACATACTACATTCTCAAATTGCATCTACGTAAGACAGTGGTCTTGCTTCTTAATAAAGTTATACATCATAAGTGTTAGACTTAGCTTTCATGCAGATATATTCGAAATTTATATTGTATATTATTTTATTATGTTTAAAAAAATACACAGAGAGCTATTAAATTTTAAACCGGCTAACTCATGTTGAATCCATTTCTGAAAACTGTTGAAAGAATTTAATCCCAATGGATTACGATGCAACAACGTTGCAAAACTTAATGTTTCAACGGCTTCTGCACTCCAGAGACTTCACGTTTCAATTCCCTATATAGAAAATAAACATATTAAAACAATTACTTAGTGCTTTGTGTAACATTTAATTTCATAGTAAATACAAGATTTGTTTAAGATAAAAATCTAACACTATTTTAAAACTTATAATTCAATCCAAAGTGCAAGTTAAGAGGAATTTCTATTTTCACACTAAGTTCAAATGACTGATCAGGTCGAAACAAGACACTTTAAAAGATGATTTCAAGTAATAGTTTTATAAGTTAAAACGACTATTAAATAAGTAGTCTCATTACATTTTATTATATTTTTAATTATAGCCTTTTTTTTTATACTGATACAATTTCACTAACCGAGTAAGTCTCCTGAAACTTTACAGTGATCAGATGAGGGACATCACTACGTAACTAAGGATAAAACGCCTATTATTGGTTACAATACGTCCCATATTTCTTATATCGTTCAAGAAATTCTTACAATTTATTAACACAGCAAACATTTGCTACAAAATGAAATCAAGCTCTTCGTTCAGCTGCATTTCTACTTCTAAATTGAACAAACAATTACATTTACAATATATACTGTGCTGGACTTAAACTAAAACTACATTTAAAAGATGTACTCTGGTAAAATAAATGTAAATAAAAATAAAAGAAAAAATTTACAAATACCTCTGAAATTACAAATACCTCCATAAGTAGTACCATTAGGAACTAGTTCCTAATGGTACTACTTATGGAGGGATATCATTAAATATTCCTAATGAACTACGTTTTATTATGTTCATTGTGTTTTTTTTTTTATTTTAGTAAATACTTTATATTTGTATAGTGTAAATATATAGCTTCCGTTAAAATAATTGATAAGAAAAATAATGAAAATGAACAACGGAATTAAATAATAACAGTACAAAAAAATGAGAACCGTTTTACGCTTTTCAGTACAAAGTACCTTCAGACTGCCTTTATTATGCTAATATCAATTCTGCCACTGCGAGTTAATGTTTACGAGCGACGATATTCAGATTTTGCTTAAAAGCTTATGCCTCAAATTTGCTAATTTTCAAATCACATATATGAAAATAAACGCATCGAATTTGGATTAAATAATTTAAAAGGAAAAGGATATTTTCATCGAAAATCATCGTGTCGAAATGCTATTTAGAGTATTGTATTATTTTTATATAAAATTAAACTAAGTAAAAAAAAATAACTTTTTTTTATAATCTCCTGAAAGTTATAAAACTTTTAGGATTTTTGATTTTATTATCTTATATTGTAATTTCCTATAAACGTCAATTAATTTAAAATTCAGCTAACATAGAGCTATCAGATAATTAAGATGTCGATGGTAATATTTAGTCTTTTTATACAATAAACCTTACTTCATTATATTTTTCTAAAAAGCTAGGGTACGAGTAAAAGACGATTTATTAAAGCTTCTTCTGTACCCTTGCTAAAGCATATTGAAAACCCAAAAGATATTTTCAGATATTACAGATTTCATAATCTTACTGATATTGCAAATATCTGTATGCCACAAGCATATCTGGATCATTTTTGCCAAATCTTCTTTGATCATACGGATATTTTCTTCGACTTCATTTGAATGGATTACATAAGTCCTACCTTGAATCTTTTTACCTCCTCAAATTATTTATACGGTAATTTTACCTAAACAATTATTGTAACATTTGTCTTACTAATAAATTTATATTTTAAATTATATTCATATTAAATTAAAACATCATTATTAAGTTACATTTCCAATACGTAAATAATCTAATTTGTTAAGAAATCATCAATTGTTTTTAAAATAATTCTAACCACAAATAGTAATTCAGATGTGATCTAGAACCATCTGTTAAATCGATTAACAATATTGTCATAGCCTTGCTTAATATTTTAATAATGTACATGAAATAAAATAAAATAATTATAAATAATATATTATAAAATGCTTTTTAAAATTAAGGTTAATAATCTCAACCTAACACCGTTTCTTTTAATATATCTTTTTCCAAGAAATAACTAAATTTATTTAAAAGTTTAATTTTCTTAATACGTTTATCGAACACATTCAAAGTGTATTTTACACCAAATAAAATATCATATTGTTACCTCGTTTATTAACCACATAACATTTTTAAAGTGCTCTTTATTAAGTCTCAAGGAACAAAAAAATATTAATTATAATTTTATTTATTTTCTAATTTAATAGTATTGTTGTTATTACGATTTAAGTGATCTATACTCAATCTATACTAAAAAGTAGTATTAATATAATAAGTAAATATATAAATAAGTAAATCTTTACTGAATGATTTTAGAAGACTTATATATATATATAATTATTTATTTACTGAACTGTTGATTAAAACTATAAAATATACAAATTTAAATATTTTATTATTACGATGAACGAATGAACGAGACAGATGGTCAGGCCTCCTACTTTTGAGAACTATCAAATGTTTCTTATTTTATACACTGAAATCTTTTTTAAGTATTTGTAATTCAGAATCATAATCATTGAAAACATTAATATATACTTTGTAAGTATAAAATTTACATATGTATGATATAACATCGTTAAGTCTTTCTAACTTAATAATAAAACTAATGTATAAGTGTGTCTGTTAATTTATCTGCTTGTTAGTGATCTACGTACACACACGTATTAATAAAAATATATATATACATAAGAAAAGTAACTTTCGTGAACTTTTAATCAAGAAATCCAAATAAATAAATTTGAAATTAATAAAAGTGAAAACAGAAATATAAAATACCTTTTATTACTATTTTTCACATAACTGTAATAAAAAAAGTTCTATTCTATTAAAAGTTTATAAAAATAAAATAATTGTAACATTAAATTGCATAACTTAAATAAAGTAACTATTTAAATATATAAACCATTAAATTTGCAGTTTCTCCTTTTAAATGAATACAGAAGGAACATACACGTTTAGTAAATAAACAATTTAAAAATGCTGGCTGGTGAAAAGAATTACAAAAAGTGCTGGCTGGTGAAAAAAAGTCCACAACAAGAACGGGTTGTAATTAAATTGACAAAGAGATTTATTTACACAGACTGTTTCCGATTTAACTTTTTATTCCAAATTTGAACAACATCCGTTTTTCCATTTATTGTATTTCAGATATAATTAAACCATTTTATATTAATATCTTGCGATAATTGTAATACATCTATATTGACTTATTTTGAATTTAGAACTAATTTAGAAAAATATTTATCTTTGCTGAAGTTTATGTAGATGAATTTTAGTGTTATTTTTTTTTACACATTAAATTTCACTTTCTTTGTTTATATTTCTTTAGTGGAGAATTTACTGGCATCCCCGTATATATTTTGTTTGTGATATTTATTGTAAATTGGTGCCTTTTCTAAAAAAAAAAAGAATTATTATTCATTCAATCTGTTAAAACTTCATATTTAAAAAATTAATAAGAGTTTAAAAGATCTCTTAAACTACTCTTATACTGAGCTCTGATTGTAAATAGTGTCTTTAAATTAATTTAATTTTTTGAGAGACTAGATTAATTGAGTAGAGCGTTTAAACCTAATTACTTATTAAGTATTATTAAAAACCCACTCACTCGCCTCTAATAATTAGTTTATTAATATTATTAAATAATTTAATAAAAACATATTTATATAACCGTCATTATAAAAGAAACAATTCAATAAACAAAATGTTGGATTGTTTGTGGATATTCAAAGAAATATGGCAACAAATGACAAAGAATCATGCGTTTTTCAATCGCATTGTGGTTGCGGCGACAAACGTTACGGTTACAGTTTGGACTTTCTAGAACTTTCTAATTTTACGATGATTAGAAAACGAAAGCTTAAAGCTTTACAAAGACCGGAAAGTTTTACAAATAAAACAATATATTCACTTATAAATTTATTGCTCAGAGTTTCTTTTCATTTCTTTTATTGGTTCAGAAGTTATATTGAGTAACATGTTATTACTGTTTTATCTTACTTTACAATAATAAATATTAAAATGTCATAATTGATATTTCTTCAAGTAATTAAAGTACATGAGCTAAGAAATTTAAGCTAATGAAGGTTCTTTGAACGTACATCCTAAGTGCAATTTCTCTCAAGACAAATATATATATATATATATATATATATATATATATATATATATATATATATATATATGTGTGTGAACGCTTATCCGCTTACGTTGATAAGACTTGTCGCTAAGATAACTGTCAGATTTATACGAGACGAAATTCGCACTGATGTACTGTTTAAATAAATACAGACACACAAATAATAGTGTTAATATTAAAAGAAATATATTCATCTTGTTATATTTAATTTATTAATATAAACGATAACATAGAGAAATAATGCTTAACAGCTTTTGGTTTTTATTATTTATAGTGCAATATAAAGTAAACTAGAAAATAAACTATAAACTAGATAATATACTATTACTGGCTTTTTCTGTTGGCGTCCCTTGAATTATTATCTGAATATAGAATTACATCAAAATAAGTTAATATGACTAAAATAAAAATAAAAATATATATTATAATTAGAATTTTAAAAGGGCAAAACTCAATGTATTAATACATCATTAAAGTACATATATTAAACGTATTAATGTAAAAATTATTGCATGCAATTGTAATTGTATTTTTTTCATACATTATTCATGCATATCGATGCATTAGACATACGCGAACCAGCTACGTAAAGTGGACTGGGAGAGATTATGATTTTTTTTAAATCTTGTTTTTTTTTTATAACACCAAAATTTATTCTGACGCTAAACTGAATAACAACTTTTGAATTAGAACGGTGGGTCGGTGTGATTAATTGGAGCACGGGGTTTGATAACACTTTCCCGATACGAATATTTAGCGATAACTTTTAAAATAGTGAAAGCAAGTATATTTTAACCCAAATTTGTGTTACGAAGCCTCGATCCATTACATATCCGAAGACCTAGAATTCGAATAAGCGTTACTGGTATAATTAGTTTAAATTAAAGTTTATCCGTGACTGTAGCGAATGACAAATATTCCTTCATTTCACTCTGCACTGGAATCAAAATGGCGGTTTTGATTCTATTTACGATATAATTTATTGGCGGCAATATAGTTCTTAGTTGTGCAACGACTAATTAGTTTAAATTAAAAAATCTCTTAAAATTAAATTATACTAGTCCTAGTATCAACGTTTAGTTTACTAGGTATAAAAAAATACTGATAAAAATATACATTATTCTATAAAACGGCTGCCGCATCTAAGTTGTCATCTCGTGACCGAGATTAGTCTCAGATTCAGATTTAATAGCGTCTGGGGCTGAACCTGAATCTACTTTGCATATCAAGGAGAAGTGCCTTAATTTAAATGGAAGCTTCGTTATAACGATTTAATATTTCAAAAAAATATCTAAATACAGAGTGCGAAATATATTCAAGTTTTTATAACATCTTATTTTGGAACACAAATTCTTGAATGAACTGTAATTATAACTGGTTTATTATTAAATTATTCCATAAATTATTTATAATAAGGTTAATATAAAAGAATTAGCTTATTCAATCTAGTTTGATTACATCTCATGTCAAAATATTTACATAACTTCCTATAGCATATTTTTTTCAGTTTTATCACACAACTATACGTCACTTTCACAACTTATTTTTTTTTACTCACTTACTTACTATCACAATTGAAATACTAGGTAGCTGTAAAAAAAAGCATTACGTCACCAGAGCCTCGAGGGTTTTTCACGAAGCACGATTTTCATAAGTTTTTTTCTGGTTTCTATCTACCTTACTTTTTTATTGGTTAATATTACTAAAAACGAACGAATCTGAGGAAAAATGTACTAAGTATTGTAAGAGACTTAAAGCGTCGTTAAGTGATTAAATTGTTTTCTTTTTGGTTTTGTTTTATTTGTAGAACAAATGAGTTTAAAACATCAATAATAAAAGATTATTATTAACAATTTATCGCTCGAATGTGAGCTCAGTGAAAACTGAATATTTCCTGAACAACTCTAAAACGGAAAAAGATGTAAGGTTTTTCATTTCATCATCAGCGTATAGAAAGCAAACTTCAAAGATCACACATAGTAAGAGGATGAAGAGAATAAAATTCAGATGTAAAATGTTCTTAAGTTTTTCCTTTTTCCAAAAATATTCTGTCAAAGCAAGTAGAGATACAATGAATCAAGTAGCTCGCTTTGCAGGTAAAATGTCAAAAGTGATTTACATATATTTCAAGATTCGACTAAAATGCTCCAGATTTTCAGACACATTCAGCGTTCATTCAACTGTATAGCAGTTGAATATCTTGTTTATGATTTTGTATATTTCTAAGAACACATTTCTTTATATAACCATTACTTGTTATGTACATCAAAAAAATGATATCGTACTTTTTAAAGATTGGAAAGCAGAATTAAAATTTAAAAAAAAAGAGCGAGTCGGATTCACGCATGAAGGGTTCCTTACCGTCATCTATAAAAGAAAATCACGTTTCTTATATGGGGATCCCTATATTTTGTTAATTTTTAGTATTCGTTGTTATAGAGGCAACGGAAATACATAATTTGTGAAAGTATCAGCTTTATTGCTGTCACGGCTTATGATATACAGCCTGGTGACAGACAGACACACAGACAACACACAGCGGAGGCTTAATAAAAGGGTCCCCTTTTTACCTTTTAGGTACGAAACCCTAAAAAGGCTTTATAAGGCTTTACATCTTTTTTATGATATTTATAAATTTTAAATAATTTAGCAATATTATAATAATATATCACTATGCCATACTACTCTAATATAGCTTAGTTCTTCAAAAATAAATAATAGATTTTGATCTGCTTTTATTATCATTTTATATAACGATAGATTTCATATAGTCAGATTTACAGGTCCTTATTAAATTTGTAAACAGTGAAAAGTTTTTTAATCTTTATGTGCTGAAACAGAAGTTAAAAAATGTGTTTAACGTTTATATTTTTTTTAAAGATATATTTAATATTTATATTTTAAATATGCTATTGTTTTTGAAATAATTTATTTTATTTTATTGGACGATTTCTTACATTGTTTTATCATTTTTAATGTTACAAGTTAAAAAAAGTTGTCAATATTGTAATTGTACAAAACGACCAATCAGAGTTGAGGGCGCGCCTCGAGCGGGGTTGAGGCGCCATCTTGAGAAAAAAAAAGAAACGCGGGGGTTTCTGTTTAATTGAAGTGTTTGGATATCGATGGAGTGATTGAGTTGATTTATTATAAGATTAAAATTAGTAATGACAATATTAAGATCGGAGCTCGAACCCGCTGCTCGGTCTATAATTAGAAGATACCTGTAAAGTTGTAAACTTTTGTTTTATGCTGGCACTTTATCCCAATGGCCGCACACCAAGAATGTATCAAGTAGTAGTAGTCAAGAAAATAATATAATAATAAATAAAATAAAATAAAAACCCTGGGTGTTGGTCACACGCCTAGAATTAAACAAGTTCAGGGTACATAGACATTTTTCGTATATGCATAAATATATTAACCATAGAAAAGTGGCACTATAAAAGAGTTAAATAATACATATGAACTACTCAATGAATTTCCCTTAAAATATATTTAAAAAAAATACTATGACAATAAAAGGCCTGTACAGCTGTTGTTATTTGGAGTAAGTTTTATTCATAAGGAAAATATTGTTTATATATAACCTCGTTAGCTAACTGACTATAGATAAAAAATTGTAAGAAGATCATTTATTCGAAAATTAGTCGAGCAATGACTTGCCTGGGTTAAAAATTGTATCCAGAATGGCGATAGTCTCATCTCTGTAATTTCATTGAATCGTACAAAAAGTAAGTACATGCACCGACCTGATAATAATGTATAGCTTTTTTATTACATACACACATAAATACATACACAGATACACATACACATAAACACATACACATAAACACACACACACACACACACACACACACACACACACACGCACACACACATAATAAATAAAAACCACATGTGTTACAGTTCAACAATATCTTTCCACTAGGTCAACTCATCAAATGTTCAACTACTGGGCTTGAAGTCTCACTAGTTTAATCGTGAAACGACTCAGACTATAAAAAACTACACATAGAAAGTTTATTTTTTATACAATATAGTTTGACAAGAATAATTTAGATGATGATTATGATATTAATTCGTGAATCACATTACGTTTATTAAAAAAAAACATGTAATTAAAAATACACACACACAAAAGAAAAAAACACAGCCAAACAAACCCACACAAAATAAAATACAGCACAAAACATTGTAAACGTTAACCTGTATCACGTTTTATTTAATATTCAATTTAAGAAACAAAATTTAGAGGGACAAATCTGAATATATTATACCCTCGGAGTTCGAGTTTAAATTAAGTCGTACTTTTTTAATATAAAAAACAGGTACAATACTTGATATTAAACAGCATTTTATGTCAGTCCACCCGAAAATATGGATCAACATAAATGAGGCGCTTAAGACATTTATCATTAAAAATTTGTTAAAGAAATAAATTAAAAAACAGCATACAAAGATTGTAAGACTTATGCTGTGTGCATATTTACTTAATATTTATTCAAAAATGAACACAAAATACCTGCATATAATGTTCGAGTAAATAAATAAACGGTGATAAATGATGATAAAAATATATACATTGGAGCAGTATTGTCATTGAAAAAGACTTAGTAATTACACTAGGGTTGTAATTGTATTCTTATTTTTTTTCTAAAATATTTAATAGGCTATGCGTTACATACCATTCTTCACGGTAATATAAAACCTATTTAGTCTCAGTCGTCATTTTTTAACTCAGTAGTCTTAAAAGCAATTCTCGGAAATATGTTTTTCATAAAATATTACGTACATCCTGTTTTTTATTTCTATTCAAAGTAAAAATATGGTATAAACGTTTCTCTCCCAAAGATTGAAATTAACAAATATATGGATTAAATTTAGTACACAATAAAATAGCTGAGCAATTAAAGACAATCAACCTAAAAAAAAAATATTTATATATATATATAATAATCGTTAAATCTTAAAAAAATCTTTTTCGAAAAATATTAATTTTTTTATTAAGAGAGAGCAAGTAGGCTGTGCTTATGAAACACTAATCTATTATTTACATAATCAAGTATTAAGCTACAAAAAGAAAATGGCTTGAAATAGTGACTTAAATAAAAAACTTAGTGTATGTTAAATCGCCCATCTTAATTTAAAAATGGAACGAAAAACGGCTTCAATGATGGAGCTCAATCACGTGGTTTCTCCTCTGGCACCTTGTTAACTACGAATTACGTTATTTAAAAGGTTTATCAGACTTCAACGATACAGGCCTTGCATGCATTCCCAAAGCACAAGTTGTAAAGTGTTGCCATAGTTACGACATAGTGTAATACAAAAAAGAATGCCTAGTACAAGAAAGATTTTAATTCGTCAATATCGTACGTATTTAGCTTAATACCTTTTTAAATTTTTTTGGAATATTTTTGGAGTGGGTTTTTATTTTTCATTTATTTT
Organism: Dircenna loreta; assembly: GCA_963555665.1. NCBI lineage: Eukaryota > Metazoa > Arthropoda > Insecta > Lepidoptera > Nymphalidae > Dircenna > Dircenna loreta. The sequence continues at coordinate 9,866,330 of OY743099.1, read as the reverse complement.
TTATATTATGAAATATAAAAGTTTTGGGTCGTTAATATACTCATCATCGGGAGTGTACGATAAAAACATGTCTAAAATAACAATTATTTCAGATATACTCGTTGCAATGTAAAACATACACATATTATTTACCTTAATGTAAGTAAAATACAATATGTTAAGTCAGTATAAAGCTTAAAAGTCTGAGCTGTGTTGAATATAAAGCACGACTTAGCCTTTTTTTATAGCCCTTGTCAAGATTATTTCTAGCTTGAGATACTTTTTTACCAACCTCTTTATCTACTTCAAAGATTGAATAATAATAGTTATCAAGGAATATACTACTTTTAAATACAATATAAATTTTAATATTACATCATTTTATGAAAAATAATAGGAATATTTTTATAAATCGGTCGTGGTATTTTCCTAATCTTTGATTTGTAACACGAAACTTTTATAAGACTCCAGGGAAGTTTTCACTTTATATAAATAAAAGGTATTTTATCTTTATTCAAAACAAAAAGAATAATACTCAAATCAATTATTAATTTCTTTCCTTGGCCGTTAAAAACCGTTCAAACGATCTCTTTTGTTAAACCTTCATATTTATTACGAGTATTAAGCATATTTGAAAGGCACTTGAACCACTTTTATTATGGTATTATTATAATTTTTAAAAGGAAGTCTTGCTTTTTTAACTTTTCATTTAAACGGGATTAGGATTATTTTTATTAAAGGTTTTTAATTATATCGTAAAATAAATAATCTTTATTGGCAACTTACATCTCCTATTCAAATTATATTAATTTAAGTCGAAATAAAAAAGATAAGCCCTATTGTAACCCACATATAATAAACATTTAACCTTTTTATTTGAAAATGCGTTGTAAATACATGAAATGGCGGCCTGATCACTTGGTGAAATATTCTACAGAGAACTTCAATTGAATATACATTGCTTCATAAAAGTTAAACGGTTCATACACAATTTATATTATGACACGAAATTTCCAGTATTATTATTATGTTCCAGTATTATTATTATGTTCCAGTATTATTATTATGTTCCAGTATTATTATTATGTTCCAAAATATAAGAAGCATTCGTTTTTCATTATTCAATGAGCCTATAATTCATTTATAACTTAACCCCAAGATATCCAACCGATTAAGTCCAACAATCCTTATAATTTAAATTATTTTGTACCCCATGATTTTTAACCTTAACGACGTTTGCCTGTATATTTACAATGCAATTAATTTTTGAAGAAATGTACGAAACAAGTATCATTATTAAATATATATATAATATATTATTTTTGTTGTAAGTTAAAAAAAATACTTGAGATATTCGAACAAAACTTTATACTAAACAAAAGTTGATATTTTTTTATCATTAAACATAAAGCTTCTTTTTATTGAAGCACACATTACAGTATTTATATATTGTAAATAAAATGCCTCTGTGGCTTCAATTCAAATATAAATATTTGCACAAAGCGCCACAGAGTAAATGAAATAATCTGAAACCATCCGTCTTTTATTCATTTATAATATAAACCACATAATATTTCTCTAGTAGGCAGGGCCTACGAAAAAAATAATGAAAGATACGCTTCGCTTAGTGTAATTGTTTTAAAGATTTAGCATGATTGTAAAAATAAAATGCTTTACAATTTGGATACAATAATATTATATATTTTTGATATCTTAAGTGAATTAAAAACGAAAATCGCTAAAACTCTCGTAAAAGTTAATAAAAATCCACAGTTTTTAATTTATGAGAACAGATTCAGTAAAATATTTAAAATAATATAATATTGTCCCTACAAACTAGTAGTTTGTAAAAGTATTGTATACTCTAAGAGAGACGGCGTCAGCCGGTCGGTCAAAATAAGAAGTAATTTCACTAGCGGTACCTGGATGAACCAAATATCAAAAAATTTGTTACATTATTTTTAATTTGCTCTTAAGATATCTGGCATTACATTCAACATACAGCTCAATTGGTAAAGTGATGGAACGGTTTGCCAGAGGAGGCGAGTTCGGGTCCCTACCTGTATCGGATTATTTTTTATTCTATATTTATTTAAATAAAGCTTAAGATATCTATTAATTTAGTAACTAAGGAGTATATAAAGTCCACGCACAACTATGTGAACCGATATAAGTGAGTGGTGAACTTGAGCACGTCATCAATCTAAGATTAGTAAATAGAAAAACTTACAATACTAAACTAGAAGCAGGGCGTTCACCTATTCACTTACCACACATTAAAGGAGTCACTGATAAGATAGGGTACTGGATACATCGCAATTACAATTTTACTAAAACTATAATATTAAATCTTTAAATATATAATATTAAATCTTTCAATGTTACGGTCACCTTCAAGCTACGTTCAATGTTAGAGTCACCAAAAATAAAAGCCATCTAGACATCCCGGGTGTATAAAAGATTCTTTATGATTGTGGCAAGTCTACGGAAGGGAACTCGTCGAAACGTATAAGGATCACCTAACACATACGAAGTGTTAGAAATGTGGACAGCATTGGCTCAGCGATAACGTAATACGTCTTGGTTTCGGGAACGGCTCTTTACGTACGTTTTGACAAAGCGTCCGTATTAGCTAGGGAAAAGAATTTACCGAAATCAGCCGTCCACTAAATTTCAATAGGGATTTTCGTTTCGATACCGACTCATAGTGCTTTAAGAATATTAAAACAAAGCACTTTTACGTGACATTTGGCATTTGATTTCTGTAAAATATCGCTAAAAGCAATGAATGATTTACGTCTAAAATTCTTTGAGTGGGTTTCACTTTACAACCGTCTCGTGTTAACCGATATTATATTACTTAAAAAGCAATAAAGTTATACTTAGTGATATTGATTTCAATATCTTATTTAGATAGGTATCCACGAAATATCAAAACAAAATTATTTTATTTTCCCATATTCTTCTATCATTCTACTCATGTAGAACAAATGTTCTGGGAAGTTCCTTGAATATACAATATATTTAGCCAATAGTGCTGAAAGATAACAAATATTCAATGAGTAGTCGGGAGAATAAAAAGTCAGCGTTTTTGAATAAAACGATAATTCATCTAACTAGTGATTGATTCGACTTTAAAAATACATAATAAATAAATTTTATGGTATCTTTTATTTGAATTTGTATTTGTTTTCATAGTATCATGTTATTGTAACTGTTACTTATAAAATAAAATCATAAATATCATATTTGCATGCACTTGCTTGTATGAATTACGATGAAACTTTGTCATGAGTGTGTAAAAAACTTACATCTTAAGATGTAAGTGTGTGTGTAAAAAATAAATTAATTTCGCCAATTTTATTTATATAGATAATGTCAATGCGTTTAAGTGCATTAAAAGCAAAATATTAACCAATTAGTAAAAATAGTCTTACGAAGACATTTCAGTTAATTAACCATTGTGGATGATTTTCGAATACATTAAAATACATTAAAAATATCAATAACTGAAAAATTACCAAAATAAAAAAAATATTAAACTCTTATTACTTATTGATATTCAATAATAGTAACGATAATATGTAATAATATAATTAATAAACGCAAAAATTAAATATTTTTATAATGTTTAATTTTTTAAGCTAATTTATTGCAACACAAACAAAATTTAAAGATATATTTTAAAACCAGCAATACACAAAAAGGAATTTAAAATGAATTCCTTTTGAAGGTTTGATCTACCGGGTTTACTAACTGGGATGCAGTCAGATAAAATCCTTCATCCTTCTGTCCCAATCTACTGGGATAGCCGGCGGTTGATAGTTCAGTTCAACTATGGGTCAGCTGGGAACATTCCAGAGATCCTTTTGGGCCGATGCGGTAACCGCAGGGTTAAAGGAAGTGAAGTTTTGTATTCAATGGTTTAATTTTCACGTTTTTGCATCGATGCAGATGATTTGGTGATTATACAGCCATTGTTATAATTATATAGAACAATATAACGATATACATAACGTAGCAATATACATAACGTAACAATATACATAAAGTAACAATATAAATAACGTAACGATATAAATAACGTAACGATATATATAACGTAGCAATATACATAACGTAACAATATAAATAACGTAACGATATACATAACGTAACGATATACATAACGTAGCAATATACATAACGTAACAATATATATAACGTAACAATATAAATAACGTAACGATATACATAACGTAACGATATACGTAACGTAACGATATACATAACCATTCACATGACATTTTAACGTTACTTTAACTTCTAAAGTATTTGACGAGATTAGCCTCAGATTAAGAATTAAAAGCGTCTGCCGCAATTTCTGAATTTACTTTGCATATTAATGAGATGTGCTTTTTATTAAAAATGCAAACGTGAATATATCTTTATAAAACGTGAATAACTAAATTAAATTACAGTAAACAAATTTTGTCCTATTGCTATTACGGATGATATTTTAACAACTCTGAATTTTGCAAATTAGTTTACTAGTTACCTAAATCTCTTCGAATAAATAGAATTTATAATTATAAAGAAATAATAAATATGAATAAAGATATCATTATAAATAATATTATTATACTTACCAAGTTGTTGAAAGATTTATTGATATTGTTAATTATTATTTGTAATAAAATAAATTGTTAAAACTTTTATTATTAATCGAAAAAGTTAGTTATTTATACTTTAAAATTTGCACAATTATTATATAATTTGCAATTTATAATACCTACGTGAATAGAAGTCGAATAATCCCGATCTTAAAATCCTTATCAAATGAGAGTTTACTAGAACAGTTTAAAAGAAATAAAAGTTTAAATTAAGATTGAACATTATCTAGAAAAATAATCGGTCTATACAAGGGTTGTAATTGAGATACATTTTTAATTAAATTTCAGTTGAGGTGAGCGTGAATGCGCATTTTAAAGGGGCCCCTTAAACCTACACTTGGGTCGCAAGTGCCAGGAGCTGTTTGCACTCCTCTCCCTGCAACGTGATGGGCCCGGCACCCGCACGGTGTGTCCATGGAATGCTAAGAAGCCTCTTCTCTTCTCTCTCCAATTCAGACACATCCAGAAAGACGATTAAAAAAAAACGAAAAATCTTATATTTCATTACTCCGATTTTAATCCTCTGAGTCTTTAAAATCCATGTACAATTCAAGCAAAAAATATAATGTAGAAATTTGGCTAATAAGTGTTATAAATAACAAAGATTTAAAAGAAAATCAGATGTTTTTTTTTTTATTTCAGAGCCATCCTTATTTCTTTTAGATCCCTTCGCATTCCACGATGGGTTTACTGATAAAACAACATTATTAGAATTACATACCTTTTCCGACACATTTGAACGAATTTACTTTGCGTTTATTTTAATAAGAGCGGCCCACGTGAATTGAGATGTACAGGTTCTTCCAGGATTACATTTATAGTTTAAAAGCCATCTACAGTACCAATAACCACCATAATACAATATTGGACTACATGCTAAGGTGGTTTTATTTCTATCAAGCAAAATACATCATTCTTATTTTCGACTGATTCTACCATTGTCTTGGCGCGTCTTAAGACTCAATCCAATTAATTAATAAAGTTTACTCGTACTTGAGTCAGTGAAACACGTTCCCAAGAGAATCCCGTTGATTTCGTTTTTCTTGATATTATAGTATTTATTATTAGTTTTGCTGAACTATGGTCAAGATTAAAAAATGTCTAAAGTGACAAACTATCCTATCATTAAAAACAAGCGTTCAGGTTCACTCTCAAAATACATTCTCGAACAACACATCAATACATAATAATAACAAATATAGACAACATTTTTATAAATAATATACCTAATTAATCACATTTTATCAGATCATTAGCATACATAAATAAACTCATAAAGTTATAATTAATCGAAATAAAAACGGAATTAAATCATTCATAAAGTAAAATTTAATAAAAAATGCAAAAGGAAATGTTTCCTGATGTTCCTGATGAAACGGAATTGTTAAAATCAAGCAGACCTCTGCCCAAAAATTATAAATTAATTTTAATATCCCCTTTCATGGACTCCAACACACCCCTATTATTAGGGTTGGCGATCGTTTAATATGATAGCTTTGATGTCAAACAGCCTCTTCTACTATGTAGGAAACAGTTTTTTTAACCTTAGTAACTTTCAAAGCGAATATATAATGTTAAGGCCGGATCTCATCTCTTTTTTATCCTTTATACCACAAAGATGTTAGCCACTTCGGGGGAGAAACTTTTCTAGGCGCGTCATGCATAGTTGCGTTCGTGGGCTCTAATTTTAATCTAAGCCAATAAATACAACCCTGTATGGTTAAATTGCCATATGACAGAACACACTTTGAGTTTTAAGTTAAAGTTCAGACAACCATATACCTAGAATAAATTAATACATAATTCTATAAAAAAAATATTTATTTGTTTATCACATTTAATAATGACATATATGTATTTCCTCCATTAAATCCATAATAAACATCTTCTTTTAATTTGCAAAACCAACTTGGATATAAGAGATGGCATTTTAAATAGAATTGTAAAAAAAATGTAACAGTATAATAATGGCCATTGAACGTTTTTCAATGATTCTATTTTAAATATTAAATTTACGGAACCTTTTTTGATCGATGCACCAATTCTGTATTTTTTTTTTAATATATAGAATAGTCATTTTAGACTGTTTTATTTAAATAAAGCTGTTTGCTTAAAACGAGTTAATGTCACATCCAGCAGACTTAAAAATAATTACTTTTTTCACTAATATAGCATATTTTTTGAGTTTCCTCAAATCATAAATAATAATCAATAACGGTTTCAATTTTATCAAATTTACTACATAATATAATTTTACCGATGTTATAGTAAGATAACCAAATTTGTTTATTAGGAATATTTTATTTCAAATATTACCAAAAACCTTTTTTGTCTATTATTTATCTATTTACTTCCACAGAAGATCACCAAAAAAGTAAACAGATGATTAAAATAATTGTAATGGCCAATAGTAAAACAGAGACTTTCCGTGTAGTACTTATGTTTTATTTTCTGAAGAAATTGACAGAAATAAACAAGATACGTTTTACCTTTAAGTATGATAAAATTTAGCTGATTATCTTATCTTAAGTACCTGTTTAATTTATATAGTTATGTATAATTTATATTTGTGAAATCTATAAAGCCTATAAGGTAAGTAGAAGTGCTTCTTACGAAAGTCCTTTAAAGCTTAAATATCTTTTGCCAAGGGCGTTTCTGAAGAAACACCTCTCAATTACAGTTTAGGCAAGTTTCGATGCAGATACAAGTTTTCCAATATAAGTTTCTAAAAGCGCCATTTATCAAAACCGGTCTCGCGTGCAACGTAAATATAATATAACTGGTTTTGGCGGGAGTTTCGTAATATTGTATTGCCTACCTAAAATAACCTGTAAATTAAGAACTACACATATTTTTTTTATCCCATAACCAATATCTGTTTTAGTTTTTTAATATTCTATAGTATTATTTTATAAATTGGTATTAACTTGGTAGAAAATAGGTTTCACATATTTTTTAATTGCCTGACACTTCGACCCGTTTATACTAGATTTGGTAAATGTCAATCTTAGCGATACAAGCTCTCCATGGCGCCGTTTCAGGTCGAAATTTCTTCAACCAGTCGCAGTTGTTCGATATATTAATATTGTACTATCGATATATGTCGTCACAACACTGACTCAGCGCGTCCATATTCAGATTTTTAACCGACTCCATAAAAAAACCAGATGATGTTCTGTTTACCACTGGATTCCATGCTGGCGATAACTTGAATCCATCTTCATCACGTAACTCTTTAAGAAAAATGCCGTTCTGATGAGAGAACTTGGCTACAGTAAAATTACATCTAAGAATTCGTGACCGGATACATGTTTTAATTAAGTATCCATGACTTAGTATTCTATGCTTTATTAGTATTTGGATTATTTGGAGTCATATTTGTTTAATATATTTGAAGTATGTTTGAATTATATTCAAGTCTGTTCAAAATGTTATCATATAAGCCAAATCGTCCTGGCAGAATCCAAAAGGTACTTACTTATATAATGCCTTATGAATAATATTTCCATCTTTGCAGCCCGGTTGATAAATTGATTGGTTTAATAAAAGCTAGTTACCAGATCCTAGAAAACGTTTCAGAATCTGTGTCATCTCCACATAAAATGGCAGCATAAGTAGGTTTTAAGCTGTTATTCTTATCGGTTTATGTCCCACAATAATAAAACTAACAGACTTTTATTTTCACAAACATTAATGTCACAGGGTTGAAGAAAGTCCTATATTATAATAGTCTTTTAATGTTATATTTTTTTTCTCAAATTTACTGATGCTATTATTTAATCAATTCCTCCAAACAAGATTGTTTCTGCGTGACTGCTCATCAATCTTCACTGCAAGATAACGCGTTAAAGATTGTAGAAGATATACCATAGAAGTTGCTGAATTTGCTTAACTCATTTGATAATTATAATAATATTAAAATAATCAGTAAATATTACAATGTCCTTTTAAATGACATTGTAATATTGTCATGTCAATATTACAATAATTATGTATTAAGAAGGCTTATTATAAACTAAGTCGTTCCATTTAAGAATGTATTTTATTAATAAAAGCTAAAAGGCTGGCACAATAAGAGGTAGTCAAATCAACATAAGTAGTTAAATGTAGATAGATATATAGATAGATAACTGGTTTAAACCGGATTCATACACACGACCAGCGCCTTTAATTACTATTAGCGATAGTTTTAAAAAGTTACACTTCACTTTGTTTTCGGTTTTGTTTGACATTTAGAAGAGTAAGAAATTCATTTCTATTTTCATGTTTCTGGAAAAAACTAATAATATAATTATTTCAAAAAAAGCTATTATCATATATTTCTTGCAAATTTAAATATTGTTTTGCTAATATTAACAAAGGGTTATTTTTGATTGTACTGCATTGCGCCTTAAAATGAAGCCTATCTAACCTTTGCATAGAAATAAAAATTTGTATTCCGTTTAGAAAATTGTAGGTACTAAAATTCTAAGACATTTCTCTTCACTATTGCGTAGTCACGAGCTAAAGCTAGTTTTACATTTTTCCAAAATCACAATGATTAAATTGTAGGAAGTGTTGGTTTATTATTTGTATCAATGTATAGGATGCTCAACTTTCAGTTTCATAAATTGGCTTTACAAATAATTCGAACAAATATCAAAATTGTGTAATTTTTAGTTGTGATAGCCGATGACTTATTATTTAAGTTCGGGAAGGAGCAGACAAAATCAGCGGTAAAAGCCAGTCTTTACAGTTACAGTGAGTAAGTTTTACTATGAAATAATGTTTAGCTTTATAATGACTCGGGACATAACAAATCTCCGCAAGAAACGAAGGCAAAGTGCAACGCAAACTTTTGAACGTAAACACGTTATCTTAAATTATCCTTAATTGAATGTCTTTAATGCAGTTTTTATAGTAAACTATTTTCCTACGAATATTAATTAACTTAATTCTTTAATTATATATTTATGACATAAAAATTCTACATTTAGTTTAGTTACATAAGTAGCCGTTAATTAATATTAACCCATACTTGATTTTAACAAATGGTGAATAATAATTCTCTAAATTCCCAAGAACAAAGCAGCGGAATATATTCACGAACGGCTTCAATGGCTGGAACTAAGCAATGTCAAACTTAACAATGGTCTTTATAATCAGTTCTCGGAAATAATTTGAATTATTTCTAAGGAGTAAGGAATTTGGCACTTAAGCGAACCGTATTATGTAAATAAATACAAATAATTGCATTAGATTATATACAAATTCATTTTTTTTCTCGTTTACTCATAATTTCAATTTTTAACTTGAGAATTGAACTCATCTTTCATATTTAAATTATTTTGACGTTTCTTAGTTAAAAATATGAGATTCAAATTAAACAGTTTTCCTGCTTATGCAGTGGAGGAATATAGTTTTTTTTTATTTATTTCAAAATATATATAACTTCAAGAAAGCCCAAGTCATGGGTGTGTCAGTCATCTTCTTGTGCATCTTTCAATTCGCGATGCCTAGATGCATTCTTAAAGACTTCTTTTTTGTTTATTCATGTATTGTCATATAACATCGTCAACCTTATTATTTTTATTGGAAGAAACCCAAAAAATACGCATTTTTTCTATTTCTAGAGGACACAAGATATATTAATTACTAAACCTGTTAAGATATTATTTATTATAAACTATTTTGAAGGGAGAACAAGAGTATAGTTACTTCGTGTGTTTGTGAAATATTCTGACTGACAAGTGCCTTAGGCTATATTACGATTATGTATAGTAATATTTTTTATTTAGTATTAACAAATGATTGCTATTTATTGAAATTAAACAATGGCTTTAACAAATTTAGAATATTTTGAATCCATGCTTATTAAGTTACATAATTTCATATATTGCATTAATTCGTTCTCGGTATATATTTTAAATCGCTATTGTAAGTGGTAAAATACAAAATATAAGTAAAATACCGCCAAAACAATATCACAAATTGAACTGATATTAGTATAATATAATAGCAATATATACTTAGAATACTTAAATTTTAAGGAACAAAGGAAAGGAATAGCACGGTACGGTAGCACGGATAGCATCCGCATTCCGATCGCGGCGCGGTTGCGGTGACAAACGTTTTCGTTCAGTGGAAGCTCAAATTTTGCGGTTAATAGGAATACTAGTACAGTTTTCATATTACAAGAATGTCAAAGGCTTTTTGTTACAAGAATACAAATTCTATATAGGTAGTAAATAAGGTAGCATATATTAGTAATTTAGGTAGTGTTAGGCATAATGTTACGTTTTATAGAATTATTGAAGTATGTGCAAAATAAAAAAAAAATGCGTTACTTCATTACTAATAATTTTTTTTAAAAGTAACATTTTAAATCTTAAGTATATAGTAAATAGAAGTATATGATAAATAAGTAATATCGAAGGTAACCAGTTAGTAATTAGATTTTTTAAAATTTTTAATTAGGGTAGTTTATTTTAATATGCTAATTCCTACTACTTTATCTGTGTCATTAAGTATTATAAGTATGTGTGCTATTTATATAAAATAATTTGTTTAAACAACGGTTAAACACCTACTTTTTAAAAGTGCATTTTATTTTTTAAAGGTGTGCACTCAAATCTCAATCCTATCCACCAACACCACGAGGCAGATAGATCTCATATTTCTCATACCTCATATTTCTCATACCCCATATTTCTCAAGGAGGCCCAAATCAGATATCCTTCTCACGTATCGTAATCATCCTAAAAAGCTACATCCTGGTGTTCAATTTTATACCACGTGCCGGAATATGCGTATACGCCAGCAATGACATATGTTTTCAGCGTCACAGTAAGCTGCGGATAAGGATACTGGCGGACACCGGGATAGGGAAATTTTTTACTTCTCTATCTACCGGTCGACCATTGGAGATAGAAAGACAACTATGATCAGAAACAGGTCCTTAGCCAAAGCAGTCGATGCATATTTTTGTGTTCCCAGTGACCTTCCCAGTGAATTATTAGATTACCACGGCTTCAGGAAAAGCATACATGTTTGTGTCTTTATTTTGCAAAGTTTGGTGGTAATGCGGAAAATCCAAAAACACCAAAGATAGTTTCGTACAACTGTACACAGTTTGGAAATGAACTTGGCCAGTGGTCCTGATGATATTCCTGCAATTCTACATTTCTTCCAATTATATTGACTGTGAGAGTGTGAATGGCCGTTTTTCGCCTAAACTAGAGTTTGAGATGTACTATTGCAGCAGCCATGCGGTCGGGGATGGGAGATTGGACGCGAGGTGCCGCGCCCGCTAGTACCTAAACAATATACGACTGCAATAGTTCCGAGGTTGACAGCTTGGAACCGCTATATCACTTTTCATTCATTTGTATTTAAAATCACTTAATTTTTTGATGCGATAACTATATATTTTGAGCATATAATAGCTATAGAATAATATTATTTTATGTGAAATATTTCTGCGCATAAAATAAACAGAAGCAAATATTGTGTATTCCATGCGAAAATGAAAATTCATTCTTGACTTAAGATAATACATTTTCGAATCACACTGTTAGATTTGTGTCATTTGCACAGCTTGTTACCTATTAATAAAGGGTTGCTAGTTTGGAAAAATGTTACATGTTTAAGTTGATAAAAGTAGTAGGTTGTCATGTATAACTTCGGATATTTATTACGAAATAAACTAACAGTACAAGTATCTACTTAAGATTTATATATAATAAGTTATTATGACTTTTGTGTACAAAAATATATATAAGCTCTTATAATCTAATCATTTATTACTATATTTTTTCACACACAGACACACTCTCATATTCCTTAGAACATTTATCGTCCCCTTATTATTTATGCTTTACAATAATATAAATATTTAAAGCCACCAGTCAAGTTACCATCCGTTTTATTTTTTACACCTGGATTTAAAATGAAACAACTAATTTGTTTCATGTAATTTGCAACTTACTAGTGTACAAGAGATCTTAATGAGGCACTAACAGATACGTGAGGTAGTAAAAACGCCTGTTGAAAGTGAAAAATGTATAAAAAAGTCTTTTGCCTCACTTCAGAGAACTCTGGTGTTTGACGTTTAACAAGGGCTCTCACCATGCACCTAAATATATATCAAAGTTCTATATCTCATACACACTATATATTATTTACAAGACATTTGAAGCTTACACAAAAATGCGGCCTCTAGGATGCCATCTCGTAGCAAAGCCTTATTCGTGTTGAGATATTTGAAATACTATATATTTACAATTTAAATAGTAAGTAATTAAGAAGCCTTATAGATCACCTCTATCAGGACAGAGATTGTCTTATCGAAATTATAAAATTATCCAAAAAACAAATTTTTAAAATAAGGACAGTCTGATTTCTTATTTTTATTTATTTTCTAACAATTAAAACAAATCTAGTTCTCATTTACAAGATCGCCATCTTGTACAATCTTGTACAATCCCTTGCAAACTTTTTCCCCGCATTTCCCTTGGAATTTAGTCATAACACTTCTAGCAGTCACCATAAGAACACCCATTTTTAATTTCATAACTAGACCTTATACTTTAACCACTTTTTTAACTATATTAAAATCAAAAAGTACCATTAACTTTAATTAATCGGTAAAACTAGACTTTAAACTTCACGAAAGAATACGTAGTGGCTAAGCATTAAAACTAATTTGGTTTGAATTTTTGTAAGTTTACTCAGTAGTCAAAAAAGGGGTGCAAAGTATGAAATATGATAATAGGAAAGCAGTGGAGCCAGATAGTATACTACTAGAAACATGGAACTTACTTAGGTAAGGATAGATGTAAAGATAGAAGTGGCTGACTTTGATCTTCAACAAGTATTGAAGACCAACGTACTTACACCATTTTGGTGCAAGGAGGACATTGCCTGTAAGTGATAGTGAATATGTAATATAAAATTCTTAGTAGACTCGGGAGCCTGTATTTGTAGAAAACAATATATATTTTAACTGTAATATTTTATACCAGTTTGAAAAAAATCTCGATTACAAAACTTTAAATGGGTTTCAATATAGTAGATAACCTTGTATAATATTCTAAAGATTATAGGACATTGCAATAAAGCTAATATAAAACAAGATCGAGCAAGTGCTGCGGACTTCGAGTAAATTGAATAGAATAAACGGCAATTTGTGTACCATCCGTAAAACCGCTAGACATTCCAGTGAACAAAAATTATTGGCTTTAGTACGGTTCACTATTTCTATTCATACTATTTGTTTCTCTGTAATTGTAATTGAATAGTATTTAAAGAGATAGAGAGCTATCTCTTTAAAATTACATCAGTATTAATGAAATATATATCTTATTTAAAATTTACTTTGTTTATCAGAAATGATGACTTTTCATAATAATGGTCACGGTTATTCTTGGACATTATTTTTTTTCTAAATTACTTGTTAACTTACTTGGACAGTTTCACTGTATGTTAAGAGATACTTATAAAGAAATATTGGGAAATTGCACTAAGAATATTGCCATAGATTGTTAAAACAATTAAATAAATCAATTAAATACGACAATAGAAGAGCGTTATATGGTAATTATATTTGCCCTAAAATATTCATTGGTTTATTGACATCAATCTAGTAGTTGAAGTGTTAACAGGCAAATGCCAAAGCGATAGTTTACGTTCCAGTGAACCTTGGCTAGAGAATAGAAAATATTTAATAGAACAATATTTGTAATTAATAATTTCGTACTAACCAGTGTTGTACAGAAAGCCACTGGGTTACAATAAAGTAACAGTGCAATCATAAAAAATGTTACCTATTCAGTTCAAATAATATTATTAGTCTGATAAAACTTCTTGTGTATTTTTTATGATAAAAGTAACTAACTTTATTCCGAAAAATGTAAGCAACAAATGTTAACAAATATATACTTCATCTAAATAATCAGTAGGTATATTTTGTCAAAGTGAAATTGTAACAATTAGTTAACATTATCAGATCTGGCCTTACAGTTTAGGTTTGTTTATTATAAAATCAGTAAGATTGTTACTTATAATGATAAAATAGTGCATTTTGTAGTTGATAAAATGTTAACGAATTAGATCTAGAATACAAATAGAATGCAAAATACGTTTACAAGTAATTTAAATATTTTCAAATTGTTGGTGTATTGTTACAGTGTTTTTGGTAAATATTGTAAACGACATATAATATATAAATATAAACGTAGAAAGTTTCTATTATAAATTAAAGTTTTGGCATAACTAAAGGTTATACAAACATATAGTCTAAGACTGCATCCATGCGAGTTAAGATAGGAGATTTCGAAACTCAGTGCGAATATCAGAAGAAGTGAATACTCATTTACTTTTCGTGGATGAAACTATAGCATTAAAAAATTGTCTGTTTTAATTTAATTTGTAAATAAAGTGGAATTATTCAGTCAAGTGGTTAGTGGCCTTAACTTAAAAACCAAAAGTGGTAAGTTTCATTCAGAGGACTGCCTTTGAAGTGATCTAAAAAGTCTGGATGCACTTCCTGTCCATTACTGTACTGAAACTAATCTAGGCCCTGGAGTGATTATAAAATATCATACTATTCAAAGTCTGATAAAGTTAATGTCCAATAGGCAAACATTAAGCTTATAAAACTACAATATGTAGTTGCTCTGTTTCAAAATCCACTAATTATTATCTTTTCATTTTATTAATCTAGCATGGCCACGAAAAACTACAGCGCCATGTTACCCTGTGAGGTCTGAAGACTTATTTTCATATTTATTTTTCTGGTGAGGTAATATAAGACTCTACCACTAGAATTTATTATAAGCCAGAGATTGTTTTGTAAACGGGTTTCGTCTTTTTATGCTAACAAGGACTCCCAAAATAACCTAACTCAACTAAATACATGAGCAAAATTTTGAGTACATAAAATGTATACAAATACTTATGCGATGTAAGTTAAGGGTTAAACATAAACAGCTATTCCTCGCTTCCAAGAAGATAAAGAATTTGAAGGTAACTCATTAAAACTTTTAAATAATTTTTCCTTGTTCCAAACAGTAAAAGTTTAATATAGATACAAAATTTACGAACAAAGTTTTATTTACACTTTCTTAATTATAATTAAGTTTTCGAGGAAAATTAATTAACCTTTCATTACTTTGTTTCTTTTTTCAATATTCGATAGTATTTTGTTACAATACCATAGCAAGATCGATAAATGGTTGTTCGAATACTTCTATTTTTTTATTATCTTATAAGACGTATTCTTAGAATAAAAACTGAGTGACCGAAATAAGAAAAATAAAAAAAATATTGTAAATAAATGCAACATCAGTTAAAAAATTATTTTAAGACAGATTTTAATTATTTAAAGGTACGGCGGAGGGAAGCTCTGTCTCGTCCATAGTTGATCCCTAGCGGGCGTGGAAATTAGGGCGAGTAGAATATAACACCACGTGGTTTGAAGTTACAATATATTTTAATAAATCACAAAGTACAAGCACAGATCAATTGTCTAATAATTAAAGTCACTAATTTAATCGACACTCCACCGAACACGTAACGCACTGATACGATATGAATCTATCGTCGTTCTCTAACTTTAAAAACGACCGTTCTGATTCTTCGTGTACGTTAGCGCCAAGTGTCGTGTCAGAGCGAACCGCCAACGTCAGTTTGAATTCAATGACAGCTAACACTGACATTGAGACTGACTCGTTCACTCATTTTATCAAACGCGCCGTCATATTTATTACCCTTTCGATCCTTTTCTAACATGTACACATGTCTTTGAAATCAGAACATGAAGAAAGGAGTTTAAAAGTTCGTAGCGTTGCCGCAGTGAACGGCATCGTACTTTACGTGCTGATTAAACTTACCTTGATAGTTCTTGCCGGCTGTTGCACGCCCTTTATGCTATCAAAAAAATACATAATAAAGAGACCTTATAATAGTACACTTCCAAAGAACTACAGTTTATACTAGAAACGGGCTCGTTTTTATTTAAATACATATTTTAATTATATCTATGACCTTGGGTGTATGAATTATTTTATGACTTATCTTTAGACATGAAGCCTTTATATTTGAGAACTTTGCAAAGTCTTTTATAAACTTTCTCATCGTTATTGAATTTTAAATCTTGATAAACAAGGTAATGACCTAAAATTTTAATTTATGTTTTAATATATCTCATTGTATTCTTAGATTGCGTAATTAAAAATTTTAATTACACGTTCAATATAAGATAAGTTATTGTGAAGACGCAATAACACCATTAAGATAAATAAATACGTTAGTTTTAAATAATTTAAGCTTTTAAAGTTTAAATATCAAGTGATAATTAAAATTAAAAACAAATAAGTAATTTATTTTTTAAGATCTAATATAAATTTTGCACAAGGCAAGAAGCGTTTTTTTTAAAATTGAATAGGGTGTTAAATTAGCATATGGTAAAAACATGATGGTAAGTTCTGCTATCGCCTATGGAAATATCAGAATTTCATGTAATTCCGTTGGAATGCGTTGTAATTTGGGAGTATACGGACATTCTAGTAATATTATTCGCATGCCCATATCTGATGAGTTTCTTAAGTTGATGCAATAACCAATTTTTTCGTGTATCAAGTATATCAATAAATTCACTCTGTTTAAATTAATTATCTTAAATATGTACAATTCTGATGAGTGTCTCGTGGTTTTTTTAAACTGATGCCTGATGCCTGATGAACTGATTAAACTTTGCAGTAACAAAGCAAGCGTAAGTAAAACAAAAGAGAATAGTAGGACTTGTTAATATATGAATACTTGTCTTTTCATAATGTTAGACTAAATCAATAATTCTTGGATTGCGATAAAATTAAACCACGATAACCTGTTGTCATACCATCATGGTAAACTATTTCAATACTTTTTATTTAATTTTGATTAGCGTGACGGGGAACGTGTGTTGGTTTTAATATGAGCTAAATAAATGATTCAAGTACGTTATAATTTGTAAGAAGCATTTTAAAATAATACCGTAGTTACTGTTACACTTTATTAAGTAGTCTTCTCACTTTATTATTTAGTTTATGTTTTTTAATTTAATTCAGAACACGACAAAACAAAATGATACTACGTACTTTTCCGCCATGAGTATATATGATAAGAAAGTCTTGACGTCACTAATTACCCAACAAGAAATGAAATGGTGCGCTTGCGGCCATTGCATGCTGGTGCGCCACACTGCTGCAATTACTGATATTTGTATATATTTTTTAATATTAAGAATTAATTTATAATATTCTTATATAAGATAATGCTAAGGTAAAAAAATATAATAATTAAAAGGAATTGAATATTTAATCCGTACTTATTGACAGACATCAGTGTAAGCTGAAACCATGCATTCAACAAATATTTTTTAAGAGTTATCCTTTTTATTTGCCTGTAAGTAAATGAAAAATATTTTTAAAGCTTCGAGGGATGTCTCTTCTAGTTTGCGTAATAGCAATTTTTTTGTTATATGCGTCATAATAACATCTACCGTAGTCAAGAATATGCCAAAATCCTGGAATAAATACAGACGATGAGTTAATGAATAACAAAGTCTAAGAACTCCAAAGAAAGTAAAAATTAATAACTAAATTCAATTAAATCTTAATATAAGCACTAACTTAAAGACGAGTCATAGCAGGAGGATTATATTTAAAATACATTCTAAAAAATATTGTGTTTTGTTTTTGGCTCTATTCAAATATTGAGCCTCAAAAACTCGAATTTTATTTTAATTTACACATAGATTCACAGAAAGTATGCTATGTCTATAAATATTTCTTTAGAAATCTATGAAGGAGTGAAATGTAAGGCTTTGAAATTATTTTTTATTAGATGGATTTATTTGCAAGGGAACAACTAGCAAAGTATAAAATAATATTTCACAAATAAATCGCGGTGTTCTTATTATCTAGAATAGAAAGTTTTAATTTTCTTAAAATACTTACTCATTCTTCTTAAGCAATTGTCAAGATAGGCGTCGCAATACGAATCAAAGGTTCGATAACCTTGATATCTGTCCCACGGATCATTGAAAGCACATACGGGATGATGTACTATGCTGAAAATGCCCAAAAAATATTGCCATGTAAAATTTGAATAACACAAAAAAATATATATATGATCAATGTATCATACTTCTGTAGATTCAAATGTAATAAGTACTTAATTTTTATTTTTATATTTATATTGTAAGAGGACAGACAAGCTGACCGTATCGGCTGGTGGGGGGAAGTAATAATCACCGGCCACGATCTTATTCAACACCAGAGGAATAACAAGCTAAATGCGACCCTTGAGGAAGGTCTAGACGTTTTATTTGAAGGAATATATCAGAGACTGTAGTTCATGTTACATCTTGAGAGAGTGCGAAACAGCAATTAAAAAGAACACCATGTATAAAAACATTAGCATTGTATGGTATTATAAAAGAACCCTACTGCTGTCTCCTAACTGGAGCACAGAGTATGTTGTTTCAATAAGAATTCTGCCATACTCGCACAGAAGACCAGTGTGTCGAAGTGACTAAGAGCAGGTACGTTTTGCATTAGTAAGTGATATGGAACGGCACCCAATCTCCCCCTACCCCCCTACCCCCCTCCCCTTTTACATAATAGGGAATGCTAACTATATTCCGAGTAGAAAATTGAACATCACTTTTGCTACTCCCGCGGGGATTGTCTTTGCAAGGGAAGATATATGCTCTCGATGCCGTTGTAATTTTTAAGGTACTTATCAATATTCTAAATGCGCTTAGATAAAGCCATCTATGTCCATACATGCCAGAGTTTTTTCGTGTGTCTACTACAGGTCCAGTAGTGGTAATATAGAGAAGAACCATGTCATGCACCGTAATTAAAAATAGTTTTCTGTGTGTGGTCTGACCAGCGCCTTATAAGAAAGTATATAAGCGCTAGTGATGTTGAGACTTTGGTCCGCGGTGGAATATTTCACTTTTCTGGCACTCTTAGTTTCTTTGAGGGCCTTAGACTTCCTCTGGTGTCAAATGTCATTACTCTGATACCGAGACTGTTCTCAAATAGGGGTGAAATGACAAATGGGTTTATTTCGTAGTAACGCCCACGTATATTTTGTCGTGGGCTACCTTTTTTATGTATGGAAATGTTTTGCATTTAAATCTGCATTTCAATACAAATTAACATTTAAGGCACTATAAATTTGGCTAAATAATAAATAGTCATACATTGTAACAAGGCACTTTATATGATCCTCAAAGCATGGCACTAATGTAGTATTCTTTCCTATCGCAAACTGGCTGTTGAAGTATTGGAAGGAATGGGTCGTATATCTTCCATAGTCAATATTTAGAGCCTCTTCAACATCTCGCTCCGGAATATCCGTAATTATTGTTACCAATTCTGTTGTTGTTTCTGTTAAAAATAAATGTTGATATGTTTTATATTTTAAAAGTAAATAAAGGACGACAGTTATGATGTAATAGCAATTATTGTATTATATCTAATTCGTCCTTTAAAAGTCGAAAAATACTAATATAAAAAAATATAATAGAATTACATATCCGGCACTGTATCAGTGGACAGTAGGGCTTATATCAATATGTAGGATATAAAAACGAGCAATAATTATAAATAACTAATTAAATAACTAATTCTAAAATTAAATAACTAATTAAATAACTAATTTCTTTCCGTGTTTTCGCAATATTACATAATGTTATAATTCTCAAGAAATATGATATTGAATACCACTTTTTTGATATCGTTGAACTGATTATAGTTTTGGTAAAATTTTCTTAATTCTTTCATATTTACTAAAATCTTTATTAATAAAGTATCGGCCAGTCAGTCAACAGGTTAGCGAAATTCAGTTAATTTTATATTCATTTAATAGTAATTTTCATTGACAAAATTCTAGATAAAACTAGTTTTTCCTAATTAAAGTACATTAAAATCTCAACTTACTTATAAAAACTGTTTGGACAGTGGTTCCATTATCCTGCCCTTCACATTCCTTTATGAATACAAAGAAATTAACACAAATTAAAACATTCCTCAAATTCGAAAACATAGCTTTTGCTTCATAAACTACTTTTCCGTTCCGTTATCAATCTTATCTAACGTGTAAAAACTATTAGTCAAGATTAACATGAAGATATTTTTAATTACTAAGAGTAATAAGCGTGTTTATGTGATTGAAAGAAGGGAACCAAATTGAAGGATAAGCCATCACAGTCAGAAACTAATTTGATGTACCAGTACTACTATTGCAGTAACTAAAGTTTGTTTGTACATCCGTCGTTGTGTTAAATTAGTTAATATCTCAAAAACCAATCCGGTATTAAATTTTAAAATAATATTTATTTGTCAAGTTTGATAACTCTATCAAAATATGTACTGAAGACAATACATTTTATCATTTATAATACAACTAATTTCAAAATTGCCTATGAAGATGTGTCGTTATGGTATTTTTTTTTGTAACTAGCTGTTGCCAGCAACTTCGTCTGCCCAACTCTCTTATTCTTCTCAGATTTAAATCATAAAACATATATAATCACTTAAAATTTATAAAATTCCATACATTTTTATACATTCCCAAAATCTACGATATATTGTACTCGTGCAGGTAGTCAATAGATGGCGCTGGCTTTAAACTATTTACCCGATATTCAACTTACTTTATAGCAAGGAGACATAGACAAACACAAGGCTTGCGACCGTCTAGTAGTTTTTGAGTGCAAGCCGAAAAACAGACAGACAGATAAAAACAAAATTCAATTTGATAATCCGATCTTAAAGAATATATGTGGCGAAGGAATAATAGCTATATAACTAAAAAGGTTTCATAAAATTCCGTCCAGCAGATTTGCGGGAAAGCCGGACAACAGATAGATAGGCAACAATTTCAATCAGATATTCCAATCTTCAAAATAAATTATAGCCTATATATGCCGACGACTAAAAAAGGTCCTTTCTGAATAATATATCTATAAAGAACGTCTAATTACAGTCGAAACAAGATGACAACTTTTGCTCGTAGTTATTCAAATAATACACAATTGCAAAGAACACTTATAAGATTTTTATTACATCTTGAAAAAACAATTTGAATATAAAAAATGAATATTTTTTAGACTAGACTAGACTCAGACTTTATACAATCTCCGAAAAATTTACTATTCCTGTATCGCAGGGCTCAAAAAAATATGGTCATTTAATACGGACGTAAAAAAAGGTCAGTCCAAAATACGGAAATGATCACATAAACTGCGAAACTAAAACATTTTTAGTAGCATATTTAACGGGTAAAGATACTAAAATAAATATATCTCAAAAGTTTGAGACCCAAAAAATGGAATTAGAAGTCATACATAGTTAAAAATTAAATAATTGTACTTAAAAAAAGGAATACTTCGATGTGACGGTGTTACATATTTTATTATTTCCAACCATCGGAATATATGGAAAAAGCATAAAGTTTATACAATAATAGCAAAACATACAGAATACACCAACGCTCTTGTATCTTTTATTATTTTTTTTATTTAAAAGCAGCCAAACAATTGATTTAACACACACTATTAATTCTTATAAAACTCTTCTTTTACATTTTAATACTCATATTTCTGTATTTACAGTGCTAGTGAATCAAAATGTAATACACATCACGTACATAATATAAATTTCAAACATACAACATACATACTTTCAAACTACTAGTAGCGATTAAAGCCAATTTTATAATTAAGTTAAAAAAAAATCAAAATATGCTAGTGATGTCATTTCTTATTTTTATCTTTACTTAATATCAATTACGGAATATAAACGCTCAAAAATTGTCTTGACTGAACCGTAGTTTTCTAAAAAAGTCATAAATTCTGCTACGACTTAAGAGCTCTAAATGTATTTAAAGTCAAAGTCACGTAGATAACCTAGCTTGTCTTAAAATTCGGGCGTATCTTTCATACAGATCTATTAATTTTGATGTAGTATCGATCAATCAATCATACATTCATGAAATACATTAAACCCATTGTCAATTTCCTCGTTTCTGATACGTCATTACTAATTATGATAGCAACAGCTGGCAACGCAAATCATTCAATCATGCTACTTTTCGAAACTGCAGACATCGTGACCTTTGTTAATGACATGTAACGTAACGTAATGTAACAGCTAAGTTGAGTTGCATTAGCTCATATTGCCCCTTTTAGCTTCGTTTAATGCTATTTATAATAAAAAGTTTGTATATCACTGTATTATGTTTGGTAGATGTTTTTGATATTCAAATATAGCTTTTCCTATAAGCACTTGCGATATTTCTAATTTCTTTTATTCTTTAGTAATAAATAAAATTGTTGTGTATGGTCTGGTGGAATCTTTTAAAAGTTAATTCAGTGCAGCGTCTTCTAGTGGTGAGTTAAATCTAAATGAATAACAGAAAATTATTTGCCAGGATCCAACATTTTCATTCTTATAATTCATAACATTTTCATTCTTATAATTCATAACATTTTCATTCTTATAATTCATAACATTTTCATTCTTATAATTCAATAACACAATGTTCTACTTCAAATATGTTTTTCCTCCTATATTTACATTTTAAATAAAAAACCGACACAACCCTAGTTTTAAGATATTTATGATTTTGTTAACTTGTTGTGGAAATAGTTTATTATATGAGACATATACTCTCAGACAAATCTTTTCGTATAATTATTTGAGGAACTTTAAGAGCTATCATATAACAATCCATCCATCTTTCTTACTACTAGAACCAGAGACACCTTTAATACCAGTCTTAATATAAACCTTTTAGACAGTACACGAAAGGGTTGGAAAAACCTTTTACAAATAGCGTGTATTTTCCTTACTCGAGTGAAATTGATATTTCTGAACTAATCTTTCGAAGATATAGTTATAATTCACACACACACACACATGTTAAACACAGTCGATTTACCAAAGCAACTAGCAATTACAATAAAAAAAATAGATCATTGAAAAAAGAATCTGTAAAATATTCGAACACACATTTACCAATATTTCGTCATAGTATCTTACTTTTTCAAGATACTGTTCGGATATTGAGAAAAATAATAAAATTATGAAAGCTTAATTATCGTTTATTCTGAGGAGGAAAATTTATTGTAAGTGAAAAACTAAGCAAAGCGTAGTTCGTCTTTTTTATAATGTTAAACTGAAGTCAATAAATAAAAACAAACTGACTTATAATAAATATTTATAATACGTTAAAAAAAGTGTCGAAAAAAGTCTTTATACCTCGCAGGGTGACACATGTTGCAGTGTTATTTCGTTGCCGTAGAAGGTAACAAAATGAACAAACAATGAATGCAGTTCCTTACTGCGGTTTGTAATCTAACGCTTTACTCTCCTGGGTGCCGTCTAAATTGTATTTTGCAAACCTTTTGCTTAGCAAATGTTGGCTCAAGTATTCCGTTTTTTTTTTAGTTTTGGATAATTCTTTGTACCTTATGATAGTTAGATCGAGGAATTACTTCTCTGGATGTGCTTGTTGTTGTTGAGTCGTGTATATTATAAACAAACCCGGAATTACCTTTTAATTATATTATAACCATTACACAAAAAGAACATTAAATTTTTATCATAAATGTTAACCAAAAATGCTTTAATAATACACCCACAATAAAGAAAACCTTATGCTAGCGTAATTTGTATACCAATTGTATTCTTATACATAGAACGTACAATTTCATGAACTACGAAGCACACTATCTCATGATTGCAAGTAAATTATGGCAGTACATTATGCTAGTACACGGAAAACAGTAATCAAAGCAGGGTATTCGATCCTCCGGTATGGTATCACTGATAAACTTACAAATTATGTAATAAATAACGCTAATAAATTTTATCATAATTTTATGAATATTTTTTGAAACTTAGAATTTTAATTATTATATTTCTTAAAAGTGTTATATAATTTCTTAAACATTTTGTTTGGTAGAGCAAGGATACCTATAGTTTCTAGTTAGTGGAGCTGATACCTATAGTTATTAGTTTTTATTTTAGTTAGATTTTCTAAATACTATAATTGGATTGGGTACAAGAGATGCATTTAAATTATGGAACATCAGACTTAAGCTTCACGGTTACAAATTGTAAAAGCGACAAGAAACTCCGTGGATACTTTTACAGCTTACTTATATAATTACTATCACTTTTACTATCGACTACTTGATGCAGTCATAATTGATAGTGAAAAAAGAAAGATTACAGATTTTTTTTAAATGAGCTACGAAAATAGCCAATAGTAGAAGATGAATCTTAGGTATAACATAAATATACACTTCTCATCGGATATTGCGTTCAAACAACAAAACAAACTTATAGAATAACATTTTCTTTTACGATTAAACTTGTGTTTTTAAATGCAGGTCGATACTTGCAAAAAAATATATCGTAAAAGACTTGCTTAGATAGCTAAAATTTTTTCTAAGATGACGTTAGAAAAAAAATTAAGTATTTAATTATTATCCTTCATTCATAATTTTGAAAAGAAATATTTTAAAATGAAATTAAAAATATTCGATAAAAAAGAATCGAGAGATGAATGTATTCAAAGAGTCTATATCTTGCACCAACCATAATCGATGCAACGTTGTCTGCATTGCGGGGAATAATAGCCGTTGGTCATATCTAAAACGTCATCTTCAAAGCCGACCCTCCGACCTCTTTGATTTTATCCTTTTAAATTATACCCATCGAAGAAAAAACAAAGTATTTGTGCGGTATTATGTACATTTACTGTTTCGTGTAATGGATATTGGATAACGTTCGGATTTTAAACTGTTCTCAGTTCAATACGTTTCATTGAAATTAAAAAAAATATTTTTTTTTTAACTATTGTTAATATGAAATACCTTACTAAAAGATGTTTCAATGTCGCCCCTTTTTGTCTTGCTCATTTATGTCCTATTTCTACCAAACACACAGATAATGAATTGTCAACGAAAAAAAATATATACACGTAACAGGTTTATAGTAATAAAATAGTTTTTATAACTTAAAGTATAATCAGAAATTCGAATAACAATTTACCATAGCTTCGATATAATCTAATGAATGATTTAAAAAAATAAATCATAGTAAATCAACAAACAAATATTTGAATATTCTTTGTTCTCCGTTATTTTTGAAATCAACTGCCTATTGTAAAATATATATAAACATAAGAAATAATAACTGAATTATTACAATTCAATTTATAGAGGATATATTCGTATCTGATATTATAAGATGAATCATACCAGAACCAGAAACGGTTCAATCAACATTTGATGACGTATAAAAGTCTTCAATCTGATTACTCCAAATTACATTAAATTCGATAAATTCTTCAATATTTTATTCAAATAACTTTCAACGTAATATGATATTTGGTAGCAAAGTCGTTGAATATACTTAAAGAAAAGCATGATTATCAGAAATATTTTCTCAGCGTAAAAACATTTATTCTATAAAATTAGCGAATAAATCGCAAAAGTAATGGAATAGGAATGTTACAGTGTAGGTAAAGCAAATTGGAAAATTGAAGGCAATCTTCCTACCGATGAAAATGTAAATTTAATCCATTACGTTTGTATCCATCAGTGCATTAGGCTTACGTTAGTGTAATTAATTTTCAATTCCGACGTGTTTCAGAATACATTTGCTCTTTTGAATAATAAGCTACGTTTATTTAAATAATCCACGAGAGCCTTTCGTTTTTAAAACCGTACTTAACCGTCTAAAGGCTAATTTTCTGTCCTAACTGCTCAACAATTAATTAAAAACCTGGTAATCTAAATCATTAAGACCATTTATGTTAAATTTAACAATTTATTATTTTATTTCTTTTACTTAGATAATCATATAAGTCCTAAGACTATTTCCTTTATGTCATTTTATGATATGAAAAATAAGACGTATTTATTCCTAGTTTACCGTAAATTACAAATTTTGACTTTTGAGCAAAAAAGTTCAAGTTATGGAAAGAAAATTCCTTGTGACCATTTTGAAACTTTTTTTTTGTAACAGTAATAAAAGTGATTGTATCCGAAATAAAAGACGAGTAGGAATTATCAACCAACATAAAGTTAAAACAATGAAAAAAAAAGGGAAAAATATTGTTGATGAATAACATGTCGTTATTTTAATTAAATTAAGTTTAAGTGAAAAATATTACTATCCTTTTTCTCTTAATTAAGTCTTGAGAGAACCGTCATTACACCCTAAAATTATGCCGTAACTTGTTTGTTCGTATGTCAACGTTGGACTTTTAACGTCCTACCCGCAAATTTACTTTTTTATGGGTTTACCTTGCATCCGGGATGAGGAAGACAGGCTTTGGCTTTCAATAATACACATTTGTTTTATCACTGCTTGTTTGTTATTAAGTATAGTGCTAGCCTCATTTCTCTTTCGTCGTCAGATGTCTTTAATGTTGAGTAAAATAATAATAATAAATTATACTTTTTATAAACATTAATTTCCTTTGAAGTTAATGTTCCAAATCTTTCCAACAAACTTGATAACTTCAGCGACTTATCATCAGGAAACTTGAACGTGATGTTACTTATAACTTTGCACTTTGACATCTTAACGGTTAATATTTAATTAGCCCCCAAATGAAAGTAGGATAAATACTAGTATACATATTATATACATTCTTATAGAAAAAATATGTGTAATTTTTAATTAAATTATAAATTCGTTCAAAAACAGTTTTGATTTTTCAGTTTTGAATTTTGTAAACCATACTCGTATATAGCCGAGTCAGCCCCATGCTAACTCTTATATCTGTGACCGCTCTATGAGAATTAAAGGTATTGTTAGTGCCACATCTATGCATCTTGAAAACTCAACAATTCATCCGAGAAACTGTTAAGCGACTTATAGACAAATACCTCCCAATTGTCTATAAACAAGAAATCACTACATATAATTATCGTCATTTTCATTGTTTTTCAAACAATGCAATGTGAAATAATATAGTTTTTGGGAAAATACATATATGTCCTACATTCAAATAATCCTAAATCTATTATTAATTATATTCTTGATTGTCACAAAAAAATAAACATTAAGAGATTCTTGTATTGCATTGTATTTTAATATTTAAATAAAGTTCAACAATATTTTATTATAACATATAATTTCATTAGTCAATTTTACGAGCACCAGCTATCCCCGTAGCAAATAGTGGGAGCGGTAGATGAAGATAAAAAAGTTAAAAAAAATTACATTCATTAAACAACCATATCAATTTTCACTATTGAATTAGCAAACTAGCAAAATTTTTTTTAACTAATGCTACAATTTTTTTCACAGTAAAAATAGCATTTATATAATAAATTCTTTATATAAATAAAAAAAATATACATATAAAACTTATATTAATATTAAAAAACAAATGTAAATGAACGTTTACACAAACGTTTGTCACAAACAATTTTCAATAAAACAAAAATGAAAATTATCATATAATAATAAATCCTTAATTAAGACTCATTAAAATAACAAAATCATTTATAGGCAATGGAATTTAGATTGAGGCCGGTTAAATTTATAGCTGACTTATATAACTATTTCACACATTAGAGTGTTATTTAAGGCCTAATTTAAATACGAACTAAGAAAATGTTGATTTATATTCGCTTCAGTAATTATCATAAACCTATAATAATGAGATTTTTGTTATTGTAAGATGAAGCACCATATCCAAGTTATTGATTAGTAACTCGATTTTGTACTAAGTCATAGCTAAGAATAGTCTGCAGGTGCCGGAAGCGTTGTTCAGAAACGAGGCTTGGCGTGTCGGATATAACGTCATTATTAAAATCTAAAATTACGATAAATACAGACATACACATATTCTTCTTCTATCTTTTAAACCAAATCACTTTTAGCATGATAAATCTTGACTTTAGAATAATGGCTTATCTGGTCTTAATATGGTTAGTCTAGATTGCCACCTACACTAACCATATTATTTCAAAAAATAATATTTCTTTTGTGTCTATTATACAACCTATAATTCGTCAATATCACCCAAATACGATTTATAATATTATTTCTTGTGCCTTCAATAAATATATATAAAAAAAAATGTATGATGACATACACAATCCTATCATATAATATATATGTTTAAAATGAAAGTAAACATACTTTATCGCTATTATAGTTTACACTACTTACTTAGTTTATCGCTATTATAATTTATGATTTCCTCATAATATATCAAATATAAATACTGTTAATTTTATATTGTATTATATTCATTAATATTAATTGATATATGGAAAGTATCCTACCGAATATACACGCAATGTTATATATGTGGTAGTGTCATCTAAATAACCTATTAAATTAAATGATAACATGATACGATGTTAAATTTAATCAAAATGCGTTATTTTACTCGCTAAATTATAAATACAAGAGCAAAAAATTGTTGTACACACACACAAAAAAAATATATATATATTCTAAAAAAAATAACACTATTTTATTTTTTCACATTACATTGGCTTTATTGATACGTAACCAAAAATAAAATAACTTCACAAAACACATAACACGTTTATTTGTTATATTTATATTTACCCGGCTGTTTTCACGTAGAAATTAAATCGGAATGTGCCCGACTAGATTAGACTCTCGCCGCAAGTCCGCCACGCTCAGAGCTCATGATTAAGGACCGGACGAATGGGTTCGAAACTAGTCGGGCACATTCCGATTTAATTTCTACGTGAATACAGCCGGGTAAATATAAATATAATAGTCATGGTTCACGTTTATTGTAGCTGATTTAATGCCTTTAGCCACAGCTACATAATTTAAGATGGTTTAAATTTTCTTCGAATTTGTGGCTTCATATTTCAATTTCCCAAGGAAATATTTGGTAAAGCAGCCCGATGCAAATAAATGGCTTGAATGCTTTAGACGCTGCAACATGCAGTAAGCACTTTAAGGGTTGTCAAAGGTTAGTTATGTATGTTATAAATATTTATTTATAAGCAAAATTAAATTACAATACAATGTTTTACTAACCGTTGTTATCATCCATGATTAGTGACTAGATTAGACATTCATCATCACACAATTCGACTTGTGTATTTCTTGGTACTTATAAAATAGGTGTAGGTCTTGATGAGTCTTTCTAAACAAGTCTTACAAAAATTTTCAGAAACTAATATCTTAAATGCTATCATATTCACTTGCCTTTACTGTTTCCCTACAGTGAAGTCGTAGCCAGAAAATTGTATTCCTTCGAATCCGACGCTGTGACCCCGGGTCCATACCGTGATATTATAAAACCATTTCAAATTCTTTTTCGAAACATTTTTGAAGTCAATTTCTAAAAAGTAGGTAAGTTTAATAACTAGAGTTTTAAGATCTTTCACTGTCGTATTGTTATTACAAGCATATTAATTTTTCTGCTTTACAAAAGTTTTTACACGTCGTATATAATTCAAAGTTTCTTTCTGATTGGGATAGCAGTAGATTTAAACTCATTAGAGGGTTTTCGAAGTAGACAAAATACTCAAATACTTCAAACTCCGAGTCAAACAATATTAATTAACTAATTTTGCAACGTCAGCACCTTTGAAGTGTGCTACTAAGTATTCTACTCTAAGTCAACTTTTATAGCTTCCAACTCTGAACACTCCCACTTTTTGTTTAGTTTACGTTTTCCAATGTATGTATTCCCTTTATGGGAAACTGGCAATACTTTCTATCTGTATATTTTAAAACGTTCCAACAACATTTTGACTTTAAGCCAGATATAATAGGTATATTATACACATTTGTTCATTTCAAAATATCTATACATGTATAGATAAAATTAATGTTTTATTTTTTAAATTAATATTAGTAAAGTTGGTTATTGAAAAATAGTATAATAAAGAATTTATTCAATCTATATATTAGATTAAATTCTCTTTGTTTGTATTTGTTTCTATTTATCAATATAGTCAACAAACATGAGTTAAATCAATACAATAACTGGCCTGGCCATATTACCATTTTATTCAAAATTATACTGGCGTTTTATTTTTGATTTAACATATTTTACAGTATTTAAAATTATTTTGCGCCTCAAATGAAAATAGTAGAATCAAAATACATGTCTGGCTTATTGCTAACTTTTGAAAAGACAAAGTACGAAGAGTTAGAATACAAATAATCTAGAGTACGTTATGTAAGGGCAAAAACAATAACATATTTCAAAATTCTTGTTGATCTTAAGTTAATGTGTAATCTAAAATTCTTGAAGGCAATTAATTCACATTGAATTTAATGAGCATTAAATTTTCCCTAAGAGTATACAAATTACGAGAACTTTAATTTTAAGGCCACTTTCAAGTTATGGCTCTAGTACTTTCGAAATAAATACAAATGTTCCAAAACTTAACTTTTACCACAAAAACGTTATTACCTCCACTCGACGAGGGATGGAAAGACGGCTTCAATGCCGAGGCTTAACTACGCAGGAGACGTTGAGCGCCCTGTAACTGAAATAAACAGTTTACACTTTCCTCGCAAATTAGGAATTTTCTGCTTAGCGCGAAAGCCTTTATTTTTGCGTACGTCATTTCAGTCTTGTACGAATGGTACAAGTCTTATAATCGTAATAATTTAAAGGACTGCAGCTATTTTAATTAATTAATTCCGGGACTTACTATAATATTTAAACTATATACAACTATTAGGATGCATGCATAGATTTTTTTAGTATATTCTATCATTAATGACACGATTAACTAAGTTGAGAACATATTTATATTAGAACATCTACAAAGATCAACAGATGTTTTAGTTTCTAGATGTAATATATTATTTAAAGTTATTCTTAAGTATCTTTCATGAAAAATTGTCACTCTTTAGACATATCATAATAGAACTTTCTCGTAAGCGAAATAACATAACCTTATAAGGTAGGTACATATTAAAAATTGTTACATGACTGTTACGATACGATATACGATATACGATATGATATACAATATGATATGATATGATATACATACGGATACGATATACGATATGA
This sequence comes from Dircenna loreta, assembly GCA_963555665.1. NCBI lineage: Eukaryota > Metazoa > Arthropoda > Insecta > Lepidoptera > Nymphalidae > Dircenna > Dircenna loreta. The sequence continues at coordinate 9,834,606 of OY743099.1, read as the reverse complement.
TATACAATACGATATACAATACGATATACGATACAATATACGATACGATATACGATACGATATACGATACGATATACGATACGATATACGATACGATACAGATACGATGTACAATAACGTGTTCTTATATTAATAGTGATGTAACCTCAACGTCAGTATTCCGTTGAATGAATGAAAGTCAGGATAATTATATAACAAGGCCTGTAATAAAACTATTTAATTGATTATTTTGTATCTGAACTGCTTAAAAATGCATGTTATTAAACACAAAAAAGATAATAAGTGCTTTTGAATCTAATTTTACTATAAATTATAGTATATATAATCAATAAAAAATATATATTTGATAGAATAATATGCTTCCTAATCTAATCCTAACAGATCTACCTTTTTTTAAATAATAATAATAATAAATTTTTATTTCTTTTTCACAAAATGTTTTGAAAAGTTGGATTGCAACCTCCTTTTAAGCTGTATTAATAGCCTGTATTAGGTAACTCCGCTCTTTCAATGATAATAACGTAACGTAATGCTTAGGTATTGACTAGATTATAGTAAAATACAAAAGTGTTTATGTGTGAAAATAGTGCGTGTGTGTAAATGTGGGATAGTGAGATATGTGTTTATGTGATTGTGTGTACACTCGTGTGTGCGTGTGTGGGGGAAGGGGGGGGGGGTGCTAGTATTTAATGAAATATGTAGTAGTAAGGACTCTCATCATAAGATTTTGGTTGAACCCATTTAGTCAGTAACATCGTAAGAAGACTGACTAAATGGCTCTTTAAATTTTACTTCATTTTTTTCTAAGAATTTTTACATTCGCGGTGGTTTTATAATATAAATAGATTTCCTTATTTATTCCGTTATATAGAAAATACAAACGAGAAGCATATTTAGATTGAGCAAAAACAGTTCTAGTTGATTTTGATGGAGCTATGATGTATTTTTATCTCCTTTTTAGGATGTAAGGGTCGAAAGATTATTATTGTTACTCTTAAAAGGTAAATATTATTTAACTCTCACTTTACTATGAATTTAGCTATGACTTTTTAATTCTGTGACAGCATATAAACCTCAAAACAGTAAATGCGCGGTTCATTTCCCCGATCCTGCCACATCACTCGCTAGCTCTCTGAGCTTGCAATATAAATCATTCAATCGAAGTTCCTCAAGGAAATGGCATACATTGAATTGTTTACGCCAAATGCTACAGCTATATTGATTTGAACTAACACATATTTTCCCTTTTAGCTCGGTGTTATGCTTTTAACAATAAACAGTTGGTATTATTTATAAACGTACTCATTAATGTATGATTTTAATGTATATATTACATAATTAATCAATGTATGATGAATTAATTAATGTATGATTTTAATGTATATATTACATAATTAATCGAAATCAACAGAAATAAGTGTATACTTGTGATTAAGTGGTTAACGTAGTATAACTAAAATGTATGAGGAATAAGACTTTTAACGTTAACACATTGATAATTAATTAGCTAATTTAGGTTATTTTATATGTTCTACTCGACATACATTTTTGATATTGTATTTATATTTAATTTTATAAGCACTTATGATATCTGTCTTATTATTTAGATATAAACAAAATAGATGTCTGTATGTATGTTGTCTCGTAAAATTGGATTTAATGGAGCGGCTTCTAGTAATGAATTACAACAAAATCGATATCAGGAAATTATTCGCCACGTTCAAATACCAATTTTTATTCTTATATAATCTACGTTTAGATATGAATATTTAAATATTTATATTTTGAATTAAAAATTGACACAAAACTGATAGTTAATTAAATGAATTTCATTTATTCTGCTCTTTTTATATTGAGATGTCACATTTTATTATTAATGATAAAATATTTTAGTGATAGATTACTATGAGATAGGTATGTCATCTCAGATATTTTTTTTTATTCTACATCCTCAAAAAGTGTTATAAAATATTGTTTATATTTGTCAGAGAGCAATCAGAGAATGTATCATTCATTGTTACTTTTGGCCCACACACTCACGCAGACCCAAGCTTTTTTTTAAAATCCTAATGTTTTAAAACTTTGCAGTATACATTATGAAGAAAAAAGTCACAACCGATGTCTTCACACACACACATTTATATATTTTATTTTAAGCTGTGAGTTTCTCTTAATATTCTAATAGTATTTGTCAGAACTAAAAAATAGCCTCATTTCTCTTTTCATGTCTAATATGACAATAATTTTAAGCAAATAGTTTCGAGAAATTTCAATAATTTGAAAATATAATACAACGGCTAATGGATTCCTTCAACGTAACTTTTTTATAAATATTAGTTTCCTTTGAAATATTGATACTGTTCAAGATATTTCTAACAAACTTGATAACTTGATAACTTGATAACTTATCATCTATCATTATCAACATGAAACTTGAACAACGGAACGTCATTCCTCATAACTTTGCACTTTGACATCTTAACGTTACACAAATGGCCCACTAATGACAGACTACTATTTTCATTGTAATAAAAAAGTACTCCACTGAAAGATTCATCTAAAAACTAGGGATAATTTATTAGTGATTTAAGATTGTAAGATAAATTTAATACAAAATTAGATTTAAAAAAAGTGTTCCTCGAGTACCAACATTTAAACCAAGTTAATAAAATGCTAATATTATATGCTTTAATATTTGTGACCGCTATATGAAAATTTAAGATATTTATTTAATAAGCTATCTAATTCAATAAATAAATAAAATAAATTAACATTTAAATTAGGCATTAAAGTATGGCATTGAATTGTAATATTTTTAAATAAATAAAACAGTATTTTATGATCATTAAATGTATAATTTCATTATTCAATTATTAGCACCAGCTATCCCTCTGACTTCTGCGGTAGTTCGTGATACAAAAAGAGAGAACAAATGAGAATAATTCTGTTCTGTTCGTTGTTGTTGTTTCAAACAATAATTAGAATTTTTTAATAGAACGATATTTCTATTAAAAAAACCTAACTATTGTTCTATCATTTTGTTTTTTAAACAGAAATAGTGTTTAATATTATGGATAATATTTTATGTAATCAATGCTTTTTCTTAATACAAAGATATATAATGCATTTTGTTGAAAAAATTGCAGGCATTAATTATCTAAAGACACTTTCATTACAGTAACACTAAAATGATAGGTCCTATTTCTAGATTTATTATAACAAAAAAAAAAAAAAACATTTTTAGGCCATGAAAATACATTTTACTTCAAATAGCTAGAATTAAACACCATCCAATCGTAAAAAAAAATAAAAACTTTTTCTTTGCATCCAAAAGTTATTGTAAGACAAGGACATCTGTTCTTCTCTGCAACCACTTCCAAGGTTAATAAGTAAAACCAAACTTATAAGTCATATGAACATAGTTAAAGTAGACTAATAAAATTGGTTAATTTTGTTAGTCTACTCTAACTACTTTTATGTACCATAATTAATTTGAATCCTAATTTCTTAACGTATGAATTATGACTGGCTGAACTGTATGAGCCAGTCATAAATCATACGTCAGCCAGTTAAAGTTAAAAAAAAGAAAAGTTAAACGTTGCCATGGATTTTCTTACTGATTTCTCTCCATGGAACCGTGCAAATAAAGTAAGATATTTCAAATGTGGCACATTACATATGCTTAGTTGAAATAAAAAATCTTTATCACTGATATAAATACATTTAATGTTGGTCAATTGAGTTTCCAAGTCTGATCAAACTTGTTTAATTTATTTGAATTGCAGTCTTATAATATTACGCTTTGAAATGTATTGCTCAAATACCATGAATTGGCATTTTATTAGATAAAAATTTTCCATAAAGACAGTTACCGTTTTGCAATTACTGAAACAATTTTGATTAATTTACATCGTTATTTTCAATTTAAGAAATTATTTTGTGTAATAATATAAAATTATTTTTATTAGTAAATTATGACATTAATAAATGAGTCATAATATTTATAGTTATAATATAACAAAATGAAGGACTATTATAATATTTCATCAACGAAAATTGACAAATAAACGTCAAGTCAAGTAAGGTCGTCGTCGAGAGACGTCAAACGCTCTCCCCTTTTAAATAAATGGGAAGGTATTTATTTTAATCAACACGAGAGTTGATGTCACGAAAGTAATTAAATAATTGGTTTCATCGGAAGTATTTATTAAATTGTCAAGATTTTATTTTTATCAACGCTGGTTAAAACTTAAACTTATATAGCATGCACGTCTTTGAAATGTTTTATTTCACTTTAAATAAAAAGTATTTTTTTTTAAGAAATAAGTGGTAAGTGCGTCTTATTTAAAACCAATTCTGAACATGGTTTAATATTCTAGCTTGCGCTGAAAAAAACCGTTTGTGATTATATCAAATAATCATAGATAAAAAAAAAGTTAATTTTCAAAAAAACTATTTATTGTTTATTTTGATCTAAATAATATGGTTTTTCATTATTTTCACTGATTAATTATAATATTTCACCGTATCATCAGTATGATGCATGATGATCGTGATTTTTTTCACTACCTTTTTATTTACGTTTTATATTTTAGATGTATGTGTATATTTAGTAATTATTAAAATCCTTCATTTGCCTTAGCATTAACGATTTTGAGAGGCATTTTTAAAAACTTGATAGAGTTTAATTTTTCTTAAACATTTTAAATTACTCTTTTCTATTTGTTTGTTATTTTATTAACAATTCATTTTTTTATAAAAATATTAAAGTTTTTCGTTCGGAAAAATTTTTCGTTTACTTATTCCCGTACGAAACGAAAACGTTTTTCGTTTACGTATTCTTGTAGGAAACGAAAAGGAGATCCAATAGCATCCATACCTCAAGGAAATTTTGTCAAATCTGACGGTAAGATCTTATTAAAACTAACAAAACAAGCTGTAGTTTGTCCAATTCGTCTAAGAAATCTATTAGCATCCATCCACCAGTATACCTTCAAGTGAAATCGTCAAGTCCAACGGTAAGATCTTATCAAAGCTAACAAAAGAAGCCTAAGCACGGAGTACCTAGCTCCATACGTCTAGGATAGCCAAAGCATCCATCCACCAGTATACCTAAAGGTCACTAGATCAAGTCTGACGGTAAGATAAGAGACGGTAAGATAAGAGACGGTAAGACTTAACAAAATTTACAAAAGAAGCCTAAACTCGGAGCACTTTACTCTATTCGTCTAGGATATCCAGTTGCTACTGGATACTTCCATCCATCAAAATATCAATATCTATATATTTAGTAAAAAATGATAATATAAAAATGATTCATAATTTATCTAGTCGACAATATATAATATTGTGTAAGCTGTAAAGTATCAAGTTAGGTTCTTTAAAATATTTTGTATCTGTACAGTGATCTTTATCAACAGACAATTTGCCTAAAAGAGATACAGGACCACTCACAACAACGGTCTTAGACCAACTGAGATGTTTCAATTTTAGAAATATTTGTAATAAAGAATCAATAAAATGACAAGTAAGATAAACCTTATTAACGTGTATTAAGATTCACGTTTCAACTACAAAGACGTAAAAATATTCAAAAGTATATTATAATTTTTTTAAAATATTTTGTTACGTATTTATAATTATTTTTTAATAGGATTGTTATTGAGTATGTCTTCTAAAACAAGGTATTTTTTATTCTCAAATATATGGTAACCTATTTAAGAAAACTGTACCGAAAATACGCTTGAAATCGTAGAATATGTGTGAAGAAATGATGGAAAATCGTTTTATTTATAGTAACAAATATAATATTAGAATTTTTGTTTAAGGAATTAAAAGTAAAGAAACATTATATATTGAGCCGTAAATTCAAGGACAAGCATACTACCTGAAAAGATTAAAAAATATAAAGCTGATATTTATCTGTCCAGCCTACATAAAATATTAAATAGACTTAAATGGAATTTTTAAAGAAATTCTAGATCCAGAAAAAATACGAAAATATTGTACGAAAAACGCGAAGCCAATGTTTCTTCACGAAAGGGTGCTAAGGCGCTGGCACTGTCTGGTAACCCCTTGAATTCTCGCTATGAATGAATTTGATTTATTAATTAGAAATATTCTTTAAGGAAATAAATAAGAAAATTTGTACACATTTATTCGTCGAATGCCGGTCAAGTTTGAAGATAAGAAGAAATCGGCCAAGGGAAAGGGATATAATGGAATCTTTATGTCCCTGGAGGCATCTGTCGGGAAAAAAGGAAAGGGGTTGTCTTTGAATTCTATTAGGTGTTATATGGAAAGTTTTTCTTGAAATATAAAGTACTAGCTATAATAAATACTGTTTACGTGTAATATCTTTTAATCGGCCCGTAATGCAATGTTTTTTTTCTTTAAATTATGGTTACATTTAAAAATGAAATAAGATAACTAACTACTAATTATTTTTAATTGTTTTGCTGCTGTGCAGGAGTTTGGGCTTGGTGTGATCCAAAGTTTAGTGTGGAATAAGTGAAATTCTTAGGATTCGGTTTGCTATTGGCACGTAAACATATGCAAGACTAGGAATATGTTAGAATGGACTTCGTTTGGAGGAGCATAGCTGCCTGGAGTCGCTATGAATTTGGCATAAACCCAAGCGGAGACTGAATATACATAAGTGATTGACTTTCGCGGTTCTGATTGGATATTAGTAGACAGTTAAGTTATTTAACTTTAGCGGGGTTAAGTATTAAGTAGATCGTTTGTGTTTCGAGAAAAAAGCGTTTCAGAGGGAACTAATGGAACTGACATGAAGGGCAAGTTCAGTATAACTATCCTATCCAAACGTTAGCTTATTGCCATGCATTCGGAACTAATTTAGTGACCGAGAGAGAAAAAGATAAAAAATAAATAATAAATAAATATGCTTTATTGTACACCCAGAAAACACACTGAGACAAACAAAAAAAAAAAAAAGAAAAAGTGGTACTCATTCGACACAGTTAAACTCCATCGGTGACAGAAGCGGGCACTGTGTGGCACTACGCTTCTGTTTGAGACGCCCCCGCTTCAGCTATAACCACAATTATTTAGCAGCTAAGTTAAGTAATTCTTGTTTAATCTCCAAATACGTTCATTCAAATTCTTAGATAGGTTAGACAAGGCTTGAACCCAGCTTCCTATTTCTATACCTAATAAATATTCGTAACCCTCCAATTTCAATTTAATATTTTTATAGACGTGAGTCTCTTATTAGACTTATTATTACCTCTGGGTATTTTATATAATCACGATCATCGAGTACCACTTACGAAAATAGAACAATAACTCGATGTTAAAGATAATAAAGGCATGTCAAGGTTTTTTCCTAAATTGGGTGACCCCGATTAAATCTATAGTTGCCGTATTACATGATTATTTCATATATAAGGCTGCTGTTTAAAGCTTAACGAAATAATTAGTTGTATTTTTTTATGAATCTTTGTTTTTATTGTTTTCAGTAGCTTAAATAATTATCATACTCCGCTCAAATCTTATACCATAGCTCATAAAAATGAAGTTTCTATTATTGAAGATTTGAACAAAATTTCAAATTTAAAGTAAATAACTCGATTTTATAAAAGTCATACTCAAGGACAGTCTGCAGATGCCGGAAGCGTTGTTCGGAAGTACAGCCTGGCGTGTCGGATATGACGTCATTTATAGCTGTATCTGAAATATTAAAACTGATTTTACTTTGTTAGTTAATGTTGATTTTAACTAGCATTTAGTTTTATTTATTTTTTTCATAACGGATCGCTTATCGTGTAGTTGTTATAATTGGAATCTTAAAATAAAACTATTACTCGTATAAGTGTTATTAGTGGAATTGTACCGTAGTTAAAGCGAGCGGGTTCATTTCATGACTGTCTAAAAAAACTTTTATTCTAAAAGTTAAAAGTTTTGAGACAATTGATACTTTACATTAAGAGGGTTAAATTACTATAAATATATGTCCAATAGGTTTGACAGTTCTCGTGTTAAACTTTGGGTGTTGTTCAATGGGCTACTTTCACGTTATATCAACATCTCAGTTACTATAATTAGGGAAGACGAATCCAAACTTTCATCAAAATAGATTGAATAATGCGATCCCTATCCCCATATTCAAATTTCAAAAGCTTTTTCGGCTAGTTTCTAAGTGATTAGTGATCGTGTTACTTCACTCACTCAATTAATTTCAATATACAATATATTTAAAGTTAAGTAGTATAAATTACAATACAATATTATATCAGATTATTTATTGCTTCTAAAATGAATATGAAATACCTTCATCCCAAAAAAATTTTTTTTTATGAATAATATTACGATTATTAGACCACCGTAAGACATATCTTTTACCTTTTTTTTACATAGTGAACGAAATCGCTGGCAAAAGATAGTAAAAAATTAAACAATCACTATGGTATAAGCAGACTAAATACAATAAAAAAAGTTATAAAATCTAAAATTATCATAAAACATATATACGGATATACCCGTTAATTCAGTTTATAAGACCAATTTGACATGAAACGTCTTGACTCTAGAACAATGGGGATTTTATCCGGCTTAAATGAAAAAAGTCGTTGGAATGTTTCAAGCATATACAGAAAGGAAGTATTGTCATTTACTGTACTTACTGTACTGTACGGTTAACATGTAGCTATTTAAATGCTATGAATTATATACATATATGTATACTCTCCTACTTCGACATTTCTAGACTGTCATGTCATTATTCTAAAAGTTCCGAGTCATGTTCCTTATAAGTTTGTTTGGGTAACAATATTTCTTTCGGCTCTTATGGCAACAATCTATGGAAAGTACACCGTGTTTGAAAACACTTTTACTTTTGAAAAATTGCAATGATATCCCAATTCTGATACTTTTTTTTTTTAAATGTTAGTATTGAAATTATACGTCATGTACGTCATGTATCACAGTATTATTATAAATAATAGTTTTAAAATTCACATCATATAATCTATTTTTTAAAATAAAGTGATGAAAATTCGTGAGAGCATTATCTAAGTCAATGTTTAATAATAAACGCTACCTCCTATGACTTATAAAAGTAATAAAGAAACTAACAGACAGAAGTGCGGTCTCGTCACGTAATGACTGTTGTCTCCTTCAGATTGATGAACGCTATCCCAACAAATATCACAGATATTTTATTTTAGTAATATTTATTTCTTTAATAGTATTTTATTATATTATATACATGTGAAAGTTTATAAGATTATTTTCTGTTTTTTGAATAACAAATAGCCGTTAATTGTTGCCGGTAACGCTTTTAACGCTGTCCCTTCGAGGAAACATCTCTGTTAAAACATTGTCATTACTTCGATGGCAATAAATATTTCTCTTCCATCTAAAAAAACATAATTATGGTTTGACTTAATTTTTTATACGTTTGGAAATATACAAATATAAATATAGGCTTATAAATAAACACATATCCACATAAATGAAACTGTACAGACGACAAAAACACTACTAATTTAAAAATAGAGCTTTAAGACAGCTCTTAAACGAAACGCATGTCTGTGAGTAATTAATATTTTGAGGAAAATCATTCCAAAGTCCAGTGGTATTTAAAGTAAAAAAGTTCAAGTAGAAATAATAAAAATGAGTTAAAAAAAATGAAGTTTTTGATTTAAGCGAAGAAAACGGTTATCCGGTTAAAAATATTAAACAATTTCATTCAAGTAGTAAGAAGTAGAAGAGTTGAACAGTAAAAAGTATATATGGTAATGTAATTTAATATTCCTGCAAAAACGTATCGGCAGCAACTTGAGTTTTTTACGGAAGTGAGAAATGTGGTTATATTAGATAAGCCTAAATATAAAGCTATGCGAAAGGTTTTAAGAACTCTCAAGTTTACTATCCTAATATTAAGTTAGAAGTAAACAATATTAATACAAAACTATTTTGGTAGATATTGATAGAAAATTAGGTTATCACCTCATAAAATTCTCCTCGTACAGAAACTTTTGAATATGATATGACAAATATTATAAAGTTTGGCCAAATATAATCTTAAGGTTTTGACCTCGGTGACGAATATACGAAATACTAACACCTTCAAACTAATAAAGTAGATGATGCTTGGAAGTGCGTAAAGTCAGCCAGAACCAATAAAAATGAATGGAGGTGAAGTTTTAGTTCCACATTCAAAGGTGCTGACGTGGATTAATATTCGTGGATAAATATTGTTTAAGTCGGAGTGGGAAATACTTTTTAGTATTTAGCTTATTTCAAAAAAATGTCTAAGAAACTTTTATGAAACAGAGATTAAGATGCTATAAAACAAGCTTATTATAACAGTAAAAAAACCTTTGAGGTCTTTTTATCAACGTCGACTTTTGTAGAAGCTTCCTTTAAATACGAACTTTGGAATCTGAGGAATGTGATTTTTCGGCTAGACGCCACCGTAGGGAAACTATAAAGGCGAGTGAATATGGTAGCGTTCACGATAAAAGTTTTCAAAAGGTTTTGAGAGATCTTTCTAGAAATACTTGTCACATCATAACCATTTAATATTTAAGAAGAAATATTAATGTAGAATTGTGTGTTGATAATACTGAGATGTTTTTATATTTAATCTTTCGTGAGCCATGACTTTTATATTTATATTTACCCGGCTGTATTTACGTAGATGTGAAATCGGAATGTTCCCGACTAGTTTCGAACCCATTCGGGGCACATACTGATTAAACGTGAATACAGTCTGATAAATATAAATATACTATGAGATGTGTGTATGGTTCTGGAAATAACTAATCAAGGATGGAAACAAAGAGTAATTCTGTGGATTATAATTGAATTTTGATAGAAATTTCTATATATTTAAAAATAAAATTCATAACTAACACTTTGACATAATTATGGACCAAGTAAGCTAAGAATATAATTGTTTATAACATTTTATTTAGTAACTTAATTATTATTTTACTATAAAATAATAACAATTATTTTAATGCATTTTTAAAACGAAATAAAGTTATTAAATTAATTATATCAATGTCATTATAACTATATAACATACATATTAACGGGAATCTGTAATTTAAATTAATCCTTAACCAAATAATTAATTCGATTAATCGGTTAAAGATTAAAAAAGTATGATTTTTAATTTTGGTAAATATTTCATTGTTGTGTGTGCTTTATGTATGTATTTATAACACAAACACATATATAAAATCACTTACATAGTATAGGATGTTAGAATACTTTCCGTATTTCATATTATTATTTCCGTATTAAATAACTATAATACGAGATAATATTATTATTTTTTAACGTATTAATATGAAATCAAAAACCTTTATACCGACAAAGTAAATATTCTTTCACATAAATGTAATTTATTGTATATAATAAAATCGTATGCCTAAGAAAAAGAAAAACGAAATTTAAAATTTATACGGCAACGTCTTGCATGAAAGCGGGCAAAAGTCTAGTAGACTAGCTCCCTGTAGAAATTCAGCAACAAAGCGCATTAGTATGACGCCAATGTGTGACATATTCAACTTCTTCTTAATGATATATATGGAAATTGCTTTGTAATTACAACCCAGTTAACCACATGTTTGTGATGTAATGTAAATTGAATAGGAGATGGTGCTTCCTTAACTTCCTTCCCTCTTTAACTAAGAATTATTTATATTTATTTATTTAAGTACTTCATCTTTATTTATCAGGTAAATATCGAGGTCAAGAGCTTGAATAGTAATCATGTAAAATTATCATATTTTTATAATTCTTGGCATACACATATATGATATAGTGATGAGATATATGATATTTATATTGTGAACGCAAATCATATTGCAAATATGACAATATGTCTTTAAAATAATGTTATTTATGATTAATATCAAGAGTAAATCTAGAAATAAATAATTACAAGATAATATGTTCATGATCTTTGTCCGTAATAGAAAATAATATTGCTAGTTCTCTAACAGTGTCATCAAGACCCCTTTTTAAAAACAAATCTAGGATTTTTAGTCTGATATATAAAAACAATCAATTGTCTTTAATAGTCACAAACATTATATAAATATATATATATATATATGTAAATTTATATTTCTTGTTCTTTTGTTTTCCAATAAAATGTTTGTATGCCGGGTAGGAGAAACTTTTTAGCATTTTGAAAAAAAGACTAGACCTACTAGCGTATATAAATGTATCTAAGATAATCAAAATATATAAATTTTATTATTTTTTATTTATATTAGATATTGATAACCATTTCCAATCCTATATACTGAAGTTTTTTTTGGTTTTTACTTTTTTATCATTATTATTATATTTACTAGAAATAATATATATATTTTACTCAAGATTCTAGCAAAGCGCACTGTCTTCAGTTCAACGTCAATATTATCCAAGATCAGACGTTTCTAACCTTTTAACAGTACACAGGAGTGCACTTACTTACCGGCTGAAAAAACATAAGAGAGAAAATAGCGTTGTTTAATAATACTTACTTTATAATGAAAGGAGATCTAAAGGAATTAATTAAATTATCTATAACATGCTTACAATTCAGATTGAAATAAATATTTAAGAGCAGATAACTGAAGCAGGGCCCAAATTAACGAACCTTCTCCATCTCTTTTGCAAACTGACTGACTGTTATATGTTTATAAAGAATTAAAAGATAAAGTAAATTAATATTAAATAAGTTCAAGAAGAGAAAAGTTCTCCTATTACGTTTCATCACCATAATTTGAATGTTGAAATATTTTAGTTTTTCGTTTTATATATAGTATTTAGAAGTTTTAAATAATTATTTTAGTTTTTCCTTAGATATTTAACATCAGAAGTAATAATCAACAAGAATGAATTTAATAAAAAAAATATATAAAACTCTATTAACAAAATCGTACTTTGTTGTGAAGTGGTATCTGGAAAGTTGGCAATATATTGTTACCGTGGAAGTTGTCGGGGGTTACTCAAATGAAATGAGATGACAATTAAATCACTTTATTTACTTTTTTATTATTATTGTTTTACTTTTAGAATAACGGAAATGTGCCAGCTGGTCACTTTAATCAGTAATAAGTAGATTTTACTTTACACTATTATAAACTTAGTGTTAATGACAAGCCTGCTACATACAATTTATATGACATTACGATATGTCGCAGACTAATTATGTCATTTTAAACAACTTTCAGCAGATAATGAATTAATCTATAGTCAGCAGTATCAACAAATGACAGACATAGTAAACATGAGAATAAGCTCATTTACTAAGCTTATGCAATTAGCTTAAATACTCAGCTTATATACTAAACTTATGTACTAAGCTTATATACTTTGTTTATTTACTAGACCTATGTACTCAGCTTATATATTCTACTTACTCTTATATATACTAAGCTTATGTTGTTAACTACACGTGATATCTTACTGCACCTCCCTCCCCCCTTGTAATATTACGTGCACGTGAACCCCCTCCCCCCATATCAAGCCTCGCGTGATTAATGGATGACCCCAATGATGATTGCCTTATATTGACGTTCCGATATTTTATTTAAAAATCGAGTTCTCGATTTTATCAAATTCAAAACATTGATGTTTTCTAACTAAACATCAATACTTATTCACTATTGATGCATATTGATCATCCCTAATGCTTAGCTAAGTGTAGGTTCTAATAACTTGAGTTGCTTTTGAGTATACCACATAAATTTGAGATGTTCTTAAATTTAAGTGACGCCTACGTGATTGAAGGTAGCGTTTCAGTATTCGGCGATAAGTGACTTAAATTGATTTCAAAAACTAAATCTCTACGTTGTTACCTAGAAATATATAGTATATTAAGTATGTAGTCAAAATGTATGAACTAAAACCTTGCTCCTTAAGAGGAGCTGAACCATAAGAACCTTGAAGAGGCACTTGAGAAAATACAATTTTGAATGTCGTACACGTACTATTCTTTTAACAGTAGATCCTTTATAAAAGAATGGTTTTGCTTGCAACTTCTTGCAATAAAAATAATTCGATAATATTTTAGAAATAAAGCGGCTCTTATAGTATAAAACGAAATATTGTTACACGACTAATACAGTACTAATTGGCAAACATATATAAAAACAACTATTCAAAATATTACCGACTAAATAAATGGTTTCACTTGCTGAAATGGGCTATTCTATGGGTAGAACGGGTAATACAAATGATGTAACATCCGACACGCCAGGCTTCGCTTCCGGTTTACGCTGTTTCCTGTACCTGTGAGGTAGCCTTATTTTTTCAATGCTTAGTAAAAAATATGATATCTCGTATTATACAATTGCAAAAAAATATTTGCCTATTTGGCATTTTTAGTTTTTATTTGTATGATATGAAAAAATATTTATAAAATGTTATGTTGCAAACATTTCATAAATTAAGTATTCAGTTTTTCAGTCAATATTGGAGGCGTGAACTTTATTCACTTAACATGAATGTATCGTCCTTTGAGTATTGGTAAGTTATACGTTGGCTTATGACGTCCAAGAATTTTGGAAAGAAATACATTATACATGTAGTATTTGTAGAAAGCACATTGGTACCCTTATTAAGAGTTGTCTTCTGTAAATAGGGCATATCCTTGATTTACTTCCCTTGTCTTTAGATATATTTAATTCTATACATTTTTTTCATCAAGTGGTGTTTTTTCCGATTCACAAATTTTCTTAATGTTCATATATTCGCATTTTAAGGCCAAAAGTAAAATATAAAAGCATATTTTTTTTAACTTTCAATAGCGAAAATCGTCCGAAATTTGGACATAGTAAGAATTCGTAGAATAAATTAAACAAATTCATATTAGAATTCTGTGATGCTACTGACGTCAATTACATGCCACAATATTTATTTATACTGTGTAAAACATTTGCGAAGTCTTTTGATAAATATTATTTATATATTGCCCATGATAAATTCGTATCTTGCTAAAGAGCCTATATCCACATAACAAAGAAATTAAGCAGAAAATGTAAAGCGTTTAGATATACTGAGAAGAGATAAAAGTATAAATGGTAATACAAGTGTACAAGTACCAAAATGATCAAAATTATTTATCTCTGATAAGTAATTTCTTTATGAGTTAAATCAAAGTTTTTAATTTTATTTCTTGAAAGTGAAAAAAAATTAAAAGCAGTGACAGATTGTATAGATCAACGCACATTTAAAACTAAAAATTGAAACTAGGTATAGAAATCTGTAATTTGGTTAATAGCGATTACACTGAAGGCATCTGAACTAAAATGATTTTAGGTAATTACAAAATTTTGAAGGAAAATGCGAGGGGGTAATATTGTTTGCAATTATCAGTTTTTTGGAAGTTAGAACCATTTAATATTTTGTCTTTTTATTTAAAATTAATTTCATGTACCGCGAATAAAATATTCTTTGACGCTCACATTACAACTTTTCAAAATTTTACTGACTTACGTGCTATTATGACACAATTTCATGGGACCAGTACGATGAACTTTAGTTAAAGATAACATTTATTCAAATAATTTCCATTTAGATCGAACCAGACATTATTCGACATGTAGAGATCCGTAAACTAACTAAGAAAATAAAGTTTTGCTGACGATACTTGTATTGGCAAATGTTTATCGGAGAACTGTTTTCTTTCGGTGTCGGCTTATATATATATTTCTATGAAAAATTTACTACCATGCTAAGTAGTCTAAATAGAATCTTCTAAAAAATAGAATAGTATGTATAAATAATAAGGTATTATATATTCTATATAGCCATAGGCAGAGCTATATTTTATGGTACAAAATATAAAAAATAAATCTTAATTAATCAAGCTTTCTTGTCTTTCTTTATAATCATTGTGAATCTAAATCTAAAAGAAACGCTAATATATATTTTTAAGTGATCTTTATGTCTCGTAACCTGAAATATCTATTACAATTAGTGGTTATTTAAAAGCTTTTAGTGTGAAGTGAAACATATTTCTAGATGTCATGACTGTCTCGTCGAGTGTAACGATTGTAAGAAGCGACACAACATATTAATATTTCTGTTAGTTTGTAAATAATATTTTTTATTTAAACGGTTTGTGATAGAGGCTCCATTATCTAGGGTAAAAATGCGGAATTTCTACAAGGTGAAATATGTGGCCCAAATTTAAATTTTCGTTTTGATACTAAATATATAAAATAAACGAATGAAAAAAATATAGGATGCAACAATACAATTTATTTATTTATTTATTTATGATAAATACAAAGTTTAAATTATCGACAAACAATTAATTTGAATTTACATTTTGAAGCTATAGAATAACGAAACTTTAAGCCACCAGGGACTTAAATAAACCTAACTTAGGCATTAGTTGACTTCACACCAAGTTTCTATGCCAATTTCTTGTTCGTGTCAACGCATCAGAGACTTAGGAATCTGTAACAATTACGATGTTCTTTTAACGTTGTATGTTTTAAATTAACAGTTTTTTTATCCTAGATCTACGTGAAACTTTTATCACTATCTAAATCGATGCAAGTCTCACCATAACTTATTTTTTATATATTTTTAAAGCCAAATAAAGTGTAGCCACTTCAAAAACAAGCTAATGTCAATTAACAGCACTGCTAGGTTTTACTACTTTATAATATCTCAAAGGTAACGCAATAGCATCTATACTACCAACTTCCAAGTGCGACGGTAGAACTTTCCTCTTAGAACGATGGCCAGTCATCTGTCACCCTGTCCCATAAAAAACTTTTTTTTTACCCTAATATATTATTTTATGGGTGTAGTTTAAGTTAAATGTCGATAAATGTCAGTTGAACAATTAAAACTTATGTTTTAAAATAGCTTCAAATATATAAAAATAGACTTAAAATGACTGAAAGTAAAAAATATATATTATTTTTTTTATTCGGTTCATGTAATATTTAGTTACAAATATTTCCAAATACCTATTGCTTATTTACTTTTGTTTTGTTATTTTCAGGTTTTTATTTAATTTAGTGACTTATCGTTTCCGAAAACTGTGCTACAATGTATTCTAAACTAAGTTGAAAGATGAAAGCTTTGATAAAAAATAGTTTTTTTTTATAAAACATTAATGTTTATTCAATTAATTCTGACATACAATTTATTCCCTATTTTTTCAAGCGACATAAAATAAAAACGACGACGTCTGTCATCGCTTGTCTTTATAAATTAAACAAATTTATCATATCTATTTTTAACGAAATAGTCTAAAACTAAAACTTTTCACTGGCTGAATGCCATAAAGTTAAATAATTTCAACCTAAAAAACAAACACTACATCGTTAGTATTTATCTCATACTTATACAGACGTTAATAATTTATCTGAGGATAAATTATTTATTGAGGAAGAATTTTCTACTGCTTACAATTTAGACGGAAACTCCCGAACTTGTAAATGCATATATATATATATATATATATATGTTTATATATAATATTATATTTACAATCTATTTAAAAATAAATTGATTAACACGACATAATATCGTGAACAAGAAATAATATCGTGTGTATTAAAAAAAACTCCTCAGACCTGTCTTGACAAACCAAGTACTTACAGATCTTAATAGAATTGCACATTTGCACATGTGTGTCCTTAAATATGGTCCAGTATCCATAGGCCAATATGACACCAATAATATAACAATATGTTAAATAATATAACAATATGTTAATTCACCTATAACCAAAAGTCAGTTTAAAAACACTAGTGATGGCCACGAGTATTTGACTTTAAATCTTCCAAAATTGTATCGATAGTCTTAACAACCAACTGTTTTTAATGGGTAAATGTAACTACACAATTGTGATAAAAAATATCTAAGAAAATAGAAGTGCTGTTGTCCAGTTAGCTCAATTCTTAACCCAAGAGGAGTACAAGAGAAAATTGTATACAAATTGTAGGATTCAATATTGGAAAAGTTTGCAAACCATCTAGAGGTCAAATACTTATACACTTATCCTAAGAGCACTATTCCCACATTTATTTTTACCTTATATATGAATAATATTGATATTTCCAATGATATTGTTATAAAAGCTTTCGAGTTCCATACAAGTTAAGTGTCATAATGGGTTGGATAGGATTTGTTTTTGCTTCCGGTCAAAAGTCAAAGACAATAATTTAGAATTTTATTAAATTAAACAAATGATATTATTTATTTTTGATAAACGTTCGCTTAATATATAACTAAATAAATAAAGTATTTTCCTTATTATCGATATATTAATTAAAGACTGATTATCAGTCTAAGCTAATAAAATAAAACAAATGGTACCAAAAAAAATGTGACGCATAAAAATAAACAACGTAAATTGAAACTTTTTTATTTGTTGTTTTAAAAAGAAATAGGCTCTATTCTAGTTACGGGATGGAAATTAACATATAATGTTAGCACATAAAATATTAACAAGTGTTACGAACTGACCCACAACAGTTCATTCACACGGGTATAAAAACAGAAATGCCATAGTGAAATATTTCTATAATCTAAAAGATATTTTTTAGAACTTTCGTCGAGCTTATTTCTGAAGAATATTTCCACGGTAACATTAGTAGGTACGTATTAAATTTGGTAAGGGAGAGAGAGAGAGAGAAACGCAAATAGTGCATTTAAAAATCGGTATTGAAACCAAAGCTCAAGATATTATTAGTAAAAACTTTATAGTTAGCCTATTACATTTTATTTCAAAAGTATATATTTTGTACCTTTTACACAGAGTACACACAGACTCAGAGCAAAAGTATGTGGATCACATAAATTACAATTTTCAGCATATACATATATAGGAAACGTTATTAAGGAACTTTCCAACATATACATATATAGGAAACGTTATTAAGGAACTTTCCAACATATACATATATAGGAAACGTCATTAAGGAACTTTCCAACATATACATATATAAGAAACGTCATTAAGGTATATACTTAAATAATTATAGGCTTATTTTATTCTTGTCATTATGTTTCCATAACAACGCTTTATAAAAGCAAATAGCAATTTTTGAGAGAAATCTCCGAAATATGTTATTATTGACTATCATTTCGTAGTTCCTTAAAATCATAATAAATACTATTTATTTTTGAAAAGCTATAGAGAACAAGCTAAAAATATATGAAACAAATAAGCTATAAGAGAACAAGCTAAAAATATATGAAACAAGTGTGAAAATAGCGATTGATCGTATCAAAATAATGAGTGTAATAAAAAAGATATTTCCTTTCACATTTATAGCTTGAAAATATAACTTTTCGCCCACTGAGAATAAAATAGCGAATGTTATTTCAATTTAAACTTTATGCAGTAACAGTATGGTACATTTTCCTGCCATAATAATAATGGTGAATATTTTTAATTTAACGTCACTTACACCCAACTATGCAACTTGGAGCGATTATTTCTGATGAAAAATAACACTTTTCAGCTATTTTGAACCGGAAGCTAAAAGTGAATGTTTTGGTCAATTTTAAAGGGGTTATTATGTTATAACATAAACAGTAAAAAAATAACGAAGTTCCTATTGCTTAAGAGTGATATTATATTTCTGTAATTGCTTAACATAAATAAAAAAAAAACAACTCCATTATATAGTTTCCATGATTTCATTGATTGAAATTATGTATGCCCTTTTCACACTTTAATTATAGACTATGCGTAAAAAATATATATTTTTAAATTAAGCCATCACGAGTCCTCGAGTACTTAGTTCGTTCGTTATATTCAACACGGTTGAGAAGGCAACAGTAAATATCTCTCACAGATTTCCGTCACAGATTCTGCCCTAAATAAAAAATAGTCAAAATAAAAATATTTAAAACTTTTTTGAATTAGAAAATTGATGTATAAAAACGAACATAAAAACTGATTAAGTTACGTAAACAAACTCCAGGAGAATTGCTAATTATCAACTAAATGAATTGAAATGAAACTTACATTGATTTTTTTTCTAAGATACGTTGTACATATATAACTACAATAAAAATACATGTTTTAATGGTACTATATATATATATATATATATATATATATATATATATATATATATATATATATATAATTTAGACTTATGAATACGTTGTGAGAAGTAAATAAGCTCCTAAATCTTTGCTCAGCATCCCTGATATCAATATAATGTCTCATATTTGTAACTTCTACAAAAAGTGCTAATTATGCCGGACCCTCGCTAAACCTTCAGTTTTAAGATCAAACTATAAGTCACAAAAATAACTGTAAGATATTTAAAGTTAAAAAATATTTTTATCTTCACATATTACAATATAATTAAAACATATATTTTACCCCATTTTTATCTGTGTACGTAATATTATATTACATTTTTTTATGCCCATTTTTTTTGGTGTTATTTTAGTCAAATCCTAACAAAAGCATTCCGTTTACTTATATCGAATTTCTCTATACAATTAATTAACTGTAAAGAGCTTTTAGATTAATTTGATAAATCAGTTATAAAGTTATTTGACGGAATGTGACAAAACTCAAAACATAAATGACCTTTGATTCTCGGGGTTTTATGTAAATTGCTCATGTTCGAGGGATATTAAATTATTAGAGTGATAGAAGAGCTATATACACTTAGTAAAATCTATAAGAAAAATTGTTCAGAAGTACTGATCGATCTAGACGCAGCATTCTATTTTTTTTTTGTATAGGGTTTTAACGCTTGCCACTCTTTTTTAAAACCAGTATATTTATATTTAAATGTTATTAAATTGTTAACATAGGTTTCATAATTTTCTATAGATAGTAATATTACGAACGCGCATCAATATCTTTATTTATGAACGAAACAGGAAACAAATGTCAAAACATAAAATGACAGTTAGTTTACATTGGCGGAAAATTGTTTACGTCTTAACTGTTTTAAATTTCGTTTATATAAATATATGTAAGATAAACTTTTCGTATAATATATTTATAACTAGTTAAATAATCTTTATTTTTTTATTAAATTAAACAGTTATTACAATCCATAATTTTTAGTCTTTCTGTGTGTAAGTTTGCTTAGTAAAAGCGACGGAACAGATTATATCAAGTATTGTAACGTTTAAAACTTAGGGCAGATAATATATACGTGACAGATACGTCAAATATCAACATCCAATGAATAGAATTTGAGCAATTACCACTAACTAATTACAAAGCAAAACCATGAAGTTAGGCGTTTCAGTAATTCTAAGTTACGTAGGTGCTGAGTTGACTTCACGCCAACTTTACTCAGTTATTATTCGTGCCAATGCATCTATGACTCAGAAACACATTACATTGAAAAATCTATTTTAACTTTAAACTTTGTGTTTATTAAATTTGTGGGTTAATTCCTTTTGGTGATTTCAGTTTGCAAATAACGTTTTAGCAGAATAGAATACGTCTAACTATGCTAGTTTTATATGTATGTATTTTTTAAATTAACGAAAAATATATAAATAAATTGCAAAAGGGTAAATTGCAAAAGGGTAAATTGCAAAAGGGTTATAGTCAATAAGAGATATATCGTTCTAGTATGGAAATATATTATACAAAATGTTTTTGAAATTCTAGCTCTTGTATGAAATACGCGCTCCATTCCTTGAGACCAAATAAGAGTAGATATATCTTTTGCTATACTTATTTGGCTATTATCTCTTTATACTTGACTGTGATAGTTGTTTATCATATATTAGACAAACAAGAAAACCAAAATAAACCATGGCATATATTTTGAAGTAAAAAATAGGCGTGAGCCAAAGTCAGTTAATGTGTTTGTTATTTAATGTATTTGGAATAAGTTAGGTGATTTGAATTATTGAACACATTTACGTTCTCACAAATAATATGTACACAAATGAGACTTCAAGATGACAATTATTGTTTGACCATAGATGAAGAATTAAATACTCACTGACCTTATTATTAATTAATGAGCCCTCCAAACTTTCCCCTGCCTTAAAAATAATACTGACAGCGCCACCTACCAGATCTAATTATAAATTTAGGCCATCTAACGACCCTCAAACATAAAAAACTTTTATAAACATTCAGTCGTCCAGCCGTTAGCCACAAGAGATATTCAGTGATAGACTCGTTGCACAGAGTAAAAGCGCTGATAATATTTTTAAAGAAATCCAAAACCAAGGAGGGTTGATTTTACAACTCATTCTAATTCATGTTGGCGACAATTGCTTCAATTCAAAGTAATTATCCTTGTCGTCGTCGTCGTCAAAATTTAATTTAGCAGAAGCAAAGTTGTAACATAAAATTCTACTTACGTTTATAAATTAATTTTTATTTAATTTTTGATACCTTTTATAAATTATCAACGCACAAACGGATGCAAGAGTGTGGCCGCTTTCATCTTATAGTGAAGTAATTAGGATCCCTCTATATACATTTAAACAAGAATGAAAGTGCATCTCTGTCATTTTATAATAATTGTGTTTTCTTTTATACTTATATTCACGATACCAAGGTATAAACAACTTATTTTATTATTAGTCTGATTGTCTTTCTGTTTGTCCAGGATAATCTTTGGAACTACTTAACCGATTTAAATTGTACTTTTTCTAAGAAATAGGTCTAAGTATATGTAACATTATATACAAGCAATATTCTAACTATTGAGCATCGCCCAGTTATAGATATTAAAGAGTCAACCATTTCAGTATCAATCTATGATACTTATTCAAGAAATATTTGTGTATACTTGAATTAATGGAAATCTTTTAAAAATCTGTAATATAGTGTATGATTTTTTTCTGAGGAGGGCCGTCATAGATAAAGGGGACGGACAAAAAATATACAGACAAATTTACACAAAAAGTTGTTAGTCAGGAACTAACAACTTATAAAAAAACTCACCAATATAAAAGAGATTTTAAAAATTTATTTATAAATTTTTTTGAACTTGGAAAATTTTTCATGAAAATATAAAAAAACAATACTTTATACACTCAATGAATTAATAATATAGTATTGGCTCCTTTTTGACAAATGTATGATTATAAAAATTTTAATTTGAATACGTACTAAATTAATTATCTGCTATAAAATTATTATTTATTGGGAATAATTTAAACAAGCAGGCATTGTAACTTGTAATGAAAGCATTACAAGTGACGTTGATAAATAGATTGCTCCCAAGATAACTGAACTTAAATTGTCCACATTACAGTTGTCTCAAGCTGTGAGGAAGTAGGTACTTAATATTGTAATAGCTTTCTAAACCAGACCGTCCAAAGGGAATGGTACAAACGGTTTTAGATAAACATATTTTGTGGTTCCTTTGTTTACGATTTATATTATTGTATACGATAATACTATTAAATTATGTAATTTTTTTTTATTAATATAAATGTGGCATTAAAACACATATTTAATAAACATGTAAATTTAACAAAAAACACCCAGTCTCTGAGCAAAAACCTGTGTATGTCGCAAAGAATTATCGAGCGTTGAAATGTAACCCACGACCTTTGGGTTGAAGTAACCACCGACAAAGCAACAATATTAAAGACAAAAATAGAATCAACCTTCCATATTTATTTTCCATTTAGGCTTATCTAAGCTTTAACAAGAGTATATTTTAAACATTGAATTTGCTCTTAATTTTAAAATATTGTTTAATATCCTTCTGTTTCCGTAGTTCACTTAGCAGCGTATACATTTTTAAATTGTAAGGGTATGATCACACTTGTACTTTTTTAAGATATATATATATTTTTTTTGCATCAACTTAATGTATACACTGTTGAAATGTACATAATTTAAGTAAGATATTGATTTTATAGTAAAGTATACATATTTAAACTCCATTTAGTACCATTGCTTTAAGTAAAAATGTAACAGAAACCTAAGGATAATTCTCGCTTATTTTGATGAAAACCGTAGGCATCATACAAAAAATATACAATGTATAGGCTTACAAAAGCGTGTGTTATTTGGATTGAATTCAGGCCTCAGAAAAATAACTCTGTTTTATTCTGATCTAACTTTTTTGCAGCTACTGTTATTTAGGTATTCGAACTATCCGATGTGAGCGGTAGGTATATATGTATGATTATTTTTCTCCTACTTTCCATATCAACTACGAAACATTTTTTTCTGGACGCAATTATAAAAGATCTATCTCTTCATTATATATACTCGTATATATAATGAAGACGACGACGAGGAGGTAGGTAGGACATACAGATATACAGATATATATATATATACGTATCAATAAAACATTAAGAGATGTTCATAGAATAAATCGTTTTAAATTTTAATATTATTTTCTTTATTTGCCTAAATTATAAACACTTGAAGATAGCTTCCAAATATATTGATTCAATAAAAAGTTTTGTATAAATTTCAAATTGCCATTGTGATTTGATCTATGAATTCGAGACTCATAGTTATTATATCCTTAAATATATCAAATGTTCGTGAAATTAAAGCAATAAAACTATTTTACGACTTAATATATGTGGAGTAACGTTTGTTATAACAAAGGTCCCATTTTATCTCAACCATCCTTTCAGTTTTAACATTAAATGGATACTTATAAAGATTACAACCAATGTTACGATGTTAAATTTTGAGCTTTATCATATAATTTTATTGAAGTCACGATACGTAATATTTTGTGGCTATTTTATTATTAACATGGGAAATAATGTCATTTGGATTTAATGTTATGAATCCAAAAAACTTGTACACTTTTAAATTATTTTAAATGTCACGAGGTCAACGTCCAGCGTTTTAGGTATTCTTCCATCGTTTCCGTTAAACTTACTCACTCTAATTTAAATATCATCAAAACACATTAAGTATTAATGTATACATATATCAAAATCATATTTAAATCCATGACAATATCGTAACACAGATCGGGACTCAAACTTGCGACCACTGGGAGCGACGGAAAATGAAAGCTTCAAATGAGAAAATAAAGGATATCTGCGATAATTTTAATTCAAGTTGCTATTTATAATAAACTTATTATAGATAGCAACTTGAATTAAATATTTAGGAGGCAGCAAGTTACGCGAGCTAAGTCACGAGCAACTACTTCTGAAATTATAAAGTTAGTATATAGACTTACGTCCTCATAAATGAATGCATCATGTTTTTTACAAAAAAACAGCCAACATGATGCATTCATTTGAACATGATGCATGCAAAAACTTAAAATTATATTATTAACAATCTAGATTTTTGATTTGGATTCATTAATTTCCTCATACCTATAATATTTGTATAGAAATTTACAATTCCTTGTGGTTTTTTCTCTTACGTTATACACTTCAACGCTGTGTCAGGTTTGAAGTCCTTTTTTTTATTTAGCCGTCTCGCCTCACAAGTCCTATCAAGCGTTACATCAACGACATTTGATTGCACTCGCTGAGTTTTTCTAAGTTGTTAGCTTTCTCAATGGCACTTGAGTAATTCAAATAATATACAGAATAATCATTATAAATAACTTGGTTGAATAGTTCAGCCATGCCAGCTTTATTTACACTTGTTGGCTAGATAAAAAAAAAAACGCAATTCAAAATGACTATTTATGTGGATGCATTTGAAAACGAAAGTTATATATGTAGCTATATATTCAATATCATTGTAGCTACATAATAAAAATGTTTGTGGTTTTAGTGTAAATCCTTTAGGAGTAAAATAAATGTCTTATTAAATTTTGGTTAAGATTTAACAGTGTCATGATATCATTTATTTTAGTAGATAATTTAGATGACAGTACCACATGCATAAAATAACGCATAAGTATATTTGGTAGGACACTTTCAATAATTTAATTAATATCGATTAATATAATACAGGCTAGTGTCACCGATATTTACTACAGCATACATTTACAAAAACCATACTACGTATAATGTAAATATACTTTATTTTAAAAATAATATATTGTCTGTGATAAGATTATGTATGCTTGTTATAAGCCATAATAAATATGTATACGAAGTTTTGAATTTATATGGCAATGCCTTGGATGAACGCGGGAGCGTGCCTTGAATTGATCCAGGTTCATTAATGACTCGGTAACAGCGGTGACGTCAGTTTATACATGCGTCTTATCTAACTAGAGTTTAAGGTTATAATGCAGTGATTATGAGTTTATTATTATATACAGTGTCAAGCTATTTAACTATGGTTTTAATATTTTGATATAGGATTACTATGGTGTATTGTTAAATGAAAAAATGCGAGTTCATTTGCCTAATGATAAGAGCTATTTACGATTACCATAGTTCATATATGTCGACTTTTAAGGTAATTTTCATACAAGTAATATCATTTAAACAGCAGAATATTTATATATTTTGTACAAAGTTCGTGTACTTGTAACGAGAGAGAAAGAGAATTTATAAATGTTGTTAATATGAATATCTTAAACTTAGAAACTAAATATTATTCAAATGAAACGGAAACGTAATTTATATAGAGAACAGTACCAAAATAAAATGTTTTACTTGGTGAAATATGATTTTATTTATATCTACATCTATGGGTATAGTGATACAAATGTCGCAGCATCCGACACGCCAGACTTCGCTTCCGGTGTACGGCATTCCCTGCACCTGTGAAGCAGCCTTTGTTTATCATTGTTTAACAATAAAGTAAAATTTTAATAAACAACATAAAATCACGTATTATTTAATGACCTAATAAAATGATCTATTTATAATTTTTACTTATCAAGTGTGTTTAACGAAAAAAAGAATATAAATATTTCAGTCAATTTTTTTTT
The DNA here is from genome assembly GCA_963555665.1 of Dircenna loreta. Classification (NCBI taxonomy): domain Eukaryota; kingdom Metazoa; phylum Arthropoda; class Insecta; order Lepidoptera; family Nymphalidae; genus Dircenna; species Dircenna loreta. The sequence goes on along the minus strand of OY743099.1, from coordinate 9,807,817 downwards.
TGGTATAAATTTAAAAAAAAAGCTAAAAGGCTAGTATTTGAAAATAAGCATTTTATAATGCTATATATGTGTCGACAATAACAACTTTTTTAATTATCATATCTACTGTGAAAAACTATCAAGAAATGCCACAGATTCTCCTTTGACTTCATTATAATTGATGACAATTGCTTCACAAGTCATATTTGAGATTAAAAAATAAAATCAAGTAAAGCGTAGTTACAATAAACACTAGAAAAACTGCTTATTTAAAAAAAAAATCTTATATTAAAATAATAATAATCATATAATTATATTTCGTATTTTCGAACGAATAAAGAATACCTTGGAACTGGTAGAGAGGCAACGTGTACAGAATTGTTATTATATGTCATTGTTAGATCTTCCCTGTCGTCAACATTGTCTTACAATAAGTTTTGATCGATTGGCAAAAAAAGGTCATCATAGGTCGGTGTTAATCTTTAGCCATTTCGCCCTTGCGACATTTCGCTGATAAACATGTAAATTTCCTATTTTGGGACAATATCATAGACCAATGGTATAGAACCCAGCTAGAAGTTACATATTTTTAAAATACACGAATATTTATAATTATATTAATAAGTTTCATGAGTATCCTTGGAGTATCTTTCTATATTTTTTTTCATGGATCTAACCTTTGAAACAATAAAGCTTATTGCGAATAGACGAAATAAATTTTCATAATTGCGATATATTATAATACAAAGAATACATCTATTGTACTCAATAACTTTTTTATATTATTGAGTACAATAGATATATTTTAACAATTGCAACTTTCTACTCAATCCAAATATTACCATTAGGAAAAACTATCAGATATACACGCAACTGTTAGCAGCACCATCGATCACTAAAAACATTAAAAAAAATGAAATTAAATAAAAGGCGGTAAAAATTAAAACACTAATATTGATAATGTCGTGTAATAAGGTTAGACTTACTAAATAGCTTTGTTCGGAAAAATATAATTGACAAATATTAATGAACACAATTTCTCCAAATGGTTTTTTTTATTCTAGATATGGCTTAGATATTAGCTTTATTTAATACATGATTTGTAAGGATCCAATACGTTGCTTTGATTATTGTTTTCCGTGTACGAGCATCGACTGCCATAATTTACTTGCAATCATGAGATAGTGCGCTTCGTAGTTCTTGAAATTGTATATTTTAATTATAAGACCAGAATACTTAACTGAGTGAGTGAGAATAATTTGGAAAATATACAATGTACCAAGTTACTTATGCGATGTAAGTTAACGTTTGAATATAAACAGTGATTCCCCGCTCCCGAGATAATAAAGAGTTTGTACGTGACTCATTAAAACTTTTAATCATTTTTTCCTTGTTTCAAACAGGGAAAGTTTATTACAGATATGAAATTTACGAACGTAGTTTTATTTACACTTTCTTATTTATACTTTCCGAGGGCTTAATTTAATTAAGATTTTATTATTATGTTTTTCTCAATAACCGAACAGTATCCTTTAAAGGTAAAACACCATAAGAAAACATTTATAAATGAGTGTTTTTATATTTGTGTTTTTATAATACCAAAAGTTTTCCCTGGTATAACAACAAAGTGAAGAAAATGAAAAAAACTTCATTGACATTTATCCAACAAGTAAGTTGTAAGTTTTTGTCAATGAAGAATGAAGAATTATTACATATAGAGACTATTTAGGTCACAGTCAGAATTATTTCAATATAAATTTATGTTTGACAGTTAAGTATAATTATTGAAGGTATGTTATATTGTACCAACCATAATCCATGAAGCTTTGTCTGCATTGCAGGGAATAATAGCCGTTGGTCATATCTAAAATGTCATCTTCAAAGCCGACCCTCCGACCTCTTTGATTTTATCCTTTTAAATTATACCCATCGAAGAAAACCAGAGTACCGGTACAATGTTATGTTGATGTATTTTTTTAATGTTATTTGTGTTTCTTGAAATGGTTTCGTATTGGTTTAAGGTGGTTGTGGTTTCAGCTATTTATTTTGTTTTATTCCACATTTATAAAACCATATTATTTTTGAAATAACTTTTATTGATGTTTTTTGAGTTTTCACGTTAGCTAGTTATCATACAAAAATAATGATTTTTCAATAAAAAACATAATTATAAGCATAATAGGATTCAATTCAAACAATTTTATTTTTTTTATCGTTGCAGCTACTCAAGCTCAAGTTATAAGAAATGCCAACAACGATTTACCAAAATTTTATTGTAATTGAATGGTTTAGAAATGTAAATCAATGTTAGTTTGGTCATTTTCTTATTTCTCTTACTTTTCAAAATCATTAAATCGATTGTCTTAGTTGTTTTTACATCTGCGAAATAGTATGTAAATTTATTTCATAGCAAAGTAATATCACTTTAAAAATCAGGCAATGCTTCAGATCCTTCCAATTACAGACCTTCTTATACCACATTTATTACCACAATATTACCCACACTTAATAAAATATTTGAAGAAAATAATCTCAATCAGTTGCTAGACCATTTTAAGAAAAATGAGTTGCTTCACAACAAACAGTTCGGTTTTACAAAAGGCCGCTCTACTACTGATGCTGGTGTCATTCTTATAAAGCAAATATTTGAAGCCGCGGAGGAATCACAGGATGCTTTTGGAGTATTCTGTGATCTATCTAAGACATTCGATTGTGTTCAGCATGAAACATTGGTCAGAAAATTGTGCCTCTATGGAATTAGGAAAAACAATTGCAAACTCTTAATTTGTTACTTAACTAATAGAATTCAGAGGGTTGAGGTTAATGGAAAGAGATCGCCTGGGATTCCGATTGATATGGAGGTCCCTTAGGGCTCAATCTTAGGCCTATTTCTCTTCCTTTCTATATATGGTCTGCCTATTTTTGTAGACAAACATTATGAGATAGTATTGTTTGCTGATGATACTTATTTAATATTTTAAGTTAAACGACATCAGGTAATGTATGATGATTTTAACAAGGTTCTGTCTAGAATAGTACTTTGGTTTAGTGTTAACAATCTAATGCTTAATAACAAAAAAACTAAAATTATAAGATTTTCGACATTAAATGTAAAACAGGTTCAAACTAATGTACTTTTAAATGAAGAAGCGATGGAAGTGGTTGAATCCACAGTATTTCTAGGAATCACAGTTGATGCTTAACTCCAATGGGGTTCTCATGTAGCTGTATTGGCTAGTAAACTAGGCTTGGCCGCGTTTAATGTCAAAAAAATTAGATCCCTCATCTTCTCTTGGGTGGTGCTGCTGACATTAATAATATTTTCGTTCTACAAAAGAGAGCTATCCGTGCAATTGACAATCTGGGCCGTAGAGATTCTTTACGAGATAAGTTTAGTAAAATTAATGTACTCACGGTCACTAGTCAGAATATTTACGAAAATCTTAAATATGTACATAAAAATACGGATTATTTTACAAAGTATTGTGATATACACAATCTAAATACGAGGAACAAACACAAACACGCGTTACCTGTTACTCGACTAGAAAAGTGAGTAAATCCTTTATGGGGCAATATATAAAAATCTTCAATAAACTCCTAGCAAACGTTCAAGTATTATCATTTAATAAATTTAAGATAGTAACTAGGGAACGTTTGTGTGCTAACGGATATTACAATGTTTCCAAATATTTAGAGGATGGTGCACCGTGGGCATGAAGGGATCCCTATTTCAAGGCTATTTAAAGATTTATTTAGAGTATTTGTATGTAATGTAATTATATAATTGACACTGCTTAGAAAAAAATCATATGACAAGCTCGCTGAGTTTCAGGTCAGTGGCATTTGATTTTCCGAGCTGGTGGTGGTTTATATAAAACTGACTTTCAATAAACATTTTTGTTTTTTATTTTTTTTTATTATAATGTTATAATCTTATCTGCCCTAATAAAATAAATCATACCAAACCAGAAACGGTTCAATCAACATTTGATCATATTTAAAAGTCTTCAATCCGATTATTATAAATTACATTTCCGTAAATTTATAAAATTGTAAATTTTTTTATACAAACGACTTTCAATGTAATATGATAACCTCTAGTAACGACAAAGTCACTGAATATAGGAAAGCATGATTATCCAAATTATTTATATTTCAGCGTAAAGTGAATTTTATGTTTATTAAATTAGAGAATAAATCGCAAAAGCAGTTTAATGTTACCGTGTAGGCAAAGAAAATTGGAAAAATGAAGGCAGTTTTCCTGCCGATGAAAATTTAAATTTAATCCATTACACTTGTATGTATCCATCAGTACGTAAGGCTTACGTTCGTGTTATTAATTTCCAATTTAAAGGTTGATCATACATCCGGTCCTCTTTAATTAAATTGAGATAATTGTTTAAGTAATACTTCAGATTGTTTCGTTTGGAACAGCGTAAAATTAATTTCTAAATATATTTAATGAATGAGGCTATCGTGTCATACGGGCTGTTGATGCTGCAAGAGCTGACTCATTTTTCTCAATAGTTTTTTTTCTGAAAATGTAGGTTTATATTCTAGACGGTCTCATGATGACCAGTTTCGGCGAAGATAAAATTGTAAATCTTTATGAAAGCTATTTACATCGATACTTGCGTGAAACTTTTTATACAAGAACAAGCCTTAAAGTCTATTGCGGATAGAGTCGGCGGGGTCAGGGTACCCTGCTTGAGTACAGGTTGCATGTTAGCTCGTTCCTTGCATTCGGAAAAGTAATAGAATAAAACAGCACTTCACGCCCGATCAATAGTTGACTCTGACTAAAGAACAGTTCAGGCAGTATATGTGAGAGTACTGATCTCGTTGGTGGGCCGGACTACCCTAGTATAAATTGCTACCGATTTGGTTTTTTATGGTTTTTCCGCCACTCCTTTTATGTTTTATTTCGGTTAAGCAGGCTATGTTAGACCCAGTTTCCTATGTTAGTATTTAATACATATGTATAACCATAAATAAATCATTTTTATATGCCTTTTATCGTATTAGATTCATTATTTACTCTGAACGTTTTACAATTGCTCATCGTGAAATCGAAAGAAAGTACATTGGTAAATTTTGATTGATAGGCACATTGGTCAAATATAAATCAATATTTTAAGATTTATTATAAGTTAGTTAAATAGTTAAATGGCTCACTCAGGAAAATAGAACAATAACTAGATTTAAATGTTAACAAAGACACGTCAAGGTTTTTGCCTGAATTGGGTGACCCCGATTAAATCTATAGTGGCCTTTTTACAAGCTTATAGCTATTTAATATATTACTGTGCCATTTAAAGCTTAGTTTGAACATTTATTTAAAAAATGTTGATTTTAATTGGCTTCAGTAACTTAAATAACCTTCATACTCCTCGCAAAATTTAAAAATAAGTTTAAAAAAAAGAAAGTTTAAACACAATCTCAAAATAATTTGTTAGAAATTTTATTTTATAATAAGTCATAGCTAAGGATGGACTGCAGGGACTGGAAGCGTTGTTCTTAAACGAGGCCTTTCATGTCGGATATGACGTCATTTGTATTTATATCTGTATTATAATTACAGTATATAATAACTCTTTTTGTGAAGTATTGGATCCTTTATAAACTTAATAAACATAATAAAAGTATACTTAGTTTTATCAATTGCTTGAACTGTTCTCGATTTTTTTATTTTGTTCTAATATTTTGGGGTTATTCTATAAATCATAGGTTTATTATTATGTCATCGTTTCAGCGTCTATAATGAAAGAACACGAATGCAAATTTTCATCAAGATTGGTTGATTAATGAGATATCGAATCTAGTACAAATGTACCCATATACAAAATACCACAGCTATCTCTATCTCTATCTCTATCTCTATCTATCTATATATATCTAATCATCTAGTTTAAAACCGATTGTTTCACTCTCTTCATTTGCTCATTCAATTAATTTCAATATTAATTTTTAATGATGAATGTAAAGCTTAGGAATATTAATAACAATACAATATTAAATCTTATTCTGTATTGCTTATAAAGTGAGAAGTAAAATAATAAAAGAAACATATAGCTAGCGAATCACCGCATTGTTAATGTAATATTATAGTATTACGCTACCTCCTATTACTTATAAAAGTAATAAAGAAACTAACAGACAGAAGTGCGGTCTTGTCACGTAATGACTGTTGTCTCCTTCAGATTGATGAACGCTATCCCAACAAATATCACAGATATTTTATTTTAATAATATTTTTACTTTCATAGAATTGAATGAACTTGTATTAAAAATGTTAAAGAATGTATGGTTATTCGTTGTTTTTGAATAACGAATCTTCATGCTTGCCTTTAAAAAAAAAACCATTAAATCGTTGACATTACTTGGATAGGATTCTAGTAAATAGATCTCTTTTATTTTAAAAAAGAATTTTGGTAAAATTTACCATTATATAATTATTAATAATAATTCCAAATTTATACCTTACCATACTTACCATTACCATTTTAACGTCTGAAAATAGAAAACATTCAGAAGATAATATTAAAAAAAATATTAATAAATTACAAAACTGAAACAGAAAATATATAATATATATTATAATATATATATTAATAAGTATTAATAAAGAGTAAATTCTTCCAGGCAAACAATTTCATAAAGGAAAAAGCAAACAGTTCTAATATTTTTCGTATTAATAAATTTAAAACAGTTTTTATTTTTTTGAAACTACAGTTTTAATGTTCATTTTGTCTAAATTTTAGCTTTTTCTAATTCCACCCAACAGATTTCAAAGCAGCTTAAATCGTTCTAGGGCTCGTCTATTGTCCGCCATCTACTGATTAATTCTGATCTAGATTTTAGTGTCAAAATATAGTTATGGGTGCTTTTATTAATTGAGGAACAAATAAATAAACTCTTAACATCTACTCTCTATAAAATCAAATGCTTTTTGTGATAAAATAATATAAATATATATATTATTTTATACGACGATATATATCGTCTTTCAAATTTATGTATAATATATATACTAAGCCTAACAATATAAATACTGGCATGGCTACATTCATCGTTGTTTATTTTTTTTTTGGTTTTGTTGATTGTTATTATTTTGTTTGTGTTGATTAGTCATACAATTTTACAGCCGTATATGTAATTATCTCTACTGTTTTTGGCACAGAAATCTTTTGGCATTAGCAAAGCATTACGACAATTGTGTTCTTTTGGACAATAAAGGTCAAATAAATTAAAAAAATATATATTTTGGTATGCAACAAACGACGTTACAGTAAACGACGTTATATAACTGCTAGTAATTATAAATGAATATAATATAATTTTTCTAAAATAATAATAAGGCTTAAGTTTATTTATATGGGCCAAATATATATATATGTTATATGTTGATCAATGACCGGCAATATGGCTTCCGCCATGGCCGATCGGCTGGTGATCTTCTTTTATATCTTACGCATCGTTGGGCTGCGGTTGTTGAAAGCAAGGGAGAGGGTCTGGCAGTTAGTCTGGATATAGCGAAAGCCTTCGATCGTGTATGGCACAAGGGGCTTCTTTCGAAGCTTCCTTCCTATGGGCTTCCCGAGAGTTTGTGCAAGTGGATTACCAGCTTTCTCACTGGGCGGAGTATACAGGTCGTTCTCGACGGTTTTTGCTCGGACCCCAAGCCCGTGAACGCAGGTGTACCCCAAGGCTGCGTGCTATCCCCAACCCTGTTCCTCTTGCATATCAATGATATGTTGGATATTTCCAACTTACATTGTTATGCGGATGACAGCACTGGGGATGCGGTATATTCCGGCCGTGCAGGTCTCTCTCGGGAAAACGTCGACGAGTGCCGAAAGAAACTTGTGTCTTCTGTAGAGACATCCTTAGGGATGGTCTCAGAGTGGGGTGAACTGAACCTCGTTCAGTTTAATCCCCAAAAGACACAGGTTTGCGCGTTTACCACTAAGAAAACCCCAATTGTCGTATCGCCGCTCTTCGAAAGCACACCCCTCAACGCCTCGCTAAGTATCAGTATACTGGGCCTCGACATTTCGAGCGACTGTCAGTTTCGTGGTCATCTGGAGAGCAAGGCCAAACTTGCCTCGATGAAATTGGGTGTAATCAATAGAGCGAGGCAGTATTTCAATCCTGGCCAAAGACTTGCGCTCTATAAGGCGCAGGTCCGACCACATATGGAATACTGCTCTCATCTCTGGTCCGGTTCACCCCAATACCAGCTTCTACCTTTTGACCGCGTACAGCGGAGAGCCGTTCGGATTGTCGGGGACCCAGTGCTCTGTGAACGGCTGGACTCTTTGGCATTGCGTAGAGACGTGGCTTCTTTGTGCGTTTTCTATCGCATTTACAACGGGGAGTGCTCCGAAGAGCTTTTTGATCTGATGCCCGCCGCCGAATTTCACCACCGCACAGCACGACATCGCCTGCAATACCATCCTTACCACCTGGATCCGTGGCGATCCTCTACTGTGCGGTTTTCAAGAACATTTTTTCCACGTACCACAAAGATGTGGAATGGACTTCCTTCGGCGGTGTTTCCAGATCGATACGACATGGGTACCTTCAAAAAAGGCGTTTATACCCACCTCCAAGGCCGGCAACGCTCTTGTGAGTCCTCGGACGTTGCAAGAGTTCGTGGGCGGCGGTGATCACTTCACACCTGTGATCCGCACGCTCGTTTGCCCTCTTGTCACATAAAAAAAAAAAAAAAAAAATGTTTATCCAATTAAAGAGTTCTCACTTATAACACATCAATAACAAATAGTAATAAAATATGATATGATTGAACTGAATTAAAAAAAATACTATTCATATAACATAAAATGTAAATAATTACATTGCAATTATACATTTTTGAAAATTCAACAGTTGTTTTAAAATTCAAATCGAACGTTATAGTGATGCATACATTTATTATGTCGTTTCATTTATATCATCAATTAACATATTTATTCGCAATAGCAGTTAGTATGACGCAAATGTTTGACATATTCAACTTCTTCTTTATGATATGTATGGAAATTGCTTTGTAATTACCCCGTTCACCACAGGTTTGTGATGTAATGTAAATTGCATAGGAAATACTGCTACCTTAACTCCTTCTTCCTGAACTAAAGAACTTTTTGTTAGTTCTTAATTTTTATATTGAAAGTATAGTATGTAAAGTCAACACGTAGTAAGTCTGTATATATAATTTAGTATTGTATTTTCAGTCATTTTTAATTTGATAAATACATTTCAAATATATTTAAATTGTTGTTTATTTAATTTTTTGTGTTTATGCAAATACTATAATATAAGTAAAATAGGTAAAACGAAGTAAAAATATGCTAATATATTCAGTAACATTTAGTTATATAACTACTTGATTTTTGTACATTAGGTAAATCATCAAAGTCAAGAACGTTTTTTATAGTATTGAGTGTGATTATATATTTTTATTTATTCTTGTAAATATATATAAAATATTATAATAATATTCTAAATACGAAATAATTTTGCATCAGACAATACTTAGCTAAATCTAAAGTTAGTCTAGAATAAAAATAATACCAGTTAATGTTCATGATCTTGCTCTGAACGGAAGAAGAAAAAATGAAAATAATACTGTCATCAAAAATCCTATTTTAAAATACAACTCCGACTATGATTTCATATCTTATATATACGAGTACTTAAAAACGTTCGATTACTCTATAATATAATAATTAACTTTAGATTGTACATGTACATTTTTATTTCTTCTTCTTTGACTTTCCAATTATTATTTTGCATGCACGTGCAATTGGATGTGGACACTTTTTAAGAATCTTAAAAAAAAACTGTATCTTTGCTTACGTTACTACGTAAGAGCAGTTGAGTTTTTAATTTAATTGTATTTGTAAGCAATATGCCAAAATTTAAGTTTTTTTTATTTATTTTGGATAATTAATTAAAACCTTGATGATTACAATTTTGAAGATATATTTTTTACACTTATTTTTTTTTAAACTAATTAACACATATATTTAAAATCAAAAGTATAAAATATTTTTCCGTAAAATATTGGCATACTGCACTGTCTTCAGTTCAACGTAATGGCTACTCTAGATCAGACGTTTCTAACCTTTTAACAGTACACAGGAGTGCACTTACTTACCGGCTGAAAAAACATTAGAGAGAAAATAGCGTTGTTTAATAATACTTACTTTATAATGAAAGGAGATCAAAAGGAATACCTTACAATATTTTAGTTATATTATTGAAATAAATACTTAATAGCAGACAAATCAAACAGGACTAGAAACTGTGACCTCTTTGATACCTTCTCAAACTGCCCCGCCTTCGTTAATTAAAAAGTGGCATAATAAGTCAGTGACAATTAATCTGATCAAAATTTTAAATAACATCAATATAACCAGATTGACATTATTTGCAAGTTCCTTAAACTATTAAGTAAAGTATTGACCCTTTTGTTATTAATATATAGTTTTTTATTATTAATATAAATTGCTATATTGATGCATTGCTTAATGTTACTTGAAAATATCTGTCATTAGTTTCAGAAATTATTTTTCAGTATAATTGTTTGTGAATAATATAATTATTTTGTTGCTTAACGTATTCAAACCTTTCCTTTTAATTGCTTATAAATGGCTATGCATGGTAACGTGTAGTTCATCTTATTATGTAAGCTCTAAGTCAAGTCATGCTCCTTAAAATGGAAAGAAAAGTATTTTTTCAATTGTAAGGAACTCAGAAGAAATGTCAAGTTTATTAATATTAAACATTACGACAAGTTATAGACTTATTATGTTACCAGACTTTCAAGATAATCGTCAAAAAATGTAATAAAACAATCCTTCAGCAGTACAACAAACGTGTACAACAAACAATAAAAATGAGAAATTTACGTATTAATACATTGAAATTGTATTTTCTTTAGTGCCTCTTAAAAGGAACTGAAACTATTCACAAGGTTTCAGTGTAGAAATACATTTTGAATACTAAGTAAAATGTTGTACAAGTAATATTATTTTTACAGTAGAACCTTTATCAAAAATTTCGTATGCTTGCAATTTCATTTTGCAATAAAGAGAATTTGAAAATGTTGTAGAAGTAAAGTGGTTCTTATACTATGAATTTAAATATTTAATACTCAATTAATAATATAATAATTAGAGAATACGCTAACGTGTTAAAAAAAACTATTGTACATTTTATCAGTCCCTAAGCAAAATGTTTTACCTGGTGAAATAATTCTTCGGATAAAACGGGTTATATAAATGACGTAACATCGGACACGCCAGGCTTTGCTTCCGATTTACGGCGCTTCGTGCACCTGTGAAGCAGCCTTGGGATTTTTAATGTTCTAAAAAAATAATGAACAAACAATATCTCGTGTCATTTAACGGCAAGATAAAATTTGTCCGTTAAACAATTTTAGTTTCTATGTATGTATGAGGTACAAAATCCGTTAATTGTACGTGATAACGTAAAAAGGAGACATTCATGAATTTATATTGCATATTTTTATAAATGGAGTTGAATAATTTTCACTGAATAATAATGATTTTTTATAAGTTATAAGGAGTTAATTGAAAATTTAAATTCTTTATATAAATTAACAGTTGTTTCCACTTTGATTTTAAATGTATACAGATTAATAGTAAGTAACAATGTGCTATAAATAATTTATTAACAACTGTTTTACATGTAGTATTTAAGATCCTCTAATTTGTGTTATTCTGTTAAGGATGGGACGATGATTTGTTGTCATAATAAACAATAGAAAGCGCATTAACTTTTAAACTATTTATAAACAGTTTATAAATCAGTTCACGTGTTCATCGGACACAGCGGCTCATGGAATATGGAGGGATAAATGCGTTACAAGACCAACGTTTAGGCCAATCGTGCTTCTCTATCATATTGTTTCGCGCTCTCGCTTGCACGATCTGCTTAGGGGGAACGTGATAGAGTCATACTTTTTCGTGCGTAAAGCCGGCATTCATCAATTTACAAGACGTTATCACGTATATAACAAACTAATAATAAATTATATTTTTAGAGGCAATACTCGTGAAATTTGTTTATTTAACATGAAATCAGACTCCCTATGGCATACACCTCCCACGACCTTTCTTATAAAGTTGTATTTGCTATTAATATTTATTTTGCTATACTATAGATGATCCCAATCCGTTGAATTCCAAATAAATGAACGCATAAATTATGGTACAAATCTATATATTTTTCATAATCTTCAAATTGATTTATATCACATAATATGAATACATTTTTTATAATCTAGAGGTGTTTTTTCCCCATCCACTCATTCTATAAAAGTTTTCATACATTCGCATTTAAAGCTAAGTGTATAAAAGCATATTTTGAAGATATTCTAGCTTCCACTACGTTAGCTACGTGCCACAAAATTTAATCATACTATGGAAAACGTGAGAAGTGTAATTTTATACATATTATTTCTATTTTACCGATGAGTAATTGGTATCTTGTTAAAAAATAGTTGACAAGTTGAAAAGGTAAGCAAATGTAAAGCGTAAATAAATATTATGAAGAGATATTAAGTGGTTTTAGATAATTACAAATTGAAGAGTGGACAATGCAAGGCGGTAAATTTGATTGTAATATTTGAGTTTTGACCAAGCTCCTTAAATAAAGATTTAAAAATAAAAACATGAAACTTTTAATTGAACCTTTTAATTTTAAGTTCATTTTATGTGCAGTAAAGAAATTATTATTTGACTCTGACATTTAACTACGTGCCAGTGGTCCTATTATGGGACAACATCATAGGACCATTGGGATAGACCCTAGCTAGAGGTAGCATATATTAAAATAATTTCCATTTTGATGATATGTATTATTATTATATATAAAGATGATCTTAAATTAACAAATAAATATATGTTGTGTGATGATAGTTAGGTTGAAAAAATATTATCGTGCGACTGTTTGCTTTCAGTCTCAGCAAAAATTTTGTATTAAAGTATTTTTATAGAATAATTATTTAAATATTTCATTTTCAAAATAACAGCTTAAATTTGCCATTATATTTGATTAAAATTTAAGTTATGACCAGATTTTCTGGAATACTAAATTTGAAAACCTTATATAATATATATATATGTATATATAATATCTTATTCTGTTCTTTTTAGTTCCAATACATTCCAATAGAAAAACATGCGTTTGTGTGTTTAGTAAACGAACGAATGTTATTAAATTCTGAATTTAATGTTCACAGGAAAGCTCCTAACACAATTTCTAAATGCCTATTCAGTAGTTATGTAATCTGTGCGCCGACTTATGAATATGAATTAAGTTGCAATGAGAAATTTTAGAAATTCAAATTGCACTTATATTACGTACAGTAATAATTAAAGTCTCTCTCAGAGATTTATCCTACCCTCCTAACAGCTTGTCTTTTACGTAATATAATCTGTTGAGTCGTGTTATTCGAAAAAGTAAGAAATATTATTATATTATTGATAGAATTTTTTGTGATATTTAATATTCTTATAGATATTCAATTGTTTGGATTGTTATGATTACATTTTTTAATAATACCGTGTTACGCTAGGCTGTGATCTTTTAAAACTATTATATAATATTTAGAACATTATAATATAAAGAGTATTTATATATAAAGTAGTATATGGCCATGGTTAAATTATATAGCACATAAAAATAACATAGCTAAAAATATATAAGCATTGTAAATGTAAATCCAACAGAAATGCCAATATATATTTTTTTAATTATCTGTATCGCTATGTAACCTTGAATATCCATTACGAATAGTGGTTATTTAAAAGCTTTTAATTTGAAGTGTAACAGATTGCTTGAAGCCGTGTCATTACTTTGTCGCTCGGCATGTGTCACGTTTTAAGAAGTGACAGAACGGTTTAGTATTTCTTTTAGTTTTTGAAATATTATGTTTATTGGACTAGTTTGTGCTAGAGGCTCCACCTTCAAAGGTAACAATTGATGATGACGAATTTCTACAGTGTGAAAAATGTGAGCCAAATTTGATGATTTTATCAAACATGACGTGAAGAAAGGATATAAATGTCATAAAATGCAAAATCAAAATTGTATGTATTTTGGAATTATTACAAACTATAAATTGCCGACGAACTTCAATTAGGTTGAATTTATATGTTAAGCTATCTAACGAAACTTTAAGCCATCAGGGAATAAAATAAACCTAACTTAGTCATTAAGTTGACTTCACACCAAGTTTCTATGCCAATTTCTTGTTCGTGTCAACGCATCAGAGACATAGGAATTTGTAACAATTAAGATGTTCTATTAACTTTGTGTGCTTTAAATTGACAGTTTGTCTTATCCTAGATAAATTTAATTAATAATTTACTGTGGGCAATAAAAATATATTCAAGTGACGTCACGTTTTTATAAAAAAATATTAATCGATGCAAGTTTAACCAATACTTAAAATATTTTTAAATTTATGAAAGGAAAAGTAAATAAACGTTTACCTAGAGCAAGTTTCATGACAAAATCTATCTAAAAAAAAGGAAAATTTAAAAGGTCTTTTGAAGTAAATATATAATCCAATAATGTTATGCATATATAATTGTACTTATATATGCTGTTTGCTGTTGACTTTGTAGGTTTAGTATTTTACAGATCTACTCTAAAGAATTATATACTATTCTCTGTTTGTTATATTTTATCTGTAATTATAATTATTCATTTATTGTGCAATAATAATAATTTATAGTAATAGTAAAGAATGAAATAAATATTTTTAAACATGTCTATACATGTTTAAAAATATTTATTTCATGTGAAGCTTATTAAAATTTTTGAAAATAAATATTTAAAAATAAACCGTTTCGGTCAATTTTTACAATTTAAATAGTGTTATAAATATTATTATATTAAATAACTTAATATTATATAAACATACTATTCCAATTGTAATGTCATTAAATATCTATTGTTATAATTTATTTACCTAACATTTTTTAGCATAAAATCAACAAGATAAAATTAACATAGTATTAATAGATGATAAAAATAATTAAATGTTAACTCTTTATAATATTATCTATACTAATATTATGAAGAGTTACCATTTTTATTTTTGTATGTTTGTGTTTTCACGCAAAAACTACTGGATTGCAAAAAATCGATCACCATTAGAAAGCAGCATTTTCACTGAGCGACAAAGGCGTTACGTTTAAAGAAAAGCAGGAATGCCCAATTAAAATGTAATAATGTAACCCAAGTTTAAAAAAAAAAAAATTGTCATCGCGTATGCTGCGTAAACTATGGATGATCGAACAAAAAAATGTGCTACAGTATTATAGAACGTATTAACTTAAAAATGTTAACATCTACTAAAAAAATTGCATTACCATAGGTCCAATTACTCAAGTTACACCACTATACCGACTTTTTTACCTTTTAAAATTTGATAAAAGTGTCGACAATAGTCAAACCATATTATTCACACTATATTATTCTGAAGTAATCCTTATCCTTTAAAAATTTCAATCTAAAGAAAATAATGCAATAATAAAATAATGCGGTGTACCCGCCCCATCGATATCTATATTTTATAATTTTATTAATCTATCTGTTTTGGAATCTTCTAAGTAACTTATCCGAATCTAAAAATATCTTAACCTTTATTTATTTATTAAATAACTTTCACTTTGGATCTATATTATATTTTCCAATTGAAATGATGATTTTCGTGGAGAGCAGTTTTAAAAATAAAGGCGATCCAAAACGCTCCAGCAAAATGCTTTCTTATGAGCTCTGCCGTGTGTTTTAAAGTCGAAGTCGCGGGCAACAACTAGTATCATATAATTATTTATCATAAATACAAATGGCACGCCGCCCATATTTTTTTTTGTCTCGATCATCGCTTTGTAAGTCATTTATCAGTAAAGTCGGAGTTACACTGTTAAAAGCCGGATTAACAAATAAAATTGTTGATTAGGATTATAAAATATGGAAAACGAGCTTAAAATTACTGCAGTTATTTATATTCAGTAACATATTATTTTTACATAACTAAATACTCATTGCTTATTTACTCTTTTCAGGTTTTAATTAATTCTGTGAGTTCCAATTTAAAAAAAAAAAGTGTTCTAATGTAATATCTAAAATAAATTGAAAGAGAAACGCTTTGAAAAAAAAATGGATGATGTTTTTACAAGTGCAATTGTAAATTAAATTATTTTACACTGATAAACACTTTATTAAATGTTTTCGGGTGGGATTAAAATAAAAACGTCAACATTGTCTGTAATCGCTTGTCTTTTTAAATGACACCAATTAATCTTGTCTATTTTTTACAAAATCTAAAACCATTCCCTGGCTGGTTGCCATAAAGTTTTACACCACAAGACAAATACTATATCGTTAGTATTCATCTCATACCTAAAACATATGAAGTTTATAATTTATTTACAGATAAATTATGTATCAATACAGCTGTATTTATTAAAAACGTAAAATATTTATTGATTATAAATAAGACCTTTCCTTTCTACAACTTACAATTTTAAATTAAATTAAGATGAACTCCTAAGTCTGAAAAACCCGTTTATTCTATTATATTTCTTTAAGATCCTATACCAAGTACAAAGGTCTTAACTCCTTATTGGAATATAGAAACAAGATGAGACAAAAAAGCAATTCTCAATTTACACAATAAAATTGAAATAAAACAATACTGCTTGTATTCTTCAACTCAATTTTGCATTTAATTTGGGTCTTCCAAAATGTGATGTTTAAAGTCTTAAAAAAAAGAAGGAAGGTTTTTTTCCGGTTGGATCAAATCTAAATCTAAAGGCATTCAAAACAAAATGTAATAGAATTCGTAGGATTAAACATTGGAAAGGCTTACAAAGAGCGGAAAAATACTTGTATAATTATCGTAAGGCACTATATTACTATTTCGCACATTTATTTTTACTCTTTTTATTTGTAATGTGAGCCCTTATAATAATTAATTCTGCTGAAAAATATAAATTTAATGGAAATATAACATAAACTTCTTAATTAATATATTTGTATCTGACCTGATCAATGTAATTTATATCAATTGATTATTCTTTACAAAATCTACCTACATTGTAGGCAATACCGACCCACATTTGTCGTCTATTTTGTTATTTTTAAAATAGCAAGCATGGTGGGCGGCCATATTTCTTTTTTGGTTCGGCGTTCGGGACGGTCGACATAGTGCGGAAGTGACGCTCTACGTGGTGTAATTAATGAGCGTGTGATTTAGTATGTAATTTCGTATTAGTTGATCTCGTTGATAAATGTAACTTAGTTAAAATGTGGAATCATAAAACTTATTTAATAGAGTAGATTTGTTCTATTTTAAGTCGTTTCCACTCCTAATTATTACGATATTATTATAAAGCGCAATCTTCTCTTGAAGAAAGTAGAGTTCTCTTAAATTTATTGAATTTTGGTTGAGTTACTCACACTTTTTCTTCTGCATATGATATGATATGCTGCAAAGTGTTGGCATTCATTGTTATGCAGACGATGGTACGGGTGATGGCTTTTATACCGGTCGCAACAATATTTCACAGGAAAACGTCATTGGGAGCCGAAACAAACTTGAGTCTGAAATCGACGCTTCCTTGAAGAAAGTTTCAGATTACGGTCGACTTAAATTAGTCCTATTCCACCCCACAAAGACACAGATTTGCCCACTAACCGCTAAAACGATACCGTTTGTCGTATCATCTTCGTTTGAGAGCAATCTCCGAACTACCGTAACCAGTTTTAGAATTCTTGGCGTCGGTATATCGAGCGAGGGCCCGTTCTGCGGTCATATAAGGGTAAGCCTAAATTGGTCTCAAAAAGCTGGCCTTACTCAACCAATCGAGATAGAATTTCACTCCGGCCCACCACCTACACCTTTATAAGGGGTAGGTTCAGCCGCATATGGAGTAATTTTTTCATCTCATTCCAGGGGCACCCTAATACCAGCTTCTCTCTCTTGACCATTCTCGACTTGATCCCTTGGTGTTGCATAGTGATTTGATTGATATGATTTACTGCGGAAATTGGTATTTGTGTTAATCATAGTGGCTTACCTTGTATCATTTACGATGGTGAACTTGATATTTTTATGCACCATTTAGAATGATAACTGATGTTGAAACTTTTGAATATTGGTATTCGTTTTAAACTTGGACAAAAATAAGCTGTTATCCGCAGTCATATTGCCTGATATGTACGAATGCTTTGTTCACTTCTTTTTCAGAGGCACCAGTGTTGGAGCTTGGAGCATTCTGTCTCCATATATATTTTTTTACAAATTGTAGATATTTATAAAATTGATTATAAATTTAAAAAGTATTACTTTTTACTTTTCTATATAATTAAATGGTTCTTTATTAACGTAATATTTTCTCAATTCCTAATCTATAGTTTGGTCCTTATTTTTTATATTAATATATTTTTTTAAATATTTACTTATCTTTATATTGGAATGTGTATGAGGCACTTGAAGTTTGTAAAGTATACCTACTTTACAAATTTCAAGTGCGTCATACTTATTTTGTTTTGTTACAAAAAGAGTTTAAAATATTTTCAATTGAGTCATTATTAGTTTTATTTAAACTTCATCTATTTCAAAATATTGTAAAAAGGTATGGTGGTGAGTAGAAATACTGATCAGTCCAAGTCCACGTCCAAGCTTTTAAGTTTAATCTCAAGGGTATTCGTCTCATCGGTTATCATAAGTTCTAGTATTTCCCCGTAACAAATTAGTTCCTTTAGGAATTCATTTCCATCGGTATTTAGGTATCGGTACTTACTGGATAACGTTTTTGGGAGCGTATAGTTAGATAAGCGTTTAGAAGGGTTAGTACTCGTAAGTCAGCCAATACTGTGTCTTGCGTACAATGAGATGTAACTTATTGAGGGCTTGCCAGGGGATTTTAAGCAAAATGTGTTTTTAGGTGCATATTCTATAACTTTTAACTCACGATCCTTACTTCTATTATTTATAAGAGCACTGCGTTTTTCAACGCAGATACAATTATTAGTATCATATACTTTTTCATGATTTGATTAATCAGATATTGTTTTAATAAATGTTGGATGGAATTCAATACCATGACAGTATTTTGGGTCAAAGCGTCCGATTAATACGTCAAATGATCCACATTTAGTATTGCTGTATATGGAATGATTGTAAGCTATAAGTTTAATTATAGTTTCGTCTGGACGTTGCAGATTTAGAATTTGGATATTTTCAAGTGTTTTTAAATAGAAGCGTTCATATTCATAATATTGTGAGGGTAGTGAGGAGTGATAATATTTATTTTATAATCATGTAAATTTTAAAAATAATTTATTTGTAAATTCAGTGCCATTATTGGTTATAATTGTCAGGAGTACACCGTGGTGGGTAAAATACTTTAATAAATTGTAAGAGTCTCGTAAATTATATTATGCTAGGCCATATTTTGTAAAAGTGTTTATATATTTTTCGCTGTGCACTGTTCCTAAATCCACATGAATAATTTCAAAGCTCTAAAAGCTGGACGATGTTAAAATGAGGTCTCACAGGATTTCTATAATAGTAAGCTTGACCAAATATTGTACATTCACTTGTAAATTTTGATATTTCCTCCTTCTATAATAGAATACATTAAATGGTTTATATTTATAGAAATGCCAATTTGTATTTCAGCGTTCATGTAGTATTTATTTTATATTTGATTTTATTACCACTTTAAAAGATAAAGTGGTAATAAAATCTCCATTTAGATGCGATTCTAACAATTGCATAGATATGCCGGCAAGGTTATCGAATGGCTTGATATCTGACCGTTGTCGTTTAACATCTTTAACAACAGTTAAATATATTTGTCTAGTCAATCTATTAAAAGTATTGTCGTATATTTAAATAAAGGGTTGTTTTTTTTTGTTTAAACAGTGTCGATTGAAGAGTTTGATAGAGTTGGTGCATGTTTAGTAGGGTTTTTTAATAAAGTGTTAAATATTTCAATTTCATGGATAGGAGCTCTTATTTCATCGTTATGGATTTCAACTCACAGGAAAGCCTTAGCGTGGGTATTTTTTTTAAATTATGTTAATAATAAGCCTAAAACAGTATTTGTATAGTCCGAGTCACCATCTAAGAAGACAAGAATTTCATTCATTTATATTCATCATTCACAATAAGGCTCTTTATGTATTGTAGTAGTAGTCTTTAAGTATTTGGTCGCCCAGACTGTCTACAAATTCTTGCTCAATGGTGCTGTAATTAATTTCCATATCATTTAAGGTATGTGATGCAAATCATAGAGGTCTGTCAGATCCTGGTAGACCCTACAATAAGATAGCTCTATTGACTAAATTACATGCGTCAGTTATCCAGTTAAATTGTTTACTAAAATCTATGTATTCTAAATTCAAAAACATGGATCATTTGTTAAGTGTCTTTAATTTTCATTACCAACTTGTATGCTAAGGATCGAGTGTGATATTTTTACCTTTTTTTTAACATTGAGTAAGAGTAAAGTAAGTATCAAGAATTAAAAATTGCTTTATTTCCTTGGCAGTCTTTGAAATAGGATGTCGCTTACTAACTAAAATCTTATCCGGATTTTTTTTTAATATCATGTGACTTATAATAAGGTAAGCTGTTTCAAGTTGAAAGAACTCAGATTTATATAACTGGGTTTAAAAATTACATTCACGGCATCTTTGAAATACTCTTTCTGTAATGCTTTCATTGGGATATAATATTAATGGGGGATTTTTATTCGAATATACAGAATATGTGTTTTTAATTTTTTATTTTGCTTTGTTTAATTTTCTATCCAACCAATAATACTGATCTGAATGACTGGGATGTGATGGCGGTTAATTTTTTTAAAAAATAATTGTCATTCGTTTCGTAATAACAAAAAAATATATTATTATAAAAATAAAGGGTGTCATTACTGTTATATTATATCGTTCAATTTAGTTACAACAGTCCAGTTTGTAGAACAAGTCATCATAGGGTTTACATTCATTCATATTCCTTCATGAGATGCCAAGAAATGTTTGAGTGGCGGATTAATGGATTCATACCAGTCATTCATTCGTGGAATGGACTTCCTTCGGCGGTGTTTCCAGATCGATACGACATGGGTACCTTCAAAAAAAGCGTTTATACCCACCTCCAAGGCCGACAACGTTCTTGTGAGTCCTCGAACGTTGCAATGTTACGTGGGCGGCGGTGATCACTTAACATCTGTAATCTCGCCCTCGATCTTGCCCTCGATCTTACCCTCTTATAATATAAAAAATAAATAGACATGTACAGACATTATGGAATAATGCACTGAAATTACAATTCTGAATTCCACTCATATGAATAGAACTGGCATAGAATTTTGGGGTTCATTATTTATAGGTAGTAATAGTTTCCGGGCTCATCAGATTTATGACCTTAAAAGCTTCTTTTCGTCACGTGTATACCTGCTTATCGTTTTTTTATATAATTTACGCTTATCCTGAATTGTAGTCAATACAGTTTCATGTAATGCGACGTAAGTCATTATCGAAATAGATAAATTCAGCTCCTGAACCTGCAGCTAGTCCGTTGGTACCATTTACGGGTGATAACGTAACAGTCAGTATTCTAGTATTCTATCGACAGCGCCAATTAATCGTAATTGGCGCTGTCGATAGAATACTAGAATACTAGAATACTTGCCTATTTCTTTGATCTTCAGACTGTAGCTATCGAGCTATAGTCTGAAGATCAAAGAAATAGTATAAGTTCTTGAAACGAATTTTAATGAATAAAAACAAATGTGATATAAACTTATTAATTATAATAAATACATGAATGTATGAACAATTATATGTACAATTTAATAATTGTTAAATAATAATTATAAACAAAATATATATTATTTCTAAAGTGCAATTCTCTTTTCCGTCGCGATGATACAATACACTTTTGTCACATCGAGACAATTTGATAATCAACAATCCTCCTGGAGTGTGTTAACGTTACTTACGTTTAGTTTTTTTTTTTTGTAATAAATCAACTTGTCAACGTTAAAACCATTTTATATGTTATTTTTCTGTAATTTTTTTATTTAGGACAGAATCTGTGACGGAAAGAGATATTTACTGTTGCCTTCTCAACCGTGTTGAATATAACGAACGAACTAAGTACTCGAGGACTCGAGATAGCATAATGTTAGAAGGTAAATCTATTATGCACAGTATATAATTGTAGTTCAGTTTATAAATAATTTTAAAAAAAATCTTATAGAGTATTTTTTTTTAAATTTTAATGAGGACTGGCTATAAAGGAAAAATAATATTATCTTACATAATAAAACCTTAGTTATATTTTTCTATTTAAATAGAAAAATATAAGTAAAAAATATAACTAAGGTTGTAACAAACATAAAAAGTCCTAATGTGATTTCATATTTTTGATTCTAGTGTGTGATGTGTAAAAGATATTAAATGTATACTTTTAAAATTAAATGTAATGTGGTAACAATAAAGTATTTTTTTACCATATGCATTTAGTCTGTTGCTCTTTGCCTATTTATTTTAATTTTATTTAAATTTATATAATTTGGTAAAAATACACAATTTGTTATAAAAGAAAAATACAAAATGCTCATCGTATTAAATTAAAGTACGTCGTGAAAAGTAAATAAGCCCCTAAAATGTTTCTCACCATCCCTATATTAAGGTAATAAAAGTCCCCATATTTGTAACTTCTGTAACAAAAGGTGCTAATTGGGACCGACGCTCGCAAACCCTTTAGTTTTAAGATTAAAGGGATAATTACGATAATAGCTGCCAGATGTAATAGATTTGAAGAAAATATATATATTAAAATGAAAATATATGATTAATTTAAAGAATTCAATTACATGCATAGTAGACTTTCTCGATATATTTTGGAGCCAAGCTTCTGAATGCTGGCATTCTACAGGACTGCTTGCTATCCTCAACATTGTTCCATCAGAATTTCTTGGATATTCTCAAGTTTTTGATATAGATAAAGATATAGATATTCTATATGTCCTTCTCCAAGTATCGGAGTACTAGGACTCTATATTTCAAGCAAGGCCAAGACTTAATGAGATCTCTAGGGATCAATAGAGCGAATAGTACCTCACTCCAGACAAGAGGCTGACTATTCATAAAGCATAAGTCCGGCCACATACAGAGTACCGCTCTCATCTCTAGGTTAGATCTTTCCAGAGATCGCAAAGCTATTTGTTTGATTCCTTCCGTTGATTTAAATTATCGCATGGCACGCAACTCCTGTCTCCTACTACCTGGATGCATAGCGTTTTTTTCTACAATTCAATTTTCATAGATCTTTCTACCACAAACCACTAAGATGTTGCATAAACTTCCTTTGGCACTGTTTCCAGAACAACACGGAATAGGTTCTTAAGTACCCCTCTCCAGCAACACTCTTATGCATCCTCCTATATCGCACAATACTGTGGGCAGCAATAATTACTTATCATTGGTTGACCTGCAGGCTACGTTTGCCTTCCTTTTAAAATATATAAATTTATAAAAACAAAATGATATAAATATCAATAATATGTTGTTTATTTATATTTACCAAGTTGTTTATTTACGTGGAATTATATCGGAATGTAAAAATCACACAATGGTGCTGAAGTGCGGCAACCGTCGGTAATATCTTCAGCTTTCACTGCGGATAGAGTTTACCCTCATATATCTCAAGGTGAGCCATTGAACAACAATAACCAGGAGTCCATTACCATCAGGACGCGTCTTAGCATTCCCAATATCAAACATACGACCTGGAAAGCACACGATCGTAATATAGCGGCCCTGTTAGAGCACCCGAGCTCGAATCAGGATTTCGACGCGCAGGTAGAGACTTTCCAAAACACCATATACGACTACTTTAATGAGCACTATCCACCTCCAAACCGTTATGCTCACAAAAATAAAGAAAATACTTTTAAATTGAAAATGAGGAGGAAAAAAAGAGAGTTAATACGGAAACTTCGTAGGGCCAAAGCCATGGGCGATAATCAACTTAGTCACCAACTGTCTAGGGCATTAAGGTCAATTCTTAAACTAATTCAAGGTATATCAAAACAAATATCAAAAAATCTTGATAATTTTGACCGGGCAAAACACGAAGTAGATTTCGATAAAAATCCTTTCGAGTACTGAAAAAATATTTTCAAAGAAGAAAAAGGTAAGCTTCTCTTGACCAACGAGCAAATTTACGAACACTACAAAAGCACATATCAAGTACCAAAAACTCATATACTATATAAGGATCCTAACAAACAAAGACCTGAGAGTCCTTCTATTGATTTTCAATCTAACCCACCAACTTTGGAGGAAATTAATAGAATAATAAATCAGCACCAGGTCCTGATGGTATTCCTTACATAGTATATAAAAAATGTCCGTCGGTTCGTAATAAACTTTTAAATATATTCGATAAAATCTGGTCAAGGAAGCAAATACCGGTAACATTCGGAAAAGCCATTTTTGTCCTCATTCCAAAAAAAGACACTGTCACGAATCCGAAAGACACTAGACCGATAGCTTTAACAAACACAATTTCTAAGATCTTTTTCTCTTTTTTACAAAATAAAATGACGCAATTCATGATTAAAAATAAGTATTTCAGGCCGAATCACCAGAAAGGGTTCTTGCCCGGTATTTCTGGATGCCTGGAACACAACACTTTAATTTCGGAAAGCCTTAAAGATGCCAGAACGAGCGAAAGACAAGTTACGGTGTGTTGGATAGACTTAGAGAACGCCTTTGGGTCGGTACGACATGAACTGATGATGTTCGCGTTGAGATGGTATAACTTTCCTACTTTAGTTGTCGACATAATTGCATCATACTATTCAAAATTATATTTTTCAATAACTTCTAGCGGAAACCATTCCCGACCGCTAAGCTATAATATAGGTTTGTTTCAAGGATGTTGCATTTCTCCAATAATATTTAATATAGTAATTAACATTTTAATAGATAAATTAATAAGTCATGAGAAAAAGTGGGGTTATCGGTTTAAATTTAATAATAAATACACGGAATCCATACTAGCATTTGCAGACGATCTCGCTATACTGACACGTAACCCTAAACAATGTCAGGTACTTTTAAATGAAGTAGAGGATTTCTGTACGTGGACTGAAGGACTGAGGACAAAACCCAGTAAATGCCACTGTCTGTGTCTGGGTAGACGAGACACCAAATATACCTCTTATAATCCGGGTCTTTCAATAGGCGGTCAAAGTGTTGCTACAATTACTGAAGCAGCCCCATTCAAATTTTTAGGTAAAAAAATAGATTACAAAGGTCGCACTCCATCTCTAGATATTATAGTCGATAGCTTTTTAAATGATCTTAAGAAGGTAAACGGTCAACCAATCAGTAATATCAAAAAAGCTTGGATATATGACAACTATCTAACGTCACGCCTAAATTGGCCTTTTCTAGTTTACGATCTTAATAAAACCCTTTTGTCTAAGTTAGATGCAAACGTCATAAAGATATTGAAGTCGTGGTTTGAGCTCGCGCATTCAGCGGACTCTTCAACTTTATTCAGAGACCGAAACAATTTTGGGATGAAATTAAAGAAACCATCGGAGCTCTATAAACACCTAAGAGCTACCAAAAGACATATCATCGAAAAATCTCATGATGATATTGTAACATCTCTTCCAAAAGATAAAAATGCATCAGAGCTGGAGTCACGACTTCAATTCCATTAACAATTCATGATAGGTGCTCAAACAAATAAAGCAGGGTTAGGATCTAGCGGGAAAGTTCGAGATATAGACTTAACAAAATCCTTTATTCGGCAAGATGAAAACGATCAGTATCGAGTGCAGCCGATGAATCTAGAAATTCAAAATGAGTGGGTGACCATAGGCGACTTTTGTATTCCATTACCATTGAGGTGGCGCACCTTACTTCATGAGTGGTCTCCAGCCTTATTAAAATTCTATCTAAATGCATTCCAAATGACTCTCCCAGATTAAAGTAATTTAGTAAGATGGGGTAAAGCTACCGAAAAGTCTTGCAATATCTGTGGGGAGGCAGTAGGAACGGCTAAACACTTGTTGGTAGGGTGTAGGGTGCTATTGGAAAAAGGTCAATACTCGCGGCGCCATGATAAAGTATTGGAAATCATACGTGAAGCGGTTAGTCTTTCAGTAGCTAGAGCGCAAAAGGGTATAACAACCACCAAAAGATTCATAGAGTTCATTAAAGAAGGCTCGTCTAAAAAAACAAAACAAAAGCCTCACTCTATCTTGGAGGCGGCTCGCGATTGGACTATAATGATGGATACGTATGAGAAACAGTATAGAATTCCTGAGGATATTGTTGTCTCGTCATCCAGACCGGACATATTCCTGTACTCTAGACAGTTAAAGCGCGTGATACTTGTGGAGCTTACTGTTCCGTGGGAAACTAACATTCCCAAAGATCACACAATTAAAGTAAACAAGTATTACGAACTGACCAACGAACTGACCAGGAATAGGTATATAGTTAATTTGTACGTGGTAGAAGTGGGAGCAAAGGGTAAAACAGCGAAATCTCTCTATAACCTACTTAAAGATCTTGGCCTCTCTAGAACTATCATCAGTACATTTCTAGAACGTACTTCAAAGGCGGCATTAGTAGGTTCATTCCAAATTTGGTTAGGTAGGGAAAGGAGCGCAACCAGTTGAGGTGAGCGTGAATGCGCATTTTAAAGGGGCCCCTTAAACCTACACTTCAAGTCGCAAGTTCCAGGGGCTGTTTGCGCTCCTCTCCCTGCAACGCGATGGGCCCGGCACCCGCACGGTGAATCTATGGAATGCTAAGAAGCTTCGTCGTCTCTGACTAGTATCGAACCGATTCGAGGTTCTTACTCATGATTTTCAAGTACAGTGGACTTGCGAAGTGAACTGCGAGTAGCAGCTCTTTGGCCGCGTCGCGAAGATAGTGACGGCGGAAGGGGGGATGGAATGGAAACTAGTCGGGCAAATGCTAATATAATTCCACTTGAATTCAGCATATAAATAAAAATTTGAACAAAAATTAAGCTTCTTTTGTATTTTCAAAATAATTGATTTTCCTGTTATTATTTTTAAATATTATGGAAAGTTTGTAATTCAATAGTAGTATTGTTTCATCAATGAAAATAATAAAATACAGTTCTGGTGGAGTGAACTGAACTGAAATGACTATACCAACGCAATGCTACTGGACTATTTTTAAATCCTTTATTTAACTGTTTATAACATTAAAAAGCTTTAACATAATATATTGTTTAAAACCTAATTACCTTAAAGAAGTCAGGTTTATAAATTCTTAGCCCAGTCAATACAAATCCTAACAATAGACTTATTCCATAATTTGAAAAGTTAAGGGTTAACAAACGGTCCGCTGCCTCCTTCAACTTCGAAAAGCAATAATAATCAATACGGCAGAAGTGCGTCTTCGTCAGGGAATGATTGTCGCCCTCTTACGATTTATGTTCTTAATCAGAAAGACAAAGTGAGTTCTGTTACACAAATTAGTTTGAATCTGATATTATAATAATTATTCTTGGGCTGTAATACAGTTGGTTACACAATAATCATGACCATGATATACATATATATATATTATAAAATATAATATATATATATTATTATAATATATATATATATATATTATAATATATATATAAAAGTAGGTAATTTTTTTACTTTTTTTGGGTAAATTACCTACTTTTATATAAAAAAGAGGTAATTTACCCAAAAAAAAGGTAAAATACTATATTAAAACCAATGGAGATAATTTTGAATAAGATTCATATATGTTATTATACGAATTAACTAACACACATTACAGTAATAAATGTTTTATGCAATAGAAAATACAAAGGTTTTTTCTTGTACAAATGCAGAGTTAAAGTAATTTAAATGACAAAAAGATGTAGTCTCTCTGGGGTTGCTGTTACAGAACAAACCGTACTACAGGTGAAACATTATATTGAACGCAACCAGCGCATCACGTACGCTTAAATGTAACAAAAATAAGATTTAACGCTTTGTGATTCACTGTATTTTAGAATTTAAATTTATAACTTACTTCATTAATTTAAGAGTGCATTAAATATTACATATAATATTATTTTGTTAATTAAAAATCCCACTCCATAATTAATATACTCATATAATACTTTCAAGTGTCTTGAAGTACACTTATTTCGTTTATCGTATTATATCAATTCAAGTCAGATCTGGGTCACCCAGTTTACAAGCATACCTTGTATTTGACATGCCCTTTAGAAAATATTTCTGACAGGCCAAAACATTGTCATTAGGAAAGATAATAAAATTTTATAATAGTTTAGTAATTCAGAGTTTCTTTGAAATCTTTATCTTCTGCCCATTTTTTAACTTTGTGTTAAATATCAAATACAATATTTGTATTATTCTCGTTTATCGTGCTATTAAAATAAAATAAAATATTCAATATTTATATACATATATATATATATAGTTGGAATGATAATAAAATCAGTTTATCTAACAAGTTTTTGATTTTTGATGCCTTCCTCTATGAAATTATTTATGAAAGAATTACCAATGATGAAAGGACAATTTACTAAAATAATAGATTCAAATGAAATTAAGAAAATATATATTTTTTTCGTATTTCACTCCTTCACTACCACTTTACATGAAGCAGTATTCGTTACCATATTAAGAACAAGATATCTAGTTATAGTAGGATTCAATTGGGATGTTTAAAAGAGGTAATTTTGAGAACCTTTTTCTTCTAAAAAAATATAAAATATATAAAATTAGCATAAAAACATGTTAATAATTCGAGAACATTAATATGATTATATTATTGTAATAAATTTAAAAAAAAACACTCACTATAGGTTTATGTAATAAGAATATAAATTTTAATTCAGAACTGTTCAATACTTAATAAATAAAATCATATAAAGTATATTATAAAATCGGCCAATATAGAGACTATTGACCGATTTAATAAAATTTATTAAGTAAATATAGAGTACTTTTATTTAAATCTTTAATGTATTCTGTCTATTGAAATTAATTGGCGGTTAAAAACATATTCAATTGACAATTTCCATTTGAATTAAATTAGCTCTGAATAATTATAATTTATCGGATAATTATTTTACTCTTTAATGTTATTGCCGTTAACCTCTGTTAATCTATTGTGTGATTTATATCAGATGTTTTCAATAAAAATAATTTATTAATACTACGTAGATGTGTTTATATTTTTATTTATATATATATATATATATATATATATATATCACAGTCATAATTATTGTGTAATCAACTATATTACAGCCCAAGAATAATTATTGTAATATCAAATTCAAACTAATTTGTGTAACAGAACTCACTTTGTCTTTCTGATTAAGAACATAAATCGTAAGAGGGCGACAATCATTCCCTGACGAAGACGCACTTCTGCCGTATTGATTATTATTGCTTTTCGAAGTTGAAGGAGGCAGCGGACCGTTTATTAACCCTTAACTTTTCAAATTATGGAATAAGTCTATTGTTAGGATTTATATTGATAGGGTTAAAAATTTATAAACAATTCATAATAAAAGAAATTATATATATAAGTATACATTAAAATTAATAGATATGTTTTTAACAAGCCACGAATCGAGACTGGACCAAAATAATAACGGAACTGTGAAACAAATATACTTAATTAAAGCTTTCTTTACATTGAAAACTATTACAGAAAATTAATTAACATTTATCCACCTACATGATTTTATAAAGACGTGAACATTGTTGTCAACTGTCAAGTCTGTCCATCACGTAACCATTTATTCTCTTTCAGTCAGGTAAGACAATCTTTTCATATTTGAAAGCATCAAAAGAGTCTGTTGGAAACTACTGCCAGAGTATGGACAATGACATTGCTCAGTCCATATACTAAAGCCAAAATTTCTGATACTATTTGGAATAAACTTCAATCACAAATATACACCGGTCTCTGATCCTAATGATGTCCGACAATCTGTTGAAAGCCAGATCTTACCTGCTGTAATATATACTGAAATACTATAGAAAGTATGGGAATGAATCTGACAGTTTCAACATTGCGAAAATAATTCATTGTGTGAGCCATAAGCACTCTGGTATTGACGTTTCGAGAAATAAAAAGTTTTGAGGTCATTAAGAGTGTGAGGCTAAGTTGGCCTCAAAGAAACTTATCGTTCAATAACTGGCCAGTACTTATGTTAGGCCAAAGTCTTTTGCTTATTGTATATGGAACGCCAATAACATAATGGAAAACTGTTCGCATTTTAGATTTAGATCAACCTAAACTCAGCTTTTACCTTTTGACCTAATAATGACCTATTTTATCCATAGATAACCTTAGAAAGCTATATCTATTTTTATCATTTAATCGGGTTTTAGATGAAAAAAACGTTTACTAGCAGACATCTCAAGGGGACGGTGGATTAATATTGAAAAGATGTTTACAAAAATACGAATGTTATCAATTATATTTGTATTGCAAATATAATAAAATTCCCGTACAATATGGGAAAGATTCGTATAACACATTATTTTGTAACATAACACAATAATTGTTCTGGTCAAATCTGTCTTGAGAATAAAATTCCTTTAATCCCCATATTTTGGTAAAAGTGATTATAGGTACCATATTTTTATAGACGTGTAAGAAAATTTCATAATTTCAACACACGTGCTTTTATTTTTAATCTGCTAAAAAGTGATTGTTAAATAAAATAAACTCTATTTGTAGTTGAATAAGTGACAGCTCTTGTTATATTAATCAAATAAGGCATCTCTACGGTTTCTATCACGTGGTTCTGGATATTTTTTGTCAAAGTTGTATTAAACAGATCCCGTTTTATAAAATATGGTTAAACTAACCATTATTTTGAATGTTGGTAACTTACTACAACTTTAATTTACTAGTTCATTTTGTAATTCAATGTTTAGTTAAGGAAAAAACGTGGAATCAGTTGTGGATATATTAGCTCTGAGACTTCAATTTATTATTTCTACCTTAGAGTCTGATCTTTCAATATCAATTTTAAAAAGATTATTAAAAAGATCTGCTTAAGGGAGTTGGAATAACATTAAATGATATTGTTTTTCAGTTAATTATCCAAAAAGAGACAATATTTCTTCGAAAGGTTTATCTCAATTCAATAATTATTGTAAAACGTTTTATCATACATGAGTATAAATTTCTTTTTCAAATTAATATTAAATTATATTATTAAATAGATTTGGGTTAGGTTAGACTAGTAATAGTTCATCAAAGAAATCTATAAGTTAGTCCAATTCAAATTTCTTTAGTAATTATTAACAAGAGACAAACTTGATACTGAAAAGGCACCCTCTATCAGCCAACCTTAGGACTGTAGGAGAATACAGAATTTTTAGATATCCAAAAGAAAGATTAAAAAGCAATACATTATTGATATGGTTTTTTATTTCAGATAAGTAATTTTGATAAATTGGCCCAAGAACCATTAAAATATAAGATCTAACATACTTGTATTTACAAAGCATTTAAAAACACCTTCCAATCTATGTCAATAACAATACCTCTATAAGGTGTCGAAACATTTCGATCTTTAATTCATTTCAAAAGCCTAATTCTGTTATGTTATTAATTATTTAATTATTCAAAATTTTTTATTCTTTTTTTCAACTTCATCAATAATCAGGTTTTTTTAGGATCCATTATCAATAATATATACATTTATTAAAAAAATAACTTAAACTCACATGACGATAAAATTCCGACGACAAAATGTAAACAACGAAATGTAACTGTCAAAGTAAAATTCTCGTCAATCATCGGTCAAATCAAATATAATCATCAATAATCGTTTTCCAGACTTCCTGTTGCGCACTTCCGTCGCTTTCCACGAAATCACTTCACCAAATTATATGAAAGCATAAGGAAAGACATAACATATCAAAAATATATCCTTAACTAAATCACATTATAGCTTTCATGTTTATTTTATTTAGTTTTTCAAAAGGGATTTATATTTTAACTTACAATTTTTCTCCTAGCATTCCTATGATGATTAATTCAACGCTCTCGTTTCTTTGAAAGTAGGTAATAATAATTAAAATTAACAACCAATAAGTGACCTCAATTTCTTGCAACATATGTCATTATTATTGTAAGTAATATAAATACATAATATATAAATATGCTCAATTTCATCTTTCAAATAAAAACAATCCATGAAGACAGTGATTTTAAATATTTTGACAATCAGAATTCGCTATATTCGAGTTAATGATGAACTGAAAAAACTGAGACAAACAATAGGTAAAGAATGAAAGGGAGAGGACGGGTGATGTAATTCGATCCTAAGAGATGAAAAGTAAAAACTTGAAATCTAGTTTTTTATGTTATAAGATTATAAAATCATAATACTATATGCAATATTTTTATGACAATTTATTCAGTTTATCTTGTGTAAGCTTACAATTGTTTTTCATAACAAATAAGGTCTTTCTAGCAACATAAGGAAAGGTTTTTGCTAATACATATAAGTTTGTTATTTTAAACTATATTCGTTTAAAAAAAAACTTAATATTATAAAAAGGAATAAAATTGTTTTATAGAATTCATAATAGAGCTTATACGAAAGATATTTATAAAATAATAATAATTTTGTAATATATAGCTAATGAATTAATAATAATAAATAATATAAATATAAGCGTGAATTTATCATCTTAATTTTTAAAGTTAATGTACAATGCATTCCCTAAAAAAAAGTAAAAAGGAATAAAAAGAAAACGATATTTGCCTGTGCGCTCCGTAGACGTGACTATCGAGAGGGTTGTAACCCGAGGATATATTTAACTCCTGAGGGGTTTGTTAAATTACAGGAGCTTATTGTACATCAAATGTATATTAATTTTATAACATTTTAAATTCTATTTTTATATAACCCATATTTATAATAATGTTTAGGAAGCATTATATTTATTTCAATAATATAAAGGCAGTGTATTGAATTTGAAAATAAAGGTACGAAACTATTGATTAAAATAAAATAGAAGTACTTTAAAGATGAAAAAAAATAAAAAATAATAATTATACAAATTCTTAGAAAAAAAAAACTGAATGGATCTGAATATTTATTTTTAAGAACACGTGATAGTTTTTCTTATTGTACATCAAATGTATATTAATTTTATAACATTTTAAATTCTATTTTTATATAACCCATATTTATAATAATGTTTAGGAAGCATTATATTTATTTCAATAATATAAAGGCAGTGTATTGAATTTGAAAATAAAGGTACGAAACTATTGATTAAAATAAAATAGAAGTACTTTAAAGATGAAAAAAAATAAAAAATAATAATTATACAAATTCTTAGAAAAAAAAAACTGAATGGATCTGAATATTTATTTTTAAGAACACGTGATAGTTTTTAAGAAATATTAGGTTTCGTCGTGTATGTATATATTTATAATAATAACTAATACGTTTCATAGACGAATATTTTTTTTCTTATTATGTCCCAATGGTAATTGTGTAATAAAGCTTGAATATTGTAGCCTCGTTTGCATCCGCTACAGAGTGGAGTTAATCGACTCCACCGAATTGAATGACATTGTGGCCCAAGTCAAAAATAAAGAGCGATTTTAATTACTTTATATCGTAGAGTTAATATAGTAGTACTTATTCAAAAGTGCTGAGATATTTTATATAATTATTATATTTATGTATTTTCGCCACATCCACATACATTCTGTTTACGATGTTAAAAATGAATTGTACAATAAAGAAATTTGAAAAATATGTTGTAATAATAATTTATGAAATCCACAAAATAGCTTTGTTTATAAAATTACTCAAATTAGATATTTTTAAATTTTGGCATACTTTTAAATAAACCTAAGTTAATTTATAGGTTTTGAGTTGACTTCACGCCAACTTCCTTTATTCAGTTATTTTTCGTGTCAATGCATCTGCGACTTAGAAACTCATTACATTGAAAATTCTGTTTTTGAATCTTCAAAACTTTGTGTTTATTAAATTTACGGCTTATTTCTTGATGGTGATTTCAGTTAGCAAATACCAATTTTAATATAAACCGTGTGACTGTTATTTTAGGATATATATTTTTAAATAAATTAAAAAAATAAAATTAAATATGATTCACGTAACGTATATACATGGAACAAACATAACTCTAATAATTACTTCAAGTTCATCCTGTGTGTCCGGATGGCATTACCGGTTTCAAGCAACCTAAACTTTAACCAAATCACTAAAACTAGGCCCTGCCATTTGCTGCATTCAATTATAAAAATGGTTATGTATAATACTAAAGCCATCACGTGAAAAAAGCTCATTTTTTATGTATAACTTACGCGCTTCAGTTCTTGAGACCAAATAAAGGTATACCTTTTGTTATAGTTATGTGACTATTATATTTGCTATTTGCTTATACGTTGGACAAACAAAAAGAAACGTAATAGTTAAAATGTCACGTTCTTAGTGTTTGAAGTTAAAAATAAGTGTGAGTCTAACTTAGTATTATATCTCAGAAGACAATACGAATCTATATATTTTTTTTATAAGTAGACAAAGACAAAAATAAACGATTACGAGTCTGTTAACATTGATAGAAATACTATTATATATATTTGTATAGACTAGGTAGTTGGAATTAACTTGACACATTTTTCTCTCTGACAGATAATATGATAAGTCTGCGAGACTTCTAGAACCAGCTGTTAGTTCTCTGAATGGCAATTATCGAGAAACCATAGATGACTTATGAAAGGACTCACTGACAGGCACCTGCATCTCGTCTTCCATTAAACACAGTTACGCTAAGTAAAGTATTTGCAACATGGCGTAAATAATTAAAATATAAATTTTAGCGAATTACAATATTTAAAAAACAATGTATCATAATACGAAATATTTTCATCTACAATATATTACACAATACTAATATATAATTTGGAATACGGTTGATTTTGAATTCTTAACCATAAACGGCTATTTGCTTAGGACCAGTACGTTTGATTGCTTTTATTGTTAAATTATATGAGATTGATTACATATATACCTAAATATATGATAATTAAATGGTGAATTCTGAGAAACTCAATTTACTAAAATAATATGTTTTGTTATTCCGTTTTAAGGGTATAGAAAAAATATTGTGTTATATAAAATTGTTGTAATCATAATAAAGGAATAAAATACATTTATTGACCAATTATTAAAATAAAAAAAATAAACATTATTAGTAATTAATTCTCTGACGTTCGGACTAGTTCACGATATTGTGGATGTGAGTAAATTTCTTTAAAAAGCGGCATCCTAAATGGTTACAAAGGGCAGAAATTAAAATCAAATTGATGATAAAGTAAGTGTCGACGCCAATGATGAAGGAGCGATAGGACGGTCATCATTTTATCTCAGTTTAAGAGTGTTTATATTACCAGTATGGTAAAATAATAACTTTGACATTGTTGTATAACTACTTTCACTTTAAAAAAAAAGACAATTGATTTATATTAAATAAAACAATATTGTTATTCACGACATATTTAAATAGTTTATGAATCTATACAACTTCTTAGAACGTTTATGTAGTGTTGTTCATGGTAAGTATATTATTTTATATAAAAACAATACTTTTAATTAATATTATTAACTTCTGATCCGAAATCAAATTGCAAACACTTAACAGTAGAGTCTCCTAGTTCAGTTTAATCCTCAAAAGACACAGTTTTGTGCGTTACCTCTAAGAAAACCCCATTCATCGTATCGCCTCTCTTCGAAAGCACACCCCTCAACGCCTTGCCAAGTATCAGTATACTGGGCCTCGACATTTCGAGTGACTGTCAATTTCGTGGTCATCTGGAGAGCAAGGCCAAACTGGCCTCGATGAAATTGGGTGTAATCAATAGAGCGAGGCAGTATTTCTATCCTGGCCAAAGACTTGCGCTCTATAAGGCGCAGGTCCGACCTCATATACTGCTCTCATCTCTGGTCCGGTTCACCCCAATATCAGCTTCTACATTTGACCGCGTACAGCGGAGAGCTGCTCGGATTGTCAAGGACCCAGTACTCTGTGAACGGCTGGACTCTTTAGCATTGCGTAGAGACATGGCTTCTTTGTGCGTTTTCTATCGCATTTACAACGGGGAGTGCTCCGAAGAGCTTTTCGATCTGATGCCTGCCGCCGAATTTCACCACCGCACAGCACGACATCGCCTGCAATACCATCCATACCACCTGGATGCGTGGCGATCCTCTACTGTGCGGTTTTCAAGAACATTTTTCCACACAAAGACGTGGTATGGACTTCCTTAGTAGGTGTTTCCAGATCGATACGACATGGGTACCTTCAAAAAAGGCGTTTATACCCACCTCCAAGGCCGGAAACGCTCTTGTGAGTCCTCGGACGTTGCAAGAGTTCGTGGGCGGCGGTGATCACTTAACACCTGTGATCCGCACGCTCGTTTGCCCTCTTATAACATAAAAAAATAAAAAATAAAATCATAAAGTTTTCCAAGGCAAGTCATAAGTCGAGTGAAGGCAAA
Organism: Dircenna loreta; assembly: GCA_963555665.1. Taxonomy (NCBI): domain Eukaryota; kingdom Metazoa; phylum Arthropoda; class Insecta; order Lepidoptera; family Nymphalidae; genus Dircenna; species Dircenna loreta. The sequence continues at coordinate 9,771,160 of OY743099.1, read as the reverse complement.
TAATACCTAACTTTCTTATAAATTATTATTTATCTATGCTGACAAGAATACAGGAAGAAATTTAAAAGTTGGTTTGATTTATCTTGCAAATAAAATTTAATAAAATAATAAAAACTAGAAACAAAGACTAAATCTTACAAAAATATTATTTTTGATTATGTTTTGGTAATAATAAGTTAATCTAAAAGAAAATAAATAAAATAATATTTAAAAAATGTGTTTATATATTTCTATTATAAACAAAAGAGAAAAAAAAGGTGTATTTTAAAAATTGACTTTTTTTTATCAAACCTGGGCCTAGAGATATATAATATAAGTTAGCTCTAGTATATTTGATCTAGATCTATAGATATTAAAATACACAATTCTGTGCTTTAAAAGACATTTATTGAATATTTAACATATCCTTTACGGCAAAAAGAAAAATGCATTATGCAGAAAGGTAGACGTTGTTCTATCCTAAAGATAATAATTCTCTTAGAACTATTTATTTTTACTATATTCACTAGATTCAACTGTAAATTTAAGCCATCTAACGACCCCATCCAACAGACAAAGTTATATAAAATATAAGTCGTCTAGCCATGTTGGAGGTTCAGTGAAACACATATTATAACGAGTAAAAGGGTTAATCAGTTTTTTATTCAATTCCAAAATCAAGGAATATTGATTTCACAGCTCATTGTAATTGTTCTTGGTGACACTTGATTGAATAAATGATTGGCGATAATTGAATTGAATGATACAAATCCTTGTTTTTTGTAGTCAGTACTAGATGACTAGAATACGCTTTATGTACTGCATAAAGCGTATTCATACTTATCTAGTACTGAAACAAACATAAATAATAAGTACAAACATAAATAATATAGGTTAATTTCAATTACGTATATTAAAATTGTATTGTTTTTGTTTAACATAAGTTAAGTTGTCTATTTTGATCTTTTTCTAAATAATATTTAAGGGTTGTTGTTCTTTTTTATTTTATCTTTTGTGTGCATTAAAACGTCATAAATAAATAAATAATTTTTAGTTACACCTAATAAGATGATAACTTCATTTCTTTAGATTCTAGGTTTCACTGTATCTTTTCCAAAATAAGTAATAGCTTTAATATGGCACATATTAATACTCACAGCATACCTGCTGTTTTTCTTGCATATTGTATTGGCTTCCTAGGCGCCCACTTTCATACCATTTATAAACTTACTAAAATCTATAAAAATATCTATAAAAATCTCATCTCATACATCCCATATATAAAAACTTGTTTGATAGATAGCGTCGTATCCAAAAAAATATCGATTTTTTAAAATCATTACAACCTCCTTAATTTTTTTTATATTAATTTGGATTTTGATATATTGCTAGGTATCATGTGCAGTCTGAACATATCTCCACCCATGAAAAACTAGTTTCATTCTTAGCTGAATTAAGATTGACAGATTACCTGCTCAGATTATTGGTCCTCAGAATAGGTTAAACTTTACTGTGGTGTCCGTCAGGGCGGCGTTCTAACTCCCTTACTTTTCTTTATTTTTATTAATGACATCACAAAAACCCTTTCATTCCACTACCATTTCCACACTAAAGATTTGCTATGTAACTACTACAATATAATATGTAACGACGTCTGCCTTCTTAATCCTCCTTTCTTTATTATAATTTTTTGTTTGTATTTAATTATTGTACATGAAATGAACAAATAAAAATAATCTTGGAATGTGTCCAACATTCTAATATTATTTTATCTTCGAGTTCAAAATTATGTCTCCTACCTTTATTTACAAATAAACAAAAATCAAAGTGCACCCCGGTCATCTTATAATAATTTTGTCACGTTATTCTGTATTCTCAAGTACTTAGAGTTATATAGACAAAACCAAAACAAACAAATAAACAACTTTTTATATTTCAGTTTGGTTGTGTGATCAGTTTATTTGGAGTAATTCTTGGAAGGGCTTAACTGATCCTAATTGTAATTTTACTAAAACAGATATTATTTCAGGGCTAAATATAAGTTCATTATATCTCGGAAACATTCAGGGCGTCAATATTGAAAACCCTTTAAAAATAATAAGTAATGCCCAAAGATATATGAAATAATCAACCATTTTTTTTTTCAATTAATTATAATGATCTTTAACTGAAAAAAAATATTTATACCAGCTTGAACTATAAACGTCTCATAAAAATCACAACTTTTGTTTTTTGTAACTTTTGTCTTGAAAGGGTGGCACAGGTAAGGTCTATATCTATTGGTGAAACAACCCAACATCTATTAGCTCGTACTTACATAAAAACAAAGCTTCTAAAAGGTCTGTGCCATCATCAAAACAAATTTGCTAATGCTTATTTGGAGACAAAAAATATATTTAAGGTATTAAAAAGGTTTTTCCAGAATCAACATCAAACAATACTTTACACAATTTATTAATTTATAAAACAATGCGCCATAATTTGACAGATTTATTAAAATTTAAATTTTCAATTTGCATACGTAATTAACTATTAACTAATTATCCGATTTATGGAGGGTTCAAATTATTATTGGGAATAATTTAAATAAACAGGCATTGTAACTTGTAATTAAATCATTACAAGTGACGTTGATAAATAGATTGCTCCCAAGATAACTGAACTTAAATTGTCTACATTACAGTTGTCTCAAGCAGTAAGGAAGTAGGTACTTAATACTGTAATAGCTTTCTAAACCAGACCGTCCAAAGGGAATTTGTACAAACGGTTTTAGTTAAGCAAATTTTCTGGTTCCTCTGTGTATATAATTAAGTAATGATATCATTGTTTTTTATTTAAAAAGTATATTCTACCTACAAATATGTCTATAAAATACACAAAGGACTCCCAAACTTGCAACTAAAATCTGCGAATCACACAAAAAAAATCCTGCGTGGAAATGGAACCCACTATCTGGACTGGACTTACCAACGATATTTAAAAGAACCGAATAATTTTCAAAATATAATCCACGTTCCATTTCCTATTCAGGTTTATATAAGTTTGAACCGCGGAACATTTTAATATTCAGAATAGGCTCTTAGTTTTAGAAAATCGATTTATCTCTTTACGTGGCCAAAGTTCGCTAGGGTATAGATTTTAAAACCGTGAAGGTAAAGTTCACAATTGAAATTTTCTACATATATAGAATTTTATGAACTTTATCAAATTTAATGTTGGGTATATTAAATATGTCACCATGAGAATATACTACACTGTGGAAATATTCATAATTCAAGGGAGAAATTTAAATAAAAATTCAATTGTTATTTTGGGCAGTAATTTGATGAATTCAAATATGCAATTTCAATAACATTTAGCATTATTTTTGCTTTTAATTACAATGTAACAACCCCTAAGGTTTACTCTCGAAAAAATAGGTTAGATAAGCAAAATATCGTTTATTCTGATGAAAACCTTAGGCATGATAGAAACAACACACTATGTGTATATAAATATACAAAATACAAAAGCATTCAGTGTGTGTGTGCGTGTCTGTGTGTGTGTATGTGGATGGAATTACATATAAGTATATAAAAATTACATTAATATACATCAGGTTTTCGTAAGATAAGAAATTTTTCATAATTTTATAAAATTTTCGTGAAATTAAAGAAATTAAACTATTTAATGACTTACCATATTATGTCTAGTAACTTTTTCACAAAGGTCCTATTTTTTTCCAACCATCCATCCTCTCAGTTTTAATATTAAATGGACACTTATAAAGATCACAACCAATGTTACGAAGTTAAAAACTAACTTTAGTGTATAATTTTACTAGTCACGATAACATTTAGTAGTTATTTTATAAATAACATGAAAAATAATCGTTATTTGTTAATTAAGTAGGTTTTAATCTAATGAATCTTAATAACTAGTTCGACCTTAAATTATTTTAAATGTCACGAGGTCAGGGTCCAGCGTTTAAGGAGTTTTTCTATTTAAAATACACGCTTGCGTCGTCATAATTTTTATCACAGCACTCTAATTTTAGTATCAACAATAAAGTACACTTGCACTAAAACCAAAGAAAATATATTTAATGTTTTTAAACTATCGCGACTTGTACACGTTTTAAACTAATATCGGGTCTACTTTTCGATAAAAATTAATTAAGGTGAAATACCTTTTTACCTCCCGACGTTTCGGCCGAATTTCACCAGCCGTGGTCACGGGATGACTAATGTCAGCTCAGCGTCGTCTTCGTGAGGCGCGAGTCTCGGTAACTACCCTCGCTTGTTCCTCATTATTTGTGTTGTTGATATTGTTACTATAGGAAGTGAGGGTTTTTAAACAAAGGACACTAATGGTGTCTACACACTGGCTTTTTAAGTCGCGGCAAGTATGGCACTTGTTAAAAACTGAATTCCATGCTGGTGATAGTCGAAATCCATCTTCTCGATTGAAATTTTTTTGTTTCTTTATTTCAATCGCTTCACGTACTATTCGAGGATAGTAGTGACGGTCTTCGGAGAGGACTTGTGGCTGGTGCAACTCAATCCAGTGGTTGTGACCAGATTCTATTAAGTGCTCAGCTATTGCACTATCACTATTTCCTGTGGGTTTTACACTTATATTCTTTACTATATGTCAGGTTTGAAATATTTTCTTTTGAAAAAAAAATCTTTTTCCGTAAAACTAATTATGTGCCTTAAATTATTTTTATTATTTTTAAACCAAAGGCAAACTTAACGCCTAGTTGCTAATTGTTAGCCATCACTAATTATCTCTATACAAAAATATCGTCTGTATGTTTACATTTTTCAAACCAAACCATTAGCTTTAATAGTTGAATCAACGGCAAAAACATTTTATTCAGAAAAGATCAACCAGTCTTTTTAACTCCTATTTTCCTTTGAGATGGTATATCGGCTTGATATACGTTTATTGGTTCCGAATCTTTCGATTTACGATATACATTAAAGTAGGGAAGCATTTAGTTGAGAACTTTGAATAGAAGAAATATAAAATCTTAGAGACTTAATAAACTGACTTTTAAAATTATATTATTGTTAAATAATATTTGATTTTGACTTACAAGCATGTTTGCGGTTCCTTAATATAAAATGTGATTGTATAATATCTCTATATAATAATAAAAAAATAACCTTTTTGTTTACAGTTAAATATAAAAATTTAAATTATTATGGTTGCCACTGTTTGGTAGAATTTTTTTTTGAATTATCCGTTTGCTTGACGGTTTTTTTTTCTTACATAAAAGATCAAATTAATAAAATACATAAACATCCTTATTATATTTTCAAATAATTTAAGCAATTTTAGTGATTATTGACAGTAAATACATTTAAAAAAATAACTATTCAGTTAGAGCGTATAAATTCGAAATTAAATCAACCGAAAATAGAATTACAGACGTATCGAATCGTTAAGGTTCCTCTAAAAAAAATAAATTGAATAAGACTACGTTTAGACGAGACTACCTCTTTGTATGTACGTATATACGTTGTACGTTTTTGGTCTTGAACAGCACGTTTCGATTTTTCTCAACCCGCATCACGTCGCTTCTACAATACCCATTCAAGATACAGTGGGTATTTTATTTATAAGTAGTAACGGAATGTTAGGAAATCGACTAATATAGCAAGTGCCGTTTTATATTGAACACGTATGAACATTTATATTTAGTATAACAATAACTCATAATTGTGTGAATCTTGTTATAATTTTATTTATTTTTAGAAATAACTTTAGATCATGGATAGCAAAAAAGTTGCCATATATTAAAAAATATATACTCTTATGCCAGTTACTATTGTATATTCTTTTATAAATTCGTTACTAAAGTGTCTTAATATAACTTCTGGCCCTTAAAATTTCATGTCCGAAAAGCCCTACGTTCAACCTTAATGTATCTTAATGAACCTGAATTCTAATTTTAGGAAAAGCCCTAACGAACTCTACACTATTAGAGAATTAACGAAAACTTACGTAAACAAATAAATCGTTTAATTTAGTGTTATAATATTATTTAAATTACAATTCCTACTTGCAATATTCAATATTTACCAAAACATCCGATAAAAAGAACCATTAAAACACTAAAGTTATCAGTAGCTTCTTAAAATATAATAAAATTTAAAAAGCCAGGCAATATTGAAATGTATGCTATAAGCTTAAAGCTTATATTTCCTTGTACTTGTATCGATCCGAAACATTTTTATAGAACTATTATTTTAACCTACATCATTAACGTAATATATTTTAGTTTTAGTGATTTCATATTAACCGATATTGAAGTTACGTAATCAAATACGTTTTTCTTAATTGAGGCTTGAATCACTCACAGCTCTTCGGCCTATATCGATACGTTTATCTATGTCAATTCAAACTACACCTAGTTATATTTTATAAAACTGTTTAAATGAAAACAAATAAAAAATGTATTAAATTGTATTACTTCTTGTACAATTGTAGAAGTGACTTTACATCCATAACTAATTACGAATAGGGTCAAAGATTAAGGTCAGATGATAATACATAGAAATGTCTGTTCGTAATTTATAGTGTATTTACTTAAATGAGTAATGATTATGTAAATATTACTTTTTTTATACATTGTATTGAACGTAGCACCGTCAATGTCAAGTTATTGTAAATTATTGATAACTGAGACTTCGTTGTTTCCAAGAAAAGGGCTTTACACTTTCGAAACACTGATGAAAAGTGATAAAAACATTACACTTATACTTTGTAGGAACTTTATATTTTTTTCGTAGCTATGAGGGTCGTAGGGTTCTCATGCATAGAATATATCGGTATCAATAAATAGGCAATCACATGATAAGGGTTTTCAAACATTAAAATGACAGTCCTAGCCAGGAAAAAGTGTCAAACAAACAAACAACACTTTCTAGATTGATTATTTTTATAAATATTAAAAAAAAACAATTTAAACTGCATTTTTTAATTAACCTTTTGTTAAAATGGGTAATTATTTTATATAACAAATAACAAATGGAAAAAAGTTTTGTCTGCTTGAATTAAATTGAAATCCAACATTCACGAAGACATATTGGTTTAAGAATGTGAAATATATAGTTTTAAAAAAACTGTACTGTATATAACATATACAGTACAGTTTTTTTAAAACTATATATATAACAATATATAAATATATTACAATTGTGATAAACTATGAAACTGGTTCCAAGAGAGAGCAATAAAGATTTAACATTATTGCCCGTGTCAGAGTTAAACACAGTTCAAATAATAATTACAGAAGCAACACGTTCCGTATATTATTATTTAAATTATTGTGAAATAATATATATATATATATATATATATATATATATATATATATATATATACATATATATATATATATAAATATATATATAGTGTTGTTGTATGTGAAATAACCATAAAATATTATTTTTAATATCGACTGCTACAACATGTAACACAATCATTATTCCAATGAGAAAAACATACTTCCTTCTTAAACTTATGATAAATTATTACGAGAAGAAATATAAGAGAGTAAGTAAACAGCAAACTTTAATTTAAACAAAAATTCATAACCTAATTAATGAACCGATGAAACTCAATAATAGAATACCGACAAAAGATAGGTTCTAATTTAAACTCATTCATATTGTTGAAAATCTCGCTCTGTAATTTAATTTTCATTCATTATATAAATATATATGTAATTAATCTTATGTACAACGAATATATGCTATTGTAGAACATTTTTAGCGTGTAATTTTTAATAATATCGATAAATTTATTTTTATCTCTACATGAAACAACACTAAAATATTTATCTATATATTGTATACTAAATAAAATAAACAAATGAGAATACTGAAAACGTATTTATTACCTCAATATTTTAGATTATATTGTGTACTAGTGAAGTGAAACTCTTCTAAAAGGTTACGTCATATTCGTTTCTATTTTTGACTCGTAAGTTATAAAAAATACTTTTTTTCATAACGTACTGTTTTAATTAATCATACATAATATGGAATTTATTTAAAAATGCAAATGCATTCAAATATTCATGATTTCTTATATAGTTTATCAGAATTAGACATAAAGTAATGAATACATATATTATAGAGCAAAGTTAATATAGAGATAACTGATGGTTTAATATATGCTGATAAAAACATATGGATTTAAACATTTTAACACAGTTTACTCAATTATACTTACTTATATTTATTTTACTAATCTTGAAATACTCTCACAGGTGTGATTAAAAATACAGGAGATATACAGCAATTTAAAATAAGATTAAATATATTTCATGGACTCTTCACAAATATTTATAAAAGTTATATAATATATCCAGTAATTCTCAATCAACAATAAATATGTCATGTGTCATACATTTATGTGTCATGGCCATCTTATATTACAATACTCTAATTTCCATCATATAAATATATATATGTATACAAAAGATATAAGGATGTTCTTAGATCTTTTGAAATATTATTTTTATTTTTGTTCTAAGGGACAAGTAATATAATAAATTACTTGTCAAGGGACAGAACATAGATTTTAATGTAATCAGATCGGTTTCTGAACGATTGATGAGATTATTTAGAGGATTTGAATAAACGTAAAAAAATAATTTCAACAATATAAAATGTTCTGAAGGATGTTACGCAACATTTTTGATAAGGTTAAAAAGAAAAATAAACATGCATGATAAATTAAACCATTTCAAATAGATAAATTAGTTTTTTTATACATATTATTTTTATTTTATATTACTAATGATTTCGAAGAAGTCACTATTGCCACGTGTGCTCGTGTTTTATAATTTATAAACGAATGATGAATGGATTCAAATTGTCACGAAAGGAAATTAATAACTCAATTTTTTCGTTACAAACGACGTCTTTTTGTCGACAATTCTTTGATTTGTATGATAACTCTACTAATACCTATATTGCATGTTGGAGCCTTTTATAATGTTTAATCACAATTGATTGCTACGCAATAAATGACTTCGAAGTGTGATTTTATACTCCAAATTCAAACATGTAATTTATATTGTAATATATATTTTTTATGTAAACTAATGAATGTGCAACTTAAAATAGTAAAACTCTATATTTTCTCGAGAGTGCTGTAAATGCCGGCTAAAGAAAAGATAATACTCGATAACAGTTCTTAGGGGAAAAATAAATCTGATAGGTGGCGGAAATCCTTATAAATTCCTAAGGAGGGTTGACGCTGACGTCAAAAGTTTACATGTCCAGCCTCAGGCTCAGTGCCAAATCTTCTTCAACATGCTAAACATATAACAAGAGACAACCGAACCCTAATAAATGGAATAAAGGAAAAGAATGATGTAACCTAATTGATGAGCCAGTATTGAGTACAGATTTCCTTAAAAATAAACGTGTCTGTACTTACGTTGATCCACATTCTAATATTATGAATACATATGTTTGAATGTTTTTCTTCATGAACCAGAACGAGATAAAAATGTAACTTTTCAATTATAATTATTTTGTCTGGGCCAAAATGAATTATGATCCATTGAAAGAGTTTTTAAAAGCGCTACTCTCAAATAAATTTAACGGAAATAAATTAAGCGTTAAAAATATTATGAAATTGAAAAATTTAAAGTTTTATGAATATATTATCGAGTCACAAAATCAATTGCAAATGTTATATAATGCTCTAGCATGAAATATTACATATAGAGTCTGAGAGGTCTGTCTCTCCTTTTTAACATCTGTCATCGTCTATATATTACACTTTGTGCATTTTAATTATGATTTGATGTAACGTAAATATTATCTAGACAATTATAATTTACGCTTTTATTATACTTGAAGTTATCTTATATAACAATGATTATTATTTAAAAAAGATACGTTATCTTATCTTCTACCACGCCATTTTATATAATGTTTTTATTATACAACAATTTGTCATTTACAATTTATTGAAGATATGTCTTTTTGTATAGTATAGAAAAAAAATACTGGGCATTATTTTTGTTGATACAAATGTTAATAAAAATTAAATCTATATATATTTTTTTAAAATATTCAACCGTTAGAGCTACAGGTGCGCGCTGACCTATCTGACGAACCGGCGTCAGTTGGAACGCGGTCCCCACGCTGGTTAGACGTCTGTATTTTAGTTGAAAACTGTACGATATGCAGTCGAAAATACGACGTTTTAAAAAAAATGGCAGTTATAAATAAATTGTACATGCTTGTGAAGTGCAATGGTGTTTGTTTAAAATTATTTAAGTAATATTATATTACTTGAGACCAAAAAAAGATAACTAATAATATAAACTTTGTAGGGTTTGTTCCTAAGTTTTTTTACTGTGCCTAAAGTTGTTGGAATATTTTTTAAAAACAATTTGTGACCTTGGACTTATAATCTACCGTCGGAATCCTCATTTGCCTGACGTAAGTAAAAAATAAATCTAGCGTTTTAAAAAAAATAAAAATAAAATATAAAATTAATTAAGTTATATTGTCACAAATAAATGCTATTTTTTTTATTCAATTCTTTATTAAAATGAAAATGTGTTAAAAGTGAACATATATTAAACATACAAAATGTTATTTGCAGTACATTAAACAAATAGACTAAGTAATTTATGTGAGACAAATATTTACCACTCGCAAACATATATCAAGTTTAAATATATTATAAACCATTATTTAAACTACTATATATTTGCATGGATATGATATTAAAAACATTAGAAACCAAGATTACCAGCAAAAATACTAATAAAAAAATCATATAACAAACAATGACTCTACAAATTATGTAGAGACGGCCAGAAAATGTGATGATTTGCCAAACCCAGCGTCCTTGCTTTAGAAAATTCATTTTCAATTTTCGTCCGTTGATCTGTTGAGGAAGCACGTCGTAAATTTCAACGAGCTACAGTCTAAGGTCAGACATATTCAGTCACAAAAAGCATACTTTGAACCCAGGAACTGGTTATTATATATAATTGTTATAGCAAAATAAATTCATATCAGAATATTCAAACCATTAATTAGCCGAGTGTTCCTTAATCTATAAAATATAATAACTAAATACCTAATAGCGATAAATAATAATTGCATATCTTTCCTGGTACAAGAAAAATAACCTTTTCATAAACCAATGTACAAAAACAATATAAGTAGGTACTTATTTAGTTTTTATAAAAAGTAATCATTATTCAAGTCCATTTATTATTTAAATATGATTTTGGATATTTTAATATAAATGTTGATATTTAAACCTAGCCTATGTCATCTTATATTATTTAATTATACCTCTGTTTATATCTCGGTTAATTAATAATAATTTAGATACCAGTCAAATTATACTACTAAATAAGATATTTTTCAGGATATTTCAAATATAAATATATATACTTTGAAATAGTGTTCTGTGTCCACTTAAAAATATAGATGTAATTTCCTTATTTCAGTATTAATATTGTATTTTCTTCAAATGCCAGAACAATTGAAGTCATAAGTATTATAGTATATTTAAACATATTAGTATAAGTTCTATTCTTTACAGTACTTTAAAAACCAATAAACAATGTCCGCTTCATTAATTTAGACAACACCACTTTAATGTATTTAAATAAAAAAAATAAAAAACACACTATGTAATTAATTGTATATGTAAAGGAGTTCAACATAAAAAAGTATGTATTCAACAATCAATAATATAAAAAATAAACGACAGATGTTTCATTAACAGTCGGTGAATTTTATTGATTTAATATATGTTATAAACATAAAGCTAGTAATGCTCTAACACCTTTATTTATTTGAGATTTTATTCGATAGCAAAAAATATATAACGCGTTGGCATAAAACAGCTGTCACGGACCTGTCAAATTTGTTCTTGTAGCAGTACTCAAGAAAAAAATAGTTAAAATAATAATTTACATTAAATAAAACTGACTTTTATTATTCAAATCCTACACATCAAGTAAAAATAAAGTTTAATTGATAAGCAATAACTATATTTTTAAAAATCAATACATTTTCTTAAGCTTGTGTAATTTTCTTATTATGCTTTTGGTATAGAGACATGGATACTAAATATACGAGAAAATGGAAAGGATTTGTATAAAGGAATGAAAATAATTAGTGTATAGTAATCGATATAGTTCAAAATAAACTAAATAAAACTCGAGTGAGCCATCTTCTAATATATGGCGTTCTTGACAGATCTTGTAATATATGGCGTTTTTGGTGGTAGAGATAAATATTTAAAAAGGCGTACAGTATGGAATTATTCAGGGTTCTCGGTGTCTATTAACACACTCCGTTATATTATTTTAAACATTACACGAGTGGAAGATATATGTTATAAGTAATTCAACAAAAAAACAAACAAAAAAAAAATAAGGATTTTTGTATCATAATTATTGTTTCGTGAATACTATAATTTCAATATAATAATATTATTCAAATATTATTCATATACTATAATCACTTTCCGTTAATAAGCCGTTAGTGTGATAGGACAATGTAATCTTACAACACAATACTCACAATACACCTACGATATCTAATGGTTAACGGAATTAATGTTGGCTTTACAAGATAACTGGTGATAATTTCTAAAATAGATTAATTATTATACGTAATTTACGTAATCCGCCGTACTTCTGTTGTGGCGATATTTATCAATTGCTCAGCTTATTACGCATTAGCGTAATAATAATAAGGCTAACTATTAAGTTTGCCTTATAAATATTCAATGTATATATATATATATATATATATATATGTAAAGAAAAAATAATAATACAAAAACATTATAACAGGTAATGTTCCTTAAAACAAAGGTTTCTTATTTGAATGCTGATTACTTTTTTGCGTCATTGACGTAAGCATTATAATTTATACACCAACTATAATATATTATAAATAAACTTAGATAAATGTACTTTGTAGTATGTACTTTGGATGATTACGTCAAATTTTGACGGATCGCTAAAACACTTAATGTAAGTAATATATTACAATATGAATAACGTACGTAGGATTTTATATTTTTAATTCATTGAATATTTAACGTTCCTATTTCTGTATAGCTTGTGAATAGAAAATCTTAGAAAATCTTTCGATCATCTTGTTGAAGCATATAATTATGTCATTAAATGGTGGTAAAGTAATGGTGAACTGTTAATAGTATTTGAGAATAATGAATAATGTAGTAAAATATGAAGATTCCTTATGTATGAGCTATTGAGCTAAATTGATCTAACAATATGAGGAGTTCATCGCCGGTGCAAGATATATTAAGAACGAAAGCCAGTTCATTTACAGTTCATATTTGTTTGAAGTGTTTTCCTTATTTCGATAACAAAAATAAATTCTTATAAAAATCGAATATCGATATTTTTTTAAAGGAATGCAAACAAAGTCCAATCAAGCCAATGTTGTTTTTCGATATAAAACTGAGTTTTTTGTTTGTTTGGGTTTTACAGACCGGATTTACCTATCGACACTTGTTCGCGTTTGTTTTATGTAAAATTTTGATTAAGGATCTTACACCTCCCAAGATACGAATAACAATGTAGGAACGCCTTCTTTGTCTGCGCATTCCAAAATGTTACGACTCTATATTTCATTTAGAAATAAGAATAATTCAAGAATTATATTAATGTCCTATTTTTTATTTATTTTTTTGTTTAGATACAGTTTAATTTAATTTATTTATTTGTATAGACATTTAAGTAATAATTTGAAACATCACCCTGATGCTAAACAGCAGATTTTTTAATTAAAGTTCTTTCATTAAAGTTTTTTTAACGAACAAGCTAACCATTGGTTAATCATCAGACAGTATTATAGTCTAGCATAAACTATAATAATATGTCTTTCATTCTCATTATTCATTGAATATGATTTTTATAGATATATGAAACGCTAGACACCTCATAAATTTTTATATTAATTTATTCTCATTGATACTAAATCATTTATAAAATAAAGCAGGTGTTAATTCAATTCGAGACTGTTTATATAAGAATTTACAAACACCTACGTCATCGACAGATCGCAATCAATGAATTACGCTGTCGTTGAATTTTCAACAAACGTATTGGCTGTCACAATATGATAAGATAAATATTGATATATTTATTTAAATTGCTATTATTTGTTCAATTTTTTGACACTTTTTTATTGAATTAATTCCAAGGTTGGAAAATCTAGTTTTAAAAAAGCAATAATTTTATTTTATTATGCTACTAGAGGGCAAAAAATAACTCTTTATAATTAATTTAATTTGGTTTTTATTACTTATTTTAATTATAACTTTTTTGTCGTAGTTAGAAGTTATATAAAAGCGTTTTTATGATAAAATAAATAAATAAAACTGAAGTATTAAGTCAATATAATAATATTTATTTAATGTTCGTTTTGTATAAAATATTATTATCAAACCATTAGTTATTCGGTATAAGTATCCGGGACACTTACATATCGAGTTTATTTAAATATCATATTTATAAGGTGAAGGACGTTAGCAAATAAAATTTAAATATATACTAGCCGCTTGACCGTCCTCGTCAGTTTTTAGTGTTAGTTTTTATACGTCAATCAGTATTTAAATAAATAAGTGTCTGTAAAATATTAAATGAACTAAACTTTTCCTTAACGAAGTTTCTTAAAAACTAAATGCATAAAGAAATGTTAAACTATTTAAACTAATCCAAAGGTAGGTAGGTAGATAGGTTCATGGAGATGTAAAGAGAGAAAGAGAGATGGAGAGATGGAGAGAACTGACAAGACTCCATTATACTTTGTAGACTGTTGCCTGTTGTATGCGACATTGACGAAATTAAATCTATTTACTCATGATGGTGAGATCACTTTATATTCAAATAGACGAGTCTTCATTTGATTACCAAACTTTTAGCCATTAGTTGTTTTTTGATTAAATATTTAAATAATATAAAGCGCAGGTATGATATGAGAAAATTAATATAATACTTGTACGTTTTGTCGCTTACTTATCTAGTTCGTATAACCACACAATGTTAAAAAAAATATAAATTTCACTGGTTAAGATTAATCTCTTTAAATATGGGTTTATTAACATAAAGTGTAGATATTGTTTTATCTTTTTATACCAACAGCTGGCCCGTTCCCACTTCGTACTAGTAGTTTGCGAAATTTCTTGTTCAAATGAACATGTTTGAAAATGCAAACAGTCTGAAAAACAAACCGAAATTTGAACTCCATTTTTATGGTATTATATGGAAACATCAAAGAGTTTTATACAATCTTTTATTAATAATTAAATCTTCTTAAAAAGGTGGATTTCCGAAACACATTTTTAATCGATGTTCACTTTATAAGATAAAAATATTTTTTAACTTTCTAAAATACAAAAATCTAAATCAACTTCTTTAATGATGTGAAGATTTATAAATCGTTGTTGTACAGAAAATTGTTTTATTATCAAAGTTAATACCAGCTTGGAAAGTTAATTGCCACAGATCTAAATTAATTTACATTATAATTAATTAAGTTACATAAATACTTTATCATAAATTTTGAAGTAGCCTGGCGGCGACCGCTTCATACCCAAGGCGCACCATCGTCTAAATATTCGGAAATACTGGAGTATCCGTTGGCACGCAAACAAATCTACTTTATAAAATATATTAAATAGTAATTTATATATAACCGTTTTCCGGAAGCTTGATGAAAAAGTGCATATAATGTAAGATAAATAAAAGACTTACTCACTTTCTAGAGTCGGGTATAACTTTTGTTTCTTACTCGTACTTATATTATATATGTTATAAAATTATAAGTATTCTTATGTATTCCTACCTACACATTTGTGATTTTTTTATACAATTTAAGCAACACAATCTCAACTAGCGTACTAACATCGCATTTTGAAATAGCTGTTAGTGAGATAGTGCTTCTCTCTGATTGGTGGAGACTCCTAAGGCTATTTTTAAGATCAAATGGTGCCGCTTAAATTACATAATGAAATGATCACATATTTTATACTAACTTTACTATTTTTAGCTTGGTAAATAGTCTATAAGTGTTTAGCACAGTTTTTATATAAATATCCATCTGGTATGTGTGTAAATAGCACATATATGAAATACATTATATTTTTTTTTAACACGTCAAATATGTTTGTATGTTTTTGGTAAATATTTACACGCAATACTAAAAATACGCAGTTTTCGATGACTGAATGAAAGCTAACTGATAATCAACATAAACCTTAGAAAAACACGCTACATTTCGTACCGTTAGAAAATATAGTAAACAATAGTTGTCCCTCTCTGTCTTTTAGTAAGCATATGCGCGTTTGAAAGAGAGTGATTTTGTTAAACGTTGCAGGATTGCGTCATAACGATCACTCATTCACAAACACAACACAAACATTGCCTGGCGATGTGTGTGTACGTGTCAGCTTAAGTTAACCATATGACTTGATGGAAATGACGTTAGGCTTTTCTGACTCTCTGCTCCTTTTATGAAATATTTATCCAAAATATTTTCATAACTCTCTTAAGACAAACCATTTCACCCTTTACATTCTGAATAATAAACGGAGATAAATCTGCAGATCATTATGCATTCGGGGATGGACGTCTTAAGTGTGCTTTAGAGAGTACTCTGGCTTAAAATCTTGAGAACGTTGCATATATGGCAACAATATACAAAATGCATCAAAGGCATAGTTGTAGCTACAATGTATTTATTATTTGAATTAGGGTTTTTCAAAGATTTACTTAAATATAATGAGTTATTGAAATAAGTTTCTTTAATTATATAGGATAAAATCCATTTATTTTTTTGTTATTGTATGCATGTACGACAAAGTAAATGTGTTATACGAAGTTAAAGTTTGAATATAAATATATCTGTATTGTGAAATAGCTGACCTTGTTAAAACTGTATATAAATTTATCGGCACCATTTTGAAAATTTACTTATTTATAAAAAAGTGGATAAAATATCCACATTTTATAAGTAAGTTAGGTGATTCTTATAATTAAACACTCTCATTGCAAAAAATAAATCTTTCGTTGGACCTTGTACATACCTTCCATCCGGTCATCAACTTTTTGCCCGGGGGTATCCATAAAGGATTTTTCCAACGGGAAAAAAATGGACCTTGCACATACTAAAAAAATAAGAAAAAAAAAATCTGAACAAGTTTTTTTTTTCTTAAAATTTTATTCCAACATTGATTTAAAACTGAAAACCAGGTTTAACTAATTTCAGATCACAAACATGTTGTTACAGATTTCATATCAAAATCTAGACCACAAACGTCATTTACAGGCCACATAAGTTCCAAGTCAGACCTACACGAATGGCCCCTTTAAATTATGCGGTTTAGACAGTTATTGATACCGAATTCATCGTACCTATATCCTTTTTAGCTATTAACACATACAAATTCTATGAATTAACAGAATCACAATATTAAAATTAAATAACAATTTATATAAAGCTAAAAGAAGCGAGGAAACAAAGATTTAAATATACAGAAGGATGAATTCTTTTGAAGTCAATCCAATTAATCTTATAATCTTACGATTGCTTCTACTTATTGTTCTTACTTTATTTTATCATGACTTTTTAAACAGCTTTTTAAATTAATATATTTTTGAGATCCTTTGAGATTATATATTTTATATAATACATTTTGCATTTTATTATAACTTTCATCAAAGTGTATAGAGATATCATACAAATTTAAAACACATATATACACAAATAAATATACTTATCATACAAATTTCCAGAAATTTGATTGATAAGTGGATTATTTGTAATTAATTAAAATGTAGTTACCGTAATTTCAGTTCGACTTTGTTGTGTTACATTTACGTCGCCATGAAATATAAAGACATTTATATTCCATATATTATATTTGAATAAGAATCTATTGTAATTGTTAGTTATTTATGTGTATGTTTGAGTTCAAGGGTCATTCGATCTTTCATTAACTTTGTTGTATATTTAATTAGTGTTATTTTCGTCAATTACAGTTTGTTTTAAATACTTGTTCTTAGACTTTTTAAAGGTCAAATAAAAGATATTTTTTATTAAATATTTCCTGTCACTTCTTTTAAAAATATTGTAGAAGTGAGTCGTCCAAATTTAATAATATTATAATTATAAACAACTCTCCGCTCCGAAAACAAATCGCATTTTTATCAAATTTTCATTTAAGGAGCTTAGTTGTAGACTAATTTGCCATGAATCAGACTAATTTAATTAAGTTTTTTGTATAAATAACTAAATTACGTTACACCATAATAGGTATTTAAAGAAAATCTTATTTGTAGCAGTCCCGTGTACTTCTGATAGAAAAGATAGGATAATATAACATTGATTATGTTTCTAAATTCTAATTCTGAAAGAAGAGCCAGGAGTCAATCATATATGGCTCATATGTTCTGAAAGCGCAATAACTGATTATTGATTTCATGACTGCAAAGTTACACGTCATGTCTCAGTTTGCAAAGCGGATTGCAAAGTCTACGTCTATCTGCTAAAATTTTCACGACCTGTCCACCAAAACCTCTCCTCCCATGAATTTTGCTGACAAGGGTTGACTGGATAATTTTGATCTCGGCTGCACAAATTTATGTTGAATAATCTCTGATAAATGTAAAACCTCTTAAGCTATCGCTTCAGTTTATATAATTTAGGCTTTGAGAATTATTTGATAAGTATCATTGTTCTATAAATTAATTGACAGATTATTATAATTTCATTATTTCTTAATTCATCTAAAATCAACGTTTTCTTTTTTAATATTTTAATATGATTTTATTATTCGTAAACATTTTTTCAGCAGTAATAAAACGTTCATTAAATTCCAATCAACGATTTCCAGGTACAGGTTAGTATTTTTAAATTAGTTTTCCAAGAACACTTAATTTTATGACAAAAAATGTAAGCCCAGTTTTTGCTATATACTGAAGCAATAACTTATAAGTAAATAAATAATATGACTTTAATAAAAACTGTAAATGCATATTAAAACCTTCAAGATGGCAAACAAATATTTTTAATTTATTAGAACAAATTTTCAGTTATCTTAAATTTATAATAACTAGACCCTGCGACTTTATTTTTAATCCGACGGTAATAATATTTATCTTGTTTAAAATGAAACAAATATTGAGTGACCTAATTTCATACGCCCACGACATTACCTTTAGTTACAAAGGATGTATCTAATTTGAAATTAAAGGTGACAATACCGTATCTAAATTCTAAACAAGTGTCATGGTCACACGAAGGAAGTTTCAATTGATCTGTTAGTGACTATAAGTGTGATGAGAACAAATGCGTCATTTTGTCCAGTACATTGCTTATTTACCAATATGGACTATTGATTCCGCAATGGGCTAATAAGCATTCCTACTAATAGGTTCCGTCTTCCCGAAGTTAGTTTAAAGTGGACTATTCAAAGAAAATGTATTTTTGTTACATAATTAATTTAAAGTGGACTATTCAAAGACGATATATTTTTGTTACATAATTAAATGAAATACATTATAAACCTGAAATATTTATAGCTATATTTATAGTTAGATTCCATTATAAGAATTCACATATTGTAATCGATACAATTTCAGGATCCAGACCTCGGAATAGGCTATTTTCACCGTGTATGAACTGAATATGAAAAAATGAGGTCCGTTGAAAACTTTATATACACCGATATATTCGGATTCATCGCCGGCCCAAACTTACTTCATATTCTGACAGGGGGACTCGCACAAACATCCAAGACGTAATTTTTATTTCCCCATAGTGGAATTTGAACAGTGATAGGGGCCATAATTTGTCCTATTGAACTCAGACTTGGCATATCTATCAGTACCATTTATCGGATGGGATTGCTCATGGACAAAATCGGACGACGGATTAATATTTTACTTTTATTTAAATTTTCTAAAAAAATTAAAATATCATCAATCCTTTAACGTTGAATATAGAGGCGTTGTGTATGTGTCCCAACGAATGGTAAAAAATATAACAAACGTTTTATGTTTAAGATATTTTTTGATCCGGCCAACACAGGCCGACAAAATGTCATGGCCATCTGTTATCCTCAAACTCAAACTTGGTATTTACATTGCCTAGTATCTGTTCTAGGATAGTATCGAAAAATCAAGAGACTGGTTCATCTTCTATGATTTTTTTAAATTTCCAAAAAATTTCAGCTCTGTTAATATTGAAAATAGAGGCATGGTATCACTATATGTCATATTGAGTTGTTTAAAAGAAGCGTACATTTTGTACTTTCTTTCAGCCCTGGCGATGGGCTTTTATTACGATATATTTCAAATTAAAGAACTTTCATCTTCGAGGATAGAGAGAGTGCGTCGAATTATTTATTTAGTTTTTTTTTCCAATTTGAAATCACAAAGAATTATATGAACAGATATAAATAATATATATACATATATGAGATTATTATTATGTTATATAGATTTACATAAGTTTATTATCAACTTGCATACTAAAGTATACTGCATGTGTTAGTCTTAATTAACACATCTTAAATTATGTTTTGGGGAATACCAAATTTCTTGTTATTTTTCCTCAACAATGTTTTATTCTACAATTAATAATTTTTACTTTAACGATAACTTACGAAATATACTAATTATTTTACAGTTTGATAACCAAAAAGGGGTTATCAAAAATATATTGATTGCATATTACTCAAACAAAGTTTTTATATAATTTCAGTAAAATATTACTTGTATTATTTTGTTAGTGGATTTAATCTGCGTTTGCTGAAGTATGATCAAATTTAAAAATATTTTATCTTTTGATAAATTCATCAACACGACAGATATTGTCATATAATCCACAATATCAAGAAAAACATATTTTAAAAGATAGGAATTGTATATATTTTTCAATATATAAGGCATGCAATTTTTAATAAGGATATATTACAATTTCATACTATATAAGTTATAACGTTTATAAGTACAAATTATAATTTTACCAACCTCATACAAGAAGTGTGGAAAAGACAATAAATTATTTATTTGTTAAAAGAATAAATTGGCATACAGCCATATCCAACAAGATAATTGTTCAAGGAGGTAAAATATTTGCAGTTTACAAAGTCAAAGTTTAAACTCCAGTTAGGTACATCACTTATGAAGTGTGAAAAATTAAATAGTTTATTATTAAATTGAAACTATTCAAATTATATATGACAACTATTCAAGTGGGAAAACCAGTCATATTAGATAAACGTTGAACATTTATCATGTTTGATAAATTACAAACATTTATCAAACTATTTATAAGCAACTAACATTTTAAGATATATTACATAAACTTATATATATATATATATATATATATATATATATATATGTACGTGAATTTTGTTTTGAAAATGTATGCTAAATTATATGAAGTTTATATTTCTAGATTTTTATTTAACGAGAATGACGAGAAAATCATTTATATATTTTTTGTAGGACATTTTAGTCTGATGGATTATTGAAATATATTCTGCAATTTTTCTTTTTTGTTGCAAAATAGACAATGAGGAGAAATTACATAAACTGAATAAAATAGATGGCGATGTGGTTGAGTTAGTAAGATAGTTTAACCGCGGGTAGATCGCGAGCACGAGCTAATATTCCGTATTCCTTCCATCAAAATACATTTACCAAAAACCACCTACATACGAGTACGTATTAACTGGAAGATTTGATACCGCAAGATGTTCTTTAGAACACTTAAGTGTTCAAATTCCCACAACATTGTGTTTATTGTCATCGCTTTCACGTTTGAGATTTACGTTACACAGCTATGTCACTCCGTAAATATACGTGAAAGCCTATTTGTACATTCAAAATGTGTAATAAACATTCAAAATATTTTGTATGTTGTACAAAAAATGCAAGGATTTATTAAATAATAATAAAAATATATATTAATCAGTGCTGTATTAGAATAAATGAGTTAAAATTGATGTTATAGTGACGCAAATGCTGTGTTGACGCTTTAACAGCTATTAGTATTTGTATAGAGTATTTTTAAACAAACAACCATACAGTAATTAAGAACAAAAGGTACACTAAGAGTCTTTACAACCTTGCCCATAAAGCCCGCACGCTTTCTTTACTCACGATCTCATTTGAATTTCAAGTTATATTATGGACTTCCGCGTGTTTACGTTACATCGACAAAGAAGCTATATGACCAGTCAGTATAATGCCTGATTTGCGTACTTGCCTGATTTTGTATATAAGACAGGAGGGCTGATAATTCTGGCAGGTATAATATAATTTAATATAATATTCCGATGGATAGCTTAAGTAGAGTCAAAACTGAATCGCCGTATGGGTATTTCTACAGTAAATAAATATTTAATATATTTTGATTAAATTTTGAGGTTTTTGTAGACAAAGCCAAAGTAAATTAATTTCCTATTTGATCTTTTAGCTTATTTTTAAGTGCCAATAGTATAAACTTCAGTTGTACAAAAAAAAAGATATAAAAAAAATCTTTTGGTTCATATAGTATTATATAAAACAATTAATGACATAGTTTTTGTATTTCATAACATAACATGTCGGAAAATGATATTTTCATTTCCATAATAACCGTTTAAAAATATTAGAAAATAAGCCTTTATCTGCCCTATTACTAGACGTAGACTATTAGACGCGCTTCCTTTTATACATTCTCATACCTCACTACACTATTTCATTTCAAGATTGTGGAACAGATACCATGTTCTTTTTTGTTTTTTTTTTTGCAGATATTCAGGACTTTTCAGAGATTTTGTAGACAGATGACCGAATTTATGACTACACATGTTGTTAAATATAGCTATCGAATACTGTGGAAACTCCAGTCATATCATTTCAGCGTAAAATTTTTTTTTTTTTGTTTTTGAGAAATGCTCTACGGATACCTGCCAGCCAAGAAGGTTATGGGGGATTATGCGGAAAAACCTAACTAATACTCGAACACTCGATTATTGAAGTTTTAATTAAAAATAAGATAAAAGAACAACTTAAAACTTAAGACGTGCAAACTTACTCTTAAGTTGCAATATTAAAGTTACTCAGAGTTCAAAACTATTATTAATATTTCACTGTCTTTAATAAAGGAACTTTAAAATAAAAATACTTTAAATTAAACTAAAGCAATTTTTTGTTCTTATTTTATTCTACATGTTAAATCAAATATAATTTTATTATATTCTAGTAGCTAACCGCGGTATATTAATTTACTATATTAATTTTAAGGAACATTTCTAACCTCAAATATACTTGAAGATATTTAATTGAATATAATGTAAAAGACTACTACAATTTAACTTAAAAACGAAATTTATTTAAGAAGATGCTTTGACTTACATATAATTTTGTAACTTACACAATATATTCGTACCCCATCTTACCACGGTGTAATGTGTATTGCGTTGATCCCTGCTCTCATAAATTACATCTACTTTTATTGGATTCTGCACTACAATGTCTACAGGCTCTTGAAGTGTAACAAAGCATACAGTATTTTACATTACATTGTAATGTGCAAAAATGTATGAAACAATTACTTTTATTACCTTTGGTTATATCAAATTGCAAATTTTTGTTTGTAAAACTATATCTATCTCCTTGTCCTTTCTCAAGTCATTGAGTGTCGGCACAATCATGCGTCATAGCTCTTCTATCGTACGTCATTTCAGTGCAAACTCGCCACTTTGCCGTATCACTTTACACCCAATCCATCTATATCTTGTCCGGTTCCCCCCTTCTCGTATTACCAACCACATTTATCTCAAGACTCTTCTATAACCTTTTCAACCCTCACATGACCATACTACGACAACCAACATATTACACGTAAACGATTAATATAACATTTATTTAAAAAAAAAGATTTAATATTTAGAGTACATATATTTGAAGAATTTCCTGTCACAATATTGTTCAAATAATATCTCTATAAGTCCAAAAACGTCATGGAATTATTTATCAAATTTAAGATAGCGTCAATCTATCAAATACAAAGATTGAGTTCTCAAACTTTACGTCTATAAAATAATAATAAATTCGTTTTGAAAATTTAAAACTCATCTATAAAGTAACTTCCGAATTAATAAATTAATTTAAATTCTATATAACACTATATATATATATATATATATATATATATATAAATATATATATATATATATATATATATATATATATATATAAATATATATATATATATATATATAAATATATATATATATAAGTAGCGTTATATATTTAACTAAATATATAACACTACTTATCTCATAAGAGGATTAATTATCACGGCACATTGATAGTAATTTCAATTGATAGCGCCATCTGTATGTATATATTAAAAGTGAACAGTAAATGTCACTCAGATTTGACCCTCTGTTAAATAGTATTTTATATAGGTATATTTTTGTATTAACAGCACACTTTTAGTTCTTAGATTTCGCCAGCGTCTTGAGACGTTATTTATTAAACAAGAATTCCTTATATGTCTAAAACTTATTTTTTCTAAAAGTATCGAATTTATTGTCATATTTTTATAATTCTATAGAATAAATATAATTGTTTCCGAATGTGTCTTTAACTATTTTCACTACCTGAATGTATAAAATTTGTATTTAAGCCACCATATTAAAAAAGAAATAATAGTTTTTTACTCTTAAATATATCTCTATATATTCATATTTATTTTAAAAAAAATGTATAAACAAACCAATTTCGTATTTATATTTTGAATAATTTATTGAATATTGCATAAAGTGCATATACTTTGAAATATTGTCATAAATAAAACATAGGATTAGAAGTATGAATCAGAGAGAAGTATATATTTTTATGAAAAATTCAAGGTCAAATACCTGAAATATTCAAATATATACAATTCTTATTTCTATTTTCATCGACCATTTCTGTATTCTTGGTCATAAATGATGTATAGTGAGAACTATCAAGTGACTTGGCTATCAGATATTCAGCCTTGAATCGATTTGGCGGTGCATTTTCAATGAACGTCTTTATTTAACCTTTGTAGCCTGGTTTGTTTATTTTGTCATATTTATTGAATCAATGTTATAAAACAACTTTGCCTTTGGCCTTTAAATTCAAATTAAATTTTAAAGTATGAAAAGCATTGCTAAAAAGTTAAAAACCAGTGTCAATGTTTTTGATTAAATATTACTTAAAAAAAATCATTGAATTATATCCCTTATTCAATTCATGGATTTTGTCATTTTATTTCAATCACTATTTTTAACTATAAAAAATATAACCAAGCTAAAATGTAATAAAGCTATTTTATACTGTTTTAAAAAATAACTTTTCTTTTAAATAAATTCCCTATTAAAGTAATGGCTACCAAAATACACACACTTTAACATCTACCCTCGAAAATATAATTTGTTTAGAATTATCATTGCCATATATGTCATTTAGATAAAGGCTATAAAACATGATAAGTTTTAGCGGCCATGACACTCAATAGACCTCTGTACCGATAAAATAATTGTTTCTAGACTGGTACCAATAATATATTCATTAGATAGTAGTACTTTTCTAAATGCAGTTCAGTCACAGGGTGTATTTTGATTTCTCTTTAAATATTATTAAAATACGTCTAAATAATTTGTTTCAATAAAATATTTTAATCGAAATGAAATGAGGGCATTTAAAGTTACTCCATGAAGAATACATAATTTTAACTGGAAATGGAAATGAAACCTTAAAATTTTTTTTAACTTACTTTTTTTGAAGGAGTTTTTTCGGTTCGAATCGATCGAATCTTGGATACGGGTGAAAGTATTTTCTCAGTTAGTCCTTTCAAAAGTGTCAAAAGTATCAATTAAGTAAATTTAAGTCGGAATGATATTGTTCTAGAATTTTCGGGTAAATTGTCTTGGAAAATAATATAACTGTGAAAATATACATGAGTCGGGACATTCTATAGGGAGATTTGAATTATATAGAACCTATATATATAAAATAAAATAGTTTCGTCTTGTAAGAATATGTTACTTTATACTGACGCAATTTGAGTTATTTTTAATAACTTGTATAAGTCGTTTCCTTTGTGCTTCAATTGCAGCTTTTACGACCAACCTTACCTTGCATGGTATATAAGAAGTTCTTTTTATAGAACTAGGATTTAAAGAATTAAACCTATGTCACTGAACGTTTTTTAGTTAACTTTATATTTTTTAGTAAGGAAAAGTATTAAAAATATTATATGATGAAATAAAATTATCTAAATCAAACATAAATTGCGGTTGCATTTTTTCAATCTTAATGTACTATATACTATAAAGCTAAAAACATTAATGAAAAATGTCGCCTCTATCTCGATAAAAACAGTAATGTATGGAGTGCCAAATTCATCACGCAATACGGAAGCTCAATTGGTAATGCGACGGTTTTTCACGAATTCAAATATCTGCCTGTATCATTTAATTTTTCGTTCCACACTTATATTAAATATTTATAGTTCGCGCCGCGAGTCCGCCACGCCTGGAGCTCATGATTAAGAACCCCTAATGGGTTCGAAACTAGTCAGGCATATTCCGATTTAATTTCTACGTGAATACAGCCGGGTAAATATAAATATAATATAATAAATAAGCTTAACATGGCAACATGTTAATAAACATGTATAACTTAAACTGTTGAAATATTCGATGTGTCAGAGTAACATAAAACAATATTGAAACTGTCCAATTATTCGAAAAGTTACATAACAGCAGCACCGAACACGAAATTGTTAGTTTATTTTATCAGCTGTTAGTTTGGCACTTCATGATAGTATGTGTACACATATCGTATACTACTTGCACATACATATACATACGTATGTGTATGTGTGTGTAGTATACGATAACTACTACAATACAAAGGGATACGGAATGATACGATGTGATTACAGTACAATGGACTATGATTCGTATTGTATGATGAGAACGATAACAATGTATGGTATTCTTCACAGGATATTTCTTTTTAAAGAATTCTGTACCAAACGGAAAAAGGCCTAAGGGTGGTTGGAATTGTGTACATTTTTCGGATTAAAAGACCAAAATTCTTCAGAAACAGTTCAAGCATATCCCCGTCTGAGTTAAATTCTCGGGCTGACGAATAGCTGTTTTAAGAATGTTGGAATTGTAAGTGTCGAAAAGAGGATTTATTCTTTTAGCAAAGAATAATGCAAAGAAGCCTATGACTGTTCTGTTTTTTTTTTTTTAATTAAAACTACCAACCATCAGCATCACCTTCGTTGTCAGTATTCTGTTTTCTTTTATTTTACCACTCAAAAAAGTAGTGGCGGACAAAAAATATATACAGCCATAAATTTGAGAACCTAATCGAAGGAAATTCGTAATGGATAACTCTGCGGGAGAGGACGTATTAGGGTCAGATTTTTTACCCACTAACGCCTCATGGGGGCTGTCGTGCGGGTTGCGTGATTCCGGGTAGTCCTAGAAGATAATATGATCTTCTAGGACTACCTTCTTCTTGAACATTGTAAATTTTATATATTTTTTACGAAGATAAAATGAGAGATTCTTGTATGTAAAACAAGAGCTGCTTATAAGATACAAGATTATTAATGTGGCTGTAAAACTTTTGTGACCTTCAAGAAAAGCTAATAAATTAACATAATTACTTGTTCTATCTATTTAATTTGTAAATTATTATTTTACAAATTTTGGCAAACTACGCAATCGTTAGTCTCCATGGCAAATTTGTTTTATGTCTTTGTTTATTAATTAGGTCTACAAGTATAATGGATTGCGGAATTCAGATAACGTTCCGTGGTCCCTCTCCTTATTCAAAATCTATTTATGTCAGAAGCAAGAAATTTTGTTCAACTTTATTGGGCTGCCTTTTTATTGAGATCAGATATATCAGATTTCGTTGTTTAGGAACCAAATTGATTTATTATTAAAATATCACCTACTGAATTCTCACATGTATGTATACATATTATTAAATGATTTCGTAAATATTCACCCAAAATCACACAGATACAGAGACATGACAATAAGATTTTACGTCACCCATTTCTTTACATTAACGCTACTAAAGATTAGCAGGTTAAAATAACAATATTTGTGGTGAACATTCATCTTTTCTTTATATATGTTACATACATATATAAAGAAAAGATGAATGTATGTAATGTACTAACTAACTAACAATATATATATATATATATATATACGTTCTCTTGCTAAAAATATAGCAGAATTCCATTAACAAATTACAAATTGTTTTGACTATGATGTAAATATTCTTTGAGGTTGTTTGCGTAAACAATCTTCCTTCTGAAAATGATCTTTACTAGATTATAGATTATTTATAGTTTCTTTGAAGTGTTTTCCAAAGAAGTTTATAAGAAAAATAATTACTCCATATCAGTTTTCACTCACAAGATTAGTATAGAGTGAAAAGTTATGAGTTTGATTTTTATAAATGGATATTTTACAACACGGGGAGTAAGATGAATGTGCCTAAGCTAATTTTTGCACTATGTATAAAAATCTGTTAGAGTTTTCTTGTATATATAAATATATAAAGGTATAAATATACATATATATGTATATATATATTTACAATACCCCCTCCATAGTTTCCTATGATATTATTTTAAGTTACTCGAATGATAAAAATTTGTCACTTTCTACCGGAGTCGAAAGTATGTTGTAAGTAATTTATTTATTTTATTATATGTTTTCTAATTTGTTTGTCTTATATTCAGCATTTTTATTTTTGTTCTATCTATTTCCAGATTTTGATCAGGTATGGTCCAGTTTGCCATATTAAAAAAAAAATAAAAACCAAATATGTATGTTTATCACTGTCAATAGACAATTATGTCACATAAACAATAAAAAATAAAGACGGATAAATAAAAGGAAACAAAACAAAAATAAGAACCTTTCCATAAAATATATTGCAAACCATTCTCCATCCATTAAAATCGTTGGAAGTTCCAAAGATTAGTACGAACAAAGAGACAGACGTACTCAAAGGAATTCTCTTTGTAGCTATTGATTGAAAAGTCGTGTCACAGTTAGTTATTATTACACTACTAAGTTTTAAAACTTTCATATATCTGTGATCTATTTCAATTCATTCATTCGTTCATTTCATGATTGAATGAACCCTTCAAATTTCGAAATTGAATATTGATGATGGCCATCGGATTTTCATAAATTTCGTGTATGTTGGATAACGTAGGATGTAAGTCTATGGTAATAAAAAACAAAAACTATTTAAATAGGATATTTCATATTTTATTATTTGTTACATAAAGATAATTGAATTTTATTTTAATTAACATTCGTTTGGTGGTGATGTTTTAATATTACGTCACAAAACGCATGAACGTTGTCGAAATGAATACATTTTTAATAATATTTTCAATTTAATGGTGCTCCAATTTATTTTTATTTAGTCGTTCTTGGAAGATAATTCGTATTGTTTGTGAATAAATTCCTGAAATGGAACCCAACGAGTAAAGTTTAATACCATTTTCAGTCAATAGATTATTTTATTTCATTCAAAGTATATTATTTTTAGGGCCAATTGCATAAACTCAATTTGCGTGGTTAAGGTGAGCGGGGTCATTAAAAGTTTGATCACTTGAAGTATTGGTGCGACGACGGGGGAATTTTAATTAATACGAGCTCGTCATTCCAACTAAATTTGAATATTTATGTTATAAAGTTTCACTCATTTTGTTTAT
Organism: Dircenna loreta; assembly: GCA_963555665.1. NCBI lineage: Eukaryota > Metazoa > Arthropoda > Insecta > Lepidoptera > Nymphalidae > Dircenna > Dircenna loreta. The sequence goes on along the minus strand of OY743099.1, from coordinate 9,741,353 downwards.
GACTTTAAGCAGATTTGAAACAACATAATTAATAATTTTAAATATGTTAGGTTAATTGTACTATACATCATATATTTGAAGGAGATTTTATTTTTGCACGCTCTATTAAATGGCGTCAATACGTAATTTGTATCTACATTTTTCTATTCCAAACAAGAAATCTAAAAATATTTCAAATCTAAAACAAAATAAACTGTCTAAAGAAAACTGAACTGGTTTATTTCATTTACTTCAGTCTACAAGTCGTTTAAAAGCGTCGACAATCTAGAAGAACATTTATCTACATTTACTACTTTGCCGAAACTAAATAAACAAATTGAGTTGGAATACTTTATCAGCTCGGTTAGGTTATATGAATGGTCAAATTAAGGCTGATCATTCCCGAATACATCCGAAAACCTTTTTAATTTCCAACTTAAATAATTTATTATTTCATTCCATAACCACGAAAGCGAAATATATTTTATGTAAATGCAAATAAAGAGCAAATAGGCAATTTCCTGTAAAATTTGAGCCCTCTGTTGCGATCAAAGGCTTGTTAATATAAGGTCGGAATATATGAATTGGCGTAATGAAAATTGAGACTACTAACAAGTAACTAGCCCACTCATACTCACAGCTAGTGTCTCGGAGGCTGAATTATAAAAACTCATTTGCTGTGGCTCTACGTGTTAACCTCTTTGATTGGTTGATTGTATGACACACAACCAATCACAGTTCATGACAGAACTGTCAAATATTTTTTATTTTAATGATCATTTAGAAATTGGCCGTCAACACAAACATTGCTCTCAATAACAAAATTTATTTTAATATTAAGTAACCGAGTAATTTTTAATCATATTATTTTTGAACTGTTGTTTTATAGTTATTTTAAGTAATGTAGTGTATGTATGATAATAGGAGTAATGACTTCAGATAATAATAATGTTGACAGTTTTTCAATTTGTTTAAAATATTGTAAAGATAACATTTAAAAAATCACATAAAAAAAATGATAAATTTGCTTACTTTTATTTATAAAAATATATAAGCATTCTCATCATACTACAATATGCATTATATTTTTATCTCAGTTTAAGTAAATAGTATTGTATTGACATTTACAATTACTATACTTCTGAATAAAAAACAATTGCAAAAAAATCCATTAGTGATGAATTCTTAGCAAAATTATAAATATTATTTAGTTGTATTTATCTCATTCATGATATATTTTTAAGTTATTTTAAATATATCATATTAAATATATTGGCTTTTAAATAAAGCGTAACATAAACATTTTAATCTTTCACTTTATGGCCCTACGGTGTCTAAGTGCAATCTTTGTGCCACCTTCATCACAAAGGCGACACTCAAACCTTTCAGACCACATTTCCATTTTAACCTCCATCAAAACCCTTAATTTAAAACTGTAGCGCTTCACACTGTTGCTTTATTTTAAAATTGGCAATAAAAATTCCCCTTTTCCAGCACATCTAAACATGGCACACAAAAATTCAATAAAATAGCAAACGCTTTTGTCCAATTGTCCAATATTTTTATTCAAGAGTAACAGGTTTCCTTTTTTCGTTTTTGTATGTATATAAAATTTAGAAATATACAATATAAATATAACAAAAATAAAATATAGAAATATATATATATATATATATATATATATATATATATATATACATAAGTCACAGGTCTTGTATAAAATATGAAGATATTAAAGTAACAATGGCTTCGACCGAACCTTTCCATATAGGCGGTTTTAGCGTCTCACAATCCCTGATGTACCAACAATTGAGGTACTAGCTACCTGTGTTGAATATTTAACTATTTCCAACCTTAAGCGTAGAGTTAACAGTATGATATATCATCCTACGTTCAAGTTTCAAGAATATTCAAGTAGTGTAGTTATAATATGTGGTAGGTTTACGTAATATATAATGAGTCTTGTCTCTTTATTATTACCGTCATTTGATACTAATTATATACATATATTTTTTATTCTATTCATAATCATAAAATTATTAAAGTTGATTTATAAGAGTCATTTTGTCTGATAAATTGTAAAAGGGTTCTTTTAACAGGAACATATTCGTACTTTTTAAAGTAAAAGTAATGGGTAAGTTTAATGAACTTATTGTTATAAAGTTATTTTATATTCAACCCATGTCTTCTTTTTGTTATCGTCTACAAGAAATAAGTACCGATAAAGCCACACGAACAATTGATTATTATTTATGAATGTTTTTTTCATATTACGTCTACGGCGGTTTCATCCTCGATATATGAAAAAATACATTTAATCTTCACGACTACAGCTCATTTCAAAAGTAAAATATTGTTATGTCGAAATAATACATACATGAAACATACATATATATATTTAATTCCTTTTATATTGCATACTCACGTCATAAGATAACGCCGTATTAAAAATATATGACCCCAGCGTTATTAGCTGATATGATTGACGTATGACCCGGTTAGGTCAATATTTTATTTTTATTTTTACCAGAAGTCGATGGAGGTAGTATTTATATATAAAAAAAATGAATTAATAAGTAAACTAACTAACTAAACTTAACTAACAGTTCCTATTAAATTTATCAAGGGTTGAAGATTTAAAAAAATGTTTTATTGCAGCTATAGATTTTATGTTTGAAGACAATTCGAAAATGCCTAAACTTTATTTCTGAAGGTTTATTGCGACACGTTCTAAGAGCGAGTCAATGGAGAGTGAAGATTATACCGAGTAGCATTCCAAAGCTCTAATGGAATTCCCATCCTCAATACCTGAGATCCTTATACTTCAATACCGTAGGCTTTCCTTCGTATATCAGAACCAATGTTCTATCAGAGTACATTTAAGACAATAACACCCAACTGGGACAAGACTTCTCGTATACTGTAACTTTGCTGCAAATTAGTTTGTATGTTACAAATAAATAAATACAAATTTTATAATTATATTGTATATTTAGTTTTTCTATTATCATATTCAGGTTTTGTTAAGATATTTTATTCAAATCTTTCATATTCTAAACCGGTACAACGGTACAACGGTACGAATTTACAAAAATATATTTTTAGTTGAAAAAAAATAGTGACTAACTTGGTGATGATGTAACTATGAGTGAGCAACTGTGAAGTTACGTGGCCTTACAATATTTGTACTGTTACATGTCATTATATCGTTTAACTTATTTATAAACAGTAAAACTATGTAAAATCCCGATGGAAATCCGAAAATCACTTAAAAATATAGACTTTAAAACAAAATAGATTTTATTCTAGACAAGTTGTTTGCTAAAATAAAATAACTCAAAACATACACTAATGTTTATGCTGTACTTAGTAATTTAAGTAAGTTAAGACACACAAACACAACTATGTAGGCATTTCTTAGAAAGTTGGTATACATTGTTTACAGCCAACTTGGCGAACTAAGTTCTCACTCTAATTTAATATACTGTGGTTCAACCAATCTTGAACTTTCTGGTTTAGTTGTTTTCCTTTGGTTATAGTTATAAATATTGAAGTTTGTATGCTTGTAAGTTCAAATAAATCAAATTAAGTTATTAACTAACTTAATTCCTCACACAAATCTAGTAATTTAATAGAATTTTTAAGTTATACTTTAAAAAACTTTGATCTTTTTAGACCTGATCTCTTTCATTTGGTAACGTTCAAAAATAAAAAAAAATAATAAAATGGGTGCCCGTTGGATATAACCATATTTTTTATAAGTTTTAGTGTAGTGAAAATGTTTTATTCAAAGGTATATAATAACGAAATGCTTCGCCATAACTTTTAAAGGTGATAAAATCGACCGCTAGCGCCAAGCTTGCGCACCTAACATTCCGTCCTGGTAATTCGTTAAGAAATATATCACTTTTATTACTTTAACTCCCACACTACAATGTACAAATTTATATTTTCTAACTTAAAAAATCCTTTATACTCTTATAACATTGTAATTAACTGAATTTGCTTAAATAGCTTAACATTAACTGACCACTAAGCGCAGCTATTCACATCTAGCTATCCTAATAAGAATTTAATTCAATTAATTAATCTATATATCTCCCTCCCTCGATCTATATCTCGATCCCTCATTGATACAAAATAACCGTTAAGTAAATATATATACAAATATGTCTTCAAAATTAAACAAAAATATATACTATATATTATTAGTTGCATTTACTATTTATTATATTATAATTTTATAAGTATTAGTAATAGTATTCTAATTATATATTTGTTTTATTTTTGATCTACACCGCGTTCGCATAAACTATTCCAGTCTCGAAAAGGTCGTCTGTAAAAGATTGCTGTAGCAATAAGACCGCCTTTGCACCCCTTTTGTGTATCTTTCTATTATTTCAGTGCTCTGTATATTTTCCTGTTCTTGTGTGTGCAATAAAGATTATATCTGTCAATGTTATCGTCAATTTTCGGTATCTTCTACGGCAACCATTTTGTCGTAGAGGTTCTTTTAAATCCACATATACTTTCTAGAACAGGATTATCTATTCCTAAAAGATTTTAAACTGATGCATATTTGTACTTTATTATATATATGTTTTTTTTATCCGTATATATTGGTATATTTAGATCTGTTTCTTTAGATTAATTTTATACGTCTACTTAATCTTTTCCTTTATTATTTTTATATACATATAATTTAATTACAACTAGCTAAAAATATAAATTAGAACGTTATAAAAACCATATATAAATGTATTTCATATAAGCGAGCAGAGCCACCGGCGAATAGCTAGTTAAACAAAATCATTGGTTTAGTTAGAAATCGTTTAACTTCTTAACGACTTAATAGATTACGGTAACATTTACACAATATATTTGCTTTATGGTGACAATCGGACCCAGCTGTTCGGTTCCAATAGGTAAGAGTACACTCAGAAATTAATAAATCCTATATTTATGGCCCAAACTCTCTATGCTGTAATTTGGGCTGCGATTAATTATTTCTTAAAATAACATTATTTTCAGTGTATTGAAGAGCTACTGAACGCTACAAGGTATGGCCAATTTACATTATAAAAATAATGTAAATTGAATGAAATAATATTATGAAACCCCATTAGTTTCTTAATTATTGCTTAGTTTATTTAAAAAGATTTCATTTATTTAATTTATTGTTTGGAAAATATTATGCTTTGTATTTGTCAAGTTTTTTGAAAAATAACTGAAAAGTTTTTAAATTTTTTGTATATTGTTTGGGTTTTTTATATTTATGGGTTGGAATTTTATAAGGAAATTAGAACAGCCATTTTTATTCTTTTTTTTTAAGGTTTATCAAATGTTCAGAATACTTTTATATTTATTTTGTATTTTCAGTAGAAATTTCCTCTTTAAAAGTATGAGAGAGTTTTGAAATTTCTTTTGATATTTAAAAAAACTGAACCGTAGCGACCAGCGTAATTTCTAACAATGTAGATTATTTCTTTGTAGAGTCTTAAAATACGTTAGAGGTAAAAACTTTGTGACGCAGCTGTGTTAAAGAAGCGACGTTTTTCAGAAAAATACTTGAAAGTTAGATGTTGTTTCCTTTATTATATTAAGGTTTTGTTTGAAAAATATGCATTTCTCATTCCCTTACGTAGCTTAAAAAGAAACACATTGTCACATTTTAACTCCAACCGCGTCTTTAAAATTGTTCATATTTTGTATTAAATTATTTGTTGTGAAATTTTTCAAACCTAATATAATCTTTAATTTAATTTTGACTATTACTTTTCCTATAAAAAATACCTTACTGGTCATTAAATTTCTTATCGGCTCGTCTCCATGACCTTTCTATATTCAAACTGTACCAGAAGAGTCTGACGTTTTGATATTATTGAAATCAAAACTTTTTTCTAATTTTGCAAATTTTGTTCAAATAAAAAAAAAACTTTTAAAAAAGTTTATAAAGAGTTATAGTAGACAGATAATACTACATTCAAAAGCATCGTTAATCTATATTTATCATATAATAATATAACAACTTCAATATTAAGACAAAACTAATAAATTATTTTTCACATGTGTCCTTTCATTAAATATTTACCGTCAAAATGCTGTACGGGTTATATTTTGAATCAAAAAAAAAAATAATTAAAAAATCTAATAAAATCTGAGCATACATTTTCAAATTATTTTATTTGGTATTAACCAGAATACGCCTTACATAAAGCCTATTTGGTATATAGCGCCATTGAACTGTGAACTAAATAAAGTATTCATACTTATTGGACCATTAATATAGAATATTTATTATTCCGGCTGCAATTAATTTATTAAATTGCTTCTCTTTTTTCTAAGTTGAAGCAAACTTCTTACTTAAGTGATTCTTAATCAAACTTTAGCTTTGTTGTTTTCATTGTGGATTCTCATAAGTCACTTCTGATATTTTCTTTATAACATTTATTTTAGTCTTAACATTTCAGAGCCTTCTATGAAGTTATGATATGATATGATATGATACGATACGATACGATACGATACGATACGATACGATACGATACGATACGATACGATACGATATGATATGATAATCTTTACATAAATTGTAGTCCAAACAATACCGAGAACGGTTACAATTATATTTTGGTCTCAAAGAATTTCCTAGAACAATTTTGGAATATTATTTTCTATATTACTATATGTAAATATAACTCTCTTTTCTAGAAATTTTGTTCATAAATGTTTATATTATATGTCTGTTATAAAATCTAATAAAAACACAACTATATTAAAATTGTCAAAGGGATGAGATATTTCATAAGGGAATTAATTTTAACAACTACTAATTTATTTAACTAGAGCGTATACATTGTCATAAATATATAGAGATAATTGGTCTTATAGATATATATGTATATATAAAATACTTTTGTAATCCTTGACACATATTTTTTATAACATTCGTAGCATCAAAATAAAATTGCATCCTCAATTTGTATGCACTTTATTGATTTAAATTAACATTATTTTACAAAGATGCCTATATTAAGGTTATTAATATATTATATATATATATATATATATATATATATATATTCGTTTCTCAATATCAAAATATATTTCAAATTGTTTTTAAATTACAAAATGGATATTGCCTATTATATATATTATATACTACATATATTACCAAGTAGCAGAATTATTAACAAGTCGACGACTCAGTTCTGAGTACCTCATGTCGTATAACAGCCGCCCCTTATAACACACATTATATAACACGGCTTATATATACATTATATAACAAGGCAGTATAATCCTTAATTATTTCTCATACGAGTTTAGTATAACAATGCGAATATATGGACTATAATATGCTATGGTAATGAGGCTGATTCCGTGTATTGTATTATAAAAACAATTAATCTTTCAAAGACTTGCAAGAGGAAGTTTTATAGACTTAATGTCAGCGTTTTTACAACAAATAAAATATATTATAGCGTTTTTTGAATAACTACGTCAATATGCGTAGGTCAATGACCGAGTTTTTGTGTATAGATTAGCTAGATTAGTTGCCAATAAGTATGACTTAGATTAAAACAATAGTAGAAGTTTATTTGTTTTCTCGCAAATATATTATAAAAGAAGATTATGTACTGTTTATAAAACACTATCGTCATTGATATATTAATTAATGATGTATTTATTTTTTAGTTTAAAACAACGTCAATATTTGGCGGAACATTTGCAAGGTCATTTTTAAGTCATGACTAAGACGGCGTTAATAATTATATTTTCCAAACCGGAACCTCAAAATGACGGATTATAATATTTTGGGTGCTAACAGTATCATTAGGCATCTATAACCTGTCAAAGAAAACGTCATCGTCAATAGCAACTTCTCTTTCACGCTTAATTTTAGACTCATGGCTACATCGTGATATTGGCACGACGTGGGGTGTCAATGATACTTCATTTTGGGTAAACGCCAGCTATGAATAATGGATAAATCTGTGAAGGTCCGCCTGAATTGTATTAAGGAAAATAATAGACATTTCATATTGAAGAGCACTTTAGACTGGTTTATTTAGGTAATGGTGTGAGGAGCTTTATATGATAATGCAAAAGCGCATAAAAAGTAATTAATGTTTAAAGGTTGGCACCCTGGAGTGTCTAAAATCTAAATGATGGCTGAAAAATATATTAACAGCAACGTCCGAAAGTCATTAACAGTTAATAACTATAAGGTTCAGTGAATACATTAATGAACAAATCTCAATGAACTCATTTATATATCAAATTTTATTTGATTTGCTTATTACATTTTTAAAACTAATTAATTTTCAGTTAAAACTGAACAAATTATATATAACATGAATGCACTGTAATATTGAGCAACAAGTCAAAATTTTAATTAAAATAATTTTATTTTAAACTACCCCACATTAGTGTGAATACGACTCCTTAAATAGCACCTACACATAAAATATAAAGCGTACAACGTACATATATATTTTATATTTAAACGCCATAGTAGTTTTAGAGACTAATGAATCTCAAATCTTCGTGTACACTAAATAATTCTTAACGATACACACACTAATGGCCGACGGTCAACTAAATCCACATTAGCGATCCGGTAATAGAAGTAGTTATTCATAAATCTCATAAAATATGACATAAGCTATAACAATCTTTGCCATTAAGCCCTACAAAATATCCTCCGCCCAGTCATACATAAAATAAATTAGATTAACATAAAATATTATACTAAATATTTGTAATGGATAAATTTAATTCAGAAATAAGTAAAGTTTTAATGTTTTTATACCCACATAGTTAATACTAAAGATATAGTAATCTACACAAAATATATTTTTAATTCCAAGGAAACCACACAACTCCATCCTAGTAAAAGCTATGCTATAAGTGTATTGAATAACGACACGATAGCGTAATTGTAAGAGCGCCGGGAACAGCGCGCCATTGATCGCAGGTTCAAGTCCATGTCTCATGATGATAATTTTTTTTTTCAATAAAAATATATGTTCTAAATTATAACATCATAAATAGAATATGTGAAAATGTTTTAAATTTTTAGAACTGTTTAGATGACAATGACTGTTAATAGATTTTTTTTTAAATTATTATATAGCGTTCTGTGTAACATTCGGTCTATAATACAAGTAAAGTATAACAATATCTAAATAAATGTGTGTAATGTTATAAAAAACATAAGTATTATAAAGATTATAAAAGATAAGTTATTATGAACAATAAAGACAAAAACAGAGAACTCCATTTTTTTTAAGTTAGTTAAATAAGCGAGCAACCATTTTATTAAAATTATATGTTACCGAGAAATACTTCTTGAAATATTCTCTTTGAATGTATTCATCAAACAAATTGTTATATAAAATCCAAATTACAATCGTATTCTATGTAAATTCTTAAATCCAAATTTCAATCTAAACTCATACAATACTTCGCCAGACGATACATATTTAATAAAAAGTCCAATTCAAAGGAAAAGCTATCTAGCTACTACAAAGAAAAGTACGTCAGAATGATTTTGCGGGTAACATATTGTAAAACTTTATTCATTAACTAGCTGCTGCCGGCGGCTTCGGACGAATAGTACGGTATTAAATTTGTCAATATATATATATACAGCTAAATATATAATAAATATATATATACAGCTTATCATTTGCGCAATCACAGTTTTAATTTATACACATAATATAATTAACATTTAACCAAAATTGATTTAAATGTTGATTTTATTTCATAAGTCAAGTTATCAACGCATCTGGGTGTGACAGACAGACAGTGGCTTAGTGTTATAATGTGTGTCCTATTTTTAAGTAGCGGTTAATTTATTTCTGGAAAATATCAAAATGACATTAACATAAATGATGGTAATTCGTTCTAAATAAATTATTAAAGAAAACTGAAGTCCATTAAATTTTGTCTAAAATTACTATTTGTGCATAAATTTGAATTAAAATAATTTTATAAAATCAAAATTTAAAAAAAAGGATCAAAATTGAAAATGTACGAGCTAAGCGTCCCAGCATTATTATAACCTTTATAATTTTGATCGTTAAAACTAGAAACAGATAATTTGACTATAACAAATAATTTTACTATATTAGATAATTTAACCTTAGCGAAAAAAATAAATCACTTTATTACATTTCTCTCGTATTCCAATCATTTATTAAAAACATTGCAAAGGTAAAATAATATTGTAGATAAAAACTCTTGTATATTGCATTTAAAATATTTTTAACGGAATAAATTCATTGACCTCTTTATAACATATTTCTTTGTGACGTTTTATACATAGATAATTCTTTGTAAAATTGATAAATAATTCTGAAATATCAGTCACTTGTCTACCTGTTATCATCATTAATCTTGATGATATTTCAAAGAATAATTAATTTAATAAATACCTTTACAAATATTAAAATAGCAAAATATTTTATGTAAATGTATACAGTATTTTAATATAGTCAAGCGTCAAATTAGTTTAAACGTTAAAAAAATACCCAAATCTTTAAGACATACTTGGAAATTGCTTATTTTCTCATTACTCTGAGATAATACACAATACTTGCTTAAAATTTCAAATATTTAGATACGCTTTCTAAATACAGGAGACGATAACGCCGTTAAACTTAGCCACATTTAGTAATAAATAAGGCGTATAACACTCACTGTTTAATGAAAGCTCAAGAAATAAAAGCTACCAATAAAAGTTTGCGTAGAGGTTCATTTTAGGATCCACCTAGAATCTGGGGCAAATTTTATCTCTATGGGGTCTTATTAAGGAATGAAAGTTTGTATGGCAGTTTCCAATTAAAAAAAAACATAATACATAAGCTAGTCTTCTTAGTCTTAGTTCTTTCTAAGTAAATGCACTTTTAAAATTATCTTAATTACCTATCAGGCATCCAAAGACATCGTAGGGAAAAGATTCCGTAACATAAAATGGGGGAGCCGCGGGCAAATGACTAGAATAATCGTAAATTTAAAAATTAAAAATTAAAAAATGTAGTACAAATTTAGGTAATAGACTTTGTGAATGATTTTATTTTCCGAGAACGTGGGATGCAGCCATTTATATTGATTAGATTTATCTAACGAAAATAAAAATCTTACAATACCATAGAAACCTGTCTCTTACACTTATTTTATAACCAATTCAAAAATGTATAGAATTTAGCTGCAAAATTAAGAAACATAAATTATTTCGAATCGTTCTCTCTGACTAGAAAATCGTGCCAAAATATATAAAATTATTAGCACACAACGAAATAGAAAATAGAATATGTTAATTTCAAACACAAAATCTTCTAAATGTTATTACTCGTGTTTATCATTAGCTCTTAACACATTGTAATGTATAATATTAACAAATATATATACAAATTTATTTCATACACGTTACTTGCGATGACGTTTGAAACACATAATTAAGACAAACGACGGTGTAATTACCGACACAATTGTTTTTGATTGGTATTAGTTGTACTTGTGTTTGCGAGTATATTAAATACTTTATTTAGTCTGTCTTTCTATCTTTAGTCTATTGGACAAACATAAACTAGCAAACAAAATATTTAAAATGTTATTGCTTAAAATTGTTATTTCAATAACAATATAAATATAGCAAAATTAAATGTTGCTAGTATATTAAATACTTTATTTATTCTGTCTTTAGTCTATTGAACAAACACAAACTAGCATACACAATATTTTGAAATGTTATTGCTTAAAATTGTTATTTCAATAACAATATAAAGATAGCAAAAATAAAATGTTGCTAGTATATTAAATACTATTATTTAGTCTGTCTTTAGTTTATTGAACAAACACAAACTAGCATACAAAATATTTTAAAATGTTATTGCTTAAAATTGTTATTTCAATAACAATATAAAGATAGCAAAGTTGAATGTAGATATGGTTTTAACTCATTACACGATTGTTGCTATGCTTTATTTATTTGAAATTATTTTTTACTACTATCGTTAACTAGCCTCGTTAGCAATGAGTTCAAACTAATGAGTTTACATGTGATAACTTTAAAGTTATTAGCTGTTATCTTAAGTATAGAATATTCTGTTCGTATTTATAATCAACTCACACGTTTGATATCGCATCTATTAACCGTGTTAACACTAACCATAAGCTAGGTAAGCTTACAGATATTAATATTTTTAATCTCACTTGTGAAGTACCAATATTTAATCTATAGTAATATATTAAGCTAAAGAGTTTAAGCCCACTAACTTGATAAACTCTATGCCGGGTTTGAAAAAGTATTTTTTGGATTGAAAAGTTAATTTACTTAGAAAGACTAGCTTATGTGTTATAACATATATTATTTAATATATTTTAACATTACACTACTTCCGTTACAACGAGTGATGCCAGTAACTCTGGAGTTTCGAACAAATTTCGAATCCCATCAGTAGTCCTCAGCGGCCAATCACAAATGTGTATATAATCTTTGAATTTGATGAGAGATGTGATTTAATGGAATGATAAAATCAGCCGGCATCTGTGAGTCAGCTAAACTTATGTATTATTCTATTCAGATTCATTTTCACTCGGCTGACAGATTAAGCCTCTGGTAGGTTATATAAATTCTTTTTAAGAAAAAAAATTCATAAATTTGGGTATAATAAATTTAGATTTTTTAGAATAAATACTTTCAGTGCCATTTTATATTTTAATGACGATGAATGAAAAGAAATGAATGGTTGTAGCTTACTAATGCAGTAAATATACGACATATTTCAGCATTTACATAAAGTATTGATTACAATTATTTTTTTAAATGGACGCAGTAAAAATTTTTTCCCCGTCTATAATAATGTGGTCTATGTTTTATTTTACGTTTGAAGAGATTAGGGTATTTAGAATAGAAAGGAACAAAGATACAATCTTACAAAGACATGAAATTCATTTTAATTTAACAATACACCCAGAAATTACGAATTCCGTGAGAAAATGTCATTTGTTGAACCTATAATTCAGTTTGTAATTTGGCAGCCATCTTGCCTCAAATAGCATAGCGTGTTATTACCACCGTTGCCACTAATAACGGCCACTTGGGTGGCATTTCAAGACACTTAATTTGTTGATATAAACTGTATGTCCATGTTAAACTTTATTGTTGTTGATACCAACTTATAAATATGTATGTTTTTTATAAATTAGTAATATTGAAAACATTCTTAGTATATAAAAGCATAAAAACAACTCAAACTCAAAAATATTTCCTAACAATCGAGAACAGTTATTCGATTATACAAATGTCGTTAACTCTGCTGTAACAATGACGCTACGTCAGTGATAGCGAAATATTTGACACGTTTATCTTTCACTTATAACGTTATTTGTCTGACGCAAAAAGAGTTATTATGCGTCTAACATGTACGTGTTCCTGTCTATGACCTAGTAACTTCTAATTCTTTTGATTGAATTTTCTTTTATTTGTTAGGTTGATAAAATGTAAAAATACCAGCTAAGAATCAAAACAAACTGTTAAGCTGGTTGAAGGTCATCAATTCTTTTCTAATAAAAGAGCTATAGACTATGGCTATGGTTAGGTATTCTACTTTGTTTTCACACACGCATAAAAAATATAGATTTTACATCGGTTACTGCCCCTTTTATATACGCACAGTCATGGTCCATCAATCATGTCTGCCGCCCTAGTCCGTTGATGGATTTAACCTGAATATTATCACGACTGACACCCTGGCTAGGTTAAGAAATTGTAAAATACCCACCTTAATATTAAAAAGATAAAGTTCATTTTCGAACATCCTGAATACTCTTTCTTATATGATTACATATTAATATTTACGATATTAGTGCATTATGATATTTGGGATCTAACCTAAGATGGATTACTTGATAAATAAGATTTTTACACTGTGGTTATTACTTTAATATGGCACAAAAATGAATAATTGAAGTGCCGAAATGAAAATCTAATATAAGGTACATAACTATTTTTCTGCTCATTATATGAATATAGTATTTACTATTTTTCATACACTTGTTAATAATAATTTTTGAAGCCCGCCTCTAAAATTTTTAATACTGTGCTAAACGTAGAGACGTTTCACGTGAAAGTAAGTATTGACATCATCCCTGAACATCTGAAATAGTGAAAACATTAAATTTATTATCACACTTGAGGAATGTGGAGAGATGCTTGAGGCTGTGATAAATTAAGAGGAAGGGAAAAAAAAGGGGTTTGGTTTTTCAGCTTTCTAATTCAGAGTACCTACTTTCTATCTACGTACCTATGACAGAAACTTTACGACAATGTTCTTTTAGAAAGCGTCACTGCTCCAGCAGAGCCAGATGGTAAACCAGCTTCAGTCAAAGAACCACAACTTTTATATCTCCTGTATATAAATATATATAATAGTATGCGTAATTTAACAATGTGTTAAGTATAAAGGAATAAGAAAAACTAATGTTATAACAGCAGCTGAATTATACTCAAAGGTACACTAAATTAACGAGGTTACTCATATTAATTACTTTTAAATAACTGTCATATTATATTTAAACAGAACACAATTGAAAAAGGGAAAATTATAAAATAAAGGAGAAATTATATCACTGAAATATTACAGAATTCAGAAATCCTCAATTCGTAATTATTTAAAAGTAGGTAGCCATTAAGACCCTTTGTTCCGTTTAATTAAAGTAAGGGCGTAATACAGCAATTTTAATTTTCATAAGGTACTTTAATTAGAGGAAGATAATTCCTACACCTTTAGTTATTAAGAGGGAGTTATATGAAATAAATGTGACTTTTATTAACTTGGAAGTAGTAAAATCTGATCCTAATTTAAAATGTATATTAAGAGGAATCCGGATAGCCCATTAATATTTATGAATATGCTGTTTTGACCGCACGTTGAAAATGTTACTGAAGAAATTGAGAATTATTTTCCGACCAACGAATGCTGCCATAAAACCGGGTAGTATTTCTTATATTACTCGTACAGATTTCCCAAAAGTAAGGCAATATATCTGCTTACGCAGTACTTAGGTATAAAACGCAAGAGTCATAACAAACGCCATCTGAACATATCATATCTAGAAAGGTTAAACTTATAAATTTTATTGCTTTTTGGAGAAGGAGTATTTCTCATAAAAATATAAGTGATATGTTCTTTGTATTGTTGGGTAACGTAAAAGATACACTATTTTCACTAAATCTTTCAAATGGTATCAAGTTATGCACGAAGTATTGGTAATTTTTTGATGAGTCTACAAGATATATTTTTTTATACATTTGTATTGGTGTCTTGTATCTATCAGATATTAAAGGGAATCTTTAAACAACAGCTTACAAATTTAAGTGTCTATAAAGTATTCAGTCTTCTTGTTTTATGAAAGCTTCATGTTTTGTTCCATATTATAATATATAAGAACTCCTCGCCTTTAAAAAAAACATATAAGCGACAACTTTGGACTAAACATCTGGAGGCACAACTTCAAACGGAACTCGTGGAACTTGATCCACTTCAAAAATTCTTTGTAAAGTCTTACTACGAAGACTCTGTTCGGTGTTATGTTTTACACATTTTTTGTAAGTAAATACCACATTTTCCGTTCAGTAAGCAAGTGCCTTCATTAAATTATATTTTTCTTTACAAAATATTGAATGTCTCGTACAATGTCTTGTAGTATATTTACTCGAATAAATTTTCCAAAAGCCAAATCCTTTGTTTTTTGATATCCCATATAATTTATATGAGTTTTTTCGTGATTGTAAATTTACTGTCACCACTTACGTGGTAGATACCGTGAGAGCCTTGCTTGTCTTGGTATCTCCCTGCAACTTCCATAACGCCTTTTACTATAAGATCATGCAAAATACGTTAACAATGACCAATGAGCATTTTATTAACAAAATCAAATCGAGCCTGCACATTCCTTTTGGAACAACGGTTAATATGAAATAATAAACACAGATCCGATAGAAGCACATTTTTTTAAAGAAAAACTTACCTAATAATTTGATAAACGAGATGAAAGGGTAAACAACTCTTCCATCTCATTTATCGCTCAATTTTAGGAAACCAAGTTTAATTTATGCGGCTAAAAATTTCGTTAGACAGAAATGGTTTGCCGGATATCCGGTTGAATTTGTGGTGAACGGGTAAATGGGGGTTACATACCGTTTATTCTGTAATACTAGCTTTAACCCTCTCTTGTCGAAATTTACCGCTTTTATTATGTGATAATTTTATAAATACCAGTTTCTTTTTGATAATTATAATATAATACAAAATTAACGGAAGTTAATGTTATGCAACAAAAAGTGACTAAAACTTATTAATTTACTTTAAAACTTCTTTAATAAATATATTTTTTTATATAAAATAAAATAATATATATATATATTTATTTGATCAAATCACGTGTTTAACAATTAAAGTAGTTTCCGGTAGTGGATGTGTGTAAATATTAAATCATGATTTACGAGAAATAGCTGTTTAAAAAGCTTTGTGTAAAAGTTAAGAGTAAATACTGAAACAATGGCTTACTTCACCCAATTTAATGTAAGGTTTTATTTGTATTTACATGTATATTAAATTACTTACACAATAATTATAATGTCGATCTAGGTTTCAAAATACAAATATTTAAATGTAAAAAGACACACACACTTTTTAAAGTTCCTGGTCATGTTTTCTACTTTCTTAATTATACAATATTTATCGCATCGCTTTTCAAAGCTTTCAAATTTACTTTCAATTTCTTGCAAACCTAAATTTGTATTTAATAATGTATATTATAGTAAAATGTATCTTAATTTAAAAATATATAATGTTTTAAACTCTCAAATGTTAAGTTAAATATAGTGCTAGTTTGTTTGTAAATTTATTCATAAAATCATTTCCAAATTTGTATACGTCCACGGGCGATGGTAACACATGCACCAGGTAGACTCTATCATTTGCCGCCCAATATCTGAAAGAAAACCAATGGTTAAAGGAGGAGAGAATATGTCAGTTATATAATGAAGTAAGATGTTTAATTTTGCTTATCTGAAACCAAAATATCATGAATTTTCCCCTGTCATTAAGATGGTTGGTGGACGGTTTGCGTTATTTTTGTTAAAAATCATTAATTTGTTATCATATATTAATTATTCCGGGTACATTAGTTTACGTTTACTAGATCACCAAATTACACATGGGTGATGATTTTTATTTATTTTATTTATTTCAGAAGGGTCTATGCTAAGTAAGTATTGATAATCCTTCATATGAATAGGAAAGTTTCATTAAATCCTGTCTATGGGTATAATAACTAAGTTTCAAGTCATATACCTATGAAAATGAATATAAGGAGTCATAATTCAAGAACTAACAAGCACCAAGCAAAAGGTCAACTGTTATGTCAAACCCTTGAGACTCAAATAACATCGCCCCGGTCTCATAAAATTTAGGGGAATACGAAACTTTGAGACACTGACATGCAAATTTAAAGGTTATTGGCGTGGTTTTTGGTTACTAATAAATATGTTTTTATCATCTCTTGATGTACAATCACTAAAGAAGTAATTTTATTTATATCTTAAATGATATTTGAATTATTCTAATATTACTATTTTATATTATTCATTATTGAAAATAAAACTTTCCTCTTTAGTGGAATTTTACAAATATAATAAATAGGTGTTTTTTTTTTATCAATCTACACGTAATTATAAAACATTAGTTAATAATTTAATGGTAATTAATAAAGCTAGTATCTACATAATGTTATTTATATGATTTATGGCTATATGTTATATTTTCAACGTGTCGCAGCTAAAATTTTAACATCCTATCACCACTGGTAAAAGCTTAAAATTATTTATATTTTTAACATTTTCTCGAAATAACAACAAAGCTGTTTGTTTTCGTTATAAATGTTATTATAAATCGTTTCTCTTTTATTCACAAATTATTTTCCTTAAAAAAAATGTTGCCCCGATGATATATTATTGTAACCTTTATTCTGACACGTGGGAAGTCTAATACAAAATATCTGTATCGTTAGTAAGGTAATATATACACCCTTATTATTCCTGTGAGTTTGATAATTCTAACATAAGACAAATACATTGATAAGATAGAAAGAGATGATTTATGATATTGTGATAAATTAATATTGGTCTCATAACTACATACTTTTTTATTCCACTTACAAAACATACATTAATTTATTGTGGTATAAATTTACTGTAGTCTTGGGTTACGAAATAATTAAATTGTTAGCCAATATTATAGATACCTACTTCATTTAAAATATAAAATTATTATCTTTACGTGGAAATAATGAATATATAAGAGACATAAAAATGCGTATCTAAACCTCGTAATATAAGAGGGTTTTGGGCGTTTACGCTATTTATAGCGTAAATGTTAATTCAAGGTAAATGGTATATAATTACAATAAAAAAGACATCAATTTCAAAACAAATATATATATAGTATATATATGTAGGTTCTTACTATATATCATTGTCTAAATTGATTTTTTGTCCGTCCGTCATTCATTTTACTTGAAATATTAACTCAGAACTCCAATTGAACATTTGTTTAGGTATATAAAGATAGTGGGAAGAATAATTGAAGAGACGAAGCTTCTTAGCATTCCATGGATTCACCGTGCGGGTGCCGGACCCATCGCGTTCTAGGGAGAGGAGTGCAAACAGCTCCTGGGACTTGCGACCCAGGTGTAGGTTTAAGGGGCCCCTTTAAAATACGCATTCACACTCACCTCAACTGGTTGCGCTACTAATTACATATAATAAATCTGTGATTAAATTACGTCCATGTTTGAATAAGATTTCAACAAACAAAATTGTTACTTTACTAATTTGTATTTTTTAATTATTTTCTTAATATGTAATTTTTGGTTACAGATAAAAGAAAAATTTAATCTTTTGTTATGGTAAGTACCGAGACTTATAAAACATTGATTAACGTAGAAAATAATTATATCAGGGATATACAATGATTACAAATAACTTAAAACACATTTTCACGCGAATGACGTTTTATAATAGTAAAACCATTTTTGTTGAATTCTGATATTCTGTGTTTGACAGTTTAAGATCATATCGTTATAAAATAGTGATGTGCTTAAAGCATTTATATAACGATCATACGTTATCGGGCAACTGTCACTTTCGGGTTTATAAATTATAATAAATTACCATATTTTTAATATAAGCACGTATTTATTAAATAAAAAACTATGAATTCATTATACAAGCATACTACGCTATAATAATTCATGTGCTAGAATATGTTTGAAACAATAAAATTGGTATTTACGATTTCAGTTTTTGTTCATTTATTGTTTTTTTTTTATTATATATTTTATATCATTGATATATGATATTTACAGTCAAGCTTGTATTGCATCGGTCGTTTTGTATAACCAATGTGGGCTTCAAAAAGCCATAAAACGTATGTTATATAAAACGATTTCAATCGATTTGAACGTTCCAAAATAATAATCGTTAAAAATAACTGAACACCGCAAATTACGCAAGAGCAGTTCTAAATTTACTCGTGGAAGAATCCATCTGATATGTTATTTATGACCGGAGATATGTACCGTGGTGTATGAAAGACAAATTGGCACTGACGGACGGACATGGGATTATTATTGTATGGTTCTATTTTAGTTGGTTTAGACATGCGTAGTTCACCCTTGGAAGTGAAGGTCGAATTTAGTATTCATTTTACCCTATTACAATTATAAAATTACTTTTGAGATTGTTTGAAAAAACAGTTTGGCTTAAATATTACCATTCATATAATTTCCTTGATCTTAAACGGTTTAATAATTCAGGACTTCTCTATATTTGTTGAAACAAAAATGTCTATATTTGTTGAAATTGTGCTGGCTCCTACATATAATTCCTCTTCATCTCCATTTTCAGTCTATTTTATTTTCTCGTATCCATTTAACCAACTTTTATCGACTTGAACAAATTATAAAATGTATTTTCAATCCAAACAATGAATTTGAATCTTTCATTCTCCTCATGCCTGATAAACACGCGCTCATAATTGGTCGCCAAATGTCTTTGCATCTATATATAATTATATAAATAAAGATTAAATCTTATGTTCCCTTATGTGTTAACAATGAAGTAATTAATTATTACATATTAATTAAATTAGATAACATCTTACCACAGTAATTATAATATGTGGCGTAATGGAATACCAAAATATTACATGTTTGATTTTCCTTCGGTTATAACATAATTAATAAATCATATATTTATCCGAAATTTACCGAGAATATGGAGACAGACTTATGTTATGTGAGGGAATGATATTAAATGTACAATATATTTTGCAGCGCTATTTTTCTCATAGAATAAGCACTATTCAGTGGTATTGCGCCCGGCATACGTGTTGATATTCCAGTAGACGTGATAGCCTATTCAACCTTGTAGAGTAAAAATGTTATATTTGATAATGTACTTTACGTAAAATATATAACGTACATTTTATTTCATTGATATTTTTTCAAATATTATAACGGTATCTTCTCTTCTTTGACTTTCTTCAAATATTATTACGGTATTTTTTTGTATATATAGATAATTTCTTTCATGTTACTAGTTTTAAATATAAATGTTTATTTATTTAATAGCTGTACAAAATATGGTTAGTATATTAACATGATGACGTCATCACTAATCTCACACGTCATTAGATCTGATGTCACCATGAGTTTGCTGATGCGTGACACTGATGTTATAGATAAGACTACGAAGTAACGATTTATAAAATGTGTATTTTACGTCCATTCTTAAGTCCACAGATAAGACTATACCAAAGAAATAAATTTTACTTTTTGTAATATTTTTTTTATATACGTCGAAATACAAAAGTTATTTCAGATATAAAAGTTTGGAGAAAAAAAAGTCGATGTCTTTTTTTTGTAGTTAAAAGGTTTAAATAATAATCTCAAAATATGTAAATCTTTCAAACGTTTAGTTAAAACAATGATTAAATATATAATAAACATAAGCAGCCGTAAAGCGACTCAAATCATAATAGAAGGACGTAGTTACGGAAGTTCTACTCAGGTACTACGTGTTAGATTAAATCGAAGTCAGTCTCTGTCTGTTTGTATACTTCAAGCTCCAACTGTACTATTCAACTCAGCTTTATTAAGATACTAAATTATTTCACGGTTTTACTTTTATTGAATCTGAAAATAAATTAAATTACTTAAATATACTACCACTATTAAACTAAATCTTCATGTAACATTTGTAATTGTCGTGTTGATGTTGGATTACTATACATTTGACTGTAGGTAGGCCTTTTGACCGCAGCAAGGCAATCTGGGTGACACGGAATTAAATGTTTACTTTTCGTCATTTGTCACCAGCAATATATTTGCCAGTGCAGTTTAAATAATGCATATTAAGCGTGATTAGAATTCGAAAATTATTTCGAGTGGAGTTTTATTTACGCTGGAGTAACCTCTTGAGGAATTTTGGTCCTAAGAGTCAAAATTATTATAGTTAGTAGCTGACTAACACAGCTCTTTGGCATCTCCTCCTACAAGAGGGGTTATATTTAACCCCTATCTATGAATATTAAATGTATATGAAATTCAAATATAACAGTTTGAAGATTTTCGGATATGAATTATGAATATACATTTAATAATTTTTTGAAATTTCACAAGGAATACATGAATTTCTGTGGAAATAGGGATGGGTTGGGTATTTTGGTATAAAACTGTATGAATATACAATAACGGTTATAACGACACGTCCTCGTACGGCTTTGTATTACCTCTTACTATTTTATTGGCTTTTAATACACGATTTGATCGCATTTCAAGTTATGTTTGATGAAAACAAACTCTCACAATTTTTTGGATGATGTTTACTATCTAGAGTTAAATTATAAAGAATGCTTGGAAAAGTAAAATGTTTACTTTTCTTATGTTCTTTATATAATTTTCGTAATACTTGTATTAAAAATTAGAAATTGGAATGTTTATTAAAGAATGTATAATTACTATTAAATTATAAAAGAATGTATAAATACATTTCTATCAGTGCATTTGTAAAACTCATTCAATATTTCCAACACATGTTCCAAGGTATTTCTGTGATGCAAAGTACTTTGTGTAATGAAAAGTTTTTCTACCGCGCCTCGTATCCATCACTTATTACGTGATAAGAGATGGAGATGGCTTACGACCATTCAATAATAATCTTTAAAATTTATGAAGTTTTTTACCAATTGTAGAATAATTATATACAGGATTTATAAACGTGTATCTCCTATACATATATAAAGGCCAACTTGTTAGCAGTAGATTGTTTTACTTTTAGATTTTTTTTTGGTCAAGTTTTTAATCAGCACGCATTATTTATAATAATACAGAAATTTTACACCTTTTCTATCTCACTCACTCACTTTTACATCTCACTAAGTATCCTGTCTCAGTTAGGTAAAGTCAAAGTCAAGTCTATATAGTATATAGAATAGAACCAACAAAAAAATTCATGATCTTAAATAATTTTTAATTTTAATTTATTACAGTATTGAATATTAAGTATATGTTAGAAGATGTTAAAAACAAACTGAAGCATGCTATTAAAAATACTGGAATAAATAACAACGCCACTATGAGGCTTTCATATTTACCAGTGCATAAAATATTAAAAATATAATTTTTGAAACAAGTCTTTAAATTTTTGACTAAGAGATAAGAAAAATGCTAATGAAAGAAATTCTAAGCTTACATTACAATTATTTATATTCAGAGTGTTTAAAAAATGAACACAAGTCAGTTCAAACAGATTAAGGATAGGATATAGTCCAAATAAAAGGAAAGAAATTATATAACTCCATCCCTCTATACGAAATTGAGATGTATAACTTCAAAAGAAAACTCAATTTACACTTCAGATTTCAAGTAACTCGAAACTGGGTTCAAATAAGAATGAATTATTAATGCTGTATATAAATGTAGAGCATTTTGGATGTATGGAATGGAAATTGGAAATATTATAACAGAATTTCATTAAAACTTACAATATATTTTTGAACTCTAACTAATATATATTTTTTAAAGTAACAGAAGTTTAATATTCATGTCAGAAGAAAATGTATATATTACGTGCACTATTTATATTATCATATATTGTCTTCAAGTATACTCATTAATTTAAACAGACAATATTCAGTGAAAAGCCAACGACAGGACCTAACTTTGCTTTTTGGAATATTAAACCGCTTTATTTAATTTCCCCCATTATCGCTTCCGTAACTTTCATAATAGTATTATTCAAGGAACGTTAAGTTTACTTCATAATAAACTAGAGGTTTCCTGCTGTTTATTTTTTTTAAATATGAAATGCTTTTTGTTGAATCTACACTTTTTTAAATAATTACATAACAAAATAGTTTAGGTATTATTATCTAACCTATATCTACGTAAGGTCAATACATTTAAATACAATATAACACCAAATAATTCAAAGAAAACCTGTTAGGTTAAGGTCACAATATTCCCTCCAAAACTTATAAGTAAAGATGAAGTGGCCCAGTCTGTGCAATCTGTCTCAGTAATAAATCTTTATTCCTTCCTTTCTCCATTTCTAGCTCCATTAAAATTTCTCTCAATGTTTATATACTTTACTAAAATAGACAAAATATACCGTATATCTACAGAATATATTAAACTAAGAAAAGTAGAGGCATTGAGAATAAATTTTAATAAATTATGTAAAATAAGTTGGTTCATCGACGTATTGGATCAAGGAAAGAAACTCTTCAATGGTGAAATATTTACATTAAAAAAATATGTAGGATATTTGATAGGATATTTTTCAAAAAAATTCAGGAAAGGGCCGTTAAAGAGCAATCAGGAATCTATTCTTCATTTGTCAAAGCAAAATGAAAGTTTTTATTTCCGTACGTTATTTACGTAACTTGATATCAGACTCGTAGTTGTCATTTTAGTATTTTTTTTTAATTTAATTTAATTACTTAAAAAATATACCAATAATCTGTCATAGCATAGGTATTGATTTGCCCTTACAACTCCAATGGCAATTTTCCATCTAATTTCTATTAAATAGTTAATATAATTCGTAAAACGTTACCCATAGCATTTTTAAATATTACCTCAACCTAAAAAACGGAAAGGTACGTATTTTTTGATTTACTACTATAATATCCTCATTAGAAAGTGCTACTTATTTAATGCTATGATATAAAATAGAATACTTATCATTGGTTATCATAACTGTAGATTACAGAACATGGAAATTACATTAACGACAATAGAAAACAATACAATGTTTCTGACTATTCGTTCGTTTTATCGTATTCAAAAATGGCATCATAACACACTTAACTCTTAGTAACGAAATGAAATAAATATGTTATTTTTTAATATTAAATATTAAAAAATAACTTCTATTATATAGCTTCAAAGTAAATACAATAAAACCGTCATCTGGTGATTTGCCTAAGATGAATCATCGTTAAATAAGCGAAGAGTAAATAGGCTGTTCCTAAATTGATGCGCCTTACCACCTACGACTACTTTTCTACTTACCATAAGGTGGAATATAGTCAAGCATCACCTAAGTTATATGTAAAAAAAAAAAAGGATAGCCTCCTTAATAACATAAAACGCAATAAACATAAATAATAATAATAAAAATTCCGTTCCAATGAAAATAATCTTATCTTGAGTATTAGTACATGTAAACGTGAAAAGGTTTCTCAAGAACGGGTCTGAATGTGACGCACGTAATTCAAGTACTAAATAGCTCAAGCAAATTAAACTGAACAAGTTTAAGAGTCTCGGAAACTGTCATAAGCGTTTACGTAAACTGGAGTTGTTAAAATTAATTACGTTAACTTAATTCTGAATTCTACAGCTACGAAGGCCATATGACAGTTAAAGAAATAAATCAAAATTAAGGAAGGGTCATAATGAAAGACGAAACAATATTTTTAAATCAATTTAATTTAACAATAAAATCTTATTACTAATATTCACGAGAATTGATTAAAATCCATTTATATTTGTAACTAGTCCATTATTAAATTTGTATGAAAATACTTCTATATATACATTTTAATAAATACATTACAACACACTGTCAGGCTTCTTTTAGTGTTTAATTAAAAAAAACAATTAAATTTCATTCAGTTAGACAGTCTTCACTGTTCAGCCGATTGTTATCAAAATTACATAGACATGGGAAGGGATTAAAACACGTAACATTTTCACATTTTCTCATTAATTGTGTTTCATACTAAGAGATACTCCATTTTACTAACCTTTTCGTTACACAATCCATTGCTATAAAAGTGTAAACATAGATTAATGTATGCCAGAGGCTGCTAGCTATTGACGTTACGACATAACTTTAGGCTATTTTTTTGTTCATTTTTTTTAAAATATTCAGTTCAATTTCATTCAGTTCGACAGTTCAGTTGTGTACACCGCTCAGCCGTTCATTATGAAAATTACATAAGTAAGGAACTGTATTTAAGTAAACATTATATTTTCTCATTTGCTCATTTATCGTATTTCATACTAAATAGAACATTTTACAAACTCTATCATCAAACAATTCATTGCTACAAAAGTGTAAACATAGACCAATGTATGCCAGAGGCTGCTAGCTATTGACGTTACGACATACCTTTAGGCTATTTTTTGTTCAATTTAATTTAATTCAGTTTGACAGTTCAGTTGTCTACACCGTTCAGTCAATTGCTATAAATATTACATAGGTAAGGAACTGTATTTAAGTACACATCATATTATCCCATTTTCTCATTCATTGTGTCTTATAATATAAATAATAATCAATTTTATGTACCTTGTCATAACACAATTCATCGCTATAAAAGTGTAAACATAGACCAATGTCTACAGGGTGCTACTATTGAACATTATATTAGTTTACTGAAGCAAAACATAAAAATTCTGCTCCCTGCGGCGTATTTTATTTTAGCGTAGTCATCACAATTGTAACGGTGGGGTCGTTTAATTTGCAACAGTCCATACAGTGGTATAATAAAAGAGACGGTCGATATTGGGCACAACATGGGCTTAAACGAGTCCTTGGTTTCAAGCAAGTCATTGGGTATTTTGTGATGATCTAGTGAGCACATTACGCTGTGAAATTGCGTGGAACTTGTTAACTGATTCAGAACATGTTTTAAAATGTTTTGGAAATAAATTCTACTGGATATCAAAAAGTATCGTTTTGTTTTTTTTTTTTGGCAGTTTTTAAAAAAGTAATAGCATTTTTCAAAACTGTAACAAGAACGCGCCTAGAAGACAGCCATTATAAATATATTTTTAAAGAGATCTCTGAAGTAAAAGCATTTTCTTTTGTACGAGGATCTCGAAGGTACTGATAATAGGTATTTTTTACAAGAAAATGTATTTCTTATAGATTTTTTTCCTTCAAAAACAGGAAAACGTATTTTTCAGTTACTTTTGGATTTGACAAGAAACTTAGACGAGCTTGTATAATACGATAGAGCTAACAAAAAAATTTACAGCAGTCTGTTTCTTGCAAGATAACTAAAATAGAAATAATATGAGAGTATTGACAAGCTCTGATTAGATATCAAGCCTTCGTCAACCAATTTAAAAAATTAACCAGACATGAAATTTCAAATTAAGAACTTGTTATATTGTTTACTTCGAATAACAAAACCCGAAATTGAAATAAAATTTAATAAAACTCAATACAAAGCAATAGATTAGTTGTGATTCACAATATTGTTTCAACACAATATAAATTATACAGACAATAACCAAGCCCGGTACTTTGAGCAATTTCTATTATTATCACTCATTTGTTTATTATCAGTAATGACGGCTCAGTAAATATTGAGCATTTTGATACTTTATTACACTTCTGCTAAGTGGATAATGAAACTAAGGAATAATTGTATTGTTTTTGTTTCCTTAGTTATTGAATTCTGAAGGTGAGATTATTATTATATAAAATGAGATTGCTATAAATAAGGTAAGAAACATTTATAATATATCCATTAAATGGTAAAAAAAAGTCTCTATTATGTCCTCTTTTGCAAAATTCAATTAAGAAATAGTCATTAGAGTCATTATAATATATACATGAATAAGTTAAAAATAAATAAACTAAATCGATATGTACATTTAAGAAAAATACTACAAAATTGTATTACTCTCTAGGCTCGTGCTATTATAGGGTCTCTGCTCACCTAAAAATAACACGAGTTGTTTGGCCAGCCGGAGGTCAAACGACGCTGGTCCATTACGCCCCTCCGAACCAAGTCAGATACAAACTGCCAATTCACTTACAATTTAGGGTTGTCAGCTGTCACATTCAAAGATATTTCAGTCAACACTTACAATTTAAGTTAAGGAAAATGTATAAATCATTAATAATGAAGATTTAATCTAGTAGCATTAATAGAGTCAAAATACTATGTATTCGTATATTATACATGTATCTGCCAATATACTTCGTGTCAATAATATCGGAATGCGCCCGAACTTGAGCTCTTTCGCAGTTCTTATTTCTGATCTCGGTGCACGGCGGACTCTCGGCGTGAATAGGTATATATTTAAAATTATGATTATTAAATAATAATAATAGTGTAAAAGAATTTATTTCTAAATAAATGTTTTATATGATTATATATGTTTGTATTATTTCGTGATTTATTTTTATTATTTTGTGATTTTTATTCAAATTTATTTCCTGTAAAGGTTTCAGTTTATTTATAAATTATTATTTTAAATATCCCCAGGGTTAAGTTATCATAAATCTCTACTTGGTACTTATTTACTCTATATGCTTTATATAGTGTATCATTATTCAATATTTGATAAAGTCTCGAGGTTTGTGTATATAAGTCAACGCTGACAAAGAATTCAATTTTCTTGTTAAGTCTATATACTTTAAAAAACTTTTCCCTTTTCTATTTCTTAAAGTTGAAATATCTAAACATGTTCCGAATTTCAAGTTCGCTAGCTGTGGTTCTGACAGTCAGTCAGTACAAAACAATTTTATAGGAATATTTAAATGTCTGTAGCAATTTTTATTTTCTTTTGATGGATTTAACGTCAAATTTTCTTCTAATTTCACATTTGTATTACAAATAGGTTAAAATTTAATAATAAAGCTTTCATTAAATGTCAGAATTAAAATAAAAGACCATTGAATTA
This sequence comes from Dircenna loreta, assembly GCA_963555665.1. Taxonomy (NCBI): domain Eukaryota; kingdom Metazoa; phylum Arthropoda; class Insecta; order Lepidoptera; family Nymphalidae; genus Dircenna; species Dircenna loreta. Next base: position 9,713,087 of record OY743099.1, on the reverse strand, counting down.
CATTTCTTATATTATACAATAAAATTAAGTTCACAATTATTCTTCACTTTTCAAAGACCGCCACGTAATAGAATAGCAAAAAACTTTGTTCATACAATATTTATTTAAAAATTGTGTAAAGGGACAACCCTATTCAATAGTGACGTTGCATCAATAATGACACTTCCACAGACGTGAACAAACGATGGTTTAATTACGATGACGTAGTTTCCAAACGCAAATTTTCATTTCAATTGCCTGAAGATGAAAATATTTGACTGCTTTTACTTATCCCAATTACAGGCTTACCTAAGTTAATTTTTGCTATATATATATATGTATAAGAAATATAATATTATATGAATAATTAGAAATACAAAATTATAAAAGAAAGTAAACGTTGAAACTATTTCATTTCAATCATGTAGACTTTCAAACCTAAATATATAAAGTATTTTATTTTATTACAATACGTGTATATGTCAATAATACAAAACGTGTATATGTCAATAATACAATACGTGTATATGTCAATAATACAATACGCCTATATGTCAATAATGTACACGTCAATAATATATTATTACAATATATTATCGACATATACATTTATACTGCTAAAATAATATATACAGATATAGATTTTTTACTTACTGATAAAAATATCGCTAATTGTATCTACAATTTAAGTATGTATCATGCATGTTCTTAATGCAAATTTAATTTAATTTATCAGCTTGCCCTTTCAAGATAATGTTTACTATTGTTCTATTGTGTCTACAAACATTAAATATTCTTTACGTCCTCAACCTTAAATGAAAAAAACACGGAACTCTTTTGGGATCAATAAATTATCTGTCTGTCAAAACTTGCATGGATATCATATATGTAGATTATTTCTTTTTAATCTATAAATTTGGCGAGAAGCACAAGCACAGCACTATTTTATAGAAAAAAATATATATCACACAAACACCGTTGTCCAGTCAACTTATCTTACTTAACTTAACTTATTTTTAAGTTATTTCTATTTCACAGAATTCAATTTTATAACACTCAAAAAGGTTCATTGTATTTAGTCTCAAAATGGATAGGTGCTATGGCATTGTAGTCTTAAGACGACGTCCAATTCCAAGAACAAACACATTAGGAACAGTAAATACGATTATCCAATGGAAACTCAAGACTTTAGAAAGCTTTGTTTTAAAGTTTCGATAGGACAATAAAATTTCCTCTAATTTAAAGAGAACTTAGTCAATCAATCTAGTAATAGACAGTCGACCTCTACGTGACTGAAATGTTGTAATACCTCTTATGTAAATTAGCCGTGGAAAGATTTTTGTGAACAAAGAAACGACTTCAAGAATAGTTGATGCGAACGAAGAATAGTTTGCTGAAGGTCAAAACGGTCAACATTTAATATCTTCATTAATATTTAAACATGCATTTCTACCTACTTATATTCCGTCACTAAAAATAAATATAATAATATATATAAAGTTTGATGTGAAATAATTTGTTTGTAAAACATTATATACAGTACAGTTCTACTGTAAAATGTCCTCGGCATTCTCGTTAAATATTATTTCTTTCAATCCCAGGAATGACAGTATATTGTAAGATAATGACTGTTTTAATTTCTAGTATTATTCTGAAATATATTTTTGTAGCAAACCTGTTTTTAAATTGTCATCATAGCAATAAATTATTATTCCATGTAATATTTTTACTTGTCCCGATTTGTAAGAGCTAAATATCGCCGACACAATCTTGGCAATAAATAATGCCAAGTTTTTCTAAAACTACCATTATTTAAAAAATATATATTTTTGTTCGAAATTTGACTTTGGAATCACATTAAAAATAAAATTTTTACATCTTTATACCATTTCTACTTTTAGATTAAATAATATAAATTGAAATTTCGTTATGTCCTGAAATGATGTTAAAATGACTGTCCTGAAATGATGTTAAAATGACTGTCCTGAAATGATGTTAAAATGACTGATATATAATTATTAAGATTCCAATTGCTATTTTAGGATATAATCATTATCTTTAATATCAAAGAAAGATAATAAATCAAAATCAAAACTCGAAACACTAAAGCCTTTTTGATATAGCAAATAGAATAAATAACTGGCTATGTATCAACTCATAAAATAATTTCAAAATCCTTATATCAGTGTCTTGTATGGCAATAAAATAACTCATCGCAGTATTCCATACGATCCTTATTATATTTATGAAAATAATATAAGATTCATTTTTATTTATCATTAATAGTATGCTTTTGTATTTATTTGATTATAACATACATATATTATGTTATAGAATAGTGATTGAAAGAATACTTGCACAAACATTATTTTTTTACAAATATTCTTTCGATATTCTATATTAAAATAAATACCAAATATTCAATATTTTAAGACTGCCTCAGCTACGTTGACAAAGTATTTTTGAGATAGCTCTTACATTATAAGTATCCTTAAAACGAAATTAATAATGTCGAGACACCTCGAAATATTTCACAAATAATATAACAAGTTCATTAAGAAAAGCAATCTCAAAATAAATCTAATGATACATTAATTTATTGAAACATAAAAGGATATATTTTCTGCGATAATATAGTAGAATAATAAAATACGTTCTATATTCACCTTATTCAGAGAAAACAAAAACAAAATATACGTGAGTTCCAAATACCCGAAGTAACGAACTATTTATTTTCTATATGGCTACTAATGTCCAACTTGAGATGTCCGTCTCGTTAATGATCTGTCTTGTTAACTTCACTTCAGTGGTTTGTATATTTATATGTGAGCTTTTGAGGTTATTTGTATTTATTATTACTTTGAGATTCTAGTTAGTATTCCTGATTTTTATGAAAAGGACGTTATTTTTCTTCGTTATATTTATTAAAAGTAATGCATAAGTTATGTCGATAATAAAGCAAGTGTAGAGAAAGCTCATAATCCGATAGTCTAGTGGTTAGTGTTCCTGACAGTGTAGTCAAAGGTCGTGACTTCAAATTCCAGATGGGACATATTTTGGTATGGTAGATGTGTGGTAAACTTGTGAAACTCGTGTAAAAAACGTAAAGACGTTGTAAATGAAATCCAGTACAAAATCTAAATAATTTAATACTACAATATACAAATTTCAAACGAAAAGTATTAATTCAAATGTTATTATAAATTTATAATTCCTGATAGGATAGATTAAAAAGATAATACCAAACCAAAGGAAAATCCATAATCCTGACGACTCCACATATAAAGTACTATATATTAGTATGTACATTTAGAATTATATTTAGAAGTACATTTATTTTTATTTAGTTTTATTCTAACCTTAAGATTCCCAATATATCGTGTTCGTCTAACAAAATAAAACGAAAAGTGGATTGATCGACAATACTTATTACGGCCAAAATCAATCAATCAATCAGCGTAATAGAAACGTTTCTAATAAGCCCCGCCTCACTGTCAGTCTGTATATTGGATACAGCGCATAGAAGAACCATTAGGCCTCATTCACATAAATGAACGTTTGAGGCAAAAGCGCGTGGTTACTCTTCAATAAATATAATTTATAAAAGCGTACGAATATAAGAAATTTGGTTCAACGCAGCGGCCTTTTTGACTAATATTATTATGTTTAAAGCCAAATACCGTGTTTAATTATGTGGGAGGCCTTGCATACACCAAATTACCACTTGTCCAATATTTATAAACGCTTTGGAATTTCAGTGATTACGCTTTAAGGTTTAAGGAAGTAGCTAGTTTAGAGCTGCTGTCATTTTTATAAGGATTATAAAAATGACTGCAGTTTATTATAGTTCAAAGTGTTGGTGGTAAAAACTAGAGACTAATGAGGTTACTTAGAAAATAGTTACATTTTTTGTACCTTCGTTGTTATGAAATGATGCCCTATTATCACTATCACTAATTACTAGTGTAAACCAGTTTCTATAATAATGCCAGTAGAATGTAATTTTTATGTAAATTGATTTTATCACGACGCCATTTAATTGTTTAAAATTATCGTTCAACAAAAATGCCGATGATATTTCATTTAATTGTAATTGGATACCGACGTATTTTATAAACAAAACAAAGTGATCTAAATTTAGTTATTCAGCCATTTTATAACGTCGACATTTTTAAATCCATTTAAAGTAATAAATTCACTAAGTATTCAGTCAAGTCCAAGAACATTTTCATTTGAACGAGAAACGTGACTTATTTATATAGGCTTTTGATATATAAATCAATATATTTATAAATCTGGAGTTGGAAATGACATAATTAAAATATGATAAACCAATATGTCTTCATATAAACATTATTGGTATATTTGTTAATTAGTATTTTAGCTGGTGCGGGCTATCAGTACTTTACGACTCCAGCGATTACGGTCTGGTTTATTTACCCCAGTACAGAATAAGGGTAAAGTGCCTAATGATTTACACTTACCCTTCTTTTCATAGTTTATCTCTACACTTCCCTTCACAGCGTAAGACAAATAAAGATATATTTGCATCTTTATTTGTATTTCGCTGCTACCACTTACCAATATATAGACAGTTTGATTTTGTATGCAAAGAAGATAATCAATAAACAGGATGGTTCAGCGAGTATGAGAGCCACCATGTGGTAAATAAAACCGAAGATCATGACAAACTGGGATCTTGAAACATCAAAGGAATCCCAAGAGCTTTGCCTGCCTGTTTGTGGATCCACTAGTCAAATGTATAGAAACCATGTTTGAAGATATCTATTAATATGTAGAGCCACGTCAAGTTATTCAAATTTGAAATAAATATAGAATAGAACAGTCATATAATACGGGCAGGGCAATCGTTATGACATTAATGTTGGTAGTGGCATTTTTTCAATGTTAATCTATACTGCATTTTTAGGTATAAGTCTAACAGATGTCGCCACCGTCCCAAAAAAGATGAATGAATATGTATGGGCTCCTAAATTCACACACATGGCTAGCGATAGGTCGGCACAATTGGTGCGGCGATGGATGGTTTCCTAGAGGTAGCGAGTTCGAATCCCAGTCCGTATCGATTTTTTCTTCATTCTAAATTTATATAAAAATTTAAAATATACAAACTAAGTAAGAGCCTTATATAAAAAATAACATTTTCTGATAAAAATATAAAATATTGTAAGTTTCTTATCATCTATAAAGTTAATAATACGCTTCACTAACAATCCAGAATGTATAAAATGTCTCAGCATAGTTTATTGTACAATGGAATAATTCCCAAGACAATTTACTATTTAATCAACAAACAGAATTCTTACAGAGGTTTTTTTTTTAAATACAAAGAGATAAACAGAAGGCTCTATTATTTCATTTGTATTTCTATTGTTATCATACAGACGACTGGCAACGTCGAATAAAATAAATATATTTTGATTTCTTTTACGTTTCTAGTACAAAATAATACGCCTAAACTTTCAATGTTGTCATACCCAAAAATTTATAAATTTGAAATGTAATTGCTTTCAATAGAAATATTTTTTAGAAAACCTAAAGTATATTAATGTTTTGTTTTAAGAAAAAAATAATATTATTCCTTGATAAATATAAGTTTTACCTTTTCTAAAATTATGTAACTAACATTAAATAACGGCCGTTTTCTGTAAAAAAAATATTGGCGTACTAATAATATGACATCACTGTCCAGAGTCGTGAAAGGTTAACACTTTGATATGAAATTTGTATTTTTTTAATAATCATCCTTCGAAAATTAAAAATACGTAAACAAAGACATTTTAGCTTCGGAATATAATAGAAAATAATTATTCGGTGAACATGTCACGTCATGAAAGTATTGTGCCGAAAAACAGCTTCCAACGCGTTTTAATTACACTCCGTTTAATTTTAATACATTTTATGGCTAAAATATGATACAAAATTTATATATTATTTCCCTTTTTTGGAGAGAAAATCATTAATTTAGTAATTTAATTATTATTCGCAATATTATTTGCAATTTGATGCTTAAATGTACGAAACTTTATAATATAATGTAATGATTACAAAGCCAAAAAATAATATTAATATTGATGTGTCACAGTAATTATAATAATGTACATACATACATACAAATATGTACATACATACAAATGTATACATACATACAAACATATACATACATACAAATATATACATACATACAAATATGTACATACATACAAATATATACATACATACAAATATATAACGTCAAACGGTAATGAGACTATTAAAACTCAGCACAATACATGCATAATTTATCTAAATTAAATTCATACACACATACATAGGACATTCGACACGTATCCTTTACGTGAAATATGGGAGTCCACGTTAGCTAAGCATTCCTTTGAGGGATTGAGACTTGAGTTTTTCATTCATTTGCATATAGGACAGAAACTTGTTGAATTATTTAAACGTTGGACCGTTCTTTGTCTGAATGTTATCTTGTCATCTCCAGAAACTTTTGAAAACCATTGTTCTGCTAAGAGTTGAGAATACATTTTTTGTAATGAAAACCGCAAGTACGAATAATGTTATTTTTTGATCATACAGAAGAACGTTTCCTGTTTGAAAGAGAATTATTACAAGTTTTAATTTTTATTCCCGTCCATATAGATTGAACTAAAGCAGTCCAGGCATTTTAGTTTAATAGATTCCGTCCTCAGATTGTCGTCCTTACATGGTTGTTACATACCTATCCTACTAAAAATATAAATCTGAAATTTCATTATTTTTCCATCAAAATAACGCATAAATTACTCCGAGGATTAAAAAAATAACCTGTGGAGTTCTTTTTTGTAAGAACATTACCGCTTTATTTCGAAAAACAAAAAGGGTTCTATAGAAAAAAAGCTCTACTACTCTTTGTCACCAGGGGAAACTTTGCCGTTTCTTTTACTTTTACTCCATTCCACAAAAGCAAAGCCGTGGGCTAAAGCTGGTAGAAAATAATTGCATTCTAGGAATTGAAAAATATGTTAACTTTGCTGGAATATCTCTCGAGTAACCTCTTTAATACCTTTGATATTATATCTTTTGTAAAATCTTTCAACAAAATCGACCCCTAATTGAACATCATACTTTGAGATCTATCCTTTTGTTCTTTTCATCGCTTCAGGCTAAATATAAGGCGACTTCTGGTGTCTTGTTAAAACTTTATTATCAACATGTGTATTTTGATATCGTATTTTATTTATTATGTATTTCTTTTCCTACCAAACCTATTAATACTTATTAATATTAATTAAACCCATATATATTAAACCCATTATGATATAACCAAATTCCAAAACTACAACGATATATAATACAAAATTACTTCCACTAATATTGGAATTACCACTTCGAAAATAGGAATCTTATTTGATTGCCTATTAACTCTACGCCTATAAATACTGCCTATAAGGAAAGCGTTTATCAAGATCCGGCATACAACCATTCCGGAAATGTGCCAGTACTTAGCACGTAGGAACACTACATTGTTTAAGCACTTGGAACGGACGTATTCACCTAATTTATGTTTTATATATTATATTATATACTGTATGAGCCTTTATATTTATAATACGCACTGCAAATATTTATATAATTTCATTAAATAAAACGAATATTATTTTTGTTGCATTTCTATATATTTTATCAGTGTTCTGCAATTTTTTGTGTGTTTATTGAAAATTAGTCTAGTCTTATTCAATTTCTTTTCACTTAGATTTTTCTAATAATATCAAAGTTATAGAGACGTTTATGTTTGAAACAAAATATCTGTCTGTACTCACAAGAAACTTAAATAATCTTATTGTATTATTACAGAATGTTATAAGTACGCTTCCGCTCAGCGAAGCACACCCTGTCTTGAAGGATTATGCCGTATTGAAATTTACGTTAGCATAAATTTTAATAAGATATACCGCTCAAACACCGTCATAACTTTATATCTCTGGATTTGAAACCTTCAAATATTTATAAGGATCATCTATTTTATTTGCAATATCCAGGATTAATTTTAAGTCTTCATACAAAATTGTATATTTTTAGAGCAAGCATCACATATACGTATCCAGTATACCGTATCCAGAAATAATAATACATAAATATATATTGGGAAGTCAATCGTTACGGATTTACACCCGTATGACCTTTGGGAAACGTACAACGTACCATCAACAAAATTATTTGAAAATTAGAAACAAATGTTTATCACTCTCAACATAAATGATTTTATACTAAATTTGTAAGTATGTGATATTTCATAAGTATAAATGTAAAGGAATAAATAACTTATTTCATCAGTAAATTATTCGCTAAAATAAAGCTTTACGTTGTACGTACGTATTACCCAGTTTTAATAATCATTATATAATACTATAAAATATAATATAATATTAATGAAAAAATGGAGTTTAAAATATGATATTTAGCATACAAAAAAAAAAACATATGTTATTTTAATTCTTAATATATCTTAGAAGGTTATTAATCTAATTAAAAGGAAAAAGTACGGATGAATTCTCCCTTTTCCTGTTGTTTGGTCGCCTGTTCGTTTTTCCCAACAAATAAAAAACATAATATCGCAGTTGTTTCTCAAAAAGAAATTCATATTCATCAATTATATTTATAATAAAATGCGCTTCTAAAACTCCTTAAATGACATAAAAACTCACTTTTTCGTTCAATACAAAAGAATTTAATTCGTAAATCTCTTAAAACATTTAACCGTGTAACCAGTGCTTTTGAATACAAAGAATAAAAGCAATCTTCTTTCAATTCCAAGATATTTTTCCTCAACAAAAGGTTTCCAGACCACCTGAAATAGTGGAATGTAAATTAAATATTCTTACTTTTAACAATACCTTTTCCGAACGAACAATGAACCAAATTGGCATTTTATATCTTCTACAGGATGTAGCTAGTTAAAGCTAAAACTTTAAACTTAAAATTAATCTCTTCGGACAATTTATTTATAAAGCCATCTCATGTTTCGTTATATACTCGTAACTTGAACTTAAGATATTTCAAAACTTACAACTTACTCAATGTCATTGCAACCTCCTATTCCAACAAATTTTCTGTTTTCATCGTATATTATTTTAATAAAAGAAAAGCAGAACAAGGGGTCGTTTTTTTATACTTTTTTTACGGTGTATATACAACAAGCATATCATTTTAAATAACTGAACTGGTTTCTATTTCGACTTTAGATTTCTCGTTTTTGGAAGTGCTGGAACTAAAACATTTTTGTTCATTTCAAATATAATTATCTCCACGATTTTTTTTACAACTAGTTTATTCCCTATAAACCGTTACCTTATCTTGGTGATTTTATTTATTAGTTTGACCCATTGATCCCAGCTTCTTTTAAAATAAAAAAGCTATTATGGAAAGAATTTTCTGCAATCCTCCATACTTATCCTGAGAATCCAACTATATTATTCCGCTGCTTTGGGTAAACTTGGCTCGCGTAAGGGTCACTGAAAATGCGGGATTAGTTTTCCCTTTGATATAAGGCATTAGTGAGCCTACATATATAATGACATGGAGTACGTATAAATAAATAATATCATAATTAGAGAGCTTATCTTACCATGTTTGGATATTTTTGTTTTGTGAAAGCCAATCGTCATTTTTGTTTGATGTGCTCTAAAGAATTGTATACTTTTTTATGGCTTCTCAAAGGAAAAGAAGAGATATATATAAAACTCAACAATTATTTATCTACCTTTAAATGACTAAGGAAAATTGTGAACCCGGGACTCGTTAAATCTGAGACAATCATTAATTCTGATAAGTTCTACGAGTCGTTGTACTTATGAATAAAATTGTATATCCTTTATTCTTTTGTTATTTGTTATTATCAGTTAATTGAATGCGAAATTTAGTTAGTATCTGCAAATAGTATTGTGAAATTTAATAAAATTTTGTGACAGGCTAAATTGGGCACTCTGGTGTTTTTTAACCAATATAAATTTGATAGTGTTCTTTGTCTATGATTTTCTTGGATTTTATTCACATAATTTGTAGAATTGTTCGCCATTTTAAAAAAATCTTTCACAAACAGTGCCTATTATACGAACTGCTCACTTTATTATACCAATTTCTGAACGGAAGACACAAAGTGTAATAACTTCGCTGAAGCAAAGTTATCGTTCGAATTTCAAGAAAAACTAGTTTTGATATTTCAATTTATTTCCTATAGTAGGTAATGATATTCAAATTGTTTACTAGGTTTTGTGCTGCAATGCGCAAACTTTCAAATAAAAAAATGAATTTAGTGCCGTTGTTTCAAATATGATTTTTAAGGTATACTTGTATTTTAGGTTTTGAAAGTATACTTGTATTTAATATATACAAGCATACCTTCAAAATATTAAGGTAACAAATATATGTATATTTAATAACATAACTTTATCATGACGATAAAATAGGCACCTGATAAGCGACTCCTATCAGCGATTTACCAATTCAGTATCAATCGGTCTTTATTAATTATTCAAGTGTTTCTACTGATTCCACGTGACCTTTATGAAAGTGCTTCATATTTTTATTTTATTTTCTTTGTATCGTATTACATTGACCTTTAAACGTGATCTCAATTTATTGTATTATAAATAACAGCATAAAAATATTGGTCCGTCGGTTCATTTCTTAAGTAAGTAAAAGTTTTGGTTTGGTCAATAATAATTATTTAGTTTTTACCTACTGGTTATAGAGACGAAGCTTCACAGCATTCCATGGATTCACCGTGCGTGTACCGGGCCCATCGCGTTGCAGGGAGAGGAGTGCAAACAGCTCCTGGGACTTACGACCACTGTGTAGTTTTAAGGGGCCCCCATAAAATGCGCATTCACGCTCACCTCAACTGGTTGCGCTGCTCTCCCTACCTAACCAAATTCGGAATGAACCTACCAATTTATTATACATTTAATGATGAAATATATTATATTTTCAATAGGTATTATAGGTGATGAAATGTAATTAGTCATTATTAAAAACTTAATACAAATTACAAGTATACGTTATACTGCTTTTTTGTCATTAATTGAAGTCGTAAAGATCAGACATTATATAGCGATAAATGAACGGATATCTCCCGGGTGGCGAACATCGAAAAACAGATCTAATTTGAGCAAGGAGTTTTTATATAATTATAGTGATGCTGTCATTTAGAGATTGCTCTCATTCGTTTCTTATAGTAAAAGAAAAGTAGAATTTCGAAGAAATATTTGTGAACTATTTTAGTACAAAACTTACCTTTGAGTTAAATAATTGACTTGTATATTATAAAAAATACATACTCTTTCAACACAACAGCAAAATTCAAAATTATATGAAAATGTATTTATAATCTTGGTGTCACTAGAAAAACTGTTTTGTCTCGAATCGTAATTCAGCGTGTATTACTACCATATATACAGTAAAATATATACAATTATTGAGTTATATCCAACTTAAAATAAAGTAGAAATAAACGAATAAAATACATAATTCATCTACGAATTTCTATAAAGGAAATGATGAACAAATCTAAGAACGATAACCTTCAAAACTCTTAGATTACACCTAAAGAAGCCGAAAATGTACGAGCGGAATTGAATTTACATATTTTTTTCCTATATTTTTCGAAATTCTTTTCTGATGTTACCGCTTCGGATATAAAATTATGTTATTTTATTTTTCTTAAATGATGTAATACGAAAGTTTATTATAAATACAGAGCTTAAATTTTTCATTTTATTTATTTACTTTCATATGCACAAATTGTTTTTTTTTTTATTTTGATAGATTAATGAATATTGAATTATTTTGTGGAATTTTATTTAAAAGTTTGCCGTCGCAATTTTTAGCATTATTTTAATGAAATAAATGTTTGTGTTTATATATTGAGAATTACAAAAAATCTTATGCATTATTTTATTTATATAAATAAGGAAATCCGGAACATTTGGAATCGCCACTAATCAATTTATATATATATATATATAGTATTTTTATTCTTATTACACCATGTTTTTAATGAAGGACTAAAAAATAAAAACAAAAAGATATAAAATACTAATTATAATATTAATACATATGCGTATTAAATATATTTAGTTATAAATATTAAAAAATAATTGTTAATTCTAACTTTAATCCCAACATAATAGAATAATCCTAATATATATTCATATATTAATTATACAAACGACATGTCTAAGCATAAATCAAAAGAATCCCCTTACAAAAAGTCCCAGGGCAAGTACTACGAAAAAAAAGATATTGAGAACTTTTGAGAAATTATAATAACCTCTTATTATTATTATTATTATTATATCTTATATAAATGTTATTAAGTATCTTTAAAAATATGCATCGATCCTAGAAACTTTAACTATAAATCACGTAGTAGTAGTATTTTTAAACAAATAATATTTTCCTACGTTTAAGTAAATCAACAAATAATGTATACTGCTTTTGACACCAGCGATATCAATCTCAGTATCCATTGTATTAAGAAACCGTCACGTCATTGTTAATCCTACTTACCTTTGAACGTATTAAAATATTATGCAAAATACCTCAGTGTAACATATTAGGCCCATTATTATTTCCTTTTTACGATAATGACTTGAAATGACGTTGCTATTTCATACAATATTAAATTACTTTATTTTACCTAAAGTAATATGAGGTTATTCCTTTTACAAAAGAAGAACGACATATAACTTTATTTTACGTTTATAAATAAGAACTTCGATATTGGGCCCAAAAAATAGTTCATTTGTGTAACATTTCGCATATTTTTTAGTTTTATTAAGTCTCTGGTTTTATATCTTCAACAATTTTCACATTCGACATACCGGGAAAGAAATAAAAATTACATCATTATATCAAGTACTATTATTTGATTGCTCATCACTGTATAATATAAAACTGTACAATACAATAGGAAGCTTAGAAAAATATATGTAAGGTTTATAACAATTTTTATATTGTACGTGCCTACGCTACACGGTGAGCAGGGTGATTGCACCAGGCGCCAAGTAATGGAGGTAAAAAAAGATAAGGTAAAAAAAATCATACATGTTAAAAGTTAAAAGGCGCATTAGATTAATTTTTGCTACATCCTAAATCTAAGCGACAAAATACGTATAAGGAATAAATTAAAGTATTGTTATAACTTTGCGGTTATCATTCTAGTTTATGGACGCTTGACCATATAAGATATCAAATGGGTAGTTAGTGTTTTAGGATGTCGTTATTGCGCGTGAACGGGTACTGGCCTATTCTTTTATGATTGTTTTATAGTTTGTCTGTATCAAAACATGTCTCTTGAATGTTTTATTGCCTTAATTATATTTTTGTTTGAAATTAATTGTAGGTACTTAAATACGATTTCATATTGTTATTATTAAATAAAATAACTTGTTATATTACATATTTTTTAAAAGTGCAAATTTCATACCGTTACTTTGTGTGTATGATAAAATAAAAAATTACAAGAAATACAAGACTAGAGAAAAAGAAAATTCTAAAGTTGTTTCTATCTTTTCAGATCGGAAATTTTCTACAATCGCTGACACTAATGAATCAATCCGCAAGCGGGATATTGAACTAGCAGCCACTCCAACCACCTTTATATTGCAATAAAACAACACGATCGACCAAGGGCACGAACAATTGAAAATAAACTCTATTACCTGAAGAAAAACAGATTGTTACCAAAGAATCATACAATCCAATGGCTCTTTTTAGAAGTGGAAGGACGATCCAGGCGATATGTCAATTAAAGCCTATTCTTGATTGTAATCAGTTGCGTCACTCTAAAACGAAGGAATTACATGACGAAGTTGTTTTTCAAACTTGACTTCTTTGTTTATTTGAGTTTAATTTAGTCCGTAAATTATTGAATTATCAAAGAGTTCTACTAAGGAAATTATAAACCCAATGCATGGTAACGACAGAAGAAGTTTAATCGTCACCCACGCCAGGGACTCGTATGGCGGCTCAAAATCATAATTTCCACTGTTCACGGCCTAGCTTTGTTACTTTATCTTCGTGTCTTCTAATACTAATATCTTTTTTACTGCAAGCAGATTTGGCACTATCGATAGATTTCAATGATTCAGAACTTTCCATTTTCAACTCAACTTCAAATTCAACATTAAACTGGACATTTTATGACACTAATACGACGACTATCAAACCGCTACACATCAAACATTCGAAATATTCAACGGTTGTCACAGTTCTTTTAGCGGCAATTTTTATGATAGTAATTTTTGGAACTATTGTTGGTAATATATTAGTTTGTGTTGCCGTTTGTTTAGTGAGAAAATTGAGACGGCCTAGTAATTATTTGATTGTTTCGCTGGCTGTAAGTGATCTTTGTGTTGCTATGTTAGTAATGCCAGTAGCAATGGTATATGACTTGTTAGGATCGTGGCCGTTTGGACCAGTGGTTTGTGACTTTTGGGTATCCAGTGATGTCTTATCATGCGCGGCGAGTATTCTTAACCTATGTATGATATCAGTAGATCGATATTATGCAATTACAAAGCCTTTGGAATACGGTGTAAAAAGAACGCCAAGGCGAATGCTTTTTTGCGTTTTTATAGTCTGGATGAGTGCTGCTTTTATATCCCTGCCGCCTTTGTTAGTATTGGGTAATGAAAAATCTGAAACTTCATGTTCAGTATCTCAAAACCAGGGTTATCAGATATATGCCACCTTTGGTTCCTTTTATTTGCCACTCACGGTAATGGTAGTAGTGTACTATAAAATATTTAGTGCAGCAAGAAAAATAGTTAAAGACGAGAAACGCGCTCAGTCACACTTAGAGACGCATTGTTATTTAGAAATAAATGTAAAGAATGGAGGCGGAGCTGAAGCGAAACTATTGGGAAGTCAGCCTCCTCCACTTCCTACCCGGGGTTCAACTGCGAGCACAAATACTACTGTAAGTTATGCAATCTTTATGAATATTCTCACTCACTACTAATATAACTTAACAGAAATTTAATGGATTTTTATTAACGTGACAAAGTCGTTGGAATAAAAAAAAATATTATATTATGTCTGCTATTGTGATCATGGTTCATTTATATGATTATTACCCATTACCTTTTATCCATTATTTTTATATTCCATCCTTGTTTATGATTATTTTATATAAATATCTATATATCATAATAGTAAAACTTTGCAAATCCTGAAAAATGGAAAACGATCTTTTTGTTCATTATCAGATATGACAATAATACCTTTACAATGTCGCAAACAACTTTGTTCACCAAGACTTTGCAATTTCGAATGCATATTATTATTATGAAAAAAATACAGTACAAAAATAACAATCCCTTATATCGTGTACATTTATTATTAACATAATTAAAACAATATAGATACTTCTTAATATTAAATAATATGTTTTTCAAATGGGAAATGTTTCTTGTTACAGTGTAGTATAGAAAAAACTGAAAGTTCAATAGGAAGATGTTTCACGGGACAACGAAAATCAAACGAGTCACAGTGTCCTATGTTAACAGTACAGAAAACTCCAACAAAACCTATCCATACAATAAACCGCCCAAACTCCCAGATGGGCCCTGTGCCGGAAATTAGACACCCCGCTAAAGAAAGGCGGAGAACATCTTCAGAGAGCAATAACAAATTAACTACAAGTAGAATCCGATCATCACTATCTAATTTCGCACAAAAAAGTCATTTCGCCAAAGACTTATTACAGCCGACTCACTCACCGCATCAGAAAAAGTTACGATTCCAGCTGGCTAAGGAACGTAAAGCCTCAACAACGCTAGGCATTATAATGTCAGCATTTATTGTATGTTGGCTGCCGTTTTTTGTTCTAGCTCTTATAAGGCCATTCGTAGCAGAAGATACCATCCCTGACGCCGTCAGTGCACTATTTCTATGGCTAGGCTATTTAAACAGTCTTCTCAATCCAATAATTTACGCCACCTTGAACAGAGACTTTAGAAAGCCATTCCAAGAAATACTATTCTTTAGATGTTCCAATTTAAACCACATGATGCGGGAAGAGTTTTATCACAGTCAATATGGTGGTCCGGATCAACATTACTGTGTCAATAACTCGTCAAAAGTTCCACATTACGAGGAAGGAGTTGAAATTGTTTCCGCTGTAGACAGAGAGGAAACGAGGGCGTCGGAAAGTTTTCTATGATTGTCAATACCCAAGGTTCATGAAGACCTGGATACTGTGATTTAAATAAGACTAACCATACCAAGGTGTGAGTGATAACATTTTTCTTTAGGTAATGGTATTACAAGCTTAAAGTACGAGCGAACTAGTCGTCTTTTTATCTGTACACCGTATTTCTTGTCACACATTCTGTCCGAAAGCTCTTTTGTAAAAAAAATAAATAAAGTGTAAAATCGTAGGAATATGTAGATAATATTATGATATTGATGTAAGTTAGTTATATTTCGGAGTGACCAAAGAGTCTATATAATTAAAGAATTTATAAAGTTAAAAAGTTGTGAATTTATTGAAATGGTATTAAATTGTATTTAATATTGTATAGTAATGTAGGTACTGAGAATTGTTGTGCGCCAGTATTTTAATACATGTGATAGTAGGATAGTGCCGTTTTATTTTATTTATTTGTTGAAATATAAATTGAATTCTTATTTCAATGCGTTTATAACTTTGCCTGAATTATGTATACGATTATATTTATTTCATTTTAAATTATTATAATTCATATTTTATTATGCGTGTTCATTATAAAAAGTTATCACGATATAATGTTAAAATGGCACTGCCAGATAAAGTAATAATTACATTTAAAAATATAATTAAGTAGGATCTCAAACATCACTTAACATTTATTATCAGAATATTATTGTAACTAAAACGGAATAAATGTATATTAATTGTGTCCATCAACATTTATTATATTTGTAAGTAATGTATATAAATTATGGAAAATATATAAAGTCTTTTATACGTCAATATATATTTGAAATTATCACTAAACTGCAAATACTAACTAACAATTTAGCTTCAACAATATTAATTTTTGTAAATAGATTATTTATTTCGTTTTGTTTTTCGTATTCATTCGCGCTTTGATAATTTATAAATACAAACCTATTAATAAATAAGAACAAATCCAGTATTGTAAATATCATTAAACCAAAATTAATATTAATGTAGGTATATGATATACAATTAGTAAATTATCGCAAATACCGTGTGGGGAAACTACGCTTGGAAAAAAATAATTATTTGACAGTTGAATTCGATGTTGTATTTAATGGATTAAAAATAAATTTCTTTGATGTAGTTTCTTTCCATAGATTATTATTACACTGTGAATATAATTACTTAGATAAAACATTTTTTATAAAAAACTGGGCGTCGACTGCATTTTAGACATAAAAAAATAATCTACCCCAAGTGTGTTATTTGTACTCTTAATATAACTATATTAACAAATGTTTTGAAACTTCAAAATGTAAAATAATTTATATGTAGCATTAAAATTACTCCTTTCAAAAGTTATCTATTAAAAAATATGTTAATAAAATATATATAATGATACAATTATTGTACTCTAACTTTTTGTGAACAAACATGAATATCAGCGTTAACAAGGCCATAAACAAAAGCTTTATTTTTTTTTATTTTACGGACAGTTAATAACACATAAATCATTTTAAAAAGCTGTATTTCATAGACAATTTCTTAACGAAAATGCGAATGAGAAATATACTTTTGTCGTTAACTCTTGGATCTCTTCCAATATTTCAGTTATTTAAAATGGCCTATATTTTAAATTAATCACGTGGAATGTACACATGTATTGTTGCATTTTAGAACTTAGTTTCAAATTAAAACATCTTAAAATGCAAACGAAACAATATTATTTACATAAAACGATATAATTCCAAATATCCTAAGAGTTATATAAAGTGATTTTTCGTTAAATATCAACGTTCACAAATTCCAAGAAACTATCTGGAATTCTTAAATTTACATTAAAATCACACACATAAAACTGCTAAATAGTAATTTTATGCTGAGGCATCTGCACACAACTCAAACATAATTGATTAAGGAAATTTATATCCAATTTGCTAAAGTGACGAGAACAAATGTAAAATAAATTGAAATCTATCGATACATTGCGATTTATTTTACATTGAACCAATCGTTAATGTAATACATTTTCTTTTTTAATAAAATATTAACAAGTTTCAATACATCTGTACCTGTAATACCGTTTTTGTTATATTTATAGGTGTCATAATAACGGGGCGTGTAATTAGTCTGTAGTCATAAAATCAAAGTATAAGTTTAATATATTAAAAAAAATTGCAAGCTGTTAGATAAAAAAAAAACAAATACTTGAATACCAAAATCGTTTACCATTGTTTTTTTATTAAACCGTATTTTTTTTTCAAACAATCAATATTTCGCGTTTACACAACTAAAATACTATTTTTTTTAGAATTCTTTTAACAACTATAAAACCTCAATACAATAGAAAATATTAAAAACAAAAAAATATTGTATATTACCTCTGTGTGAATTATAAATGTCATTTTAATTATATGTTACTCGTAAAAGTTTGTTGAAAACAAACATTCTATATTTGAAATGAACAACTATTTGTGTATCTGTGCTACGTCTTGTAAGGTTTGACTATTTAATATCTCTAGTATTAAGAATTCTTGATTGTAATATTGTTACAAAACTATCTAGTTGCGCTCAAGACTTAATTATAAATGTGCAATAATTTATATTTAATATTTACCAAATGGAATATTGACATGGATTTTTCTTTCTAGTATACAACCTCATAAATAATACAAATAAATTTAGTTAATTTAACATGTTGGCAACATCGCGTTCGCGTCAAATTTTACTGAAATATATCTACAAATAAATTTCCATAATTAATAGAGGGGATTAAAAATGCCTAACACTTTTTCTGTGATTTTATTTATTGTTAGAATTCACAGTAAGTAAAATACCGTTGGTGTGATTTTATAAAATAACGCGATTTTGCCACCAATGTCATAAGCTCGTATAGTACAAACTATGTCATCAGTGTCCATATTTATCAAATAGGCTAACAATATTAAACAATTGTATATTTGTAAAATACTTTGTGAATCCGTAGATACCTTAAACTAGACGTTATTGTATTTTTCTTATGTAAAGTGATGAAATAAAAGTAGATTGGGGAAACTTTTGTTTTTATTTTCCAATATTGGCCCTTCGACTTGAAAACAAACTTTTTCTTAGTATGTTACATATCCGTCGTTTTATTGCTGTTTTTCGGATCCAATAATTTTATTGGTGTTATTGAATATATATATATTCATTCATTAGAACATACTTTTTTTATTTTCAACTAGAAACAGTATAAACGTTTGTTACAACAGATAACGTTGCTTACAGAAAATAACACCGTATTTATAAATAAGTTCTGAATAATTAAACGGATAGACCCGACGGCTCTACAATATACAGCTGCTGGCATTAGTTAAAATTGAGACAGTACAATACTGTAAACATCTTTGTCAGCGTCATTATTAAAACTCGTAGTATTTAAAAAGCATAAGCAATATTAAAATTGGTTCACACCAGTTTTTAAATATTTTATCATAAATATGTCTATATTATTCACAAGTGCTTAACTTTTTATTTACAATAGCTTTCCACCACAACTTTTCTCATACGAAAGTGGGAGGGATATGGAGCAGAGGATAACAACTTTTTTAAGTTATTTAGGTAATTATAAATAAGGATTGTCAGCATTTCAGATCGATTCCGTTACAAAAAATATTGACTTTTGCATAAAACAAATATGACATTATTTCGTATTAAATAAAACGAAATCACTAAAAAAAAACTTAAAAGATAAAAAGCAAAAGAAAAAGAAGCATAGGATAAAAAATCTAAGATCAATAATAGTTAAAACAATAAATATTATAATACTATTACTTAGTCATTGAAATATAACTACAATATTATTTAGTTTATTCCAATGAAGCCAATGATTATGAGAGGCAGTTTTAAAAAATGTATACTATTCCATACTATGTACACTAAGAATACAGAATACAACAAATGTAATTTAAATCTAGAGATAAGACCTCAGATATATTCCTGTAAATATTCAATTCAATTAAGTAATTTTCTCTAGTGCTAAAATTTTGCAACGGTCCATTAGACACTATCAATCATTTGAGATAAGCCGCCCTTCAAGTAACACACAAGCTGTTTGCAATATTTTGAACAAGAACTCAATAATGGTAGACGCTTTGAATATCCCATATATATAACGAAGTATTGTAGTTGTAGTTGAAGTATGTAACTTTTTTGTTATTCACTTAACTTTTTTGTTGGTGTCAGGAGCAGTCTAGTATTTTAATAAAAGAAACGTCATTATTTATATTTTAAGATACAAATATCATTTAAAGGTCCAAAATATAATAAAACAAATATATATATTATATTCTACTTATTATATTAAAATATATTTAAATTTGGAAAAGGATAGTTAAAAAGCGCGTCTTTCTTGTTAAATAACATGAAGTATATTCAAACTTTTATATTTTTTATCCATTGGACATAAAAGCGTGATCAAGATTATACCGTTAACCCTCGTAACATTATTGTGACGGCCAAAAAAGATTTAAAGGTCGGCATATAAATTCATGACATCATGATATTACGTAATATTCATTTTAATTAAAATTGCTAAAAGTATTACATCCTAAACATACATATATAAAAACTTGAATATATTTTGAAATACTCATATATATACTTAAATAATCGTTTGTTCTGTCTGTCTATGAATACCACTTATAATTAAGTAAAAAAATTTGAACTTTATTTCATAACATAAGCGTTGGTATTTTTTTTTTGAATTTTCTACTCCAATGCTTAACATGAAAGTTTGATAAATAATATCATACTACAGGCCTTGATGAATTCAACTGCCTGCAGCGATTGCTCTGATAAAAAAGGAAATACAAATATTAATTCCGACTGTTTCAGACGTATAATTAATTACAACAGCTGTAATTCTAGTTTTATGTTCTATTACGTAATATATATATGATAATATGAAAAATATTTCTAATTGCTCAAACTTTTTACAGTTTTTTCTTTTTTTTTTCCCTATTCCTTCTTTATTTTGGAAATAGTTTAACATTCAAGAAAAACATAATATAAGAACTATTATATAATTATTTTATCTTATACTAAGCATTTTTCTGTTTACAGGAAATATATGTATATATATACTCGTATATATAATGTTGTTGCCTTAGCTGTCAGCCGTAAGCTAAATATCATTACAATACCTGTCTGGTTTATTGTGTTCGCCACATGTGCACTCACCCTTAAATGTAATATTGTAATACCCTTATAGCCCGGGGTTTATATCTGATGCCCGGACCCAAGGGGATTTTAACCACATCTTGTTTTGATTAAGTTCGCACAAACGTAGCTTTGTAATTACATTTGCAAAAATATTATAGGAATTGAGTTAGGGTAAGTTATTTAATTAATCTATTGTTTGTGATATAACTTTCTTAGTATTTAAAAAAATAATAATTATCAACATTTTTTCGATTCTCTTTATCTAGTTTTTATTTTTTTTTTGCTGATTTTTAAACGTATATTATGTATTATTAATATTTTTAAAGTAACCCTTGTTATTACGGATCAATATTTAATAATAACGATATTTGATATAATTGCGTTTTGGTCTCATAATTTAATTTAGGTATTAAACCTAGAAAACTAAATTCAGTAAGTATTTGGCTGTATGAATGTAACAAAGTAGATTTAACCTTTATAATAAATTCAAGTATCTGTAATTAAATTGATTATAATAAATTATTTTTAAAACTCCTTTCACGACCGAATTCATTAACGCGAGCGTCAAAACAAACATTGCACTCGTTTTAATGTAAATAAATTTAATTTCAGAGACAGCTGTTAAAACGGCAAACGTATTTCATATACCAACAATAAGTAAGCATTTTTTTTTAATTTCTTATTTTTAAATAATAACCAAATTATTTCAATTCAGTTTCAATAACCTGAATTTCTCCAATTCTATCATTTATCATCATCATTACCATGGGGAAGATGATGTTCCGAAAATGGTCTTATTATCTCATCTTTCAAACCTTAAGATACATAACCTATTATTATTTCTAAAATAGTGTAACAATGTAACCTGGTATATATAAACAAACCACAGTCAAAAACAGTCTCTCCATATAAAAAAATTTACAACAGTATACGAAATTGAAAAATCATTGATAATAAAAATACGAATACATTGAAGATATATATATATGTTATTATTAAAGTGGGATGACATATTTAGATATGTCATCCCACTTTTAAATCTATTACACAAGTTTTACATAAACATTGGATAAAATGGAGAAGTTCGTCTTTGTAGATTAGACGGGATGCAAGAGACACAGAAAGAGCATCCGGTTCTCGTATTGACCACACGAAAAGGGGCTATATTAGAAACTGGGCATGCAGTTTCTGTAAGATGTTGGTCCCTGTCGAATTATTCGTCGCTGGCGTATTTATATGGATTACGAGCGGCAATGAAAATGTTTAATGTAGATATCAAATTATGTATAAAGATTACATGAGCCAGATTTTTACTCGTCATAAAATCTATTCAAATACATAGACTAAAATATAATTTAGAATCTGTGAAGAAATATTTAGAATGTATATATTGACTTTCAGAGAAGAAGATAAACACAAACTACAGTAGCCATAATATTGGTATAACGGAAAGTAATAAAAATTTCGAAAAAATATTATTAAAGCTTCAACAAACTTTTATAAATTATTTTTGTTTCATATGCGAATCTTTAAAAATATTTTATTTATAATAATAAACTGAGCAAACGGTTCTTCGAGTTTGTGTGTATTTTTCCGTACACACAAATAGTCCAAAATTCTGACAGTGAATACAAAAGCTATCCTCACAGATTCTGCAAAGTTGTACAAACGGACAATCGGTCAGTGTCACTGATAAACGAGCATGAGACAATCGAATGTCAGAAACAGGGACAAACGGGATTGGGGCCACAAAAAAGGGTCTAATTTCTCCAGAGCTACATTATCTATATAAAATTACAACATTTTTCAGTATGGCTTGTTTGTATTCTGTAAGGTAAAAGACTTCCATCAAAAACCTTTGATTGAGACCTTTCATTAAAAATAATATATGATAATTACATTATTTCAAAGATAAAAAACATCAAGATGGACAAAATTATATTTTTCCTTTCAAATAGTCAGATGTTGACTGGAGCATGGGACAAGTCCGCCTGTGTTCATAAATTGCATCCGTATAATATATCAAGAAATGTACTTTTAATTATTATCTGTGTACAATAAAGAACTAATAAACAAACGAATATCATAATACTTTATTTTTATTCAAACAATAATTCAAATATCATCAGATAAAAAGTTATAGCCATAAATTGAATATAAACTATAATTTAATTTGGAACTCTGCCAAAGCTAGATCTGGTCCACAAATATTGCGGTTTACGTATTCAGTATTCATTCAATGGGTTATTGTTGTAGATGGCGGTGAAAATAGCACAATACCAGTATTAGTGTCAACAACAAAATAGTAAAATATGTATTATAACTAAAAGATAAAACAACAAATAACGTCATACACTGTCCAATTTATATATGTTTATTTATTTAGAAAAGAGTACACTATATATATATATATATAGTGTATAAATGAACTGTGATAAAGGGTGGTGACAAACGAGTGGAAGACAATATTCGTGCCATAACGAATGATGTCAGCTGCAGAATCGTGAATTGGGGCTGCAAAAAGCGGCGAATGGTCTACTTGGGAAATCAACTGTGATGATACGAAGTTCATGGTATGATATATAGTTTGTACCTCGTATTTTGCTCTAACAATATTTCAAAACTTTCATAATAATACTAACTTAATTTGTAACTGTGTCTCTCTTATTTGACCTTTTGATTTTTTGAATAATCTGCAGTTTATAGATTTTGTTTTAAAAGAGAAAGCCATAAAAACCATAAGGTACAAAAATATATAATATTAAACATTATTATAATTAATTATGTTCAAATATTTATACACAAAAAATATATAATTTTAGCTATCAATATTTATAAATAATAATAAACAAAAATAATTTCATACAGTGAGTTTGTTTGTTTATAATTTAATTTGGAACTCTGCCAAAGCTAGATCTGGTCCACAAATATTGCGGTTTACGTATTCAGTATTCATTCAATGGGTTATTGTTGTAGATGGCGGTGAAAATAGCACAATACCAGTATTAGTGTCAACAACAAAATAGTAAAATATGTATTATAACTAAAAGATAAAACAACAAATAACGTCATACACTGTCCAATTTATATATGTTTATTTATTTAGAAAAGAGTACACTATATATATATATATATAGTGTATAAATGAACTGTGATAAAGGGTGGTGACAAACGAGTGGAAGACAATATTCGTGCCATAACGAATGATGTCAGCTGCAGAATCGTGAATTGGGGCTGCAAAAAGCGGCGAATGGTCTACTTGGGAAATCAACTGTGATGATACGAAGTTCATGGTATGATATATAGTTTGTACCTCGTATTTTGCTCTAACAATATTTCAAAACTTTCATAATAATACTAACTTAATTTGTAACTGTGTCTCTCTTATTTGACCTTTTGATTTTTTGAATAATCTGCAGTTTATAGATTTTGTTTTAAAAGAGAAAGCCATAAAAACCATAAGGTACAAAAATATATAATATTAAACATTATTATAATTAATTATGTTCAAATATTTATACACAAAAAATATATAATTTTAGCTATCAATATTTATAAATAATAATAAACAAAAATAATTTCATACAGTGAGTTTGTCGGTTACCGGATACTACATGTTTAAAGTATTTAAGTGCAATGTCCCATAAATCTCTTTTGCCTTAAAATATAATTCATCAAATGTTGTGTGGGAAGGAATTGAAAAGGTGATTTATTTCATTACTAAATTGCCGGCATTTATATATTTTTTAATGGAACGTAGATTTAGAATTATGTATTTTATCATTTCTTCACTGGTGTGCAAAATGTATTTTATTGCAATAATTTGATTATAATTGTATGTAATTTTTTAGGCTTAGCTTAGCTTATCTTTAGCAAAATTTCGTGCTTCTATTTAGTACAAATTAAAAAAAAAACTTTCACTGGAAAAAAGTTTTTAACAAATTATTTTGGCATTTTTTATCTGTCACCGATTATTAAATAGAATTACAACATAATTTTGTTAAAAATAATACTAAATTAACATATATTTTAAAATATATAGAAGAAAGAAAGAATATTTTTTCATCTGTAGTCAAAATATACCAATTTGAATGAAACATCATGATTCACATATTTGAGTGAGATGGGGAACTATGACGTCAACGCACAAATTAATCTTGGTTGCCTTTACATAAACATTTTCTATGTTGCAAAAGCGTTTACGCTGAATTTCCCCCTATTTGTTTGGAAAGAATCATTTGTCAATGACAAAAGTAACCTTGTAGGCAAGTTCAAGGTCACACCATAAATAGATAGCTATAACGCTAACAAAAGGGATTATGAATTATTCAGAACGTGACGTCATTTTTTATTGTGATAGAAGTTTTATTGAGCAGTTATTCTTTTAGTGGGTCTTTTGATACATGTATTTCTTCCGTTTTTATTCAATAAAGACTGTTTTTTTTTTGTAAATTTGGATTTTTACTTATTGTCAACTCAAACCAATAATATAATATTATTTTACATATGTTTTATATTAAACATTCAATTAGAAAGATATTTCTTTCTCGTTGCGGTATGTTCAAGATATATTACCTACTTGTTACATGGACGTAACGACATAGCAATGATTTCGAAATCTTTTAACTTCTTATATTTACGTCAGATTTTTTAATTATACATTTGTTAATACGCAATCTTATTGAAATATTTTTTGCAAGAAATATTATTAAATGTAATGGTATTTTAACATTTTTTTAGGAATCAATGCAAAACTTTTATTTCTGTTAAGATTTGTATAAATTTAGCTTTTTTAAATAATACTTCCCCTTTTTTTACTACCAGTATCCAAAAATACAAATAGTACAGATTAAATATAATCTGCAATAGCAGCATGAAGCTATATTGTACCTGCATTTACATAATCCTTCAATTAACATGAGGTTAGTACAAATGTATTCGTTAACAATCGTTAGCTTACAGATTCAATCGTGCGTAACCAGCCTGATGCTCGATTGTTTTCTTAAGGAATCAGTACGTTATTTTGCATATATTTAATATGTAAATTAAATAAATGTTCACATGTAAATGAATATAATTTTAATCTGATCAATAATGTTTTGAAATATTTAATAAAGAACTAAATGCATCATAAAGATTTAAATGTGCATCAAACATTAAGAACGGACTTCAGCTTTAAATCTGTCTTTAATGTTTTTATTTGAGTGCTATTGAACATGGCAATAAATAAAAATGTTGGTTAAAAAATACGTTCGTCATTTCTTTAAGCCCTGAGTTCTATTCAATGTTCTAGTTGCTTGTGATAAGTGTTAATAGTTTTTTGATTGAGATCTGTCAAAACGTTCTGCAATTTTGACAAATTAATAAATTTTTCTTCCTTTTATCTTAGGTTTTACTTGGTTTTTCAAAATTGCTAAAATGAATGTTTATTTTTTTTTATAATGTGCATAGCCTTTTGCATGATAGTTTTTATTTTTTTTTTTTTAAATATTACCACAAAGCTTTCTTTGTAGGACAACTCTTTTATATCACTTAATGTTCTTGTCTTCCACGATACCTGAAAATATTCCTATTTCGTCTGCATTCATGCCGTGCTCTAGCCTTCTATGAACAGCATATAAAGGTTTTGAAAATAAATTCAAAGAAAACTAAAAAGTATTTTTACGAAATAGGTTCATGAATAAACAAGTCGAAAGAAATGGAAGAATTTATTTCGAGAAAATTAAAAATTCGAAGACTGAATTGTTAAAATGGAAAATAGATATCCATTTTCCTCCAAAAGAGGTAAGGAGTTGGTAGGAACGCTCGAGTGAGGTGACTTCGAAATATAACCCTCATAAATATTGATTTATTACCTTGATGTGACAATACCATGCCTCATATCACGCGACTTACCACTTTCACAAATAAAAGGCATGCGTACGACGTACACGTACACGTACACGAACAACGTACACGTGCAGTGTGTGTGTGACACACTGTCACACACTACTGTGACACACTACAAGTTTCATTCCTGGTCATATTCTTTTATAACTTAGCGTCACCCCAGCCAGGGAATCCTAAATTCTCAGAAAAAGAAACACCATCTTAACAGTTACAAACAGGAACATCTGCACAATATAAAAAGGCAATTCCAAACTTTTAACTTCTTCATGATTTTTTCCACCTTCTGATTGACGCCTTTAATGCCAGTAAATAAATTAAATGTATATTGTAACCCGTTTACCAAGACAGGTATTGTCTCGGTATATGCATGTTTAAAGACATGGAGAAAAATATTTTAAATAGTGTTTGATTTCAGAGAACAACTGCTAGCATATTTTATACCCTATATACTGAGACACACTGCGGTAGATAGTTTGCAGCTGAACTACGGGACAGCTGTTAGATGCTAGGTAGGTACCGTGGAACACTGCTGCCTAAGCCTTCGGGTGGCGATGGATGTGGAAGTGTTTAAGTCAGCGTGAGAGCCTTAGTGCATAAAACTATCGTAATCAGTAATAAATGCTTAAACAAAAAGATTGACCATGTATGTTTGTTTTAAGCGTTGATTACATAATAGTCTAAATATACAATGAATCTAATGCAGGTTTGTTTTTTTTTTCTAGAATATTACCTACTGACAAAAAAATATCGTGAAGAGGTATCACACGCTGAAAAAAAATATGGCTTCGGAAAGACGATGAACAAAATTAGCATGGTTCTTGGAAATGTAACCTCACTGTCTGAAGATAATAAGACTAAGAGTGGTAGTCCAGACAACAGCAACATTTAACAGCTATCGTTAACCTTTATTGACGGCCCACCCTGCCAACGTAGCCATAACAGTAATTTTAAGCTTCTGACGTTTCGTAAGTGCAATGTGTTTGTTGACTTTATATTTTCATTCATACAGTAAAATTTACTAGAATAACAAGACTGAAATATTATTCTAAAAATATAGTAAGATTGGAATGTCTGTCTGTGATCTTAAAAATAAGTATTTTTTCTAAAATGCTTATATTTATTTATATTTAACAAAGACCAACATTCTTTTGAAAATAAATGCCTGTCCTTGTGTTTATGGGTGGTCATTTATTAGAAAGACTTTATCATTTTAATGGACACACTAAAAACTACAAGAGTTTGTAGTGCTATATACAGCTAAGATTTTATTCCGGTATATGTTCTCTTGTTTGAAACTTTTTACAAACATTTAGAGCCATGTTAAGCGGTTTCCGAGATAATGGAGGTCGCGGGTTCGAATCCAGGCCCGTATATATTTATTTTATTATTTTTTTTTTCTATTTTTGGAATGATATATTTTATTAAAAAGGGTAAATTAATAATAATGAGTAGATAAATATTGCCGCGCATTATACGACCGTTTGATCCTAAAATAAGCAGAGCTTGTGTTATGGAAATCAGCCAGCTAATAAACGTATATATATAATAAACGTACATATATAATTGACTAGCTAAAACTATGATACTAAACACCTAAACACAGAACAAACATTTGAGTTATCTTAGACAATTTTTCCCCTGGGTGGGGGGCCCGGGGGAAAGGTGCGGATCATGAAAGAAACTGGCTTATCAACCTCTACCTGGACATATTTTTTTTGTTTTTATATACATAGCTTCATAAACACAGAACTTTCATAATTGTACTTCTATTGTCATCCAATTCAACGTGATTTTTGTGTGATATAATTATAATTTATTTCTATTTTTTAGGCGTTGCTGTTTAATGCATTTCTGTAAGCGAATAATCTTCAATTCTTACCAATGACTTAAAATAAATAAAATGTGATATTCATCTATAAAAACCTGTAAGTAACTAAACTACTTATTGAAAACTATACAACTTAAAATAACTATAAAACCCAAGTTGCAAAAATACTCTAAGTAGTATTATTTTAACCGAAAAACAATCACAGATAAAAAACTACTTTCAAGCGATTTAACCGAAAATTTACGACACGCCATACAAATAATAATGATAGCTATAAGTCAACAGAGACATCTAAAATAATAAGAACCCTCGTCTCCATTGTCTTCGCTTAATGTATGTATAGTTTATTTTACATAAAGCATTTTTTTTTATCCGAAATGATCTTAAAGCTCTATTTTATATCCCATCGACGTTTTCCAAGCTTCATTTGTATCCAATGATGTATCGTTAATGCTTTTTAATAAAATAAATTATTGTTTCAGCTTAAAAATAAATTAGTTGAATTTAGAAGTGAATATTTATCGGTAATTTTTTAATTAGTAAACGAAACTTTCTTTTTTATATTTAAACATTAATGAACCAAGGCTATTTTATTTATATTTACCCGGCTGTAATCACGTGGAGTTCACGCCGCGAGTCCGCCACGCTTAGAGCTCATGAGTAAGAACTCCGAATGGGTTCGAAACTAGTCGGACACATTCCGATATTCCACGTGAATACACCCGAGTAAACATAAAAATGATAACTTTTTTGTTATGTGTTTATTTTCTATAGCCTGTGTTGAATTTGGGATTGTTTTTAAAACGTTCTATACTTTAGTTTATACAACTATTTATTTTAAAAATATTTCGGCTTTAAAAAAAAATTGCCAATTTTGTTTCATTTAGTGGCAATATATTTTTCTTGAATGTTTCTCTCTTCTTTGCAAGCAAAAAATTTTGTTTACAATTTGGCAACCTCGTAAAAATACAATTTATGAATTTATTAAATATCAAAATATTCAAGCCATAGAATTAGTTTCAATAACTAGATGAAATTAAGAAAAAATGTTCTCACGTCTTTTTTATATTAAAATAGTTATGAATTATTTAACATTTATGTACTTATTACTTCAATATGAAATAAATATATGTATTCAAATATTATTTGTGAGAACTGACTTGGAATAATAGAGTTAAAATATATAAGTTGGACAATTCTCAATGTATTCAAAAGTTTTTTTTAAACTTTACTATATTTTTTTCAAATAAGAACTGATATTATTTCTTTTTGATCTCACTAAGTTTTTTGTCCAAAAATATGAGATATTATTTTTTTAAAACCTTTTTTAACATTTTTTTTGTAAATAAGAATTGATAGATTTCTTTTCGATCAGGACTTTAAATTATTCAAAACAATTAACATTCATCATGAAAAATGTAATATGATTAAGATTAAAAACTTTGGAGTAAATTTAAAAACTACTATGTAATGTAATACTATTGTTTTGCTTAAAATATAGGTTTCTTATCTCAGCGTTTGCTTAAACAACAATAGTTATTCACCATTTAGAATCTTTAGAAATTAAATAATCATATTCAGTTATTCTCCGCTTATAAAATAAATAAAAAATATATCGATTCATTTATACACATATTCATTCATTTATACAAATATATCGATTCATATATACAAATC
This sequence comes from Dircenna loreta, assembly GCA_963555665.1. Lineage (NCBI taxonomy): Eukaryota > Metazoa > Arthropoda > Insecta > Lepidoptera > Nymphalidae > Dircenna > Dircenna loreta. The sequence continues at coordinate 9,682,302 of OY743099.1, read as the reverse complement.
TACCAGGTTTCAAAATCAAATTGAAATCACAAGTATATACTCACCGTTTGTGGTTTCATAGATACTTACTTTTTTATGGAAATATAAATAAAATAGATTATATTCGATCAAATAAGTTTAAACACATGTCAAATACTATAATATATTTTTCTTTCTTTCTCTAAGAAAGACCCACTTATAAGAGATTTGACTCACACAAAGATATAAGTTTAGAAATTATTGTCAGATGTAAATGATTAAAAAAAATAGGGGTCGCCTTACCAGAATAGATGATAGGCTGAAAGTGCTTCAACTTGCATTATCCATTTATAAGATGGGTGACCGGCTGATTATTTTTATTAAAAAAAGGATTGTGGTATAAGACCCATTTAGAGAGTTTTTCTTTTTTTTATATATATTTACATATTGTTGTAAAGTAAGAGCTAAAAATTGTTGGAAAATAACTTTGCATTTTTTTTTTAATTATTACGTAAATATGTTACAAATCTATTACACTCGAAGTAACGAAATAATATTCCTACATAATTTTTTTAGAAGTATTATTTTACTTTTATTGTATACAATCTTTTTATCCATACATATAAATAAGGATACAATTTGAAGGATAATATTCTACATACTAAAAGTAATTACGAAATTTGGGTACCTATCTGGGGTTAGATTAAATATAGATATTATTAAACCTAAGACTACGATAAAGACTTCAAAATGCTTTTAACAGGTATTATGACTTCAATTTTTTACTAAAATAACAGAAAGTAATGAAAACTCGATTAAAAGAAATAAAAGTTTGGGATTGCGCCAAGAATCATTGTTATCATACGAAATTGAGAGCTCAGTTCGTAACTTAACATTTGAGTGCTCGGCGGTGAAATATTGGAAAATTGGAACGCTTAAAATAAAAAAATAATGGCTGGAATACTTATAGACGTAAACGCCAAGCTATTTTAGAATCAGATCGAGACTTTTAATAAACCAAGAAAACGAACTTCAGATTGAGACGTTTAGTAAATCAAGAAAACAAACTTTCAAAACTCTCACACTTCTTTATAGACACTCTTTCTTAATAATAATCTATTATTTTTTTAATAATAATAATTAACAATAAAAAAAAAGAAAAAAGGATATCAGAGTTAAAAAAATACATGGTTCATATTTTTTTTCTAATTGTATCAAAATAATTGGTTAAGAATTTGATACTAACATTTTATTTTAAGAACTTTCTAAATATTTAATCTTATTTTTTTGTTCTTTTCTACGACAAAATTAATATTGGATTGATTAATGATATAAATCTGGGCCTTATACGGCTAGCTTTTTCTTTGTAATAGAAATTAAAAGAAATTAAAACTAAGACACTATATAGTTCTCTTTTTAACTCCAGTTAAATTAATTTTGGCTTATAACTATCATGATTGTTGGCAAAAATATTTGATTTACAGGAGAGTTATACACACGTACATGTCGAAGGTTGCTGATTATCGAATTTCCTCGAAAAAATATATAAAGTGTCACCGCGGAGGAACGCAGAATTGCAGTAAAAGAATAATATACGTTTGAACCGTTTGTTTGTTTGTAGGTAGTACAATAAAATTATTTTTAATTAATTTTCAATAAGTTTTATTTTGATTTTTTTCTTCCTTCCGACTGTAACTACACAGTTGACACACTCTCAAAGCGCAGTTAAATTAGAATTAATATGATTGGCCCTTCCTTCGTCATTTAAATGATCCATTCAAAATCACGATTTAACAACCTGTCCACGTGTCTCAAATCGAATGTGTTGGTACTCAATATTAAATAAGTCACTAAATCAATCGGTCTAGCGAAAGAATTATGTCATTTTATGACGGATTCTTGACTTTTATAAAACCAGGGTTGCCATCCACGACACTAATACATTTGTTTATAATACAATTACAAATTAAATGTTCTTTAATAAAATTTTGTCCGTGTTTGGAATCTATAGGAATACTAAATTAAATTTGGTGTTCCAGCCAGTATCACATTTTATTTTTTTTTTATTTTAAATAGACACAAATATCCTTTATGACACGTTCAAACTCTAGACGCATAGTCCCGAAGTGAAAGTCCATTTTGTAAAACCGGAAAGAAAGTACATAGTACTATTATTCATGGTATTTACCTTTTCAGACACAATCATTACTGTTACGTGAGTAAAAATTATAATTCTAGTAAAGCATGGTATAGAAAAGAAGACTAGATGGACTCACCACACAGCTACTAGTTCTATGAAGCTTTCATGAGGACTTGAGGATTCTAACTTTAGATTTAGAAAAAAATTATATATGTCTATAATGCCTTAACTTCGAAACATAAACGTCAACAAAAACGTCAACAGCCTGGAATTTATTACAATAAAGTAACATTTATAGGTAGCTAGTGTATGTATACTTCTGTTTTTGATGGTTTATGAGACAATTTAACACGAAAACAACGATGATAGGAATATAGAATGTACATTTAAAGGTCCAAGTATTGTTTGTTACACAATACTATTTAAACAATTGTCTATGGTATAACAGCGACCCACAGGCTTTGTATCCCACACTTGAAGTAGACCCTTACAAATTTTACGGGCAGTTTTAATTCTCCTGTGCTCTCGGTTTATTTATAAGGTCATTCTTCATTTATGTTCAATTACATAAGTTTACTTATTAAAAAAGAGAAACTCAATTTATATAACAATTCCTTAAATTGTATTTATTGTTATCATATATTTAATGGTATTTATAATAAGTACAATTATTTCTGGTGTCATATGATGTAAGTAATATGGTATCCGATGGTTCAGTACTTATTAATTTAAATATATGTTTATGTAACTATTATTTAAGTAAACATTTTTGTGAAATTAAAAAAATAATCTAATAATACCGTCATGTTGGTATCGGGGCAGTAACCTGAAAAGAATTGGAGGTTGTTATTTAGCTCGAGAAAAAGAGCCTCTTACAACGAACTTCAAAATCTATTTTAGGGCTATACTCAGTGTAATCCTGAGCTTGCTTTATTATGTTTCCGTTTCTCTTGATACAAGTAATTCATAAGTGGATATTAAAATAACTATCTACATATATTTATAATGTATTGTATGTATTTGAGATGTTAGCTCTAAACATCTCTAACAGGATATTAAATTTCTCATATGGGTCAAACGTCGGCTGATAATCCGCTCACCTTTAAATAAGGTATTAATATATCGGCATGGCGTTTGTATAAAAAGCAAGTTTATAATATATAACTAGGCATGGAATGTATAAGATTTTTTTTAATTTAAAAAATATAAGCTACTTCCTATTTTATACAACATTCGTAATCGAAATATATATGTATATTTGATTATCTACTAAAAGTAAAAACTTATTTCGTTTGCATCTGCTTTTATGCTCCAATAATAAAATGACGGTGTTTAACAATACATTGCCTGAGTAATGAACGATATTTTATGAAGATTCCTCATTATATTGCTTTTTAATAACAAATGAAGAGTGCATACGGTGTGTCATTTATTATTCCCACAGAATAAGTCTCTTTTAAAATTTATTACAATAATGAATATAGCTGTTTCTTATATAGAATTATTAATTTGAAGGAGTGTTGGTGCTTGTGTTATAATAATATTGTATTATTAAATTTAACTGCGAACTTTTAGAAAGAGAAGATACATTTTTGTACCTACAAACTCTTATGTATACCTGAAAAATTACAAAATAAAAAAAATATGGCCGTTACTGTTTTTTCTGGAAATTCATCCAGAATATAAAAATAGACTTTAATCTTTATATAAATACAATTAATGAAAATACATTTTCAATGTTCAAAATAAATTCTATTAAATTAAAATGTTCCGAAATAAAAACTATGTAAGATTGCATTTTTTACTTGCTGTAACTACAAGAAGGAAACACTTAATGAGTACTAAAACTATATCAAAAGATATAAATAATAGATAATAGCCAGTAATATAGATAGTTGTAAAATGTAGTATCATAAACAAACTCTAAATTAAATTGAATAGCTAAATAAACTATAAGTTTTAAAAGATGAATTGTGTTATCTAATAATGGAAATAACTTTTTTTTTATTCATGGTAAAAAAGTTACACATCTAACAACTTATATGTTTCATAGTCACTAATAACCCTATGTTATGTTATGTTATGAACCAAAGTCCGACTGTCTGTCCTCGTGTCCCATGACCTGAAACGAATCTACAGCCTGATTTAGACTTAAGGAATAAGACTATCGGCAGTCGACCAGTTACCTAGATATTGGTACTACATTCCCCACTTTTAAGGAATAAACTTATTTATTATAATAAATATATCATTTAAATAATATAATATATTATTATAACATAATAATGTGTAACTTTCATTTAGCAAAATATATTTATTTATAAGTTATGTAACAATTCCAGATCGTGTATAAACTGTAGAACATAAATGGAGTTCCAAAACAATTTCTGCGACGTAATACTCGAATATCTTACTTCAAGGACTAAGAGTATCAAACAAGTTACTCTGTCCCTTTTTATGATGAAACTAAACATTAAAAAAAAAATAATATTTTCTTACACTTAACATTAACGTTAGATACATTTTGTTTTTTTTTCATTAACATTTCTCAATCATGTCGAAAGAAATAATGCTGTTAAGTGTATTTGCGCATTCTGATATTTATATTTAAAATGTACTACCTTATAAATATTCACAACCAGCATCGCCGGCTCCCACCCTGTACAATCTTCACCTCAACACTATAAGTGTCTCAAGCTTGCAACACAATGCATTAAACCCTGGAACAGCTTCCCTAAAATTATAAGATGTTCACCTAGCAGAGAACAGTCTATCTTTTTCCTTATGAGCATCTACAGAATGATATATAAAATGTCCATTTATTTAAGAACATGTGTGATGCTTTATATTTTATATTATATGTATACAATAAAACTACTTATTTGATTTACCCTTATTTAAAACAGATGCGTTTGTGTTATAGTTTCTTGTTGCTATGTTATTTTGGTAGTAATACCTAGCGATGATGCGATGAAAAAATGATAATATTAAAAATATAAAGATTGTGCATATTATTAAATTATTTAAGTGACAAAAGATGGACGGTTTATGATTTAGGTCTAAAGATAAGGAGAAGAGAAATGCTGACAGGTAGTTGGTAATAAATATAGATACTCTTCTTTACAAAATTCTTTTCCATCCTAATACTCCTCTATACCTCAAAGAATGCTTTTCTTTTCTTGGCTCAAGCCCTTCCCTGAACATGAACCTTCGCTCGCAAAATGATAACTTGCTTGAGATTCCTTTATGTCATATACAGTGTTGCAGTGATTTATTTACTGTTGACACAGTAAAACTGTGGAATGCTCTTCTGTGTGACATTAGACGGTCTTAGTCACTTTATAGTTTTAAAAGTCAAATTAAAAACCATTTGTTATCCTTGTAATATCTATAATATTTATATATAATATAGTTGTAATATTATGTTCCTACAGTGTTGTGTAATAGTATATAAAATAATATTCAATTATTATATGTAAAGTTTTGTATGTGTGTATATGGAATATTGTGTAAGGTATCTAAAATATTCTTATATATATGTGTACTTTATTTTATTTATTTATTTAATGCACCAACTACTACTACCTTTACTTTAATGAAATTGTCAATTTAATTATGGGTTGCCTATAAGAGATCATTTTTGGTGATAAAGCCGCCGTTGTATACTATCTTTAATTTGTCGTTCTATTTTTTTTAGAATCATATTTTGTGTGCAATAAAGTATTATAAATAAATAAATAGGTAATAGTAAAAAAAGTTAAAGTAAAATATTAATATAAGAATAATAATAAAGAAGCATGATTAAAACTATTTTCAAAATCACATTTATGATAGAATATAATTTCAAATATTTCAAATATTTCAAACATTTCAAACATTTCAAAAGGCAATGGAACCGCACTCATAATATTAAATGATCCTATTTTCACGTTGTAGGCTGCAACACCTGACTAATATTCCAATTAAATCAAATCAAATCTCGTAATTTGGACAGTACATGAAGAAAACAGTATGTATTCCCTTCTATTTCACTTATGGTGAAAACAGTAAGTATTCTCTTCTATTTCACTTATGGTGAAAACAGTAAGTATTCTCTTCTATTTCACTTATGGTGAAAACAGTAAGTATTCTCTTCTGTTTCACTTATGGTGAGAACAGTAAGTATTCTCTTCTATTTCACCTATGGTGAAAACAGTAAGTATTCTCTTCTATTTCATTTATGGTGAAAACAGTAAGTATTCTCTTATCTTTCACTTATGGTGAAAACAGTAAGTATTCTCTGCGCTGGTATTCTGGAGCTGGTATATCACGAGCTACGTTGGGCCATGCGAAATTAAAAAAATATGTAATAATCTATAATATTTAACCTGCCACCGGAGGACAACTATTTTTCATATTTTTAAATATATTTGTATGTTTTTTACAATTATATTTTAATCTGTCATAACAGATTAGAACTATTAGAAGAAATAACAGAATATACATGATAACTATACCAAATTGTATTATTTTTCTAAAATACAAAATGATAATTATGATCACAACACAACAAACTTAATAGCTAACCTTTGTTTGCATTTTAAAAGTTTAAACGCTGAACGTAATTACATTCATAAATTAGTGATATTAAATGCCTTTATATGGAAAATATATTTTTAACATATGGGTATAATAAATGTTATGATTGAAGTCAATGAACTAGTAACTTTAGTTTTATCTTAATTTAGATAGACTTATTCGGCCTTTCTCATTTGGGTAAAATTTGTGCTACAATCTTCTTGGTTAGATTTACAAACAACCTAAATCATTTTTATAAAACTCTTAAATACCATTATTAAAGTTTATTTTAAATGTTCATCATACTAAAAAAAGTCATTGTATAAATCTTATCTATTTAATCTAATCTTTAAAATACATTTAAACCGTGAACACAAAAGATGCTGCTGAGTAGGAGGCATGCTATGCATTCAAATTGTCCTATCAAAGTGGCACTTATATATTTTCTTATGTAACATGTCATAACGTATATTATTTAGTGGATATTTTTTTCAAACCTTTTCTGCTGCTTTTTCAAAGCTTTACTGCTGTTGGACAACTAATTTATATAATGTTGATTAGGCCTTTAAAAGAATATATCAAAATTCACACCATAAATTTATCAAAAGGATGCCGAATATATATTTTTTGTGTGGTAATTTTTCTCTCTCTTAATTTATTTATGCATTTATTTTTTTGTTTTATGCCATGTTTCATTGTTATTTGGTGATGAGTAAATTTAAAACATATTTTTAATTTCATTCAAATTCAATTCAATACATTTTCTGAGTTTTTTTACTATTAAAATAAATTTACAGTCACACAAGTTCTGTGTGAATAGTACATGTTGAATTTATTTGGCACAAATCATGCATTCGTAAAAATATAGACATAGTATTTAGTTATTTCCTGGAATATGATGTTCAATGATGCTTGAAATGGAATAGTCATTTGATTTCCACGCAGGTCACTTGCCTAGTATAATATTGATTGCGCATCATGGTTATTGTTTAAGAATTTTAAGTATAAAGAAAAACAAAGTTTTTATACGTCCAGGAAAAAAATTCCGAATCGCAGGTCAAAAGGCTTTTATATTTAGAAGTTTCCATGATAAGTTAAAGCAGTGGGATTATAGTATACTGAGAGGAACTTTAATGAGCTTTCAAGGAAATTCACTAGTTAAAAATCTTTTCAAGAGTTCTTAACTGTCTTTAGGTAGATCATTTAAATTTTATCTGATCCATAGTGGTAAATAAACATTTCTTCATTATTTATAACTATAATTCTTTGGTGGAACTTTTATTTATATTAATATTTAATGTAAAAAAAAAGTTGCTAGTCCTTCGCATTTTTTGGCTAAATGGCATGGCATTAATACAAAATTTAATGTAAATATATAATTCGTAGATATATATAAGTCAACGAATATAAAAACTTTTTGTGACGCTTTTAACATGTCATACGATCTATTTTCTAACTGAAAAATACTATAAGCTGGCACGACGTATATTTAGCGTATCGCCTCGCCGTCAGAATTCATTCCTAAAATCGATTTCATTCCGATTCATGTGGGCTTATAAAAGCTATCGTGCTATGGATTTATGAAATGAAAGTAGCATTATATCTGTGATTCATAAAATGAAAAGCTCTATTACACAGTGAAAAGCTTCCAATCTAGCTAGATACATGCAAGTAGGTAATGTTATTTTCTTAGAAATAAAACATTAAAAAAAATAAAAATAATAATAATAACAAATAGAACAAATTACAGTTAGAATTAAATTTAAATTAAATTGCGACACAAAATATGGGCTGAAGTGCAATCTTCCCAAAAGGACATGAAGACAAAAAATGTACTAGCTGACGTCGTCTGCTTCTTTTATATGCGCTTCAACTCGGGAAGAGGGACGTCCATATCCATTTTTTTTTTGTTTTTGTAATAATGAATATCCACTTCATTATGCATTACCATTTAAAAGAAATGTAAACTATGTAAAACTTATTTTTAAGAGAGATATGTAGCTGTAATCTATGGAATTACTAATGGGATGTGAAAAAATATAAATTTAAGCTCTAAAAATAATATATCAAATATGCGATTGTAGCATTACTTTTAATTTCAGGCAGTAGTTTATAATTTGTAGTCAGGGGAGAAATCGCGGGGAATATTTGGTATTTAAAACAATCTATATTTTGTGTTCAAAAAATAATTAGAATACTTACATTTCTGTAGAAAAAACATAAAATAAAATGATATATTTTTTTTAATAATACATTTATGTATACAAGTGCATTGAAATAAGCTAAGACAGAAATTATGTGTTTTATCTTATTCAAGGATTACAGATGTTATGAAGAATGAAGAAAATAAATCTACTTTTTTGTTTTTTTATTTATAAATTTTCAAAGAATATATTTATAAATAAAAACTCGGCAAGGAATATTATTTAAAAGAATGGTCTTAATCAACATTTTTTGTGTCTGAAAAAATATTAAGAAACAAAGGCTTAGGAAGTAATAAATAAACGTCGCAAGTTGTCTCTTCATTTCTTAATCTAAGGTAAACCGCTTGAATATAACCGCGGTATTTAGTTAAAGTAAGAAATAATAAACGAAACCCCAAATTGTTAATTATGTTCTGAATAAACTTACAAAAAATATGTATTTATCATATTACTAAAACAAGAAAAACAAGAACAACATAACTTTTTTTAATTTTAATAAAATGCAAACTTATTAACAATTTCTTATTATTGATCGACCTTTTTATAGTTTAATACTGTCAGTAGTAATAGAACAGATAAGACTAGTTATCTGCTCTATTCTGTTCTGTTCTATTTGCTTCTAGGACATGTATCCTGAGTATTTTTTATTTTTTGAAAATATCCTTTGCATACAACCGTACAATAATACAACCGTGTTCAATGTAGCTAGTTTTTATATTCGTCTTTTAATATCGTATTCTTATATGATGTGTAATCCTATTACTTTTATATACGCGAAAGTTGGTGTGGATTACTCGATGTTTGTAACTCTTTGACGCAAAAACTACTTATCGGATTTAGAATATACCTCACAGTAATATAGCTTTACATTGTCGAAAATATTAAAACACTATTTATTTCCGTTTTGGCTTTTGTTCATATTAATTTTTACTATGAAGTTGGAAATTTTGTTTAGGATTTTGGAAAGAACCCTAATATATAGGTATAACTTGCGTCCTGTTTAAGACGAACATATAAAGAATGCAAACTTTTTAACATTAAGTCCGTCTGTTGTCCCAGTTTTGGGCAATTAAGATTCAATAAATAAATAAATTGTAACTATTTTTATGTCAAAGATATTTAAGTCAAACTTTCAGTTGTTAAAATTATATAATATAGTATTTGAAAATTCCATTTTAATTTAAATTAAGATTCCTAGTTACCAGAAATTATCTCAAACAATGTAAACTGGCAGCGGAGTACCTATTAACTTTATTCATAAATTATTGAAGCGCAAATTCCGGTAACAGGTTGTAACTTACATATTAATTTTGATTAAAAATGATATTTAAGTTAGGTATAAATAAATATACTGACTATAAATTAACTGTTGGTAATAACTTTGGTCATGTAATAACTTTTACTGAGGAATAGTCTCGGTTGAATCGCAAAAAATTGGCTAGAAGCTTTCAGATAAGCCATCAGCCAGTTGAGCTTTCTGATCCCCTGCCAAAGCGATCGAGTTGAATATTTGCCGAACCTCATTGCCACCTCTGCTGATGTCGGATGGAACTCTGGCTCACACAGCGAAAGAGAAAGCAAATCTTTATGCTAAAAATTGGCTTCAAGTCACTGACAACGCCACTCCAGCACATTTTTCTCACTGCGGAAATGGAGAAGCGGTCGCCATCTCTCTAGACGACTTGAAGGCATTTGACAGGGTCTGGCATGCGAACCTTTTAAGCAAGCTCTCAGCTTAAAATATATCCTCTAGTCTGATTTGCTAGGTCACGGACTTCCTGAACTATCCGAGTTGTTGCTGATGCGTGCTCATCGGAGTTCTTAACAATAAATGGAGTTCCTCAGGGGTTTATTCTTTCTGCAACTCTCTTCCTGATGCACATTACTATTTGCTGAAACCCGGTATCTATGGTATGCAGATAACAGCAGCTTATTATTAAAATCTATAGAAGGATTAGCAACCAAGAATATCTTCCAACATAAGAAAAACTGATTAATCTCTGCAACAGGATATGTTGGGATGCTTACGTTAGTAAATCAACTCCATCTCAAACTTAGAAATTATTAAAACTATTGGGCACCTGTTTATTTTCAAACGTATATTATCATGTCATTGATATAAATTTCACGTTCAAGTACACTAAATAAACATTTTTTATACCACCCTTTACTTTGTCAGTTACCATAAGTTTGGCTATCCTCCGTAAATGTAATTTAGTTTCCTAACCCACCTGTAATCCATTTATATCACGAGTGTGATTTTAAAAGGAGCATCTTATAATTTACAACAAAAGCATAGGGCATCAACTTTTTACACTTTTTTTTACAAATTAGAACACCACCCATTTGGGTGATTTTTTTTAATTTGTAAAAAAAAGCCACCACACTTTTGTCCCTAATCCATAATTTCCATACTATCTTCCTTAAGCAGATTATTTACAGACATACATACATGCATACTTACATGACTTTCATTCAGAAATAGAATAGAAGCTATCAATGAAGACCAACTCAATGAATGGAGGTATTTGACCTCTTGACATATATTAAAATTATTATTTCAATATTGGAAGCAGACAGCTGCGCAACAAATATTTTTTTGCTAATATACGCCATATTATATACGACACTTCTACAATCTCGTTGTCTGGAACAATAAGCTGGGTTTAACTATTGACTACAAGCTGCCTTGGTCAGCGCACAATAACGAAGTGAGTAACGTTCACAACTCACTTCACTCTTAGAGGCGCTTGCAAAACTTTTTATCCTTACAAACAAAATAAAATTTTCTAGCTCAATCTATATTATCACTTTTCGACTATGCTGAAGTTTGCTATTCAGTTTCTACAGGGGTGCTGCTAAATAAAATAGATTGTCTTTAGAATTTATGTACTCGTTTCATATACAACCTGTGTGAATGCGATCGTATATCCAACTGACGTCAATTAAAGAGGCTCCCTATTTGCCGGAAAATGAACTTGCTGTCTACCCTTTTTAACATTCTTTAGAACTCTGTACCGATTTATATACGTCAACGCTTTAATTTATTAATATCCACTGACAGGCCATCACGTTCGATAATAGTTTAATGGCCACTCAACGTTCTACGCTATTACTCAATCTTCTTTTCTAACTCCTTTATAGTACAAGCACCACAATTGTAAAAGTCACAACATCTATAGATTAAATAATTAGCAATATTTTATATTTTTATATGTTATTGTATTTATTACTATTAATATAATAAATAAATGTAATAAAATCGAGTCATCTCCGTATATTACTGAGGCATTAAATATATATTTGAAAAATTCTTTAAACATGTAAAGTAATGTTAATTTTACTTAATAAAGTAATATTTGTATAAAATCCTTTTTAAGTAACGATTATATAAAACAAAACAAAGCTTAGATTTTTTTCAATAATAGAAAATATGATATGTAAGATGAAATGAACGTACTTTAAAAAAATCACCTTTCACAGGAATATTATATTCAGCGACATAAATTTAAATTGTGTTTCAAACTAAAATAAACTCAGGTAGACTAATTTGTGTCTAATAATAAGCTATAAATTTTAGAGCATAGTGGTTTTATTTGCATTAACAGCTTCTCTGAGCTATTATTATCAAATTAAGCTGCTCTAAAATGTTAACTACCTTGTAATATATATTTCAGTTCATTGTAATATCCATCTTTTATGCAGACACCATTTCAGTTTTATATTAAATGGGATATTTACGATGTATGTTCATGTTTTAATGAAAATATTAATAAAATAAATATAATTTATTAATTATATTTATTTTATTAAGATAAGAAATAAAAAAGGGGCGCACCTTTTAGATGTGATTGAGTAAAGTAGATTCATCTTACAAAATACTATAAATGACATGTCGATAGTACATATAAATATATGTCAAATTTATTAAATTCAGAAATGTGGTCATATTTCTCTAGCCTAAATGTAATGTATGGAAAAATTTTAGATGCTCAATCTAATTGAGTTACTTCACTTTTTAGTCATAGTAAAAAAACATCAACGGAATCAAAAATAACAAAAAAGATATTTTGCGCTAACGTAATTTCAGTGAACGTTAAAAGAAACGTGCGCCATCGTCTAGATTTACAACCATGTCGTTGATCATTTCACTATAAGGTATATAAATACTTCAAATGTCACAGTTGGTGACTTTTCTAGTTAATACGTAAATTTAATTGTATTTGCGTAGCAACAGAATGTATATTTTGTTTGTAGTTGAAAGACGAGCGACAATAGGTAAAATAAAGAGTGATAAAGTTTGCCCTTTAATTATTGAGAACGCGTCTACTAAACGGTCTACTGTTTCTACCCATTGTTAAATATATTTCTATGAATTGTTAAATATATATTAAATTTAAATCCTTAATCCTTGTTTATTTACCTGCAACTGGAATATTTTACTCTCCAAAAAGGTGAACTGTTTTCGTGTTCACTGAATGTTATGAATAAACTTGTAATTCGTCATCGACTGCAACCAACGAGGTTTTATTGTAACATATCACGCGAGATGACCAGTCTATGATACATCGCTTAGCTTTTTGGTAGAGTATATCTTATTCTGAAACACGAAACTTTTACTATGGAGAAACATTAATAGCAGGTAACGTAGGGTAAAAAGGGAATACTATTTTACATGTTTTAAGAGAGGAATATTTACACATCGTAAACATATATGAAGAAAGATTACAATAAAAGTCCTTAATTGGATGTTATTTTCGACACAACTGTACATTCCACGTAAGAATTATATGTTCTATCACAACATTTAATAAATGAAAATAATATATATATATTTATAATAAATAGTTATTTGCCTCTTGAAAGGTAAATAACTAGAGTAATAGACAATTCAATAAATAATATTCGTATGTAGCGATCTCGGTCCAAGATTACAAAACCGTTCCAGCAATCTCGTAATTCACTGAAACCAAAAAAAAACGGTCCTACAGAACCCGACATATCTTGTCCTGTGAAAATAAGAGCAAAAAATTTGTTGAAAATTAATTTCAAATAAATGTACAGAAAAACTACATTGGAGAATATTTTGCTCTCTCATATATATAACGTGTTGAACTACAACGCCAAGACATCTTTGATGCAATGGCCTTATTGGAGGTCCAAAATTCCCAAATGTTTTCCAGGACTTCACTTAATAGATGACACTAAAGCATGGCTTATAGCTGCATAATCTCCAGCATAATAAAAATAATATATTACTGATATTATTTTGAAATTTGAAACATCGTAGTATAATACGATAACTTCTCAAAATAATGATTTCTTTAAGCATTGCATTATTTTGATTTTCTAAAATATCGAGTATTTCAATTAAAAAAAGCAATCAATCAGCTTCCGGCTCTTGTACTCATCGAACAAATTGTAGCTATAATAGTCATTTTACCCCGATTTTTTTTAATAGTGAGGTCTATCCCCATTGAGCCAGCTCGTATATGAAATGCATTCAAGGGGCTATAACTGCAGTCTACTATTCACATATTTTACCAGTGAGTGTACCTATTAGAAAAAAAAAAACAATTTGCAAATTATTAAATAAGTAGCTTCTGAAAACTTTAATTAATAAACATTTTTCAAAACCCATTTATGATTTAAAAGCTTCTCAGACAAAAAGCCACTTTCAAGAATCCCGTTTTGCAATACTTAGACCTAAATTCAAAAGGCGGCCTTCGAGTCTTCGATATGAATTTACTTATTTTTAAAGTATATGAATATAAGGTACAAAGATATCGCTTTATAGAAGAAATAAAAGGTCGTTTTTTAATAATAAGTAATATAAGAGTTATGTTGTTAATACATGGCTAGCTTTATTTAAATTTAAACCATCGAGGTTGGGTTGGATATTGTATAATGGCCGCCGGTCTGAGGTATCGTAGCTGAAGGCTTACTATAATCCATTTATTAACTGCTATCACAACTTTGTTTATTGCATCTATATATCACCAATTATCCTATTACATACTTGTGACCTTGTAAATGAAGAGCCACTACTTATTGGCGAACCCTACTTCCCTAACTATTTATTAAAATAATAATAATAGAAGAATAAAAATTAAACTATTAAGTCTATTTTAGTTAAAACTATACTTTTTTTGTTATATAATATTGTAGATTAATTATATTATATCATGAAGAAGATTAGTAAAACTAAATATATATAATAACTTTTTGCCAATAAAAAAAAACAAAAACATATCGATATAATATTGTAGTAGTAGTACTTGTCAGCTTTTTAGTTAGATTTTTTCGCATATATGATTACCGCATCTGGTTTTCAGGTGCGGTAATCATATATGCGAAAAAAAAGAACAAGAACGAAAAACTTCTGTGAGATTGAATCTAGACTAAAATCAGGTTTTTTCAAACGTTCATTTTAATAATCGAGGCGACGTTAACGTGTGTTTAAATGCGCAGAGTCCCCCTTTACGTATATCATAAAAGAAAGAACTTCAATATACATCATGCATCACTTTTTAAAGATAATTGACCGGCTATGAAATTTTTATTACATAAAATTATAAAACGAGCGAGTCTACCTTTTCATAATCCTTTTTATAATTCGATATGTCAAAGTTTTTTATAAACATCAAATGAAAAGCACAGGAGTATGGAGTTGAAAGGATGAAAAAGGCCTATGACAAGATTCACGATGAGTAAGAGACCGATCCATTGGCGTTTTACTACGGCGATGACGGCTTTTGGTGGGTGGCTTACCTACCTACCCGGTAACATAAAATACTCACCTTCTTGGTCGGTGAGCAAAAAAAATTAAAAAAAAGGTTTATTTAGATTGACTTCTTAGATGCTCAATTGTGATAAGCAATCGTTATCTAACCAGTTATATTGTTAATTAAACTTTATTTACACTAAAAATATATATATATATTACTTTGATTAAAAAAAAAACATTTAAAAGAACGTAAAATAAAAACGAAAAAAGCATTGTAAATGGCATTGTCATTTCTATATTGGAGCTTTTGAATTTTGCATTGAACTTTGTTGAATAAAAATATTTGTATGGTTATTTTTGAAAATATTTTTCTCGTAATATTTAAATATTATTAAAATAGAAATTGAAAAACACAGTTAAAAATAGTTAAAAATTTGCAAAATGATTTTGCATAAAAAATATTTTGTTTTTGAAAGTAATTGCAACATCATGATTTAACATTTTATTTATTTAGATATTTCATTACTCATTTAAAAGCTTTCTTTATTTCTCGGTATTTTTGTTAAAGATATAACACTAGGTCACTATTACACTAGGTTATTATTAGAAATTATGAATTAAAAATCTAAAATATATAAATATTTATTTGAAGCACTTATTTATTATAGGTACAGGTATAAAACAGCTAGAATTGATTTAATGAAACTAACTCATTTATTAAATATACAGGTACTCTTTCATTATTATACTTAATAAAAAAGACTTAATTTGTATGTTGTTAGTGGCGTCATTCGCTTACGAATAATGAAGATTTATTTTTATTTTAAATAAAATATTTTTTGTGTAAAATAAATCATTTGTTTTGAGTATTATGTTCTTTTATGTGTCAAAGAGGCAAACCACCAAATCGGTCACCTAAGCGCCTACCGTCATCCAAGGACATTTGCAACTCAGGAGCTACAAGTGCGTTGCCAGCCCTTTAGAAGGCAATATACTCTTTTCTCGCTCTAACAGCTAATACCCTAATAACGCTTATATTTGTCATCTTACCTTACCTTGTGAAATAATATTATATTTAATAACTCTCCAGGAATAGCCTTATTTTATTGACGTATAACTTCGAGTTAAAAAATGACACAAAGTAGGTATGCAGCCAAATGCAATTTTTAAAGCTCTCCATACACTTGGTATTAGTAAAATGTATGTGAACCGGTCCATTAATAGGTACAATAAGACGTTTTGTGACAGAAAAAGATCTGGCTGTCCACCAAGTTTTCGTACAAAAAAGGTGGTCAAAGTATATGAAAATTAGCTTTAGCTCTGTAAAAGTTGAGTTTGCTTTTATTTACTAATTTTATCGTTACGCTTATTGATATTATATTCAAACGTAAATGAACCAATAGAATATATAGAATATTAAGTAGTAGATAGATTGTATTCATGGATATCCGGATCCGCTAAAATATTTTTTTCCGATTTACTAAAAGTGTATCCGTCAGCTGATACATTTCTAATTCCAAGTTATTTTCTGACTCACTTAATATATTTTGCTGTGGTACACTTTCGTCATCATCTCATTCAATGTATCCGCGTTCAATAACCAAAATATTGTCATAGTCAGGAACTCTTTTGTGATATTTCTAATCATATATATGTAAGAAATATTTAAAAACACAAACATAATACACAAACTACACTAAAACTACACTGACATCAAATCGAATTTATGTAAAATCATTATAAATAAGTGATCAAAATAAGTAAACTTACCTTATCGCTTAAAAGTCACGTAAACATTTAAATTTCGTAAATCTTATGACACTTATGCTGTAAGTAAACAACAAATGAGCCGCGAGCAAAATGACAGCACGCGACAAGCTGACAGAACAAGTGAAACTGGAACTACGCGAACATTGTTTATACCAGGAATGTTACCTCTTGAATTAACGTTGAATTTGAAAATTATACATTAAAATTAATAAATGTTTTATCAAACTATTGGAAAACCAATGTGTATCCATTGTAACAAAGTGTTGTTTGGAAATTAAATGCCAAAATTACCACATATTTCATATTTTATTATCTTCCTAGTCAGTAAGAATGGTGTTGAATCGCTCATAGATTATGATATATTTCAGATATGTATTTTTTGGTTATATATTAATTATTTATGACTAAAAATAAATCTAAAACAGCTACTACTATATATTACAATACTAGATTACACTATTCATGAGAATTATATTATTTACTTAATGAGAGAATCTTGCAATAAATACAATGCATTTCGATTCGTATATATTTTTTAATAATTAGTATTCAATTCTTAAATATAAGTATTTATTTCACTTACCTTCCCATTGTTTAACTTAGCAAAGTTAAATTTATAATTGTTATTATATACAAATAGTATATAATAATAATTATAAATTTAACTTGAGTAAATACTCACAACATGTGATTATATATGTCAAAGTCAGCGATGGCGGAGTGGTAGGTATATCATGATTTTGACTCCGCGTAACAGGGTTCATATTGCCGGCGTAGTCAAATAATAACACTGATACTGCTATATTTTATATTTCAAAGAACTACAATGTCACTTTTACAGCGCACACTCACTAACTACTCAAGGCAAACCGACAGTTTCGTATTAGAGAAGTGACCAGATCCGCGCCTCCAGAAAAAGTGACCATTGGACTATCCATACTTCCTAAAACGACTCTGTTCAAATGCCGCCATTCACGTCAAATAGACGTTACGGCGTTTTCCTCACTACTAAGTAATCTATTGACGAGCCTTAATTCAACAATATTGGTATCCATGACATATATTAAATATATACCAAATAAAAAAAATAAAAAAATAGAATAGCGCGTCGTCAAGCTTATTGGCGCACGCGGCTTTCTAAGTGGTGATTCACCACCGGCCAATTGCGTCCTCGATTTGCATCATAATATTTATAATAATTGTATATATAATTTACTTATTTTTATAATAATTGTATATATAATTTACTTTAAAGCTGTTTTTTGTTTGTAATGTGTACTAAATAAATAAATCTTTGTTTAATATTTGTTTGCAATAATATATATTTTTAAATAAAAAAATAATAATACGAATTGTTTGTATAATGTAACTCACGACTAACAAAAATCTTTTAAGACTCAACCTAACTTTCACGGCGATTTCCTTGAAAAGGCAATAACGGTGGAGAATAAAAATCTTTGAGGCGAACAAGTCTTAATGAAACTCAAACATAAAGAAGTCTTAAAAACTTGAAAACATCTCTGATATAAATTAAGTTTCTTATTAGCTGAACTTATTATTATTTACACTTATTTTAGACGAATAAAATACTATGGCACTTATTGATACTTATTGCTTTGTATAAATTTTTAATTATAGAAACATTGGTAATTTAAGTTAGGAGATATCTAGGTAAGAGATATTTTTTTCGTATATCATGAAATATGTTATGATATGATATTTCATCATAAACCCGTCGTTTCAAATGCATATGTTTGTGAATTTACCACAGACATATAAAACTTTATTACGGCACACTGTTTTATATCGTTTTTAGAACAAAGTTAAATCTTATGTCTGTAACAAATGTGAGAATTCAAAATACTGTTAGTGCTTTTTAGCATCCTGAAAGTTATGTTACTGGAAATAAGAAACGCTTGGACGTACATGACTAACGAATAACTTACATTTGCATCATATTTTTCCATGAACAAGATTGCTCCAAAGCATAGTTGAGAATACATTATAAAAAAATCCTGTATTAGGATTGCATTCCGTAGTTAAATCGATATTTAAAATTATTTTTGTTACAAATAGACATGGTAACATTTTATGATCAATTATAAATATTTACTCTACTTTTTATATAACTACAACATTAAACAAATTCTATATAAAAAAGATTAAATGGAAAGATTTGTTTGTTTGTAATCAAAAGACTCTTTAGCAAACTCTTTTATCTTTGTTTAGAAATTTATTTATTTTTCAATATTGTCTGAGCTGCTCTTGTTTGTAAATAAATAAAATGTAAGAAAGATAACACAAATACTGAAACCGACATGCAGTGAGGTCGAGATATTAAAACTAATTATTCAGCGACCAGAGCCTCGAGCACAAGCTTGAAATTCATTGAATTCATTGAATTTATTGAAAGATATCATTATTTTTATCTTAATTAACAAATGTTTTAACCCTTGTATTATGAAGAACTGGTAATTGGATTGTCAGAGTTATCATCTTTTTATTTTTCTTAGTAAAAACTCCATAACATTACATAGGTACAATTATTGTGTATTTGTATGTATATGTTATGTTAGTAAAATATTATAAGTCTATGTAATGTAATAAAAAATCATTATTTTTTTTAAATTACAATACCACTTACAATAACATCAGAATTTTATAAAATAAATGGAGAACATTTATTTTATAAAGTTCTGATGTTATTAACGTAGCAGGCCGCATACTAATTGATACGAACGCCGAAGGGTAATTGGTAATATACAAGAGAGAAGAGAAGAGTATTGGTAAAAATAACTTAAAGAGAAAAATTTAATCCCTTGTACACTGTTCTTTGCACTGTATATTTTTTTCTTGTATTGTATATTTTTGGCACATATATAAAGAAAATAATCAAGATCTCGTCAATAAATATTTTTAGATAAGATAAAGTTTATTAGATAGTTTTAAAATACATTATATGTAATTACAGATATTATACCAAGTTTTAAATGTTCAATTAATACACAAGAAGTTTGAAAATCTTTGAGGTTATTTTATAAATTGAAAAGCACGAAGACAAGGAATTCAAATATATCTTTACTTCAAATACATTATAGCAATTTTATGCGGAAAATCAAAAGATATTACTTTCGCGAAGTAGAAAAATACTCAATAGCAGTGATTAAATAAAAAGAACTTGAAAAATAAGAAACAAGGAAATTTCAAAGGACTATCGGTCCTTTGAAATTTCCTCGTAAATAAAATATAGTCAGTAAATATGTCACTATTGATCTTGAAGTTACTTCCAGGTACATTACAACCACTGACTATTTTAACTGTTGCTTAATTATCTATTTTCCTTACGAAATATTGAACTCAATTTTGTATTTATTTAAATTTCAATAAACCTTAAGTCTAATAAATTATTTTTAAAATAAAGTTTTGAAATAAATTAAATTTAGTTAAAAAGACTAGGAATTTATGGGAAATATTTGGTAACGTAGGCCATTAGTAGACTTTGTAGCGCTAGACCGAACTAAGAAAGCAAAACAAAATGACAGCATTATTTAAATTTAGCTGTACATTTGATTCAAGTCCGTATACACAAATTTCAAGATTACCTACATATTAAATAGAGATAGAAGTTATTTAAAATATATTTTTTTAATCAACTATTTGTACATTATACAGAAATATTTTTTTGCGTAAAAAAACAATTTAGTTCTAGACTGCGTACAGCATGAAACTGTAATTTAAAAATTATATCATTATGATATAATTAAAAAAAGACCTTGGTTTGATTAGTTCATATCTTATTAAAAGAAAAGGGAAGAAAACGTGACTGTATAGCGTTCCTCTGGTTTATTTGCAAAAATAAGTGTGCCACATGGCTATACATTAGGGCCTTTTTTGTTTCTTACTTACATAAAACATACTTTGTAAGATATCAATTTGGGATAGTAATGTTTGCTAATGATACTTCTCCTTTTTTCAAAATTAATAAACAACAATCAGTATTGGCGAAATAAAAAATGCTATCTTAGATATTATATAATGGTTTGACGCTCATAATTTGAGAGAAATGAGAGAACTCGTATTTAGTTAATTCCAATGTATTTTATATGAAACAACTAAAAAAGCTTAGATATTTTCAAAGTATCATGTCATAAATCATACAATTATAGCGTGATGGATCAAATATTGATACTTTATATATACCGACGAAGAGTGTTATTTGCCCATATTTTTTGAACAAAATGAAACAAAATTAAAAAAATTAAAAACTGGTAAATACTAAATATATCTAGGAAAATTTAATTCATATTATTAAAATACATACTATTAAATAAAGAAATAATATATATTTATGTATCTGATTTAACTGACACCAAATAATAAATAATTTAAAATACCTGAAAAAAAAATATGATGCTAATTTCACCACAAGGATCTATGAAATTGGTAATTCCTTCCGTGTTAATAGTGTACGTTATGAAAACGAACTTCCCACTAAAGTCTGAAATTATTGCTTTGCGGTTTCGTTTCTTTCAGATCACAGTTTGTCCTTCAAACCACATTTGGAACCCTCGAAGGATTCATTTTAGCTCGGAGAGACTCTTTATGAAATGGCTTATTACAATTAGTATGGTATAGAAATAGACCCTCCTGAAACTTTCATTTGACGTACATACTACTACATATTTGAATCGTATCGAATCGTTGATAATAATTCAGAACAGAAAACATATAAATAAATAAACAATTTCACTAATATAATTTTAATTACGGAATGTTTATTTGTATTTGTACCTTTAAAAATAATACAATATTCGTATTTTATATTATCGCTATTTAATTTATACAAATATCATATAAATGTTGAAAAACTAATTAAATTATTCTGGCTGAAACATTGTTCAACGTAATTGGATTCTATATTTTCAGATACAATAAAAGAGCCGTAAAAAATAATATTAACCAAAATATGAAGTATATTATGGCTTATATTTATTTTTTAGCTCCTTTCACCAAATAAAAAAACAAAGTTTGTCAAATTACATAAACGGAACATAAATATCCAAAATATGCTCCATCTGTCTGTGTGTATCATAATATATAAAGCACTTTAGTATGTGTATACTTCTTAGACATCACACCCTGATTCCCGCTATTAATCTTTCTCAACGGTTAAATGTTTGACGTATTCAGTAATTATGTTTTACATTTGTAGAACCAACATTGAAGCCTATGTGCTTTTAGAATAATTACCCTTTACAGTAAAGAATAAAGAAGAAGAATTTGTTCTTAACCTCATTCATTATTTATAATTCATTATTGGTCACATAGATAGCTTTTTTATAAATAAATATGTAAATGTAAGTTATATATAAATGAAGGTATATATATATATATATATATATATATTATGTTATATATATATACTATATTATACGGTATTTTTATTAAGTATTTTTATCTTATTTTAGTTAGGTAATAAAAAGAAAAAAATTAACATCCTATTTGTTTATTGTATTCAAATAGTTTACTCAATATTCTATTTGTTTTCATAAAAGTCATAAAACGGTCTACAAATGTTCCGAATCTTTATGACCTAAAAATAACAATGGAAGACAATTATTGGCAACAGGAAATAATTCTGCGATAAGATGAAAAGACAACGAAATCAGGTTAAATATTTACTTAGATTCTTGTCATTTAGCTAACCAAAATGCTCATTGTTCAGCTCGTTGGCTCCGAATTAGGAATTTGTACAAATTTACTCTACTGTACATATAATTTTGAGACGTATCTAACCGGTCTTTGATTGTAGTTAAAGAACGTCCTATCAGTTTTGTTTGTTTTGTCATCGAACTTAACTGAATAAACTGATGTCCAATTTATTTTCAGTATTTTTTTCTAATGAGAGCCTTCAATTAATATTTGTGTATTTGTACATTACATTAAAATGTCAATTTTTGTATATATAAATCATGAAAATAAAATAATAAAAAACTTATTTATATGCTTTCATTCTGTTCGCATAGCTTGTTTTAATAGTGAATATTCAAAGAGAAATAATACATAAACGATTTATATAAAAGCGTATTTTTGGTGCAATACAAATTTAATTAAAAGCGGAAATGTGAAAATCACGTATACATATTTTTAAATCGTCGTTTAAATTCAATATTTCACAATTCTTCAATATATATAGTCTTCATGTTATTAAGCACAGGTAGAATTTGTTTCGTTCAGGTATAATTGTTCAGTTTTTCCTATCTCGTACTAAACTCCGGTATTCCCACGTACAAACATTTATTGTAAATTTAAAACAAATATCCAGATTTTTTCCGGTTTCTAAATTTAAAAATATCTTATATATACAGTAAATAGGTCTTAATCAAACCTAACCATGTCCATAACAATTATACAGATTGTATAATGTAAAATTAATGATATAAGCATTTAATACTTCTCATTAAATTAAATTTATAATCTGTCGTAGTATACTTGTCTACACAATGTTTATTTTGTTTGAAGTTCATGAAAAAGTAGCAGTATTGAGATAGAATATTCAGTTAAAACTTTGTCTTTTAGTGATTGATTATGCCTCTACAGCGCAATATTCGATTTTATGTAAAAAATAGATTCAATGTCTTATTTTTAACCTATAAGAGATATAATTATCGAAAAAGTTTAAAATAAAAAATCGTAACAGTTCTATAAGAGAACAGATTTATTATTTATAAAACTGTTTAATATTTTTTTTATTTATTAATTAGCGTAGCATTTTGCGTTATCAACGCATTAATTTATATCCACCGATCTTAAGTTCGAACTCTCCCTGGAAAAGATTCTTAGGCATAACAAAAACTGATATTTCTACGGGTGTTTTATAATTTGAAAAAAGGTTTGTGCTCAAGAGACTAACAACTTGTTTAACCATTTTTTAAAGCTTAGGGCTTATACTAATTATATATTATGTCGAATTGTAACTATAAAGTGTGTTAAACTAATAATTACTAAAAATATTTTATTAAAAAAACACCCAAACTGATGAAATCGTCAGTTGGAGTCCAATATTGAAACATAATTTAAAAAAATGTTTAAATATTAATTAAGTTTCTTTATTTAAGTCTTTATTGACTAATTATTTATATATAATAAGATAGTAAATATTTTTAATGCCGAAAATAACGTTATCGCTTTACAAAAGAAAGAGTAAAGAGTAAAAGGGATATTTCATATTATATCAAGTGTATAAGAAATGATATTGGAAGAATTCTGAAAGGCGATG
This sequence comes from Dircenna loreta, assembly GCA_963555665.1. NCBI lineage: Eukaryota > Metazoa > Arthropoda > Insecta > Lepidoptera > Nymphalidae > Dircenna > Dircenna loreta. The sequence continues at coordinate 9,657,667 of OY743099.1, read as the reverse complement.
AACAAATAAAGAAACTTTGAAAAGGATACTTTTAAAGATTGATGAGCGAAGAAAATAGAGAGCGAGAGAGAGAGAGAGAGCGCGATAGATGTTTGAATATATTTGTACATATATATAGCTATATTAAACCATGTTAATGATTTAATCAATAATTATATTTTTAAAAAATATTCTACGCTCTTCAGTTGGTTTCAGTAATTTGAAAAACGTAATAAAATATGTTTTTGTTTTTGTAATGTCATATTTATTGTTAAAAATAACATTTTCATTATTACTTCACTGTTAAAAGAAATAAAATTATCAATATATAGATAAATCTGTATTATAAATTAAAAAATATTTTTTTTATTTAGCCCCGCTCTCAGTTTCTTCAAAATGATGATATCAACATTTATAAGCTTTAACAAACATTTTATCGTCCACTAAACTAAATAACAGTTTCTTATTTTCATTGTTATTTATATTTATTCATAGAATTTACATGTAATACTAAGAACTAGCTTTTAATAAAAAGATTAATAAATAATACCGCTAAGGCCATTTCAGGTACAATTTACTTACATAGTATACGTTAGCTTTCTAAATAATTAGCCCTTACTGTGTAAATACTTATTTGAGCAAATATAAATAAAACAGATATGAGTCCTATGCATGTATTGTTATATAATTTGAAAAAGAACAATATTTTTCATTTACCATTGATACTAAGAATTTTATGTTTAGCATGCTATTCTTTTAAATTGATTTAAATCTGTCGCAAAAGCATTTATGTTATTATGACGAAAATCAGACTTTTAATTAAACAACTTATCTTAAGCACAATGGGGATTAAAAGGAAAAGTTTTGAGGCTAGCAGCGAAGTCCAGCATCCACTCATTCTGAATGTAAACGTTAAACTGCTATTTGTTATAATTAAATACAGTAAGTATTCAGCTTTAGTTCTTAATGAAACTATTTTAACAGAACAAACTTGCCAAGTTATTATATTCTAGAAAATCTTTGATTATATACAAAAATCATTATAAATAATTACTACTTTTAATTGGATAATAAATTATTAGTTTTATTATTAATATAATAGAATATGTAAAATAAATAATAGTTGAATACAATTAGAAAGATACAAGTATCCTATACAATATACAATGTAAAATACAAACATGGTTGGTGTAATTGTTCCACCCACAGGGTTTGTATGACACACTTATCTCTGTTTGAAGTGGACCCTTATAATTCATCCTGACAGTTTTAATTCTCTTGTTCTCGGTTTACGTAAAAGGTAATTCTTTGTACAATTATCAGTTAGAAAAAAAAATAAAGATCCTTTAAATTTGCTGAATAAAATAAATAATGTGATAGTTGTTTAATAAATTTATAAAATTTACGAGCATTTATTAAATTAAAATGTCTTAAAATTTATTTATTTATTTCGTTGAAAGTTAATTCAAATAAACTCTTTATTTACAAATTCATATAAGTCCGTTAAAAAAATCCTAAATCATATTTACCTTCAGATTCATAAAATAGCTAACGTGAAAAATCGATTTTATTTTTCCCACAATTGAAATAATTATTTTAATAGTAAGAAACAATCACGCAGAAAATAGTTGACAATATACTTGTTTACCAAATACAATAAACAAGTAAGATGCGGTTATAAACATAAATATTAAATAGCAATTATAATTTATATAAATTTTTAATGTTTTCGGACAAAAGGAAGTAAATGTTCGTTCCTACCAGATATGTCAGTTATTTCCAACTGCGACAGCCACAATCCGTTCGGCTTAAAGAATAATCGATTGTATTTCGTGAAATCAAAACGACGATGGCATGTTGGCGTTTTTAATCTGCAGTGTTATAAGCTGTTGCATTCGTATGGATGTTGCATTTATATATGTCTTCAAATGTACTTATAAGTTAACCTAACCCTATATTATATTACAGAATGTGTGTGAATTATTTGTTTTTAGAGTAGCTTCGAACTTGTCTATTTTAGTTATAAAAATATATTTTTTTATTGAATGTTTTTAGTATCTAGTTCTGTAGGATATTCGATTTTTTAGACAAACCAATTTTGGCTCCTTATTTATTAGCGTGCCTTTAGCCCAGCAGGAAGTTCTGGCTTATTCTGTTGCTCTGTTGATTACTCCAAGTGTCTTGGCTTCTAATTTATTACATTTTTAGTGTCTCTTTCATTTTCTCTCTCACTTTCATTGGTTAGATTCAAATCAAGTGTCTCATTGTTACACCTGGTAAAAAATGATACTGGAAGGATACGGAAAAGGATGAAAACATTTCTCCATGTGTGACTGGATCTTCACTTTATACAGCGCGTGCCTTTAGCCCAGCTGGAAGTTCTGGCTTACTCTGTTGATTACTCCAAGTTTCTTGGATTCCAATTTAATCCTGCTCTCCAGGTGACGTCAAAAGTACCGATTGTTACCCAATACTCCAAATACTTTGATACTTAGCGAAGCTTTGAGGGGAATGTTTTCCCAATACGATGAATAGGGTTCTTTTAATAGTAAAAAGTACGCTGCTAAAAATTACAATTTAATACCTTAAATTATTATTATGTTAGTATTGAGTTGGTAAAAGACGTAATTTTCACATACGATATTTAATTGTTTGAACGAAATAATTGTTAGGATTGGTAGATATTTGTTACTCTTTCATGGAAAAACTACAAAGCAGATTTAAAATTATAGTCACAGTAATGTATCTTGCAAAACAGTTTAACGCACAGCTTTTTATTTAAAAAGATATCGTAGAATATATATAACGATTTATATGTATATTATATTCTACGATATGAAAATTAAGAATAAACAATAAACCGATACGGACAAGAATTCGAACCCGGGATCTCTGAGAAACCGCTCTATCGTTTTACCAATTGAGTATGATATCGCTACCCGCCTCGGTGAATTTAGCATTCTGTACGTACATGTCCGTATACGTCATTCTGTACATGTACGCATATGTACAAATACGTCTTTATCAAGTCGCTGGTAATTTGTATTAGGCTTCTTTTGAAAGTCCATTAGCAAATAACAAACTTTTTAAGGGTTTTGAAAATGGCTGACGTGGCTTACGCCAAACCAACTTTGCACATGACGATAATTTAAATGTATCATTCCCGATTCCCTATGTTCCATTATTTAAAAATAACAAGTGGCGGGAAAAATCATATTATTTTATTTATTTCTCGACGTTGGATATAAACAATCAATATTTTAAAATTATTTTTTATTAATTATTTAAAATATATAAAATTTATTGAACACCACCGGTAACTTAGGAGAAAATTATGTTTCGTACAAATAAAGTTTTTTTTTTCACGTGAGGTTTTTTAATACAGTTCTACACATGTATGAAGTTACGAAAGCTTTATTACTTTAAAACATAATAATAGGTTGCACTTCGTAACAGTGTAATCAATTTTGAATACAAAGAAAACTTACAAACTGGTCAAACTTGCAAACACATCTCAAATCAAGATTTGACCAACGTGTGTCACCAACGCTGATTCCAGACAATATTAATATTTAATACAATACCGTTGGTATTTTCATATAGATAACTATTTTGTCAAAATAACGATATGCACGAAAGTCTTTAAAGATTTAACAGAAAACATCCATTTTGGTTAAATCTTATCTCCTAAGTCTTACCTGCTTTTTTTTTTGTAAAGTTGTGAGAGCATCGGTGATTTGAAGATAACTCACTAATCAGTTATTATTATCGTATTACGTCATATAAAGATCATGCTCTGACCTTGCCAGATCAGTGATAAGTAAAACAATATACTAGTCGTGCTGTGCACCTGTGTGTGTGAGCTAGCTAGGGAAGGGAAATATAACTGGTATGAGACCCTCAAAGTCTTTCTAACAATTTTTTTTTTACGAGACGTTTAATCCATAAAAAAGTATATCAAGTTTTTCAAGAGGTTTGACCTTTTTTAGATTAAAATTTTCTTAAGCATTTATCGTGAGTTTTGGGGTTTTCCATGGGATCCATGTTACTCAATGTCACCATAGCAGATACTCCAGAAGCCTGCTACAGTTGAGGCGAGAACTTCGTTGCCACCATGAACCTAGCCCATATAAAAGGTGTCCACCAGACTTATTAACATAATACTAAAACTTATTATCTGGATAATAATGAATGTCACCAAAGCACAAAATGGCATAGATATGCAATAAGATCAGAGTCAAGAACAGTCAGCTTCATTGTCATTTTTGTCAGTAAATACAGTTCACATGGTTCGTAAAGCTGAATAAGTATATGTGGTCTAACCCTCTGAAACATCCTACAACGTAGTACTAATACTTATAAGCTTAAATAAACTGAGCGCAGACCAGTTTGTACTTAAACTTATGATAAGCTATAACTCTTAGAGCAAAGTGGTTTTATCCACTTTAACAACTTCTCTTAGTGGTAAAAAAGTTATCTTTATTATTTTAAATTATGTAACCATAAATGTCTTAGGAACTTTATAAGCTATTTGAAACATCTTTGTTCTCTATTTTTGAATGCAAATGTTAGATTTCTAAGATTTCTGTCTAAAATGAAAATAGCGTGAACTATTTTTTTTTCGGCATCATATTTTATAAGTACTCAAGGTTTTTTTCTATATTATTTGTAATTATCAAATAATTACATAATAAATCAAGACATGCCCAGAAACTTTACCAATTTTATCCATAATTTTGACAAATATCCCAAGATAAACAAAGTACTAAACTGAAAGTTCAACTCACGTCCAACGTTTCAGCATATATATAAGCTTGGCGCCGTCTATTTATGACATAGATCCTTATAACACCTCAATTACCTTTTTTTTTATTTGAATCTTTTATTCTAAGCAGAAAATTTTGGTGGTTATATATAAATTATGAAAGCAGCTTTATTCACTGCAATTAACACCAACCAACTTAGCCTTTATGAAAAAAAAATTATGAAATAATAATTAAAGTATTGTATATTATAAATGTATATTCACTCAAAGAAAATCAAATAAAAAATAAACTTACGTCCAGATACAGTTTCGTAAGATATTTGTTCTTCCTTACTTACTGCTGCAATAAGTAAAAAAAATTAAAAACTTATCTCGGAAAAAGCTTGGTACGCAAATATACCACGTGGACAATAATTCGCGTCCAAGGAAGTTACGAAACATAATTGACATCGAATTTCATTTTAGTAAGGTAGTCTGATTTTCAATTATTTAACTAATTTTAACTAAAATTAAGTTGTAAAAATAGTACACATACAATGAATTATCAGATTCAATGTGTATCTTATTTGAGGTTGTTTTACAACAGCAGTGTTTATGTACAGTGTGAGAAACTTTGTTCTTTAGATATTTATTTTACTACTTAAGTTCAATAAACACTAAATTGTCGAAAAAAGAATATCTTCTCTCTAACATATAAATAATATTGTCAAAAAAAACGTTAAAATAACGTAAAGTTAATTATTTTCGAGAAGATATTTTTGTTTTATGGAACTATATAGATATTTTTTCTTCAAAATTTGCGCAGCGCATGGCGTAGCAGTAAAAATGGATATTTTTGCCTATGAACTTTAACTTATCAACGTGTCTCAGATTTGGATCTCGGCTTGACCACAATATTTTGCATGATCAATACTTATGTATTTTCTTTTTTCTTCTTTCAATTGTTTGAAAATAAAATGTTCCCAAGAGTAGAGCTTGCAAAGGCCTACCTTTTTAAATTCTTGTATTATAAAATTATACTGACCGTATATTATTTAGATCCTTTATATTTATATTCGATGTTACCATAGAGTGTGTCAAAATAAGTGGCATTTGATTCAAGCAAATACGTAAGCATAAGACTGATTGGATCGGAAACAGTTCATTGTTGAAACGAAATTTCATTAAATGTTGAAAGTAGCTGAAATTTGAATATTTTATTCTTCAACTTAACACTTAAAAACCGCATCTAATATTTCTTCTTAACATTGTTTCATGTTAACTGAATATTAATTAAAAATGAATAACATCCTTCAGACTACTACCGAATAATTATATTGAAACGAATCACGCAATACGACTTGTTTGAATTATGAAACATCGTTTAGCTTTTTGACAGGTGATATCTTATTTGTGAAACACGCAATAATGTGTAGGGTTTATTGGTAAATGGTAAAGGAAAATGTTATTTCTGCTCTAAAAAGAAAGTAAAAGAAAAAATATAATAGTCATAAATGCTACAACATAAAAAGGTTGCCTTGATTTCAAGATAGTGTTAGCTACAAGGTAAAGAACATTATTTTGTAAGGAAATCTCTGTTAAAAGCTTTTTAAGTGTAACTTGTTCAGCAAATTTGTAGATATAATGACTGAATACATTAAGCCCTTAACTGTCGAGAAAGATTAATAGTGAGTAACGTTGCGTGAAAAGTGATTGCTTATATATGCTTTAAGAAGGGACCTTCACACATAAACACATAGGTATAGAAAAAGTGTACTATTAAAGTTCTTAAAAGGTTATACTCTGAAACAACTGTATACACCAAATATAAGTTATATGTTTTACAGGTGCATTATTGAATAAATGATTTTTTTTGTGTGTGTGTTTCACTAACAGTATTATTTATCTCTTGAAGGGTAAGTTAAAAAATGTAAGTAAGTAGCGATCCCGGCCGAGTTTTTCCAGAACAGAATATATAAAAACCATCCCATCTACATCCTGACATGTCCTGAAAAAAAAAACAGCAAAAAGTTTTTAACACACTTTATAAATATAACTTTATTTTCTTTATTTACTGTTACAGAAATAAACAACTTTAATATTAGGTTTAACAATAAAATAATATGCTTTATATTTTGACAATTTTGAAAAAGACTACAAACACAGTTATAACTTTTGCAGCTGTCAACACATCTCTTGTTAACTTTGTACTTGTATTCTGTTTCAAATAAAGTTTATTATTACTATTCATAATTATAATCATGAATTATTAATACAGTGGCTACAATATAAATATATTTAAAAAGAACAAGTATACTTTAAAATGTTTTAATTTAAGCTCAAGTTATCTTTAGTACCAAGAAGAATGAAAGGTAAAGTTTTGAGGCTACCAGCAAGTTTTCTAGTATCCATTCTGAATGTAAACGTTAAAGTGGTATTAGTTATATCTGAGATATGAATGTTCTTTCTCGGTATTTTCGAAGTTTCTCACGATTTATAAACATTTTATGTAAAACTTTTGTACAAAGATAAATTTGTCCATTTTTTTTCAAGATAAAATCCCTCATTACTATTCCTAAATACTTAAAATGTATGTTATTGAATTGATATAAAATAAATAAAGGTTATACTTACACATGCCAAGTTATGTAATGCTTCCTTTTGAGCCCCAGTCTATGTGCCCCATAAAAATTTTACTGTTCATTTTGCTTATTTTAGAAAATCACGCTTGGCCCAGAAGAAAACATTGAAGATATTTCTAGAATTCTGATATATCTAGAACATTATTGCTTCGGTCTAGTTTATAAAATAGTTTGTTTATTTTTAAAAATATTTATTTTCTTTTTATCAACCGAATCTAGGTTATCTACCCGTGAGACAATAAGTGATATAAGCCCTCTATGACTTTATTATACGAGAAAAATTAAAAACAAACAAGAGTCGATCATGAATACCTTTTTAATTTCATCAAATATTAGGTGATAGAATCTTTAAAATGTCCTTGTTTATACATGCATACAATATAATGTTTTAAGTCGACCTATTAACGAAATCATTAATATATTTACGTTTAAGATTACTTATTGTATTATTTATGTATATTATATTAAACAAAATATTATTATAATTTAGTTAGAACCGCATTTTTACACCGATCGGTTTTGCCCACCAGTTAATAGAAGTAATTTATTATAATCAAGGTGCAACTTAAAAATATAAAAACCGATCCCATATTAATAGTCAGTGCGCGGAAAAACAATTTTTGCAAACAGAAATCGATATAAGGAATGATATAGCGAAAGGATTTAAGACACATTTGCTAATGTATGTATGAAACTTCTTTGTTTTTGTTTTTGAAAGTCTATATCTAGATAGTTTTTTTATTAAAAATACTATAATCTTTTTTTAATATTATATAATATAACCAATTACGGTAAAATAAGGGTGGAAACGTATATGCGAAACTTCTTTGTTTGTTAAACCATGTTTACGGAAATCGATACTTGAGTAGGTCTTAAGAAATAAAAAATACTGTTAAACATTTTAAAGGGGTGGTTGGTTTATATGTTATATGGTTTATTATTTGAGTCTCTGGGTGGGAGCTGACGAAGTCGCAGGCAACAGCTAGTATATTATATATAGATAAAGAACCTAGGGTAGCGACATTCCGGTAGCTTCATTATTTTTACCGCTGCTATCCAACCAAATCAAAAAGAAAAAAAGAAAACCATTTGTTTTATAATCAATATATATAAGTATATATACGTATGTATATATGTTTAAGAAAAGATTTTTATTTTTACTTTGAAGTTTATATAATAGGTTCATAAATATATATAGAAAATGGTTAGGGTAGTGATATTCCAGCAATTTTGTCGTTTTTACCGGCTCAGACATTGTAACTGCTCTCAAATCAAACCAACATTTTTCTTAGAGTTTAATGGTATTATAAATAGAATTACATTTTGGTATGTTATATAGTATTCTTTATGAATATTGGGCATCTCGCAATGCTGAATTCAAAATGTCCAGCTTATATATTTATATGACATTAAATATATTTTTAATTCCTCTTTCGAATTATAAAACTTGTGAAACTTAAAATAAATGTAATGAAACCATCCTGAGGTATCGGCGCCGTAACCTGAGATAAGTCTAAGAGCTCTATATAGCTCAAGATTAAAGACCTCTTAACTTCAAAGACCGAACGAACGAAAACGTATTCTACGACTATCAGCAAAAAAATCAGTCCTAAGCTTTCTATATAATAGTTCTGTCTCTTAAGATATAAGTTAGTAAAAACAGACCGGATATTAAAGTAATTACTTACGTTTATATGGTATTTGTACTACAGAAATATTTGTCCTATAAGCCCTGAATACTTCTGACAGGGCATTTTTTTCCTGAGTCTTTTTAATTAGTTAGAGCTTATTCTAACACACGTGCTCACTTCTCTAGCTAACATAGAATTTTGCGTTTATTGGGTTTCACAATTTGTCCACTTTTTATACTATATATTATACTATATATATATATATATATATATATATATATATATATGCTTCTTGTATTGTATGTATGTTAATTTGTGTATTTTTTGGCTTTCTAAATTGAACTCTCTTTGAAACTCTCTTTGAAGTGTATAAGCGATTCCTCATCTCCCAACTCGCAGCCACACAATTGACTCTCTTTACATTTGGATCGAACTAGGTAATCGAAGAACTCACCGTGCCCTTCAATAGGAAATTATATGACGAGAATTATAATATACGCCATCTCATTACGTTCACAACTTGTAAAAAAATATATTTTTCTCTTCTCTGCATAACGTCCATAGAATTTTCCAAACGAAAATGTTTGAAAAACATCTTTCTTTCTTCATATATAATTACAATTTTATGTAACAAGTTAATAGTATGGAAGAATTCAGTAGAAAGGGAAAGATTTATTTGATAGTACGATGAAATATATAAATTGAGTTCAAAGCTCTTTATCATCTTTTTTTCCTTAAGGTACTAAATAAATTATAAAATAAAATGTTTAACCGAAGTTCAACATTTTAGTTCATAATGACTTTTGCTCTCAAACCTTTACTCAAATAAAATACTTTGAAAAAAATTTTCTTATAAAAATATAAAACGTCAAAATGAATGAACAAACTTACTTAAATAAATAGTTTAATTTGTCTGCATTTATTTTTTATGCTCCCATTAAAATGTTATTGTTTAACTATATATTACAATATACGGGTCAGGGCCCAGCTCGCCGAGCCTTGATCCAATTGTGGAATACGACGGATGACGATGAAGGACCTGGGGTCCCATGGCTCCAGTCTGGCGAGAGTGGGGGCGGATCACCGCCTAGATCGCTGCATAAACTGGCGGCATGGAACGCTCACGTTCCATTTTGTACAGGTATTCAAGGGGCATGAGTGCTTGAGGACAACCGTTGGTTTTTTAGTAGGTAATCTTAAAAATGGCAGCATCATTTATGCTGCCGGGTAGTCTCACCTTCTTGGCCGGCGGGTATCAATAACGGATTTTTCCAACGCAAAAAAGAGGTGTAGGTGAGTGTTGGCGGTTGTTGGCGAGATTTGGTGAATATTGGTTAGTGGTGGTGAATGTTCGCGAATATTGGTGAGTGGTGCTGAATGTTGGTGAGTATTGGCCAATATTGGTATTATATGGGTATGGGTTTTAATGGTGAAAATATTATTTGTTTAAGTTTTCATTTTATTTCTTCTATTATTAATGGGTTAGTACCAAGTACAAAACTAAAAGTATTGTTTTAATTTAGGTCTAAAGAGGAAAATACGTGCCGAATAGCAGGCTAAAAGGCTTTCATGTTTAGAAGTTTCGATAATGACCCAAAGCTTTTGGATAAAAATATATTGAGGAGATTTAATTGGCAATTTTAAAGAACAATGTGAAAAATTATATTTTTTTCCGATAAACTTGGTGTATGTGGATGTATCATGTTTTATATTGTAAAATTGAATAAAAGAAAAGTATATTTTATTATTTTAACACCATAATCTTTAGAACTACCAGTGGAATATCAAAAATATGTATATCAAATATTAAATTAATAATTATTTTATATTTCATGGTAGTAGTATATTAGATAGATAGATAGAATTACTTGGTAGATAGTAAGTAGATAGTAGAATTGTGGTATATAAAAAACATTACAACTAAAGGTGACGAGTGAGTAAGTATGGGGTCTGAAAGAGATAGTATGAGTATGGGATCTGTATCTTGAGAGCATCCTGAAAATAGACTTTGAAGATTTTGCCTGAAATATAAGTACTAACTAGATCCAACATTTGTACTTTCATATCGTTATTATACTAAACTTGTATATTATGTCATACCCTATTACAGTCAAAAATGGGAAAAATCGTGAATTCGTTTGTTAATCTTTACAATAACCTTCACTGTAATATACCTTTAAAAATTGCTTAACACTTAGCCCATTTTTAAAAATATCAAAAATATAACAATATATTATTTCAAAGTCAGAAATTTTATTATATGACTGTTGTTGTTAAATATTTTAACACAAACGCCTAAAAGTTCAAAATACATTTTAAATTTAAATTAAAGTTTCAATAGTCACAACACTACGATAAAGAACCATGTCGACAGTTACAACACTACAATAAACTATAAAGAACCAAAATGGGCAACTTTGTCGGTACATATAGAAAAATCTGTTTATTGCTTAATAACTAAAACTACATAATAATAACCTTGTTCTATTCAAAGAATTAAAATTTAGAAATAAATAATTGTACGCCTTGTCAAGAAATGAAAATAGGTTTGAAGATCCGTAGTTGTACGTTATAAAAGATACGCCTATAAAAAGTTGATTCATGTTCCAAAAGTATGAAAAATCAAACGGTACATTTAGATCAGTCCATTAGATTGAGTCCATCTAGGACTATTGTCACCAGAACTTTTATCAAACAAAGAATGATAGTAACTTTTAACTTAATTGATAAATTATGGAAAAACAACTTTCAGCGATTAAAAATTATTTTTTAAAATGAATATATATATTTAAATTATGTTTAAATTAAATTTTTCATAGAAATTAACCGTCAATTATACATTCGTTACATAATGATGTTTGTTAAAGCATTTCACATAATCATAGTGTTTTTCTGCTCCCGTTTAATGAACACTCTTAGTTTATTCAAATATTTATTTATTTAATTTTGAGTTGTTTCAGACATTACAGCTTTCGATCGAACATTACATTATTGTATGAAAAATTGTATACTAGCACCAGTTTTAGGTAATCTGTTAGCGTGACCTATGATCCGAGGGTCTTTGACCTGATTTACACTAATATTACGGACATTTTATTGCTTCATATTTCAAATAATAAAAAAAAATGTTTTGTAAAATACACTAATGTAGCGAAATTTGTGTGTGTGCGTGTGTGTGTGTGTGTGTTTGTGCTTATCATAAGGTATAAAGTGCTTTAGTATGTGTATGCATATAAGTGTAGTTCAAGTAATCAGTTTTCACACCCTGTTTGCTGCTATTAATCCTTCTCGACGGTTAAAGGTTTGATATATTCAATAATTATACTACACATATGTGGAGTGGACGTTGAGTCTTTCACTTACTTCTGATACACATAATATTATAATAATATTCAATGGTATTTTAGTTATACATACATACACAATAGTATGGACCAACTTCTTGGTGGGTTTTGAAAATTAATTGCTACATCTAAATATTTTATAAGTAGTGAATAGTTGTATAGTTTCGTTATATTCTGTGCTTGAGAAAACAAATAAATAAATATAAAAAATAATGACCGCAGGTGCGGCTCCAGGCGACGTTAGGCAGTCAGAGCAGTTAGACCGGACATGTCCGATCTAACAGACCAAATTAGAATGGATGACCGAAATTCCCTGCGCGTCGTTGTATAAATATAATGACAAACACGCCAATGTAAGATTTATAGATATCAAATATAATTGAAATAGTGAAGTTACCGTGCAGTAGGTTGCTTTCATTTTTCTCCCACCGCACGAGAAACCCGAAAACAAGCATTAAAACAAAATACTTTATTAAGTAAGGCGTATTTCGTCGGTATATCTGAATAGTATGAAATAAACTGTATTATACTGTATGTTTCGAATACATATATTCGGTAACTACTTTAGTGAAAGTTTATATTAGTTGCCGATGATTGATGGAATGTTATATGGAATATCATTCACAGCAGACGTTTTAAATTACACTAACAAGTGTAGTGTAGTGTATTTAATATTATAGCGCATGTCATGTAGCTTTTATAAGCTCTTGCGGCATTTATATATTGTAATGAGAAAGCATTCTATTTTGATATTTTTTAATATTTAGTTTTTGTATGATGTTATCGATATTAATATTATGTATCATTTCTATCACCGTTAAAATGTCTGAATGTAAATTACTTACTTTATTTAGTTAAGATGATTTACCTTTAATAAAAAACTTTACTAATAATTATTGTTAATATTCAAACCAATTTTCTAATATGTTATTAATTCTTATTGAATAAGTACCCACAACCGTATAGCAAATCTCTACCACATACTGAAATGTAAAAAATTCGAACATTAAAGTTTAAACAGCTAGTTACAGCTCAAGGTCGGTAGTATGAGACTCTTTCGAGTCGAGTTCGAGACGAATTCGCGACGAGTTAGCTCAAATTAGTAACAGTTCATAGAATTACTGCTATACCGTATGCTGTTATTGACAGGAATACTAGTAAACAATAAGCTGTCATTTTGTTTTGAGACTATTTTCCACTCAAAGTAACAACCGTCCTTCGTCACTTGTGAGTTCCGAAGCCCAAAAGCCACGTAGGAGACCAAGGCCAAGGGCCAAGCATCTTAAGAGTATCTTCCTTGTATAATAATCGTTCTGTAGGTTTAACCCATTTATATAAATACATAAGTTTCACATACATGAGTATGTCAGTATTTATCAATTTATTTCATACATTTTTTCATTTGTAAATGTTTGTTTGAACAATCAGTGGGGTCAAAAACTAAGGGTCTAATTATGTTAAAGTCAAAGTTGTTTTATCAGAAGATATATTTACAGTATTAAGAAACAAAACATTACTATTGAAAGACGGTAAACAATGAGAATTGGGAAGTCTTAAGCTTGTCTTTAAAAGCTATTTATTATCATTTTATCCATCAGTCATTGTAAGAACGACATTTGGTAAACATCCCATTATTACTATTACCCGTAAAGCCAATAAGCTGTGGGCTTAGGAACCACTTAAGACTGGACTTTTGATTGGCAGCCTTTGACAGATGTCTGGTAACACTAGCCTTTAGAATAGCACAATCCAATTTTATTTAAATGTATAAGAGTAATATAGAACTGTTATAATATTCAAATAAAATCCAAGCAATCTATGAGAAGTTGCTTTGAAGACTCAACAATTTTAACATTGAATATCGACAATTTTTTTTTTCTTTATTTTCGATTTCTATATCCAAGAAAGTAATACAATACTACATTAATAAATGTACTCGTAACAAATATTCTTTCAAACACTTGACACATGCATGCAATGCAAGATTCATCATAGTGAACAAATATAAGAAAAAAAAATATTTTTTACCTGCAGGCACATTATTTTATTAAAATAGAGCGTACTCATTCGAATTTTAGCTTTAAAATTTCAATAAAATGTAAAGCGTTATTAACTGACGTCAAATTGTTATCATAATTTTAGTTTGAAATACTAATTAATAGATATTATAATTATTTCGCAAATTAATAATGAATTAGATTGAAGCGATAACTTTTGTTAGCATGCCAATATTTTAATTTCACATATTATTTGGTACTTCATGCCATTATTTTGTTAAGATGTGGTAAAAAACTTGTCAAGCAAGCCCGTGTGTAATGCCTTCATTTGACCGTTTTGACTCTACCATTCATTTGGTCAGAAGGCATCGATTTTTTCCAATAATTACAAAAAAAAAACGATTTTCAAATGATAATAAGTAATTTCTAAAAACGGTAATTTAAATGTGGCTATGAATATATATTTTTAATATTTTAAAGCTTCTAAGAAATAAAGCCCCTTTTAGGAGTCTTTTTTAAGTGCTTACAAATACCGTAAAACTACATTTTAAAAACGAATCTCGAGTCGTCAATTTTAAATGACTTTTTGTCTTATCTATATAAGTGTAAATTACCGTAGTATTGTTTTAGAGAATAAAAAAGTAGTTTTGTTTAAAAAAATATGTAGAGATTATAAATTTCAATGTTAAATATGAGTAAATTCTGTTTAACCTTAAACCGGCGACGTGAATTTTGTGTAGTAGCTGACGTACGGTCTAAGAGACCGCAGTTATAATAATAGTACTATTTAAACTTTGCTGTTTAAAACAACAATATTACCAATCATTCTAAGATTCTCACAAATTATTTAAAGTATCTTATGAAGGACATAAAAATAAAGATACAAAACTAGCCAAAAAATACTAAAATATCTATAAAAAAATTCAATAATTTGAATAATATTTTTTCAAGACAAGTAAATATAATTATAGTGCCCGTTGAAGCGGGCTACCCAACAATTTATGACATACTCGACTCATGACAGGGGTGGCCTTAAGTCAACAGAGGCATTCAAAATAAGTGCCCTCGTCTCTATTCCCTTCCTAATTTGTATGTATAGTCTATTTTACAAAGTTAGCAAGAATATTTAAATATATTTTTATAATGACATGTTTGTAACACCGTTGTCATACTTGAAATATATTTTTGGGTATTTTTTATATTTGATTACATAATTTTCTTTTTGGATAGGTATTTAAATTCTATACACCCTGTAGAATAAAGACAAATTTCTAATACTATATGCTTTAGTGTATAAAACTTTAAAAAGCTCTTAGTGCCGTAAAATAAGAAATCGAGTAAAAATATTATATTCGTTTTTTTTACCTTTTTAAATTATTCTCACAATAATTTTCAAAACCATTTTCAATTTCACATTAAACAATAAATTAATATGTAAAAGTTAAAAAAGATAACATATAAAATGTTAATTTAGATTCAGCGAGATGTATTCATAACATATTTCATTAATATTATTATTTTCTGTATAGCCATAAATTATAATTGACCATTTACAAAAATATACTATTTTTTTTTATAAATAAATAAAGACTGATGCGGAATCAAACCAGAATAAATAAAGACTGATACGTAATCGAACCAGCTACCTCTGGGAAACCTTGCCATTCCCAGGTATTGGTATATTTTTCATTTTATATTTATGAAAAATGTAAGGAAGTTGAACAGGACAATACGTGTTTATAGCATTTTCAAACATGAATGTAACCCATTGGGAATTTGAACAATGTTTTGACATTTCAATTTAATTAAATGTAAATAAAAATTATGTGGTTGACATTTCATTCTAATAAAAGTTTTCCACAGGCTAAAAATAAAATGAGATGGAATATTAATTTCATTATTATCCTAAATCAACTATTTGCATATTAGAATGGAATAAGCTTTTATGACGTGTAAAAAAGGTCAACGATATTTAATTAAAGTGAAAATGGTATTAGTATAATATTGTTCGAAAATATAATAATAAAATTGTTCGAACGGAAACCCTTAGGGTATGTTTACCTTTATTATTAATCATCCTGACAGTTTTAATTCTCCTATGTTCTTGGCTTACGTAAATCTCATTCATTACGTATATGTACAATTTTAAGTTACAAAAAGAAATAAACATATATTAAATTGAATTAGTTGTACAAGAAATGTGTATTGGTACACATTTCTTGTACAACTAATTCAATTGGATAAATTTTTGAATCATGTATTTTTGTGATATTTTGTAATAATTAAATATTTTTAGTTAAATTATATATATTTTTAGTAAAATTATAGAACTTAAGAGCAAGAACTTATGAAAAAAAAAAATTTTATTTTTTTATTTTATTTATTTTATTTATTGAATAGGAAGCCAACGTGATATACAATGAATAACATTCCTTTTACAAAAAAAAAAACAATTTATATAAGTTACAATGTATACCCCAATTAAAGGCTAACTTAACATGCAATTGTAGGATGGTTGCTCGCTACATCTTTAAAAAATTATATAAAAAAGAAAACACACTTATGTATATGTGTGTGCTAAAACTAGCAAAACATCAAAAAGTTAAACTAAACAAAATTAAAACTAAATTAATTGCAAATTAAGTAATTTGCAAGTGTAAGAGGTATCAGTTCAAACTGCCATCTGTCCTTATTTGCAAAGACTTGTAAAATATTTTTAATATTAATTTTAAAGGTAAAATATTTTATCAACTTTAAAAAAAAACTCAAATAAATGTAACATATTCACTATCGGCTATTAACGGCTCTGTAAACTGAAATGAGTCTGAGAGGCCTATATAGCTTGTGAGCAAAATGTCAAATAAAATATTTTTTTCAATATATTTTTTGATAACGTCAATTCGAAACTGTAATCCTTAAAACAAATAATTTGTTTTTTAAATAAATAATGGAAGAGTAAAACCTAAAAATACAATAAAACATTTTAGAAATGTAGGTTTACGAGGTATTTGAAAAAGCACACACCACTTGGATGGTTCCAATGCAATAATGTTTTTCAAGGTATCTCTTCATTTCAAAATCTGAGGTAAGCCTCTTAAATAGAAGCATGTTATTTCATAGAAATAGACAAGAAATTAGACCATAAAGTGGGAATGAAATTTCTCACATCTTTGCTCTCAGAAATAGAGGTGTCGTAATCTCAGACGTCGAAATGTATCTTGAAAGCGTCTTGTAAATATACTAAACAAGTTTATCTAATATAAATTACTTAATTTGTACTTTAATATCATTCTTTCGTATGAAATGAAACCCTTCTACTGTTAGAAACGCAAAAGTTTGTGAGGACTGGTAGATGTATGTAATTCATTGACCCAAATAATATAATGCAGATTTAGAAAAACCTTTTTAGTAATATAGCATAAAAATTAAGATATTTATGTGAAAGTCGGAAATTGTATTATATTCCTTTTGTTTCCAAGTATTCGAATAGTCTTAAAAAAAATAGCAAAATACTTTTAAAATGTAAATTAAAATTCCAAGTTTGAGAAAAGTTTTGGTAACATTTCTCAAACAAAGTATTCCTGCAGCGGAAGTATCTTTAAACTTAATTCATAAATTGGCGAAGCAACTTCCGGTGATTAAAGATTATATTTAAAGCGATGAAACTTATATTTAAGCTATTTTGTATATAAATTTACTGTCAATTATAATTCTGTTACAGAATATTGCTTGTAGCAAATACAATTTTTTCATTGTTATTATTCTTAAATTTCAAAATCTTCACATACTCGTAAAGAAAAATGTTTTCCTTTTATTATGATCTTTCGATCGAGGATTAAATGACAATATTTAAAATATTATTAACATTTTTAGTAATATTATTTCAAAGTCTATTTTCTTTTTTAAATGATGTCTTAAAATAACGTCAAATTTAATGTTTAAAAATATCTTCGAAGTTGATCGTATTTTGTGTATAACATTTTATTATAATACCTCTTTTTTTTTAGATTTTCATATTTTTTTCACGCCATGTCTATCTATCAATGGAAACTAGGTTAAATAAAAAAAAATTGAACAAATTTGTTCTCATGCAACTTTCACGAGGTAAATATTTCTGTAAATTATAAATATACATATTATTTCTTTAACTAAGTAGTGTAAAATATATATACTATGCATAATGTAAGTACAGTTGTTTCCAAATTTAAATTCTTTTAAGGACTTTTATAGTAAACTTTTTCCATATGTTTTTAGTATGAGTGAAGGTTTATCTCTTAAGACATAACCGTTAATCGATGTTTAATGGTACAGGAAAGTCAAATGTCCGGCTTAATGTTTTCAGTTATTATATTTATAAATTTGATGTACAAACCATATTTAGGAAGAATTTTACAGATATTTATATATTAAATAATATCATTTATTTTGTTACTATTTTTAAATCAATTTTTTACGTTGTAACATGATACGATCCGACTGGTTATTTTATTATTGAATCTAGCACATGACATGACACATGACATAAGCTATTATTTTTTTATATTATTATTGAACCTAAAATATATGAATATTTAGCATTTCATTATTATCTGAGTGTTTTCTTCCAAGTTTATCTTAAAAATACTTTTGATTTAACCCGAAGTTATATTTAGTACAGTAAGGAAAAAAAGGAAAAGTTTGACGCCAACAGCATCTAGCACCCATTCATTGTAAATCTAAAGTTTAAAGTGGCATTTGTTATACTTAAGATATGAACGTTCCTTTTAGTACTTACTAAGTTTTTAATAATAATATTCTAATTACAACAGTAAATAAACTATTATCAAAAGCATATTTATATTTAACATATTATATTATATAAATCTTAAAGTCTTGTTCTAAATGTCGATAGAATTACGTGTTTCAAACTGGAACCACATTTCTAATATTAATGATCCTATCATCACATCGTAGACGTAACATCCGTCTGAAATCGGAACAAGAACGTTAAGAAATTAATTATAAAAAAATCAAAGGCAGAGAATTCTCTCCTTCCAGTATTTTCTTTACTTCAAATAATAACTAATTCATATTATTAAGTCGTTCTATTAAAGTTTCATTTATTTACCTTCCTATATATTTTAACATATATCTATTTTAATAAACTCCTTTTCAAACCTTGCTTGCATTAAGTTAACAAATACAATGCTTTAACTTTATATAACTGTACGTTTATAAAATTATGTACCTGGTGGTAATAGGATAGCCACATTTGCCTAGGTCTATTGTTCTATCTAGCAGTAAGTACTATTGCTTCATGACAACTAGTTAATGAAATGTTGAAGTGGATTTTAAATTAAAATTTTCAAATAACCGCAAAGAAAACTTTACTTGATAGTAGTTTTTTTTTCGTAGTCTCGTTAGGTCGGTAATTAAAAAAGATTACTAAAAGAATGTCGAATGTAAATTCAATTTCTTTTCATTGGTGTTGCTCTTAAACTAAGTGAATAATTTATTTCTTTTGTGAAGTACAAAATTTAAAGATTTAATATCTTTTTCAGCTATTTTAATATAAAAACGTTTAAAGTCATCAAAAATAAAAAAAAAATTAAAGTCAAAATGGATTATTAAAAAATAGCACATAGTATGTTTATTTAAGATAAATAATATATTTATAAATATATATTCCCAGTGTCCACTTATTTATTATAATAAATTGTCAAATGAGATTTGAAATGCAAAAGAGTTAGCGGTTATTCAATTTCAATTCCTACTTACTTAAATTACTTAGCTGGTATTATGTTGATTACTCGTAATAATAGGCTTTCTTTCTTGATTAAATTACAATGAATCAGCTGCACATAAAATATTATTGTAGAAAGTTTAATATAAAACAATATAAATATAAGCTTTTCGATTTTGGAGAACAATGAACCTACAAAAGGAAATAAATCGTGCTATTACGAGATTATATCGCTATTTCCAATTGTGACAGCCAGAATGCGTTCAGCTTATAGAATAATGGATTGCATTACGTGAAATCGAAACGACGGTGAACTGTTTGTGTTTTTAATCTGTAGTTTTAAAAGCTGTTACATTTATACGTTAAATGAAGTAATATCCTATGGAACGCTTATGCATTTACCGATCCGTATATTATATTATAAAAGTTTATATAAATCATGTATTTAGAATTTTCAATGGTATTTAAAATAAACGTTTATATTGTAACAGTAGATATTATTATCCACTTTAGTAATAGGATAAGGATTTTTAAATATTTCTACTATATATAATGTATTCATGGTACCTTTTTTTATCTTTATATTTTTTGAATACAAATCATTTTCAGCTTTTTATTTATCAGATCTTTACCGTCTGTTACCTACGCTCAATTTTAATTAATTGATTTGATGAAAATTTTATAAACTTTAAATAAAATTTAAACGATTTTATTTACATTTTTAACAAACAAAAACGTTGTAATCATGAAATATATTTCAATTATTAGTGAAAATAGTAAATAATCTCAAATTCGTATGGGGCTTAATAATAATATCTTTATTGCGTAATACATGTAAAATGTTGTTATAATAAAGAATATTTAGATACAGTGAAGTTATTACCATATATGGCGTGCGACAATAGAATAAAGTAGGTACAATTTCACAAAAAACCGTGTTTAATCTTAATTATATAATTTGTTGTAAAAGAAATAATATCTTTTTTTAAGTGAAATGTAGTAATTAAATATGTTTATAGAAATTTCTTCAACATATTTTTAGTAATAATAGACAGGTTGTGGCAGCATAACTTTATCAGACTCACCAATGGATTGGATGAATGGAATGGAAGGGCAGGTTTCGAAACCACGACAACTGAAAAACCATCTCGGCGCTCTAACAATGGAGCCAACGCACCCGCTTCGATAAATTTGGCACTCTACATACTATCGTCTTTTCAAGTTTAATCTACACTCCTAACAACCTAAGAATCACCTGAAAGGCTTTTTTTATTCACCAAAAGATACAGTGTTATGCGCCATTTCTTCGGCTGAAATTATTGGCACCTGGTACTTTTAAATTTTTTTTTAAAGGTAAATTAATGTTAACAAATATTTATAAGATTTTTTTGCCAGTTGTTGTCTGCATTGAAATAGTCAAAAGAAATCTGAAGAATTACTACATACCTATTGAGAATACAGGATTACTCAAGCGTTACTTAATATCTGGTTACTTAAAGTGGAGGGATAAATTATTTTATATAATTACTGCCGGGTTTTTGGGCGGGAACTATATATTATTTAGTCTGTGTTTGATAATTGAAAAAAAAAAATATCCCTATCAAAAAAATTATAATCATTATAATAAATAAACAAATGTGAAACCGCTCTACAAAATCAAAATAACAATAGGTTCAAACAAAAATCAAATTCATTAAAAAATATAAAAAAAATAACCTGCAACTACACCATAAAAAAAGTAATCCGCGTCAAGAGGCAAAAACATAATTAACATGGAACTTCTCTGTCATAAAATGGTTTGTTTTAATTATAGATAAAAATAGAAATTTAATTTTAATTAACATATTTATTACTTAAACATTTTAAATGTATATAATATCTGTATATTAAAACACTTAAATTTGATCGTCTTCATTTTAATGAGTATAAAAATTCGGAGTCATGTATCGTGCTAAGCTCGTGGACTTAACTCTCATACCGGACCATTTATAGTGTGATCTGTAGATTGATTGCGAGTAGTTCTTTATATTTCATATAAAGCTCCGATATTTTTAAGGACAAAAAATTATTTAATAACATTATGGACTAAATATATTCATATTAAAACTCTTAGTTAGTTTAGGCTAAGCAGACCGCGAACGTAACAATAATATGGAATGTTTAACATCAGCACAGTGCAATAAACATTTTCCTCGCTACGTCACATTTATAATTTGTTATTCCGTCTAAACATTATGTTTGCGTACACAATGTTTATTTTGCTTGTAGTTGATCGAAAAGTGGCAATGTTGACGTTAAGTAAACCAAAAACAGTGATAAGCACTGTCACACACACACTTTAGTTATTGATTATGTTTTTACGGAACAAAAATCCATATAAGGTATGAATAAAACAGACGCTAAATTGGATTTCTTTTTTTAACATATTATTAAGTTACGCTTAGAGCAAAAACTTAAAACAAACACTATAACTGTTATAAAGGAATATATTTGTATTGTATATTATATATTTTTTAATTTTAAATTAGCGTAGCCTATGACATAGCGTAATATGTATATTCGACTGATGGATGCAAAGTCATACATAACGCTATGTCATAGGCTACGCTAATTTAAAATTAAAAAATATATAATATACAATACAAATATATTCCTTTATAACAGTTATAGTGTTTGTTTTAAGTTTTTGCTCTAAGCGTAACTTAATAATATGTTAAAAAAAGAAATCCAATTTAGCGTCTGTTTTATTCATACCTTATATGGATTTTTGTTCCGTAAAAACATAATCAATAACTAAAGTGTGTGTGTGACAGTGCTTATCACTGTTTTTGGTTTACTTAACGTCAACATTGCCACTTTTCGATCAACTACAAGCAAAATAAACATTGTGTACGCAAACATAATGTTTAGACGGAATAACAAATTATAAATGTGACGTAGCGAGGAAAATGTTTATTGCACTGTGCTGATGTTAAACATTCCATATTATTGTTACGTTCGCGGTCTGCTTAGCCTAAACTAACTAAGAGTTTTAATATGAATATATTTAGTCCATAATGTTATTAAATAATTTTTTGTCCTTAAAAATATCGGAGCTTTATATGAAATATAAAGAACTACTCGCAATCAATCTACAGATCACACTATAAATGGTCCGGTATGATAGTTAAGTCCACGAGCTTAGCACGATACATGACTCCGAATTTTTATACTCATTAAAATGAAGACGATCAAATTTAAGTGTTTTAATATACAGATATTATATACATTTAAAATGTTTAAGTAATAAATATGTTAATTAAAATTAAATTTCTATTTTTATCTATAATTAAAACAAACCATTTTATGACAGAGAAGTTCCATGTTAATTATGTTTTTGCCTCTTGACGCGGATTACTTTTTTTATGGTGTAGTTGCAGGTTATTTTTTTTATATTTTTTAATGAATTTGATTTTTGTTTGAACCTATTGTTATTTTGATTTTGTAGAGCGGTTTCACATTTGTTTATTTATTATAATGATTATAATTTTTTTGATAGGGATATTTTTTTTTTTCAATTATCAAACACAGACTAAATAATATATAGTTCCCGCCCAAAAACCCGGCAGTAATTATATAAAATAATTTATCCCTCCACTTTAAGTAACCAGATATTAAGTAACGCTTGAGTAATCCTGTATTCTCAATAGGTATGTAGTAATTCTTCAGATTTCTTTTGACTATTTCAATGCAGACAACAACTGGCAAAAAAATCTTATAAATATTTGTTAACATTAATTTACATACATACATACATACATAGCGTTATGACAGACATAGCGTTATGTATGACTTTGCATCCATCAGTCGAATATACATATTCGACTGATGGATGCAAAGTCATGCGGTGAATGCGAATTCACCGAGTCTGGCAGCGATACGATAGCTAAATTAGTAGAGCAAGGGACGATTATCCAGAGGTCGCATGTTTTAATCCCTGTCTGAATCGTTTTATTTTTCATTCCATGTTTATTTAAAATTTAAACAAACTTAGCATGGCTTTATATGTTTATAAATATTTTCATTCATTACGTTTGTTAATTTTAATCGAATATTGCATTTGAATATTTTAATAAACAAACAGCATCTCATATTGTAACATTTATTAGTAACGTTCCGTTTCATGTTCACTGAATGTTAGCAAAAACTGTGCTCATTCGTCATTGACTAATACCGAATAGGTTTATTGTAACTTATCACGCGATAGGACTTGTTAGGAGTATGATACATCGTTTAGCTTTTTAGCATCGTATATTATACTTGTGAAACACGCAATGATATAAATGTAAGTATTTATTGTAAAGTAAAATATGATTTCTGTTCCGAATGGGATTACAAGAAAAATCTATCGTTGCTTTAATTTTTACGATGTCCTTAATACAATAACCACCAACAAGAGAGTATTGAAATGAAATGCTCCAGACTATTGAAGAGAATAAACATTTTAAGTTCCTCAAAACGATTACATGGCATTATTGTATGATTTTTTTGGAAGGCAAAGGCGCTAAAGGTCAATCGGGCCACACAAACTGAAAGCCCTTTTGATTAAAATTAGAGAAAGACTTTTGATTGCTAAAATATTGTAAAATTTGGAAATGGTCAGCTATTGACGAGCAAATAATTCTAACATAAAGCAGATCTACCATGAAATAATACACTCCGAAAAAACACAAAGATTGTTTTCAACAGAAGTTCGAGTTTTAGGTACTAATTCTAGTATAAAGGAGGACGAGCAACAGAGATAAATGTTGACTTACCAAGTATCAGCAAATTAAGTAACGTGACAGTGCGGCTCTAAAAAGTTTTTGAAATACGAAGTTCCAGGTTATATTTTTATAAATAGAAAACGTCTTTAGCACGATTATATCACGCTGCAAAGAAAGGTATATTGTAACTTTTAACGACACTATCTTAATGTATTCCTGAAAATATAAACTTAAAAGGAACTTAAAAAAGGCAATAGTGGAACAACACTGGAAACACAACTGTAGACAATATTGACATTTCCGTTACAACCTAATATGAAAATAGAGAGAGAAGAACATATCATCCTCATACGTAGGTAGAGCTGACTCTTGCAGGAGGTAAGACTTAATATAAAAAAACTTCGTCACAAGCTGTAAAAACTTACAACCTGCATTTGAGTAGCGTTGAACTTTTTAAAACTAAAGTCTAATATCTTAAAGATTATAAGAAATAATTCCTTTAATTAATAAAAGGCTTTTAAAAAAACCAACAACAATAATAATAAATTGCACTGGCAATCTCGATATTTGATCATATTAAAATTCGGGGAACAATAATATTTTATAGGTTAAATCCGTTTTAAATTATAATATTTTTATTTACAATACTACGCCAATATGATATTAAATTTTATGGTCTAAGAAGGATTATTACTGAATTAAAATCTTTATAACTATCGTTAAAGAAATAACATTAGGTAAATATGACAAGTACTTCATGATAATATATATATATATATATACATATATATAATTTTATTATTACTATAACAGAGCTGTTTTGTTATCGGAATGCAATCTGCAAGGCAATGTGTATTTTAAAAATGGTTTGGATACAAATTTCAAAGAGTTTTCAAAAAGTTTTTTGACTTCCAAATTCTTCAAAATAGCAAGAACTTAAGAGATCTCTCGATAAAAAGAAGCAAACGGTTTGGAATTCTGCCAAGATTCGTTGTTATCATACCAAATTTAGGTTATAACTTAGCGGTTTGAGGATGCCGCGGTAAGATATTGAAATAATTGCTTTCCGCCGCTACTGCGACATAAGTCTTAGATGTTATCATGACGGAAGTGCGTACTAAGCGTTGTATTTTTATTTACAACTTTCATTCTTTTTTGTTACCTTATATTGGAAATTATCCGTTACGTTTGTGTTGTGTAAGTAAATTTATATTCGTTACGAAAAACTCAATTTTCCGTAACCGTAAAATTGTATCTATACAGGAGTATAGAAAATATCATTTTTGTGAAATTTCGACTTTTCGATAATACAAGATACGAGATAATAAGAAAATAAATCGAAATTTCGGAATAAATTAAGAAGTTTAAAATGTAAATCTTAATCCGTAATTCCATTTGAAACATCACCCTGTGTTACCGACCTCTTTTACTAAAATGAATCTGAACGCGCTATATAGAATATAGCTCGAAAGCGAGAACCTCTTAAAAAGAACTTCAAAGTGTATTTTACAACTGTTAGCAGTATAATCAATCTTAAGCTTGTGTTATGATATTTTTGATTGCATCTCTAGATTCAATTTAACCCAAACAGGGTGTTAAAACAATCTTTTTTTTCAGATATTGTTGAAACTGAATACTATCGTAATATTGTTACGAAAATATAGGAAGTCCTAAACACCGTTAATGGGATATTAGATGACTCATATAGTTGTAAGGTAGGACGTCTTATAACCTTCACAACTTATAATAAAGTATCGTATATTATACCTCTCAATAATGTCAGCATCGGCGTAGGAATTTCCACGCTAAAATTTCGGACAATTTTTTTTTTCTGTAATACAAATAAATTTTAATAAAATTTTAACATGAATTATCTTAAAGTAAAATAAAGTATATAAGTTGAATTATTAATCTCACGCCACAATTACTCTCTTAGTAAAAAACAATTTAAAAAAAAACTCGTCAATTCCCGTAAACATTTTCTATAAATTTGGTTTCTTATTTACCTGAAATGTATATAATACCTAGATTTTTTACAGTTATTTGGGAACTGTCAAGTTACCTACAGATAATAAAACGCGAGAAAAGCAAAGTGCTTTGCTTGTTGATAACGATAACTTAAGAGGTCAAATTATAACAACCATACCAATCTAGAACATAAATATAAAAATAGACGAATTACAAAAATATAGTTCTAGAAATGATACTAGGAAATGTTTATTCATTAACAAAGTAGTTATATGGAATAAGTTATATTAAATCGTATGGTATAACAAACAAATAGTATTTATTAGTATTAAGATAATAGTATTTATCTCCAATACAGCTATTTTGTAAGCATAAATAGTTTTTTTTTATCATTCGTTTTCCACAACACCAAATAATAGAACAAAGAGATATTTAAAATTGAAAAGGATTTATACAAAAAAAAATTAACATCCTTTAAGATATATTAAAAAAAAATAATGACAAATAAAAAATAC
Source organism: Dircenna loreta (assembly GCA_963555665.1). NCBI lineage: Eukaryota > Metazoa > Arthropoda > Insecta > Lepidoptera > Nymphalidae > Dircenna > Dircenna loreta. Next base: position 9,630,380 of record OY743099.1, on the reverse strand, counting down.
TTAATGTTTAATAAAACTTATTAAAAAAATAGTACTACTATTAAAATTGATAAAATTAGTAAATTAAAATATGATATCACTTACAAACTCATGAACTATACGAAATAGACAAAGATTGTTGGACAGTAAAGACTGTTGGACAGTAATGATTGTTGGACAGTAATGACTGTTGGACAGTAAAGACTGTTGGACAGTTTTAAAAGATAAGTTGTATATCCATAATAATAATAATTATTATTTTATTTTTTTACAAAACAATCAACAATCACGCATCAACAAGCTGGTTTATAACACCGTTACATTTTAATAACCTAACCAATAACCGGTACGGTTCTACAACCTGATTGGCCATTCCAACAGTATCGATAGCCGACAAGTTAAGTGTTGCCACAAGTGTTGTATTTATTTATTGCATAGTATAGGCAGCTATTATTATTCCTGTCCAGGTCAACATTTGACACAAAAAAAAAAAAAACCCTTGAAAATACAAAAACTAATTTGAGCTATCTTTAAAATATAACAAACATACTAAATATATACTTAATATTGTAAAGGTTAAACATAAACACTAGTTTGGAGGGGGGAGATTAAGTTCAATTACTTATAATGAAGTTTAATAGTTAATTGAATAAAAAAAATAACCTTTTCAATACATACCATTTTTTATTGTGAAGTGTAAATGTATTTTTTTTTCTTAGTTTTTATATTAAATTTTCCATCCAAGAAAAAAATTGTGAAAAAAAAGAACATATTTATTAAGCATGTTACAGGACAATAAGACATTTGTAAAAATATAGACCTATTATACTCATTCCTAGAATATATTGTCCAATGTTGCTTTCAATTCAATAAAGTTAGCAGTAATCTAACTTCAAATCAGGTCACATAGCTAGTATTACAAAGATTGCTTACAGTTTTTCTTTGTTTATGTCAATGCATCCCGAAGATATTTTTGAATATAATAGTATAAAGTTTTCTTATAGAAAACAAGATATCAACAAATATATGATATCAACGATTAAATTTTCGGAAACCATGAGCTTGGAAACGAAAATAAATCTAGGTTTCTGCCAGCTTTATTTGCTATTTCCAATTGTGACAGCCAGAATGCGTTCAGCTTATAGAATAATGGATTGCATTACGTGAAATCGAAACGACGGTGAACTGTTTGTGTTTTTAATCTGCAGTTATATAAGCTGTTACATTTATACGTTTAATGCAGTTATATAAAACCTATCATAGATTTATGACTTTACCTAACTCTATATTATATTGAAAAAATATACATACATATTTAGACAATATGTATGTATATTTTTCATTAATACATACATATTTTTACATATTTTTTATTGTTGTTGTTATTTCTCTAGAGGTTATCTTTTATATCTTTAGTAATTATAATTTTATTGTAACCGAGTAATAAAGATTCTTTTAAAAGATGTGAATGAACAAAATTTGTACCAAATTGCAGGATAAAAGGCTTTAATGTTTTGGAGTTTCAATTATAAGTCTGAGCTATTGGATTATAGTAAAATTGAAAGATTTATTTTAAAGGGCATTTTGGTTTGAAAATTGACTTGTTTGAAACTTTCCTTTTTTTAAATTTATTCGACGTTATAGTCGTAAATATATATTTTTTCATTATATATAAACAAGTTTATCTAGTTTTTTATGAATACCTTGGAATATTTAAATAAAAGAAAAATAATTTAAAGTAACAATTTTTCTTTGCAATATCTGTCTAAATGATAATTGAATAAATGTATAAAAAAAGGAAATAAAATCTGGAGTCATAAAAATACATTGTAAAGCTCTTTACATATTACCTATTAATTGTAGATGAATAAATGTATAAGTACGTCAGAAATCGTTCCTAAAATTGATTTAATTCCGATTCATGTTGGTTTCAAGTTATAGTACTATCAATTAAGGGTATTATTGGATATATCAGTTATTCATTAAATAAAATTCAGATAAAAACCTTGCTGCATACATAGAATTAAAAGAGATATATATTATACACTTTAAAATAGGTAAATATACAAAAAAGGCAGAGTAAGCTACACAAAAAGGGTGAAAAGCGGACTTATTAAAGCAGTCTCTAGCACAGAACTGTAAGAAAAAGTAGTAAAGCGCAAACGAGGCATAGTGCAAAAAACTATATAGCTGGAATTCTACAACTATTACTACATTTAAATACAACTACTACTCGTATGAAGTACTAGATATATAGATAATAAACATTTTATATTAAATAAATAAATATATACATATATATATAGATATCCAATACACAAATAATCACATTATAAATATAATATTAAATATTAATATTTGATACGTTATTATTTAGACAGATTTTTATAAAATAAGTGTAAATATGCCGAAAGTCAGCGAGGAAATCATTCAATAATGCCAATGATATTTAAGTAAACGAGTTAGCAAAATAGCCTGAGAATAAAACATAGTTGCGCTCTTTATCTTAGTTTTTGCCTTTTATTATTAGAGCCAATACAGGAGACATGCTGTAATAAGAAAGAGGAAGTATGAAAGTTTTGAAAAAAATAGTAAGTAAGAAGTCAAGATCTTATGCATAAGTTTTGGAGGCGATCGAGTGTTGAGCTATTTCTCAATACCAGGTTAGGCAGAATCAGCATAGTCTAAAAGAGGTAAGAGGAGAGAATGAGCTAAGGAAATTTTAACTTTAACGCATCTATAGTTTGTTAAAATCTTTCGAGTTATATCTAGTTAAGAAAGACATAAAAGATTGAAACATATATATTTTTGTCTCAGTCATACATTATGTATGATGTAGCATAATGATAATTTTTAAAATACCTCATTATAACCATTTCATACTACATTACAAAGCTCTAGCAATCCTTTTTTTTTTTTAAATAACACAAAAACATCAAAAATATTAAAAATGTAAATTATATTTAGCAACATAAATTTCAATTGTGTTTTAAATTAAAATAAATTGAGTGCAAAAAAGAAATACCTACTTTAAAAAACGACTTTAACATTTTCTTCTTGCTTATAATTATTTGATTAAGTTACGTTAAAACGTTAACCACTTAATAACAGTCTAATTTTGTTAATTAGATTTTCTTTTTGAGTGTTATATTAAATTATATTATCATCATGCAAGTTGGTTTTGAATTTGAAAATATAACGGCAATTTTCCAAGCGCTATGATAAATTTGTAAGAAGACTTAGTAATTCAAAATTATATAGACAGGAAAACCTCAAAACTGTATAAGTTTTAACACATATTTGCTCTCTATTTTAGTATACATGATAACTTTACATTAAGCTTTGCTTGCTATTTTAGTACAGATGATATTGTTACATTCATTAAGTCTTAAAACAAATATTTTCAAACTATTAACGTCGACTTTTTTTTTATAAGCATGATATTTGAATTGTACTATAGTCAGTAGCAAATAGTAGCTTAGTCATAGAAGTATGAGAATGATAAGATAGAATTAGTGGAAACCATAGAAGCAATTATAAATATGGTGAAAAAAAAAAAGATGAAATAAAAAAAATAGGTGTTAAGCATGACGAAGTATTAGTGAGATGGTGATATACTCGATATACTCTCGAAGGCACTTTTAAATAGATATTACATTTGTAAAAACAGGTATGTAAGCGAACGTCTTACATTTAATTCTTTTCTAGTATATGTTTTATTTGGTCCTATTTAAGAGTTAAAGGACAATGTGAAGACTTGAATAAAAAGAGGGTCTAATTCACAGGAAAAAATTTTGATTGAGAACTTCAATATTCCGAAGAAAAAAACAGAACTCTTCCACTCACAATGTTTTCTACTAAAACATGGCCAGTATGTTAAGTTGTTATCAAAATAGTTATAGCAAAGATCCACGCTAGTAAATGCCACAGGTGACCCAGGGCGTAAACGTCATGGCGACATGAAGACGACTTCGTTTAGGAAGAACTACGCAGCCCAGAGCCAACTCGACGGGCCTCCACCTATCACTCCCAACAGAACTCTACAGCGGGCCAATGTGACCAACTGAATCCAACAAGAAAGAGGCATTAGCCCAACACTACACTGATGTTGCGCTCGATGATGACTATTCGGGACCTACCTCCTTATCACCACAAACGGCCTCACCATCAGCAAGGAAGAAACCGCTGCATACTTTCCCCATACAACCACTAATCCTTAGTCCATTCTGCTAACAGAGAATCCCCTGCACCTAACCCGTGGCTCACGATTGGTAAAGAGGGCCCTTTCACCAACAACACCCAAGCCAATTTTCCACAAGTGAAGGCCGATTCTGTTTTGGCAAGTAATTGCAATAAAAAACTCAAAGGTCGCTGGCTCGTATCTCTGTCCGTAACAGTTTATTTTTAATTTTATATTTATTTCAATTAGGATTATAAATATGGTCGTAAAAACTAGCATATATTTTTGTGATAATCGAATATAATCTTCAGCCGGTTTGACAACAAAAATTTAAAAAAAATTATACAATCCATGTCTTTTTAAACTAATATATATAATGTTGTATCTAAAGATAGATAAATAAACTTAATATTCAAACTATATTTTAAACAAAAAATATTAAAATATAAGCAAAGGTTAATATTTTTTTTCAGTCATGTATTATTTGTTGCTTTACCCAAAAATTCGTTTTACTACACCATTATGTCAAAAGTTTACGCAACTCAAACTTGGCTCTCATTAAAACCCACAGTTTCAGTTTCTTAAAAAAAACTTCGCTACTTACTTGTCCCAGTCACCTAGATCCTTCCAAATTTCTCAAGGGAGGCGACGAATTTGCACCTTTCATTCGAAATTCCGTCTGCACCACGTAAAAAATGTTTTATAAGTGCTATTTTTAAAAATAAAATAAATATAGGTCCATTCGACAAAATATTCCTTTGATTTTAATATTTTAGTTTTGATTGGATTTGCATTGCACCAAAAACACCTTTGTACAAAAAATATTTGATGGATTATTTTTCTTTTGTTATTGTTTTTATAAAATTCAATAGGTCTTTATTTATATAATACTTCACACAAAATATATTCCAAGTCAAAAAGATGTTGTATCAATATGTTTTTTATATTTTCGTATTCAAAACAGATTTGAAGAACTTTTACCAAAATCAAAAACCGATTAGACAGTTCTCAAGGTGATATGCTTAGGATACACACCGCATCAGATATTTTACAGTAAACTTGTAGGATTAACTAATAAGGAGCCAATAACTTGAACCAAGAGCTTTTCTGTTAGCTGAATAACACAAGAATCAGTGTAAATGTGTCGTCTGATTTGTTTGCAATTTTCCCTACCGCGAAATCCATCCATCCATCCATACTTTGTTTGGCTGTTGGTTTTTTATCCAAATGTATTTGGAAGTTCGATATTTATACAATATATTGATTGAAGTGAACTAGAAACGAGCGTAAAATAAAGTGCCTAATAAAATAAAGCCTCTATCTAGCAAAAAAAAATAATTCTGTAGGAAAAAGGTGATTGGTAAAATTTTCTATTTATACACTTTATACTCTACATCATATTAAAATTCAGCGCACACATAATACAATTTATACAAAGTACAATAAGGCAGTATTTTCGCTAAGTAGCGATTCCCTCCGAACAACCTTATTCGATTTTACCTTAAAGAAATGTCGTGAAATAAAAAAGATGATGTGGAATACTCAGTATGTTTTAATATTATATATATTTTTTTTATTTTAAAGGACATATAAAAAAAATTGGATATTGTTTCAATGGTAAGGAGTTCCACGGAAAAATATCTCCAACAACAAATTATTTTTTAAAAGATTTAATTGAGATGCCCTTACTGCTCTGTTATGAAATTCAGTAAAAAAAAGCAACAAGAACTTAAAATGAAAAAAGTGTCAATAAAAAGTGACAAATAAAAATATAAGTCAAAACGTACAAAAAAAAAAGACAACATATGAGGAAGAAGCAAACAGTCTGGAGCCGTAAGAGCCATCTTCAAATCCAAATTATATAATATTTATTTTCTTAAATCACACTATAGTACCAGCGATATCGTTTGCAAGTTTCCGAGAAAACATTCTGGGAAATAGCTATTATTCTATAATCTAAAATACTGTTCAGTACTATTCTAATATTTTGCACTTTGATAAATAAAACTTATATCTATTTTCATTAAATTCTCCTACATATTATTGCTATCTGCCAATTTAATATGTATTTAAAAGCGTTACTTATACATAAAAATTTACCCTAGATTTAGAAATGAAGAGGCAATGTGGAGAATGCGTCCAAGTCTGTAGAGATTTGTCTTCGTAGCCTCTGTTTCACACAAATTTTACATAAATTGTTTTAGATGTTGTACAAACATAATATTTCACTGTGCTAAACATATATAGCGCTGATTTTTTTTTCAATTTTATAATTGAAAAAAAAAATTAAATCACTGATTTAATTTTTTAACTTACTTGCCTTCTGGTAAGCCGGATGATACGTAAAAGGCGTCGCATATTGTTTTTATATTTCTTTAAAATATATTCTTAATTTAATTTTTCTATTTAAGTCATTGCTTAGAGATAAAAACCCTTAGAAGAGTTAAATAATTTTGAATTCTTTAATTTTTCTTCAATTTTACTATGTGTCAAAATGGAATAAATAAACTTCGTTTTGCAAACAAAAAAAAAATATATATACCAATATGGCTATGAATAAAATTAAAATGATCAATGCAAATAAACTCTTAAGAGCTCGAAAAAGGTTATAAACTGGTTAATTACATTCAGTACCCATTAAGATACCTCTTTCAATATAGTATAACCCAATAGCTCTGGCTCATTAAAACTCCTAAGTATGAGAGCGTTTTTCATGTAAGTCAGCACGTATTTTCATCTTGGACCTCAATTAAAAAACCGCTAGCTAGCGATACGGTAGCTCAATGGGTAGAGCGACGGGACTGTTTTACAGAGGTCTCGGTTTTGCGAATCGCTGCCCGTACCGGTTTATTTTTTATTTAATAAATATATATTTAAAATTGAAATAAGTTTCAAAAGACTATTCATGTTTATAGATATTTACAAACACGTGTCTTCTTCATCTCATTACCAACGACAACGACTGCAAAAAATCAAACCTTTACTGGCACAACTTTTTAACATTATTCTATTTTTAACATAAATAAATCAAGTTTCTGTACAACTGTACTTTTAAATACTTTCATCATTAATTATACTCTTTAAATGAAAATGGTTGATTAATGAATAGATGGTTAAAAGAAGGATTTTCAGTTCGTTTATATTTCTAAACGTTTTTAAGAACAAGCAAGGAATTAACAAGTCAGATGATTCACAGATAAACAGCAAACGTATTATAAGATTATTTCTTTCACTAAGGGTAGGAGTATATATTTTGATGTATTCATTTATGAACTTACTTAAGAAATGAAATTATTTAATTTTATTTAGATTACATTTTCAATAGACCAACCAATTAAAAACTAACATGTTTAAAAGACGTTAAAATACAAATGGGTAAGAAACTTATTGATATGTCAAAAAATATTAAAATCAGTCAAATAACAATATGTATATATAGTAAAAATATTCAAAAATCATTGATATTGGTATAACAACTAGCTTAGCTAAAAATAATTCATTTTTTTTATAAGTAATGATTAAAGAAATATGTATGAGACTATATAAACTTCTATTATATAATATATGGCTAGATAAATAAGTCTATAATAACATATATATGAAAATATTCATAGATGATGAACAATCCAACAGTTTATGACATTGCAGATTAAAACGACAAGAAGTCCAACGTCGCTTCGTTTTAAAGTAACGTAATACAGAATTCTATTAACGAAACGGATTGTGACTATCATTGGAATTAACGAACTAAACTGGTAGAAATCTAAATTTATTTCCATTGTGAACTTATTATTTCCAAAAATCGGATTGTTTACATCATGTTTTTACATATCATTTGTTTAATGTAAAAATCTTTATACTACAATATTCAAAAACGTGTTTATGATTTATTATAGCTTGAAAAGCAAAGAAAGTTATATGACGGTCAATCAATATAATACGAGGTAGGTGACCTGGATTTGAAATTGAATGATTGCTTACTATTCCATTTCAAGCATCATTCGACGGCATATTTTAGTAAATAAGTGGACTCTAGGTCGATATTTTCAATAAAATATTTCTTTTTAAAACTTATTTATATCGACTGTGGCAATCACTTATATATTTATTGCTCTATTTCAAAACACCTTTTTTATAGATATAAAAAAACTGATTTGAAATTTAAGTTACAATAAAATAAAACTACCGGACCAGATAGTAGTGTGTGATAAACTGTCGTTCCGACTACATGTTTGCTTCTTCGTTAGAAATAACAACGCTGGCTGTGTTATATCAAGGTAGCGAAGAACGGCGTTCAAGTTGCTGTAAAATTTGTCGAGGGTGCCAAGACTCTATACGCAATTTAAAGAATCATAATATTTTGATATTTTGCTATTTTTATTTCTTCAAAGGGACTGGAAGAAAATTCTATGTATTCCATTATACTAATACATTAAGTTCCCCATTATATCATTTATTTCGGACAATTAATATTTAATTAAAACATAAATTCAGTAGTAAACTCTGAGGAAATCAAATTTTAAATCCTGTTGGTTACTTTTACGAGTCACATATTTTTGAGAAAAGAGATTTAGCAACTATTTATATTTCTGGATTTTTAAAAACAAAAATATTTTTATTCACTTTAACTAATTTTATTAGAATCAAAACGTCAAATATAAAAATTGTATTTGCCATTTATTATTTTGTTTTTTTATTTTTTGATGGTCGTTTATTGATTACGGGAATCACTTTTAATATTATTCTTACTTTTATCACGATGACGTAATTATATAATGCTCTTGTGTTTTTCTTTTTATAAACGGAATAATATTTAATTGGCGGTCAAATCATCCCATAAGTAGATGACACATGTTAAATCACTTTTGATCCTACCATCCCCCCTTTAAAAGCAAGTTGAAGCGAACCCCATTACTATGAGTACCGTCTGACAATAAGCCCTAACTAAGATCTTAGTGTAGATTCAATGTTACGTAAGTGGACAGTTCTTAACAGGTTTTAGAGACTGAACAATTCTGTGTAAAATTAGTACAACTTCCGAATATAATTATTTAAATTACCACACTTCATTAATTTATTAAAATGTTCAAACTAAATGAACACCATACCTTTTCTATTTTAACATCTATTTATTCTTTTAAAAAGATTTATGTATAATCATTGTCTGAATAATTCATGAAAATTCTAATCAAGTGTAATTTTGTACGGCATTGATTATATTTGTAAATTGTCCATAAAATTTTCTATTGCTTAGAGAATTTATTGATTCGCTAGAACCAAATTCGTTTTATCTGTTTTCTTTTTGCAACTTTATTTTATTACTTATATTTTTATTGTTAATTATCTATTACATACAAAATGAAGTATTATATACTAACTAAAGCAACTAGTATTCGAAAATTTCAAAATATCAGTCAAAACATAAGAAGGAAGTTATTTTTAAGCTAAAATAATATTTGCTTAAAAATGAATTAACTGTCACATACAAGGTCGAATAAACATACCATCAGAAATATAAACGGTGTTACAAAACAATTTCTGTTTTATTTTTTATGTTTTTGCAGAGTTAGTTATTTTGTGAAACAAAATATATACCTTTCAAAGGGTAAGAAGGTGATGTCACTTGCAATTTTAGATGCCTCTGTTGACTCACATCTACCCTTGTCATGAGTATAGTGTATCATAAATTATCACAATCTATACTTATGATTGTTTACGTGTGTTTTTGTTTGGAATAATATAAATTAAATTATTTTTAAATAAAGTTTTTATAGTCATTTTGAAGATAGTGTAAAAGACTTTCTGAGTTTAGACTTATGGTGTAGAAATATTTTGATTTCAATACTATAAAGAGTTAAAGTGACTTATATACATAAAAGCGATAAAAATATAATGCATACAAAATCTACTATACATAAATAATATTGTACCAAGATGGTAGAAAATAATACAAAAGAAGGGGAACTTGGTAATATGTCTGATGTATTTTCTTGTGACGCTCTCGCAACCTTAGATAATGCTTGAAAACTTATACGAAAAGTATGTGTTTTGAAATTCCCCTTCTTTTAAGTGTATTTTGAAACTAAGAGTGGGATAAATACATGTATTGCTTTAAAGGTTTTCATAGTCGAATAAATATCTAACATTGTCATACAACATATTGAATAAGTACCGTAATGTAAAAGTATCGGAGCTGAGCCAGAATTGAACATGTATTTTTTTTAATTCATGTAAAATATATAATTAAAAATAAATTAATTTGGTCTTCCATTTACACCCACTACTATTCTTGTTGAGTTATGAAGATGTTCCAAAAATAAATTACAGCCGAAGATATCTAAGGTAGATAATGTTTATAATCCGAAATATCTATGTATTTTTGAAAGCTGATTGACACCTGTGATTCTGATTTTATTATGTTACTAGCTGTTACCGCCAAAAGAATCCGTTAACACCTGTTTAATGTACAAACTATTCTACCAGACATCTACAAGTTTTGATAGATTTGACATTCTATAATTAATCGTCTTTTATCGGAATGCTTACGAAATTTTATATATTAAAAAGATAGCATAACCAAAATTCAAATTTGAAATTTTAAGTTTGCATATCTAAAAGTAAGAATAGCCATATAAGCTTAGTTTGAAATATGTTAATAATGAATTAAAGCTTTATAAATACGGGGATTCAAACTCGCAACCTTTGGGAAGGCACCCTGTTATTCTACCAACTAAACTACTGTATTGCTGCCGTTCTACCTCCAAACAGCACACACTTCTTACTAGGTAAGAAAAAAACTACTACCGCCCAAAGAAAGTGAAGCTATAAAAATCAGGCGTCTACCGAATTTCAATAGGTACAGTGATTGGATGCTATTATCGGCTTGAAAACCAGTCATTGACACAATAAAGTACAATTACAACTTAGGTACATTCAAGAGTGACATCGTAAGCTCAGTGTGTACACAACGAATTACATCGATGAGTTCCGAAGACCTGTTTGAGACCTATGAAGAGGACACTATATTTACCTGGCACCATTGTCACCACCTTTGTGGCGCACCCTGAGCTGCCGTAAGTAGTTAAAGCCGCTACTCCACCGGTTGCCATATAAAATAAGCTGCTGATCTTGTGACCTCAAATTCGTCATATAGAACATAAAACACAAAGGAAAGTTGAATGAAAAAACATGATATACAGGATACACATAGTGTTTCTTGTCAGTTCATCTTCATAGAAATAGTTGTCAGTTCATCTTCATGGACCTACACTCTGCACCTTTGCATCTACAGTCTGAGGTTTCAAAAGGGCAAGGTAAGCCTATTTGAAATAAAAGAAAAATGACTTCGACTTTGAGACGTCGATAAAATTGTACAAACGTTCTTTTTATATTTATTAAAAGGAACCGGTATGAAAAGAAACAATGTTACAAACGTATATTTCGACGACTCTTGTAAAAGGAAAAGAGCTATTCAGCGACAGAACTGAGAATATAGAATCTTAAGCATCAACATCTAGTAACAGTGAAGAACCATTATTATGTTGTAAAATGTTTTAAAGCGTTAGAATACAAAATGATTTTTTAAATACCATAAAATAACATAAGAACATTACAACTTGGAGAAAGTTTAGGATATTTTTCAAAGTATTCAGGTAATTTTTATTGATTCACAAATTTATTTGTTTTATTAATATTCTAGATAAGTTATAATTTACAAAGTAGTTTAAAAGAGTATCAGACAATATTTTGGGTTTCGTAATTTATATAGGTAAATGACAAACTCATGTAGGGAGTCACTCAGTGTAGGGAGCACTAAGAAAGGAATTATGGAAATTCCATTCCGAAGGAAGGGAAAAAAAATATATATGAAGATGTTGAAGTTAGAGTCTTGTAAATTTTGACTTTAGTTGCTCACCACTAATTGATAAATACGTGTTAAGATAGAAAGCTGAAAAAAAGCCTTTAATATATAAGAAGTTCATATTAAATATATTTTGAAGTTACAGACGTGGATAATACTTCAGTAATAGTAGTACAAAAGTACTATTATTGGAGAAAAGTACTCCACATATATGCGACCGAAAACATGATAAGGACTTGTAAATTCATGAAAAAATAAAATAACTAGCGTCGGACTTGCTTGTAAAAGGTTAGTATGTGGTTAGGGAAGATCACGTCTGTACGCTTCTAATTACACGCAGGCAAAGCCGTGAGCGGAAAGCTAGTATTATATAAAATGATAAAGTATGTCTATACACATTCTTTATGAGGAATAGATGCTTATACGACTCAATCATTAATACTTACAATAATATAGAAATAAGAAAATAAAGTGATTCAAAAGGAGTTTCGCAAAAGTTTAATTGAGTGGAAACATATTTCTATAAAACTAAAAGATTCCACGAGAGATGGGATCGAACGATTCAAAACATTTGAAGAGAAATAGATATTCTTTGACTACAATTTGAAAGATTGCGTCTTTGTAAATAATAAGAAATAAAATCAATTGTAAGAATTGTCCATTTTTGTGAATAACATAAAAGGTTTTATTGAAACTATTTCATCACAATGAATCGTGGCCGGAAGTCATTTTATTGAGTTGAGTAAATATATATCTGTTTGAATCAATCTAGTATTGAATTATATTTATATTTACCCGGCTGTAGTCACGCAGAAATTAAATCGGAATGTGCCCGACTAGTTTCGAACCCATTCGGGGTCCTTAGTATTGAATTATCAAATTTGTACTATTCTATAAAAAAAAATTGTATTTATAATGTAAGAATCGTTTTCTTAACCCAAAATATATATTTTATATTTGTATATATATGAAGTTAAATTAATAAATTATATTTTTATCATTCATTCATTCCCTTTTCAAATGGGAAGAGCTGAAAATGGGAGTTTAGCTATTTTATAAAGTTCCATTCGATTTGAAGCAACGTTGGTAATAAATTATTTCAGACTATAAATATAAATTATTATTACTTTTAGAGTCATTCACTGATCTTAAATTAGTGATTCACTGTTTGAATTATGTGTTTGTGTTGAAAAAATGTAAACAGTTCTTGAATATGGAAAAGCACACATCACTATACTTATTAATTTATTGTTGGTAGGAAATTAATCTACTATTTATAAATATCCTGTTTTGTTAGAACAAGTTTACGTCCTGAAATAACAATTGACGAAAACTACAACTATATTCTTGTAATTTAAACTATTAAGCAGTTTCATAGCTCCAGCTACCAGAATAAAAAAACTGTTCTATTAAACAAGATTTTGTTTTCTGCTTAGAAGATGCAAATGTAACATCCTATACATATGTAACATCCTATACATATGTAACATCCTATATGCATGTTACATCTTCAGTCGTACTTGCAACAATTGAAGATGTAACATGTATATATTACTTTTGCAAGAGAGATTATTTTCTAGAATCTCCTCATCTCATCTCCTTGAATTACATTTTACTAAGTCTGAATATTGCTGTTTATGTTTCACTCAAAGACAACATAGAAATGTTTCCTCCAAATTAACTTTTGGAACTTTTTATTGATCTATTTAAACTTTTTTACTTTCTCATGACTGACGAGAAAAGTGCGCACACTAAAGCTAAACTCAAATAAGTTTTGTGACAGAGAATTTAGGTGTGGCTGCTTTTGAATCCTGCTTTTTGAGTCTCTGTGAGTCGAAAAGCGTAATGGTGTTGTATTTTTTAAGTTCACAAACTCGCTCATTGATGCGCCTCAATATCATTTGGTATGTATAACTGCATTATTCTGATTCAGAAATATTAAAAGAATAATGAAAACGATAAGTATCAAGGGGACGCGATGAATCTAGAAATTCAAAATGAGTGGGTGACCATAGGCGACTTTTGTATTCCATTAGCATTGAGGTGGCGCACCTTACTTCATGATTGGTCTCCAGGTTTATTAAAATTCTATCTAAATGGATTCCAAATGACTCTGCCAAGATCAAAGTATGCATGTCCCAAGAGCTGTTTGCACTCCTCTCCTTGCAGCGCGATGGGCCCGGCACCCGCACGGTGAATCCATGGAATGCTAAGAAGCTTCGTCTCTCAAACAGGTGACAAGAAAATATGTCTGTTCAAGTAAGTACTATCCAAGTAATTGTATTATCACCAGTAGTTGTATTGTAACCATTACTTTTCTTTTGTACAGTTGTCACTAGCTGAAGTCGTTACTAGAGAAACTCAATAGTGAACCCTCACTAATATTGTTACATTAACTAGTTATAGCTACATTATATATGAGAGTAAACTAGTAGATGATGAACCTGACGGTTAGTCGCTATAGTTGCAGTCGCATCTTAGCTTGATGAATATAAAATGAAGGAGAAGTGGGATTTGGCTTTTGGTTCTCAGAGCTAGAAACGCAGTTAGAATATATTAATATTAACCAGTTGAGACAGTCCATACCAGCTGTAATTGACTAAAAATAGGCAATATCATAAATAAATTATGTCGATGAAATTCTCTGTGAATATTTGAAAAATATTGTTTAACAAATCTATATATTTTTATGTTGTAAACATGTAGAATAACTAGGTACAAAAGTCTTATTTTGATGTACGAAATGTACGGAACGAACAAATAATTTGTTTTTTCCGTTACGAGTCTTGAAATATCTTTTTTATTATTATATATAGGAGAGTACAATTTATTTGTGTAATTTGTTTAGTTCTTACTAGTTTCGAAATAAATGAAATCGAATCCTTTTTTTCGTGCCTAAGTAAAAATAAACTATACAAGGAGATGAAAAATAAATATATCAAATATATGTTAAGCGGCCTCTGAAGATTTCGAAACAGATATTTATCGCATTTATTTCGTTCAGGGCCGTTTAAAATCGAATAAAATATTAACTTTTGTAATCAAACTTAGTGTATATATCTATATGTATTAACGTTGATATTTCGTAGGTATTAAGAAAGAATTTAATAACTTGACAGCAAAGTATATATATTTAGAAACCGAAGTTATAATACAAAAATAAAAAAGTAATTTATTCCTAGTGAAAAGCAGAGCGGATAATAACACATTAACAATAGACGACGCGACGTTAAGTCGCCTTCACACACAACAAACAAACTAAATTATTTGTAAACAATTTAACTAAAAATTAAAAAAATATGACACCATTTAAAAAAAATCCTTTTGATTGATTTTCTTTTGTTCATTTTATACGTTCTAGTATTGTTTTTTTTATAATGTTGGATAACTAGTTTTGTAGTTTTATTAAAAATTAGTAAAAAGTTTTTTTTTTTATAATGTTGGATAACTACTTTAGTTGTGTAGTTTTATTGAAAACTAGTAAAAATTTTTTTTTTTTAATTAGGTTAAAATTCCTGTAACTAAGACCTGAGAGTTACTAAGTAACCTGAGTGTTAAAATATGTTATAACACGACTCAAAGTACTACAAGCTATACCGTGTTCTGGCATGTCATAGTTACCAGTCTAAGTGGGATATTAAAATAAATTGATAGTAGACGCCGATGTTATGGAGAGTTATAAAATATGTTACCTTGTTACAAGGTGTTACAAGTTTACTTTAGACGACTAAAAACCGTATGATATGATTTAGCAAGCTCTTGTTTGATCATTCCACTGACAGTCGTAATGATATATTTAAGAGACTCTCGAGGTATATAGCACTCTCAGACTCATCTCTGATTATGATGCCGATACTTGAGAGTTACGGTCTGTTACATTTATTTAAAATTCAGCAACAACTTTTTTTTTTTAATGAATTATTAAAAAACATTAAATTTTATAATAACACTAGTAGATCTAACAGTGTTGAATTATTTATTAAATGAAAAGTGGAATATGTTATACAATATTATAATTATAAAAAACATTCAAAATGTTATTAATTAACTTTACTTATTTAAAAGCTTTAATTTATCGTAAACAAAGAACACAGGAGAGCTAAAAATGTAAATATTCATTGTATGGACCTGTTTCAAACAGGTATAAGTGTATCCAAAACCTTTCGGTGTCTGTTAAAACTATTACACCGGACATAATTGTTAGATAATTTTACCTTTGAATTTGTTTCCATATTTCTTTCTTTCATCTTTGTTTTAATGTAATTATTAACAAAACATCAAAAGATAAGATAAGATATAACACAATAAAGCATAAAACTGGTCTTATAATGTAAATCCCAAACGGCAATAATTTTAAATGCATATGAAATACATTATTCACGTTTTACGATTTCCATATAAAAAGCTTATTTCCAATGTATCTAATATTATGATTTAAACTAAACCTATTATGATTTAAACTAAACTTAAAACATTAACACTACCCTATTTCCTGATTAAAATCAGTTAAACGTTTTCTTAAAAAAACATGTTTATTTCTCTGCTTGGGTAAAACGGAGTGCTACTCTGATAAGAAATATCCGCAAAAATATTAACAACTTTGAATTCCAAAAAATAGAATTATTTCAAGATATTTCAATTTACAGAGTATAAGAAAGCAGTAAATTACTATTTTAAATAATAAGATGTATAATTTTAAAAAATAAAGTTCCTTGTTAATTTCAAATCGAGTACTATATTTCGTTTCGCTTTTAATCTAAAAACTCAATATCTAGCACGTTATTATGACCTAGGTATTTGAGTTTGATCAAACTTTATAGCTAGCTACTAACTTGAAAAGGACTTATGATTTTCCGACTTTTAATTAAATCTCAAGTGATCTTTAGCACAATGAGCAATAAAAGGAAAGTTTTAAATCTAAACTTTAAGTGGTATATATATAAGTAAGACTTGAAATACATATGAACGTTCTTGGTACTTTAAAAAATTCTTACAAGGTGCATTCAATTTTTTTTATACTATATTAAAAGAATAAACTTAAAAAAAAAACAAAACTTTTGTAAATTAAAACTAAACCTTACTGATCCCCAAAATCCAAAAAGTATAGATAATATAAATATGAAAAGACACAGTAGTGCACGTAACATAATATATTACGTGATGATTTTTAATAAATAGTCGATCTGCACTGAAAAGAGAGCGGTAACTAGACCGTGTAGCACATTCATAGACTGGGTACGGTTATAACTAGATTTGGGTACAATTATTATATCTAGGGTAAAAAATTTTGAAAAGAAGGAGCTAAGCTTACCCTTTCGGTTACCCAACTAAAAGAGAAAAATAAGACATATTGAAATAAGAAACAATAAATTTTAACTAAGTGGATCCATGGTCTGAACTTCTTAAAAGACAAAATTTGAGGTCAGTCATGAAAATAAAATGATTGTTAATATGTAGGTAAAAGTTTATCTAGGAAGAGTTGTAGTTCTTTAAGGTAAGAGATGGACAATAAACAACATCAGAAAGAAGTTTAGTATGGGAATCAGAAAATTCAAAAACCATAATATAATCTATTTAGTCATTAGCACTGTTGGTAGATTGGCTTAAAACGCTGTCTCTCAGGAAAATACAGAGATAGTAGTTCCTCGTACGAATCTATCTGAGCTTTTGTGTTTTGCTATTAAGTTGAAATTTAGTATTCCCTCATTCTGATCTATCTCCCCTTGAGAGGCTGATACTAAATGCGCAGTCAGTAGTCTCTTTAGGGAATAGCTGGATGGTTTGCGGTTTTTAAAATATGTATCAGGTTGCACTATTCCTACAGCAGATTACAATCTTCTGGAGTTCCATCGCACTGCTGGGATGGGCACACAAAGATCCATAGACTTATCTATAGATCATTGCTGACCATCTTAAGTGCTGACCATCTCACTCGTACTACTTTGAGAAACTATGTGAGAGGTAAGGATAAAATGCAGATCATTTTTATGTCACATGTCTCAAATTACTATAAACTTATTACAACTTATAGGAATGTTTTGAGGCTGATTTTAAATTAAACTGCTATACCTTCGGAAAAGGGAATAACAGTAAAGAAGATGAATCTTTGTAACTAACAACTCTTTATGGAAATCGAACATAAAGTAGTCTTATAAGACCGAAAACATCTTTGATATATTTACCAAAACTTTCTCAAACTAAATAACTGCTACTGACAGTAAGTGAAATTTACATTCTACACGATTCGTGAACTATAAATGTAGAGGTGTTCCATTTGGTCGCCAGCGAGTTATCAAGGTTGTTTGACAACGATAGTTTAACGAGTCAATTTATAACGACAATACTCAATTAAGAATATTTAAAGTATACTTTTTAATTTAAGATAAATCTAGAAATAAAAATATACTTTGATCATACTTTGATTCATGAAATTATACGGAGCGTTTTTGTGGGACAAAACTAAACTGTAGTATATTATTTATATTTGATGGACTCTATCGTAACCATTTTGCTTAGAAAATTACAAATGTGTGTCACATGCCTAATTATTATTTTTGTTAGTTTCTCATAATATAAAAAAATAAAAATAATTAAATTCAGAATATATTAACAATTCCTTTAATATACTACTACGCATATATGCTCCTCCTTCCTTCTTCCTTTAATATACTGTACTATGCATTTAATTAATATAGCAACAAACTGGAGATACTTGTTTAAAAATATCTGTTAATATGTATGGCCATTTTAACTTTCTTTATCTTTTATTAAAATATAAAAATAAACTGAAACGAGTAGAGATTTGAACCCGCAACTTCTGGCAAAGCATTCCGTCGCTCTAAGAATTGAGCTACCGTGTATCGATACGGTAGTTGCCAGGCTCGATAAATGTGGTAGGCGGTTCTGTCTTCTATGAAGCGTCTTTTGGAAACCAATGTGTCAGTATAAATTAACATTGAAAAAATCTACGAAAATGAATATTTATAGAGTGCTAAATTTACCGAATCTGGAATCGATACCCTCGCTATATTTTTTATAAAAGTTAATCATTATAGGTGAAAATTCGGAAATCAATTAATTGAATTTAAATTAAGCCTGCAATTATTAAACGAACTCTTATATAAAATAATTAAGCTTCAATCAGCTAAAACATATTTTATTTCCATGCATTTGCATTTTCTATTCAGTTAATGTATTTAACCAAGGAATAATGTATCATTTGAAACCAAAACGATACTTGAAAGGGAGAGAGAAAGCAGATTGATTCCAACAATATCCAACAATAGTTCTCAACTTAGCTCAATAAGCTTACTCCAAAAAGCTTTCAGTTACAACTTTTTAGTTTTATCACGGAATGGGATAGAACTTTTGATTGATTTGACTCCAATTTGTTCGCAGGGTTGCAATTTAAAATTGAAGTCAAATAATATTTATTTCTGTTAAAATATTTTCCACACATCTGATCCCATATCAGAAATATATATAGTGCGTCATACCATATGGATGCTAAGACGCATTTTAGAATTCTAAATGAATTCTGAAATCATCATTTACGTAGAAAGTTAAGGTGTTTCATATTTCGTGTCCTCTACCCAAAGTTTGCTTGGAAGATATTGCTCTTTATCAATAAGGGCGCCTGTTGTACTATCTTTTTCTTTATTTTTTATTGTTTTTATATATTTTTATAATTTGTTTTGGTACAATAAAGAATATCGTATAGTATCGTGATTATTGTACTAGCTTAATTATAAAACTCTAAACTATATATATATTTCATTTGAACCAAACAAAAATTAATAAATGGATTTATTTTGAAGTTGAAAGATAGATAGCTTAGTCTCAAGCACTGAATGAAAAATCTTGAAGAAATACGTTTTTTGACTAACATTGAAATGGCTAGATTAGTTTATTTTAGTTATTTTCACAGTGTCATGTCATATGGTATATTGTTATGGAGTAATGCATCAGATATTGATGCTATATTTGTGCTTCAAAAGAAGGCTGTTCGTGCGATCTATAAGATGAGGCCTAGGGAATCGTTAAGAAATAAATTCAAAGAATTTAAAATTATGACTAAATAATCAATATATTTATGAGAACTTAATGTATGTACATAAGAATATTAAGAACTTCAAGAAAAATTATGATTTACACAAAATTTACACACAAAAATAGACTTGCTATGCCCAAGACTAGGCTCCTAAAAATAGGAAATTCCTTCAAAATTAATTGTATACATTTCTATAATAAACTCTTCAATGAAGCCTTAAATTTTTCATTAAATAAATTTAAATCACATATTAAAATAAATTTGAAATAAAAATCCTATCATAGTGTAAAGGATTACATTAACGACGGCATGGCCTGGGAATAAATTGTATTTTAGCGATTAACTAGTAATGCCCAATTTGTTTGACGTTGTTAGTTACTCTTGTTTGATCAACTGGCCGCATCACACCGTTTCCTTAGAAGTCATTACTTGCGGTAGCGTTGGGGTTTGGGTCGCCCTCCCTCCCTCAAATATGGCGAAGGGGGTGATGGCTGACCCTTGTGTTAAGTTCGTGAACGGGTGCTGCATGCGGTGACTGGTCGTGTTTTTTGGTCTTTTTTTTTTTATTTCTTAAACTACTCGGACTTCCCAGCGATTTCATTACGATGGTTCTAGTTGTTCGTTAATTCCTTATTTTATATTGAAGTTTGTGAAACAGTACAATAAATAAATACCCGGCTGAGTTTGTTGTGTGATTCTTCTCAGAGCAGGGCCCTTTTGGAACCCTCGTAATTTTAATTTTAAGTTGAGAGGTGTCCTTACAGAAGGGCTTATTTCGATAAGAATATTATCAAAACTCTTCTGACACCTCCATTTCGCGCACACGTGATCACTAGTAACGATTTCAAGTACAAAATTTTAATAAATGTATAAATAAATATATATATCAGAGACATAGATAAATAGTGATTTTTGTTAATTGAAAAACAAGATAAAGTGATACTAGCAGCATAGCTTTTAGGGTTTAGCCGTTTTCCAGAGGTTGGGGGGGTAAACGATTCAAATACTAAGACACTGCTTAAGTAAAAGATTTAAAGACGCATCTTTTATATCTCAGTATATTAAAAAAAATCGAACAATTTTATAAAATCACTTCACAGTAAAAATATTATTACATAATACAACACAAATATTGGCCATTCACGACTTTGAATAATACGTACATACTACAAGGAAGATGAAATGAACGTTCAGTTAAATAAATATTCCCTTTCACGGGTAAATTATATTTAACAAGACAAAGTTACACTCTATTTTAGTACACAATTGTTGACTTTAATATATCCAGTTTGATCTAAAGCCAACGAATTTCGAAATGGTGTCAACTTTTTTTATCAGCTTCATTTTTTTTTAAATATTTGGTTTAAACTTATTTCCAGTTCTTAAAAATTAACATTCTCTATAATAAAGTAAATTATATCCATTTATTTTATCAATTTTATTTATACACGCGACTTTTTCCCCAGAATAATGAAACTGGAATTTACGTGTAGCACTATCTTTGTGCATGTGTGCGCTTCTGCAAACCTAAATACATAAAGTTGGAAGAATCTTTTTACATATAGATTCTTTTTAATGCCCTATTTTAACCTTCCTTTGTAAGGAACTATTCTTACAAGGAACTGACAACTTTATTCAATGCAATTAACTCAAACTTGCTTGCTTAATATAAATTATCATTATATAAAAATAATAACAGGAAATAATAAATAAAAAAAATGTAAGAAGGGGTAGGAGGGTGCTCCTTATTTGCATAATAAATATATTTTTTTTACAAATATATATATATATATATATATTTGTATATATATATATATATATATATATATATATATATATATATATATATATATATATATATATATATTGTAATAAATATAAAGTGTAATATATATATATATATATATATATATATATATATATATTACATAAACTAAGTTAGGGCTTGACTATATTTCACCTGATGGGAAGTGGAAATGTAATAGTAGGTGGTAAGGCTCATCCACTCAGTAAAAAGCTATTCACTCTTGCCTTGAAGATACCCACATTGTACTCGGACGGAAATACGAACGCAGGCAAGCTGTTCCACTCCTTCGCTGTCAGATTTAAAAAGCACGAAGCATAGTAACATATTATAACACCTTTACACTTTAAAATAATTAACGTATAAATAATTTGTTGCGTACACGTCGTGGCAAATTTGTAAATTTTGTTCTCAGAAAAGACATTTGTAAACATTTACATAATCCGTAGATTTGAATTGCGAGTCTGTAAGAAACTATAAAAAACTCTGATTTAGTACAAAAATTGTTTATATATTAAAAAACATCACATTTATGTATAACAAATGTATATTATATACATACTCCTGTCCTAAGAGAAACAGACCGTGGACTTGACAATAATATAGCCTGAATAATATAAGGTAAGCTCTATAAACATTCAGTACTCCTCGTAAAGTTAAATTTCTAATATTCTGTCTAAACGTTATGTTTGCTCACACAATATTTATTTTGTTTAAATTTGACCGAAAAGCGGCAACTTAGGTAAAGGCAACGGTAATAGATTTAATCTGACAGTTATTATTTATGTTTCAATAATAGGATAATCTATATACGATCTCTATAAAAACAAACGCTGAATTAATATTCATTGTTTTAACGAATTCACAATTTAGGTGAAGTAAATAATATATAACAATTCAATAAAAAAACAATATATAAAAAATATATAAAAAAAAAATGTATTTAACATATTTTTTCAATATATTTTTAGAAGTTTTTACTTTGAAATTACTTTGATTCGATTAGTCTCAAATTAGAATTTGACTGCACTAAAATAATTTGTTTTGTAAATATTGACATTAGTCAATATAGTGGTCGATAATTTGAATAATTTCAAAGTGGGCTCGCTAATAGGATTTTGCAGAATCAACCCATATTACTTAATAGGCTTAAGAATAACATATTTTCTTAATCTGTCATGAAAAGTTAGAAAAGTTAAATTCAATCAAGTTGGAAACCTAAAAAAAAATCTTTAACAGTCCTTTGTTTATGCAATGTTTAAATATTCATTGAGTTTCTAAATTTTAATCTCTTTTGATTGCAGGGGCAATACAAAAATTTATTTAAAAAAATAGTTAACCGCTACAAGATGAATCTCCTATTCTATAATTAATTTCTTTAAGAATTTCGTGTTTACTCAATATTAGGAAAAAATGTGCATATATTTTTAACGATTCCTACCCAAATTGTAAAGTATCACACGATAGGACTTGTTAGAACGATGACACTTATCTTAACTTTAATAGATATAGATATATTTTATAAATATTTTACATATAATATACATATAACTCGAAAATATTATTGGAAATCAAACATTCAGCTCTGAGGGAAAACTTGAGACAAAAATATTGCTATAGTTACAAATTGTACATTTGTATGTTGCCAATATGAAGCTTACGTATATTTAAAGGTAATAATATCAATACTAAAAAACAAAGAATTAATAATTAATAATTTATATATAGTATTAAACCTTTAAAAGTCGAGACAAATTACGGAACGGTTCGCAAAAAAACAATTGCTTAGATGTTATGTACCTTATGTCCTATGAGAGGAACCATCACTCATCATAAATACATATGGAGAGAGTTTACTTCCTTAAATGGATCCTTAAACGGGTTTCAATTTGTAAACAACTCTACATAATATAACAACTTTACAAAGTATAAAGTACAGTGTTGTTTTATAATATTGGATTAATTAAAAATAATGTTTATTTATAATTAACAGTACTTATTTGTTACCTCGTTAAATTTTAGTGACTTAAAAATAAGATAATACAATAAATGATAAACTTTTATAAACTTTCTCATAATTAATCCAGGAACATAATTAATTTTCTCGAACTTACAAATAAAATCGATTCAACAAACCGCGACAAATATAGTTGTACATAAATTAGTCTGGAATATCAAAGTCGAATAACATACTTTTGTTTTTATTCATCTCTCATTTTATTCAAAATTTTGATCAGAATGCAATTTACTATAAATGTAACATTTACGTTTGATAAAAAATGTTAGTGCCTGTAAGTCCACGATAAAGAGTTCAAATCCGCTTTTAAAACGTATTTTGACATCCACACTTCTAACTAAAATAGGCTATAGAAAACTCCATTATAAGAAATATAAAGTTAGGACTACCGCCAAAAATCGTTGATATCATACGAAATTGAGTACTTAACGGTTCGTAACTTAACGGTTTGAGTGCTTTGCGGTAAAATTGTGGAAATTGGAAAGTTTAATAATAAAAGTTAAATTGATGGAATACTTTAAAACGTAAGTACCTATTCATTTTTTACCAAGAAAAAAACTGTGTATATTTTCAAGTATCTGTTTTAGTCCTTTATTGAGTAATAACATTATTTTATATTACCTACTTTTAGCCATAACACTAGTAAGAAAACGCAGTTAGATATATTTTTTCACTACATTTTTATTCATAGCATTTTCACTGATATTAGCATTAATTTATTTAAAATATTAACTTAATCAATATTAAATCCTGTTTGTTTGATACTTTTTTAGTTTGTTCCTTCTCAACGTAAAAATGAAGATTTTTAATGAGAAATCTCAAGTTGTCTTTAGATGACTTGAGATTTAATTAAAAGTCACATACACATTTACAAGGAGAAATAAAAGAGTTGGCGCTAACAGCGTAGTTCCCAAGCATCCACTCATTCTGAATTAAAACTTAGTGGTGGTATTAGTTATACTCGAGATTTAAACGCTTAATTTCTTTTAAGTATTTAAAACTGATTTATAAATATTTTTATAAAACTATTTAAGTCGCCTAATATAGTAAAACCCACAGAAAACATTACAAAAAGGTATGGATTCAGTTTGTACATAAATATTAAATATTATTTTATGATTCTTGATAAAACTCAGTCCCACTGAACTAAAGCAGCTTATCTATTTTACTCATTATGAACTCACGCTTGATCCAAAAAAAACGATAAAGATAAAAAAAAATCTAAGTAATGCTTTCTAAGATAACTCGCACATATTCATAGGAGCTTTAACTATAAATATAGGACTGTATTTTATATGTTTAGTTTTTAAGTCAACCCATCGTAAGTTATCTACCCATGTGGCAATAAGTGTCACAAGTCGAAGGTCGCTTTACTATACGAAAAAAATTAAAACCAAACAAGATTCGATCATATAAACCTTTTTTATTTGATCAATACAAATAACAAATATTAGCCGAGAGAGAAAATGTCTGTGATATATTTCTCTTTATAAAAACCTTATGTTTTAACGTGATGATTTATTCGACTTTCTGATGAAACTAAATATTTTAAAGTTTTACATAAGTTATTTTATGTAAACAAAAAATTATAATACTTTAGTATTTGCGACATTTTTAACTGATGAGTTTTTTGTCCGCAATTAAATACCATTAGAAAATGGTTACTATTGAATTGCGGACAAAAATCTCATACTTCTGACAGAAGTCAGCATGGTTTAATTGCAAAGTCAAAAATCATATTGATAGAAATAAAAATAGTACAAGATAATAAATTCTTTGCCGGCAAATGGACAGTAAAGTAGGAATAGGGGTGAGCAATAGACATAGACGAACAATTAACTAAATATATGATTAATAATTAGAGGTATATTTACGTTACACGTAACACATCGAAAATGAATATTGAAATGTTTTTTACTTTTAATTTGAAATCTGCTGAAGGTGATGCTGTTTTTAAATATAAGTTCATTTGTACTATACATACAAATGAATTAATTTATAAATGTTACAGCATTATAGCCACTTAAATACTTAATAAATGTAACAAACCCACCATCCCGTGTCCCCGGCGCCGTAACCCGAGATGAGTCTGAGAGCGCTATATATATCGACAGCGAAAGCCTCTTAAAAAGAACTTCGATACGTAATGTATGAGTAACAGTAGTATAACCAATTTTGAGCCTGCTATTTACATTTTTAATAAATATAGATAGTAAAATTAACCGATATGGGCAGGGATTTGAACCCGCGACCATATTTACTTATGTCAATATAAATACTATAAAAATATTTTCAATAAATGTATGTCTTGTATACCTATACCTTTACTGTCTTGAAAATACTATTTACAGGATAAATTACTCATATAAGTCGACTTTTATCTCCACACCTTGTAATAATTTTTCATATTTTATAACTCTCTTTACCATATTAGAACATAAAAATATCAGACAATAATTTTCATACATTACTTTTCATACATTTTATATGTGTGTACAACATTTTTATTTATTTTAAGTCTGATATTAATTATTTAAATACTCGCTTAAACATTTAAGTTTATAATATATTTTACTTTCAAAACCTCAGCTGCTTAAAAAACTAAGAAGAATATATACCTGTATACCACCTAATATGTAAATTAATTAAATACAATACTTACATACAAAGAAATAACTCGCGTGAATCTGCTTATCATGCACCCATGATTTATTATCATGCACCCATAATTTATTATCATTCACCCATAATTTATTATCATACACCCATGATTTGCTATCATGCACCCATGGTTTATTATCATGCACCCATAATTTATTATCGTTCACCCATAATTTATTATCATGCGCCCATAATAAAATCATAGTGCTAAACTATATCTTCTAAACAATGTACTGCACTGTTTTATTATTGCAATTAAAAGTGTAGACATTTTTTATTTTTATTTTTAACAATATTACGAGACATTCTCTTGATAATGCATTAAATATAGTTTTAAGATCACCAAAATAAAATCATAAATAAGTTTTCTTAATGTTAAATTGATGTGTTTTATTTCCTTTAACTAATTTTAATCACATGTCTCAACTAACAAACAAATGAAATTTTATTAGAAACTAAACTTAAATTAATCTGCGATATCTTCCAAAAATGCAATAACAGAAAATACCATAAGTCTTAGCACCTTATAAATCTTGATAAACATCAAACAAAATAATATCGAAGCTACCGGTAGTGATGGTTTTTTACAGTATTCGAGACCTGTATAACTGTAACTTTGTTAAAAATCGAGTAAGCAGGTTGCTTTGATAACGTCGACTTTTCAGATCAAACATCAGTAACTGAACTATAACTAACTGGAAGAGATCTAACGTTCAAAACGTACAGTTTAAGTGACTGTTAGAAACGTGTATATATTATGTATTTGTTTTTTGTTTAGTTATTTTATTTGTATAAATATACTAGTGTAATTATAAGAAGAGAAAATAAATTGTTCGAGATACCATATCAACAATTATATATATAAATTAAAATTATGGTAAAATATATTGTATTTATCCTTTTGTAAAACAAAACAACGTTATTACGATATGAATTATTTTACTCATATAAGTCGACTTTTATCTCCACACCTTGTAATAATTTTTCATATTTTATAACTCTCTTTACCATATTAGAACATAAAAATATCAGACAATAATTTTCATACATTACTTTTCATACATTTTATATGTGTGTACAACATTTTTATTTATTTTAAGTCTGATATTAATTATTTAAATACTCGCTTAAACATTTAAGTTTATAATATATTTTACTTTCAAAACCTCAGCTGCTTAAAAAACTAAGAAGAATATATACCTGTATACCACCTAATATGTAAATTAATTAAATACAATACTTACATACAAAGAAATAACTCGCGTGAATCTGCTTATCATGCACCCATGATTTATTATCATGCACCCATAATTTATTATCATTCACCCATAATTTATTATCATACACCCATGATTTGCTATCATGCACCCATGGTTTATTATCATGCACCCATAATTTATTATCGTTCACCCATAATTTATTATCATGCGCCCATAATAAAATCATAGTGCTAAACTATATCTTCTAAACAATGTACTGCACTGTTTTATTATTGCAATTAAAAGTGTAGACATTTTTTATTTTTATTTTTAACAATATTACGAGACATTCTCTTGATAATGCATTAAATATAGTTTTAAGACCACCAAAATAAAATCATAAATAAGTTTTCTTAATGTTAAATTGATGTGTTTTATTTCCTTTAACTAATTTTAATCACATGTCTCAACTAACAAACAAATGAAATTTTGTTAGAAACTAAACTTAAATTAATCTGCGATATCTTCCAAAAATGCAATAACAGAAAATACCATAAGTCTTAGCACCTTATAAATCTTGATAAACATCAAACAAAATAATATCGAAGCTACCGGTAGTGATGGTTTTTTACAGTATTCGAGACCTGTATAACTGTAACTTTGTTAAAAATCGAGTAAGCAGGTTGCTTTGATAACGTCGACTTTTCAGATCAAACATCAGTAACTGAACTATAACTAACTGGAAGAGATCTAACGTTCAAAACGTACAGTTTAAGTGACTGTTAGAAACGTGTATATATTATGTATTTGTTTTTTGTTTAGTTATTTTATTTGTATAAATATACTAGTGTAATTATAAGAAGAGAAAATAAATTGTTCGAGATACCATATCAACAATTATATATATAAATTAAAATTATGGTAAAATATATTGTATTTATCCTTTTGTAAAACAAAACAACGTTATTACGATATGAATTATTTAACTTTAGCATTTCTATTTCGCTTAGAACGTCAACTTGCAATAATAGATTTCTCTTCGTTTCTCATGAGATTGCAAAATAAAAAAATAAAAACAATTTACTTATAGAATAAATAAAAATCCTTTCGATGTATTTATTTAATATAAACTTAAAGAAAAAGAAATTATAATATTCAATATTTTTTCATTTTTTTTAGTATTAGTAAATTAGTAGGTATACTCTTAAACATACTTTAAATGAGTACTGGACAGTTTTGAAAGATGTACTATTTTTCCAAATAATTAAATTCTATTTATTGATTAAAATAAAATTTGTTTTATTGATACAAATAAATTAACATTTCAAAAATAAAATAAACCAATCTCTGATCAAACAGCTGACATATTTCATCGTTCCTTATCAATACTAATAAGACTTTTTTTACAAGAATCAAAGCCAGGCGAATTGACTTCGTTAGACCGTTGGAATCAAAAAACATCCTTATTTTAAAAGAGAAGATCGTTAGAGCCTATCTAATACCTGGTACTCTAGTGAAATAAAGGATCCGATGTAACAAAAAACTTTAAAATACTATTACGTCCATCGAAACCCTATTTCCAAAAACAAGAAACCGTTAGAACTAAATGACTAATGATTTATTAAATTACTCACTGACATCTCGTTAAAATGAAAGTATCATGTGTTAATCCAATATAAGATAGTTAGGTTTTATAAAAATATTTTTATTTAAATATTTTATAGTTTATAGAGGAATTGAAACATTTCCTGGTCGTATGTTGAATCTTTTCCGTCTTTATCATTTGTCATTAAATATGTTTTTGAAATATTTGTTTGTTTATAACCCACATACTCTGAAACTATTGAACTCCTCATAATTGTTCGGTTTGGGCTATTCTTCATTTTGAAACAGTAAATTATCAAAATTTGTATATTTCTAATAAATATTCAACTAATCAGCTTGTGCTAGTTTTATTTGTACATAAATAAAATGTAAAAAATAAAACACAAACACTGAAACCAACATGTAGCGCTGGGGTATTGAAACTAATTATTCAGAAGCTGAGCTTCGAGCACGAACTTGAAATTAATAAAAATAATTGAAAAACACTTTTATTTTATCTTAATTAATAAATGTTAATTAAACATTTTCTTGTATTATAAAGAACTGGTAAGTGGATATATTATGACATCAGTATTTCATGATGAAAATAGTCATTAATTTATTTTTCTTAATATAAATGACAATGCATATAATAAAATATATAAGAATCAAGATCTCTCATTAAACATTGCTAAAAAAAAATTGTTAGATCGAGTTCAATGCACTTCATAAAATAAAACATATATATGTGTCGTACATATTCTGAAATATGCTGTCCAATGATGCTTGAAATGCAATAGAGTTAGCAATGATTCAATTTCAGATCCAGGTCACCTAGCTAGTATTATATTTATTGCTCGTCTTATTATTTTTTAATGTTTATAAAGATTTTTTATTCAACTTTAAATATGATATCAGCTTTCAATTTTCGGAACTGTGACAGCTGTGATCCGTTCGGTTTATTGATGAATGAATTACGATACGTGAAATCGAAGCGATAGTGAAGACTTTATATTTTTAATCTGTAATGTTAAAACTTGTTGTATTCAAATGTATAACGCAGTAATAATATACAATTATAAACTAATATACAATTATAGACCATACAATTTAACTATCGCTGTATTCTAGTTACGAAGTTTATATAAACTTGTAGAAAAAATATTATGATTATAAATAATAATGAAAATACAATTATTTAATAATAAAAATACTTACTTACGTCTACTTTAGTAATAGAATTTTTTTTTTATTATATTCTTATTTATACACCAATAAACCCAGGCTATTCATTAGAATTTTAGCGTCTGTTACCTTGGATATTTTTAAATTAAAATTTAGTTCGTTAAATATTAAATTGACCTTGGATATTTTTTAAACCAGAATTTAGTTCGTTCAATATTAAATTGATACAAACAATTTTATTAATAATTTTTAGTTAATAAAAACGAAAATATCAAGAAATAAACTACAACGCTCAGTAAAAATAATCTCTTGTGTATCAAAATTCGTATGCAGTTTACCTCTACACTAAGTGTCATGTTTTGTCCCTAAATATCTACCTTAATGTTATTTTACAAATGACTATATATTTTTTCATTTAATTTTGCTTTAAAACAGTTTTACGAATGTATAAATGTAAAATAAACCTAAAAAAGCTTTATTTCTTTAACACAATAGCCTGTTGCTTTACGTAGTAATGTTATACATTTTAAATACCTAGACTGAGGAGACTTCTCATTAACACCGAGCATTAGGGAATCACGCCATGCATTTTAAGGGTATCATTAAATTCAAGAATGCTGGATTTTCTATTAATACAAAGTAAAATATAAGTACATATATACTTAAAAAAAAAACAGTCTCTGTATAAAGATACACGAAAAAACACTACATCAGTCGATTTTCAGAGAGTTCTAGTATCTAAATCTAAAGTGATTTTCAAACATAACTGTCATATCATGTCAGCTCAAATTTTATTATGGTAAGAATTGTTCTAAAGTAGAGTGATTTATATTAAATTGCCCAAAAACGTTTTCAAGCTGCTGATTTTGGGAAATGTAAATGAATAGGTTATAAATTTGTATGTACTAAATTCCATGTCCATATATTTTAAAATATTATAAAGTTAATTGTTTTATATGTCATATTAAATGCCATTTGTGTTATAGCGACGATATATTATATATGTATATATCATTAATACTGCATTTTACTTTTATAAAAGAAAAGTGCCGCTGTAGTTACGTTTTAATTTCCTACAAGTTTCTTGAAGTTTTTTTAATATCTACAAATTGAGTATAACACATATATTTATATTATATAATTCTAATGTAACAGTTGTATAATATAATACAATTATATTCACCATTCAACGTATATCTATTCAACTTATACTGGCTACGAAGACATCGTGCCAGACACGACTCCCCTTCCATTGAATACGACTCATTGAGTCTTGTTAAAAGATATAAGTTTTATTTTAGCGATGGGTTTTCTGAGTGATTTATTCCAGTACTCTTTATATATTTAAGCTCGTATAATAGTTATTTTTTTTGGTAGATCTTTATCGAATAAACTAAGGTATATTTGTTAAATCAAATCGTATCAAAAATAACTTAATATACATATATAATTATACAAACAAATTATTTCAGATCAATTAAACTGAAAAAAATATTTGCATTTTAAGTGCATTTATTAAAATATTATTTGTCACTTGAGGATGTACGCGTCGTTTAATATTATTGTATAAATTTATTTTGATGAAAATAAAAGTTCTTTTATTTATATTAATATACCTACACATTTAAGAAACTGAATTCCTATATACTTTATAAATGACTTTTGCCTTATCAAACGTGCTTTAAAAATATATAGATGTATACTGTATTTACATTAAATCAAAACTTTTACTGTTGATTTAAAGGTTGAATATTTTGTTCTTTGATATAAAAAAAAATACCTGATTTAGCTAGTTATATATTTAAAAACATGATAAAGTGTTACCGACAGTAGTTCTAGACGTGATCACATTTATAGAATAATTTATTAAATTTTATTCCATCATTGTCGAAATATTAATTTCATTCTACTTTATTGGTACTTTATTGGTACAATACCCTTACTTTTAACATTGGGGGTTGGTGAGTAACTGATTTAGCGACAAGTTTTACGATTTTAATATATGAGTACACTTTCATGGACCTTAAAGTAAATTAATGCCATTAATGGTTAAAGTTGGAAATTGTCTGTAAATAACGGTAACAGGTGGCACTGAAATGCTGGGATAATGTACAATTTAAATGTCAAGGTCTTTGCATTAATTAAAGAGTCTTCATTTGTTTGTGCCGTTTTGGCAACCATATATAGCGTTTTCGCATTATAAATGTAAGTAGTTAGAATTTGTATAATTAGTAAATGAAAATTAATGATATTCACTATTGAGTTCCTCTAGCAACGACTTATGACAGCGAAAGCTATAGAATATAAAAGAAACGGTTCCATTTCAACAGCTTTCTAGTTGTGTGTCTGACCAATGTCGACAGTACGGGCGCTGGCAAGGTAGAGACACTTCCTTGCGTGAACTAACATTTCCCTCTTACAAACCCATGAACACGAAAAAAAGCCACTTAGTGCTTTGGAAAGCTATATATTTTTATAATACCAAAGAGGTTTTTGTTTGAGAGGAATAAAAATATAAAAATAATCATTTACAATAATATAGTTTTTATTAATTAATACTGCTTATTAACATAGAGTAAAATTTTGATCTGTGATTTTTTAATCTATAGTATATAATAATAATTAACACATAATTCGTTTTAAACGAAGCATGTGTCAATTTTTTTCAAATAATTGCTCCTCGTACTTTTTCATTACTCTGTAATATACATATTTTTTACGTCCACATGAGTAGGTCATAAAAAACAATTAGCCAACACGAATATGTAAATCCGTCCGTTGGCGTGAATTAATATTACATGTCCTGTATTATGCTGTCTTTCCGTCTGTCTACCTGCCCATCGTCCGGTAGTGGCATTTCATTCAGGTGGGTGGGTATATTATAAATGCGAAAGTTTGTGACGATGTATGTTTGTACTCTTTCACGCAAAAACTTCTGAAT
Source organism: Dircenna loreta (assembly GCA_963555665.1). NCBI lineage: Eukaryota > Metazoa > Arthropoda > Insecta > Lepidoptera > Nymphalidae > Dircenna > Dircenna loreta. The sequence continues at coordinate 9,596,919 of OY743099.1, read as the reverse complement.
AGGTTTTGATTAAACTTTACAGTTATATATGTTTTACCTCAGAATAATACATAAGCTACAATTTATTATGATTTTGAGTATCATAATATAATCATAAATATCAAATAATAAGTTGGAAAAAATCTTCCCTTTAAAAACTATCTCGGCGTGCGCAGTATAAATTGTTGGAATTACACAAAAGTGCGCCGTAGGATTGTTTGCCGAAAATGGTTCTAAATAAAAGTCAGCAACAGCATATTAGATCTTTTATGTAGAAGCCAATATGACCAAAATAGTAGACCATTAATACAATACATTTTATACTGATTTACAATACACATATGAGATTATTAACTCTTATCAAAACCGTCTTATACAGCCTGATACAGGGATATACAGCCTATGTAACTGCGAATAATAAATAAAAATCAGTCAGACGGTTTTACTACCGTCCGCTTCAGGTTTCAGTATTTATTGAAAGTCTTACCAGGACGGTTTACTCGTAAATTATATTACCCTAAGCTTCACTTAGCTTTCTTCACCTTAAGCTCGAACCTAATTTATTCTCTTACTTTATATAAATCTATATAAATATTTCATAGATATTCAGCTAAGCTTATAACTTTATAATTATTATTTTATCAGAATTTGAAGCATATTTTGTATTAATTATCCAAAAGCCAATATAAAGCTAGTATAAAAAAATCACACGAGTATTTTAACTGTGTCAATAATAAATTTCATATTTCAACTTCTTTTAAAAACTATAGAAATTCAATGTTACAAGTTTGAAAAGCAACCCTTATTTCCCTATATTTGATATACTCTGTTCAACAGTGGTGGCAGAGGTATAACTCTACGAAGTAAGAATACGTATTAGTTCCAAGTATATGCTGTTAAGACATCGTTTTATCTAAATAAGTAGCACTTTAAATCAAATTTATTTCAGAGCTGTAAATCTCAATTAAGTGCTAGAACTTCTTAATACCACTTTAAAGTTTAAAATCAGGATGCACGGGTGAATGAGTTACTTTTCACTTATAACTTCAATCTTGATTCTTCAATCTGTAAAAAAAACTGAATAAAAATAATAAATGAATACGTCTTAATAGTAATTTATATTATGTAAAAGTAAATTATTCACCTAAAATTTTTCACAAAAAAAAACGAATTTTCGAATTGAAAAGAAGTACAAAAAATAATTTTTAAATACCCTGAAACTCCTTTTATGACGCTGTAAAAAAAAATCCATATTACCATGTTCACCTACATAACTCAGTAAGCTCTATTTAACTACAGTACTAAAAATATTATATTTCATGTTTTTTTCTAACGTGAGGCTACTATCCAGCGTAGAAACGCCAAATTATCCAGTAAAAATTAACGATTATTCTCATAACCCTAACGGTAGGTCACGGGGTCGACACCGCACTGCACGGGGAACCATTATATATTTTACTATTGACTACTATCATGGCGAACAACTTTTAATGATATTCGATCGCCCTAAATTAGAGTAGTAACATTCTCTTATAAAAATTCGGGAAAGTAGCTACTTAAATCTCTTAGAATAAATGATTTACTTGTATGCCCTATCATTTTTTTTCTCTTTTATATTTTTTTATTCTATCTTGTTTTCATCCTTGTATTTTGCAACTTACAATTGTAAATAGAAATTTGCAACATTAAAAAATAGAGCCAGAGTAAGTAAGGGTAACTGAGGGTAAGTCACCCTTACGCTGGCTAAAAATATATATAATATATAATATTGAAATATAATAAAAATATATTATACATATAAATAATATGTATTCTTATATTATTTCAATGTTCAAGATTTAATAGCCATTTTTGAATAAAATTAAATCAAAAATAAAGCTAACAACTACAACTGTGTTAAAATATTGCGTGAAGTGTTATAGTTGAATATCTATAGACATGAATGGATATATATTTATAAACACTCTATATTTATTTTAAAAAAATATAAGCTTAGCATGGCTATAAATGTTTTGAATATTTTCAAACATGAATATAGGAGGCATTGAAAAAAGTATTCACTTTATTCTACTCGTATTATTATCGCTTTTGGTCGAATGTGTATTGAACCAAAATATGCATTTTTCAATAAATATTTTATAGATTATTTTTCTTTTGTTATTTATTTTTTCAAATGAAAAGATTTTTATACGAGTTCATACGAATTTACAAACAATTCAATACTGCAAGTTATATATTTTATTAAGCTCTACTTTTATGTTTTTCAAAGCTTCATGGGTTCAGAAAAGAAAATAAAAAAAAATCTATACCATAAAAAGACAATTGGAATTGGTACCCTCTTACCATAGAAATTTCCCAAGGATAGCTCGTAGTTTAACACATACATGTAGTGTCAACGTGGTCTTTCTAATTAAGCTTATTATCAATGAGAAGATCCAAGAAGTCTTTACTGTCTCGCAACTACATTTTTGGAACGTTGAGTTATACATATCAATATGTCGGCAGCATGGTGAACTATTCATTTTTAATTAATTTTGGTAGGCGGTTCACGTGTGTTCAGTAATGTAATGGCTTAATTGCTGTGCAAAAAAAGATACTTTGAGTGAATCTATATGAAGCACATTTTCTACCCTCAAGATAGTTTTACTATCAATTAAGCATTGGCTACCATTAACAACCAATTCAATCAAATATAAGGATCAAAATATTGAAATCTCTGCTATAGTCGATTATTATAAGTATTGTCAATGAAATAATAGCAGGTCATTAAAAGAAATACATTATAACAATTGTGTATGTCAAATGGAAGCATCAGGGCTTATTTTGATAATAGTATCAAATATATAAGTAAAGACTTATCGAAACAAGCACTTCTGTCAAAATTACAAAAAATCTCCAACATAAAGTTAAAGCTGTAAGAGTTTTAAACGAAAAGAATCACTCCACAAACTCAACCGGGTATTCCTTTTTTGTGGTCACTGTTTCACAAACGTCAATATTAAGTAACTAATTTACGAACATTATCAAATTAAATATAAATATATTATAAATCAATTCGATCTTAATACATGAAGTGTTATTAGTAAATACTATTTTTTTATTATTTATTTTTGTTACTTTATGATTTCCCCTAAAGTCTTCTAAACAGTTTTTAAAAGGTATTTTGCGTTTCACATTTTCCTACTTAAATAGCAAAAACTAAATAAAACTCGGTAATAAGAAGTTAAAAGTTGTGGAATCCGCCAAGAATCGTTATTTTCATACGAAATTGAGAGCTCATTTCGAAACTTAACAGTTTGAACGCTGGTAAAATATGAAAAATGGAAAAGTTTAATGATGAAAAGTTTGATGGTTGGAATATTTAAAAACGTGATGTAGCCAAGATATTACTAAAACTTATTGAATCTCTTTGTAATATAGTTCTTTTCTTTGCATCTCATGAAAAACTTAACTAGACTCAACTAGAGTTGAGTGGAGAAATTTCAAAATGAATAATACCGACACTTTAATCTTTTACGAAATAAATATTCATTGAATCTTTCAAAATTTTCTATTCATTGTTTTAGAATTTGAAATAAGCATTTACTTAATAAAATTATAGGATGTTAATTTCGTAAATATAAAATTCTCTTTTTTTATATTTGCTTTCTCAGCGTAAAAAGTTTTTAATGACTTATACTTATAGGGTAATGTGAATCAGACTTTTACTTGAATCTCAATTCAATTTGCTAAAGATTAGCACAATGCGGAGTAATAGGAAAAGTTTTGAGCCTAAAAGCCAAGTTCCTTAGCATTCAGTCATTTTAAATCTAATTGTTAAAGTGGTATTATACTTCAGATATGAACGATCTTTTTTAGTATTCCGTAAGTTTCTCATCAGTTATTATTATTTTTTTTTTAATAAATATATATTTTTAATAAAAACTATTTACACAATATACTTACTTAATTTTTGAAATCAAAAGTTTAACGTTTGTTATAATTGTATCGTTCCTAAGACATAAATACTTTATAACGAAACAAAATATGCATTTATATATAAATTATGTAATATTTCTCGGTAATAAAAATTAAACTCAAATTTAGAGGATCTGCGTAAAAAGTTTTATTCCGATTTCACGTATTTATATATATATATATACGTTGAATTCATAAAATGTAAAATGGTGATATAGTAAAACAGTTTTTTCTTTTACTTTGAAAACGTATAAAAACTTTAAAAAAACTTTACATATAAAAGAAAAAGAGAGCACTAAGAAAAGTGGAGTTCAAGCATTTCTTTCGCATTTACTCCTTTTTATATAAACCTTTAGATAATATAACAACTGCCTAACTTCTCAGCACAAGTTTTGTGTACCTATTTTATTTATATATATAAATATAATTGTGGATCAATCATCAATCTTTAATAATAAATACAGTTTTAAAAATTGTGTAAGCAGTGTAGAAAAAACAGATCTAAAACATATTTTCAAATATCATTTCGATTTCACATAATAATAGACAATGATAATTTTAATAATTATATTTTTATCATATGTTTCGGACAATTAACGAGCAAACGTCATAGTTTATACCAATTACAACTTGTAACTAATATAGTAAAAACCATGGTTTATTTCTTAAATATATTTTAATTTAAATACAATAAACCTTAATTGAATTTTTTACTAGTAACCCTTGACTTAATTGTCTGGTAATACAGTGTTTCATGGCCGCGGTTAGGGTTCGAACCCAAAATCACAGTTCGATATTAAACGTATTCAATTATTTTTTATGATATTATTAGATTTTTTTGTATATTCTTTTCCATATTTGTGTTTTTATTTGCAAGAAGATAGCGCTTGCAATAAATATCATACGGAAAATTCATAATGAATACTGCCTTTTACTGTACTGTATATTAAGATAAGTCTTCTTTTATTAACAATTTAATAGTAAAAGAAAAATTATACAAGGAAATATGACTACAAATTTAAAGGTATTCCACGTTACATAATAAACAATTGTTATATATGGTATAATTGTTCCAACACAGACCCAGAGGGTTTCTATGCCACACTTATCTCTGTTTGAAGTAGACCCTTACAATTCATCCTGACAGTTTTAATTCTCTTGTGTTCTTGGTTTACGTAAAAATAAAATCTTTCTTAAATTTTTGGTGACAAATAAAATGTAGGTAGCTGCTCGAAATAAAAAATAACAAAATATATATATTTCAGACCTAATTCAATTATATCAATATTTTTGATATTATATTTAACGATATTTTACAAAAACCAATTGAATGCACAGCAGTTTGAAGGTAATCTAATGATAAGATAAAAATTTTAGAATGCAGTGGTTTTATAGTCTTCTCTTAGTTGAAATTATAAAATACACCTGCATTAAAACTTTAGCTTGTGTATAAAATTGCATTTTATTCAAAATAAACTATTAATTTTAGTTGAAACGATTAGATTTGTACATGAAATGTGATATTTTAAATAAATGTAAGTTTGTTTCGAATTCAAAATATTTCAGAAATTTTTCAAGCGCTATTTAATAAAAATGTTAGAGATCAGCATATTTCTAAGCTGTAAATCTTAAATTTTTGAAAATTAAACAATGTTTTTTTAAACATCGTTGCTGTCTGTATCGCGGTTATTTAAATTGTCTATTCATTCAATTTTTTCAAGTTGAAAGGAAGAGTTTTATTACAATTGAAATACAATTTAGAGTCCTACATTAATTTTGTCAGTAGATAATGTTTAAATAATTATATTAATAAGTAGTCCAAGTAGAAGCGCCATCTCATTTCCCGTAAAGTAAAAAGATAAAATTAGAAAGACAAAGATTAAATTAAGAAATTCTTCCTGAGGAAGGAAACATGAACGTATATCCATACCATAAAATTCTTTCACCGAAAAAATCATTCACTTAAAATTAACGTTTATTTTGTGCACGTAAGATAAATTTACATATAAATAATAATAATTGTGTATAACCGTGTGGTTGAGAAGAAATCGGGAAACGTATGCGTATTTGTGGCTTTTAATTGATATCAATCAAACAATCAATAGTGGCTTTTAAGTGATATCAATCCCATCCTCACAGGAGGACATAATGACAAGAGACGAAGCTTCTTAGCATTCCATGGATTCACCGTGTGGGTGCCAGGCCCATCGCGCTGAAAGGAGAGGAGTGCAAACAGCTCTTGAGACTTGCGACCCAAGTGTAGGTTTTACAATTAGTAACATTTCAAAAGTAAAAAATATAATGTTTTAATATGAATTATGACATAGGTAATAACCTAAATAATTCATATAAATCCGTCATGTGGTACTATTTACTATTTACATGATTTCAAGGACAAATAGCAAAGCAGAAGAAAAAATAAAGCAGTTTTATTTTGCTAAAAGTTTAATTTTGTTTTATATAACTGTGCTTATGTCATATTATCGGATACTCGTCAATAACATTATCCTAAGCTTAACTTCGTTAAACTGAAGCTAAAAAGTATATTACTTCATTTCCGCGATCTCGTAAAGCCTTATTGGAACACCTGTCACTCAGCTCTAGTATCTTCCTGGTAAAAAGATGTCTAATATTTTAATGAAATGTACAAAATATAGTATATTAGACATTTCCAATCACACTAATAAAACAGATCAATGTAACGAAAGTGACGTAAGCATAAACCGTCTTCATTCTGATATTTTGATTTATATATTACAACCAGAGATTTTTATGAAAATAAAAATTAACTTATCTTATAAAAGGAAAAATTGGAATAGGTAGTAGTAGTTTGTCGGATTTATGAGAACGAGCATTTATACAGACAAACACGAATGCACATTTTGTAAAAGCCATATAACTTAATCTTAATCACACTTATAAACAAATAATATTTTTAAATCAAACAATATTACATTCGTACCGGATAATAACTTTATTTATACAAAGATTTTGTTTCGTTTATCTAAAATAATAAATACTTTATTACTCATTCATGTTCAATGTCTTAAACACGTATAATAAGGGCTGATATTCCAGATATACCAGGACCATTATTGAACTGCTGTCGGTTGGTTTGATCGAGCTCTGCTCTGTTTATATTTCTTTTATAATCAGTGCAGAGGGCCAAGCCATGTTACAAGCTTTCTGAATCTAATTGATTTCCATGATGGTTGTCTATTTAGCGATATAGATTTTAGAAAACGCTTAGGATTCAGCCATATTACCAAAACCATCGCTATCGATAATTCTATGAACCGTCAAATTCAAACCGTCAAATTCTTCTGTCACCTTATTTAACAATATTTTTGTGTTGTGTATCATTGTGTTGAATGAAAAATATAATTAATATTGAGGCAAAATGTAGCTTACTTTGCAGACAAATTTATAACAGTGATAAGTTCTGCTAATTTGGAACCTAGATCGCGAACTAGTCCCAAACAATTTGCGGTATTACTGGAGCTTATGAAAAGGTATGTAAATAAATATGTTTACTAATAACGGAAAAATTTGCCTTTGTGTTTTAAATTCCTTCATATTAAACGTTATCAATGATTTCCGACGCAACTTAGCACCGTCAGAACTTAGCTTATTAAAAAGCCACTTCGTTTCTTGTATTAGAATATTATATTTTAAAAATTATTATAAATATTGTAAATTATTATAATTACTATCTTAGATTTGTAAAATAAATATATTTCTGTTTTTCAGGAGTGTGATAAATATGATTATCAAGAGGAGTGAACTTTACCACTAAATATTATATTATACAATACATATAGGTAATACATAGTCTTACTAACAAATAACTAACTTAATACTTTTCATATATTTAAATAATATATTCTTAAACAGACTTATTACAATTATAAATATTATAATACAATCATAAAATATATTTACTAAGTAAAGTAAAACATTGATAGACTGAATATTAATGTCAAATTGTTTAATTATTGTATGTGGATAAACATCAAATAAGCTTTTTTATTTTAAATAGGTATACATTGCAGCTATGAAGCCTTATACTCCAGCTACAGTTAAAGATAAAGCAATAAAGAAGAACCGGCTTAAACACCATTAATGCTCCCTTGATATTTTTTTTAGTTTTGACTAATTATTCCATCAATGGACAACAAGTAAGAATCAGAGTATTACTAATAGACTGCACTTTGGAAGTGACTACAGTGAGCATTGTGTGCAGACTATACTGATTAATCCAGGACTCCCTTATGTCAGCATAGTCTTTATTTTTATAGACTCTGTATAGCTTATTATATTAAATCTTATATTATTTAATGTTAGTGCTAAGTTCTAAGAATTTTCTGTATGGCTGATTCTTAAGAAAATAATAAATGGATATACTTAAATTTAATTTATTAATTCAATTAAACAATTGATCAAATTCATACAAAACTAACATTTAAAATATATACAAACATTGCTGTAAATATATCTCACATTTCTTCATTTTTTTATAATTTAAATGAGATTTACTTTATATTTTATTTTGTTTAATATTTTATTTATATTAAACATGGCTCTGCCTTGGATATACCTTTCTATAGCTTGATGTGACAGTGGAGACTGAAGCTGGTATGGTTACATCACCTTCATCTTCCTAAATAATTAAATAGGGTTGTGGTGACGGTAAACCAGCTTCTATAGCAAAATTGTGCAGCACGCAACACACCATGGTAGTTTTGCAAGCTTTGAAAGGGTGATAATGAAATGATTTATATGTAAGCAAACCTCTCCTCTATCCTAGAAATTCAAGTCATAAGCCAAGATCTATGTGGTTAACCAGAAAAACCTAAAATCAATTATAGACTAAACCAGGAAATATATTTATGTTATACTAAGGATTTTTACTTGCACAATTTATACTTACCTAATAACCATTCTTGTTCATTATTTTGATGAAGTTTATTGATGTATGTCTTATAAAAATTTCCTCGTAATGAGCACTCCACAGCAAATATTTCATATTTATTGTAATATCAACGCTGATAAATTATAAATTAAGTAGGATAAAATCTTTCACATTTGACATCACGCAAATTTGAAAACCAACTGTCATTTCTTAGCGCTTTCGTTTGGATCTGGCTGAACGTTAGGAAAACGATCAATAAATTAGATATTGTTTTGTAAGCATTTGTCAAAAGTTTAACGTGGCTAACACTTTTCTACCAGTTTCATTTGATCACGTGACATTATGATAGCGATATCTATTTTTCATACATTTTCAGAGTTTTTTATAAACGATAACAATTTTAGAAAGGGAACTTGGCTAAGCCATCTGATCCATCATTTGTGTTTGTGTTTTATCGTATACATCTACTTCATACTAACTAATATTATTATTGCCCTCCTTAAATATATAAAAAATATATCATGTAATACATCTAACTATAAATATAAATATATAAAAACTTACATTCTTCCATTTTAAGTTTTATTAGAATGACAGTCTAAACCACTTTTTTAGTTTTCTTAAATCCGTATCGATTAGTTATATATTTATTCAAAATTTCTTTTTTTTTAAACTTAATCATTCATTATATCACTCCGTTACATACGGGTCCGAATTCTCTATCAAAGAGAAATCATATTCGTCAAGGAACCAGGAACCAATAGTTCCAGCTGAACAATTGCAACTACACTGTGTACACTTTAATTGAATGCCTTTGATGCACTTCTCGGTGAGTTTCACATGTTCTCTTTATTGAAAAGTCCACACAAACGAAATAGGAATCATCACTATAAAAAACAGTAGCGTCCCAAAGGAACAATTTTGATCATATCAATCTTTACTAGTACCAGTTACTAGAAGTACTATTTTAAACTAATATCGGGTCCACTTCGCGATAAAAATTAATTAAGGTGAAATACCTTTTTATTTCCCGACGTTTTGGCCGAATTTCACCAGCCGTGGTCACGGGATGACTAATGTCAGCTCAGCGTCGTCTTCGTGAGGCGCGAGTCTCGGTAACTACCCTCGCTTGTTCCTCATTATTTGTGTTGTTGATAATGTTATTATCGGAAGTGAGGGTATTTAGACAAACGACACTAACGGTGTCTACACACTGGCTTTTTAAGTCGCGGCGAGTATGGCACTTGTTAAAAACTGGATTCCATGCTGGTGATAGTCGATATCCATCTTCTCGATTGAAATTTTTATGTTTCTTTATTTCAATCGCTTCACGTACTATTCGAGGATGGTTGTGACGGTCTTTGGAGAGGACTTGTGGCTGGTGCAACTCAATCCAGTGGTTGTGACCTGATTCTATCAAGTGCTCAGATATTGCAGACTTTTTAACTTGTAGGTTTTTTACAGCTGCAATATGGCCTTGACCCTTTCTGCAATGGTTCTTTTTGTCTGTCCGATGTAGGAACTACCACAGCTGCAGTCCACCTTGTATACACCAGGTGTTTGAAGAGGAACTACATCCTTCGGGGTGCGTAAGTGTTGCGCTATCTTAGAGGGCGGAGTATATACAGTCTTAATGGAGTATTTCTGTAGTACTAATCCAATTTTGTCCGTAACTCCCTTTAAGTAAGGCAGGTATGCTGGTGCTCTGCTGACCGAAGGTATGCGTTCCCTCCTCTTTGGACTTCGAGAGTTTATTTTATATCCATTTTGCTGTAGTACCTCCTGAATATGTGCGAGCCCACTATCTAAGTGTTCAGGGTCACATAAGTCGTATGCTGTTTGTCATAAGAAGTACTAGTAGTAGTTTACTAGTTACTACCAGAAAGTTCCTGCACAATCGTCATCTTCTAAATATGGCCAGTGTTACCATAAATAGTTCTCTTCGCAGAACGTTGGGAGTCCAATGGTAGACGTATTTTTTGCGTGCCTTAGTGATAAATGAAACTGTCAATGTCATCAGGCAAATAAGACAGTGAAGCAAGCTAGATACTAAAATAATAAATAATGTTTGTTATTAGTACGCTTTTTCAGCATTATTATATGAATGGGGAAATATTAGTTCTATTTCGACATATTAGATGTATTCATATTTAATATAAACAAGTTATATTTTTGAAAATATATATTGAACAAAATATTTTATCCTAAAAAAAAGTTTATATTTATCACTGATATAAAACCTACATCTTAATATAAATAATATAAAAAATCGTCTTATAAATGTATATAATTACAAAGAATTTTATATACAGTTTTAATTATGGTCTTGAGTGAAAAAAAAAGTTTAAGAAATAAACTAAAATACAGAGCAAATCAAGTCAAAGATTTAATTGTTACCTACTTTAATATAATTTGAAGAGATTGTCATTGTTGCTCTATGAACCAGAAACATCAACGTCAATAAATATTTTGACGATAAATTTACCCTCAGAATTGGAACAATCCGATTTATTGATATTAATTTAGTGACAGCCGCTCATAGAATGAGCAACGCCAAGAGGCTTTAATATTTAGGACAAACCTTTTGAATTTTTATGAACTGTTATAATATTTTGAAAACTATCTTCTACTTCTTGTATTCCTTTATTTATAGTCTGACATTAAAATATTTAACGGTTTTTAAGCTTAAGTAATATATTGATGTCTTTTTTTTTGGAAGAAATGGAAACATGTTTTGTTTACTATTAATTGACGAGAGTATAGGTCTAAATAACATAATATAATATCTTTGTATATAAATGTATCAAGAACATATAACATTCATATATTCATTCTTCTTCGAACTAATAAAATAATAAATAAAGAAAAATAATAATAATAATAATAATAATAATAAATAAGTAAATAAATAATAATAAATAAACAGAATGTATACCGTAAGTGTAAAGAAGTCATTGTAATTAGGATTAGTGGATATTTTAAATGGGTTTTTGAAAATCATAAAAGAACATATTTTTGAGTCAGTTTAAGGTATCTTTTAAAGTAACTGTATGTTTATTGATTAACTTCAGTTAAATTGTTTATAACACTATTTAATATAAAATATACTCATGTAAATAACAATTTTGTAGTTACTAAAGGTTGCTAGACAAAAATATTTGTTAATATCGTGTAATAAAATACACCTTTAACAATATTTACCTCAAAAACTATTATAAGATTAAAGTGAATTAAAATATAATACAATTCAATAGATAAGATATAGTTAGATTGATTGATTTTGATAAATTAATCATTTATCATTTGATACATTTTTATTGTTCTAAAGTTCTGTAAAATCAAAAACGTAGGTCACAATCTACACATGTAATATAATAAACAATCTACACACATAATATAATAAACAATATATACATGTAATAAAATATTAAAAGTAGTGTAGTGTTCAAAACAGTTAACACCATTGAATTACTCATCTTTTTTCAATCGTCTTTTTCGAAGCTATGAATTATGAATGTTTGTAATATTGTTGAATTTAAAAATCTTTTCAAAGGAACAACCCTTATAACGTCGTTAAATCCATGTATTGATTTGCAGAGCTGTTTTAATATTATAAAAAAATTACCGACACTTCCCAGGCAGTTTTTTTTTTGTGTTTATCTGTGTTATATCCATTACAGGATGATTTTTTTTTCTTGTGGCCAGCTGCTTATAATTTTATTGTGAATAGACCTGAATCTTCGTGACATCGTATTGGTTGTCTCGGTTTCCTGTTTCCTAGCTTAAACTAAATACGCAGAGTAGTGTTATTGTATTCCCGCTCTTCAATATTCCTTATATAGAAAATCTCTGGTGATGTAGAACTTGTTTGATTTTATCAGCACAATTTACCAATTTAAATAACAAGTATTTTCGCTCTGTTCACTATCCCAAGGTTGGCTTTCCCCGAATGCTATTAAGCATTAAGTCCGCCCTTTGTAACTTTTTTTTGTGTTAGAAAAATATAGTTTAAAAAAATAAATAATAAAATAAATCCTCTTATACAGATAAAGAAGGGGGTGCGTTTTTATGTCTGCATTTGTCCATTGTCAATGTCGCCTAGGATATTATAAAATAGAATTATAAACTTATAATTCAATATAAATCAACATTGATAGAACTTTAAGAAAGTTTTTTTACCTCCAGTAGTAACCCACCATCCATCGCGCAGTTTTGCTTTAAATGTTAAAATTCAATAAAAGGTTTATTTTATATTAAATTAATTTAAAAATATAGTGGTTTTATTTAAAGTAATCCAGTGTAAGTCTAAGGATAATAAACTGTTAAAGTGGACAAAACCAAAGCGCTCTAAAATTTAACCTTATCATTAGATTACCTTCAAACTGGCGTGCACTCAGTTTGTTATAGTTTGAAACACAATTTAAATTTATGTCGTTAGGTTTAATTAACCTGTGAAAGAACTGGTTGCTTTACAGAATGTTCATTTAAATTTAACTATGGTATTCTGAATTATTCAAATAATGTGAGTTGTCAAGCTGTGTGTGGTATTACGTAATGGTTAGTGTAAATTAATTTTATAAAATAACATACTAGTAATATATAACTGAGGAATTAAAGATGTGTATAAAAGTACTTAAGACCACGGGCCGTATACGTGTCCGTGGAGACCGAGAGAGGAGGTTAATAAAAAAAAAAATCTTAAAAATAAATATGCAAATTTATATTAACAACTAATTTATGTATAAATGTGTTATGGCTTTAATATTACTGACAAAAACTAGTAGATACTAACAGAACCTAGAACTACATTTAATTGAATTAACAGAAAACCTTATTTTTTTTTAAAAGTAAAATTTCAACCTTATTACAAAAAAAAATTAAGTCTGTAGTCTGTCAGTAATGTAATTTGAACGGATTTTCATTATTGCTCTGTGAACCAGAAACATCAACGTCAATAAATATTCTAAAGATGAATTATTTATTCTCAAAATTGAAACAATCCAATTTATTTATGAACGAAACGAATAGATCCTTACTCAGTAACAATTAATTTATTAATATGATTAAAAACTTAAACTTTCACATTGAAATATTTATATAGAAACATGTATTGATTAAAGAATTTTAGAAATTACACGTTTCAGGATTCAAATATAAAATTCTCTAATCTTTAACAAAGTTATATTTGACAAATTTACAACACTTCGTAAAAATAAAATTATGTATTAATTAAAGTTCGTGACTCGTTGAATGTCTTATCAATGCAAAAAAGACAGACAAACATTTATACAATACAAGAAATCACCAAAGTATCATTCTCAATTAGTTAGTTCTTCTAAATTACTATAGGTGGCGTGTGAATTCATGGTTTCATTGGTGCAACACACAAGCTTACTTACTTTCAGCAGTATTTTATACAGCCCGTAGTACAGACTTGTTGAATGTCACGCCGCATATCCGAACAAAATACTATACTTCATCTTTTTTTAATCGAACAGCGAAGGAATGGAACAGCTTGCGTCGGAATTTCCGTTCAAGTACTACATTATCATTTCCCATAAGGTGGAATGTAGTCAAACGTCAACTTAGTTAAATTGTAAAAATAGTGTCACTAACAGGTATGAATCATTTACATGAGCTTGTGTATCGCCCCGGAGAGGTGTTAGTAGGAAGACTAACATCTCTTCAATAATACATTGCTAGGATAGCCAGATTATATATAGGTGTATCAATTTTGCTGATAATAGGATGTAGGAAGACATCTTGTTTTTGTATTTTTTGTATTTTATGGGTTTTAAATATGACACAAGTAACTTAATGTTTGAGTTCAATTTAGGGCTATATTTATTTATCAGCTGTTTGTTTGAAGACTGTGTCAGTTGGGTCTTTTTACACCTCTTTTTGAGTAGTACGCGAGTATTTCCGTCATTTTATTATTTTAATCACTCGTAGCTCTTCTAAGTCGCTTTTATCTGCACGGAGGATGATGTTAAAGAGGAATTGATTCATCACGGTAGATGTTATTCTTCGTCAATTTTCTCCGGCGTCACGGAGATATCCAAGCGGATTACTTTAAATTCTTCTTTCGTAATTTCATATTATAAAGATATTCTTCAACGTTGCCAATATAGTCTTGTAAAGAAATTTTAGTTAGAACTTGCTGATATTTGAATTTAATTTAAAGTTACTTATAAGTCTATAGTTTATTATGTAAATAGTTATATGAGAGCTTGGTCCGATAAAATAACTTTATTTAAGAATTAGTTATTGTTGGAAGTTTTATTATCAGGATCTACCCTTTACTTATATTACACTGAGCTTCATTTAACTTTATACACCTGAAGCTCAAACGTAATTCATTTACTTAATTTCAGTAAGCCCGTAAAACCTTCTTTAAACAGCTGCCTCTCATAGTATAGCGAATATTCTGCGTTAAATCTTTTAACTTACAAATTTTAATATTTAATAAAACTTGTTTAGTTAATATTTTTTAAATATCGTATATTTTCGGTCACATATTTACGACTAAAATAATATATATTTTGGTAGAAATAGGGATATGTTTTGTTTTATTATCCCAATATTATGTTTTTTCTCACGGACTAATAAGTCCGGTATAACTAAAGTCCCGCCTTGAAACCTTCAAGGATGAGGAGCTTCAGATTCCCTCTCTGTATATATCACATTTCCTAAAACCTTGACTACTATTGTGTTTGTGTTGATTGCTGCTTGTTTTTGTATTATACTGATATCGATGCTACTGTCTAATAATTTAACATAGTTTTCTAAACTTTTTGCTATGATTCCGGTTGCACCTACTATAATCGGGACTATTGTTGTTTGCGTATTCCACATTCGATTTACTTCTTTTTTTAATAAATTGTACTTACTTAACTTTTCTATTTCTTTCGAACCTAAATTATAATCGGATGGTACTGAAATATCGATTAGATATGTTTTGTTTCCTATTTTATCTATGTAGATTAAATCTGGCCTATTGTGTGTAATCGTTACGTCTGTCTGCACCGGTATCTCCCACATTATTTTGGCAGCATTATTTTTTATTAACTGAGGTTCAGTTAAATGTTCTTGCCACCACAGTTTATTGACGTTAAAGTAATGTTTTTTTGCTAGTGTCCAGTACACGTATTGGACAATATTGTTGTGGCGCCTTGTATAGTACTTGCCTGCTAGTTGTTCACAGCCTGATATAATATGGTGAATCGTCTCGTCTTTATTTCCACAAAGTCGGCATTTACCATCAACACTTTTTTTCATAATATCTCGTTCATGTTGTCTCGTAACTATTGCTTGATCTTGTATTGCAAAAATTGAAGCTTCTAATGCTGGAGATACCAGTTGAGTTTTAAGCCATTTAAATGAATTCGATGTCTGTATATTTATTCTGTCTAATACTACATTGGGAAACTGTCCATGGAGCGGTTTGTTTCGCCAATTAGCCTTTTTCTTTTTAATAACGGCATTTTTAATATCAATATCAGAATATACCTGTTGCTCTTGCAGTCCCCATTCTCTTCTAATTTCTTTTGCTGTTTTATTAATTGAATATTTATCCTTGTATTTATCACGTTTTTCTATTGCTTCTATTAAGTAATCAGGTTTACTTCTAAGATAATGATCATATTTAATTATTTGTATTTTGTGTAATGTCTCTATACTAATAAGTCCCCTACCACCTTCTTCAAGTGGTAAATAAAGTCTTTCTATATCTGCTTTACTATGATGTTTTTTATTTATAGCTAAAATCTTTCTGGTTTTGATGTCTATCTTTTTAAGATCGCTTGTTTTATAATTAATAACTCCAAATGTATAAAGTAAAACCGGTGTTGCGTATGTATTCATGGCTCTGAAGATGTTTCTAGAGTGTAAATGTGAATTTGCTAAACATTTTATTCTTCTGTAGTATTCTTTTTGTGTCTGCTGCCTAGCTGCGTTGTGGTCTATATGTCCTGATTCATGAATTCCTAAGTATTTATAAGTTTCATGTTTTCGTAAGTGGTCAAATCTATTTCCATTCAGCAAAATGTGTCCCTCGCCCTCAAATTCTGTTCGTTTTCCTGCCGTTAAATGTAAAATATTGCATTTATTTAATCCAAAAGTCATACCAATATCTTTTGTAAAAATTTCTGTACTATCTAGCAATACCTGTAAATTTTGTTTATTATTTGTGTAAATTTTCAAATCGTCCATATAAATTAAGTGATTTATATTTATGTTGTCTTTCAATTTGTATCCTTTGGAGTTATATGTGTTCAGTATGTGTGATAATGGGTTAATAGCTAAACAAAAAAGAAGAGGTGAGAGTGAATCGCCTTGGAAAATTCCACTTCGGATATATATTGGGTCAGTTGTAACGGAAGCATTATTGCCACGGGCTGTCATGATAACTCTCCAAGTAGGCATTACGATCCCAAGAAAGCTCTTAATAACAGTCGGACATTTGTAGATGTCTAAGATTCTCAAAAGCCACTCGTGTGACATGCTATCAAAAGCTTTCTGGTAATCTACCCAAGCCATACTGAGGCTTTTTTGATTTTGTTGCGCATCCTCTAAAATTGCTTTATTTAACATAAGATGATCTTTACATCCTCTTATACAATTCATTACTTAAAATAGAAGTTAACAGTTTGTACAGAGTTGGTAAGCATGCTATGGGCCTCCAATTTTTGGGTTCTAATGTGTTTTCATTTTTTGGTATAAGAAAAACGTTGCCGGTAGTAAACCATGGTTCTAATGCTTCCGTTCCATTTATTATTCTACAGTATATTGCTGCTAAAATCCTATGTGTATTGGTGAGGTACTTGATGTAATAATTTTGAATTCTGTCTAATCCCGGTGATTTCCAGTTATGTAATCTTTTTATTGCACTTTTAACTTGTTCTGTTGTTATTTCACTGAGTTCAGACTCATGTATTTCATCCATATTTCCTTCTATTTCATTTAACCACTTGGCCTCCTTATTATAAGATTTTGCTTGTGACATGATTCCTTGCCAGAATTTTTCTGTGTCTTCTTTTGTTGGGATCTGAGATGGTCTTTGTGTTTTAGTGTTAAGATGGCGGTAGAATTTGTTCTGATTTTCTTCAAACATTTTATTTTGTATTTTTGTGTTATTTATTGTGTCATATCTTTTTATTCTAGCAGCTAAAGCTTTTACTTTCTGTTTAAGAATCTCTAATACGATATCATGTTTATTTTCGTTATGTATATTGTATTTGTCAAAAAGAGTTCGTTTTATATTATCAAGTTTCTTTGATTGTGATCCTTTCCGAATTTCTGTTAATCGTCCTATGTCCTTTCTTATTGCCTCTAATCTATTTTTAATTCTTCGTTTCCAAGGTGGTTCACTTAGAGGTTTAAATGTATGATTACTATCGTAAGGTTTTTGGTTGTTGTCTTTAATTAATGTAATGGCTACTGCATAAATAACGTTATTTAGTTCTCTCAGTGATTGATTTTCATTGAGTTGTTTGAGTTTTTCAATGAATTGCTTATTAAATTTTGGTTTTGGTATTGTTTGTTTTTTTCTATATCTATCTCTTTAACCTCGGCTAGGTTTTCTAAGAACTGTAATATAATAGGATCTTGTATTTCATCAATATTTAAATCTAAAGGTAATTCTTCTCTTTCTTTTTCAATCTCAGGTGTTAATAGCGCGTTAAATTCTTGTGTGTGTGTATTTGTATCAGTATCTGAATGTGTTAGTGTTGTATTATCAGTGATCTCTAATGTGTATATATTATATTATAATATATTATAATATATTATATTATATTATAATATATTATATTGTTTGTTTGCTTGTTTGTTCTTTATTGTACGCAAATAATATAAAAAAGTACATTTCTTAAAAACTACGTAGATGCAATTAAAGCAGAAAGGCGGACTCATCTCATGAAGGAATCTCTTCCAGCCAACCTCTGAATAGTCGAAAGGAATAATATAAAATGGTGAATTGATGTGAAAAAAAAAAACAAAAGAAAAAGTTAAAAAAAATCATATTAAATTGTAGGTACAATAAAAAAAATAAAAATCAAAATGTATCAAGTACCAATTTCATTTTTAGTATTATTTTCAAAATTATAGAACTTAAATATCAAATGGAGGAACCTACTTGAAAAGCATCCTCTTATATATTTTGTATCGTGCTCGTCAGTGGTGGAAGTGGTAGTGTAACGACTCACTATGAAAGATAAATATAGATGAGAGCCAGATAAGAGAACGATGCCAGGTTAGAAGACACTAGGAGTGATCAACAAACCGAGCCAGTACCTTCCGCTGAACGGAATAGGTAATGAATACGAATAGGTAAAAAAAAATCCTTCTAACCTAACCTAAATACCTAAATTGCGAATTTTTAACCTGTCCTGTTTGTGGTGCTGATTATGGGTAGTATATAACTGATGATGATGATGTTTCAAGGAATGATAATTACACAAATTAACTTATATTTATCATATCAATACTAAAAGCATCACAGATTGATTGTCCGTTATGTCCGTCCGTAACTTCCCATTTAGAAAAATTAATAACAGAGCGTAAAGACATATACAATATACACATACCAAAGCACTTTTCGCAATTTTCACATAAACAAACACAAATGCAGTATATTTTCCTAAACAGATGAGTTTTTCGTTAATTGTTTTTTCCCTTTTATTTTGAAGGAAGTGGGGGCTTAAGAGTAAATGATAGAAAAAATATTCAATTCAATATTTATTTTAATGAATCTTTTAACAGCGTATTAACTATTTTACATTAAGTTTCAGTATCCAGCAAAAGAGAGGCATTATTATTCATATTTTATTTCATAGGATGTTTCAGATGGTTAGGCAAATACTTATTTAACTTTAAATAATAAACCAAATGTTTCCGTAAGTATGAACTAAACTGTAACAAGGATTTCGAACTACGTCAAGATCTAAAAATGTTTGTGGCAGAAAGTTAATGTTTATTGATGAACGAAATTAGAAAACGTTTATAATTCTGAAACATATTTACAAAGTAGTTTAAAACAAACATCATCCTACTCTTATCACATATAACGTTTTGGCGCAGTATATTTTTAGTGATACTACTAACGGATAAAGATTCTTCTGAATGGCCGACCACTTGACGCTACTTCGTCTTGAAAACGCTATCGTAAGGAGTAAGCACCACTGCCGGACGGTTTGTGGATACAGTTAGTGCATTTTTTAGAACTAGAAGAGGAATTCTAGATGTTGCCAGCAAAATTATTGTTTCCCCCATCCCCATAGCAATACAGAGGTATAAAAAACTGTAAATTTCCAGCTGTATTGTAATTAAAATCCGAATCACTTTACCATGTTTTTTTCTATATATCTTACGAGGAGCAGAGACAAATGGACCCAATAAATAATAATAAAACTAATTAATATACAATGTAGAAAAAGTATTTTTAAAATAAAATTTGCAATATCCATTAATGGGAATAGATTTTTAAACGGAAAGGTTCTTCGACACGTGGAATAAAACGATCTGAAACGAAAATATTAAAAAAAAAACAATACTCTATAACTAATTTGAAAATATACAAAAATATTCTATGACTAATTAAGTATGTACAGTTAAGTTGTGTAAGTTTGTTTAAATATTTTTTTTAATATTAGCAATTTAGTGTTAGTTGAATAAAATGCAATAATATTTTGTAAAAGTATGGTTTTATAATGTGTGTGCACCTTTCTTTTGATGAAATTATTTATTGCTTATATATATATATATATATATAAATCTCCTGAGACATCTTGCGTCCTTCCAAACTACCACCCTACGGCGTCTACTGAATTTAACAATATCTTAAATGTTTTCAATGCATATATATGTTCAATTGAACCGCAGGATATCATGAATCAACTCGATATCCCATTTAAATATTGTATGTTGATATTCGATTTCAGATATTTCCTGCTAAATTAGCGCGTCCGTTCACTCTTAAACTTTTCTAGCACATTGAATATTACCGTATACCTTCTGTACCCTGCATGCATTTTCCTGACTCCATCCAAACTTATGTTTAAATCAATTCTACAGGTATTCATATATTTCAATGACTTTACTTACTAAATTACATCCATCTAATATTGAATTCAAAGTGATTCCGAATACTTTACTTGTATTATTTATCCGGCTTACTATCCAAACAATTAAGTATTGTTGTTTTCCAACTTACTGAGACTACCATTCAATAATAGTCTGGTCAAGTTAGCATCAAAAATAGGGCTAAGGGAGGTTGAAGGAAGACGAGATAATAGTACTTGTTTCTTTTTTTACGTCTTCTTGCAAAAGATAAATATCGAAACTTATCTAAGCACGTCATTTTTTTTGGAGCTCCGTAAATTGAAAGAAGAAAGCGAGTTCCGTTGGTGATACAGCTTGTGGAGTAGAGGAGGTACTTTATATTATCGTTCTGTAACGTATATAACGGTAATTGACTTGCATATTATGAAGAATACAACTTTTTCAACATTTTGCATCGCTGTATCTACAAAATGGTGATTCTTAGGAAAAAAGTGTAGGAACAATTTTTATAGATGATTGCATGATAAATAATTTTTGTCTCACCTATTTTTATTATAAAACTTATCGTTTAGCTGGAAAACTTAAAAAAACGATTTTTGCAACATTTGACCTTGATTAATTTTTTTCCGCACTTCGGATTGAAGTGGAAAATTGACAAATTGTGTATAATAGGGCTCCCAATATTCATGCCAATTGAAACGTACTGTACGTACTGTAGGTACTATCGAACTGTAAGTTATGATTAGTAACATTAGGAAAAACGCTACACCATCACGTAGTTGGAAATAATTAACCTTGTTGTCTAATATTAAAAAACTTTTTATTCTGTACGGAAAATGGATATGATATATGAGAGCTAGAGCTAGAACTCTACGTCTATGTTCAAGGCTATGAAGATTGTATTCCACCAGTTCAGGGTCACCAATTAGCCTCTTTGCACACCTCTCAATTGTATTTAGAGCAGCAAGATGACTTTTTACGACACCAGCGATTAAATGGCCACAGTACTCTACACACGATCGGATCTGTGCTTTATATAATGTTAGAAGTTGTCCCGGTGTGAAGTACTGCCGGACCTTTGCAAGAATGCCAAGCTTGCTGGCGGCTGCTCTTGCTCTAGACTCAATGAACCGCCCGACGACGACGACCGGCCCGACTCAATGAAAGGCCCGAGTACTCGGCAGGTATCTTTCCACCACTGTGCTGTCGTCTGCATACCCATGATACCGGGTTTGAGCAGATCGTTAATATGCAGTAGGAAGAGAGTTGCAGAAACAACGGACCCCTGAGGAACTCCGGCATTTATTGTTAAGGGCTCCGATGAGCACCCATCAACAACCACTCGGATAGTTCTTAGATTCAGGAAGTCCGTTACCTAGCCGATCAGACCAGGAGATATACCGTACGCTGAAAGCTTGCTTAAAAGGCCCGCATGCCAGACCCTGTCAAATGCCTTCGAGACGTCTAGAGACACGGCGACCGCTTCTCCATTCCTCTCTAAGGCCTCGCCTAAAATGTGTGTAGCATAAACTAGAAGGTCCCCAGTGGATCTATTTCGGCGAAACCCGTACTGTCGGTCACTGAGGAGATCGTTACCTTCTAGGTATGCTAAAAGGCGCGAGTTCAATACACGCTCCATAATCTTGCAGAGTATGGAGGTGATTGAAATCGGTCTGTAATTGGCAGGATCGGCACGGCTACCTTTTTTGGGCACTGGCTGCACGTTAGCAAGCTGCCAGGATTTGGGCACTATTCCAGTCCTGAAAGAGAGGCGATATAGACGTGTTAATACAGGAGACAACTCAGCTGCACATGTTTTGAGCAGAATGGCTGGTATACCATCCGGACCACTGGCTTTATTCACATCTAGACGACACAATGCTTTCCATACCTCTTTGTTAGTGATGCGGATTTCAGGCATAGAAATTCCGCAGTGAGGAAGATGTGCTAGGGAAGCATTGCCAGTGTCTAGATGAGAACTATTAGCGAAAAGAGAAGAAAATAAATTTGCTTTCTCTTTCGCTTCATGAGTCAGAGATCCATCTGGCTTCAGCAGAGGTGGCAGTGAGGTTCAACAGAAATTCGACTCAATCGCTTTGGCAAGGAGCCAGAAAGCTCGACTGCCTGATGGCAGGACTGAAAGCTTTTCGCCAACCTTAGCGATACGACCGAGACGAACCCTACGTAATGCCTTTTTATAGGACTTAGCAGCTAAAGGTGGTAAAAGGTTTAAAGGTGGTAGAGCCTAGCTGCAGTCCACTCACTGCAGTTCGTATTGGGCTGGCTCGACCGGGGAAGGACCACCCTCTCACAGAAGACAGACGTGTAGTAACCAAATTCCTTTGGTTATGTTCCGTCGGTGAGTGAGAGATTCCGGAAGCCCAACCCCCCCCCCCCCCCCCCGCGCCAAAGAACATGAATGCATTGTTGAAAGGAATTGTAACCCAGGAGGGTACCGGCTTCGATGAAGCCGGACAATCCCTCCCCGGGCAAAATCGGGGAAATGATTCTTCGATTTTGCTCGGGCCGCCCGTCGTATCTGGGGCGGGCATAACACTGCATTCCGTGTTCACCGAGGGCAAACGACGAGCAAACACAGCGGCACCCCGTTCCACCCTGAATGTGGACTTTTGCAACATCCGGGGACTTCACTCCAACTTAAACGCCGTCCACTATCATCTTGAGACGGCGCAGCCGGCCTTGTTGTTTTTGACGGAGACGCAGATATCTCAACCTAGCGACACAGCGTACCTATCATACCCCGGGTATAAACTTGAACATCATTTTATATCACACGCCGGGGTATCTGTGTTCGTAAGGGAGGATATCTGCTACCGTCGCCTTCAGTTTTTTGAAGGTCGGGACCTGTCTTTACTTTGGCTGCGCGTCGACATGGACGATCGTGTCAGAGTCTACGCGTGCCTCTACAGGTCCCATAGTGGTAATGCAGAAACGGAGCAACTCTTGGGCCATGTCCAGGCGAAGATTGACGACCTGCTTTCACAGGTTCCCTCCGCTGAAGTCATAGTCCTTGGGGACTTCAACGCGCACAATACCGACTGGCTAGGGTCACGTGCCACTGACTACGCGGGGAGATCTGTTTTTAACTTTGCTCTGGCAAATGGTCTGTCCCAATTGGTTCAGACGCACACTCGTCTACCAGACGTGGACAGCCACATGCCCTCTTTGTTGGATCTTCTGCTGACTACACATCCCGGAAAGTACCAGGTCATTGTCGAGGCCCCTCTAGGGTCCTCTGATCATTGCCTGGTACGGAGTGTGGTGCCAATCCAACGTCCGGCTCGCACAAGACCCGCGACCCGACGCGTCTGGTACTACAAGTCAGCGGATTGGGATGGACTGCGGTCCTTTTTTGCGTCCTACCCATGGGGGCCGATTTGTTTCCCTTCCAATGATCCCAGTGACTGCGCTGCGGCTGTAGCTGAAGTGATACTACAGGGCATGGAACTTTTTGTGCCAAGCTCTGTGGTACCACTTGGTGGCAGATCGCGGCCTTGGTTTGATGCGTCTGTCAGGGCTGCAGCAGCCGGCAAACGGCAGGCGTATCGTGCTTGGGCTAATGCGTTAGTCACCAAGGATCCGAATTCTAGAGATCTGAAGAGGAAATATAATCTTGCCTCCAGATTCTTCAAACGGCAAATAGCTAGAGCAAAGTTCAAGCATGTCGTCAAAATCGGGGAACAGCTGGCAAAGTACCCACCTGGCACGCGCAAATTTTGGGCGCTATCCAAGGCCAGTCTGGGCAATTTTTGCCAGCCGTCCCTACCGCCATTGCACACGGGGAATGACTCTCTGGCCCACACGGCAAAAGAGAAAGCCGATCTCTTGGGCACTCTTTTTGCCTCAAACTCGACTTTGAACGACCAAGGGAAGACACCGCCTACCATCCAGCGGTGTCAGAGCTCTATGCCAGAAATAATTTTCAGGCTAAAAAATATACGACAGTCTCTGTTTTCCTTGGATGTTCATAAGTCGAGTGGGCCGGATGGGATTTCCCCATTGGTGCTACGAACATGCGCTCCTGAGTTGACTCCAGTGCTAACGCGTCTATTTCGGTACTCCTATATAAAAGGCGTAGTCCCGGTCTCATGGAAGAGCGCCTTTGTCCATCCGATCCCTAAAAAAGGGGATAGCTCAGACCCAGCTAACTACAGACCTATCGCCATCACCTCTCTACTCTCCAAAGTCATGGAGAAC
Source organism: Dircenna loreta (assembly GCA_963555665.1). Taxonomy (NCBI): domain Eukaryota; kingdom Metazoa; phylum Arthropoda; class Insecta; order Lepidoptera; family Nymphalidae; genus Dircenna; species Dircenna loreta. Next base: position 9,571,793 of record OY743099.1, on the reverse strand, counting down.
ATCATCAACCGACAGCTCCTGACGTACCTCGAGGATCACCAGTTGATCAATGACCGGCAATATGGCTTCCGCCATGGCCGATCGGCTGGTGATCTTCTTTTATATCTTACGCATCGTTGGGCTGCGGTTGTTGAGAGCAAGGGAGAGGGTCTGGCAGTTAGTCTGGATATAGCGAAAGCCTTCGATCGTGTATGGCACAAGGGGCTTCTTTCGAAGCTTCCTTCCTATGGGCTTCCCGAGAGTTTGTGCAAGTGGATTACCAGCTTTCTCACTGGGCGGAGCATACAGGTCGTTCTCGACGGTTTTTGCTCGGACCCCAAGCCCGTGAACGCAGGTGTACCCCAAGGCTGCGTGCTATCCCCAACCCTGTTCCTCTTGCATATCAATGATATGTTGGATATTTCCAACTTACATTGTTATGCGGATGACAGCACTGGGGATGCGGTATATTCCGGCCGTGCAGGTCTCTCTCGGGAAAACGTCGACGAGTGCCGAAAGAAACTTGTGTCTTCTGTAGAGACATCCTTAGGGATGGTCTCAGAGTGGGGTGAACTGAACCTCGTTCAGTTTAATCCCCAAAAGACACAGGTTTGCGCGTTTACCACTAAGAAAACCCCAATTGTCGTATCGCCGCTCTTCGAAAGCACACCCCTCAACGCCTCGCCAAGTATCAGTATACTGGGCCTCGACATTTCGAGCGACTGTCAGTTTCGTGGTCATCTGGAGAGCAAGGCCAAACTTGCCTCGATGAAATTGGGTGTAATCAATAGAGCGAGGCAGTATTTCAATCCTGGCCAAAGACTTGCGCTCTATAAGGCGCAGGTCCGACCACATATGGAATACTGCTCTCATCTCTGGTCCGGTTCACCCCAATACCAGCTTCTACCTTTTGACCGCGTACAGCGGAGAGCCGTTCGGATTGTCGGGGACCCAGTGCTCTGTGAACGGCTCTTTGGCATTGCGTAGAGACGTGGCTTCTTTGTGCGTTTTCTATCGCATTTACAACGGGGAGTGCTCCGAAGAGCTTTTTGATCTGATGCCCGCCGCCGAATTTCACCACCGCACAGCACGACATCGCCTGCAATACCATCCTTACCACCTGGATGCGTGGCGATCCTCTACTGTGCGGTTTTCAAGAACATTTTTTCCTCGTACCACAAAGATGTGGAATGGACTTTCTTCGGCGGTGTTTCCAGATCGATACGACATGGGTACCTTCAAAAAAGGCGTTTATACCCACCTCCAAGGCCGGCAACGCTCTTGTGAGTCCTCGGACGTTGCAAGAGTTCGTGGGCGGTGGTGATCACTTCACACCTGTGATCCGCAAGCTCGTTTGCCCTCTTATAACATAAAAAAAAAAAAAAAAAAGCTTGGTTAAAAGCTCTCTTCTTGGAACTCACATCCGGAGCTTTGTGGTTTCTAGCATCAACCCAAGTATCATATGCCAAATGTTTTTACTTTTGAGCATGTCCACATTCGGCATTGAACCATGCTTTGCCACCGATAGGTACATCAGCAAAATTTATGAAATACTCCATTGCCTGATGTACCACATCAGTTATAGCATCCGCGCAACTCGACGGATCCTCAAACGAGAAGCAAACCTGCCGCCAAGGATAAGATGCAAAGAAGTGCCGCATCTCATCCCAATCTGCTGACTTGTATTTCCAAATTCGCCTAAAACCATGGAAGTCTAAGTCCGGCTGGGAATACGTTAATACAGATTTCACCAGACAGTGATCGGAGGTTCCCAAGGGGGCGGAAACCTCTACACGATACCAATATGGATCAGTTGTCAGCAGTAGGTCCAGGCAGTTGGCTGTATGTGACTCCACGTCAGGCACCCTTGTCGCTTGCCTCACCAGCTGAAAGAGGTCCAAGGATAACGCAAAGTTCCGCGCCTCTCTTCCAGCGTGGTCTGTCCTCTGGTATGGGAACAGCCAGTCCTGATGACAGGCATTAAAGTCCCCCAGAAAGACGAGCTGCGCTGAAGGGTGCCGATACAGAGCTATATCAGTAGCCTCACTGAGATACTCAAATAATCTGGTTGGCTCCTGATCACCGCTGTGCGGACGGTAAACACAGGAATACAGGATTTTTTGGTTTCCTGTGTCTACCAAAACCCTTAGGGAAGAAAAAGAGGGGTCTTCAAGGTGACGAAGGCGCTGGATAGAGAGGTCATTCCGCGCGTATACACAAACCCCGGCATGTGCGCGAAAATTGTACTCTAATGTGTGCCCAGGGTAAGCAAGGTACGCAGTGCTCAAAGGACATTGTATCTGCGTCAGAAAGAGTAAGTGCGGCTGCTCTGTCTCTAGGTGGTGATGGACAGCTTCCAGATTTGCGTGCAATCCTCGAATATAAGCGAGGTGCACTAGGAGTGAGGAGGAGTGCAACCGCTGAGTAAACTTACTTTTCTTTTTCTTACTTTTTATAAAAATTTGAATGGAATGAATAGGATGGGAAATGGCAGTTGAACGAGGCGCTACGTATCGAACCCGACGTCGAAATTAGTGTTGTTATGCCAATGTAAGGCTAGTCTGGAGACTGCGGGTACGCCCGAACCCCCCCAAGGATCGCCATCGGGCCTCCTCATCTGGTCGCCAAGGAGCACGATGAAGCCACCCTGGGATTTTTCGCAGCTGGCGAGGCAGCCTTTCATCGGGAGCTAACCTACTACTTGGGCCCCCAACTATCAGCGGGCGGCCAGCGGAAAGCTGTCGCTTCGGATCTCGCTACCCTCCTCGACTAGGCACCCGACACAACAAACACCAACTCGACGACATAACTTCTCACCAACGCAACATAATTGTTCAGACCCATTTCCCATATACGGCTTCATCGAGCAACGTAACAACACGACAGAGTCGCTTTACGGTATGGCTTTGCCCGATGGGTGGTAACCTTGCCGGCGACCTGATGTTATGGTCTACCACCGAGAGATGCTAAAGCTAGCTAAATATTTTGTGAGATATGCTAGTGTAACACGTAAGTTAAATAAAAGCAATTAAGGTTCCGGAAATTTATAACAATTAAATACGTACGTCATTAGAAAATTCTAATTGATTTATATATCCTGGCTCGTTTTCTTTATTTTCATTTCTCGCTAAAAAAAAATTAATTTTAGTGTAACGTAAATTGTGTAAGTATTTGAAAATTTTTTTTTTTCTTTTATTACACTATTATTATTAATTTAGCAACGAAAGGTACCTTCTATTATTATTATAATAACATTCGTCTTCCGGATAATGGTCGTAAACGGCATATTTACAAATATTGCACCAAAAAAAAGAAGAGAGACCGAGCAGTTAAATGTCATCGCAGTTCATAGTTAGAACAAAGTGTTCAACTAAAGTTTTAGTAGTATTAGTGCTCGCGAAACAATTAATTATTTTTTTACAAAATGAAATGAGTCGAACACCAAGGCCAACGCATATTATTTTCATAAAAATATTTAAAATCAACTCTTTTAAAAAAAGTGTCTATTTCAATTACAATCACCATTACTGGAGATTAAGTACACGAGCACACGAACTTCTGAAGTTATATAAACTGAGTTCGATTAAACAGACAGTGAATGTTGAGCATTATTAGGTAGGTAGAAATTATATATTATAAGTAATATATAATAATAAAAAAATATCAAGTTATTATTTTCATTGAGTTATAAGTAATTACAGTTTACCAATTTAAGAATCCTTTCACTTCTTTTCATTTTGTTTTATTTATAAAATGACTTAATAAATACGTTATAAATTCACATCGGCTACTAATTCACCTCCTGCCGGCGATATTTGTTTACAAACATAAGACATGAAAACTCTTTACCCCGGTTGGCCTCCACCCGTGCACCCCGAATGGGCCCCTCAGACGTTGTTCATGTGCTCATTTTAAAATAACATAAGGGACGCAAGATAATTGTCACGATGAACTTGTAAAAACTTTAATAATTAAGTATATAATGGGACGCACTGAAATCGGTACATTTGAAGAAAAATATACGTTGTACAATATACGCTGAAAAATAGCTCCCTCCAAATTTCGCGCGGCCGATGGCTGAACTACGAAATACGCTAAAAAGCATTTTAGTGATGAATTTGAGTCCATGCCAATTTTTTGCCCACACATTCTACTCATAAAAAGACACCGTTGGACCAAATATCGGGGCTGGTTAATCTTGCGTCCGTATATCGGACGCATCAAGTCGGTCGGACGCACTATCATTGGTAAAAATCGCAATGTAGGACGCAACATTACCGCCAAGTTGTATATATATATATATATATATATATATATATATATATATATATATTATATATATATATATATGTCTCTCACACATTGAATAGAACCAATAAAATATCATGACAAATATATATGATATTGTCCGGTCTTTGTCCGGTCTAGTTGCTCTGTTATTTGATACTTTATCAAGTCTGTCAGGAACGTGCTTTGTCCATTTATCCGGGTAAAAAAATTACTGTTTTTTTTACTTTTATTACTGAATTTAGAAAACCAAAAACAGCATATTTGAATAGGTTTTTTTATTATATATTCATATTAGCTGACGTAAATAATATGTATGAAAGATATATATACATTATTAATATATATATACAGTCGCGTGCAAGTAAATCGACTCAAGCCTCAAGTGCGCATAAAAAGTGATATAACTTAAAAATGCCTTAATATACCTCTATATAATGTTTTACATAATTAAAGCCTAGTAATTGAGCTTTAAAATGGTGCAAGTTGCATGAAAATCGATTCAGTAGTTTAGTAAAAAAGGTTAATGCCAATGATAATGTAAAAAATGTTGAAAATTCATACAATTTCACAGTATGGGGCTATTGTGTTTAAATGAAACAAAATGCGCGTAAGATAAAAAATTTATTCGTGTCAATATTTGGTATTTCCTCCTCTAGCTCTGATCACTGTTCTCATGCGATTCTTCATCGACCTTATCAACTTTTTAATGGATGATTGTGGTATTCGACCCCACTCTTCTACCAACGCAGTCTTGAGCTCATTGATGTTTGTCGGAGCTGATTTCCTCGCTCTAACTTTCCTTTTGAGCTCGTCCCATATGTGCTCAATGGGATTTAAATCGGGGCTGAGCGGTGGCCAATGCATAGTGTGAATTCCAACTTCGTTCAGGAAATCACGTGTGGCCCGAGCAGTGTGACATCGGGCATTGTCATGCATCAAGATGAAATTTTCTCCAATAAAGCCTTGATAAGGGACAACTTGATCCAGTAGAACATTTTCAATGTAACGATCACTGGTCAGACCTCCTCCCCGGCCTCCCCCAGGAACGAAAACAAGCTCCGTTTTGCCTTCTAAGGAAATTCCGGCCCACATCATGCAAGATCCGCCACCATATGCAACGGTTTCCACAAAGCAGCACTGTGAAAACCGTTCACCGGGACGACGGTATACCCGACCTCTCCTGTCGCTGCCATGGAGACACATCCTCGTCTCATCTGTGAACAGGACTGACTGCCATTGCTCTATGCTCCAATCCAAATGCTCTCGAGCAAAGTGAAGCCGTGCTTGACGATGAGCTGTGGTCAACTTCGGGCCTGTAGCGGGTCTTTTCGGAGAAAGGTTAGCTTCTTTCAACCTTCTTCTAACTGTCCACTGACTGACAGTCACCCCGCGAACTTGACGTAGCTCCTGCTGCACATCTACGCCGGTAAGGTGTCGATTTCGGAGAGAGGTCGAGACCAAAAACCGGTCGTCACGCTCTGAGGTGCACCGGCGTCGGCTGGTATTAGGCCTCCGAGTGAAGGCACCAGTCTCTTGAAACTTTCTGTATACTCTCGAGACAGCGGACTGACTCATATTCAAACGACGAGCGACTTCTCGCTGGTTCAACCCTTCTTGCAATAGGGCAACGACTTGAGCGGCTTCCTCAGGTGTTGTATCCATAATTTTCTTCAAATGACGGCTTTAATTTGCAGAGATGTGTTCAGGTCAACGTCTAATGAGCGACTGATAAGAAAAAACGATTACAGAGGGTTTTTATAGGGGGTTGTGTCGCGCAAGTTGTGTATAGAGCGCAGAGCAGTTTACGGGAGGTTGCGTTCAGTTGCATTCTAAGTACAAGTGTTTATTTAAATTACTGATATTATGCTACCATTTGAAAGCCTAATTACTAGGCTTTAATTATGTAAAACATTATATAGAGGTAAAATAAGTAATTTTTTAGTTATATCACTTTTTATGCGCACTTGAGGCTTGAGTCGATTTACTTGCACGCGACTGTATATATATATATATACGAGTATATATATATATATATTAATAATGATAATAATTTCCAGTAAAAAAAAGTTAAAAAATATATTCATTTTTAAACACCACATCTAGGTTATACAAGATATAGCCGCGACTTCGTCTATTTCCCCCTCCCGTCCGATTCAAACAATAAACCATCTATCAGAAACTTAAAATTTCACAAGAATCCAAAGATTTATAGTTTTGTTATGGCTCTAACCCAAGTTTGTTTTGTTGTTTCAGGTGCAAAAATCTACAATTTCACAGATTGAAAGATGAGATGATAAAAGACGTCATAAATATAACTTTGAACGTTCGTTGAATTTAAGTTATATATAATAAGATTGTGGTTTCTTTTTATGAAAAGGAGAAAAGAAATCAGAGAAAGTTACACATCTTTTTGGACCAATAAGGTATAATAACTACAAAATAAACTAAAATCTGTCTTGTATCTTATTGAGTTATGTGAAAACAATAAAACAGGCCAAAATTTAAAAAAGGAAACTGATATGGAATAGTTCTTTCGTGAACTGGAATTTTTCAACATGAATAGTTATTGTTGTCATTAATGTTATTTTATACAGATTAACAAATCGGAAGTCGTAATTATACTCTTCATTAATAAGCAATGTGAGAAATAAATTATGATGCATATTTTTTTATATACATTATTTTTCTGAGTTTTTTCTAGCTACAAAACAAAACATTTAAATATGTCCAACCTATCAAATTGCTTTAACCTCGTATCTATCTTACATAATTCTGTCGATTGGTTTATTCCTCATCCATTTCCCTACCTTTTTTTCTCCCCGAATTTTAATGAACAACTAATTTCATGGTCTTATAGTAACTGCTCTCTGTCCCATTGAAAACGCATCTCACTAACATCTAAAAGGCCCTCGATTCAGACAAAATAACAAGTTTTGCTTAGACCTACTGCAGACAACCGATAAAGACCGTTTTTCACTGTTGGGTAAGTTTTACCATTACTTGGTGTAATCTTGTTTTATGTTCAAGACATTCATCGGGTGAATCAATACAAGTCATTGCTGTGGGATTTCTACAAGAATTCATGGACTGCTCATCTGAATGTGTAGCAATCAATACCGGATCCCTTAGAAATCAGTATTTTTTTTGCTACCTCTAAACGATTCACTGAAACTCACGGTACGCAGACTATATCAACGTTATAGACAATTGTATATTTCGGAACCGTATAAGTAGACAGTTATATATTACGGTACCGTATTGTTCCGGAACCGTAGAAGTAGACAGTTATATATTCCGGTACCGTATTGTTCCGGAATCGTAGAAGTAGACAGTTATATATTACGGTAAAAGTCCAGCGTAAAAGGGAACAGATGATCTATTGCTGGAATATAACAATACATGGAATTACCAATTGGGGGAGATGCCAATTTAATGAAATACAATAAGACCGAATTATATCTATTCTTGGCAAAATGGAGTGTATATAAACTGACTCCTACTTTTCGAGATTTATCCGTGCCGATAATGTTCTAGGTTGTGCTCCTAGGGGTCATGAGCCCACTTACTTACTTTCACTCTCAACTTTTGATCATATATTGAATCCAAAGCCCTGTTGGCGTCCAAAAAGCTTGATATTCTGACTAGGTGAAACTGTACTTCATCCAAGGACTTTTGCTCAGTCTATACCAAATACAGTTCCCACCTACTTGGACGTGATGGTTCAATAAAATATCAACTGAAAGCGTTGGAAGTAATTAATAGGCGAGCCAAAAGACTCAACAATGATCAAATAATTTAGTTGAAGGCTTTTAAAACTTAAGCATCATGTAACTTTTTTCTTGTAGTAAGGATCAAACTAGTAGATCAACGTAATGGTCACTAAGTCGCTATGATTCCAATTTCACATCACAAATATGGGTTGTTATAAATGAATATGTATGAAGAAGCTTTTAATGAGAGAAAACTGGGATTTGACATATGATTTTATAACCTAGAAACGCAGGAATAATGTTTACATTAAACTAATCTTTAGTGAGAGGTTGATACTAAAGTTTCTTTTTTTTTTCTTTAAGTTGGCACTTGATTATTCCATCTGATGGGAAGTGAAAATGTAGTCGTAGGTGGTGAAAAGCATTAACTTAGTAAACGTCTATTCACTCTTACTTAGAAGACACCCACATTGTACTCAGAAAAGTGGGTGGGTAAAATGGGTGACCGGTTGGCCAGGTGATCGACCGGTTAGCCACTAGACGGTTCTAGAACTGTGGTACTAGTACCTTTTAGACTGTCAATACGAGCTGCAGCCTCTTTGTAAATTCTATGTAAACTTTATTCTTTGTAAACTCTTTGTAATCCTTTTATTAATTTCATGGTAGAAAATAATAATTTCAACTGATTTTAGTTTATAAATTTTAAAATCATGTAGCTTAGATATAGCAATAACTGAATATAAAAGTCTGTTGATGTACGAAATGTAGAAAATCAGGAACGGGTAATTGGATTTTCCGTTTCGAGTCTTTAAATATGTTAATAAAATAACAATAGGGTAAAAAATACTTTTTTTATTTTTTTTAGTATAATGAAGCTCAACAATATTTTTTCATGACTAAGTAAAAATAAAATATAAAAAAATAAATTTTAAGGCCGCCGAAGATTTGGAGGCAGATATTAATGGCATCAATTTTCTTCAGGGCCTCATATATAATGATCGTAGAACTTCACCAACCCCAATTTCAAGGTTAAGCAAGGTTATATATAGTTATTAAAATAATATTGCCGTCAATATTATGACGATGGTGAACTCAGGATTTATTAAATGTTTTTCGACATCTGAATGAAATAATATTTTTTTATGAAATCAACTAAAATATATTTGAAAAAAGATTTCAAATATATTTTAGTTGATTTCATAAAAAAAAAAAAATTTATTTCTTTTAATTACAGTATGCAGGTCCTAATTAATTTTCAATCCCCGTTATAGTAAATGTTCTTTTAAACGAGTAATAAATGAGGTGGTAAGTTTCGATCGCTGTTAAAATATCCAGAAAACCCACTCCGCTAAAAGTGTCATATTTTAACACGACTCAATGTATCACGTGCGGTAGGGTTAGTCCTTTTAAGGCGCAATATTATAGTAGTCAGTCTAAGTGGGATGGATATGTGTTAAATGGTGAATATGATTGTACTTTAATATTACTGTAACATTTTAATAATATGACCCTCTTGTCACAACTTATCTTTAGTTTGAATTTTGTGGTAAAATTTTGTAAATAAAATCTAGCTGAAATTAGTTTCTTGTGAACACTGCAAAGCCAAGGCCGTCATTACTTCATCTTATACAGGAGAACAGCATGGTTTAATTAATAGTTTCATTAACATTACAAGGTACACTACACGTTACAAATCAATACAACATTTCATGTTAGCATTTAAAGAGGTTAGTTTGAACGTCATTAATCACCTTCGATATCTTTTTTTTTTAAACGTGATCTAAGTTGACGGTTGACTACATTCCACCCGATGGGAAGTGAAAATGTTGTCTCGCTAGAATATCCTGTTATCAGCACAGGCATGTATCTAGGAATCTTCAACGGCCTTGTAACTAATACTGCGTTTTTCTTTTATATTATTATTTAATAAATGTAATGAAAATATGTACATATTAACATCATATACATGCTTTCTTTAACACAAATTACATATAATGTGATTTATAATACAATTAAATCCATTATATCTTTTTAATATAAATATTTATTTATTCTATAAATCAAAAAATAACATTAAAGAATTTTAGTTTTTTTTTTAAACTCTATGCTATTTTACTACAATTTTATTTTTCAACTGCATATTTTATTGTTTGCTGACTTATAAATAAATATTCTAAGACATTTATAAATAAGAAATGGTCCATATAAAGAAAGAAATGAAAAAAAAAATAAAAAAAAATAAAAATAAAGAAAGAAAGAAAGAATTTTGTGAATATTGTTTTTTTCAGCGGAATATTGGGACCGTATTAATAATTCTGTTACGTATACGATAATAATATCATATTTTAATTCAAAGTATAAAAGTATACATCACTTTTTTAAACGGAATATTGGTTACTTATAATATATTAATTCATGGTTTGGTAAAACGACCAAATTTTAACTGCCACAACTAGACAAGTATAATATTGAGATGAGTTGGTTACTATATCTTCAGCAATAGCCTCATATCTTACATGCCTAGAAATCAATTAAAGAATTCTAATGGCTTTAAATATGTAGTTAGAATTATTATTTCTATTAAAATATAACGAAAAGAAATGACCAACACTTTACAAAACAATACTTTTCTAGTCGTAGCTTTCTGTCTTTTTGTTTTCTTTCTTTTTCTTTCTTAGCTGATTCAGACAATAACTATTATTATTTGGATTTATAACCATTTTCCGAATATAAAACTTAAAAACTGTATTGAACACAAAACTGCTGTAAAGTTTTTTTTTTCGTAACGTGTTTTCGTAATTTGAATATTTCTTTATGACGCAATATTTTATGAAAAATGCTACGACTAAAATGCATAGCGTGATCTCATAATGCTAATGTATGTGGGTGAAGTCTCTACGTATTAAAAGAGACAAAATTTATAACAGTATTACGAAAACCAACAGACTATTGTTGTTTAAAACTACTTTACACAAAAAAGAATATAATATGTAAAATTACATTATGACAACACGAAAGAAATATATCAACACAGAAGATTTGACCCTGAGCCCTCTGGGATACTTTCCCGTCATACTGCCAATTTTGCTACTTACCTTGATGAGTCCAGCATTCTAAATATATGTATATATATAATGCTGGATTCATCAAGGTAGGTACAACCCTAACCAATATTTGCAGTACATAATAACCTGGACAACATATATCCTATTCCCGTACAGCGTGAAATTTCCGAAAAGACTTTTTAAATTTACATGCTTCACAGACATTGGTGCAATTTATCAAACAAGACGCTTCAGAATCCGAATATAATGATAACATATTCAGAATCTTGATATCCAACTTTGAGCTGGTGGCACATATCCTGTAAGTTTTTATATTTATATTTACCCCGATGTATTCACGCAGAAATTAAATTGGAATGTGCCCGATTAGTTTCGAACCCATTCGGGGTTCTTAATCATGAGCTAGGAGCGTGGCGGACTCGCGGCGCAAGGCAGTTCGTGCCGCGAGTCCACCACGATTTAATTTCTACGTGAATACAGCCGGGTAAATATAAATATAATAGTCATGGTTCACGAAAGTTTAAATATAAAAATCTTTGTAAGTTACTATAAAGGAGTTATGAATAAATTATAAGTCTACAATTTGTATTCTCTTGGATCCACCAGTTGTGCCCGTCGTAAGCTCTGTCATAAGCGAAATTAATGTTTGAAATATTACAAAAACGTACTTTGTCATGTGTATTGTTTTTTTTTTAAATTAAACAAACATTTAAGCTAAACATACATCCTCTGATATACGTATGTTTGTAGTTTTATATTGTTTGAAATATACATGTACTTTAGTAATATATATATATATATATTTTAATTCCAAATAAAATGAAAAAAAAACCAACGTAATTGGTAAACGCTCATATTCAAAGGATTACTTGAAAACTTTCAACCCAGCATGTCGGCTGCCGGTAAATATACTCGTAGTTCTTACTTTCAATCAGGTTGGAGTTATTTCAGTTCACGAATCACTCTGATAAAGGTTCAGGTTTTGGTTCGTACTGACAAAGATTCCTTAGGCATTGTTAAATAAGGATGAAATTTCCTAGCTATTTAATGCGTGATTGTTGTTATCGTAAATAAAAAATGTATTTCAATTATTAAAAAAAAATCATATATAATATAAGTGATACCATATCTTAAGTAACTAATATTACATTTTATTAAACATTTAATACCAATATTTTATATGTCCGTTACTATATAATTTTATTATTTTATAATTTTTTTGTTATTTTTTCTTATTTTTGAATGATTTAAATCTTAAGAGAAACGAACAAAAATAATATATCTAAGCAAGTGAAACACATTTGTACCGTTCCAATCGACGTACTTGAGTTAGAGTTAAATCATTTATATCCTGATAACAAAGTTTTGTTCCACAAAAGGCATTAATACCCTTCATTGAACCTGAGTATGATTAAATATATATTACAATTATTTCTTCATTATTATTTTTGTTTTTTAAATATGTTATAATTCGACCTCTAAAACCAATCTAGCTTCTTGCCCATCAATAGTTCACAAATAATTGTAAAAAGCACTAAAACTACTACTAGCTGGCATATTATTTTTTTTGTGAAATTTCTGGTTTGTACGAAAGACAGACACACAGAAGCTGTCGTTATGGAGAAAAAGAAATATGATACGTAATTATAATTCATAATTACCTAAGTGCACATAATTCTGTTAAATTCTGTATCGCAAAAATTGCAATTAATATATATAATGCAAATATTTGGTTAATAATATTATTTAAAATATAATTTCAAAATCATAAATATAATTGAATTTGTACAAGAAATAAATTTTGTACATATTAATTTGCTAATTTATAGCAGCTTTATTTTATATGTAACTGGAAATTTTCCGAAGATTTACCTTTTACTTAAACCTGGAACACAGGAGAATTAAAACTGTCAGGATGAATTGTAAGGGTTCAAACAGAGATAAGTCTTTCAAACAAACCCTGTGGGTCCTTGTTGGGACAATTACACTATAGGTTATATTTGTTTGGATAGTATTGTGTAACTAACAATACTTTTATATTGAACTTGTATTCATCTTTTTTTTATCCTTGTTTTAGTGTTAAATTACAATTAATGTAACATTAAAAGAACAGCTTTGTTATTAAAGTAAAGTTAAAAGCAATATTAATCACGTAATCCCCGTATAACAATGCTACCGTTATCTTCTAGAAACGTCAAATGATATCATAAAAAATATTCAAAATGTTAGAATCAAACTACAACCTTGGGATCACACACACTCACACACACACACAGAGCCAATAACCACTAGACTATCGGAACATCAAGTCAATGGTTATTAATTAAAAATTATAACTAAGAGATTGAGTTTTATTAAATGTAAATGTTTTTTTGGGAATGTGTATAAAATACAATTTGAATTATTACTATCCACTGTGTTTTAAAATATGTATTTCTAGAAAATCGGGGGTATAACACCCGATACTCAATTTGAATTTAATATAATACTTTTTGGCGCTGCTGACGTACCAGATGATTTCCAATGAACTATCAATGTGGTCCTAGGCAATTTGTATTATAATTTTGCACTGGCTTATATGAATGAGACTTCTTTACCACTTTCGACACCTCAAGGTAATAAATGATATTTCAAGATAATAAATGATATTTCAAGGCTTAAAGAGACAGCATCTAAACCGTCAAAATATTTTTTTTTTATCAAATTACGTTGAAATCCTGAGATTTGAAATATCCAACGAGAGGTCAAGACCGGACTGTAAGAAGATTAAATCCATTATAAACTTTCCTAAGCCTAAAGATGCATATAGTGTGAGACAGTTTATCGACTTTGCTAGTTTTTTTCGACGTTTTATCAGAGGTTTGGGTGAAATTACTTAGCAAGGCATTGGGTTGATTACTAGCGAGTAGATATGAAATAAATAATATAAGATACAAATTAGTATGTTTGATTATGTATTTAAAATAAACCAATTTTGAACGGATCAATCTCGCGTATAATTATTTACATAAAAAAATATTTAGATAAAAAAAAAAAAAGAAAGAAAGAAAAAACTTGTTTATTTGAGACATAAAACACTCACAAAAAAAAAACAATACCAACAGTGAGTTTAAAAAGGACAAAATAATCTAAAATATTAGTCATACAAAAAACTATAGTATTAAGGAAAAAAAAAAAACTAGCTGATGCAAGCGATTTCGTCAGCTCCCACAAATCTCATGACTGAAATAATATGGTGCTGGATTGGATTGAAGGAATATGGCTCTTTACCAGATATATAAAATACTATATATCAAGAAGACATTGATAAACACAATGCTTGCGACAGTCCCGTATTTTTTTGTGGAAGTTGGACCACATGCATATCAACAAAAATTTCCATCTGATATCCCAATATTCTAAAAGCTTAGAACATAAACTAAGTCTATATGAGTTAAGTATTTTACCTTAATTAATTTTTATCGTGAAGTAGAATTTTAACCCGATATTAGTTTAAAATGTGATAATAGATTTATTAAAAATAATGCATAATATTGTTATTATATTTATTCCTTGTTCAAACAAATTATGTTCTTTTCATTAAAATTATCAGGACTAGAAAATTTTCAGGATAGACAAATTGTTAGTTTCTTCAAAATTTATATCTTAACCTTTGATTGAATATTGTGTGTTTTCTAACAAAAAATATTATTAACGTGAAATCAATGAACGCCGGCTGCACGCACAAAAAGTATGACCCATTGTCACGTTCCACCTAAGCCGATAGTTCAAGCGAAAGCGCGGAACAATGTGATAGAGAGGCAAGATAATCTTGTGTTGTGTTTGAATTTTTTTAATCAATAAAAACCTTTTTTTGTGTGGCGTTTATCCCTACATTCCATCAGCTGCTGCACCCGATGAACACGTGAACAGTTTCGTCACCTTTTTTTAAAGTAAAGTGAAAAGTTAATGTGGATTCCATTGTTTATTATGAAAACAAAACATCGTCCCATCTTTAACAGAATAACACACATTAGAGGATCTTAAATATCACACATGTATTAAATTTGTTAATAAATTATTAAAAGCACATTGTTACCTATTATTCATCTCTACAATTTAATAAAATAACAAGATGAAGTGTAAATAAATTTTAATTTATCGAAAGAAATTTCATTTTCATTTATCTTCTAGTTCATATTATATAAAACAATTCTTATTCAGTGATAGTAATTCCATTCATAGAAGTATACTTTTTCATCAATGTTTCCTTGTTACGTTATCATGTAAAATTATCGTCCGTAAACTGACTTTATAGACAACAATAAAAAAAATCATTTTTTTTCTGAAAATAATCTTATATTCAAAATAAAAGAGATTTAAGATTTTATTATAATATAACTAAACTACTAGACGGATTATTTTAATACGAACTGTTGTGGTATTTGCGTATTATCTAAGTCAAAATGAAGATGTGTGTTAAAAACATGTTAAGATAAAAAAAATATGTTTTTTAAGTGTGATAGATGATCACTAGAGTCTGAAGAGGGCAACTGTCAGTCTCTAATAATATAACTTATCATGTGGTAGAGTTTTATACAATAAAATATAAATATTATACGATAAATACATAAAACACAAGTGATGGATCAGATAACTGAGTATAAAAGTAAAAACAAAACAGAGCAGAGCTCGATCATAACAACCGACAGCGGTTCAATAATGGTCCTGATGTATCGGAAATATCAGCCCTTTTTAAATATATTTTTATATTTAACATAATTGAGAAATAACTTTTTTATTATTTAAATAAACAAAGGTTTTTTTATTAATTGATTTATTCAAAGTTATTAATTGAACAATTTTGTGATATTGGAGTCAAAAAATATTAATTTAAGTTGGTGTAAAAAAATATTAATATAAGTTGGTGTAAAAAAATATTAATATATGCATGCTTGTCCTTGCAAATCTGTGAAAATACTTCTACCTTGCAATGTTTATATTTATTAGATAAAGCTTTTATTTTCATGAAAATCAAAGACCTTATTTAAAAGAATATTATAACACTGAATTTTGTAACACGGACTTATTTTATTACAGTGATTGCCAATTTTATCTCAAAAATAGTATATTTCTTATATTACGTTTAATTAAAATATTACTGTCATCTTTTCTCCTGGTAGATACTAAAGCTGAGTGACAGGTGTTCCAATAAGGCTTTACGAGATCGTGGAAATGAAGTTATATAATTTTTAGCTTTACCATAGTTGAATAAAGTTAAGTGAAGATTAGAATAATATTATTTACTAATATTCAATCCAGGTGATTGTGATTGCGAGTGAGATAAGAAAAACTTTTACCTGAAAAATATAACAGATAAGTAATTACTTAATTATGAGGGTTGTAAACACGTATAAAAAGGGCTGATATTTCAGATATATCAGGACTATTATTGAACTGCTGTCGGTTGGTTTGATCGAGCTCTGCTCTGTTTATATTTCTTTTATAATCAGTAATCTGATCCATCATTTGTGTTTGTCTTTTATCGAATACATCTACTTCATGCTCACTAATATTATTAGAGACTTTTTTTTCTTTTTTTTTAATGTTTAGAAGAATTTATTCTGAGTAGAATATATCATCCTCATTGTACTAAAGTTATTATAAGAGACTTAATGTTGATTTCCGTGTCATATGCTGTCCACTCAGCAATGAATTCATTTAAGTTATATGTATGGAAATTAAATTGCCTATGTGTGTGTCTTATGTCTAAAGTGCTTCAGTGTGTGTATGCTTAATACTTATATAGTTAAATAAACATACTACAAAGATTATAAATACTTCACTCAACTTTACCACTATCATCACTAATGAACACAATACACAAAACACTGAGATGCTTTTGAATAAAATCCTTACATTTTATATTGTTTTATTAAAAATAATTAAAAATCTTATGTGCACCTGATACATACATTTTAGGTTATATATTGTGTTGTTTAGTCTTATACTCTCGTCACGTTTTCATATGACATATTATTCTGCTTACCTGAAATAATAATACTGGTAGAAGATATTAGTAACATTTTACTTTAAAATCTTTTAAAATTCTAAAGGTTTTGTCTTAAAATATTAAAGCTATTATAATATATTCGTTATTCTATGAGCGGCAGTCTGTAAATTTATATGAATAAATCGGATTGTTCCAATTCTGAGGGTAAATTCATCGTCAAAATATTTATTGACGTTGATGTTTCTGGTTCAGAGAGCAACAATGACGATCTCCTCCCTAAAGTGACAATTAAATCTTTACTAAACATGAACAGCCCACAGACTTGATTTGCTCTCTATTTTCGTACATTTTTTATCTTAGTTTAAAAATAATGTTTTTCATTTAAGACTATAATTATTAGTCTATGTAAAACCAGAGACGATCAAATGTACTACAATCATGAAAAAAAATATATTTTGTACTAATTAATGCATTGACTCTTAACTTATATGAAACATATTTATTTTTAGATACCTCAAGCAAAAGTTTATCTATATAACCAAAATACTGGAACTTAGGCCTCAATAATTTATGAATGAATTTAAGAGGTAGCGGTTACTTCCGCTGCCTGATAACTTTGTTTAGAAAAAAAACTAATTTCTTTATTAATAAGAATAAGATAACTTTTTGTTTGGAAATTTGAATCAAAAACAAGAGTTTTGTTATAAATAACGAAATGGAGAATAAAGAAAATAAATTCCAAACTTAACGTGAAACCACACGAAATAACAAACATGACAGTACGAGAAGAGTTTGTTTGTTAATTTTTATGGAACTGGATGACAAACGTCCAAACAGTCCCATATTTATTTATTTTAGATTAATAAGTTTTTATGTTGACCTTACAATAAGCTGTAACCATACTAAAATGTGTCATCATCTGACCAGTAAAGTTGAGTAAGTTTATTCACTTTAAAACTACTGGTTACTGCTCAATTCATTCACTAATTCTTCATCTGAATAATATCTCCAAAATAAATCTTAATAAATTTAGCCTACATTCGCTTTGATTTCAATTTTCGTAAATTCGATTGACTTGACCTATCTCAGTATTGGCTGCCCATCCGCAAAGCAAAACCTTCAAGATATTTGTGTCAATTGTTATCGGTTTTTAACAAACCTCTTTTTTCTCAATATTCAAAGAGTAAATCTTAATTAAGAGGAAGCACTGATAATTCGCAGTTTTGCTCCTCTTTTAATCAGAAACTTTTTACAACATTATAGATTTCTCGCAAATTTCTTCGCAGTATTAAATTCTACACTTCAGTTAGAGTGTAAACCCTAGAACAGTCAAGTAAACTGTTTTAGGGTTATTGAACGGTCAATTAAAAATCCCATATTAATATTTATTAGTTTTCTATTTCAAATGTATCTAATAATGTAGGTACATTGTTTATAGTTCTAGAAACAAATCAGCTTTTATATACATGGTTATGTTGTTTATTTTATATTTATGGTTTGTATACGTGATGCAAACAATTTTAAACTAAAAAGAAACTGAAATTTAATTAGAAATTACGCCATTAAACTGATCTAAAAAACTAAAAATAAGGAAATGTAATCTAAAATATTAAAATCCACAACAATAGTAGGTATACAATAAAATCACTGAAAAAATAATAATATATTTGGATGAAAATATTGTAGATGCTTTTGGCAAAGAAAAAATGTTCAGACTTTTAAGCCGTATTTTTATATATTTGTATACAGACTGTTTAAAACTATACATTGTATCTGTTTACCTCCATATCAAATTACTAAAGGCGAATAACTGCATTCAGTAATTTGACCATTACATAATTTAACATACATCCAACGCCTGCCAAACTTCATTAAAAATGGTGAAATATTTCAGTTCGCTAACGACACCTGTATTTTAATATGTATACATAAGATTCCAAAGACTTAGTTGTGAAACAGTAGACGCCAGTAACTAAACTTACCGGAGTCTTATTACATGATTATACGATTGATTGGAAGGACGACATTGACACTGTATGTTAAACTACGAGCCATCCTTGCAACTATTTTTGTGGTGAAATATATCAATTCAAATTATTTTATTATTGTATGAATGTTTAGTTGAATCGATAAAAGTTATGGAAAAATATATATAACTTGCAATAAAATGTCGCAGTTCTGAATTGTGTGTGAACACTCATATATAAATAATAAAGTTTTGAATCAAAAAAAAATAAACAACAAAAGAAAAATAATCCTTTGAATATTTTTAAAACATGCGTATTTTCGATGGAGTACAAAAACAATCAAAGAGAGAATAATAAAATCAGACGAATATTTTTTTTCCATTCCTCCTATATTTATATCGTTTATTATATTTTTATATTATTTCTTAAAACCATGACTTTCAATTAACTTTTAATATTTTTGTTACGTTTAATATTAAAATACAAATTATAAATAAGACAATAAAATTAATTTATAACACAAAAAACCTTTACATTTTTTTTATTTGAGAGAGAGAGAAAAAAATGATAATGAGATAAAAATTCATTGCCATCCTTGCCGGGAGTGGAAGGGGGAGAGTCAGGAGTCCAGGTCTCTCATACTTGACCCCGATACTCAGAGGGTGCTACTTCGTCGAGTCACCCTGTATTATCCTACTAACAAATTCAGTCAAGAGACTACAATTGAAAGAGAAACTCTATGACATCGAGCTCGTAACAATTTGTAAAACGTACCGATTGACTTACACAATTAATAACATTTCAAAAATATTAATATAGACGTATTTATTTTTGACAGTCTCTTAGAATTGATATTGTATTTTACTAATTTAAACCTCATTTTGGTACCTTATAGTAAAAAAATATATCATAAAGTAGTAAAACCATTTAAGTAATATTTTACAAGTTAAGAAAGATTAAAATTAAAACATGTATCTTAATTATTTCATATATTAGTAGCACAGCTGCTACTCGTAAGTAGTATAAGGCGAATATTTGTCCAAAATGTTGTAGAATCTCGCTTATTTCCGTAACGGTATCACGCTTCGACGGATTCAATAGGCTATTTAAAGTAAAAAAAAACTTTTTTATTTATTTTTTGAATGTTAATAATTTTTTATTTATATAATACTTCACACACAATATTTTCAACCCAAAAGCTCTACTGTTAGTATCAATTTGGTTTTTATTATTTTTGCTTATTCAAAAATTGATATTAAATATTAAAATAATATACCAATAAAACTATTCATGCTCTCTTTGTAAAAAAAATATTGAAAATTATTTACACTGATTTCTTTTTAATTTCTATTAGTTTAGTATAATTGTAATGTAAAGTAATCTGTGTTAATAAGGGAGGAAATAAACAACATTCGAGCTTAAGGTGAAGAAAGCTAAGTGAAGCTTAGGGTAATATAATTTACGAGTAAACCGTCCTGGTAAGACTTTCAATAAATACTAAAACCTAAAGCTGACAGTAGTAAAACCATCTGACTGATTTTTATTTATAAGCAGTTAGCCAGGCTGTATATTACACTATTTAAAGATCATACTGTATATTGTACGTATGAAACCATGACGTCATATACCGACTATTAAAAATTCATTGAAATAACTTAAACAAAAAGTTTATTTGGAACATGGTTTAGTTGTTATGGAGTAGTTAATATTTTAATGCAAAATAATTTGAGAATTTTAACTATGAGAAGGACAAAACCACAGCGCTCTAAAATTTACAGCTTCGCATTTGATTACCTTTAAACTGTTGTGCAGTTTGTTTCAGTTTGTTTTAGTTATAAACGCAATTTAAATTTATATTGTTACATAATTAACCTATGACAGGGAATTTGCTTGACAGAATGTTTATTTTATTTTAACTGTTTTTTTTTTAAGTCAATTACCAAACTTTTTGCTGAATTATTTAATGATAGGTGTAAAAAGATTTTGAAAAATGTCATTATACTACTATAATATGACCGAGGCTTTAAAGATACATCTTTCAATAAGTTATATTTTTACTTATTTAGTTATATTACTTGAATGGTTCACAAGAAAGAAGATATCCGTGTTGAGATATACTCATGTATATATTTTTAACAATACCATATTGAATTTGAAATTATTAAAAATACTTATTTCTTTGTTTATTTTGTTGTTAGTTCGTAATCTTCTATAAACACTAAAATCTGGGTAGATATTGATAAATAATGACTACACTGACATATGACGTATTATTTAAAAAAAACATTTTTTTTTTCAAAGATTATGTCCAAATCATTTTTATATTTATTTTATGATTAATTTAATCTATAAATAAATATAAAGGTAATGAAAAAGAAAGAAAAAGCAATTTTTATTGTCAATGTTACAAAATTACATCAAGAACTTATAAAATAATAAACACATGATAATTTAAGACATTAATTGTCATGTGTTTATTGAATTGTGTTTGTTGACAAGATAAAGTAAATCAAGTGTACAGTATATTTGTCCTTTGCATGGATTGAACCTTTCTTATAATATAATTTGAATCAATTGGCATTGGTTGCTTTCGGAAACAGAAACGGCAAAGTCAATAACTATACGGAAAATTTAATATTTACTCTAAGAATTGGAACAATCCGATTACCAACTTACTTGACTTACTCAATATACGCTTTCTTATTTATTTTACTGAAAACTTCTACTTTCACATGAAACTATTTATTTAGAAAAATGTTTTTAATATTAGTGATTAATGTAAAAAAAAAAAACATAAAATACGCGTTTCAGAATTAAGAATATTTTACCGCAAAAGTAATTAAAGTACACAAAATTTGAAAATAAATTATCTTTAACGGAATGATATTTGATATATATATATATATAGGTTCTTCAAACCATTTAACAAACAATAAAGTAAGTTTGTTAATTGGCTATCAATCAATGCAGAAGTGACATTCAAACCATTTATCAAGCACAAGAAAATACCAGTGATATTTTTATGCGAAAGTTATTTCAAAGAATTAAGAAGGGGTAGCGTGTGAATTAACGATTTCATTCTTTAAATATAGAGTTCTAAAAAAAAATCAGCCAGCCAGGTTTACTTTCAGCTTGAAAGTTTTTGTGTTGAGATTTTTACCAGGAAGATCTACTCGTACACTTCACTCAACTTAATTCATCCAAAGCTGAAACCGTAATGTATTACTTATTTTAGTGAGTCCGTAAAACATTATTGAAATAGCTACCTTTCATAGTAGGTATGACGTAAAATATTTTACCTTAAATCTATAAGCATACAACTTTTTACATTTTATATGAATATAAAGAAAAATTTGGCTAAAATTCTTGAGCCAAATGTATTCTTCTGATCGTATTCGCATATATCAACTTTTGACAGCTTTTCGCCAAAATTATAGCTGTGTAATATATGTCAATTATAGCAGTATAATATATGTCAATTATAGCAGTATAATATAAGTCAATTATAGCAGTATAATATATGTCAATTATAGCAGTATAATATATGTCAATTATAGCAGTATAATATAAGTCAATTATAGCAGTATAATATATGTCAATTATAGCAGTATAATATATGTCAATTATAGCAGTATAATATATGTCAATTATAGCAGTATAATATATGTCAATTAGAGCAGTATAATATATGTCTTAAGAGAAATAGGAAGATGTTTTGATCTAATTATCTCAATATTGTTATATGAAGTGACCCCAATTAGCAGCAAAATGTATTAAATAACACATGATGTATTTACCTAAATGTATCAAGTACAATTTACATATTTATTTTTAAAACTATAGTATTTAAATAATAAATCTAAGGACTCACGTAGCTAGGTTCTAACTAGTGGACGATCAACCTGATGGTAAGTTATTTTTTTATATAGTTATTAAGTTATTATATTACAAATGTATGTCGTTGTAAATGAATACGAATGAAGATGCATAGGATGAGAGACATGAGAGATTTGACATACACCTATCACCTAGAAATGCCACAGTAATATGTCGGTAGAGTTAGATCTTTAGTGACGGGGTGATTTTACCTGTTCGGTCGCATACACAACGGTCCATAATAGCTGAGAGATTATTGTTGAAAATCTCTATAATATTTTTTAAAATAATTAGGGTTTTTCAATGTCAAAAATATGTAGAATACTTAGGTAGAAAAGTCTTATTTTGAAGTGTGAAATATACGAAAAACAGGAACGGGTAATTGGATTTTCCGTTCCGAGTCTTGAAATATTGTTGTTTTTATAACAGGAGAGTAAGATTTATTTGTGTAATTTGTTTAGTCCTTACTAGTTTTTAAATTATGATGAAATTTTATATCGTGCGTAAGTAAAAAAATAACTATAAAAATAGGTAGTTATTTAATGGCCGCCGAAGGTTTGGCGGCAGATATTAATGGAATTAATTTACCTCTGGGCCTTTTAAAGTGTCCTAATATATCATAATCCAACAACTTCTTATCTGCCATCTATCAACCCTAATGCCAAGGATAAGAACTTATGTATACCTAATAAAATAAGAATGACGTAAATTTTCGTCACGACATATTAGAACTATGAGATCACAATTTATTAAAGGATTTTCGACCCTTCCCTTATGGTCTTTAGAACCATAAAAAATATTTTTTTTATGTCTTAGTTTATTTTATATAATATTAGCATAAAGTATTGTTTGAAATCTATAGTTATGTATAGCCATGTAAAGCTTAATTAAATTTTAATAAATATATAATGTAAAATTAACCCGCGACCTCTCGAAACCGTCCTGTCGCATTAACATACTCGGTGAATTAAACATTCTATAGATATTTGTCTTTATCGGGACGGACATCTTTAGATATAACCCCCGTGTCATACGATAGCTCAGTTGTTAAAACGACGGAACGGTTTCCCAGAGGTCGCGGGTTCCAATCCCTGCCCATATTAGTTTATTTTTAATTCTGTACTTATTAAAATTAAAAAATATTATACTCATAAGAGCTGTAGTAACTACCGTATGCTGTGCCTATTTAGGATCCAAGCTTTATTACTCTAAAAGTGATCGCTGAGTTCTTCTACCCCGGAGACGTACTATTGGCTGTTACAGGCCAATACGGGAAACGGCAGAGACAATACAAAAAAAGAGTGGTTCTAAAATGAGCAATGTAGGCGGTAAGTTTAAGCCGCAGCTAGAATTGGAACTAACCCCATCCCTCTGCCAATTTTGCTACCTGCCTTGAGAGTCCAGCATTCTAAATATATAATTCTAAATAAAGAATGCTGAATTTATCAAGGTATATATAAAATATACAAGTTATATATACAATAGTCTTTATCAGATCGGGACCGACACTTATTAGATTTACTTCAAAAATTGTAAGCGATGTGTCTATATTTGCAGTAAGTCTGGAATAATAAGGTAAGCACGTGTTATAATCCCATATAGAGTGGAATCGCTGATAAGAGGTTTATTAAATTCCAATACAACGCATTCTTACAAATAAATAAATATTTATTATTATTGAGAAAAAAATAAAAATTCTGATCTTTCGATCAGAATTATTATTTTTACCTTTTGGTCAAGATAGATATCCTTTATAAAAGCTCAAATAAAAAAACGGTATTTAATACATATAAACATTGCATGGAATTATTTTATAAACTAAATAATAAATTGTAAACCTATTAAATTGATACGAATAGCAAATACAATACGAGTCTCAGTATAAGTTAATAAGAGCTTGGCTATATTTATGTTTTCAAGTATTCCATCCATTTAACTTTTTGAATATTCCAAAACGTTCCAATTTCCATTAATTTACCGCAGAGCACTCAAGCCTTTACGTTACGAACTGACCTCACAATTTCGTGTGATAACTGTTCTTGGCGGAGACCCAATTTTTTCTTATAATTGATTTTTCTTAAATTTTGCGATTCTTGTAAAAAAAACACCTTTTAAATGCTGTTCAGCAGTTTTAGCAGCGCAATCATAAGAAATCAAACAGTTTTAATAAATATATAAGAAATACCATTTAAAAATAATAGTTGTGAGTTTGAATATAATGTAAATATGTATGTAAATATGTATATATTGTAAATAATGAAATAGTATTTCTTTAACGATAGTTATAAAGATAATTCAGGCTTAGTGTACTCTCCTCATTTCAATAAACATCTTTCTGACTTCGAATCAACTTACGTATATTTCATGTACATTCATTGATTTCTTTCATTTGATATTTGAATGACAACAGATTTCAATAACCGAGTTTTTAATTTATATAGAGTAAATGAAAAAATGATATTGTTCATATGAATTATGGTTCGATTTTCAAATACACAACAAAGCAATGAGACTATAATTTATAGGTTTTTTTATTACTATATTCTACGCATCTCTCTCACACACTCACTGACTCACTCACTCTCTCACATACTCATTTCTATTGAATGTATGTCTCGTGGTTGGGAACGATGCTTCGGCGCTAAGCAATATTGAACGCCATAGAAGTTCTTGTGGAAAAGGCAATTAGGACGACACTGGGGAACTGAACGGACTCTTAAGCTGTGGTCCACAGAGACTCTGAAAACGTCATATAAATAGGCTAGAGATACGGAAAGTTTGTAATCTCAATCGAAAGTAAAATATAGCTCGTCTCCAAATAAATTTTAACTTAAGTGAAAGATAAATTATTTGGACTTTAAATGACAATGAATTAAGACAAAGTATAACGATATCTTTTTTCGAAAAACGTTAGGAAAAAAATGTTATGCAGGCCATTTTTTTCCATAGAAGAGATGAACTAATCAATTATTTAGAGCATCCCGGATTTGAGCTGGTGGCGATGAAAACGCCTGTGGATTAATCATCTGTGGAGTTCTGTCTTCAGATCCCGGTGACTCGGCGCGTCGTGCTGACCGTTAGGTTGATATGCCCAGTCAACTTTACATATTATTGACTTCTAGGAATTATGTCAGATTCATTATGGCCTTATAAATTATTAGACGAATTAAGAACTTTTTTGAATTATTCAGAACCACTTAATAACAAGTGGTTTGAAATTTAATATATAATTGCAAGCAATATATTAGCGATTTACAAT
The DNA here is from genome assembly GCA_963555665.1 of Dircenna loreta. Classification (NCBI taxonomy): domain Eukaryota; kingdom Metazoa; phylum Arthropoda; class Insecta; order Lepidoptera; family Nymphalidae; genus Dircenna; species Dircenna loreta. The sequence continues at coordinate 9,545,655 of OY743099.1, read as the reverse complement.
TATTTTACTAAAATTGTTAATTAATAATTACTATCAAATCTAATGCTAAAAAAAAAAAAATAGTTTAAAAAACTAAAATAACACGCTTTTATTGCTAATCGAACTAAAAACTAGAAAATAATTTTTAATGACAAAGAATCTAATATTACAGTAGTAGAAGATCGAACAATTAATCATAGTGAATCGCCTCAATATAAAATTATAATAAATTTAAGTTATTAACAGAATAATTCAATTCAGAGTAAAAAGCGTGGGGTGCTTAATATTTCAAATATTACAATCATTTTATTGGCAACTATCTATGAGAGGATAGTTATGAATCACAGTAAAATGCACCCCACGCTTTTTACTCTGAATTGAATTATTCTGTTAATAACTTAAATTTATTATAATTTTATATTGAGGCGATTCACTATGATTAATTGTTCGATCTTCTACTACTGTAATATTAGATTCTGTGTCATTAAAAATTATTTTCTAGTTTTTAGTTCGATTAGCAATAAAAGCGTGTTATTTTAGTTTTTTAAACTATTATTTTTCTTGTATTATTATCCCATTAGCGGCACTACATCTTCCCTGACTATAGGAGACTCGCTCTGGAAGCGTATTAATTTATCTGACGCCATTTTGTTTTATTTTATTTAAAGAATTTCGTGTTTTTATTTCGTAACTTTTTTGTAGTATAACTTACAGATTTTCTTTCTTCGGATATTATCCAGAACTATTCAAGGCGCATCTTTTGACACCCCTTGCGTCCCTATCGGATCATCCCTTGAGGAAAATCTAAGGGTTTTTCTTTAAATTCTTGAGTTTTTCTTAGGAAAACTTTTTCAGTTTTCATTTTTCAAAATTTCTTTTATTACTATCTTTTAGATTATATCAATACAAACTTTTTGACACCTATATTATCCCCTATCGGTTCATCCCTTAGGGTGATATTATAGTTTAAACAGCAAAATTTCAATTTTCCTTCCGGAAAATTTCCATTTTCAAATTTTTCAAATTTAATTCTATGTCGATATTAACGAGACGCACATTTTGACACCTCGAACGTCTCGTTAGCTTCATCCCTCGCCGAGTTATTCGCGAAAAACGGGAATTTATAAGAGTAAATACAGCTAAAATAATCCTGGTGATCCTAATAAGGATAATAGGAAACTTTTATCAAATTATTGCATTGTCATCGGTCCTTGATAGGTGTGCAAAGTTTGAATTCAATCGACTCGCTGGAACCAGGAGAAAATTGAGCTTAAAGATTCCGTTACATACATACATACATACATACATACAACCCAAGCTAATAAAAGCGTGTTAATAATATAAAATTATAGAATGTTAACTATTTTTTTAATATATTATGACTTTTAACGTTATTATATATAAAAAAATAGGCTGTTTTAAGCAAAAAAATTCCATTCGACGTTCAGGAATTGTGTAAAGCCATCTCTGTTTGTGCTTTTTGATCTGTGCTGTGACATATTAGGGAAAAAGTTTGGGATTCAGCCAAGAACCTTTAAAAAAGGAAATATTATAGGAAATAAATCCTTGACCGTTAGAATTGTCAGATAGTTCAAGTTTGTATTAAATCTTCATATTAATATATCTGGTAAAGTTGGTTTTTACAGCTTTCAAAATATTTTTCTGAATATTAAAAGGAGCTTAATTCAAATTTAATAATTGATACATGAGTCAAAAAATATAAGATAGATTATTTATTTCTCCATATGATACATAAAAATAGTTTTAAAAACCATATTTTATTCAAAAACTGCTCCTGAATTGTATTTCTGATAGAAATACATGCAGGACAAGACCTTTGTACTGCCACGCTGTATTGTCAAATTAAATTATTATTTAGATTTTTATTTGTTTTGTTCTAGGGATTTATAAAAGCTAAAACATATTCAACATATATTATAGTTATTACTCCAGAAAATTATCATATACTAGCCCTTTTTAAAGGTATCAAAAACAATGAACTCGATTTTATCTTTTTTTTTTTTTTTCACAGATAACTCATTTTTTGTTTGAGATAAGCAAAGGTTTTTTTATTATATCGACCGGTATGTAATATTGACTCTAATAACAATGTGCATAGTTTTTATATTTAAACTTTCGTGAACCAAGACTATGATGTTTATATTTACCCGGCTGTATTCACGTAGAAATGAAATCGGAATGTGCCCGACTAGTTTAGTTTAGAGTTCGCGCCGCGAGTCCGCCACGCTTAGAACTCATGATTAAGAACCCCGAATGGGTTCGAAACTAGTCGGGCATATTTCGATATTCCACGTGAATACAGCCGGGTAAATATAAATATAATGTGCATACTTATTTGTTTGTATGTATATTTGTTAGTTTTCATCAGATATGGAAAAGTTATTTTTTAAATTAGGCATATTTTATCGGCAGCAGAATCAAATGCGTTGTTTATAAGATATGTTATGATATATTTGGAGCACACATTGATTTGCTTTATTATAGTGATTGTCAATATTAACTCAAATATGGTATATTTTCTACATTAGCTTCAATTAAAACGTTACTGTCATATTTTTTCCTGGTAGATACTAAAGCTGAGTGACAGGTGTTCCAATAAGGCTTTACGAGGTCGCGGAAACGAAGTAATATACTTTTGAGCTTCAGTTTAATAAATTTAAGTGAAGATTAGGATAATATTACTTACAAATATCCGATCCTGGATATAATTTACTTAAGTAAATTGTTGTGGAACATAAATTTAACATAAATATATACAACAAAACATAAGTAATATTGGATTCATTAAGCAAATTTAAAGTGCCTTATTTTTGTAACATTTGTTGTGTTGGTATTACTGGCAACAGTCGGTTTTTATTCATTCACCATTATCATGGCTTCAGAAATTTGCTCTTATAGAATTATACGAAGTAAAAGTTTATTTTCAGTTAAAGATTCTATCGATGGAAGAAGTTTATATTATGTAAATGTAACCGTCCTGGAAATCAAATGATTACTCCTTAGCTATTGACTTCGTTTATTGCTTCGCGTTCATAGTTTTCCCTTCCAATGGGAATATCAGTTTTCTTTCTTTTTATTTTTAAGATACGTAAGCTTAGACAGCCCTTCTACATGGACCAGTATTATAAATTTATCGTGATATTATATAAAGACAGAAATGTATTTAAATTCAAAGTAATGTCACCTTTTTTCTCTTCTTTTCTTTAACTCTTCACGAAAGTAAGTAATAAATTGATTAGTTATCTATGAAGGTTGTGTGTCTGGAATAAATAAAATATTTATTAATCGTGGTACAGTGGACACCAACGATACGTAAATTAGTTTTGATTTTCCAAAATTAATGTCTATACAGCTTAGAATTACGATGACTACTAATACTTCTATTCACGATGCTTCAAAGGTGCGAAATATTTTGAATTCGAATCGCAGATATAAAACACGTATTACATTTCATTTAATAAAGAGTTTTTATCACACAGATTCAGTTTTAAAATCATAGCATCAAAATCGTTTGACAGCTCTATACACAGATTAAGGTTTTAATGCAGCTGTATTTGAGAATTTTACCTAAGAGAATTCTTAGTCTTTAAAGCTACAGCGCTTTAAAATTTATTTAATCTTATCATTAGAACTAGTTTATTTAATCTTACCTTCAAACTAGTGTGCACTCAGTTGGTTAGTTTGAAACACTATTTAAAGTTTGAAAATATCTATAGATATGTTTAGCCACGTTAAGCATATTAAAAATTTTAAATAAATAAAGTATTAAAAATAAACCGGTAAAACCCTGTCTTTCGAACCCGCGACCTCTGAGAAGTCATCTCGTACTCTAACAATTAAGCTACCGTATCGCTGAAGAGTCGATGAGCTTAGCATTCTATCTTATTCTATCCTTATCGGGATAGTGGTGACAGACTTTTTCGAGAATCTTACCTAATACTAACTTTGCACTACATAACTGAATAATAATCTCTGGCAGCGATTCCAATCCATTCAATTATGATTACAAAGCAATGTACGAACTTATTCTAAAAACAAACAAATATATTGTGGATGTTTAAAAAAGTATACTAGGTTTTTTTATCACGAAGCTATTTTTAATATTATTACTATATTACACTGTAATAACTACTTATCTTATAACCCATTCTTATATTATTACAACTACTTAACCTTAACGTTTTATTCAATATTATAATCATAATTCTATTCTTATTATATATTTTGTATTTATAATAAGAATAGAATTTCCGTCACATAGCTGACTGACAAAGCGACCCTCTTCTATTATTTTTCTTTTGTTAAAATTTATTTTGTACGGGACTATAGCCGTTGTTGACGTTTGTTACGTTACGGGACGGCGGTCACTGAAAATAAGCGTAAGAGTCAAGCACTCTTGCAAATTCTGACCGGTTCTAAGTTTTTGATAACGTAGATTCTATTAATTGTTTCATTATTTTGTATGTAATTTTTTTTCTGTCATTATTTTGTTTCTTTGATTGTGTATTAACCTAGTATGTTTAATTCTAAGTGTGAATTCCAAATATTTAATTTAAATTTGAAAATCCGAAAGTGAAAATGAATGATGATTATATGAATACATAAGTCAAAGGTAGATATTATGTATTCATTTAAAATTTAATATTTATTTCTATTTCTTTAAATATCAGTAGAGTAGTGGTTCATTTGTGCTTTATATCCTCTCTATAGCTGGAAAAAAGAATTATGTAATTTCAATAAAAGTGATAAAAGATATATCCCATTTGAATTTATAATATAAAAATATGAGTTCAAATTATTTTAATTAACTAAAGACACACAAAGATATTGTTAAATTTTAAGGCTTTATATGATGACTTTTATTTTAAAATATTTAAAGTAAGATAGATTTTTTTTGTTAATAGCATACAACTAGTAGAGGTGTAGTTAGTTATTCTAGACGTCTTTTAGTATACTGACTCGATTGGCAATACAATAAATTAGTTAATCAATAGAGTATACACGGAGTTTCTTGAAGGTTAGTCTGATTAGACTTACCCGTTGGAATCGTATAACTAGAATCAGACTTGGGGCTTATAATTATATTTACATATTTTAGTTTAGACGATCTCTATCTATTTGCTGAAACAATGGAAAATACTCGTAATATACAAAAAATGATACATGAACTAGATGATGTATTTAATAAGTAAGAAGAAGATAGTTTTAAAGCTGAACCCAGAGAAACAAAGGATATGACAAACTGGAAGAAAACAGCATTCATCTAGGAAATAACCAAATCGATTACATCGACAAATACTACATCTATCTCGTACAGCTAAGGATTGATCACAAAAGGATCCAATACTCAAAGAAGTTGAGAGAAGAGTAACACATGGCTGCAAGTGAGTGTATGAGAGGGGCCACGAAAGAAAAACACTTTACAACACCTGCGTACTACCTGTTTTAATGTATGGTAGACAAACATAGGATATAACACAAGATACAACGAGAAAACTAGAAACCAGCCAATATGCGAAGAGGTCGGACCGAATAAAAAAAACATGTCATCAGATAAAATACGAAGGTTATAGACGTCAAAAGTCAGAAGACACAAATGGCAATTGGAAAACACATGATAAGATGTCAAGAGTATGGAGCAAAATTGTGACATGATAGTAAAATAGAAAAGGGAAAAGAAAAAGAAACAGACCAACTAAAAGGTGGGATGATGACATTAGACAAGTCGCAGGAGTAGAGTGGCCCAAGATATACAGGAATGAAAAAGGTTGGAGGAGGCCTTTGCTGATTGGCAATCAGTCAGTTTTTAGTTTTTAAAATATTGTAAATAAATATTAAGTCGGTCTGAATAAAAGGGTTTATTATTTTTTTTTAAATGTCAGCACTTATTACTAATCACAGTGCCCTTTTAATATTATTTTTTTAATATTATCAATGCAAGGAATAAATATAATGCAAGGAATAAATATAATATATGATAATTCGTGACGTCGTTTATTAAAATCACATAAAATTTAAATTTGCAAATGAATAAAAAATAAACATAACTTATCTAAAATTGAAACTAAACTGAAATTAGAGTTAGCTGGACTAAGTTTAGAGAGGATTAAAACTGAACTGTACCTAGACTACAATCAAACTAAAATTTGTTTAAAACTCGACTACAACCAAACTGTGGACCTCTCTCAAATGATATTTAATTTAACAAAGTTTTGGAAATATCATATGTTTTATTAAGTAAGCATTGTATGTTTTGAAATCATATCCAAAACAAACATGGATATAAATTCAAAATAAACAATACTTTTGTAAAGTTGTATATATGTACATAATAAATATATTTAAATATATGTTATGTTTGGTTTAGCAACAAACATATTATAATGGATAGTTGAGAGTAAAAGCGGCGTCATGTTGACGTCAACATTACGTCAACAGTCTTAGCTTATTTTACCAGCTGAGGTCAATGACTCCTTCCGCGTATAGCAGCAACAATTTTATGATTTTAAGAATCACAAACGCCTGTAAATTATTATTGGTACTAAAACTTGTTCAGGATCGAGTTCATTATACATTTTCTAATAAAAAAACTTACCTATACTGCCTACTATACTGTTAAAGACAAACAAATTGATGAAGAATATTCTTATCTTACTTATTTTATTATAATTTGTAATCAAATGCTGTAATTGATCAAAATAAAGATAAAATTCTTTATCTTCATTGAAATATATATTTATATATTATACTTATACAATGAAAAGTAAAGTTTTAGTTCGGTTTTGAATTAACATATCATAAAAATACAACGATGCCAAATGAAATAAAAAATACATAGAGTTACCGCCAAAATTAATAAATAATAAAAAAAGCTCTGAAAAATCTAAGAATTGACTTATACAACCATTCGCCTTGATGACAAAAGACGGCGCTGAACAATTCCGTATTGTACTTTTACATCTAACGCTGATTACGATTATTGTTCATTAATATTGTAATATTTAGTTTTTATAGCTAATAAGCTGACAAATAAATATAATATATTCACAAAATAATAAGCTTCATTACCTTTCTCAATAATGAAATACTGAATTTAGGAACGGATTTTATTAAATAATTACAAACTCTTACAGATTTGCAAGTCATTTAAATATATCAAAATTTGTGATTAGATGTTATTTATTTTAACGATAACTACCAAATAGGCACACAATGACTGAGCTTAATAATTATTCTAGCAAGTGAAACGTATTAATTAATTGGATTAATTTGATAGTTCAATGTTGAAATATATATATATTGTATTATTAGTAAATCTACAAAGAGAAAACTATGTTTTATTAAATTTTAGGCATGTAATTATTCTATTGTTTGGGAAACTTTACATAAATAATTAATTGGTGTTAGCATTGAATGTATTGTCCCTTTTAGCTAGTTAACGCAAATTTGTTTTGAAACAATATTTATATTATTTTCTAGAAAAATAATATAACATAATGTATGTAATAATAAATGTACTTAAAATATTTTTTGTATATTTAAGACCTAAATTATAAGCATATATATATTCTAAAAATATATGTTGAGTTATTATTTAGTATTGCTTTAGAGATTATTGTGCTATAATTCTGTATGTATAATTTCATTTAATTCAACATCAAAACAAAATTCTGAACTTGTTTAGAGGAGGTTTGAAAGTTTTAATATAATAGCATCACATAGAACATTAGATATGAGAGCTTGGTTATTATTTATATTTGAGATATTAAAATCTAGTTAATTGCTAATAATATGACTTTTATTATGGAAATAAATGTATTTTTATTTTCTTTACAAAATATTTTAATTTAGGCTTTTATAAAAACAAAAATAGCCTACAAATGCCTACGTGTCTAAATTTATGAGTTTTGCTTTTGACCTCTGGACATATGAACGTTTCGTACACACATCAACGTTTGAATGGTAATATTGTCTGTTGAATTTGTAAGGGTAAATTTATTTTTTCATGCTTTCATTTTTTCTGTATAAAAATAACTTGTCAATAGCTCTATACCCGGTAGACTTCTCAAAATGAAAATGAATTTCTCGATCCAGTAAATTTTTATGGATTTAAATTTAAATTTGTTACATAAAATAGAAAATAACTTATTCATACAAACAATAAATAAAATATAAAAATTATTTGATGTTAATTATTTCAAAAACGATATCTGAATCATAATTAGAATTTTTTTTCCTTAATACTTTGGGACTGGTTACAAATAATATATCTCAAGGACATACAGACAGATAAATACATAAAGTTATTGTTTTGACATCGATTATTCATCATATTTTTAATATAAAGATCCCAAAATAAGAAAAAACAGTACTACAAATATTTTTATATCCACAGTCGAGTCATTGTTGTTTGTTTTAAAATATATAATATATATTTGCTTCTAAATCTATTCACTAATAAATAAAAAATATATATTTAAAACAATAAAAACAAACAAAACTAGATACCTATATAAATATGTAAACTTAAAGCAAAACTTAAAAAATCAAACCATTTTTAGGGACGAATTCTTGACCGAATCCTAAACAATATTTTTTCTATAAGAACTTGTTCCAACTAACTGATGTGTCCTAGAACAGTCTTAAAAGCGCAAATAGATAATGAATGTAACTAATTAGTCATCTACTTTTGCATTCTCACAAATATGTTGAAAGTATTTGTTTGAGAAACAGCGATATATTTTTTTTGTTGGTGATTTATTCGCTTGTTTCGAACAACTAGGTGCAAAATTTCAGTCGACCTAATGATAAGAGCGGTAACGTGATGATATCTGCAAAAATAGATTTTTATTCATTATTATTTTTAATTTTTTTTTTGGAGACACGCGAAGAAAGGAGATGAAGACAGTGGAAGGTAATGGCTCATCGGTCACTTTCAGTCACATAATGATATCCAGTTACTCCATCCAAAAAAAATCTTCTGAAAGGAGAGGAGAGAAAGGACTATACGAGGATACTATGTTCGAGGTACTCCGTGTACGAGCTATTTACAAATAGATATATATATATTTTGTAACACAAGTGTTGTTTTATTCATTTATTTATAGCATAAAGAAAGATTTGACTTCATGTATATTTTGTAACACAAGTATGATTATTTTTTTTTTAACATAAAGAAAGATTTATCTTGAATGAATAATCTATCAGCTTACAGTTGTAACTAACTAAACGGTTCGTCTATAACATTCTCTGTGTCCGGTTAGAAATGTCTAGATATGTTGGCCGTTTATTTTGATTAGTAGACGCCTGTCAACGTCATTCGTGTGTACTATACGTAAACAGAAATTAATATTCTCTGTCTACAGTTTTTTGTGATTTATGGAAGTAAAAATATGATGTTTTATATTTTTGCTGTCTTTGTTAAATAAAACAATATAGACTCGGAACCGCTATAATTACAAATTCAAAGGAAATATTATACTAAGAAAAAGCCTTATAATACGTTTTTTCTTTATTGTTAACTATAACATTATTGTAAAGATTTATTATTAGTATTAAGATCATAGTACTTTATACTTGAAGTCTTGAATCGAAAATTAAAATTAAAATAACAAACACATCAACTTTACTAATGTAACTTTATCACTTTTATCATAACTGACAAAAGTTTGACAGTTGGCAAGATTGACAAAATGCGCAATAGATAAAATACCTAAAGCAGATGAATGAAAAATGAATTTTTATTTTTTTTATAAGTATTAATTTTACCCATTCCAATTTAATATTCATTGCGAAGAAAGGACGACGTCTGTTGGGTCAACTAGTAATAAATAAAGGGCTCTGAAAAATGTCTAACCTGGGCGTTAAGACATTGCGTTACAAATGAATCCGCTTTGATGACAAAAGACGGCGCTGAACAACTCCGTATTAGTCTTACATTTAACACTTACTATTATATTAATACGTGAAGCAAAAACTTTGTGCCCTTTTTTAAAAATACATGAACTCGGAAAAGAAGTTCAGAAAGGCAATATTTTTTAAATAATAATGCATAAGAATTACATTAAATTTATGACAAAAAAATTACACATACTACAATACGAAACATTACACACACTACTTCATTGCTTACGTTTATACTGTCAATGTCAAGTACATATAAGTCTACTGTCAAATCGTCGCAAAAATCTAATGTTGCCTGATGTCATACAATAAAAATAAAAATAGATACAAAAAAGCTTTAAATTACCACTAGTTAAGATAATTGCTCATTAACGTTGCAAACAATTGCTGAAAACCTTTTCCGTCAATGTATTTAGTATTACGTAACATTTTAAAGCTAATAGACGACATAAATTAAATATATACAAAAAATAATCAGTTTTTGACAACAAACTATACAATTTTTGTGGATATTTGTATAAGTAAAAACTTTTACAGCTAAGTTTAGCAAAAGTCATTTACAAATATCAAGTTTTGTGGCCAGATAGGTAATTATGTATTGATTGAAGACGTTCGTTAAATTAACCATGATATATTCTAACACCAATTACTAAATTGGCAAACCGCGACGCAGCTTAGGCAATAATTAATATAAACGTAATAAATTATTGGATTCATTTCACATTTTGAAATTGAATATACGAGTCTATAAAAAAAATATATATATATATATATATATATTTATATATATTTACCCGGCTGTATTCACGTGGAATTATATCGGAATGTGCCCGACTGTTTTAGAACCCAATCCGGGTTATTATTCATGAGTTCGAAGCGTGGCGGACTCGCGGCGTGAAGTGGAGTGATGTGGTGGGGCGCGTCGTGAATATAAATATATTAGTCTTTGTACATTAGTGTTACATAAATCTATTGACGAATAAATGATCTATTGACAAAACTATCTATGTTTTAATAAATATTAGGCATGTAATAATTCTATTGTTTGCGTAAATTTGAATAAATAATTTGTATTAGCATTGTATTGTATTACTATTGGCGCTTTTACCTAGATAACGCAAATTTGTTTTGTAATAATATGACTATTTTTTTTTTATTTAAATGATGTTTTTATTTAGGTGTGTGTATTTAAAATTGCTTATACAATAATAATACTTTTTTAAAACGCTTGTTCTTCTATATTAATTTGGAAAGGTTATTCTATATTAATTTGGAAAGAAGGTCTATTTATTTTTTAAAGAAGCTAATAGTTTAATAGCAACATATAAAATTCTGAATCCGAATTATATTTTAATGATTATACTTCCGTAATATTGTATTGCTTTTAGTATTGAGTGTATTTTTGTCTAAAAGCTTCGAACAATAAAACAGAATCGAGAATGGTAATAAGATAGCTATTTTATGACCGGTCTTAGATATTCAGTTACATTAAACAGTTTGGACATTTCTTAGTATAAAATAATTTGTTGTCTTCATCTGTAAATAGTTTTTAAATAGGCATAATGAAATTTGAAAAAATAACGCAGCAAAAGTTATTAGAATATTGCTTTTATTTTAATGTTGCGATCCACACCACATAGAGTTATAAATAAATGTTAATATTCACAGTGAAGTTATTGAAGATTAGTTAGAATGTATACCTACTGTAAAATTGCTCGTAAATCTGACCTTTTAAACTTCTACAACTAACAAATTAGGATAAAATGTCTATATTATAATCATAAAATATAAATAATACAATCGCGGTAATAATAGATCAGAAATTTAACTATAAACTTATAAAAAACTAAAAATTTTAAAGTGTAACAATTTTATACAAGTGGATATTTAAAAAAATACTACTAATACATATTATAACTAATATTGATTTTATCAAAATTAGTATTTTGATACTCAAATTTATAACCTTAATTTTTTTTAACAAGGTTATAACAAATTAAGCAGATTAAAGTATTACATTTAAAAAATATATATATATCAATCTTACATTCATATCAGGGATTTGGTCTTTGAATGTATAAAAGACACAGGAGAAGCCAATGTAATGCTAAGACGTAAAATTATGAATATACCTCAGTATGCCACGAACTCTGGATCTTATAACGCAATTAACATATAAAACTTAGAAAAAGTAGCCAGTTACATATCAATTCTTTTAAGAAAAGAGTTCAAATTTCAAAAGTGAAAGTTTGTAGAAAAGTCAACGTTGGCACATCTAATATAGTGCAAAGATGAAGAAAAGTCTTTCATATAATACGCGTTTATTACAAACGAAGTGTCGTTCCGTGAAATTAAAATGTTTTTTATTACTTATAATTGTAATATCTATTTACTTTATTATACCATATAAGTTTGAAGATGTAAGTTCAATGTCAGAAACACGTGTAGAAAATAAGCTTGAATTGAAAAATGTGATACTGCATTTAGATTTAAAAGGTTCTCCACCCAAGATTAGTTATTTGATGACACTCCTGCCCAAACTACTGAGCCTGGGAGTGACGGGTCTTTTAATGGAATATGAAGACATGTTCCCATATCAAGGCCAGTTGGCTAACTTGAGTGCTATAAACCATTATTCTATCAAAGAGGTACCAAACCCTTACCAAATAACTTAATTATTAAATTTTCTTTATATTGTTACCTTAACTTTTGACTAATATAATTATCTTTCAAACCAGTTAAAGGAATTCATCACGCTAGCTGTGCAGGTTGGCCTCGACGTTATTCCGCTTGTACAAACATTTGGCCACATGGAACACGCTCTGAAGCTAAAAGAATTTCAGCATTTAAGGGAATTTCCACTTTTCCCTGATTCAATATGTCCGAGTCAAGATGGGAGTAGAAAACTTATCAGAAAAATGCTCAAACAGGTATTGGCATCAATAGTTCTATGTCCTAGTTAAATATTCTAAATAAAATAGTGTTAGGAACATTATTTTATTTAGAAAATATTTAACTGGACACGTAAATGTGTTCTATTATTCTTTCTTTTTTTTAACCTTACCTTAACCTTAGTTCATAAAGAATGAAATGAATGAGTAAAATGTTTACCCTTGCTCTCAGTAAAAACCCCTAGCATAAAACTTGCAAAGATTTCCTGTAAATGAATATTTAACGCGATGCTGCTCCACGCTAAGCTGGGTTTAACGATTTTTCATTAACTCAAGTACGAAGGAATAATTAACAATACTATTACTGTGACCCATATTTTACTGATAGACGCATATCATATGTGAAATGAGATGAAAATTTTGATTTCTGATCAAATCATCAAACAATAAGTGATGATGTGCAAATTTGATACTGTAACCATATTTAATCAAGTAGTATAGTGCGTCTTTGTAATTCTTAGTAATTTGTAATCAATCTACAATTCAAGATTGAAATTAGCATTTAATATTTCCCTACCAAATCAATAGACAGGTGAAAGAAGAAAAAACATTACAATTATCAGCCGTTCGATTACAGCAAAAAAAGATGTAGGTATTTCTGTAAATATAGTCTATTAAGTAAGACAATTAACGGCTAGTATGCCTTAACTCAAAAATAGCTGAAATTGATTCTATATTTATTTAATATAAAAGATCTGTGCGAGAGAGAAATTCCCTGAGACATGTTTTTAAAAAATTGTTATTTTTATGATCGTCTCAATACATATTTAATATTATTTATGCGTCGAAATTTGGATACTTGTATAAAAAAAGATGACACACACGATAAATACCAGAAATTAAAATAAACTGGTAACGCCCCAATTCGGTCTTCAAAATGTTAAAAAATTCTATATGGGTTTCAAGTGTACACATATATAATAAAGTTCCACAAGATATCTTAGACCTTCCTTATGTTAGTTTTAAATATAAAAGTATTTTGTTAAGTAAAGTTTATAATAGCGTACAAGAGTCTTTAGTTGAACGCATTTCAATGAACTATAAACTTAGGTTGTGGAGCCTTGATTGTTGAATCACTTACAGGTTTGATAATGTATGTATTGTTATATTCATTTAAAAAGCATCTATTGAGTTTCTGGCTAACTCTTCTCAGCAGAGCAGCATTCTGAGCTGGTGGTAGCTCACTCACGTACTGACTATACTAAAAGTTTTATAATGCAATTGTTGACGTTTTAAAAGTGCATGTAAATTCCTACCTGAATAAAGGTACTTTTAATTTTAATTCTTATAGATTATATTTATATTTCAGATAATAAAATTTCATCAAAAGATACATCCATTAAAATACTTGCATGTCGGTGCTGATGAAGTCTTCCATATTAATAAATGCGTGAAATGCGTGCAAAGACATAATTCAAACATGTATGTATACTAGTAATCACGTTTTTTTATAATTAAAGTACAATAACAAACAATTTTAATTATAGTTCAAAAATATTTATTCAATATGGTAATAGATTCAATATGAAGAAATAATTAAATAGAAATACATTCTTTATTTTTAGAGAAATTTATGTGAGTCATCTAGATACAGTGTTAGAAATTGTTAAAAAATCTAGCCCGTCTACAACAGTTTTGTTTTGGGATGATATGTTACGGAAAATTCCTATGAACGAGTGGACCAATATAACTTTTAAGAACAAAAATTTGGAACCAGTGTACTGGGAGTATAAACCCATATTTAAGATTTCTCACTCCAGTATGATGAAATACCACAAACAGTTTAAAAATATATGGATTGCTTCAGCGTTTAAAGGGGCGGATGGTAGAACTGCGACCTTTCCAGACTTGAGGAAGAGATTCTGGAATCATTTTAGTTGGCTTAAGTCGATTGTAGATTACAAATTTGGAGGTGAAACTGAGGTTTATGGCTTTAGTGGAATAATTCTCACTGGATGGTCCAGGTACTCACATATGGATCCTCCTTGTGAGCTGCTGCCAGTTGCAATACCAAGCCTATACTTGAATTTATTATTGCTTAAAAATTTTAAGTATATTGATCCGAAAGTTGATGACTACGATACGAACGACGTCTTCACCAAATATCTCCAAGATGACCTCGTGGGAAACTTGCATTGCACTGAGCCGATTAGCTTAGAATATTTTGATTCCACCAATTGTTATTTCGGAGAAACCGAAATTATTAACATTTTGCAGGAATTGCATACAATCATCACAGATATAACAATCGGAATCAGCAGCACTGGAACTGATTTATCGACACTTGAATTCTATTCCAAAACAAGTAACCACAATATGAATACACTGGAAGCAGACATAAAATGGTGCAACATATCTTTAAATAATATAAAGTATATTAAAGAGAAATTACTTAATAATTTGCCATTTTACTATGATACCTTTTTTGTTGATGAATACGTTAATTATAAATTATATAACCCAATGAAGATAATGAAAGAACTGTTGAATCTTTTGCAAAACTTATCTACAATCCGGAGCTGGAAACGAAGACCTTACTTTTAATTTTTCCAGTTATTGTTCGTAAATAGTTGTATTTTTTTTATTTCATAAGTTATAACAAATTAAAATATATGACTAAGTTAAAAACAGATGTTTAATTGTTTAAATATATTTTTTCAACTTTCCATTAAATTAAGCGTAAATAAGGAAAAACAGAAACATATTTTTCCAAGACTTTCGAAAGTATAAAAGGATAAATGTATTTCTTTTTGACATCACAGAAAGCTCTTGTCTTATTAGTGGAATAATGTTTTGATTTTGGTGATTTCAGTAAATTCATAAATATTAGAAATGTAATATTGCGAGAGTGATATGGTTTTATAATTTATGCGATGGCTTACTTTATGTAAGTACGAAGTCGTCGTATAAAATGTGTTGCTTAAACATAAATGTTAAATAGACAATATTTGTTTGTTTGTAATAGAGTAACTTAATTAATGGAGCCATTAATATTTTTTGTAATATTTTGAGTGATGGAGAAAACAAACTTTTTATCATCCTAAACCGAATTTCAGAGACTTAAAACATAGTCTATTTTCGAACATATATTCTTGCTCTAATTGAACGATCAAAATACTAAATAGTATAACGATAAATATGTTATTATGTTTAATTGAAATTCATACTCAGAACCAACAAATAGTTTAATTGTGCTGTCACTGCAAACGGTTGTGTTGTTCGTTGTTATAAATAAAGTTTATTCTACCTCCATAATGGTTTTTAAAAAATGTGCTAACTGCAAGAAAAATATAACAAAGAAACTACCTGGACTAGAGTGTAGTAGATGCAATAAGATAATTCACGCCGATCAAGTTTGTGCTAACCTTACTAACAAGCAGTTGAATAGTCTACGTAACTCTAATAATATAGAGTGGAGCTGTGAGGACTGCTTAAAAAACATGTCCCATAGATCATCCTTTATTATTCCGGAAGAGGATGCTGAGGAAGAATCAGAAAATGGTCATGTCAATCCCCATCCTCCTTTTGATACACGGAAAATAATACAAGATATCTCTCGTGAGCTCAAGAAAACTATCCGAGAGGAAATGGCAAGTCTGGAGGCTTCACTAGATTTTTTAAGTGATCAAATTAACACAATGGAAGAGTCAATAAATAATCAAAATACTAAAATTAAAGACTTAGAACGTAAAAATATAGACCTCTATAATAAAAATAAGAACCTGGAACTTCGCGTAAGTGCAATTGAACAAGAAATGCAAAGTATTGAACAAAGAAACCTCTCAACGTCTCTTGAAATTTCAAATTTACCGTCTAACTCCTTAGGCAATCCGAACCTTATAATAAAAGCTATAGCATCAAGACTAAAAGTTGATGAGACCGATATTCAATCATCAAGACGTCTACCAGGTTATAAAAATAAACCAGGCTCCATCCTGATCGAAATGAAAACGAAGCTTGCACAAAAGCAGTGGATAACGGCCGGCAAAGGAAAAGATATAATTAATTTGGGAAATTTATTACCAGACGCTCCAAAAGAAATGGCTGACTCCCGTGTATTTGTAAGAGAAGCACTTACAAAATATGTGAAGACTCTTTTATATAACGTAAAAAGACAACTTAGAGAATCACATAAATTTATTTGGCACCTGGATGGCAAAGTATGTGTTAGAAAAACCGAAAACAGCAAGATATACTACATTAGAACTTTACAAGATTTAAAACAACTAGACAATCAAAATAAGTTACCGGTAAATTGCTAAGTATGTTATTTTATTATATTTGTAGTTATGTATATTGTAACTTGTAGTCATTAAGTGATGATGGAAAAAATATTAATTAATGAAATAAGTGATTGCGAATCATTTGACGCTTTTCTTCAAAAATTGCCTGTCAATAAGAACCTAAATTTTTCATGTCTACACATAAATATTAGATCGCTTGTCAAAAACTATACTAATCTTTTACAAGTCATACACAGCTGTTCTTTTCCACTTGACGTTATTGTAATTACCGAAGCTGGGATATCAAAGAATATTGTTCAATTATATAATATACCAGGCTATAATATTCAATCAAAGTTGCGACAAAATAAAAAAGGTGGTGGAATTATTATATATACCAAAAAATATCTTAAATTTACACAAAAAAATATGAAGACATTTACTTTTGAAAATCTAACGGGTATATTAAAGTTGGGAAATGGACTAGATGTAATTCTCTGTGCCTTATACAGACCACCAGCAACTAACAAAAACCATTTTGCATCGGAGTTATCACGGTACATTAGTCACTGTGAGCACACATCTAATAATATTTTACTAATCGGCGACACCAACATTGACCTGAAAAGCATAAGTTCATACAAAAACATGTATTTAGAAACACTGAGTGAGCACGGATTACTGTGTGGAATTACGGATTACACTAGAATTGAAAAAAAACTTAATATCACAACAAAATCCTGTATTGACCACATATTTGCAAAATTCCACGCATTAATACCATTCTCCGCTGCAGTTGACGTTGTACTGGCCGATCACCGGGCTATTATTTTTACCTGCGTAAGCGATGATTTATCGGATTCTCATATACAGGTAGGTTCTAAAACTAATGTCAACTATAAATATATTGGCGAACAACTAAATAAAATACCGTGGACCAAAACTAATAACATGAAAACACCTAATACAATTTTAAATTTTATTTACGAATCGTACAACAAAGCATGTAAGCAATCTAATCAGAAACAAAAATGTAAAATAAAAGACAAACCATTTCGTGTACCGTGGTTGAATGAAAATATAATACGTCTATGTGACAAACGTAACCATCTTTTTAGCTTATGGAGAAAAGACCGTACTAATACAAAACTTCACAAGGACTATAATAAAACGCGTAATATTATAAATAAAATATTGGAATTTCGTAGGAACAGTTATTACATTAAGGAAATAAATAATAATATTAACAACTTTAGGAAAGTGTACCAAATTATTAATAAAATTTTAGGCCGTTTGACATTATCTATAGATCAGGTAATCCTGAAAGCCTTTGAAGCCCAGGATCTCTCTCAAAAAGAGATTGCTAATAATTACGCCAATGAATTTGAAACATCTACAAAAAAAATTATTCCAAGTTGTAAAATAAAAATATTAAAGGAAAATAGTTATTTAAAACCATCTAATTCTAGTTTACTTTTTCGTAAAGCTTCGACGAACCAAATTGACAAGATTATAAAAAATCTTAACTCAAGTAAGGCTCCGGGTATTGATAACATAAAAGTGTCCGATGTCAAATTATCAAAAAATATCTCTGTGGCAATTTCTAATTTAATCAATACTAGTGTGATAACAAGTACATATCCGGACGCTTTAAAAAAAGGATGCGTTAGACCTGTCTACAAAAAAGGGCAGCGTGATAATTATACTAACTATCGCCCTATAACACTACTGTCTACAATAAATAAGGTAGTGGAAAAATATATATGTGAACAAATACATACATTCTATAAAAATAATCAAATCCTGAGCCCAAACCAATATGGCTTTCAAAAGGGCAAGAGTACGACGATTCTTCTCTCCAAATTTACAGACGAAGTGTTTGAATATTTAAATAGCAAAGATCATGTTTTAGTTCTCTTTATTGATTTTTCTCGAGCTTTTGATACTTTGGACCACAATATTTTAATTGAAAAATTAGAAGCCTGTGGTATAAGAGGACCTCTCCTGGAGTGGTGTAAGAATTATGTTAACAATCGGACATACAAGGTAAAAATAGCTGACGTCTTCAGTGATACCATTACTGTCAAAAAAGGAACTGCTCAAGGATCTGTCCTCGGTCCTTTACACTTTTTGTCCTATGTTAATGACATGAGTAATGTAATCAAACACTGTACGTGCTATCAATTTGCCGACGATACCTGTTTGGTAGTATCTGGCAAAGATATATCGAAAACTTATGAGCTACTTCAGGACGACTTTAATAACTTATTAAAATGGTGCCACGATGCAGGATTGGTAGTAAACCCAAATAAAACCAAACTGCTTCATATTAAGTCACCCCATAAACCCCAACCCTCCAATCATAATATAATTGGTCATAGTAATATATGTTTACATCGTAACCAAATACACAATTGTAAATGTCCTTCTATAGATCGGGTAAGAACTCATACTTATTTAGGATTAATTTTAGATGACAAGCTTAACTGGTCCCATCACATTGAACATGTTTGTACAAAATTACGTCAGTTGCTAGCGATACTAAAACTTATAAAACACCGTATCCCCTACAAAGTGAGCCTCATTTTATATAATTCACTTGCAGAATCCCACATACAATACGGCCTGAGTAGCTATGGCCGAACGTTCGATAGTTATATAAATAAAATATACCAACTTCAAATACGTATTTTAAAAACAATAGTATCAAAAAACATTAAAAAAAGATACCAAAATCATGAAATGGGACTTTTTAGTCACTGTAACAAATTACCGATTCACGACCTAATTAAATATAATTTACTGAAAGAACATTACTTTAACCCAACACTTAATATTAAATTAAATCATCCTATACATACGAGAGCGATTACACAAAACCGGTTTAGGACGGTTGGAGCAAATAACAGCTATGGTAAAAGAACAGCAAGATACATAGTACCGCGTCTCATTAACAACTTACCCTCAGAACTAAAAAGTGTCATAACCCAGCAAAATATTAAACCAAAATTAAAAGTATACCTCTCTAAAATGATAACAAAGAGAGATAATGTTTAATTCAAATTTATATATATGTATGCGTGTGTATGTATGTATGCATGTATATGAAATGTATGTATGTGTATGTGTGTGTATGTATATATATATATGTATGTATATATATGAATATATATATGTATATATGTATATGTGTGTGTGTATGTGTATATATATATATATATATTTTATATCTATTTTAATTGTTTCCTTTTAAAAATAGTAGTTTTGTTTTATGTTTTAATTATTTTTAAGTCTCATTAAAATAACTATATCTAGATTAAGTCGTAACATATTTATTTGATTACCACATCTCTTGTATGTTAATGTTTAAAATATTATGTTCTTCAACTGTAGTAATAATGTTTGTGTTCGATTTAGTGTTAAGTAAACTTATCAGCACGATTAGATTCCCCTTAGCATTTAAGTTAAACCTCTGTGGTTTTTATAATGCTATGTAAAAGTTTTATATATTTAAGCTATTGTAAATGTGAAATAAAATAAAAAAAAAAAAAAAAAAAACAAATTCGTTTATTTTTTCCATGTTTTCTTTATTATTTACGTAGACTACGTTAATAACACAAAAACGTAATAAATGAGATGATTCTCTATATAATATACCAATTTGTATATATATATATAGTTAGTCCATGGAATAACTTATCTTCAGATGAACCGTCTGTCCGTTGCAACTCCAAAAAATGCAACCATAATTAATATGTATATATATATAGAAAGATCCCACAAAGTATTATAAATAAAAATAATAAAAAAAGCATCAAGATTGTTCTGCGATATATTCAAGAACGATATATTCACGAATGAATTCACACAATTTAAAAATATTTTTGATTTTACATGTTAACAATTCCTATATCAAATCATCGTGACAAAAATAGTTTATTAAAAATTCCAAACAATAAATTCTAAATATACATTGATTCAATTTAAATTTTCACCAAACACATTTTAACATAAATTTCAAACCGTAATCAATAAATTGATAATACCTCGTACAGGCGCTGAAGCACGCCACCAGTATGAATAAAAACACTTAAAAGCAGGTGAAAATATACGCCTCAATAAGGACTCTCACACGAGCAGCGAGATTACAGTCAAACATTAATTTAACCTTATAAATGTTACGATAAAACTACTTTAGTTTTCTGTTCACATTCAATGTATATTTTCGATATATATTTTGAATCAACGTAATACTCGATTTTTATACGAAAACTAGAAAAAAAATTATATTATTCATACTTGAAAGAAAACTAAATATACACGGTATTGGTGTTGAACTTATGTAATAAGTGTGGTGTGTCATTGGAATTCGTGCGCAGATAAAGTCACTGGCAACAGCTAGTATTTAATAAAGACATTACAATGTACAGTTAAAATTCAATTACCTATTGTTCGTTGGTTGATTCCTGCTCATTTAGATGGTTTATTCCTTTTATAATGATTTATATTAAACGAATGTTATATATACTATAAATGAATACATAGTCTGTCTGTAAGCATCCTAATTCTAAACAACGAAATCTGTACATAAACGAACCCCGCTTGGATTAATGACAATAATTAAATTCCTTCTAAAGCTTTTGATTTTCTCTGTCTCTCATTTATATTAACGATGTAATGAAAAAATGCTGTCCATTCAATTGCGGATGCCGCAAAAAGTAAACCCTTTGTTGGGAAGCGTCTCGTTTTTTAAAGTTATTTAACCCTTTGGAAGGTTTAGTTGATGTATGAATAATGGTATGTGAATAATGAACAATTCTTCTTTCATTATGAATATTTTGTATTTATTATTTTAATTGTTGATTCTGTTTCTCAATCTGTTTGTTTTTTCTGTATCTCAAAATCGATTTTATTTTAAATGTGAGGTTAATATTCTTCTTACTTTTTTTTTATCATGATTATATTGAAAGGTATAAATTCTTTTAAGCAAACGCATACAAAAACCACTCCTTGTAACTTTCGTACCTTTTCCTTACATCTGTAGCAATTACATTTCTGAAGGCCGTAGTAACTTTGTAAAGTACGTTCTTGACAATGTATTTCTTTAAATTATCTTTTACGTAATAATTATGAAAATATAATGTAATGTTATTTTTGTATGTGAGTTTCATAAAAAGACAGCCATACAATACGTACTCATATCAACAATCAAACGGTCTATGAATTCGAATTAATAATAATTTAACAAATAAAATCATAAAAATCTTTATTTACACACACAGTAACAAACATCAATATAAAGTTTTGTATAAAATATCTATAAACTATAAACGTATCACTTATGTTATTAATCACACAATAACTATAACAGTAAATGAAACAACCTCATCTGGTTTTGGTTTGATCATCTTTGACTTCCTTGCTTTTGGTTTCTTCTATTTCAATTTTTGATTTATGAACTGGGACATTTTCTACTGGTGGGGGCGTTATTGGCACCAGGCTACCATCTTCTTCTGCCACTTTAAGGCCAATAGTGGCACCGATTTTAGCACTCGCCTGCTTAAATGTATCGGAAAGTTTAACTTGAACAACATTAATACACATAGAAGTTAAAGCTAAACCAAAGACGAGATACAGGATGGACGCCATCATGAACATTGGGTGATTCGGAACAAGATCTCCGAGACCAATAGTAGACATAGATATAAACACAAAGTAGAAAGATTCGAAAAAACTCCAATCTTCCCAGCTATTGTATCCCACAGCGCCAATTATAATATACACTACTAAAATAAATATAGCTACAGATATGGGTAGGTTGAATTCGTCATCTATTTCAAATACAGACGGAGCTGGGGTTTCCGGATCATTTTCAATTTCTATATCTCTCTTGTAACCAGGTTTAGGAGGCAAGGGTGGTGGCACATCACTCGGCTTTCTTGCAACTGGTGGAGGGTGTGTACCCTCAGGCAAGCCTTCTACATCTTCCTCTGAAAATATTTGTGAAGGTCTTCTTACAACATCGTAAACAATGTTCAGGCCTTTCATTACTTCCTGAAATTAAAATAAATTGTTTTTTATACATTTCTCTTGGAAACTCATTTTTATTGCAACGCATTTGATTTATAAATTAAGAGTTTTTTTGTGAAAATGTAAGACAACATAAGCTCCGAGCAAAATCATTATCTACTTTCGACTTAAAAGGGAACGCGGCCTTTGTTTCTTTTCTTATAACAGTAATTTGAATCATATTTCCTTATGATAATATGATAATGCGAATTTCTTCGAAATACATTTGTGTACGTTCAAATAAATAATGAGATTTTGCTTTTATAGAATAAAAGATTCTGATATAAATAACGATAATAAATAAGCAAATTAAATTCATGATTCTAATATAGGATTTTTTTTTATTAAATAATAAACTCTGTCTACATTTTTATATTTAAACTTTCGTGAACCATGACTATTATATTTATATTTACCCGGCTGTATTCACGTAGAAATTAAATCGGAATGTAGCCGACTCACTGATGAATTATACAACTCATCAGTGAGATTAAAATCAAAGACACCAAAATAATGGCTAGTTTTGATATAGTGTCGTTATTTACTAACATTCCTATATATGAAGTTATTTATATAATAAACAACTTAGCTGAAAACAACTTAGAATGCCACTGATAACGTTTTCTTTAGAAAGTGCTTATTTTGTATGGCGTGGGCGTTCATGCAAATTGATGGGGTATGTGGGATATCCAATTGCTCCCGTGATAGCAAATATTTTCATGGAGTGGTTTGAGAAAACCTTTATATTTAATCATCCTCTCCGACCTCCATACTGATGGCGGTAAGTAGATGACGTTTTTGCAATTGTATCCAAAGACCAGTTTCAAAAATTGGAGTATTACCTTAACTGGGCACATCAAAAGTTGAAGTTCACAGTGGAAAGAGAATCAGATTGTAGGTTACCATTCTTAGACGTGATGGTGAAACGAACAACTGAGGGCCGCTTAGTGCCTATATAGGAAGCCTACGCACACCGACCATTATATTCTAGGCACGCAGTTCTCGCCACGAGTCCGCCACGCTCAGAGCTCATGATTAAGAACCCCGAATGGGTTCGAAACTAGTCGGGCACATTCCGATTTAATTTCTACGTGAATACAGCCGGGTAAATATAAATATAATCTGTCTACATTTTCTTTAAAAACTATTAAGTAAATAAATAATAATATATTATTGAACGACATACGAAATAAGATTTGAAAAATATTATGAAAATATGTTAACATTAATATACATCAATATACCTTGGACAAATAGTAGTAGTATTGTTGCTATGTAGTCAATTATTACATGCTTATGATAAGTGTAAGTTTCTTCAAAAGTATTTATGATCAGAACATTTATAATATATAAATTGATTACACACCTGCACTGGTACTGTTCTTCTTACTTGTCTACAACTTCTCGTGTAATAAAATCGACGAATGAAGGACCAGAAAAATTTTATAATCCTTGTGAATAGTTTGCCGAAGTCGGCCAATACTATCAGGAACAGCGGTATTCCAATAATAGCATAGACTATGGTTGCCACGCGACCGTACGTTGTTTTAGGAGCTATGTGACCGTAACCTGAAATATATAAAGTCTATTAAATACTTCTTTGAAAATAATTTGATCGTTAAACATTTTGAGGAGTTACAAATGAAAATACGTTATTTATATTTCAAATTTAATTCCACATACAATCGCCAGTTACATCTATATCTTACCGATAGTTGTCACGATGGTCATACAGTAGACAAATGAATTCATAAAATTCCAGGATCTTTGACCACTGTAAGATGTCACGCCAGCTTCATGGGCTGTGTGCAATTGATCCTCGAATTCGTATAATTTCTTTCTTGCCATAGACTTCCAATCTTCCTCTCTTAAGTAATGACTACCTCGCCAAAGACTTTCT
The DNA here is from genome assembly GCA_963555665.1 of Dircenna loreta. NCBI lineage: Eukaryota > Metazoa > Arthropoda > Insecta > Lepidoptera > Nymphalidae > Dircenna > Dircenna loreta. The sequence goes on along the minus strand of OY743099.1, from coordinate 9,520,609 downwards.
ATAAAGTCTCGTTTTACATTTCTAGAGCTACATTTATAAGCATTTTCGAATGATCCTTCTAAAGTTTTAAACATCATACCGCCTAAACCACATAATATTATTAAAACGATAAGATTGCAAATGCATTGATTTCTTAGTAAAATAATCTGCCTCCAATCGTTTTTGTGATCGTTTTTGAATTGGCGCCAATTAGCTATTAATTTCCACCGTGATCGTATATTTTTTTTGTTTTTGCTTTTAGGCTCCTTATTAACATCAGGAGATCTTTTATCTAAATTATCATCAAAGATTGGAGTCTTTTTTAAATTTGTATCAACTATAGAACGTTTACGCAGAGAAGACTTAGTCTCGATATCTGATTTTTCTTTAATGTCCTGAATTACATTTACATTCTTTTGGATGTCATCATTATCTTTTTCGTTGCTTAAAAGTTTTAGTTTGCGGGTCAATTCTGCTGACCGCTCGAGTAAATCAAAGTCGTATTCATTTTCGCTTGGTGAGGAAGAATAACAACTAGATGTGTACTCTGACTGACTCGCATCAACGTACCCAGAACTTTGTCTACTGTGTTTTTCCTTGTCACGACTAGGTTTTGGTTTTATCGCCAATCCGGATAAAATTTCCTTATCGCTAATAATTTGAATAGTCTTTGGACATGAAATGCCTCTTGCTTGTCTCAGATTTACAGGTGTTTTATTAGGAGTTTGTAAGGTTTTACTATATTTTTTATACTCAGGCGGTAATTTGGGGTCGTCTTTGGGTATGGACAAACTTCGTGCTCTTGCTTTTTGCATTAATTCTAGTATTTCATGACTAGTTTGACTCATACCTGTAGCGGTTTTGTCAAAAGCATTCACATTTTCTACTCTTGTGATAGACTGTGAACGATTAGCTTTAGGAGATCTATTTTTTATAAAACGTCTTGGCGTTGGTACAACTTTGCGTTTAGTTAGACTAGAAAAGTCACTAGGTTGTAGCGATTGATCCTCACTCATTTCACTTTCACTAGTTTTACTCTGTAAATGTTAATATTAATAATCTATTAGTATTTTTCTTCTTATGCGACAACATTTTTCCTTTCAATCGTATTTTTTGTTATTGAAATAAATAAATATATAGTCCAATTAATATTGCAAAAACAAATATAACAAACAATTTTAAACGTGAACTGACCGCAATTCTAGAAGAAGATTTACTACGAGCTGGTTTGACGGGTGGAACTTTATTTTGAGCTTCGTTAGTTACTTTTACGGGAATTTGCTTTTTTACACTTGGTTTAGAATCGGCAGATGTTTTTCTGCTTGGAGTTCTGACAATTCTTTCCCTTGTTTCTATTAAGGGCTTTGATTCTTGAGTAAGTTTTTTACTTGGAGTTCTTTCGACTTGTATAACTTTGGTCACGAGTTCCCCTGGAGCAAGTTGCGGTCCAGTATCTTTGGTTGATTTATTTGAAGATTTCGTGTGTTTTTCGTCAACAGCTGTTTCTTTTTTCTTAGATGAGGTATTGGGCTTTTCTGTATTTTCCTTTTTTTCGTCAAAATATACGATTTCTTCCATTCTTTTTGTTGGTGAAGGTAAAGCCTGTGGAACTTTTTTATCCTTTGGAGATGTTGGGGGTGATAAAGAATCTCTTGAAACATTGGTTTCTAAGGATTCCAAAGTCAAAGAGTTTCTTCTATTAGGATCATCATCTTTAGGGCTCAAACAGTAATTAGTACTTAACAATTTGTTGCTAGGGTCAATAAAACTTCCTTTTCGTTCAAGTTTAATTAACTCTTCTTTGTCGGGAATCGCAAAGGGAGAAATACTTCGTCGTCGGCTTTCATTCGCAGCGAAACATCGGGCTTCCAGAATTTCATCTGTATCTATATCATATACAGGATCCTTAACGTTAGCTTGCTCTTGAACTAAGCGTTTCATTTCTTCATATGTACTATCTGCTTCAATTTCTCTTGAGGTACGTTGAGGTGGTATATCTTCATCTTCAGATGTGGTATCTTCATGAGGAATGGCCGTTCTGGAAGGTTCAGGAGTCTTTTCTCTCTGTCTCATTATCTGCCCTCTATTTTTAGACAAATTGCGTCTTTTTCTTATAGACGAAGCCATGAGGTCAGTTTCCATTGTATTACGGCTGCTCTGTTCCGTTGATTTCAGAATTATTCTTCCCCCTGTTTGAGTGTCAGATTATGCTTTTTTTAAAGAAATATTTATTATATTACTTCCAGATTCTATCTCTTCCTCATTCATGGCCAAATAAATAACTCTTGTCCTGGAAATATAAAAAATACCTTATTTGTAAAATGTAAATACATGACTGCTAAATGAATTCAAACACGCATTAATAGCTATAGGATTAAAATATAATATTTTTATTAATTACTTGGCAATAATTCACTCATCTCCTGCCAATGTTTTGTGGTGATAAGATAGGCAAAGCAGAAATTTAATATCTATTATTGAAAAAAATACTCACCATCTTTGTCTGACACATTAAAGAGTTTCTTTATTACATTGGGGTCGCCGGATTTCTATTAAGAAAATCTATTTTTGGCCTCTGACTTCTTAACATATAAACACACTGTGACAAGGATGAGACATTATATTTGTCCCCAATAAAAGTTACAAATTAACACTATTCATGTAGTTTTATAGTTAACAGTACAAATAACATATTTTTTTTTTACAAAGGATGAATTTCAGTTATTAACGTTTCGATCGCGCGAAGACTGAGCTCAAGTGCGCCAATGTTTGCCGGGCAATGTTCCAAAAATAGCACAACTATAGCAACATATGGATGTGTGTGAGTTAAAAATACAAGAATTGAGTTTAGATTAGTGGTTAAGAAGTCAAAATAATGAAATTTGTTCTTTTTTTGTTTTATACTTTAACGGTTATAAATAATATAACGAGCTGTTGGTAATGTCTTTCCAATATTTTTTTTTTATTAAACTGAAAAACGATTAATTGATTTAGACAATAAAATAAAATCAACATTTCAATGTATGTAATTAAATACAAGCTTTAAAAATCTGTTTAGTACATTAAAGGATTGTGTGGTTGTCGTTTGTTTGAAGACAAAGAAAAATAAAATTATTTCCTTTGCTCTAAGCACTTTATGTGACTGGGGAAATAAATAAAACGAGAAGTTACTCAACCTTTAAAGAGTTGTCCTGAAATTCATGGTTTTTAAGCAAATAAAAAGGCCCGATCCTGGAATTATTTGAAATACAAAACATATTGAATCAATGTTGCTCATTTATTTGTTTCAGGCGCTTTTAGTAAAAAGCGAATATGAATGATGTATATAAGTATTTAATTTTAACATTTTTGTTAATTGTTGCCTTATTTTATAGAATAAAATAAACTATTACCATTATCATAAACGGTAAAAATCAGAGATTATTTTTTATTTTGAATCAAATAGAATTAAACTTTGAATTAAAATTTCAACCAAATTAAAAAATATATCTTGCTATCTATATATATATATATATAAACATAATCTAACACAGTATCTTAAACCCAAATACTCAATACGATACTCCCATTCAGTTTGTCCTCACATTGTATGATTGTTATAGGGTATAAAATATAGCATCAATTTAATCTGTTGAAGTTCACTTGAAGTACACTTGAATGGCGTCCTATTAATTTGATGACCCAGCGCTATGGGTATAAAGAGGTAGATCCACTTGTCTAGACTAATTTGTATGCAAGTAAAACACGTAAGCATTTAATGCTAAATGTAAAGACGTGAAGACGTAGATTGCATAATGTAATTCAATGTTAAAGTAACATTTCTAAAACATATTGAATTCTAGAAGCTTAGGCAAAAGGCTGAATTAGCTTTCCATGTATCACAAAAATCAAATTGAAATAAACGGATGGATGGAACTATTCCACAATAAGGAACGAATGGTTTTATATATACATTACAAGCTAAGCAAATACCAGGTTAAAATTAAAATTACTTTAAGAATATTTAAAATATGTTCTAACCGAAATTGTTTATTCGATATATTGCAATGATTATTTTAACAAAATATATGTTTATTAGATTAAAATTATAAGTGATAGGTAAGTTCTTCCATAATTGTTGTCAGTAGCACTTTAAAATACTTACTACTCTTGATTGATTGATTTTAATACAGTGCATTTAAATGCATAAGTCTGCTACTAGTTTTATAAGAAGCATGCAGTAGTAGTATCATATTTTCCAATAAAGCTATATGTTTCAAATAATTATATGATAAATAAACCATAATTAAATGAACAACGCATAGTCATAACTTTATCAATGATTCCTCTAAACCATCTCCTAGTTCTAGGACTTCAGGAATATTTATCTATTGTTTGGAATCTTACTTCGTTGTTGTTATTTCTTGTTTTAATTAAATGTGTTGTTATAAAGTTTTGGGATAATTAATAACATTTCTATCTTATTTTACAAACAATATGTGCTTTCAAAAAAATAAAATAATCAAAGTTTCATTGGAAATAAAATAAATTGTGGTCATGAAGGAAAAATATATACATAGTATTGTCTTTGTAATTCAAAGTCATTTTAATTAATTTTCTTTTTCACCGTTTGTCATAGTAGGTATTATCTTTTGTAACTGTATTCTTAATTAATAAAAACAATTTTATTATTCGGAAAACGTTTTTAAAATAATGAAAGCAATTCTTACAACTTAAGGATAAATTGAAAATATCCGAGAGGGAAGTTGATCGAATAAAAAGGAATTAAATTAAGGATAACTGATTTTATAGCTTTTACTTATTATTTATATGAAAATAATAAATATAATTACCAATAGTAGTATAAATTGTGCCGGCGTAAAACATAGAGTTCCAAAATCCCCACGTCTTTTTCTTAGTATCATTATTATTTACGTGTTTGAGATACTCTTTGAAATTCTCCTCGTACGCTGCTAAGTCTTCTTCGATGAACGCGAGGAAGTCGGGGTGACTCTACAAATATATAATTTTATATTGTATACATGTATTGATACAATACTTGAAAGGAATATGAAATGATCAAATAATATCGCTGAAATATGTATCTTTTTGAAGCTTAATATTTACAAGGAGTTATTTGCTATAAATAAATAATAAATAAATATTCGGACATATCCACGCAACGTCATCTAGCTCCAAACTAAGCAAAGCTTTTACTATGGGTACTAGACAAGTGATAAACACATATATATTTTTTAATACGTACACATTATAAGTAACAACCAGACCCTAGAATAGTACAACTTTTATAAAGCATTTTTTTTGTGGGGATCGAACCCACGACTATCAGCAAGTAACAACCACTGCACCGACCAGTCCTATAGACCTATAATATAATTATTTTAACTTTATATAATACCTGTATTAAACTTTGATTGTTGATAACAACACCATGTATTCGCGTCGCAATCTCTCTCCTTACGTCTGTTAAATTCTTATCATATTTCTCTTCACTTGGACCTGAAAAAGATAAACAGACATTATTTTAATGCCTAATTTATGATCGTTTAAAATTATTCATATATAATCATATTTTATATTAAATAGCGTCTTTCCAAATGTAAGAACTGTTATGAAACGTAATATATTTCCTAGATTATTTTTATTTTCGCCATGTCACCCAACGCGCCGTTAAAAAAATGTCAGTTAAAATATTTTATTTTCTCTACATTTATAAATAGTTGTCCTCAAACGTGGATGTAGGGCAGTGTGTCGATATGGTTCCAAATACTGTTGAAAACTAATGAAACGAACCATACAAGTGAAGATAAATCGGAACGTTAAATAATCGACACGCTGGAGTGAAAGGAAAAACATTTATCAAGCTATTTATAAATATATTTTACTAAAAGTTTTAGATTCAAGCGATCTAAATTTTGATATACATTTACTTAGTCTTTCTTTATATCTTAAATACTTTTAATGAAATATAACAAAAAAATAATCACTTTTCACTTTAGAAAAGCAGAAAATCAAAATAAACCTGTCGTAAAAAACTGCACAAAATATATGCGAAATATCAGAACTAAATTGCTTGGCATACGTCCGATCCATCAATTCGTTTGATTTTAATGAAAAGGGAATAAAAATGTAGACTGAATTTGTATACAAGCTTTTGCCAGCGGCTTCGCCCGCGGACTCACAATATAATATATATTAACTTGCAATAACGTATAAAGTAGATAGGCATCGCTATTTAAATATCAAGTATTTGAACAGAAAACTTTTATAATTATCAACATCGGTTCAGTAATTTCAGAGCTTATTTATGACCAGCACAAGAGCAAACCTTTCCTCATTATAATATTATTGAAATGGGTATAGGTTATATATATATCGTTATGTGTATGTACATGTGTGTGTATGTATGTATATATGTATATACTTTTTATTATTTTATATTATATTATCATGTACTTTACAGTACTGTACCTAAATATCCACGTTCATATTTCATGTAATCTACCCAAAGGTTGCCTGGAAGTGATTGCTCTTTAGCAATAAGGCTGCCTGTTGTATCTTTTTCTTTTATTTGTTATTGTTTTTATATTTTTGTTTTGTTATAATTTAGGTACAATAAAGAATATCGTATCGCTGGTGTTTTTATTTATTTATTTATTTAGTTATTTATTTATTTCATGTACCACAATAAGTTACACAAAAATGAAAATTAACAAAGACGTATACATTGGACAAGCTTATCTCTAAAGAGAGATCTCTTCAGCTGGAACCCACGAGTGTTGGATAGGTTTTAATGGCAGAGATAGGTACATAGATATTTAATAAGATACTTAATTGTAATACTAATAAATGATGATAAAAAAATGTATGTTTTTAAATGAACTTGCCTTACGTTCAGTGATCTTAGTACAAGTTGATGTTATGAAATGTTGATTTCAGAGCAGTATTAAAACCAAATTACAATAAAGATTTCGTTCGGTGTCTGCTCAAAAGATAGTTATTCAAACGGCATTTTAAATTTTTGCTATAAGTACAGTCTGGTGTTTAAGTTTACGATGCAATTTAAAATAAAAAATATATATTTTATAATTTAACAACCATCTAGTTTTACGGCTTAGCCAGAAGACTCTTGCTATAAAGAATTGGCTTATAAAAATCATGTAAAATATATAAAGATTTTCTTTTCAACCAATGAGTTAACTACTGCAATCTTATTTTTCACTGTGTAGAATCTTTTTCGTTTCTTGAAGGTATTATTTTCTCAACTGGTTTCATTATTACGTGAATATGTTGCCCGTTATGGAATAAGCACTCTTTAAGGTCTAGGTCCTTCAGACTTTATTGTGTAAGGAAATTCGTAATTAGGGTCAAGTATCTGAAGGGTCCTAACCCGTTTGTTCCGAGGACATCCCGTTTGTACATCCCTGTGAGCCTTGAGGCTTTACCACATAAAAGCGAACTTGATACTATCATATAATATGTCATCAGAATGTAAATCGGTCCGTAGATATACAACTTTGTTAGCCAATTTCTAGAGCACGCTAGCACAGAAGTTAGTCAGTTACAAAATACTCCCTAAATCCATTAACCTGGATACTATAGCTTATCAGCAAAAAATATGTCCTAATTTTCATATCATCATACGAATCTCACGCAAAACAAAAACCTAAACTGTACCGAAAAATGTACTGTTGGAATTTTCATATCAAAATTTCATAGCGTTATGAAACATTGTTTATATATAGACGAAACCCTGTGCAAAAGTTAGTTAAATTTGATACATAGAGTTCGCTATATCTTTTAGCAAAATTCAAAATAAATAAAAATATTTTGTAAGTGGATAAGAAACGTTATGCTTTTTATAAATGGAAATATTTGATATGGAAGCATTCGTATTCAAAACGATTCCTTCATTTCCTTCGTTAAATAATTGCGAGAAAACCTTCTTAGCATACAAAAGCCTGAAAAATTATTTCTTCATAGAAAATCTTAAGAAACCATTTAAGAATTAATAAAAAGATTTTATGTTTGGTTTTAAATGTTTTTCAGCTTTTTTCATACAAAAGGTAAATTATGTTAATTTGACTATTGACCTGACGCAAGAATCGTTTTGACCCGTTTCTCTACTGTCACGTGTAAGAAATTCAACAAACAGACTGATTTTGATACATAACTATAATTTCATAATAAATAATAAAATATTATGTATCCTAATTTATCTTTTAATATATATGTTATCATTTATTACATATGTACGTATATGATTTGTCACAACAACAGCGGTCGCCTAAGTTTACCGCACGTAATACTGTAATGAGAGGAATGTGTGCGACAACCACACACAAACACACACACACACGTGTGTGTGTGTTAAGGTTACACAAACACACACACACACACGCGTGTGTGTGTTAAGGTTACATAAACACACAGAGCAACAAAACAGATTAAAATATTTAAACAATTTTCCTCTAAGCTTCCTTTGAATTATTTTACAAAAAATAACGCTACGCTTCACTCTTTACGCAAGGCGCTGTCTTAAATAAGATATTGGTATTCATCTAAAAAACAACAGGGATTGTTTCCATTCTACACCGTCTATTTTAATTAAGAAAAATATCTGGTATATACCACACACAAAAAACACAAGTCTCTGCGATGTCCAATTACAATAATCATTGAACAAATGAAAATATTTGTTTCAGAAATTTGGTTAAAAAATACTTATTATTCAATTTGTTCAAAAAAATAATTATTTGAAATTATTTCATACAAATTCCTTCCTATCAAAAATCTCTTTAGTTTAATAGAACAATGGAAACGAGCAAGTTTCTCAGCACCTCCATCTGTCTCACGTCACGGTTATATTTCTACGAAGAAACCCACGAATCCTCCGGTGGAGATTTTAAAGCCCTTAAGGTGAGGATAATAAATGAAACGTCTCACTGGCTTTACCGGTGTGATTACATCCAAAGAAATATATATAGTTATCTATGAAAATATACAAGTCAAATAATAAAAATTAATATTTTCAACACAGTATGGATACTATATTGAAAATAATCATACAAACGGGTTCATATTAAAAACCAAACAACTATTTCTAGCAGACATATCAGCATCCTTGTGCACGAAAATAAATATATTAGTAATTTTGACAGAAGCACTGCTTAGAAAGTACGGTATTTTATAACTGAACTATCAACTCATTCGAGTTTAGAACTCTCTCTCTCTCTCCCTCTCTCTCTCTCTCTCTTCAAGAATGTATAAAGCATCCATAAACAAGCATACGTATGGTACGTAAAAGAGTCAAACATCTCCCTACTCCCTTTCTCTCACTATCTAATTCTCCTTCATCCCGTGTTCGTTACTCCGTTACGTACATACCTCTAAATGCCCCATCTACATATGTCCCTCTAAATATTAATTAAACAACGAAACGAGGTCCATATTCCTTCTCGGAATATTGTCCTACAATAACATACCTTAAAAAGCCATGAATATTTGGGATTAAGAAATATAACTACCTATAAACTTTTATTTTCAAAGCTAATATTAGATTACAAAACTGTATTCGAAATGAAGCCATTAATTTTAATATAAAAGAATTTGAGTTGAAATTTTATCCTCGCTTCTACTTACGTGGAAGATTGATGACATTTTATTATGAATGATTTATTTGTTCTTAAACTTGAAAAAACCCTGTGCTAGTTATACTGTGAAATAAAATAAGAGTATTAAGATTTTACGTATTCAATACCATATGTAATTTAATCAAATAATTATTTTCTAAGGTTTAAAATAACCACATTTCACATATATTATTGTATGTCTGGAAGTGTAATCTATAATTGTTATTGGCTAAACCTGGCATCTTTTCTACTACTTAACTTGAAAGTTTAATTCAAAACACATAAGTCATTACTTAATTAAATAAGCTTCGCGAAATCGGCAATTCAGTGCTATTTGACAATTTATATTTCCAAAACAAAAGCTTTACTTGTCTGAATATAATCATTATTATTCTTCTATCAATACGTGAACTATATCAGTTTTCGTTGGTTATATATTCTGTACACGACAGCGGAGGACGTGTGACCTATATTAGAGGGTTCCGTAACCTACGGGCTCGAACGGAACCCCGATCAAATCGCTATGCATATTGAATTCCGATTTGATGAACAAGCTTCGCTTTACCCGTCGGGTTGCGTCAGACTAATATGAGCTCCAACAATGCAATTTTTCAATAACTGTGTGTACAATATCTATGCATTCTACAAATATATTCAGTTTTGACTATTACATTCTATAGAAATATTTGCTCTTTCAAATTTACTCTAGTATTTATTTTAATGATATTTTTTAAAAATGTTTACTAGTACTCTTAACGTTTTTCCAATTTATTTTATGTTTAGTTTATTCCCGTGTATACAGTCCTCTCTATTGTAAGGCCGTAAACAATGATACTGTATGAGGAAATGGCCGACAGACACCTCGTCTCGAAATGAGTACGATAATAATAAACACGTGGAATGGAAGCAATGATTTAAAATAGACAATGTAAGACTATTCTAGTTAAATCCGTTAGAATTACTTAAATCGGCAAAAAACTAACTTAACCTAAGCTTCAAACTTTCAGTTTAATTTAAATAACTGAAGTTAACAATTATACTGAATTAATAATATTCAGGAATGCGTAGATAGGTAAGTCAACAATATTGTAAGCTTAACTCAGAAGTTGAATCAGCGAAGTTCCGGGCGCCGGATTTAGTGCATGATGTATGAAATGGACACAGATTAAACATATCAGTATGGTCAGTTATATATTTCGCAAAAAAAATCATCGCTCTTTTTGTTTCTATTTGTGTGAGGTAAATTACAAAAACATATTAGTATTAATGTATTAATAACCACAAAGGCAAGTTACCGAAGAATGTATTCCACGGTTTTTTAAAAGTCTATAAATTGTCACTCACGTCCATGCCACTTAAATCCGTAATACTCCGTAAATAATAAATAATTACTAGTTTGTTTTCAAAATCCTTTGTAGTTATTATCTGATGGTGTGATTGAAATCGAATCACAATACTTGGACATCGTTATCAAATAAATTTTACCTTAATTATAATTTCTAAGACTGAAAGTATTTTATACTATATGGTATTTTATACTAATTAGTATTTTATACTATATAGTATATTTCATGGAAATTGTGATTTACGACATAACTATTGTATTTTATACATTTCTCAAACATTGTTATGAAATACATTTTTCATATTTTGCAATTTTTTGCTTTAATAAAATGAACAATGAGTTTGTTTAACGACAATGCATTCTCTACCAGTCAAGTCAACCCGTATAATACAAACAAACAGAGAATAAATAAATTGACTTCCGTAGCTAAAGCCACAGGCTAGTCTAATATTAAATAATATTTTTCTAGTTTATTCACATCAAAACTGACATCACCCTGGTTGTTCCATTTGAGAGGAATTTTGAAAGAATTTTCATAACAAACTTGCTGAGAAAGCTATTCCTTTACAATATTTTTTTGATTACTGACTCCACAAAATATTAAGATTTATTATATGATAGGGGCATTTTTTAAGATGGTCATTTGTTTTATACCTGCTACTATCTACTACCCGCCCAGTACTTACCATGGTAACACCAAATTAAGAACTGCATCGTTATTTAAAGTTTTTTGTTCATATTGCTTATGTATTTATATTTTATTTTACTTGCAAACATGTTTAATGTTATGCTTAACAGTTAATAAGTTTAAATTTATAAATCTTAGAGCACAATAACTGTCTCCCTGTTGGACGTTTTCATGTGATCTGGTGCGGGCAGAATAATGCTGGCGCAAACAAAGTAAGGCAGAACTTGTTAATAATGTTCTTGAATATAATAATATGTTTAATTCTAGAATTGTGTTATTGAGACTTTCTAACGACTCTCTACTTACAATGATATCTACCTGCTGCTATTGTGGACTGCAGACTACTATTTCATTATTTAATATTCTTTGATTTAAATCTTATATAATAGAGAAAATACGAGAATATCTTTTTTCAAATCAAACACTTTTTTAAATTAATAAATGATTTAAATTATAACTGGAGCGTGACTTAAAATATTCAAAAACGTGACAAGATATGAATTCCAAATGTTTATTCGAACATTTAGGAAAAAAAAATGAAAAAATCACATTACTCTCAATTATATTATAATGATCTCAGTAAATTACATTGTTTATTAAAGTTTCAAGAAAGTTTAACAAATTAACTAATGATGCTTCATGAAACCTTTTTGAATAAACAGTCCAATAAAGAACTACTCTAACTCATTATATTATATATAATAGACAAATTCTTAAATAACTTTATATACTCGTATAAATCAAATAGATTTATCATACGCTTTATGGCCGTTTGAAAGGCGTTTAATCGAAAAATTTTGCAAAACAGTCATAAATAAAAACAGAATCAAAGCCAACCTTTTGTATGTGAATTATATTAACGATGTGTTTACGTATATCTTCAACTATATTTCACAAACAATATACAGCTGGTCAACTTTTAGGTCTATAAGCAATTTGATGATATCTTTTTCAATCGTCAGATAACTTTTAACGGCGGTATAAATTCAATCCTTCACAAATATTCTTTAAAAAAACTTTTTAAACATTTAATTTATTTCTCCGTGTAATCTCATCCGATTGATAAATCGGCAAACTATTATAAAACCTCGATGAATTTGTACGAGCCGCTTCAAATAAATTGTTTTATTTATAAATAATTCCTGAGTGACGAAATCGGAATTTATTGACACCCGAGATGTCAGTGAGTTGAATTTCAGTAATTGAATCAGGAATTATTAAATTTCTCCAAGATATTTCATCAATCATTATTTCATTCAAGGTCTTACTACAACCAAAGTGTTTATTTTGTTAATTAACTAAATTCAATGAAATAATTTAACCATGTTTGAGAGACTCATAAAAATGTTGTATTTTATTAATGTTTTGATCACTTCCTTATAAAAAATTAAACTTGGTGTAGATTTTTTTTTTTTTTTTGAAATTGGTAAAACAAATCTATTAGTAGTAAGGTATTATTTAAGTTTTATAAAGTGTAGAAAGCAAAATCTTATTATAAATCTATATAATTCACAATTTCATCCAGATTTATCCCCGTGTTTACTGTCTTCTCTACTCTATAGACTTAAACGAAGAAGTTGAGTGAGAAAATAACTGACAGACACCTCGTCTTCACATGAATATGATAATAATGAACATATGGTAATATTTTGTTTAAAATAGAATGTTAAACTACACTAGCTAAATCCGTTAAAATAGCATTCACTTTGCAAACCACTAGCTTAACCTAAACTTCAAACTTTCAGTTCAAATTACATGGCTGAAGTTAACAATTATACTGTATTAATAATATTACGGAAGGTGTAGAAGATAGTTGAGATAACGATATTGTTTGCTTAAATCAGAAGTTGAATCAGTGAAGTTCCGGGCACAGGATACAGTACATCATATACGTGAGATCAAACGAACACAGAGTAAATATATCACTTTGTTCAATTTACAAATTGTATTTCTTTTGTTGCTTATATCTAATAAAAATATGAATAAGAAATCAAGAATAATAGTTTACTATTCAGTGATTTATAGTTTATGAATTATGGTTAATACTGTGTTATAGAATATTAAATTTGTCAGAAATAATTTAATAATTTCTATTTAAATGCATTCCAAAAGACTCCCCCAGATCAAAGTAATTTAGTAATATGAGGTAAAGCCACCGAAAAGTCTTGCAATATCCGTGGAGAGCCAGTAGGAACGGCTAAATAGTTGACAACTTTGAGCTAACAACTTAGTTCAAAACAACTTAGAACTTTGTTTAGAAAGTAGCTAAACACTTGTTGGTAGGGTGTAGGGCGCTAGTGGAAAAAAGTCAATCATACGTGAAGCGGTTAGTCTTTCAGTAGCAAAACGATTTAACAACCACAAGCCTCACTCTATCTTGGAGGTGGCTCGCAATTGGACTGTATTGATGGATACGTATGAGAAACAGTATAGAATCCCTGAAGATATTGTTGATTCATCATCCAGTTTGGATTTATTCCTGAACTCTAAACAGTTAAAGCGCGTGATACTTGTGGAGCTTACTGAGCTTACTGTTCCATAGAAAACTAACATCCCCAAAAATCACACAATTACAGTAAACAAGTATTACGAACTGACCAGGAATAGGTATAAAGTTAATTTGTACGCTGTAGAAATAGGATCTATAACCTACTTAAAGATCTTGGCCTCTCGAGAACTATCAGTTCATTTCTAGAACGTACTTCAAAGGCGGCATTGATAGGTTTATTCCAAATTTGGTTAGGTAGGGAGAGGAGCTTAATCAGTGAAAGTGAGCGTGAATGCCCATTTTAAAGGGGCCCCATAAACCTACTTCTGCAACCTACATTCGCACTCCTCTCCCTGCAACGCGATGGGTCGGACACCCGCGCGATGAATTCATGGAATGCTAAGAGGTTTCGTTTCTACGTATGTCTGTTTTTTATTTAACACATATTTTTTATTACGAATTCTTAAAATATCAGTTTAATAGTATATTTAATATCTAATAGATATTTTTGCTCTTGTCATGTTATCATGTTCCCAAATATATAAAAGGAACACGCAACCAAAACGCTGGCTACGTCGTAATAGTGTCAAAAATAGTTGTTTCTTAGTTTTTCTGTATTTAATATATTTTATTCATTGAAACATATTTATCACAAAAATATTTTTCTTATGCTTATTACTAAGTAAGATATTTGAGTCTATATCAATAAATCTTTGAATACAATAAACGTATTCCTGTTCAAGATGCCCTCGAATGATTCACTGCGGCTATAGAATCACGTTAACACGTACAAAGCAGAGCAGAACTAGCTATTATAGTTCTAGAATGTTATAATATGTTACAGTCTACAATTCTATTGCTGAGAGTTAATACAGACATAGTATTTACAATGATACGAACTGCTATTCTTACCTACCGACTACACTTCTATTGTAGAATATCTTTGATTAAAATCGTATACAATTGGAGAATGAAAGGATAAAACTTTTTGAACTAAAACGTTTTATTACCTAATACGGATTTGGAATTTAACTGGAGCGTGACTTAAATTATGCAAAAACGTGACGAGTCATGAATTTCAAATGTTCATTAAAAAATCAAGAAGAAAATTAAAAAATATAATATATATTCCGTAACCTAAAAAAAAAAGTGAAAATTTTATTATAATGAAATCAGCAAACAACGTTGTTTTAAAAAAGTTTATAAAAGTGCCATAAATAAACTATTTAATGAAGATTCTTGAACACTTTTCAAACAAAAAGCACACTAAAGAACTAGTTCAACTCATTAAATTTTTAAAGCTCTTAGAGAGTTTATAATCTTGTCTAAGATTAATCTTTATTTACAGGTGTAAGCTTGCCTCGTATTAAAGTGGTCTATGAATTTTGTATAATACTAAGAAGCCACACGTACTTAAATGCAATATTAAAATTAAATTGTATAAATTATATTTATATTATATGAGAATTTTAAATATGAAAATAAATCTAATATTACATTATATGTTTGAGGGTAGCCTTAAAGCATTTAATTAAAGCAATATTTACAAAACAGTCATAAATAGAAACAAAATCAAAGCCAACCTTTTATCTGCGAAGTGTGTTAACGACGTGTTTACTTGTATTTTCCACTCTATTTTACGAATAATATACGACTTTCCGACTTTTTATAAAATATTTATCAATCCTCAACAAACTCTCAACTTTTATACATCAGAAATATTTTATAGAACATTAAGGGCCGGAATTTATTGACGCCCGAGATGTCAACGGATTGAATATTAACGAATGAAGCAAGAGTTATGACATTATTTAAAGATAATTAGTTAATATTTCATTCACGATTAATTACATAAGTAAAGTGTTATTTCGTTAATTAACTGTGATTAATAAAATAAAATCGTTTAATAAACCAACGTACTGTCTTTTAAACCATGACTTAGAGTTAACTCCTATAATAAAAATGTATTTATTTTTGTAACGTTTTTTTGTATAATAAAAACTTTCCGGTTAGATATTTATATTTACTGAGATGTGTAATAGGAATACTTTTATTAGTATGATAACATTTGTATTTTTGAAAATTACAATATAAATCGAATTATAACTCTTTATAATTTAACGTCCCATCCAGGTTCATTGTCGTGTATACCGTACCCTCTAGTTTATACGTGTAAACATAGAAACTGGGTGAGGAAATAGCTGACAGACACCTCGTCCTGACATAAATACGATAATAATGAACACATGGAAACGTCTGGTTTAAAATAGACAATGTGAAACTTTACTAGTGAAATCCGATAAAATATAATTAATTTGTCCAACCACTAACTTAACCTAAACTTTCGGCTATTAGTTGAAATTACATAGCTTTAGTTAACAACTATAGCGAACTAATAATATTCAGAATGCGTAGATAGATAAGTCAACAATATTGTAAGCTTAACTCAGAAGTTGAATCAGCGAAGTTCCGGGCGCCGGATTTAGTGCATGATGTATGAAATGGACACAGATTAAACATATCAGTAGGGTCATTTTTTTAAATATATATGTTTTTGTTCATATCCAATATGAATACAATATACCTATATACCTATAAGATATAATATGTTATACTTTCAGTAAAATTCCATTAACGTTTTCACTTAATTATTGTTATTATTTGTGTAAACTGCATCACAAAAACCTTTTAATATAAATGTATAAACATCCCCAAAGACTTTAAATAAAAGGTAACGGAAAACATATTTTTCTTTTTTATAAAATTTTCAGTCATGTCCAGCCACTAAAATTGGTATTACTATATTTTACAAAAAAACACCAATTTGCTATAAAATTCATATCTTATTCGCTGATGGCGTATGGCGTCATGAACAGCCAATCACAACTCTTGGACGACCCCGTCCAAGAGTTGTGATTGGTTGTGAGCTGTATCAAATTAATTTTATTTTAATTATCATTCCAAAACATAGTCGTTAATATTTAACGTCTTGTAAATTATTATATATGTCAATGCCATTGATTTTAATACTCAAATATTATTTATGAATATGAGTTATAATATTGAGTATTGATATAAAATCAATTATTTTTCTCTTTTTTTCCTTTGTAACATTGCACTTTTAAAAAGTAATGGATGAAATTAACGCTAGTGGATTCTTTATAACTATTTTTTTTCCATTATTCTTTCCCAGTAGAGTACGGGTGACGCTCATATATTTTAATTATATATATTATTTATTCATCTATTATTATTTATATTACATTTATCACATACATATTCATGCTATACTTACTACTATATAAAACTTCTGAGTTCAAATCTATAAATCCTAGAAGACAATAACCGCGTTCCTGCTCAAGACGCCCTCGAATGATTTACAGCGGCTATGGAATTACCTTACCACATACAGAGCACGGCAGAACATAGTATTATATGTTCAGGAAAATAATAATATGTAAGATTGTACAATTATCTTGCTGAGTGTTACATATATACTGAGACTATGTCTATATATTATATTTATTTACAGCTATTATTCTATTGTAGAATAACTTTGATTGAATTTTATACACCAGAAGATTGAAAGTATTTTTATAAACCGAAACGTTTTTAACTTTATACTAATTTTTGTTCAAATTTTCATTAGAATATTCAAGAAGAACTATTGAAATATAAAATAAACATTCCGTGCGATTTCCATTTTATTATCATAAAATCAGCAAACAACTTTATTTTTTAAAGTAACAAGTGAAATGAATTAACTATTTAATGAAGCTACTTGAACATTTTTCAAATAAAAAGTCTACAGAAGAACTAAGTTCTTAGAGAGTAAATAATCTTGTATAAGGAAAATCTTTATTTACTAGTATTAATTTTTAATAATATTAAAAAGAAATTCGTATATATAACATTTTAATATAAATAAATATTTATTTACTGCTTGAGAATTTTAAAAAACGAATTGCTTAATTATTTTATAGGGAAATTTAATATCACTGCATATACTTCATGGTCGTTTGAAAAACGTTTAATGAAATATTTGAAAAATAATTATTATAATTAAGAACAAAATACAATAAAAGCCAATCTTTTATCTGCGAAATATGCTAAAGAATTGAATATTGTGAAAGAATCTTCCACAATATTTCTCAAATAATATACAACTTGCCAACTTTTAGGTCTATAAGCAATTTGATGACATCTTTTTCAATCCTCAGATAACTACTAACGGTGGAATAACTATTGGTTATAAAATAATTTTAATAGAAAAACGATCACAATATGAAATTAATTCCCCGGTAAAATATCATCCGATTGAAAAATGTTATGAAATATTGATGGATTTACAATATTTTTAAATTTTATACAGGCCGCTTCAAAGAAATGATTTTATATATAGTTAAACAAATTATTCATATTCCCGAGTGACAGTCGGAATTTTAACGATTGAAGCAGGAATCACAATTTTTTTTAAAAGATAATTTATAATTATTGAATTCGAGCTAATGTAACAAAAGTGCTCATTTCGTTAATAAACTTAATGAAATTAAGTAATTTAAAGCATTTATTATGATATTTAAGATTTATAATGTATACAATCTAAAATCTGATTATAAATCTGCATAATTTAGAAATTATAAAAATGAAAGTAAACCTTTATACCCATGTAAACTGTCCTCATTACATTATTTGTAAACAAAGAAAGGGTATGAAAAAATGGCGGAGGGACACCTGGTCCAGACAAGAGTACGATAATAACACATTTAAATGCCTGTTTTAAAATAATTTTCATTGTCAAATTACGCTAGTTAAATTCGTTGAATAGCATTAACTCGGCAAACCACTAACTTAACCTAAACTCTAAACTTTCAGTTGAAATTACATGGCTGAAGTTAACAATTATACTGAATTAATAATATTGCGGAAAGCGTAATGGATAGTTTAGGCGGCCATCTTGTAAACTTAGATGTAGAATCAGCGAAGTTCCGGGCACTGTATACAGGGCATCTTATTCGTGGAATGAAATAAAATGGACATAGTTTAAACATTTTAGTATGGTCATTTTATAAAATTAAAGAATGTATTTTTTTATTTATATCCAATATAAATATGTATAATTTGCTCAATATTGTGTAATTGTTATTATTTGTGGGAGCTTTATTACAAAACCTATTAGCATTGATGAATAAATAGCCCCAAGGGCTCAATTAAAAGCTTCAGACAAAATGTATCCCTCTTTTTTCGAAGGTTTATAAATTTTTAGCCAAGTCTACGTAATTAATACTCCCTTTTACAAAGAATTTCAAAATATAATATATTAACCATTCGTTGTCAAAATCCTTTATAATCATTCTTAAAGACTAATGGCCTGACGGAAATCGAATCACATCACTTGGACAGCGCTATCAAAATAATTTTATTCTAATTATCATTCCTGTAACTGGTTGTACGTGTTTAAAGCTTTGGAAATTCTAAATTATGTTATATTAATTCTCATTTAAAAATTGTCTTTTATACATTACAAAATTAAAAATTTATTTCATTTAGTAATCACGTTACTTATCTAAATTCTAGTAGACTCACGAGTGAGTCCACCATGCTTTAAACACGAAACTTAAACTTCGAGTTAGACTTAACTTAGAGTTCGAAACCAGTCAGTTATATTCCGATAAATACAACTGGTTTAACAAATATATAACTTTCATCATAGTTCACCAAAGTCTCACTATATATATAAATATATATATTTATATTGTTGCTCTAATAAATTGTGTAACCACCCAGGTTTTATCAATAATGCATTCTTTACCAGTCTTCTATAAAAGTATATATGTAATAACATATTCTTGTACAACAGGTTCAAAATAGTGTTTTGAGAAGTCGAAGTCAGGCTAAACTCTTCTTAAATAATACTTATTATTATATTTTCTATATAAACAATGAGGGCGCTGACAGTTTTGACATCAACTGTCTGCGCCCTCATTGTTTCAAGTTAAGTGGAATTTTGGAAGGAATTTCATAACAGTATACTGAGAACACTGTATACATTATTGTACTGTATATTTAATGAATATTTACTTATTCCGTAAATATTCATTTGATATAATATTTATGATCTGACTAATATATTTACTCTGTGCCCAGATGGTCCACTCGTTCATACGTACCAAGTAATTATAATGTAAGCGAAATCACGCACCAAAACGCACACTGCGTCGTTATCTACGCGCGTCAACAATATTTTCTGTTATATATTATTTCACTTTAAAAAGTTTAAGTAATGTTATGTTTAACAGTAAGTAAGATATCTGAGTTTTTATTTATATATCATAGAATACAATAGCCGTGCCCATGTTGAAGATTACCTCGAATTATTTACTGAAGCTATAGAATCACTTAACCACACACAAAGTGCAACAGAACGAGCTATTTAAGTTCAAGAATATAATAATATATCAGATTTCACAATTCCATTGCTGAGAGCTAATACAGACATAATATTTACAATGATACGTACTGCTATTCTTACCTACCGACTACACTTCTATTGTAGAATATCTTTGATTAAAATCTTATACAATTGGAGAATCAAAGAATAAAACTTTTTAATATCATACATTTTTTTACTTTATTCTGATTAAAAATATTGGCTTCAATTATGCAAAAACGTGACGAGGCATAAAATTCAAATATTCATTAGAAAATTCAAGGTGAAAATGGAAAAATATAAAATACATTCCGTAACCTCTTAATATTATTATAATGAAAACAGCAGACAACTTTGTTTATTAAAGTCTCAAGAAAGTGCATTAAATAAACTATATAATGAAGCTTCTTAAACACTTTTCAAACAAAAAATACACCAAAGAACTAGTACAACTCATTAAATTTTTAATACTCTTAGAGAGTACGTAATAAATTAAATCTCTATTTTCAGATATAAGATTGTCGTGTTTGAATTCGTTTGTGAATTTTGCGTAAGAGATGACACATACTCGTATGAAAAAAATTACATTTAATTGATCAAATATATATTTATTTTATATTTGGACTCTGAATTATTTACAAACAATTGGTTTATAAATAATACTAATTACAAGAAAATAATACTACTAATAAACTGATTGCTCAATTCCTTTATAAACAAATTTAAATAAATCTAATATTTTATTTCAAAGACGTTTCATCCAATATTTGTAATAAGCAAAATCAAATCAAAGCAAACCTTTTATCTGCCAAGTGTGTTAACGACGTGTTTACTTCTATCTACTATATTTCGCAAATAATATACGACTTGCCGACTTTTAGGTTTATAAATAATATGATAATATATTTTTTATCCCAGGAAACTCTTAAAATTGGCATATCTTTTGTAGAGATATCCTATTAAAAATCTGTCATAAACATTGAATTTATTCCCCGGTAAAATTTCATCCGATTGAAAAACCAGCCCTAAATGTTATAAAATATCGATGAATTTGCAATGTTTTTAAATTACTTCAAGCCGCTTCAAACAAATTCGATTATTCCTGAGTGACAGAGTCGGAATTTATTGACGCCCGAGATGTCATTGGATTGAATTTTAACGAATGAAGTAGGAATTAATTAATTTTTCAAAGATTATTTCATGCAACCTCTTAAAACCAAATTGCTAATTTCGTTAATTAACTCAGATTATTTAAGTGGTATTTTTCGATGAACAAACCTCCATCTTTTTAAACCATTTTTAGAGTTACTTCGCCTAAAATAATATTGTATTGTATTTCTATTCCGTTCACGTTTTTTAAAAAATAAAAATTTTCAGGTAGATAATATTTTCTCGAAATGGGTAAATTGAAAAAAAAATAAGTTAGGTGTTATTTTTATTTTTAAATAAGTACAAAACGAAATCTTACTACAAATCTCTACAATTAAACTTTTTCAATACACTCTCAATACAATAAACTCTTGGACTAATAAAAACAAAAAAATATATTAAGTTATCATGAATTGTAAACTTATTGGACATCCACGTTATTGGAAGTAAACAAAGTTTGAACAACAGCAACGATCAGACATAATACAAACAAGAAAAAAGTCAAATTGGAAACATAAATAATAAAGATTGTGACTTTACTTTTAATAATCCTACAAACCCCCCCCCCCCCCAAACCCCCAGTCGTCGAATTGAAAGACAAATTAAAAGTTTAACCTTCTGAATTTGAAACATAAAAATGAATAATATTACAATCTTAAAATAAGTTAACAGACGATGACAGGTACGATTACGATGACAGGTATTGTACAGCAATAGTACCAACATAGAAATGAAATGTACCACGATATTATTATTTGAATGAACAGTTATTGTTATGTTCAATTATATTGTATATAAATAATTTTATAATTATTTGTTTTTCTGACTCTTTTAGGGTCTTTGCCTTAATAGATAGGTTGAAATAAAATGAAATGGGCAATTTAATTATATTTTCCTTCATCCTAAAACATGGCCACTGTTTACAACGGACAGCCAGGTACGACATGAATATTGTTATATAGAGATCGCGTCCGCTGCATAATTTTTACACATTAAACGTTTTGATGTATACAATTCATACAATTGAATTAATTTGATTGGTACTGAAGTTAATTTGCAACAACCATTTAATTTTGCCCGGCAATTAATAAAGAATTTCGTCCAGAATTCCCCGATTCTACAAATAATTCATTTCGTTATATAAAATTACGACTTAATAAATCCTCTTTCAGTCGTGATTGATATTTGAGGATCGATGAATAATTTTATTCTGTTTTACATTTCAATTGTTTTGAGCTATAATACTGGAAACAACAAATGATAAGCAAATATAATAAATATGCAAATTAAGCTTCATAACAAACATCCAAAAAAGCTGGATTATTTGCCTTTCATTCACTATGGCGTAATTGATTGAATTAATTAACGAGGTGACTTGTTATGGTATTAACGAAGTGCGGTGGCTAAAATGAAAAGTCAAGGGGAAAATATCTGTAAAAATGGTTGTTGAGAGGATTTATAATTTGAGTATAAGACTAATTTATAAGATAAAAATACGTTATATATGTTAAATTGCCTATTGTATTATAACCTATGAAATAACAATATAAATCATATTTATTAATACTTTATACCAATATCCGTTAATAAAATGTTTACAACCACTTCCTTTACACCTGTCTGCCAACGTGTTCGTATCAATAATGTCGTTAAACTGACGCTTAGCTACTAAACTATATTAACGGGACTTTAACGAGTATTTTACGACAGATCGTGCTTTATTGGCTGTAACTAGAATATATATATATATATATATATATATATATATATATATATCGGCGCAACAACGAATTGTACGACTAATGAAAATCGGCAAGTCATCGTGCAGGTGTTTCAAACTTTGTAAACAAGTGATTAGTGATATTTGACCCACTCCTTCGACTATGCTGTGTATAAAAGCGAGGCACAAGGAAGGGAAACGGTCGATTCGTTTGTTACTGTTCATACGGATAACAACTGTGTAAAATTACTTTACTTAAAATAAAGTTTGAGTTTACTGTATTGGTTTATTTCTATTATGGAACACCAAAATATCAAGGAAAATAGATAATGACGTCAGCTGTGTCTGACGTCATAGTTTTTAAAAAACACCGGACCGACTTACTACGTCATCAGAAGTGGGATCTGAAGCTCATTGGCTCACTATGTTCGAAATACAGCTGAAGCATATAAAGTTGTTTGAGCTTGAATAAGCTCCTAGTGAGGCACTCAAAGGCGGCGACTCATCACGACTTTTACAAATCTTACATGTGGGTATGACGGAAATAATTTAATGAGTTGTTCTTTTTTTAGTGCATTGGCGTAATTAATGGCAAACCGAAGAATGATGAATATTTGGAAGCTTAAACTATTCGTTTTATGAGTCCATTGATGACAAAGTAGAAGAAA
Organism: Dircenna loreta; assembly: GCA_963555665.1. NCBI lineage: Eukaryota > Metazoa > Arthropoda > Insecta > Lepidoptera > Nymphalidae > Dircenna > Dircenna loreta. Next base: position 9,496,510 of record OY743099.1, on the reverse strand, counting down.
TTGCCGCGTCAAGTGATGGCGAGTAAATTGGTTTTATCTTGAGAAAACGATAAAGCTATCTTAGACGTTGACGTTCGCGAGACAATCAAACAAGAGGTTTGTTTCCATTTGTTTGTTACGGCAAAAGCGGGCATGTTGCCTGGAGTGGTCGTCGTACTAACGGAGGCGTAGGCGGTGCGACTTCGGGCCATGTGGTCCATAGCAGCGGAGGCAATGGCATACCCGGTACATGTCGACAGTTATTATATCGCGGATATTCGCAGGTGATTGCTATTATCTGGTGAGTTGTAATATTTTTATTTGTATTCTGCTGCCATATACTCTCTTGTTACGACATACGTAATGTGGTAGAACAAATTATTTGCGACGTTAAGTCACCCGTTAAGAGTTACAGATTTTATTGTCCATACTTTCCAATAATTATTTAAAGTACAAGGTAATTAATGGGCGAGAAATTTTAAAACAAGGATTTAACGAATAAACAATTACCAAAGAAGTAACAAACAATAGTCAAACGATTAACAATCAATTAATCTTATTCATCCGTCGTTATCTCCAAACAAAAATTCATAGCTACCCACACTTACAACCCATTTCCTTTAGAGCCTCTGTGGACCTCGGCGCACAAGACCGCCTAGACCACAGCATCATCACTTTGCTCCCGTGTGGACCACGATCATATTAAATGATCCAGACCACACCATCGACCTAGACCCATTTCCTTTAGAGCCTCTGTGGACCACGGCGCACAAGACCGCCTAGACCACAGCATCATCACTTTGCTCCCGTGTGGACCACGATCATATTAAATGATCCAGACCACACCATCGACCTAGACCCATTTCCTTTAGAGCCTCTGTGGACCACGGCGCACAAGACCGCCTAGACCACAGCATCATCACTTTGATCCCGTGTGGACCACGATCATATTAAATGATCCAGACCACACCATCGACCTAGACCCATTTCCTTTAGAGCCTCTGTGGACCACGGCGCACAAGACCGCCTAGACCACAGCATCACTTTTATGTACTAAAACTTAAACAATGCAGATTTACGTGGAGTGACTGTATTGAAAATCAAATAAGCGGTGGCATGATGCGCGGAGCATTGTCATCTCTTTGTACTTAATCTCATTATACTTCGCTAATATGTTTATGAATATTGAACTATGGCTGATGACTTTGTGAAGTTGATTAGCTAAAAATACTTTACATTATAATTCTGCTAACTTTGCTAATGGAATATTCTTGCGCTTTTGTTAATTATTAATCATAGGCCAAAGATCTTGTGAGAGTCAATATTCAATTACATTACCTCTTAGTATCTACAAGAGTGGTACCTCTGAGCTAATTATGTGTTACCCTTGTGCTATTACCATGGGTCCTTGATGAATCCTTAAGAGAACCCTGAGATACCATTGGGATGCCTTGTGGAACCTTAACTAGACACGTACACACCATAATCTGGAGAGTAGTACCTCTGAGCTAACCACGTGTTACCCTAGTGCTAACCACGGGTCCTTGATGTATCCACAAGAGAACCCTGAGATTCCGTTGGGATGCCTTGTGGAGCCGTGGTAGACACGTACTTACCACAGATCTACGAGAACCTTAAAGAACAACTAATAACCTGGTCATTACGAGTTACAGTTACTAGTGCTCACAAAATCTTCCTATGTTTACAAGACAGTGCACGAGAGGTGTCATTGTCTACTGATTTAACACTATTTGAAAGGGCTGTATTGCTTACAGATGCCTACTCAAAAGAAAATGTTTCATTTGCTTTCAGAGTACGAAATTTATAAAACAGGGAGGTGCAGAGTATGCACCGCCTTTCAGATGGCCGTATCGGCGGAAGAACCCCAGCATATCGACCAATGACCCAGGGACTTTCAAGAACACGGCTGGTGCAGAGCGCGCACCGCCGGTCAGAATGGCCGTATCGGCGCAACAACGAATTGTACGACTAATGAAAATCGGCAAGTCATCGTGCAGGTGTTTCAAACTTTGTAAACAAGTGATTAGTGATATTTGACCCACTCCTTCGACTATGCTGTGTATAAAAGCGAGGCACAAGGAAGGGAAACGGTCGATTCGTTTGTTACTGTTCATACGGATAACAACTGTGTAAAATTACTTTACTTAAAATAAAGTTTGAGTTTACTGTATTGGTTTATTTCTATTATGGAACACCAAAATATCAAGGAAAATAGATAATGACGTCAGCTGTGTCTGACGTCATAGTTTTTAAAAGACACCGGACCGGCTTACTCCGACATATATATATTATATAAATATATAATACATATAAATATTCTTGAGATTTTTGTTCAGGTACATATTATTTAATTACTTGTATTTAAATTTATATACATATATATTGAATAAATGTGCATACAGGGTGACACAGATTCAGGGTTTATAAACATTTTCAAACACTATAATTTATTTTCATACGGAATATATTGAAATATCATTAATAAACTTTAATTTAAATTGACATGCCGTAAGCGAATTATATTTGTTTCGAAAACAGTTAACGAACTTCTGTTATACGTTAATAGTTTAAACATACTGACGAGGGCAACTTAGCGTAAATGCTATATAAAACAAACGAAACAAAATTCAATATACTTTATTGGTTAACAAATGTAATAAATCAAGAACAGAATACGTAACAGCAGACGCTCTGGCAGCATATGTAACTGAGACCGAGGCAGAGATAACAAAGTAATGGTATTATACGCAACACACAGAAAAACACAAATCCAAAACATTTCTCGAACAGGTCACAGAACGAGTAAGTCTTTTTTGATCGCTTTCCAGAACATGGCTCGGCTTCCTTGTATTCTAGAACATGTTTAAAATGGGTTATGACTTTCAGTATATCGATTTTCAATTAATTTATGAATTATATCAATTCTGAATAAATTTATCTATATGGAATGTATCTATTTTTAATAAATTGATCTATATGGGATATATCGATTTTTAATAAATTAATGTACATTTATGAAATATATCCATTTTAATTAAATTTATCTATGTGGGATATATCTATTTTTAATAAATTTATCGATATGGGATATATATTGATTTTCAATAAATTTATCTATATGGGATATATCGATAAGATTGGAACCCGCGACTTCATGAAAATCGTTCTGTCGCTCTACCGATTGAGCTACCGTATTGGGATTGGATTTTTTTATTTATTCGGGAGATAAAGCTTCTTAGTATTCCATGGATTCACCGTGTGGGTGCCGGGCCCATCACGTTGCAGGGAGAGGAGAACAAACAGCTCCTGAGACTTGCGACTCAGGTGTAGGTCTACGGGGGCCCTTTAAAATGCAAATTAACGCTCACCTCAACTGGTTAAGCTCCTCTCCCTACCTAACCAATTTTGGAATGAACCTACCAATGCCGCCTCTGAAGTACTTTCTAGAAATGAACTGATGATAGTTCTAGACAGGTCAAGATCTTTAAGAAGGCTATAGAGAGGTTTCGCTGTTATACCTCTCGCTCCCACTTCTACCGCGTACAAATTAACTATATACCTATTCCTGATCAGTTCGAAAAATTGTTTACTTTAATTGTGTGATCTTGGGGATGTTAGTTTCCCACGGAACAGTAAGCACAAGTATCACACGCTTTAACTGTCTAGACTACAGGAATATGTCCGGTCTGGATGACGAAATACCAATATCCTCAGGGATTCTATACTGTTTCTCATACGTATCCACCACTAACCCTACTTTATTTGTTTGAGCACCTATCATGTATTGTTTATGGAATTGAAGTCGTGACTCCAGTTCTGATGCATTTTATCTTTTGAAAGAGATGTTACAATATCATCATGAGATTTTTCGATGATATGTCTTTTGGTAACTCTTAGGTATTTATAGAGCTCCGATGGTTTTTTTAATTTTATCCCAAAATTGTTTCGGTCTCTGAATAAAGTTGAAGAATCCACAGAACGCGCCAGCCCAAACCACGACATCAATATCTTTATGACGTTTGCATCTAACTTTGACAAAAGGGTTTTACTAAGATCGTAAACTAGAAAAGGCCAATTTAGACGTGACGTCAGGTAGTTGTTATATATCCAAGCTTTTTTGATATTGCTAATTGATTGTTCGTTTACCTTCTTAAGATCATTTAAAAAGCTATCGACTATTACATCTAGAGATGGAGTGCGACCATTGAAATCTATTTTTTTTCTAAAAATTACACTTTGACCATTAAAAGACCCGGATTATAAGAGGTATATTTGGTGTCTCGTCTACCCAGGCACAGACAGTGGCATTTACTGGGTTTTGTCATCAGTCCTTCAGTCCACGTACAGAAATCCTCTACTTCATTTAAAAGTACCTGACATTGTTTAGGGTTACGTGTCAGTATAGCGAGATCGTCTGCAAATGCTAGTATGGATTCCGTGTATTTATTATTAAACAGATAACCCCAATTTTTCTCATGACTTATTTATTAAAATGTTAATTACTCTATTAAATATTATTGGAGAAATACAACAACCTTGAAAAAAACCTATCTTATAGCTTAGCGGTTGGGAATGGTTCCCGCTAGAATTTATAGAAAAAAATAATTTTGAATAGTATGATGCAATTATGTCGACATCTAAAGTAAAAAAGTTATACCATCTCAACGCGAACATCATCAGTTCATGTCGTACTCAAAGGCATTCTCTAAGTCTATCCAACACACAGTAACTTGTCTTTCGCTCGTTCTGGCATCTTTAACGCTTTCCGAAGCTAATGTGTTGTTTTCCAGGCCTCCAGAAATACCGGGCAAGAACCCTTTCTGGTGATTGGGCCTGAAATACTTATTTTTAATCATGAATTACGTCATTTTATTTTGTAAAAAGAGAAAAAGATCTTAGAAATTGTGTTTGTTAAAAATATCGGTCTAGTGTCTTTCCGATTTGTGACACTATCTGTTTTTGGAATGAGGACAAAAATTATATTTACTCTTAGTATGTAAACATTTTATTTATTTACTACTGGCTTTTATTTCCTGCTGTAGGGCCAGTGCTTATAAAATAAACATAAGGTTGATTTACAAGAGATAGAAAAGCAAGGAAAATAAGAATAATCTCATTTCAAGATAAAGATACAAAAAAATGTTAATCAGTTAAAGTTATAAGATAAAGAAAAAAGTTAAAACATAAAATATATATATTTACTTACGCGGCATGATTAGTTTTTTTTATATTTTGTTTTTTCTATTTTGCTTAGTTTATCATTTTTTATATGTTTTTTCATGTATTTAGGACAAACACGGCCGGAATATTGACATTTGGTAGAGTTTATTGTTACTTTTCATTGGAATTTATATTAAGAATCAAAGAGTATATGAAAGAGTATTTATTCTTAAGGATTATTTTGCCCTCCACACTTCATTAGCCGCAATAAAACCTTTTTCATTTCATAATCATTGTTAATCTGGGCACTGATGATTTCACGCATAGATACCGGTTTAACTCAATCGTACTAAATTCATTGATCGGAATTTAGACGTGTTCTTGCTATATGAATGAATGATATGCTGTATGAATGAATGAATGAATGAATATGAATACGCATAGCTTATTGGTCTAGCTTGTGAAGCAATCGTGTAGGCTCTGAGTTCAATTCCTAAAAGTCACAATTCTGTATGTTATCCACACATTTTTGTTCTATGTTTGTAAGTATTTTATATCCGTTCTGTTATAGTATTATATTTTATCCGAGCTTCCTTCAACAAACTGACAGTTGAAGGAAAATCTTTCAACCAGACATTCAATAGATACTTAGAATAAAATTACTGTCAGACAAAAATACACTAGGCCGCATCTTTATCATCTCAATAGTTTGTTTTAACGTTGAAAGTTAAATAAACTTTTGAGTTATATGTATTAACACGATTTGTTACAAGGCCGCTTGTTTTTAGACACAAAATATTTCAAATATGTATGTTTTTCAGCGAATTTACTGAACTTCAGTAAATAATTTACGCTCAAACATTAAATAATTCAAGTGTAAAATTTAATCGATTATAAAATTTGTACGGACAGACCAGAGAGGTAATGAAAATGAGGTCTTTATATATATGTGTGTGTGTGTGTGTGTGTGTTTATAACGCCTCATAAAATAACAACATCAGCGGAAAATCGAAACATTTTCCAAGAGACAGTAAACAATTTACTGTCACGTACTAAAATAACACTCAAACTCATTCTCAGTCTGTTAGTCAAAGCTTATTAATATTAAACACATATACGAGATATCCACCTAATGTTACGAGTATTTTTTGAATGGTTTTATTATAATTTCATACTCTTAATGAACAAATATTTTCTTTATAGTTTCACCATCTTTTAAGGGTTTAAAACATTTATATTTAACCGGCTGTATTCACGTAGAAATTAAATCGGAATGTGCCCGACTAGTTTCGAACCCATTCGGGGTTCTTAATCATGAGCTCTGAGTTTCGCGATTAATTCCGATTTAATTCAACGTGATAATTTCAACGTAAATATAAATATAATAGTCATGGTTCACCAAGGTTTAACACATTGTTTTATATTTATTCTATCAATAAGCAGTTTATATCGAATCCTAAACTATTTATTCAATTTAAATAATTTATTCATAAATACTAAATTGAGCCTTCAACTATATTATACAATTGTTAACAAAAATTGAATATAATAACCAATTAGTTGATGACTTGAATATATTTCTCTTTAGGTTGATATAAAAAAAGTAATTAAAAAATAATTTTAAAAAATAAAGAATTTCAATTCTTATATATATTAATTTATAATAAACATATATATGTTAATAAATTTGTATTTATAAAGCTATTTTACATAGTACCATATATTTTTAATATAATTTATTTAATGTTATAATTGAAAAGTTTTATTTTATTTATCTACCTTAAATAAAAAGAATCTTTGCTATCTTTTTATTTGGTAAAAAATATTAAAACACGTTAAGAAATTTTCTAATATTATCTTTGGCAAACCATTTACTCAATGGCGCCAATTTTCCCTTAGATAACAGGTGATGTTTACTAAAATAATATAGAATTTTGTCCAGCTTGGCACACTAAAACGAAAGTAGGCGTCTCATTTTATTATACCTTTATAAAAAAAACATTTGGGGACGGTGTAATATGTCTAACAAGAAATTTCACGAAAGTTTTTGGGTTGCGCTTACGAACTGCTATCATGAAATACATGTAGATGGGATTTCTTATTCAAAAGGTGGTGCTTACGGCTATGTTTTGTTCCAAAGTAGAGTCTTACAGCGCTTTCAGCGCTCTGGAGATGGTCCCATTCTAAGCATATAAGTAATTAATAAATAAAAGGCCGGCTCTATATGTTTAACAGGCAACTCTAGGCGATAAGTTTTAAATAAATATCATTTGCTTAATAAATATTAGAGGAAAATAAGCACTTTTGTTGGATTTACCGTAATTCTAAGACTAGCCTCAGACCGGCACTGCACGAAGTGCACTAAGTATGTTGTCAACAAGAAGAGTACGCGGTATTGTTATAATATTAATACAAATGTAACAACTACTGAGGAATTTATCAAAACATCAAGAAATAATATAACACGCAATAATATGAAGAAATCCTCCAATAATTAAAAATTACTGAAAGATTAATTACTTAACTCTTTCACTAAAGACAAAAAGAAAGAAGAAGAAAGAAACATGTAAACTATAAACAAAAAAAAACCAACATGGTTACTGAAACTATAATACTCGTATAATTTTTGTAATTGTCTATAAACATTTTTAGCAAGCTTATTTAATATTATATTTTTAAGTAAAAAAAATTAGAAGATGATTAAATATAGAATACTATTTATCAAAATGGGTAGCGACGCGGTATCTCAAATATTAGAACGACGGGACGGTTTCCCAGAGGTTGCCTGTTCGAATCCCTGACGTCTACGTTTATTATCGCATTTGATGTTACATGTGATTTACGAAATATTTTAACGTATGTTATTTATAGAGTTATTGTTCTATACATTTTTCCCAGCGTCGTACGTGATAAATATCCTAAAGATATTATGAATTAATGTGGCATGAATACAAAATAATTATTCTAAAAGTAAACAATCATTTATACTAAAAAGTGTCTTAAGCTCAGACAAAACACCGTACCACGTGATAAATGGTTGTGTACGCAGTAAAATTACAAAGTAACAAACGAAAACTCACAACGCAAACCGAAGGAACCATATCCAATTCAGAAAGAATACAAATAAACATTTTATGATAACTATGCGGGTATCCCTGGAATGAAGGCGACAGTTAGTCTATTTTTGTCACATATGTGGTACGTTCAAAAATAACTTGTCATTTGACATTTAGTCACGCCATCGGTTCGTCAATATTGTGTAACTTTATTATAAGTAATAATTTAATGAACATATTTTTTTTATTCTCACTTCAACAACTTTCCCATTTAGACTCAAATATTTTTTTTCCTATACAATAAAGAACTGATAAGGTGATTTACGTTTGATTGAAATTAATGAAAATCGGAGCAATGGACTTAAAGCCGATTTTGGTTTTACGTAATTGAGTCTCTCCGCGGACGACAGCGAAACTGATGAACTCTGAAAATGAATATTTCTTATAAAAATATCGTGATTTCTATTTATAAAGTTCGAATCGTGACTCATTTTTCCTGAAAATTTAGTATGATGATACATTCTCGAAATGTCTGCGACATATTTGTGATATCCATTTGAATATTATGTCATGAAATGTGGTTCGATTTTTAGGAGTCCTTCCTTTTTATTAATTATACATTTATTTGTTTCATACGTGTCGTTTGCATAAAAAGAAGTTTTAGATTATATATATTATTTACTGTTAGTTATTTTAATTTAATAATCTTTTTATTGGTTGTCTTATATTCTTTGATATTTTTACTAAACGTCAATTTTACAATACAAAAGACAATGTATCCATCTTACTTCGACATCATAAAAATCTGAAATTTTTATTGATTTAAAAATAAACAAATAAAATATAAAAATATCTTTCTTTATCCACGATCCAGTTTGAAGGTTCGTAAAATTTTAACTTAGCCAAATTATTCTCTTCCGATTTGGCTTCACCACAACAACGACTCAGTTTCATAGAAATGTCACCACGGCAGCTTTGATCTTGGGATGGTCATGACTTAGATCTCGTCATGTGACTCATGATTCCAGCTGAAGGTTTGACGAGTCATTCTATAGATCATTCTATCCAGTCCAGACCATGTTCATGTACCAGTATTGTTACTAGCTTTTGCCCGCGACAGAAATATGAATTAACGGATTAAAATTGGTCATCGTTTTTATAAATATTTATTTAAATCTTTATTTACAATCTTGTCGACCACAACATAGCTGTCTCATTAATACTGCATTATAAATGACATATTATTATATTTTTAATGCTATTTTCTTGTAGAAGATTATTTAGAATGGCAATACTCATTGAGATTAATCGAATAATTTTTCTCGTAACATTTTTAAATTTTATACATGAAAACTTTTTAGACAAATTGAAGATATTTCAGTAACGAAATTTATTCTTTAATATATATTTATTTGCATAAATAATACAGAACACATATTTACGTTATTTCTAAATATTTAGATATCCGCCACTGATATCTCGTTATCATTAAAAGGTTAATAATTAGAAATGTTTCTAACAATAATGGAATTTCACATTAATAGTATAAAATAATATTAAATTGACACTGAATTTTATATAATTAATAATTCCTTTGGTTTCATTAAATAATACTATAATGTCTCCTGAAATTTACACCTCAATATGAAATTAAATAATTTAAAAGATATACTCATTAATAGCTTACACTCGATGTTTAATAAGTTTTAAAATGTTTTAGCAATAAACTGAAACGCTTCCTAATTTTCAAAAATTGTCGGAACTGTTGAAAAAACCGATGGAATTATAACCGAAAGGTTATTTTTATCAGTATTAATAGTAGATATAAGAAAAGTTTAACGTATATTCCACCATTTCAGCCAAAGGTTTCGATTACATAAATGTATGACGCATGAGTCTTTAGTCGTTAACGTAACGTGTCATTTTTTTGTTGTTGACTAGTTTTAAAATAATTGTCAGTTAATATTGTTAATGAGAATTTCAATATAAATCAATAATATTGAAACTATGTATTTAGACAAAAAAAAATATGAAGTAATATTTTGTATAATAGAGAGTAATTCAAAAAGAAACCTGTATGTATCTTTTATCTCATTATACTTTAAATGTTGGTTAAACTGTATAAAAAAATTGTTTCAGTTATTTTAATTTATATTCGTCTAACTTTGTCGAAGGTCGCATTCGATTTATCATTGGAAATAGGTTTTGTGTGTACAGGCGGTCAAAGAAGCTGAAAGCTCTGAAAGTAAATATTTTATTTTCTCAGCTAATGTAAGTAAGTGTATGTTTAAGTATTTATATTTGATCAATGTTCCAGCTTTTTTAAATTAACAATTTGTATAAATACTTTTCTTTCGATAGTTTAAAAATATCACAAAACTGAATGACAACCATATAAAAATTTTACAAGACACTTTCTCTATTACATTCTATATTAAACTTTCTCTATTACTTTCCCGCGCTTTTATAATTCACCTAAAAAACTGTCATTTATTAACTTTTTTATGAGTTTAACAATTCCGCAAACGATGGTTGATGTCAAACGGTCCTATAAACGTAAAGCCACCATTGTCGTTCCCGGTCATATCAAAAAAGTGTCTGTTTACTCATTCATTCCCATCTCTTCAACCTCAGCTTGGACATTTAAATTTTATAGTCAACTATTACATATTAAATCTTATCTTTATACAGCTAAGGTTAAAAACACCTTATCTCGTCTTAATTTATGCCAAGTTGCCGTCTGTGGAAAGAATAAAAACGCTATTTTCGTATACTTATTCTAAAGAAGCCAACCATTTGAAAATATACACTAAATAAAAGACAATTACCTCAGTTGTATTTCGATAGACTAATATTTAAAGAGGTACTTAAACCTTTATTGGAAATCAAAAGTTCAACTTCTTTGCAAGTGCATCCTTTGCCTTAAATAATTTTACCAGAAAAAAAAAACAATTTAAAATTCATATAAATAACTACAAATATAATATTGGTGATCAAAACTTAAGAGTGTGGAAGTTCCATTCAATAATATTCCAATGCTCCTTTCTTTCTAAGTAATTTCCGATCATTATACACTATCACAAATCAATTGCATATTTTAAGTCAATAATTTACAAGTTACTGAACATATAAAACTGTGTTCACACACATTGACTATATTCTTTCGTTCATAATCATATTTTGAAGTAATATTTATAAACAAAAATTATCACTCATGTGAAAAGGGTTTTTAAAATGTGTAACGTATTATATGTCATTTTTGAAAATTATATTCAATGTATTCTTCATTTTGAAATGTGTAACGTATTATATGTCATTTTTGAAAATTATATTAAATGTATTCTTCATAAACGGTGTTGGTTAATCTGAGTAATACCACGACTTACAAACGTTTGTATTGTGGATTAGTGAACAATAAGTATATAGTGATAAAGAACTAAAAGCTTTTACTTTCACGATAAAACAGAACGGGTCACGCGGATTTTTACGTAAAAAAAATAAATAAATAATTTTATAATCCGTCTATGTTTATGGTAAGTCACAAACCAAAAAGGTTTTAACGGTTTGTATTTTGAATTATGTGTGAATCTTGATTATCTTAAGTAAAAACTTTCAACAATTTTATATCTTTAATATGCAAAAAATATAAATAATTTTGCGTATATTTAATAATAGTTTTTTTAATTTTAAATTTCTTTAATTTGATCACAAGACGCTTACCTTCCAAAGCCATAAACACAGCAGCACCAATAATACTATAAAGCACTAGACACAAAGTCAAAAAGAAATGCGTGAACCATTTCTTGGACCACAACTTCAACTTATTGTAAAACCAAAAGGCACTTTTTTCGCCCGCACTTAGACCGCTTTTAGCCGTATTCATAGTGAAGTCCTTGAACCCTTCGAACTGCTTGAACATAAAGTCTGATGCTTTATTGTGATACATGTGTAGGAAGGGATTAAAATATGGATTTCCATGAGGATCAGACACATGTGACGTCGCCGTGTGCGGCACCTTGCCATAGTACTTCGTACCACCCCAATATACTGAAGATGCTGAATTTGGTCCTCGAGCTTGCACCGGGGTCGGTATTTGTAGGGTTATCTTGGGTTTGTCGAACCTTTTTGGGGGAGGTGGTGGTGAGTGACTTGGTGGGACATCCATAGAATCCATTCTTATTTAACCCTCAAAACTTCGAATGTTATATATCTAGCGCCGGCGCTGAGATTTCAAAATAAAAAATAAAATATATTTTTTTTGCGCAACGAATGCTTTTCCGTACGTCCGCGAGTGTTCAGTGTGGATGGACACTGTGTTTATAAATAAGACTGAGTTTAGCGAGCTTTATAGAATAGGCGACGATGATAAAAACACTCATAATTTAATAATAACATTACCCAGAATATAATTTAAATAAATTATGAGACAGAAGAGACCAATGACTATGATACGGTAGGCAATAAAAGATATGAAGAATTAACCTTTAATCTCTTATTATATTTAATCTCATAACTTCAAAACGATGCAAATATTTACTACATTTATTCTTATAATATGAAATCTTCATATCTTGTGGTTTCTTTTTGTATTAGTAAGAGCGTAATTTCTCTACAATTAACTACTGAATTTAAATTGAAACTGGACACTAAACTAAACTATCTTTAATAGTGTTCAGTTTCAACTCCTAGACTATAAGTAGAAGATTAATATGCACTGTTTTTTGTGTATTTTATTGATCTAATATGTAAGGGCCAGTTGGCACAATGGTCGTAATTACGCCTATTGTATATGTGGTCGTAGCCTACTCAAGAAAAATATTTGTTATTAAAAATGTATCTTTCTAGGATATATGTATAATATGTATGTTAAAAAAAGTTTTTGTATGTTTATCAATTTAGCTATAGAACCAGCGTTACTGAGTTTTGAGCTTGATTATGTTGTGTTGATATGTCCGAATATTTATTTATTATGTATACATATTTCAATATCAGAATTGACCGACTAAAAAAAAGTCGTACTTAGGTGCTTAAAGAATTGTAAATAATTTGTTTGTAATGTTGGTATTAGTTTTACGTTCAAATGTAAAGACCTTTAAATCAACAGACGCATATAAAACGAACATATGGCTGCTAAATAGTACTAATAAATTAAATAGTTATAAAAAAATAGAAATGTTCTATTTATAGCTCATTTTCATGTTTGCTAGCAATGATATTTTAACTTACAGAGAGTAAAGTAAGTTAGGAGCAAGACTCTGGCAATTCTTTTTACTTTAAATTATCTTATCATAATCTATAGAATGAATAAATACTATGGTACTCATTTAATCACACTTATTTAACGTGATTCATCCAATCAAACTCTCCATTTATAATTGTATGTCAAACAACTTAATAATAATGCGAGTATATTTATTTTTATTAATCTATATTCTTTTTTTTTATTTACTTTGTTCTTCCATCTCGTCATATATTTTTTGACAAATGACACGTTGAAGTCATTCTTCCTGGTGTTACGAATAGTTTGTAATATTATTGAGTGCTAGTAATGTGACAGGAAAAATGGTTTCCGCCACAGATGTTGTCACGTCATAGAATAAGTGTCATGGCGCTCAAATGAATCAACAAGCAACAATATTATTATAACACGATAGTTAAATATGAAACATAAATAAATGCACAATATCATATCAGTTAAAAATAAATATTATTACGTATATATTTATGTCGATGACCACTTTATTGGCGTAGAAACATGTATTTTTTTGGTACAAAATATGATAAAAAATAAAAATAAGGTTTATTCTTACTTTGGGACCGTAATTGCTAGAAGTTAGAACAAACTTGTACTTTGTACGTAGTTTTTCTTTTTATGTTTTGTGGCCGGAAAGATTTATGTTTCAACTTAGGTATTTATATTATTTTTAACCCCCCCCACCCCCCACCCCTTGAAGACAAAAAAAAAAGTTTTCTAATAATATCTTAATGGCCAGTGTTCAATTTTATTGTAAAACTAAAACTAGCATAGATCTTAATTAAAAAGACGAACCATTTTTGACGTATAAAGACGGTTATTATGTTGACAATTCTTTAATGTCATTTGAAACACTGTTTTAATATCTTATTTGTGGCATTTAATGATTTAGAAACTGTGAAATATATCTATTGAAATGGCTACAAACTTGCAGTGTAGAACCGATAGATGTACAGACAGCTTTTATTAGCACCAACGCGTATGTCCCAGACTGTAAGTGAATTTAAACTGTAACTTAGTTAACAAACTTCACGCTGCCAACTAAAAGGGTTGGTTTCTGATAACTCTCCCAAGACCCTTCTAAGTACTACCAAATGTTGTTTGTAAACTTCCATAACCACATTGGCTGCTTATTATAATACCTCATCTGTCATACTCAAATACCCACGCAGCCTTTAATTGAAGGTTAAGCTCTACTTTCTATTGTGTAAATTTCAGCCAACTTTACTTTATCAAGTATGAAATTTATTTCTAAAGCTAAGCTTACCTTTATTATTATTAGAATTATTTTAATTTATCCTATGTAAATAGACCTTATAGTTCGGTAGAAACGTTTGTAAACAAGAAGGGTAAACTTCTAATTAATGATGCGTGACGTTGACCCGCTATCTCCTTTTAATATGTGTACAAGTAAGAATAGTTTTATAACATACTAGCCAACGAACTCGCTGGCATCTGCGACTTCGTCAGCTCCCACAAATCTCATGACTAAAATAATACGGTTCTGGCTTTAAACTCTATACCCGATATATTAGTTACTATATGGCAGAGAGACATAGATAAACACAACGCTTGCTCCTGTCCAGTATTTTTTCGTTGAAGCAGGTCCAGATACATATAGACAAAAAATTCCATCTGATATTCCAATATTCCAAAAGCTTAGTACTTAAGCAAAGTACATAATCTTAGTACATGGACTAAGAAGATAAGCTTAGTTCATAAACTAAATACATAAGCTTAGTTAATAAGCCAAGTACCTTAGCAAATAAGCTTAGTACATACGCATCAAATGTAAGCATAGCAAATAAGCTTACAACATAAGCTAAGTGCATAATCAAAATACATAATCTGAGTCCATAAGCTGAGCGCATAAGCTTAGTGAATAAGCAGTGTACATAAGCTTATTTATTTAGCTTATGTACTAAGCTTTTGTACGCAGCTTGTGTACTACGCTTATGTGATACGCTTATATACTATATCTATAGGTACTAAGCTTATGTATTTATCTATGTACTAAGCTTATTTATTTAGCTTATGTACTAAGCTTATATACTCAACATATATACTACGACAATGGGCATAAGCTAATTATAGTACATAAGCGTAGTACTTAAACTGAGTTCATAAGCGTAGTAAATAAGTTGCGTACATAAGCTAAATACAGAAGCTTAGTATATAAGCTTAGCAACCATAGAAATGGTTATAGTGGGTTCATTTTAAATGCTAGATATAGTAGTTGATTTTTGCGTAACTTTCACCGTTTACTTAGGGCACAGAAGGCAAGCTCCAAAATTGCCATTTTCTCAATATTTTTGATTGCTGCTCCTACCCTATTTATCTTAGCGTGATGTTTTGAAACCTATAGCATTCCTCGATAAATGGACTATATTATACTGAAATAATTTTTCAAATCGGTCTTATAGTTCCTGAGATTAGCGCGTTCAAACAAACAAGCAAACAATGTCTTCTGCTTTACATATGTATAGATACATTTAAATCATATGAACCAAAAACCAATACAAACAATTCTTAAAAGGTATTTTATTGCATTAAAACCAACATCGATGGCCTACATATAGTTCAAGCCAACGAGACAAAACTAATAAATAAACTATGAGTGTAATTTGATGTCAGCAATATGTTTTTCCCTAAACATTAAATTTTTGCTGTATTTGATTATAATAAATGGTTTCAAGCCTTGGTATTTTCAACATGTGTTTGCACTAATTTACTTACTTACTATTTACACTTATTAATATTATTGATTCCTGAAAATAACGACTAGATACTCTTAAAAGTAGGATTAAAAAACTTTTAATCTGAGACTGTTATAGTTTCATAGCTTCGCGCGTTACAGGGGATAAAAAAGTCACATTCGAGTTTCCCCATTATTCTTGTTAAATATGATATAATACAATATGGATATTGTTATGGATAACACAGTTCTGTCATTGTCTGACATTTTAACTTAAGTGTGATCTAGATATGATTTAGTTATGACTTTAATACCTCAATGCATTGGGTATGTGAGGGGATTAACAATTTATTCTATAAGGCATACTTACAATATTAATTTAGTGTAATTTATTATAAAATTAAAATGATGTCCGAAGCGTAAATAGGAGTTGATGGTCACATCACAGGCGACAAATTTTACGACAGACATCTGCCATTAGATGGATCTAAATACAGACGAGATAACAATGTGTTTACGATCTAATAATCTAGTTTCTACATTTTCCAAAGTAAATTTTATTTCCAGCTGCCAATAGTCTTTATATCTGTTTCGTTCGATTTTTGGTCTGCTTTCATTAGAACTTTAGAATATGTTTAACCGACTGCGCTTGTATTAAGACAAGAAATCACTATTGATGATTGAATATTATAATTTAAATAATATAACAATATAAATATAATTAAAAAAATAATGGGACACAATAGTTTTAAATATAATGTTTCGCGCAACAAAGACAAGTTTAAAAAATTGTTGATATGTTACTATCTAAGTCAAATGTAGTATATTTTTCAAATCGGATTTTCTCATTTTCACAGAAAACAAATATGGTTTGGGCTTTGTATATTCCGTTTAGCTTTTTGACCTTTACTATAGCAATGGTACTTAGACAATATTTACTATCTGTACAATATGATCTTGGACCTTCAATATGTATTAAATATAAAGTTATATATCTATGTATAAATGAAATGTATAGATTTTGGTTAAGCTATTTAATATTAGTATAAATGGTGCTGTTTCTTCGGGTATATTAGTAAAAGTGGGCGTACCTCAAGGGTCAATTCTTGGAGCTTTTTTGTTCTTAGCTTATATTAACGATTTACCTTGCCTGATGACCAATAATTATAATATAATCTTGTTGGCAGATGATACTTCATTAATTGTTAAAGTAGTCAGAAAAATCACGGATGTCTTAGATGTAAACGATAGCTTAGAGGTACTTTCCAAATAGTTTGCGGCGAATAAACCTTTGCTTAATAATAACAGAGACGAAGCTTCTTAGCATTCCATGGATTCACCGTGCGGGTGCCGGGCCCATCGCGTTGCAGGGAGAGGAGCGCAAACAGCCCCTGGGACTTGCGACCCAAGTGTAGGTTTAAGGGGCCCCTTTAAAATGCGCATTCACGCTCACCTCAACTGGTTGCGCTCCTTTCCCTACCTAACCAAATTTGGAATGAACCTACTAATGCCGCCTTTGAAGTACGTTCTAGAAATGTACTGATGATAGTTCTAGAGAGGCCGAGATCTTTAAGTAGGTTATAGAGAGATTTCGCTGTTATACCTCTCGCTCCCACTTCTACCGCGTACAAATTAACTATATACCTATTCCTGGTCAGTTCGTTGGTCAGTTCGTAATACTTGTTTACTTTAATTGTGTGATCTTTGGGAATGTTAGTTTCCCACGGAACAGTAAGCTCCACAAGTATCACGCGCTTTAACTGTCTAGAGTACAGGAATATGTCCGGTCTGGATGACGAGACAACAATATCCTCAGGAATTCTATACTGTTTCTCATACGTATCCATCATTATAGTCCAATCGCGAGCCGCCTCTAAGATAGAGTGAGGCTTTTGTTTTGTTTTTTTAGACGAGCCTTCTTTAATGAACTCTATGAATCTTTTGGTGGTTGTTATACCCTTTTGCGCTCTAGCTACTGAAAGACTAACCGCTTCACGTATGATTTCCAATACTTTATCATGGCGCCGCGAGTATTGACCTTTTTCCAATAGCACCCTACACCCTACCAACAAGTGTTTAGCCGTTCCTACCGCTCCCCCACAGATATTGCAAGACTTTTCGGTAGCTTTACCCCATCTTACTAAATTACTTTGATCTGGGAGAGTCATTTGGAATGCATTTAGATAGAATTTTAATAAGGCTGGAGACCACTCATGAAGTAAGGTGCGCCACCTCAATGCTAATGGAATACAAAAGTCGCCTATGGTCACCCACTCATTTTGAATTTCTAGATTCATCGCGTGCACTCGATACTGATCGTTTTCATCTTGCCGAATAAAGGATTTTGTTAAGTCTATATCTCGAACTTTCCCGCTAGATCCTAACCCTGCTTTATTTGTTTGAGCACCTATCATGAATTGTTTATGGAATTGAAGTCGTGACTCCAGCTCTGATGCATTTTTATCTTTTGGAAGAGATGTTACAATATCATCATGAGATTTTTCGATGATATGTCTTTTGGTAGCTCTTAGGTGTTTATAGAGCTCCGATGGTTTCTTTAATTTCATCCCAAAATTGTTTCGGTCTCTGAATAAAGTTGAAGAGTCCGCTGAATGCGCGAGCCCAAACCACGACTTCAATATCTTTATGACGTTTGCATCTAACTTAGACAAAAGGGTTTTATTAAGATCGTAAACTAGAAAAGGCCAATTTAGACGTGACGTTAGATAGTTGTCATATATGCAAGCTTTTTTGATATTACTGATTGGTTGACCGTTTACCTTCTTAAGATCATTTAAAAAGCTATCGACTATAATATCTAGAGATGGAGTGCGACCTTTGTAATCTATTTTTTTACCTAAAAATTTGAATGGGGCTGCTTCAGTAATTGTAGCAACACTTTGACCGCCTATTGAAAGACCCGGATTATAAGAGGTATATTTGGTGTCTCGTCTACCCAGACACAGACAGTGGCATTTACTGGGTTTTGTCCTCAGTCCTTCAGTCCACGTACAGAAATCCTCTACTTCATTTAAAAGTACCTGACATTGTTTAGGGTTACGTGTCAGTATAGCGAGATCGTCTGCAAATGCTAGTATGGATTCCGTGTATTTATTATTAAATTTAAACCGATAACCCCACTTTTTCTCATGACTTATTAATTTATCTATTAAAATGTTAATTACTATATTAAATATTATTGGAGAAATGCAACATCCTTGAAACAGACCTATATTATAGCTTAGCGGTCGGGAATGGTTTCCGCTAGAAGTTATTGAAAAATATAATTTTGAATAGTATGATGCAATTATGTCGACAACTAAAGTAGGAAAGTTATACCATCTCAACGCGAACATCATCAGTTCATGTCGTACCGACCCAAAGGCGTTCTCTAAGTCTATCCAACACACCGTAACTTGTCTTTCGCTCGTTCTGGCATCTTTAAGGCTTTCCGAAATTAATGTGTTGTGTTCCAGGCATCCAGAAATACCGGGCAAGAACCCTTTCTGGTGATTCGGCCTGAAATACTTATTTTTAATCATGAATTGCGTCATTTTATTTTGTAAAAAAGAGAAAATCATCTTAGAAATTGTGTTTGTTAAAGCTATCGGTCTAGTGTCTTTCGGATTCGTGACACTGTCTTTTTTTGGAATGAGGACAAAAATGGCTTTTCCGAATGTTACCGGTATTTGCTTCCTTGACCAGATTTTATCGAATATATTTAAAAGTTTATTACGAACCGACGGACATTTTTTATATACTATGTAAGGAATACCATCAGGACCTGGTGCTGATTTAGTTGGCTTCTTTTTTATTATTCTATTAATTTCCTCCAAAGTTGGTGGGTTAGATTGAAAATCAATAGAAGGACTCTCAGGTCTTTGTTTGTTAGGATCCTTATATAGTATATGAGTTTTTGGTAGTTGATAAGTGCTTTTGTAGTGTTCGTAAATTTGCTCGTTGGTCAAGAGAAGCTTACCTTTTTCTTCTTTGAAAATGTTTTTTGAGTACTCGAAAGGATTTTTATCGAAATCTACTTCGTGTTTTGCCCGGTCAAAATTGTCAAGATTTTTTGATATTTGTTTTGATATACCTTGAATTAGTTTAAGAATTGACCTTAATGCCCTAGACAGTTGGTGACTAAGTTGATTATCGCCCATGGCTTTGGCCCTACGAAGTTTCCGTATTAACTCTCTTTTTTTCCTCCTCATTTTCAATTTAAAAGTATTTTCTTTATTTTTGTGAGCATAACGGTTTGGAGGTGGATAGTGCTCATTAAAGTAGTCGTATATGGTGTTTTGGAAAGTCTCTACCTGCGTGTCGAAATCCTGATTCGAGCTCGGGTGCTCTAACAGGGCCGCTATATTACGATCGTGTGCTTTCCAGGTCGTATGTTTGATATTGGGAATGCTAAGACGCGTCCTGATGGTAATGGACTCCTGGTTATTGTTGTTCAATGGCTCACCTTGAGATATATGAGGGTAAACTCTATCCGCAGTGAAAGCTGAAGATATTACCGACGGTTGCCGCACTTCAGCACCATTGTGTGATTTAAGGTGTTTAAGAAACCAGGCTCGTCTTTTGTATGTTTTCCCGCACGTAGGGCATTTCATTTCCGTTTTCGCGCCGTTTTCGCCGTTTTTATCAACCGGTGGACAGTTCTTCCGCCCCCCCTCTCGGACTGTCCCGGGGGTATTTTTCTTTATCGGACTTTTAGCTTGACGGAGTTCCCGGGCTTGGCTTGCTAGGCCATCGCCCTCGGCTGTCTTTCCAACAGTCAGCTGTCTTTCCAGCTGTCATCTGTCTTTCCAGAGTCAACTGTCTTTCCAGCGTCATCCCGTCTCTCCGGGCTGTCAATTTAAAATGAGACGAAGCTTCTTAGCATTCCATGGATTCACCGTGCGGGTGCCGGGCCCATCGCGTTGCAGGGAGAGGAGCGCAAACAGCCCCTGGGACTTGCGACCCAAGTGTAGGTTTAAGGGGCCCCTTTAAAATGCGCATTCACGCTCACCTCAACTGGTTGCGCTCCTTTCCCTACCTAACCAAATTTGGAATGAACCTACTAATGCCGCCTTTGAAGTACGTTCTAGAAATGTACTGATGATAGTTCTAGAGAGGCCGAGATCTTTAAGTAGGTTATAGAGAGATTTCGCTGTTATACCTCTCGCTCCCACTTCTACCGCGTACAAATTAACTATATACCTATTCCTGGTCAGTTCGTTGGTCAGTTCGTAATACTTGTTTACTTTAATTGTGTGATCTTTGGGAATGTTAGTTTCCCACGGAACAGTAATGTCTCAAGGTTTCTGTATCTGGTGTTCCCCAATGAGGCCTATATTTAATTATCGACCAATGATTGACTTTGACTTTGAATTATACTAAGCTGAAGAGTATTTTTTTATTCAAAAGCGCTAATATCTGGAACTATGAATCTATTTTTATTTGCATTTTTACCTCATTTATTAAGAATATATAATTATAAGCCATTTCGATATGACCAGTATTAGAAAAGTTTCTTTTAAATAGTACCTACTATATAACAAACTATCAGGAATGCGTTTCTGCTGATGCCATTTCGTTTCCGGGTACATAGTAGTTCTGAACTACACTACTAAATAGTTCTGAACTTGTTCGATGTGTGACATCTTTCTGTAGTTTACGCAGGCAGAGTAGCAAGGAGCAGCCAGTCTTAAGATAAATAGCTATTTATGAAGATTGTTAGTCTGTTAGGTGATGAAATAATACATAGTAAAAATAACTGAAACATTACTAACCATATCATAAGGTCATTAACTGCGGATGAATATGTTTAAACCATTAATATTTAAACCCAGCATAGTCACTGAAACTCCACTGCACTCTAGTGTCTTAAACTCATACAAAAAACCGTATTGCGTGATAAACGATTGTGTCCGCAGTAAAATTATAAAGTAACTAACATAAGCTTTTACCACAGACCGAAGGAAACATATCTAATTCAGGGACAATACAAATAAATACTTTTATGAAACCATGCTGGTATTTCTGGAATGAAGTTGAAAGATAGTCTATATCGGACGCATCTGTGGTAAATTAAAAAAAATACTAGCTATTTGATTTTTAGTCACGATGTCGGTCATCTATTTAGTGTAGAATTTTATTATAAGTATAAGTAATAATGAATATTACATAGTTTATCTTCCCACTTAATCAATTTTCCCATCAATAATCAAATATTTTTTTCTCTTTAATTAAGCATTGATAAGGTGATTTACGCTTTTAAGATGTTTACGATTGAAATTTATTAAAATCAGGGCAATGGACATAAAGCTGATTTCGTTTTTAAGTAATTGAGTCTTTACGCGGACGACAGGAATATTAATGAACTCTGGAAATGAGTTTTTCTTATAAAAATATCATGATATTTATTTATAAAGTTCCCAAATCATGACTAATTTTTTCGGAAAATTTAATATGATGATACCTTCGCGACATATTTCTCATGAACTACGGTTCGTTTTTAAAAGTCCTTCCTTTTTATTAATTATACAATATTTTTATTATATACCTACTTAATTCGCGTTCACAAACAAATTGTTAAAGATAATAAAAGTATTTACTATTAGATATTTGAATATAACTAACTATCCTATTATTAGTTTTCTTATGTATGTTCTTACTGAACGTAAACTTTAAAGTACAAAAGATAGTGAATCCACGCGTTGCTCATCTTACCTCGACATCATAAAATCTGAAGAATTCATTTAATTAAAAATACACAAATAAAAAAAATCTTTCTTTATCCACGCTCCAATTTGAAAGTTTGAAACTTCCGATTTGACTTCACCACAACAACGACTCAGTTTTATAAAAATATCACCACGGCAGCTTTGATCTTGGGATGGTCATGACTTAGATCTTGTCATGTGAGTCATGATTCCAGCTAAAAGTTTTGAATACTTATACTGTCCAGTGACACTCATATTCTAGTATTGTTAACAGCTGTTGTCCGTGACCCCGTCCTCGTGAACTAGAGATGCCTATGACATGGGTTCGCAAAAAGTTGAAAGTTGTTTATAATTATTCGAGCAGTTCTTTTTACAATTTATATATTTTTTAAGATCTTGCTGAAAACAACATAACTGTACTGCTCACACTGTATTAAAGTAGACTTACCTAGACATTTTTTGTTTCTTTTTTATTATAAAATATAATTTAAAATAGCTATACTCATTGAAATTATCAAAACCATTTTCACTTGTAACATTTAAATTTTTGAAGACTTCAAACCTTTTTTTCCAAATCAAAATATTTTTTGATAGTAACTAACTTTTTCATAAATATTATATAAATTTTCGTCAATAATAATTTACTTCGTTTCTAGATATTTAGATCTCCGCAACGTATCACTGATATCTCGTTAATATTAGATATTAATGAAAAACTGATACAAATATTTACGATGTTAACAGTATTTTAAAAGAATATTAAACTAATATATATATTACCTTTATTTAATCAATAAAGAAATTACACGTTAATCACATTAAATATAATACAAAATCATAACAAACTTGATTATTAGAAATAATATTTCAGTTAGTTTTCCATTTATCAAAAATGTTTCACAAAATTTACACCTGAAAAATGAAGTTTTATTTAATTAGTTTTATTTAAAAACATTTTAATCTGTTTCAAAAGTATTTATAGTATATAACAAAATGTTAAGAAAAATAGCCGACTTGTAACCGATTGCAGTCGTTAACGAAGTGTCAATTTTTTCATTACTTTCTAACTAGTTTCAAAATAATTAAATGTAAATATAACTCATTAAGATTTAATAATAGATCAATAGCATCAAAACACGGAAATCTGGACAATAAAAAAAATATTTTACAAAAGGGAAGACATCTTAAACAAAAATATTCTGGAATCTTAAAAAAAAAATATTATGTATTGTGGTGTAAAAAAAACTCAAATATGCGTAGTCTTACGCACAACTATCTTCTATTTAATACACTACGTCAAACGTAGTCTTAGTCATATTTTATAATACTTGAAATGTTATTTAAAATATATGTAGACGTTGTTCCAGTAATTTGCATGTCACACTTCTAACTTTATCGAAGGTCGAATTCGATTTACTGCAAAAAGGTTTTGTATAGAAACGGTCAGAATGTAAGTAAATATTTTATTTTCTCAGCTAAAGTATATAACTGAATGTAAGAATTAACATTCCATTCGATTCAATGTTTAAGCTTTCTCGATTTCGCAATTTGAATAAATACTTTTCTTTCAGTAATTTAAAAAATCACAAAATTGATCAACATAACACAACGACATTACACATAGACTGCAAATGTTATATAAAAGCTTCTCCATTTTACATTTACCTAAAAACTGTCATTTATTAACTTTTTTATAAGTTCAACAATTTCCCAACGACGGATGCCAAACGGTCCTATAAACGTAAAGCCACCATTGTCGTTTCCGGTCGTATCAAAAAAGTGTCTGTTTACTCTTTCATTCCCTTCCCTTCAACCTCAGCTTGGTCGTCTAAATTTTATACTACTTTCATTGTATAACATACATAAAATCTTATCTTTATACAGCTAAGGTTGAAAACACCTTATCTCATCGTAATTTATACAGAGGTGCCGTTTGTGGCAATAATAAAAAAGCCATAATAAAATAGCATAATTCCAAAGAAGCCAACCATTTGAAAATATACACTAAATAAAAGACATTACCTCAGTTGAATTTCGATTGAATAATACTGTATTTTCCGTATGACACTATTTTTAAAGAAGTACGTAAAACTTTATTGGGTATCAAATGTTCAAATACATTGCAGGTACATCCTTTGCCTTAAATAATTTGACCAAAAACAAAAATCTACAAATATACTTTTAATATTCAATATTAATATAAGTGTTCCTTTGCCTTCCTTCCTATGTAATTTCCGTTCATGGCAAACTGTCGTAAGTCATTATATTTCAGACGATTGTTTATTGAATTTCAATAATCTACAGATTACAGATAATATAAAACTTTGGTTTACGGATATTGACTGGATTTTTAGATGATAATCATATTGTGAAATAATATTTATGGATTTTTTTCTTAAATATAATTTTATTAAACTTATTATGTAAATAAAATAAATTGTCTATGATTATGGTTAACCTCAAACCAATAAGGTTTTAATAGTTCAATTAACATTCATATATTGGCATCAATTTTTGAATATGTTATATTACCTAATGTAAACGCGTAGATAATAGAATGTTGATTAAATTATGAAGCTTTTAGCATTTTTTTTACACATACAATCAAATGTATTGCTTATATACTTGTATAAAATGACTGATTTTTAGGTTTAAATTATACTTTTATGATGTATTAACGATGTTAATTGTTTAATTTAATCAAACCTTCTAAAGCCATAAAACACAGCTGCACCAATAATACTATAAAGCACTAAACACAAAGTCAAAAAGAAATGCGTGAACCATTTTTTGGACCACAACTTCAACTTATTCTAAAACCAAAAGGCACTTTTTTTCGCCCGCACTTAGACCACTTTTAGCCGTATTCATAGTGAAGTCTTTAAACCCTTCGAACTGCTTGAACATGAAGTCTGATGCTTTATTGTGATATATGTGTAGGAAGGGATTAAAATTTGGATTTCCATGAGGATCAGACATATGTGACGTCGCTGTGTGTGGCACCTTGCACATAGTACTTAGTACCCCAATATACTGAAGAAGTTTGGTCCTCGTGCTTGCACCGGGGTCGGTATTTGTAGAGTTAATACCTATAACAGATATTTACACGCTCTGCATTTACAGCCCTGTTAATTCGCCTATTATTTTATCATAAAATATATATATATATATATATATATATATATATATATATATATTTGCCACTTATTATTTAATGCCACTTTATTGTTATATAAAAATAAGAAAATACACGGATAATAATAAAGTTATTTTTTTCCGTGATTACCACAAGTTAGAACAAACTTGTAGTTTATGTAGCTTTTCTTTTTATTTTAGTGGCCGAATAGTTTTATATTACACAATGGGTGACAGTAATTTTTTCCCAGTTAGAGGAAACAAACTAAGTAGGTTTTCTAAAAAGTTGTTAATGGTCAGTGATCACACATTATTGTAGGAAGAAACAGGTTATAGTTTAATAAACTCTTATAATACCTTGTTCCTAACAATACAAGTTAATATTGATATAGCGACAAACTTGCATTGTATACTTAGGTAAGCAATAGATGTACAGACAGCTTTTATTAGCACCAACGCGTATGTCCCAGACTGTAAGTGAATTTAAACTGTAACTTAGTTAACAAACTTCACGCTGCCAACTAAAAGGGTTGGTTTCTGATAACTCTCCCAAGACCCTTCTAAGTACTACCAAATGTTGTTTGTAAACTTCCATAACCACATTGGCTGCTTATTATAATACCTCATCTGTCATACCCACGCAGCCATTAATTGAACGTTAAGCTTTACTTTCATCTTTTGTGTAAATTTCCATATGGTATTGACGTTATTTTAAGAAAAATAAATGATTCCAAGTCTGTAACTAGTAAACCCATAATCTAAAGTTACGGTTCCTCATTAATATTAGCATTATTTTAATTCATCTTTTAATCACAGACCTTAAAGAATTTTTAGCGGGCTTTTTGACAGAAATGTCGATAAACAAGAAGGATGTATAACTGTCAAATTAAATATGTGTGACGTAAACCCGCTACCCCATTAAATAGATATGTGTTCCAGTGAGGATAGTTTTCAAATATTTACTTATTAACTATCTGAACCAAAAACTAATAAAAACTAACTGCAAGTACTTTAATGCAGTAAAAAAGTCGAACAAAAGCGATAGTCTACAGATCTTTCTAGGTCACTAGACTAAACTACGAGTATGATTTAAAGTGGGCACTCTTGTATTTTTCGGGTACCTACCTAATACAAGAGTTGTATCTAAAGACAACGTAAAATAAAGTATAATAATGGTTTTGAACCTTGAATTTATCACATCGTATTACTGACTAATCTGTTTGGTCCCTGAAAGTATAGACCTGTACTAAAGAGACTATTAAATATTTATTAAGCTGATGCCTATTATAATTTGATACCTATAATATATATAAGAAATGGCTTAATAATTGTTTCGTGTTTCTCAAGTCACAGAGGAATGAAACAATATCATTTCAGAGTCTGCACATTACCTCGTATTATGACCATCGTGTGTCAAAACCAAAAAAAAAAAATTGTTAGATATATATGAATCAAGTCTTTCAAACAGTTCTGTCACTGTTTAACATTGTAGCTCAGCTGTGACCTAGCAATGACTTGATGTGTGACTTAGGTTTGACCAGACCTTAAATCAACTCACAAGTTCGATCTGTAAATGACATGCATACATAAATGACATGCATACATAAAATACGGAAACTAAATGTACGTAGTGTCCGTAATTTTTGTCTTATTTCTGGTAAGATCATAACAGGGTCATGGTATAATACTTACAGGTTAATAATATCATTGGATAAGTATCTAACATTTATATTACAGCTACATTATGAGTAAGTACTTATAGGTATTTGACTTGAAGCTAAAATAAATAAAACCTTCTTACTTATGTTTAATATTGCCTTCTCCAACTACCTCAATGTATTAGGTATGTAAGGAGTAAATAATTCATTCTATAAGGAATACTTACAATATTAATTTGATATAAAATTCAAATTACGGCAGAAGCGTAAATAGGAGTTTATGGTAACATCAGAGGCGACAAATTTTATGACAGGCATCTGCCATAAGGTGAATCTAAATACAGACGAGATAACAATGTGTTTACGATCTAATAACTTATAGTTTCTACATTTTCCAAAATAAATTATATTTCCGGCTGCAATTATCCTTAATTTCTATTTCGTTCTACTCTTTCGTTTCACTGTTTTAATTACGACTTTCGAGTTATCGCAATTACTGATTGGAAAATATAATTGAAATATTAATAACTTTTAAAATATTTGTTCGTGCAACAAGGACAAGTTTTTAAATTTGTTGACAATTAGTCAGTCAGAGTCAGAGTCAGAGTCAAAATGTAAGGTATTCAAATATTCTTATTTTCTCATTTTCACGTCAAACATATCTGGTTTGGGCTTTAATTATTTTATAACTAGAAAACAGGTTCAATACATTTTATATAAAAAGATGACTTATTACTTCGGACGGGAAGCAGATAATATTGCTGAGAACAGCTGCTACCTACTAAGTAGCTTTGATGTTTAATTTTTAAGATTGCTTATAAATACAATTTCTTATAAAAATACATTTCATCTATATTTTGCGACTCCAAGGCTCGTAACGTTTTCATCTGATTCTGAGATATATGATGGCTATATATTCCATATTATAAATATTTATGATACTGCTACATTTCATCAATTATGATATATATCTATCCAGTCGTATAATGTATTAATATTAACCTAAAAGTTTTAAATGTATAAGATCAATTATAGTTATCTAAAAGTTATGAGTTGATTACCTTCTAAGATGTACTAAAATTGTAATATGTGCTACTTTCTGGAATTATGAATCGATTTTTATTTGCATTTGTTATTATTTGCTCATTTATTGAGGATGGTTATAATAGTTATATACCGTCACATTAAGTATGATTAGTATTAGAAAAGAGCCTTAAAATAATATCTCCTTGATAATTTAACAAAATGTCGGGAATGCATCTGTGCTGAAATTATCAGAGACATATAAATGAGTAAATCATATGTAAGGTACTACTTATTTATATTTCACTCGTAATTTTGCAATAAAATCATTTAATATTGCTTTTAACTTTGGAACCTTTATTTAATGCCCAAATAAATGGGTAGTTAATAAAAATAACAATTTATTTTACTGTCCTGCTTATCGGCAAATTAATTCGGCTTTCCCCGAAACATATATAAAATGTTACAACGCTGTTATAAACAGATATACATAAGCATGCATTGAATGTAAATATTCTTTGGTAATGTCATATGACGTTGTCAGATTTTGTCTCGGGGATAGTGAGATTTTAAAACATATTGAATTAAAAAGCGGGATTTTTAAACAAAATGAGTAAAAAAGTAGGACACGTTCGACGAGAAGCGGGACAGCAAAAAAAAGTATTAGTAGTAATAGTAGTACTTTTTATTCTGTAATAACAATTCAGTCGTCTCCATGTATGTTCAATTGATAAAAAGATTGCAATTTCCAAAGTGAAGTATGCTGAGTTAAAATTAGAAGTTAGTAAAAGCTCGACCTTACAAAATCTATTTTTTTATGGTTAAGAATTTTTAAGGCTTTTAAGATTAATAAAGTTCCTCTTCGGTTTAGACATTTTTTAAATATTTAATGAAACAATTGATGTTTTTCTTTATTCTTGCAACTAGTAGTCCTTTCCTCTACTCTTAACCTTCTATAGCCTCTTGACGTCATCGGAATTCTGACACTTGACAATGTAATTTATTATATTAATATTTTGCAAATTGCCTAAATCATATTAAGTATATGTACCATCTATTTTGACATAAGCAAATATAAACTAATACTTCTTGATTTCATAAGAATTATGAAACGAGCCTTCGTGTACAGAAACACAACAGAAAGAGATGGAAAACTTATGGCCGTGGAAGACACGATTAAAGAGTTCAAAAATACAATATCATTGGAGTTCGATTTAAAAGAAGATAATATTAAACTATATTCTTCTAATGGCTGTGAAATTACCGATATAAGAGTGATCAGGGACGATGATAAGTTATATCTATCGTGGGAGAATATCTGTGATAATATTGAGAAAAAGGTGGAGAGCATGCATATATTTGATGAAAAAAACAAAGCATCTGACTGGATCAAGTTAAACGTTGGAGGGAAATATTTCATGACGTCCCGCTCCACACTCCTGGGTAAGGAACCCCTTTCAATGCTGGCCCGAATGTTTGCAGATGATAATAATGTTTATTTAATGAATCCTAGTGTAAAAGATTCTACAGGGGCATACTTAATAGATAGAAGCCCTGAATATTTTGAACCAATATTGAATTATTTGAGACATGGTGATGTGATTCTGGACAATCATGTTAACCCTAAAGGTGTTTTAGAGGAAGCTGTTTTTTATGGTAAATTTGTTGTTATATTTCTTTTATTTTATACAAAGACCTTATATCCTATTGTATTATTTAAATAGGTATATTATTTTAGGATTAGAATCTATGATACCACAACTTAACCACTTGGTTGATAAATCAATGAGCCACAGCAACAACAATCAATCATTGACTAGAATTGATGTTATAAGGCTTATCATCACAACAAACACTAAAGCTGAGCTCCGGTTCCAAGGTGTAAACTTAGCTGGTGCGGACCTGAATAGACTGGACTTGAGATATATTAATTTTAAGGTAATAATGATAATTCATTGTATCATATATTTATTTATTTTTAATAAGAATACTATTAAAAGGTGTATTTACTTACAATCACTATAATAATATGATAAACATTTTAATATTATTTCAAAACATAATATATTGTTGACAATGAAACCAAAAGGCAAAATTTTACAGTTTCTTTATTTAAAATTAATAATATTTATGAACAATATGTGATACAAACTTTTTAATGTTATTAATTGCCATTTTGCAGTATGCCTGTCTATCTAAATGCAATCTCAGTGGGGCAAACTTGTCACACTGTTGTCTTGAGAGAGCGGATTTATCTCATGCAAACTTAGAAGGAACTCAGTTACTGGGTGTTAAAGCATTATGTGCTAACATGGAAGGTAAGTTACTATGGATTATGACATATCTGTAGAAATAATGAATGAATAAAGTATATCATTTAAACAATGTTTGGTTTTTTTTATAATTGAAAAAATTTTGCTGAGCAGGCATTTTTATAGTACATATGTACTATGTTGAATTTCATTAATATTGGTATTGTTAAAAGGTATATTATTAAAGAATTAAAACTTCTGTACCATACTACCAACATGAGGAAATAAAATACACTTAAATTTATATATATATAAATTTTGTTAATTATTACATAAACATCCAGGTGCTTATCTAAAGGGCTGTAACATGGAGGATCCTGGGGGTTCCAGAGCAGTGATGGAAGGTGTTAACTTGAAAGGTTTAATTTTGTTTACATTTAGTACACAAATATATGAATAAATCTTTCCTACTAAATTAATTATATACTAATCACTTTCAGGTGCTAATTTGGAGGGAAGCAATATGGCTGGTGTTAATTTAAGAGTGGCAACATTAAAAAATGCCAACCTTCAAAATTGTGATCTTAGAATGGCAGTGCTGGCTGGTGCAGATTTAGAGGTAAAAAATAACAAAAAATGCAATTTTATGAGTATTATAGCCGTCTCTTGCTATAGTCAAACAAACTGACTAATTTATAAATATAGTAATATCATACTTAATATCTTTAAAGAAAAGTCAAACTAAAAAAAACCTCTGATAAATATTATTTTAAGGATAATGACAGTTTTTGTATATTTTTTTGCTTTATATGTAGTGTAAACTGAGAAATTGAGGCTAAAAATGATATTACCAATACCTATATTTAATTATCTGGTCATTTCAGTAACTATCAAATAATTTACATTTGCCTGTGATAGATATTTATTTACCAATACCTATATTTAATTATCTGGTCATTTAAGAATCATTTAAGAAAACTTTTGCCAATATAGAAATCTTAAAGGTTTTTTTTTTCAGTGCTGCGATTTATCAGGAAGTGATCTCCATGAAGCGAATTTACGGGGTGCAAACTTAAAAGACGCGGCATTTGAACTTATGTTGACTCCTCTTCACATGTCGCAGACAATACGTTAGAACATATTATTGTAAAGAAATATAATAATTATTATTATTTTATTCATGTTATGAACTGTTATGTTTTAAATTAAGAATTAATATATTATAAATGTATTTTGTTCAATTATTGCTTAATAAAATATACATATTTTAAAAGCTTATTTATGTTCTGCTGTGTAATAACGTTTTACGCTGGTTTCTTTTTATATAAATATTGTAAAATATTTTATAAACATGCAATAATAAACTTTGACATCAGCCTCTCTTACTCACGCCTGAATCAGCTTAAATAGCTGGTCTACCCCGATTTTTTTTTAGATGAATGCGGATCGCCTCATGTTAAGTGATCACCACCCCTCTCTGTCTCCTGCAATATTAGTGAATGCTCAAAAGCGTTGCCGGCATTTGAAGAAGGCATTAGCGCTCTTTTTGAAGATACCCATGTATCGATCTGAACACAACAGAGAGAAGAAAGCACAAAGATCCTTTTGAACTACACTATTGAGGAGATCCATGCGTCTTGGTGGTAGGGATGGTTTGGTATGGTAAGGGTGGCGTGCAGTGTGGTAGTGGAAATCGGGGACAGGAATCATATTAAATAGTTCTTCTGAACGCTCCGTAATAGATGATATTCGATATAGCGCCGCAATGCCAAAATATTAACTTTCACAAAGCACTGGGTCTTTGACAACTTTACGGCTCGTCGTTGTACACGACAAATGATAGAAGCTGATACCCGAGGGATTCGAAGCAGAAATTAGGTGATACCATAATTTTTGTTTTTGGTGAAAGTGCAAACTTGTCTCCGGAGATAAACTGAACAAGATTCAGCTTAACCTAACCGAAGAAAAGGGAAGGTACCCTGGGGAAGTCTTAATAGACACAAGTTTCTTTCGCAAGCAATGTGCAATATCCCCGCCACATAATGGATATTAGCCATACCTAACATATTTTCATTCATAGGTATACATAAAAAACAGTAGGGGATAGTAGGCAGCTTTAAACAACACCAGTATTCACCGGGGTCCTTGGGGTCCAAACAAAATTCGTCGAAAGTGACCTCTACGCTCCACCAAGTAAGAAAGTTGTTTATTCACTTTCATAAATTCTCGGGAAGCCCATAGCTTCGAAAGAAACGCCTTGTTAAATACAATAGAATTCTTGTACGATCAAAGGCTTTCGAGATATCAAAAACTAACTGCCAGGTACTCTCCCGCGCTTTCAATGGCTACTGCGCAACGGTATGTTAGGTACAGTTGAAGATCGCCCGCTGATCAACGTGGCGTGAGGTATAAAGTGATTTAAAATGGTATATCTGGTGTCTAAGTCTGGGACTCTGTAAAAACCATAAGGCCGATTGCACCGGCAAATTGACAGTGAACGGTGGTGAGTCGATGTGTAATCCTATATATCTTGTGTATATTGCAAAAAAACAATTAACGAGAAGTGAGGTAAAAAGAGTAAGGAGGAGGCCGCGTTTGACCTATGAAGTTTGCGGTTCCATACACTCCCCAGCGCATGAAGGTGCCGTCCGAAAATGACATGACTCGGGAGGGATGCACCGGCATACATTTAGCTAGTACCCTCCTGGGGAAAATTCTCGACTTTAAGGACCGCTATCATATACGGGGGAGTGGTTGATGTTCGAGCGCCGGTGATTATCGCTCACCTATACGAGACACAGTTGCGCTGGACCACTGCTTAATATTTAAACATAATTAAATATTAAGCAGTGAGTGAGCAGTTATTTTGCTGATATACAAAATAAATAAAAAATGTTGTATGATAATGAAAGTTTGTTTTTATAGAATTGTATAACTTAAGAAATATTGTTATTAACTATGTAAGTATTTTAGAAATAAATATTAAATGAAATACTCATCGATATGGATCACAGAGTACTATAAAGTACAGAGTGTTACGGACAGGGACGTCAGTTAATCAGCTAAGTCTGGGAAGCCGTTCCGTCGTTCTAACAATTGAGTTACCGTATCGCTAGCTGGTTGATAAATTATTAATTGTAATCATCTTTATTAGACCTTTTAAATATTGGACCTTAGTCGTAACACATCCTCATAGTGTATTTAAATAAATTAATAATGGCTCTTTTATTACTTTATTTTAAAATAAAATTTTCTAAAATAACTGCAAGTAATTAAATCTGCGAAAAGGAACGTTACTTTTGTTGTTGTAGTTGGCATCACTTCTGTCGGTTGTGTAAGGTTGGTGGCATTTGTTTTTTATTCGCATTCTATTTTTGTGTGTGACGGTTCTGTCGGATAAAAAGGAATTTATTTTGCAAAAAATTGATGATTTTTCTCTAGATCGATCATATTTTTAGTTTTTCCTCCCGATTGCGAAATTTTTCACGATGCAGAACGGAGACGAAACACCGGCTGCTGTTGAAACAGGTATTTTTTTGATTTGTTATCTTAAATTATTTAATAACAATAAAATACACTGTTTTATATCTGATTTTACCTGAAAAAAATACTAATTTTAAGCACAGTAAATGCTTTACTGATCAATTTAACACTACAAGCATGTTTTTTGTATTACCCTCATTTGTTATTGTGCATATTATATGTTTTGTGAAAATGCAGTTTGGTTTAGTGGATTTTAATTGCGCGGTTAAAGTTTCACTTGGTTTTGTGAATAGATTTACCACTATTTGGGCGATTCTGCGCTTGTAATAATTGGTTCTGTTGGTGTAATAATTGGAGTGTGAAATATGACTCACATTCTTTTGCTTCTGCCCACTTATTGTAAAAATATTTCTGATTTATTAACCTGTTGAATCGTCTAGCGCTGTCTTTCTTTATCGTTCTATTACTATACTGTTTAATTAAATTAATTAGATGTGTAAGAACGAATTTAGACGATTTTATGTCTACCTCCTCTGAAAAAAATAATTGATGTTGAATGTTCATTTTTTACGCATGAAAACTGCTTTCATACTTGCAATGTGTAGCACAATTACGATTTGAGCATCAAATACTTACAAAACCATACTTTAACAGGTGACCCAAGAACAGTGTAGATTTTTCTAGAATAAATCCATGAACAGTGAACTTACACATATTTTTTAATTACTTAAATAAGTACATTATTGTGCTTTACTTAAAGTGAGGGTAGCTAAAAAATCTATAGAACAGAAAGAACTAGGACAAAAATAGTAAAATCTTAAATATAGGCTGCATAAAAGAGAAATTGAAATATTTTATAAATAAATAATGTGGGTACTCAAATAAATAAATGATGCTGGTAGTCTAAACATACCCAAACTTAGACTGAACTATTCTGATAAGTAGTAGATTTTTGGAATGAAAGTATTAGTAATTAATTTAATTGTTTGTTACTAAGTATTGTAAATGGATATAATATTATATTTAACTAAGTGAATATTATCAGATGACAGGTCCACATATGTTTCATATGTACACAACTGCATAAATTATGCTTTTATTTTATTCATTTGTAAATAAGATCAACAAAATACATATACATTGATAATAAATAATGTAATAATCATTGATTATTGTATTAAGATGAAGTATTTGTGTCTTATGTTTAACCGGCAAAGTTAAACTAAGTAATAATACTAGGAGAATTATAATCTTGATTTATTCTTACTATATTAAAGGATAAAGTAAAGAAAGTAAAGATAAAAGATATAATCATAGAAACAAAATAATCATGAAAATTTTCTTCAAACCACAATATTTATATAACACATTTGTTTAAAACCAATTCACCAAATGCGCAAGTACAATGTAAATAATGTATAAATTATTACTTTATATATATACAAGTGTTAAATGAAATTCAAGTGTTGACCTTGATGGTATAGTAATGTGAATTTTATTACTAAAATAATATATATTTCAATTTTGTCTATATTACATTATTATCCATTAAAAAATCATTAAACAAATTATATATATGATCTGTAGTGTAGATATTGTGGAAAAAATTCAAAATTTTTATTAAAATTTACATAAATTATGATTTATTCCAGCATATGAAGAAAAACACTATCCATCTGTTTTTAGTTACAAAAACTATTTTTTAGCAGCATCAAGTATATTGTATTTTATGGTATTCCTATTTGATAACTATACATGAGTAGCAAAATATAAGTTATAGAGAGATAAATAAAAAATATGTTAAGAGGTATTATTTCTCTCACTATCATTTAGGTGTTAAAAAAATATTGCTTTATTAAGAGGATCAGAGGAACACTTAGCATAGCAATATTTAATATAAATCAACTTTTGCAGCCAAAAAGCCGCTACCAGATGAAGTAACAAAGCAGTCGTTCAGACAAAAGATATGGCGTCATCTGGAGACCAACGGACTGGCCATGTTCCCTCGACCGGTGTACAATCGGATCCCCAACTTCAAGGGAGCCCTGGAAGCCGCTGCCAAGTTGGCTGAGCTTGATGTCTTTAAGAATGCCAATACTGTTAAGGTCAATCCAGACAAGCCTCAGGAACCTGTCAGGTTAGTTTGAGTTTATTGTTTTTTTTTTGGTGATAATTGGCTACGTATATTTGTGATCTCCGCTTTAAAATATTTTACTCTAAATAAACAAACCAGCACATAGTTTTTTTAACTTTTGCAGCTACTCCTATAGGACATTATATTCTGCAATTACATTTACATTTAGTAATATGTATGTATTAAAAAATATATCTAATAGATAAATACTTTTTCTATGACTTTGACTCTGTAGAAAGTTTAATAAACATTTTTGAAACTATCAAAATTTGTGTAGATTAAAGGTAGCACAACAAAGCTATTATAATTTTCTATAGGAAAAACAGAATAGTAGTAAGTAGCATCTTAGATCAGACTAAATTGGTAATGTTACCTGAATATTAAAGAAAACAAGCACAGCCTATTTTAAATACTAACGCTGTTCTTGGGCTTTCCTTGTGATTTCAATTAAAATGAATACTTTGCTTTGCACAGTATCTGGAGAAGCAGATGCTTCCACTCATTGGATTTTATTTTAATATAAGCATTTACTATAACCCTGCTGTAGAGATATTTTTCCAGCAATTTATTTATTTATTGGTTTAGTAGTTTTTAATATATATACATTCAATATCTGTATGTGATGATAAAGTGATCAAAATGAAATTAAATTTCAATATTAAATGAAATCAATGTTATATTAGATTACAAATGTGATCATAATTAAATTTATTTCCATACTTAAATATTTAAATGACCTATATGAGGTCTCTTTTCGAAATATGATAAATAAATTACTTTGTGAACTCCAATTATAATTAATATTCAATAGTTTTAAAGTAAACTCATTATATATATATATATATATATATATCATTATAAACTACAATGTTAACTATAATATTATTTTGATAGTGTTTGATCAGATGTTTCGAAATAAAAGTTCATTGACCATGGATATTATTTTGGTGTCAATAGTGTTAATTCGTGGGGGTTTGGCAAAGAACGTGTAGGTATAACAGCAATGTGGCACATAAATAGATTAAAAATAAAATAGATACAGCATCTGTCTGTACAAAATTAAAATACAATGACCATGTAGTTTAAATAATATATATATATATATATATATATATATATTAATGGAACCTATTCTTTATCTACTAGATATGAATACGCGATAGTTTATCCTATATATAGTTGTTTGTAGGATAATCCACGATCTCATTTTGCATTCAAATTGTTATACAAATATAATCAAATTAATTAATAATACAAGATTCAAAGTAAACAACGCTAGTTTTGCAGTGATTACAATTAATTTATTTTTTTATTTATCTATAAACAATATTGAGATTAACTTCATAATATATAGATTATTGCCTTCATAAGTAGAAAATATTTATATGAGCTTGGCATATTGCATGCATATATTTACTGTATGAGGTCATGAGCAATGCTATAACTTGCGCAGACGCCTTTTGAAGAAATGTCGTCATGCCTTTGACTAATACGAGTCCTTCAAATTCATTGTTTATTTTTTGTAATAGATGATTCTATTTATATTTTTTAACATTGTATCCAGGATAGTCGAGTGAATCAGACGAGAATCGCGCTGA
This sequence comes from Dircenna loreta, assembly GCA_963555665.1. Taxonomy (NCBI): domain Eukaryota; kingdom Metazoa; phylum Arthropoda; class Insecta; order Lepidoptera; family Nymphalidae; genus Dircenna; species Dircenna loreta. The sequence goes on along the minus strand of OY743099.1, from coordinate 9,458,355 downwards.
TAACCCAATAACGGATTCTTGTCGGAAACTCAATATCATGTTTTATTATATAATTAATGGAATTCAAAGTAATTTGAAAAATAATTTATATTAGCAAAAAAAAAATATCTATTAAGCTACCGTTCGAAAGTATAAAGTAAAATAATTATTAAATACGACCAGTTACGTAAAACGCTCTAACTAGATTTCAATTTCATATCCTGTACAATCGTCCGTTTATATAATACACACCTCAACCTCGTTGGCTAGACAATAAAAATACACGTGAAAGTACGTCTGTTTACAGTTGGTTAGTTCATTAACCTTTGCAATTAATTTTACACAAAAACAAAACAAAAATTTTACAATATATATACAAGAATCGATTCTTTTAGCAATCTTAGAAATAACAAATGTTTAATTTAAAGAAATTATTATTATTATTATTATTATTTATTATACTGTATAAATAGTTGATACTGGTGTTTGTATAACTCCTGAACGACTTGACCGATCATATCATTGATGGATCATAGCTATCAGGATCAGTCAGAATTCGGTCAGACGCAGCGATCGAAACTTGACTGGTCATAGCTATAATAGCCAGAATCAATAATCGGTCAGAGCCGCGATCGATAAATGGTATAGGTACTTTATATTACACTATGACCTTTTGATAACAAATTCCATAGCTTAGAGTTATAAGTTCACTATCTTATATGTTGGTACATATTAATAATTACATTTGTTTAAACTATATTGAGCTGACATTAATTTAATAGATAACCCCGAGACCAAGATTATTTACATTATAAATACTTGATATACAAACTTAATCATCACGAGGACGATGAGTGAAGGATTTCTTTATTAGCAGGATAAATAAACGGTGTATATGTATTATATATAATTTTTGCACACGGCTTTTCTCGCTTAAAAGGAGAGGATTCATTAAAAAAAATACAAAAATAAAAGACACTGTCAACGCGGTTATATTGAAAAGATGTGTCCTGAACTTATTATTAAAAAAAAAATACCATTATGTCCTCTCCCCTCCAATTATTTTTTCATGATTGACAAACATACAAAAATGTGTATTTGTATATATAGAATTGGTATTGCTTAATAACGTTCACGCAAATAACCCAAAGGAAGGTCTAATGTACACAATGAATGTAACTTTGATACTTGACCTTTCGCTTTATATAGCGTCGACTCACTCACACCCACCCTCAGGAAATATGATATGATATTTAAAACTGATTATAAATTACCACTTGGTTATTAATTAACTAATTAGTGAATGATATATTATCTGTTTGAATTTTTCTTTAAACATGTATAGCCATGTTAAGTTTACTTTAATTTAAATAAATATATAATGGAAAAACTGTAAGGTTAGAACTGCAAAAAAATATGAAAGAAGTCTAATTGATATCACTGCCGTCCCGATAAAGATGAATACGTATAGAATACTAAATTTACCAAGTCCGTCAGCGATACGATAGCTCAATTGGTACAGCGACGGGACGGTTTCTGAGATGTCGCGGGTACGAATCCGTATCGGTTTATTTATCATTCCATATTTATTTATATAAATTATCTATATATTTAATATGATTGTAATATACAGAAATTATAAGTATCAAAAACATTTATTCAGGTAAATATATTTTCCAACAACATTAGAAATAATATAACATTTTTAAATAATACACCCAAAAACTAATAAAAATAAAACTATAATAAATATTATATTAATTATATTTTCCAAACGAAAATAACTAAATTAAAAGGACACGTGCAGATTAAGATTGTAATAAAACATTAAGATTTTCTAACGTATTTCATTTTACTAAGAAACGAGTAAACTGATTTTTTTGTTGGTTATGCCTAATGCTTAAATATAAGAATTACTAAACTATTAGTCGTCATAATTGAAGCATAACGGAAAATAAAGCTTTCACTTTGAAAATATGTAACAAAAAAATATAGAACGAAAATTACATTAGAACTATGATTATTTACGAATGAAATGGAGTCCATTATATTTCGTTATAGGATATTAATCAAATTATAAATGTCACTAGGGTAATATGTCTAGAGAAGGATAAGACATTGTATGTGCCAGTGCCTCGTCTCCAGACCGGCTTTCTGAATCGCATAGTGCTGCCTGAAGGAGAAGCCAAGCCTGGAACACTCAGGAAGGCCGTTTCCCGAAATGGCATGGAGTCGTTTGGACAGGCCTTGAGTGAGTATTCCATTTTACATGTTTATATACTTAGGTTGGTACCTATTGTTTTTTTTTTATATATATAAAAGTATTAGATGCCAGTGTTTTGAATATTACTTTATCTTTTTTCATAAATATAATACATATATATATAATGCTTATTGTTTTAATTATTTTTTGCGTCTATAAAACTCCACGATAGTAGCGGTTTTAAAGAGGTTTTATCCACGCAGTAAAACTAGATATAAAACTCTTTTCAAATAACGAATTAATTACATTATTGACCAACTTGAATATTGTATGAGGACAAATTAGATCCAAAGTGCCAACCTAACAACGAAATATATCAAAAAACTTTTTTGTTATATTGCCAGTATTAAATAATAAGCTATTGTTGAGTCATATGGAGTCCTTCATCTAGTATGAATATATTATTCATGATCATTCTTTATAAATGACTTATACGACTTTCACTGAACACATAATAATGTCTTTGAACAGTTATTAAAGTTAATTACATTTATAAAAGTTTCGAGTTTGTCGAGAATTTGAAGTATGTATTATTTTTTATACTTACATTTTTTTGTTATTGCAAAATTTTCTTATCGTTATTTTTATAATGTTACATACACATTATAATAATTAAACATTAGTTACGCATTTCGTTTCTGATTTCCGTTAAATTGTTTATTCGTGTTAATTCCATATTATTGTATTATATGAAATATTAAATCATTAAACTAGATTTCGTAAAGATAAAAAATATTTTTGAAAAATTTGATAAATGTCAAAAAAATATTGAATCTCTAAAATAATTTTTATATTAAGTATAATCTGAATTACAAAAATATATTAAAAAAAGAAACTCGCACAGTTTGGAGAGATGTAAAGGACGATTTTCATGACAAAATTGTATGAATTTTTTTTTTATTGATACATATTTTCAATAAAAAATGTATTGAAATATAATATTCCTTATATATTATGAAATGATTAACTATCTTACTGATAACAGAGCAATAACAAAAGCTATTTGTGTGCAGCAATTGAAGATTCCGTGACCCTGGACCTGGTCGTGATGGGGTCAGTGGCGGTGTCAAAGGAAGGATATCGCATTGGGAAGGGAAAAGGTATTTTTTAAATTTGACCATATAATCGAATAGTGAAGATACCATATACATACATAAATATTATTTTCAAGCAATTGTCATATATTAAATACAGAACGCAGACTTAGTTTTGGGTTTTTTCCAGTTTTAATTTTATATTATTACGGAAAATATATTTAAGTATTTTTGTATTAATTTAGCGTGGTGATCGCTTATTATAAACATTATAACTACTTTTTACTGTGGAAAATTTTCTAATAGTAATAATATAATACAAAATCTGTTTCGTACTATAATTACAATATTTATATAAATTGTATGTGATATAGATCTGACATATATAGAGGAGGGATGGGAGTATCGCATGTACTAGCTAGCAATATCTTATTAAGTAATACATATATTATTATTAATAATATATGTATTATTATTATACAAAACATATATTATTATTAAAAATAATATATGTTTGCAATAGTCTATAAATATGTGAAGCTTATTAACATTTCTAAATAATATACAATCAAATATTCATTATTACGAACAGGACTCGAACCTGCGACCTTACCATTATATATAGTAATAATTATATAATATTCCCAGGGTATGGTGATTTAGAGTTTGGTCTGATGATGCACATGAAGGCCATCAAACCCAACACGCTGGTAGTCACCACTGTTCACGACTGTCAGGTAATAAGAATAAAACAAAATAGTATATTAAGATATTATATATATATATATATATTTTACTATATGCTAATAAGTTTATTTATTGGTGTAAAATCAATACTAAGATTAGAGTGGTGAAGAGTTTGTTTGTTTGTTTAAAAACTCTAATCTAAACCTTGATTATCTTTTCGTTAGTCTAAATGACCTTAAAAAACAATTCTAGAGAAATGGTATTAAGAACAAATTGAAATGTATCTCTTACCGTTTACTTGTCGGGTTTAATCAGTGGTTTTGAACCTGTTACCACGATAGTTTAGTTCGCAGACGGAGTCGCGGGGAAAAACTATTTTAATATACTCATGAACTGTACTTTCCAGGTGTTCGATACTCTTCCAGCTGAGTTGTTTGGGCCTCATGATGTACCAATAGACATCATCGTCACACCTACGCAGGTATTAATACATTGCTATACATTTATATATATTAAAAAAATGGTCATAAATGTAATACAGAGACCTGCTGTACACCCCCTGTACCCGTGGCATTAATAGACACAGCACACATCGTATGAAATCTAAATATATAATAAAATTTAAAATATATAATCATGAGCTGGGTTAGTTGCTTATTGTTTAAAATAAATATGTAACAAACATTTCATGAAGACATCCCTCTCACAGAGTACACAGCTCCGAGTCTGGTTCTGTTGATGACATTTCATCCTACAATAAATGTTAAATGATCTTAATTGTTGCTCAGGTGATAGAGACTCAGCGCATGAGTCAGAGGCCGGCGGGCATCTTGTGGCAGCTGCTGTCGTCCCGCCGCGTGCAGATGATGCCGGTGCTGGGCCAGCTGAGGGACATAGAGATGCTGTGAGTCTAAGGATACATTTCAACTCGTCTTGTTATTTTATATTATATTTTATAAAATGATCAGCCAAGTACCACTTTTCTTACCGGGTTTGATAAGTTGATATACTAATATGGTTGGTTGTCTTTTGGATGCCTTTATCTCTTGGACTCTACTTACCTGATTTGTATTTTTTTTTAACACAACACTACGACCCTTGTAATTATAAGAAATTGTATTTTCACATACGTCGTAAATGCGGATGAAGCTACTAAACTTTGGCATTATTGCGGACGGTAATCCAAATAGACGGAGTCGTAAGAAATAACCTAATCTTTATTAAAAATAAATCAGGTTTCGTGTGTATGAGTATACTTCTCATAATACGGATGAAGTCGCCAGTAACAGCTAGTGATGTATATCGTGTACGTGTCGTCAGAGCGGGTCGCGCCTGCACGCTGCGGGAGGACGACAGCGCCGCCGAGGACGAGCGCACCCGACCGCGCCGACAGAGACGACGCACGCGCAGCCACAAGAGCCACAGCGAGGGAGAGGTACGACACACACACACACACACACGCACGTCACACGCGCACACACACACGCACAGTGCACGCGATCTTGAATGCACTTTACATACACTGAAATGTATATAAGAGAGCGTTACTAAAACACGCTGTCAGTGTCACAAGCGGACGTTGTTTCAGTCACACAGACCTCACGACAGCGGCTCTGCTCAAATATACTTGTTCTTTTACATACAAAATATTATACAAACATTCTACACTGACCGTGATTGTACTCTAGTTTGACAACATAAGTCGGAATAACGCTTTCGCGTTGCGTAACTCTGGTTACATAGATTATTATTTATAATTATTGCTTATATATATATATATTATTATTGTCAATAAATTAAAATCTTTGTCTTTATATATATATATATATATATATATATCTCTCTCTATCCTCAGGGTAATACTACCGAAGGCGAAGAGGGTAAATCCAATAAGCCTCGTCGTACCCGTCGTCGTAGCACTAAGTCGTTGAGCAAAGATGGGAAAGAGGGTAAGGAGGGTAAAGAAGGAAAGGAAGGGAAGGGGGAGAAGTCCAAGCGCCCGAGACGCCCGCGACCTGTGATTGATTTTACTGTTAAGGTATTGATATATATATTACTTTTTCATTTGGTTTAGCTAAACTAGCATTTGATCGTTTCTTTGCCCACTTTATTTCACAAAATCCTGTCTCTGTGAGTGCATGCGTTATAATGAATATAAATATAAACCGTAATATATAACAGTTTCGACACTTCAATATGTATATATTTATTTGAGTATTGTTACTTATGAAGACCACATAACAGTATTAACGGACAAAAATCTTTTAAAATTGTATCTCAATCTAAGACGTTGGTATTCATAAATAGTGGCACTGTTTATATTCTGTACTTTATTTATATTACAATGTATAGTATTTTTTCAGATTTCTAATATCAGTCCCAACACGCGGGTCCGCGATATTAAATCTGCTCTATTTGAGCGCGGCGTCAAACCACATGTGATGATATGGAAGGTACATACACAATATCGTCTGGTATTTTGATCATTCATAGTATGTATTAATATATAATCCAATTTTATTACAGGGCTTCCGTGGTTTCTGTTACTTGCACTTCTTCAAGCCTGGACCTCAAAAGGTAAAATATATTGTGACTATAACGCTGAGTATGTTTGTTTCATATTTTGTGTGTGTTAAAAACGTTATAAGGATTTTATTGTGATTTTTTTCACACTTATATACACTATTTTAATAAAATTGATAATAGTTTTCCCGTACCCAGGGCGAAGGCGACGTCCCCGCTGCGAACATGGACAGCGTGCTGGCCGCGCTGGCGCAGATGTCAGTGGGTGGGTCGGGGGGCGCGCCCGACGAGCGGGAGGAGAAGCCGCGGCTGCTCACCGTGGAGCCCGCGCCGCCGAGACACGCGACCGCCCCCGCCGCCGCGCCCGCCGGGACTGACGCCGTACCCGACCCCGCGCCCGCACCAGAGGTGAGAGAGTGTGCGTGTGTGTGTGAGAGAGAGAGAAAGAAACAAATGAGATGCTTTTAATTTGTTTAATGGAGTAAATGTGCTACTGTGACAAGTTAGTCTTAATGTAAATGTGTCTAGGGAGGCCGTATAAAAGATTTTTACGTATGTATGTGTGGCATATTTATTACAAACACGTAATATAGCTGGGTAAGAGACTGGGTTTAAAGCGAATTGTCTTCAGAATGTATCTCAAGCAATTTACAACAATAACGTTCCAGGTTTATTGATTCCCGCTGGCCGACTCCCCCGACGTCTCTATACAAACAAACACGCATGACGTCGCTTTACACGCACGCGGACCGACGGAACCCGCATTCCGATACCCGTCGTACATTACACACCTATTATATATTATATTATACGCATTTTGCTTTGAAACTGCCGTTCGGTGATTGAATATTCTTTCTTCAAAACTTGTTTGATTATGTAACATTATCGTAAATTTAGTTGGGTAATGTACGATGAAATATTTTTTTTTATCATTAAGGTTGATTTTTCTCTGTGCCGCGCCGGTCTGGGTAGAACCCTCTAGAATGTCATTGATTTTTAACGCACACTAATAAAGCTGCTTTTTGATTGGAGGGTTTATTTTAGTTAATGGTTTTTTGTTTCATTCGCACCCGGCGCGGCGCATTTTGTTAGAGAGAGTGAGCTATATTTACAAAAAATATATCTTTATGAATGTTTTAGTTGTTCTCTAGTCTTAAAATTAGATACTTGTTTTCAATGCAAATACTTTAAGCATTCTTCGGTAATTAAAAAGATTAAAATATATATATATATATCTTAGTATAGATTAGATTCACGTTTGAAAACTAAAGGTGCTTGAACAAACGGGACTCCAAATATAATTTAGAAATTAGTTTTCAGAGGATTTGATTAGTTTTAAGAATATTTATTTAATATTAAATGTTTGGAATCTCGTTTGATTTGTATATTTGTGCCAACTTGAATCATATTTTTAATATATCTCTAGTAGCGAGCGGTTTTGGCTAATAACATATCTTTTTAGAACGTTGGTATAGAATATATTTTTTAAAGAAAATGTTACTTTATTCAGTATTAGGTTATGGAGTGATTTAAGGCTCGAAAAAGTTAATATATAACGACATAATAATGTATTAAATTATTATTAAATTTATAGTTTATCGCGAGTGTTCGCAAGTCCTAGAAAGAGATGTGTATTTTATATAGACTTTAACTTGGGGATTTGTATTGATGTATTTTTCGAAAATTTTCGTTCTCTAGCAGAGTTTATGTGCATTTTCTTTGTGTAATGTAATATGTAACTTGTGCGTTTTTTTTATTTCAGCGCTTTACAGTAGTATTAAAATGAGCTAAAACGCTAATATATAAAGTAGTTTTTAACTTTTTCATAAAAGTAGTTTTAATATATATATATATATTTAAAAAAATATTTTATTTATTAAAACGCACAAGGTTTCTCTTTGTATTCATTAAGGCAAGACTAAAAAAAAGGTTGAATTACATTTTTAAGTTATAGATTAAAAATAAGGTATACGATGATTGGTCGCCATAATGAATATAAATATTTATTATTAAAGCACAATATGTATATATTTCGTTAACTTATAATCTTGTAACGTTGGGTAGCAAGCGTGGACTTTTTTTGTTTTGTATTTTTTTTTAATAAATATATTTAACACTGTTTTTTTTTCTTTTTATTGTAGCCTTTCTATTAGTGATATACTACTATTAGTATTTGAAACTGAATGTTGTGAATTTGCCGATTTTAAATTAAAGTCAAATTCTATTTTTCTAGCGTAACTGTGTTTTATTTATACCTAATCCTGTTCATTTAAAAGATTGAACCGACCTTCAGTTCACTTTTCAGGTGTTAACACGTACTAGTATCAAATTGTACTAAAAATAAATACTCAAAGATTTTACATTAAATAAATAATGTTGCGTTAATTTAATAAATTATCAGACACATTCATCATCAGCAAGTCTGGAACCCATCTGGGAATCCTGGACTTCCTGTTGACTTAATCTCTTTATATTATATTTAATTATATTATTGATTTAACGTTAATATTATTTGGAATATTCAATAATAGCCTATGCCAACAACTTCTACTCTCACCAGACATAGTCACTTAAATTTATTTATTTTAAAATCTGTGTCCGTTATTATACATTTCTTATGTCAATTTGAGTGTATTATGGTTGTTAGTCGAATTAAAATTTATATTATTATGCTTTCATCTAATGTTTTTCACACAATAAGGCTCCTTTCACACGATTTTTAAGTCTAATAATATGTTCGAATACTCGAATATAAACACTATGTAATGTTAGAGGTAGATAGGTAGGTTATAAATCACTTTATTCTAATTGTAGTTTTATTATAACAATCTTAGCAACTGGCAGCGATTTTATTCGCACAAGTCTACACGATTGCAAGACACTCTCCCAAGACAGTCAGCGCTCCCGCTCTTTTTTAATATTGACGCTTGACAGTTCGATGTGACATCCAACAACGGTCGCTGGCTGGAGGGCTGACAGTTATACATTTAACTGCCGTTGCGTGGTATCGCTTTGGCTGAGGCTTGCTTGGCGTTACAGTACACAAAATACTATAATATCAAATATATTTATAAAGTCAAATATATTAGTCTTACCTGACAACTACTAATTGCAAACAATAATGTTAACGTAATTAATACCTATCTACCTATTTCAAATCCTGTTTATGTTTCTAGTGCTTACATTTTTCCCAAGAGGTAAAGATTGCAGCTTTTCATCTAACAACACAACAGAAAGAAAAGAAGTAAAGAGGAGTGTCGCTTTTTTAAGGTCTAACATAAACAATATGTCAAACCATCCTGGAAACACCCTGAAGGAAGATCTTTTTAAATATTAGTTTTTTGTGGTAAAAGTTATTTCTGATACATACTATATATAGATGCCGATGAAACTTTAGCTGGTGGTTGAAGTTTTATAATGGAAAACAAATGCATGTATGAGATAAGAGAGCGACCGAAAAAGAATACATGGATGGAGTATGTAAAGTGATTAAGGAAAGGAATTCTCTAAATATCGTCAACGTTTCCAAATAGGAATGACACCCAGTGTTCACACATTTACATCATTGTCGTCGGTCAACAATAATTTGTTATATTTTTTTGAATATAACTCGGTTCTGAGCGTCAACATTTTAATTTTCTATGTCTTGAAACGAGACCTACGCCCTGCAGTGGCTGGAGGACATTTATAAGCATTATGACATTTCAAAATATAATGTGTTTTGCAATAGCGTGACAAACTATAATAAATCACGTCTTGTTTATTTTTAACACCTGTAGAATTATATCGATATTATCACCGTTGTTATATGCGCTACATTATTTGATGCTATCATATTTAACATGCCATGTAGCTTTTATAATGTGAAAATACTAGTTGATCCAACTTATTTCGAAAAGTTTTCAATATGATTGTTTTCGCTTTGTATGTGATGTTAGCAAAATATATATCAGTAAGTTATTAATAATTCGTATGTTAACAGCTTTGAATATTGTGCAAGATATCTTGTAACAATATGCTAAATAATTTAACAGTTTTAAAGTGTATTCTACCTTTCCTTGTATAGGGTACCAAGGCATTAAAATACCTGCTAATATTCCAAAGTACTGTGATAACCACTCTTTTTTACAATCGTTTTCTTTTCTGGCACAAGCGAATGAAAGAAGCAGAAGCAGAAGCAGAGTACCTACTCGCAAATAAATGGCTCATAGACCTTCCGCTTCCTTACTTCACATAATTATTCTGCCATGCAATAATAACAATAATAGCATACTTTCTATTTTTCTAGTAATAAAAGAAAACAAATACTTTGCAGGCACACGATGAGTACGTTCTTAACTTCGATTCCTCCATTTACGTGTGTGTGGATGATGAGAGTCAATCAGTTGTGGACACATCAGAAATAGAAATAAGAAGATACAATGAGAGCTCGGCCGTTATGACCGGTGATATTACGTTCATGAAAGAACTTGGTCAGAAAACCATGGTATCAGTGATGTATTTAATGATAATAAATTATATATACATAAAATATTATAATATTTCTCAGGATTTCCTTGACTCCTGTAAAACCTATTTATAAAACAGGTGGAGTTAGTTGTGGAAAAGGATGTAGCTGGCAGTTTCGAAATGGTACTGTCGCGCGAGATATGTGATTTGTGCAAAGAAATCTCCGACCCGGAGAGCTTCTATCACGAATACTTGAAATTCTTCGGTTTTCCTGATGAATGTCCTATTGAACCAGTAAGTTCTTAATAGGTTATTAATATTTATATTACCTGTCATTGCATTAAAATAATATTAAATGTAAAAACTACCTACTTTATTTTTTTTTTCTAAAAATTAAAATTATCTTCTTTTTCAGGAGACCTACCATGTCAGTGAGTTTGTCGCCAATACCAAAAAAGTTCCAATTAACAAAGCTCATGAAGGTCGTTATCAAGTTACATTAAATATTTGGAAGAATCCCTCGAACTGTTGTGATCCTTCAACTGACAAGATTTTTATCGCTTGTTTGAAACTAGACGTTATTATTGAACCTTTATAGTCTATATCATAGCTGCGCCATACATGTGTAAAATAATAAAGATGTTGACTTAACGATATCTTGAAACTATTCCAAATGAAAACGCCGATGTATTCTTCCTTTAAACAATAACCATTGTCCTTTAACATTTATTCATTTTATTCATCTATTAAATGTCATAGATATATATTTTTAAGGTAAATAAGACTTCTAAATAAAATATCAGTTATTCCTAATCAAATATGATTTATTAGGTACACTTCACTCTTCATCCGGCTCGTTGACATTTTCATCTCGGCTAGACTGATAGAAAACTTCACCTCTTAAATCTTCGCTTTTTTTCTTCTCATTAGTATGTCTTTTTGTCTTGGTATGTTTCTTGGTTTGCTTATCTTTGTGCATTCTTTCAGGCTTTTTCTTGCTTGATTTTGTCAGATCTTCTTTACTGTCACTACTTGATGAACTATTCGCTTCTTTATTCGTTTCCTTATCTTTTTTTCTGTTTTAAAATAAAAAATAATATTTTTTGGGCCCGCAAAATAAATAAAGTACATATTTAAAATGCATACCTTAGGTTGTCTTTCTGTTCTTCATCACTGAAAAATAACTTGATTAATATAACAATGTTATTTTGATAAAATTGTATTCAAAAAAAGCTAATAATATACCTGTCATCAGCCTTTTCCCGTTTTTCTCCGCTAAAATATAAATATATATTTTTTTATATTTGTATGAAAATTTGTTTTTTAAATTCCTCTTCAATGTATATACTGTACCTTGCTTTGTCTTGTTCGTCGTCATCTCTGAATAACAATTAAAAGAAGCAAATGCATTATTTGTGGTTCTTTTCAATAATTATTAATATTATTTTACAGAATGATAAAAGTAAAAAAAATAATAACGAAAAACATCTCGATTTACTGGAATAACTAGCACCTAAGAACTAGAATATAAAAAATAATATTTGATATAAAAAAATATGAATTTTAAATAAAAAATAGCTAAAGACGTTACTCCTCTACATCATTCCAGTTGACAGACCATTCTTCATGAGTAATACCAGTACGGAACACCCTTCTGCAATTTTCTCTGAAAAAAAAATGGCACAATTTGAAATCCTTTACCAAATTTACTTATCTTTTCTAATGCTATTCTATACTGCAAAGCTCAATGTTTCACCTCCGTCCCGATAAAGATTACATACAATTTACATACAATTCTAGATTACTCGGTAACTCAAATGGTATAATGGGAGGGTTTGCTGAGGGTCGTACGTTCGGACCCTGCAGGTGTCGATAATGTCTTTATTCTATATTTTTTTAAATACCTAAAAAAACTTACTGGACGTCTTTATTGATAGAGCATGATATAAACTGTCGGTTCATAAATACACTTGTATAAAGGAAGGGTCCATGACAGCTGTGTGTTTTAGGATCTATCTTGCAGGCTGATATCACACCAATAACCCTCTCTTTTCCTTGGTACTTTACTATGAGAGGACCCCCATGGTCATTCTACATGTAATATAGATTTGAAATGTTAAAAAAATTTTTTGAGGTATCATTCTTACACTACATGAACATGTTTGTAATTACCTCACAAAAACCACCTTGTTTTATTGTGCGTCTCGCGGTGTAGTCGTCAGGGTCTCGCAGATGTCTCCCAATATCAATATGTAAAGATGAGTTGTCATCCTGTGGTTGGTTTTTGGACTGCTCGATACGTCTGCTCTCAACATCGGTGCAGTTCGCGTATTTTTTCTGTAATTTTCAAGTTCATTAACGTATTTTACACAAAAGTGATGGATGTGAAATAAAATTCTTACATCGCAGATTTCGCTTAGTCTTTTCATAACATCTTTAGTACAGATCATGTATTGAGTGATGATGCTTCTAAAACGTTGAGCCCATTTTTTGGCGCATTGCTCATTATCCATCACACACACTTTGGCCTCTTGCAAATATTTTGCATTTTCTGGGATGTGGACACTTTGACGACGATAGACGCCCTAAAAATAAACAGTCTCAATATACAAGTTGTCTTCACTGTAGACTATGTAACCTAAATAAAACCATTAACTGCAGAATTCTTTAGCGAAATTAGTTACATTTTCATGATAGCCACCGAGTATGATGAAAATATTAATTGTCGTATTCTTCAATCAAAAACGTGACTTTATTTTTTAATAAAGTGATGTTTTTGATTGAAAAACAATCTTACTCTTGTAAGACTTTTAGAAATATTGTTGTCATGGTAACTTAGAAAAAAAATCACGTTTCCTATTTTCATATTCAGTTTATAGTAATTGAATATGAAATACATTTAAAAAAATGTATTTATAATTACCTCCCTAAAATTATTACCGCTGCCCCAACCAGCAATGTATCCTTTAGTGCCAGCTTTCTCAAGGTCTCTACTAACATTGTTATAACACACTAGATCGGTAGCGAATTCGCAGCCCGTCTCTATTACTCCGAATTTAAATGGTTTATCCACCTTGACGATGGCTATGTCATTCGATGACCACTTAATGCTATCTTGAAAGTCGAATTTGTAATCTAAAATAAGAGAGAGAGAATGAGAGAGAGAGAGAGATAAGAGATATAATGACATCTCACAACAAATGGATTCAAAATATTAAAAACACATTAATTATATATATTTTTAAGCAAAGTTCAGTTTTGGAAGCATATTACATATCTTACTTTTGGGTATACATTTCCACACAACTTTTCGTCTACGTCTACAAACGCAATCATCTGTTTTATAATCAAAGCTGTCGACAAATTTCGTAGTGCCGGATACAATATAGAAGTGGTCCGCGTCTTCCACACAGGCTGCTGAAGTTAGGACATAGTACTGATGTACGATGACTCCTCCACACAGCCAGCCGCGATACTTATGAATTTTTGCTGATTCTTTTGTTAGTTGAAGATACACCTATTTGATTGATATTGTAATTGATATTTCATTGGGAATATCCCTAAATATCGTTCTATAATATTACTATCTAGTTTTATATTTTCAAATTAAATTGCAAGATTCCAGAAAAAAATATGTATTTTACATCAGGAGACCTAATTTCTTTAAAATACACATATTTTTTCCCTGATAGGTACAAATAAGCAAATATATATATATTATATTTACTAGTTTCCCGAAATATTAAATAGTATTGTTTTTGAGTTATTTTTCCAACATAACATGTGTCGAATACTTTCTAATTTACAGTTTTCGTTAATTTCAGATTTTTCTTACTTTCCAGTGTCTACATTAGATTTTTACAGCATCATGTAATCTTACCATGTAAGGTCTTTTCCCATCAGCAACTCTTTTACTATATAAAATTCGTCTGGTATCAACATGACTATGGTTTTCGTATTCCCAACCTTCATCAGCGATCTCTTCTCTTGGGTCATTGGTATTGTTACTTCTTTCGACTTTAGCGGAAACTTGTGTTCGAACAGTGGTTTGATTTGCTAAAGCTTTATCTGGTTTAGAGAAAATAAAATAATTATTAGCATTTATCATAACTTCAAGACCTACAACTACAATTTACAATATTTACCGATTACTAATATAAATGAGAGGAGAAAAACTCTAGAAGTCGTCATTATGATTGGACAAATCCAATCTGAAATAAATAACTTCTCTTATCTGTATAATGTGAAATATTAATTATTTGGTCAATTTATTGTGTTTTATTGGAGTTTATGATCATTGAAATAAATAATTTATAGTCGACTTACCAACCTTAAAATAAATACATAATGCAACAGACTTATTTCTTATATAATTTTGAATTTGATCATAATTATTTGACAATATAAATATCTTATCTTAGACTATTGTAGTCCACTGCTGGACATAGATCTCCGCCGTTTTATGACAGATATCCCTTTCTTCCGCTGTCCTCATCCAGACTGCACCTTTCGCAAGTCCCACACTATGCTGGCCAAGACGCGGTCTCCACTCTAGAACTCGTCGTCTCCATCGGCCATCAGTCCTACGACGTACATGACCGGCCCACTATTATTTCCACTTGTTGCTCCGCGAGCTATATAAATATATATACACCAATTATATGATATTACAGATGATGCTTTTAATATACAAATAATTTATAATTTTATGTTTCTCTCATCTCATTTTCTTGTCTACTGAAATTAGGAATCATAAAACGGAATACATAATAATATTTATAAAGAAGTCTTTTGTTTTTATCAAAAGAAATATATTTATTTTATTTTTTCAGAAAGTAGTAATATAACATTTTCAACATGAGGATTCGAGTCGGCTGCAATGATTCTTTGCATTTAGGTAATAGTAAGTTATATTTATTTTGTTTACATATTTTTTACTGGACTATTGAGAGAAATGGGGGATAAAAACAAATTAAATAATGAACAAATTTACATAATATAATTCTTTATTATATAACAAAATTATATTAAGCTTTAACAGTAATATTAGTGGCGGATTCTGCTTTAGAATCATTTTCCGGACGCATTATAAATCCACTGCCAGCGAATACTTTGTCTACCTCATCTGGCTTTTCATTCGCCCGATTGACTATTGCTGGCGCTGGGGCTTTAGTGGAACGGACTGTGAGTTCGCTCTTTGCAGGCCTGTTATAAGACAAAGAGAAAAAAATGTTACAACTGGAAATCAAATAGAAGAATTATATAACTCTTTAGCCATCACCCTTTTGTGAATGAAACCTTATACTAAAACAAATCACAGATTAAAATATACCCATCAGGATGATTTTTCCAAGAGAGTACTTTTTCAACGTGAGTCACCCCCGATCGGAACTGTCGTCTGCATTTAGGTCTGTAAATAATAAGATATCCTGTAAATGATACAGATATATCCTTCAATAAGAGAATCTCATGATTGATGACGTCAATGACTTACTCAACATCCTTATAAATAGCGCATGATATAAACTGCCTGTTTTTAAAAATGCTAGTATAGAGGAAAGGACCGTAGCATTTATTTGTTCTCTCTTTAACTAAACATGCAGAAATTACTCCAATAACGACAGAGTTCACCCCAGTCCCATACACGAGAGGCCCACCGTGATCATTCTAAAAGAAATATTAATAGATCCTTATTTAGACAACTCCACAGGCTTAAACTTATAATGTTTCACGTATAATTCATAATCACGACACCTCACAAAATCCTCCATCAGCCTGTGAATGAAACCGTCTGTCGTTGTGATATGCGGAGTGCATCGTAAGATTTGTGGGAATTCTGTCGGTCTTCGATACTTTTATATTTCGTCGACCATCGTCTTCATCTGAGTAGCTTATGTCTTGACAGTCCACATATTTTTCCTGCAAAAATCACGTTTTGTTATTTATACTATTAAGCGTCCAATAAATATTACAATGGAAAAGTATAAAATCGTACATTACAAATTTCGGACATAGTCTGTCCTATATCCTTCGTGCATATCATATAGTTTTCGATGATATTGTGATATCTAGTTCCCCATCGTCGTTTGCATCGGTTCTTGGGAATTATTTCTACGTGTGTTTCCAAAAGATCTTGTTGGTTTTCTTTCCTTCTGTTTACCCACTGCAAAGAATAGGAAAATTACAATATGATACCATAATTTCCATCACACATATCTTTGATGATTATCAATAAATTACTAAATTTAGTTCGAAAAAAAATTTGGTACACTCAAATAGATATTATAATATGTAAGGAGCTTATTTAAGTTGAATAGTCACCATACACTTACATCATTATATCTAGACGTGGTTCCCCAACCAGCTATAGAGACAATGGCACCAGGGTTTTCTAATGTCTGACTCTGATTGTTATAACAGATAGGTTTGGGCACGAAGTCACAGCCTCTGACTCGTCGGGTAAAGTCGAAGCCGTCCTCGATTTTAACAATTGCTATGTCATTATTCATCCACCGAATATTGTCGTTTTCATGTCCATCAAAAACATAATCTGTGTGAATAATTATATATTTTTAGCAGTTGTAGTAAGTTGTTTGTTTAAAACACACGCTTAATATAGACAACTTACTTTTTGGAATACATTTCCAAACCGCTTTCTTTGCACCATTTTTGATGCATGGATTGCTATATCTGTCATCCTCGTCTGAATATCTGAAAATGACCGAAAAATTCAATGTACTTGAATAATTTCTCATAACAATACATTGAAAATTGTTTGCCGGAAGCTCTTAGTCAGAATCTAGACATCTGTATACTTACTTGTATGTCCCAGACACAACATAGAAATGTTCTGCATCTTCAATACAGGCTGCAGATGTTAAAATATATTCTTCATGAATAATGACTCCTCCACATAGCCACGAACGATAGTTTTGTGCCTTTTTGTTATCTCGTGGCAGTTTAAGATAGACCTGAAATATATATTACGAAAGCCATTTTTCGTAAACTATCTGATTTACACAAAGCTGTACAGACTTGTAATGATCAAACCCATACACTTGGACATTCGCTTTGGAGTGACCAAATTTCTTGGGCTTAAGACAGTTTTCAAGGCTTGGAATGTTTAACATTGGAGATATCTTTGATTTCGTTAGAATATAAGATAGTATATATAATAAGATATGATATTATATTTTACCATGTATGGCCGTCCGTCTGTAACTTCATCTCCATTAATTATTCTGCGTGTTTCATTGACAATCTTTTCTACATTTCTGGGCAAATGGGTTGCGATTTCAATTGCGCTTATTTCTAAAACTAGTAAAATGGTTATTTCCTCGAATTAAGGTAATAGAACTGACCTTAATCATATAATCAAATTTGTATAAAATAGTTCGTATATTCATACCTAAAACAAATAAAAATGTAAGCACAAAGCAGAAAGGACTCATTTTCTAAGAATCCTTTTACGCAGAAGAAAGTATGGAAAGTTTTAATTTTCAATTACACGCCTTTCATTTATTTGTTACGTGACGCGTCAAAGCAATTAATCACTGAAAAGGCAAAACATTAAATACATTTTATGAATAGAATTTAATTATATTTAAAAAAAAAATGTTTCTGAAACTTTTATTGAGCTGGATGAAATAACATAGCTCATATTAGGAAATCTTATAATCATCATTGTTAAGCATTATTTTTCAGCAGCTCTCATTAAATTATATAATATTATATTCAGTATCATAATACCAACCAGGCAAACAGACGAATAATTTGAACATATTTAATTTATTTCTCACCAAATTATCATACAAAAGCTCATCCGGTCTGTGAGCCCTTTCCCATTAAAATTTAAAAGACATAGGAATATGTTATAATGAAAAGATTAACAAAAATGCTAACATTGAACTTCTCTTTCATTTCCTTTTGGTAATAAGATTTTCTATAATCTTCTCAAGAGACTTTTAATGTCTCATTTACGGAAGAACTACACAAATTCATGTACTTTGATACTTATAGATGTAAATTACAATTTTACTGACAATTAACACGTTAATTAATTTTCAATAAATGTTCCAATATTTTCTTAGTTTTAATAAAAAATGCAAAATTCAGTGTGAATTAGTTTCAGTGCGAATTAGTGCAATATCTGTATGATATAGTGAAATTTTATAAAAATGAGGAAGGATAATAATATAAGGATAATAATTTGACAAAATAACATAATAATGTTTATTTTGGAGTCGAGGACTTATTTACATTAACATTTTCAGCGCTATCATCAAATGTCCTAAGAACGACGCCGCCATGTTTGATAACTCTATCTAAAGATATATAAGGCGGTACATTGGATAGAGTGTTATTTTTTTGTTTCTTCTGTTCTGCTCTTCTCATTTCCTTTATTTCATTCTTTGATGGACTGAAATATGAAAACGTTATCTGAGTTATGTCGTAATATTCAGCTAGTTTTAATTTGATGTTCAGTTTGAATTGAATGTTTATAATATTAACATTTTAGTTAACTTACCCATCTGGATGATCTGTCCAAGTAATGTTTACCTCAATATGATTGTCCGTAGATCGGAATAGCTTTGTACAGTCTCCCCTGAAATAAAAAATTGATTATTAGTTGTACTTATTTGTAACAAATAATAACAAAAATTGAGACATGACATAAAGAGTAATTAATAAAAGGAAACGAATAAAGAAAATTACAATAAACATATTCTTGCATGTTTGAAAACATGTATTATAATAACAAGCTGAATACATTTAAAATAAGTCTATACAGCTAGGGACTCGAACCCGCAACCTCTGGGAAACCGTCCCGTCGCTTCGATAAATTAAGGATGACTATACTTGTCCGTCTCTATTGGTTCGCCACCGTCCCGATAGAGTGGATTATAAATAGAATACTTAATTTAACAAGGCGGGTAGTGACACGGTAGCTCAATTAGTTGAGTGACGAGCCATTTTCCAAACGGAAATGGGTTTGAGTCTATCCGTATCGATTTATTTTCATTCTATATTTTTTTACAGATTATTGCATATCATTTTGTGTCAATTTAATGAATGTCATATTAATATGGTTATTAGACAAAAATAACAGAGACAACGTACGCCACATCCTTATAAATAGCGCAGTTAATGAATACAAAATGTCATATTAATATGGTTATTAGACAAAAATAACAGAGACAACGTACGCCACATCCTTATAAATAGCGCAGTTGATGAGCGCTCGGTTCTTATACACGCTGGTGTAGAGATACGGTCCATAGCACTTGTTAGTGCGCTCCTTCACGAGACAGGCAGATATGATTCCTATCACCACCGAGTTTGAGCCCTCGCCGTATACTAACGGACCGCCATGGTCGTTCTGTTTAGGTTGGTAACTTTTTAATTAATTTGATGGAAACAAACATAAAACTAAAAATATGTTTAAAGAATATTTTCGTTGACATTTTATTCTAAATATATCGATTGTTAAATTGCAATTGAAACTGTATCTTTTTAAAGAATTTAAAGAATACCTCACAAAAGCCCCCACTGCCCGGGGTCTGTCGTCTACTGGAAGTCTCATTGTGGTAGGCC
This sequence comes from Dircenna loreta, assembly GCA_963555665.1. Taxonomy (NCBI): domain Eukaryota; kingdom Metazoa; phylum Arthropoda; class Insecta; order Lepidoptera; family Nymphalidae; genus Dircenna; species Dircenna loreta. Next base: position 9,437,826 of record OY743099.1, on the reverse strand, counting down.
GAGTGAAGCCTTAACTCTGACGGATCACCTCTTCTTCCGCCCATTTCATTAGAGTACATTATATCTGAGCATTCTACGTATTTATCCTTGAATTTAATCATTTTTATAGCTTTATTATTTACGATGTGGCAAGTTTATTTTGGTGACAGGACACAACAGTAACATACATTACAAATTTCACTTAGCTCGGGGATGGTGTCTCGAGAACATATCATGTAGTTGTCTATAATAGTATCGTAGCGCGCTCCCCAGCGACGCTTGCATCTGTTTTTACTTATAATAATAACATTTGCTTCTAATAAGTCTTGCGATGTAGATGAGCTGCGTTGATTAACCCACTTTAAAATTAATAAAACACATGCTTAATATTATTTGAAATTAAAAGGATCAATGCATTAAAACAAAAATAACGAAACGGAGACAGTATAAATTAGAATAATGATGTATTTACTAAGAGAAAAGAAGGAATGTAACAGGAAAGAAAGAAAAAGCAAGTCGTACATCATCATATTTATCAATGGTGCCCCATCCTGCCACAGATGCAGTAATTCCAGGGTCCTCGTAACGGCTGGTCTGGTTGTTGTAGCAGACCGGTCGCGGAATAAAGTCGCAACCTCGAATTCGTCTTGAGAAATCGAACTCGTCTTCCACTTTAACGATAGCTATATCGTTGTTCATCCATCTGATGTTATCGTTCTCATGTCCATCAAAGACGTAATCTTTAATTCAATTTAGTTTATGATATCAGTACATCGAAACATCAAAGATCTGTTGCCTAAGAAATATGCCAGTATTCGGAAACTAAAAATAAATATTACTTACTTCTGGGAATACACTTCCAGATTGCTTTCTTGGCCCCATTTTTAATACAAGGGTTATTGTAGCGATCATCTGCTTCATCGTGCCTATAAAAAAGATTTTTTTAAATATTATTTACATATCATTATTATACAAGTTTACCAACAAGTATGGAGTAAATATAAACTCAAACGAATTCGATCGACCGATGCGATTGATCCGTCGATTGTATTCAATGGATTAATTTGTAAATGAGATCCAAATTTATTATTTAGGTAATTGTTTTACCTATATGTTCCAGATACTACATAAAAATGCTTTGCATCTTCTATGCAAGCGGCTGATGTCAGAATATACTGGTCGTGAACGATGACTCCTCCGCAAAGCCAGCGGCGATAGTTACTGTGTTTAGGACTATTTGAAGGTAGTTTTAAGTAAACCTGAAGATAATATTTGATTAATTTTATACATTGAATTAATAGTTGGTTTATTTTTATTTCTTTTTTTTATGAAAGAGGGAGGCAAGAGAGCAAACGTGTCACCTAAGTGACTGCCTTCGCCCATGGACATCTGCAATTCAGGAGCTACAAGTGCGTTGTCAGCGTTTAGATGGAAATACGCTCTTATTAATTAATTTACTACCGCATACTTCTTGTACTGGTACCAAAACATCATACCATATATGCCCTGCTATCGCGAACTTCATCTCCAGCGATGATTCTTCTAGATCCATTTAATAATTCTTTTAATTTAGTAATATTAGTCTTTTGTAAAATATTTTGGACATTGTCTGGAACTGTTGTCGTTACAACAATGGATCTAACAGCTGCAAAATTAAATGGCTTCAAAAACAGCTAGCCTATAGAGAAAAGCTATTTCTTTTGAGAATCTATATATAAAGTAAGTCAGTAGTAAGACGAGAGAACAGGGGACTATTACGACTTTCGTCATCCAATACTTGATATAAATTGAATTTGACTTCGATTCTTAATGCTACTCTATTTACATAAAGATTGATCAAATAAACAAAATATGCGGAATTTATGTTAGTATATAATTTAATTTTAAATCAAAAGTATTTTAAATCCAAAGTATTTAATCTAAAGTAGTTTAAGTCAGTTTAATGAAATTTCTAATATTGGTACAACTGCATACATACCTGCGATTGAATATAAACAAAGTAACAATAAACTAAAAAATATGTAGGAATTATAAAACCTCATGATATTTCAGACTGAAGAGTAATAGGTTACCTATATTGTAGTTAGGTTTATATCTAGTTATAAGTGACGGTTTATGAAAACAATAATTGAACGTTTTATAATTAAAGTTTCGAACACTACCTGTAAAATGTTGAGTTAAAATATATATAAAATATAAATAAAAAAAAAAGAAAAAAAATATTTTTTCAATCCTTGATGTTAAAAACATTTTATAATAATTACTTTCACGATTATTTTAACATTATTCATAGTTATTTTATATATATTTCTAGTACATTATAAAATTTAAAGACTAGATAATACGATATGTTGATCAACATCGATTTGAAATTACTGAACTTAGATATCAGGAAACTCAGTTATGCTTTCAGTGCTTTAGTAAAATATGATGAGATAATTATTATGTAGACTGGTAATGCAGCTTTAATCTATTTTGAAATAACTAACCTAACCTAACTTAAACATATACTTGGGATAGTTTGTCCTTTATCTAATTTTAAAATGTTCGATATCAAATAAACTGCAATACTTTTAAATGGATAACTTAAATAATACAGTTAATACTTTCAAACTTTATTGGAATTTATTAAAATCACTAGGTAATTCTTGAAGATATACTATTTTGTTTTCTCGTCGCTGCCATCTTTTGTCTAAGAAATACAGATTCGTTTTGAACAGAGACTTCGGTTTTTGCGGGACTGCAACAGAAGATGTATCGCTCAATATTGTATAAGATTATTTTATAAGGCTCATAAAAATATTTTTACCCATCGGGATGAAATTTCCAGCTGTACTTTTTTTCTACCAGAGGTGATCTCAATGATCTTAATAATTGTTCACATGACCTATGGACCAAAAAAGAAATTAAACTTAATCTGTAAATAGTGTCATTCTTAACCATTATGTAATGTAGTGGTCCAAGTTGACGTTGTTGGGGTACCCCTGATTTATTTATAAAATTATAACAAACCATATTCTTATGGAACTCTGTTATACACACTTCTGTATTCTTGACAAAAGACAATAGATTTAATTAAATTTTACCCTTTTTCCTTATCAATAGCGCAATTAATAATGTGTCGGTTATGCCATACGCTTGTGTACAGGAATGGACCGTGGCATTTCATTGTGAAGTTCGCAGACATACATGCGGATATCACTCCGATTACTACAGAACCCTTTCCGTGACCCACAACTAGGGGTCCGCCGTGGTCATTCTAAAGAAAATATTGTTGGAAAATTAATTATTTAGTTTTAATAATATTGAAATGAAATCAAACCCCTATATTATAAAAATAGGTGACGGAAGATTGATAGCGCAGATTTTTTTAAAATTCAATTAGATCTAATTTATTATAATCAATAATACATATAGTAAAGAAAACATTCTTTGATATGAACTGAAAAAATAGTGCAGATAATACTGTTTTATAACATTTGTTTACTATTATTTCATATACTTTAATCGCTATCTCCTGAATTGTAAATAAAGCTTTATCAATGTAGTGTGTTGTGTGTGTGTGTGTGTATGTGTGTTTTGTCCATACAAAATCTTCACAGATTTACCTCACAAAAGCCCCCCGATATTACTTTTGTTCTTCTCGACTCAATGAAATGATTTGATGAATGCACTTGCGAGATATTGGGTCTTATATTATATCTCCTTTGATCTTCTTTATCAGATTCATCTGTATATGTTAGTTCTTTGCAATTAATTTCATGATTCTATAATAAATAAAATAAATTCAGCAATCTTTCTCTTTTCGTTATTAATTATTATTGTATTACATTATTGATTTGTCAGTTCCTCACTAAAGCTAATTTTAAGGAACTTTATCTGAATGCCATATTTAATTTAATTTCAATAAACATAATATATTTTTATGCGGGATAGTTTTTATTACCTACTAATAAATTTGAATATTCCTACTCAGTAATGTTCGTTTGCCTTACATACTTCCTGACAACATACCCTGCAGGCGGCACTCATCATATCAATATCCACTTCATCTTTAGCGCACACCATACTGCCATCAATGATGTAGTGGTAGCGCTCCGGCCAATGAGCCTTGCATTTCTTCTTTGATATTAACGTTACATCCGTTTCTAATAACTCTGGCGAGTTTATGGTCGGGTTTCCGAACATCTTATTTAGATTAAGGATTTAAATTAAATTTATTAATACATTATTTATTATTATTATTATTTAAATATTTGTATAGATGCTTATTTACGAGAAATAAAAATCTTGTCACATCAAATGACAAATATCCGTCTGAAATGATATTTTAATATTACATTGACAAATATCCTTACATCTCCAAATCTATCAATGGAACCCCATCCCGCAATGGATGCAGAAGAGCCAGCTGCTTCTAAGTCTTCAGAGCGATTGTTGTATGAAATTAGTTTTGGTACAAAGTCACAGCCTAGGATACGTCGCTCGAAGTTAAAGTCATCCTCTACTTTAACGATAGCTATATCGTTAACCATCCATCGTATGTTTTCAAATTCCTTGCCATCAAATACATAATCTATTGAAAAGTCAATAATTTATATTAAAAAAAGCATATATATTCTGTGTTATTAATGTAGGTTTCTTTCTTACTTATTATAAAATTAAAAACTGAAATCATATTACCTTTGGGTACACATTTCCAAACCGCTTTCTTTGCGCCATTTGTGATGCATTCATCATCACTCCCTGGTGGGACCCATCTAAAGGCATATTATTGGGATTAAATGATGAATAATTGTCGAAGTGGTTCACACATTTCTGTTCATGCTTAGAGAAGAAGTTGAGGATATCTACAGCCAAGTGGTATTTATTCTATGGACTATATACCTACATTTTATGGGCACCTGTTCATTCTGATTGTTATTTGCGAGAGACCTGGATTTATATAAGAGGAAAATGGAAAAGACAAAAATAGAGATAGAGAGAGAGGAAGAGAGATGGAGAAGGTAAAGGTATAGAGCTTTAAATAGTTGCCTGTGCATCCCGGCGACCACATAAAAGTGTTGTATTTCCTCAATACACGCAGCGGATGTGAGCACGTACTGTGCGCTGATGATGACTCCCCCGCAGAGCCAGTTCGATTCTATTAGTACCTTATCAGCTGTGGCGGCCGGTCTTAGGTAAACCTTCAATTATCATGAATCACGTATATCATACGTTGTTTATAAGTTAATATATTTTTAGGTTATGTCCTATGGCCTAGGCACCACAAAAGACATTTCAAAAACGTCAAAAAAAAAACAAAAAAATCACGATCGCGAATGGAACCTGAGGCTTAGGGAGAATACACCAAACTGGCCCATAAAAATATGTTTAACATGTAACGTTTTACATTTACATTATAAATAACGCTATTTACAATATTATATTAAAAAATATATGTTTTAACAAACCATATACGGTCGTGTATCTCCAACTTCATTGCCTTTTAAAATCCTTCGCGTCTGATTTAATACCTTGCTTAGATTTAAGCTTTTAAGATGAGCTGAAAATTTATTTAATCATTTCATTTGTATTCAATATTTTTAGTACACTTTACCTTTAGTAGAATTGTACCGTTTTCAAACCATAGGCATATTGTAAAAAAACTTATAAAAAACTTCATACTTTAATAATACCTATTTCATTTTGTTTAAGCGAGAATAACAAAAATATTAATTATTTCTTATTTCACGCTAGAATACGTTTTATTACAGAAGTTGATAGAATCATCAAATAGCAATGTTATGAATAGGTAGGTAGGTATTTCTGCCTAGGTTTATTACTTTAATTTTTGTTTAGCTTAGTTTTTATTTAATACCTACTGACCTATTACCTAATATTTGCTCTTATAATTTAGACCATTAAAAACAAATTCAATATTTTAAAAGTAAATATTTTTATATTTTAATTGTTTTTATTTTTATGTCATAGCATTCTTATTAAGTATCGATAGTTCTTTCTAGATGGCACTACTAGGCCATTCCGAGAATACATTAGCTACTCAATAATAGATGGCGCTACTTGTAGCTATGTGATACAAATATAGTGTAGATGAAAGTTTTAATAATACATATATAGTTTCAAAAATTGTCATATTTGTGGGCTTTAGATAAATAGAATAGTTCTTTAAAAAATCAGTTTCACTGACATGTTAATTTATTTTAATAAGTTGAAAATACTCTTTACAGTTATTACTGAATAATAATTTTGTTATACGCAATAATTTAACTAATTAAATGATTTGTTCATCTAGATTCCATGTGGTATAGAACATTTATTATAAGCAAAGTAAAATTAAATTAAATAGAACACTTACCAACATAAAATAAATAAATGTCTGTCAATCTATCTTATGTCCATTTGAACATTGTTTTATTACTCGAATTGATCTGAGTCTGTGTGTGTTAAGCAAGCATGTGTGTGTTAAGCAAGCGGCTTTTGATTAAGTTTTTAAATATTTTTTCTGGGCGCATAGTGGCAAATAATTTGAAAATTACTTGAATTCAAAAAAAAATCGAGAAATTATATTTCAGAGGTAACCAATATGTTCAAACTATCTGTCACATTTTAAAACAAAAAAAATAAAATATATTTTATGGGCTTATACTTATTGCAAAATCTTTTAAATGTTAAAGAGTTTAAATCTTTAATTGTCAATATGGTTACATGATCATAAACTTTGAAACTGTCAACATTACTTGGGAATATTTACATTCAGATAAAAAGAAAATATAAAAAATATAACAATTAAAATGTAATCCATGTACATGTAAGAAAGTGAAGAATTCTTCGTTGTTTAGAAGTTATAGACTTTATATATCAACCCTTAAACATAATATGTTTCTTCTTAATCATATTCTGGAATTTGACTTTTCTTTTTTTCTTTTTTCTTTTTTTTTCACTCTGTTAAACAAAGGAGTTTGCTTCCGAAACTTGTCATTCTTTCAGAAATGTATTCCTCTAGTGCCATCAAAGTTTTTTATTTTCTTTATATTCGTACCTTTGGTTTTTAGTTTTATTTTGCGTTTCATTGTTCTTTAGCAATTATTTAAATATACTAGAGCGTCTGAAATGTAGGAAGTGACCATTCTAAATATAAGATGTTTACAATACACGTAATATATTTTTTTTATTAAAATATATCCTTCTTTTTTGGGGTGACATCATGAATTTAAAAATACAGGATGTTTAAATATTTTTAATGTTAGCTACACTGATTAGATTACAAAATGGAATTTCAGTACTTCGTAATTTTGTGACTTTCCATGTTATTATTTATAAAAAAATGTTTAGAATGTTATCAATAAATTATAAAAGCAAACAAACGGTCAATATCTTAATTAAATAAGGATGTTATTAATGATTGAATTGATCAAAATATTTAAAATAATGATATAAAATCATTACAATGGGGGTACGTGGTTATAATACTTCGCAATTAAAAATAAATCTTTTTCCCTGATACACTAATATAAATGTAATTCCTTTTAAGATAGTTCCAAGATACGATATGTGACTTTCGAATATGTAGGCAATTCCTGAAAGACGTGAACAGTTGTCGCAGTTGTCGTTGTTAAAAACGTCCATTATTAATATGTGCCTGGGTTTATTTAATTTATTAATTGTGATCACCAATTTTTTTTATTTATTTATATGTATTATAAGACATTCCTCAATGACGGATTCTTCAATACAAAGCGCTAACAGCAGCTGGTAGATATTTTCACTGAAGGTTTCTATTTTATGATTTATTAATAAAATTAAACCTGTTTTTTTAAATGTTACTCATTAGTTACTTTAATAACTTATGATAGTTCTTATGTGTCAGGAGATACTGTCCGTATTGTAAAGAAACAATACTCTATGTGAAACGAGCTGCTGGCGAATATAATAAAAAGATATTTTTCATTTTGCCCGTCTTTGAATAGGTATTAAGAAACAAAATAACGGAATTTATTGGAATGTCATAATTAACAATACTATATTTTATTATTGTAATAATGTATGTATACGTGTGTGTGTGTATGTTTGTGTGTAAGTGTATGTAATAGTAAGAAGCTAGTATGTACCTACAATTTATCCTGAAAATAAAAAAGTTTTTATTAAAATTATTAATTAAATATTTGTTTTTTTTATTTATGAACAATACCTAGATATAAATTCAGTTAGCTATAATATTATTCATTAACTATTTTATTTCAGTTCAAGTTGAACTTTGAGTCTGGGCCTGACCTAGAGCAAATGCAAATAACTATGTACCTAATATTAAAAATAAATAAATACATAGCTATAACTATATATTTTTTATATAATTGAGTATCATATATACCTATATATAAGAGTCTCAGATTCCATCAGTTCTGAACAGAATTTTCAAACGTCGGTTTGTACCTAATTTAGGCGGACGGAGTCGAGGGCAAAGCTACATATATAATCATAGTAAAATACTCAAGTATACGTTTTTACTACTGGGTATGGGATTCCAGGTCCAATCCAGGTCACAGTCAAAATTGTATTATGCACAAAAGCAGAAATCGTCATCATCCAACTATCCTTCCTTCCATGCTTCCATCATAAGTCATCTCACAGACTTCGTAGGACAGCTAAAATCTCTATCTCTTTTTTAATATGGACAAAAGATTTTGGACTAGCTGTGAGCCATTGTTATATTTATTTTGTTTATATTATTCTTCCTATTGAGTAGAAGAATTCAACTAATAGAATGTATAAAATTTATAATTTTCATTAATAATTAGATTTATTTTAATTCCTTATTACATAAAATAAATCTGTAAACAATTAAATAAATTAATAATAACTTCAACAAATGAGTAATAAATCAAATTGGTAAATTAAAATAAAATATTGATTATATTAAATCTTAATAGTACTAGAATCCCACTGTTAACTTATTATTTTCTACAGACATTTCATTAATATTCCAAACATTAATACAATTCTCATACAAATATGCTCAAGCATTGTAAAAGCAACACCATTTTCGGTTTATCATACAATCCAAAACAGCCTTTATCCGTCTGTCCGTACCAATACCATAAACAAGCTATCTTCAACAATACATTATTCTACTTATCTATGACCATAACACGAGGCTGGGGTCTATTTTATTATAAAGTGCATTGTCTATGGAGGAGCGGTCGGCCGATGTAAATAATTTAAGTGTCTTAAAAGATTCAAAAATAGTTTCCCCCCTTAATATGTACACCATTTGTCAGGCCATAACTCGATTTAAACGCTGCGTTACAAGTTCATAGAACACGCCCTCTGAGATAGATATGTTTGTCTCTTTTTAACTCATTGTAAATCGCATGTATGGTGTATAGCAGTCTCTATCACACGATTGTTATTCCATGTGCTCACGTCGGTTTGAGTTTCGGAAAAATGTGGTAATTGAGTCTACTTAATGTGGAAAATTGTACTCTATTTGTATTAGACTAAAGTTCAAAATTACTTTGGGTTATATAATATGGGGGAAGCGTTGAAGCAAGACGGCACGTGAGCGAGACAGAGCGAAACCATTCTGTTAAAGTTAGTGAGTCCAAACGAGTTTTTATGTTTGGAAATCGTATTAAGCTTTTGTCGGGAACTGTTCTATCAACGGGCATAGTTGAGGCGTCTGTGCGGACAAACTATCGCGTCCTGTGGACCATCTGATTGGCCGATGTGTGTTGATTCCAAACGCGGGAACAATTTTGAATTTACAACACCTATTTGAGAGATTTAATAGTGTCCTTGACAGGAAAACGCGGGAAAGATTTAGAGCAGCTATTTGACAGATTAAATGGTGTTCGATATTTAAATATGTCTTTTTTTTCGCGGTGAACTCGAGTGCCAGTGTTCTTTGAACTTTTAAATATGTCGTCTGTGCATTCTGATGACGACCAGGAGGAGATAAATGTGGACTCTGATAGTAGACTATCAGGTCAATATGATAGAAGCATTGCCTCCGAAGACCGAGACTCTGTTCATAGTTTTAATGAAAGGTACCGGGATTCCCCTAACGACCATATGACTGACACGCAAGAGAGAGTGAATTTGCCGTTCAGCATATCACGATTATTAGGTAAGCAGTTCGAGGATATTGATAAAAGACGGAATTCTGGAGAAAGTGATGAAAGAAGTGACCAGGATACGGAATCTGAAGGTACCAAGGATGACTCCAAGGAGACTGGTCTTCCGTTGAACTTTTCGCATAACCCGGGACTATATCCTAATTCTAGTTTGTTGTTAAGACCTGGACTGAATTTGGGGGGTGGTTATGGGTTTCCCAGTAACCCTGGGGTTGTTCGGGTGCCGGCTCATAGGGCTCTGGGTGCGTTGGGTGCGTGGGGCGTAGCCCTGGATCCAATGAGGCAAGCCGCTGCAGCGGCGTTCGCTCATCAAGTTGTAAAAGACCGATTAAATGGTGAGTTCATATTAAATTCTGCTTAAAAAAAACAACAATTTAATGCAAAGGAAAAAAAACGTAGCAATTTATTTTGTAAAATTCATATTTATATAATATTTAAAATAAGTAACATACCATCAAACTCCATTTTCTTTTAAAAATTAATCTCGAAGCCATAAATCTTCTTAAGTACCATGTAAATCGTATCTTACTTAGAACAGATAAATAAACAATAAAACATTTTTATCTATATTTTTATGCAATCTGTGTCATCCTCATAAAGAAGCGATGATGAAACCTCCATGGTGGTTTTTTGGGTTTTTTTTCGTGGTGAGATTGGAGGCGCCTGTAATTTGTCGCCGCTCGTCGCCCTTTTTGGGACCAATTTATTTGACGCCATAAAAAACCTTTTCGGAACTATTAGTTACCGACTTCCGAAAGTTATTAGGATATTTTTAGTTTGTTTTAGAGTCTAGAGAGTTAAACATTATGCAAGTATTTTAATTATATTGCTAATAAGATATTAAAAGATGCGGCTATATTATGTAAAGATACATTTAAATTCAAACGGTAAACTTACACAATTCGAATTTCGAATATCTATTTCATAATTCTAAGAGCAAAATATTCTAAATCTTTGAAATCAATGAAAAAGACATCAACGCAGTTGCCATATTAGTAATACGTACTTCTATCAATAAAAAGTATTCTCTGTGTACATACAACCTTTTTTGTGAATAAAAAAAAACGGACCTTTTAAATTGGTCGTGTGGGTGAAATTAGGTGGTTTTTGCAACCCGGTCGAGGAAGTGATTCTCTGTAATTGAGACAATAGGTAGCGTCGGAAATACTGATGTGGTGACGAAAAAACGCCTCTGTCATTTCAGCGCCAATAATTTGACAGTTCTTTTTTTTTTATCTCAAGGCACAGGTTTGTTTTATTATGCCTTGCTAAAATCAAATAGGTTCTATCTGTGAATATAAAAAATATCGACAAATCCGGTTAGGGAAGGTCGATTCTGTAATTTTGTATAATAAGAAGTGTGTGTCGAGATTGTGACTATTGCTATTTCATTAGTCCTAATAAATTTAAAGTTAAATTTTTGATGAAGATGGAATTTTTTTTTGGAAAACTCAATGCTTTTTTAAATTTTGGGTATTTTTTAGGCAATGAGTTTTTATATTATTATACTTATGCTAGAGATTAATATTTAAAAATCTAATTTAAATATCCTATAACTGCTTAAAAACAAATTTAATTGATGAATAGATATTTTTGGACACATGAAGATTGTTTCCTTTTAATTTCTAATTTTTAGTGTCCAAATATACGTAAGATAAAATCTTATTAGACTTATTTATTACAATATTATAATTAAAATTAAGATAATCCAAAATGTGTCGAATTACAATATATAATAATATGTAAATAAAACGGTTTTGCTAAATTAATAAAACTTAATTTGAATACTTGTCCATAATAATGGAGAATATATTATTCATACTTGTATAATATGACTTACAACGCTTGAAAACAGTATTTATATGAAAAAAAAATCAATAATATGTTAATAATCTATAGAAATAATAATAATAGGAATGTAATAGAAATGTTAATAATCTTACATGTATAGTCTACATATATCTTAAACTTATTCACATTTAAAAAATTGAATGAAAAGTAAACCAAAACGTCAGGGATTCGAACCCGCGACCTCGGGGGAATCGTCCCGTCGCTCTACCAACTGATGCCGCTTCGATAAATTAAACATAATAAATAATAATAAAATATATTTGCGATACATTAAAAAGTTACAACAAAAAATAATAAAGTTCATATATTCTACTGGATTTCGTTGTGCAAATATTGTTAGAATAAATAATAATATTAAAACTAAATTTGTGTACAGATTGAGTTCAATAAGTAAATTTTATATATTCTGATTCTCTTCTTCTTCTCGATTTTTCATAAATTCTATGACTAATATTACTTAATATTAGCACCGCTATTTAAGAATAGGACTCTTTAAAAGTCTATTAGTATTTTTAGTATTTTTTCGATAAATGCCAGTTTTAAATGTATTATTTTTAGGCAGATCTATAAAAAAGTTTTAAATACATATTTCGGTGTTTTAAGACATTTCAAAAGGTTTTTTGTTTCGGACGTTGCCGGTCGCATAGCATGGTATGTCTTCTATGGCCGGGCATCGAACTGGAAATCGGTCGATTCAAAAGTAAGATTTAATACCACTATGCAAGCTGGTCATCAAAAATGTAGAGCAGTTTTTAAATTTGTTACATTTTGTTTTTAATTAACTTTCACTAAAAAACTATAATATACTAGTTTCATAAAAATAAAAATAGCTAGAGCGTGTCTAAACGGTAGAGTTTCCGCCATTGTGGTTGCTACTGACACTTAGTGGCTTTTAAGCAGAAAGTTGTTGACAACCATTATGTAACCATTAAAAAAAATATTCTATAAAACATTAATAGAAGCATATCGAAATCGAATTTGTAATTTTTTGGTTCAAAAATAAGCAATATTCATCTCAACTGCCCGGAGTTTGTTAAAATTTCAGTTACGTGTCGAACAAGTCCATGGAAATTGTACCGTGATTTTGACAACTGACATAACTCGTGTCTGAATCCGTTGCTACTAAAATAAGAACTTTTTAAAGCTTTGTATTTAAAAAACTTCAATTCCTAACATTTTAATTCGATTTGAAACTAAAACCTTATTTATATTTGACATTGATATAAAAAAAACTCTTTCCAATAACAATAACGTAAAACTTTTAGACTGGGGTAATACAGAAAATAAAACAAGTAATATTCAATAATAGTATTTTTTTTTATAATTACCGTTAAAAAAATATAAAGTAACACCTTCTTCAAACTGAGGTCACATAAGAAATGACTTTTAAAAAGTAATAATAATCTATGATCACTATATCTTGAAATATGCAACCGTAAATAATGATTATTAAATAATAAACAAGAATATTAATAAGAGAGAAGTTATATTTCCTTTATTATATATTTCTTTAACTAAACCCTGTTGGATACCGATCAATTTCATGTTCAATGGAGAGAGTAATTGCGGAATGGCTGACCATTTCCGCTTCAGACATTTACGCGGTTAACTCAAGTATTTTAGGCGCAATTAGATTTTTATTCTATTTAAATATATTGCAATATATACCACTGTAAGTTTAATTATATATATGGCTTGTTAGTTGTGACGCGTTTCGGTTTTTATCTAGTCTTTGGATCGCGTAATAAAATTTGCATATTTAACATTTTTAGCGTTCTTATCGATGTTATCTTAATGAGATCTTGTCGTTGAGATAGAAGTGACCTCCAGATCTGTTTAAATTTATCTAATAGACTATATAAATTAAAATGATAATTAACTTTAATCTTGACATAAAAACTCTTTAGTCTGTATTTTTTAACGCTTCCTCTAACCACGCCACGCGTATGCCTAAACAAAAATCTATTAATTATAAAAATAATATGCATAAGATTTTTGATAATCATTTTGATGTAATTTTTTAATAAAAATATTTTATTTAAACACTAAAATTAATGCAAGCTCTCTCCTTTTATATTTCTAGTAACATAAAGCTAGTGATGTCACTTACCTGACAACATTTAAGTTTCCCTGTTAAGATAAGATCCAACAATACGCGTCTATTTTATTTATTAATTAGTAGATATTATTTATTATTTTATATGTTTGTATCAAGTTACCCAATCGAAAGATAATATCTTAAAAACAAAAGCTGTATTCTTACAGTATTTATATGAAAAGTATTTAATCTGTGTGTCAGTTTTTTTGACATATGTCAATTAAATAATTTAAGGTTAAAATATATATTTATATATATTTATATATATATATATATATATATATATATATATATATATTATAAAGATATTATTAAGATGAACAAAGTCACAGACAGAGTATGGTATAAGTATAAATTCAATTCTAAGTAATTTAAACCGTCCGCACGATTCACGGCCGCCATTATTACTAATGAATCTAAAACTATAATTTAAATCAGAATGATTGTTAACTTCAGTCTGAATAAAACGATTAAATCTAGATTGTTTTATTTTATAAAGAGATAATACAAGTTTAAAATGTTTTGATGTTTTGCGAAATATAATAAAAAACTGTGAAAATAAATATAGTTTTTCCATCTATAAACATGTATTGCCATATTAATTTATTTAAATTTTAAATAGATAACACGAGCGGGTCTCGATAATCAAGCCGTGATCATTATCTCAGATGTTACAGGTTCGAGTCCTACTTATGATTTTTTTATTATATATTCAATTAAAATTTAAGTCTCTTATCATTTATCTTAAAATGTAATTTTGAGATTGTAAAGATGAACCGGATTATATGGAATTACTTCTTGTCAAAGGTATAATAATAATATAGTAAGAGACAAAATCTAAACAATTAACTTAATTTAAAAAAATATAATTTGCAGTATTGACACAAACGTTTGCAGGTGTCTGTTTATCTGTTTGACTGTATGTTTGTTCGCGCATTACGCTAAATCTATTGGGCGGGTTTTTTATGAAATTGAATATTGTTGTAGGTAATTCCGTCGCTCAATTTAAATGATAGGTAAAAATAATAAATATTTACCTGGTATATTTTTTTTATTAATTTAACATTTAGTGTAACATGGCTGAACATATTTATAGATATACTTTTGAACTAAAAAACCATAATATTTAAAACTCGCATTAAAAAATATTGTATTTATATCACAAAATTAACTATGAACTCATATTATAAATAACGATTTCAATATCTGTTTATAAACATTATATTACATGTAACAGAAGTGAAGGCAATCCCGTGAAATCATCGATACACTAAAAACGTTACTTTAATATCTCTCCGCACATTTCCCGGGAGGTTATGAAAATTTGAGGCGGGGTTGTGTTCGATGATATGGGGTTCACGTGTGAACAACCCCTAGATTATGTAACACTTAGGGGTTCACGCACTCCTTTTAACAATTTGATAGAGCTTCCTTTACATATGCTCTCCTTTTTTTTATTAGGTAATCGATCGATCTTTCTTTGTTTTCTTTCTTTTTATACGTTCTACATTTTAATACGTAATACATTTAAGTTTTTTGTTAATGTTCTTTGTGTTCCCTGAAATTATATTCATTGAGTCCATTTATGATATTTATTTATTTCATTCTCTATTATATAAATATTAAAGATAAAATATTGTAACCGTATAAATAGTATTTTCCGTGTCAAAGCAGTAATGTCATAAAACACATATTGATATATTTTATTTCGGAACCATAATGTGAAAGGTTATAAAAGCATCCATATTTCAAACGTGTAAATATACGAGACGCACGGACGTACCGACGTAAAATATTATATTTATTATGCGTTTTATAAAGATTACAAAATGGAGTTGAAAGAACTGTTTGAATATATTTATAATATATTATATTTTAACCATTTTGCCAATGGCAAGCAAACATGTTTAAACATCATATTTTTGGTTTATTTTTAATGTTGATTTATACTGCAAAATAAGAAGAATTGGTTAGGTTTTAGAAAAAGCCTAATAGATGTCACCACCGTCCCGATACAGACGAATATGTATAGAGTGCTAAATTCATCGAAACGGATGAGGTGGGGGATGCGGTAGCTCGGTTGCTAGACCGACGGGACGGTTTCAAAGAGTACGTGTGTTCGATCCTGCCCGTATGGATTCATCTTAATTCTATCTTTATTTAAAATTTGAATAAGCTTAACATGGCTTAACATCATAAATAATTTCAGACATTACAAAAATAATTTCTAACGTTACAAAGACTAATTATTTCAAACTTTTTACATATTTCAGTTACAGTTTTAAGTACAAAGTACAATTCAAAATATATTACAATAAGAAATCTTATAAGAACATAAAATTATTAGAAAGCATTAACAAAAGCTTATTACCTACAAAGCATTAACAAAAGCTTATTACCTACAAAGCATTAACAAAAGCTTATTACAAAACATTAACAAAAGCTTATTACAAGCGCATTTAAGTTTAATTTTCATGAAGATTGTATGTAATTATTTTGTAACACGCTGGGAGACAAATATAAAATGACCTGCGTGTTCATAATGTCATAGTAATAATTGAAGCTCTACAATAATAATACGAACTCCATGTTTGTAATAAGCGTAGTTTAAGTGGACTCTGACATTTTTGGAATAGTGACACTATGGCTCAAAAGAGAATGAACAACAGTCGTGGGTTCAAATATCATTGATATCTTTTGGCAATTTTTTTTTTAGTGTACGATAAATGTTTTTTGACAAATCTATTTGATAACTCGGCAATTCAAATGTTATTACATGACAATCATAATTAAAAAAAGTATATTTTTTGTAAAAAAATTACATTTAAAAATGTGACTTTCAGTTTGACAGTTCTGATTGACTGACAGACAAGGCACAGCGTAATATATATATATATATATTATTAATATATATAATTATTATTATTATTATTTTGATAGTAACAACTTCCCATTTTTTCATTACTAAATTGCACCCAAGCGACGCCGCGAGGACGAACTAGTTAACTATTGAAATATACAATCAAAACGCAATTTATATTATAACATATCAATAAAAATGTAAAACATTTCTTTCTTCTAAAACATTCTTAGCACCCAAGGTGACCGAGCTTCAATTCCTGTTCATGTCGATGCTAAAATAACAAATAACAAATATCAAATTATTATTATAATTAAATTCCCATGTCTATCCAATGTCAACGCTATTCTAGTTATGACATACCCTATTATTCCATACTTCCTGACACGCAAAGCACCGCCTAGCACCAAATTATACATTCCACAAAATTTACTTTATAAAGAATAAGTATTCATTCTCTAGAACAAAGTAGCCACTTTAGAATACATTTAGAGAAGCACTAAAAGTAGATAATAAAGCTTCATGAATGCATCCCGAATGCAGCCTAAACCCCACGATTGCATCCCGCTTTCAGCCGCTGAATATTTCATAAGTACTCGAAGCTGTAACGTACCGGGGATTGGTATCGCTGTTCCGTACAATATGTATGAGATTTTTGTCCGTTTTTTCACTCACAGTGTCCGTCGTAATTGAAAATTGTTGCGTCCGTATTTTTGATTCACTATTTATGCAACAATCAAGCGATGCAAGCGCATTGGGAATTAAAATCACAATTAAAAACGTTTCTAAAATGGCGTATGAACATTATTAATTTATAATTTAATATAAGGACGTGTTAAATCATAGAGGCGCGGACAAATACGACCATTGGAATGATGGACTATCTCGAAGCTTCCTGTAATCCCAAGCGACGTCTGAGCTCAATTAGACGTCAGGCATTCGTCTTCTCGCCCCTCCGGATAAATATGACTGAGAATTCCATGTTTAAATTTGAAATATGGAATGCGAGCTCGAAATTTTACTTCGCGCGTTATTATTTATTTTTATTCTGTCATAAGACGGAAAGTATTTTTTTTTTGTTGATTATAATATTTAAGCGCAACCAGCCAGGTGTTTATTAAAGAGGTTTTATCTATGTTTATTTTTTATAAATGTTTTAAATATCTATGTCGGTTTAGTGTGTAAAATAAGCTATAATATACATTTATATTTTATCTCTTTATTCATGTCAAAATACATTAAATGGTTCCAAATAAAAGGAAATATTAAAATCATATACCAAATTCGTTTTGACTGAATCCCAGGCAAGGGTAAAAGGGATTCAGGCCAGAGATAATATCATAAAGGGATCCCTCCGAGATGGTTAAACCTTTCAATGTTAATTTGTTTGTTAATTTTTCTTTTAACCTTATCTATATTACATTTTGTTAAGGGGGGATGTAATTGCTTGGAACTTAAGAAAAGAAATGATTAAAAATCAGTATTATTACGTTGCTTTGTTATTAAATTACTTATTTCCTTAGTGAAATTAACGTTTCGTTACATTTGGTAGTATTTTATTCTTCTTTGTACAATAACAATATTATTTTAGGTACTAAAACAAACTGTACGCATGAATCATACGAGGTAAGTGGATTATAGCCCACAATCTTGTTAGGCGACCCTCCTCACACGAACATACATACGTATAAGCTTTTATGTAGTCGGAATAATTTGGAAAGAGTTTTTAAATTGCTAACAGAGTTATTATTCTTAGGAAAATATATTATTCTAATTAATAAAAGCACACACATAAATGTAGCCCTAATACAAACATGAGAGCATATAATTTATATTTGTATGTTATATTCCTCGCAATTGGTGGATAATTTGCGGTCACGTGATCTAACCATTACATGATGCTCGACCAATCCGAGCACGCCACTTAATTCTGTACCATTTTTAAAAAACAAATGAAGTACTGTCACGATATGTTAATGGCTGTATGTAAATAAGCCAATTATTTGATTAAAGAGGTCGTATATTCTTTATAATAAGATATTAAACTTATTTTTTATCTACGCTCTTTAAAGTATGAGAATGTTTATCCTATATGGATATTAAAACTTATCACATTACAAAGAGGTAGCATATTCAATATAATTTTAAATAAAAACCATGTTTCATATGTGTCCTTTAAGTTATGAGAATATTTATTTAAATATCTATGTTTCTTTGATTACTTTTATTATTGCTAGGCAGAAAAAGTTCATTCATGTTTGAAAATATCTATAGAAATGTAAAGCTCACTTTAATTTAAATAAATATATGATATAGAATAAAACATAAAAAATAAACCGATACGGGCACGGATTCGAACCCGCGACCTCTGGAAAACCATCCCGTCGCTATACGAACTGCCCTGCCCATATCGGTTTATTTTTTATTCTATATTTATTTAAAAAAAAGTAATTTAATAGCTAAAACGGCAATGAGAGTTAATGGCGTAGATTTTAAACGTCGATTGTCATTGACTTCAATATATTTAATATCTCATCTCACGCGTCATTTAATGCAAAAACACAAATTACCGACCCAATCACATTCAGCCATTTGTATTTATTGAGTTTCAAATTTTAAAAGCGCAATCATTGCGCCATCTTGATGGTGATTTCAAAATGGAACGTAACTGACAATTACATCGTTTTTTAAATTTTTCTTGGTTCTCATTCTTGCGGTTTGCTAAATAACAATAACAATTTTAGTTTTATTGAAGATTTGATTA
Organism: Dircenna loreta; assembly: GCA_963555665.1. NCBI lineage: Eukaryota > Metazoa > Arthropoda > Insecta > Lepidoptera > Nymphalidae > Dircenna > Dircenna loreta. The sequence continues at coordinate 9,418,141 of OY743099.1, read as the reverse complement.
CCGTTCGTGTTATTGTTATTCATATATTTTAATGAGTTTATTGTTTATTCATACTGTAAGATGTTATTTGTAATAGTTATGATTACAAAGATAAAATGTTAATATACTGAGACTTGGTAATGACTTAGATGGCATTTAGTGATATTTTTTCGGATTCAAATTTTGATAAAGAAACTAATTTCTTTAAATGGCTATTGAGCATTTGCATACTATAATAAAGTTTATTGTATTCTTGATGGTTTTCAATACTAATAGAGTTTACCTTAGATTTTAGCATAGAAATAGTCCGGGACTTATAGGTACAGTAAGAATACGTACGTACAGTAGAAATATGGGAAAAATATTTTTCAAATAACCCACATTTATATTTTGATAATATATTATAATCATAAAAATGATAAAGTTTTTTACTGTTTACTATTTATCATTCCATTATATGTTCCGTTATTGTTTTCCAGCCTCATTCCCAATCACGAGAAGGATCGGTCACCCCTACCAAAACAGAACACCCCCCAAGAGGAAGAAACCAAGGACCTCGTTTACGCGGATGCAGATTGCAGAACTAGAGAAGCGGTTTCATAAGCAGAAATATCTCGCATCTGCAGAACGAGCTTCATTAGCCAAGACTTTGAAGATGACCGACGCACAAGTCAAAACTTGGTTCCAGAATCGGAGGACAAAATGGCGGTATGTTTACCTTTTATTAATTTCGTATCTTTTTGATAGTGCAAGAAAACAAATTAAAAAGAAAAAGAAAGATAAGGAAAAGGAAAAATATAAAGAAATCGTAACAATAATTCATTTTATTTATGTGCCGTATGTGAGTACTGTATAATGTATATATATCAATTTTTTTTAAATTGAGGGCTAAAAGGATATATTTTTCAAATCAATGTTTAAGTTATTAAGTTAATAATTATTATTATGTTTTAATTTTATAATCATGATAATTATTTTAACTACTTAATATTGATATAATGAATTTATTTTAAATTATTTTATTTCCTTATAGAAAAAATAGTTTTCTTATTATTTTTCCATCCTAGAGTCTAAAAAAACATATTAAATATATTATTTTTATATTGTTAATAGAGGCAGTATATAATATAATTCTTAATGTAAATAAAAGCATATAATTATAGATATATAATAAGTAAAATGTTGTGTAGGGAGTTACGTTTATAAGTCGTTAAATCCAAAGAAGCAAATATATTCAGTTATTTTTATCGCAAATTATAATGAGGGAAGACTATAAAAAACATATATATTTATAATAAATAAAAAATAAGTATATTTTGAGCCGCTAATACGCAAAATTTGAGAATTGTATCTTGATCTTCGAGGCTTGGTAGGTGCTTCGCATAGCATCAGGTCCAAAAATGATACAAAAATTACGAAGACGCTGTAGTACTTTTTGTACGAACGCATTTCAGCCGAGCTTTGTTATTTAGACGCTAAAATAACCATTAGGTATATATAAAATATTTTATAAATAAAAAAAATATTGGCAAATAAAAATAAATAGTAAAAAAATAATGTATTATAAAGAATACATTATAGTAATTAGGATACATTTTTTTTAATAAAACAATTTTAAACTAGGTACTATTAATTTTCCACTTACAAAAAAAAATAAAAATAAAAGTGACCATTGCAAATAAAAAAAAACATAGGCTATAATTGCATTCAGTTTTCTATGATACAGATTAAAAAACAACATTATAATATTTATATATATAAAACCTTTATCGTTTCTAATAACATATTAAAATTCGTATTTAATTGTATGGTCGCTGAGATGAAGATAAGATAAATAACCGGTATAATTAATTATCGATGAGACATTAAAATAAAAGGCATAGTAACATATTATATTGTAAAAAATATATATAAACCTACTTGGCCTTAACACCAAAGTGACAAAAAATAATAGAAAATACCGGTATAATCAGCTCAAAGGCACAATAACTGAATTTTAAACATATTATAAATTAAAATAACAATACAATATAAATCTCATTGCTCAACTACCAACATGACAAAAAAGCGAATTCGAAACGCAAATAGCGGGAATACAAAATTCCGAATACCTGTGAGACAATGTGAGTTCGAATCGTGTTGGTGGCATCACCGATTACCGTCTAATGGACAAGCGGTGTTTGTGTTCGGAGCAGATAACACGCGATACGCACGGCGCCATGCCACTGTTGCCAACAAAAAAAGTTCACGTGATATATTATCTGTGCTAGAATATTTTTGTTTAAAGAGGTTTAAAGTGTTGATTTGCATGAAGTCATAAATTATCGGCCAAAATATTTCAATTGTCATTTCATAATGAGTTTTAAGTTTTTGATTGTAACTTGTATACTAGTTGACTTAACTGGGATCTCTCCCTCTAATAATAAGCTAAATGCAATGTCGCTGATGCAGTATGAAAGAGTAAGACGGGTAGAGGCTTTCAGCCCTTCCTTAAGAAGGTATTTAATTCATCTGCAATTCCTCATATTTGCAGAAGTCAATGAGCGATAAACGCTTACAGGTGTACAGTGTGATCCTTTGTCACCTACTTAAAAAAATAAAAAAATGACAGATGTCAAGAGTTTGAAATTAAAAAAAAAAACATTGAATATATATGTCAAATATATATAATATTAAAACAAAGTGAAAACAGAAATATAAAAAGAGGCTTATAAAAAGTTAAAATAAAAGCTTAGATAAGCAAGTAATTTACCAGACGTCTCTTTGTATTAACCAGCGGTGTTAATGGCGGCTTATCTCGCGCTTGTTTTGTTGTTACTTATTAAAAGTTCGATAAATGTCTTTGATTAATTTACTATGTGTTCTAAATTTAAAAAATCGATGCTTGCAGGGTATAAATAGTTTTAGTTGTTTCGAATATTTAAATATATTATACAGTTATACGCTAATAGCTGTAATGGCGCTGAAATATTACAATTTAACTTAAAGAGATCCATTGATATTCAACATTCAAGCTGTAAGTATGAATATCAAATCAAATATTGAGGGGTCTTCAAATTAAAAACATACTTAGATGAAATAAGATGCAAGTCCGAACTCGCAAACATCTAAACTATTGACATATTAAATCTAAACTTTCAATGACATCTAAGTTTTATTGAAACGTCAAATATAATTAAAACTTTCAAAAACTAAAGAGTTTATTAAAATAACGTCCTATGGAAATTTAAACCTACCTGTTTATCACAAACGATATTTTATTATAGTCATATTCAGATAAGCTCTTAGTAATGAGACGAATGATATGACAAACGAGCATTTCTTATCTCGTCTTAATGGTTTGAATTTTAAGTGACCATTCTTATAACGTATTTATATATAACAGTATCGTTTACTAGAAATATATTGGCTCGTTCGACTGGATAATTTTTGAGGAAAATATTATATAATTTTAAACGCTTTTTGAAAGTCCAAAACTCTTATATCGTTACGTTTTATTCGATTCATCTGACTGACTGTTCTCAAGAGAACGAGATCTGCAAACAAATATATACAGCGTAGATCTTTGATAATAATAAAGATCAATAAAATACATTTTATCACTTTATTAATGTTTTAATACATTTTTAATGTCATTAGGAAATATATTAATATTTATATCGTTATTATTATCTTCATTTTCCCACAGTCTTTTAAAATGTTCTTCTTGTCATTTATTATTATTCTTTAGATGTTTAATTAAATATATTATCATTATATTATCATTTTATGTCATATTCTTGTACTAAGTGATATTAATTTTAAGGTTTGTTCCTTTTTTTGTTCATAGAAGTTTGTTCCTTTGTTTGTTCATAGAAGTCTGTTCCTTTGTTTGTTCATAGAAGTTTGTTCCTTTATTTGTTCATAGAAGTTTGTTCCTTTGTTTGTTCATAGAAGTCGCAATGAATCCGAGCATCGTATCTTTATTTTTTATCTTATGACGTATCGAGAAAAGTCTATTTTTTATACAGCAAAATATAATCATAGGAATCTCAGTGTCTGTATTGAAACTTTCATGATTAATAATGGCTATTATATTTTATATATGTATACATTTTTCAGTGAATTCGAGGATAAAAGTACGCATATCTGCAGTATTTTAATTAATTTAGAGATTTTTATTCTATTTATATACATATGATGACTATATAGTTTCTCATCGCGTCTATTGTAAGCTCTTAGATAGAGATGGGGCTATTACATAAATATTTTTTTCCCGATCCCTTCCACTATGTAACATTAACAACACAAATTAATTATTACTCAGGCAGACCAATAGTCAATACCAGAGACAAAATTTTTTTTTAATTTACATATATGAAATTAGACTATACACTTCCGTAATTTACCGAGAAGAAATAACAAAACATTTCTATAAATAACATTCCAATAATATATATAAACAATATTAATATACGTTCAATGTAAATGCAAATGAAGAAGAATTGTAACAAAAAGTCAAAATTCTATTTATACATAGAGGCGGTAACAGGGAAGGTGGGGAGCTAAATAATGTATGGGGAACACAACTCGGCAGTTTGGATCATCAATTATTTACAAGATGGTACCCACGCCTTTACATGTATTGTTCGCTGTTTTATTGCTCGTTTCTTTTACGGGCTCTTGAGCTTATTTTATGAGACTACGTGACTCTATGGGAATGAGGTTTTTAATAAATGCCGTGGATGTATGTTTAAAAAAATCATTATTAATTATTAATATTGTGACGTAATAAACTAACATTTAAAAGGTATTATTATTATTTAATTATTACATAATATTCAAAAGTCTTGATGACACAAAGACTTTACCAGCCAGCCTTAGAAAGTTACAGGAGCGGAGGTGGGTAGATAATCAAAACAACAAATGTATATTAAATATTATTTTTACAAGAAAGTAAGCTATTCAAATAACTATTATTATGACAGTGACATAAATACATATATAAATATATATATATATAAGTATTAGTAAAAGTTTTCATAAGCATATTTTTTTTTGTAAGAAAAATATATTTCTATTATAGCAACATCATATTAGTATTACGAAACGTATATCAAAAATAGTTAAAAGTATCTTAGCTGAAGTGTAATTCTTAATTTTATATACCTTAAATAATATAAAATCTAATGTAATTACTTCAATATTAGAATAAATTAAATATAACTAATATAGTTTAATAAATAATAATATTGACTATTTGATCGAAATATTCTAGAATAATCAGGATTACAATATATTTCTGAAGAAAATAAAATCGTCTTTAAAACATTCCTTGTTTCTGATGCTTGCGATTTTCTGACCAATAGGAATAACAATATAAGTAATATTAAAAAAATTGATTACCGTTCGTGTTATTGTTATAATGCTTATGAGTTTATTGTTTACTCATTGACATTATTCAAGTCATGCATATGTATGTATGTGCGTATATTTGTATGTATGTATATATGTATAATGTTTTTTTTTAAATAAACTTGACAGATTTGTACTGAGTTTGTATACACGATCAGTTGACACTCTATAAGGCAGTACATATAAAATGCTTCGCAAATCGAATACGAACCGTCACTTTATACACCAATAGAGGGTTGTTTATTTATTTACTACATCCCTGCTTCATTTCTTCTTGTAATTCTTTGCAAGTGAATATTAAACTCGAATTAGGGTTGCACATTTACAACAAAATCACCTTTATTGCCATCTCTTAGAGTACATTTTTGTTTGGATACTTATTCCGTGGGTAGTTGAGTAAGATGTTTAGGTTTTTCGGGGTTATATGTCGTATTCTTTTACTAATAAGGTATACATTAGCTTGTATTTGTTCGAGTTGTGTCGTTTCGGTAATGTAATTTGAGATGTCTTTTGGATAATTGTTGCTTGTAGCTGTCTCCTTCTGAATTAGGCAACAAATCCTTTACTGATTGACGGAGATCGGAGAGGGAGAGAAGAGAACAGAGTGTGACATGGAGTTGTTAATTTTTATTACACCTTAGTCGTGTGAAGGTAATATAGTAGTGAGTGGGACATTTTATAGGAACATTATCGGGGTTGTTCGGGTAATGTCGTGTCTTAGAGGAAGCACTCTGTCGTAATCTAGATTATTGTTAATCAAAAGGATCAAAATTTTCCAATCCATTTAGTTATGTCTGTCACAATGATGAAATTGTTAAGGCTATATATATATGTAAAACAATCTGTTTAATGTTATCTATATGCAAAAATGTTTGTCCATCCGTTGCTTCGTAATGTTTGAAAGAAACTTATGACTTCTCCCAGAATAACCGTGTACCATTCCTTGTCTGTCTTTATAAATACAATGCAACCAAATAAATATTAATGGCTTAATTTAACAAACATACAAATATTCACAAATACTATGTTAAGAATAAAAGATTTAATACTTTAGAAAGATGAGTCAATACTTAAATATGGAAAATATTTTATTACCAAAAAAAAAAATGAAAGTTATAATCATTCGTGAAAACTTCTTATTTGTCAAAATTGCACGAAAAGTTGACTAAAAAATATTAAAAATGATTTAATCACAAATAAAATATAAACAGATTATAAATTAATAAAGCAGTCTTAATTAGCTTTCATAAATTACTTTGAATTAAGCGAACGAACCACGCTGAAGGTTCCTGAAAATACGGATTCTAGATGAGACTCGTATATTAAATAAATAAACATTTAATATTAAATTTAATTATTTTTGTTACTCTATATGAGTTTATGATCGATTGTAAAAAAAAATCATATTTGAATTCTTTCAGATTATTATTCGTTTATTTTATTCGTCTATATGATTTTCTGTGATACAAGTAAAATAAATAAACATTTCTAAGTGTCTTTTCATTTCCATGTTAAAATCTTATCATTTTTTTATTTTCAATCTGATGGATTTAAAAAAAAATTAAAAACAAATCCTCCTTTTAACCTTTTGTAGACATATGAATTGCTAAAGTTACATAGTATATTAAATATCCAAAACATATTAATGCGTATTAATATACATATATATTAAGTTAATACGTTACATAAGGCTTTCACTCTCTGTCTCTCTCTCTCTCTTTAAGACAGATTAGACATCTCCATGACTCTTCCAGAAGTAAATGGTTTATGAGGAAGTTATAAAATAATCAGGCAGAAATTACTAATTGGCGCGTTTGGCTTATTTAAGGAAAGTTTAATTGCGCCGCACTTATCTAATTATAGGGATGGGGCTGAAATATCGATAAAGTTTTGTTTTGATAATTTGATTGTCTTATATATTATACTCTTCAAGAAATTTGATACGCCATTTACAACATTATGCAAATATAATGCGTATGTTAATATTTTTTTATACTTTAAGATTTATAAAATTTGTAGAGATCATTCTAATTAGTTATAGATTTTAAGATGAAAAACTATACCAATATGAAAGAAGCTTCTCGAATAATAAAATATATGTACAATATGTATATAATAACGTAATTAGTCGATAAATTCTGCGAAGTCATTAGCCATCTCTATTAACCGCTGTAATAAAGTTCCTTCGATAATAGACTTAACGCTGTTCAATCATTCATTACTCACGCCGCCCATTTTAATTAGACCCCTCCACTTGGAACATCCCTTACTGTGCTTAATGTTTTAGAATAGAGTATATTGGATTAGACTCTCAGATAAAAGTACCAAAGATGAATAAATGAAGGAAAATGGCTGAAAGTTTCGAATTTGTAACGATAAGTCAACAAAAAGATATAATTTTTTTGCTAATAAGAAACCTAATTATATATTTTTTTCAGATACAATGAAACCAAAAATGAATATGATACAAAATGGCTGACAGTTTTCAATTTGCAATGATAATGATAAATATAAATTAAATTGTTGGTCTGTAAAAAACTTAAATTAATGGTTTTTCAGATAATTAGTACTAAAATTAGTACGAAGTAAAATAGCTGATAGATTCGAATTTGTAATGATAAGTTTAAAATATATATATTTATTGCTTCATAAGAAATTTGAGTATATTTATTTTTCCAATAAAAAATACATAAATGGATGTGAAACAAAATGGCTGACAGTTTCGAATTTGTAATGATAAATTAAAAAAAGATATAACATTTGGTTTATAAAAAACTAAAGTATTGTTGATATAATTTCAAACAGTAGGTAAATATATTAATACATTGTAAATGATATTTGCAAGTAAATTATATTTTGATGAAAACCAGCTGCAAGATGCGGTAATAAAATTAAGTAAGGAGTGCAAGAGAACACATTTGAAGTTTATTATCTGTGAAGGGTGCTTTAACTTGGTAGGGTCTGGATCAAAAACTTTATGTTTATTTATATAATTTATTATTTTGTAATTTTCGGCTTATACATTATAATTTATTACATTTTCTTGGTTTCAAAGCTAATTAAAAATATATTAATTACTTCACATACCCTTTTACTAACTGATAATAAAATCTATTTTTATGAATAATAATCTCATTATCATACATTAAAAGGTAACATAATTTTACAGTATATAATTTTCAAAGCAATTGACAACCCTAATAAATATGAAAAAGGTATTCTATTTTTAAATATTCAATATAATTTCCTAAAATGAAACAGGCCATCAAAAATTCAATAGTCCATAATTCAAGTACTAAATGTAAACTCAAGTCTTAATGACTATTAAAATTGAACACCTTAATCCGCCGCAAAGCCTTTATAATTTCGATTACGATAAAAGGTTTCATTTTAATTGAGTCTCTTTAGGTCACAATACGATATCTTTGCAAGCCTAAAAGCTTTATTTATAATACAGTCCATAATAATCAATTGAAAATTCTATGTCCGCAACATAGAATTCATTTTAGTCCGTTTCAGAATTTGCATACTAAATCAGTAGCGAAAATTGATTATAATTGCAACTTTAATCCTTTGCAATAAGGTTTATATTGATGCTAATAAATTGCGTGGACCACTCAGTAAGACGTACTATCTTAATTAGTAAGATACAAGGTTTTATGTGTATGGACCTTTCGGAAATTACTAATGTAGGCGCTTAAGGCGGATAAGTTATCGCTTAGGAATAACTTAGAACCAACATATTGAATAGATTCAATTAAATGTTACAATAATCTAAGTGCTGGCATTTGCGTTAAATGAGAAAAAGTTATTATTGCCATAAAATATCAATATATGTATTAACAACATTACGTATGGACACATTTAGAATATTGTTGAGAAAAGTCTTATATATTGAATACTTACTTACTACTAATAGGTGTCTATATTTTTAAAATAGTAATATAGTCAGTGACAAAATCCTATGGAATTAATATATTAAACAGAAGGTAAGAAATGAGGAAGGCTTGAATATTTACTTCTTAAGGAAAAATAAAACCAATATCAAAATTGATAAATAAAAATGACATACATATGTAAGTTGGACATAAAAATATAAATATTATTTCTAGGCCTGCGTGAATATTGACGGAGAGAGCGAGAGAGAGAGAAAGAGAGAGACAAGTTTACATTATATAATATATCCTGACACATTTGTGGTTTAACCATTCGATCCATCAATTTAAACCCTACTGCTTAAATAACTAGCCCTTTTGGTATACATGTATAATATATTTACTTTATTCTCCATATATTATGATTTTATACCGACATTATTACTTCATAGATAAAGTTTCAGTATTTAATATTTCATACTGACGCTTAGAGTAAAGTGTATTCACCCCTTTTAAAAGGCCAAGACTTATTTGGCTCTCATATTCAAGGATATTATATTATTAGAAGTGACTGTTGAAATTTAAAGGGATATCTTTTTCTCTATCTATCTATCTCTCTTTTAATCTAATCTATCTTCTAATCTATCTTGTCATTACAAACAGAGTGGAAATTAACTAATAAACATATTAATATATATAGGTTACATTAATATCAACCTTTTATATTCGTCTACCTTTATATCCCCACCCGTCTATCTCGTCTCTATCATATCATATCTACCTTGTACCTTTATTATAATTATCTATCTTATTATACTAACCTCTAATATAAAGCTAATAACGCCATATTATTTTTATTTTGTTTTATATACCTATGTTATTGAAAGTTTGTTTAATATTAGCTTTTCTCTCGACTCCACTTGGAGAAATATAATTAATATTTATATATATAAATACTAATAATAACTTTACTGCAATGCGACATGAAGTGTTTGGAATTTGAGTTTTTTTTTTTAGCATTCTGTATGTTGATAAAAATATTTACATTATAAATTACTAACAATGAAATCCGTCCTCTCTGTTATTATAAAATATTGTTCTTTGTTACAGAAAACTAATCTAAATCCTTTGTCTATTCCAGTTAGGCTAATTCAAGTGATTTTATCACGGTACTAGATTATTACGGTCGACTAGTTGCTCAACAGATCCAAGTTTCAAGCAATTACGGTTTTGCGGTGTTCAGTTATTATGATATTATTCAAGGCTGAGAATCCTTTATTAACAGTCTTTATTTGGCGGTAATGTTAAATAGCTTTGTTGTTATTTATATTATTATATTTTATATAAATAAACATACATTGCAGCATGTACAGCAGATTACTTGAGAACGTACCTATTTGAATGTTTTTTGAGGTGTTCGTAAATGTAAAGACTCTTTTTCAAAAAGTTTTCTGAGTAGGCAACACCGAAAAAAAGATAAGAACAATGTATCTTTGTATTAAAATAGGTATAATAAGACTTTATGTCGTATTTTTGTTAACACAATAAATTCTCATTTAATATTGATATTTTGGGGACAGTAAAAAAAAACACCATTACTTGTTATTTTCTTCAATAATAAATTACACCCGTGTGGAGCTGAATAGTTTACTAGTATTATAATATATTCAATTGTATGTAGTTCGTAAATGTAACACATAAATCTTTATTAAAATTTAAATATTGCATAGTCTACACCTAAATCCAATAATTAAATCAATAATTTTAAAAGGTTTTAAAATTAGAATATCAAAGATTACCATATTCTTATATTTGAGAAACCTCTCACTAATAAATAATTCAGCGCCATTTTGCTAAAAGCTCAACTTGACAGTTTATACCGCAAGTGGCCGCTTGACTCCGGTTCAAACTGGTATCATAATGTAAAATAACATCCATTCCCTTTAAAATATACGATAAAGAGTTTTCTATGATGAAAGTGAACATTCTAGAAGAAAATATTCAGTTTTAATCTTTTATATAGTGGTTTAGATGATAGTAGATTTTGTGATATTCAAATTTACGTACTAGACCTGCGCACCGGAGACTGAGCCAGCTGGGGGGTCCGAATAATTAGCACGCAATAATGTCAATGTTTGGTCCATCACAGTGTGACAATAATAAAGTTATATCAAAATTAGTTGAGAAATGCGATCTCTACGCGAGTATTATTTACGAATTTTAAAAGCTGTTTCGCCTATTTCCAAGCAATTACATTCGGCGGCAGTCAGAAAACTGCCAACTTGGAAACTAAGTAATATATAAATCTAAGCAAATGTAAGCGGTAGTGAGTTTACTAAATTTGGGATTTAATGACAAATAAACCGACGGCTCAACTGATGAGTGGTGCCGTCGCAATTGGTTATTAATATATAAGGATATTTGCAAATACGGTACTTAATTGGAATTGAAGTAAGAGGTAAGGGGAGAAAAAGAGAGGTTTGGATATCCGTCTCTTTCACTCATCGTAATAAGTATGTTTAATTCTTATAAATAGTTCGTACTGGTCTTCCAGGAGAGGATGCTATAGCTCCGGTCGAGCCAGCCAGTATATGAGCAGTCAAATATCTAAAGCTAGGTTCATATACATCCTACAATTAGCAAAGCGATATATATTTACCAATAAATTAACTTAAATAAGAAAATAGTTTCTAATTATAAAACCAACAGTAAGCTATTTTAACTGTTGTGAAAGTTATTGTGCATGATCTATTCATGATAAATTTTATTTATTTATTACACCAATTAAATAAATAATTAATTATATGAAATTATCTTAAAAGTGCTATTAATGTATAAGGCGTCAAAACTTTTTATTTATATGATAACACTTTAACGAAATCAAAAGTAATCAAAAGTAAAATACATCATAAGTATATATATAGAGAGATAGAGATAAATATAGATAGATATATAGAGATATCGAGATAAAGCTATAGAGCTGACCGCAGACTAATTCATCTATCGCGTTTAGAGAAGTCTAATTGACGTAAATCGAATTTCTCACATTTCTAAAAGTCATGTATTATTTAGACGCCAAAGTGGATACAGCCGTTTAAAGTTTAAATAGTTAGGATATCGTCTGCTTCCCTGTTTTATGAATTAATGTGTTTAAACAGTCGTATAAGATTAGGAGTGGCATTGTCACTTGAACTACGTCATGGTATTTACGGCATATTTATAGTATAGTAGAAAAATAAATAGTTTGAAAACTACTATAAAACACTTCTTCATAAAATATATGTTGTTTGTTTCAAAATTTTATTTTTATTATTGTAATTTTTAAACCGCAATTTTTTTAATATAGAGTGTTCTCTATATATCTCTCTTATTTTTTATAGATATGATCAAAATATATATATTTTTCTAGAATGTTCTTTATATACATTTCTGAATACAATAAAGCGTTAACAGCCTACAGAATTTAAATAATGAATATATTAAAAAATCTTTTTTCCAGATACACAGCAAAATAAATATAAAACGTAATTCTCTTATCAAAGAAAAAAACTTTAGCAGTAAATATGAATAATTATCTTTTATTTTTACATAACATTTTTTTTAATTAATTGCATTAAATCATCATTAAAATTAATTATAGAAGCAAATTTTAATACATTATGTGACGGTATTGTTTTAATTTTCCTCTTTATAGGCATCTACTATTTTATATACCTAAATAGCTATATAATAATAGCTGTACAATTGTTTTTATTATATATATTGTAATTGCAGTATATTTAATTATGTCCAATTAGATTCTATGTTTCGGAATCATTACGCGGTCATTGATTTGTCCGCACTAATGGCCGCAATCAATTATTAAAGCTGATTGGTCGAACTGAATAATTCCGACTTAATTGCCTTAAATCTACAAATGTATATCAATTTGTTTTAGTCAAGACCGATATAGTTGTAGTTGATTTGTTTTGGATCTATTAATTTGACAAGCCGATGTAATGTGTAAATAGTATTATTGTAAAAATTTAATCGTTAAGCTTAAAAAAAACCATAAAAAAGTCTTGAAAAGCTGTTTGGTTTTGCCTATTATTTAATTGTAGATTATCAGTATACACATGTTTCTAACATTCGTAAACATTTTCTTTAATAAATCTTTATTGTTGCAGACGACAGACGGCAGAAGAACGCGAAGCTGAACGACAAGCTGCTAACCGCCTGATGTTATCCCTTCAAGCAGAAGCTTTAAGCAAAGGCTACATGCCTGAACCACCTCCTGGGGCATCGCTTTCATCGCTTCATTATCAAAATCCGAATAATACTCAACAACAGAATAACACCGCTTTAAGCGCTTTACAGAATCTACAGCCTTGGGCAGGTAATCAAGGATCATTTATAAACGGACCGGCCCCCCCTCCGCCTCACCCACCCCCCGTCGCATCTCCCATATGTTGAAGTGTTACTTAATTTAAATGAGGTGTCTGAGACTGCAGTGTCACACAGATAGTCTACATTTTCTCAGCGCTAAGTTCTTTGAAAATTCGCATTGATGTAAGAGTTAGTTTTTTTAATCTTTTCCAAAGCAGACAAAGTAATATTAAACATGTCCTCTCGATGAAAAAAAAACAACTTTCATAAATACTAAATATAATAAATAGATTTGGATTAATAATTGTAAATAGATTTTATTTTAAGATGAACGCTATAAATCTCTCAATTTTCAACTCTTTGAAACCTGAATATTATATAATTTCTAATAATAGCTAAAAGAAAATAAACAGCACTAGTAATAGAATTTTATATTATTTGTTTAGAAATCACAGTTTCCAGTCACTCGAGTACCTGTAAATAAAAGTTATTATAATTCTCTTCGATAAAATATATTCATAATTAGAATCTCTGTAAATAATACAAACAGTATTATATATTTAGAATACATCTTAAGGTATTTTTAATGTAATTTGTACTAACTAAATTTTAAAGGCTTTTTTTCAAGTATCAAAATTGTACACAGATGAGTGAGACATGTATCGAAATGACATTTAAATGTATTGTTTTTGATATTTGTATTATATACATAACATATCATTACGTTACAAGATAAGCTTATGCTATTAAATCACTGTTTGTCTTATATAGTATGTGAATAAGTAGCTTTAGGTATGACAGTACGTAATAATTATGGTGTCTGTCATTCATAATACATTCCAACTCGGTATAAAATAATTATGTATATAATTTGGTCTCTTTGCTTGCTTCAGCGCATACTTTCAAAAATTTCGCATCCCTATTCTGTTAATGGAAGAATTATGATCAACGGACAAATATATTTGATGAGATTAAAATTTAATATACTAACTTAGATTAGATGTTCTTCAAAATAATTATTAATTTATTTTATAATTCAAAAATAATATAATAATAAACCAACCGTAGCTTATGTATAAAAATTATATGGTCCGGTATTCATAATTCTATAATTTTGAAAATTATGAACAACGAAATCAATCCTGTTGTGACTGTAATAAGATATGAATAAAAAAATTGTTATCATTTATATTATAATTCTATATATTAATATAAGTAAACTGCTTAATTCGATATAATTTGTTATATAACTCAAGTACTTATTTTTGATTGTAGATTGTAGATTTATAAACTTAAATACCTATATCGATATTCCTCGCTTGTTTATTGTAATTAAGTTTTTATACTAAATGTAAATAGTAAATTATAAATTACTTTAGTATATTGTAGAAAGGATACTTGTAAAGAGAAATCTTAGTTGTAAATTGTATCTACAAGTTTTCAGAGTGAGTGCTGAAAATTATAATAAAATAAACGAAATATCACACGGCAAAATGTTGTTTCTTTTATAATCTTTTTATTTATTCTTTATCATGGTTTTATTTACTTACTTTGACACTAAATAAGGTAAATTTTAAACCTATAGCCTACGAAGATGTATGAGTGCATCCGAAAATCTTCGAGCCCCTCTTTCGTTCAGATATAGTGGCGTTGACACTTGTAGAATAGAATGATGAAATAAAATAACGCTGAACTATCGCTTACGTCCATACATTTGAATAAAATCGACAATTAACGCTTGCCATTTGTCTAGACCCTCAGATAAATCATTAGCAAAATATATCTGTAAGTAATATTTTTTTAAATAATAGTTCCAAGTAGTTCTCTCATATACAATAACTATTCCCGCGCAGTTATTTTGTATGCCGTCCCTATTTGTCAATAACTTACGTCGTCGTCTTCGTATCCGAAACATTTTAAGTATTTAGGTATTTTTAATAGGTTAGGTCTATTTATAAGATATAAATAAACCAAATAGAAATATTGCTATATCATTCAATAAAAGTAAAACCTTTCATATAATTTAGTGTATACGAAAAGTATTAATAGTTGCTTTGATGTACAAAATAAATAATTTTCCGCTATGCTAGGAAACTTAAGAACCGTTGGAGGTAATGACTAATTAACTGACTTACTGACAGACTGACGTCTCATCTCCTCTTGAACACGATGGCTGCAAGATATCAAAACGTAAGATTAAATTTTAAGTGTAAGTTTTGATACTTTGTGTTTAATATTGTTTAAAGTGAGAGAAGAAAGGGATTACATTAAAAAAACTTTAAAAATACACATATTAATATTATAATACAGAAGCATAATTACTAAATTGTATATATATATAATATATACTTAATCTAAACGAGCCTTACACTTTGGCTACAGACGATGTAGATAAATGCAATCGCTAGTTGTCTATTCTATTTAAATGTATGGACGAAAGCGACACTATAACGTACAATATGTCAAATATATATACATTTTTCATTATATTTGTTCATTAAAGCCATTTGAAACATATACCATCATCTGCCAGAAATTTTATGACCTAGAAGAAAGTGTATGATAATATACTCATATTAAACTATTTCTAAAATTAGAATATATATCATATTTCTTGTAATATTCCAATATTAATTATCTTTGTACTAAATAAACAACAGTACATTATGTACATTTAACGGAGTGACTTTTAGTCTTCATCTCAGGATTCATCCAAATTTTTTTATAGGTTCTGTAGTCGAACGTATCAATTAGTAAAAGCCTTAAAGCCAATATCATGTATTTTGACTACAAAATGTAAATATATTGAGTGATCATTTATGGAATATAAAGTGTAGCTTGAAATATTATTAAAACCTACAGACAGACGACTTTAAACAAAAAATACTAATATACATTTTTAATCACTAATAATAAATATATTAATTGTGTTGCATAACTTCTATTATATATCTTTGTTATTTATATTTTATATTTATATCTTTGCATAACTTCTATTATGAACTTTTTTGTTAGAAATATGTTTATAACAAAAATAATTCGAAGGAATGAAATCGGAATGGAAATGAGTGATGGACATTTTTTTTATTACAAGGTATATTAAAAAATATAAAATTGTCTCAGTTTTAATACTGTTTCAACGACTCCAAAACCTCAAATTATACAAACCATAAAAGCAATTGTCTGGAAACATTTAACGGAATCGATTCAAAGTAAAAAATCTTATTTCCGCCCAAAACGGTGGGTTTAGCGACAATTTATCCCAATTACAATGTAATATAGTTTTAATATGCGGTGCAAGGAGTTCCTAATTGCATAGATTATAAAACTACGTGACTCCTTGCCGCCATTAGGAGGTTTGAAATTCGAACTTTAAAAATAAATGGAAGCTATTACACTAAAGATTGAAATGGTTTTTAAGCTGCCATTTTGAAAGTTTAGGGTTTTGTAATACGTTTGTGATTGTCTAGACAAATGGTATTATGCTTGACGAATAGAATTATAAATGTATATAATTAACATATGTTATTTATTTATTTACTTTACTAAACAATAAACAAATTAATGCACAAAAGGTGGGTTTAAGACAAAGACATTTTTTACCTGGTCTTAAGATGTATAGGAGAGAAAAAAATGATTACATAAAAAAAAAATAAAAAAACTTTCAATATACTCACACATATTAATATAATAATACAGAAGTATAATTATTAAAATTGTATATAAATATAAAATATACCAATATAATATAATTAATCTATACGACCGTTGCAGTTTGGCTACAGACGATGTAGATAAATGCGCTGGTTGTCTATTCTATGCAAATGTATGGACGCAAGCGACACTATAACGTAGAGTACGTTATAGTGTCGTATGTCAAATATATACATTTGTCATTTTATTTAATTACTATTATAGGCATTTGTCTAGCAGAACCCGCAGAAATCTTAAAACTTCAGCTGAAATAGTTACGTGACATTGAAAATTTACAAAAAATATTCTGGAAATTCTGGAAATGTGAACAAAAAGTAATAGTTCATAATTGGTATTCCTTCCTTATATATATTTTTTTGACATCGCGTGACATCTTGTCTTGAATTAGTCGTCAAATGTGGGATCCAACTTGTTTCTTATAATTGGTGTTTCGTGAGTCCAGGAGCATAGTAGGGACACTTTGAAATGGACAATATAATTTTAATAATATATGTGATAAAAATATATATTTATATTATTATTTTCGAAACGAAATAGTTATAACTTACCTTTTGTTGCATTTCGACCAATCTACTGGCTAAAGGCCGTAAATCAGCTTAATTCCTGTAATTAATAAAAACAGCTTAAATTTTCAGACAATCCGAACCAATGATCACACCTAAAATCTTTTATAAAAAATCTTTTATAAAATGATAGTTAGTACGATAATAATACATATATTAAATCATATTCGCAACGTCCAATCCTCTACAATCTATCTATAATGTAGAGCAAGTTGACAGGATCGGTTTGAAAACATTCGTGTGGACAATCAGTAAGGATTATTGTTAACTAAATTAATGTCTGAAACACGCGATGTATTATTTTTAATTTGTCGGCGAAGATTAGTCAACTCTAATAACATTACTTAGGATCAGCGGTTTAAAGTATCGTGTGATTTTTATTATGTTGGTAGCCCCGGTGACGCTGTAATATCCGGTAGGGCTAACAGCAGAGACAATATATTTTTTTTAATTGGCATGAGATCAAATAGTGGTCTGTGACCCTGATTGCTAAGCCAAAGAGCGTAGGTTTGATTTCCATACAGTAAAATTCTTTGTTTTATCTACCTATAGTTTTTTCGTGTCTAAGTGAAGTATCTTTGTGTCCGTTATTCTCTAATGCGGGAAATGTTTATATATCCCTCTTGACTCACATATTTACAAAATAATCTAAATGCCGTCGTTTGTTACTATAAACAATATTAAAAAAAAATATTTAAGAAATTAAATTAAAAATAAATTACAATATTTACAAATCATTCATTTCATAACAAGCATTTTATAATGAAGGCCAAACGAAATGACGGTCTACTTGATGGAAGGAGAGAGACACATGGAAGAACATCTACAAAATATGGAAAGAATATGGATGAAGGAGATTAAGACGAGGATGTTGAGACGTATGAAACTGTTATATATTCTTCAAGCTGTCTGCGAGGGTGGTATCACCACAAAGTCAGTCAGTTTACAAGTCATATGTTATATACATTTATTTGATTGGGCTTTGGGATTGGTCATATGTTTGGGCCGCACTACCACCACTTAAACAGTGATATTTAATGCAAAAAATATTTTAAGATTCTCTTAAAACGTGAAATATATAAATAATAATAATAATTCATGTCATATTTTAAAACTGTACATTTTAAAAATATGGAAAGCTAAGTTTAGCTTATGTAAAGAATTGTTTATGTTTTAAGCATTTAAACTGTCTCATTTATAATATAAATAGGAAACATTTATAAATCTATAAACATGTATATATATGTGAAACTTATTTTAAATAAGTATAATATGAAAAAAATATATAATATATGCTATCAGAATTCGAATCCGCGACCTCTGAGAAACGTTTCCGCCGCTTTACCGATTGAGCTGCCGTAGCCCTCATAGCGATAGCGATCTCGTAGCGATCTCGTAGCGGTCGCGCGTTCGAATATTTTTTTTTTCATTCTATACTTATTCAAAATTAATTGCATAACTCAGATGTATGTATGTATGTATGTACGTATAAGACTTTTAAATATTATTTATTAGAGGTGCGGAAAGCAATTAGTGAGTAAGTGAGACTGATTAGCGCCGCATCAAATATAATCCCGGGCTGGCGAGTAATTTGAGGTTGGACTTGACTTAGGAATATCTAGATAGGGCATTACTATAGAGCATATTTTGTTTTTAACATACTAATGTAAGTAATATATTGCTGCGTTGATATTTTAATAAAATTTAAAAAGATTTTGATTTATATATTGTATTATTTATTTATTTAAATCTTTACTACTTTGAATCATTACCAGTTATCACTTGTGTACGTCAAATGGAGTTGTCATGGGCATATTTTAATAGCATAATATCCTGTCAATAATCCCTCCTGTAAGGAAACTTTTCAAATTGAAATTAAAATTACAAACGCGTATATTCTGTGGTATTCGCTAAGGAGTACAAATAAATAAAAAATACTCAATATACTATGTATTTAATAAATTATTTATTTTATTTGTTTTAATTGTATGGTAGTGTTCTATTCTAATAGAGTTGTAATCCAAGTTGTAACCGAGAGCCGGTGTTGAAGTGACTCATTAGGGACCGCAGTACATAACACCTCACCTATGTTTAATACGCTTTAAGGATATATATAAATATCATTATTAATACACTTAAATATAATTTAACTTATTTGGTAATATGTAAATTATTATATAAAATGCTAAAAGATTGTTTCTGAGGATAAAAATACGGATGATCTGACACACGGTATCCTGTCTTGACTATTAATATATATATATATAAATAAATATTAATTAAATGATATGATAATTTTAATAAAAGTGATAAGGTTACATTAGAGAAACTAATATGTTTGTTATGTTTTCTTATTTTTTTTATTTTTCACACAATTTGACTGGAAGAGATCCCTGGGACAAGTCCGCCTTTGTGCATAAATTGCATCTTAATGTAGAATTTTAAGAAATGTCCTTTTTTATATTATTTGTGTACAATAAGGAACAAACAAACAAACATTTATTGTTATATTCATATTATATTCTTCTATCAAAACATTTTACTGATAATAACAAAATAACAAACACCACCAAAAAAATAGCGTCACGTCGTTAGCTTGTCACGGACAAAGAGCAAAGGGATTCATTTTTATATATGTATATATAAATATATTCCATAAAAATTTTCAATAATTCCACTATACAATCATCCTTTCATATTATCTTAATATACTTTTAATCATACATATTTTAAATTATTTTTTTTATAGTTCTATTTTAGTATCGTCAAGTACATAAAATAATATATACATACGTACCTACCTCACGAACGAACCTAAATGCCTACAGTACAGTCAAATCGAGAAGCGTTAATATTTAATGATTGAATGTTAAAAATTCCCTCCCTATTATTTTCAACGCCCCTACTCGATAATGCTTTTATGTCCCCCGCTTGAAAAAAAAATGAAAAGACTGAATTTTAAGTTAAAATTGACTTTGACAGATGACAGTTAGACGCTGACCCTACCGTCTTGTGGTTAAATATTCATCGTCTCAACATCTACCTTCACACTTGTGAGTGTGACTGTACTATATCAGAATTATAGCATTTATAAAATACTACTTACTATCCTTTACAAATAGGATTATTTTAATTTTTAGAGTAACAAAAAGTAAGACTGGTCTTATTTAGGACTACTAGAGTATTTTAACATTTTAAAAATAAAAAAGCAACTGAAAGCTATCTGAAAATTAAATGCCACAGACTGAAACATGACGATAGTATTTTATTTATAATGCTATAATACTTAGTTTCAATTTGAAAGAATTCATATAAAATAATAGATACTTATATATTATATGAATAATTATATTAAAACGTGAATCAGAAACTTTATACGCGGAAACTTGGCATATTTAAAGTTTATATAGCGAAGAAGTACAGAAAACTAATATTTTGAAATAATAATTAACTTTTTATACAATAAATTAATGACAAAAACATTACACACACTACAATGCGAATCCTTACACACACTACTTCATTGTTTACGTTGACACTGTCAATGTCAAAAATATATATTCTTCAGGCGTCAAATAATCGCAAAGAGGTCGAATAAGAAACCAAAAAATATTTAGCCAAAATCCAGACTTTTATTAATAATAAAACTTAAAATTATGGTTGAATTTCGTCTAAAACTAAATGATGCTATAGAAATATTTAATATATTATTTCTCACACAAATTATAAAGAAATAATCAAAATCTAATCTTTCATACGATCTCATATATATCTGATATTCGTGCGAATATCCATCCAAAACAAGCAACAAAGTTACAAAGACCCTTCAACTTCAAGGCATTAGGATATTCGTTCGGCACATTCCATAGTTTTTAAAAGGGCGGAGGTCAATCAAACTGGTCGGATAAGCCCCTTAATAGTTTTATACTCTAGAGACAAATTATAAGCGTTTGGAAATCGTCACAAAATGATGGGAAACACTCAGACAATCTGACAGATTATTTGTGTTAGTATTATTATATATAAGATTAAAGTATTACGCTTACTATTAAATATATAAATACTTATTAAAAAAATAAACTTATCATTAATGTATTAAGAAATCAAACAATTTTATATAAATATTTAAGTATAAAATATATAGAAATTTGATTCTTTTTTTTATATCAAACTAATTTCATTGTTATAATCTCTGATAAGTCTTAATATATAAAAAACAGTAAAAGGTTTTAGATAAAGTATTAGTAGGTTTTTTTTAAATTCTGTAGAAAATTAAAAGATATAAGGAAAATCAGTATTTCCCGTATACAAATCAGAATAAAACACGTCTTATGACGTGTTTATAATATAATTCTATAATTTAATGTCTACAATATCTATATAATAATAATAATTTATAAGACACAACCTAACATATAAAACCTATTCCATCGTAATGAAAACAAAACAAACACACTCGCACACACACACACACACACGCGCGCGCGCGCTCATACATTCAAAAACAAGTCAATCCATTATAAAGGCGGTGTTAGACAATTGAATCATACGCGTTCGTTACTCCATGCCAATTTACACATTTTATTAACTCATAAACTACCCTCCATATGATACAATAACAGTTTTTGTAATTCCCTTGGAACAAGTGCGCCTTCATAAACTTCGCATCCCCACAAAGCTTTGGCTACTAACCCCTAGAGATTACACGCGTTAACTTAGTATTGATTTGAAAGCACAATCTAATATATACTTTATTAGTATATAAGTAAGACACATTTTTTCAAATTTTATAAATGGCACTTAAGCTTTTGTAAATGTGACAGCTGTTCATAGTAACGTACCAATATAGCCGAAACAAATTCAGCTCTATATTTTTAGTTGTAGAATTCAATATAGTTTGTATTTTGTGTCTGATATAAGCTGTTCTGAATGTATGAAGAGGCGTGATTCCCATAATCTGCAAAGCGTTGCTGCAGTAGTGAATTTTCCACTTGACTGTCGGTTGAATAACATCTTGTTTAAAAGAGATATAAATTAGAAGGGATGCTGTGATCTCTGTGTAGTTCACACGGTACATTGAGCTGGGTACAGTGGCGGAAAATTTTATAGTTTTGACATTTGGTCGTTTTTACATACAGATTAATAATTAATAATAAAAAATATTAGAATTTAAACATCTTGGGCATCTTTCCCCGTCGGCTTGAGATTTTTTTATACAAATATATAGAGGTATATTTAAAAATATAACTACGATTTGAAGATTTCATACGTATTTTCCAGCTGTTTTGAATTTTACTTTATTTTACATATAATATATTATATATTTTTTACTATATTTAGAAAAAACATATAAAAATAGAAAGACAAATATTTTTAATTTACCACTTTGCTTAAAAATCAACTCAACATACAAAATCACTCGTAAATGATAAATTTATTTCATTTTATATTTATATTTTTTATCCAAAATAAAATTATCTTCCAGAACAAGCCGTGGCGTATCAAGTAATTATAAAGAGTGGGATGCAAGACAAATAGATAAATAATTAAATAGAGCGCCCTTCTGTATCAGTGTATCAGATGCGTATTATATTACCAGATAACTGGATGGACCCCCCGCTATTGTGTTTAGTTCAATTGACCCAGGGTTGGCACTTTTTACTTTTTTTTTCGATAAATAATATTTAACATTGTATTACTTTTATTTATTAAAATTATTTAGTATTTACAATTAAATTTGGAAAACGTATATGAACGAAACGAATACGTCGTATTCGTAGTAGAATAAACAACACCTACCATACTCCGACTAATGAATATCCCATAGCTGGGCAAAGGCATACATTACTATTATTAAAAAAATATAGTGCTTTACCCACCACGCCACTTAATACGCCATGTTATATGGTGTTGTATAATACCAGTATCAGTTATAATATTTGACAGCATATTGCAATCTCTTTTTCAAAATCATTTTATCGATGTTTTTTTTAATAATTACAAAAAAAACTAACTATGAAACCTATTTATAATTCAACAGTAAATAGATGTTCTAATTTTAAAACACAAAAAATATATTTATATATACATATATTTTAAATAATTATATTTATTATGATAATATGTCAACCCTATTCGAGTTTTTAATTCGTCACGGGCGACAGCCCAAGTGTTTTGTTTGTCTGTTTGTTTGGACAGATTGTGTATTGTTATGTTTATTTTAGTGTGATTTTTTGCACATTAAGTGTACATTATCTTGTTTATTTTATTGACTTTGAATAATATTATAAATAATATTTTTTGCAACTTAGCCGAAGTTGGAATAAAATCTTATTGTTATAAAATACTACAAGCTTATTATATTAAAATCAAATGATTGTGGGAGTTATTTTGTTATTATTATTTTGGAAATACTTTTTCACAAGAAGACATATAAAATCTTTAAGGCTAACAATTTATGTTTTTTTTTTAAAGTATATGACAGATAGTTTAACAGCACTTTAAGTGCAAAAGATAGTATAAAAAAACAGGCTAGGTGATTATAAAGCAGTGTCGTTAATGCAAAATAATATTGATATGAAATTAATTTGTGCTTTCAAAATTTCAGCAGAAAGCGCTTTAAAAATGTAGACTTTAATAAATATATGAGTAGTTGTTTGTTAAAAGCGCTTGATTTTATTAGAATTACATTATGATACCTCTCAATATTTTAATACTGTGTTGTCAAAATAGCAAAAATACTTACAATAAAGAATATTTCTTTTTATATGTTTCAAATTCCTAGAGCACAATCATTCGAATTTGAGTTTTACTCTTTCTTGAAAAAATAACTATAGCTATACAAGAAACAAAAAATAAAATAAACATAAATAAATAAAAAAATAAACTAAACATATATAAAAGCTAATAAGTCACGCACAATAAATTATTATAAAGATTCCTATCACGAAACTAGATCGATTATAATTCGATCAAAACCAAATAAATTTTATAACAGAACCACTCTATCAATACCTCCCACGCCTTTGTATTGTCAAAGATTATCAAAGGATGGATGGGTCATAACAAGCTGGACCCATTTCTTAACCCACAAAAGCGCGTTAAAACTCAATAGAGGGGCCAATTGCTATTATAATGTTTCGCTATAACGCAGATGTGACACTTCTTAATATATTAAAAAAATACAATACACATACAATACAGGTGAATAAAATACACGTATTGTATTATATTCACCTGTATATATACTGTACTGTAAAACTTTTGCATTTAATCAAAAAGTTTCATTCATCTCTAATATATATTTTTAAAATATTAGAATACTTTTATAAATAGCTAATAAAGAATACACTATTTATATACGTATTGTACTTAATTCACCTGTAGCAACGTATTCATTTAAATAAAAAAGCGTCATAGTGTTAATCAATAGTTAAAATACTTTCATAAATAAAAAAAATAATAAATTATTCTATTATTAATATTAATATAGTATACAAAGTGGTGCTTCTGTTCCTTTGATCTCTTAATAACCCTGGCAATAAGTTAATTGTTCTCAGGCCGTGGCAATTCTCCCTTATATTGATAATATTGTTTTAGTGCCACTCATCATCATTATGAGAAATAATTAATTACATACAAGTTCATGAGCAGACCTACCGTCATGGTTTTAAAAAAAATTGTTGAAATATTACAATAATACTACTTTAATACCTACTATGAGCTTTATGAAACAATGTTAATTTATTCCTGTTTAGTGTAAAACAATGAATACTCTCTTTAAATAACAAAACTTCACATAATACAATATTACATTAATATGTCAAAAAAGTTCATGGTACGGGGTAATAATGTCTCCTATAGTAAAAGAGTGAATGATTTAGGATGACGTGATCAAACTTCTCATCGAAATATTGTAAAAATAATATTACTTTTAGGGTGAATTTGAAAGTAAAATTGTTGTAAAATGCTGTAAGAGTCGATGGTAGGTTCTGAATTGTGCATTAATAATAAAAGTTTTGAAAAATCTATCACGACTTTAAAATAACTTTTGATATAAGTAAATTAATTATATATTAACTATATTGCAAAATAGATTTTAATTTCATCCAGTGAGTCTCATGGAGAGGGTCGTAATTGAGTTAATGGGGGTTCGGTTTATCACAACGTTTGACAAATTAAAAAGGGGTTCCGTGGTCACGTCGATATTGCGCTATAATCAATATTAAACTCATAATTTAATACCCAATACATAAACAATATAATACTCATAATTTAATATCAAATATCAATATTGTAAACTGAATATCATTTTATATATTAATATTTAGTTTGAGGATTTCTTTATCAGTGTCTTGTTACATTTAAATTAAAAAAAAAACTTTATATATAAATCTACTCAATGCTTTGTGCAAGTTTTTAAATGAAGCTTAAGTCGCAAGTGTTAATGCTCTTTTATTTGTTTGTCGGAACAATATAATTTTAAATATGTATATGTATATTTATTTATATTTATAAAAGTAATTTGTTACAGTTTTAAATAAATCAAGCCAAAGACGCATTAATATGTCAAAATAACAATTTAAACATAAAACTTTCTAATATATGTAAATATGAAAAGAATAAATCTTTTTCTTACGAAAAGTAAATGACAATTCAAATAGATATTTGTTTTTAATAATATATTCGTTCTGGAACTGAACTCGGCTAAACTAAAACTTACGTATTTCTGATAATATTAAGCAAAATAACAATTAATATTACTTATATATTATAAAATATTTTAATACTCTTCATTAAAACAATGTTAATAACACAGAGTACAATTTGATCAATTATTCCGTAATAAATATGAGGTAGTTCGTGATGACGAGCGGAATTAAAACTAATTACGATTGGAATAATTAAACTGTTGGATACGAGATTAAATATTATATTCAAAGATACGATAAAAGATAAAAGATAGATTCTTTCTTTGAGTAAAGTTAAATTTAGAGATTTTTAATTTGGTATTAGATAATTTAAATTAATTTTATTTTCAATTGAATATTTTTAATTGGATATACTTACGTTAATAATTTTTACTTTAGATTTTTTTTGTATTTGTTTACTTTAACCCAACAACGGTCATGATTGTCAAAAATGACGTTTCTTTTTTGGGATTTCATAGATTTCTATTTAAATTTTTATGTCCTATCGTACAAACGTAGGATAAAATTAAAAAACATATATCTTTGATAGTTTGCTATTGTATTATATAGTATAGTTTCTATAAAATGTATTTATCTTTAAAATACTTTAATAAGACATTTCTCTTACCTTTTTATTCATAAACAATATTAAACTTTACAAATAAACACATTTTTTCTGTCTTTAAAAGCCTCAACAAAATCAATTTAGTTTTATAAACAACTCTCAAAACAGGAATCAAATCTCGGAAAAAAAAATTCAATACATACTTTATCCTAAACGTTTTACGAAAACCAAATAGTTTTTAATCTGTGTTTCTGATCTGTCAAATAACCTTTTAAATACATAGATAAATAAATATAAATTAATATATATATATATATATATATATACTTATTTCTTTATATCAATATAACTATCAAGGGTCTAATAACTATTCGTAGCTAATAAAATTAAGAAATTTAACCGCACGCGTCGGTGTAACGATGTAATTGTATTTACTCTGATTGATGAGTTTCAATTTGTATCTTGTATTTGTTAAACTACATTATATCTATTAAATGCTTTGTACGAAATAAAATAAAAGGCTCTGTTGTCTATACTTATCTGTAGTTTATAAGTCAATATGTTTTTACAAAAATATTAACAATTTATCCAAAAATGTTTGATATTTAAATTGAAACTTTAAAAATATTAAAATTAAGTTTTACGTGATTATTATAGTATATTCCATTTTTTTTATGATTTCTCTGTCTTAAAACGTAAGTTTTGTAAATTATAATTAAGCGTGTTTCATCGTTTTCTCATATTTATATATATTATATTTAGTTAGTCGTGTTGTATGGATTATAATATTTCGAATTATTTAGTTAGTAGGTACGGTTATTTAGTTACTTAGTTATTCGATACTAAGATATTATAATTTATTTACAAGTATATTTTATACTCAGATATTATTGTATTATTAGTTCATTTTTATTAACATAGAATAATAAACATTTAAAGAATGTATAAGATATATTTATTTGGTGATTTATATTTATATGCAGAAATAAAAGAGAGTCCACGTACCTAAATGCTTAATGAGGTTTATTTAATAATCTTTGCTTTTAATGAACGTTTAATATATTTTTTTAATAGGTATAATGTAGAAAATAAGTATATATTTTTTTATTTTAAATAAATATAGAATGGCATATTCAACAACAGTCAGGACTAAAACCTCTATACCTCTAAATTAAGCATTCTAAATACAAACTTTATCAATATAGACTCACATAGACACAGATTAAAAAAAAAACTTTTCAAATATTTTAAGATTTGCAGTGCATATAAATAGCATTTAAATGATGACGCAATCGTAAGGAATTATTGGAATCATCTAAAAACAGGTTTCAAAACTATTTACAAATATAATGGGAATAAATACGACCATAATAATATTTGTAAGTAATATTTATTACCACGGTAATACTTTCCCAAACCGCAGCGGTTCATATGAAATCAGTGAACCAAATGTCAATAACACTCTGCGGAACCAATCACTGCATGCCATCAAAATTTCATACGTACTCCCACTGAATACAAACTGCCAATGGAATAGAAACGTATTCCTGTATATGTCAAAACATTGCAAATAAATATGCCTTTATCTATCCGTGAGCGAAATATTTATATTATTAGCGGAATATTTATAGTTTGGTACATTTAGAATTAATGTCTATATTGGGACGCACTGCAATATTATTTTTATAAAATTTACTACAAAGTCTTTAAAAAAAAAAAAGGTATGATTTACAAATATAAATTTACATTTACTATTTACGAAATATGCCACTAAAAAATAAAAAAATAAGTAAGTAACCAATAAGTATTAACGTAAAAGTTATTTATAATTTTTCAGTAAATCGTGTTAATTAGAACTTCAACGAGTAACAAAGAAATAACATTAATAATAGAAAAGTAATATTAATTTAGTAATTAATATAATAAAGGTCTAGAACCAATAATACCATATTATAATCTCATAGACAATTCCTCTTCAATATTCCTCCCCTAGCTCGTAAAGAGACAATAGCGCTGTTTGCAAGCCGACCACGTTTGTATAGCACGATCAATGATTTTGATACTTAGTACCAAGTATAATATCATTATTTATAAAGTGTATTCTAAGGAACAAAGGTACATTATTGAATAAATTGGTAGTTAATTAAAATAATAAAAAAATAAAGAAATGAATATAATAATAAATCTACAATTTGAGATCAAAATCAAGCTAAGATGGATTCTTTTATAAGAAACCATCTTATAAAAGAATGCATCTTAGGTTAGGTTAGATTTCTTTTGATTTAGTACAAAGAGACAAATACTAAGTAGATTGACTTTAAAGTCTACTTAGTATTTGTCTCCTTGTACTTAGTTATAAGTCAATAAACTAATTGTAATTTTGATTTTTGGTTGCAATAATTGTTTCAAGATTGATTATTAATTTTGGTCTGTGAATAAAAGACCAACTCCGTGGTTCTTTGATATAAAAGACATTATATTTACGGCAAAAAAAAAACAAAAACATACAGACAAAGATATATAACTACCTTTTGGTTCAACTGTGATTTACAGATATAAGGGCTGATTGCAAAATATAAAATACCTCTTAAAAATATGAAACTAGAGACATTATACAGCCTTTAACTTGTAACATAGAGATTTTATTTTATTTAAAAAGGCATAGAGAATCATTTAAATATTTAAGTCCTAATAAATTAATGTAATTGTAATTAAATGTTTTCTTTTAAGTTCTAGTCATTAAAGCAAATTATATTGCGGTTTTAATTCATTAAATTATTAAATTTAACATTGAATTATAATTGGCTAATACCGGTTCAGACCTGTTCAAACCGGTTTGTATATCTAATAATTAATAAACATCCCTCTGTGCGTGTGTTCTTTTCAGGATATGAAACTTTATTTATGAAAGATATATTTTAAAACTATAATCTAAAACTAAAACTGTGCTTTTTTATTTATTTCTTGTACATAGATAGATTATATAGATCCGATCTGATGGTAAGTTCTACTTTTGCACATACGAGTATATCTAGAAGTTTGACAGATTGCAAATGCATTGAGAGAGGAGTAATCCAGACTTTATAGGGGATGCAGTCACATGACTCTACAATGCAAGTTAAAATTATATATTTTATGTATGTATATATATATATATATATATATATATATTTAGACAATATACTAACTTTGTGTACATTAAAGAGGCTTTAAGCTACTGGTTTTAATATATCCATAATTTATACTATAAATACAAGGACGATATTAAGCAACTTCTCTCTCTCTCAACTAAAAGATAAAATAAAATGTATATATTCGGAGAGTATTCAGTCTGTTTGTTTCTTTTTTTAATTCTACTTTTTGTATACATTACTAATTAGAATATTAGTTACGTACTAAAAATTAAGTTTATTATACAATTTACATTAATAGTTATATAAATATTTGTAGAGTTCCCCGGGCACCGACATTTTGGAAACTTGAAATAAGAATCTGACTCTCCGTAAGTGCAATGTATTTGAAATAAAAAAACATTTATATTGAATTAAATTATAAGTTTATCCGTCTCGTGAACTACTAAAAAATGTATGCTAATATACCACTTTATTATTGAAAAATGGAATTTAATTACGTTCAAACTTAGTAACGATGCACTAAGAAATAACTTTGGTAGTACTTTTCCAAATTTTCATATCTAGGTCCCTAACTTCGCCTGTGCGTTGATATTCAGTATTAGCTTACTAAACATACGTTTGATGAACCTAAGACTGTGAAACAATGATTAAATTAAATCAAATACAAATTGGTACATCAAAATTGGCCACCCATCACATACCTGGCTTAAGACATCGTCGCTTAACCAGCCCATATTGGCCAGCTCTATAACCTTACAAAACAATAAACTTAATAATGATATCACTTTAAAATCATAAGTAGAAAAGTCAGACACTAAAAAAAGTAAAAAGTAAATTTTAATAGCTTTAATTAATTATATTTTTATATTCCTCTTATCGGCCGCAGTCGAACTTAAAAGGTTTTCAAGCATTCAGTACTTGAGCTACGTGCACAAATCACTTGGGTCCGTTTTGATTAGCCTCTCATTATTTTATGAGGGTTCCGTATGGTTTATTGGTGCATTTATTTTATGATATAGATAGAGTAGTTTTGTAGTTTTTTCTAATGTTGGTACTCCTTTGACAGCGCCTCTGGGAGTCCAATTCTTCTGGTCAAAGTAGGGTTTGGTAGTTTTTTTTCTAAAGTTGGTAGCCCTCATGACGTCGATTGTTCGTTCGTTTGAATCGTCGTCTTCTATTATAATAGTAGCCAGCTCTCTTATATATTATTATGTTATAAAATTAAGCTTTTATCTGTTTCTATACGTGGAACACAATCTCCCAAATATTTCGACAAAATATATATAAGCTATAAGCTTTTAAATTAATTCCTTGAAACACTTTTCGAAATAATTTCTCGTCAAATCAAATTAAAATGGCTAACCTAGGGTCAGGGAACCCCAAAAAAATCTGAAAACACAAAACGAAAGATAAACAGCGAGAAGGTAAACATTGGACACGTATTCTACTAAATATAAATGTCTTTGAAACATTAAGATAGCGACAGGAATGTTAAAAGCTATTTAATATTACGTACTCTTCTAACTTGATTGAACGGCCTGCGGGAAGTTTAGCGCTGCGTTATTATTTAATATATATATATATATATATTAAATAATAACTTATTATGCATATTAGATTTAGTGGTTCTTAAATTTATTTAGTTTTTTTTTACTTCGTTCTATAAAAAAAAATGGAATTTATCACCTGTTTCATTCATAATTCATTCATCTTTTTTTTTATATGTGAAACGTTCTGTGAACTCTATCGATTTAGTTATTTAAAACAAACAGACTTAAACTTTTGTAAATATACATTAAATTTAGTATACTACAACAGTGCCTACTACATAATTTGAAGTCCTCATATATATATATATCTATAAATTATTTGATATACGAATATCTCCTTTTCACAAATCGGTTAATACAAATCAAATTATTCAGCCCGACTTCATTTAATTCCGTTTGCATTTTAATTATCCATTTGTTCCTAAAAATTATAATATATGTTTTTTTATTATATATTTATACAAATGAAAATTATTATACAGAAGTAATATTTTTTTAAGTAATAGATTATAATATACATATTGTGTTATCTTTATTTTGAGTTAATTTATTATTATATTAAAATAATTGCCACATTCATATACAAATTAATACTAAAGTGACAAACTTATTTGACTTTTGTCCTTGTCACTATAGATTCAATAGTTATATGTATATATAAAAAATATATATATTTTAATAACAACAAATTAAAAAAATAAGAATAAGGATTTTATTAAATGTAACTTCGCAACACTTTCCTCTGTCCCTAAAATACGTATAAGGTATTTAAATGAAGACACGATAAGAGCAGGTATTAATGAACCTTGTTCAGTGTTCCTAAAGATAATGAAGGAACTATTTAATATAATGTAATACCTTCAAACATGAGGGTTAAGTGTAACAAGGTATTATGAATTTAAAGGCAAATAAACGATAATAATTGATATTATTAGGTATTTATTTGTATTTATGTATAATATATATTATTTTAGATCAGCATGAAGTTAGTATAGTATTGTAACCACGTATGGTATGCTCTGAGTTGATGGTCTTGCGTTCTTAATTCCTATTCCTCAAGGTTTCATGAATTATAAAGGTTGTTTGAATACTGGTATCTTTATTTTTATATCAACAGCTCAAGCTATCAAACGGTTCACTTGATGGTGACACCATTGACCAAACTACCAAAGCATTCGAACTACCTTTATTGTGAATACTTTATTAATAATATTTACCCACTTGTTATTTACACTTTATTTATTTACTTAGACATGTTGACTTTTCGATAGGATTTACATCTGAATGATATTTGTTTATTGATTTTCTGTTAATATTATTTAAATTATGGTTTATAGTTTTTTTAACCAAGTTTAATACAGTATATTTTTTATAATTCTTATTTAAATTTAGTTTTCACAAACATATGATTCGCTATATAACTGTCACCGGAGTTGAACCCGGGACTCGTCAATTTTAAGTAAAGCATTAATACCACTGGACCAGATGGTCTACTGACAGTAAATTTTAAAAAAATATTTTTATATGTACCCATGTTATTTTCACTTTATTTAATCAATATTATTCGTATTTAAAGATACAATTTCAATATTAATTGTATAAAAAAGGTGATTATTCATAGTCAAATAGCAATATAAATATGAAATAAAAAAAAATGTTTTTAATAAATATATTTATTACGAAATTCCCTTAATAATAATAATATTAATAGTATATTTCAGTATCTAACATTTTTGGCGTCGGCATTATTATTCAGTTTACAGCAAATTACAGACGTTACAGACTCTACTAGCTTTAAGCTATAATATTTGTTTTAGTTTGCTTTGGATTTCACTGAAACAGGTTGGCTCTTTCCATTGATTTTTATTCATATTTTGTGAGTCGAACGTCTGGCGGAATTGACTGGACTCAGGATCAATTGTGGATCCGGATAATAATACTCGATGAAGTAAAACTGGAGAAGGCTTTATATAATAGAATTCTATAATATATGGTATATAAATGTCGACTTTTCTTGCAACGACATGGTCGCGGTAAATTACCCTTTCGAGCAATCCGCTTTTCACTCTTCATGATGATGAGATGAGACTAAAAATCTGTATCTCATTAATCAGTCAGTTGGGTGAGTGTTGATCGAGTAACACTACAATAGTAACGCCAGCATATTTTATCTTTTGAAGAGATATTCAAAGAGGTTTACTTCAAGTCCTGTATAAAGTGTATCTCTTGGGAAGTTCAACATTTCATCACGACAACTCTCAACACGGAACACCTGACTTGGTATAAATATAAATGCTCTACTTCTAGTAAAATCTTCGTTGATACTTTTCCCTTACTAAGTTACTTTTACACTTATAAAGCTATAGTTATAGCGTCGTGTAAACTACGCTTTATTTATATTGTATGAAATATGATTGTAATGAATATGTTAGGTTAGGTTAGGTGTAATTTAATTTTATTATATATTTTTTTTGTCTTGATCGTGTATTTCGTCTATATTCGATATTTTTTTACACATATTTAGACCGTGTATGATAAGTTAAGTAGGTATATAAGTTTAATACATAATTTAATTTATATCGTTAATAATGTTAAGTATATAAGTTAAATGATATATTTTTAGTGTTTATATCGTGATTTAGGTCTTAAAAAACATTTTAGTTTTTTTTTTAATTTAAACCTCAAAAATAAAGCCTATTCATATATGTGTAAGTTTAAATAAAAATATATATATAGTAAGTAATGTTATTATAGAAACCTACTTATTAATTATTAATAAAAATGTTTAAACTACAATAAACACTTCAAGTTCATCTTTACAAATGAAACTAGGGTAAAAGTCTAGTATGCCAGTGAACATTAAAAAAAAGACATCAAACATTAACTTGGAGCAATGAACAAAATGTATTTACATTTATTTCAAGTTACAATTGAAGCTATTGGAGCATCGCTATCAACGATAATAAATCGTACGCACGGAATAAAGTCGTCATGATATCGTATCGGAGTCGCCCACGTCCCGTCTCACTTGGATCTTGTCTGCTTTTAAGCCGGTGATACATTCGCATGCATTTTAATTCTAATTTCGAACATAAATGTGCACGCATTATTGTTGCATTACTGAAATTTCAAATTTCGAATGTTAATTTTTAATTTATTCTGGTTCTTGAGCAATTATTGAAATTCGAATTTTGAATGCTTATTTTTTCATATTTTATTTTAATATGTTATGATTGTAGTGCATTTTTTAAATTTCGAATGTTATTTTTAGTTAATTGTTACATGTATTCAAAAATATTTGTGATGCGAGTGATTCTAGTGCTTTTTTTAATTTAATGCCTTTGTTTTTAAATTGTGATTCTTGTGATATTTTGAATTTCGAATGTCTTTTTTAATTTATTGTGATATATTATGTTTTTTAATTTGTTTTTCAATAGAACTCTCGTTAATATTGATTTACACTGAATGTCTAATTTGCCTTAAGAAAATAGCAAGACATATTAAGATACGATACACTTGTTGAAGCTTATCTTAGTACTTGTTAGAGACCTAACAAAATATATTACAGATATAAATGTATATTTCAGTTTCAGTCTGTGAGTTTGTAGGACAGATAGGCTACTCTTAAGAATCATCACCGAAATTATATTGTTTAGTAGAAATTTTTATTACTATATAAGTATTATATCTGTATCTAGGTAGTGAAAATATTACATTTTATTTTAATTAGTTTACATTATTTATCACGAAAAATAATTAATATATATATATATTTTTTATTTCAGTGATCTTTACCTACTAAGCAACATAGGTCCTACACCTATGTTGCTTGGTAGGTAAAGATCACTAAAATAAAAAAAAATAAAAAATATATTATTTAAAACTTGACCCAAAAAATGTATACCTAAGCAATAATGGTAATGGAAATAAGACAAATCAGGATATGCCTGAACCAATTTTTGTTATCAACATTTTTAATTAAATATATATTTTTTTCATGACTTGTCAGTGTTCTCGACATGTAGATATAACTTTTAAAAAGCCTCTTAAGATTCCTTACAATCTCGGATTGTAGATCGATTATTAACTCCAAAAAGCCCTTTAAAAGCGTTGACAAGTTTTAATGATCTATAGATAATAGTAAAAGTTTTTTTTTTAATAATTATGTTCTCGTTCCATTCCTGTGTAACGTCTATTATATACTATAAAAATAAAATATTAAATTTGAAATGACGCGAGCCGTCCGTCATTATTACAGAAAATAAACGAACATTTTTAAAACAAAAATCAAAAGTCATTAATGTCCAATAAGTTAAACAAAAATTAAACAACGTCTATAATAAATCATTTTTTATTTCATCTCATCGCGATGTAAGTCCTTTTTCATCAATTTAACAGGAATGGAAAAGCACTCAATTGTTAAGCTTTATTTTTTTTCCAACTCGTTTTAATAATTTCGACCAATCAGCGTCCGAGTTTGCGAGTTCGAACGCCCTCCTGGCCTCTGATTGGTTGGTTCCATGGAACAGATTGTGCGATGGCGGGAAACGGATTTAAGTTTAGGGCATCTCATTCTTGCGGTGTTAGGGATGGAAGAGGTTTGTCGATAGAATGGAAATGTACTTAGAAAAATATGATTATAGTATCCGTTAAGTATGATATTTCTAATTCGAAATGAATTTCTTCATAAATCTTACAATAGTATTTAAGTATAATATTATTAAAAATATTACCCCGTTATGATATGATATAATAATTTATATAACAGTAATACTTAAGCATAAATATGAATATATTAGAACAAATTGACTTTTTTAAAAATTTTATATTTTTTATATTTATCATGCTTAAGCAAAAGCAAACAAAATATAATGTTGTAACATTAAGTAACTGTTTTTAAAAATGTTACAAAAAAATAAATAATTAAATACTAAGATTATTCTAAATTATCGATGACGTCAAACACTAGTGCGGTGTAATTGAGACAGGGCGCGTTAAGTTTACTGAACGGTATTGAGACTCGGCAGTAGTTTAGATTAGGGCCGCCTCTTTACTGTCCGAATGATGATTGGAACAGTTTTATTAACTTTTTTAATAATCTTTTAAAATTATACCTTTGTAATATTAATTTTCTACAAATAACAAAAATTACATGAACTGAGTTTATATTTATATTTAAATGTTCGTCCTTATTTATTGTCTTATGTCAAGATAGATCAAGATAATTCGAAAGTATTTGAAAATGTTACCGGTATCTACATACACATAAAGAATTATATATTCAAATTTGGAACGCTTTCCAAGTTTAAATTGATTCCATATTCGAAAAGCCGTTAACACTAATAGCCATATTACCTTCTGTAATGATGTAAATGCTTCGATAACTACACCTTGTCTGTAATGATGCTTGTTTCCAATGATAGATGAAGCACAAATTACTTTTACAAATCAATCATTTTGACTCTTACAATTATGGTTATAAAGGCTATAATTACGTGATGTTTTATTTCAGCTGCCTTTTCAAATCATGATATGTATGTATTTTTGAAATATATAATGATATTTATTTGTTTCTTGTCTCTATAGGAATAGAGGTTACAATTTCTGCTATATATTTATTTTACGCAGCTCTAAACAAAAGTGTTATAATTTCTGACTATTTAATTTGTGACTGTATGTCCATGGCATACGCTATATTTTTAACTGAATTTAATATAGTAGTTTTAAAGTAAATAACGTAATATTATGATTAATGTGTACATAGAGAGGTAAAATTAGTTAGCTTGAACTATTTTCGAATGGGGTTCGCATACGTAATAATATTTACTTGTATTCAATATTAGAAATTATTGCTGTATAAAAGTTAGATTCGCTTCATAAGACTTAACATTTTTAAACTAAATATCTGTGCTTATTATAGTTTAAGAAAAATATTAGTATTTACTATAAATAACAACGTATTCATTCACTCATAAATAACCACTTATGAGCCTAGTAGAATTTTAAATGAAAAACATCTAACGCATATTTCGAATGCAAATAATATAGAATTTAAAAAAACATTTGCCATCTTGTGGTGACTAGCGGCGTCAAGTTGTTGTACTACTTTCCGCTAGATGCCACTAGTGCATTTCTGTTAGGTAAGTAGTTCGAAAGTAAAATACTAGATGTCATGAATATAAATAATGATAATAAGAAATAATAAAATCCACAAATAGATATACTTCATTATATTATGTGTCTCAAATGGTTTTTGGTTTGTTTATTTTATAGTTTTTTATGTTTTATTGTCTCTAGTTACAGCGTCAGAATAAAATTTATATATTCTATTTATTTTAGCCCATATATCATTTAAGTATCTTTTTAACTAGATTATAATAAATAAAAAACTATAATTAAGAAAGGCGAAGAAAAAGTATTCCTTATACATATGAGTTAGGCCACACTTAGAAATAAATGTAAGTTCCTACGCACTATAAAAAAATGCTGCTCATCCAAGTAACTTTGAAGCCACTCACGTTCATCTTCTCCAAGAACCTTTCATTCTTCAACTGGTACATCGACTTTGTTCACCGCTTTCCCATTTTTCACTTAACATCACTCTCTGGTATATTTATTAATAAGACATAGAAAGCTTCCCAAAACTCATCTAATACCTTCGTCGGTATCAGATCGTGATCACACTAAACACATTTAAAACAAAGCCCTTCTAAATCATTTTCAAAGCAATACTTCTTTCGTTCATTCTTTTAAAATCTGTAAAGTTCTTTCTATCTAATAACATTCTTCTTTCTATCTCTTCTATATTTCTCACATCATTTCGTTTTATATCGCTACCTAAATATGAAATCGTGTATCCTTCACCAATCTTTCTCTCTTTAGCTCCCTCACTTTGTCTTTGGCAATCCAGTTCAGTCATCCTCTCTCCATTCCGACTGGCACATGTCAGTCATCTGCTTTTTTCTGGGTTTCTTAAGTCTCACCCGCTTTTTTGTGATGCGATGCCTTGTTGATTTCTAGCTCTTTAGAAATATGTTTATGGGATTGCTCGTCAACTTTAGGTTAAATGGTGTGAGATAGTATTCACTTACATTTTGCTTAACGGCCCTAATATTGTAAGTGGTAAGTGGTAAGTGTCGATCGCACGGATTTTCCTAATATAAAAATATTATAAACAAAGATATATATATATTTATATATATATATATATGATGAGATATATATATATGATGATGAGATATATATATATATATATGATGAGATATATATATATTTATAATATGATGCAATATTTAATATTCGAACAAAAGAACAGGATGAACGTAATAAATACTTTTTATAAAATTCCTTGACTTAGATATAATTTGTATAGATATTGTTTAATGAGGTTTTTTTAATCTATATCTATACACATCAGTAATAAAGGTTGGCTCCTAAAAGTTGATACATTATTATGAATTTAGATAATTAGATACAAATGAAAAAAAAGGAAACGTTATATTATTTATTTTATTATTATTATAATAGATCAATCGCTCCCACATTTTTCATTTAAATAAAATAAGTTAAAAATATTATTCATTACGATTATACATTACCAGCTTCAACATATTTTTACGTTAAAACATATTTTTTGCTATAAATATAAATTTATGTATATATATATATATATTGGTATATATTTTTATATTATCGTAACATTGTTATTATTTATAAAAAATAAAAAAAACATTCAATGCGCCTCACCAGCCGTAACACGCATCGATGAAATGTTTTATAGACATTTTTGAGAGTTATATCAAACTTATACATTCATAATACGACGGATCTGTCTTCATTTTATTTTATAATTTATTACTTCCAATAAACTCGAAAACAAAAGATAAAGTAGTTACTTATATTTATAATACAACTAAGTTTGGACATTTTAAATAGTATGTAGTACGGTAGTAAAAAACCTATCATATATAAATATAATTTCAATGTTACGTATTTGTGTTTGTTTATTGGAAGGCGTCGTAGAGAGAGTCGCGGCGTTCAGATTTAAAAGATTTCCTTTCATTTTCTTCATCGATGTATTCGCAAGGTGTTAGTAACTAAAAAATAAATGAAAAATATTATAATATAATAAATTTAAACAATCTTATAATACGTTTTAATTGTTTTTTCTTACATTCTCCGTCAAAGACTTTCCTTCCAAGAGTTCTTTCAGTTTATTCATCTGACAGGGGCTCAGTATCTTCTGAAGTTCGTTTTTACGTCCGTCACGCTTGCCGTTCGTCCAGCCCCTGGAGTACTGGAAGGTCTGGGAAGCCACTGATGATAGTGTCATTATTATCAGCAGGAGAGTTACGTTTGGTGACATTCTGGATCTGGAATGGAATATTTATTTGTAAGGATACAGTACAGTTAGATACTTTTTTTTAACTTTATATATTTTTATATTTTTATACTTTGTAGATATGGTTAAGAGAAAAATATAAAACCTTCGATTAAATGAATATGTTTGGTTTTCTTTTGGAATTAACGTTGGCTAATTACATAAAGAATGCACTTACTATTTGTCATTAAACGAATTATTTCCATGACATTAGCTATTAAATTCTATGAAACATTTTTTTTATTTTACGTTACGTTACGTTTTACGTTAAACAACTAATATGTAAAAAACAGTGACCTTAATAAAAAAAATATAAAAATAACTTAATAAAAAAAAAGAGAACAAAAGTAAAAAAAATAATCAAAACCGGTTTAAAAGTTTTTAAGCAATTTATCTTTTATTAACAAATATAGATAGTAAAAAACTTGTATTCTCTGTTAAATTTCTCAAATCGGCAAAGTTTTTCTAAAAAAAAAAAAGTTTTTCTTTATAAACACAGAATATATTTAAACTCCAATGAAAGTTCCTGTAAGTACTATAAAGGAACTACAATTAGTACGTAACAGAAACGCTCGTGTTACTTCCACCCTCTAATTATTCAGGAATTCGATTTTTTTTACATTATTCTTTAATTAACAAGTTTTATGTATACTTAAAGGCTTTTTTTTTATTTTGAGATTCATTCAAACACTTTTGATGAAAATCGAATTCATTTTCAGTTTCAAGTTTAATTAAATAATAACATGTCTTGTTATATATTTAAACTATATTGCAAAATATATTATTTTATTTATTTAGGTACATATAAAATATTGTCACTATCAAATAAAACCGCTAGGATTCCGGGAGAAAAAAAATCACTCATAAACATTATCTACTTATTAGTTTATTATTTATAGCCCGAAGAGATTTTATTTCCTTTTTTCATAATAAAAATATTTAGCAACGAAACGCATCAATATGCCTCTTTCAGCATTTTCGTATTATAGTATATTTTGTTTTTGTCCCGATTTGATAGATTTTTTAATTTTTTTTTCAAAGTGGGTGTCTACTGGTTACATAATAAAGAAAGATAGATAAGGATCATCTAACATGTCTCGTGAATGGTATTCCGTTAAAAGTCAATGGTGATATTATAACGATATTTCATATAATAGTTTT
This sequence comes from Dircenna loreta, assembly GCA_963555665.1. Taxonomy (NCBI): domain Eukaryota; kingdom Metazoa; phylum Arthropoda; class Insecta; order Lepidoptera; family Nymphalidae; genus Dircenna; species Dircenna loreta. The sequence continues at coordinate 9,376,771 of OY743099.1, read as the reverse complement.
CTATCCTATTTCTCAACAGTAACGATTTGTTATTTGAACCGCACTAACGATATCGGTGGCATTTTCGATCGGATCATTTCTTTTATATTGTTTAAAAATATTTCGATCGTGTTATTTTTCTTCCAGACAATGTTCCTACTGCAATCTTGGAAATTATAAATGTTACTAGCTATTGCCACCGACTCCGCCCGTTCAGATTAATTAATTGTTTTTGTAGTATAAATGACTGATTTTTTTAAATAATAAAGTTCCGATCAAGAGTCGAGTTTAAAATGCGTGTTTTTTTTTTTAACTAAATAAACTTCTTTTATCTGTTTTGGATTTTGCAAAATGCACTCTTAACGAGTATATTATATGGAATTTATATTTAAGTAAAATGAAAAGATAGTAAAAAAAAATGGTAAGTAAAATTTTAGAATTGCACTTCTTGTAATTTCTTATCACATGATTGGTCGGTGACCGCTATTTAATTTTTGTGCATTTAATTGACTCAGAAATAACATTTTTAACAGATTTTCTTAAATATGAGGAATAGCTTTTTGATTACAATTTTTAATCAATGAGTAAGATTCTGCAAGACAAAATTATCTATCATTTGAGAACAGAGACGTATTTTAATAAAAAAATAGTAATAAAATAATATTTATTCTTTTAGTATGACCCATTACAAATAAAAAATATGACCCAATACATATTGTTTCGAATAGGTAGATAATATTTGAGGCACTGTATTATAAGTTTCCTCGAAATCTTCGTAATTTAATATTTGAATTTCAAGATATTTAAATGTTAAATCTAATTGGGTTTAATCATCTTCAAGTCAATTAAATATATTTATTCCCTATTATTTAATAATTTTAATATCTTGTTCAATATATATATATATATATATATATATATCTACTACAAAGATAACTTGCTCAAAAAAGGCGTAACGTTCTGGACAAATTTGCACATACCAACCTACAAATAAAAAAAATATATAAAAAAACATACACAAATTTAATAAGAGGTATATATTTTGATGATTATAGAAAATATACTTTAACTTTAGATATTATATATAGGTACTTATTTATAAAGTACTGTGAATCAAATAGTATATTTAAAATGTTCAGTAAGTATAATGGTTATTGGTTGAAATCTTTATTGAATATCAAAGAGATCAATGCCAAAACACTTAACGGTAGAGAAACACAAAATATTGTAAAGTTAAACGAACGAATGTTAATAATAAAACTTACTTTAATATTATTTGAAGTAGATAATTTGTGATATAAAAATGTGATGTAAAACAAAAGAAACTTATTTAAATTGAAATTCAAAATAGACCTTTTTTTAAAAACTGAAAACAAATAATAATAAGAGAAATTGGCTTAAATTTGAATCCAATATGGACAATTTGTAATGCAAAAATATTTTTGAAAAAATGCTTAAATTAAAATCCAAAATGGACAATTTTTTGTACATAAAATATAAAAAAAAATATTTAAATACAAAAATGACATTTTGAAAAATAACAACAAAAATTTGTCTACAATTTAAATCCAACATAGACAAAGAAGTAATACAATTTGCTAAATAATACCTTGAATTTTTAATTATAACGCAATATATTTTAAATTTTCAAAATAAAAATAAATAAATAAATCTACTATACAAATAGTATACCTTGTATAATCCGAGAGCACGTAAATGTATACAATAATAGTTTTATTTTGTATTCTCGCACGTTCCAGGGTGAACTGGTCTCTTCATCCCCGACTCACCCCTTTTATACGCAGAGGGGCGCTACATAATGACCGCAAAAGCCTTTTCAAACACCCACTTATAATAATTATAATATTGAGTATATAATTTAAAATGATCTTGTTATTTTATAGTTATTTTACATTTTGGTTAATTTTATTTATATATTTTTAGCTAAGTATTATTTTAGTAAAATTTCAATCAAAATAAAAATATGATATTTCATTACTGAATTAATATGATTTTTATATTACATCTTAAATTGTTTATTAGCATGTTAGTCTTAAGCTTTAGTTGTTTCAGAACGTCCTTGTGGTGATTATTTTTTAATTCTATTTAATTAAAAAATAAAAATATCTGAACATATAATAAAATAGTAACGAGGGAAAATCTGAGTCAGTACATTACATATATTGATATGGCATACATTTTTTAATATGGCTAATGACAATACAAAAAAACTACTGGACGGATTTTTGTGAAGTGTGTTGTGGGGTTGGCATATTATGTAATTTATTTAAATTATTTATAATGTGAGTGAATTAAAAAGGGTGGGGGGTGAGGATAGACAAAGTCGTCGGCAACAGCTAGTATTAAACAAACATCTTTTCTTAAACCAAATTATGATATGATTTTTTTTTAATTTCACGACACCACTGTGGACCAGCTAGCTAGCTTTGAACATTATTCGGAGAAATCGGCTCGAATGAATAAAATTATTAAGAATTAATACAATTAGTAACAAACAATTATTTAAAACTTACATATTCTGATGTTACTTAATTTTTTCTTATTTATAAAATACATAAGAAACAGAATTTTTGACTATTATATCTGTATATATTTGTATTATTACGCTAAAATTGCAATGAAATTTTAAAGTGATTGTAAATTTCCCAACAGACTCTTAATCAGTTAATCTAACTTTAATCATCAGTTAACAAAAGGTTAAATTGAACTATTCTGTTCATTTCCCGTAAATGTCTTGAAACGTCAAAAATTAATTTATTAAAATACATTTTTCATAATTATTGATTTGCAGCTATCTATTATATGGCCTTGTTACAAAGATTTTATATTTGTGAAAAAAAATCTCATGACAACTAATATTATTATTAATACGTAATAATTAATTAGAAATAAGATAACTTTTGTCAATTCATTAAGAAATAAATTAATCATGGACAAATTTAAAAGCAAATATGTCACTTTGTCATATTTTCTTCTACCCTCAAAAAAGGTTCAATATTAAATTGTTTTTTTTTTTTAATCTTCTTTTTAAATACAATACCTTTCTAATATTGTTACGGAGGTAAGTAGCTAAGCTTCCATACATTTTAACATTTATTGTAAGCCACACGAAAACTTGATAATAAACCGTGGTATAGTTTTTGTGAACAATGAAATACATAGAAAAAATTAAGTCATTTTTTTCTTAACTTTACTTACGTGCGTTGAAATAAATATTGTAAATAATTGTTCAATTGGTTTGTTATATGTCAATAACCCCAGTTGGAAGACACTTGTTATTTTATTTAAATTTAACATGAATTGGAAAAAGTATTTTAAAAATATAAAATATTAGTTTTATAGAATTATTATTAAATTCTAATTCGATGCTTTTCATGTCATTGGTGTAATTGCTATAAACAAATAATTATGACATTGACATACAAAGCTGCTGGAAATGACGCACTTTAAATCTAAAAGATGTTAGAAAAATAAACAAATTTTACAATTAAGCATACGTATTAAAGATACGTATCAATTAAGCAACGTAACCGACAACTATTAAGGAAGTTCTAAAAAAGTCAGGTGGTAGAACTTTTAGCTATTACTGGGTAAATCCTCTCACAGAAGAACGGTTGAAGTATCTGTCATAGCTCCTGTGAGTGATAGAGTTGGATGACAAGTCTTTGTGAAAAGCATTGATTCCGCTACTTCAAATTGTTGGCGGCTTCTTGGGGCATCTACTTTATATTAAAGAATTAACTTTGTGAATATATCTGGGTAAAAAAATTTAGGTTTACAAACATTCTGAAAGACCGCCCATGAAAAGCACCAATACCAATTTAAAAACACCAAAATATAGGTATATATTTTTGTATATTATTTTTGTAGAGAGACTTATCTTACAAAGAGGAAGCTGGTTGGTTTTTTGTTTAGGAAAATAGCTGGTGATAAGGAGATGACAATATATTTTACATAGCATTATATTACACATTTATTTACCAAATATGAACAGACAATAGTTCTTTGCTGGCTGACCCTATACTCATTGGAATTAAATGAAACGAATACCCTGCACTGTTTGTCAACTATCCCATTGTGAAAACGAAATTTCAATCGGTACAGAACGTTTTGAGTAATGAAGGTGCACAGACAAACATACGGAAAAACAGACGCATTAAACTATAAAAAAAGTATATTGTATGTGAACATCTAGTATTATATATCTCTCTCAACTACTGTCTCATCTTTGATCTGTAGACGCTCTGTAATCATAAGTTAATTGTTATTTCTCAATAAACCGTGAATGAGCATGATTCATTACAAATTAGGATGAAGTTATCAATTTACACTATTGATTTAAACAGAAATAATTACACCAAAAATATTATAGCTCACACACACAACCGTATTTAAGTTTTTTTCGGTTGGCATTTTTTTATTATTTCAATTAAGCTTTAAGTATAAAAAATAATAATTAAATTCATTTCATTGTCAAAAAAATGTTATTAATAAAATTTAAAACATAGATACAATTTATAGTAAATATTAATAATATCTGTTATGCGTTGTCATCTAGTTATTCAATTTTTTACAGTTCAATGTGCCCTTTTGAATAATAAAAAAGCTTTTGTTCTAATTTATGATTCTATATTTATAGGGCTTTCTGGAAGACCAGTACCTGACGGTCTCTCTTACAATGAATGGTTGTCTTCAATGTCGTGCTTCGATGTCACAAGATTAGTTCCAGATGCGTTTCCACGTATGGGGTGTCATGGATTTGACAGACTGATTTGAAAGAGGGAGACAGAGAGCTCGTTTCGTTTCATAATTTAGATAATATTCAGGATTCAAAATTTTTAAATTATATTTTAGCTCCAGCTTTTTAGCAGTATTGATTTATTTGGACTACATTGTCCATCGAATTTTAAGTTCATCCTATACTCTACAATAATTTTACCTCCTGAGAGACCACTACCAGTACCTGTTAAGACGAGATGCAGAAAGATAAAAATTTACATTTCTTGACATACAAAGTAACATATATTACACTAACCAGCATGTAGACTCTTTCTACTTCTCTCTCTCTCTCTCTCTCTCTGTGTCTTGCACACTTTTTCTGTCTGAAATTTGTTAGTTTTAGAATTATTACTATTGTACCGTGCATAACTTTTTAAATAAAAAAATATCATAAAAAGCTACTGTGTCATATGACAGACAGAAGAATTCTTTAACTCTAAAGTTACAACCCTCCCACAGTTTTTTAAAAACCGATATAAAATATACACGAACGCAATTCATTTTGAAAGATAAAAAGCATAAGAGAAATTTCGATTAATTAACGGTAACGCCTGAATAGCCACTGAATTACAGAGAACTTTGTTATTGTTGTTTTAATTTTTACCCGCTTTGAGACAAAGGACCTTCGTCATTAGAAACTTTATAAATAGAAGGAAGTGACATAAGATTTTATAGACTTTATTTAATATAACACTGTTGGTAAAATGTTAGAATAATTTGTGTACCTGTCGTATGTACACTATCTAAATATATATCTATATATTTATACATGATTATATCTTAATTTGAAGCTAACTTTAGTTTTTTTTTTTTTTTTACAGTTAATTTTATTGCTAATAATGTATGATTCTATAAGGTTATGATTGGATCACGAATAAGTAGAAATTTAGTTTAATTCGTCTTATATAAATTTGTCATACTGAGACTAACTAATTCTCTTTTTTTATCGGTTTTGCTCTTCTAGACTTAAAGGTTGGAAAGTTTTTAATAGTAATGTCTTAATTTTTTTTTTTCAGAAGTCTACAATCAACCACGATCAAAACTACTAGATAAAATGTATCCTTTCCCGGAAAAATATAATAGTACAGAATACCCCAAATATAGTGCTATTACAATTAATTCGTTGCTCTCAAAGGTGGAAACCTGAAATAAATAAATACATCTCAAGTTCTCTGAAAAAAAAATTGCTTATTAATTGTTAACTAGTACTTTTCTATCAGCCTTATTCATCCATATCGATTTTTTACCATCCGTTTGCAATATTAACATGACTACATTATTCCAGACATTTAAACATTGGGTAATATCAGTTGTGGCCTCTTTTCAATATTAATCTGTACTCAAAAGTTAGAATCCTTATTGGTTAGGATTTTCGAAAGAAGTCCAATAAATATCGATAAATATGATTATATATATATATCGATAAGTTTATTATCCATTTATAATTACTGTAAGGTATTTGATTATCTGTTCCTTTATTCTTATTTTAATTTAGACCTCAAAAAAGTCAAATTTGCTTGAATGTGCTAAATAGTATTGTTATTTTTATTTAAATTCCACTTCTGATTTGAACAACACAATAACACAGTAAATATATATTATTATATACTTTTTAAAAATAGTCCTACCCTTAAATAAACGTACCCTCAAGTTACAAACGTCATTTAAAAGTATAAAAGTGTGATATTGATACTATTGTCTGATAACAAGGCAAGATTCTTTTATCAGCGAAGTGTTATTCTATATTTATAGTATTTTTATTTTTCCTTGATCTTAAAAACTGAAATATACGAAACGAATACTATTATAGATTAATAATATACTTTTTTTAAACATACAGCCTCACTTTGAATAAGACAATATATGTCCTTTAAAATATATCGATACTAGATTGCATTCTGAGAAAAATAGTGTCTATTTGCCATAAGTATTATCTTAAAAGACTAAACTATGACTAAACTTCACTTAGCTTAAGTTAGGTAATCGTTTTGGATATGTTACAATGGAATTCCTTTATGCATACCACAAATAAAATATGTCAAAATTCAATTAAATGACAATTTTAATTTTCAATGTTAGGTAGGTACTCGTGCCTATTTGTGTCGCAAAAATAACACAAGTTACTATGTACAGATAATTTGATAGATGAGTGTTGTTAGAAGTCTCGTTATTTTGTCGTAGATTGTAGAATATTATTAGCTAATATACTTATTCTTAAGTTAAGGATGAACACGGAAGACGTTAAGTTTTTCTTTGGTTTAAATATAGAATGAAAGATAAACCGATACGACGATGGTGTCATCTATTAGGCTTCTTTCGAAACTCCTAACCAATGTTTTTAACTTTGCAGTATAGATAAGCTTTGGTTCTTTTCCTCAGAAAATAAAATATTATTATATATAAATCAATAATCGATCTTTATATATTATGTGACTTTGTAATTTACTCTTGTTAGAAGATAGTAATATTCTTTATCAATCAAATAGTATCATTTCAACCTTATTTTGGAGTAAAATGAAATGTGAAATAAAATCCTAAAGCAGGAGTAGTCCTGGCCCCTGGGACACTTCTTTACATTATGAAGTTTTCGTTTATGCAACGCCATCTAATAGATTACCCCCTGAAACAGTCTTATAATTTATTTATCTCAAACGAATTACTATGCTTCTCTGACAGCTGTCTACGATCCCAAATCATACATAAAATCAGGGATGGGATCTAAGATCGAATAATCGGAGAATCGTTTTGATTCTTTAGATCGATATGAAGTAACGCATCGATCAAGTGAATTCATCTCAAGGACTCAATTGGTTATATTATATTTTTATTTATAATTATATTTTTTTATTTCAACGTCGATAAGAATGTGACCAGAGATATGATTTTATAAAGTAGTTACATTAGTTGGAGTTAAAGCTGATGTATTTAGATACCTCTAGACAAGTTATGAAATTACAGTCTTTCATAAAAATTTGTCTTTGAGTAAAGATTTCGAGAACGTTTAAACCATATAACTAATTAAACACACAAATATAAGGAATCTGAAACCCTGCTTATTGATTAATATTTTTGTCTTTTTGTCTATTTTATGCGTAAGATTACAATTTTATATACTTTGGATGCTTTTGAAATTATGTAAACCTTCATCGATAATATTTTGTTGAAATGTAATACTATTATAGGAGAGAAATGTAAGTATTGGAGTTGTATTTGATAACTTTTGCTATGTTTTACAGATATAAATAGCTAATAATAACACATTTTATAATTAAATACTATTTATAACGATCTTTTAAACCCAGATTTTATTGTGTATCTATCTTTTGTAGGTTGATTTGCATCTATCGATCAACAAAAATCGATCTTTTTTTTTAAATCGCCATCCCTATACAAAATGTCACTAGTGACAATGTTTGATTATTTTGTCAGTGATCAGTCATAGATAATACACATCATTTTTAATTGTTATTATCACTAATAATTCGTGGTTTATAAGATATAGTAATGATGAATTGTAACAATAATTGTAAACGTAATTATAATAAATTATAAAATTAAATTTTGTACTGAATTTATTTATAGATTGACATTGTTACAATTATCCGAATCATTGAAATGTGAAGAAGTACAAGTATCCGAAAAATTAGTTCACCATTCAATGTTCATCAATCGAATGAATAATCGTGTGACGTCTATAATGCAAATACTTGCTCGGTCATTCCATTCATCACTCTCAAAACGTGAACGCGATTTGTGAAACATGTCTGCCTTTTGTGTTTTTTTGACGTAAATATTGGCAAAATTCCTATTGTGTTTGCATCTGCATGGTGATTTTCAGTGCTTTATCCGTTTTATAATGTGTGTGACTGTGTAGTGATCTGTTCATATGAGGCTATTATACAAAACTGGTCCAATGGAGTCTCTCAGAAAATGGTTCTACAAACCAAAGGTATGTCAAAACTAAAAACAATTCCATTCGTAACATCTTATGATTGTTTTACTTTCTAAATAAACAAGTTTTTGTTCAAGCTAAATGAATAATTATTAATAATATCTATTAGATAGTCGGTAGGTTTATATGTTATAGTGTATTTTTTACTCATTTGGTCTTTGTTATGAGTGATTCACTAATTGTTTCTATTTTTCCGTCTACCTACGGCTCCACAGATTACACTCGCCAAGGCAATTTGTATTTCCTTTAGATAAGAAGTGGTTTGTAATCACCTTTATATCCCTCATTGTATTTTTATGACTTCACTACCTTTTCAGTATTCCATGAATTTGAATTTATAATACGTTGTTTTTTGAATTCAGAATAACTGTAAAATCGTTATTTTGGAATACCAGCACTAGAAATCCTTGAGTATTTAATGAACATTATTAAATTATTAAATAAAAGTGACATTATTAAATAAAAGTGACAAAGCGAGCAAAACTAGTAGAGGTTGGATACAAATACCATATTATTATTAGAAAATATTTTTTAGTGTCTTTTATATTATGAAATTACATTTATAATGTTTAATGTAATGACCGGGCTATACTTTATTTAGATTCCATATAGTTAACTGGATTTAAAACATTATTTCAGGTATAAAAACCTCCATCTGTTTAGCACCTAAATTGTTGTGTTGCTTACCTTGGTTAACTTCAAAACTGTTTAGTTCTTATATGTTATAGTTGTCAATTTATTATTATATATTATTTATCAATTTACTATTATACTACTAATATATATATAAGTAGTCTATTAGAATCATACAGTATAGAACAAATATAACATATCTAATTAATAAGTATTAAAATAAGTGAATTTAAGTGCTGCTAACTCAAAATCCTCAAAAAAACATTAGCGGTGAATATTTTTAATAAATGTCTACATATCATCATAGATATATCAGTTGGATTTAGTTATATATATTATGTTCCTTTTTTGTGGCGATCAGTCATAGTACTTTGTTTAATGTTTTCTAATTGTTTGTCAAATATTGTTGAGTGCTATCTCTATAGAAAGTACTAGTCATAGTAAATAACATTGTCCTAAATGTATTTATAAGTATTACATAGTAGTTTTTATTTTTGTTGTTAAGTTGTTTACATATTTGTTTCATTTAACACTTTGTTTTTTTTTATTAATTAAACAATTAACAAATGTCTTACCATTATTATTTATCCTTCTTTTAGTTAATTGTTCATTTAATCATTGCTAATAATATTTATTATTAATTAACATAACCAAGATAACTAAAGAGATAATAATGTTTATCAAACAATTAAAAATCTGGTTCTTATCAACCTACAAACAGATAACATATCAAGTTATTTACCTACTTTATGAATAATTTCTTTATATACATTTCCGAATGCAAATCTTGAATTGATTGTCCTTACTGAATGATTTTATTAATAAATATATTAATGGCTATAACTTAAATGTAAAAAAAAATACTTCACAAGAATGTAAACAATTTTTTCACCTATTTTTTATAATTTAAACAAAATAGCTTAGCACAATTTTTGTCTCCCTATATGAATACAAGATAATCTACACTACTACACATTAAGTTGAAATTTCTTAAAAAAAACTACTTGTCCTTAATATATTATAAATATTATAAAACATTTGAGATTATTAAGATATAAATAAACAAAGAATTTATGCAATAACTTTGCATAATTGTAAATAATGTACAGTGTGTTTTTCTAAAATTACATTTGGCTTACAAATAAAGTTTCATATTTATTTTAATATTATTATTTACACTAGTTTCTATATAATTCACCAAGTATTGTTAAATTTATAGTTTGTACCAATTTGTATCCTTATTACATTTAAATTGCTATGGTGTTATGTTTTAATTTACTTTATTTTACTTCCATACCATAAACTCTTTTATATGACTAGGAAATCTTACAGTATCTTTAAAAAGTAACATTCAGATACTGAAGGTGATCAAACAAGCTAACAAAATTATTAAAAATCAATGTAATCTACCCAAAGTGATACAGAAAAACTATGTAAATTAAGAAAAAACTTATATAAATTATGAATTCAATATAAATGAACAATTGAAGTAATGTTACCGGCGATAAGATTTTTGGCAGTTACTTTGTAGAATACTACAACTTTTTAAAATATATATAATATAATTTATAATTTTATTATAATTTTTGCATAATGTTTGTGAGCTTGCTTAGTTGAGATCCATCCGTTTGTAAAATAAAAAGATGCTAAACTGATTCTAATTACTTACAAATGTTCATAATTAACTGACAGATGACCAGTCTTCCTGTTAGTGTAATTATTGCAAACCAGTCCTAAATTAAAAATAAATTAAAAGATTAAGCTGTTTATATATAATATGTATATTTATTTTTTTAAATGTTTATTTGGAAAGTTTTTTGATTTCAGGGGATCATTTTAATTTTTCATTTAATTTAAATAGTTTGTTAACAATTCTCGGGACATATTCATTCCAAGTCCAGTACTAGAGTAGGTACTGGTATACCGCTAAAGTTTAGTAAAAACTTTTGGTTAAAATTGTAGATTTTTGATAGGAGAATCAATTTGAAAGAAATATATTATGTACTATACTACTGTACTACTTATTCTATGTACTTGCTATAAAAAAAAAACAAAATAATGGAAATGTAGGTTTATAATATGAGACTATAATATATACAAGGCCTGATGGTATTATTTTCGACACTTCGGTGAACTGTGTTAAAAAAAATAAAAATATCGTCATAAGTCACAATAGCAAAATTTGTATCAACTATTAACTGTTTTTACTTTTAATGGTTATGTCATATGAGTTGCTAGTTTCATTGTTCTTTATAAAATTGAATGATATAAATATTTTTAATACGTTATCACTTTAATCGTCTGGGTTCATGCTCTGTCCTTGTTTGGCAGATGTTATTCGTATATTCTTGTCTCGCTTTTGCACTTTCACTTTTTTACAGCTTTCCCAATAGCGAGAGAAACTCGGTCATTCTGCCAAATGTTTCGCGAATTAAAACTATTTAGCCTTTTTGCGGATATGCTTTGCTTTTTGTGTTAGTTAAATTGCCTTTTTATCGACTTGAATCATTTGAGTAAAAGTAAGTAGTTTAATGTTTGAATTATTATAGACTAAAGTGAATTTTAAACGCCATTGTTGTTTTGTTTTTTTATTTACTGTTAAAAGTCAAATCAAGTATGGACTGTAAATACTCGATGATTCTGCATACTTTGAATGATATTTTATTGAAGCTAACTGAAGGCTTAGTAAATAGATTGGAGTTATTAAGAGCTGGATCTAGATTCGAACCTACACCTCTTTTTTTACAATATTTATAAAGTAAGAATTATTTAATAAAAATCATTGTTATGTTAAGTAAATAAAATCAGTAAAGCAGCAAAATCTTGTGATAAGCTTAGAAAATATTATTTAATATGATAGTAGAAGTCATGGAAAATATCTAATTTATTCAACCTCTAAATAAATATACATTTTAATTTGAATATGAACAAAAAAGTAAAATATAAAACCACTTTGGGAATCTCATGAATTTAATTATTTCTGTTGGGTTGACAAAGTAACACTGGGGTTAATGTACCATATCAAATTCGAGTTCTTTGACTCTTGAAGGAGGTATATGTAAAACACGCGACGGCCACATTTATTATAATACCACACGATATTATTAATATATTTTTAATACAAAAATAAGTATGTTATTATTTTTTAATTACTGGCTCGTGAATATAATCTAAAACATCCACCTTTTGTATGGAAAATAATGGATAGGCGAGTCAGCGCTTTGAGTAAAAGTTTTTATATATAGAACGCTGGCTAGTCACAATTTTAAAATTTTGATTATATATAAAGTGAACATATGAATAAATGTTCCAAATTCAAATTTCCCTCTATCTTTTACCAGCATTATAAAACTGTCGTGTATAAATTAAATGAATCTGTGCCGGGAACATGTAATGAGTTTTTACCACTTGAAACCCATCTTGTAACCTGACGAATCTTTTAATCGACTTCAATTAGCTGTTATGGACAGGTCGCCATCTATAGCAACTGTACCTCTGGTATAACGAGTTTAAGAGCAGTCGCTTAAATTTTAAGGATGAAAAAAGAAGTCATCGTCCTTTGACGGAAGACTTGAGACTAGTGAAAAAATATATTCAACCAAACCGGCGAATCACATACGAAGAGATTCTGCAGATTGGATCTGGAAATTTTCATGATATTCTACAACACTTTTGAGTAAGAAGGATTTTTGTTTATGACTTCACCTTTGGTATATTTGTTAAATTCCAAGCAAGTTCAATCCCGCTGTATTATCGATTACATAACAGGTAGAATTTTCACTATAATCCAGAAGCAAAGCTCTGATTTCTGTTTCGTTTTGATCTGGAATCGCTTTTGAAATTTAAATCGCCAGTTTTGTCTCCTTATTTTAGTTTCTTTTGGATGGTTGGTTGAATCTTGATGGAATTAAAATTACACCTTATTGTAGTCTTAATTCCACCAAGAAACAGAAACCAACTTCCATCAATACCAGCATCCAGGCAGAATGGTACACTACCAAATGCTTGCTAGAAGTATTTGCTGCTACCAAGAAGGACTGCCACTTTACACTTTTGCGTTTAACCTAACAGCCCTTATTTTGCACAGAGAGAATTCTTCTTTTTTTAAATTTCTCATAACTTCAGCGCTTCAACTTCATTAACTTTAAGACGCGTATATGTTTAACCGAAAGCATAAAATGAAAGCAACAAGTTTATAATCTAAATATAACATGAAAACGAAATCTCATACACAAATCAGACAAAATATCATACCCTATTTAACCCTCTTAGAGCAGTGTTTGTAAAGATACATTTTAGTAGAGAATATTGAAATCTTACTTACGTCGTAATAAAATAAGAAACGGTATCTAAATCTTTTGTCTTAACATTCCATTTCAATAATATAACTGTCTGTTAGTCTGCCTCATTCCCTTGCTCAAATAAGAAACAATCTAAAATTACTAAAAATATTATATGTATATTTTTTGGAATTATTTTTTTAACCGATCTTTATCCTATCTCGGGAAAATGAGATAATTTTTCGCATTAAAAGACATTGTAAGCTACAGATGCTTATCCCTACAACTTATCCCTACAAACTCTGTTTAACTTAAGGGACTTGTCGATATACAAATGTAAAATATTTAAAAATGTATCTGTAGTTTAGATAACTTATTGTACGTACTGTTATATATTTAAGTAGTAGGTTTTTAAGTCTATATATGTATTGGAGATGAAAGTATTTTTAAGCTTGTTTCATACCAGGCACAAGGTAGTACCGCCAGCAGTATTATTTCCTGTGTGAATGTGTAAATAAATGTATAAATTATTATAATTTAATTCTATGATATTATAATTTTTAAACGTTATCGTTTTTTTTAATCACACATCTTTTTTATGTATCCTCACTTTGTAACGGGATTTTTTTTTAACATAATCAGACATTTTATGGTCCATTCGTTATCAGACGATGCTGTATAATATTATTGAGCTAAATAATGCCACGTATAATATATTGTATTATTGAGTCGAATCATGAATGACCTATCTCCCGTAATTACGGAAACACGTGCCTTATATTAAAGCGTGATTTATCTGTAAAACCGGATCCTATCAGTTTAACATTTAATTATTTTGTTACTTAAATGTTTACCATTTAAGTAACAAAATAATTAAATAAAAGTTACCATTAAATTTATATGAATTATCCTATAATTGGGTGCTGGGACTTATAGCTAGCAACACTTTCGATAATAATGTAAATCTACCCACATAGATAAATAAAACATAAATTTTCCACTAATTTTGTTGAAGTCGTTATTGATATTGTTTTTAATAATAATGATTACATCCAAATGTAATTAGGTAATATATTTTTATCAGTACCCCTAGTTCCGTGTTTTGAAGTAACGAAACGTTTGTAGTTTTCGAGCAGGCACGAATCGAGTTCTTGCTTGTGATTGGTTTACTAGCAATCATAAACAAGAACTCGTTTCGTAACTGCTCGGAAACCATCAAATTTTTGTATTATCAAAACTAGTAGTAGGGGTACAGACCAATTTTATACTTTGTTGATACAACAACATACGTAAATACAATATCTACATCTCAACTAGCACTCATATGTTATTCATATATGATCATAAATATATGAAAATAATATTTATTTCGTAACTTTGTTATTAAATAATATATTACCGAGAAGTAATTAAGATATTCCAATGGTAATCAATTGTAATGACCTTCTATATCTTGTTCTATAACTTTGATAAGATTGTGTATACTTTAATCTCCGTACCAGATAAGTTGCTATTAATATTTATAAGTAAACATTGAACGTATATTTATTTAATATCTTTGTTTCCAAGCTAATATAATTTATCTCTACACTGTATTTGTTGATAAGCAAGAGTTATGCGCCAATTTCATTATACATTTCAAGCAGCGAGCTAGCAGGGCCATCAATCAGAGAGAAGCTCTAACTCACTAACAGCCATTTCACTATGCGATGCGATGTACGCTAGTTGGGATAGTGTCGCTTAGATTGTATAATGAAAAGCGAACATTATGTTGATTTCAATGTTTTTCTTTTCTGTAAGTAAATTATTCACGATTCTAAATTTTTCTGAAACAAAACTATTGGATTATATGTAATTCAATACTAAAAAGAAAAGTTATCGGTCAACATAAGATATAGTTTTGCGGTTTCAATACGCCTAGTTTTGAAGTGAATCTGTGGTCGAGGATTAATATATCTAAATAAATTATATTATATATTATATAAAAAGACTAAAGCTTATGACTGATATTTTTTTTCTATTAAATATTTCCCTTTAAGGATCCTTTAAATATAAAACAACTGGTCGCAACAAGCAATTCACAGATGCAATACAAATTGCAATATAAATTGTCGCGCTATGAGTAATACGTACACGTGATACTTCCGTGCGCGAAGTCCTCAATAACAATACTTAGATTTGTCATCTAGGTGATTGAATCTAGGCCAATTAGTTTTGGTAAGGTCATTGTCCGCTATATAGATTTTTTATGTGTATTGTACACATTGTTTATGTTCGTTTTTGCTTTATAATTGGAAGGACTAACTGATGCAAGATGGTATTAAAAATAATCAAAAGTCTATACCATCGAATGTCATTTCGCGTAAAATCAATATATGTGTAATGTTTCAAAACGCTAAGTTGTGAAATTCATTTGATCTATGAATGGTTACCAAATATTTAGTTTAGTAATCACATCAATGCCTATGGGACGAGTTGTGGCAACACTCATGGGATAATTAATTCTAGTGAGTAAATTATAAAACAGTAGTGAAATAAGGAACAAATTATAAGAGACGGTAGTTTTATAACGTTCAATGAAAATGCACTGGTGTGTGTAGTAAGACTTGTGTAGTCGAATACAAAACACACACAAACACACCCGCCCACAAAATAAAAGATTTATAACCGTTTTCATTAGTCTTTTGTTCATTTATTCCATCTCTTTAGAAAATATTTTAAATCTTATTTAGATGAGTAAACACAAAGGAAGACATTTTAAACCGCGTACTATCTTAAATGTATATTTTACTTTTCGTATATATCTATATATTTATTATTTCTATTACTTTTTAATAATAAACGGTAAGTAACGCTATTTTAAGCACAACATTTTTGCACCTTTAAAATACCTTACTACATATCTGTAAACATGGAAAATAAAAATTAATTCAGACCCTGACATCTAACAAGAGTACAAAAAAATGATAATTTAGTGGATACTGACCCTATTATGTAAAATAATAAGACGAGGTATATAATATAATGTCTGCTAAATATCAACTTATTTTAGACACGTTTATTATTTTTACGAAATTTATATCTTTTAAGTAATTAATTAGTGTTTTGAATAGCGCTTTATTCGAAATTAGTTTCAGTATACAAATAGAAAATTCTAACGATGTGTTTATATGATACTAACCTTTCCACGATAGTTCATACACACACATACATACATCAATGTAGTGGTTTGTTTTCTTTTAAAACTTATATAAAGGCCAGTAAGTTTTTGAAATTAAATTCCATAACCAATATCAAGAGATTTTCTAAACTTACATATAAGTTTTGAAAGCCTTATAAAGGCTATGCTATTTTTCGAAACTTTGTAACGTAACAAAGTGGAACAGAATTAAATTTCTTTATAAACGATTTTAAATAAGCTAGTGGTATAAATGTATTAGTTTCTTTGTTCGAGTAAAATGGAATTGTTTTTAAAATGTTTAATCCAAAATGCTCATTGCTTGATAACTTTCGATTGATGATTCATAAGTCATATCAGCGTTGATTTTGCTCAAAGTCGAGGTCAGTTCAAGCATGATTCCAATTGAAAAATGTACCTACAATGATAATAATTATTGAGTTCTTAAAGGTCGCATTTCATTATACGATCTGAGCCACTCTATCTCAACTGGCGTAAATCGCATCGCATTGTGAAATGACTTGGCTATTCGTCAAGGTCAAATCGTATGGTTTCGATGTTATAATGAAATGTTGCCATTCAGAATAGTGTCGTAATTTATTGAGCCATCGAACGCATTGCGCTGTATAAAGTAAAGAATTCTCGTCAACAATGCTTCATTTATTTTTATTGTTGTTTTTTTTTCATTTAAAGAAGTAAACAAAGTCATAATTAGATTAATATTCAAAGTACCGGACTTTCTAACTGGATGTGGAAGATCGTCGTCAGATTCTAGAAATATAGTTGATATCAATTTTATATTTTATTCCAATTTAAAATAAATTTTAAGTAAATTAAAAATAAATCGATACGGGCAGAGATTCAAATCCGCGTTCTTTAAAATACCGATACGGTCATTTTATTTTGTTTTAAATTTGAATTATCTTAACATGCTGTATTTATGGACATTTTGTAACCTTGTATATTATTTTCATTTAAGTATAGTAAATTAATTTATGCTTTAAAAATAAAAAAGATGTATTTAATTTTATACGCTGCACAATAATAAAATTTTAATTTAATTATAAAATCACGAAACAAAATACTTATTTAATATATACACAGGCTATATGGTAATGTGGTATTGTAACAATCACGCAACTAAGGTTAAAAATTTCATGTTTAATGAGAGTATTAATTATTCATATTCTTATAATGGAAATTAATAATACAATTATTCTGACAACTGGTAAGGGACGTGTTATATTCACTGGAATCGTCCTTTTTACAAATATCCTTAATAATATAGGTTTATTAAAAGAATTCAATGTAAACAGACATACATTTATATACATTTACACTCACACACACATATTTTTTTAAACACACTCATATATGATACAATTAAAAATAGTATATTAACAGAAATGGTTGTTTGCCTGAAAGAGATCTGATTCCTTTACTACCTGAGTTTGATTCGATTTCATATTAAATTAATGTTAAACATAGATTTGGAAACTTTCAATTCGTTCTAAGAGAAGCTTAGAGGCCATATGGCGTACAACAATGGTCTGTACATATTATATGTGTAACAATACATAGCCTTGCCTGTGTGATCGGTACGTATATAGATGTGTCACGTGTTGAATTTATAAATAGGCTTTAGTACATTATAAATACCACTTAATAATTTTAGGTTAAATAATGTCAACGTATATTAATATCGTAACGGTATTGGGCAAATTTAATTACGAAATTTAGCGTCTCTATTTAATAAAAAAAAATGCCGATTAAGAGTCTCATCCAAACCGAATAGAACTAGTTCACTAACAGCCTTTTCACAATCCGATATCAGTACGCTACTTGAACTAGAACCAAATTGGATATTGAAACAGCTGCTTAAGAGCAAAATGAAATGGAGCAGGACATAGCTCAAGACTTAAAGCAATTGCAGTTAATAAGATGAAAGAAACAAAAGTAGATCACTTAAAGCTCGGGCGATGACATCGTTAAAGATAGAAAAATAAAAGAGGTTTGTTCAATATAGAGAGGGAGAGTGAGATAAGAAGATATTGAAGACTATTTGGACCCAAAAATATATGTGAAAAAAAATATAAAATTTATTATTAGGTATTATATAATTAATATGATTAGTACCAGATTTAGAAAATATGCAAAAACTGCGAATTAGCGACTGGTGTGTTGACTTTGTAGAATATAAACTCTTTAGCACTTTTACTAGAAGTCTCTCAGCTTGATTTAAAATTCTGTAATTCAGTATATAATATTGTTTGTTGGAGATATATTTTTATATTTCTATTATTCTAGTTAAATATAACACGTAATATTATTGTAACATAAATATAAAAACAAAGTTTCCAAATGACGCAATGAAGCTTTTACGTTCTGACGTTGTTCAGACCTTGTAAGAAAAATAAAAATATCTTACGTGTCTTGAAAAACATATCCATAAGATTTAGTACTAATTGTCTCATTGGTGTATTACGTATTATTGTTTTCCTGATATTGCATTACAGTTGAATAAAATAATGAATTATTCATTATTACTGTACTTATGTAATATATATTATTATATATTTACTTGTATATACACTGGCACGATTATCTGTCTGGTATGTAAATAGGTCTGAGCAACAATTTCTTTCTAATCACGTGTATTCTTGCTTATATCTTGTTTCTAAGGTATTCCCCCGAGCATTTTCCTCTCTGGTGTCCCTAACTTGTCGTTTCTACATTCATTACGAGTTAAAAAAATAGTAATATATTGATTTCATTTCACTTTTTACCTATTAATATTATGTCGTTATTAGCTACGATTATATGTCTCAGCTTACAGCAGATGTAAGTCTTCCAAGTATCGGCTTTATAAATATCCCTATTCCTTTTGTCAATAATATATTTATATTTTTATTCTTACTATAATAAATGTGAAAGTTTTTTTGTTTGTCAATCAAGTCAATCAAGTAATTTAAATGACTTGCAAATTTTATATACAAAGACCATGACTTGCAAAGGACATAGTCTGCTATGTAATACGGAAAAATACAAGGTTTGTATTTGCAAAAAACACACGTACACCATTCGTCACCTGGGTCACTCTAGGGTTCTACCACTTGTAATTTTGTTGTTCGTTTTTAAGTAGTCTTCTGCTACCTCTCTACAAGAGCGTAGATGCGAAAAAAAACTAGCAATTTATGATTTAAATTACGTCAAGAACAGTTTTATTAATGCAAATTCCACTAAGGAGCTTATAACAAAATGACTTGGATTAAACTTTCTCCGTCAATTCGCATAATGCGTAACGCTGTCGGTGCCATAAAAGGCTTTCGATTTCAATATGTTTTTAACCGGTTGTTTGAGAGACGACTTAACTGGTAGATTTTTTTTGTATGGATTTCTTTTAAAATATTTTATGGTTATATTAAAATCAGTAGCTGCTCTACATCGAGAATGTCGAGAATGAACTATCCAGAATATGTTGTTTTTGTAAAAAAATATTCTATTAAAAATTATCACTTTTAGATCATGAAAATTTACAAAACACTTCAAATATTTAATTTTTAATATCTTCATTCTGAAATACGTTTTCACATTATGTTATCACAGTTTTTTTTTATATCACAGAGGTTTAAGATGGTTTGGCAGAATGCCAGATGAATGAAAGATGTCGATATACAATTTATTAGATATTAATAGAAAAATATTTGGATATTTTTTTGAGTTTAAATGTTTTCTTTATGTGTTTTACAACAATATTACTTAGGATTTTCGTTTTATCATTAGATTAGATTCGTGGAAAAAATATTTATAATTTTTTTCAGAAATTCGAAATCGCTTTTTAAAATTCTGTCCCTGTCCTAATTTGTAAATGTTGCACGGATGCGCATGTTTGTATTTTAGGTAGGTAAATGTTGCACACTTGTTGAATATATATCAATGATTTATTCTGAACGTTTAGCGGGAATTTATATTAAGTAGACGGGTAGATGTACCTGCAGGACAAATAATTTTGTTACTAATTTTCTGAAAGTAAATACTTAAAATATTATAATATTAGTATTCAATTTCTACATAATTTTCTAAATAATATACTATACATTATAAATAAACATAAGGTTAAAAATAAACGGATCTGGTCAGGGATTTAAATAAACGACCACTGAAAAACTGTCCCGTTTTGACGGTATCCCATATCGGTATAATTTTAATTCTATATTCATTTTTAATTTAAATAAGTCTAGCAAAACATGTCTATAGATATCTTCAAACGTTATACCATGAGTTGTAATAAAAATAATAATATAATAATCATCTTTATATGGAGGCTGTATGCTTTATTAAACGTGTGACGTCATAAGTATCAAGGAAGGATATCTCCATACCAACGTGACCTCAAGCCAATAGAAATAATATAGCCTTCAATAAGAAGGTCAAATTGTTATAAAAAATACACAAATAATTTTGGGAGTTTGATATTATTATTCGTTTTAGCAACCGCTTATATTTTATATCTGTGCTGAGGACCTAGACAAGCGGACGCTAGTCGAATAGAACGGTAAATGTATGGATTTGACATAAGACAATGCTGTACGTTTACGTCCATATATTTAAATATAATCCATAACGAACGCTTGCCATTTGGCTAAAGGCTCTGTTACGTGTCTGACAAGTACGTTGTTTGTGTGTGTGAACGGTGCTTAAATCTTTCATCTCCGTCACGTTATGGAATTTAAATTTGGACAAAGCATTGTTTTTCGTTAAAATTATTTAAATAGGTTGATTCATTGTAAAGTTATTTAAATATATTTTTTTAAATCAACGGTATGATTTAAAACAATAATTTTATACACAGCAAAATCGAAATGTATTTCAATTATTTTAGAAATAGAACTTATTTCTCTTTAATATATATCTTTTTTTTTAAGACCCTGAACTTGCTCTTAAATGAGGTTGCCAAGCTCAAGGCTATTCACAATTCTAATTCATTTTTGCAGTATTCGTAAAAAAAATTTGTTAACACATTTTCGTAACTGCGTACTTAATAATAATGTGATTATCGCTCCATAACCAGTCTTTTGTAGTATTTCTACCATTTTTTTTTTGTTTATGAAAGTCTACATACACATGTAATATTTTATATTTGTTTTTTAAGTAATACGCCCAATAAAACGGGCAGAATGTTGATAAATGTTTAATATGAATTATATATACTGTACTGGCTGTTGTCAGTGACTTCGTCAGCTCCCACACAGAGACTCACGTAATATGGCGCTGGCTTTAAAATCTATACCCATTATTTAAGTTACTCTATGACAAAAGCCTTTGACAAACAACGCTTGCCCCTGTCCACTAATTTTTACTTGTGAGTCAGACGATAGACAGACACACAAAAAATTGCAATCTGATATTTGGAATATCAAAATAAATAATAACCTATATGTTGCTGAGGACTAAAATAAAACAAAAAAGTTTTCACCAAAATAGGTTCAGTAGTTTTTGTGTAAGAGCTGGACAACCGACATAATTTTTTTTTTTTTTGGATTGTTTTACTTGTATGAAGATTATTATATATATATTTAGTTTTTACTCAATGTTCAGAATTGAACTCTTCTACAGTTTTTTTTTATATTTATAGATAAAATATACTGTATAGTGCGCATACAGAAATAATAGTTTTGAACATTGTTTCTTTATATATATTTTTTTGTTTTGTATTTATAGTTTATTGTTTATATTCACCTTTAGAAACTAGTTATGGAAGAAATAACTCATTTTTAAGAGACCACGTAACAAACTGGTTTGAGTCATAATTATATTAAAACTGGAATAAAGAATTGTGTAAAAACAATGTAATTATAGATGGATTGTGATGATAACGTTTTAGTTTTTTTGATTAAGATATTAATTAAACAACAAAAAAATATAAATTTCATTTATTCTATCACCTCCATTAAAATATGTAACATCTGTAGTATATTTTCGATGTTTTTATACTGTTTAAAGTCTGTGTAGAGTTAGAAACATTGGTGAGGATTTTTATGAGAAGCCTAGTAATATATTATATTTTATTAAAAGCCAATATTTTAAATTATTACAGAGGGATGACCGTTCGTTGCTGGCGCAGTTTTTCTTCGCCGACGACGCGCTGAATATGATAGCGGCTGAGTTAGACTCCTTTGATGGCCGGAAGGACCCCGAGAGATGCTCCACACTCGTCAACCAGCTGAGACACGCACAGGTTGGTGACTTGAATTACGAAATATTAACAAAGGAATATACGACGCTTACTGCTACAGTAGAAATACAAGGGTCAAAACACATATCTTTCATAGAAATACTGATTTACAAACATATATTTCGAATAAGTAGGGATGGACTTTTAAATTAAAATGTATCGAATTTCTAGAAACTTCTTTTCGGTTACCTATTCCTTCATAAAAGGTGTTTACAATCCTAAATTCATCACTAGTTGAGTTTATGTGTCTATAGTTCAATCAGAGAGGACAATTCTTTTAAAGAGAATTACGCTCGTAATACGACCGTATGTTTAAAGTTGATAATATATATACAAAAGTTATTCAACTTGAAAGTCAAAGTTAACAAGTAGGTGAATAATAATTGTATATTAATTGAATTATCCTGATATTAACATAAACAATACATATTAGCCTAGCCCGTAATCATATATTATAGGTGTTGCGTATTTAAAAGTCACGAAGGTATCTCGCAACGCGCCCATAAAAGGCTTGACATTTACACGCTTGGTACATTAAAAACTACCTTCAATATACATTAAAAAAAATAAAGTAAGAAGCGTACAGAATATTATATAGGAAAAAAAAGAGAAAGCATATTAGTAATATCAACAATAAATAATTATTTTAATTATTTAACCATTAAAGGTGTTTGTACATTAAAAAAAATCAAACGTCAATTCTTTTCCATTCAATATATAAATTAAAATGATTACATTATTAGCATACTTAAAGGCTGTGTACAAACTATACTGTCCATAACAATGAGTTGTTTATACACACGGATAGTTGTACTGACATTTAATATATATATAGTACTATAGTACTATATGACGAACACCTTTCAACATGTGTCAAATGTGAAGGACCTTTAGGGCAGCTGTGTCTGAAGACATCCTATAACTGTTATATATTTTTTCCAATTAATTTGACCGGACATTTTTTAAAAAGGTTGTATTCGATGACACTTGACATCTGTTTTGATAAAGGCTATGGCACAACAACCTATATTAAAGTATCTAATGGTACCTTTATTCATAAATAATATAAAGCGTATAAAAGGAAAATGAAGGAATATATTATTTTTACACAAACAGTTAGTGTTAGTTTTTAATATGGTATACCTATGCTGATGTCATTGTTTTTTATGCGGGGAATTCCCTAATCATAGCATTCCCTATTAACTCCATATTATAGTTTCTTTTGTCTACATAAGAAATATTATATTTTTGATGACTTTGTTAGTTAAATTATACAATATAACCTTGTATACAAGATGAAATTTTAAATTTGTGAGTGAATTACCAAATTCGAGGCAATACTAAATAACATAATTTTGATAAAAATATGAAAAGGTAGAATTCAATTTTCTAATTGTTTCCTTGTTTACGTTGTTTTTAAAATATTTAAGAGTGTATACTAATAAGGATGCTTATATTATTAAAAAACCTTTTGTTTATCCGTTAGAAAAATCCTTCACGAATTTTCCGCAACCAAGATAGTGATGGCCGGGTTATGTGGGAGTGGCGCAGCGCATAGATGACGTTGTAATTTTTAAGGCTACCCACTAAAAGATCAAACACATGGCCTGAGTGGGACGACACGTGATCGCTTTCGCAGTCACTATGACCAAATATCTCTGTATATATTAATTCGGACTCGCTTTGAGTTCATGGGTAAGAACTCCGATTGGGTTCGGTAAATATATATATACTTTAATAACTTTCTATATATACGAAAGTTAAAAATAAAAATATTTATGTCTTTACATCTGTGATCCATTTACGATTCGAACTAACAACCATAAAATAGTATTAAACTGATTTGGGAACCCATCCAAGTCAAATCCTCTCAACTTGAACCTTTAATCTAAGATAATTTGTTCTCAATGTCATATTATCTATTTATTTTATATATTATTAGATTTCATTCATTATTGAATGACATATATTTTTAGTCTGATATTATTCACCTTCCGTGCTACCTAAATATTTTGCTTAAAACATATTATCATAAATAAATATGTATATATGTTTAAATAAATATAAAATGAAATATAAACAGATTTTGGCCATGGATTCGAACCCGCGACCTCTGGGAAACTTTGTAGTCGGTATACCAATTGAGCTACCGTATCGCCATCACCGCCACCTCAATTTGTATAGAATGCTAAATTTACTGAAATTTAGTATTCCATACATATTCTCTTCGTCTTTATCATGACGGTATTGTTTATTAAAAAAAATATTATTCTTTCATGCTTGAGTATAATATTATTGTTATAAATATTTGCTTTAAAAAGTTTGATTGTGTATTTGGAAAGTGGAAGATTATAATCCATTGTGACGTAATATCTTTGTTCTTGAAAACAAACGGAAATATAATTGTCATTAAAGATAAATTATTATAAAAATATGACGTAACTCATACGATTTCAAACGGAATCAATAATTTTGTTTACTATTCCGTATAATACAAAAATATAACAAGACAGTAGCTTATCGAGACGTATAATAAAATAGTAACGATACAAAATCTGTACATTATATATGTTTTGAAAACACAAATAGCTACTTATGTGCATGACGCGTATATATATATACAACCATATATATGGTATATATATACCAAATTAAATCAGAATCCGATGCAAGAAACAAACAAAGAGACACACATATATATATCTATATATGTAACAAAGAGAAAAACGTTTATATATATATATATATGTAAACGTTTGTCTCTTTGTTTGTTGCATCGGATTCTGGTTTAATTTGGTAGGATTACAGGTTATTGGCTGGCACAGAATACTTTTAACTCCGTATTTTTTTTCAATTTCAGAGAAAAAAAAAGCAGATTTTGGCAAATTTACAATAAAATAAAATTGGTGAATTTTATTGAAGTCATGTGGCTTAATACCAATTTCAAAGTATAGGAAAACATGGTAAAATAATGTTATTTTCAGGAGAAAATGTAAAAAATGATTTAGTCACTAAAACTAAAAATATATGGATTTTTTAACATTTTCTTAGACGAACGCTAAGGTAACAGCTATTATTTTAATAAAATATTATTTGATCTTTAATTATGTGAAATTTCGACTTATCAGACAGCAGACATTAACTTACGACGCGTATTTGTTTTCGATACATTAATGAAAAATCTTATTCATTTAAGACAAATATGGGTTTTTGGTATTTCATTATAACACTTTGTTTTAAAAGTTACTAGATTTATAAGTCGTATGTCATGTATGACTTTTTTATCACGATTTCAATGAATTCATGTTTTAAATGAAGTGAAAATATGATAGATTATATATTATCATGAATTTATTCTTTGTCCGATTGTGCGACTTTGCATACACTGATAAAGTTAATCGGTCAAATGTAAACCATTTTATTGCTATGTCTATCATAACAATATACTTTACTGTATAAGATGCACTAATTTCATTATCCAATCTAAGACGCACTATTTGACCTCAAAAAATAGCGAATGAGAGTCTTCCAATCAGGTGGGAGCTGCTCACTAACAGCCTTTTCACTATGCGATATTAGTACGCTAGATGACCTAGCACTTAGTAAATTGTATAATGAAATCGCGGTTTAAGAAACGATATATATAGAGCCCACCTGATGGGAAGTGGAACCTTCGCCATAACGTTTGCAAAATGTGTATTGCGTTGCCATCTTTGAAGGGTAGGAATGAAAAAAACTAGGATGGGGTCTTTGCATCCCTTTCGTTCACGGTACAAAACAATGAGAGGGTGATACTGCCCCAGTAGAGCGAGCCCGTGTACGACTGCAGCTAGGCTCTATCTATAGTTTAATATTATCTTTGAACTATCCCCGTTTGAAGCAGTGTATTTAGATTCCAGCAAAGTTTCATAAGTGCGATATATGCCTGATAGAAATATTATTATTATTTTTTTTTTTGTAAAACCAAGTTTTGTAGAGGTTTTAAATTAGAATAACCAAATAAGATAAGGAGATGATAAACTCTTATGATATGATGCTGAATTGGAAACAATCTCGCATGATAAATTTCTTTAAGAGCCAATAATAAAAATATATTCTAATACACAAATTTCTCTTGTATATTCTTAAAAACAACTAGGTCGAGTTGTCGAGTTTTTGAATGTTTTTTTTAAAATCTATCGTTCTAATGTTCTATTCATTTAGCACAAACATTACTTTTTAATAAAAATTAAGACAAAATTAAATAGTGTAAATAAAATATTATTCTTATTTTGTACCTAATGAAGAATCAGTCGAGCTGTGGACTCTATTTCATTGAAGTAATATAAAATTTACAGTAAAGCCAAACATATCGCCTCTATATTACCCCAAGGTCCTCAGACAGTACATAGTACCGATATATAACGCCAGCCCTATTATATTACGATTGCATTTCGTTCGTCTTCGAAGCGTGACCAAAAAGTTGTGATACTTAATTAGTAATTCATGTATTGAATTCGATTACTCCCTATACTTTATTTTTATGAGCCCATTTCGTTAGTCAATTTAAGCGGCATTATTTGAAACGAAAAAATAGCGGGAGTGTCCACAAATCAGAGAAAAGCACTATTGCTTTCACAATACAATATTAGTGATCAGTTAACGCAAGTTGACTTAGCGTCGCTTAAATTGGATAATGAAAGTGCTGCTTTGGGAATATCAGGCGTGGGATTGCAGAGATATTGTTTGGACAAATCTAGTAGATGTGACTCACTAATACAAACTACCCACACACGTGTGTAGTGACAAATATAGTGATTCGAATTTATATCTATTTAGTATGTGTGTGTCTGTGTACACGTGTCCGGACACACACACACACAGACTCACACGCATGGACACACACACACGCACATACTAAATAGATATTACATGTTCGGAATATATTATATATAGAATTCTTTAAAACATATTTATTTAAACCGCTATTCGTTCTCGTTTGTTTTTAGTTTTTATATTCATGATAATTTATTAAACAAATATTATAAAAGAACTGTCATTGAACATTACATTTCAGTGACCAAATAAATAACAAAAAATATGTTTGAATGTATATAGCCATGTAAAACTTAATTAAATTTAGCGATACGGTAGCTCAATTGGTAGAACGACGCTGCGGTTTCCCAGAGGTCGCGGGTTCGAATCCCATATCGGTCTATTATTTATTTTTTATTACTCATTTCATTCAAAAAATATGTTATTCGTTTGTTATTATAAAATAATATTTTTAAAATTTTGCGTTGCGAAGTATTTTAAATGTAAAACAATCTAGTCGTTATTATAGGTCAGATTTTTTATAAGAATAATAACTCATAAATTCTAATACATATTCTTCAACCATTCAAGTATGACTTATATTTTTTTAAATACAAATAACTCATTGAATCCATTTCAAAATGTGTCTATTGTGTTTTTGTACTGTGGATATTTAGTGAATATAATTTATTGCCTTGCTTCTTTATTCTTCTTGTCTCTTAAATATTCTGACTTCCTCACAAACAAAAATATCAATCCCGGTTTAAAGATTGTATAATTTCTGTGTCGCGGGATATTTCACGAGCATCTAATTACCGGCCACAAAGTACACTTAAACTCGCAACAAAAAATAGACTCGCAACAAAAAATAAATGTTGTAATATTAAACAAATTAACGTATGGGAATCGAACCCACAACATGGTTGGTCCAGCAGTAAGGTTCACTAACCACTACCAGCGATACTATTTGATTTAATAATCGAGTCGTTCTCTTCATATAATTATGATACAATCGTTTAAATTCGTCTTTTTATCTATTAAGAATGCATGTCATATGACTGGCGACAATTCCAAGTTGACCTAACTGTTAAAAGCTTACAAAGATGTTAAGAGGTCAATTAACATGGTTCGAAGAAATCCTCATGTTTTTATTTATATATGTAAAGTATATGTTAAGCGTGTTCGTTTTTTTGTAATAGATAGAAATGGCTTATAAATAAATAATTCAAATAGGTTATATGTGATTATTAAATCACCTTCTGGCTAACCTTTGTAAAGGTGGCGCCACATCCCAACCTTCAGTGATATAATATTCATTTTAATAATAATATTAACCATTGGCATGCGTTTTATGATTTTTTTTATTATATTTTAACAATAACGATAATTTCCAACTAAAGCAACTCTCAAATATTTATAACAACTTACAATTCGCTTCATAATAGTCTAAAAGTTATATATAAATTGTAAGTACTAAAGATAGCGCGATCTTTGTTACATACTAACGCCATCTAGTAACCGCAATACAAGTGTGTGCGGGTAGGCTGCATTTTTTTTCGTTTTACTTTCAACGTGTGTTGTGAAATGTCCGCTGTGTTTTAAATTAATTAAAGATTTCTTATACTATTTGAATTTAAATATAATACAGTCAGTCAGTTCATTTTCCAATTTACTAAGCGCTAGTTCAACTAGCATATTAATACCTCATTATGAAAAGGCTGTCAGTGAGCTAGTACTACCATCTGATTGGTGAAGACTCTCACTCGTTATTTTTGCGGTCTAAAAGTGCGCCCTAGATTTAATAATAAAATGGGCTCAATACTCCTGTACAAGATTTTATGCTTTCTATCAGTGAAAACCGGACTTGAATCAGCTCAGTAATTTCTACGTTTGACACAGCATACAACATTTAAATTTACCAACAGTTTTTTTGTCAGGTTGTAACTTTATTAAATATATATAAAATTATCAATGTATGTTAAGTTATATACTTAAATGATACATATATGGACGTATATAAGAAGAATTGTTATGAAAGTATGAAATGAGTTTATATGTCTTGTGATATAAATATTTATTTATATGGGAAGGTGGGAGCTGTATCATTTAAAAGTACTTCTAGATTTCAGTTTAATTACTATTTTCTTTCTCGAAAATGTATTATAATTTATTAAGAAATCATATTTTTAAAACTCTATATAAAAATATTTTATATTTTTCAATTTGAATCTTAAAACTAAATTCCAGATATATAACAAAATATATGTTTCTTAATTTATACATTTATAATCAAAGGTTTTATTTATTCCAAAAAAATATTATTTTATACTTAACATTTGAGTATGTTTCTTGATGTTCGGTCGATGGCCGAGAATGAGATCTCCTTTAACTACTTTTGTACTTTTTATCGTTATTTTGTAACACGTTTTGACCCGCCTTGTCCTCGTTAGCATATAGGTATTTTATTTAGTTTTTTTTATTTAATTTAATCTGTATCATAATTTAAGAACTTAATAGGTTCATTTACCTATAAAATAATATATATATATGGGCTTACCAAATATGAAGATTCTCTTTAATTAAAAAAAACATTATATCTTAAGTGAACAACTGTTACACTTACGATTAATGTCGTCTGAGTCACGTGTAATGTCAATTGCTAAGATAAAATATGTTATGACGTCACAACATAATCTATATATTTGTATATAAATATAAAGATAAGATAAGATATAGACGTGTCAGCCATGTTATGCCTATTTAAATGTTTAAATAAATACCGTCCTACAGGTGATGAATCTTTCGATCCATATTTACTCCACAATTTTTTTCTTTTTCCTTTATGTTTTTCTTTTTTCTCTGAAATCTCATTAAATACTTTTTACATAATTAAATTATTTGTAATTGTTTTGTATATTTATGATTCATATTTTTGTGGAAATATGACTCATGTTAATGTGAGCATAGCTCTAGTTAAATATAAAAACAATACCAAATTTATTAATATTATAAATAATTTTAACGCGTGACTATTATTGTTATGTTTTGGATATATTGATTCGTTGAATGTACCTGTCTATATAAAATATTATTATATGTCATCTCTATAGATAAAAACTCTAATTAGGCATCGTGTCTGTTTGTATTAAATTTTTGTTGATCGCGTGTTAGTTTTTCACGCACCTGTTGATTGGTCAGGCTTCGATGTGCTCAGTACGTTATATAACTTGTTACATACCTACTGCCGTAATATATGTGCTGTTATTAAGTTACACTATATTATTTAATGTAAATACTAAATTATTATGAAATATATATATATATATATATATTTATATATATGAGATTGCCATGTGCGAACTCATCATATCTCTGGAGCTATAAGGCATAGACATTTCAAATTTGACAGGAATATTCCTTTTGCCGAATAGATGTCACTAATATTCCACCCTCAAGGGGGTTTCGGGACGTTGTTTGAAAAAATGCTATTTTTTAGCTCTTTTAGATATTAAGACTATTCCATAACATATTCCATAAATTACCAAGAACGCAATTTACTAATTAATCTTTATATATATATATATATATATATATAAAGATTATATATAATATTATATATTATATATAAAGATTTACCTAAGATTGTTAATTTCAATAGCCAGGTAGTCTCTTCTTAATAGTTTTCTGTTTTACTTTTTGCTTTTAGATTATTTTTTTGCTATTACATACAGCAGGCTTATCATGTACTCTATGATTGTTTTAAGAAATTTTGTTGAAATATTACAATACTACTTTAATACCTACTATGAGCTCTATAAAACAATGTTAATTTATTCCTGCTTAGTGTAAAACAATGAATGCTTTCTTTAAATAACATTTTCACATAAAAATAATCACATTAATATGTCAAAACAGTTCATGGTACGGGGTAATATGTCTCCTATAGTAAAAGAATGAATGATTTAGGATGACGTCATCAAAACTTATCGAAATATTATTGAAGTAATATAACGTTTAGGATGAATTTGAAAGAAAGGTTAAGCTGTTAAATTGAATAAAAATTGCTATAAGAATTCATGAGACCTGCTAGGTCAGAAAAATCGGAGTCTTTTACTTTTAAGTTGTCATCCACTTCGAACTAAATTATCATTCAAGTGAATCCTTAATGTATTGTCTTGAACAAAAAGGTACCTATGTTGTACTGTAAGTACTTACATTGTATATGTGTGTTAATGTGTGTATGTGTGTAAGATATATAATCTAAAGTGCGCTGCCCACACGTGCATAATATATTATTATTTTATATTACAATGTCGCTATCATCATTGGCCAAGTCGAGTTATCTTTATTCATAATTATATAACTTATGTCATTCGAAAGTATTACATCCTCTTTTCTTAATGCTTTATATATCATCGTGTTTATAGCTTTGTGTGTTCATCATTCTTTATCTGTTTGATTTGTTAATTAATTATTCCACATAATATCGATGATTGTATAGGGAATATTTTGTTTTAAAATTTCGAAATACCTTTGTTTCAATCTTCGGTAATTCTTTCAATTTTTTAGTTTAAGTAATTCATGGCGTGAATGTTAAATTATTTTCAAATTTAAAGTCAATATTAAACTTATCTTTCAGGACAGAGTGCTGAACATTACAAGTCAGATAATGGACCAGGTGCTTGGAGACGAGAGAGTTGCTCGAGGTTTCCGCGTCAAGTTTCCAGAAGACGTGCTGCAGGATAATTTGGCCGGGCAGCTATGGTTTGGGGCTGAGGTAGATCTATAGACAACTGATTTTTTAAGCAGCCATTTCATTATTCAATTTAAGCGACGCTAGTTCAACTAGCGTTCCAACCAGCGATTGTAAATGGTGTTAGTGGGGAAGTATGCTTCTCTTGGCTGCTCTCTTGGCCGATAGGTGGAGACTTACTCGCTATTTTTTCGAGTCCAATAGTGCTGCCTAAATTGAAATTGGTCCATTAGTCGTATTTAAAACTGTCTGTTTCTCGTGCGGGGATAGTCACGAGAAACAGACAGTTTTACGTGGACATGCAGGACAAAACCACACCAAACCAAGTTTTTACATAACCACACCAAACCAAGTTTTTACAAAACCACACCAAACCAAGTTTTTACAAAACCACACCAAACGTTATCACACGCTCGGAATCTCTGCATCCCAGGACTCCGTACCTATGATAAAGTTGATATGGCGGTACTTGGTTCCGGACATAAGTTCAGAAGATTGAACCCGGGAAGGCAACACTTAGCTTTTTTTTTTTTTTTTTTAAATGTAACTTTCCTAATAGTGGTTGTATTGTAATGATATGGAGCCTAAGGGTTTTGTGAAGCCCTTTGAGATTCTCATTAATTAAACATAAAAGCGGTATATCTAACATTCTATATATTACAAATATGATTGCTTTTGTTTGACAAGCGAACATATTATTCAGTGTCTAGCAGCGGGGTCATCAATAATGAATCGTGAGGAAGAATCAGCGGCAATGCGACCCTTGGCTAAGGCATTGACGAGAAGCCTGGAGACGGTTAGGTCGCTACTTCGCGAGCAATGCCTCCGACCTCGAGGTCTGGCCTTGCAGGACCATGATGACATGCTTCACGAGAGCCTGAGGATATTTGATAGGTAATTTATTTTGTAAAGTCGAATAATTGTATGTTTTTAAATATTTCAGTTATTCTGTATTTAAATGTCGTTAGATTAAAATTTATCTGCCTTCATAATAATACCACTATTTATTAGATAATATATGCTTTAGTTAAGAAAATGTTCGCCCTTTACTATATAGTGTACCCCTCCCAATAAGTAATTAAGTACCTCTATACTTTATAATGTTAAGGTATTTTATCTGCTTTATACTAGTTTACAATCACTCCGGCAACTGATACTAAATATATATTCGGTCATTGAACAGAAAGAGCCGTTTCTAAATCATCACAAATGTTTAAAAAAAATCTGTAGTGTATTTATAAATAGTTAAACTTGTTTTAATGTAAATAACCAGATAAATATTCGGACGTTCCCAAATAAAGTAATCTTGCCCGCCCTAAAATAAATAAAACTTATACTATTGTGACTGGACACCTGATAAACAAACAAACAATTTTTTTTTCGTAAATATATACATATAACACATAAACAACACCCAGACCCTAGAAAAATACAAGTTACTAATTAGAAATATTTTTCGAGTGTGGGGATCGAACCCACTACCACTGGCCCAATAGTCCGAGTAACGACCTCAAAAATCAGTCTTCAAAAATTAAATAAAATGTATCTATGAAGTTTAACTATGAAGTGTGGAATTGTAACCGAGAGCTGTTTATCATAGTTACAGTTTACCTTCGAACCTAAATACATAATTAACACAATGTAGGGGCTATTTACATTTATGACGTAAATCAGTTTAATGTATGTAAATGATTTATATCATATATATACTTAATTTACTGCTATCTCTATGAATCGACAATTTTATATATTGCTTATATCATTTAAGTTTACAATACAATATGAATGTATTTTAAACAAATCAACTGTGTTAGATATGAATATAGTTTCCAAAATTGATTTAAATTAATTAACTCTATATTATTATTGCAATAATCATGTTAAATGAACAACGAGAGAGTCAAAT
This sequence comes from Dircenna loreta, assembly GCA_963555665.1. Classification (NCBI taxonomy): domain Eukaryota; kingdom Metazoa; phylum Arthropoda; class Insecta; order Lepidoptera; family Nymphalidae; genus Dircenna; species Dircenna loreta. The sequence continues at coordinate 9,342,261 of OY743099.1, read as the reverse complement.
TTCTAGCTCCCTGGTCTACATTCATATAACATACGAGCAGAAGACACACAAAATGGATTCTTGATTTATTTTACTCATAAATAGTTCTACTGTATGCAAATATTAGAAACTCATCATCACCACTGAGAATGAGAGGGCAATATATATGCCCATTGTCTTCCTTTTCTATTATTCAATTATATATTTATACAATTTAAATAAAATATTTAATTAATATGTATCTGGATCTTCTGTGATCACACGAGTATGTAGTTTATTCTGGACATCTGAGATATTTTTTTTTAATCTGGTGCTTTTGTAAAACCAATGTACAACAGATATAATTAAATTTGAGTACAATGTTCGTAAATTTTCCTCTAGTGGTTATCCTTCATCTAGCATATTCATGTGATTTCCATTGGAATGTGCCCGACTAGTTTCGAACCAATTTTTGGTTCTTACTCATGAGTTCGAAGCATGGCGTGAACTCACAATACGACTATTGTACTATTGTACTATTAAGTGAGTAATACGGGAAAATAAATATAAAAAAATCATCATGGTTCACTAAAATTTTAATATAAAAAATTGTTATTTTAAATTGGTTCTGTATTCTTCAAATCTTTATTTCAGGTTATTCGCAGAGTTCGAACTCTGTTACGTGAGTGCGATGGTGAACGTAAAGACCCCCCACGAGTTCGAGGCACAACAGCTGATATGCGTGCTGTTCTCTGAGAGTCTACGGAGGGCACTCAAACAAAACTTACTAACTCAGGAACAGGTGGGTTCTTAAAGATAACTTTGACTTGTAAATTTATTGTTTCCTTTCGTATTATTGTGATTTACTCTTGTATTTCGAAATATTTCTAATAAAATATTTAATGTCAACTAACTCATTCAAATTATTCACTTATTTATAAAAAATGGAATTTTCGATCTGCACCGAAACACAAACAGATTTTAAATAAAAATTGTCTCGTAAACAAAAAAAAAAGTATATAAACAATTACTGCTCCATTTGTATTTTTAAACATCGACATATACACCCATTCGATTTATATCATCAATTTGTGAGGGAATTTGTTTGAAACAACTAAAAAATAAAACTCGATTGTTCAAACACCATGTTCCTGTATAATATTTGATATCTTAGGTTCGTTGATGATAAGTCACTCAAGGAAGCTGTTCTATCTCACCTATCTAATTAAAATATCATCTCCGTTCCAGGTTGACTCCTACGACCCGGCGCTGATGTTCGCTGTGCCTCGTCTCGCCATCGTCAGCGGTCTCCTAATATACTCCAGCGGCCCGCTCAGTATAGACAAGCCACCAGGTGTGTGTGTACACATATATTGTATAGGGAGGTGTATTTGTGTGCGTGAGCGCTTCAACACACGGATCTTAAAAAAAGCGTAACCACGTGCGTGTTTGTGTGCGTTAATGTTGCGTGTTTCGCGTGAGCTTGTTCAAGTTTGTATGTAAGCAATCGTTTGTGTATCTCTTTCACGCACTTTCGCTTTATCTATGTGTGCATGCGTGTACGTGTGTCCGATGTTAATGTCATCAATCTATCGAAGATATGTACGGAAATTTAATTTAAACGATATTGGAATATCGTTATATATTTGAAAATAATAACCCATGTTTTTCTATTTACAGAAGAAATGTCGGACATGTTTCGTCCGTTCCGTACTCTGCTGCACAAGATACGTTCGTTGCTGTGGACGCTGGACAGGCGGGAGCTGTTGGTGTTGGAGCGGCTGCTGTGCACTAACGAGGACGTTGCTAATCTGGCCGGCTTGGAGATACAGCCTGGTTGGTATTATGTAACTAAATATATATATTTTACCTAACCGGTTTTGGAAGGTTAAGAGTTATTAGAAGTTTTTTTTTTTTGGGTCTGTAATCTTGGCAAATAAACATTGTTATACACCATTTATCTTCACATCTCCATAATAATATCAATTTCATCAAAAATATTTATTTAAAACTAAATCTGTAAAGTTATGTATAAAGAATATTTCACATGTAAAGTTATTTAAGTTGTCTTATACATAAGCTATAACTCCGCAAAAAACTGCTAAACCATCATTAAAAAAAAAAACAATTATTTACAACATGGATATGTAAATAATTGTCATATATATATGAAAAAATCTAATCGTATAAATATTCTCGCAAAAGAAGTAATAAATGATGTATCTAGATGTTATATAATGAAACCATGTTATTTCAGCGGAAGATTCAACTCAGGATTCCTGTTATCCGGATATTGGAGAGTTTGTGTCAAAATTCTACGCGGACCACGCACACTGCAAGGATCTGTACACACACAGGTAGACGCACACTCGTAGACATAATGTGGATATATTTATTTCTTAGTTGTGGGAGGATAATATTTAAATCTTTTGAAGAAAACATTGGATCGGGATCCATTGTTATTGCTTATGTTATTAATATAAATATAAAAAATAAGTTATTTTACATTAAACTTATTCTGGCTATCGAGAAACTTAACCGAAAATAATTGTTCAAATATTTAGTTGATGATTCTTCATAGATATATCTAACAGACTATGTGTATTGTTTCAGTTCAAGTGAACAAACGATAACGGACGCTGACTACCTTCCAGACAATATTGAAGTCATGACACCCATCATAGACGGCCTCAAACGCCTAACACAAGATATCGATGATTTAGAACGTGAATCTATCGATGTCGATCCCAAAACCATCGACAAAACCGACAGCACCAGCACTGATACATTCCAGACTAACGAGAGCAAAGAATACGACAAAACCAGAAAAGTTAGTAGGGCGGAAAGCGACTTGTCATCTTTAAGAAATTTATCGACTAATGGTTTAATGATGTTCGATCCGTTGGTAATAAACGCTGTGTCCGCTTCTACGTCTGATCGACAAATACCAGACTATGACCTAGTCACATCACTAAACGAACAAGTGACGGAAATAGTCGATAGATTGTCATCGATAGTTAATGACGTGGATATCCTGGATCAGGATATTCGCACGTTCGAACATTCCTTCTCAACTAACGATGTGCCCACCTTGATATCTAATGAGAGCTCTGAGGATTTTGGATTCGCTGGTCCAAGAAATGAACAGTTGAGTTGTATGCCGTCTACTAGTCACGGTTATCTGATACCGAATGCAATAAGTCAGGAGCCAGTAGTCTTAGCGTCCTTATCACATAATAACTCAGCTGTGTTCAATCAAGACGAAGGCAATGATATGAACGGTGCAATAAATTCTGATCTCCCTCTGATAATTACTGATAATATTGACGCGGAAATTGTAAATACAAACATATCTATAGCTAACGTTAATCTTAGTTCTCTCTTGCTAACCAACGAGGAATTCAGACAGAACTTCATAGATACTGAAACCGACGGGGACAATACTAGCTTTCATTCTGCCAAGATGACAATGGATAAGGACGAAAGGGTTAAATTCATGCTGGGGTACGAGAGTGAACAAGAATCGCCCGCAGACTCCGGTGTCAGCACAGAAAATACAAGTCTAGACAGATCTCCAGACACAGACCAAAACAAAGACATAAAATCAAACTATTTCATGCAACAGAACAGGGTATTAAAGAGTCCAATAGACGAGAAAATTGAAGAGAAGGATAACGTTCTAGAAAGTTCGTTCTCTGATGCCAGAGAAGACGTTGTAAATATAAATTACGTCGAAGAAGATACTCAGAAGAACGAGGCCTCATCTAGTGTAAATATTGATAGGTTAAGTGACGACGGCTTGAGTGAGGCGACGAACGTGACTGCAGTACAGAGCTGGGGTACAAACGATCCTCAAGAAGAGTTTAGAACTATCGAGAATGTTATCACAGAGTTAAGAAGACACAGAGAATCCGATAAGATAATCAGTTCGTTAGTTGAAGGGTCAAGTGACGCCAATGGTTCGACCAGCTCGAGGCGGAAACGGAAGTCTGGAAATAAGAAAAAAAAGAAAAAGATGTGGACTCCCGGAATTGTGATATTAGACAATCGATCGACACAAAGCCAAAGTCCTTTGAGATTGAATTTGGACCACTTGGTCGATGAGAGGTAAAAATATTTTAGTATAGAAATTTGTTTAAACTCTTGTTCCGTCAAAAAGAATATTCTATCATTACAATGAATAATGATGGATAATGCAACGCCTAATATAAATTATATTTATAATATAGTTCTACTATTTTTGAGGTCCATAATGTCACAGAGGAGCTTAAAACATAAAACCAAAATAAATATAAAGTAACTATTACTAACTGATTATTAAATCATAGTGGGTCCATGTTTCTTAATTCAGTTATGTAATAATATAATAAACAGACAGGCAAATTTGTGTCGTCACATCTTACAATACAATAAGACGTCTTGTTGTTTGCTATTGACGTCATACTGCTAGATTTGACATTGACCTAAATTGACATGAATTTTAAATAATAATATCATGTGAAATAAAGTTTTATGTTGAATTTTGAAATTAAAGAACCCCTATATTGTATAGTGGTACCTCGTGTAGTGCGTCGGAGTGCGCGGACGACGAGCAGATCGCGCTCGCGCTTCAGGCGCAGGAACTCGCCGCCAGGAGACGCGCTAGGGACAAGTTCAAGTTAGTACACACATGAAATAGCACACATAAACACATGAAATAGCACACAAACACACACAAACTAGCACACCAACACACATCCACGCACACAAACGCAGACACACAAATATACACCCACATAAACACATCCACACAAAATACACACGCGCGTTTTCACTCACACACACGCAGACATACACGGACACAGACACGCACACACCCACGCACATACACGCACGCACCCACACACACACGCGCACACACACTTGATAAGCTATTTACTGAAAAATAATGTTAGGCTAACTATAGCCTTAATTATTTAATCTTCGTACTAACGAAGATTAAAGAATTAAAATAAAAAAAAGGAAATACGCTGGTATTGCAAATATAAATAATATCGTCCTAATTGACACGTCCCAATTCCTCCTCAGATCTTCCGAGGACCTGATCCACCGGCTGTTCGTGTGCATCGCGGGCGTGGCGGACCAGCTACAGACCAACTTCGCGGCCGACCTGCGGAACATACTGAAGGCGGTGTTCCTCATGAACCAAACTATCGAGATACCCGACAGCATAGAGTACCAGCCGGGGGAGGATCAGGTTATACAGAATGGTTAGTTGTATTATATATTATTTTTTACTTTTTACATTACATACAATGAATATTCTTATCAAATTCTCATCCCCACGACCTTAACGTCCTTTAGACAACAGTTTAACATTTCATAAATGCCTGTTTGAAAATAAAAAATCTGACTTTGATACGAAAGACTACCTCCAATGCTTTAAATAGTTATTCCATGATTATATGAGTTGAGTGAGTGAGTGAGTTATTCACGATTGTATAGTAAAGGAAAAGATTTCAAAAGAAATTAACATAAATATAAATATAAATGATAAAAACCTTGTATCAATTTCCAGGCAGCTCATTCGACAGTGTATATTCCGCAGAGGAGGTATACGCGGACAGCAACTCTGACTCCACGTCCTCTGAACCGTCTCGAGTAGCGAGGAGGAACACCGTCAACTCTATCAACGAGCCCGGCGTCAGTGACAGGAGGAAGTCAGTCGACACCATGCAGGCTTCCGTCTCCACCGGTGATCTTACTTATAGGTATGTTCCTCAAAAAAGCAGTCAATTCTCAATTACAAAAAAAAAATAACTATTCCTTCAAATGTTAGACATTTCGGTACGCTTGAAACTTTTGATTTTATCGAGATTCCTTGATTATATTAAAAAGAGAAGTTTAAAAAATAATAAAATATAATAATAAAAATATATGAGAATCAAATCGAGGGTAAATCTTATGTCACAGATTATAGCTCTAAACTATTTTCATTGAATATTCCGTACAGTAGAGAGGAGCGCTCCTCGTCGTCAGTAGTGGAGCGCGCGCCCGAGTGGGTGCCGGACATCGCGGCGCCGGCCTGCATGCGCTGCGCCGCGCACTTCACCGCCTTCCGACGGAGGCACCACTGTAGGAACTGTGGTGAGTGCTTCTGTGTGCGTGTGCGTGTGTGTGCGCATGCGCTGCGGTTTTGGTGTTCTTTTTCAAGGCACCTATCTCGTCAATACGAGATCAATATCTCATCAATATCTGAGAACACTGCCGAATAAAGTTCGTGCCTCTCGTTTGGCGTAAAGTACTGCGTCGCTCAAATAATCACTTCCAGTTTGTTCGAGGCAAACTCCGTCTTGCTCTCCAGGTGACTGCGAAACGACAAATGTCCAGTATATACTTGGCGAGGCATTTAAGAGAGTGTTCTTGAAGAGCGCTGATACGAAAAATATGGTCTTTTGAGTTGTAACCGCGGATCGCGAAACCGGGAGCTGGTCACCGTTGATCGACATTCACTTGTCCGGCCCATCCCAGTATTCCTAAGTGTTTTATATCTAGAAATAAGTTACTAAGTCTATGAAGAAATGCTATGAAGAATTGAAATAAGTAAGTCATAATATATTTTGGTCTTCTTTTTCAGGTAAAGTCTTTTGTGCGTCCTGCAGTTCGAACTCAATTCCATTACCTAGGTACGGTCAACTGAAGCCCGTGCGTGTGTGTGAAGAGTGTTATCAAACTAACCACTCCAGGAGACAGACATATCGGTGAAACGTTAACTGGAAAATATGCCTTGCTAGTATCAGGATAGAGTTCAGTTTTAAACATCTGTTTATCTGTTTTTGTGGAGCATTTTTGAGTGTCATTGCAACTGTATGTATTGCCCTTGATCATTATGTTTTAGGATATGATTATATTTAAAAATGTTTTGAGAGAAATATCATACTAAATCTTTTGTTTTTTTTACATATCATTTATTTAAAATTGAAGTATATTGTGTGTTAGCAAGGTTTGTTTTCTTATTATTCTTTTTTTAAGCTGTGCTCACAATTTCTAACACCAATTATTGTTGAGAACTTTTTGTATAAAATAAATGTTATCGTCTAGTTGATTGAAAAACTTTATAAAAAAAAATATTAAGTTAATATTGATAACAAATGAAAACATGTCTTCTAACATAAACATTACAGTGTTGCCATATGCTGTTGCTCTAAAAATGCCGAAAATTATTTTGTAAACAATAATAAAATAAAAAATACTTTGTGATTGTGATATTCGAATGTTGATTGCAAATTGACAGTATTGCCATATGGTAAAACAAGGAATTTTGTCTTTAAAAAAAATATATATTTTTCCTATAATTACTTTGTGATATTTGAATGTTATTCCATATTAACCCGCCCTAGTTGACTATACTGTTATACTAAAAATTCCATTTGACTGATGTTAAAAATAATTTTGGTTTTGATACGTGGCTCTCTAATATACAATAGTTGTTGCTATATTCCGTATTTTTGTAATTAATCACCGACATAATTGAAAAATTATTTATATATATATAGTTGACTTATTTAAAACTTTGCAAATATTTTTTTGGAATTTAGATTATTCTGTTAGCAAAATTCATAAAATTTAAATTTTCAACTATTTTGTAATTCTATTTTTTTTATATTATCTCTTATGCAGCTCTTTTAACTGCAAAATTTATTTTAAACTAAATAAATATGTTGGTGTTTGTACGATTGGAAACAGATAAACGAAATCAAAACCGAAATATTTCTATTAATGTTAAGTAGATTCGTTCAAATAGATATGTATTTTAAGAGTACGTTGAAATGTTTATATTTTTTAAATAAAAAACTAACCACGGTATATAAATATAAATAAAATTCCATACTTTTATATCAGGTGTTAGTGTAGGTATGTTAATGTATAGATATTTTGTAAGGTTTCCATATTTTTAATTTCTACCTACCCTCAATTTAGCTTTTTGTATGTAATTGCTATGTTTTTTGAGACCACAAAATGTCTAAGTGATATAATGATACTGTTATATATTTTAATCGTGTAAAATAAATGTCAGATTTATTATTAGATAGTTGTATGTTTTATTTTTCCTTTGGTGATTTGTATATTGTATTGGAAAATGAAACAATTTAGGATTCGTTTTCAAAACAGATAGGTAGCAGAACTACATTGACAATCGCATAACTACATTGACATAGCTGGACTACGCACACATACGCATGTATGTGTAAATAGCCGTCGAAATAATTCGTAAATGAGACAATTTTGATACTTTGCATTTGTTTTTTGTTTTATATATAACTAACTAACATACTTTAAATTCTTTTTTCATGCATGTTATAATAATATATGTTATTATTATATAAGTATCTATTATTTATAATCTGAAGAGGTGTTAACGTCGCCTGCTATTTGAACCCCTAGACGAAAAAAGCTACGTCAGCTGAGTTAAGCACTATTGTTCTAGTTATAAGATATCACCATATATCCAGACTGGATGGAGTGATCTAAAGCTTCGGTAGCTTCTACTAGATTCCTAGACGAATAGAACTGGATGCGCCGAGCCAGTTCTATTCTAGGCTTGTTTTGTTAGTTTTAATAAGATGTTAGCGTTGGACTAGAATCCTATAAAAAAACCCATATACAGAAACCATTAGTAATTTTTAGATATTTGATTTAAGTCAAATTTATGGCATTTTCTCATGTTAGTGTTCGTGTTTCAAATGGGCATAAATTGCTTTTATGAAACGTCAGACTAATTGCACGGTTACTCGTACATGGAGAAGATACGTCAAGAAAATGTTCTTAACTTATAAGATTATACACACTAAGACTACATTTTATTATAATGATTGGGCATCCTTAGGCATGCGAAAAAGTACAGATACCTTTAATATTTTATATTATGGAAAATCTTTGACAACTGGTTTAGTTATGCATGATAAGTTTAGAAATAATTCAAAAATATTTCAGAAAGTTTGTAAAAAAGCTAAATTATGGTGAAGCAATAAAGCAGTTACTTTAACTAATAAAAAAAAAGTGATGGAAAAAATTCTGGCAAATACGAGGTTGTCAAGACCCTAGGACTACTTTACAAATATTCAAATAGAAATTACTAAAACTTTGCAGTCATCTTGTGTGTTAGGCGAATCGCATATTTCTGATAGTTTAGAATGTACATATTCTTGAATTTAACCACATTACTTTAAAAATAATTATAAAATCATTCAGATGTGTGAATGTAAAGAATACCGAGACCAATGGGGCATATCTGTTTAAGTCTTTACCATAATTCTGGAGCTTATTGTTCCTGTACTTGTAGGCGTTTTTAATCAATGTATAGATGTTTCCTTTCCAGAATTAATGAAACTCAGTAAAGTGATACCCATATTCTAATCCGTCTGTAAATGTAATCTCTCTAATTATAGACCCATTTCCGTGCTACCGTCATGAAGTGACATTTTTGAGTCTTATATTGGATTGAGAAATAAAATTTTTAAGGAGTTATGCCAGACCGAATGATGTTACATTTTAATTTAAACAGAATACTTCATAACCAACAATTTGTTTTCGTGAAAGGTAGGTCGACCACTAATGAAGGTTGAACATTAGAATATCTTGTGAATTCTCTAAGGCCTTCGATTACGTTGACCATTATACCCTTACCCGTAAACTTCACTATAATGGACTTCGTGGCAGTGCTGCTGATCTTGTGACCTCGTATTTATCAAATAGACTACAAAAAGTTAGTGAAAACTTTATTTAAACCGTGCATCTAGTGTGACGTATCACGAGTGCAATGGGTGCCTATTTGAAATAAAAGTATTTGATTTGACTTTGACTTTTAATGATGCTTTCTGCATGCATTAGACACACTTCGTACAATTATCTATGCATTAATTGTTTGTAAATTCATTACTTATAAGTAGATAAGACTCCTTTTATGTAAGTTTTTTAAAGAATAAAAGGGCTATTTTGATTACATACACTAGATATGTTGATTTTGTTTAAAGAATAAATAGTTTTTATTACCTGCCGGTACCTTCTAGTTATTCAAGTAAATAAGTATCAAATTATAAAAATATAATTATAAGAAAGTAAAAAAATATAAGAAACTAAGAAAGTCTTTTTAAAAAGTACTTAAAAACATTTTAATTACACAACTTTCAGTTAGATCTGTCTTCGGCTTAAGTCAGCTTTAAATCTAATTTTACGAGGCCTTGCCGAGAAAAAATTAGTTTTTTACTTAATCGATTCCAAGATGTTCTCATTCAGATTATATTGCGTTTTAATTCTTGGTTTCATAGAATGTGAGTTGTCTTTTTACTAAAAACATTGTTTTTGCAGTTCTATGCTTAAGTCATTTTAGAACAGTCTACTGCAACAATTAATATCTTAGTCCGTAAAATTTCCAGCCGAGTTATAACATTTTTTTACCCTTATCCCAGTCGAGGTGGCGTAACCACAGCATGTTTTCCTTTTCCTCTAACCTGTCATCCATCAGCTCGGCCTCTACTCGTTTATTCAACATGTAATCATTAATTCATACAATTCATCTATCTCGTTTTTGGCCTTGCTATATCCATAAATATTCATATTCATGACTCGCGTAGTCACGTAACCTTATTTATAAAAAAACCTCGTAAAACCTAAGAAAACAGTATTCATTGTCCTGGATACGGGGTTTTGTAAATACCGGATAAAAAGTGTACCTACACAGCCACGGAACAACAATCTGTGGATTACATTTAATTGTCCTTTTGAGAATCGAACCGAAGACTTGGATCTGTAGTTAGAACCTTCCACGTTCAAATTCAAATATTCACAAGTTCAAATATTTATTTTGGTAGCTAGAGGCAGAAAATAGGTATTTTATAGAAATGTTTCATTCATCTCTCAAAACGTGACACTCATTTAGTACTTACATTGTACTTATAATATGTCAGAATGTTTACGATGTTGCACGATATTCAAGGGATCTGGGACAGGTTCCTAGAGATCTATTTGAGCAAATAAAGCTTTAAAATTAGTTTGATTTACATTTTCTATTATTACACCGTTGCTTGTGATCCATTGCCAGTGCCAATAGCACTGGGGGTCCATTAAAATTAATAAGTACCAAATTATAAAACACATAATTCAATCTGTTAAAGATATCTATGGCCAAAGGAGGATAAAAGGAGGATTTGATGTAACCGCAGACAAAAGATATATGGTAAGAAATAAATACTATTTGTATATTGAACAGTAAACTATTTTGTTGTATAAATGAGGTGTCTTCTTTTGATCTTCTTATTCAATATCACAATTATGGCAATGATGCAACGATTACTGTGCAGAGATGGTGCGACGAACGCCGATATATATCTTCCCTTAGTCTGTCTATATTAGCCTACGAGAGCTATTTATACTCCTTCCAGAACCTTTTTTTTTTTTTTTTTTTTTGTTTTACGTTTTAAAATCCGTTACGGATACCCCCCGGCCGAGAAGGTGACCGGCGGGGTGGTTATGTGGGACTACCCGGCAGCATAGACAACGCTGCCATTTTTAAGGCTACCCACAAAAAACCAACGGTTACCCTCATAATGGGACGTCACGGGATCGCTTGTCGCACTCACCGTGACACACCTTCCAGAACCTTAAACAAATTTGTAAATTACAATTTTGTATTGTAAATCACAATTTAGTAAATCGTTTCTTTCTTTCTTTTTGTATTATGTAAAGTATATTATTAAGTAGTATACTATATAAGTATAGAAGAACTGAAACTTTTAGAATTATGACATATCGCTTGTTTCTTATCAATTCTGAGACATGTTTAAAATTCAACTATCGGAGCTGGTAAGGCGATTATCAAGAGTATGTCGTGAGTTATGTGCGGTAGCAGTGTTTTGGCCATTTGTTGTTTGACACAGTGGCCATTTGATGGTAGTTCTTAAAAACTAATCCACTATAGCAGCAGCTGTATACATCTTTTAGTCCATGAGGATATTATTGTTTCGTCATACAGACCGGACATATTCCTGTACTCTAGACAGTTAAAGCGCGTGATACTTGTTGAGCTTACTGTTCTATGGAAACTGTTCTATGTACCGTTCTATGGAAAGATTTTTTTTTCAAAATTACCTCGGTCGCAAGTTCCAGGAACTGTTTGCACTCCTCTCCCTGCAACGCGATGGGTCCGGTACCCGCACGGTGAATCCATGGAATGCTAAGAAGCTTCGTCTCTGTCATAGAGTACCATATATTGGCTTGTAGAAAAAGTATATACAGTATTTTATAAGAAAATTACTTACTTTCCTCAGTCAAGTAAGGAATAAGTGGAGATTGTGTTTGAACTTTGCATTTACATTATGTATAAAAAAATTATCTGTATTTTATAACCTTATTTAACATTTTAGAAGCTTTTCTGACCTGCTACGAAAATTTGTATGTACATTGTATTCACGAATAAACGCAACTGTGATTTCAAGGTTTATCTTGTACAAGCAAAGTCATCAATCCGCAATTACAATAGTTGGATATGCGGTGGGTCCATTGTGTCTCGCTGGTACATCTTGACGTCTGCAGCTTGTGTTGAAGATGTCCAGGCCATGTATGCTATATCTGGGACAAAAACTTATATTCCATCATCTCAAATTTTTTTAGACGCATGCACACACAATACGAAAAAGAAAATCGTGTTTACTTGTGTACCAAAAGGTATTTAATATGAATTATATAGAGTCAACAAATTATAGTGATTATTATAAATAATCGTATTGAAATAATATTTTGTACGCAAAAAAATAGCTAATAGTGATTTCTTTATAAACTGCAATTTTTGGTTTTTCAGAATATGAATTAGATTTTGCCAAAGTAGAAAATTGGTCGTTTAATGATATATCTATCGTTAAAGTGGAGACGGCGTATGAATTTGAAGGTGGAAAATTTGATGTACACTGTGATTATATACCGAGTCCCATTAAAATTAACTTTGATGTACAAAAAGAGCAAGAAGGGACGGATGTCATTGTGCTCGGATACGGACATAGCCAATTTTGGCGAGAGGTAAGTTTCTCTTATTTTATAATGAAACTATATATTTTACCTAAAAGAACAGGTTTCATTCATTGAGGCATTGGCACACAAACAACAGACACTTAAAGATTATACTTAGAGCCGCCCTTTAAGGTGTGAACAAAGAATATAGGCGGATTTTGGAGAAGTTTCCCCTATAGTGCATGAGGTTTAGTTGTAAATTTATACAAAATGTTTTTTTTTAATTTTTAGTTAATGTAAATAGCCAGCAATAAATCACACAAGAGATAAGAAATAGAAAAGTTTATATACCTTTTCTATTTCTTTTTTTTTGTAAACTTCTATAAGTATTTTTTACACTTTCTATTTAGTTATAAAGCGTATAAATTGTAAATATCATTGGAAAACCTTAAAAAATGTGATAATCAAATATATTTAAGTAAGAAATGGAAGTAATCTACTCTAGCAAATATAACAAATGAAATTATTAAACATTTATTTATATGGTATTCAATAATTTAATGTTTTCTTTTTTTGAAATGGGTTAGTTTCAACAGCTCATATAATACATACTTTTGTTTGTTCAGCCAAAAGTAAATGATGACTGGAACAATTCCAAAATGCAGTATTCCTCGTCAAAAATCTACAGTGTTGAAAAGTGTAAGAGCATGTACAAATACCCCGACCTATTTAAAAATATAGATAGATATATGATCTGCGCAAATGGATCAGGGATCATTAACGAAGTGGGAAAGCCATTGACTAAAGGTCGTCGCAGAAGGGTCAGTAAAAAGGAAGCTTTTTAGAAACGTTCACTTTAAACACCACACAAATTGAATTAAAATCCACCCAATTGTTTTCTAGTGTTGCAATTATTCTATAAAATTAACCAATTTAAAAAAAATATTTTTGAAAATTAGCCAATTTTCCTCAGTAAAAAGTACCTGTCATTCTATTTTTAATTCATAAGCAAATAAAAATACTGCAGAATTTAAATAAAAGTTATTTTTTTTGCATGAACTAGTTTTTTCTGGAAATGTTCACTAAAATCTTTTCTTTTATTAAAAACAGTTTACATTTTTTTACAATCTATTTCGTTCTACAGAGTTGGTATTTTAATATAACTAGTAATGTTGTAAAGTTGGAAATTGATTATTTTATATAATATCAAACATCAAAACAACACTTTCAACATAAGTAACTAGTTGGTAAGCTTCACACAATAAGCCTGTATTCAAACTATGCTCTAGAATTTATAAGAGACCTTGATACCTTCTATTTTATTGAACAGCCGATTGGAAACTTATGCATTTATGAAAGCAATGTGAAGAACTGAACGCCTGAAAAATGCCAGATTTTAAATATGTATTTCACGTTTTATGTTTTCGGTATATTGTCACTGAATAACTCCTCCTTCTAATTTCATCCCTATTATTTCAGACTCAACATGAATATAATAATAAGATACGGTCAGCAAGAAAAAATAATAATTTAACATTAAATTTTAACACTAGAAGGACCGGGTTTTGTCAGGTATGAAAAACAAAAACAAAAATGACGATTCCTCTGCAGTCAGCCCAGACCAAAGACAATTATAGAGGATGACATGTTTGTAATATGAGAATCAATTTCTTTTCTATTTCTAGAATGACCACGGAGGTCCTCTAGTAGCCTGGATTAATGGTCAGGAGACCGTGTTGGGTGTGGCGTCGGTATTCCGAGTTAATAAGGAACGGAAGTGTACTGGACCTTATCTTTATACGAGTACAGCTCGAAACAAACTGTTTATTGAATGTATTTTGAATGATCAGATGTAATTATTTGATATTTTTTTAAGGGAAGTATTTTTTATTAAGCATATTTTTTAATTTATACTTTTTATTATTTTAATAGGGGAAGGCGAAGTAATATATGCGACCAGCCAGCCAGCGAAAGGGGTTTCAGTATTTTAAGAAGATACATTTCGTGGGATGAGGAAGACTATCAGTAAGTATATACATTTTGCTTAAATATAAACGAATTTGTCTTACATTAAATTATATTATTATAGTGTTTTAGATAATGAGGAAATAAGAATAAGACCACAGATTAACATGAACTTTATAGGTATGGGGTGATATGATCAAATTACTAAATAACATGTGGTAAAAATAAATGTTTGCCGACGACATGTAAAATGAAGTTTTTGTTTTCCTTACTTATTAGATTTACCTGATGCTTGAAGATACAGTTATTTAATATACTTGTACGTTTCCTAGGAGCTTGTTGAAAAAGTGATTTTATTTTATTTTTCTATTTGAGTAATAAATAAAGCGAGCTTGTGTTCGTAGGTACTTTATAATTATATTGTTATACGCTTAATAATATTTTTAGTATTCTTAAGTATATTTTTGAGATTTTCAAAAATATACTGACCGGCGACTGTAAATGTATTGATTTGATTGAACATATCTCGCAAAAAAAAATGTAAAGCAATAATTGTAAATTAATTAATTTAATTGATTTCTAGAAAAACTGTGGTCCACTACTTCCATCCCTTTCTTATAAAAGTACATTAGTTAGCTCGTGTTTTACATTTGATGACGAAAATCTTAGAATTTTAGATTTTTTATTATTAAGCAACCGTAAGCAACAAATTGTTAAAACTAAAACAATGCGCCATCCCAAAAGGATCCTTGTTAACATTGTCATACATTACTTCATGTCGTTTTATTTTAAATATTAAAGAAGCACCATCAGTAAATCGTACTATTTCATTTTGTTTGTTTACAACAGTAGGCAGATCATTTATATAAACAAAGAAGAGAAATATGCCTAAGATTGAACCTTGAGGGACCCCCATGTCAATCAGAGTCCCAGCAGATTTTTTCACATTAACTACAAGTAAGAAATCATGAGTTTGAAATCATTGCCCTTAATGCCAAATGTACAATTTCTTAGCCAATGTTTCATGCTGAACACAATCAAACGCATTAGATAGATCACAGAATACTCCAACCTTTAAATATATGATAATGACGCCAGCGTCAGTATTAGACAGAATTTGAGTTAGCTTTGATTATACCATATTCTCATTTTATGATGTTCCAGATCTTTACTATTTTGTTCTCTGAATTATTAATTAGGTTTCTAAAATTAAATTAGGTAATTACATTTTAGAAACAAATGGCATAATAAACTTTTAAAATAATTTGGAATTATTCTAAGATAGAAATTATAAAACCAGAAGGTATAATAATTTGAATTGATTAACTTAAACAATTTGTCATATTGCAAAACATTGAAATTTGAAACAAACAAAATAAATTGTGAACTCTTCTATATATATAATTCGTCATATTTATATACTGAATATATTATGAGTAACAACAGGTAGATATTTATGTAAATTAAGTAAGAATTTGTCCGACTAGTTTCGAATGCATCCAGTATCCTTAATCAAGAAAACTTTAAATAGTTTGAAACCGATGAATAATAAATATGTCTCATATTTTAGAAATCGTAAGTATGTTGTATCCAGTAATAAGTCATAAGTAATAAGAAAGGTGACAAAAACTATCATCAATTCTAATATTTTGATTTCTCGGAAAAGTTAGTATAAAATAAATTTGTAACCTGTCGTCCCTGCTCACAAAAAAGGGGCTTTTGGAAGCTTGCGTCTTTATGTTTGAATGACTTGATAAATCCGGTCAAAACCGGGTAAAACGCCCCAAACCCGGTTCAACCCCAATTTCATTCACCCCAATTTTCCCTTTTTCAATTGAGGCTAATTTTGCAAACGAAATTATTGGAAATACATTAGAAATGATTTTTATCTTCAAAGGTGGTTCAGCCATTTGTATTCACCAATATTTGATAGACAAGCATGGGTTTGTTAAAATAAAATATCTAGCATTTTATATAATATATAATTTCCAAGCTCAAGAAATAAATATTTGAAGTAGAGTCAGTGATAGCAGCGTTGAGGTCCTAATGAAATTATACCATAGTTCAATAATTAATGCAAACTAATTAATCCACTCTGGTATGAGGTAGGTACTCTTTCAGCCTTAGCCCACAAAAAAAACTTTGTTCTTGGTTATCGTAGTATAATTAGGGTCAGTAAAACTCTACTTTTTCGTAAAAAATAATATAATTATCTCGTGACCTAGCCAAGGTCTCGAGATAAAGTTATAATGTTTATCTAAATACCATATTTAAGTGCAACGCTGGACCACGTAATCTGGAAAATTGGTACTCACTACCAGGTTACCAGGGTTTTGAAATCTCCTCCTGTATCGTGCGGTGTTGTTTAATGCGGCTCGGATGGTAATGAAAAGATGCGGCAAATCGGTGGCTACAAGCCTGTCTACTTGTCTACATCTTCTTCTATATAATAGTGAGTAAGAGGAAGTGCAGTAGAAAGGATGCAATTGAAATACAACTAGTGGTTTTGGATTAACAAATTATAATTTAGATACTTTAGTATAAATACTTTTTCATTTTAGTATTAATGTAAATATTTAATTAAAAAAATATTTTTTTGGTCAAATAGGCTAAAAACTTTGTAAAATGATATTTGATTTATTTTTTTGTTTAAATTTGTTTTTCTTATAAAAAGATATAAGATGTTTCTTAAAGTTTTTTAATTAATTTTATGTCAATTATAATATGAAATAATGTTTTTGAAGCAAAAAAAATGTTATCAATGGAATTCCAATGAAATAGGGCTTTATACTGTGCTTGAGATTTCCATAACACTGATTGAATCCGATGTGGCACAAGATCAGTCTCGTGTATGTTTAATTACTGTGACAACACTTACATACATACAGTCTCGTCAAGAATAGTAATTAACAATATACTAACAATGATAACAATATGTTTTAATGGACGTAAATGAAATGAATTATACATTATAAATATAATTATTGATTAAAATTTGTATTCAATGTCATTTACTAATATTATTTTCAATCACTACATGTAATAATTACTATTAAATTGATATATTTGTACTTATATATTTCCGTCCATTTTAGACTATTACGCTGAAACCTAAATGGTCATCATCCACAATTCCAGTCAGTCAGTCAAATTCGAAATCTTTTTATATTTCTTTATATCAAATACTTTTATGTAAATGATTTCTTTTGTTCATTCACTTTTTAATACTTGTTCCAAAAGCATTTCTTTATATCCATATTTGATTTAATAGCTGAGCCGTATCCTAAATTAAATATTTGTTCTAAAAACGTTTTTTTCCCATACGTGAATCTGATTGCTCAAGTCTTTAATCCGAACTTCAAAGTGCTTATTTGCTCTGGACCGGACGACTGTTGTCGACATTTATATGAAATTGCCAATCGCTTAGATGAAAACATTTTATTTTTCCCAAGATTGCAAGGTTTTTAAGAAAATGTATTATATTTTTGTTAAATTTTCTATGACATAACATCTAATCCTCCTCCAATAAAAGCTCTCCTCTCTCAGACAAACGGCATATATTAGTTAAAATTTGGTTTGGCGCGATGAGATTCGTTACCTATTCCCTTTCTTTATAGTAGAGCACAATACATATTACAATATACAGTTTATAGATTTTTTATAGGCTGAGACTTTCTTTATTATGTACTATAAAACAATTAATTTAAAGCGTCTCAGCCTTAGTCTTTGAAAAGTTACACAAAAAGATATTGTAAGTTACAAAATTGAGAAGAAAATTCAAGCGTACATTAAATTGAAAAGAAAAATTCCTACTTGGTTTCATTTGTTCTGTTAAAAATGTATTATATTAGACATATTATATCAAGCCCGCCAGAGCTTCGAGATAGGCTTTGAAAAGCAATTTCTAAAGAGAAAGCAATTAGAGACGCCGAACGGGAAATAGAGCAGAACATAAAAAAACGTATAAATTAGAGTTATTTTCTGTTTTTAGTGAATACTCATAATATTAGTATTTGATCAAAATACAAACCAAATATTTATACAATGTCTGCGTTTGTTCAAGCAATAAAAAAATCAGCAAACGTTCAAGTATTACCATTTAATAAATTTACGAAAGTAAATAAGGAACGTTTGTGTGCTAACGGATATTACAATGTTTACGAATATTTAGAGGATGATGCACCGTGGGCACGAAACGATCGTTGCCAGACTGTTTCAAGATTTATTTAGAGTATTTCTATGTAATGTAATTATATAGTTGACGATGATCAAAAAATAAAAAATCATATATATCTGTGTGTCTTTCGCCAGTTCTTCTCAGGTCAGTGGCAATTAATTATCCGAGCTGGTGGTAGCTTTGACAATGAAAAAATGTTTTTGTAAAACTTACTTTCAATAAAGATTTTTGATTTTGAATTTGGAGCCTAACGGTATGTAAGAAACATATTCGTTACAACATTTTCCTGTAACATACAACTTTACTAGACTGTGCTGGTCTTGAAGGAACTGATTTGCTACTACATAGTAATTATGATTCGGTTGAGGACAGGTTCAACATCTGCAACATATGGAAGTAGGTTTGTATTCGACCAAATTTGATAAGCATAGAAATGCCTGATACATTGTATTTTCGAGCAATCCTAATAACATTTTCTCACAGTGTTATAATATTATCAAGTCCTCTAGTTTAGTCTTTGGTAAAAATCATTGTTAACATTGTTTATAAAAAATATAATGAATACTTCATACAATGTAAACATAACAATATATTTAGTGTTTCGTCATTTTGAATTTCTAAGTTGTTTATGCGTAGCGTAGCGTAGCAACGAATTTAGTGACTTATTGTTCGCACGTCAAATGTTTTGAATTCACAATAAGTGACGTGTGAGTAAATACGTAGGTAACTTAACCTCTGTTTGTTATTTCTATATCATCTAGTTTAGACACAATTGAAAAATACTTGACATACGATAATAGATAAGTTACTAAACGCTTGTGTAGCGGAAAGTAAACATTGCTTTTTAAATCCATTCTCTAACAGGCCTATTATTAAATAACTGGTTGACTTGGATAAAACATTATCACTTGTAAACATAAATGTCGACAACAGTGGTCCGCTCCCAAGCAATTAAGAACTTTGAAGTTTAGATTTCAGTCTTCTGCAAATTGGATTCATTTATTGGAAAAATATAAAAGTATTCAGAACAAATATTCCATTTAACAGGAGACTAAGTGATTAAATTAGATTATGAATATAATGTATTGATTTTTGGATAAGTAGCAAAAAATAGAGTGTCAAAAGAAGTATATCCACGAACGGCTCTTTAATATAAATTTTATAAAAAGTTTTCACAGTTGACTGACTGATTGGGTTTGTGTAGGTTAATTTGAATAAGGTTCATTTATAAATGTTGAAGTAAAAGGTACTTTACTTTTGAAGTTTTTAATGAAATTATATCCGACTGTATGAACTTTAATTACATAGGATTGGCCGATTAGTCCTGAAAAGTGTTGCAATATCTGTGGAGATATAGTAGGAATGGCTAAAAACTTCTTGGTAGAGTGTAGGGGGCAAAAGGTTATAACAACCACCAAACGATCTATACAGTTAGTTAAGGAAGGCTGGCATAAAAACACAAAACAAAAGCCACTCTCTATCTTGGAGGTGGCTCGCGATTGGGCTATACAGATGGATACGTATGAAAAATAGTATAGAATTCCAGAGGATATTGTTGTCTCGTCATACAGAGCAGACATACTCTTGTACTCTAGAAAGTTAAAGCTTGTAATACTTGTGGAGCTTACTTTTCAAACTTACATCCCCAAAGATCACTTAATTAAGGTAAACAAATATTTCGAACTCTCCAACGAATAGTTCATTTTTACGCTGTAGAAATGGGATCTATAACCTACTGAAAAATTTTGGACTCTCCAGAGCTATCATTAGTTTATTTCTATAATGTACTTCAAAGGCGGCATTAGTATTGGCATTTGCCAGGAATCATTTTAATATACAATCTAACCATCTTTATAATATTATTAATAGAAAGTTGGAGATCTACTCTATGAACACAAAAAATTGTAAAAAGACATCGACAGAATGGCTTCTTTCCCTGAAGTATGAGGAAGTTGAGTTGCTTTTAAGCATTAAGAGTTGACTATGTATACACATATATATATATATATATATATATATATATATATATATATATATATACATATATATATAAACACTTACACACACACATGTGTATGTGTGTGCACAATACAATCTTTCCACGCAATCATACATATTTACACACATCAATACACGTTATCACACTTATCAACACACACATACACACTCACACACACACACTTCACTTTTCTAATGCCTATTATATTCAATATTTAATTAATAATTTAATTTAATCTGATTACATTGTTATGGAAGAACGGAGTCTTCTGGCACAGGGATAATTTTACTTATCCTTAAAAGAAGACTTCAACCTTTTTGTGTAAATGATTGGTTGAACTTGAAATAAATTATTATTATTATTATTATCAAATATTATTAAAATACTTACCTTTATTAGGATAATAAAAGATCTATCTCTAAATTATAATGTAAAATATTTATAATTTAATAACCCTATATAAAAATAAGATACCTTACTGCAATAATAATAATGAAAATTAAATATTACTAACTTTCGTACTGTAAGTTTGAAAATACATATATAATATGTGTATTGATTGAATAAATAACTAGAGTCTTTGATTATTTATAGTTCATAGCCGTTTTGATAAATGAACGATCTGAAACAACATAATATTCTGAGTAATTTTCCAGACCTGAAAACGAATATTAATTTCTTAAATAAATATCTCTGTTAATGAAGCAAGAGGGTTGTAAAGGATTTATTATGTAAATTAAGATGAGGGGTAACGTGAGGGTAATATTTAAATTTCAAGAAAAATGGGAGGTCAGGTAAGATTTAGCTTAATTTCATATAGTAATAAACCAGCAATATAAATGGAGATACACGGTAAATTGAAAATTTGGTGTAGTTGTTTACAATGTATTTCCAAAAACTTAAGCTCTAGTAAACAGTAATCTGACGCATAGGTTGTCTGTCACACTGAATTCCAATTTAATCGCAGTATCACTGAAATTAAAAAAAAATCATTTTCTATTTCTTTGCCTTTTAAAAGCTAATGCTCCAAATAACAAAGTAATAAAATTAAATAAAATATAAATAAATAATACAATAACATAGCACAGACCAATTAGCAAAAATGACGAAGATTAAAAAATAATAATACATATAATCTAGAATTCTCTCTGAATATTACTAGTGACTACCTATACTAGGCATCACATAGACAATTATGAAGACAGGTTTCTCTATCTAAAATATTCTTAATTATATAAATATAATGTAATGAGACCAAACCAACCAAAAAAAAAATTTTTTTTTTTACCGGTAGTTTTTTTTATTGTTACAACAGTTAGCCTTATATTTTCTAAAAACATTTACTTCATTTGCATACATTTATAACAGATTATTCTTATTATATTGTTGATTACATAAGTATGTAAGTGTTGTCACGTTATATAGTAAGTATATAAGTATGTAAGTGTTATCACAGTATTGAAACATACACGAGACAGATCTTGTGTCACATCGGATTCAATCAGTGTTATAGAAATCTCAAGCACAGTGTAAAGCCCTATTTCATTGGGATTACATTGATTTTTTTACTCGTCCTTCAGAAACTACAATTAATATTATACTACCTATGAAATTATTAAGTCTTATGATCTCCATCATAAGATTTAATATTTTTTATCAGAAAATCCAATAAAGCAAAAATGTAATATGAATTTATAAAGTTTTAAGCCCATTTGAACTAAAAATTCAATTATAAAAATCAGTCGGGACTTCGTCTTCCATGTGAAAATGCATTTGTATTAGTTTTGAACTAACAAGGAGTTTTGGTACAACTTTTTGATGCTGCTGCTGTCACAAGCTGGACTCGATATTTATTTCCATGTTAATTATTTGAAAATTTGTTCTAAATGCTCTTCAATTGAATATTATTTAAGCAACCAACAACCAGAAACTGTAAATAATACAAAACATTAAATGTAATTGTTATGTAGGTGATACAGCTACAGTTTGGAGATTTTAGTAGACTCGTTTGTTGACAAAGTACGTATGGAGGGGTTTTGACAAAGAACTATTACTAAAATACTAGAAATTCCTTCTTTGCATATCTATCAAATATTGGTAAATATAAATTGATAAAGCACCTATAGAAATAAATATTATTTCTAAAATATTTCCATTAATATCGTTCTCAAAATTTCCCTCAATAGAAAAAGGGTAAATTGGGGTGAATGAAATGGGGGTTGAGCCTGGTTTAGGGTGCTTAATCCAGTTTTAACCAGATTTATCAAGTCATTCGAACATGATGACGCAAGCTTCCAATGGCTATTGAATAGTGGGTGAATAGGGATGACAGGTTACGAATTTATTTTTTGATTTACTTTTTCGAGGAAAGCAACTCTCGTGTCATTATTATAATATATATTTTTAGAATAATTCGATTGTTTCTATAATTTAATATAGTTATAAGAACCACTATACGTAACATATTTATAAATCATGAGGATTCAAAAGTATTTAAAACCCTGATTAAAGTTATTGGATGGGTTCAGAACTAATCAGGCAAAATCTTATTATTATTATTAGTTAACATATATCTACCTGTTTGTTGTAATAATACATAATATCCAATAAAAACACAATAAAGTAATATACATTTTAAAATATGGCTCTGCTTTAATTCTCTCTAATTACATACAAATATTGGTATTATCTTAACTTAGTAAAATATTAGTAAAAATGCTTAATCATTTACTACATACACCATTTTAATAAAAATAAGTTGCTTCACAATAATGAGTTGATTATTAAAAGAGGTCACTCTCGTACTGATCTGGCGTCATTCTCATATATTTGAGGTTATGAAGGAATCATGGGATCCTTTTGGAGTATTCTGGGGACTGTCTTATGCGTTCGTTTGAGTAGCACTTTGTCATTAAGAACAATGGTCTTAAAATCTTGATTTCTTATTTCTGGTTAATGAAAAAAAATCGCTAAAGGAGTCCTTCAAGGTTTAATCTAAGGCCCATTTCTCTTCTTTGTTTATATAAACCATTTGCCTACTTTAGTAGACAAACATGAAAGAAGGAGATAGCATTGATTGATGAAGATTTTTCTTTAATGTTTAAAGTTAAACGACATAAGTTAATAATCTCTCTCTCTACCTCCAATAGTGCACTGGTTTAGTTTTAAAAACCCGTTCCTTCATAATTAAAAGACAAATTCTATGATTTTCGACATCAAAAGTAAAACAAGTGGCAACTAACGTACTTTTAAATGAGGAAGTGATGGAATCCATTTCGTTCTAAAAAATATTTGTTATTTTTTAACCACAGCGGTTCCCTCATATACTTGGTTTGACTTGTAAACCAAGTATCTAGTTCTACTACCTAGATCTAGAATCTTGTTTAGTTTCAGCTCCGTTATTACAACGTGTGTTTGCAGAACAAAAGTCTCATGCTCTAGAAAACCTTAGCATAACCTTAGCATAATCCATGTCAGTTTTTATTTACATTTCCATTTCATTTATAATTATGATCCATTCGAAAAAAAAAACCATAAACCCTTTAAATGATGAATGTTAAGAACTTTATTTAAAATGTTTAAGACAAAGAACTAAATCTAAAGCGATGATACTATCTTTCTAGAATCTAGATCCAACACAGTACAAAGACACTCAGCAAGAAAGATTAAATTTTAAATGAATAAAGTTTTATAATCAGATAATTTTCACTGAGATTGCATTTTCATTTAAGTAGTTTTATCAGAATTGTGAATTTTTGTAAAATCTATTATCTATTTTATTTAAACAATTATCTTGTAATAAAAATATTATTGTTAATAGAATTTGATTATTCTATTAATTTAGATCATTTTAAAGATTATGAAATATTTTTAATTTGTTGCTAGAGCCAGAAAGAATAACTGAGTCTACTATGACTGAGATAATATATTAGTACTTTCAACTAGCATTAAATTTTACCTAGAAATGGTACAAGTCATAAACAGACAATATTAAATGGAAGTATTTAGAACATATTTTACCTATTAACAAAGTTAATAAAATAATCTAAACATTACGTCTTTATGTTATATATTTATATTTAAGAGTTAAATAAAGATCGACATTTTGATAAACTTCTGCTCACTAATAATTCAATATACCTACACTATAAACGGTAAAAAACATTTAAACCAAACAAGCGACACTAAGCCAAACAAGTTAATTTCTAAAAATCTTAAAATAAAAACAGCATTAAAATCCAATGCTTGATGACAAACCGACAAACAAGAATAAAAACTTTGGTAAAACTATTAAAAAACCAAATATACCTACAAGCAACCCTTCCGTAATTTTAATTAAAACTCTCAATGAACTTTACAAAAATGTATTTACCGCTTTCAGTAGATAGCTTACATTTTGCAAAGTTCATACAGATCATTAATTTCATGCGTCGGAATTCAAGTGCAACGGAATAGTCGCTTTTATTCCTTAATCTAATTTGCTTCGTAACTTGGAGTAATATTATCTAATGTTCTTTTTTCTTTATTGTAATACATAATTTCGAGTTAAGTTTATATTTACTTTTAGGCGCCTAATTCTTTCCGGAAGTTGAATTGTTTAAAATTACCTTTAACCTAAGTATCCATTGTTCTTAT
This sequence comes from Dircenna loreta, assembly GCA_963555665.1. Taxonomy (NCBI): domain Eukaryota; kingdom Metazoa; phylum Arthropoda; class Insecta; order Lepidoptera; family Nymphalidae; genus Dircenna; species Dircenna loreta. The sequence continues at coordinate 9,316,546 of OY743099.1, read as the reverse complement.
TAATCCATGTTAAATTTTGTTACCTATCCGTGTTTGTAACAGGAGTTTTAAGTATTTTTCTATAAAATGTTATCGTATTATGGTTTGAATGGCTTTAACACCATCTGAAAGTTATGTAAATCGTGTACAAATTGTAATATACAGTTTACTAGCTGTAACCCGCGACTGCATCCGCTAGGACGTCAGAACACAGGGCTCGTAAGAAACTCGTTTCCTCGAGCTTTTTTTAGCCAACTTTATTTCCAAAATTAAAATTACTCTTCACAAAAGGCCATATTATCAGTTCAAAGGAATAATATAATAATACCTGAATTCGCAGTAAAGGTTATTTCTAAATATTGGTTAAGGAATTTTAAGATTCACGTTGAATGTATTAACATTCAACGTGAATTGTGTTGTGAACGTGAATTTGTGAAAAAAATTTTTTTTTTTGGACAGTAAAGAATAAATAAATAAATAAAGTAATATGTCATACTTAAAGTTTAATATTAACAAGAAGTACTGAAATTCTATAATAATTTCGTAAATATGTTAGTTGTTTACTTTCACACGTCAATGTCAAATATTTCTAATAGTATTATGTCTAATAGCCACTAAGTTAAGCTAACTCGTAGATTGTAACCTAACGCAATGGAATAAAAAATATTATACAGATATATACGTTGAATTTCACAGTATTGCATTTTCTATAATGTAAATTTAACTTATACTTTAGTTTCAGCAACACGTGGTCGGTTATCCTATTATATTGTAGTTTATATGAAACGTTTGTACTTTTAACATAGCGCCCTCTATTGGATACTTAACCAGTCCAGTCAACAAAAACCCTTAAGCCGCCATCTGTTAAAGTCGTACGGAACTAATAGATAATTGTGATTGTCAGATAATAAACAAATAATTTGCAATAAAATAATACTTAAATTGAGATAAAAACTACTCTATCTTTCAATTTAGATTGAATAGAACCCGGTGTACAAATTTGATTAATCTCGGTTTAGTAGTAAGAAATCCATATCAGAGAATCAAAGTGACACGTATTTTATATGTATTAAGATAAATATTAATTTTGTTACTGTTAATTACTCTACAAAAATATGTAAACGTCTCGGTCTTAGTTTTTGAAGTAAAACAAAAAGGTATTGTGTAATTAATAAGTTACTACTTTGAGAATAAAAATCAAGCGTACATTAAATTGAAAATAGCAAATAGAAATTCCTATTCGATTCCATTTGTTCTGTCAAAAATCTATTGTATTGGACATATTTTGTCAAGCCCGCTGGACCTTCACGATAGGCTTTGAAAAAGCAATTTCTGAAGGGAAAGCTATTAAAAAGCCTGTACGTGAAATAGCACAGAAAATAAAAAAATATAAATGTATAAATTGGAGTTATTGGCAGTTTTAAATGAATGCTTACACTAACAATACAAAGCAAATATTTATACAATTTCTGTGTTTGTTTGTTAATTAATAATATGGCACTACAAGCGGAGCCTAAGCTGGGTACTTAATCAATTAGTGTAACATTTGTACACATAATGAAGTAGGTTTCCATTAGACTACATTTGATTAGTTAAACAATGTTTGATACATTCCATTTTGATAAAACGTAACTTCTTCATTCTCTTACAAAAAGTTTACAATAAATCTAAGCATCTTGTTCTTTCGCTTGGTCTATTGGTAAAATGTCATTGTTACTAAGATTAGAGAAATCTGACATGTCAAGAAGAAAGACCAATGAAACCTACCCACAATGTAACCATATTAATTTTGTTGCTATAATATAAATAGGTTTAAAGGATTACAACGAATTTAGTGATTTGTTGTTCGCACGAAAAATATTTTTGAATTTACAAAATCATTTTTTAATGGGTGATGTACTCATACCTAATTCATTTTAAGTTCATTATGTATTATCTGGCTTATTCACAATTGGTTACTTGGCATACAATAATCGATACATTTTACTAAACGTTTGAGCAGCGGAGAATGTATATTGTTTTGCAAAACATTTATTTTTCATATATAAAATATCATTTTTTTTACTAAATAACCATTCCAATGAAACTAAATTTTAACGATATTCTAGTAAAGTTATTATCAATTTATTCTCTATTTGGGAAGTAAATAACAAAGGCCTCTCAATATAAAGCAAAAACAAATTTGTAGAACATTTTCAATACTAATATTAAATAATATTTTCTGGCAGCGTCATGCTTCAAGTTATATTAAATGAGAATTCAGCCACTATCGGTAACATTAGTTACAATGTTATTTAATTATTCCTCTGCTATATATTTCTTTCCCGTCAGTGAAATGTAAGTAATGTATAACGTAAATTACTATATTTTTTCCATCAAAATGATTTACATTAAATGCGTAAATTGCATAATGGGTTGGCATTATTTCATAACAGAGCAATCAAAACTAATATATTCTAACGAATATATATATATATATATGTTTTCTCAAAATGTTGGATTTGATGAAACAATCATTTGCCCTTCCGTTAGTGGAACTAAATAAAAATTTTCCCAGTACCTCATGAGACGACCGGTCTGACACGATCTTTATATGAATTTTGCTCCAATTGTCCAGTCATTTGTCACGTCAACCCAACTCTTATTTATTTCATTTTTCTTGGACATCCGTTATTATTTGTTCTATTTAGATTCAATCTCGCTTGACAATGTTCTATATTATTCATGTATATTTATATATAACTAGGTTCATGAAAGCAAATATATTTTCGAAGTGCTACATAATCGCTTTCATCAATAATAGAATTATATAGATGTAAGTATTTTCAAAGTAATGAATCATACACGAGCGAGTCCTCGTATCACAATGGATTAAATGAACGCGTGATGGAAATTCCAATCACTGTATAAATCCCTACTTCATTGGAATTACATTGATTTGATTTACTTACCCTTCAAAATCTTCAATTAATTTTATACTACCTATAAAATTAATTAAACTATAAATGTCTTATGATGGCAACCTTTTTTCACATTTCGTTTGGTTGACAATATTCGCTTTAATTATCCAACTGACAATGCAGAAATAGTTTTGACCAAGAACTATATAAGATTAAAACACTCTAGCTTAACTGAATGAAATTGGGGTTTGGGGCCAGCCAGCCAGTTTGGGGCTCTTAATCTGGTTTTGGTCGGACGCAAGCTTTCAACAGCGGCATTAGAACATCCCTGTTCTGTGACAGCTTACAGATTTATTGTTTGATTGACTTTTCCAAGAAATTGAATTTTCGTGAATTCTTGTATTAGGATTGTATGACTGTTTTTATTATTTTTCTTACTATTTATAACTGATTGATTGGTGAAGTCAATAGAGTTATGAGAACTAAAATATCAGACAAACCTATATCATAAATCACAAGAATTTTAAATTATTAAAAGAACAAAATCAAAATTATTTAATAAGCTTTGTTGACAGGGCAGGTCATTACATGTTAGAAACCGTATTAATATGCTCGACTTATGTTATAAGTCTCGTGTGGTTTATATTCAAATTTTAGTTTTAAAGGAAAGCCAATTGAAATCACAGGCTTTCATTGTGATTTTTAAATAGATATTAATGATAAATGATTGCTGTAAGAAAAAACACACGCAAACTAAGAACTATTTAGTGTTGAGCAGCAGGTTAAATTTTGTCATATTGTATACCCTCAACATATACCCTCAATACATCCGTTCACGATGTAATGAATAAAATCGATAATGATTGAGTTGGAAGTTTTTGACAAATTAAATAATTTACGTACATTCATAAATTATTCGGTGTCAAACGATCCGCATATGTTTTAGTAAATATTTTAAAAAACATGCATTTCAAACGAAAACGTATATATAATAAGCTCTATGGAATGGTGTCTTACTTGTAAAATTTTCTTTGCTAGCTTACCAGAAAATGTATCAGCCACTCCCGTCTAAGACAAAATCGCATAAAGACACACACTACACGTAATTCTCTGTTGGTTCTATTCAGGCGATATACAAACGATGCTAGGCTCCAGCCATGGCTGGTGACCACCATGAATATGTCATGCCGCCAAGTGGCCTAGCCTTGCGGGAGTGCATCATCGTGCCGGTTGGCTACCGGTTGAGCCGGTGGGGTTGGACATTCCCGCAGTCTCTAAGCTAGGCCAGACACCCAAATCAGATGTCCTTCCAGTGTATCGTATTTATCTTACCCAGGGTAAACCTTGTCTTGTTTATAGTGTAAGTGCCAAAGTATCTCACAAAGCGTTTTATTTCTACATTCTCTCTTTTTCTTATATATCTCTACCTCTAATAATAATCGAAAATGTCAATTAAATAGTTTGTTATAACAATTCGGGTTTACATTTATTAAAAAAGTATTTCTTATGAAAACTTTTCAAGTTAATGAACATGTGTCTAATTAAATTTATATTATTAAATAGTGCTAGCCCATCTCAAATATAGGCTTAGTATTTACCTAATATTTAAAACAAGAATTATGAATGTACGCATTTCATTTGTGAATAGCTTTGATAGAAAAAAAATGTTAGTTTACAATATATATAACTTACTTAAACTGGCGTTGGAGAAATATAAAGCAGAGAAATATTTGAAATTACTAACTAACTAACGTAGCATATATGAGTTGTGGCATATACCTCACTTAACATAAATTTCAGCTTAACGCTGCCAGAAAACATTATTTAAACCATAATTGTTGAAAATGTTTTAGATTTTCATTGAGCTTCATATTTAGAGACTTTTGTTATTTACTCTCTACAAGAATACCGTTGGAATTAAGTTTAAGTTCAATAGTTTTTTGGTAACAAAACTCAAAATAAGCACAAATTTAACATCTAAACTAACACCTTGTTATTAATTGATACTACTATTAAAAATATTATTATTTTTATGAATTGTGTGTTTTTATTTTACAGCGATCAGCCGGAGCCATGATAAAGGTTATTTTGTTACCCAACAGTTAGATTTCATGAACGTTATGTCCTAAGAGGAGTTTAATACAGTTCGTTATTACTCATTTTTTTCATTTCTATATTATTTTAATAGTACGAGCAAAGAAGTTCACCCATAAATGAGTTTTAACTCACTAAATTATATGTGTTTTTAATAAATTAAGGTGAAATTGAAAATAAATGAGATCAAGTGTAATTAAAATGTTCATTTCCGAAAAGCATATTTCTTTTTAAAATCTAAAATTAACACAGTTAACTAGTTATTTAAGAGTAGTCCTGTTAGAAGATAAACTTAGAATACAATAAAGACTCTCCGTTTTTCAAGTGTTTAGTAATACATCTATTATCATATTTTTCAATTGTGTGTAAACTAGATAATATAGAAATAACAAACAGAGGCTAAGGTATGAGCTCACACGTCACCTATTGTGAATCGATTTTGAGAGTTCAAAAACATTTAACGCGTGAACAATAAGTCACTAAATTCGTTGCTTGAATTCCAAACGGTTTAAAAATTCAGTGCGACAAATTGTCAAGATATTGTTATATGGTTACTGTATGAAGGATTCATTATTTTCTCTTTCTGATATAAAAATATTTCTCTTACTTTGGTATAATTATTACCAATGACTGAACTAGACGCTTCTGTGATGTGAAGCACAGCCTTTGTGAGAAAATGTTATTGTTACGTTTTCTAAAAATTGAATGCTTGCAGCATTATTTTGCTTAGTAACAAATTTGGTTGAATAGAAACCTACTTTAATATGTTGCCGATGTTGAACCTATCTTTAGTCGAATCACAATTACTCTCTAGTACCAAATCAGTTCCTTCCAGACTAGCACGGCCTAGTAAAGGTATGTTACATGAAATGAAGAAATATACGGTTTCAGTTCCGCTTAAAGTGGAGTTGATAAATGTTTGGTTTGTTTTTTCATAAAGCGCTTTAGCGCTTTTTTAGTAAGCATTGACTCAAAACTGACAATTCCAATCCAATTTATACGTTTATATTTATTTTGTGGTTAATTTCACGTTCAGCCTTTTTAATGGCTTTCCTTTTAGAAATTGCTTTTTCAAAGCCTATCGCGAATGTCCGGGCTTAATAAAATATGTCCAATAGATTTTTGACTGAACAAATGAAATCGAAAAGGAATTTATATTTTATTTTTTTAATTTGACGTACGCTTGAATCTTATGCTCAAAGTGGTAGCATATTAATTACCCTATCTTTTTGGATTACTTTTTAAAGAGTAGATACTCTTTTAGATAAGTAATAGTGTATTTCAATGTGAACTGAATTTAGATATATTAAAAAAAAGAATTAGAATAAGATAAAAAAAACATCTAAGTTATTTCATGTTATCAGCGCAAGTGACGCAACAAATTAGATGAAGGAATAGAAGCGAGTATTCAGTTGCAGTTTAATTCCGACGTCGCACTCGCATGGAACTAATGTGATCTTTGTAAACTTAAATTTAAGTTATATACTGAGAGCGAGATTCTAAACAAAACCAGGAATGTTTTTCTAACCGATAACATTCCTTGGGGTTGTTATTTTAAACTTAGGAAGAGTTATTTAGTATTTTACATATTATATAGTTTTATAATTTTTTTTATTTTTATTCCTGTTTGTCTTCTTTTCTTTGCTTTTGCGGACTTTGATGTAGTTTTCATTATAATTGGCAGACTTTTTTAGTAATTAATGTGGGCGGTTCTGTCATAAATCTTTATGACCATTTAAAGTGTAAAAATTAATTAGTATTATAAGTATTAAATATTCGTTACTTCAATATTCGTTACTTCTACATTAATGTTTGTTATTTGTATATGGGTCTTGTCAACTATCGGATGTAAAAAATTATATAAATATATCACCGGCCACCACTGAAAATCAGCGTTGGGAATTGTTATTTCCAACAAAAGCTGAGCGGTGATCATTTCACGCGTCATATTTTTGGGTAATTCTTGTGTATTTTTTTTGTTTCTTCATGTTTTGCATATTATTTATTTATTGTTTTTTTTTTATTTTTATTTCGCCCTTTACCTATTTTGTTTATTTTGGTTTCAGTTAAGTTTTTGTTATAACTTAGGTATATTTTTCAGTTATCAAATACTTGTATATATAATGTAAGTGTGGCTCGTAAATATAACTTTTTGAATTTGAATTGTATTCCTTATCACGTAATTGATATGATCAATTTCGAAGATGATAAGTGTTCGAATGAGTACTTCCTACATAGCTAGCAAAGCTCAAAGCAGCTTTATTAGATTTAGATCTACATTTAACTCTTAAATATGAATATGTTATATAAAGACTTAACGTAACCTTTTATATTATACTATTTAATTTTGTTAGTAGGTAATATATATTTTTGTTACATCCATAAAGTATTGTATGTTTATGACTTGTACCATTTAGGTCAATTTAAGACTTGTTGAAAGGACTAAAAAATTACCATTTTTAATTTTAATACTTCCACTCGAGAGTTGATTTCCTCAGGAAAGCTATTCAAACAATAAATTGATAGTCTATCATCCTGCTCACTCACTTAAGTGGCTATTGGAAACTTGGGTTATTATATTCGAATAACTTGATAAATCCGGTCAAAACCAGATTAAGCGTCCCAAACCAGGCTCAACCCAATTTTATTCACCCTAATGTTCCCTTTTTCAATTGAGGAAATTATTGAAAATACTTAAGAAATAAGTTTTGTCTCTATAGGTGGTACATCAACTTTTATTGACCAATATTTCACCGATAAGCAAATATTTGTTAAGATAGAATATTTAGGATTTTGAGTAAAAGTCTCATTCAAAACTATTTCTATTGTACCACTCGGGTAATCAAAGCGTATATTGTCACACAGTCGAGATGTCTATTCAAATATCTAAATTGTTGCTATATTTGAAGTAGAGCTTGTTACACAAGTGTTGAGGTCCAATGAAACAAGTTTGTCTCGGCTCGCGAGACAAACTTACAATAATGTTTTCGTGTGAAATATTGCTATGGCTGGTATAAAAGGCCTTATCCGGCCTCACCCTAAAATCGACATAGCCATGAATGGCGCTATTTTGCCGCATGTGAAATATTCAGAAGAAATAGTGTAAGTGATAGCACACAGCCTTGTGGGATACTAGCATTGTCTGACTTAGAGTCGGAGCATGGACCTTTAACAACGACCTTCACGTTTATGTCTGGCAGGAAACTAATGACTCAGTTGCACAATATCACAAAAAGCCCATAGAAAGGGAGCTTCAAGAGGAGTACTCAATGGATGGAAGCCCGATTGACGGCCTTCAATATATCCAAGCTAACCTCCTCACCTCACCTCACCCTTGTTTCAATCGCTTCTGCCCAACGGTGACTTAGATATACCAAAAGGTCACCCGCTGAGCGATCTCTACGGAAACTGTATTGTCGGTCATTAAGCGGCTGGTGATCTTCTAAGTACCAAAGGGGCTGGCAATTGACGATGGATTCCTATATTTTTTCGAGAACAAGGAGGTGATTGCAACGGGTCTTTAATTACACGTATCTGAGCGGTCGCCGTTTTTAGGACTTAGGGATCGGGTGCACTAGGGCTGTCTTCCAGGAGTTTGGGACGACCCCTGAAGAGTGGGAGAGCCAAAAAAGATGCGTTGAAAACGGTTCCAACTTTGGAGCACATGTTTTTAGAGGATGGAAATGCACCGTTATCAACTACACTATACCACATTTAAAAATTTGCCGTGCTTTGTTTTTTATATTGTTTGTTTATTGAATGGAAAATAAAGCTAAATCTTACCTGACCTCTTAAAGTGCTTAAAATATAAATAAAATAAATATAAATATTACATTAACTTTACCATTTGTCTTAATTTACGTAACAAGTTCTTTAAAATCCTTTTGCTTCATTAACATAGATACTTATTCATGCTATAAATATCCGTTTTTAGGTCTAGTAAATTACTCAGAATATTGTCTAGTTTCAGATTGTTCATTATTTAAAACGTCTAATAACTATGAATAATTAAAGAATCTAGTTGCTTATTCAACCAATATCACATATTTTATAAATATTTTACAATCTTACCATACGTTAGCTTTTGATACTTAGTTTAATATATATTATAAATAATGTTGCTGAAGAAAAAAACCTTTGTTATTAATTTAATTCATCCATATTTAGGAAATTACCATTCCAAAGAGCGATTGCTTCAGCTGATTATTCGTAAGAGCTTACACCGAAAGAGAGGTATTGAACAAGAAAGAGATGGACACTGCTTGCGAGAAGTCCTGTTGTGTATCCAATCCTAACAATACATATTTACGTTAATTATATCAGAATTTGGCCCGACTAGTTTCGCCCATTCAGGAATATTATTTATGAGCTTGAAGAATATCGGAATCATTCAACTAATCTTATATAATACAGGTAAATGCAGTCCAGTAAATATATTCATTAAAAACTTCAAATGTACCGTCTGCTTTAACATTTATAAATGAATTTAATTCAAAAATTCAAAAAGAGCCATTCGTAGATATATTTCTATTGTATAAACTCTATTTTTTGCTACTTATCCCAAAATAAATAAATTATATTCATAATCGAATTTAATCACTTAGTCTCATGCTAAATCGAATATTTGTTCTGAATACTTTGATATTTTTCCAATAAATGAATCCGGTTTGCAAAAGACTTTAATCCGAACTTCAAAGTGCTTATTTGCTCTGGACCGGACGACTGCTGTCGACATTAATGTGAAATTGCCAATCGCTTAGATGAAAAGCTTTTATTTTTTCTTAGATTGCAAGTATTTGTTGGAAAATGTTTTGAACGCTTACTTAGCTACATATAACAAATCATCAAATTGTAGTTCGGTAAGTGAATTTAAAAGTTCTTTATTTAATTCTTTTCGGAGAATTTTAATACATGAAGACTACTTTAATTATAAACTTATAAATATAGTATGCCTGTAATAAAGAGTCTAAGATGATAGAGCCTGGTCGTAGTTATTTGGCAGGCGCTCGTATACAGGCTTTCTGAATTCAGAAGATTATTAAAGAAATATTTCGCACGGTGAGATCAGTAATTCTAGCCTCGGCTACTCTTCTTGCTTTCTTACTCCCCTTCGTCCCCTACGATTCCTCTAGGAATTAAATTAAATGCGAGGCTTAAAATCCATCTGTGTCATGTTATATTCCATGGCCATAATTTGTTTATAAGAACCCATGTTTTTCTTACATCATCTTTTCTTCATACATCTTTTTCTTGACCAAAACCTATAAGACCAGTCCACTTACAGAGGTCACTAACAATTAACGTTGTCAACAAACATTTAATCATTTCATTTTAATTAAAATTGCAGGCTTGAATTATTTAAAAAATAAATGTTTTACAGTAACATGTTTCGAAGAATTTAATTAATTTTATTTATTTATAAGAATTAATATCACATAAAACTCAACTTTAATAAATAATAAACAATTTTGAAAGATGCCTTTTAAATTGATAGATCAAAGCTTAATGACTTTTAAAAATATAAAATTCAGAAGAAGCATTCTTTGTAAAGTATTAACTAAGTATAATAAATTATAATAGGAGTTTTTAAAGATTGTATCTATATATATATGGTAGAATATATAACATGGAAGAACAGATAAATTATACCCTCAAAGTCTATTATTTGTCATTTTTCAATTATAACATTACTCAGTCTTAATATTTATAAATGACGTGTCAATATGTTTGTTCGCTAAGATTCCTAAACTACTGAACAGATTTTAATAAAATTTGCACATGGCAGTTTGTTCCAGCTTGAAAGATAGGATAGTTTATGTCCAAGTCCAAAATATAAGCTAAGATAATAAAAACAGTAATAATATTCTAATACTTTCGGAGTAAAAATATGTTTGTAACCTGTCATCCCAGTTCAGTCACTAATGCCGCTGTTAGAAGCTTCAGCATTATGTTCGAATAACTTGATAAATCCGGTCAAAACCGGATTAAGCGCTCCAAACCGGGCTCAACTCAAATTTCATTCACCCCAATTTTCTCTTTTTCAAATTGAGGGCAATTACGTGAATGAAATTATTGGATATATTTGAGAAATATTGTTTGTCTTTATAGGTAATACATCAATTTATATTTGATACATAGCATATATTAAGAAAGACAAGATGTTTAGAATTTTAGTAAAAGTGCCACTTGGGTAATCAGAGCGTATTTTGTCATACTATAAGTGTAAAATTCATGCCCATTCAAATAATCGTTAACAGTTAACAATTAATTCAAGTGGTTTAAAATTTAAATCTATACTATATTACTAAGTAATAATAATACATTTGCTTTTTACCCGGAAAATACATTAAGACAAAACAAATATAGAAACAGTGATATAGTTTGCGGTTTTATAGCTAGAGAGCGGATCTTTTCCATGCAACTATTTAAACTAAAGAAAGTTTTTAAAGAGACGTGGCATAGGCGTATCATAAATACGAGAATAATAAAAGAAGACTAATTAAACTAAGTTGCTTTTGTTCATACAGTCCATCCAGAGACAAATAATATATCTGTCATAGTAGATTTAGAATGTAAAACGGATCACATAGTATAAAAATTGTATATGAATATAAAATTTGTTTTGTTTTTTAAGACAACAACAAACAAACAAGTCTAGGTGTTTCTGTGCCATTTATTTCATGTGTACTTTAAGATCATTTTGTTATTAATATGACTAAACACTTAGTCTGGCTGTCTGTTTAAAATTTGAAAATAGTTCACGGGGTTGACGCTTGGAGCGCTGGTGGCGCGATCACGGGATGGAAAACTAGTGACGGTTATTTCACGAAACAAGTCACATAGCGAACTTTGCATTTCTTGGAAAACATAATAGTATTCAAAATGTATATTTTTCAAATTAATTGTTATGACTTGATAGTCATACTACATATGCTGATACTGATGTATCAGCTTAATACTCAATTGTCAATTAATTCCTAATTTCTGTATACATACACCACAAAAGAACATTTTACGGGTTTATTATTGTAAATTATTTAAGATTTATTATTTATTTTTAAAGTATTTTTTATAACTGGTTACATTGATAAATATAATCGATTGGTTGACACTTTTGTTTATATTATTATTAAAAGTACTCATTTGTTATATCTGTATTCTTTTTACATTAAAAACGATGCTAGATTCCTGAACCTACGTAGTGTTGACAGGCTTTTAAGTAGTGCGAGCTGCTAACAGATGGCGTTGCTAGTATTAAATAATATTAAATATTAATGCTAGGTCATGATTTCCTATAGGAAAAGAGGTTACGTGTTAACTAAAATACATTTGGTAGCATTATTGTTAATTTTCAATTATTTCTATGCAACAAATAAATCGGGAAGCAGCCGAATTGCTTCAAGTTGGTTAATAAACACGTAAAGATCACTCTCACTTTTGTTTGCTTGTCCCATATTTTTCATCAGATTCTGTCTTTGTTGTTGTTTTTTATTGGCATCATCAGTACGTCACAAGAAGAACAAAGTTTTCTTCCGCTTTAACACTTTAGTTTTGATCTTATCAGCAATTTGAGCTTTTTCGCGAGCCAAAAGGAAATACCCACAACCTAAATCTTGGCTCTTCCTTCAATCTTAATCTTTCTACCATTTTCCGGTTTCCTATATTTTTAATTTCAGTATTAAGGCCCTGTTAATATTTACATTCTAACAATTACTTTTTAAAATTCAAAGGGGCTTAAAACTTCACATAATAATATTGGATGCCAAATTTATGGGCTATTTTCAAATAAAAAATCTTCATGTTGCCATAAATCTGAATGCTACCTCTGTACCTATATTAATTTCATAGATATTTTAATGATAATTGAAGCTTCTGAAGTACAGGTAAACCTAAACAAAGTAATCACAATGAAGGGTTTTATATCGTGCTTGAGATTTCTATAACACTGATTGAATCCGATATGACACAAGATCTGTCTCGTGTATGTTTCATTACTGTGATAACACTTACATAGATAGGTTTTAATCAAAGGTTGGACTATGTGCTAGCTTTTGTTATGTTACCCCTCTACCAAAGGCACTGGATTACTATCAGATACATAGAAGGCAATTTCTATAATCTGGATTCAAAATAAACTTACCTCACGCTCAACGTAACGTTTGTCTAAAATTTAATAGTAAATCCTTTACATAGATATTAAAGCAATTAATATTTTTTCCAGGCCTAGTTAATTACTCAGAATATAGACTTGTTTCAGATTGTTCATTTTAAAACGGCTATATGAAATTAAATAATAAAAGATTATAGTTGTCACTTGTTTCTACCAACTTACAGTATCTTGTAATAATTAGAGCACTGTTAAATATATTGGTGTAATTTTTATTACTGTCGTTGTAAGTCGGTCTTATTCTAATACAGAGTCATTAAGTTATAAGTATTTTACGTAACTATTTAGTGATAAATAATAATATAAATAAACCTTTTGTTACATGCAAATGTGTGAGGTAGATACTTTCATTTTGTACTTGTCTGGAAGGTCAACAAGGAATAGGTTAAATTCAAAATGTTGATCTAACTGCTTCAACTTATATTATGATACCTCTATCAAATTAGCATCCACACTCATAGTCAGTCAGTCAAATACAAAACTTTTTATATTTTTAATTTCAAGTCCCGTTTATGTTAATCCGTCTTTTTTTTATATCTATTTCAAAAAATATTTGATATCCATAATCCGAAATCATCGCTTAACTTATGCTAAATCGAATATTTGTTCTGAAAACGTTTATATTTTTCCAATAATTGAATCGGCTTTACAGAAGACTTTAATTTGAACTTCAAAAGTGCTTAGTTGTTGCTATTGTCGATATTTATGTGAAATTGCCAATCGTTGTGTACGATAAAAAATCTTTTTTTTTTTTTTTAATCTTTTATTTTATTTTTATATTATGTCTATGCAATTAAAAAAGTAAGACAATTAACGGATGTTAATACGGCTTTATTAGTTTATTTTAGTTATTTCCATAGTATTTTGTCTTCCAGCACTTTTTTATGGGGCTGCTGAAAAAATTCTGTATTTATTTTACAAAAAAGAGCTGTGCGGGCTATTTTAAACTTAAAACCTAGAGATTACCTGAGAGATGTTTTTTTAAGAAATAGGTACGGTCACTTCTCAATACATATTTAATAACATTTTATTTGTACGTCAAAATTTGGATAAATATGTAAAAAATAGTGACACACGCTATAAATACAAGAAATAAAAATAAACTCTCAACTCGAAAATATCGTCTTCAAAAAGTTAAGAAATCCTTTATAGGTTTGAGTGTACGCATATATAATAAGGTTCCACAAGATATCTTAGACCTACCTTTTCTTGCTTTTAAATGTAAAATTAAAAGTATTCTGTTAAAAAAAAGCTTATTATAGCATACAGGAGATTTTGGTTGATCGTATTTCGGTCAACTAAAAGGTTAGGTTGTGGGGCTTTGCTTGTTGACTCATTTGCGGGATATTCTCATGTAATAAAACATTGTTAAATTGTTTTTAAAAGAGCAACTGTTGAGTTTCTGGCCAGCTCTTCTCAGCAGAGCCGCATTACGAGCTGGTGGTAGCTTACTCACGGACTGACATACTGACATAATATACTGACATTTTTTTTTAAATGTAATGTAATGTAATTGACGATTCAAAAGTGCATGTAAATGCCTACTTGAATAAAGATATTTTAGAATTTAGAATTTATATTAAATGTCATAGTATTGCTTTTACTATAATATAACTTTAACACATACTTTAATCTCAGCAACAAGTGGTCAGTTATCCTTTTAAATTTTAGCGTATTTAAATCGTTTGTACATTAGCAAAGCGCCATCTATTGGACACTTCCTCAATCCAGTCAACAAATACCACCATCTCTTAGAATTGTATGGAATTAACAGGTAATTGTGACTATCAGAGAATAAATACATAATTTGCAGTAAAATAAATAAATGAATTATGATATAAACTACCCTATCTTTTAAATTGGACCAAACAATAGATACGTACAAAATTTCATGAAAATCGGTTTAGTAGTTTAGGAGTCCATCGAGGTCAAACTTTGTGACATGGAATTTATATCAAGATAAACAAAAAAATAATCACGATAAAAATGTTTTTTTTTCCGCTACAGAGTTTGTATTTAGCGATAAACAGTAAAATTATATGCCTACTGATTATTTTATTTTATCAAACATTAAAACATTACTTTTAATATAAGTTAACTAGTAGTCTATACGCGGCAAGCCTGTAGTAATTATCTATGTTCTAGATTCTAGAAAAGCCCGTGTTCGCTTCGATTTTATTGAACATTTGAATAGCCAATTACGAACTTATGAAAGCATTGTAAAGGATTGAACAACTGAACTCTTATCATATTCTTGGAAGAATTATTAAAATCTTGTTATCATATAATATCTTTAACGTTCTATTATTACTAGTATTTTTACTTCATGAAGTTATATATAAAGTGAATAAACAATGTAATTATTTAATTTATTTAATCAGAGGTAGCGAGATAAATATAAAATTCATAATTTCGATATATAACAAATACTGGCAATAAAACATAATTTAATGTCTATTATTTCAAACTCAACATGAATACAATTTTTAGATGCGGCCAGCAAGAAAAAAAATGTAATTAACCTTGTTTTGTACGCATTAGGAGACAAAAAAAGACGATCTATATAATAATAGAGAGGTATTTTAGAAGAAAGTTTGACTATAATACAAGCAATCCTTTTCTATTTCTAGAACGACTTCGGTAGTCCTCTAGCAGTCTGATTTGATGGAGAGGAGACCGTGATGGACGTGGCATGATATGAAGAAAAACAAAATCATCAGCTAGTACAAATAAATGTTTGTAAAAAAAACATACAATGAAGTTTTTTTTTATCGTGTAGATAATTAATAATTGATTTACCTGACGCTAGAAGATACGGCCATTTGAATAAACCTTATCTTCCCATTTCTGTTCTCTTTTCACCTTTTGGGAATAGAGAAAAGTGTTTCTATGTAATGCCAACGACATGGAATCTCATCATCTCTTTACTTACAAAACTACACCTGAGATTCTTAATGCGAAAAATAATAGCACACTTTGTTTTTTGAACAATCATGTTCAAATTCTTCTGAATTGATCAATTTCTCAATCTCTTATTAATCAATTACGGATTGACAAATATTAATTACCAGAGTAAGCTCGCTGGATTCATGTTTGTCCATATCTCTAGCAGTAGGTGGAAATTAATAGAAGTTCATTTTGTTAATTGATCATAACTTATTCTGAAAGTTTTATAAATTAATTATTGTAATATAAGCATATTGTAAAATACTATATATCACTTCTTATTATTCAGCACTTAGGTACGTACTTTAAAGGAGAATTAAATAAAGGTGTCTTGAATTTAGTCTTTTAAAAGTAATACTAAAAATATTTTGAAATTAATAAGTTAAATCTTTAGGAAGAAATTTCAGTTTCTTTTCGAGTATATTTTATTTCTAAATAACCCATTATATTAAACGTATTTTATCAAGTCAACTAGACCTTACTATATGATTTTAAAAAGCTATTTCGAAAGGAAAAAAGCAATTAAAGAGTTGGAAAAAAGAAACGGCCAGAAGATAAAAAAAAATAACGTCAAAATATATATTTTTTAAATGTATGCCATTATATATACAAAAAATTGACCTTATATCACTTATTTTATTAAACGTATTCATTGACGAAATAACAGCTTTAAAGATTTAAGCGCTAAAAGTAAATATAAATATAACTAAAACTATATATATAAATTAGAGAAATAAGAACATCTCAAGAAAGTTGGAAGACCAGTGCAACTGATGGAATAAATAACATTTTGTTATAGAAGCTATTATCCTTTTGCAGTTATTTGAAATAATATAATATTTTAAATTTAAGTACTTTACGAATATTAAAAATAATCAATCATACAATAAAATCTATTATCAGTTAACCAATTCTTTAAATTATATAGTAAAAGTCTCAAGGGTAACTCTAATGGTTTATGGAATATTATTAAAGATTACACATCATATATTTTATTTTTGAAAACGAGCAGTACTACAAGTGGGCATTATCAACCTTGTGGGATCTCTCAACCCAAATCTGCTTTTATCACCGGCCTTGTCGAAAAAATGGGGATATTTTTTTAACAAATAGCACTATTTCCATTATAAATAATCCGGGAAGTGTCAAGATTCTGTTATTTTAAATAATGGCCTACATGAATAATAAAAAGGTTTTAGTTTAAATATAGATCGTAGACATTTTTCTGACACATAAATACATTATTAAAATTAGTTGAACTTCCCATAATATTAAGCCATACTTCAACAATGAAATAACATATGCGTAATATGCGGTAAGAGCAGAGTCTTTTCCAAAAGTCCGTACTAGTTTACGGAAAGCGAATAAAAATTTAAGTATTTATGAAACGAGATAAGTTATTTGCAATTTCTAATTACAATGATTATCTAATTGAATACCAAAAAAAAATACATAATGTTTCTCTTCAAGATTAATACCGAATCAATCAATGTTTAATTTTATTTTCTTTGTTTTAGAATTGGAAGAAAGAAATAATTCTGGTTTTAAATGTGTTGGAACATAAACTGTTTGATACTAACCAAGATAACACCGACTCAAAAGCCTTATTGTGTGAGTGTCTCATAAGCAATATTAGTTTGACAATCTCATACAACTAATGCTATGGCAAAAATAACAGATTGATGATTCGTGACATTAGGTTAATTATTAATGTACAAAATTAATAACAGTGGTCATAAAACGCTACCTTGAGGGACTCCAAAATTATTGACTAAATTTAAAGATATATACGGAGTTCATACTGATTTGTTGTTTAATCTTGATATTTGCACATGTTGAGGGCGATTATTTAAATACCTGTTAATTCAACGAAGAGCATGTTGAAACTGCTGTTGTTTTTTTCATAGTCTTTCGCACAAAAAAAAAATGTTACAGTTAGTTTTTTAAACGTTCAGTCGAGTATCTTATGTTTTATTTAAAGCCAATATTACACTTGTAATAAATATTTAAGTAGGCTGCTTAAGTTGCGGGGCATTATGTTCTATGTATTCAGGAATACTGTAGTATCCAATAGCACGCAAACGTTCCTAATTATTTATTTGTCACAGGAAACGATTATTGCGAGCTTGTATATTTTTACAATATAATATAATAACACTAAATTTGTCGAAAAAGAGATAAGTGAAACTATGTTTGATCCTCGCATGTATATTATGTATAATAAGAAAATAATTAGTATTATTATAACCTTTTTTTAATATTTTTGAGGCTACACTAACCAGCTACAAAAATTCGAAATATTGTTCGTACGCAAGTAAAACGTAAATACAACTGTGATTTAAGGTTTATCTTGTAGAAGAAAAGACACCATTCCACACTTATTATGAACGGATCTGTGGTGGCTCTATAGTGTCTCGTTGGTTCAAATTGACATCTGCGGCTTGTTTTGAAGACATCCGTCTGTGTATAGAACACAAAAATATGTTTCACATCAGAACGTTTATTATGGCGATTGCACAGAAAATACGAAAAAAAAATAGTCTTTACTTGTGTACCAACATTTATATACAATTATATGAATATTCATATAATTGTATATAAATGAATGAATGAATAAAAAAGGATAAATAAAATAAAACCCTTATGAAAAGGATAAATATATATATATATATATATATATATATATTTATCCTTTTCATAAGAGTTTTATTTATATATATATATATATATATATATATATATATATTTATCCTTTTCATAAGGGTTTTATTTTATTCACTTAATCAATTACTCTATTATCCTGATACTTGAAGATTAGCCATTTGAACAATCCTTATTCCTATTTCCGTTCGATCTCCGCCTCTTGGGAATAGAGAAAAGCTTTTTAAGTAATGCCTACGACATACACAAATTATATCGTCTTTTCATTTACAAGGTTATATGAGGTTGTCAACGAGAAAAGTGTCTATAAGATATTTTGTCTTTAAAGTGTGAGGGTGCATAATTATATTGTAAGCATGATTGCTTCTGATATAAAGAAAATGACTGATGGCATAAAGAAACAAAACGGATTTTAGTACAAAAGCTAGTCAACAAAATAAATTTGTAAACTGACATCCCAGTTTTCTAAGTAACGCTATTAGAAATTTGCGTCATTATGTTCGAATGACAAGTCATTCGAACATAATGACGCAAATTTCATTCAATTTCAAAAGTAATTTTGACCGGATTTACCAAGGTAAATCCGGTCAAAATTACCCCAAACTGGGCTCATTTTCAATGTGATTTACCCCAATTTTTCCTTTTTCAATTGAGGGTAATTTCGTGATTGAAATTACTGGAAATACTTTAGATATCATATATATCTGAGTAGGTAATTTACATCCATTTACATTTACCAATATTTGATAGATAATCAAATATTTGTTAAGATAGAACATCTAGTATTTTAGTAAAAGATCTTTTAGTAAAAGTGTCCCAAAGTTGTAAAGCAATGTTCATTTAGCTTCAAAAAAGTCATAAAATGTCTTATATACAATCAATGATACAAGACCTAACACAACATGAACATGGATACAGAAGACAATGTAAGAGCGTCTAAGATAAATGGCTTTTCTTGCTTATGCATCATACCTGTAAAATATCAGACAGGCAAAATCAGGTAACCAAAATGTCAGGTAAAAGCGATGTCTCAGATATATCTATAAAGAAGGTAAAGAATTTGTTTGTTCAAAAATAACGATTCATAGAAAATGTTATTGAGGAACATGACATGAGAAACTATATAACACCACGCTGTTCCATAGGAGTGGAGCAGTAAGTCGGCACGTCTATAAACGTCAACTAACACTATGACTACATTATCTAGAAATCTCCAAGTACGTACATAAAGATGTAACGTAACGAAACGTAACGTATTCTTGTACATAATTTGTTTTTTTAGAAGGTAGATAGATAGATAGATAAGCACTTTATTGCATACAGAAAAAAACTTATTGCTAAGAGTAATCTCTGACAGACAACTTTCAGGTGAAAGGACTAAAGTAAAAAGTACGGGAAAAGTAATAGAGGTTATTTTATTTATTTTTTTTTTATTTTATTTATGTACCAGATTTGATGAAAGTAAAAATACAAAAGGAAAGAAAATAATACATTGGATCAGCTTATCTCTAAAAAGAGATCTCTACCAGCTACCCGTGAGAGTGACAGAGATAAGTTAAGGTTTTAAATACTTTTACAAATTATTGTATGATTATGACTTGTAAAAATACGAGTATGATATTTTGTCAAGCTTGAGAATCACGTTAAGTTTTGACAAAATGAAATCTTTTGTCTACAATCCACAGAAATAATAGAAATACTAAAAGTATGTATATGGAAACTTGTACTTTCCATAGATAATAAAAATTAAATATTGAATTATGTATAACTCAATAATATGAATTCTTTGGGTATACGAGTACGTGATACCGGAATTATTGAAGAACTCTGTCATTTGTACATTTCTGGAAACAATATTTCTATCTATACGTAAAAAATATTGTTGAAACAAAATTTGGTATTACATGTCATATCTTCTTCTTTTCTTAGTATTTATATATAAAAGAGCAATACAATATTTGCTTATTGCTTATATTAATTCGAGTTATAGATATTTATGTCTATTTATATAAGTTCAATAGCTACTGAAATGAGATTTTAATAATGACGTTTCTTTTGTTACAAATAAATTATTTCATATGTCACATAGGCATTTTATGTTTACATTTGCCTTAGATCAAAAGCTTTACTCATATCCAGAACAACTTTCTAAAGTCATTATTTAGCTAGGGTACCTCAGGTCGTCTGCTGACTTTGATGGCCATTGTCATTGACAAGCAGATGCTCCTAAAGGTAAAGAATTATTCATTATTCTAGAGAGCAGGGAGGTGATTGCAAGAGTCCAATATTAACCTGGGTAGATGCTATCGTCTTTTTTAGGGTTTGATACCTAGTGGCTTCAATAAGCTTGGGAATTGGTATTTTCAACAAGAGTACCGTAACAGAGCTGTTAGCATACGATTTTATTCCGGAGTACATGTTGGGAGCACCATTTGGTAACATGGCATAAGTTAAGATAAAAAACGTGCCTAGAAGATCCGCGTTTGCTTGTGTTCTGTAAGCACTTATTAGGAGTGTCCCTAATTTTCCTGTCGTGAGTGGTGGTAAAACTAAATATTGACTCTATCTTAACTTTTAATAAAGTTTGGACGTATAAATATAATTTCAGAGTTGTTCTGTTCGTATTCTTGCTTAGATGTCTTAAATTGAAAATTTCAGTTGAAATTTGTTCTCACCCTGGTGCGACTTGGTACCACGGGTCATCATTTTTGTATTCAACACCAAATTTACTAAATTAATGTCATAAATATGTGACAGAGTCGATTATATTTATTTTATTTAAAAAAATAACAAACAAAGTAATTCAAATATCAATTAGTTACTGGGTATAACAGTTGGCGAAAACTAATTCTACAACGCAACACTTGTTTAACAATAAATTTATAACAATAATATATTTTTTTACAAAATAACGTATGATATTTTTGTTATTATTATAATATGTCTTAACAATTTTTTTTTTCAATTGGCTGAGGTTTTGTGAGGTGTCGTTCGTTAAACAAAGATTTCATTGAAAATTAAAATTCTTTCAACATACAACATCTCGTTGCCTTCGCTAATTTTTATTTTTTTTTATATAAATTATAGAAATTACTTACACTTATACACAGCGCACTTGTAACACACAAAAAAAACTGGGCAGTATTTTATGTCTTTATGAAAAAGTTGAAATATTGTTTGAAGTAATAGATATACATTGATAAAAAGGAATTTCTAACATGGTCCTTCTCGATAAAGTTTCGACAAGTGTTATTTCAAACATTAGATAAATATATCTTAATTACTTTTGTCCTCTGTCAACACATCAAACTGTCATCTGATCAATATGGAAGTCGATTAACTTTAAAGTTTATTATAACCTCTGCTTATTAATCTCCTTCTAATGATCAATATAGTAAATAATTAAAAAGTAATTTATATACATTTTAATTTTAATAATAATAGTATTCAAATTTTACTTACGTAATGACTAGACCCAGTATGTTTAGCCACCCGCCGCCACCCACGGGTAACTAATACAACTTATAATTCCTTCGTTACGAGCACGTTTCATGAAACTATTAATTTCAGCGAGACACTGAAGTAATAGTTTGCCTTTGGAATATTAAGTATAATATATAATATTAACTATATATATATTTATTATTTTTAAAATATTTACAGCAACACTTTATCAATTCACACTACACTATAACAAAGGGAAGGTTTGTTTTTTTTTTATTTTGTAATACTGATTCAGAGTTTAATAATTCTTTCATAATTAGAAAGCTTCATTATTCCAGATAAACATTTTTGATAATGAATTAAAAATGTTTTTGTCCGCTGTTCAAATTCAAAATTAGTGTATTCAAAATATATATTTTTTAAGATGAAACCGATCAAAGAAAAAAACATTATTTTAATCATAAAGGAAAAATGATATTCAGTAAATACTTTCTAAGAGTTATAAGAAAAAAAAAAAACAAAAAATACTTGGTAATAAAAGATTACCAAACTTTTTACATCTATGCTACGAGCTGAGACAAGACCCACGACGTGGCAAAATAAAAAATCTGAATATATATTAGAACATTCTTGATAAGCTGACAAACTATCAATCACATATTGCAATAATTGAATAAAATAACAATTTAATAAATGGTATCAACAAAAAGTTTTAGAATAAAAAAAATATTGTTGTTATTCTGTATGTATTAAATGTTTCGTAAATTAAAAACTTCATGATTTATCAAATAAAATAAAAGTATTACAGTAACATCTTACGTCTTCATTGTTTCAGGTTAAATTTAAATAATTTCTACCCCTAACCCTATAATTAAATAATATATCGAACATAACGATATTGTTTTAATTAAAGTTCCTCAATTGATTATTCAGTAGTGGGGCAAGCGCAGTGACGTCATTTACAATGGCGGCACGCAACGGTCACTTTCCCAATACGCGACTGTCAGTTTGCTAAGAGTAATTAATAGCTGTGCGTTAAAAAAGTGAACTTGTGACTTTTTGCTATATAATTGTGATGTGTAACAATATAAGTGTTATTATTTTATCACACTGGCAATAAGACCCCTGTAATACCGTCTCAATGAGGATGACTAACGCTACGCCGTCGCTGCCGTGCTGACATTTTTTTAATATTTTATTATCGTTTATATACAATTCACAATACATAGTTTAATCAGTAATAGCAACAAAAAATAAGGTTTCAACCCGTGCTATCGTACTCTACATAACTCTACATATACATAACTAATATTATAACTGATCACATTCAATGATTTTATACAATACTTTAGATATTCTGAAGAAATACCAAAGACATGTGTGCTCAAACTGCTTATACATAATAATTCATTAGTATATTCATTTTTGATACAAAATATTTAAGTAATATATAATTATAAGTAAAATGCTTAAATTAATAAGAAACAAAAAATACATAATTAAAAAAAATACAGTGTATTGGTGACCAAATTACGTATATTTTATCAACAATAACTCTTCATTCTTAATTTTTTCTTTGTGAATATGTTATAGACTGGTCGTTTATTTTATAAGAGCTCTTATATTACTGGCTGTAATAAAATAATAATCGTCATCATCTTCCTGCTATTATCCCAGATTAGGTCGGCGCAATATGTTTTACCTTTTCTCGTCGCATTGCTAAGGTATTGTCTTATTTTTTATGGCCGCCGGTAAGACGCTAACCCTCCTAGGAATGCTGTCGTTGATAGTAGGTAAGTTGATCGCGCTACCGGGCGGTTTGGTTCTAAAATATTTACATTCTGATTAAATATAGTGAATGTTTAACTTCCAACCACAAATAATTCATTTTCTTTGCTTCTTTGTCACCGGTTGCTAAACTATATATATGTATGAAAATGAAAATAAATGCATATAATTTTAAAATTTTAAATAACCCTAGAATCAAAAATACGGGCAGGGATTCGAACCTGTCACCTTTGAAAACCCGTCCCGTCACTCTACTAATTTAGTCACCGTATCGTAACTGTTACTGAAACTGTCATGGAAAATTTACTCTTACAGAAATTGCCTTAGCTTTTATTTAAAACTGAAAGTTCTCACGACCATTTTACCATTTTTCAAATATATCGTTCTTGTTATTTTTTTGATAAGTTAAGTAATAATTAGTACACTAATTTATTTTAATGACAGGTGTCATTTGAGTAAGACTAGATTGAACAATATTAAATACTTTATTATTCGGAATTTTAACGGTGTATCCAGCTGGTATTTATAACCCCTTAAACCTACACCTGGGTCACCGGTCACAGGAACAGTTTGAACTCGTCTCCCTGCAACGCCCATGGCCCGGTACCCGCACGGTGAATCCATGGAATGCTAAGAAGCTTCGTCTCTGTGTTTTGGAGCTTTTTTATTTATTTTTTATTTTAATTTTAATTTTCATAAATTTTATATGGATATGATATTAAGAGAATTTGTTTTATACTTCTCTATATTATAATTGCTTTTTTGAATACCATATAAAAATGAATTCTTTATAATTTATAAAGATAAGTGGTTTCCAATAGATAATAACGTGAAATAATGCCTACCCACACCAAATGTAGGGTTTGTAATTAAAATCAGAATTATAATGTAAGCATTTCTCTTGTGAATCGCCTTGTTATAAGAATTTAGAGCTATTAATAATATGTAAAATTCATTAATACTGATTTTCTTAACCGGTGTGGGAGAGAGATAGAGAAGAGAGGACTTGTAAAAAATATGTCTTCATGTGGTTGAATTTAATCTTGAAGAAGCAGAAAACTTTATTTACAACATAAAACTGAAAATGTTCTATAATATTGTTTGACATTTATCTTGAGAGGCCTTTGTGGCTTACTAAAAGTAGCTATATCTTTACAAGAATATTGTTGACATTGGATTTTATTGACAGGTTATTGTGTAATACTTTTTCGCTGTATAAATAAAAATCATTTTCGAAAAAAATGCTTAACATATAAGCTATATCTGACATTTTATAAAGAGAATGCATATTTAAAATAAAAAACGTTGAATTTTCCATTATTTGATGTAATCTTAAATTTTTTCAAAATCTCTTAAAAAGTCCTCTATTTTTTTGCACAGTGATCAGTCAGACACAAGTCGATACTTATTTAAAGTTACTTTAAAAATATATTTTTACAAGAATTGGTCATAATTATTTTAGGGTATATTGGATTATATTTTATTCACATTATATTTCTTACTATGTATTATTGCCTAAGATATGTTTTTAACAACTACTTTTTAGAAGAATTAAGAAACGTTACGATTAAACTTTTTATTTACTGTCTGTTCTTAATGGTACAAGAACTGAAATTCATTAGGAATTAAATCATTAGAAAACAGCACAACAACTTATAATTCACGATATTTAAATTGAGAAACAGTAATTTCAAGAAGGAGATAGAATATTTAATTAAAACATTCATTTACGTTAAGCGTGATTAAAAACCACATTTCTAATTTAACTATCAAATATCACATTCAGTTCTTTAATAATATTTGTTATTGATGCAGGATTTAGAATGCAATATTCACTCTATCATATAAACGTTTAAAAAAATAGGATTATCTACTATCCCATGCTAAGTATTTAACACCTGTTACTTATTTATTAAAATGGCTTTGAAAATTCAAATATATTTGGCAATCAATAAATAAAGGCATATGGAGTACTGTTCTCATCTGTTTGCAGAGGCATCTCATTACCAGCTTCTCCCTCTTGACCGGATGCAACGGAGGGCGAATCGTACTATCAATTGCCAATACCTTTCCATTGACTTCGACTTGATTCCTTGGCGTTATAGGCCATTTTCATTCACAGACAAGTGTAAAATGCAACTCCCTTGGAGCTGGTAAATTGATTATGAGTAAATATAAGATCAGTTATGTTAACTACTTCTAATAGGTATTTGAGTAAACGTGCCAATTATAAGAGACCCTTAGAAATGTTTTGATCCAAGTAGACAAAGTGTTGAGGTAGCCAAGAACATAAAAAAAAAGATTTGTAGTGGTATGAAGCAAGATTCCCAATACTAGTATTTAACGTCGTTTCACCATCTGCAGTTAAACAAGTGGTCAGGAAACGTAGCTGTTTCATTGCTACCCTGTTGTATAAATATCTTAATACCTGCAAATTAAAAGTCAACTTCATTTAAAACAAACTATAAACTTAAGAATCCTAATGTACTATCTCATAATATAATTATCTAACAAAATGTATATCACGCGGACCACTATAAGAAAGGAAATTATAAGAGTTCTAAGTGCAAAAGTTTTTTTTTGTAAAAATAAAAGAGGGTATCTTATATTCGGCATCATTATAGTAGTTTTTGAGCAAATACCATATTTCTTTCTATAAGTTAATTTGATTATGAATGATAAACATTTTTATTTAGTCTTGGTTATGCTGGCGATGACGTTTTGATGCAAAAAAAAACCGTGCAAGCTGCTATTGAAGCTATTTGATAGAAAAAGCAATAAGTGCGTTAGTAAGTATCGTTTAGAATTTCTATCAACATATGTTACAAACCAATGATATTTGGTTTTAAGCTGATAACAGAAAAAGCTTTCTAAAGTCAACAGAAACTTTTCCTAATTCAGTATTAAAAGAAAACGAGAAACTTGTTTGAAGACTAGTTTCAATACATTTGAATGGCTGTCGGGAAGTAGCTCCAAAAGTTAATGTAAATACAGTTTTTTATCTTGCCTTTAATTATTCTTAGCTTTGCCCCTCACAAAACTTTTTTATTCCAAAGCTCATGTTTAAAAAACGTTTGGTAGAATCGATAATTCTATGTACAATTATAAGCAGTTTCAAACCTCGTGATGACTTTATTTTCGTTGGTTCGTTATTTGTTTGGACATTGCTCGAATAAACAAATAATGCACAAACGTGCAAATACGTTGTTAGAATGCTTTGTTGGTCTTGTTTAAACCGACTTGTTTCGACTGCACCCGCTTTGTTCACAAATATTATTTGTGTAGAAATTCACTAAGACAAAAAGTTTAACATTTTATTCAGTAAGTCATCAACCAAATAGAAAAATATTATATTATTAATTAATTATTAACGAGAGAATCAAATCGGAAAATTAAAGTGAAATTTCCATATTTTCAAGAGTTTTACTTACAGGAACAATGTTTAGAAGGTAGTAATTTAGTATTTGGTTAAACAAAAGACGTGAGATATATTGATGCGTGGTCCTTTTCCGTTGACCACCAAGTAGGGTCGATACTTTAAGTTTATGTTACAGATTTATTATAGGTTTACCTGAACTTTTTCTAAGCTCACATAGATTGTCATCATTTACTACATTTTCCATAAGCAACCAGCTGTCTTACTGTTTTTTCATATACAAATATAGATCTGGTTTGTCACACGTTTTCAGGAAAAAAAGTTATATGAATATCTTATTATGGAGTCAATCCTAAATGATCTTCAAATGACGAATTTAAATACAAGCTTGTAATAATAAATGGTGTATCTCCCAAAAACTAAAAATATTAAGACCTACTAGTAGCAAAAATGAATATTTTTTAAATGAGAGTTAGTTTTTTATACAATGCAAACGCAATTGGCTATGAATTTGACAAGAACTGGCAACAGAAATTCAATAGTTAATGGTTTTTATTTAACCCTTTATATTACATTGATTGTGCTCGGATACGGGTATATTTTTTTTTGGCGAGAGGAAATTTTTATTTCTTTTGTTTTGTAATAAGACTATTTAATACATATCAGAACAGGTTCTGGACTATTTATCTCTAACTAGCACACAACCAACGGACGGTCCGATGTTTAAAGATTTCCTCTAATAGGGCTGGAACATGGAAAAAACTATCCTAAAGTGTATATGTATTAGTTTTAAATTTGTACAAAACCGTTTCTTGGTTAAAATAAATAACTAGCAATAAATCCTACAAGAAATAAGGAATAGAAAAGGTATGTTGTTTGACTGTACGAGTAGAGCGAGCGGAGTCTCTATTTCTATTTCTCTCTCTCTTGTCTCTATTTTGACGTTTTTCAGTGTTGGTGGTTGTTTTATCTGTCGGGTTCATGCTACAGGTAGCGTTTTTTAACCTATCTTGATGAAACTTGGCGTAAAAGTTTCGGAATATTTTGCGCTTTTTCTGTCTTCGGCGATTAGTTTCGCTAGGAATAATGTCTAACGATCACAGGCAACAATGTAAAAAAAACGAGATATTAAAGGAAAAATAAATGAATGTATACGTATAGATATATACGTATACATTCATTTATTTTTCCTTCCTACTAACTTCCTATTAATATAAAAAACAGAAGAGTTTGTTGTTTGTTTAAACGCCCTAATCTCAGGAACTACTAGACCGATTTGAAAAATTCTTTCAGTAAAAGATAGACCATTTATCGCGGTATGCTATAAGCTAAGATAAATTTGAGAGGAGCAGCAATCAAAAATGTTGCGGAAACGGCAAAATTTTGAGCTTTCCATATGTGCACTAAGTAAACGGTGAAAGTTACTCAAAAATCAACTACAAAAAAATTGTTCCCTTGTAAAAGTTCTAAACGAAAGTCCGCGACAGTATATATCTAGCTTTTAAGATTAACCGTTATAACCATTTTTATGGTTACTAAGCTCATATCAGCTTAGTAACCATAAAAATGTACTTAGCCTATGTTATTGTCTAATATACTAAGCTTATTTATGCAGCTTATTTACTAAGCTTAATCACTCGGCTTATGGACTAAGCTTATTTATTTTGATTATACACTTAGTTTATGTACTAAGCTTATGTTCTCAGCTTATGTGCTACGCTTACATTTTATGCGTTTTCTATAAACTTATTTGCTAAGGTACTTAGCTTATAAACTAAATTTATGTATTTAGCTTATGAACTAAGCTTATGTTCTTAGCTTTTGTACTAAGAATATGTACTTTGCTTATGTACTAAGCTTTCGGAATATCAGATGGAAAATTTTGTCTTTATTTATTTGGTCTGGTTTAGACGAAAAACATACCGGACAGGTGAAAACGTTGTGTTTATCAATGTCTCTTTGCCATAAAGTAACTAATATATCGGGTATAGAGTTTAAAGCCAGCACCATATTATTTTAGTTGTGAGATTTGTGACGACTGACGAAGTTGCTGGCATGAGCTAGTGTATGTATAAAGTAAAGTAATGCAAAGCGCAGGATCTCAAGATTTAGGAATAAAAATGTGGGCGTTCGTAAATGGATTCTTCAATGCCTGTACTTTTTGCTTCATCGATTTACTGGATCTTCCCACGGCTAATAGCAAAAGTTAAACCTTAAATAGTAAGCTAAGGCATAACTTCCACATACCCAAAAAATATAAATGAACCTTACTTTAACAAACTATAAATAAATAAATAAAACGTGTATATTTGCTATTCAAATAGTTTATATTGAGTTTTTTTTAATCCTATATTTTATCGTTTTATGTAATATATAATTTAAAAAAAGTATTCATAACAATGTTATGGTGATTCGATTAAATTTCATATGCAGTATTCTCCGACAAAAACTTATAGTATTATAAATGCAAGAATGTGTATAAATCCACTGATGAGAATAGACAAATATATGATTTTGTACGAATGTTTCAGGGAGCACTGACGGAGCAGGATTGTTATTGAATAAAAGGAGTTTTCTTCTCAGAAATTTTATAGTGACGTTTATTTTAAATTTTTACAATTATCTTTTAATTATATTATATTGTCAATTTTTGTGGTGTTATGTAACTTTTATAGTTTAAAGTATAGATATGGATAGATAGATGAATAAATATAATTCTAAATATGATAGGTTTAAATATATATATATATATATATATATATATATATATATATATATATATATATATATAGTATTATTTTTGTACAATAGATGAATCTTCAGTGTTCTGGTAATTCAAATTCTGTAACCAATCATGTAATATTATACTACAATCTTATCAGTTTACTTTGTATAAATGAATTTCCCTATTTATTTTATTATGTAAAATAAGTGTTAGTTGACACGAAATTTAAGTGTGTGCTCAGTTTTTTTTTTATATTTTACATTTTTTATTTACTTTATTCAAATAATATTGATGGAATTATTTATCTGCTAAACCCATCTTTCTTAAAGTGTAATTTCTTTCTTGACTTTTGATACAACAAAATAAATCATAAAAATGGAAGAATCAGAAAAACTATTCACTGTATGTGTGTTTTTGAAAAGAAATTGCATAAGCTCTGGTGCTTCAAGTATACGTCCTGATGTTACATCACTGTCTCGCAAGTTCCCAGATATTAAATGTTTTGTTTGGAAAGCGCTTTCAAAATTCAAAATGCAAATTTAATTTATATCTGCCTCTGTAGATAAGCATGAAACAGCATTGCGTTGAATAATACAATTATTACATAAAATAAAAGTCGTCTTGAAAATGCTTTATGATGATGTAAAATTATCTGATAAAAGAATTAAATGTATAGATTGTTCATCTTGGTTTTTCTCAATTTGAAATTTGACCAGTATTCATAGGACTTAATTCAATGGAACACCGCCATCTTGTTTGGGACAACAAAAATTTTATGTATATTACTATATCAGAATTTTTGTAAGAACAAGAATGCGTTTAAAGTGATCTTTTTTTAAAATATGTATGTGATAAGTTCTGAGCTATACTTTGTCAGCAACTGCCATACATTTTAAGCTTTTCGTTCCCCTTTTATATATTGTGTCTTTATTTGTATTAACAAAATAAAACCAAATCTTATCTCGATACCATAACGTACTTGAAATGCAAATATAACCCTCACGTTAACATTTGTCTTAATTTACATAATAAATCCTTTACAACCCTTTTGTTTCATTAACATAGATATTTATTCAAGCAATTAGTTTTCGTTTTCACGTCTTCTAAATTACTTAGAATATTATCTGGTTTCAGATTGTTCATTATTGAAAACGGTTATAGACTATAAATATTTTGGTATTTAATTTATTTGACGTTTTGTTACAATTCCAAGATTCCCAATGTTGAATCGCCCTAAAGAGGTTGTTATATTTCATTGTATTTCAGTACCGCTGTCTAGACAAAGACCCAGTACATCAAGCATAATGCATCAGAATTCTAGATTGATAGGTTATCTCAAACCCCTATTTTGAAACTAGTTTTTCTGTAATTATTTTAAATATATTTTTATTATTAAATCCACTCTTATCTTAAACTTTAAACAAGTGACACGTTGTTTTTGTAAATAAGTAATAATTACTGAATCTTAAGCCAAGAATTTGTATTCTTATATCCTGTATCTTGGATCCACCGTTGTGGATAGCTGAGCATAAAAATATGTAAATCGATCATTGTCATCAATTATCTAAAACATTCGCCGTGTTGCAGCTGGAGAAGTATCAAAAAAATCTATACACTGTATGAAATTGATATACCCAAGTGATTTAGAATCTTTACGTTGCTTCGACTTAATCCTTAAGTCAGATCATAATTGAACCGATTAATAAAAACTTATGACCAATTAATTAATGATTTGATTACCAATAAGAAAGGTCAAGAATATAAAGACGAGAGAAATGAGAACACATCCTGTATCGATTCAGATCTAAAGAAATTCACAAAATATTTCAAAACATATTTAGGACTATATGACCTACGTCAGTTTGCCTAAAACCGTACTTCGTAGGTTATATGCGGAAATTTGCAGATTGTATAACTGTATTGCTGCAATATAAAAATAGACTTAAGTATTTATATTATCAAGATATATTTTTATTTATTATTATTATCTTAATATTATTTTCAATAAAGTAATGAGTGTGGTAATAATGAGTTTTAACCAACGAAGTGAAAAGTCAACGTGAAAGTTTGATTTTCATTTTAAATACACATATTTATGAATCGAATCTCGTTGTACGATTCCAAACGCTGGATCGATGTTTAAGAACCGGTAAGAAAGTTCATGGATACTGGTTTTACTTATATATATATATATTATATATATCTGTTTATAGCATTGATTATAGAATATAGTAAAATTCAAAGAAAGCGTGTATACTAAATGTATGATTTTAGTTTAAAGGGCTTAGAGGATTCAATACTTAAAATTATTATTTTACTATTGTCATAATAGTTTATTCTTTGTTGTCTATTATCTTTTTTATAAGAACGCTAGTTAACAATATCTTGGAAGTGGTTGCAGTGTAACATCATGTGATATGTTGACAAGTTGGTTATTGCTAGGCTTCCCTACCGTCAACTTAGATCATAGTTCGTAACGAGCTTTAGATACACGAACGCGTTTGACGTGAGCGGCAATTATAATTAAAATGAAATTCTTACTTAATAATTTATAGGTTGAGTATTTTAGTTTATTGAAAAATATATTCTGTTGTCAATTTTATAGAACTCCAATTGGGAATGCTACGAGGAATATTTTTTTAAATCATACTTTTATTAACTAACAGTGATATTTTTCAGATATTAGAAAAGTCTTCAAACTATCTTCAATTTATTATCCTATCCAACGAAGTTAGAATGAAAGGTCAGTTAATAGAACGAGTAAAATATTTATTTTAAACCAAGTGGTATCAATTTGGTTCAGATTCAGAATATTAATTGAATTATTTATAATAAGGTTTAATCGGTTTACTTTATATACCCAGGATAACTAAGTTAAAATATATTTCATTGTAGTCGTAAAAATAGACTCCGTGAATATGTATTTGAAATGAATCTTGAAATAGTTAAACTCAAGCTACCAGCCTATGGAGCTACCAAGCTCCAGCCGGCAAACGTTAATATTCAGTAATTATATCTATATTTACCCAGCTGTAGCTGTATTCACGTAGAATTAAACTGAATTCAGTAAATACAGCCGGGTAATAATAGTCATGGTTCACTGATTTTCGTAAGATGGGTCTGCTACCATTGCTGGGGGAAGTGTTTCAGTAACCGTCTTAACCAATTTCTGATTTAAAATTTAAGGTAAAAAACAAATACAATTTTAACTCATTTTTTAGCATTGTAGAATCTCTTAAAAGTCAACAATATTTATGTTTTAGTTATTTCAACATTTGGAAGATCACGGTCAAAGCGGAACAAAATCTAAATAGAACAAATATTTGCGCCTGTCCATGGAGAACTAAATTTGAGTTGAGGTGACTGGGGAATTGAAACAATACTGAGATAAGGCCGTATCGGACCGGAATATCTCATAAATCACGGGTAAATACTGAAATATAAAATATATATTCGAAATATGGTTTATATAAGAATTTACTTATTTAAGTCGGAAGTCTGAATACGAATCAAAACTTTAGTACTTCAGTACTTTTTAAAGCTTTTGAGGCAAGCTATTATAAAAATAATTAGTTATACTTGACTTCTATTTCTAAAATTTTTTCAGAGAAATCAAGGAATACTCTCAAGTAATCGTATATATATATATATATATAGACCAAGTTTTTTTTTATATTTAAACTTTCGTGAATCATGACTATTATATTTATATTTACCCGGCTGTATTCACGTAGAAATTAAATCGGAATGTGCCCGACTAGTTTCGAACCCGTTCGGGGTCCTTAATCATGAGCTCTGAGCGTGGCGGACTCGCGGCGAGAACTGCGTGCCTCAGCTCTCTGGGCCCGACGCGAAGGTGGCGGCGGCGGCGGGGGGGAAGATGTAGTGATGTCATCGGAGGGCTCTTGCAGGTCTTCGTCACTCGTCGTTGTCACCCGTTGTATACACACTGAACTAACTGTGTCACTATTAAAATCTTCTGAATATAACTTGCTCTTCATTGTATTGATAACTGGTTTCCACGCCGATGGTAAGGTCCAACCACTATCCCTATTGAAATTCGGTATACGACTAATTTCGATAGCCTCCCGTACTTTACGCGGTACTAAAAACTTTTCCCTTGCTAATACGGACGCTTTGTCAAAACGTATGAAATGCGCCGTTCCCGAATCTAAGACGTGTTCCGTTATCGCTGAGCCATTGCTGTCTAAATTTTTAACACTACGTATATGTTCCGTGATCCGTATATTGACGTTCCGACGAGTTTCCCCTACGTAACACTTCCCGCATTCACAAGGAATCTTGTATACTCCCGGGACGTCTAGGTTGCTATCGTCTTTAGGTGACCGTAACAATGACCGTAACTTGCAGTGCGCACGAAAGATAGTTTTGATATTATAATTACGACGTAATAAGTACCCTATCCTATCAGTAACTCCTTTAATATATGGTAAGTAAGTAGGTGAACGCGATGCCTCTAATTTAGTATTGTAGGATTTCTTATTTACAACTCTTAGGCTTTGACGCCAATTATATCCGTTACTTTCCAATACCTTTCTAACGTGTTTAAGTTCGTCCTTCACGTATATCGGGTCACATAGTTGTAACGCTCTGTTTATTAGCGTACGAGGTAGTGCTGCTAAGTGGGCCGGATGGTGGTGCGATTGGGCATGTATATAATGGTCGGTGTGCGTCGGCTTCCTATATACCTTAGTTATTAGACGGCCCTCAGTAGTTCGTTTCACCATCACGTCTAAGAATGGTAACCTACAATCTAATTCTCTTTCCACTGTGAATTTCAATTTTTTATGTACCCCGTTAAGGTAATACTCTAAGTTTTGAAGCTGGTCTTTGGAATAGTATACCGAATTTCAATAGGGATAGTGGTTGGACCTTACCATCGGCGTGGAAACCAGTTATCAATACAATGAAGAGCAAGTTATATTCAGAAGATTTTAATAGTGACACAGTTAGTTCAGTGTGTATACAACGGGTGACAACGACGAGTGACGAAGACCTGCAAGAGCCCTCCGATGACATCACTACATCTTCCCCCCCGCCGCCGCCGCCACCTTCGCGTCGGGCCCAGAGAGCTGAGGCACGCAGTTCTCGCCGCGAGTCCGCCACGCTCAGAGCTCATGATTAAGGACCCCGAACGGGTTCGAAACTAGTCGGGCACATTCCGATTTAATTTCTACGTGAATACAGCCGGGTAAATATAAATATAATAGACCAAGTTATAAGCATATGTATTACTTATAACTTGGTCTGAATATAAAGTTGGATAATGATATAAAATAATGCTTATCGTAGTATAAATATAAACGTAAATTACTTTTGAACATGGCTTTACTTGCCAGGGAGAGAGCCAGAGAAAATAACTAATTAAAAAAATAATAACAAGAGCAACATACAGTGGCATCGCCCGCATTTTATATAAAATAAAGCTTGACAGTTAGTACAAATTTTAAATCATGTTCTAAAAATTGTTTTCAGATATTAGAAAGGCTCCATATTGAAGGGTCTTTGTTGTTTATTTTTCAGATGTAAAAGTAACAATGGCGCGACAAGAATACCGTTGAATTTGAAATTTATTGGCAGATTATTGCAATAGTTTTACGGTATCAATACAAAAATAAGCAATGTTTGATATATAAAAGGACGCTTATAAAACATATACTATAATATCACTAATAATAATAATCCACTCCCGATTATCAAAATGTATATAATAAAATAATTGAAACGATTTAAATAATGGAAATGGCGTAAATTAAAACAAATAAAACTGCATAAGCGTTAAATTAAATACGAGTATTTCTTAACAGTAGCTAAGTATGTATTTAAACCAAATAAAACACAAATAATGAACCGACGCGACTGTATATGTAAATGTCACTCATTATATGATGATGATGATGAAATGAATGAAACATTAAATTTAGTGAGAAATTTCCGATTCAAGTACTTTATTTATTCTTAATGAAAATGAGTGTACGTAAATCAGTATGTAGTATTTTATCATTAGTATTTCAAATTGTATCAACAATATGTTTCAATTTAGATATATTATTTTCAATAGAATATTTATATATTTCACATGTTATAAATATTTATTATTGATAATGTAATATAAATAATACTTCAGTATAAGGAATTTTCAAAATTCAAAAGCCATATTTATACTTTTACTTTTGGAATAGAATATAAAACACACACAGTTATATATTTTATTAAGGAATTTTAGTTGTCTTTTAAATCTCTTTTTAAAATAACGGGCAGCGTTTATATTTTTTTATGAAAGTATATATGATTTTTATCTATTTGAAGTAATATATACTCATTGTTTACAGTTGATTTCCAACAAAATGAAAACAAGTGTTATTTCAAACATTAGATAAATATATCTTAATTACTTTTGTCCTCTGTCAACACATCAAACTGTCATCTGATCAAATTGGAAGTCGATCAACTTCGAAACTCGTTAATTTTAACCTCCGTTTAATAATCTGTGATAATGATGTTTTGATTTCAGAGACAGTTTGTGTGATATGCGACAGATATTATAACAAAATATATTGTATTTCTTTACAAGTACAACATAATAAATAATATATAATTAATTTGTTAACCTATTTGGAATTAAAATTTTACTTGAATAATTACCCACGGACAGTATATTTACACACGGACAACTAAAACAATTTATAATGTCTGCGTTATGAGCAAGTTTTAAAACGTAAATTTGAGCAAGACAGTTAAGGAACAGTTTATCATATGAAATTTATACACAAAACATTTATATAATATTTAAAGTAGCGCTTAACAATTTGCAGCCAAAGGATAGCAGATAAATAAATATAAATAATTATTTCAAAAATATAATAAAAATATTGTTAAATGTTCGTATTAAAAGATTTGTTTTTCAAATTTTTAAGGTTGCTGAAGCCAGTTTAATAATTCCTTTATCATTGGCAAGCTACATTATTACTGATAAACTATTCAGCAAAACAAATAAAAAGGTTTCTGTTCGTACTTTAACTCAAAAACCGTACATTCCAAAGTTTGAGTAGTATACTTTTGTGATAAAAAATGATAAAAACAAACAATATTTGAAAAAAGAACCAAAAACATAATGAATAAGAACGTTTCACTCGTTATCAAGAAAAAATAAGAATACTCTGTATCTATAGCTAACAAACGTCTATGCTACGAGCTGCGTGCTACGACGTAGACATGAGATTAATTATGGAGATGGAAATAACAGTTTTAATTTCAGAATTTAGAATTTGTTCGGATACAACAGTTATTAAATTATAAACATTAATTAAATTAATATGAATATATACAAAATAACTAATTACAAAATAATGATATTAATGAATTAAACAACAATAATTTTAATATTACATACTTTATCGGACTTATATTACTTGCTTACTTGAACATTCATGAACAAGCAATACACAAACAACAAGGAATAACTATACTTCTTAAACTTCTTATAAACAAGTTATAAAAGAATGAAAACTGAAAGGATAAATAACTAAATATATATACATAGAACCATACTGTTGTGTGAACTATTTTTAGCATTTCACAAGTAAATTCTAAAGGCTTAAACAGTAAGCGATTCGCTTTAAAAGGGAGAAAAGTGTGAGGGAGCTTTTAATGTGAGGATATCTGAAGAGCTCAAGGTATTTATGAATGACTGATCCAAAATTTGAAACCGCTCTTTAAGATATTCAGGAATCTTAGGATTGAATAGAAAAGTATGTGAGAATTCGTGCAAATACGGATAAGAATTCGCTTGAGCTTAGTGCGAAATTCAGAGACGTTGTCATATTTACGAAGGCAAAATATAAACCTAATAGATTTTGAAAGCGTTCAAGTTTATATATATAAAATATTGGACATTATTCGAAACTATATTATTCAAAACCTAACTAGTTATTCCATCTTTTATTAATTTGGATGCAGTAAATATTAAAATGCTTTTAAAAAATATATATTTAGCTTTTATTTAATATTTATTATATAGTATACGATTTTCGTTCGTAGTATACTACTAACTCACCTAAATATTTCGTCAAAGGAGCTAAACTGGTTCGGGATCGCCAGCAGGCCGTTTACATTGACAATTCCTTGTCTGACTGGTGTGATTTGCAAGCTGGAGTCCCTCAAGGTGGTATTCTCTCCCCACTTCTATTTTCTTTATTTATTAATATTATCACCAATGATCTTTCTTCCTCTTACCATCTGTATGCAGACGATTTACAAATTTATGCTCACGCGAAGCCGGAATGCATTCATTCGGCTATTAGTAGTATTAATAATGATCTGCAGCACATACGAGACTGGTGTATTAAATTTGGATTAAATGTAAATCCCAACAAATGTCAGGCAATCGTTGTTGGTAGCAAATATGGGCTGGCTAAATTTGAAAGCTGTAATGCGCCACCCGTTGTATATAACAACATTAACATACCGCTAATGCCATCAGTAAAAAATCTAGGTCTTCATATTAATGGCACTCTTAGTTGGAATGTCCACATAGTCGAAGTAAGCCGAAAAGTAACGTATTCACTACGTTTGCTTTATCGGTACAAAAACTTTTTACCTATTCGAACCAAAATTCTGTTAGTGCAGTCACTAATCCTGCCACTCATTGACTATGCTGATGTATGCTGCTCTAACATCTCTGAAGCTAACTTAAATAAATTGGACCGCCTTCTTAACAGTTGCATTCGCTTTATTTTTAGTCTCCGTAAATTTGATCATATTTCTCAGTACCGTTCTAAGCTTAAATGGCTACCTATCCGCGAAAGAAGGCAGTCTAGAACTCTATGTCAGTTATATTCCATTCTAAATGATCCAAATTCCCCTCGGTACTTGAAATCTAAATTTCAACTCCTGGGGTCATCTCATGATTTGCATCTCCGGTCAGCTTCTAAACTAAGTTTATTTGTACCTTCACACCATACTGGTTTTCTGTCTAACTCTTTCACAGTACACGCTATAAAACTTTGGAACGGTCTCCCTGATTTGCTTCAACGTGCCCCAAATAGGCAGGTATTTAAAAAACATATCCGTAAGTATTTATACACAAAAAATAATAATATTTTATCTTCTTTTTGACTTTTAATTTGCGTAGTGACATTTGCGTTTTTACTACTATTTTATTATTTTTATTATTTACTTTTTTTTAATTCACGATATCGTGTTACTCTTGCTTTGTATATGTATATATGTGTATGTGTGTGTATATGTATATATATTTATATATTTATGTATGTGTATGTATGTATACGTATGTATATGTACGTATTAACAATTTGTGTATTTTTATATTTATTTATTTATCTATTGATATTACTTTTTTTTTTTTGATCATTTGGTATCATGTATTTAATCTTTTTGTTTATTGTTTCTAATTTTTTTTTATTATATCCCTGTTATACCCCTAGCTTGTATTTTTCTGTATATTTTTGTTTATATCGGTTGACTGGTAGAGAATGCTTTAGCATTAAGTCCGCCGTTTGTATGAAATTGTTTTTTTTTGTACAATAAAGATTTTAATAATAATAATAATAATATAAAAGTTAGACTGAATTAGATCTTGTATACAGTAAGTAAGGAAAACGTAAAATATATTTTCCGAAAATGTTTTCTTAGCCAAGTCTCTCTTATTTCAAATAGTCTCGTTATTGATTTTATATTTTAATAAACTGCATCACTTTGTATTCTATTTATTCTGTAAGGAATTATAAATCAGATGGGAACTAATGGCGTATTAAATATTAATGTAACTAATAATGCTTTCATTTCATAATATAAAATTCATATAATAATTATGCTTCATTTTCTATCTACAAGGGTATTA
Organism: Dircenna loreta; assembly: GCA_963555665.1. Classification (NCBI taxonomy): domain Eukaryota; kingdom Metazoa; phylum Arthropoda; class Insecta; order Lepidoptera; family Nymphalidae; genus Dircenna; species Dircenna loreta. Next base: position 9,276,583 of record OY743099.1, on the reverse strand, counting down.
AGCATCTAGAAACTTTGAAACTTATTTAGCATGGCTTGGGCTATTGAATCGGCTTTATACTCAGAAAATAAGTAATTATTCTGAATAATATATAAAAAAAACAATGAATTATTCCTTTGTAACATATAATTTCATTGTCTCAACAGTATATAATCTAATGATGAATCTTGAAGGTATAGATAGCCTGTTATAAATATAGTCCTAACAATCTGAATACTGATACAAATACTTTATTTGTGTAAATGTTTACTACAAGATACAACAATATTTTTATTCTCTAAAAGTATTAACAATTAATTTACTCACTACTGAAACACTTTTTGTTAATATAATAATCCTATTCTGTACTAAGAATTTTGCTGTGTAAGTCTTATTATATATTACTATTAAAAGGTAATAAATGTCATTTAAGACTTTAACAGTTAAATCTAAGAATCAGAAAGAAAGAAGAGAAAAATTACAGAAAGAAATAATGAACACTGCAATTAACTTGTTATTCAAAGTTAAACCGATTGAAAAAAATCTTATGCTTCTATCTTTCGAATATATTTTAAAACTTTTTCTAGTATTAGTGAAAAAATGAATTAGTAACTGTAAATAAGAACAAAAGTACTTACCCTTCTGTATTGACGTAGAATTAAATCAGAAAGTGCCTGACAAGTTTAGAACCCATTCGGGGTTCTTACTCATGAGCTCTAAGCGTGGCGGACTCGCGGCGTGAACATCACGTGATTACAGCCGGGTAAATATAAATAGTTATGGTTCACGAAAGTTTAAATTTAAAATAACAAAAGTAATTCAAATTAAAAATATTATTATTCAGTTTTCAATGTCAGTGTAGTCAGTCTGTGAGTGAGTCACCTCGGAATGCTGCTCTGCTGAGAATAGCTGGCCAGAAACTCAACAGTTGCCCTTTTTTAAAACAATTTTACAATATTTTATGTAATCTTTAGAATATCAACCCTGCAAATGAGTCAAAAACTAAAGCTCCACAACCTAAGCTTTTAGTTAATCGAAATACGATCTACTAATAATTCTTTTACTCTATAATAAGCTTCATTTAACAATATACTTTTCATTTAAAAGTAAGTTCTTAATTTCTTACGTTTAAATGAAAAGTAGTTTAAACCTTTTTAAACGTAAGAAAAGGAAGTTCTTGTGGAACTTTATTATATATGCGTACACTCAAGCCCATGAAGGATCTTTTTAAAGACGAAATTTAGGCGGAACAAGTTTATTTTTATTTCTCGTATTTATTCTGTGCCTGTCACTGTTTTTTATATAATTATCCTAATTTTGACGGGTAAATATTTTTTTGATAATTAATTGAGCCACGACCGTAAGATTATCAATTTTTTTCTCAGGGACACTCAAAATAAACTCTTAAATGTTCCATATACTGTAATTTTTGTATGAAATGTTACTAAATCTTTGAAAAGAACAAGTAAACTCTTTTTAAAAAACAAACAAGAATACCAGAAATAAATATGCAGTCTCCAAACATTTTAATATTATTAAAAATATTTCAACATTATTCAGCCAATATTGTAATAGCAACAGTTGCAGTTGAACTTCAACGTTACACTCGTGAACTAATATGAATAGTGAACCTAGATTTAAGTTATTCACAAACCGTGCAACTATGTTGATTTCTAGCTCTAAAATATCCATATTTCATGATTATTGAAATATACTGGATGTTGTTATTTTTCATAAGCAATTTTTGTATTCTATTATTATACAGAAGGCAACGCAAAGTATTTATTAGGTTTCTGACGAGCATACAATTTGGGACATTTACATATATTGAATAAGGAATTAAGAGATTTAATTTCTCTTAAGTACAAAATAATAAATATTATTAAAATATGAATACTGTACATATTAAATTCTCAGAAAATACTTTAAACATAGGCTAAAGCTAATAAAAAATAAATATAGTATAACCACTGGTTCACAGAACTTTTATTTTGTACATAATATTAACAGAGTGAATGGTTGAAATTATTTATAATCATATTTAGCCACGTTAAGCTAATTTAAATATTATATAAATATAAGATGAAAATTTCTACAAAAATCTCTACTAATTCAGCTACCCTTAGTTGGCAATAACGCTGGGCATTCAGCGGCAGCTGTGCAAAATGTGTGCATCAGTTAGTCTCTCCCTTGTCAGCAATAATTGTTACAGACAGCGAGGATGACGGGACGGGCATATTCATGAAGCGAGTCATGAAGGCGACATCTTGCCACATTAAAGAGTACACCAAGATGGCCAGGAAAGACAGGAACTCGTCGTTCGTGAAATCCTTGCTCGAGATGAGTCAAATAAAATAAAACAGTACAAAATTATTTTGGTAGGAAAATATTAATTTACTACACATATAAACATAATGCCAATATATTTATATTTATTTAAAAAACTGGGAAAGCGAGTCCTTACAAAGTTTTTTAAGATTTCTGTTAACAAACTTTTATTTTATGCATGTTTCGTATCTCAGTATATATAAATGTTACCAATATTACAAAAAATGCAGTCATTTGGACGTTGAAGTGAAGTTGATAAGTTATAGTTTCATTAATAAATAAAAATATGAAAATACGGTAGGTCATAAAAAAGAATAATAATCGATAAAAATGAGTTATTAATTTATAATTTGGAATATGAATAATGAAAATGCATTTAAAAAATTTAAACCAATTATAGATTATTACAGATAAGATAACATCTTTTGTATGTCTGTGCTACGAGCTACGAGCTACGACGTAGACATAAAATTAAATATGGAAATGGAAATAACAGTCTAAATTTGAGAAATGTAAATAAACTCAGATAGTTAAAATTGATCATCAGATACTTAAGAGTAAAATTAATAAATATTATTATTTCTATATTTCTATTCTTATGTATAGAAATATCTGATTCTTAGATTTAACTTTTAAATATTATAATATAGTTAGCTACTGTGCGTAAAGTTTATCGATGGACCGTAAACTTGAATATGTAACAAATCTTTTAAATTAAAAATTTTTAACTAGGTATTTTTTAAAAGTATTAAGGTATTTTTTAATTTTTTTTTTTTACTTTTAAGCACGTCTAGTATGTCATTGATATCGACATATCATCTGTCCTTGATGGACTATATGTTTCATAGTAACGAATTTTTTGATGTTTTAAAAGGAGGATTGTCCAAACATAAAATATATTCCTTGCAAAAATTTATATTCTAGGACAAAACTTTGTAATCGATTCGTGTCTACTTTCAGTGTAAAATGTTAAATCAGTGACGGATTTACTAAAAGTTTATAAAACATATTTAAACAAACATACAAAGGAATGACAGGAAAGTAATGTTGTTTACAGCTTTGTAGAGATGATTTTTTTGTAGCATAATATTCGTACAATGCGAACTATAATAAAATAATTGAAACTTTGCAATTTGGTGATTCATTTAAGTGAGCGAGCGAAGGAATTTAAAAAAAAAGGTGAAAAAGTATTGTAGTTTGTTTATATGTTATGGATATGTAAAGTAGAGCCTATAGTAGACCCTTAAACTGAGGGTCTATAAATTGGTAGCTTGAGAACGGAAAAGCCTATTGAAAAAAAAATATTTTACTTTCTTGTTGTTTTTAATGCTAAGCATCTTTTTGTCTTTCATAAGGACTTTGAAAGTCCCGTCCGAATTATATGCACCCTTCCAGTTTGCCCACTCACCAGTGCACGGCACTACTAGTATAAAGTATTATAAAAATAGTAGAATAAGAACTTTTAATGTTAAAAATAAATACACCACATATTATTTTCATGCAAATTTTCTTTAGAGGTGAGTTGTGAATAAATGTTTCCTTGAATAGATTTTGTTTACAAAGTAAAGGGTTATTTAAATAACAATGGCCTTGTTTGTATTAAAATCGAAACATTGTTGAGAAAATTGAATAACTTTTAAAACTATTTGAAATCATTTACAACAAGATCCTTTGATTCATAATAATAGTAATAGAAGGTTATTTGGAGAATCGATTTCATACATCACCAAATAAAATTAACTTCAATTAACTGAATTAATTCAATTGACTTCAATAATTTATTCAATAAATAATTAATTCAATTAACTTTAATTAAATTAACTTCATCCCATCCATAACTTATTAAAAATTTAAAAATAACAATCGCTGCCGCTGCCATTATCTCTACATTATTTCTAATTGAAGATCTTACGAGGTATGGATTATTATGTGAATAAATTCATTTACAAATACAATTATGACCTCTAACGTACAATTGAAAAAACCTAAGACTTAAAAAGTATACGTAGGAACTTATTCCAAAGGTCTTGATATTAAAACCGAATAACGTACAAAATATTTTAATAATTTATTAAGAGCCGTTTATTTAAAGACGTCACTTAAATTTACATAGAATATATCTTCATACTATTTTAATGAATAGGAATGAATAATTGTAGGTTGAATTGTAAGAATAACAATCTTAGGCTCGATCTCAGTCTGAATCACGTCAGATGAATTCATGCAAGGGTTGCGTGCCAACATATAATATTAAAATAATAATGCTATATCTTAGTTTTGAAATCATTAACATATTATTTTAATAATGTTTATTGCTATAACAATAATATACAAAAAACTATATAATGGATATCAAAGTGATAGAAAAGTGATCCAATATCCGAACCAATCATTAAAAACCCGCCTACCCTCCGAACGGACGAAACATTCCATATCACGGGTGACACCAGTTCTATCAGTTAAGTGCCGGTATCGGGCAGCTTGCTGTGTATGGCTCTCAACACGGCCAAAATATGGCGCTGAATTTAAACTGTATACCCGATTTTCAAGTGACTCAATGGCAAGGAGACAAACACAACGTTTTGGCGGGGACCCAGTAATTTTTGAGTGAAAGCCACTAAAGTGACTCTCGAAAAACATTATTTCAATGTAACCTGCCACGTTCTAAGCGTTTGGTGAATATATTTGAGGCTTGAATCACAATCAAGTATGTAAATACATTTTTGTTTTTGTTCAATAAATAAACATTCAATACTGAAAACAAAAACTGATAACAAGACTATACTTTTTAAAATGTTCATTGGTGATATAGTAGTCTATGATACGGTATTTTACAATTTTGGAGAGTGTTTTGTACATGCGTTCGTCCATTATTTGTAAAAGTATATAAATGTGTTTAAAAAACAAATTCCGAATTTAAATGAAATGTTGATAAATCTCAGTACACTAGTTATTTATTCAAGCTCAGTGAACAGAAATGGAATGTAAACCGAGTAAAAATTGAACGCCAAGAACGGCCACAGAGAATGAACGAATTGAGAGACATTGATTCGAAATCAGTTTCGTTTTATTCAAATAAAGCATGTGTAAACATAAATGTTATTAAAAAACAATTGAAATAACTTACAGTTAGTAAAAATAAGACAAATTTAACAATTTCTATTTTATACGTTTTATTAAATTATACCTTTTTGAAAATATTATTGTAAAACGTGTCCACAGTGACTGTCGAAAAAAAAAAACACTTTTATTTATCCCATTCAATGTTTGTAATAATTAAAAAATGTAAAGATTTTATTGAAAATCGTTTAAAAAATGTAGTACAATGTATCAGAGGCTTAGTAGCATCTTATTTGTAGGTGATATCCTAAAAAAGGCTGCCACAAAACTGTTTTAAGTCATTTAAGAGTTATGACTCTAGATTTGATCAAATAGATGTGACCATTACAGTATACAAGTGGTCAAGCTTTCAATCAGCAATCTAGATTTATCGGCTTATTGTGGGATATCTCAAATATAAAATAAATGGTTAATTATTGTGTGGTATTTTTTTTATTTTTTTTATGATTTTTTTAGTTGTTCATTTTTTCGTTTTGATGTGATTTGATAAAATCATACAACGCTTAGCATGACGCTTAATAATATGTAAACTAATCTAGGTAATCAATTAATATTATGTAAAAAATTATCACAAAATAAATTATCATTGTTTTACCGCAAAAAATATGAATGGGAAAAAAAATCTCATTTAAACTATATTACTCCGTACGATAATTAACGAACATTAAAACTGAGCATTATTCATAAGAAAACAGCTTAAGTGTAGTGAAATATAACTTCAATTTCCATTTTAGTTAAAGTTAGTACATTGACTTTATAATTCAAAAATTAGCTAAATAGATGGCCTAAATTCAAAATGAATAGTAAGAAAATAAAAAATATGATTTATGTTCAAAATATTATCTTCGTGAGTATGCAAAGTCACGTGCCGTAGCTCTTGGTAGATAAATGATACAATTCCTAGAATCTACACATTTCTGGTATCCAAATGATGTGATAGGATAAATAATATTTTTATAAGGCTTTATCAATCACATGATATGAGTACATTATGCTATAATAATATATGCAATCAAGGTCACAGGTATTTATTCAGATAAGGTATATTACACTTATGAACTGTCAGACTTAGAGTCTTAATAGTCAGTAATTACAGTACACAACCCAACGGAGATAATATACATATATACTTTATATTTTTACTTTTCACCTCTTTGTTAGAACGTCTTTATTATGTAAATTGGAAGTGATGAAAATGGATCTCAGGTGTCACTTCTTTAGCTTTTACGCAGCATTTGAGAAATTAATAAGATGCGAACATTTTGTAATACCTAGGAGTGCTTTCAATTTATTTTGAAAGAGTTTGTGACCCAACGTAGTTTCAATTGGTAGTTTTTTTTATTAAATGGCTTTAAATCTTTCAGGTCACTACCTCAAGTCCGATGTCTAACACAACATAACAAACCTAAGCTCGGAGTATCTAGTCTAATCCGCCTAAGAGATCCTATAGTATCCATCCATCAGTATACCTCAAGGTCATTCTGTTATTTTAGAAATTTAGAAATTTTTAGAAATATTGGTACTAAAGAATACACAAAAACCGCAAGTAAAATAAACCTTATTACTGTGAATTGAGATTTATGTGTCAACTACATAGACGTGAAATTTATTTTAAAAGATATTTTGTTAATTATTGATAGTTGTCTTTTGACAGGATTGTAGTTGAGTATATCTTTTTACCCAAGGAATTTTTTTGTTCTGAAATATATGGTAACTATACCAGAAAAAGTACCAAAACTACACCTGAAATCGTGGAATATGTGTGAAGAAGTGATGGATTATTTATATTATAAACTATAAAATTTTTTTTTTTTAAAGAATTAAAGATAAAAAAAAAACATTATATCTGCTGTTAGTATAGGTTTTTTCGAGTACGTTAAGTTTGATTTTGCAGCAATATGTACCGAAAAGTTGATGATTTTCGGCGAAACTGTAAACGCGTCCTTTATCTAACTTAATATGTAATATACTTTTTTTTATAAGAAGGATATCAGAATTTTGTTCAACGATTTTGTTTGTTAAAAGCATAAAAACTAAAATGAACCAAAAGGATAACAAATGTAACATTATTGGAATATAATCCGCTTATTTTATCAATGGAAAATTCAATATTTAAGAGTCTTTATTATTATTTATTTCTCAAGGAAGTGCCTTGAGAAATAAATTTACGTACTTAATTTCTTTAAAAAGTTTAAATTAAAAAATAAATAAATTGTTAAACTTACATTTTACGTTAACGTAAAAATAATAAGGTAATTTTTTTTATTTTAGGTACATATATGTTTCGGATCTAATAACAATTTTTAGGATTTATTTTTTTAAAATGTAATTTATTTAATTAATTTAAACATCCTATATTTATCAAACATCACGTATATTATCAAACTTGAGCATAATGCTCATCGTTGCAAGTTTGAGAGTAAGATATAAACTAATTTGTTCAGTCGTCGTTAGCACCATTAAAAAGATAATTCATCTGAATCCTCAGCACTTTATTACAAGGGTACGTTCATATAAGCACAAGCTAAATGTTTGAATTTCGCGGAATATGCGGTTAGGAAAATTGGACAACTAATTGATATTGCCATGACGAGGTTGGTTTTACTTGCGTATTTCCATTGTTATATCTTTCGGTATTCTACTGTAGAGATCAGATGAAGAATTTATTTTAATTTTACAAATAAGACTCAAGGTACATTCAGTCTTTGTCTTCTAGTCTTTGAAATCTTAAAAAATATTATGTACTTCGAAAAAAGAATGTAGTATGAGTAGAGTAAATATTTTTGTATTATGGGTATCTAAGGCATAATAACCGGAGTAACGGCCACTGCGCTAAATCTGTGGTTGGAACTAATAGTAACTTTTGTAAAAGTGAAACAATTTTTATTAAACTGCAATAATCTATAAATAAAAAACAATCTTAAGAAATGGTTGTAACTTGATCAGGCGAAAATAGTATAACCTGTACATTAGAACTCGTCTTTGATTTAATAAAAATCGTCTTGTTTTTGAAAAAAACTTGCATATGGTATTTGCGGATCACACATAAGCGTACGATACCCCGTAAGGTCTTACGGTAAGTCCTCATATAAAAACGGGCCTTTCTGTATGTATAGTTGATCTGGTCTTAGTCTAGTAGGCATATCATATTGAATTTCGGTTACACTGCCAGTTTTAGAGTCTCATTTTATCCCTTAACGTTGCATTTATGAATGTCTCGAATCAGATATACAGGAAGTGGTACACTGGTATATTGTATTATCTTTTGATATAGTTCTTTTCAGCGATGATGGCTTTGAGATTTATAACTGGACAGTACAGATTTGAGTTTGAAATTATAAACCAAACGTCACTTATTTGAGAACAAAGTGAAGTTCATCAAAGCGTAATTTCGTATGTATAAATTATTACCATTTTTTTAGGCCTGATGTGTTTGATGACTCATGAACTTTAATATAGCTAGTAAATTATTAGTATTTAGTATAAAAATTTTAAAAAGGGATAAGTGATTTAGAATATTCCAATCTATCGTGCAAGAGTCATTTAATAGATCAGTTGAGATGGAACATGGAACGTGGTTTAAGTAAACATTTGTGCTTCCGGACTGAACTCTGTAAATGCTGCATCCGCCAAATATTTACTTTACAGTTCAGTTTCAGTCTATTACGTTTCACATCTCTCGCCTATGTTAAGTAAGAAAATTGATTGCAGTTTAGTATACAATATATTTTGTTAAAATATTCCTTTTTTTATTTATTGTACCTTATATGTCAGTAATCTTATAATGATGACGATAAATTCCTTATACTAAACTTTATGTTTAACTTTTCTCACCCACACATACAAATTACAAACTCACACTTAGCTTAAAAATAAAAACCTTAAATAAATATTTTTTTAATTGCCTAAAATGCGAACACTTAACATTGTTTTATTTGGATGTTGTTTTTGGGTAAATTGTAATTGAGACTCAGCTGTCACTTCTGAGGCTTTTACGACGCGTTTACAGAAATTAATGAGGTGTAAACCTTTTGAAATGTTGAGGAGTGCTTCCAATTTGTATGAGATTATGATATTATATAGTTCGAATTAGTAGATTCGTATTATAATTACTTATGGCCTAATCTAACCCGGATATTAAGATAAGTTAAATTTGACCATTACATCCATATTAGTTAAATATTTCTGTCATCAGTCTGCTATCTTATAAGCTTAATTTCATTATTAAATGAGTCAAATATAATTATTATATAATTAATTTATCACATTCATGTCAATTAAGTTCGAAGCTTGTTAATTTAAACCGCATTTTAACATTATAGGTTGTTGTTTTGATTTGTGGGATACGGGACAGATTTCATAAAATTAATATTGTATTAATATTATATGTGTTTGCAATAAGTATTGACAAAATTAGCATGTATGACAACATATATGGCAACATTGAATTAAGCAGTGGATAACTAAAATGAGTTAGAATTCCACGCTTATTAGCAAATTTTTTAAATGTCAAAATTTGTAAGCACTTAATGTCATATTTAATCAAAATTATCTTTAATTATTATAATTGACTATAAAAAGGCTAACCTGAATAAATACTTAGTTACTTTATTAATATTTACCATTTTAATTCTTCAAGACGCAACATGCGTCGTACAAAATATAATGTAAGAAAAACGTAGGGTTTTAAATATTTAAAACACTAACAATATTTTATTATATTTCAGTTGTTTCTTTTTTGTACAATCAATCTTATTCCAATGCGGCTTCTGTTCTTGAATAAACTGAATTAAGAATAGTTCAGTTTATTAAAAAACGAAACCTTTAAAGATCTTTTTTAATCCCAATAGATTTGTTTAATATATTTTAAGTGTTAAGGAATATTTTATTTATTTACCTAAAATAAAGTCTTTAATAACTTAATCAGATAGATTTAATTATTTTCTTATGATAACATATCAAATGTTAGCTATAAATGTTTTTTAATTATTTATTAATTACAAATTACGAAATAAGCACTTAAGCCCTTAGTGAAAGGGTAAGAAAAACATGTTTTATACGTTTCCACGCAGTCCACTCAATGACTCAAATAACTCAAAACTCACCACCAAAATGCTCAAAGAATTAGTGCCCTTTACTTAAAAATTATAAATGAAAATGTCTGTATAACCTCGTTAACAAATACTCCTAAACCATTTTATGTTAATATTTCAATTACAGCAGTATTACAACTTAAACGATAAAAAGCTCTTAAAAGTTATAATATTTTATTGATTTGTTTTAAGGTCAAAAAATAATCTTAGAATGAAAAATATTTTAAGCGATTCAGTAATATATTATTTATTGGACGTTAAGCGTTTAGATTTGAGTAGCATTTCAGTTTGCGAAAACGACCAAAGGCTCTATGGAATATGTGTAATATGTGTAATGGAATATACTGAACATTCAGTGCATCGTAATTCACTAACTAGACACTCGAGGTACGCTTTCCAATCTTGAGGGAAATCGATTTTGCATGCATTCGACACGATTGACTTCTCTCAAATATAATTTATGAAACCTTGAAGGACATTTAGCTAGAATGGTAATTATATTTATTAAAAAATAATAATACAATGCGATTTACGCATCAAAATGTTAAATATATATATTTTTAAATAAATAGAGAATGAAAAAATACTTATTTTTCTAATTCAGTTACGGTATTGCTACCAGCCTCGGTGATTTAGCATTTTATAATTATTGATTTATATCGGGGCGGTGGCGACATCTATTAGGCTTTTAAGAAAATTCTAACGTTGCAATAATATTGTTTAAAATATGCCACAACTGAACTTGTTGTTTGTAATCTATATATATACAAACATCCTTATATATATAAGGATATATATATAAGGATAAGGATGAGGATGTTTGTATATAGGAAATCGATGAACTTAGAAACTATTGGACCGATCATTATGAAAATTGGTATATGTATTTTTCCACGGAGAAGGTTTATATGCTATGCCCATTGATGTAACTCGCCACCAGGCGGCGCTGTCAAATATCGACTTCCGCCCCGTTCAACCGATTGTCATAAAAATTGGTATGATCATGTATTTTTCCTCGAAGAAAACGAATATGCTATGCCCATTGATGTAACTTGCCACGAGGTAGCGCAGCGATGTATCGACTATTAAATAAACATTATTCAAAATTAAAAACAAATAACTTCACATCTGTCATCTGTCAATAAACATAACATAGTATTATATAATTAAAGAAAGTTTGAAATAACAAGCACTGTGTTCTGAAGTCCCCGCGGACGGAGATAAAATATACTAGTCTACTAACCAGTCCACTAAACAGTCTACTAAACAGTCTACTCAACAGTCTACTAAACAGTCTACTAAACAGTCTACTCAACAGTCTACTAAACAGTCTACTCAAAAGTCTACTCAACAGTCTTCTCAAAACTCTACTCAACAGTCTACTAAACAGTCTACTAAACAGTCTACTAAACAGTCTACTAAACAGTCTACTCAACAGTCTACTCAACAGTTTACTAAACAGTCTACTCAACAGTATACTAAATAGTCTACTCAACAGTCTACTAAACAGTCTACTAAACAGTCTACTAAACAGTCTACTCAACAGTCTACTCAACAGTCTACTCAACAGTCTACTAAACAGTCTACTAAAGAGTCTACTCAACAGTCTACTAACCAGTCTACTCAACAGTATGTAAGTATATGTAATATTAATTATTACTACATAATTATAAATAGTGTCTAATATGTTTTAAGTCTAATGAATACTTCCCTAATAAAGAATTAAAATATAATTGATAAAAATAAACTCCACATTTAGAATAGTATACTACATTACAATTTTTATTCAGCCTAATATCTAATATTTACGAATGATGTATTTTTTTATCATAGATTTGAAGATAAGTCGAAAAAATTTAGAGGAAATGGAATCTGATACTATTTAATTTTAAATTGACTGAGTTAAGTTATTAACCTAAAATAATAACTATAGTTGTCACAATTTATTAACCATAGTTAAAAAAAAAAAAAAATAATCAAACATCAGAATTTTCAATCGTAAATAATTGTATCAATAAATTTCGAATTAATCCATATTTTGTCTGAATAATAATAAAAATATAAGGAAAAATTGTTACGTTGTGCCAAGTAAAAGTAAAAGTATTTTTACAATTGATTAATTAATTAACTGTTGAACAGTTTACAATTCATGATATATATTTTCTATCAAGTAATTACTAATAATGACGGCAGCTGGACCGATATATAAAATCAATCACGTTAATCGGTACGTTAAAATTTATTTGTAAATATATAAAGTTCAACAACAAATTATTTAAAAGGAATTCAATGAAATCAATAACTCTAAAAACTTCTATATCAATAACAAAGTAGATGTTGTATTAATCAACATGTATATCAATGTCTGGGCAACAATTTTCTCCCGCTAGAGAAAAGAGTGGAAGAGAATGAACATGAAGACCAATGATGGTTTCAATTAATACATTACGATTATTTAATTTATTGTTTAATTATATAATTTCTTATTTAATAAAGTAAGGGTTAGCCCAGCGAAGCGGGCTAGGTTCGCTAGTATAACATAAACATGTATAGATATGGTATGTTTATTTAGTTTTTTAAATAAATATAGAATAAAGCGTAATGGAATCATAAATGTGCAAGAAATTTTCATCGTGTATGACCACTGGTAACGCCAATATAGCATCTATGATATTATTTCAGCTATTTACGTATAGACTTTTGCTAGTCAGGGTCAAAATATGTGTAGTATCAGTGAACTTCCGCTTCATACTTTGTACCTCGCCTCCCCTCCCCGTCCTCACTATTATCTGGAAGAGGAGATTTAATAACTGGACATACCAATAAATAGGCTCATAATAGCTGTGTCAGAGCATTCTTCACCTTCCAGAACTTATTAAAAATAATACAAAATACCTGAAAAGATAGCAGGGTGCTCTTGAATAGCTATGAGGGTGCTCTTGAATAGCTATCAGGGTGCTCTTGAATAGCTGTCAGGGTGCTCTTGAATAGCTTTCTGGAAATGGTCACTTCGGCCATAGAGTTATCATCTTTTGTATTTAAACTTTCGTGAACCATGAGTATTATATTTATATTTACCCGGCTGTATTCACGTAGAAATTAAATCTTCAATCATCTTTTGTTTAAGTTAGTGCCTGTACTCGTATTATTATAACTTCAACGTGTATTTAGTTGTTTCGCTATAAATACTTTTATTGCATCAGTTGAATATTATTACCCAATTTAGACTACACTTATTATTTCTTTTCATTGTGTATCGTAATACACTGCGTAGTTACATCGCATGATACCTATTCCCGCCCTGACAATATTATTACATTTTTATTTCAACTTTTATAAGTGCTCATAATTATTTTTTACTCTGTGTAGAAAATCGCAGAACATTGCATCTTAGATAATAGTTTTTTTTATTTGTTTATTCAAATCTTTTCCACTTTGAATAATTATCTGTGATCACTTGTGTACGCCAAATAGAGGTGTCAGGGGTAGAAGTCAGTAGGATAGTAGTGTCATAAGCATTGAAGATTGTAGTTACAAAATATTTATATGCAATTTATTTTGTTCTTTCTCATTTGGCCCCAGATCTAAGTTTGTTTCTTTCACGAATGTACCGGCCAGTATACGTTAATTTAAAATAATTATAAACCTTTGATCATTTTTTCATGTTATATCAATATTATTTTTTTTACATTTCGGCGTTTAAGTATGTTTGAATTTACAAATCGTTTTCCTATTAAATAACAGTATAATTAAACATAAGATTTGAATTATTCCATTTCTTTTACATAGCTATCTGTATTTAATAATATTAGGAAAGGTTGGGAAATTTGTTTTGGGTTCTTTCGCGTTTAAAAATGCCACGCCACGCTACTACTACTGGTGCCCTCAGAGAAAGAAAAATAGAATAAAACTACTGGAATCATTACGTGCAACAAATTTCATACTTTATGATAGCCTTAAAAAAAAATGGTAAAGATCAAACATATTTTTCTTTATCGCAAGTAATTAATTATATACGTGCTAATTTTTGAAATTGCCCCAAACAAATAATTTATTTATTTATAAAATCTTTATGATCCAAAAAAAATCACAATGCACGGACAAATGAATATTTTCAAAATGCAGGTGGACCTAAATTATACTCTTAACATTTAAAAATTCATTTTTCGCTTCACACAATTTCACACAATGTTAATTTACCAAAAGAACTTAAATTTTCAAATAACTCCTTGTTTGTATTATACAATATAATTCTAATTCATTTTAATGATTCCATTCAAATTATAAAAGCATGCGATTTATCATCAATATTTTCCTATAACGTTATCAAATAAAATTATCCCGTAAAACGAATTTTTTAAATTTAGCCACATTGAAAAGTAATACTTTTCACCAACTTTAAATAGAATACAAGCTCGTCTCGTCTTTGCAGATTACATACTATTGTGGCGAAATTCAAAGACCATTGAATAAATGTTGTAACCCGATGATTCAGCGCTTAAAATCTTTTTTGAAAACGGATTACTCCGGGTGTGACTTGGCATTCGCATCCTAAATGTGATAGCAGGAATCCTTTTATTTTACTATGAAAAGACTTCTTTTTCGATCTTCTGCTTGATTGTAATCTTAAAACTAGCAACTGCCTAAACTACTATCTCTCTTTAAAGATAAAATGTGTTAGATTATTACGTAAAGAAAGATTTTAGAATTACTCAAAAATATTTTCTTAGCCGCTTTCAATTGACTTATCAATCGAATCGAATATAGGTCCAGTGAAAGTATACTTAGATAATAGTACAGTTGTTATCTCCTCGAATCGAATGTTAAATAAAACACATTGTCTCTCGCGTCACGTCACGATATTCAAATATAGAATTTGGTAGTATTGTACCAACTAATCAAATTCATTGGATACTTAATTCACATGCTGGTTTCCTATTTTTTTTGCTAGTTGGAAAGAAACAGAAAAAAAAACGCGTCTTATATGTAGAGCAATTTCAAATAATCCATCTGAACCCTACCTTTAATAATCGAGCATTTATTTTTTTAGCTTTACTTAGCTATTCCCTGGCTCTTTGCTCACTATTGAAGATATCTTTCTCAATGTAAGTTACAATTCTATTGATAAACAAATAGATTTATTCTAGCCACTTTAGAGAATCTAACATACTTTACAATTATGTCAGAAATAGAATACTTTAACTTTTAATACTTTAAGATATCAATTATCGATAACACCCAGACTCTACATTAGAATAGTCTAATGTAGACTCTACATTAGAATAGTCTAATGTAGAGTGTCTACAATGTCTCTACAAAGTCTGTTCCAGTATAGACGGAGTGGTTAGAATTGCTAAGATCCATATCTCCAGTGGAACTTATTTTCATCCAGCGGTTAGACTGTGTTCTTTGCCTACATTTTTTTTTCAGATAAATGTTTCGGATTTAATAATAATCCGGATTCACTATATTAAAAGAGGTTTAATTTCATTTATTAAATATCTTACATTAACTTACGTTACGTTTAATGCTCTTCGTGGCAAGTTTGAGAGTAAGAAATAACTTATTCAGTCGTCGTTAGCACCATTGCAGATGGAGATAATTTATCTGAACGCTCAGCACTTTATTCTTGTAATTACTAGGTTTTTTAAACAGGATAGTTGTTAAATAAAACTATTTTTACGGATCTAAGTCACGAATAATTTCATTTATAATTTACTTCATAAATTTATTGGACACACTACATCTTCAAAATTTACTATATTTACGCAAAGCTACTATGGAAGTAGGTACTATTACTACTCAGAGGTCAATACACAATATAGTGTACTGTTACATACATATAACTGCGTCGCTTTATATCGACTTCATTAATTCAACGATAATTTGAATCTCTCTTGATTCTCAATGTCAAACAATAATTGTTATTATATTACATATAAATAACAAAAGTATGATATGATATGATATGATATTCTTTATTGTTCTAAAATTAAAACAAAACACAGAATAAGAAAAATAACAAACACAATAAAAAGATAGTACAACAAGGCGGCCTTATTACTCAAGAGCATAGTACTGTAGTTATACATAAAAATATTAATCTTTCAATATATATTATTTATGATAACAAAGTAAGTGATTCGGTTGCGTGCCAGCAGATGTCACAGTTTAGTCCTATATATTTAATATCACGTCAAGTAAATTATATATAAAAAGGTAAGCTAGTGATACTTGTATTGTTTTTTTGGCATCAATATAATGATAATAAATAAGAGGTCTGCGTTAATAGAGAGAAAGGGTTGATAAAATTACGTTAAAGAAAATGAGCGCTAAGAAAAATTATAATTTGAATTTTAAGCAGCCTTTATATAATACTAAATCTTCTACAGACCAGTTCATCAAGTACTTTATTATTGTACGAATAAAATTTTATCAAAAATAAATGTATATTTTACACACATACCATGTACTCGAGAATAAATAAAACAATATTAAATATGTATTATTTTTTATGATAGTCTTTATTGTAACCAACAAAGTATACATAGACAAAGAAATACATAACAGAAAACATTTTATATATTGCCAGTACATTACACTAAATTCAATATATATTTTTAGGTAACAAAATTCAAACGATATAAGTTGGACTAAATATAATATATAAATATATTATATTGTTATTTATTATTAGTAAGGTAACAGACAAAAACAAATCTTAAATCAACTTCAGGTAGATGCTTTGGTTTCCATCTCATTTGGTTTCATCTTCTCAAGTGTATTGTATGTGAATTAAAGAAATGAAATGCTTCGCAGTATATACTATGTAGGAGCTCATGAATTCATAAAATGATTATTTTACAACTTTGTCGGTTGTAAGAACTTTTATATCTTATTTTTTATACAATTGTACTTATATAACAGTTATAGACATAAAGTAAACGTCAATTAGTTAAAGCAGCTTTTTGTAAAAAAATAACGGTATTAGGACTTCGAGTATATTTTAAAGAAGTTTTTAGCTAGATTTCTCGGTAAAAACTTTAAAAACCTTACGGATTTCTCAAAAAAAAAAACTTTTATTTAATATTACTAACAATTAAATGTTGTTATTTTACCTAGTACAATACGGATTTTAGTTACAAATACGAAACTGATAAAAAATTAAACCTTTATTAATTTATCTTTTATACATACAAATATGTATATAGATAAATACATAAATATACTTATATAGACAGTTACACACGTTTTAATCTTTAATCAGACCATTTGGAAAAAGCGTCACCTTTACATACGACTTTTGATTGATGAAGATAATTTTTCTACGTTTATTATTTACTTTGTCAGATAATCTGCACCAGGATTTTAGAGATACGATAAACACATTCTTCTTTACGCATTAATATATTAGTTTTGGCTCTACGATCTGTACGAGTACGAGTTTTGATGTCACGAAACGTTGATAGTTTTCGAGCAGTCATCAATGTTCTCAATTGTTTGTGAAAACTATCAACGTTTCATGATATCAAACTCGTATGCCTCTCATACGTCACGCACTGACCTAATGTGTGGAGAGTAATACTCGCCTCTTCTCATATCTTATCATCTTTACTGAAGTTTTGTTTTTTGTTCAAACACTCATTAATGCAGGTTTGTGTTTACGTCACTAAGTGTATAAAACAACTAGAGGATAAAATATATCATAAAACACCGTACTTTTTTGTATTATTTATGATATTGTCGTTAACGGTATCTGCGGAAATCTGTGTGAGTGAACCTTTGCATAATTCATGAAGTTTCCTTTAGAACGACGCAACTAGAATTCGAAGCTTCATAACTACCAATATGTGCGTACTTTATATAAAAATTGACTCTATGACTTTGAATTACCAACAACATATTTCACTACAAAAGTAAAGTAATTTTGCACTTATTCGTAGAAGTATTTCTATATGATTATTTTTTTATTTTTTTAGTTAGTAAAAATGCATTATGCAAGGGTTTTGAAGTCATAAAAATAAAGCAGCGCACACTTTATTTAGTACGGCGCTAAAATATTTTTAAAATTCATGTGCCATCACATAATTTATTCAAAAAACGTCTAGTGTCTATACGTTTGAAATAACTCTTTTAACTATAATCTGTTTAAGAAGTAAAGACTTTTTCTTCATTAAAATTTGTTTTTAATTTAAAAGAAACCTTGCATAATATCATTGTTGGCGTTTTATCATCGTGGACGGTTTAAGTTAATCTTTCCTTGGTGGACTACGAGTTTTAAAAGAATTTTCTCTAAAACTTCAGTTTAAAAAAAGCAGTGTCCCGAAAAACTACCATTTTGTGGAATAAATTTCTTATGTTTATTTTATTTTGGTAAATTTTAGCTTTAATTGGATTATAAAATTTGTAACTTATTAATGGGATGGAGTCGATATCTTACGATTTCACTCAAATAGGAAAATGATTAATAAAAGATAAAAATTGTCTATAGAAATGTTAATCGTGTTAAAATATTTATTTTGTACCATATAAAATTATAATTTCAGGCAGCTCTTGAATCTACGATTACTAGGATAGCGGCCGAGAAAATGCTTTATAGTTAACATATGCTTTGGTGTATAAGTTATTTCTCTGAATCTAAAAACTTACACAAAGAACATTCACTTACTATTCTACTAAATAGAAATGAATTATTTCATGTGGATAGAAAAGAAAAGATGTTTGTATTTAACAAAAAATATAATCTAAATATTAGTTATGTATATTCGAGCATATTCAAAATTTTACAAACAATTCTGTATTGCCCAAAAATTAGCAAAGCTTGTACAATGGGTACTAGACAATTGAAATACATTTATAATGAATTTTCATTAATGAATACATACATTTAATACTTATAACAATAGAGGCTTTTACATTTATAACAAAAATCTATTGTGAGGATCAAAAGCACGACTAGCACAATAGTTGGAAGTTAAGGCACTGCGTCCAATCAATGGTCGTAATTTAAATAACTTTTTAAAATTGCATATACTTTTAGATACTTGCAATATCTAAATAAATAAAAAGTGAAGTTAGTCAACTTCTTACACCATATAATGACACATAGAAAAACAACAATTCAATTAAATAATAAACTGTATTACAACTAGAGAAATATAATAATTAAAAAGGTCAAGGTAAAGAATCAAGGAGACTCTTTCAGTCCCTCTTGGTTTTGTCTTGCCTTGAATTCACTGATACATTTATTAAGTTACAGCCAAACTAGATACCGACCAAAATATGGCAATGAAGCCACAAATATTTCGCACTTAATATTTGTGGATGACAAATATTAATAAAATTGTATGCGCAAACAGAGAAAATAATAAAAAATCATATCTATATTACAAACTTTAAAATTCATTAAAAATAATCACTTATATCCGAAATCGAAAAAAAAAAAACAATATTCATTGTTGAGTCAAATCGTTGACTATTTTTTTGCGATGTGAAAAACAATGTGAACCTACAACGTTTATCCGTTTACCGATA
Organism: Dircenna loreta; assembly: GCA_963555665.1. NCBI lineage: Eukaryota > Metazoa > Arthropoda > Insecta > Lepidoptera > Nymphalidae > Dircenna > Dircenna loreta. Next base: position 9,256,529 of record OY743099.1, on the reverse strand, counting down.
AATGAACGATAACTTACGTAAATAATTCATAATTTTATATACAGACATTCTCATTATTTTTCTTTTACAAAATAATGTATTTTTTCTTATTTAAACGTTTTTACTGTACACATTAATGAACAAAGAAATAAGCAGTTAATTTTATTTAATTATTCATAAGAAAGCTCCTTAACTGCAGTGAAATATAAATACTATTTTCTTTATAGTTAGGGTGAGTAAACCGAAGAAGGTATTTTTACATATTTTTTATGTTTATGAAGCACCTAGCTTTAACTTCAAATGCTATTAATAACGTCCTACTTGAGACGATTGTAAATGAGTCACTTCTTTAGCCTTTACACAGAATTTAAGAAATTAATTTGGCGCAAACACTTTAAAATATCGGAGTGCTTTTAATTTGATTTTGAAAGAGGTCATCACTAAAGATAGTTCGAGTCAGTCAAATGCTTTATTAAAAACATAAATGTTTATCCGTTTGTAAAGGATAGCTTTAATTTGAATATTATTTCATTATTCATTTATTGCTTTTGTCCTCAATCAATATATTTGTCTGATAACTAAGACTTCACTATTAATTTTATAAAGTATAATTGCTCGTCATATTTAAATTGTTCCCGATCAAATTTGGAAATTTGTTACTATAATTTAATCTTCCGTTTAATAATGTATGATATAATTTTAGAAATAGATATAAATTACTACTGTTTTTTTTTATAATAATTAAAGTCAAAATTCTCATACATAATAAAATATCGAAAGTAATTTTACCCACGGGTAACTCGTATAACGTGTTAGAAGCCTTCCATTAAAATGTTCATTTGAGCGAGACAGAAATAATAGTTTGTTCTAAAAATAAAAACTACGCCTAAAATGATGTACACTTGTAGTAAAAGTATATCTAGTATGTTAAAATATAACATTGCTTACGGATTAAGCTCGCGTATAATTAAATTTACATTTTAAGCTTTACAGTTATTCCGACTTTTCGAATGCTTTGCGACAATACTTTACGAGAATACCAACGGTAGTAAGTCAGTTAATTAGTCATCTAACTCCAATATATTAGTTATATGACTAAATAAATATACTAAACCTTTGTAAAAAATAGATAATTATCCAATTATTACGATTTACCAAAAAGATTCTTCGGAAAGCACATTTCTCCGCACAAAATAATAAACACCGCTACGAAGCGGTAACGTTACATTATTGTTTAACTAAATATATCTCGGAAAATATGTGTTTTAATTTACAGAAAGTTATCGAATATTTGGCTGATGTAAAATTAGTTTAAACGTAAATCTTGTTTCAAGAATGAGTATTGAAAATTATATTGTATGACTTATATTAAAAACGTTTTATTAATGGAATAAGTCGTTCATTTTACGATTTCAGTCAAACAAGAAATTTAAAAAAAAAAAATTATTTATCTGTAAAAATGTTTTGTATAATAAAGGATTGTAATTTATCTGCAAATACAGCTCTTGAATATACGATTACTGGGGCACTGGCCGAGGACATACTTTATAGTTTACAGATGTTTTGATATATAAGCCATTCATTAGTGTTCAATAATGTGTAGTATATATATTATATAAATTGTACGAAACGCCATTAAAAGGGTCTATCTTTATCTAAATTTTATCATGACCTTCCAGAACCTCATTAAATAACACCAAAATATAATTGAGGAAATGCTAGGGGCCTGGTAATTGCCCTGTGTATGCCTTCCAATTTTCCCGGTTACCTGAAGAGTTTTTAAACAAAAATTGATGTGTTTAATGGACCATTTATACGGAGAAACTTGCTGTTGGATGTATTCCATTGAATGGCAAAAAAGAGGTTTGCCACATGCCCATACCTTAATTTGGTTGATTGAAAAAATTCTTCCCACTCAAATTGACGATATCATAAGTGCTGAGCTACCAGATCGAAAAAAAGATCCCGAATTATTTGAAATTATAAAAAAAAGTATGATTCATGGACCATATAATCCAGATTCACCCTGTATGAAAGATGGAAAATGCACCAAAAATTACCCACGTCAGCTTTTAAAAGAAACACAATAAGTATTGATGGTTATCCGATGTACAGACGACGATTACCAGTTGATGGAGGACATACAGCAATTATCATAGTTAAAAATGTAAATATTAAAATTGATAACAAATGGATTGTGCCTTATACTCCTTTACTTTCCAAATCATTCAATGCACATATCAATGTAGAGGTCTGCAACTCAGTAAAGTCTATCAAATACATCTGCAAATATGTAAATAAAGGGAGCGATATGGCAGTTTTCGGACTTGAGAATTCAAACGTGCCTATTAATGAAGTTGATCAGTTTCAAATCGGACGTTATATTAGCAGTAACGAAGCTGTATGGCGAATTTTAGGGTTTGACATTCATGAGCGATTTCCTGCTGTTACTCATCTTAGTGTCCACTTAGAAAACGGTCAACGAATCTATTTCACGGAAGAAAATGCCTTTTAGAGAGCTATGCTTCCACCAAACACAACACTGACAGCCTTTTTCCAATTATGTGCAACAGATGAGTTCGCAAAAACATTATTATACAATGAAGTCCCGCGATATTTTACTTGGAATAAATCTACGAAGCAGTTTTACAGATGAAAACGAGGCATCAAACATCCTATGGTAGCTGGCATATTTTCTAGTAACGCACTGGGAAGAGTATATACTGTTTATCCTAATAATAGTGAATGCTACTATTTACGAAAGTTACTTCACGTAATTAAAGGACCGATATCGTATCATGCAATCAAAACCATCGATGGACAAGTGTGTCAAACATATAGAGAAGTGTGTTTCAAACTTGGTATGCTTGAAAATGATCAACATTGGCACAACACATTGATAGAAGCATGTGAAACACGTCATCCTCACCAAATCCGAACTCTATTTGCTATAATTTTAACTACCTGTGCACCTTCTGATCCAAAAGATTTATGGGAAACACATAAAGAAAGTATGAGCTAAGATATATTGCTGCGAGAACGACAAGACAATCAAAACCTGAATGTACAGTACTCTGAAAACATTTTTAACAAATCGTTAATAATACTCGAAGATATATGTGTATCAATCAATAATAAAAGTCTAGATCAATTGGGCCTATTCTCACCAGATCGTAATAGAACCGATATCATTGATAGAGATTTGTTAAGAGAAGAACAATATGACGTTGAAGCTTTACATACTTATGTTCACACTCAGGAAAAGCTCTTAACAAATGATCAAAGACTTGCTTATAATTCAGTTATGGAGTATGTACGAAAAGGAAATGGTGGACTTTTTTTTCTTGATGCACCAGGAGGCACCGGAAAAACGTTTCTGCTTAATTTGATACTCGCACAAGTTCGTAGAAAGCATGAGATTGCTTTGGCTGTGGCATCATCGGGGATCGCAGCTACATTACTCGATGGGGGACGCACGGCGCATTCAACTTTTAAGCTGCCATTGAATTTAAATGTAGCTGAAAGTCCTGTTTGTAACATTGGAAAGAATGGCCGCTGTGTGTACTCATAAATAAGGCTAATAATGGCTCATAAAAAAAGGCCTTGAAGCACTGGATCGGACTCTACGAGATTTTCGAAACGATCAACGCATAATGGTGATGGTGCTGGTGATTTCCGTCAAACTTTGCCTGTAATTCAACGATCAACATCAGCAGACGAGTTGAATGCGTGCCTCAAGTATTCGTTTCTTTGGAAGCACGTGAAAAAATTACACTATCGACTAATGTGCGTGTGCATTTACTTAAAGATGATTCTGCAAAAACATTTGCTCAGCAACTTCTAGATATGGGCGATGGTAAACTTCCAGTTCATCCTTCAACACAGGAAATAGCATTCCCGAAGAATTTCTGTCAACTTCAGTTATCAATTGAAGATCTCGAAAGTAAAGTTTTCCCGAACATCGCTAGCAACTATAAGAATCATGATTGGCTTTGTGAGCGTGCTATCTTAGCTCCCAAAAATGATAATGTGAATATAATTAATGATAGGATTCAATTAAAAATTCCTGGAAATGTGACGGAATATAAATCTATTGACACAGTTACAGAAGAAAATGATGCTATTAATTATCCAATTGAATTTCTCAATTCATTAGAGCCACCTGGAATGCCACCACACAAGCTGAGGTTGAAAATTGGATCACCAATATTACTTCTTAGAAATCTAAATACACCAAAGTTATGTAATGGTACCAGACTTTCTATTAAAAAACTTATGCCAAATGTAATTGAAGCAACGATAATAATAGGAAAATGTAAAGGAGAAGATATTCTGATTCCACGTATCCCGATAATTCCCACCGATTTACCCTTTAAATTTAAACGGCTACAGTTTCCGATTCGTCTTGCTTATGCAATGACGATTAACAAAGCTCAAGGCCAATCACTGCAAGTAACTGGATTGAATTTATCGAATCCATGTTTTTCACATGGTCAGCTATATGTTGCTTGCTCAAGATTAGAAAATCCGAAATTTTTGTACGCTAAATCAAACAACAAAAAATATTGTCTACCCGTTAGCCTTGAAATAAATTGTAAGATTACTTATAAGTTATAGTGTAAATAGTTTAATAAAGCAATGACATTTTATGTTTTCAGTAAACAACTTCACACTTCTATTAAATGTAACGCATGAAACTGAAATTTTCTTAACCAATATAATCTAATTGTGTCGTTTTTAATTACATATCAAAGCAAAACGAATTAATTATTGCCAACTCCGAAAATTATTTTAATAGACTTTTAATTAACTATATTAATACAATTTTATCTTATATTTGATCATTTATTATGTATATTTCTCATTTACAATTTATCATTTATTTTTAATTCATTTTATTTTAAGATATATTCAATTATATATTTCAATTTGAAATTAAGTTTTCGGGAATAACTTTATTTTATTTATTTATACAATATAATTCTAATTCATTTTAATGGTTCAATTCAAATTATAAAAGCATGCAATGCAAGCATGCGATTTATCATCAATATTTTCCTATAACGTTATCAAATAAAATTATCCCGTAAAACGAATTTACGGACAACCAACTTTTTAAATTTAGCCACATTGAAAAGTAATACTTTTCACCAACTTTAAATAGAATACAAGCTCGTCTCGTCTTTGCAGATTACATACTATTGTGGCGAAATTCAAAGACCATTGAATAAATGTTGTAACCCGATGATTCAGCGCTTAAAATCTTTTTTGAAAACGGATTACTCCGGGTGTGAGTTGGCATTCGCATCCTAAATGTGATAGCAGGAATCCTTTTATTTTACTATGAAAAGACTTCTTTGTCGATCTTCTGCTTGATTATAATCTTAAAACTAGCAACTGCCTAAACTACTATCTCTCTTTAAAGATAAAATGTGTTAGATTATTACGTAAAGAAAGATTTTAGAATTACTCAAAAATAATTTCTTAGTCGCTTTCAATCGACTTACCAATCGAATCGAATATAGGTCCAGTGAAAGTATGCTTAGATAATAGTACAGTTGTTATCTCCTCGAATCGAATGTTAAATAAAACACATTGTCTCTCGCGTCACGTCACGATATTCAAATATAGAATTTGGTAATATTGTACCAACTAATCAAATTCATTGGATACTTAATTCACCTGCTGGTTTCCTATTTTTTTTGGTAGTTGTAAAGAAATAGAAAAAAAAACGCGTCTTATATGTAGAGCAATTTCAAATAATCCATCTGAACCCTACCTTTAATAATCGAGCATTTATTTTTTTAGCTTTACTTAGCTATTCCCTGGCTCTTTGCTCACTATTGAAGATATCTTTCTCAATGTAAGTTACGATTCTATTGATAAACAAATAGATTTATTCTAGCCACTTTAGAGAATCTAACATACTTTACAATTGTGTCAGAAATAGAATACTTTAACTTTTAATACTTTAAGATATCAATTATCGATAACCCCCATACTCTACATGAGAATAGTCTAATGTAGACTCTACATTAGAATAGTCTAATGTAGAGTCTCTACAATGTCTCTACAAAGTCTGTTCCAGTATAGACGGAGTGGTTAGAATTGCTAAGATCCATATCTCCAGTGGAACTTATTTTCATCCAGCGGTTAGACTGTGTTCTTTGCCTACATTTTTTTTTTCAGATAAATGTTTCGGATTTAATAATAATCCGGATTCACTATATTAAAAGAGGTTTAATTTCATTTATTAAATATCTTACATTAACTTACGTTACGTTTAATGCTCTTCGTGGCAAATTTGAGAGTAAGAACTAACTTATTCAGTCGTCGTTAGCACCATTGCAGACGGAGATAATTTATCCGAACGCTCAGCACTTTATTCTTGTAATTACTAGGTTTTTTAAACAGGATAGTTGTTAAATAAAACTATTTTTACGGATCTAAGTCGCTAATAATTTCATTTATAATTTACTTCATAAATTTATTGGACACCTAAACCTTCAAAATTTACTATATTTACGCAAAGCTACTATGGAAGTAGGTACAATTACTACTCAGAGGTCAATACTCAATATAGTGTACTGTTACATACATATAACTGCGTCGCTTTATATCGACTTCATTAATTCAACGATAATTTGAATCTCTCTTGATTCTCAATGTCAAACAATAATTGTTATTATATTACATATAAATAACAAAAGTATGATATGATATGATATGATATTCTTTATTGTTCTAAAATTAAAACAAAACACAGAATAAGAAAAATAACAAACACAATAAAAAGATAGTACAACAAGGCGGCCTTATTGCTCAAGAGCATACTACTGTAGTTATACATAAAAATATTAATCTTTCAATATATATTATTTATGATAACAAAGTAAGTGATTCGGTTGCGTGCTAGCAGATGTCACAGTTTAGTCCTATATATTTAATATCACGTCAAGTAAATTATATATAAAAATGTAAGCCAGTGATACTTATATCGTTTTTTTGGTATCAAGATAATAATAATAAATAAGAAGTGGGCGTTAATAGAGAGAAAGGCTTGATAAAATTACGTTAGAGAAAATGAGTGCTAAGAGAAATTATAATTTGAATTTTAAGCAGCCTTTATATAATACTAAATGTTCTACAGACCAGTTCGTCAAGTACTTTATTATTGTACGAGTAAAATATTATCAAAAATAAATGTATATTTTACACACATACCATGTACTCGAGAATAAATAAAACAATATTAAATATGTATTATTTTTTATGATAGTCTTTATTGTAACCAAAAAAGTATACATAGACAAAGAAATACATAACAGAAAAACATTTTATATATTGCCAGTACATTACACTAAATTCAATATATATTTTTAGGTAACAAAATTCAAACGATATAAGTTGGACTAAACATAATATATAAATATATTAAATTTGTTATTTATTATTAGTAAGGTAACAGACAAAAAAAAATCTTAAATCAACTTCAGGTAGATGCTTTGGCTTCCATCTCATTTGGTTTTATCTTCTCAGGTGTATTGTATGTGAATCAAAGTATTGAAATGCTTCGCAGTATATGCTATGTAGGAGCTCACGAATTCATACAATGATTATTTTACAACTGTAGCGATTGTAAGAACTTATATGTTATTTTTTTTTACAATTGTACTTATATAACAGTTATAGACATAAAGTAAACGTCAATTAGTTACAGCAGCTCTTTGTAAAAAATTAACGGTATTAGGACTTCGAGTATATTTTAAAGAAGTTTTTAGCTAGATTTCTCGGTAAAAACTTTAAAAACCTTACGGCTTTCCCCAAAAAAAAAAATCTTTTATTTAATATTACTAACAATGAAATGTTGTTATTTTACCTAGTACAATACGGATTAGTAACAACTATAAAACTAATAAAAAATTAAACCTTTATTAATTTATCTCTTATATATACAAATATGTATATAGATAGATACATAAATATACTTATATGGACAGTTACACACGTTTTAATCTTTAATCAGACCATTTGGAAAAAAGCGTCACCTTTACATACGACTTTTGATTGATGAAGATAATTTTTCTACGTTTATTATTTACTTTGTCAGATAATCTGCACCAGGATTTTAGAGATACGATAAACACATTATTCTTTACTCATTAATATATTAGTTTTGGCTCTACGATCTGTACGAGTACGAGTTTTGATGTCACGAAACGTTGATAGTTTTCGAGCAGTCACCAATGTTCTCAATTGTGATTGGTTTACAATCAGAACCAAATAACAACCAATAATTAATTTCTTGACTGATCGAAAACTATCAACGTTTCATACTATCAAACTCGTTTGAGAGGCACTGAACTAATGTGTGGAGAGTAAAAGTCGCCTCATCTCATTCTTACTGAAGGTTTGGTTTTTTTGTTCAAACACTCATTAATGCAGGGTTGTGTTTACGTCACTAAGTGTATAAAATAACTAGAGGATAAAAAATATCATAAAACACCGTACTTTTTTGTATTATTTATGATATTGTCGTTAACGGTATCTGCGGAAATCTGTGTGAGTGAACCTTTGCATAATTCATGAAGTTTCCTTTAGAACGACGCAACTAGAATTCGAAGCTTCATAACTAAACCAATATGTGCGTACTTTATATAAAAATTGACTATTTGTCTTTGAATTAACATATTTCACTAAAAAAGTAAAGTAATTTTGTACTTATTCGTAGAAGTATTTCTATATGATTATTTTTTTATTTTTTTAGTAAGTAAAAATGCATTATGCAAGGGTTTTGAAGTCATAAAAATAAAGCAGCGCACACCTTATTTAGTACGGCGCTAAAATATTTTTAAAATTCATGTGCCATCACATAATTTATTCAAAAAACGTCTAGTGTCTATACGTTTGAAATAACTCTTTTAACTATAATCTGTTTAAGAAGTACAGACTTTTTCTTCATTAAAATTTGTTTTTAATTTAAAAGAAACCTTGCATAATATCATTGTTGGCGTTTTATCATCGTGGACGGTTTAAGTTAATCTTTCCTTGGAGGACTACGAGTTTTAAAAGAATTTTCTCTAAAACTTCAGTTTAAAAAAAGCAGTGTCCCGAAAAACTACCATTTTGTGGAATAAATTTCTTATGTTTATTTTATTTTGGTAAATTTTAGCTTTAATTGGATTATAAAATTTGTAACTTATTAATGGGATGGAGTCGATATCTTACGATTTCACTCAAATAGGAAAATGATTAATAAAAGATAAAAATTGTCTATAAAAACGTTAATCGTGTTAATTTTTTTTTTTGTATAATATAAAATTATAATTTCAGGCAGCTCTTGAATCTACGATTACTGGGATAGCGGCCGAGAAAATGCTTTATAGTTAACATATGCTTTGGTGTACAAATTATTTCTCTGAATCTAAAAACTTAAACAAAGAACATTCACTTACTATTGTACTAAATAGAAATGAATTATTGTATGTGGATAGAAAAGATTGTTGTATTTAACAAAAAATATAATCAAAATATTAGTTATGTATATTTGAGCATATTCTAAATTTAACAACCAATTCAGTTTTACCCAAAAATGTGCAAAGCTTGTACAATGGTTACTAGACAACTGAAATACGTTCATAATGAATTTTCATTAATGAATACATACATTTAATACTTATAACAATAGAACCTTTTACATTTATAACAAAAAATCTATTGTGAGGATCAAAAGCACGACTAGCACAATAGTTGGAAGTTAAGGCACTGCGTCCAATCAATGGTCGTAATTTAAATAACTTTTTAAAATTGTATATACTATTAGATACTTGCAATATGTAAATAAATAAAAAGTGAAGGTAGTCAACTTCCTACACCATATAATGAAACAGATTGAAAAACAACAATTCAATTAAATAATTCCCATAACTGTATTACAACTAGAGAAATATAATAATTAAAAAGGTCAAGGTAAAGAATCAAGGAGACTCTTTCAGTCCCTCTTGGTTTTGTCTTGCCTTGAATTCACTGATACATTTATTAAGTTACAGCCAAACTGGATACCGACCAAAATATGGCAATGAAGCCACAAATATTTCGCACTTAATATTTGTGGATGACAAATATTAATAAAATTGTATGCGCAAACAGAGAAAATAATAAAAAATCATATCTATATTACAAACTTTAAAATTCACTTAAAATAATCACTTATATCCGAAATCGAAAAAACAAAACAATATTCATTGTTGAGTCAAATCTTTGACTATTTTTTTGCGATGTGAAAAACAATGCGAACCTACAACGTTTATCCGTTTACCGATAAATGAACGATAACTTACGTAAATAATTCATAATTTTATGTACAGACATTCTCATTATTTTTCTTTTACAAAATAATGTATTTTTTCTTATTTAAACGTTTTTACACATTAATGAACAAAGAAATAAACAGTTAATTTTATTTAATTATTCATAAGTAAGCCCCTTAACTGCAGTGAAATATGAATACTATTTTCTTTATAGTTAGGGTGAGTAAACCGAAGAAGGTATTTTTATATATTTTTTATGTTTATGAAGCACCTAGCTTTAACTTCAAATGCTATTATTAACGTTCTACTTGAGACGATTGTAAATGAGTCACTTCTTTAGCCTTTACACTGAATTTAAGAAATTAATTTGGCGCAAACACTTTAAAATATCGGAGTGCTTTTAATTTGATTTTGAAAGAGGTCATCACTAAAGATAGTTCGAGTCAGTCAAATGCTTTATTAAAAACATAAATGTTTATCCGTTTGTAAAGGATAGCTTTAATTTAAATATTATTTCATTATTCATTTATTGCTTTTGTCCTATAAATATATTTGTCTGATAACTAAGACTTCACTATTAATTTTATAAAGTATAATTGCTCGTCATATTTAAATTGTTCCCGATCAAATTTGGAAATTTGTTACTATAATTTAACCTTCCGTTTAATAATATATGATATAATTTTAGAAATAGATATAAATTACTACTGTTTTTTTTTATAAGAATTAAAGTCAAAATTCTCATACAAAATAAAATATCGAAAGTAATTTTACCCACGGGTAACTCGTTAAACGTGTTAGAAGCCTTCCATTAAAATGTTCGTTTGAGCGAGACAGAAATAATAGTTTGTTCTAAAAATAAAACTACGCCTAAAATAATGTACACTCGTAGTAAAAATATATCTAGAATGTTAAAATATAACATTGTTTACGGATTAAGCTCGCGTATAATTAAATTTACATTTTAAGCTTTACAGTTATTCCGACTTTTCGAATGTTTTGCGACAATAGTTTACGAGAATACCAACGGTAGTAAGTCAGTTAATTAGTCATCTAACTCCAACATAGTGGTTATATGACTAAATATATATACTAAACCTTTGTAAAAAATAGATAATTATCCAAATATTACGATTTACCAAAAAGATTCTTCGGAAAGCACATTTCTCCGCACAAAATAATAAACACCGCTACGAAGCGGTAAGGTTACATTATTGTTTAACTAAATATATCTCGGAAAATATGTTTTAATTTACAGAAAGTTATCGAATATTTGGCTGATGTAAAAATAGTTTAAACGTAAATCTTGTTTCAAGAATGAGTATTGAAAATTATATTGTATGACTTATATTAAAAACGTTTTATTAATGGAATAAGTCGTTCATTTTACGATTTCAGTCAAACAAGAAATTTAAATAAAATATTTTATTTATCTGTAAAAATGTTTTGTATAATAAAGGATTGTAATTTATCTGCAAATACAGCTCTTGAATATACGATTACTGGGGCACCGGCCGAGGACATACTTTATAGTTTACAGATGTTTTGATATATAAGTCATTCATTAGTGTTCAATAATGTGTAGTATATATATTATATAAATTGTACGAAACGCCATTAAAAGGGTTTATCTTTATCTAAATTTTATCATGACCTTCCAGAACCTCATTAAATAACACCAAAATATAATTGAGGAAATGCTAGGGGCCTGGTAATTGCCCTGTGTATGCGTTTCAATTTTCCCGGTTACCTGAACTAGCATTGCACGTATTAATAATATGTTGGTATAAATATTCAAACACATTGTAACGTTTACACACAACTCAATCTAGACCAAAACTAAGCCTTGTGAAATGTAAAGTTTGTAAATACATTTATGTGACACATATCAACAGCACCAAGCCTCTAAAAAAATAAAAGATGGGAAGCACGACAAGCACAATAGTTGGAGTTACGGTCACTGCGTCCAATCACTCGTCGTAATTGGTAGTTACTTTTACAAAAAAGGCTTTATTTTTTTTATTTGTAATACTCGAATAAATAAAATATCCTTAGCCCAAATTTCGTACCTATCTAACTGAAATATAAGCTAGATAGGAACGAAATTTGAGCTAAGGATATTTTAACTTTGAATATTACCCTTTTCACTAAACTATGTATTATTATTAACAATAAGTTTATATAAAACTTTTAAGATTTCGTTATTATCTCTTTAATTTGAAATTGATATTCTATACAGCTCCATTACATCATAAGATTATTTTATCCCGTTCAATAAACAGGATGAAAATAAAAATACTACGTAAATGGATAATTGTTTTATGGTATTGATATTCAGTTGAAATATAATGCGTGTGTACATAATATTTAAGTTTCTTTGTATTCATTAGAAAGCTGTGAATTACTTTAAATAATATCATAATCATATTTATCCACCCGTCCTTATGTCAACTATTCTAGTCCTTAGCAATAATTCTTTTTTCCGTGCTTTTCTTTCATATGAATTAGATTTCATTTCAGTGCTTGACTTTTTAATTGTGAATATTTTTTAAATGTATGGCAAGATAATAATTTGGCTAGAAGTTAAATAATATTACGTTATTATTTTGAAAGCTAACTTTTTTGATATTACCAAAGTAATAAAATGAAAGTGTTTTTGAAACATATTACAGATCTCACATTACCAGTATGCTAAGTCTAAATAATAAAAGGCTACAAATGTAATCATTTTATGAAAGACATAAAGAATTCTGAGAATTAAAATTTTAATATTTGATATCACAAATGTAGCTACATCTTTTATTAAATTCCAATTGAAGCCAGTTTTCCGTTGGAGCTGAAACTCGACGTTGCATTCACTTTTAATTATTAAAAACTTTTTGAGTCAAAATTTACGTATTGTTTGAGTGTGGTGACTGAAACTTTTTTTTAACTCACAACATGGTGTTAATTTTTTATTTAGTATTTTTTCGCGTAATTTCTGATATTTTTAATGAATGTCAGGGTGGTTTCAGGAAGAGTATGCGATAGGTAGAGTTGAGTGTATCACCAGTCCCAGAAACTATGGACCGTTGGATCACGTAATTTAAAGCGATGAATTGTACGAAACAAAAAGATAATTAAGTTTGAAGTGTGAGTGTGGATGGATAATATTTTTTCATCACAAATAACAATGTGATTTAAAATACCCCATTGTGGCGGTTAAATAATATAACACACTACTTACATCCGTGTTTTTTTTGGTTACATTAAAAATATGCGGTATATATTTTTGCCATTTTTCACTTTTCCAATTAGTTTCAAAACAAAAAAAAATATCATCGTAGCTCGCAGTTAGCTATCACGTGGCTTGAAATGGATTCGTTTTTATTCTCACATTTTAATCTTCTTTATAAACTAGAGCTTCTTTTCGTCTACGGTTTTGTTCTGTAGGTCAACATTTCCAAAGCGAGCAAAGCGTTTTTCTCCAAAATTACCGAGCTTTCTTTAACAGTGGTTTCCTTGAACGCATCAGCATCGGAATTCTTCGGGCTATTTTTGCAGTATTGTTACAGCAAATAAGGCCTTATTGTAAGTTTATATTTTTTTTAAAGGTGTCAATAAAAATAAAATCGTTTTAAATTACAACTACTTGTTGTTATTGCTTTATTGCTAAATATCCTTCACAATATTAATAAAGTGATATGAGATTTGGAATGATCAAATGTAATGAGTAAAAAGAGTCAAAGAAATAGGTCAGTTGAGACCGCTACGTTGAACGTCGTTTAAGTAAACACTTATTATTCCGTACACCGCTCTGCTACTAAATACTGCTGCTACCAAATATTTACTCCATATACATTCCCTTTACGTTTTATATCTATCTCGTAGGTTAAGTTAGAAAACCGATTCATGAAGTAATCAACAATATAATTCATTAATATTTTTAAGTAGGTATATATCTCTCCCTTAATGAGGATTGACTTATAAAATTAAAAAAAATATATAATTTATCCCGGTAATAGAATCAAATTTTATAGATTAATATATTTTAGTAAATTTTACGTTTTATTCTTTATATAATGTCAAAAACAACACTTAAAAAGTACATACTCAATTTGTGAACTTATTTTCAAAATATAAATAAATGTTTTTCTTATCCTTCACTGGACGTTCGGGTATTTTTATATCCACCTTAATAATTCGGTGGTTATTTTTATTAGAATCCCATAAATAGTAAAATTCATTATTATTATTTTATGTTAAAATTGTGACAATTATCAAAATCCATATTTATATTTTATTTTATTTTTCATAGGGATTTTTTCTCAGGTCTTTTCTTTTTACTGTACAGTTGTTGCCGTGAAAATAATTTGAAATACGGATGAATGTTTGATTTTAAAATTTGTGTTTGTAAGAGTAAATGATTGCTAGTAATTAAAATTAGTATATAGGCATTATTATTTAAAGCCTTATCCAACCCGGTAAGAAATAACCCAAATACATTTATTTTCTACCATTAGAAAAATATCCATTTAAAAGTTTTTGTATCCGGTAATCGTATGTCACTATTAAATTGTCATGGGTTGATTGTCACATGTCAATCAACTTGAAACTTGTTATTTTAAATCGCATATCAATTATATACTATAATATTTTGATTTGGAAAATTTATATCATAAAGTACACATTGGATTAAAATTATAAGTTTTCTTAACAATTATTTGATAATTTACATATAAAATAACATATATTGCAACAACAACGGATAATAGAATAACAGAAGTAAGAGCTCAACCATTACGGGCAAATTTCATTAAAATGTTCGTTAGAGCGAGACACGGAAACGTTAGTTCGTCCTAAAATAAAAACGACGTGGAAAACTATGCCCATTTGTGGTAAAGGTACATTTCGAATCAATTTAACAAGTGAATGGGAGATTATAAATTAATATTAAAAAAACGTAACGTAAAAGGAGTAACGTTTGTTTTGCGAATCAAATAATTAATTTATGATCTACTTTAACAAACACGGGGTGGGTACGAGGTACCATTTGAGCGAGATATAGAATATTGACTAATTTTTTTTTGGAACTAAAAATTTAAGATACATTTAAATTAAACTAAAAATAAACAATTTTTCTTTAAACATTTTATGTGATGATTGATGGTTTATTGCTTAATTTTACGAAGACGAACATGAAGCCGTTTGCGTCAGCTAGTGTATACGAAAATATTTTACGATACTTACGGTTCTCGTCGACGATGACAATTTATTCAACAAGTGTCTGCTCTCTAACCGTTTAAAATGGTACTAGTCTATTTAACTTTACTATTTATATAGTGTAATTGAAATACTCCAAATAATAAAACACATTTTTGTGTAGATATTACTTTTATTCGTAATAAAATTTGGAAACCTTAAAAGATATACGAACGGATATTTAAATATGAATTACAATATTTTTGTCATAAGAGAATCAATGGAATAAATAAATATTCTTTTTAATCTCGAAAATTCAAAACAGGGTCAATATTTATACATTTTATTAAATAATAATATTTGCATTTATCAGTACATAAATAACTTATAAAATTATAAAGAAAACTAATTTCTATATCATTTTCAAAACGTTATTGAAATAATAACGATAATATAAATGAAATAAAATAAACAAAATACTAAATCAAACAAACAGACGAGTGCTACGAGGTAAAAAAATATAAATCGTTTGCCCTTAATACATATACATTGTATATACAAACATATAAAATACCAAATTGATATAATACCAAACTGATATATGCTCAGTTATATTTTTAATGTATAACGTAAGTAGGCACAAATAGTGTTTAAATTTTTACAAAAGATATATTTAAACACTGCAATGATCAATGGAAATGCACATTTTTTTTTCCATTTTTAATCTTAGCTTCCAAAATATATGAATATTCCGTAGGCATAAGTTTTTACTACACGTATAGACACAGGAACATTGCATGTATTATTAATTTGAATACACAATGAACCTGACTGTCTGTGTCAGTGGGGACGACCTTGAGGTCGAGTTAGACTGAATGGGAAATATAATAAAACATCAATCTGATTGAATTCTGTTGAATTTGAACAAAATTTGTCATTTTTCATTTATGTGAATTAAGAAGTTGTGAGGTTAGAAAGTTGCACAGTTAATGGAAAATATGAGAATTGAGAATATGAGAATTGAATGAATTTATTTAAAAAATGCGGAGAGATGAAAAATAAAGACAAGAATGAAGTGCATAAAAATAATATGGTGAAGAAGCTACTGGCCTGAGACTTATGATAGAAGAGCGTGGTATAGAAGAGAAGGGATTGACATATTGACCCCAGATTATTGGGATATGGGCTGGTGGTTAGTGATAATGTTGACCTAATTAGACTGACCTTATAATAAATATACCTATACAATTCCAAATTTACGTAATTCCAACTAGATGTAGGATAAATATATAATATATAAAAGTAAAATTAGTTTTTTTATTCGAATATGTGATTCAGATTCACTGAAGAGTTAGTATCAAAAAATTCTGTCTCTATTTCGATTATTGCTTGTATATAAAATATATATAAATATTCTCAATGGCGTATGTTCAAACATGTACAAAGCTGTCAAATGCCTGACGTACATTATCTAAGCGTTCTTTGTTACATTGAATAGCGTTAACTTCATTGTATTTAAGACTCGGATCATCGAACTGTAAAGAAAGGTTACTCTGAATAGATTTCGTTTTACAAGGAAGAGGCTTGTTCGTAGAACAATAGCTTTGTTAATTATTTATTAAAAAATATTTTGTTCGGAATGAATCTTGTTTGGGCATATTTTATCGATTCCTTTGGTGGATTTGACTTAACAATAAAATATAGCATAGTATTTATTAATTCAATTGTAGAAATTCTATTTAAAAATTAATTTATATCTTTATTGTACTGGTAAATCTAAAACAAAGGAAATTGAAATTATATAAAAATTAATAATTCAAAAAAAAAAAAAAACATGTCGGAATTTATAACCCTCCGTGATTAAATAATGAATACTCGTACCACTCAAGACGGGGCAAACAAATTGAATGTTGGTAGCTTTTTAAAAATAAATAAATGAATCAACTTCTTACATTGACTTGAGGTATTGTTTTTTGGCTCTATATTATATTACTACAACATCAATGGCTACAACATCACTTAAAACATTCAAGTTAGAGTTCACTTCTAACTTGAATGTTACTTTACTAATACTTTTACTATACTTTACTAATACTTACTTTACTAATAATAAAAATAAATAAACTACATACATTGTCATGGTAACAATCAAACATACATATACTGTTAGTGTTAAATACTAACCATACAGTTAATATACTCAATAATATTTTAAAATACAGCCCTAGTTAAAGTAACTTTTAGTCGGAAATTATTTAACTATCAATGTCGCTATATTTAAGTAGTTGGAAGCGTTTGAAGATTAATGAAATTCAATCTAATATCATAAATCTGATAGCAGGTAACTAATCAATAACCTAAAAAGAGCTTGATAGATTTTTATGAAAATGTCTCTAGAAATAACTACAAATTACTTTTAGTAACAAAAACTAAACTACTTTCAGTAACCAGATGGTTATTTGTTATTCTAATATTTTTTAAAATAGTCCTTTGTAAATCGGATGCCAAAATCTAGTTTCAAATATAATATTAAAGTAATTTGGTGAAATGTTCAAATTAACTCAGAAATAGAGAGGCGGACATTAAAATTTAAAAACATTGAATAAACGGAAGGTTATTTTATGCCAGCTAAAAGCATGAAAAAAGAATGCGCTGTTTGCTTTTGAGAGTTTATTTTACGGTCGGTTTGCGTTACGGAGAAAATATTTTTTGCCCAGAAAAGCTTTAGCAAGATTTTAATAATATTTACTTACTAACTAATAAAAAGATAATTTTCTATTATTTTAGTAACTAGTAAAAATATTATGTTATGTTACTTTCTTAGTATATAGAAAATAAACATCGTGGAATAAAATATGAACTCCCTCAGTACAATCTATTTTAAAATTTAACTGCTACTAACTTCTTCAAATAATTTTCTTAGTAAATTTTAAACTTACCCATAATTAAACCGAATTATATTTCATGTTAAAATTATTTATGATATTAATATAAGCAGGTATTTGTGAATCGTGGAAATGTAAATATCGATTTACAAAAGTTTGTTTGTTCGTCATACTTTTGCTATTTAAATATACGATGTCGCCTTTCCTGTCGAAAAAAATATCTTTCCCGAGGTATATAAAAGTAGCATTTAGATAGATATCCGACATGTCCCATATATTCGGCGTTCTTATTTACTTACACATCAGGCAAGGCCGTTAGCAAAAGCTAGCTATGAATATCACAACTGACATTGACAGCTGACATAAAAAAAACAAAAGATTGGACGTAAATGACACCATGACCTTTAATGTGAAGATTTATAAATTATAAACTAAATATCAAAAGGAAATAAGAAAAGATTTGAACGCGCTTTAGAATTGCTTTTATTATTTGTTTCAATTTACAAATAATTTAGACGAGCGCGGTTGAGCGTAATGGAATGTAAATGAGGCAAATATTTGAAATCTCTGTATTTATTTGTTGTTTTTTTATGTAGGCTTAAAGTACTATTATATATTAATACCAGTACACAAGTTTCCCTTAATGAAATGATTTTTAATATCATTATGTGTAAAATGTTCTGGAATCGAAAATTAGACGGATAAATAAAATAAAATTAATGAGAGAGTTAGAGAAATGAAATACAAAGTATAAAAACTTTTAAGTGAAAAAATGAAGTTCAACCATGTATATATAATATTTATACTGAGACGTATGTTAGAAACGTTACAAAACAAATTTAAAGGATGAGGTT
This sequence comes from Dircenna loreta, assembly GCA_963555665.1. Lineage (NCBI taxonomy): Eukaryota > Metazoa > Arthropoda > Insecta > Lepidoptera > Nymphalidae > Dircenna > Dircenna loreta. The sequence goes on along the minus strand of OY743099.1, from coordinate 9,237,320 downwards.
ATAGTTTGTAATTGTAACCAATTGAGCCTTGCTTACATTATTTATAGAAAAAATATTGGTGGTGTTGATATAATTCTACATTATCAGAGCAAAACGCATAAAATATTATTTTGTGTTTTAAATAGGTTTGTAATTTTTTTTCTACAGTTTTTCTACAGTTTTTTTTTTTTTTTTGTGAAAAATAAATAACAGGGAACATCATTTTATGTATTATTCTGACATTAACTAAATAAGAAGGGAAGTCTCGTATATGAGGAAAAAATTAAAATTTAAATTAAAACAAAATGAATATAAAAAAAATATTGTTGGTGAGCCAACACGTTAACCAAAAATAAAATAGTGATCAATTTACAATACATGAAATAAATATTTATATATACCTAGACAAAGTCATATAAATTTACAAGCTTTTGTTATATTATGTAATGCCAGACCAAACTAGTGCGTGGACTTAAATGCACACATAAGATGGACTATTGCTTAAAGAAAAAGTTTCCTTAAAACACGATTCTTAGAAAAAAAAATGAAATTACGAAATAGTCTCCAAAATATTTCAAAAATATATATTATGTACACTGTATTAAAAATTCATATTTGACAAGAAAAGCTAATATATACTCTGTTACGTTTATTAGTGAGGTTTTTATACCCAACTAATATACGTATAATACTTCACTAAAATACGTATAAAACCTCACTAATATATATATATAGGAGATCCACTTTTTACTAACTCATTACGATATTTCTGAATCTATAAAACTTAGTGACTTGAAATTTGTTAGATATTGCACACGTGGTGTAGAAGTCAGCTAAGAACGGATTTTACGAAATTCCGCCCACAAAGCGGCTTGCGGGTGTGTAACAATTGAAAATTCACACTCTTAATATATTTTTCCCACAGACTTGAAAATTGGTAGGCATCTTTATTTAACCATGTAGAGGTCTATAAGAACGAATTAAAAAAAAACCGCTTCAAAAGGGGGTTGCGGGGGTGTAATAATAAAAAAATAGATTTTTCAATCAATCGCTCCCACAGACTTGAAATTTAATTTGCGGGAGCGTTAAAAAACCTGCACATTTACAAACTATATCTCTTATAGATACAAAACTCGGCCAGAATATTCTTTTTTCTAAAAATTGATTTCAAGAAATTCTGCCCTCAAAAGTAACCATATTTCACATTGATATCTTGAAATAATAGTAGAGCTCTTTGTGGATTTTAAAAATAAAGATGGAGGGTGGATAAAGAAATTTCCTATGAGCTTTATTTTCATAGGTCCTCGCAAACGAAGTTGCGGGCAACAGCTAGTATACGTTTAAAACTTCACTAATATACGTATCCACCTTAAGCCGGAAAGGAAAGTAATTTGAGTATCTTACTATCTCATTCAACACACGATACACAGCTAAAATAGCTACTTCCAGCGGATCTTCCGTGAGGGTAGTATCCTCGTACTACCCCATTTGAGCCAGCTCGTTTGTATGTTGCAAATTAGCTACATTAGGGATTTTGTTACTTTATATTAAGATTAACTATAGTAAAAACGTTCATATATAATAACTTAGATGATCTACAATGGATTTTGTATCTATATGTTTTGATAACTATATCTATGATGATTGTAACTCTACAAAGTATGTATTATCTAAGGAAGACTAATACATGTCACACCACCGTCCACGACGGGATGGTTTTCCAGAAGTAGCGGGGTCAAATCCCTGCCCATATCGGTTTATTTTTCATTCAATATTTATTTAAATAAGCCTCGACATGTTTAAAAATATTTTCAGAGAGTATGTAACTGTTTGAAAATGTGTGTAAACATACAAAAATGAAATTGCATCTGTTTTTGACACGTATTTATTTATATATATATATTGAAATAATTTATATGAACAAAAAATTGTAATATTTCCCATTTTATGACATTTAATTTTTCTGTTATATGTACGCAAGAAAGTTAAAATTTTGTTTCAGAATTTAAAATATAAAATGATTATAAGTATTTCTATCCATATAAGAAAAACAATTTAGTTACTACTATACTCTACGCTATAATATATATTAAAGTTAAAATTTTTATTACTTGGCCATGAATATATATAATCTTAAAAGTAGGTGAAATAAGAATCCCAGCTACCTTATATAATAAAAAAAACTTTACATTTATTCCTAGCTATTGAGTTTGTCCGCAGGGAATACTTGGCGGTTCCCGTTGGAACGATGTAATGAAAAGTAAATATAAAATACTATTTTATAGAAATTCATCGTTGTGTAAAAAATCACTTTTTTGACTACTTTTACGCTTGTCTAAAAATATAAAATACATCAATTTCTAAGTATAACATACAGATTATTAAATAACTTAAAACATAACGAACTATTCAAAATACAATAAACTGTAATGAAAACGAATGGCGTACGACGTAACAATTTTGACGACGGCTGAATACAAAACACTAACATTATAGAAATTCTAATATCATGGCTAACGTGTAAATGGTATAATTAATTATTATTATGGTAATACAATACCGTGCTTCCGTCGACCGCAGGCAAATTTGCGGTTTGATATTACAGAATTGATATTTGTACAATACAAGTTATAATCTATTAAATATTTATAAGTAAATTACAAATTAATTCTATTTGCATGACATCGTCCTACATCTTTTTCTGTTCAAAGTGATTCAATAATTTGTGATACAGAGCCATCATGCTATGTAATACTGTCTTCCCATTTTGAGACTTACCATGAATTTTTAATCACATCATCTCTCGCAGAATCTCTCTCTACTCTACATCTACGCTCTACATTTATATTTCACACTTATTGGACGCTATTATTACGCTAAAGTAAGTTTATAGTTGATATTTTATCATGTATCCGCACCTTTACACTCGCTGTGAAGCCTTAACTTTATTACGCATTGAATTATTGTACCGGTATCATGTGAATAATACGTAGCTTTTAGTTCATATTTAATGTCAAATAATAATTTACTTTTGCTAAATCTAGATTATTATAAGTGATGGATATTCTTGCCGTCTAATTGATAATAGATCGTATGTTTGCTTTGGGCTGGCTTGAGTTGTAACTTATTTTCATAGAAGATTGACGTATATTATATAACGTTCATTAAATGAGAGTGATTAAGTCTTTTGCAACAGCCCTTATAACCAAGAATGGTATTGCATTTACTTTTTGAAAATTTGATATTGATTTTAAAATTACTTAGGTAATTCTAAAATCAATATCAAATATTGTTTTGAACCAAACTGACTCCTATTAACAGTATACTGAAAACTAAAAATACAAAATTGGAAATCTGAACCCGATATTTGGCGTTGTGGTGTAAGTATGTAAAAAAAAGCATGTAAAAAATAACATAATATTTACAAGATTTCTATTATTCTTATTATTATTTTAAAGATATATTATAGTTGCAGATACATAGATAGGCTTTCACAACCTTCGACATTAAATACAATTCCCAGTAACGTTAACTTTTATAGTGGTGTATATTTTTTTAATTGGCTTACGTAACGTTTTAAAACCAACAATAATTTCTGTTTTCAAACGACACCTTGCGTTGTCCTTATTACATGTAACAATATAGATTGATAATTAAAGATGTCTTAACAAGATTTTTAATTTTAGACTTCTAATTTTTTAGAGGTTAATATCAGTGGCATTTTTTAAGAATTTAATTTTATATTTATTAAACTAAGGGTTTCAATAACTTTTAATAAGTCTGTATTACTTATTTATAATGTTTATATTTATTTCATTAATCAAGGTTCAATGGCAACCTTCTTCTATTTTTTATTATTATAAGATCCGTAAGTAATCTTAAATTAACGCCATTGGTTATCGACCAAAATAATTCTGGCGTACATTTGCATATTTGTCTACTTCATATGGCGTACAGTGTCATGTTGACATTGTTTAAAATTACTGTTGACAGAAGGGAATAAATTAACATTCTGCTACGATAATTGTCAATTCATTAAAGAACGCCAGAAATCTTACATTAGGGGCCCGTATAATCTAGGCAGTACCGGACGGCAGTAGACTGTGAGGCGCCGCGCGAATAAGCCACCGTTCTGGCGCTACGCCGAAGTTCAAGTCCGAAACACTGGCTGGTTTGATTAAAAAAAATAAAATAAAAGGTTGCGTCAACTTTTTAAAATTAAAAACCTATTTCTTGTTCATATTTTGACATTTAATTCAATATCAAGTTTTACTTAAAAAGAAAATTTATTTTTAGTTGGTTTTTGTTTTATTAAGTGAGTTGAGTGAGTCGTGCTTTGTGCCAACAAAAAGTTTTTTTAAACTAACTGAAGTTCAAGAAAACTTTTTCGAGATAGGTAAGTATTAACAACAACTTATAAATACGCTACGTCATTAAAATATTATTTTTAAATTATGTTGTTGGATATGTATGTATTTACATGTACAATTTTTAAATTCGAGAACACTTTTAGATTTAAATAAACCTTACAAACAATGTATAACCAAAATAATGTCGATTACATTTTATTTTTTGCCTTGTCTTGTATTTAATATACTTAATATACAATATCTATATTGTTTTGAAAAATAAAAATATTAACTCAAGGTGCATTAAAGTAAAAGTATTTTTTTTAAAGTAACAATTTTTATAAACTACATAAGCGGAATTCAAACCACAAAATCAAATCTTAAATGTAAAATTAGTAATATTAAAATGTACAACATGTGAATACACCGAGTTGATACAATGGTTTTAAGTTATAACTTGCTACTGACGTTCAAATAACTTATTTAACAAGTAAATTGACTAAATTGACATGACTTATTCCGTAGAGGGCACTTTAAGCCGACGCGTCAGTTTCAAAGACTACGCCGTTGTATCTTGTTACTGATCTCGTTTAAATTCAGTTAATGGCTTCTGTGACCTTGTTTAATAGATAAATGTGTTTAATGTAATTTATTTTTAATTGTAAAAAAATACCAAACATACTTTGAAAGCAGATGGTAATATATCTTTACCTCTAAAGGGAAGATAATTTATTTGGGTCTGTATTGAAAGATTGAAGTCCATTACTTTCTTTATCTTTTTTCATGTCTATAACAAAAAAAATATCTATATTAAGCACATAACTATTTACCGATTTAAGTAATCGGTAAATAGTTTCGTACGAGTTCTAAACAAAATCGAATTAACTTGTATTATTTTTTCAAAACATATTTATTATTCATATTATATTATTCTGTTCATAAACGTAAATAACATAACTTCCTTTAAATTTGTAGAAATAATTCTCATCTAAGTTAGTTTGGCAGTAAAGTGATCAATTCAATAGGTTAAGCAAACTTTAGACTTAGGTTCGAGTTTAAACTATGTTATATCACCAATTTGAGACTATACCAATCAATGTATGAAAGCAATTATATCTTTATATGAAAGATAGTTTGTCAAATAAACAAATAAATAAAATACAAACATTTGGTTATTATTATATGGTTCTATTTTATTTCGTATACATAAAAAATAAAAAATAAATCGCACAAGTATAAAAATATTGGTTAGTAAATAAAAATAAAAGTAAACAGTAAAATAAAAGGGTCATTATACTCGTAAGTTTCCGTTATGTCATGTTGGTAGTACTATCAAAATATAATACGTTTACTGCATGTTTGTTGTCTGTTTGTTTAATATACAGAAAACAATAAAGGTACATGATTATCAACTACGGTAATTTGTATGTATAAAGAAAATTTATCTGTTTATTATACATAATAAACACATTGTATATAATATATTTAATCTGGATTTAAAATATGTGGTTGGGGTGACAAGAAATTTGGCTTACGTGTTTTGAAAAAGAAAGCTGATTGTCCCTTTTATATTAAATTTTGTAGCTTATTTCTGGACAAGCTTTGCTGTGCTGTAAAGGTTGGATTACTTTTAAACTTTGAATATTTATATACTTAAGTATCCTTTGGTACTTTTTATATTTCATTGTGTGAATTTGACCAATGTTTTCATTTCAAGAACCGTGACCTGGATAAGAAAATGTTACGTAGAAGCTAATGAATTTATTCACACAAAAAGTTTTTAAATATTATAAGGCAAGAACTTACAAAAAAATAAATATATTTAAATTACTTTCTGGGACGCTTTAGGATATTGACGAAGTGTGAAATCATGATAAGCATTTATTAATATGGTATGGTATATATATATATTTTTATATTACCGTCTTATATCTTTTGCTTATTTGCTATATTGCTAATCTATATATTTATACATTAATATATTTTCTGTATTAAATATAATTACGGCAACAAAAAAAAAACTAGGATTAAATAATATATAATATTTTTTATATATTAGTTTCAAACAAGGAATAAAATATTAATACTCAAGATTTACGCAGTCAAAATAAAATATCAACAAAGGAAATTTTACTTCAATACGTCACGAGAAGATGAAGTATTGGAGTGACATTTCTAAGTAAAATTTCGTGTGGAAAGAGTATTGAATTTCTTCCCGTCACAAGAGCGAAAATTACCACAAAATAATTCTTCATGACAGCCTCACATATTGAATAATCGAGAGTGTGAAAAAAAATATACATAAATATATTTCTTTCTCAAAGCTTCAAGGTTGACTGGCTACATGTAAAATGAGGTTTTATGTACGTCATCTTCCTGCCCTTACATAGGTACATAAGTAATTGTAATTTTTTTTCTATGTTATATGTAAGATTTGTTCCGTCTTAGAACATACATGTTACATTTTTCATTTGTAACTGTATTAAACTTTCTTTGTATAGGATTGATTTATTTTTTATTATTCCTGAACATTTATCTTTATTTTATTTAACATTTTATAAAATGTTTTCTCTATCGTTAATTAAATTACGCGAAAATTCAAAGAAAACATAATTAAGGTCTTTCATTTTTTCACCCATGTAATTATATCATTTTCACGTTAGACCTTTTTTAAGAAACTAGCTTTCGCTCGCGGTTTCGCCCACTGCAAATTAATTAATATTTAATAGATTAAGATATCTTTTTTATTATTAAGTCTACTGTTGAAAAAACTTTTCAGTTCCTCTCCAGTTCCAGTTGAGCTTGTTTTGACCCAAATATTAGTATGAAAAGTTTATCTAATCGGATAGATAGTAACGTAGCTACATTAATACTTTGTAGTGTTTTTCAGAATCGCATCAACTTCTTAATGTATAGAAATAACACCTTTTTGTTATAAGAAATAAATTATAGTATCAAATGCAGTTCATTAAGAATTGTATTGATTACAATAATTTAATTGTATTCAATACAATTCTTAATGAACTACATTACTTAAAACATATATTATTATTTAAAAATATTTATAAACATGTAAAGCCATGTTAAGCTTACTTTATTTTAAATACACATAAAATTAAAAATAAAAGCGGCGGGATTTGAACCCGCGACCTCTGAGAAGCTGTCCCGTCACTCTACAAATTGAGCTACCGTGTCGCTGCCCGACTCGATGAATTACGCATTCTATACAAATTCGTCTTTATTTATGTCATTATTACATATACTATTTTCAGGAAAGTCGTTTATCATCAATGCTGATTTACGAAAAAAAAATCAATGTGTCTTAAAGCAAATGGAATATATAAAAATTAATATAATAATTATTTTAATATTATAACTGTAAGAATTAACGATCAAGCTTGTAATTTTCATAGGCTTCAGAATTAAAATTCGCTTAGCAACTAATTTTCATCAACAACTCTGATAATTAATTATGTTGAATCTGATTAATGGTCCAGTTCCGGTCAAGACGCTTGGTAATTTTAAGCAATTTGTAAAAAACTCTTGATATATAAACTTCTATACAAAAAAATGTACTAAAATTATAGAATAAACTTTATTTAACTTATAAAATTAATTAAGTTCATTGTTTATTTTTCCAGATATTTAATTCCTTTAATCTATGATTTTTTGTCATTACAGGATGGCAAAAAAAAAAATTGTAGATAAAATGTGTTTTGAACAATTTTTGATCTCAAATCGCTGACTTTGAAATCTCTAGAAATTCTGTTGGAAACTTTCGAAGTAATTATCTAAAGTATTTCAAGTGTGTAACTTTTGATTTTAAAAAGTTGAAAATATTACAATAGAATTATTTTCTATTATTTCGACCAAAAACATCCTTAATGTATTTTTCAAAAGGTAATTTCTGAGCTAAGTGTAATGTAAAAATAAGGGAACCGGTTTTCGTTTTTGTTCTCGCTGTTAATTAAATGTTATCTGAAATTTAGAAAAATTTTTGATATAAATTTGAAATTTGAAAAACGGGCCATAGCTAGATGAGATCCAGATAAAAATTATGGGCCTTTGTTAGTTCAGATTTATACATTTTCAATGAAATTATAACAATAAGTTTTTTATAGGAAGATAATGAAATAGTTCTAACAGATATCGTATAAATATGAGATATATTTAGACAGTTAATCTGTAATATATAAACAATCCGAAATCTAATTAATTTCCTCTCATTACAACATGTAATTTTAACATAGATACGTACTTTGACTAAGTTATAAGAAATCAAATAAATTAACAAGCAATTATAATAAATTTGAAATTATAAGAAATCAAATAAATTAACAAGCAATTATAATAAATTTGAAATTATAAGAAATCAAATAAATTAACAAGCAATTATATTTACAGTTATATCATCGTACGTAGAATAATGTTTAAAATTAATTAACCATACAAATAACAAATCTTGGAGGGATACGAAAATACATATCGTTATATTAAATGAATATTCAGTTAATTAACAGCCGTCATAAATTACCAAAGACAAGATTTTTTTTTTTATTTTTTTATATTAAAGGAGGTATTTATAATTAGGTATTACATATTTTTTTAAAACTAAAATACCGTATAAACAAAAAACTCGCAAGATTTAAAAATTACTATATTTATGTCTTTACATAATTTAAGCTTATTACATTCCAAATTAATGCTTTTAATATTACGACTTGTATTATAATTAATTTATTCCAATGAAGATAAGTACTTTGAGAAAATTGTGAGAAATTAGTCTCACTTCAATTAATTTTAAAAGCACCTTAAAGTTTAATAGAGTAATTATCAGCGTGTTTTAACGATTATTCGAGGAATGATAGGAATAAATTACAGCATTGTTTAGTTAATTTAGTAGGTAAGTCTTTGTAAGAAAAATAAATTATGCAAAATTGGCAATATTTGAATATCAGTAATTTTCATCTCATTCATTACTTTACCAAGGTTCCCAAAATAAAAGATGACGACATAAACGTAACATAGAAAGCACTAAATAAATCAGAATATAAAAGAAATGGAACCTTGTTACTGTACCGTTAACAAATTATTTACAAACCCGTAACAAAATACACTCGAGCTGAAGTATCCTTGAGTAGATTGTGTTGGTTTTGTTTTCCCATTTGTCATTTGATCTCCACTTGAGCCTAAATTGTTAAAAGATTTGAGAGGCTTAAGCGTTATTCAAGGGAATCCTAAGCTTTATTCAGTGACATCTGGATTGGATTTAGACATTTTTTTACTGTGGTTTTGTTGAATGTAATATAACTGTCTGAGATTTTTAATATTAATAAAGCTGACTATACATTTATTTTATAAGTGCTATTTTATATTTGAATGTTTTTGTTCAATAATGCTTTTTTGAATAATCTTTTCTTTGTATATATCAAGAATATAAAATTGAATATTGTCACAATATAGTACGCAAAAATATTGAAGAAACATATACTGAACAAATATTGAAGAAACATATACTGAACAAACATTGAAGAAACCCAAACAGTTTGACTAATTACTTAAAACTAAGACAACAACATATTTACATCAACACACCTATTATCAAATTGAGATTAATTTGACTTTGTTGAATTAAATAATTGCGTCCATTACAAAAAAGTTTCAGTGATTAATATTTATCTAAAGTTTGTGGTGGACCACCCCACAAAGACGGGAGACTTCGTATCCACCACCTTGTAAGATTAAACTTCATAGCGAAATTGTGACGTCATACCCTGGTACACCATCAATCCAAATTATAAAATTACTATACCTAAAGACGGAGGCTTCTCAATTCCCAAATGAATAGATTGGTTTATAAATAGATATTTGCTAAATACTTGAAATTCACTTGATTTTTACTATTCTTGTTTAAGCGATAAACACAACGTTCATACCACATGTGCTCGTACCTCAATATATTTGAGGTAAAGATAGAATTTACATAAAAAATCAATAAGGGGACCGTCCGCTGGAAAAAACCGTGAAATAATCGTGCCCCTAAATCACTTCTCTGTCGATATACAAATATTTACCAAAACTAACGTAAACATTATACTCGCTTATATTCATAATTTTGGGGCAATTTAAATTTATGTGAAATATAAAGATAGATTGATATATAGATTTCTTTATATCTATATCAAATATACTTCTCTATACATCTATCCAGATGTATATTTGGTAGGTGCTCCTTCTTTTGAACGTATCTTTATCTAGCTACATTATATTAAAGTAAGCTAAATTTAGCATACTCCATTAAAAGCTAAATCAACAATATTTATAAAGTATATAACTATCCGTTCGCGAGTGAGTCCATCCGGCCTTAAATATATATATATTCAATGCAGTTATAAAACAAATACTGTTAGTACAATATAAACAACAGATGAGTTTTGAACTGAAAGAACAAACTTGCCTACAGTATCGGAAAAGGATTTTTAGTTACCGATTCCCCCGGGATTTAATGTTTGAATTGTGGACCATGGGGCTTAGATACATATAGTAAATTTCATTTCATCTGTTTTCATTACACTGTAACTGAAACGAATAAAAAAAATGGTTTTATTACTTGTCAGTTCTATCTTATACTATATCAGCATATATGAATTAGCTTTTACTCGCAAAATTGTTTGTTTTTTGAATATAATTTAATTTAAAAACAAATAGATTATATCAAATTATATATTCAATTACACTAGCATTTAACAACTAGTTGTTAACAGTGACTTTGTCTGCTCGCTTTACACATTGTTATAAAAGATATCATATTATACAAAATGATTAGAGGTACCAAAACTAGAAAAAATAATTGCTATCAGATAGACTACAAAAAATATCTTTTAAAAAGATACAGGAATTGCTGTGCTATTAAAAAGAAATTTACGATAAAAAAATATAGAATCATTAAAATCAATAACACACGGAGAAGACTAAAAAAAATTATAAAAGATAACAATACTAAAAAAAACAACAACTTTTATAACATGAAAAGTTGGACCATACTTTGATCTTCATTCTTATTCGACAGTTGTATAAAATATTATTTGAACTGTTAAATAGACAGTATTATAAGTTATCAGAGTTTCAAATATAGATTTCAACGAGACCTAGACATTGGAAAAAAATACGCACAACTACGCTACGCTACGCCACGCTACGCTACGCTATGCTAACCTAACCACTACAACTATAACTTCTATTTATCTATAATTCTAGCATATACTGTATTAATGAAACAAAATTATGTTTAAGTACATATTCACCTATAACTTTCTGCTATCGAGGAACATAAAATATATATTTTTTTATAATATGTTATGTAATGTTTGAATATGTATAAAGTAACGCTATGTTAAGCTTATTGAAATGTTAAATTAAAATTGATTAAAAAAAAAACGATGCCTGCCCGGATTCAAATCCGCGATTTCTGAGAAACCGGTTTATTTTTCATTCTATATTCCAAAAAATGCAATAAGTCTTACAAACAAACAAAACTTAATATCTTTTAATATTTACGTTAATTATACAAAACAATATCCATTTTAAGATTAAAAATATAAATGTTTGTATCAAGTTATTATAATCTCGAGAATATTAAAGCTGCAACTTCATTATCTTTGAGCAGAAGTTGATGAAGTTTTGGAAGTCGACAGTTGATTCGAATTTGTCTTTATTTAAATGTCTTTGCAAATTCGTATTTATTAATTTCAGTCTCTAAAGTAAAGCAAGGGTTTTACTTTTGTTATTGTATTTCAAACTTCGTAAAGTTTTCAAGAATGTAAATAAAGATAGAATTTTCATAATTTTAACATATGTGTAATGTTATAAATTAATTCGAATATTATTAAAACAAAGACGAACTAAATACTTATACTGTACGTTAAAGTTTCTGAACTATTTCTATATTTAATGTGATATGATTATACAAATTTCTGAATTTACTTTAATGATTTAATTTTTACCAAAGACAAGGTAAATGGCCTAGACAAAGTTCGTAATAATAAAATTATCGAATCTATTAAAATACGTATCGTAGAAGTGTAGATTAGAAATATTATTGAAATTAAAACAGCCACATTCTATTTTTTAGCCGTAGATACTGTAGGTATTAGAAATGCCTTTCCAAAACTCTTTTTCATTATTAGTGTTAAGGCTTAAGTTGTTAAAGTAAAGATTAGCTATTCTTGTAATCTTCCATAATGGTTCTCATATACAATGTTATTTTTGTTTAAAATAAAGCTTTGTATCTTTAGGCTTCTGATATTTTAAAATGTTATGAACATTTGTCAATAAGCCAATTCAAGAATAACTTTTATAGTATCCTTTTTCTAAACTTTTCTAGATACTAAATATTTATTTTAAATAAAATTAATTTATAATATTTTTCATTATGAACTAATTATCCATTATTGATGCCAAAAAATCTTTTTTCAATTACAAATAGGACCAAACATTATAAACGTTTGATCTATCCAATAAATAAGCCATTTCACTGAACATACAAAATAGTTAACCGATCCCATTTCCCACGTAACGTAAGCAGCGTATAAATTGCCAATCAGAATTTGATTTTCACGCGAATCCGTAATGGAATGACTTAACTTCATGTCACGACTACGATATTGATAAAATTAGTTTTACATATTTACACTTTAATAAAATGAAAGTTTATATTTTAACCGTGAATGTATTTTTTTTGCTTTTCAGTACTAGTTGATATTTATCATACGTATGACGTTACGTTTGAAAATATCTATAAACTTGTATAGACATGTTAAATTTATTATATTTTAAACAGATAAAAATTGCACAAAAAACTGATACGGACAGGGATTCGAACCCGTGATCTCTCGGAAGTCGTCCTTTCGCTCTACCTTTTAAGCAACGGTATCTATACGGTAGCTTAATTGGTAAAGCGATGGAAACGTATCACGTTCATTGTGGCCGGTTAAGATATGGTTTTAAACTTAATGGTTGTTAAGTAAAATATTTTATTCTTTATACCAACACGCGTGAAAAATATACTTTATACGAATATATTTAAGGCTAGTTCAAACACACAAAATTGGTAAAAGTATTTTTACAAAAACTTACATGAAAATACTTACGGGTAGACATGCTCAGCGTTCTACCATAGGCTAAATATCTTTTATTATAGTCAACGGTTCAAATAACTATCGCATGCATAAACGGTAGTTTAATGATAAATTTGTTTGTTGAACATCAAGCGGTGAAGTTTGTGCAAACAATTTTTTTAGAAATTAAAAAACTCTACACAATTTTGTTAAAACTAAAATAAATATATTATATTGTGTACTATATTACAAAATTTATTTATTTATTATTATATATTTTATAAATTATTATAATATTTAAATATATTATATTGTGTACTATATTACAAAATATAATATTCTAACTAAAATCACTGCCTCAGGTAATTATTGTAATATTGTAACGTAACACATTTGGTCCTCTCCCAGAGTATAATTAATATGGGTTAGTTTGTGGGAGACATGTGAGCTAAATTTATCCCTTGTTAGTTCAGTAGAGCTTGTAACTGACCTCATTTTTATTTCTATTGTATATAGGTTTGTATTATTTGTATGTGTAACTATATAAATATGCTGGAAAAATAAGAAGTGTTATTTTTTTTTTCTGTAGTGTGTCATTTTGTATAAGAAACTATAAGTTTACTGTCTCCTTATATATATACTTACGTGCCAGAACCAGACAATATTTTCTATGAAATACCAAAATAGATTTCGCAACATTGATCTAATATGTGATTGATATGGGATAAATTGGTTTCACATAAGTCGAAATAATCTCCTGAATAAATAAAAACGACTCTGGCTGAGTTGAGATTGAGTCTCATACTGACCTCGTTTTGATATCCAACACAAACCTGCCTTTTACTTTTTTTCTGTTATTCATTTAATGATAATTGCTATTTTAATGTGTTGCATAAAAAAACATAAAATATACCTATTTAAACATTTTAAGCATTAAATCATTATAACAGCAATTTTGTTCTAAGAGCGATAAAATAACCTGATTATTACTTTTGGCTTATCCCACAAGCTATTTATAGATATTACTAATGGGATACCTTGACGTAACTTGTTACAATACAAAATATATGTCACACAATTTGTCAAGCTCCACGTAACATTGCTCTAATACGTTCTCATGAAAGATGATATGTCTCTAGTAATGTGTATTTTGGATTAAATTTAATGATACAAATGGTAAGACAAGACTTTCAAGCGCCTTAAGAAAAATATGTAATTATTTTAGGGGTAGGTTGGCTTACAAACCGGATTTAAGCCCATTAAGGTAAATTACCTAAGTCGTTGTTAAAAAAGGTTTTTTTGAATGAGAACCGTAGCGCTTATGTGAGGATAATAAAAGTTAAGATATATCATATATATACTTACAATAGCGTAATAAAAGAAATTATATTTTTTAAAAGAAAATTGTGTCTACCATTTCACTACTCATTTGTAAGTTGTTAAATACTGTATGACTTTGTTTTATGTTGTGTCTACTTTTTCTTAAATATTATGAATTGTCATCATTGTGTCATGGAAGTTTCAAAGACAGAAATAAAAGAGACAAATTACATCCAAGCTACAGACTATTTGTTAGGGAACAAATAGTCTGTAGCTCACATAAGAATAGTACCATGTGGGAAGCAAACTCACGAACTTTGGCTTAACAGTCAGGGTCACTACGTATTTGATAAGAAGGCCTGCATTGAATGAAATAAGACATAACTTTATTTTTACGTTAAATAAACTTATTAGTCATAAAACATAAATGGAGAATATTTTAGTTTTTGGTTTTATTGTATTATTTATTTGAAATGAAAAAAAGCTGAATAATATTGATAGCAAAAACAGAGATTAATACTTATTGAGCAAAGGCTGCCGTAATATTATGGTTTAGAGTTTTTATTAAAATACTTTTGCTGTAGCTCCATAATTTTTATTTTTAATTTTTGCAACGCAAGTGCTGCCGGTGTACGACAGTTCCCATAACTGTCGTACACCGGCAGCACTCGCTACTAAAGTAAATGATATTTGAAAATTTCTCGTAACAGTCTAGGTATGTTTACTTGTTAATTTTTTTTAAAACAATTAAAGTTGTCAACTCAGACATAGGGAAAGTGAGTGAAATCGTTTTCTTTTTATTATTTAAAACTACATGTACATATTTATATATTACATTTCATTTGAGTTATAATTTTCAAATTTTAATTCTCGGAAGGAAAAAGCAGCTTGTATAATTTTAGACAGTATTTTTATCGTAAATAAAAGTCTCAACACAATAAAATGTAAATAGATTTATAAATAAATGCTCTGAATCACAGTGACCATTTTATAAAAGTCGCTATTTTTATTATAAAACTATTTGCTAACGGTATACTAGCCTAACATTAACATGTAAGGCTAGCATATTAATGCTAGGTTAATTGTTCGACTTATTTCAAGAAGAAAAAGAAGATATGTAGATTATTATGTAATGATAATATAAATATCATTGTAAAAATACCATTAGGTACGTGTTATATGAAATAAATTGAACCTTATTTCGTAGCCACGAAAGTCACTATTAGTTAGTGCTTTCATGTAGAGATCCCATTGAAACCCTTATGTTTCTTTTATTAAAAAAATAAAAGAAAAATGTCAGTTGTTGAAAAATATATTGTTATTTGTCTCGGTTCCATAGTTGACTCCGGGTCCATCCGTACCGTATTCATGTTTATTAAAATCTGTTTCTATACATACAAACCTTTTTACGTACAGGTCTCACTTTACTGATTACGTAAATTTCACCGAAAAAAAAGTTGAAACTAAAAAAAAAAGAGGTCACCGTATCAATGAAGATAATAAACGAAAACTACATTTAGTTTTTTGTTTTCAATACGCTAACATTGCTTTTATGAAACGTCATACTAATTGCAAGATTCCAGAAGAAATTTTGATAGAGAAGAACCGGTACGAAACTCCACGGTTAAGATGACTGAATATTCTATTTGAAAACATTTTTTTTTTAAAACATAAAAAAGATGTAACCTTTTATTTCCTGACTTTCGAATGCTATAGGAGTTTTTTTGTTCCGAAGTCTCATTGTCAATTTATATAATCGTCGCATTTCATTACTGAGTCTAGACTGCATTCAAGGTTCATTCCAAAAATCGCAAAGCGTTGAATTTTAGTTTAATTTATAATAAAGTGTACCGCAATGAATACTCCAATCAAAATACTTTTAGATAATTGAGTTAGTAATTAGAGATAAAAAAAATAGCATATAAAAACAAACAATAAAAATCTTATAATCGCCATTTTCAAAATTAAACACGACATTTCCTACGTGGCCTATTATCGTTTTTACTAAATGTTAATTACAAATAATATTATACCTTTACTTTCATAAGAAAATTACTTTTTTTAAATAGTTTGAAATAATATGCATAATTTTCATATTTATCATTTCAGGGTCGTGTTAAAATATTTAAGAGAATTTAACGCTTCTTGCGAACAAAACTTGAAACGTCAGTTTTATAGTCAAAGTCAGTCATACTTTTGCTCTACTTACCTGTGACCTGTATAGCTCATACACTATGGACTAAGTTTAAGGAAGTAACCTACATGGGCTCGGATGTGATACACAGTGGTTGGTTGTTATGAATTTATAAAATTTTCACATCAGTATGAGAGTTAAAAAAAATACTCTTTATAAAATAGAAAGCGTGACCTTTGATACCTTAAAAATAATTGACTGTTGGTTACTTCTAAATTCAAAACAGTTTCTTGTTTTAAAAACATATTTTTTTCTGTAGGTCATATTACGTCAGCTTTATTTTATCAAATGAAAACAATAACGCAATGCTTAACACATAATTAATTATTCTAAGCTAAAATTTACTGAACGTCATGCTATAAGACGTAAATGTTTTTGACAAAGATATAGGAAGTGAATTTTACATAACCCCTTTGTATGACGATGCAGTGCGGTCCGCGGCAACAGATGCGAATTACATGCGATCCCGCAAATTAACACCTCATACTTTAAAGTTAATACATTACTTTCATATTAGTAAGATTATATACGTAGCTTAAATATGAAAATTATTTTAAATAAAGTATTTCCATATATAGTACTGAACAGCTACTCAATTTTGCATACAAGCGTATTCTCTCCAACTTCTGTTGCTCTTTTGTATTTACCAATTTTTATCACTAAGTGATAAATAATTAATTTATTAGGTTACTGACTTGAAAATAATATAACATATTTAACAATGGTAATATTTTTTGAATTGTGTGATATTAATTAATTTTCAACTGAGCAATAATTGATTGACTTATAATTAACTTCAAACCGTCATAAAATTATAAATTTTGTACGTAAATTAGGAGCTGAAAAATATATCTTACTTTTCATTTAATTTCTTTGTTTTTTGATACCTAATCTGCTTTCAAATAACTTAAATAATAAATGAGAGTCTAATATAAAAAAAAACTCTTTGATATTGAATTCTAAAAAATACTTCGTATTGTTGATCTAACTTTAGTTTTAAAAAGCTATTAATAAATCATTGTCTTTGAGATATTAAAATGTTAATTACATTCTTTTTAAGAAAAATGTCTAATTTGTGTTTAAACTATTCGCAAAAAAAAATGTTTTCATCATTTGGTGTTTTGGATAAGTTTCATTTTATGTTCAATTGAATATCAAAATATATATAAGGCTAAATAAATGCAAAGAATTCACTGATGGGTAACTAGTTTTATAATATTTTTTATTGCTAATGTATTATTATACTGGATAATAATTCATTCTATGTAATTCAACACTATATAGGTTCATATATGTTAGGAATGAAATATATACTTGTATGTATAAGAATACAATATATTTGTATATAAAAGAGAGGAAGGCAAATAGGCAAATAAAAGTGTAATAAACATTTTATATTTTTTTTTACCAAAAAGTTTTACCATAAAAAAATAATATTTTTCAAATTCATTCGGTGCTATTAATAAAGTTTTTAATATTCTTCAATAAAAAAAATCAGTTATGTTTTAAAACCTCTTTTATAAATAGAAATATAGATTCTTTTTTTAAAAGACCTTTACAGCCTTTTTAATTGGAATGACTAGCTCAGTCTAATTAAAAATGCAAGTCCATTTTTAAGTTATCACGTTCTATCGTCCATACGAACTTATATTTGATCTTTGTTAAAATTGAAAAAGCATATTCCTTCACGACCTTGTACCCTTTAAAGATCTGTGGTGATCTAGCTGAATTAAAATATGAAACTATTTGAAATGAAAAATATGTTACATTAATAATTAATCTATAACATTGGCATATAATACACCAACACATATTTATTGAATAATATAGGTCTTATTCATTCATAATTTAAATGTAAAAAAATTAGTACTTTCGATTTTAAAATTGGGGAAATATTTCACTCTTGCCTCGTAAATATTAACCGTCTAAGTTAACGAGATAAATCTAACTAATCGGAGCTAGTAATTCTTGGACAATCCGATAAGTCTATTGTCAATAAAGATAATCTTTGTCACACCTGGGTTTTGTATTAAAATTATTATATTTGTTTATATATTTTATTATATTATTATATTTGTTTATATACTTTTGTTTTTATATTTTATATTATTATTATATTTGTTTATATATTTTTGTTTATAATTATAAAATTTGTTTATATATTTTTTCAGTTTATTGAAAAATCTCGAAATTTTACGATATCTTCATAATAGAAGCAAACTTCTTTTAAAGAGGAACCGCATGATACAAAAACGACTGTCGTCCTTGTCCGGAAACTTAAAAACAAATATGAATAAAACTAATTAATAATATTAAAAACAATTGAAATACAATAGAGTCGATGTTATCTAGATAGATTTAAAACTTCCAACTTTTCCCAAAAATCATTTAATGGATAAATTAGTAGACTTAAGTAATTAATGTTGAGGAATTTTTAAGAATTAGCCACAGTATTTGTTTCAGTTTCCGTTTCACTCTTAGACCAGATAAACAACTATAGTATTCGAGGTCAAATAGGTGAAATAATTCTTGAAGAGACTATAGAGGGGTCCATTACCTCTTCATCACTGACTAGAATATTTGAAGTAATTCGGAATCATTATTAAACAATATATTACATGAAGCCCTCATATCCTTATAATTGTTTCCGGGATGAATCTCATGTGGGTATTTAAGAACCTTATAGAGTCTACAAAAACAGTTACCAACATATAAAAATCACTCGCAATCTGTCCTGTGTTTTTGGATCACAGTTTGAGGCCGTTAAATCCATTTACTACCTCTGGAAAGAACATTAAGCCCTTTTTGAAGTATAACTTTTCGTTTCCTTGCCTTTTATTTGTACTTTTCTAGTAAAAAGTAGTTTAGTGTCAAAAGAAATTATTTAAATTTACCCTTTAATAACACTTCACAAGTATATCAAACCCTAAGGTTTGCGAAATCTTTTATTGCAGAAAAAAAACCATATGGCTACCATTACGTCTTTCTGTAATAAAATAGAATATTAAACATATAGCCATTGATTAGGACAAAATTGAATAAAATTGTGTACATTTTATTACTTTTATGTTTCACAATAAATACCGTGATGAATCTGTGGTAAATGAGCATCGAAACAGATTTTTTTTTCACATGTAACCAAGTTGATGCTTGACTACATTCCACCTGAGGGTAAGTAAAATGCAGCCGTTTTATATCGACGTGTTTTAAAACTATATCGAACTCGTCACGAGCACTCGAAAGTTTTGCAAAATAATTGACGCTTCCCACCACAGCAAAGGATAAATCGATTACAAAGTTAGTAGATTTTAAAGTTATGGTTGCTTTTCTCTTTAAAATTAGTGCTATTATGGGCAACTTTTCATTCTGTGCTGTTTTTTGCACACCTGATATTTCTCACTGGCAATTATAAAGCTGGAAAGTATTTATGTTATGCTGTTATTAATTCCAAACGTCCTTGTTCAAACAAGGAAATTCTAGAATCTAAGTCTCTGGGATAAGCATATAGTGCCATATTAAATAATATGGATTTACCCATATTAGATGGAATGAATATATTTTGTTAGGGCTATTATAAATAATAATAGTAGTCCACTACTGATAAAAAAAGGTACGAAATATGTATATCTGAGTACGCATTTTTATATATATGAGAGCTCTTACCTACGACATTTTAAAAAATATTTTTAAAGATATTTTTAAATGCATAGTGAGTTTTGTAAAAGTTAAATTTTATCTGACAATTACAAAATTGTTTCGTACGCTGATATAGATAAAGTAAATATGAGTTTGAACATTAAGCTCACATACCTGAGCCAAATCACTTAACCATACATGGTGCATGACGTAATGTACGAAGGCTGTTAGCTCATGGAACGCGCTAAACTGTTAAAGAGATAATTGTAAGACTGGATTATAAGTAAACTTCGTTTCAGTTAAAATGTACATATATTTTAATATCGGTATTATCTGCATTCTTATTGGTATATATTCTTTTTCAGCGCCTTTCATGTCAATATACACTGCCTTTTATATTAAGATGATAAATGGTCCTAACGTCTAACGTCGGCGTTTGAAAGTGTTATCTAAAAATTACTTAAGTCACAAAAGTTTTATTTTTGGATAAATATAATACAATGGCATGACATCGCGTTTTAACAATTATCAATCAGTCATCCATTAATGGGAGTTTCACCTCAAAACTTTCCTGCCATTATCTGAACGTACAAAGCTGGCGAAGCGTATCATCTTGTAAATATATAGGGTTGTCAATAAACTATTTTACGAATTGTTAAATATTTTAAGCATATGAAATTATTAGAGTAAAAATTAATTGATAATTAAACACTAATTTATATGAGATAAGTTATTAATGAATATCCTAACAACCCTAAAACTTGTGGTCGATTTTTTTCTGAGCTGAATAGGTATTCAATACGTATTGTTAAAATGTTTAAAATATATCTTTTTTTGATAATTGTACTGGTTTTGTTACACAGCATTAATTATAAGGTTAAAATAATATTCAACCACACAGCGATTTAGGTCAATTCTGTTTATAAATATGTATAAATATTAATAAAGCTTGAACACTGTGACAAAATAAATTAGGTAAATACCTTATAAGGCTTTCAACATTAAATAAAACTTTAACATTTTAACATTTTGAGGAATCCTTAAATAGAACGACATGTAACTTACGTATTATAACGTTAAGAATTAAGACGATATTTATATATAATATAAGACAAAAATTGTATTTGCAAATATAAAGCATAATTACGGCTTACGAACTAACACGGATAAATTAAAGCTCTAGGACAATTCTTTAACTCTTTGATACGAAGTTGATACTTTACAGAATTAATTGAATTTTTACTGTGGTTGTTATACAGCTAACGAATCTTAAGTTTTGAAGGGGACTTTAATGAACGTACCCACTGTTGCCTTAGGTCATAAAATAATTAATGTATTTAATGCTTAAAACCATATTTAATTAATTTATTTTTTTTTATTTTGGTACACCCTTTCTTTATATGTAACATATTTTCAAATATTGAACTTTGATTTAGTAACATTATTTTTATTTAGTAAGTACATATGTAATATGAATTTGTAAACTGCATATATCATTTTATTACTATTGTATTTAGTAACAGTTTCTGCCTAAAAATGGTATTGTGTCCTCAATTAATTTCAACACAATGGTTGGCTAATATCTCACACGAATATTTTTGGAATAAACCTTGCTCCAATTCTTAAACAAAATTTGTTACAATGATAATTAGAATTTGTACATAAAATATAAAATTAAACAAAATGGTGGGGGATGGTATCTTATTCCCTTTTCGAGAAATGATATGTTTAAGAAAAGAATAATTAAAATTAAAATTTAAAAAATTTCAGGGAAAGAAAAATTTAAAAAAAAAAATAATAATGAAAAACTTGAACAATAATAATGATTATAATAATCTATTAACTCTTTAAAATAATTCGCCAAATCATTTCGTCACCCATACTACACAGCCTGAGTCTATAGAGAGAGTTACACTTGGTTTCTGAAAGATCAAGTGTGAATCGATGCTGTTCGCCAGAGAAACATGCTTACCGTTATAGCTATAGAGGTAATTCTAATCTGTAGTGATTATAAGTTTAAGTGGCAGAGGGCTGGTCATATCTGCCGCAGAACCAATAATCTTAGGGTAGATGAGTCCTGGAGTGGAAACCGAATTGGCAAACGTAGTGTGGGATGCCCTGCAACTAGATAGAGCGACGACATACGCAAGATGGCTCGAAGTGACCGAAAGAGAAGAGCCGAAGACCGCGCTCAGTGGCGTGCCTTGGGAGAGGCACGTGAGCTGATGATGATGACGTTTAAATTAATTCATTACGTTACAAGGCCATTAAAATAAACTCAGTACTACGTCATAATAGTCTTTATATAATAATATGTTACGATTTTGTGAAAAACCTATAGTATATACTTGTAAAAGTTGTTTTTAAACTACACACTTCATCTTCTTTTAATTCCCTTAAAGATTGAGAATGAAAGAATGTCTACAAATCACGTAGTTGTGTATTCATCCATACAAGGGTTAAAAAGTCAACTTCCAGCATTTTAGGCAATGCTTTGATAGATCGGTCAATCAGTTGAGATGAAGTCTATAGGCATAGACAAGTCTTTTGATATGTAAAGATGAAGCCTTGTCGATAAAAGCATTCATAAAATTGTACAACACACGAGACAACTTCGCACTTTTACAAAAACATACTCTAGTTACTCATATGTAGCATCAATCATCGACGTGCTTTGTATACTCGTATCATGTTATATGAAAAGGAAATAAAAGCGAACAGCCGTCTAATACTCAATAAATATCAGTTTCTTTACGATTTCTATGGGCAATTTGAAATGATATATAAATTCGAAAATTATTATACAATAATAAACTGTAATATATAAATTCACCTGGCTGTATTCACGTGAAATTACATCGCAATATTCCCGGCTAATTTCGAACCCAATCGGGGTTCTTGGTCATGAGCTCGAAGCATGGCATACTCGCGGCGTGAATTATAATTTCACGTGAACTATTACGATATAATTTCACGTGAATACAGCCGGGACAGTATATTATATAATGGTCACGGTATAAAATCAGATACTTCGAACAATATTGTAGCTTTGATATATTGTATTTGATAGCTAACGAGTTCTTAGTACTCCGTGGGGAACGTCAACTAATCAATGGTCGTAAATCTTAAACATTTACGACGATCAGGTATGAATGTGTAAGTCTAATATCTTAATATCCTGCTTTTGTATTATGAATTGCCTTCCAGTTGTTATTACTAAGTGATTTGGAAACAAGCCATAAAATATATAAAATTGAGGTAAGTATATTTAGTACGCACCAAATATGACTTTAATAAAAACTAGTATAATGGATTGCTTGATATAACTAAAATGATTAACCTTCAAATATCGTTTTTGTTATTTTTATCAAGGACAATAAAGTTTTTTTCCAAAACACTCTGCGAAAATTAGTATAAAAGGTCATTAAATTATATATATATATATATATATATATATATATATATATATATAAAGAACGGAGTCTTACATATAATTTACATAATAGTTATTTTTGAACAATCAGTTTGTTCACCAAACGAATACTAAGTAAGTTTCTTTTAACGTAATTTTGGAAATCAGGATAGAAGTATCCATACCAGTTTCAAATCAGAGGTAATTGGATGTCACATAAGATAATGGGTCAATTAATTTTGTAATTGATCCATATTTGGATATTGTTTTCTGTAAATACGTTGCATTGTGGTCTGCGGCAGTAGCTGCATGTAACGTACGTTCCCGCAAAAGTGACGCAGACAATTACAATTGTGGGTTACTCGAAGACATAATATATTACAACGTTCTTGTATGGGGTTACATTGTTATTTTTGCTATGGGGGTTTGACGTGCTTCATTTAACAACACTGCCAGCTGTGATGTATACAATTTTAAAAACATTTTTTTTTGTATTGTTACACAAAATAACATGAATTAAACATTAAAAAAGTCTTCATCTGACAAAAGCTGACAATCTTCAATAACTGAATAATTTTTTTTGAATAACAGTTAAGTGCAGCTTCAATCAATGTTTGAAAAGTCTACTAACATATCTAGCCATTAAAATATAGCATATAAAAAAATATTGTAAATACTTTAAAAATACTCTTGAAAAATATTGAAAAGTCACCTCATAACCAAAAAAAGCTCCAATTTATCCGATTATAATTAAAAAACTTTAAAGTAATCCTTCTACAAAAAAAAAAATCTTGGTAAAAATCGATTTACCCTTAAAAAAGTTTGGAAACAATAAGAAATGACTATACTCGTTCATTCACAGCAACTTGTATTATTAACTCTGATGGAACAATATTATTTATATTTTTCCGTCTGGGTTAAAAAGTAAAGAAGATATGCAAACTTCACAGTAACGGCTTTAAAGTTTAATAAAGCTGGATCAGTTAAGCTACAGTGAATGTAACTCTCATCTTTACAAACTATCATTCATACAAAAACATTGCCAAGATACATACTTATATTAAATATTATTTACTGTACAAAATAATGGAAAAATCATCAACACTGGCAGGACGCAAAATCGCGACCTCGGGCGTACAGTCATATCCTTACCCCGTTGCCACACATAAAAAAAAACCATAAGCAACATGACTGAACATTCTTATAGACAATTAAAAAATATATATATTTGACACACTATATAGTCGCGTGCAAGTAAATCGACTCAAGCCTCAAGTGCGCATAAAAAGTGATATAACTAAAAAATTACTTATTTTACCTCTATATAATGTTTTACATAATTAAAGCCTAGTAATTAGGCTTTCAAATGGTAGCATAATATCAGTAATTTAAATAAACACTTGTACTTAGAATGCAACTGAACGCAACCTCCCGTAAACTGCTCTGCGCTCTATACACAACTTGCGCGACACAACCCCCTATAAAAACCCTCTGTAATCGTTTTTTCTTATCAGTCGCTCATTAGACGTTGACCTGAACACATCTCTGCAAATTAAAGCCGTCATTTGAAGAAAATTATGGATACAACACCTGAGGAAGCCGCTCAAGTCGTTGCCCTATTGCAAGAAGGGTTGAACCAGCGAGAAGTCGCTCGTCGTTTGAATATGAGTCAGTCCGCTGTCTCGAGAGTATACAGAAAGTTTCAAGAGACTGGTGCCTTCACTCGGAGGCCTAATACCAGCCGACGCCGGTGCACCTCAGAGCGTGACGACCGGTTTTTGGTCTCGACCTCTCTCCGAAATCGACACCTTACCGGCGTAGATGTGCAGCAGGAGCTACGTCAAGTTCGCGGGGTGACTGTCAGTCAGTGGACAGTTAGAAGAAGGTTGAAAGAAGCTAACCTTTCTCCGAAAAGACCCGCTACAGGCCCGAAGTTGACCACAGCTCATCGTCAAGCACGGCTTCACTTTGCTCGAGAGCATTTGGATTGGAGCATAGAGCAATGGCAGTCAGTCCTGTTCACAGATGAGACGAGGATGTGTCTCCATGGCAGCGACAGGAGAGGTCGGGTATACCGTCGTCCCGGTGAACGGTTTTCACAGTGCTGCTTTGTGGAAACCGTTGCATATGGTGGCGGATCTTGCATGATGTGGGCCGGAATTTCCTTAGAAGGCAAAACGGAGCTTGTTTTCGTTCCTGGGGGAGGCCGGGGAGGAGGTCTGACCAGTGATCGTTACATTGAAAATGTTCTACTGGATCAAGTTGTCCCTTATCAAGGCTTTATTGGAGAAAATTTCATCTTGATGCATGACAATGCCCGATGTCACACTGCTCGGGCCACACGTGATTTCCTGAACGAAGTTGGAATTCACACTATGCATTGGCCACCGCTCAGCCCCGATTTAAATCCCATTGAGCACATATGGGACGAGCTCAAAAGGAAAGTTAGAGCGAGGAAATCAGCTCCGACAAACATCAATGAGCTCAAGACTGCGTTGGTAGAAGAGTGGGGTCGAATACCACAATCATCCATTAAAAAGTTGATAAGGTCGATGAAGAATCGCATGAGAACAGTGATCAGAGCTAGAGGAGGAAATACCAAATATTGACACGAATAAATTTTTTATCTTACGCGCATTTTGTTTCATTTAAACACAATAGCCCCATACTGTGAAATTGTATGAATTTTCAACATTTTTTACATTATCATTGGCATTAACCTTTTTTACTAAACTACTGAATCGATTTTCATGCAACTTGCACCATTTTAAAGCTCAATTACTAGGCTTTAATTATGTAAAACATTATATAGAGGTATATTAAGGCATTTTTAAGTTATATCACTTTTTATGCGCACTTGAGGCTTGAGTCGATTTACTTGCACGCGACTGTATTTTGCAATTTTCATTATGACATGACATCATGTCTTTTGGGTACAACTGTCAAATTCCGTGTAAAAATCATGTTAAATATAAATTTAATGTTTTTTATTAAAGTATCTATAAATTTATTTGATTTTTAAATAAAATTTACGAATTAATCCTTTAAATGTCACCTTTTTTATAAATACTTCCATTTATTATAAGGAATTAAAATTTAACAATTAAAACAAAAATATAGGTGTTTCGATGCAAAGCTTAAGTTAAATTATTATATAATATTCAAGTATCATTTTCTATAACTCTACTGAAATAGAACATCATGGCTTCAATTTACCAAAATATATAACATTATGTAAATAAGATGTCTATTGAATCGAACGACAGTACTCGTTATTTATCTTCAATTACTAGTTATTATTTATTATTATACATTAAATTAATGATTTATATTATAATGTATGACAAATAAACATATTTTTAATAAAATAGCGTTGATTAATAAGTAATTTCGTCACTCCTCTCTATATAATACTATTAATTATAAATTATTACAACACATTTGATGATTAAAAATGATTAGATTAGATTAGATAAAGATAAAGGTAAATTCACAAACAAATACTTCCAAATTTAAACTTTCATGACTGAAGATACAAAAGTCACTTAATAACTCAATTCCACAAAATTGTTTAATAAAATTTATTCACATGTCATAAAGTGAGTCAATATTTGTCTCAATCCAACTTTAAAACCTTTTTCAAAGTTTATATGTTTTTGTAAAACAAATATGCGCCGAATCTAAACTGAAAAACCAGTCAAGTATTTATCTTCAAATTGGTTTTAATTGCGCAGGTATTCTGAAAATGGTAACGAATTGAAGGATTTCGTTAATTCTTACCTATATACTGAGTTTTCTGAGTTGTATGAACTTTTATCGCAAAAGTTCGTTACATCGTCGTAATTTTCGTTAAATTAACGGGTAACGTGAGTTTGCTCACACGACGAGAAATTTATACAAATGGTGAATAACTCATAATTTTTACAACCGACCGCTATAAAATTATTATGTAATAAATATTATAATGTTATTTGCTTGTAATAGGTAACATAATTATTTGAACGGCTTTTAGTTAAAGCTAATAACCCTAATGTTGAGATATTATTACCATTATATATATTATTTACCATTTAAATATTTTCTTTGCAAAGTCATTGTTTTTTTATTTCTGATAGATATAAAATGTACTTATGAAAAATCAGACTCTAGATGCACAGTTCCAAGGCAGGTAAGTAGGCTCATGGAGAAGAACCGGTAAGAATCTCCATGGATACTCTTTAAACTTATTAATTAAAATACAATTATCCATGGTATTGACTTATTCAGTCACATCTCCTAATTGATATGTGAGAATAATTAGAACTTAAGTCAAGCGCGGTATTGAAACGAAAACAGCAATAACCAACCACGCCTCAGTTGCTCTCAAACTTACAAGATCTTAAAGGATTTTAACTTTCAACATTCAAAACAATAGTAATTAAATAGTGACTTAACTTCGAAACAAGAACGCCAATAGAGAACACCCCGAAAGTAATGACAAGTTTTGTATTTGCCAAACCTCTATCACCAGCATATTTCTTAGTATTATAATAAGCCTTAGATATGAGTCCGCGTTTAATGAAAGCTTTAAATTTATTTTCCGCTTGGTCGGTGACCTTTTTTGGTAACTTATTGTAAACACGAATTCCAATACCCAAAAATGAATTCTTTGTTTTAGTAAGTTATTCGCAATTGGAACATCCCTAATACAATTTTAATTAGAGAAACTACACTAGTGAGTGTGATATTTACCTTTAACTGAGAACACATTAAGAAACATGCAAAAAATATGTGTATTAGGATTATTTTTTATATAAATGTTCTAAAATTTTAGTAGTACTTGGGTAATATTATTATATATAATCATAATTTCAATATTAATTTCATTTTGGTTTACATATAACATTAATGAGTAAATTAAATGAATAATTAACTAACCTAAATCGTTGGTTAACTAAAACTACACACTACAAATATTAGAATATAGTTCATCAATAGGAAAGCGTAAATTGTTTTCGAAGTATATCATTTTTATCAATCAAACATGTTCTATACAAATAAATATATTTCATAAATAAAAGTACATTTATTTTGCAGTCCAATATTAACAATTACTAATTTTCTGACAAAAATCAATTTCATGACAAATCAATCAATTTTATGAAAATTATTAGTAAATATTATAAAAAAATTATTAGTAAATAATACCTTTTTATCTTATAATTTGAAGAGGTAAATCTAAGGAATCAGCGTAAGATTCGGATAATCCGGTAGGATCAGTGTCAAGATGTCGATAACGGGATTTGCTTCAAGTTTTATTTTATCAAAGATCAAATGAAGATCCGGGTATTACTTAAAATACATAATCTGTAAAAAGTTTCAAAAACTCTAAAAATGTTGGTTGTAACAGTAAATCAAGTTCAATCATCTGTGTCTCGTAATAATAATACTAAAATTGCATTGCTTTTGCAAAAAAATAAACGTCCAAAATATGTAGTATGTCTAACACGTTTCTTTCGGATTTCAAAATGGAACCAATTTTTCTGATTCAAAATGTGAACCAGGAAAATTTTAGTTCAGAGGCCGTGAGATTGATTACATAGATTATTGAGTGAGTGAATAGGCTGGAATTAAATTGAAAGCCATTTGTAGACTAAATCACCTGCTCTAGTATACCTGCCCTGTTACCAATAAAAAACTAATAACTTATAAGGTTTAATAATATCGAAGCACGAAACTTAAAATAAAAATAACATTTGTAAATGAAGCAATTTACAACAATCGTGGGAGCAGTTTTCTGTAAAATTGTAGATTTTCATCAAAACAAAGAACTTAAAGCGATCACAAACTTTCCCGGTTAAAAGTTATTGTTTCTTTTTCTCTGGAATTAGTCTTATTTTAAGCAACTATAATGTTTATTTCTCTTTTCATCTCCTTTTTATATTTTCAAGATAAGTTACTTTGAAGTTTTTAATTGGAGAGGTGCTAACATAATTTATCTTTGCTTTATAACAGTTATACTTTTTAAAATAGCTTCATAACTTATATACCTAATCTAACTGATGTTAAATCAACTCAAATAAGCTGTATATGTACTCGTAATAAAATTGAAAAGAATAAGGTAGTTCAATGTACATCCATATTTTAAAAGATTTGATTTTATCCGGTAGTGGTGTCGCCATTTTGTATATTTTACCATATATCTTTGACTAAAACAAATCTTTGTTTTTAACGGAAAACCACAAGAATCATTAGGATTGTAATTATGCTAGAAATTAATGGCTTATTATTTAGCCGAGAGGGAGCAGATGAAGTTGGTGGCAATATAAAAAAAAGAGTATATGATGACTTTGTTTGATCTGGGACGAGTAGATGAATGTGCACAAAGTTTGAAACATTAAATATCGTATTATTTTATTAATTTAATATTTTAACTAACTTTGAATTATTATTATAACATCGAAAAATTCATAAAACTAAATATAAAATATTTTAGATTCAGTAAAATAATATCTACATTCGTACGTTTATATAAAATGATATACAAAAACAATAAAAGCTCGGTTATTCGAATATTTATTAATACCCAAAATCGAAAAGATATGCTACTTTTTTTTAGTGTCGTATTTGAAGAATCTAAGTCAATGAGGCTTGAAATAGCAAAATATGTTTGCAAATATATGTGCGTGTATTTGCTTCGAACAGATTTGCCGCGGTTCATGTTTCGAAAAAGAATGATTGAAAGATTTTTTCAAGTTGTTGGTTTATACGTTTAATGTTTAATAAATATTAAAAAGTGTGATAATTTGAATATAAGTCTGCTTACAACTCTTTTAATGCCTTTAAAATGTCATTTATTTATGATTATAATAATTGCTGTCCATATTTGAATTTAAATAAGAAATGTATATTTTATTATAACATTTGAGATATTTTTTCTGCTTTGCCTAATATTATTAACATACAATAGAAATCACGTCTAAACTGTCTGTATGTAGCAAGCGTAAGTTAATGCATATTTATTCTTATGTGATTGATTTTATTACCTCCATTGATCGCACTCAGTATAAATAACTTGAGCATATTTCATGAGTTGGTTTTCGTAAAATTTATCACATTTTTGCAGACGCTTATAAATATTGCTAAATATGTTTTTCATTTATTATTTTATACAGATTACCGTTTCTTATTTGAAACTATAATGTTATATTTTTCATTTTTAAGTTATAAAATTTTATTTTTATAACAAAAAAACGGAAAATATAACATTAATTTGAATTAGGTGCAAGAAACTGTTAATTCTTCTTTTTATACAAAATATTTTAAACGAATTGCAAATAAAAATATAAAGTTCAAGATTTTACTTTTCATGTTTCTTATTTAATTTTTAAGGAACTGAAAAATGATAACAAGGTAACAAAGTGTATTTAAACATAAGTTTAAAGAGTTCAGTTTAATCACCTCAGTCAAAATACATTGTCCATACAAAGACATTGACGCTCGGTGAAGCACGTGACATCGTAAAACGAGTGTGGGGGGCCAGTTTAATATGTTATTGATTTACGCTAGAGGCGCTGGTTAGAGAGTTATGCATCCTAAAATTATGTTTTAAACGCTTTGTATGAAAAAAACATTCTCTAACAATGAAAATTTTTGCCAAAACGATTGAGTCAAATATCTGCCGAATCTCACTGCTTCCTCTGTTGAAGCGAGATGGATCTCTGGCTCATGGAGCGAAAGAGAAAGCGAATCTATTTGCTTCTCTTTTTGCTGAAGATTCGCATCTAGACACTGGCAACACTACTCCAGCACATCTTCCTCACTGCGGGATTTCGATGCCTGAAATCTTTTATTATTTCTTTTAATCGGGTACATAAATTTGACCTTATAATTTATTATAAGGTTTTGATATTTCCGTTAAGTTGTTTTTTCAGAAGCTTCGAAATTTTCAGCTTAAATATTTCTTAGTTGTGTGTATGGTTGATATTACGAGTGCATGTGTTTTATGGTGATTTATGAAGGTTTCTAAGCCTTCGTATATTTTTTGTTGGGAACGTAGTAAAAATTAATAGCCTATTTACTCAAGGACCAACACTTTTCGTTTAGTTTATATAAAAATAATAAAATAAAAATATTTTCTCTATTCTATACTTAATTTAATAAAAAGAAGAAGCTCGCTCGCAATAAAACATCCCAAAAGCAAATACATTTACAATACCTGTTAAACATTTACATTTAATTTTGGGTTAAGAAATTATTGTGAGTAAAAGAAGGAAGACTGGAAGTTCCGGAGCATCACTCTTCTCGCTTAGTCCTCTTTGCCCACTCTGCAAGGAAAAACGTGAAGATATAGATAGAAAATTCCGAATAAGTCTGTTAAATTAATCATATTTAAACTTTAATAACCTGAGAAGTTTTCACTAGTTAAAATAAGAGCTCACTTTGTCGGCACAAAAACTTTTTACCTATTCGGACTAAAAATCTGTTAGTCTCGTATCTTACCTCATTGATGATGCATACTACTCTCACATATCCGAAGCCAATTTAGAGAAATTGGATCGTCTTTTAAATAATTGTATTCGATTTAGTTTCAATTTCGTAACTTTGATCACATCTTTCAATACGGCCCTGAAATTAAATGGCTTACTATACGCAAATGAAGACAATTGAGAATTCTGTGTCAGTAATTTTCTATCCTTAATTATCCACCTTGTTCTCAGTATTTGAAATCTAAATTTCAATTACTGAGGCAAACCCACGTTTTGCAATTACGTCCTTCATTTAATCTTTAGCTATCAAAAAATACCTCTACTCCTTGAACTTACACGCCATAAAACTTTGGCTCAACCTTCCTGAAGCATTTCAACAAGACTATCGATAGTTTTTTAAGAAGTTATCTCCGCTATGAAGAAAACGACTCTACCAAAACGGACTAGGCTTAATCGTCATATGAGAGTCCAAAGTACAACCCTATGTTCAATCAGAGTTAATAACTAACACAGTTAGGACAACCCATTATTTTTATATTCAAACTTTCGTGAACCATGACTATTTTATTTATATTTTCCCGGCTGTATTTACGTTTCCGTAGAATTAAATTGGAATGCGCCCGACTAGTTTCGAACCCGTTCGTTAGTTAGTTCGTCAGTCGGGGTAGTTTCGAACTCATGAGGTTTAAGCGTGGCGGACTCGCGGCGTGAACTTCAGTTTTTAGTTCAGTAAATTTTTCGTGAATACAGCCGGGTAAATGTAAATATAACAACCTATTAAATTATTATTATTATTTAAAAATCACAATTTACATAATAGCTCTGATTATACTGCTGAAAAACGACTATAACAAATATGCATATATATTGTAATATTTTGTATATTAATACAGTACATACAGCACTGATATATTTTAATTACCGATGATGAAATTAGCTGCTCTGTTTTCGAATTTCAGATATATAGGTTGGCCTTTTTCGGTGTCGAAAGAAATCCCTAAGAATATTCTTGGATGCCGTTGTGACTTAATTATTGACAAAATATATATTTGGATTATTTGGTACACTGGTGTAAATTGATTTATTTAATAATATTTCTGTTAAATCTTTTATCATATTTATCAATCATAAAAAATAATCAATCTTACCTTAGTAAGTAGAGCTTTTAATTTTTTTAAAATTTTATTATTTTTTTCCTTTAAACAGGAAAAGAAGATGCTTATTATGACGCAAATTTACTCAACAACTTATAAACGCCATAAAGAAACATAACCAATACAAAAACTCATAATAATACATCTTGCGAAGCGCTTAGACTAACGATTCAACATATGCTGGTATGAATCGTAAATGAAAAATGTTTGCAATATACATGTTAAAGTGGGTATTTCCTAAATATAAAGGAGAAACAAATAGCCCACGTCTCAAAGAAATATCACGTTGCGTGTCATGTAAATTCATTCGCTCAGTCTGTGTACAAAAGAAATAATCTCACATGTTCTTTGTAAATGACAATTTCATTATTCACTTATGCGTCTGGAAATTCAAACGTTATCAGATTACTTTGAAGATAGTCCTGTAAGGTAAAAATGTATTCTCAATCTTTAACATTATTAAAACGTATAAATAATTCATACCGTTGACTTTATATTAATCAACTATCATTATAACGTCGATCAAAAAATAAACTTTAACGACCCCTGAGTTTTCACAGAGTTGATGTTTCTATTTGGAGCATATATCGCGTATTTAGTAGGGGTCAATTTTTTAATTCTTAGTAAACACCCTGTTGCTGTGAATAATCCGTGATCTCCTCGATGTTATACAGGGTGAATATTTTACTAGATGTATCTTTCTCAGCAATTTTATATTTATATTTTGGAGTCAGCAGATGGCAATGACAGAGCGGTAGGGCCGCCATCATTTAAACTCGGTGTTACAGGGTTTATATTGCCTGTTTAGTAATATAACAACACTTCCACTTTACCTGTACATTCTACAGAATTAAAGTTATACATTTATACCACAGAATTACAACCTAACTTTTTTTAATACCAACTTAAAACCTTACCTTTATAACACAAACTTGCAACGTTACCTTACCACTATAACTCAGAATTACAACCATTACGCACCTACTTGCAATACCTATAACACAAGCTAACCAACCACTCCAGACAAACCGACATTTGCGTATCAGAGAAGTGAACAGATCCGCGTCTCCAAGTGAAGTGCATTTCGGACTATCCATACTTACCAACACGACTCTGTCCACGTGCCGACATTATAAATGACGTCACGCGGCTTGCTGCTAAGCCATTAATTAACAAACTTTTATTATAAAAATGTTTCCTCAAATCTCTATTATTTTCTGTAAGTTCCTTATTTATTGTACCGCCTATTAACTCTCTGCACTTTTTTCAAAGTTGACTGTCAGAGAATAATATTTAGCAATAAATCAACACTTTTTTTTACATTTTTTTTTTTGAGTTGGAACAATGAAGTTCAAATAACTAATAAGTATTTTTTTTTAATATTAAACCCCTTCAAAATAGAAACCTAAACACCATTGACGAATAGAATGCTAACAAACTAAAACATTCCATGTTTCGTGATGTATACGGGATACGTAACCGCAGCATAA
This sequence comes from Dircenna loreta, assembly GCA_963555665.1. Taxonomy (NCBI): domain Eukaryota; kingdom Metazoa; phylum Arthropoda; class Insecta; order Lepidoptera; family Nymphalidae; genus Dircenna; species Dircenna loreta. Next base: position 9,202,202 of record OY743099.1, on the reverse strand, counting down.
TTTCCAATGTATACAGATTTTCATGTAAATAGCGACCCGAAATCGAACTAAAAGCCATGTTAAGCGAGACGTGCCCGAAAACCGCAACTGACGGCTTAATTAAAACCGGTTATATCAGGATTCAGCTGGCCGGAAATTTTAAAAATATCTTATTATTTATTTATTTATATATTTCAAGAAATATAAAATGGTCATCTAGAAAAATGAGAACCGTAACTAGAATTGATAAACTATTAATAAAAAGTAAATAAAAATTCGAGTAATATATTTTAAGTCACATATATTATATACATTGATTTATTTATTTAACTCTTATTATTTTATTTCTTTTACATATTGTTTCTGTTAAGAAGCAATAAATGATAAAAAAAAACAATTTAAAGTTTGGAAAAAAATTGTCAGTTCATATGTGAAGGTCATTTCATTTGAAATTAAAAATTTCTTAAATAAAATGATATTTTATATTAATTGCGCTTTAACTTTCAACATCACAAAATAAAACAAAAACAGGTTTTATGCGTTTCGGAACAAAGCTTAAGTTAAATTATTATTTAATATTCATGTATCATTTTCTATAGCTCTACTGAAATAGAACATCATGGCTTCAATTTACCAAAATATATAACATTATGTAAATGAGATGTCCATTGAATGGAACGACAGTACTCGTTATTTATCTTCAATTTATTTTATTAATATTATTGAAATGAATATTACTAGTTATTATTTATTTCTATACAATGATTATTAAATGTGATAAATAAACATATTTTTAATAAAATAGTAATAAATGGTAATTTTTTCACTCCTCTCTATTTAATTCTATTGGTTGTAAACTATTACAAAATATTTGATGATTTTAAAGGACAATTCACAAACAAAAGACATCCAAATTAAAGCTTTTATGACTTAGTTATAAAAAGCACTTCATTACTGAATAGAACATAATTAAGTGTTTAATAAAATTTATTCATATGTCAAAAAGGTAGTTAATATTTATCTTTATTCGACTTTAAGACCTTTTTAAAACTTTGTATGTATTTGCAAAATAAATATTTGCGAAACCTAAGTCAAAAACCAGTCAAGTTTTTAACTCAAAATTATTATAATTACGCAGGTATTTCGAATTTATGAATGGTACCGACTTGAAAAATGTATGCCTATATGCTGAGCTTTACGAAAGCTATGATAAATGCTTAAGGAACTTTTATCGCAAAAGTTTCTTACATCTTAGCAATTTTCGTTAAATTAATGGGTAAAGTGAGTTTGCACACAAAGTGAAAAAAATGCGAATTATTTTTCACTTTTATCATAAACCTTGATCAAATAATAAAATGATATTTCATGTTATATGCTTTGTTTGTAATAATAAACAATAATTTGAACAGCTATTAGTCAAAGCAACCCTAAAGATGAAAGAAATTATTCTTATATACCAAGTAAATATTTTCTTATTTGCTCCAAAGTGGAATCCAAGTAACAGCTTTCGCAATGATAGAATCACTAAAAGAAAGATAATTATAAAAACAATACTAGAGAGTGCGGTGTTTATTTAACTGATAAGTCATTATGAAAGATATAAATACAGTCTGGCTTGCGAATATGATACTTGTGTTATGTGAGGATAAAACTTATTTTGGCTTACATATAGAATATATAAACTTATTAGTGAATTAAATGAATAGCTAATATTAATCAGCTAAAACTATTTACTGCAAATACAAGATTATATTTAGTCGATAACAATTGTAAGCTTCTGTAATTACATAAATAAATATATTTTTACTAATTAAAAAATGTATTTACAAATGTATGTATTTATTGAGTTATATTAATGTCAAATAATACTTTTACAATTCTTCTTTTTGATCTATTTCATAAATAGTTTTTACGCCAGGTCAGATTATTTTTGTAAATTTTTCGAATAATAATATACCAATTGCTTTATCTTCTTATAACACAATTATGGTCATATATTTCAAAATTAACAGACAAATAAAAAATAAAAAGCTTACTTATTTTTATCTTTTCATCTTATTTAAGAAATAATATATAAAAAAGCAATAAAAAAATAAAAAACAAAAATCCCAGCCACTTCGTTTTAGAGTGTTAAAAAACAAAAGGTATTATTGTCTGAGAGCTTTGAAAGGTTAATCTTATAATTTGACGAGATAAATCTAAGAAATCAGCGTAACATTTGGATAATCCGGTAAGATCAGTGTCGATCAGGATAACGGAATTTGCCTCAAGTTCTGATTTATCTAAGATGAAGATCCGGGTATTACTTAAAAATACTTAGGACTAAAAAAGGTAAGTTTTTCTGAAAAATTTCTTCTTTTGTAATTATTAGGAATTTAATCTTTTGTGGCTTGAGTAATTATAAAATATAGTTGGCAACACTCATCACTGAGTGTCTACATGACGTCGTGCTTTTCCGTTATCTTGCTATAAAATGGCAAGCATGGCGGACGGCGCGCTCTCTTCTTTTGGTTAGGCGTTCGGAACGGTTAATATAGTGCGGAAGTGAAGTGATACGCCTGAATTATTAGGCGTCGTATAATTTATTAGTAAGCTTACATTGAACATGTGATTTCGTATAAGTTGATATCGTTGATAGATATATCCTTGTTAAAATTGTGTAATCATAAAACTAATTCGTTTGAGTATATTTGTTTTATTTTAAATCGTATTACTTAATACTATAATTGAATTCATCCTATGTTATTAAAAGGAATAATATATAGTTACAAATAAACATCTGAAATCTGTCAAATAGTAAACACGTTACTTTCTGTTTCCAAATTGGAACCAGGAAAAAATGAGTTCAGAGGTTGTGAGATTGATTACACAGATTACAGAGTAAGTGAATGGGCTGGATTTAAATTGAAGGCCATTTGTAGACTAAATTACCTACTCTATAATACATGCATACTTACAAATACAGTAGTAAAAACCACAAACATATTATGGAATCAAAATAAGCACGACATCTTAAAGGAATTAAAATAAAAATAACATTTGTCTCCGTAAATGAAGCAATTTACAACAATCGTGGGAGCAGTTTTCTGCAAAATTGTAGATTTTCATCAAAACAAAGAACTTAAAGCGATTACAAAGTTTCCCGGTTAAAAGTTATTGTTCGTTTTCTCTGGAATTAGTCTTATTTTAAGCAACTATGATGTTTATTTCTCTTTTCGCCTCCTTTTTATATTTTCAAGGAAAGTTACTTTGAAGCTTTAATTGGAGAGGCGATAATGTAAAATATCTTTGCTTAACCACACTAACCTTTTTTAAGCTTAAATTAAATTATAATTAAATCTACTATGATGTAAGACTAACTGACTGAAGTTATAATTGAACATGTAATAAAATTAAAAAATATTTCATTAGTATTTAAGTAAAAATCAATAAATTGATATTACAATACATTTTAATGAAATCAACTACGATGGTAGCTTTTTGTCTGGATGTTTTTTGTAACATGATTTAGATTTGAGACTGAAGATATTTCTACGACTTGTAGGAGAAACCACGAAAACCGTTAAGATTTTAATTATAATAATGCTACAAATAAATTATAAAACAAATAGCTTATTGCAATTATATCCTATAAATGTTTGTATGTACGTAGCCAATTCACAAGAATAGGATTGAATCAAACCATTTTAACTGTCAGGTTACAAAACCGTGTCAAATGAAATAAAAGTAACATATTCAAGAGAGCTAATAATCCTACTACAATTATATTTTTGTTTTGTTCTGTTTTTTCCCATGTTTTGAATGCGTGTCTGCTGATCAATATAGCAGTAATGTATAGTACTAACTGTGTACTACTATTTATGGTTTAATTAATAATAATTTAATATATGCAACATTGTGATACCGAATACATTACTTTGAGAATTTATTTTTTGTAGGTAATGTATGGTAAAGGTAAATTTGAACTTCATCATCGGAAAAGAAAGCACACAAAACAAAATATTGAATATCTTGGATGTGACCTTATTCAGTAAAGTGATTCATATATGCTTACACATAGATATAATATTAAATGATATACAATATATATATATTTTATTCAAGAATTTATTGATGCCGAAAAACGTAAAAATATGGAATGTATTTTTAGTATCGTATTTGAAGAATCTAAGTGAAAGTCAATGGGGCTTGAAATCGGACAAGATATTTGGAAATATATATGCGTATATTCGCTTCGAACAGATGTTCCTCTGTGCGTTGGAAAAAATTTTTCCGAGAAATACACTCATCATCCTAAAATAAGTTGTTGTTTTATACGTTTAATATTAAATGAATATTAACGACTTCATTTCAATTAATGTACAAATTTTCATTCTAAAACAAATTAGATTTAAACTGGGATAAATTACTTTTCAATTATCTTTTCGGTCTTTGAGATTTGATTGATAATTTAAATGAAGTCTGTTTACAACTCACTTTACGCTCAAATTTATTTCAATTTATTCAATTCCCTTATTTATTTGTGATCCTAATATTTTGAAATTTGAAAAAAAATAAAAAGTATCATTAATTACGGTTTGAGATATTTTTTTTATTTAGACAAGCATTAATATCACACAAAAATAACTATATCTAAACTGTCTGTGTGTATCTAAACGTTATTTAATGAATATATATTTCCATGTGATTTATAATATCACATGATTATAAATATACATTAACTTATACTACATATAGACAGCGCGTCTCGCGTAAATCATTAAAATATTTAACTTGTTTCGCCTCCTCTTATGATATCTTTTTTAAATAAAAAAAACAAAATGAAAATCACAAAAATCTGAATATTTCTTCATTTTTGCATAACAGTAATTATATTTTATAGTATATAATAATATTTAAAGAATTGAAAAACTGAAGTCTAAAAAATGGACAGAATATAGACAGACAAAGTGTATTTAAACACCAGTTTAAAGAGTTAAGTTTAGTCACCTCAGTCAAAATATATTGTCCATACAAAGAGATTGACGCTCGGTGAAGCACGTGACATCGTAAAACGAGTGTGGGGCCAGTTTAATATGTTATTGATTTACGCTAGAGGCGCTGGTTAGAGAGCTATGCATTCTAAATTATGTTTTAAATACTAAGTGTTCAAAAATTTCCTAACAATGAAAATATAATAAAAAACTGCTTGCTTTTTTAAATCTATTATATTTCGTACATGTACTTGATTTTATGAATCATTATAAAGTTTTCATATTATCGTAGTTATTTTTACAATAGCCTCGATTTTCAGCTGAAATATTTTTTAGTCGTATGTGGAAAAGTATAATTTACAATTTACTTAAACACCAAAAGTACACAGTTATCATTTGGTTTATATAAAATGAAAGAAATAGGAACAAAATACGGTATTTTAAATTTAACTACATTTAATGCCTTTGTGACTTTTTAATGAGGAATAAATGTATTGCATAAGAAATGTCAAGTAAAATATATTAAGTGTGGCGAAGTTCATTTTCATAAATAAATTATTAACATTTACATTCAAATTTTAAACTTTTAAATCATTCAAAAGGATGTGAAAGAAGTGAATGGACTTAAAAAGTGATATTCTTATTTATTTCTGTTCATAAATCCTTTATAATATTTACCTCAACATATATTTAAAAAAAATATTAATTTTTCCCGTCACCATGAAATGAAGATAAATATACCAAACTCATTGAAATATATCTTGCGAAGCGCTTAGACTAACGATTCAACATATGCTGGTATGAATCGTAAATGAAAAATGTTTGCAATATACATGTTAAAGTAGGTATTTCCTAAATATAAAGGAGAAACAAATAGCCCACGTCTCAAAGAAATATCACGTTGCGTGTCATGTAAATTCATTCGCTCAGTCTGTGTACAAAAGAAATAATTTCACATGTTCTTTGTAAATGACAATTTCATTATTCACTTATGCGTCTGGAAATTCAAACGTTATCAGATTACTTTGAAGATAATTCTGTTAAATAAGAAAGTATTAATGGTTTTTACTATTTTCATATGTTTTAAAGATATTTACATTTTACCGTAGATAAAGACATTGTGCTGTTTGTGCTGTTGAGTTTATATGATATACTATTAATTAATTATATATATTAAACGATTGTACCGATTTTATCGGTGAAAGAATATGTTTTTAATGACACCTGAGTTTTAAAAAGTTGTTGTTTCTATTTGGAACATTTAATATTAAGTTGGGGTCATTTTTTTAATTTTTAGTAGACAGTTTGATGATGTGAATATTTAAATATAATTTAATGAGATAATACTATATAACTTTCGTTCATATGTCATTCTCTATCAAGTTTAAATATTAATAATACTTATAAGTAAAATTATTACTGTACTATTATTATTTATTTATTGCATAGAAAACCAACGTGACATACAATATTACCTATAATACATAAGTAAATATTATATATAGACACTTAGATGCTAACGCAACATGTGTAATAAAAACAAAAATGAAATAAAGCAAAATTAACAAACAACACAAACAAGATTTATATAAATAATAAAATAGAAATAATTAAAATATTATATTTAAATACCCGTACAGAATATAAACCTAAATATCTTTAACGAATAGAATGCTAACAAACTAAAACATTCCATGTTTCGTAATGTATACGGGATACGTAACCGCAGCATAATTTCCAATGTATACAGATTTTCATGTAAATAGCGACCCGAAATCGAACTGAAAGCCATGTTAAGCGAGACGTGCCCGAAAACCGCAACTGACGGCTTAATTAAAACCGGTTATATCAGGATTCAGCTGCCCGGAAATTTTAAACATATCTTATTATTTATTATTAAATAAAGAAGAAGACCCAGACAAAAGATAAGATAATTCATGAATTATGATAAAAAATTAAATAAGAATTGGATTATTATATTTCTATTCAGATATCATACAGGCATTAATTTATTTGTTTAACTCTTATTCATTTCTAATACATATTATTTCCTACAAGAAGCAATAAATGATTCAAAAGGTTGAAAGTGGCTATTAAGTCTTATGACTTCATCGTTCGCCAAAGTATTAAAGTTCTTCCCAGTTCAAGTCGAGAAAAATGACAGATCTTCCAGTTTCTATATAACACCATATCGATGCTATAACTATTAAGAGACAGTTGGTCCTCACATTTCGATTGGTGCAGCTTTCTAGAGCCTTGAAATAAATAATAATAGTAAGTGGTAAAATACACTTACTATTACTATTTATCGACAAATTCCACAGCAATTTTGAATTTTAGATAACAATTACTCTTATAATTATTCAACTTTACTATTATTACATTTTATTATTCTTCATTTAAACGGTCTAATATATTGAGACTTTTGTTTATTTTTATATAAGTTCCCTTATTTATAAGGTCACGTATAAAAATTATTATCTCTCATCGCGTGATATTTTATATTTTTACTTTACGCTACAATTTGTAAAAGTAAATGTAAGTACTATCTTGTTTTAGCACTATTTAATAATAACATTATATCAAACTAAATAAATATTTACTTTATTTATTTTAAAAAGATCTAAAAACTTAAAATATATTTGTGTAAATGAATTATTTTTTTTCGTTTTTGACACATTTCTTTATAAATAAAAGCATGTTAAATTGTGATTGACAGACAAAAAACATTATGATGCTTTTTTAATTTGTTACCTCCGTCAATTTATTGTTAATTTATTTGTAAGAACTTAAAGAAAAAACGATATTAAATGTAAAGAATATGTCTCATAAAAGCTCGTGTTACGTTACGCCAGGGTTTGAAATATCTCAGGTTAAATCTACGTGCTCCTTGCACCTAGCTCTACAGAATGATATAACTGGTAGGTTTGGTTTTTAATTTTTAAACTTTATAATATTTGTATTATGTGTTCTATATTAAACGTTCTTATATGTAATCATACGTTCTATATTAATTGTTATTTTGAAAAACATTACAGGAGTCACTGGCTATATCATCCAATCTGTGAATTTATTCACTTCTATACCAACTGCATATGATAAATGAATAATTATGATTTTAAATAAAAAAATATATTGAATATAATATAAACATATAATAATTTAGAAATATATAGTTTAAGTTTTGAAAAAAGATAGACTTTTAGTAAACAGTCTTGAATTATTTTGAAGTGTACTCTTTATTCTCTCTTTATTGAAACTTGCTAATGTGAAACTTAATTTTAAATGATTCTCGTAAAATATTTAAGAATTATTAAACAAGGACATACAGACAGACTATACAATATTTATATAATGGCGGCATGATCAAAGTTCGTATAAGAATATTGTTTACATAACATATATTTATACGGCATGGCAAATAATACCAGCAATAAATCCTAAAGGTCGTAAGTACGGCGGTTTGAAACCCGTAAAGCTTTTTATCACTTGAGCCACGCACAACTTAATAGGATGTTTATGGGTTATACTAGTAGTAATAGTGCTTTTGTTTCTAGTGAAGAAAATGGATTTGATCCCTTTTTATAAAAATGTCGAACGAACCTTCCATCAGAAGGTAGTTGGTATCGCCAATCGATATGTGTAAATATTTCAAATTACGAACTCGTTATCATCCTAGAGAAACAGTAGGAGGTAGAGAAATATAGCGAGAAGTTTGTATAACAGAATGCCTAAAATCAGCCACATTGGATATGGTCTCCTATTTTCTGAAGGTTCCAGAAACATCAATATAATGGACAACAAATATAGCCCGATTCCAAGATGTAATCTTTGCATCATGTAAAGAAATGTCGTGTGTTGGCATCAAAACCTGCAGCTTATTAGTTAGTCATTAAACACTATACAAACAGGTTTTTTACTTTAAAAATTGTATGTAAAGAATAAAATAATGGTACATTTATAAACGTAAAACGTTTTGCGGAATAAGCAACAATATTTATAACGCCCTTACCTTGTAATAGGGTGCAGCCATATAAAAAGATGACATGTTCTTAAAAAAGTAGTTAATACAATAAAAAATAAGAAATAGCCCAATAACTGTTGCTAAAGTAGAAAGGTTAAAAATTTGTGGATATTTTTGTCAATGTTCGAATATACCTTGCCAATATCTTTATGGCGTATTTGATGTCGTATACTGTATATGAAGTTTCAGTAGATTTTTTTTTTTTGATAATTTAATTCAGTCACCATTTTTTTTTCATCTAAGTTTGTGAGAGAAAAGTTTGTGTGGTTCTAATGAGAGATTTGTAATACGGATCGTTAAAGCATATTTTGTTTGAATTTGTAGCTTACTAGAGGTATTTTTTTTTATTTATTTTGTATACAATCTTGAAACTTTGCAGTAAAACTTTCCATAAATTTATTTTAACAGCTACCTGTCGTATTTATCCGAGGCTGAAACTAATAACGCTATTAGTTCCAGTAATAAGATTTTAATTAAATTGCCCTGATCCGGAAAATGTTACGGTTAGATTTTTAAAATAACTTGCTTTACGACATTTTGTAATTACTCCCTTTACTATAAACATTTTGTTACTTTGTGAAACTGAAACTGTTAGGAAATGGTATGAAATAAAAAAGAATAAGCTGTAAAGTTTTTTTAACCTTATATGTATTTTAATTTTGATACTTAAAATGTTAAAACTTGTAAGAAATTTATGATTTTTTTAAACCTTAAAACGATAAATTGAGTTCTAATATATAATTAATTTGAATGTAAAAGACACATATTTGATTCATGATGATTGTCTAAGAGAAGTATTAACTTACATCCAAAAATATCTAAGTCCATGTTGATTATATAAAAAATTAGGTCGCCAAAAAAAAATCTAAAAATATTTAAATAATAACATTTTTATAACGTTTTTTTTTATATTTTCAGCATATTATAAACATACCTATATTTCTCATATGCGATACGACAGGTCTTGGCAATTTAGCGGAAGCACATAAATAGTTTGAAACATAAGGTTATGTAATACATAAGAGGTAGAAACAAAATAGTTGCGTGTGACCTGCCTTTTTGGATAGACCTTGAACGGATTGGGATAGAGGGTAATATTTTATATCGCTTTTGTCTCTATAATAAAAATAAAATGCCAAATCCTAAGAATGTTCGTCGCAGAGCCTTATATGACAGCGCTTCACATATATAAACCATCAGTAATACCAGTATAATATATCATTTAATCATTCTACTATATATAAATCTATGTATAGCCTATGTACGTACGTTAAATTACTACATGCTACTGAAATAAACACGGCTTATCTCATTTTGATGAAAATTAGTACGTCAATAGAACACGTGATTGTCAAAATTTGTAATTAAAGAAAAATATAGATACACGTAAATAGAGTTGGTAAACCATTTAAATTACTGCCCGAGCAAAACTGCTGGCAAGGTGTTATAACTTCTAAGTGACCTTATAACTTCTAAGTAGCTAGACGGTTTGACGTCATACCCATATGTACAATTTGTATTTTATTTGGTTGCATTAAAGATTCAAACTTATGTCAAGATCAAATAGTCATACTCAAGTTTATCAAGATTATTTATTTGCTTGAAATCATTTTTTAATAAAGCTACTCATTCATTATTATATATATATATATATATATATTATGGTACAAAAGATAGTAAATTTCTAATAATTATTCAATATTTTCATAATAATTCTGTTATAAACCCAAAGTTATATTCCTTACATATAAACAAATATAATTTGGGATGTTAATTGAACTGACCATCACTAGCTTCTAATTAAATCTTCAGTTCTCAATTATATCTGTCAGAGTCCAAGTAACTCAATTTCGTAGTTAATACTTCATGACTTAAAATAACGTTTAACTGAACACATTAAATTAATTATGACTCCAAACTCAGTTATATTTATAAAAGAAATAAAATATTTTTTACTTAATGTTAACAAAGTGACTGCACGTTGTATGAAAAATATTTTCTATGATAAAAAGTAATAGAAAAAAGCTGTTTACTCTTCTAAGTAGACTGAGAAAACCAAGTTTAGTAGTAGTCTCCATTATAATTTATTTTCATAATACCAAGGTAAACTTGAATCTCATTAGTTCATTCAAAAATTAAATTCTCTTCGCGCAAAACCGTAAATATTTTAATGAACAAACTTTATAAATCTATTCCTCGGAAATTGTACTTTATACTACAGATATTTTAAATAACTTCTAATGGCTACAAGCGAAACCAAACCCTTTTTGTCTATCCATACTTTATAATTAATTCAGGATAATTTTCTATGCAATACTGTCGATAATAGCGTGCCATCACCCTTCTATGAGTGAGGGTAGGTTATAATTATAGCATTTTCATACATTCGCGCGTGTGAATGGGCTGTAAGTTCGTAGCCAGCCTACTGGAACGGTTTTCCGTTTGAATGCACTTTCTCGCCCCTCGTCCCGCTTTGAGCTGATTTTCCGCTTTAGAAGTTTGTTTTCTTTCTCTTGTATATATTTTACATAATCTGTTGAATATTTAATGTGTATTTAACATAGATATAATTTGATAGTATTATTGTCAATTGACAAACGAATATTTTATTTAACGGTGATACGATGTCCAAAACTTAAAGTATTGTATGCCAATGCAATTATTCAACAACTGGCTCTAGTTGTACGATTCCATAGTTTAAGTACAATAAGAAAAACCGACAAGAAACTACATATATTGTCATTTAAAGTACTTAAAAATATATTTATTTTTAATAGTAATAACTATTCGACTTATATACAAAATAAATGAATGAACTAATTGGAATTCAACTAAAAGTAGTGGTACAAAAAGGATACGTCACTGCTAGCCAGCTACTGCTATAATGCTCCCACATGCACAAAGGCTTAAAGAGATCTAATATTAAAACTACATTCAATATTATAGTAAATGTAACACTCCTTTTTAAATCCAAAACACCATTAGACTATTTTTATTATTCTTACTTGATAATATTTAACAAAAAACTGGACCGATGATTATATATTTTTTTGTTTGAGATCCATAGATGGTTAAAATTTTTAATTGGACCCGGTAGGTAACGTTTCAAAAGAGATTCAATATTTTTTAATTTTCAGAACAAGATAACGTGTATACGTACAAATAGTATTTTTTTATTCTGTTCTCAGAATTCTTAAAGATGATTCTTTTAAAAGATTATAGTTACTTAGAATCCTGCAACTAGGATGTATTTTAGTTTGGTCAGTATTATTATCTGTATTATAGTTGTTATTTTAGTTAAACTTATTAAAAATTAACATACTAATAATTAATAATTATTAAACTTTAAATTCATGCATATTTAATTTACTCAACGTTCATGGAGGCCAATACCGTTAGGACGTTAATTTTGTAGGTTATAATTCAATTGAATTAACCCTTTTGAAAAGGTTATAACATGCGGTTTCCAAATTTAATTATAATGAAAGGTGATTCAATTTCAATGTCAATGAGAAAGGATAATCTATTTCAGGCTCAATTATAAGGGTAAGGGACAATTATATGAGTGTGTGAGTGAATATGATTTTACATTTTAAGTGATTTGTTAATTATTAAAATTTATATTTCTGCGTGAATACAGTCGGGTAAATATAAATAAATATATAAGTCACGCTTCACGAAAGTTTCATTATTTAATACTACTTACAAATATAAATATTACGTACGTAATTTTTTCTTTATTGAACCCGTAAAGTTATTATTATTGTAAATATTAACGATAACATTTTCAGCTGTAAAATGTTTTGATTGGATACCTGAGAGCTCCAATGAAGCCGATAAATTAATAACACTTAATTAATTGGTTTGACGAAGTGTTGATATCATTTAATTTGAACATTTTAGAAAATATTCTTAGAATCAATAGGTATTTAAATTACATATATATTTTATTCTCAGGTGATATTAATTACTGTTATATATAAAACAAATATTATAGTACTCTTAAAATGTCTGTATCTGTATATTTTGTCTGTTCTAATATTTACCTCATTATAACTACTGAAATTATTATAAATAATTTATTGTTAGAAATTCTATTTTACGTAACACCTCCATTTTAATAGTAAAAGGGAAGCAATAAATGACTTAATTCCATTACGGCACATTTGCTTCATTGAAATCAAAGCAACAGTTTCGTGAATTTGTAAAAAAAAAACGCCTAATACGAGAAACGAAAATATAGTAAAATAAATAGTGATAATACGGTTTATTTTATTACATTCTGTCACGCAATATTTTCTTAAATATTCAAGAAAATTTGTGCTAACATTTTCCTCAGTAATACAAATTTGAATAAAACTCTCCTATATTTGAGAAACATATTTTAACCTGATTTCACTGAACATGGCTGTGTCAAAGCATTTAAAATGAAAAACACTAGAGTTAAATACGTTAAATATTTATATTATAAGCGTCAAAGATTTTCGTTGCAAAAATTGCAGTAGTTAGAATTTGTGTTGCGTTTTAAAATCTATTTTAATTGAATTAACGGATTGGAGAATATTCTTAGTAAATAACTGCGTATTGTCTTAAGTTTCTTTGCGATGGCCAATCTGCCAGAAAAGTCTACTCTATAGTTTAATAATATTTAAGAAATTTATAAATAGAAGTTGTAATATTGTAAAAAATATATATATATTTTATAATCCCACTAATATTTGGGATCTTTTAGGCATATTTGAGAAAATATTCTTTTATTGCTGATGCACGGGTACATAGCAATTTAATAATAAACTTAGAAAACTATAGCTTAAAGGACTCAAGTTTGTGTTGACCTTGGTTCACCAGGAACTCTTTACTAGTATTCTGATTGTTTAAAAGGCTATTGTAGTCCGCGGACGTGAGTTACCATTTTTATAAGCAAGGGAAAACAGAATATAAATTTGCACTAGTTCTTTAGAATTGGAACTTAGTATATTCTTTGGTAATAAAAGTCAAGTTTATGTCAAGTTTATCTTGTGGGAAATTGAAATGTAAAGCCTTTAGAGGTTAAGTTTATGAAGATCTTTGAGTTCAGGTACAAAGTTTCTTGAACACCTAGTTTTATAAGAAATATTACCACTTCATTCAGAGCTGGCAAAGTTGATACTTTAACAAAATAGATACTTCGATATTTTCAAATTGTGTTATATTTGATAACAAAATAAAAAAATCTATGTATTTATCCATATTTGTCTGTGAATAATAAATGTATGTCGTTCCATGTCTTCCAAAGAAATATGACGTTACAGTTTAATATTGTCTCCTATAATATAAATATAAATATTATTATTATTTAAAGGTACATATTTTTTTGTATATTCATAGCATAATAAATATGTAAAATAATTTATTATAATTGACTATTGTATGAATATGTTCTTACATAGAAAGTAATGCGGGTGGGAATATGTCAAAGGAATTGAAATTAAAATATACAAAATGATTGAATATAAGAATATAAAAGAAAATATACACAAAAAAAAAATAAGAAAAAAAATATAAGAAAAAATATAAAAGAAAAGAGTTAGCAAACGTTGAATGTAAAAACTAAATTACATACATCTTTCAAATAAAAAAAAAACATTTTGTGCAAATGAATACGTTTTAACAATAAATTCCCCATGTGTCTTGGCCTATCAAGTAGAAACACATGAAATGAATTTTTATTTTAAAATCGTATTAAAAAACTAAAAACTATCCTAACGACTGGGAGACTTGGTGATAACCAACTTTCGACAGCTTTTCATACTTCTTCTTTGCTTACTTACAAAGTATTGTCTATTGGCGTTCTTAGTAAAAAGGCATTATTTAATTAATATTTTTTATTATAATATAATATTTTGAAAGTTTAAAGTTAGCATTAGCAATAGTAGCTTGTTTAGTTATTCTGGTCTTAGTTAGATGCGATACTTTTTTTTAAACTTGTACCTTGCTCTAACATATAAATTACGACTGAATAGTCAATAATATATAGTAAAATATAAATGAACCGAGTATATTATGTGATCCTATTTGAAATAAAAAATACCTCTTTGACTTTAACTTTGACTCAGACATTATTACTCTCAGACTTTAACTTTGACTCAGGATTATGGAATATATAATAATTACATGATATTAATTAAATTATTAAATTATTGTTTTTGGTGTAACAGAGTCAACGTGTTTGTACTATTTTTTAGTACAAGTCAGCTTTTGCTTTAAAAGTGCTCCGTTTTTTTAAAATAAATTATTGATTTATTAAAAAAGTAATATGTCTGTAAAATATTATGTACCTTATTCAAATCCTTTATGGGCATTAAGAGGTCAATTAAACATTATATAAATTATCTAGATACTGCTGCAAAAATATATTTCGCTTTCATTTGAACACAATTGTGTCCTATTTACATTTTCTCCCTTAATATTTATTTATAACCGTAAATACTAAGTCATGAAATTGGAGTAACGCTTTTAAGTAAGTAATATAATATCTCTTCATAATTTAGCAATATTAACTAATTTATAGATATCTAGAATGTTATACAAGATATTTAAAGTATTTGTGTCAATTAAGATCAATTATTCGCGTTTAAGTCAGAGATGTTACAGATTGGACTCATGGGGAATCCCCGCTACACAATGAAATGAGATTTTAAAGCAGCCGCTGTCATACTTCATAGAACGAACGAAGATGTGTTATCTTGACCTTCAAAAAAATAAGCATATAAGACTTTCATAATATTTCATAATATACAATATAAAAAAAATATGTATAAAACTAAACTGTATAAGTATGTTGTAGCAATATATACATTATATGACATTTTATAAATATTATTGCTAAGAAAATTGTCTTTTGTCTGTTCGCCAATCAGATATATATATATATACAGGTTTTTATAGGTGACACAAACTTGTAGGTAACTTCATTATATTGTACAGAGATCTTAATAAGATTTTTGAGAGTATTCCTTATGATATTAGTAAATATAATTATATAAGCTTGCAAATTTAGAAGTGTGAAGGTAGGAGGTAATATTTGAACCTACCCTACCCTACTTTTTGTAATTCTTTCACTGAAGTTACAATGGACATTTAGGTTGAAGGGAAGTTATATATTATTTAAGTAAAATGCTATCTCTTTTGGTGGGAATTTTTATTGCTAAGTTGCTCAAAAAATAAAAATAACCGTTCTTACGAACGTTGCCTTTTGTAGTCCATGCGGATGATGTAGCTGAGTTGACAACAGCTATACTATTAATAGTTTATATAGGAATCATCTAGAAAACTTTTTTATTTAAAAATATGTTTTTAGAAGCTACTTTAGCTAGTAAGGAATAAAAAAAAATCATATCGAAATGAACTCTTGCAACTCTTAGACAAAATACAAACGGTGTGTTAAATACATTGTCATGAAGGTATAAAATCCTATTGCGTGGCACAGTTTTATACGGCATGCGGGTAAGAGAGTTCGGGTCACTGTGGGCTAAGGGTTACCGTATCTGGTTACCTTATCATATCTCCTCTGTCTTATGTTATAATACCAGAAACACTTGTCCTTATAAAAAAAATATAACTATATATTTTAACGTACGTACAAAACACTTTTCAGAATGATAATCTATAAAATTAATTTATTTATTTTAGACAATTATTTTAAAATACAATATTATAACATTTTATCTCTACTAATAAGTTGTGTGGTATAAATTGTTTCTTAGCTTCGATAAAGCTTTTATACATAAATTATATTGTGTTGACTTGTAAACAATAACGTGATGTAAAGTTTTTTTTGTGATTGATTTGTTATGATTGGTTGAATTATTGATTAATCAACCAATCACAGAAAAGCTCGAACTTGCGACTTGATTTTTTTCTGGAGAAAGAATCAGGATTCTAAGAGGACTATATAAAATATATTGTTTGAAAATAATATGTTGATAATGTTTGCCATTTTAAATATTTAATACAGAAATAATATTTAACAAAACATTAAAGATAATGAAATGCGCGATTTCAAATTAATATTAAATTAATTAAGATCTCTCAAATATCCAACAAATTTGTTTAAGCGACCTTCTCCAGAGATCTGCAGAAATCCATTGTTTAGAAACTTTACCCACTTCAAGGAAACTGAGTCCTTTAGATGAGTTTGAGTCTAGAATAATAGTACTTCAATATTAAGAGCGTTGAAATCAGACGACAGATTAACACAGAACATAGTAAACTAAGATTTATATTTACCCAACCAAATTTACTTAAAATAATCATATGTTAGCAAATAACATTGTAATTGAGAAATATCCTTCTAGTTTTGTAATACAAATACTAGACTTCTATAAAGGTTTTGTAATAGTAGTTCAACTAAATTCCACTTCACTGCAAACATGTAACCTATTTCTATGCAAACATTCTAAACCGTTTTAACCGCAAAATATAAGAACCGCAAAAATGTTTCATCTCTTCTATGAAGCACATACTTTATATAAGCCGTCACCATAAACAGGCACATTTAGCCGCACGTAATGATACCGCAATTTTCAAACTAAAACGGTACTTAGTCTGCCAGGTTAGAAAATGGTGAGATGTTCCTTGATATTTAGTGTAAATTACTATAATAAAGGATGTTAGCCTTATCTATGCTAAAATAACAAAAAAGGTAGAGTTTAAAAGGAGAACATTTTATTGAATTTGAAAGGTAATTTTCGAAACTACTTATCCGATGGAAAAAAATAATATCAATGATTCCTTTAGTTAGGCATAGGCATTCTGGTAAAATCAAAAACATTTCAGGAGAGCAATTTTGCTGTCTAAGCCAACCAAGAGTCTTCAGCTCTCCGGAAGTCATGAGAAGACAAATGCTGGTAACTAGTAGAAATAATATTATTATAACTGAAGGTATTATAAGATACGTATTCAGATTATAAATTCAAAATTTCGATTGAAAAAATATTTAATTAGAACATAGTTTCCTGGTCTTTAGTTGTAAGGTCTTCACATCCATTTATAGATAAGAAGACCAACGACATAAAATCTCAAAGCTTGCGCTTATCCTTAAAAAGACCAACCCAAATGTAAAAATAATTCCCCAAAGAGGCTAGTTAGTTCCACCTCGAGTGGATAATAGGAATGGATGAGTTCGGAACAAGTGAAACTTATCGGGTCATCAGACAAATTTGGAGCCCTGGAGAGTGCTTTATCTTAGAGTTGAGAGAAAGGAATTGAAGATGGGGATAATGCTGCTGGAGCTTACTTAAAATTGGTTTTATGGATGGGATATACTAGTAATTTAACCATTTGAAAGTCATTATCCAAGAAAAAAGTATATATTCGGTTTCCAATCGTAATATTAATAAAAGTAAGCCTAAACACAAATAAGATAGTAAACTGGAACTTTAATTAAAGAAAAAAAATCTGAAACTACTTAAGAGACCGAACTGAAAGAAAAACTTCTCTCATTTTGTATTCAGTGGAGCGAGCGATGGGTCAATTGAGTTTAAATTAGAGACATCCGATTCTCATTGGATGTCCTAGTTTTTCGTATTTTCAATTATATACCTTTTAATTGAAATCTCTATCTTTACAGGCTTTCATCACGAGACCGATTCAGAAGTATAGAATTTACATTACAAACAGTTGCAAAATAAGTAGTATATGTAAATTTTAGATTTTGATTGTTTGTGACTAACAAATTGGGTGAAAATCTACCTATTTTTTGAAAACGGAGACAAACAAACAGTTTTTATTAGGTATTTATTTCTATCTGACAATAAAATTTGTAATTTTTATTATCTATAAATTTTTATGAGACGAATAGAAGCTGACCCTGCATAATAATAATTACCAAATCTCGCTTTTATTACTTTAGCAATAAAGCCCTGAATTCGTTAAAGATATTTATCCATTTACTGTATTCAATCGCTTTAATTAAATCCGCTCGGTTAATAGCAGTTTAAACAAATTGATTTCACGAAAATGTCTCCGTTATAAGCTTTTTGTATGAAAGCATCTGGAGCTACAATAAATAAAATATGAATTTAAAGGCATAAACTGACTTTATTATTTGTTTACTTTTGGTTTGTGATTTTCTTTTTTATATTTTCACTATTTATTAGTTTTTAATTATATGAATTATGAAAATTTATGTTATATAGGATGTGCTTAGTTACCGGTTCCCAAACAATGATCCACTTTCACTAACTACCGGTTTTAGACAAATTTATTGCAGAAGCGAATACGACTACTACACCAATGAAATTATCCCATAAATTTTGTATAATTATGACAAACCACCTATATATCATATAACATACCTACTAATTTATATGCAAGCTGAATAAATGCTAATTTATATAATAAATTGATTCACAACTATTTCAATATTAATTAACATTTTTTTAAAAATAATGAACGAATGCAAAATTTCAATATATTTAATATGATAAACTACATAAAATAAAAAAAATATAATGCAAATTTAAGTAGTTGTGGATCGTGTGACATATTTGTTATGATATTTTTTCTTAGTTCAAGAAAGAAAAACTAATTAAATACTTTCAGACATCACAGGATTAAGTAATTGTTACAAGTTTAATGATACGTAGTTAAATAATATTTATTACACAGTATGTTTTCAATTGCTGTTTAATAAAGTTGAATCTTGATTGTATTGTTATATTAATATTATAAATTGGATTAGCTTAAATTAAAAATAACTATATTATTTAAGCAACGATAAATCGAACAAAAATGTATTTTAAGCGTAATGTAATCAATCTTCGTCTATCACAGATAACACGAATAGATTGCCTCGACACAATATGATTTGGTTTGATCTTGACCTAAATATGTGATGAAAAATAGCCTGGTCGATAGTTGAGGAGCTTATGAAGAGTGCCCATTCACTGTTGCAGCTCAGGTTATAACTCAAACTTCGATAATTTTCTATGAATCTGCAAGCATTCTAATGCAAAAATGAAAATATTGTTTTCTGTATATGTTTTTGGACAATATTCAAATGCTCAAACTTTACCTAACCCAAAGTATTAAATTTTTCGTGACATGTATTTACCAGGCATTAGAGACTATTTTCGTTTTGCTGAAATAACTAATATTTGATCAGAATTTTCTGAACGCACACGTTAATATTCCATTGAACGTATAATACCTTTGCAAATATTTATCGCATGCACGCACGTACGAATTTTGGGGGATCAAAGCGTTACAGTCTATATAATTCAGTATACCAAGTTTATTATACCGCTTGTCATATCAATCATTCTTGCCGCTTTTATATTTTGTGATACACAATTATTATTCTGTGTGATGAAAATGACACATTAATATATTTTTGGTTTTCTTTGGGCTACTTGTTATCTTCGTCTGTGTGCGTATATCCAAAACTTATACACTTATCTTAAACTTTAACAGTTTTATTTAAATAAGAGTTAATTGCCTTATATGAATTTTTTAGATCGGTTATTAGGTAACAGCTTTTTCAGCTAAGTCTAACCTCAAAAATCATCAATGAAATTCAATATTTCAATATTGTACTGCATAAACTGCTACTACTATATAAATTTTAAACTCCAATGAAAATGCGATGATAGGATCCGGATAATGTCAATCTGCCTAATTATTTACCAAATTAAATTTACATCCAGCTAACCCAGCATTTCCGATTGAATAGCATTAGAATAATTAACATTTTATCTGATATACATAAAAATGTCACCCAAATCCAGTAATAATTTGCCAAGAATATACATAACTATATACCTATGAGTTATGGGTATATAATATTATTTTCTGAAGTTATTTACGTGGAAATTAATGACTTTTAATTACAACTAGAATATTCAAACTTAAATTATATTTTTTTTAATCTTTTACGTAGCAGTTTTATTTTAAAAGAACAAAATTTGTTACATAACAAACCAAGACAAAACTGTGAATATAGAATTTCTGAATAAAGATGTAAAACTGCATTTTGTACGCTGTGACAATATTTAGGACGCCGTGCCAAAAGTTATTCGTACAATCTCGTGGCAAATTGCTTAGACACTTCAGTACCCAAAAACCTATGCAAATTCAATTGAGAGCTCGACGTCACTGGGATCTTTGTCACTTCATGAAATGAAAGCGGAAAAAAGGATTTGAACGCATTTCACACAGTTAGACATCTTAAAGATGTATTCTTGTTTATTTTTGGTAAAGTCTTGAGGTACTTAGTCCTCAAGACCTACCGTTTCTATAAATTGTTTTTTTTTTAATTCCTTATTTTGCGGGTAATTGGAAGAAATCTCTTTGAAGCGTTAAGTTATCCAATGTACAAAATTTATGATTTAAGTGATTGTTGTAAATGTGTGTACATAAATAAATAACTAATAAATAAATAAACAGTAGGCCGAATATTATTGAATAAATGTTTTATGTTTGAAGTGTTTATGTAATCGCAGAACAAAATAAGTTCAGACCTTATCCGCAGATTGGAGGAACCCGTTATTTCTACATAGTAACTGATTGTATTACCATCGCGAGTGCAATTTATCTTGTCTAGGAAAATGGAATACCTTTTCAGTTGTTTACCACGGTATGCTGTGAGATATCGCTGGAAAACAGATTTAAAATGTAAGCTGGGATAGTTTCACGGATGATTTAGAATCTTAGCTACGTGCTCAAGGAAAAGTATTTTATGTAAAGTTTATTTATTAGAAATTGTCTTATATGTTGAATAGTTTTTACGTATTAAAAAAATGTGATAGCAAATATTCATAAACATGCATAGCCTTATCAAGTTTATGAAATTAAAAAAAAATGAAAATTAAATCGATACGGGTAGGGATTCGAATCCAGTACCTCTGAGAAACCGTCCCGTCACTCTACTAATTGAATTTTCCCGGAGTTAGTAAGTTTGAATACCTGCTCGTATCGCTTTATTTACCATTATACATTCATGAAATTTAAAAATGTGATAATTCTTATTTATCCATAAATAGCTTTTTCTTTTTTTTTGCTTTATCTTTAATTCATATTTAAACTGGATTTTTATGTTGTTCCTATAATATTAATTACTTTGCATATTAATTTTAGAAAACCGCTCGCTGTTCGATGAAATTCCGAAGGATCTTACAGTCAGTCCTGTTTTCATTTTAACAGGGATAGGGATAAAATTCCTTGTCTCATTTGAAATATTAATAATATAAAAAATATGCATAAATATTTTAGGCTCATAATAAACCGTGAATTCCTGTCGTGCTTTTAAAATATAACAAAGTATAAACCAATGAATATAATTTTAAGAACCCGCTTGAAAAATGTATTTCTGTTATTATTTTGAGTTTAAAATAAAATAAAAAGGCATGTTACTTTTATGAATTTAGACCGATAAGGGCCGTTATGCTAGTCATTTATGATATTTTTAATTGCAGAGAAAAGTAAGAAAGAAATCATATAAAAAATGAACATATAAATTTTTCTTTTCAGTTATATTATGGCCTTTGGTTTAATTTTACGATAATAGACTTCATGTATTTGCTACGTATTAGGATATTTTATACTGTCATTTTGTTTTCTTACCATTTGATTTAAAAGTATATGTATAAAACATATACGAATGAACGTTTGTATATTTTGGTATTTATCTTGTTTCGTTTTGTTTCAGATATGTGACCACAAAATGGGGCACCTACATATTGCATGGATACGAAATCAATTACAAAGTTTTCTTTGGAAGATGGATACGAAGATCTGAGCGCAGAAAAATGGATCTCAATTTCGTTTCGCCTACTTATGTAAGTTTTTTTTATTATATAGTTGTTATGATTTGATGAGGCCGTAAGTTATTATTAATTGAGTCTCATATGAAAAATAGAGAAATGGTCGCTATAAAAATTATATTGATTTTAATTACATTTTAAATTATTTTATTGAATTGTTGTACAATAAAATATTTTTGTAAATATATAAATTTTAGTGTATTTGTAAACTAATATGAGATGCTTCGTTGATTAAATGTAAACTAGAATCAGCTTTTATGGAACACTACCCGTCTTGGTCGTCTTTGAGATAGCCGCAACGCAAATTGAGAGTTACGTAGGATAGTGCAGCCGAGCTGCAAGCGCCTCGTTAGTAATGACATGTAAGCTAGCTATTTCTTGTTAATCACAGACTAACTGAAGCTATTCCTATTGTTCACGAGTTCTATTGCGGAAAATTCAAGAACTGGGTTTGTAGCAATGCTCAAACGTTTTGTTAAAAGTTGTAAAAATACCCCAGGCGTTTCAATTTCGGGTTCTGTGCTCTACTATTGCTTTTAGTTTGGAAGTTTAAAATTTAAAATGTATCTTTAGAATAAATGTGCAGTTATATAATATTTTTAACTATTTCTGAAATAATAAAAATATCAAATGAAATTCAAAGATTTCTATAATACATGTGTTCTATAATATAAATATATACAAAATAAAGTTTCTTATTTTCGTTTTATCATTAACTATGAGCTTAATATTTGCAGAAATACATTTTATTTTTGTTGATAAAAATACAGTTTGAAAACTCAACAACGTGTATTGAAAAAACTCTACTTCAATACATGTTATAATAAAATAAATGTTCAAAGATACTTTCCGCTGGTTATTTGCAGACGTGTTACATTATAATTTGTTCAAGTTTTACGTTTCTATATTTAGAAATTGGAATTTAAAACATACATGGTTTAAGGGAATACGAGAAAGCGTAAACAAGTAATTTAAAACAAATGATTCATTTAATTTTAAATTTGTGATATCCCCATCCCGACACAATGGTTGACCTTTTAGAAGCCTAAAAAAAAACTTATTTTATAGTTCTTATTTATTAAATACATAAATATCTAGATATAGTATAAATAAGAGTTGCAATTTAAAAAAAAACCTGATTTTGCGTTTAAAAAATATGTCATATTGTGATCCATTAGGTATATATTTTTTTGCTATATGAAAGAAATAATAAACCCTTGTAGTTTAATTATTTTTGATATTTGAACCAAAATCTAAACCAACGATATAGCAACGTTATAAAACGTCCATGTGATCAGTGTGAATGAAAGCCAGCGTTTGAATATTTATGAAGGCATGATTTACACATTTAACAGAAAATTCTGCAAGCCAATATACACTTCACTGCACAATAACAAGTCTCAAAATTCACTGTCAAAATAAGTGAAACAATTAGTTATACTGGCGCCGTATTTTGGTGCTATTTACTTAACGACTTCAAAGTAGGCTTTTGTGCGCCCGACTAGTTTCATTTAAATTTGTCACTCGTATAATTAATGATCGAAAACTATTAGTACCGCTGTATAGCTTATTAAATATTATAATACAATTATCAAATTATATTTTAAATCTTTTATAAAAGGTAAAAATGTTATTGTATTAGTTGGAACTTATCAAACTGTTATCTTAACAGTGTGGTTGAAAAGCTGTTATCTTTCTTATGAAAATTGTCTTTCCCACGTGTAATAGTAAAAGTTTATGTAACATACGCCGTGATAGCTTTCAAATGGCACATCATGTCAAATATTTATCAAATAGCTCCGTACCCAAGTGATTGGGATACAGAAAGGTATTATACAGTAAAAAAATGTTAAAAAACAGATACGGATAGCATGTAAAATGTAGAAAGATTGAAATTTTAAAAAAAATGTAGTCGTCCTTTTGTTGCTTGTTTGGATAATAAAACTTTTTTAAATAGGCTTACTACAGTTTTACAAATTTCAAAAAAAAAAAATATATCCAATTTATATTAAGAATTATCTCGTACCTTTGTTAGCTTATGAAATTAATAATCGATTTACTAATTTCAAACTGTAGTAGCAAAACGCCATTGATTATTAATTAATTACGGCGGATCGCTATGATATCGTTATTTATTATTTCTAAGTATTTAGCAAATTATAGTCAAATATATAATGAATATTTTGAATACAGTGTTTATTATATCTGCAAAAGCTATATTGTAATAGAATTGTAACTTGTGGCAGACGGCGCTGGAGCTAAATGAAACCACAGTGGAGTATGAAGACACGGAGGATCCAGATGCGGTCACTTTGCTTTCTATATTACTCGTTGGTAAGCAAGAGACAATTAATTAAACTTAATGAAAATTCACTCCTTTGAGTGATAGATAAAAATATTCCATTTAAGTATCATATAACAACTTATTAAGATAAAATAAAAAATAAAATAATTGTAGTGAAAATTTTTAGAATTGGGGTGAAATTTTAACTAAAATATAATTTATTTGGATTGAGTCGTTGCGTCAAAGCAATATATATGTTCAATTTTATTATTATCTATCCCATCTAGGTATATTCCTTTCCCTTCTGATATTTGTGAGTGCGGCCGGAAATATTCTGGTCTGCATCGCAATATACACGGACAGAGGTTTGAGGAGAATTGGCAACCTATTCCTCGCTTCGCTGGCCATCGCCGACATGTTGGTCGCGGCTGCGGTTATGACGTTTGCTGGAGTCAACGATTTATTAGGGTAAATGAGTTAATTATTTATTGTTTTATAAATTGTATTATATACGAATCTATTTTAGTATATTTTGATATTTGATTTCATGAATAAGCACTTGCTGGCGACTGTTTTTTATTTTACTATATTTATGTTAAATAATATATTCTCAGGCCATTCCCGTAATTTTCAGTCATGATAACCATCACTGATAGACGTTTATAGGAGTCAATGATTTATTGAGAGTATACCCATGTCGTAAAGGATTAAAAAGTTAAAAGCTCTAATAATGTTTTTTTAATAAAGCACTTCAAAAGGTTCATTCCAAATTTGGTTAGGTAGGAAGAGGAGCGCAACCAGTTGATGGTGAGCGTGAATGCGCATTTTAAAGGGGCCTCTTAAACCTTCACCTGGGTCGTAAGTTCCAGGAGCTGTTTGCACTCCTCTCCCTGCAACGCGATGGGCCCGGCACCCGCACGGTGAATCCATGGAATGCTAAGAAGCTTTTTCTCTTAATATTATCAATCACATATCAAGTAAAATCTTGTTTAAGGCCACTTTGT
Source organism: Dircenna loreta (assembly GCA_963555665.1). NCBI lineage: Eukaryota > Metazoa > Arthropoda > Insecta > Lepidoptera > Nymphalidae > Dircenna > Dircenna loreta. Next base: position 9,176,136 of record OY743099.1, on the reverse strand, counting down.
ATACGAAATAAATTTAACAAAACTATAGGCACGTAATTTAAATAGTAATAAAAACATGGTATTGCTTTAACCTTAATATAAAACAAACCTCTTCATGTGGTTTGAATTGCATGACATCGGACCATAAGCCTGATTACTTAGGATTATCGCATATGCATAACTCCATAAATTTGATTAAACCCTCTTCGTTATAATAAAGCTCGTACCAAAATTCGTTCAAATAACTATTTTCAACTTATTATTATTGCTTATTATACATTAATTAATGGATTATTAATACATTGTAAGTGATAAACCAGTACGTATCTCTATTATTATAATGAGATGATGCGATAAACGCTCCAATTAATTGATCATAATTTCAGTACTGAATAACAAATTATTGTATTTTATTTTTGTATTAAATATTACTAATAATTAAGACTTTATTATTTTTATTTATTACATAATATGTTTGACTAAATAAATGTAAAGTAGAATAATTGAGACCATTGTTATATTACGTAATAAATAAATAAGTTATTATATATTTTGTATTATGTATTATTTATACTTTGTATGTGTTATAATTGTGTTAATAAATTTTACATAACGAGAAAGATTTCGGTAGAAGGCATGTATAATATGTTAGTACTGGACTTAAGTTTGGAAATAGTACGAATAATTTCACAATTTCGGACTTATTTCTATAACATCAAAATGTTCGTATGATTTTTTTAAATTTAAACTTATTAATTGTATAAAATATAATACTAAGTGTATAATTTTTTTTTAATATTTGAAGATACTTTTTCTAATACATTAAATATACTTCATTAGATACTGGGTGTTCGGCGAACAGTTCTGCGACACGTGGGTGGCATGTGACGTCATGTGTTCTACGGCTTCCATTTTAAACCTGTGCGCCATTTCCCTTGACCGATATATTCATATTAAGGATCCTCTCAGGTATGTAATAACGCTGATAAAATTATTAACAGTTTGGATTGATGGCTTCTATCGTAAATTGTAATGAACCATGCTAAATATCACGTTTGCACAGTAATACTGTCGGGGCTCAGCTAACTTATACATTACCATAACGTATTTTGACGGACTGTTGGTCAATTTGTTAGTTTAAATGAAAAAAATATAAAAAGTTTGAGTTTCAATATATTTTGTGTCCGTTATTTGCATGTTTGTGAAATCTTCAATATAGTGTTTAAAAATAAAAATCTTAATCATGAATGTCAAAATTCAAAAACGTTTCCCCAGATATGGACGCTGGGTAACTCGTAAGGTGGCGATTGTCACGATAGCTCTGATCTGGTTACTGGCTGTTTTGGTGAGCTTCCTGCCCATCTCGCTGGGCCTGCACCGCCCGCCGCCGGAGACCACCGCGCCGAGCACGCACCCGACCTGCGCTCTCGTACTCACACCGACATACGCGGTCGTCTCCAGCTGTATATCGTTTATATTGCCGTGTATCGTTATGATTAGTATTTACTGCAGGTGAGTTTTAAAATTTAATGTTTTTATATTTTTTTAATTGTAACCAAAGTATAAATCGTATGATGATTTTTACAGAATTATTCTCATTATTTTATGGTTGTTGGAGGTTTGATAAATCACTTCTTAATAATAATATATATTATAATGTCGAAGAACGTATTAATTGCGAATAGGAATCGTGAACGAATAACGAATTCATTTTGTATAAGAATAGGTAAACGAAAAACATTCATTTCACGTAGGATAAGTAAACGAAAACCGTATTCTTTAGAGAAGGAATACGTAAACGAAAAACGTATTCGTGACGTGAATGCGAATGTGAATATTCTGTTTTTGCTCCCATTTTATAGAAGAATTTGTTTTTGTTTGTTTGCATTGCATATATTTGTCCTGTAAATTCTAATGAAAATTTAATTCATTCTGCCAAAATAAAGGCAAATAAATGATGTGACTGAATAATACAATAAGGAATGATGATGTGATTACGACGTTACGTTACTTTTTCTTGTATTAAAAAACAAAAGAAATGAATAGATTTTTATGGTACCATGGATGAAGCTATTAATAATTTCGAATTATTTTTGTTTCTGATATTCATATTCGCAAGACATTAGCAAAAGTTTTGCGAATGCGAATGTGTAAAAATATGCGAATAAAATTTTTTGTCTGTATGTCTGTGGTGTGGTGTAAGCGTTGTGTTTCTTATGTCCTTGCCAAAGAGTATCTTAACGGGTATAGAGTTTAAAGACAGCTTTTACTGAAAAATTATGAATTAGTATAATTTTTATGATATGTTGTTGTTTTCTAAATAAAAAATAATGAGATAAAACAAACAAATGGAAAATAAGAAATTGATAAAACGCTCTACAAGCTTAAATATCTCACATAGACCTAAAATTTGAATTGTAGATCTTATTATTTTTGACACTTTTTTAATAATATTACAACTATATATAATAACTGCGTTTGACAGTATATGTGTTTTGAGAAGAAACTGATAAACATCTAACAACCTTAAAAACGGTAATATCTAATTAACTGTTTACAACAGAAGTCCACACCATGTAATAAATCAATAACACACAGACACCATTTTAATTACTAAAAATAACTGTAACGTTATTCAACAAAATATCAATGTTTAAAAATCTTAAAACCTATTTCATTTTTAAAAACCAGTTGAAAAAAATACCAATACGTGCGCAATTTGTTTGAAAACTCTAAAGCTATTAAACTCTTTTCAGTTATTGGCTTTCAGAACTGGCTGTAGTTTTCAAACGAACGATAAATTCATGAGAAATTTTGCTGCTAACTCAGTTTTAGCGATTAATGTGTTAATGATTTGTATTAAGCATCAGGAAAATCAGATAATATCTTAAAATTTATTTTTAGTTTAATCTTTCGCCAATTATAGTCACAGTTTCAATGACTGCCTCATTTTTACATTATAATTTGAAATGTACAAAATGAATGTTTGATAAAATCATAAAAGCATTTAATGCTTTTAGACCGAAATGGATCAAAAACTTAACTACTTTTTTATCTTTTTAAGACAAATTCCAAACATAGGAAAAACTTAAATTATCAAGTACCGAAACTAACTCTAACTTGTCCACAGGCTGTATTGCTACGCCCAAAAACACGTAAAATCCATTCGAGCGGTGACGAGGACGGTCCAACTTCCCGACAACCGGACAAAATCTGTCCGTACCCGCGTCCATACGCACGTGCATTCATCCCCATACCACGTATCCGACCACAAAGCTGCCATAACTGTTGGTATAATAATGGGAGTGTTTCTCTTATGCTGGGTGCCGTTCTTCTGTGTTAATATTGTTGCAGCATTCTGCAAGACATGCATACCAGGTGAGGAAATTTTTATTGTTCAACCGCTGTAAGGAATTTGTTTCATGGTTAAAATGGCAAGTAATTTATATCGTAGACACTTATATTTCTCACCACTTAAATCCTATTAAAAAATACAAATGTATTTAATAAAAAATAATAATATAATAAAACTACACAGACTCTAGGTCTTTAAAAAACATATTTCCTTATATATCATCAAATTTTAAGACTTTTTACATAATAAAAAAAATAAATTTATTTGTTTCACACTTATTATTTTTGAAATAAAACATCTTTCTTACGTTTTTACTAAAGTTCAGTATCATCCACCTTCGAAGTAATCTGTGTGAAGGTTTTATTGAGGCACTTTCGAGTAAAGTTTCTATGCACTCGTTGATTGCATTAGGTTTGAATTTAAATTAGAAAAGTTTATACCATTCGTAAGCGCAGTAGGTAATTTAAACTTCTCCAAGATAGTGTAATGTTAACAGCCGTTTTGAAGCTTTGTTAACATTCTATAAATGGAATAGATGTTTTAGTATTCAACTTTATAGATGTTTTAGTAATCAACTTCATAGATGTTTTAGTATTCAACTTCATAGATGTTTTAGTATTCAACTTCATAGATGTTTTAGTATTCAACTTCATAGATGTTTTAGTAATCAACTTCATAGATATTTTAGTATTCAACTTCATAGATGTTTTAGTATTCAACTTCATATTTGTTTTAGTATTTAAGTGGTAGGTGATAACATAAACATAACTCATAACTCAAACTCACGTGATAAGAAAATTATTTATGAAGCTCATGGCGTCTGAGATGCCGTTGTAATTACCCGGTTAGTATTTAGGTCAATTATTATCATTTAGGTCGGGAACTGTTCATTTATCATCAAGTTGCAAAAACAGTTGGTCATAATTAATGGTTAGAACCTTTATAAAAGTTTTAGGGTCGAAATCTAATTGGTAGTCAGTAACGACTTCATAAATGAATTAAGGTGTGACAGGGCTAATTATGGATGAAAAAATAATACTAGATTATTCTGAATAAAAATAATTTGAATAATTTATAATTTGAAAATATTACATTGAATGTGTCCATGAATTTAAAGTATTAATTTCTTACAGATCTCGCATTCAAAATCCTCACATGGCTCGGCTATTCGAATTCCGCGTTCAACCCGATAATTTACTCGATATTCAACACGGAATTCCGTGAGGCGTTTAAAAAAATACTCACGTCCAAATACCCGCCTTGCTGTGGATATCAAACGGTTAGAGCCAACACCCCAACCAGAAACGACAATTTTGTCACGGATTACGGAACTAAAACCTTAGTTGTAAGAAGAAGCGGTTCACTGGGCTTGTCCGGCGTCGATCCGACCCCGCGGTCCTCGGCTGAATCAGTTAAACCGTTAAGGGAATATCACATTTGACAAGAGGACGGGGGTAGCAATAACGGGCTACTCGATAAAAGTGACGTCGTGTGAAGTTCGCTTTATAATTATGTTGTTTTGGATGCGTGAACATATCAATTAGTAATAAATTGATTTTCGCTTGTAGTTTTGTAGAGAATATGTAGATTTAAAGATATATATGATTTTGTATAAATAGAGTGTGTTTTCAATCAATATATCCTTACAATATTTTTTATATTAATTAAAAGAAATTATATTTCGCTACAAACCCGACATTTTTTTTTTTTATTAATAATGAATGGTCCAAAGAATTTGATACCAAAAGTTATTTGTAAGTTTATTCATTTATCATATACAATTACAAAGTAAACTCATTATTTTATTGAAAACTATAAATCTTAATTATATTATATGTTTATATAAATGTTTTATATTCCTGTGATACTTTTGTACATACATTATAATATATTTACAATTAAGGATAAAGCTTGTTATACATTCTTGCAACAAATAAATATCAGTATTGAAAATAAGTTATCTTCATTAATCATTAATTGTATGTTTTATCATGATTCATTCATTAGTTATTATAAGAGAAGGGTAAAATCTAGTCATCATTTATATTAGATAAAATTCAATATATTAGTATTAGTAATTAAATAATAATAAAGTTTCTATTATATATTTCTTTAATTACTGTAAATTCTGAATCAATTTTACATTTGTCTGTTATGTATTCTTCATTTGACAAGATGAAACAACCTTACCCGCATTACTGTACTAGAACCCTATATGTCTATGTATTTGTTAGGTCTTCTGTCTCTCACATATATAATATTCTTATATGGAGTACGACTTCTTATGAAAAAACTAATACTAAATTATTTTTCAACGCCATATTATATATGTTAATATTTTAGGAAAACGAAACATTTTATAAACAAAATAACCAACATGTTAGATCAATGAATATCCCTTGACGGAATTCATTTTGCCATTTAATCTCGTTAGTATGGATGATAGATCACATGTTACGGTTAATAGAATTAAATATGTCTCTATAGAAAATACCCTAAAGGTTTTTAGAACTATAATTATAAAATAAAATATCAACAATTTGTATAATAATTCATAGAATTGGTTGATCGATGTTAATACATAGACTTCACGATTATACTAGAATTAAGCTTTGCACTTGAATAAACAGAGAATTGTCTTATAAACCCGGTGTTTAGTAAATAAATTACAAAAATGGGGAAAAGCGCTAATGAATATTATTAATTATAATTGTATAAATTGATGTTATTTATTAAGTGTGGTAAATGCTATTTCATATTGTATATAGATAATAAAAAATATATTTTATTGTTTAAAGTTCTTAATATATGAAATAACATTTAATATATTAATTTATTAGTGAACAGCGGCTCCATAATGAAGACACGTCACGAGATATCAAAGAGTCATATGTAATAGTTTGCTTCTTTAACCAATAAATTTCGTGATCCATGATGATTATTATATAAATATTTGACCGATTGCATTCATGTGAATGGTATTGGAATTCACTCGACTACTTTCAAACCCATTTAGAGTTCTTATATCAAATTAAAGGGGTATTATAAATACATTGCTCCCGTGATAGTAAAGATCTCTCAGACCTTGGTCCTGGTGGTGCTACATAGATGATTTTTTAGTGATCGTATCTAAAGATCGGATTCAAACCTTAAATCATTACCTTATTGGTGCACATTCAAGAATAAAGGCTATGAAACCGGTCTTTAGTATATTATAGTACAATAATATAAATTCAAAAATGACATGGTAAATTTGGTATGTTCGCAACGTTTTACAATGAAGCGTGGACAAGACGTGCATGAGACCTTTGAAGATGTCTTCCCTCCTACCGTCACCACAGCGACACACCCAGGGCGCCGTCACACGTTTCATGCAGTTAACGCGGCAACTCCGCCATGCTTCAAGCTCATGAGTAAGAACCCCGAATAAGTTCGAAGGCAGTCGGTGAAATTCCGATACGATTCTTATGAAAAATTAATTACACGTGTAATTTTGGGTTTTTTTTTATTTTTCTCTTTTGAAAAGAAAGAAAAGAAAGATGGTAATAGTTTTAGACTTTTGCGAAAAAAATATCAATTTAAAGCATGAAATATGTTAGCAATTAAATATCCTTACGTACATGTTTCTAGAATAAAACCTGAAAAAAGTTACAACATAAAATTTATAATAATTTTTGTGATGGACTGAATATTTTCAGTGAATTAATTGCTTTTTCGGACAGTTAATTTGCGGTATTGTAATCCATTTATATATGTATTGCGATCCATTTAACTTGAAATACGAAATGTTTCATACAAAATGGAAATTACTTTCGTTTTGTATTTTCTCGTGATTGATTACTTTCTTATCGGACCTAATGACTTTTATAAAACACCTTCAGTCTCTACCGCTAGAGGTCGTTAGTCGATGTCATAAATACGATCATCATATAAGAGTATCGATATCATTTTATTAATGCAATATCCTATGTGTATGTTTTTTCCCATTTTTGAACTAATAAAACTTATTAACTTAAAATTTAAATGAGCCAAACATGGCTTCACGTGTACATGTATAAATACTTTCAAGCAACATATATTATTACAAATAAATAGTTAAAAATTAAAAATGAACATTGTATTTTAATTATTTCTATTGTAAAAACATATCTTGAAAGTTACTCAAGAGCATATTGACTTTTAAAATTAGTCAACAAAATCGTGGCAAGCAATATTTTTCTATAAAATGTGTTTAACTCGAATAAATATTAAGATTGTAATAATATAACTTAAAAGATAAATATTGTAAATATAATTCATAGAATCGTATTCCTATTATGAAAATTATGCAAATGTTTTACGTATGATTAGAAATATTGTATTGTAAATATTTTTTCTATAGTATTGTATATTAAGCTTCAAAGAAAAACTCGATTAATGTTCTTAAATTATTTCTAGTCAAATAAAAACTATATTCAAGAAGATTGGTTTATATTTTACCTGGACTGCATAATTTAATGAATAAATTTAACTTTTGGTTTTTTAATTATTATACACAGACATAAAAAAAATTGCCATATTTCGTGTTCATTCAAAAATAATTTATTTTTTATTAATAATGGAATTATTCCTTTGTGTATTTAAACCACAATTATTACGGTTTTAAATCTATCAATACCTCCAAGAACGTTCTGGATAAAAATGTACGATTTACTTTTGCGTTGTATTTCGAAAAACTCTTCCCATAACTGAATCACTTACAAAGGTTTTTTCATTCTGTTTTCATAATGTCGGCTCTATGACAAGCATTTTGATCACAGAGTAAATAAATGTTACCTCAAGCCCTGAGGTACCTTAATACGAAATATTTATTATTTTTTTATTAATAAATAAAAAAATCAATAATATAAATATCTAATTAGAGTAGTTAGATATACCTTTAAAAAATTGCTTACTTGTAAAATCATCTTCTAGTTTATAATAAATATTTTATTTCAATATCCAAATTATTTAGGAAATAAATTATTAATTAAGTTATTTTGAAAAACACTATATATCTAGTCCGGCCATAAATACTGTTATACTTAAAAATAAAAAAAAAATAACTGCAAATAACATTTGTTACTATTACAGTATGTTAGATAGAAGTGGTCTCCATTGGCTGCAATTCAGTCCTTCAAACATTGAGGCCAGTTATCAATAGAAGCACGCACTCTTTCTTCATTGGGAAAATTCTTCACTGTCAATCGTATAGATTGTTTTAGGGACTCCAAATTATCATGGGGCTTAGATCAAGCTGTAGGTAATCTCTAAAATTGACCATAAATCATAATCCAGCGGATTATGATCGGGACTAGATGACGGCCAGTCTTTAGCTCTGATGAAGTACGAAACGTTCGTTTCCAACCAAGACTGCGTGGAACGAGCTTTATGACCCGGCACCGAATCTTGCTGGAAGGACCATACTTGGTTATTGAACATAATGATATTAAAGAGCTTAACTACCTTCTCAAGAACGGTGACTTGATATACTTGTGCCGATGTTTTGATACCTTTTTCACAAAAATATGGCTCAGACCCCACCAAACCATCACTGAAGACAGATAATGTCCACGTTGCACTCTGTCGACTAATTGGGAAGCTTCCTTACAGGTTTGAGCATAAAAACGGTCATTTTGTTTGTTAAAATGTTGCTCAATTGTAAAAAAATTATCAGTAAGTAGTTGTTTCGATTTTACCACCCTATTCTTCTTTAAATTATATTCTACACTATAGTCTGCAAGTCCTAAGTCATCTTTTAAAATACGCGACATGGTTCTAGGTTGCTATCTTCATTTTCCGAAATAACATCTTTTGCTTTCGGACAGGATTTCTTCGAATTCTTTCCCTTACTGCTTTGACCACCTTTTTCGTAAGAACACTACGTGGACGGCCAGATCTTTTTCTGTCACAAACAGAGGAAGTCCTGAATCTAAGAACTATCCGAGTGGTTGTTGACGGGTGCTCATCGGAGCCCTTAACAATAAATGCCAGAGTTCCTCAGGGGTCCGTTCTTTCTGCAACTCTCTTCCTGCTGCATATTAACGATCTGCTCAAACCCGGTATCTATTGGTATGCAGACGACAGCACAGTGGTGGAAAGATACCTGCCGAGTACTCGGGCCAGTAGAGATCAAGTACAGGCTGAAAGAGAAGCCATGGTGCAGCGTTTGAATGACAAGCTAGAGGCAGTCTCCCTATGGGGCAATGCCAACCTTGTTAAATTCAACGCCACCAAAACGCAGACGTGTTTATTCACTGCTAAAAGGAGCCCTTTCACCTTGGCTCCTACTTTCCGGAATGTATCTTTGGAATACAGTGACCGACTTCAGTTGCTAGGGATAGAGATTTCCTCGAACCTCAACTTTGGTCGGTTCATTGAGTCTAGAGCAAGAGCAGCCGCCAGCAGACTTGGCTTTCTTGCGAGGGTCCGACAGTACTTGACACCGGGACAATTGCTAGTACTATATAAAGCACGAATCTGGTCGTGTGTGGAGTACTGTGGCCATATAGTGGCTGGTGCCGTAAAATGTCATCTTGCTGCTCTGGACACAATTGAGAGGCGTGCAAAAAGGCTAATTGGCGACCCTGAATTGGTGGAAGCCAATCTTCATAACCTCGAACATAGACGTAGAGTTGCTAGCCTCTCAGTATTCTATAGGATACATTAGGATACCTATTAATAGACCGGTTCTCTTTATCACCCCACTCCATTTTAATATCGCAATATATTGTACAATGTATTGGCGCCAAAATGAGAAAACACAATGAACAATCGTATCAAAATGACAGATTCGAAATTCAAATGTAACAGTATATATGGCCAGACTAAATATATATATACAATTTGGAAGGCATTTCGAAGGAAAAAACGAGTCTTAGCAGTGTTATCTGCGTCATCTGGCTAAATGGAATAGTAAATAAACAAAAAATTTGTGTCTGATATTTGTTTTTTTACTACAAAATCCAGTATACATTCAAATTGATGTATGGGTTGATAATATTAAAATCTTACGTTTATATTAATAATGTGTTGGCTTTATTATTTAATGTAGATAATTATTTGTAGGAATACAAGATGCACTTACAATTTCTAACAAGGCCTATTGTCCAATTGATTCTTATTCGAAGTTTTTAAATTAAACCTCCTTTATTATATATATTTGTATTGGTGTTAAACAAAAAAATTGTATACAAAATGAATAATAAAAATCCAATTTAAATATGTATATGTATGTATTTAATTTTTAGGATCTTATTAAATAAAACGACGTATTGATGTCTGATCACTGTGTACTAACTGTAGTTTATTGAAGCTTATAATTATTCTATCTTTTGTATTTTAGTATTATAAATATTAAATAGGTATGAATCCATTTGTGAATATTAGTGTTTTTTTAATTTGACAAATCAAAGAAGAAAATATTTTAGTTAATTTAAAAGGTCTGAGTAAATTTTATTTCAATATTTCGTTACTTTAACTAAAAATTAAACCCTTTTTTGTTTTTTTGTAATTATTTATATTTTTTATCTGGCTATAATCAAAATTAGTAAAATATGTAATTCCAGCAGGGAAACATATTTTATTGTGATAAGTGATATTTGACAAATGCTTATTCAATTTGTCAATAGACAATTCGTTTCGCTTGATTCTAAAGAATAAAGTGACTTAAAATTTAATTCAACAAGCAAGCAACTAACTAACTTCCTTTAAGTACAAAGCCGTCGTCAATCAGAGAACTGATTGAATAACCACGCGATTGAGCCATTAAGGGTAATTTTGTATTATTGATTATTAAACTCAAAACGGCATTAATGATTTTAAATCAGGTAACTAACCACAAAAGAACTCTATCTTTATCATTTTTGTAACTAGATTAATAAAAAGTTGTGGAAATAAATTATGCTAAGTAAATAATTGTTCTAAAGAATTTCTTTAGAACGATGTCTTTTGTAATTCACACGGATAGAGTTATTCTCCAAAGTATTTTGTAATGTAATTGTAATTCTTTTCATTAATTTTCTTTATTTTCAATACCGGAATTCCATTATAGATAAACTTCCCCACTAATGGCAGAAGGGGCGGTACATCCCTGCTAGACATGAAATCGGACATAAACCCTCATTGTTGATGTCCACTATGCTAGATCTAGTAGTAGTAGTAGTATCCTAGTAATAGTAGTAGGATACGCCCTGGAGATACTAGATACCTGACGAAGAATCCATATCTGTTTCCAAACACGCGGAACTGAGTGCACTCAAACAACACACCCGGATCAAGAAGCCCTGCCTTCAATTCCCCCTACACCGTCCAGCTACCCAAAGAGCATTGATCTGTACCGATTTCTATCCCACCGAACGAATTCTTATGACGTCGATACTAGGCTGGCATACGAGGAGTTTCCTAACAAGTCCTCCCAAATTCTTCGTCTTTTCTTGAGTAAAAGATGGTTATAAAATAAAATAGGCAGAAAAGATAAATTATAATTTTTAAAAATGCAAAGATAAATAATAGTTTTATGAACTATGTAATGTATTAAAACCTACACTATAATAAACATACTATTATTTTTGGCTGAATGTATTTTATTTTGATATGTATATTATTTCAAATACTTACTAACAGCATGAAAAAGCAAACAAACAAACCAAATAAAATATAATTTATAAATAGATATATAATAAAACATTTTGCTAACTAAAATAGTAATCCTTCTATACGCAGTAACAATGTGCTGTTACAGTTAATTGAGAGTTGAGTACGTCAATTGTATTGATATACTGTTTGAGGCATCAGCTTAATTAATTACTCTTATTCAGACGAGCAATTATTAGCAATGAATTCCAATCCTATTGACTTAATCAGCTCTAAATATATAAGCTATAGGTATAGATAAACAAAATAATAATATGACACAATGATTGAGATAACTTTAAAAGAGTCTTAACTTTCATAACTAAGTTGCAGAATACTTCGTCCGCTCGTCTCTCACTCGCCCTCTCAGACACAAATAATCAACTATATCATGAATTTATATTTTCACAAATAGAGAAAATAATACATTAACTGTTTTTATTTTATTAAATACTCGTGTTTTTCAATGAAAGAAAGTAATTTTTTCTCTATGAAAAGAACATATTATATGTTGACTCAGGTCATAAGCTAACACCACACTAAATTTAGGAGTTGTATATTAAAATGCTATCTGTTGTGTTTGGAACCCTTATTTTTTTATATATCTGCAATGTTAGTTCATGAATAAATATCATATTTACATATTTACGTACTTTTCACGATATCTTGATAAAGATACTTTGTCTGAATTGTTACCATAAAAATTTATGTGATGGCTTTAGCCAATTTTGATTATTGTAATTATTAAAATTGTCATAATATACCATATTCGTATATAGATTTATTATATCATATATATTTATATAATATTTTTTCGGGTTCTGAAGTCCAAAATATAGAAATGGGTTTCACATTATAAAAAAACACCATCACGTAATAAGAAGAGGGGGTGCAATTTTTAAGTGAAAATTAAACTAAAAAAGAGATTTCACCGTTACATAAATGTTTCTGTTCCAAAATTTGTAAAAATATATTGGGTTCATACATGGGTTTAATTTGTTCTGATAATAGTTATTCCATAAATAACAATACTTATATAAAACCAAGTCTTGCAACGAAGTTCTTCTACCGTAAATAGTTACAAGATCCATGTAATACCAAGTCGGTTATCAATTTATTCAGTCCCCACTTAAGGGAACTTCTGTCTTAAGTGGTTACGTAATTAGCTAACCTAATAACATCCTATAGTGACCAAGTAAATATCTTTTAAAAATCTTTTATGATTTTTTTTTATACAGTTGATGTATACAGAAAACAAGACTGAAATTATATATATTATATAATTATAGCTATCTCATTCACAAAGTTAAATCTCATGTCTGTGACCGCATTGTTTGAGCTCAAACACTCAAGATACTACAGTAAGTACGTTTAGTGTGCATCCTGAACACAACGCCAAGTATATCAGAAATCATTAGAGGAAGATGACTTATTAATTTTTTTACTATACTTTACATGATCAAAGTTTTAGATCTTTTCTTTTCGGAAATACGATGACTGCAAGTCATTTGAAACGTGGGGTCTAATTTAAAGTTTATAATTAAATAGAAATCCAATTTTATAATTATTTATACAGCAGTAGGGTTGAGCGCATTCAATGAGGTAGCTGTACAATGTAACTCAATTGAATTATTGAGAGCGAGACATTAAGGTAATGAATTCTGACAATTCAGGTTTGTCATAATTAATGAATACATACCGATCTACGGAAATCAGTAATTTGTTAATACATACCTACAGAGAATAGAAATAACATCGTAGCATTATTTTATAATGGTTTTAATTTTAACAAATGATATTTCTTTAAAAAATGATATTCAAGATTATTTACGATAGGTGTCACCATAAAACTGACTCTTCGGCTTTCATTAAAATAAATTGTAGTAAAGAGGCAATGTAATTGTGTGACATTCGAGAGATATTCTATTTTAAGAAGTATAATGTTAAATAACATTGTGTGCCCTTTTTGTACCACACTTTTTATGATTGCTGCGGTGACAAATATATTTTCAATTATTATTTATTTTAAAAAAAGAATGTTAATATTGGTAAAATAGTTGCAACTAGGATGACGCATTAAAATGCTTTGTAATTAAATACATTAATAACCACAATATGTGTAGTAAATTATTATTATTATTGAATGAGCATTTTTTTTTCATTGACACTGACACTGATAAATAATTTAATAAATATATTGGTACTTTATGAAAAATATATTTTTTTATTTACCATAAATAAATAAAAGACAAATCAATACATGCATAGAACCTTCTTTTAATGAAAATAGATTTTACATAACATTAAATAACACTGATTAGATATAATAAAACTAGATAGACAATTTGTAGTCAATACAAAGCTTTCAATTCATATGGAAAATATTTAATTAAGTTATAACACAAAACGAAAAATATAATGCAAAAAAAATTGCACGGAATGAAGAAACAAAACATTATATAGGTATAGTAATAGAAAAATGAACGGTTTCGAAGATTTATTAATTTTTATAAAACTTTTAGATTGCATTTTAAATGTGAGATAAGCTGTAAAAATATCTAATAACTATAATTAATAATATGCTAATTGTATAGCATAAATCGTTAATATTTTAAAGAAACTCAAAAAGACAAAAGAAGTTTTACGTAATCCTTGACGTAAGTTTTTGTTCAGTTTTCTGGCCTTAATTTTGTCTTCACACAAACCTTATTAATTTTAAATTGACACCTTGCGGTGAATGACATGAATGAGATTATATTTTTAGTTTCAAAAAGTGCATTTAATACTTTGATTTTCATAGTTTTGGAACCTTCGTCAAATTCATTTAATGTTGACTTGATGGTTTAAAGTGCTGAAAATTCTATTTCATATTTTTTATAGCCTTACAGTCATTGTTTATTGAAATATTTTTTGTAAAATTATGACCAAATAAACTATAAAACAAACGTAATAAAAGATTATATAATGTCAATAAAACTAACCAGTGAACACAATTAAACACCGACAAAGCAACAAAAAATGTTAACGTAATCCATTTGCTGCTGCAAATACTTAAGATTTTCTTTTTTCCGCCGTATTGTGTATTAAGTATTGTATTTAAAGTTTTAAACAGTTTTCCTCAATAGAAAATATAAGTTATGTGGTTGTATACTCGCTGAGCCGACACTCAATGTTAGCTTACAGCGAAACTGACACATCGAACAAATTCAGGTTTAAGTTTAAGATTCTGAAAAGTTTTTTTTTTGTTTTTGGAATACCAAATACTATTTGTGTTAAATGTTCAGTAAGCATTCAAGTTCACTACATATTTTGTAGTAAACCTTCAAAAAATTTTATTAAAAAAAACAACATTTTGAAATCTCACAGAAATATTATTATATTATAAATTAGAAAACAAGTATATTACCTTCAAAGGAATAATAAAAATATGAATAATAACGAATTAACAACACAAAGGCCTAATTACGTCAAAAAATTATCACTGAAACCGAGATACAAAATGTTATTTTAAATAACTGAACGAGTCCAGTGCTATGCAAAAAGCAAGCCCGAGCCCACGCTGACTTATATACTAATCTTCAATATCTTCTACAATAAATATATTACACAAATTAAAGGAAAAAATAAGTAAATTTTAATTTACCGACTTTGATTTCTGCAGCTCTTGACTAGTCACCGAGACTTCGGCATCTTATCAGGTATTTTATGGTGTAAAAGGCATTGAAAAAATACGCCAGTGAGGCTACTTTTTATTAGCTCCATAGTATACACCCTTTTCTGAATTATAATAAGCCTGGGGAGGGGAAAGGAAGGAAGGATGTTACAGAAGTGCAAAAGATATTATTCATTATATCGTGGACATGATTATGGCGTAACCATTTCTCCCCTGTTTGCTTCTCCCAGTAGTAGCATATGTATGGAAATATAAATTGCGTTAAGATGCTGAAAACAAAGAAATCAGATTTATTCAATGATAGTGATACCTACTACTTACAAAAGAAAGGGTCGTGCAAAATGTAATCAAATTATTTAAATTAATGTAAGCATTGGCTGTAACAGAACAGACATACTATAACCAATGGACGAAGGTAAGTTTTCAAGAGGTGAGAAACATGGCAGTCCAAACCACTCCATTATTAAGAAGGAAAACATCCTCCACAATACCTAGGTTCTAATGTACAAGCAGTATATTATAGGTATTAAGGATTACAAGCACGCCAATTTTTTTAGGTTTATTTTAAGTATTCCATTTCAGAGGCATTTTTTAAATGTGTAAATATTCATTGTCGTCAAAAATAATGAATCATCTAATTAATTAAATTATATCGTGAATTAAGAGTAATATTTTCAATATATAAGCTACTTGCGGGGAAATAGTTAAATTAATTTGAATTAAAAAAACGAGCCGGTGTTAATGCTACGAATTCAAATGGACAGTGACAATTGTACAAAAAGGTACGCATATTTAATTTGACCTCAACCTGTGTGAGCATGATCGTTCACTCCTCAAACGATATGAGCTAATCTCCTTTTTTACCAAAAAAAAAAATAGTTACTAAAGAACTAAACTTTTGTAGTTAACCTTTTTATGATAGCTATTGATATTTTATATTTATGATAGAATTCCCACCGAAACGGAAAACTGTGGCTCGAATAAGTATCTGCTTATTTTTTTCAATTTATTAAATAATTGATTTTAATTATAAATCAACAACGTGATCTTTTTGCGGTAGAAAAATAAAATGGGAAAACATCTTGCCAATACTAATGATGAATGAACCTACCCGGAATAATCTGTTTTCAATAATAGTTTTTAGACTCATCAGTTCTGCATTCGTTGAATTGTAACTGTAAACCATAGCTGTTGGCCACAAAAGCCCTATTTAAATATTTATTGAATAAGAATTATAATAAGCTCTAATGAAGCTATAAACAATGTTTATTACTCACACCTTACTGAACTTGATATGAAAAAAAACCCCGCAGAAATATGTTATAAAGTGCCTAGAAGAACACTCTCTGTACAAATAAATACGAGGTGCATTAAAAAGTATCACGAATTTTGAATTTTCGCGGGTTACATATATTCGAATTGAGATTTTTTTGTGGCGTTATGTTGATACGAGTACCTACATATATCTCTCAATTATGCTGACAAGTTCGGCTCTTTTGAATGTTCAGTTAATTGTTGAAGCAGCTGCTTTGCTTGCACGTGTTTTGGTTCGTCTCCGATTTCTACCTATTCAAAAAAATGGAACAAAGCACCTGTATAAAATTTTGTTTGAAAAATGAAATCAAGTGCGCAGATGAATTCTGAATATTGACTGTGACAAAAGCAATGTTTAACGGTGGTACAAAATGTTTTCAGAAGGCCGAGAAGATGTGAACAATGAAGAGCGTTGCGGCCGCCTGACAAATTCAAGAAACGACGAAAAAATTGAGGAAGTGAGGAAAATGGTATTGGCCAATCGTCGAATCACCGAGTTAGAGAAATTGACGAGGACCTAGGCATATCAATTGGCTTGTGCTATTCGATTTTTATCTATAATTTGGGCAAAATTTGTACCAAAATTCGCAACGCGACGCGACTTCTTGGCAACTTCTTTGCACTAATGGTACCGCAGCCACCGTATTCCCCAGATCTGAGCCCAGGAGACTTTTTCTTGTTCCCGAAACTAAGGACGCCTATGAAAGGACGACGCTACGCCACGATTGACGAGATAAAGACGACATCGAAGGAAAAGCTGAGCAAGATACAAAAAAAATTTTTTTTTGAAGTGCTTCGAACATTGGAAAATACTGTATAATATCCCAGGGGGGCTACTTTGAAAGGGACAAAATAGATATTCACGAATAAACAAATATTTTTTGAAAATACACAAAATTCGAGATTCTTTTTGAACCCACTACGTACATCATTAAGTTGACTTATTTCCAACAGAATATAAAATAAAATAAAATATTCATCAAAGCAATAATCTAAATTAAACCTCTTCAATGTTCCTTATAATTTATGTTAAAAAAATAAACAAAAAATTAATATGAAAATTTAAAATATATATGAATTCGTAAAATAAAACATAATGTGTATACAGGAATAGCATAGAGCACAGTTAATCAGATAACTGAATAATGTAACCTTATTGTATTATCGAGAGAGAACCATTACGGTAATTAATGCTGGCATATCAGATTCGAGATAATTATTGAATGTATTCAGAACTTTGTTAGTACATCACACAGATTATCGATACGATGACTTGAAACAAAAGTATAGCATTCTTTTATTATGATTTCAATTGTTACAATGAATGAACTAAATAAAAATAACAAGCCATGACTATTTATAAAAGATGTCAATCTCGTATTTCCTCTTTTCTTTTTACTTAATTCAACTTTATTCAAGAGGCAATCCAATTTTATTACAGTCTACATATGTTTGTTTCTAAATTATTAAGAATTACACCATGTGCCATTTATAAAGCATCTTTAGTATATTTATATTTACCCGGATGTATTCACGTAGAAATTAAATCGGAATGTGCTTGACTAGTTTCGAACTCATTTGGAGTTCTTAATCATGAGCTAATAAGCTTAAGCGTGGCGGACTCGCGGCGGGTACTAGTCGGGCACATTCCGATTTAATTTCTACGTGAATACAGCCGGGTAAATATAAATATAATAGTCATGATTCATGAAAGCCAATGTTGAAAATGTAATTGTTTCTTTTTTTTTTACAATAAATAAATAAACATCGAATCAAAGACATGCTTACCTAAAATCTTCGCTTTTTATGAAAAATATCTTTCATTGCATTGATTAAGTATATTCAGACTAGTTAGACCTTTTGCAGTCACTACAAAGATTTTTAATTCATACGGAGAAGATTTAATTTAATTTAAGGACTCATGGTGACTCAAGGTGACTGTTGTCCTCCTTTCTTTAGTGTTCCCATAACAAAAAAAAAAAACCGTGCTCAGCAAAAGCAAGGACGCCTTATTAATAGTAAAGCGCGTCGAATACGGTGAGTTTTGGATATTTCCATTTTCAAATTTTTAACAAATGTACAATGACAAATAATCTGATACGGGGTCAAAGATTCCAATCCGCAACCTCTTCGAAACCCTTCCGTCGCTCTACCAATTTAGCTACCGTATCACCGTACCTCTCACCGATGAATTTATAACGGGACGGTATTTGAGACGGTAGCGGCATTAGGTTTCCTTCAAAGATCCTAACCAATGTTTGTAACTTGCACAGTTAGAAACATTAAATTAAAAGATGCTACAAATTTTTCCTTACTCAATATTTATATAAAATTTGAATAAGTTGAACGTAAGCTATATATATAAGCCATATATGTTTATAGATATTCTTAAAAAAATAAATATGTTTAGTGAAGTCTATTTCAATGAAGCTCATTTTTAAGCCACATTTTTACGTAACCCTTGCCATCTGAAGGCCCTCATTTTACGGATATTCATGCAAACTTTATTAATTTTAAACTGACTGCTTTCATGTTGACATGAATGAAATTAAATTTTGAGTTTCAGAAAGTGCACCTTATAGCTTGATTTTAATAGTTTTTGAGACTTGGTTGTAAGACTTGATCAACGTTGACTTAATGATTCAAATTGTATGATCTTTTATAAGCAAAATATAAAAAAAACAGAATAATCTTTGTAAGAAATAACACTTGTTGATTAAGAAAATAAATTTATGCTGTTCTTACGTAGGCAGTATTCAAATTTCTTCAAGACTTAAAACCATTTCATAAAATCAAAACAAAAAACATATATATATAAACAATTTGAATGTTTTGTTAATGATGAATTACTTTGCATAAAAATGTACTGATATAAAATGATAGATCAGTCTATGTTGAGACCGAAAGTCGTGGAACGTTTACCGACGCTGATTTTCAGCGAGCGCTAAAACCAATTCTCGATAATTTATAACTGTTGAAAAAAATATATAATAAGGAGGATCGTTTACATTATTTACTGTCTAAATAATTGCATAATTCCGGTATTTACTCATTATTCAGTAGACGAATATGATCGAATATAATTTTGAATACTATTCGATTTCTGATTTAACGAATAACATTATCAAAATGCATTGCTTATCATTTTTATTGTACTTGACGAGACGAATCGATTGGTATGCTTAAACTTGATGCGAAATTCACAGGTCTACATTTTTGGTCTTGAAGTCTAAAAATAGGATTATTTTTATTATTTTAGGGGTTTGAATGTATAGGGAACCTGCCCACCGAGTTTTAGCTTCCTATCTTATCTGGAAGTAGGCAATCATTTACACAACTTATGAATAAGAATGCGAATTAAGACCTTTTTGGCCTTTTTTTTCACCGCTTTGTGTACTCGCTCTTTAGCAATAAAGTCTAAATTCTGGTTGAATTATTTTGTTGGTTTCAGTAACTTATCTTATTGGAACAATAAAGACACTATTATCTAAAATGTTTTTTTATCTAAAAGTAACTTTTAGATTGTTATTTGTTTAATAAATTTATTCCACTTTTTTTTGTTACGGTTTGTTGAGTTTTTAAAGCTTTTGTAATTCAAAGTAGTGACCACAGATTTATTCAAACTGGTATTTACAAGTTTTGTCACCAAACTTTGTTTTCATGAATTTAGAAAATTTTGAAACAACAGAATTAATTGTTTTTTAATAAAATATAATATTTAGCTTACGATTTTTGTAACTAGAGAATAATAAGTATCGTAGAAAAACTAATTATGTTTTAAAATAACTCAAGATGAAATAAGACGATTAAATCACGCCGGCACTATTGTCTTTAATATTACATTTTGTCAAAAACAATTGAATTACCAGGGAGGTCGTTGACTTAATTTAGTAATCTGGAGGCCAAAAGTAAATGCTTATGGATTTTTTGCAAAAACATGAATTTTATCGGATTGAGTTATACGTTGACATTTGTTAACTTTTAGGTGATCAGTATGTAATAGAAAACCAATTTTGTTTTTATGATATTTTTTCAAACCGCTTCATAAAAACTAAAACTAGACTTGACTGAACTGAAAAAAACACAAATATTTAAAAAAAATCGTCTAATAGTTAAAACATCAAACGAAAAAAAAATACTTAAAGAAATTATTTAGTGGCTTCATATTTATATATAATATTACTAGGTACGTAATCACAACGCGTCTCTGTACGTAAAGTAAATGTCACGTACAATATAACATTATGTACATACATTAGGAGTCTATAGCCTCGAATCAAACGCCTTTGTATTCGCAGATGCTAACAATGTTACTAAGACGCAACCAATCTATCTTGACCTCTTGCTGTTTATTCATATCTTCGACAACCAAGTTTACTTTAACATGGAAAATGTTTGAAACTAGTTAAATAAATAATGGTATATAATACACATATATAGCCTCTTTCAAATCTGAAAAGAGATATTTAAAAAATAACTAAATTACAATATTTTTATGAACTGTCATAAAAATATTTTGTTGAATTAACAAGATTTTAAACTTATGCATATTTTTTTTTATAAATAAATAAACAATAGAGAATTTAATAAATCTTATCATTACGTAAGTTACAATAAGAGATGGCGACTCAGACAGGACTATATCATCCATTGTATTATAGCCATTGTTCTCAACAAGCTAAATGTTAATCTTCTGAGAGTAATTTAACGTACAAGTATTATTATTTTAGTTTAATTTTCTCTTTAAATCTTTTGTTTTTTAAATTATGAACCCACCAAAATATTTGGCGCACTTACAAAGAAAACTATTTTTTTTAAGCTTGGTTAAGTGCTATCATAAATATTAAGGTACATAATTTTGATGAAATTGTAAAAAATTTAAAGCTTCCTTCAGTGATATTATAAGAAAGGTTTTAAATACTCTGAATTTCTGTAACATCTGTGTATTTAATTCATTCTCATTCAAATTTACTGGACTGTGTCATTAGATTAAAAGATACGAGGTAAATACGAAGATTACACGAACTTAAAGATCTTATAGAACTTTTGCTTTCCGTAAAATTAATCAAACTTATCTAAAAGTTGAGAACGTGTCTGTATACGTTATGAGATAGCAAAGAAAAGTGAAAGCAAATATTTTTAGCTCATAGATAATAATTTAAACTGCATGAAAAAAGCACGATTAATTTCATAAACCTACCGGCATGTTTCCTAGTAATATTAATAAACTTAACTTAATTTGTTTTTTTCACCTACCCCCCTTTTAATTTTATTCAATGGATTCAATTAAAAACACATTGCATGGCTTAATATAACATTTTAATTCCAGGATAGCTGACTTTTGAATGTGCTTAAAAATAGCACATCCAAAAGAAATCACTTCAAATATTTAGGCACACAGGAATCACAAAATGTGGTCACTGCTTTAAATTCTCTAAATTACTGGCCCGTCGCTTTCTGATGCCGGATATTAAAGTAAGTAGCTTTATATGCTGTCATGGGTTTGGTCAATACAGTGAAACTAAAGCTTGGGTTTTTTTTAGTAAAATTTTATGATTTTGTAACCAAAGAAAAAAAAATGGTTTACCAAGACACAAATTAAAACATCTGGTGATTGTGTCCAAGTTCCTCACTAAATAGAGACATGAGACGACCCTGATGGCTCAACAGCACTTAGGCTGGACTAAAAAGAGCGTAGTTAGTAGAGCGTAGAGCGAGTTGTCCTTGGATCTGGTAGAAACAAGCATTGTTTGTTTTGAATTGAACATAATTGTAATTAATATACAATATTACTATATAGGTTAATCTACCTTAAAGTATCAAAATTTTATCTCTTATTGGAAATTACTGTCTTTGGGGTAAAAATTGCATTTAATATTTTTTTAAGGCATTCTCACCACCTTTTCATACAAGTAATGAGCTAGAAATGGAAAATCGAAAAATATCTAAGCTCTGGTTGATAGGGCATGAAATCTTGTTACGATTCCATTTCCGGTGACAAATAGTCAGATGACAGTTTTGTCTATTTAAATTTTAAGCACGTCTACCCATTTCGAGAACTTTGAATTTTGAGTCAGTTTTATTTGTAATGATTTTTTTTCTTGGGGCATCATAAAAAAAAACAACAAATTGATAACAAATTATGTCAAATTGGCTTATCATTATGTTGTTTAGCGCTAATATAATTAGAATAAATTAATCATGTATCTCTTTTTCATTAATTTCAATTAGCAATTCAATCAACAATCAATTTCATCAATTTTCACTCTGCACTCTCTAGCAGTCAAATTATGTTGCAGGTTAGAGAGTGAAGTCCCTTTATGTATAATGTCTTTAAAATCCTTATCCTCTTTAACCTTCTAACTCTTTTTTATCCTTGTTACAGTCTGTAGTTGACATAAATATAAAGTATATAAGTAAGAAACTCCCATTCTGTATGGCTATGAGTTAAAAATAACCTTCACTTGGATCTGAATTATAATAAGGTTACTCAGCGGTTGCACTCCTCCTCACTCCTAGAGCACCTCGCTAATATTCGAGGATTGCACTCAAATCTCGAAGCTGTCCATCACCATCTAGAGACAGAGCAGTCGCACTTACTCTTTCTGACGGAGACGCAGATACAATGTCCTTTGAGCACTGCGTACCTTGCTTACCCTGGTTACACGATAGAGCACAATTTCCGCTCACGTGCCGGGGTTTGTGTGTACACGCGGAACGACCTCTGTATCCAGCGCCTTCGTCACCTTGAAGACCCCACTTTTTCTTCCCTATGGGTTTTGGTAGACACAGGAAACGAAAAAATCCTGTATTCCTGTGTTTACCGTTCGCACAGCGGTGATCAGGAGACAACCAGATTATTTGAGTATCTCAGTGAGGCTGCTGATATGGCTCTGCATCGGTACCCTTCTGCGCAGCTCGTCTTTCTGGGGGACTTTAACGCCTGTCATCAGGACTGGCTGTTCCCGTACCAGAGGACAGACCACGCTGGAAGAGAGGCGCGGAACTTTGCGTTGTCCTTGGACCTCTTTCAGCTGGTGAGGCAAGCGACAAGGGTGCCTGATGTGGAGTCACATACAGCCAACTGCCTGGACCTTCTGCTGACAACTGATCCAGACAGGTATCGTGTAGAGGTTTCCTCCCCCTTGGGAACCTCCGATCACTGTCTGGTGAAATCTGTATTAACTTATTCCCAGCCGGACTTGGACTTCCATGGTGTTAGGCGAATTTGGAAATACAAGTCAGCAGATTGGGATGAGATGCGGCACTTTTTTGCATCTTATCCTTGGCGGCAGGTTTGCTTCTCTTCTGAGGATCCGTCGAGTTGCGCGGATGCTATAACTGATGTGGTACATCAGGCAATGGAGTATTTCATTCCTTTTGCTGATGTACCTATCGGTGGCAAAGCTCGCCCATGGTTCAATGCCGAATGTGGACGTGCTGAAAAGCAAAAACATTTGGCATATGTTACTTGGGTTGATGCTCGAAACCGCAAAGCTCCGGATGTGAGTTCCAAGAAGAGAGCCTTTAACCAAGCTGCTAAGTCCTATAAAAAGGCATTACGTAGGGTTCGTCTCGGTCGTATCGCTAAGGTTGGCGAAAAGCTTTCAGTCCTGCCATCAGGCAGTAGAGCTTTCTGGTCCCTTGCCAAAGCGATCGAGTCGAATTTCTGCCGAACCTCACTGCCACCTCTGCTGAAACCAGATGGATCTCTGGCTGATGGAGCGAAAGAGAAAGCAAATTTATTTGCTTCTCTTTTCGCTAATAATTCTCATCTAGACACTGGCAATGCTACCCTAGCACATCTTCCTCACTGCGGAATTTCTATGCCTGAAATCCGCATCACTAACAAAGAGGTATGGAAAGCATTGTGTCGTCTAGATGTGAATAAAGCCAGTGGTCCGGATGGTATACCAGCCATTCTGCTCAAAACATGTGCAGCTGAGTTGTCTCCTGTATTAACACGTCTATATCGCCTCTCTTTCAGAACTGGAATAGTGCCGAAATCCTGGAAGCTTGCTAACGTGCAGCCAGTGCCCAAAAAAGGTAGCCGTGCCGATCCTGCCAATTACAGACCGATTTCAATCACCTCCATACTCTGCAAGATTATGGAGCGTGTATTGAACTCGCGCCTCTTAGCATACCTAGAAGGTAACGATCTCCTCAGTGACCGACAGTACGGGTTTCGCCGAAATAGGTCCACTGGGGACCTTCTAGTTTATGCTACACACATTTTAGGCGAGGCCTTGGAGAAGAATGGAGAAGCGGTCGCCGTCTCTCTAGACGTCTCGAAGTCATTTGACAGGGTCTGGCATGCGGGCCTTTTAAGCAAGCTTTCAGCGTACGGTATATCTCCTGGTCTGATCGGCTGGGTAACGGACTTCCTGAATCTAAGAACTATCCGAGTGGTTGTGCGACGGGTGCTCATCGGAGTCCTTAACAATAAATGCCGGAGTTCCTCAGGGGTCCATTCTTTCTGCAACTCTCTTCCTGCTGCATATTAACGATCTGCTCAAACCCGGTATCTATGGGTATGCAGACGACAGCACAGTGGTGGAAAGATACCTGCCGAGTACTCGGGCCAGTAGAGATCAAGTACAGGCTGAAAGAGAAGCCATGGTGCAGCGTTTGAATGACAAGCTAGAGGCAGTCTCCCTATGGGGCAATGCTAATCTTGTTAAATTCAACGCCACCAAAACGCAGACGTGTTTATTCACTGCTAAAAGGAGCCCTTTCACCTTGGCTCCTACTTTCCGGAATGTATCTTTGGAATACAGTGACCGACTTCAGTTGCTAGGGATAGAGATTTCCTCGAACCTCAACTTTGGTCGGTTCATTGAGTCTAGAGCAAGAGCAGCCGCCAGCAAGCTTGGCGTCCTTGCAAAGGTCCGGCAGTACTTCACACCGGGACAACTTCTTACATTATATAAAGCACAGATCCGGTCGTGTGTGGAGTACTGTGGCCATTTAATGGCTGGTGCCGCAAAATGTCATCTTGCTGCTCTGGACACAATTGAGAGGCGTGCAAAAAGGCTAATTGGCGACCCTGAATTGGTGGAAGCCAATCTTCATAGCCTCGAACATAGACGTAGAGTTGCTAGCCTCTCAGTATTCTATAGGATACATTTTGGTGAGTGTGCGAAGGAATTACATGAACTAATTCCCCCATCCCCCTTCCATCACCGGACGTTCCGACGCACGGCGAGCATCCATCCTTTTGTAGTAGACGCGCCGCATATCCGAACGAAGCGCTACGCTTCATCTTTTTTAAATCGGACAGCGAAGGAGTGGAACAGCTTGCCTGCGTCGGTATTTCCGTCCAAATACAATGTGGGTGTCTTCAAGTCAAGAGTGAATAGGTTTTTACTAAGTTGATGCGCTTTACCACCTACGACTACATTTCCACTTCCCATCAGGTGGAATGTAGTCAAGCGTCAACTTAGTTTAAGTGTAAAAAAAAAAAAATATAACACACGCATTGGAAGTTACAGATTGTATTGTTACTTGTTAATAACAGAACAGTATTGTGTTTTAAATACTTAGTTCCAAATAGTTTTCCTATTTAATGCGCGGATGAAGTCGAGGGCAACACCTAGTTTATTAATATAAAGGAACTTATCAATTATAAATAATTCATTGATAAATATGTACATGATGTATAACTTAATTGAATGTGCTTTTCATTTGAACCAGGTTGTGAGTATCTGCTAAGTATGTAATTATTTGTATCAGGTTTTTATTTACTATTAATATAATATTTTATTATAAATATAATAAAAATATTACAAACTTAAGCAAATAGCTATTCATTTAAGTTCTGAATTTCCAACAATGTTACAAAAAGCTATGAATATTTTTGTTCGACAATGTTCTACGAGAAAAATGATAAAAATCTACATTTTCCTACCGCCGAGATAAATTGATTGTTTTGTAAATAGAACATTAATGGACTTCCAACGGAACAACAAATATTAGAGTGAATTACTATTTCTGTTAAAATAGGATCATAAAAATATTTCACCGTTACTTACTGTGCTATCAAAAACATACAGCATTAATAAAATAATGTAAAATACTAACAGAAGACAGAAACACATATTATGTGACTTTGGGATTTCGGCAGAGATTCGAACCCGCGACTCATGAGAAACCGTACCTTCGCTCTACCATTTAAATTGCCATATCACTGCCCACTTCGATGAATTTTACATTAATTTTGCACTAGTCCTAATTTATATATATTAAGCTTCTATTGAAAAACCCTTTTCTATAATATTATATTATATTATATTTGCTTAGCATAATTTAGGCTATAATATTAAAATGGACCATCTTAATAGCTGTCTTTAAAAAAATCTTTCCTTATTCAAAATATTTAAATCAGTTTCGGGAATACAATCTTTCGCATTTCCCTTTGGGTATTATCATAATTCTTTAGAGAAAAATGTATTGGATTACGATCAACTTAACGTTCCCTTTTTTATCACAATCTTTCTTCCCTACAATTTGTCTGTTTCTTAAGGTCAGAGAAAGGTTATTCTGCGAAGTAGCCTGAAAAACAACATGGAAGCTCTGAGCCGTGCCGTTTTTCACTTAAAACTGTTAATATTTTTTCATGTTTCTACTGCTGATGAACTACATTAGGTGGATTCTTTTAACTTAGGGTAACTTATTTAACTCTTCCTTGAAAATATTTGTGGCTTCAATGTTTTCTCGCACCTTAACTTAGTACTCTAATTTTTAAATTTAACGCGTTACTACGTAAAAAGGAAAAAAAAAACGTTACTCACAACTAGGACTTAAAAAGAAAAGAACCATTAGAGCCTCTGATAAGAAAAACTATGGTAGGACGTAAAAAAGTAATAAAACATTAGTCAGTTAGAAAACTATGGTAAGACGGAAAAATAAAAAAAAAACTTTTAATAGAAATACACTAGTGTTGAAAATATCGCTGTTTAAAAAAAATATTGAAAATATCGCTGTGAAAAAGTACCTTAACTTTGTAAACGGATGTGTAGGGACGTCAAGCGCCGCTTAACATTTAGAATTTGGCAAAAAAATACACTATAAAACTAACATTTTCTTCATTTGTATATTTTTCTTTATATCTAAAAAGATAAAAATTAATTTATCAAGTCTAGTCAAAACATAAGATTAATTAGACTTAGCTTAGCTTCTTACTGACTTAATCCTCTTAGTTTTAATGTGAAAAATATATAAAAATAAGAATAAGACAGCTTTTCGTATCACTATGAAGGTACTGTGTAACGTACAATGCGGGACGCACGTTACTTTACATGACGGGATCCCCAGTAGGCCTACATCATGAATAGACGTGAGCAGTAATTTCTCATATTTCCCGTACCTGCAGACATGTATTTTACACTATGCAAGTGGGCGAGGGACAACTAGTTTTATATAAGTGAGTATTCTCTTAATAACTAAAATATTTTTTTGCTATTGTCATTTATTAAGAAATCATTGTAAACAAACCTTTTTAGTGAAGGCTAATTAATACTTATATCGTTTTTGGACCATCATTAATTGAATGTTAACATTTTTTTTAGTTTTTTAGTTTTTTGTTGGATTAATATTTCTATTATTTTTACTTTTTAATGGTATATGATTATAGATTCTTTTATTATTTAAACAAATTTATAATTTAGATTTTCTGGATGAAATACTTTGAGAAAACGCAATAACACTTTTTTTTTAATTTGGTGTTCCATTTCAGATTTAAAATTAATTTCCCCTTAGAAATTATTGTACTAAAGTCTATACATAAACGTTCACGTTCACGTTATTGATACTACAGCGGATATTAAAAACATTAATAACGGACAAAAATATATATATTAAAACATTTATATTGTATAATCAAGCTTAAGGTTATTTTTTTTCTAATGTGCTACATTTGACGATCTCTTATATTTTTTTCTATTAAAAGAATATTTGCTAAGTTGTTGGTTGTTGTTCTTAAGTATAAATATTACCTTAATAAGAAATATTGAAAAAAAATGATTTGAAACTTAAAATATAATTCTGTTTCACTCAGTATCACTATCAGTAGAAGTAAGTACGTCAGGAATTGGATGGCATAAAAGTGAAATTTTAAATGAATGGTTGTGTATGTCTAAAGTTAAAAATATTAACCAAAAATTAGAAAAAAATAAAATAATGCATTTCAATTTGATGTCTACATCCTTGGCGTCTATTATTATTGATTTACAATAAGAAACAGTTTTATTATGCTTATCTAACATTTTGTTAATAGAGCTTAAACATTTATGTTATATATTTGTACTGAGTAAAATAATTCGAAAATATATTTGTTGAATACTAAGCGAGAGTAATTTCAGTTTTCTATACGTTGTTTGAAATATTACGTTCTAATATTTTTTTTATGTTCGTCTTTTTTATAAAATAAAAAGCTCGATCTACTTAGGGTAATATTTTGTTAGTTAAGTTTTTTATTTATATAAGCCTGTGTTATAATTAATTATTCATACATTATTTTAAAGAATTGCTAAAACCTTTTTTTTCTTTTTACCTTTTTTCAACGGAAAATAGATATAGATGGACGGTTTTTAAAACTTATCACGTTTATCAAGATTTAGCTTCTATCTAAAATAAAAATCTAGTCATTATTGAAATTAGCTTAAATTCTGTTTATTTTTATCGGTAATGAAATCGATACTCTGTCTCTCTCTCTCTCTCTCTAGTCTCTGTAGTAGAATCCTACCTTCTCCTTCTACAATCCTACCAGCTCATTACTGTAATAAAATTCTATGCTTGTGAAAAAAATTGTTTGGTCTTTTATCTCATACATACACAGACAAATGTTTAAATATAGACTAGTTATGAAAAAACTAAAACTAATTTAATATTAAAATATAAAATATTTAAAAAAAAACTAAAAAAATTTCTTCACAAACAAAATTGTGAACATGTTAGATCAATGAATGAATTCATTTAATCTCGTTAGTATGAATGATAGATCACATGTTAAAGTTAATAGAATTGAATATCTCTCCTACTTATTTTAATATAAATATAAAATTTCATATTTATAATTATACATTAAAATATCAACAACTTGTATAAGATATAACTGACTTTCCAATAATTTCATAATTTAACGCTGCACTTACACAACTTGAATAACCAGAGTATTGTAAATTACAAAAATGGGGAAAAGCTCTACTGAATATTATTAATTATAATTGTATAAATAGACGTTATTTATAACATTATAAATAACGTCTATTTATACAATTAAATGGTAAATGTTATTTCATATTGTACATTGATAATAAAAAAAATGTATTTTATTGTTGAAAGTAAAGTGTATATGAAATAATATTTTGAAGTAATCATTAATTAGTGATGAATAGCTTCTACATAAAGTAGACACATATTTAGTCAACATACTACGTTTATATGCAATCATTTATTTCTTTAACCAATAAATCATTAGTTATAATTATTAATTTATACAAAGATATAAATGTGATTATGTGTGACTTTCCTTTTTTGTCCTTCTGAAAAATTATTCTTCTGATATTTTGTATCTTTTTATCTTGAAATTATTCAGTCATCGTTTAAATCTTTTTATCTTCAAACATTTTTTATTATTTATTGTTCTAGCTCCGTAACAAACGAACGAAATAGTTTATGTTATAGGAAAATTACTTTTATTTGATATTTACTTGTGACTGATTACTTTTTATCGGACCTAATGGCATTTTCTAAAACACCGTCCGTCACTACTGCTAGAGGTCATTAGTCGATGTCATAAATGCGATTTAGAAAATCGATATTATCTAATAAATGTAATATTAGTGTTTTATTCTTTATCTGATAAAAATTATTAATTTACCTGAAATTTAAATGAGCTTAACAAGGCTACACTTATTTTTAGATTATTACAAATAGCACATATTGTAATAAATTAACAAATAGAAATTTAAAAATAATAATTTTAATTATTCCTGTTTGAAAATATATCTTGAAATCGAACCGAAGAACACCTTGATTATTCAAATTGTATCAAGCAATATTTTTCTAACTAGAGTATTTTTTTTAAGAAAATCATATTCCTATAATGAAAAATATTTAAGTATAATGTAAATTACCTTCATATAAAAATATATATAGTATTTTATATGAAGGATCAAAATAAATTACGATTAATGTTCTTAAAGTAAGAATTGTATTCAAGACAAATGTGGCTGGTTTATATTTTACAAAAAAGATTGATTAATATTGATCCAAAACATGTCGTCTGGAAACTATTGCTTGTGAAATAATTTCCTAGATTATGATAAAGATATGATTTTGATAACCAGATTATTTCGGAAACAAATTGAATGTATGTACGAATCATTAGTCCTCAATAACAACCTGACTTGGCTCAATCTCGATGAATACAATAACGAAGAATCGATGGCTATAGAATAATAACAATAGTTAATATTACATATTTATATTTAGCAAATTAATCATGGATTTGGTATCGACAAAAAATCAGTTAGGCTTTGAGAGCACTGAATGTTTAGACTTTTAATTTAAATGCATTGTACTATTTTCTCTACTGATATCTATGATAAGGAAAAGAATATGTTTGCTTGTTTGTTTTTTTGGACTGAACTGATTTAAATATTTTGTCATAATTAAAAAGCTTTATTATCTCTCACTTAGATATTTGTAACTCGTATTGACGAAGGAAAACACTCTACTGAGCAGTTTTATCGGCGTAATCTGATTAAATGGAATATTAAAAAAAACAAAGAATTAATATCTGTAATATATTTTTTTAATATAAAATCCTTTGATGCGTAGGCTGATCTTATCAAAAGCTCACTTATAAATTCTTATTGTATTAGCTTTATTATTTAATGTAGGGGATGAATTGTAGAAATATAGGATCGACTTATAATTTCTAACAATGCCCTTTGTTCAAGAGATTATTTTCTCTTTTATCTTATTAGCACCCCTATCCATATGATAATTGCTACTATTCTAGTTAGGAATATAACAATATTGTAGATGCTTAGTAAAAATAATAATGTATCGTATTATATACAATATACTTTATTGTAGCAAAATTATAACAAAATAAAAATTTTAAGTTTATTAAATCACGAAATCACTTTTAAATATTGATGAACAATGTTCGTAAATAAACATAAACACTATACAACTATTTATTTTTGGTATCTTCATCTATTGACGGGACGGTTACTCAGAAGTCGTGGGTTCGAATCTCTACCGGTAGTCTATTTATTAAAAAAATAAATTAAGCTATGGCCACATATTCTTAAACAGAATCTTAAATTTAAGAAAAATTGGAAAAAAATGTATTTAAATATAGCTCAATTAGGCCAAATTTTGATGTAACCCTAGATATCAGTTTCTGAAGCTCCCATTTTGGGGATATTAACGAAAACTTTATTTATTTGAAATTCACTACTTTCATGTTGACATGAATGAGATTTAAATTTATAGCTCTAGAAAGTGAATCTTTTAACTTGATTTTAATCGTTTTAAAACTTGGTTACTGTATATCAATGTTGATTTCATCATTCTTAACGTTCTATTTCATTATAAAATCCTGAGCAATTAATTATATGCAAAAAATAAAATAACAAAACTATAGAATCAATCGGTTTTGAAGAATATATGGAGAATAATAACTCTACCAGTAAACTTAATTATGTTTTAAATAACTCAAGATTAAATAAGACGATTAAATCACGCCGGCGCTGTTGTCTTTAATATTACATTTTGTCAAAAACAATTGAATTATCAGGGGGGTCTTTGACTTAATTAATTTAGTAATCTGGAGGCCAAATAATTTTAATAATTTAATGGGAAATTTAATCTGCTTAAGTCAGGTTTTTAAATTTGCTAAAATCAAATTATTGGTTTGTTATTTGGAAGCGATACCTTATGTTTTATTGATTTTCTTTTAGGAAAAAAACTGTTTTCATTTTAAAAAACAGACTAAAAAAAAGCTGAAAATACACAAAACTTCATTAAAAATCGTGTAATAATATAAGGCGTTTACAAAAAAACGTACTAAGAATAGAGTCTAGAGTATATAATTCGTAGTAAATACTTATTTTTTATATTTGATATACAGTTTTGGCCTCATAATTATTCAAGGTCATATTTGTAACTCATTGTTGGCTCCCTGCTTTTACTATTAGGTACATCATCGGTAACAGCCAGCTCACAGCTGACTCTCTGAGGCAATTCATATTGGATTTATAATAAAATACAGATGACGTTTTTTCGATGATTAAATAGTATAAAATATTATATATTATTTTTTATACATGCAACATATTTTAGAAGATTTGGGATGTTAATAAAATTTTGTGCCTTATTAGATTATTATTAGAATTAAATCCAGAACAAAGAGACGAAGCTTCTTAGCATTCCATGTATCCACCGTGCGGGTGCCGGGCCCACCGCGTTGCAGGGAGAGAAGTGCAATGCAAGGAATGTAGATTTAAGGGGCCCCTTTAAAATGCGCATTGATTGCAATTGCAATTAAGCTCCTCTCCCTACCTAACCAAATTTAGAATGAACCTACCAATGCCGCCTTTGAAGTACTTTCTAGAAATTAACTGATGATAGTTCTAGAGAGGATAAGATGTTTAAATAGGTTATAGAGAGATTTCGCTGTTAAACCCTTTCGCTCCCACTTCTACCGCGTACAAATTAACTATATACCCATTCCTGGTCAGTTCGTAATACTTATTTACTTTAATTGTGTGATCTTTGGGGGTGTTAGTTTCCCACGGAACACTAAGCTACACAAGTATCACGCGCTTTAACTGTCTAGAGTACAGGAATATGTCCGGTCTGGATGACGAGACAACAATATCCTCAGGAATTCTATACTGTCTCTCATACGTATCCATCATTATAATCCAATCGCGAGCCACCTTCAAGATAGAGTGAGGCTTTTGTTTTGTTTTTTTAGACGAGCCTTATTTAATGAACTCTATGAATCTTTTGGTGGTTGTTATACCTTTTGCACTCTAGTGATGTTTTCTCTAATGAGCTGTAAAAAAGAGAGGCAACACAAACATAAAATGATATAAAAATAAAATATTATAACACCTTGATATACCTAAGTCCGTAAAATAAAAAATAAATAAAGGATTCATATTGGTTACAACATACATGTTTATTCTTTTAAGTGTCGGAATACCAACGTATTATATATTTTTTATTTAATAATAATTGCCTTTAGAATCATGAAAAGAATATAATAAATAAACTTTAAGATGGTCTTCGGACAGTACCACTTTTAAGTGTCACCCTCAATATTCAATGTCCTGCTTGCATGCAATGTTAATCACATGGCTTGCAAGTCACGACATTGACTCTACCAATATATAAAAATCGTGTTTTATAAGAGCTAAACAATTTAAGATTTTGTATGCCCAGCCCGTCTGTGACATCTGTTACATTACATTTTCAGGTAATAGCTTCCGCGTTCACTGCAATTCTGTTTTATTTGATTTTGATTTCAACCATACATGCAATATTATTTATATTTCAATTGTCTCTTAATGGAAATCGTTCTTTCACAATCAGTTTTTAAGGCAAAATTTGCGTTTAGTATTTTTTTTTAGGCATTCTAGCCTTTTTTTCATACAAATGCTACATACATTCTACATGAGCTATATATAAAGCATCGATTATTATTAAAGCACAGATGTGAAGTAAATTATGTGAGTGAATGAAATCTTGTTACGATTCCATTTCCGATGACAAATAGTCAGATGACAGTTTTGTCTGTTTAAATTTCAAACACGTCCACCCATTTCGAGAACTTTGAATTTTGAGCCAGTTTTCTTGGAAATAAAATTCTATTATTAAGGCACCATAGAATAAGAATTATGTAAAATCAGCTGTATAATTCATTTTACTCATCACGGAACAGAAAAGCTTAAAGGTATTAATTACATTTCTTTCTATTGCAAATTTCAAACATTATGTTTAAAAAATTGTAAGCACGTTCTTGTAAATTGTTTATTTATATCTTTTATTTATATTTACTCGGCTGTATTCAGTTGGAAATTAAATCGCAATGGTCCCGACTAGTTTCGAACCCATTTGGGATTTTTAAACATGAGCTCTGAGCGTGGCGGACTCTCGCCATAACATATATTTTTTATAATATATGATGTAATCTCCAAAAAATTAAAAGATTCATATTCACAAAACTCATAAGCAATTATTAAAATTTGGTTAGATTCAACTTATATGATATGGATTGTAATGCAACGTTCTAAATTTATTATTATTTTAGATATGGCATATTTACTTGGAAACTGTCATAAACCGTAGGGTGGGAGATAACTTTTAAAAATATTTCTCTTTCCGTCGCCTTTTCTTCGTCTAGAAAAACTTCTCCTTAAGTTAAGACCTTAAGTTAAGACCTTTATTAAAGTCAAAACTGTAATTATGTGCCATAAATATAAAAAAAAATCAATCTAAATCTATTTTTATTGTACATAGTAAAACCTCGGCTATTATTTAGTATGTAAATATTTGATAAAAATTATTGGATTATTGATTTAATACACAGTTTAAAATATTATTTCGTAAAACTTGGAGCCCATTAAAAAGTAAACGCTTATCGAGTCGTATAAAAAAAAAACAGAATGCTAAAGCCTTGTTAAAATATATTTCCCATTTCTATATAAAAATAACTTGATTTAAATTTTGGTTGTAATTAACTGTCCGAAATCAAAATCCATCTGATCTTTTTTTTTAGGTTATCAAAATCTTTTTACATCCGGACAACGCCATTAGCTCAAATAACAGTCTCACACTTAATTTAACATTAAAGAAAGGTATGTCTGCGTTACAGCTCTCGGAAATGGAAAGGTCCTTTGTAAACAGTGTTCGTAACAACTCCTTAAAGTGACATAAACCTTTTGTGACTTTCACTGACTTCACTTCATTTTAAAAAGTACACCGTCTTAGGAAAATATTGTAAGTAAGCAGTTTAATTAATTATATTATTATGTTTCTTTTACATTATTACATTAATAATACACAAAGTGCAATTGTGTTTTTTATTGTTTTTGATAATAATATTTTTTTTCTGTAAAAACAAACAACATTTTATATAATCGTCATCGTTTATTGAAAGTTATTTTAGAAAAAAAAAATCTTTTAAAAGTAAAGTTATTCTTCATGATAGTCTCAGCTGATAGTGGACTGTACTTACTACAAATTCTCAACAAAACGGCGTAGCAAAGCACACTAATCGATATATTATGGAGAGCACGCTATATTCTGGCTGATAATTCACTTTCAGAGGCATACCGGGGAGATGCTTTCAATGTTGCAGTATAAAAGTTTGGTAAATAGAGCACTGCATCGTGCTCTAGATAAGAAAACACCAACATTTGAAGAATTATATTAGATGTCATCAATTATATTAGAGGTCACAAAGGCCGTAAGAATAGCCAGATATTTATTACACATTTTTTAAAAAAGACCATTAGTTCAGTCATTTTAGGTTTTATCTGCGGAAAAATTTTTAGTAAGGTGAAAATGGCATACGTGAGTATTATGCCGTTTTAAAGAAGGTATGAAAAATCGACATTGATTTTGTGCGGGCTAAAAACGTTATAATGGGTAAAAGATCATGAAAATGAGTTTTTGACGAATATGTGGCGATCCGTCGCTTGGAGGTCAATAACCTCAATTGTACTATATAATTGTTTGTCATGCGATTACTTACAAAAAATGCTCCTTGCACTTGTTCTGTAAAGCAACCCTTTTCGGAGTAGAGTGCTGAGAAAGCGCCTATATTATGATGCATTCTTTTCTTCACCACCTTCAAGATATGCGTGTGCGTGCGTGAAGGCGTGTTTTTTTTACAAAGCTGATGTCAAAGTTATTAAAAATGTAATACACTTATTTAAAAGTTCGTGGATACCTTTCATCGATAAAGACGTTTAGATATACATTGACAGATTCATTTTTTTGTTAAAAAATATCAGACAAATCAACAGAAAGCTTCTTTTTCAATCATAAAAGTAAGCTTACTTTGTTAATCATAACATAGTAAGGTTTTTTATAAACATTTGAGTATCTTCAAGATATCAATTTAGAACCATCCTTTTGTCATTAAAACTAACTGGGCTCGTAAAATATTCAAACTTCGCAGGCAACAGGCAACAACAAGTTTTCGGAATTGATAGATAATACTTAGATAGTTTTGTGAAGTTTCTTTGCTAAATGTGCTTCGAAAAAGCGATTCATAAACGTGTTATATCACTCCCTATATATATTCTTAATTCATCAATTTGTAAAAGTTCACTATTCATAATTATTTAGGAAAACAATTATCGTCCTCATATGTAGAACTTTGTCAATTAGTCACAGTGTACGTATTACAAATAGCTTTGCAACGTATGCGGGGAAAGAGCTAGAAATGGCATATGCAAATTTATTTAAATCAATGAGCCAACTCGTAGGTGTTTTGAGGCGGAAATTTATCAGTCTATATAGCTACGGCTGTGGTTATACTTTAAAATTGTCAAAAAAAATATTAATATAACAGAAAAAATAGATTATATTTTGTTTAATGGTTTAAAAATATTAAAATATAATTTTATATTGAACAGCTATAAGTTTCAGGACGTCGAATCAAATTATAATACTTTTCTCGATGATCTGAAATATTATGAAATAAAGTCACTATCCGTTTATTTGTTTTTAATTTTTCAATCAATCAAATTATTTGAATGCAGTTTATAGTGTCTTATATTAAAAATCTAAAGATTTTTATTTGAAATAATGTATTTCTTTTGTAAATTGCGTTGAAGTTGTAAAAAAAGAATGTTTGACAAGTTTATGACAATATGGCTTAGATTGCTAACATTACAACTCACAGTGCTCATCTATTGTTACCAAATTAATAAAAAAAAATGCGATTATTTTAATAATAATGAATACCAATATACAGATCGTGTGTTATTAATGATATTTATATGTAAAAACCTAAAAACAATAATATAACATTTATATATCACTCGTCTACGCAGAAAAAAAACACCGTCAAATTCTTTTTTCGGACGATTTTTTCGTCCGAAAAACTGTTACTTAAAATACTGCGGAAGAAAACTACAACATACAAAATGATAAAGTGTAATGATAGCTGTCCAGTAAGGCCATTTTCCATCCTCATTTATGGTTTGGTTAAGTCTCATATTGGTGATGAGATACAATTTCGTAAGAAAAAGTGTGTCTATAGAAATACAGTGCTTACGGACATTATTAAACTTATTTCTCATACCATATTCAATAATAGGCCTTGGATATACCAGCAAGATTCCCCAGCCCATTGAGCTAGAAGCACTAAGATATCCCTGATCAAAGCAACCGCCAAATTTGACATGGACCTCGTGCGTGCTGCTGTAGACTACTTGCCGCGCAGATTGAAGGCCTATATTCAAAATGGCGGGGCTCATTTTGAATAAACGTAATTATTATACGAAGGCACGTTTTATTAAGTCCATTTTGATATATAAATGGTTATTCTAAAAACTAACCAGTGTCAATTATTTCCAAATAAACTTGTTGACAGAACTAATGACCCGACTAGGTATATAACGAAGGAGGGTCCGGAACGAAGGGAAAAGTTAAACCATTAACATATTACTTAGTTTGTAAACATGACAATAATTTTCAAGTAACAATAACACCGTTTCGTTAGAAAATACCATTATATGGCGAAAATTAAAAAAAACAAATACTACTTTTAATATTAACAAAGTATACTTTAAATAATCATTTTAAATAACAGAAATACGTAAATTGCTTATGTATAGATTGATTTTCGTCTTACGCTGATATATTATATATTTAGCTTTTATAATACAACTTTTTATAGTACACTTGAATCCTTCGACTACTGTAAGAGTCATTAGATATTTTTGAGATGGCGTGGATTATCGGGTAGAGAGACAGTATTCCAATAAAATAACAATTGCAATAATTACTCTACTTATAATTAACCGTAGTATAATCGATAATTTTATCAAATAGTTTTGGATCACTAAGATTCAAGTGGATTAAAATGCAATGTCCACCGAGCATGTGATTGCGTGCGCACTTTGAGACCATTAAAAGTGTCCTTTATCTAAACTGGCCACCTCACTAGTGTTCGATGTTCATTATTGACATTTGTCTAAAGTGACAGCTGACGTATCGAGAAGTGGACGCGCCAACACACTTAATACATATTGAATAACAAATATAAAGACAGCTAATTCATAACTCCTTTAATTTTATAAAAATTAAAAAACATCAAAACTGTTGTTGGGAGACGACGAGAAAATGAATTTGCTCGTCGAAATTAGGTGTTGGTTTTGTGAGAAATATTTGAATAATAAAATTGTAAATAAAAAACAACTTAAGCTTATTAAGTATAAATCACATAAAGTAGTTAATTTTGATTCTCTAACTAAGATAAAATATCTAACTAAGGTAAAGAATTACTAACGATATTCTGTAATACTAACTTTATAACTGTTAAAATAAATGAATACAAAACTTTCTTAACAATTTTTAAGTTTCTAGTTGCTCTTTTTTAATATTCACTAATATTATATTAAGGAAATATTTGTTTTTTGATATTGTAAGGGTAATATTTTTTTGTTTTTTCATCCTCATAAGTCATTTCGAATATTTAATTAAAATTTAACATTCGCTGACTGACGCTGACGTTGACGTTACGGCCGAAACAGCCAGCAATTATTGATAATGACTAACGAGAATTAATAACTTGGATTTGTATGTAATATTGCAAATATCAGAATATTGAGTGAGAAATCACAAGTAATTACATTAAATAATATTCCACGGCTTAATTACGTTACCACAGATCCTATTAAAGAAAAAAATCAAAGTTCTCTCAGAAACAATTTAATGTAATTTTTATGATCATTATAATTTTTAGGGAATATTTTCCCGTCTCACATTTCATACCGCCTTAATAATCAAGAAATATTATATTTTTCATTATTGAAATTAGGAATATATTACAAGTAGCTGGATATAAATTATATATTCAATGTCAGTTTTTTTTTGTTTTATCAATGTTATAAGCATTTAAAAATAGGTTATTTTAGAAAGTTTAATCATTTATAAGCACGCTGGGCTCGATCAAGTCACATTATACACTTATTCCTAATAAAGTAATATAATAATAAAAAATGTGTTAAAGAAAAAAAAAATTGTTAGTTTAACACCATCCCTTATTGAAATAATTGACTTATTTACAGATGCTTTTAACTTATGTATAAGTTAAATTAAGACTTCTGAAAGTAAAAGCTCTGCAAGACATTAAATGTGTCTCTTGTAACTTGTATTTAATTTGTAACTTCTTAGTAAGTTTTTATTAATCGCCTTGTCTGTATTTTTGATCGTTTGTCTCTTTCTATTTTTAAAAACCTTGTGATAAGTTTGTGTTTTGGAAGTTAAAAAAAACATATCTATCACACATCGATATTCAGACGTACAAATTAATGTTTGTTAAAATTTTAAAAATTTAATAAAGTAATTTATCCTATGATGAATATGTAGATATGACATTTCTTTATACTCAAACTAAAATAGTCGGATCAAGCAAAAGACGCACACAACATGTAAATTCTGGGCTCTTATTTTAAACGTATTTCAAGGTAATTTATATACATATAGCGAACGGTAGAGATGGTTTCATAGAGGTCGCGAGTTCGAATCCGTGTCCATATTGGTTTATTTTTCATTCCATATTATTTAAAATTAAAATTGATTAGTGTTTAAATGCATAAATAAGACTAAATGACGATGAAACGATTTCATTTTTCAAATTGCAATTAATTAATGAATGAGAATTCGTGATCATTTAACATTTAAGAAGATAGATAACTTATATATGAGACGTATAAAAGTATACATAATATATTCAGCGTATAGGAAATAAAACAGAATACGTGAAATGTATGAATGTGAGTAATGTATGAATGTGTGTAATGTATGAATGTGTGAAATATATGATATATCAACTGTGTTTGGGAGCGTTTTTACAACAATATATTTTGAGACTACCAGGAGATATGTATCGTTCTTGAAAACAAGACGACAGAAAAGACAAAAATCTTCTGTCTCTTTCCTATGTTGCACTAATATTGATTGGCAATTATTTTTCTTCTACTTTCTCGTAATCGATTTACATGAAAAGAGACAGAAGTGTGTGACATGATTTTACTAATAAATGAAATGATAATTTTGCATTATCAATAAAATAGGTAACCATGAATAATTATTCGATTCAATATTTCAGTATTTAGTGCTCTTCATGAACACAAGCTCAAAATGAAGACCGGTTCATGAAATGAACGCGTTCTTTCGACAGCAGCTTTTTAACGGTCTTTAAATATTTTGTATTCCTAACTAAATGTTTTATGAGACAAATAGTTGGAATGAAATATGTTTGAGTTATAAAAAATATCCACTCTTAAAACTAACCAAAATTGAATTAAAGCTGTGTTAGTGTATATAAACATATATATAGTATATAGTATAGTTAAACACTGATTTCGGTGGACGTTACTTCGTTTATTGTAGCGATGGTCGTAGGTTCGATTCTCATACTATTAAAAAAATTGTTATAAATAACTTGTATTTTTTTAAATCTGGTTGTTGTTCATATGTATAACGTAAACGTAATGTATTTATGAATAAAATACTTTATCTGTTTATCAGTTGCCCTTTCCATAGCAGAAGCTTTGCCTAGTTTGGAGCTAGATGGCGCTGTGTGGATATGTCTGAATATGTATTATTATTATTATACAATTAAATAAAATACAACTTTCGAAAAAATATTAAACCTCGTTACCAATAATAAATTATAAATAATACCTGAGTATTATAAAGGCGAGATGATGTTTTCTTTACGTCATATGGACAAAAAAAGAAAATGTGGAATTCATTAAATAACATGAAAAAAGACATACAACAAGATAAAATAAAGACTCCTCAATCCTTATCTAATATAAAGACTTCCTCCGTATGAAATGAATACCAAGGCTTCCTCATGTCCGCCAACAAATTAGGATTTAAGCCATAAGCCAAGCAAAGCCGTAGGTGGATGTGTTTTTATCAGAAAATAACGTATCCAGTGTCCAAGATTCTATTGGTCTTCTACATTTTTTTCTAAAATAATGAAATATAGGTAGCTACCGAAAACAATAATTGGTTAATACGTCATTGAAAAGAGATTATACTTTCGTTTTCTTTTAAATTTATTGTGCTGATATATCTAGAATGTCTGTAAATAAATAGTATAAAAAAAATATATAAAAATATATCAACATACTGTAAAAAAATATAAATATATTAAAAGAGTATCCATAGAGTTTATTGCAGACTCTTTCCATGGAAGCGTACTCTTTGAACTACATTCTGACGTTTCATAAATGCAATGTATGTCTTTGTGAAATAATAAACTCTGAACTAGTCTTTACTTTATAGTAGTATGTAAGTTCTTTTTATATTTCCTAAGCGTATTATCTCTATACAAGTTCGGAATATTAGTTCAAAATGGATAAAAAACAGCAAATCCACATTAGTGTTGAATGTTGGAAGTAAACTTTGCTACGCTTCGACAATTTAATATTTAATGCTGACTATTTACGTAACAAAAAGTATTTACAATTAATTATATTTGATGACTTACTAGTACAATGGCCGTACCTCTATTTAACTCTATTTAATGTGTTCGTGGGTTGATAGACACTAGAAAAATATTTGTACCAAAGAAATGTGTTTTTCTGGGATCTGGGTTAAAACTATATACATCATTTATTTACCAAGAAATAAAATAGTTCATGTATATTTGCTGTTCATAAGAGCTAAATTTTAATTTTAAATTATATTGGATTTTAAATTGTTGTTTGATCGACGATATTACGATAGGAATTATTTGATTAAACTACAAGATTTTCCAAGGATTTAACAAAATTGTTCTATTATGAGTTTCACTTACTAGGATAATATATATATATACAGCATGTACTGAATAATAAATATTTAATCTTTATATAGACTTTATATATACTTTAATGTATAAAACAACAACTCCTTTTAGGAGATCTACACTGAAAAGCTTTTGACTATCCAAAAAATTGCCAATTATATTTTTAGAATATAATTATATAAGAATATTTTTTATTTGGTTATCATTTAAATCAATAACATAACAATATTAGAAATTACAAATAAATGTATAACTATTAGAGTTATTTAGGACACCTTTTAAATACAAACTGTGAAAAAATAAAATGGCACTAAGATAATAAATTATATTTGAAACATAATAATCATGATATATTACGGTAAGGATTTAAAAAATATAATATTATATTTTCTCAATTACTTAAAAAATTGCTTATATATGTCATAAAATTAAAACCGAGGGAGTTTAAAATTCATGTAGTTTATTGAGTCGGGAGTTTAAATCTCTTTCTGCTTATATTTGCATGAATGTATATTTTTAATTAAATAAACTTACTGTTTCAAAAGTGACGATGGAAGGATAAAGCTGCTATTAATTTCAGCTATTTTTGTAGACATCCAAATATTTCATATAATTATATTTCATATAGTATAAAGATCTTTAAATATATTGCCTTTTCCTTGAAAACCATTTGTATAATAAACCTTAACCTACCTGGGTCGCAAGTCCCAAGAACCTGTCTAATATGTTTGTACTACCCTCCCTGCAACGCGATAGGCCCGGCACTCGCACAGGAAATACATGGATTGCTAAGAAACTTCGTATCGTCTCATCAATATAGACAGATGAATTTATAACTAATACATTTTTCTAATAGTA
Organism: Dircenna loreta; assembly: GCA_963555665.1. NCBI lineage: Eukaryota > Metazoa > Arthropoda > Insecta > Lepidoptera > Nymphalidae > Dircenna > Dircenna loreta. The sequence goes on along the minus strand of OY743099.1, from coordinate 9,132,240 downwards.
TGTATTCAACATTGATTAAATGGTAAGAACTGTACAATATATCACCAATAAATAAATTAGAGATATTGTAAAAATTAAATACAACATATAGATCCAAATTGTAAAAATAAATTTATACTACAATTATAATTTTAGCTTGTTAGTTTATAAAAAAGATAAATTAGACCTTGAGATAAAAAAAACAAAAAACACGACTCCGAATAAATAAATAATACACGTACACAAACAGTAATTTAACAGGTAACATTAATTTAGGTTACTGATTGTTAAACTACGCAAAAAATATTTAAAAACCAACTATAAAATTACTCCTATAAAGTTAATACATATTTAAATAAAATTGTTCGATCTTCGCTTCTCCCTTACGATCGACCGGTTCCATGAAATGCTTTCGCAATAAAGACAGCTTTATGCCTCAATACTTATTGACAAGCCTTCCATACACTTGAATTAAGAATGATATTATATTTTAAGTCCAATAAGGTATGAAATGTTGATTACGTCATTAAAAAAATAAAAAGGCACAGAAAATATCTCCCCTTTCGTTATATATTATATTATATAATATTTATTTTTGTCAATTAAATCTTTTCATATAAAAAAAAATACTATGTTTTACACAAAAAACGCTTATTTAAAAATAAAAATACATATAATAAAATAATAAGATTTAAAATATACTGTTATAAGATTTCCTTTTGTGATTCGCCTTATCTGCAACCATTTATATTAACAACAATAAATTTCCAATTCTTTATCAGCTTAAAGTGTCACTCTTGGGGGCGAAATCTTATCCAATTTAAAACGGGATGTTACAATTCAAATTATCAGTATGCATTGAAATATTTTGTATTGGAATTATTTTTTTTTATACCACAGCAGTTTTTTGAGACCGTGGCAATAGTACAATTTTAATACGTGTATAAAGAATATAGAAGTTAAAAAAATGCTTGAATGAATTTAGTTTTTCCACCGTCATTACCAACAGTTTCCTTTTCATAGGTACTAACATGAGACAAAGAGCTTGAGTTGGAGTGTCTACTTGAAGGAGAAGTCGAAGGTTAACCAAACTGCCGCGAGTCCGCCACATTCCGATTTAATTTCTACGTGAATACAGCCGGGTAAATATAAATATAATAGCATGACTATTCACGAAACTTTAAAAATAAAAACTCATGTCATGTTTGTAGCTGTCATATTAATTGTTTTTTGTACATTGAACATATTTAAAATATATTTAAACAACGGCTAAATATTATAATGAATAAAAATGTTTGCTAGCAACAGATGCGAAGTGAAGTTAAAAAATGTTTCTATGTTAGAGAATGGGTGTATAAAAACTTCATGTATATGTTTTTAGTGATAGATATTTATTATATTTGAAAATTAACAAATGAAAAAATCTTTTAAATTTGTAACTATTTCAAGTTCATTAACCAAATGAGCCAGAAATATCAAATTAGAAGCAAAAGTAAATCAGAAATACTGTCATCTTAAACCACTTTGTAGAAGTTATTAAGAGGCAACTTCTAAGTAAATATTTAAAAAACAGTTTATTGCAAAATTACAAAAAAAATATATATTCTTTACAGATTTTATAATTTGTTATTTACGACGCAAGAATTATTACTTACACCCACAGGCAATATCTCCGAAGCGCTTATCAGAAGAGCTGGTTTATATTACTGCATCTGATATGGATTTCATTGGAGATTTAAAAAAAACGAATTGGAGCTGCCTAATTATAAAAAAGATAATTCAACTTTCGAACGATTTTAATTGGTTGAATATTACTATTTCTACCTTAACGCAAGAAATATTACTTTTTTGTGATAAATTGTTACATAATACCTCTTACTATTTTTGAAGATTTTTTTTTTCATTTCAAAAGAACACTGATAAAAGTAATGAAGGAAGGATGTTTATAAGATATTAAAAAACATCACAGAGATTGTATTAGTTTTGTTGTGGGTATTTGGAAAAATAGAAGAATTATTTTCAATTTGAAAACATACGGGTTTCTGTTGCGCAGAGAATCAGGGAGGCAAGCTCCCCTAGAGAATAATTAAATCCAGTATAACTCCCGCCGGCTTCCAGTTGTTTAATAAAATTAAAAATAGTTTTTCAGGTCCATTAAAACTTGTGGAAACTGACAACTTTCATCTATTTATAGATGTAGTTAGCATGGTGTTGGCAATCTATAATGATGATAGTTTTGAAACTACTGAGCTGAAAGATTACAAATCAAATTGAAAATAATGTTTTTTTTTCAACAAGGCACGCAATACTATGCAGTTATGATACGTTTGACTCGTCCATGGAAAAAAACTGACAAGATACTCCATGGATACTCCTTAAACTTACTTAGAACTAACTGTACCATAAGAATTCGTATTACCTGACAAAGTCTGGGAAGTGGATACTGTAGAGGGAAATGAGCAAATCTGGTATTGGGAATAAATTATATGGATTAAGAAAGATATGTGTATATATATGACTGCATTAATTTACTGCAGCCATTTTTTTCATAGGGTTTCCTTTATTAAATTTTACAATAGCTGTTATTGTACCATTTTATAATTGCTATGGAAGACCTATCGTAAAAATGCTAATTCGAGTGCTTCTTGTCTTTTAAAAGCTTAGTAGCAACGGAAGTGGAATTGTGGAGAATAGAGTTCATACAGCTTAAATAGAAGATATTAAGAAAGGCTAAGACGATTTTTTTTCTTTTGTTATAAAAAAAAAGAATTAATTATATCATCAATAAATAAGTTAAGGTTTGTTATATATTAACTTAATTATTCTTTAATGTGTTTTTATTAGACATAAGACTTGAAAATATATTCTGAAATCTTAAAGATAACAAATAATGTTGATGTATAAAAGAAAACCAATCATACGTTGTATTTAATGAACTAATAAGTAAAACATTTTATGGTCAAAGTTTTATATTAGACGCTCGATTGACATGAAACATCGGACGCTACGGCTATTACGCTTTTTTTTTTCCGTTGGAAAAATCCTTTACGGATACCCCCGGACAAGAAGGTGATGACCTATTACGATATCATATAATTATATATATATATATATATATGATAGCGTAATATATTTACTTGTAAATAAAAGAACATTATTTTATATGGGTATAGTTTTCAAGAGTTCAATCAATGTATTTTTTGTAAGTTTAACTATCCTTCAAAATATGTGTTTGTTTTCATATTAAGTTTTTTTAGTATATCTATCCAATACCTGCCCTAAAACTCAACAATAAATATTACCATTTGATATTAAATACCGTTTTTCTATTAGGTACTTTGAAACACTTTTCATTCTAGATGTAATATTTATAATATTAATATATTTCTATACAAAATTCCACTATAAGTTTAAATTACTTTTGAGTCTAAGTTCGTTGTAATATTCACTGAATTCATAACTCTGATTTTGCAATTATAATTTTTACTCTTAATATAATACATTTTTTGCGTTACGTGGCCAGTGAATATACACCTACTTATTTTTAATATATACGTAGATATATTCTACGCTTTTAAATTAATTTAGAATATAATATAATAAACTAAATTACTCCATTGGTAAATAACTTTTATCAAGAGAAACTTATATTAAAATGAGTATGAAAATAATACGCATATTAATTAGGTTTTTAGTCCTTTAGTTTCTTTTTAAACTCTTTTTACAACTATGAGATCGTATAAATTGTGTATTTACAAAGCACCCCCATTTTATTTAATGGAAAAATCTTTGCTCAGCTTTGATACTTTTCTGAATTTTCTCGGAATGATCTTGTATGAATTTTTTTATAGTCAATTTATTTTTATTTATTTCATTCAATTTTTTTATTTATTGCTTTAAAGTACTCATTATTTTTTTAAATTTTATAATAGAAAGTATTATAAACAATGATTTAGTTACTTTTTTCTTTGAAAATGTAAAATTTCAATCAACAGTTCATTGAATTCATGATAACATGGATTCATTATCATTTATCAGGTTTAATACCTACACCTACACCTTGCCCCTTAAACCTACACCTGGGTTCAAGTCCCAGGAGCTGTTTGCACTCCTCTCATGGTATGAATGATAAGAAGCTTTGTATCAATGCAAAAGTTTTTAGTAAAAAAGCAGTCATCACATTGCTTATTTCAAAGTCAAGTGAAGTAAAGTCAAAAATAGAGCTATACAATATAACCATATAACAATCATAATAAAAATATAATTCACATAAAGAAAAAGACTCTAAAAACTAAAATAGATTGCTTTAAAATAAATTAAAAAAAACAAAATAGCACTTTATCATCCTTGCATGAATCGAAATTTTATAATTAATAAATGGATACACTTTAAAACCGCGACATAACTTTATCGCATTGTGGAACCGTTCAGCGACGGTTGATATTTTAAATACGCTACGCTGACTCACGATATTTTAAATTCACTTCATTATTAAAATACATTCAACCAAGTAAAGAGTTCATTTTATTAAAATAATAAAAAAACTAATTTCTGACATTATTTAAATATAATTTTAATTTAAATAAAAGTTAAGTCCCAAACGTCGGTCAAGCCTTTCAAAATTAGGTCATTGCTTTTTAAAAGGTTCTTTTCATCCCTTTCCTTCCTTCACCTTTGAAAAAACTTTGAAAACACTAGGGGTCCAAAGTATGTCGTTATTATCGATTATAATTTAGTGAGACTATGAAGTTATTTTGATAAAGTATTTTGAACAATTTTTTTTTATTGAATATTATTCAAAAATCTTAATACATTGTTTTAAAGGAACCTTATGAACCTTTGATTTAAATATTAGAATATAAATTAAAAATGTTTGAATGTAATTTAAATCTACATTTATTTCATATTCTGTTAAATTATTAGTTCCGGAATTCGTAGTCAATCAGTAAAATGTAGCTTAGTGTTGAAGTCCCTAACTTATTTAGGAACTTTGCAGAGTACTCCTCAACTTTGTAAATATTAACTAAATTAAGCACTTTGACGAATAATTTACGTGAATTATTATATTTTCAAAATATAAAAAGTCATCAAATCAATAAAAAATTTATGGAGTAAATACTGTTGTATTTACACACAGTAACATTAACAATGATAATAAAAAAATATAATGAAAGCTAAAGGACTGAATATTTTATTTCTAATAAAAACATTGTTATTGTAGACATTGTTACAATTATCGAAAGAAATATGTCATTTCCATTCAAACGATTACATATGCCAAATTTATCGTAGCTGATAGATATACTGTTGCTTAATAAGTAGAGCCACGAGACGGTTTCCCAGAAGTTTCGAGTTCGAATCTGTGCTCGTATAGCTTTATTTATTGATTTACAAATTAAATTAATGAAAAACTGCTTGAAGTAAAACTAATTCTTGTTATTAAATTAATGAAAAACTGCTTAAAACTAATTCTCGTGATTTCCTATCCAAGAATAGTAAAGGGAGTGTAATTAATGCTGCTGTGATTAAAAAAAATTGATGATTCTTGTGAAATGGGTAAGTAAATGTACTTTCACTACTTGATTTATTTATTAGCTTATATCACAAAGACAAACTCTTTATAAAGATAAAGGGAAAGGCGTTATAAATTGGTATTATATTACTAATAATAAAAAACATTTTTAAGCAAAACTATCTGTTCATTGTCGCGTTGGTTAAGTTAATAAACGTAAAAATAATGTTTGAAAATTTAGACGACATTTATCTAACTTTAATCTTCAAAATTTTTATCTAAATTTAACAGTAAAGATTTTAAGAATACTTGCGTGCGTCAAAGTTGAGAAATTGGAACTAAAATGAATTAAAAACTAGTTCGGAGTCATGAAGTTGTTAACAAAAACTGTCTTTACTTCTTGAAACATGTGAAATGTAAAATTAAGTTTATGTTGTATATATATTGAAGCCCTTATAAGCTTTACATATCCTGTGACCGCAATGGCCCATCTGCTCCGTGGACCGTAACGTCGCTTCGATTTTAGAATACGCATTAAAACGTTCATTGAGGTTCACCTCATTGTCCGGCAAATACATACATAAATCTTTCTAAATTTCGTCTATTTGCGGTAATGTAACAAATACTGTAAGTTTAAAAAGATTTCAATAAAAAACAATATAATAGCCTGTTAAATTAGATAAGTGATATACTTGAATATATTTTCCTCTAATCATAATTATTATTTTAATCATAATTTGGTGTCAGATTTTAATTAATGAATAAATGATCTCATAACATTTGACAGAAAATATTAAAAATGTTGATGAACAAAAACAATAAAATTTAGAACATTTTCTCCTTGAATAATTTAAAAATATTGTTATTTTAAAGCACTACAATAAATTTGATACATACAAATAGAATTCAAGCTTAAGGCACGATGCCTTTTTTCCTGCAGCTTGGTTTCCTATCATGAAATTGAATTTTATATTTTATCAATTTAATATATGTATTTAATTATGTTAAAAGTTAAAGAATACTATTTTTATCAACCTTTAGTACATATTTAATTAATATTATCAAACGAGCTACATTTGTTCTCCGGTAAATTAAAGTAATTGAAGTTCACGGAAGTAGCGTGATAGATTTAAATCTTTAGATAGGATTTAAATAAATCATAAGCTGTAATATTGTAAAGTAGTTTTAAAAAACCCAACTTATTTTTTTGTGTATGTGTATTTTTTATCATTAAATAGTAATTTTATTTTTTTTAATTTTTTATAAGATTAAACGCCTTATAAAAAACATAAGTTTGTATGTGGAAGGTAACTACTTTGTTAGTATAATAACATTAAATCGTTACAGTTGTATATAACATTTTAGCTTGATTACTACTTACCAGTGAAAACAATTAAACTGTAAGTAACATGCGTTTCAAATTTCATTAACAGTTTCATAATTTTAAATAAAAAAAGAAAATCTATTGTACATTACCTACTAATATAAGGATTTAAAATAGACTTGAGAAACTATGAAAATAATAATAAATTGCTAAATGGAATGAAGTCTTCAGTAAGTAATTCTATCTTACAACTAAAACAAAATTCAATATTGTGTTCTTGTAGTATTTTGTAGCATTGGACGAGAAAGATATAATTGGATCAAAATTAACACTTATAACGACATATTCTTATATTGAAATATTTTGACATATAATTTGAAAATATTGGGTAGAAGTTTGTTTACACAGCTTACTATGTCTATTGCAGCGGAGTTATTAATCTGTCTTGTTATATTTATCATCTTGACAAACTCAGCCTTTGTTCTTGAACCGTTTTTCAAAACGTCCGTCGTCCGTTTGAACTACTATCATTAATCAAGCCTGTCTATTTCATAAATATATACATTTTCATTAGCTCTGTGTCCTATTAAATATAAATAAATAGTTTTACAATCTGTACGTCTTCATGTCATAAGAAAAAGTATTGTAGACAATGTATAGAGATGAGATTATTATAAGTGATAAGTTACATTTTTATAATTTTTAACTGTTTAAATTATTTTGAAAAGTGTCTGTTATTTTGTTTAAAGTTTTATAATATTAAACATATCTGTCATTTAACATACAAGTATCCACCTTTTATTTAAACATATTGTATTTAAACGATACGATTTTTCTGCATAAATTCCTGCTTATAATCTCAGTTCTTGAAGATATATTGCTGGTGTTATTTATGCCAATATTCTAAAATACTTATTTCTTTGTCAAAGGTGTCGTAAAATATTATGTTGTAGTGCTACTGTTTAACTAATTAAAAAAAACGTATATAGTTTCACAAATCTTCCTACGAACTAAGGATATATAGTTTATAGTTTGATTTATAATAATTTCAAAAATAAATTGGAATAGTTAAAATAGTCAACATGGGAATAAGAAAATCAAAATCTGTAACGTTAAAGCTAATTCCAACGAGGTAATTTTCTCATAGTCTAATGACGCTCTCCAAGGAGTTTGTTTTACTCAATAAGTATAACAAAATCTTCTTCAAAAGCAAAAGTTTATACTAATAAATTTATTTTCACTAAATCACTTAATCCAAAACCAAAATTATGGAAATCTCTGTTTCAAATGTTTATAAAAAGCTTTTGAAAAAAAAATTGAGATTTAAGCCGAAAAAATGTTTTCCATGGCCGAATACTGAAAAGCTATTCAAATCCGTCAATCACCTAGGTGTCACTAAAATTTAAGAATATCTCAAATTTAAGTGGTAAACTCAAAAGCAACTCAAGTAATTAGAACCTACACTTAGCTAAGCAGTAGGGATGATCAATATGCATCAATAGTGAATAGACATCGATGTTTAGTTAAAAAACATCGATGTTTTGAGTTTGATAACATCAACACGTCAACGTTTTTTTAAATAAAATATCGGAACGGTTAATATAGGGCAATCATCATTTGGGTCATTTATTAATCATGGGAGGGGGTATCACGTAATATCACAAGGGGGGGAGGGAGGTGCAATAAGATATCAAGTGTATTATTTTTTTTTAAAACAAACAAAGATCACACAAACTGTACATAAGCAAAGTATATAAGCTTAGTACAAACATTTCTTAAACAAGAAAAGTACATAAGCTTTATAAAAAAGTTTAGTATATACGCTGAGTATCTAAGCTAAGTACATAAGCTTAGTATAAGAGCAAACAATATAAGCTTAGTATATTAGCTTAGTGTATTAGCTTAGTATATTAGCCAATTATATAAGCTTAGTATACAAGTTTAGTATATAAGCTGAATATATTAGTTCAGTACATAAGCTAAGCACATATTAAGCTTAGTTCATTAGCAAAGTATATAAGCTTAGTACATTAAGTAAGTAGAATTAATTTGAGTAGAAAAGGGGAGTGTCTCTCATACTGTCAGCAATCTCAAATAGCCCCAATCGTGACTAGGATCTGATGACGTTTTTAGTAGATTAATATTTATAACGGATTTTCCACTGTATACAAAAAAGTCAAACCCTTGAATATATTAATAATATATACATGATATCAATTTTTTTCGCCCTTTTTTATAAATCGGAGTATATAACTTCTGGCTTAATAAAAAATATTGTCAAAAAATGTTCCATAAATCCTCATATCTACATCCATTAGACAACAATAACAGCTAGCTTCATAAGCAGCGGATTTTATGAAAGATGAAGGGAAAAAATAAATGTAACCCGAAAAGGTTTTGTTGGAAATATTTCAGAACGTGTGACATAACACGATAAATAGTTATTTTTATGCTTGTAGTTATATAATGATACAATAAATATTGGGAATAAATTTAGGTTTTTTTTTAACTACAGACGGAAATTAAGCCTTAGGTTAGAAAATGTAGGTAATAAATGCAAAGCCCAAATTCATGTACACCTAAAATCTGTAAAATATTTTCAAAGATGTGTAATGTACAATTTTTTTATATTTCAATATATTTTGTTAATTCCCACTTATAAAAACAAAAGTAAATAAGTAATTTTCAGGAAAACAATTTAATTTACTATTCTCAAAAGCTCAAAAGATTTATTCAGATATTTTAAACATATTCATTGAAGCGATAATCTGTGTTTATATGTAAATGGCAGTTCATTGGACCATTAATAATGTAACTGCAAATAAAGGTTTTTTTTTTATTCTCACTTTACGTTAAATTTTAAATATTTTATTATTTATCGTTGTCACTCTCACTCACTCACTCACTCTGTAAGTCACTCTACTCTTGTAAGTCACTCTTCGCTGACGAGAAACATTATAGTACAATTGTTATATCCTATTGCTATTTATTAAAATAACGTAATAAGCTAAATCGTACAGTATGTAAATGACCTATAATAATCAAATTCCTTATTAATATAAAATTATAAGACTCTTAATGAAAATTATATTATGAATTATGTCATTTATATCCCATTGAATTTGTAAATATTTCCATCTGTCTTGGTTAATGTTCCTTAACATTTACTTAAGTCATGAGTTTCATTTTACGGATAAAACTAATAATATATTGTTTTATATAAGATTTTCAAGAGTACAAATTTAAATAAAACAATTTTAAACAATCAAACTTGCGTATCAACTATATTTATAATATTCAATTAAAATTTTAAATTTAACTTGACGTTTTTAATGCTTGCAGTGCAGCAATTCAAAAAATAATAAAATGCCTGTCAGGACATCAGCTAACTAGTCATAATTTCCCAATCTTTAAAATATAATTTATTATTCACGCTCAGTCAAACTTTTATTTGTTATTACTTTTTTCGTTTTAAAAACCTACAGTAGGTGAAATATTTTTGATGTAAATCTTAAATATAAAATATATTTCTTATATGCTATACTATAAGTAAAATGATTCATTTTCATATTTTACAACCTTGACCTGTCCGGATTATGCGATATGCATCCATTAAAAACATTAATGGATTAAAATAAAAAGGTTTATATTTTTACGTTTTACATTATTATATTAAAAATACTTATTATATGACTCATATGTCCAATAAATGTTCATCCATATTATTTATTATGGATAAATGTCGCCTAAAATAATCTGTTGTTAGATGAAATTGAAGATAAAAAGTTTCAGACTTACTTGTTGATTTAATTCGGTTCGGTTCAAAGGGGTTTCGAACAGAAGGAACTAGTTCTTATTTTGTTGTATATTTGATTTAAGGTTGATTTTACACCTTAATTTAAGTTTAAGCAACAAAATTACTTTACGGCTTATTGAATAGATGAAAGCAACGTAGAGTTTATAATAAATAAAGGAGTCTTTCTCAGAAATTGTATTTTGTTAATATATTTGCCAAAGAGCACTGAATACGAGGTTTACAAAAAAATATTTATATAGATATGCCTATTTTTTGTTTAAAATGATTTATTTTACTAGAAACAATTTACTTAAGGATTTGTTAAATCCTTGGCTTATATTATAATTCAAAAAAAAAAAAACAAACAACGATACAATTGCTTTTATTATTTTACAAATAAACACTTCTCGTATATTTATCACGATGAGTTTTCATGTTTGTGAAGGATATCATTAAAATTAATAAGGAAAGTGTGCCTTGAGGAAATCTATTTAGTACAGGGATTGTAACTTACATAAAAACCTTTATAATAAAAAATACTTTATATTTTTTTTCAAATCAAATTATTAATACTTCTCGTTAAATAGTGTGAAGTTCGACATTTTAGTACAGTTTTTTATTGTATCCAGTTTAAATCAGATTTTTTTATTATATTTTATTTTTATAAACATTTATTACTTTTCAATAAAATGAAATTTCCTATTTTATGTTTGCTATTGTGGAAACAAAATAGGTATTTAATGTTAGAAAGGTAAATTTAGAATTATAGAATGTTATAAAATATACGCACGTTCAAAAAATAAAACAGATATTTTTATACACATTATGTATTTTTATTTACACTATGGTAATAATTGATCCAAGAACCAAATAAATGGTTAAATGGCGTTGATTTGAGAGAAAAAAATATTTTTTAATAATCGCATTCCTTACATATTGTTAACAGTTTGTCCTGTCAAATAATGAACTGATAAAAAAAACGAATATTAGCTTCCATTTTAAATTAAATAAAGTGTTAACATTAGTTTTTTTTTTAAATTACTGTCAACAAAATCAAGCTTCCATAAAATAGGTATGACCTGCCAACATTTATTTTTTTTATATATTTTTTCTTTTCTTAACATAAGGTATCCTAACCAGAATTGAAATAATTTCATATTAAATAACGTAAAAAATATTTAGTATGTACATCAATGTATGTATGTAATGTAAAATGAAAAAGGCATGTCTATATCTCACCTGACCATGAATACGATTGCTGCAAAGCATTCGAAACGTCGGGCTAAATTGAAAATTTATAATGTATAACTTTTTTTTATTATCATTATATTTAAAAATATCATAGGTTAAGTGATAAAATAATAATAATAATAAAAGGCAAAAAGTATATATCATTAAATTTTTTTTTTTTTAATTTATTAAATTATAATAAATTTATATATATTATGTAAATAATATAATAATAAACTTCCTTTACAAATAATGATGTGCTAAGTTAATATTATAATGCGTTATTTTACCTTATAAAAAGGCCTTATTAAAACTAACGCTGAAAGTATATTTATTAAGGTTCTATGAACCGCTTGCTAACGTGTGATGTTTTAAATAATTAAATTATCTGTAATAAAAAAAATAAAGATTAAATTTTATAAATATCCGCAAAGTGTTGGTTGTATGACTACATACATATTGTTGTTTAGTTGTTTAGTATGTGTAGTTTTTACACACTACACATTAGTGTATGTGTAGTTTTTACACACTACACACTAGTGGATGTGTAGTTTTTACACACTACGCACTAGTGTATGTGTAGTTTTTACACACTACGCACGAATGTATGTGTAGTTTTTACACACTACACACTATTGTATGTGTAGTTTTTACACACTACGCACTAGTGTATGTGTAGTTTTTACACTCTACGCACTAGTGTATGTGTAATTTTTACACACTACACACTAGTGTATGTGTAGTTTTTACACACTACACACTAATGTATGTGTAGTTTTTGTATGTGTTACATACTTTTTGAGAAACTAAAATCAAAACTTTTACCAAAATATTTTTTTTGGCAATTAAACATACCATAATTACACTCTCAAACAGAAAATGATGCATTCAACCAAGAATAACTCCAGGAGTCGGACGCTGTCTTCGTAACCGAGATTACTATTTGAAACTACAAAAGAAACATGAAAAAATGCTAAAAATAATACTAAATGGCTATATAACACTACACTATAGGTTCAATTTTCTATTAAGATACATATAAAACTTCCAACGGTACTAATAAACTCTTTACAGTTAATTCTTTTTAGTCTTCTAACTATATTCATTACTTTTCAAACCTGGATGAACAAATAATTCGAACCGAGCCATCATCTTGTGTAAAAACCCTCTTCCCATTGTGTCCCCTGAACTCCTTTTTTCTTTTTTATAATGATCCTTCTGAAAGGTCTGATTACTATTAATAGGCCCAACTAGAAAGAAAAACTCTCTAATGATATATTTCCTGGTTGGGCCAATATTTCAACCTATTTCATGAAAAGGGATAAACATATCCTTGTTTTATAAACGGTCAGTTTCCTTTAATCTTTAAAAATCTATTGTTCCTTTTATTTATAAGGGTGGTCCTGGAGAGGATGTTGACAACTCTCAGTGCTTTAAAAAAAATCTTAAAAAGTTATATCAGTAATCGTTTTAAAAATTAACTCGTTACAAATAATAATAATGACATTTCCATTGAAGTCGCCGTTCTAGCATTTTAGAAATTTACAGGAATTTAAAACAGAATATTAAAAAAAAAACTATTTTAATAGGTTATGAAACATGCCAGATATATTATATTTATTAACTATCATAACAATATTTTAACGTGTAATTCAAATGTATGTAATAGGGCACTTCATATGATTAATATTTTAAAAATATGTTCTATAAAATAAAGTGTCAGAGATTCATCAACAAGCTTGTATGAAGTTATAAAATCCATTAGCAAATAGCCACCGATAATAACGACATACTAACGACCCACGTGTTTTCAAAGTTGTTTACCGAAAGGTGAAAAGAAAAGATGAATAGAGCTTTATAAAAGGAAACAAACTAAATTTGTAGGGAAGGAAACGACGTTTGGGCTTTACAATTATTTGTTTTTTTTTTTTATTTATATTACATAATTCGAAATAACTTTTAAGTGAAGAAATAGCATTGAGAATTTAGCATTACCTATTTTAACTAATTCTTAAATTAAAAATTATTTCATACATATCAGGGCATACTTGTGTTTAAATAAAAAGCTTACTAAAATTATTTTACGGCAATAACAAATGTAATGTCATGTAAAATAGACGGTAGATAAGCAATTTTTAAATATCGAATACAAGGCTCCATCACAATCATAATAAATTATAAGTTCAGATAATGCCTTTATAAAGAAGTTTGTTACAAAAAGTTTGTACTCGATAGTATACATATTTTAAATAAATACGATACAATATCAGCTAACATTTACGGACTACAAAATCATGAGCGCTAAACGGTATTTTGCTCTTAGGGTTTTAAAAGATTGTTTAATTTTTTATTGTTTTTGCTTGTGCAATGATTTCATTAATAAAATAATAGAGTTATAGAAGCGATGTAAATTTAAACAACTGCATAAACTACTGAATAAATATTAAAGTAGGCGACTTGCAACTCTAGTACCAAGAAATAAAGTTGAAATTATAATTGTTTGTTTTTAAATTCGGTTATATCTTCATGCTTGATTTGTTCCACTACGTCACTGAGATATTCGATTTGGGTTAACACGCTTTTTTATTTAACTTATATTGTTCAAGACTAAATTTATAACATTTTATTGGATTATGAAATAAAAATGTATGTATTTAGTATTAAAAGTTTTGATCATCATAAATTCAAACCGTTCCAAAAGACAGTGTACGTACTTATACCATAGTTTCTAAAAGCATTGTTTTTTTTGCATAATATTTTATGATATTATTTTTTATACATCTGCCTGTAAAAAAAATAGTAAGGACACCACTTATTATCGCCAGTATTCAAATAAAACATGCCGTTCGCTCGGTCGACGACATAAAACATAATATATTGTACAATACCTGTCATTTTATTGACATGTCACGTCATTTGATAGACATGACATTAAAACAAATAAACCATTTCAATAAATTACACAAAATTTATCACCTATAATGTAATGTAAAATAATTATAATGTAAAATAATTATAATATAATGTAAAATAAATAATAAGGTTTACGTTAGCAAAAAAATATGTACGTAATTATTTGTTCAAATGAGAGAATTTGATGTTATACGATTCTTATAATTATAATTGTCTTCTGTCTGAAATTTATATTTGATTGGAATGGCTTAGAAACTTCACAGTTGGATATTATTTTTATTAGAGCCTTTTATAGAAATTTATTTATGTTTGTCTCACACAATATCTTCGGAATTCCGGGGTGAACGATATTGTGCTGGAGATTGATTGAAATTGTAGTGTGGTGTACAATAGTCGACCTCAGGCTTCAAACGAATTACTGGCTGCATAGATACCTCGTCTTCAAACAATATACCTCGTTCAAACATTAACAAATGATAAACATTTGGTACCTGAATTCGGTGCTCCAAAATATATTTTTTTAAAAGAATTAACGTAAAATATATTTAGAACTTTTGCATATAACTCTGACCAATATGTGTCCAAAAAAAATTTAACGAAGGACAGTATTTTTCCCCTAACCCTCTTCAATAGTATACCCAATTTGCGTTACAATTTTGTGATGTATTTACTTTTTAAAAAATGATTTTTTAACAACATACAAACAAGGGTATTTTTAAATAGCTGAGATTTTATACCAGCTAAGAATTAAGACAATATAAGAAAGTGAACTCTGCCTTAAATTATAAATTCTTGCCTCAGAAAAGTCAGAAAAGTTGCAGTCCACGAACTAGTGGAGTGACATAAATCGCTAAGATTTATTTCTCTTATAGAAATAACATATGACATTATTTACTTATAAATTTATATAAACACATTTTTATAAATTTTAGTTACAAAATATTAGTGCGAATTTGTAAAGTTAACATGATTTTATAACTTATATTAAGTGAAAATGCACTGGTATATTTAATATTTCGTACGAGGTTTAGTAGAATAGCTGTGAAAATATATTTTTACGACTAAAATCGTGCTCCGGTAAAAGTTTAAGAAATGATGTCATAATACTTATTTAAGTACTAATAATATTGAAAAAAGACTTAAAAAATGATGATGCAAAATCACATGTATCGTGAAAACAGAAAACAAAAACAACTCCGAAATAACTTGAAAAACTTTTTAATTCATGTTTTATTATTTTGAATATAGAATCATATAATATTCTTAATATGATTATAATGTACCTATTACTATAATAATAATAATGTATTATAAATAATACATTATATAGGAGACCGGGAAAATGCTGCAAAAAATGTGACGTACAGTTTGATAGCTCGGTGCAGACCAGTCTAGGCCAGAATCTAGTACTGTTTAAAAAACAAACAAATCTTATATTTTTGCTAACAGCCGTTATAGTTAGTTCTTTGGTAAATTACTTCCGTATAAAGTAAGGCGGGATAAACTTTATTATTATTGGTGTTAAAGTCATTTTCTCAAACGTCTTGAGAATTTCCGTCAGTTGTATTTAAAGACGGCGACTCATAGTCACGTCCATTGTATTATAGCCGCCATTATTCTGAAGAAGCTAAATGTATATATATCATAAGCACACAAAGAAAAAAATATATTAATTTAGGCACTTGTAATAGTTAAAATAATTGCTTATGCTTGTTTAAGAGCTATGATAAATATTAAAAACCATAATTTTGGAGTAATTATAGAAAAGTTTTTAGGAGTTCTTTTGTCAGGTAGGCCAGAATTTCCATAACATTTGTCAATACTTCCGAGTGACTCAACTAGTATAATATTAAATATGAAGAAGGTTTCAAGTTTCTTTAATAAGTTGTTTGTCATATAGGAAACAAAGAGAAAATTCCACCCCGTCGTGCTAACTATACGAGTATTGGTCGAACACACACACACACTCACTCTGGACTCTTCGAATTAAACAGATTTATATTAACTACAAAGATATAATTTAGAAAAATGCAGAGAGTAACTCGAACTTGTCTATTGATGTGATGACTTGCGCCTTGGCTCTTTTTCTAATCTCAAACTCTTCCTTCCTTTACACCGTTCAGGGTGTCTAGCAAATTCCTTCATCAATACACACAATCAAACTTTGCAACGGCATTGACGTATAAACTGTCTGTCCACAAGTATTTTATTGAGAACATTATAAATTAATTTTCTATTTTACTTATATTTATGTTTCCAGACCTGATAAGATCTTTGTAACTAAAGTTCCTACATATAACTCTCTACATTTCATAAGATAGCTTTCTCTTAGTAAAAATTTATTAGAATCGGTTATGTATTTAAAAATTATATCAGAAAAAATAAAATGACATATTTCATTGTAATCTTGTATCTACATTCTTGTATCTACAATCTATAAACAAGCTAAGAACAATGAAAATATTTCATAATAATAAACACTAATGCATTATTAAAGAGCGCATTTATAAAAACAATAATTTTTGTGATAAGAATAATAGTATTTTTCTTATCTTTGGTGTGGTAATACTATAAAGACAATGTAAAACTAAACAGTCTAATGAGAAGGGCGGCACGATACTACACATAACTTCGGGATGGAAGGACCCACCACTAACAGACAAACAAACATAATAATATTTCTATGCTATATCTTAATATATTACCTACCGATATATTAAAGCCTTTGTTAAAATAAGTTCGTTTTATGAACTGTTTATGTTACTTAAAATTGACTTTTTTTAATACTGCCTGTAATTTAGTGAATTAAAAAAATAGGCCATTTGAAGGTATCATTTACGTAAACAAAATTGTTTTATTTGGCGACGAAGACAATAGCTCATATATTAGTTTAAGACGTCTTAATTTAACATATAAGACTGTTGTTGAATATCTGCGTCACAGCTCTCGGAACCGTAACAATTCCTACAATTTACTTAAGCCATTTATAAATCCACTTTCAAAAGTAAGGGTCAATGTAGACCGTCTTGGGAATAACTAAAAAAAATTTTAGTAGGCTTATAAGAATATATATCTTCAATATTATTTAGATGTAGAATTAATTATTTTCTTTATCTCATATTTTATTTTATTTTTTTCTTAAGAACTAAAAATATCTTATGGTATTTTCATCATTTATTCAAACGTCATTGTAATCAGTCTTTATCAGTGAAGACTTAAACATATCGATTGATAATATTATATCTTATTATATCTTGTAACTTTTATTTCGTACTTCATAATAATAGTCCATTATTAAAGTTTATTTTTATTGTTTGGACAAACTTATAACTTGATAGTTCTATTTAAAATAATTGGAGACTGCTGATATTATAGTAGATTTCCAAGAATAAGAAGAAAAAATTAAAGCTTCGTAGTTTTTTAACGTGCTGCCACAAATATCAGACTAATAAAAATGTAAAAAAAAAAATAATGGTGTCAACTTCTCCAAACGTGCAACGCGCTTTTAAATTTCATAAAGAAGGAGTCAGGATTGGGATGGCATAGAATTTAAAATTTAAATTAATATTTGTGTATCTCTATAAATAACTTCCGTTTCTTTACTTCTATTTACATTATAAAAAAAAACAGTAGTAGCAGTTAGAAGGTAGCAGGAAAGATTTGTAAAAAATAATATAGTAATAACACAAATAAAGAAACATAAATTGAAAATTGATTTCTTAAATAGGAGAAGAAAATAATAAATTAAGTGTGAGAAGGATTTTATTTTGTTGGGTCTAAAAAATAACAAGTAATCTGAGTTTATTATTTTCATTCATTGTATAACCACCTTTTTATTTTATAACCAATATAAATAGGGAACCAATATAAATAGGGAATTTAGTGAACTGAAGGTAATCATAATTTCAATTATAATTAATTATTATTATTTTATATTATATTAAATTTATTAGTATCGGTAATAACTAAAGAATAAAAAAAAAAATCTCAAGTTATTGATCTTTAATATAAACTAAAAAAATACCTCAAGGGTATTTTTATACTAAAAAATTGTCAGTTTAAAAATCTGTTATTATTAATTTATACAAATATATAATTGTGATTTTGCTCAGAATTTCATCACATCTACTTTGTAAAGCTTTCAAAAAACTTTTAATGCGTTAACACTTTATTTATTGTTCTACGATACGAAAAAAACAGTAATTCAATGATCTGTTGTCATTTAACATTTGCAGCCAAATTCATAAAACCATTTACGATATAGTTTCTTTTTTGTTACTGTGTTATTTAAGACGATCCATTTTACTTTAAACATGAAATGTTTCGTACGAAATTTAAGTGACATTCGTTTTGTATTTTCTCGTGATTGATTACTTTCTTATCAGACCTAATGACTTTTATAAAACACCTTCAGTCTCTACCGCTAGAGGTCGTTAGTCGATGTCATAAATACGATTTTTATATAACAGCATCGATATCATTTTAATAATGCAATATCCAAAGTAAAATATTATATGATATGATATTATATTATTATGTTTTTTTTATTAAAAAGAGGAATTTAAAAAACGTACATCTTTTTATTTTAATTATTTTTCTTATAGATACAAGACATATCTTAAAATTTATCAATTGGAAGGATGATGAATATTAAAATTGTTTTACACAATTAGAATAAATGTTTAGGTTATGTAACAAAGACATTGTAAACATAATTCATAAATATAAAAAAAAACATACACTTAATTAATTATAAAAATTGATATGTTTGTAAGTATGATGGGCATTAACTTAAACTATAATCTTATATACTTACTTTTCTATATCTTTATATATTAAGCTTCAGAAACAAAACTCGACTCATATTCTTGTAGCATTTCTAGTCAAGTAAATGGTTTGTATTTTACCTTGTATTTTTTACCATATAGTTGAATAAATATAAATATAACTAATATTTCTTCCATAGATTTAATTTGAGTTAATAAATCAGGAATACGTATTGAATAATTAAAATTGTTATATAAGAAAAAAATTGCCATATTTCGTGTGTATGAAATATTAACATTATTTTTATTATTAAAGGAATAATGCCTTTTTGTATCTCTTTTCCACAATGATAACGGTTTTAAATATATCAATACCTCCTTAAAATATAAATGTGCGATTTCCTTTTGCATTGGATTTAAAAAAATCTTCTTCCTACTGAATTAAAATGTCCTTTAAATTTTGTCATTTAATTTTGAATATGCTATTTCTATGAAAATAATTGGAATCACAGAGTAAATAAATTGTACCCCAAACCACAGGGTATATTATTTATTTAGAGAAATGGACGTTGTTTCTGTTTTTTTTTTATTAATTAATTTAAATACAGTAGCTTAAGATACCTTTATTACAAAATTACTGTTTGTATTCTGTTGGTTGTGATGTCATTTCCTAGATTTACCAAAATTATTTAGGAAACAAATTAAACAACAATAGAAATCAATTACTCGTCAATAGCAACCTCCCTCGATCAATCTTGACAAATAGAATAACGAGGCATTGATTGGAAGAGACTGAACCACTTGAGGTAAGATTAATTTAATTAATATGACAAATTTATACTTCAGTGAATTATTATTTTGGTACTAATAATTGAATATATAGAAAACAAAGCTTTGAGAGCACAGAATGTCTAGAATTTAAATACATTGTACTATTTATTATCTTTACTAATATATCAAATAGAGGGAAAAATGTGTTTGTTTGTTTGTTTGTTCATTTGTAGTCGATGATAACTTTTCAGCGTTTTCTGGCTAATTACAATACAACCTTTTTTTGTTTTTATGCAAAGAATTTATGTCTGAAATATAAAAAAATACAAAATCCAGGATACATTCAAATTAATGAATGAGATGATATTATCTAAGGCTTACTTATACATTAGTATTGTGTTTGATTTATTATTTAAGAATACACTACACACAATAAAAAAATGAATGAAATAATTATTAATGCCGATTTAAATTAACAAGAGACTTTCTATTCAAATGCAATCTTATTTTTCCGAATAACGATATCCAGAGAAAATACTTGTAACTAATTATTTTCATATAGTACCTACCGGTTCCACTCTTACTGAATTGGTACAAAATAGTCTTGGGGCCGTCTGAAAACTACCTTGGGAACTTTCCCAACTACCTCGTTCTGGATAATTTTTCATTTTGCCTGAAAACATCTTGGCTAAATTTAATGATCATGATAAGTCCGCTAATTAACCTCTGAAAGCCTAATAATAATAAGCAATTAAACAAAATTTAATATTTTATCAACTATTTTATCGCTATTTCAGTTTATTTCTGATCCTGAATCAGTAAAATGTATTACAAGGTTATTACTTTATTCCGACATAATATTCATAGTAGGTAATTTAACTTATAATGTATTTATAATGTACTATGGACTTATCAGTTGGTTTTTCATTAGTACAATATGTTTCCTTTAAAATAATATTTTAAGTTAAATAAGGATTTAATATATTTTATATATTTACATGAAAGTCTGTTGCCATATTCCAATTAATTTGAGGTCAAGAACTGATAAAGTCGTTTACCTTTCAGAGACAAACCTGATCGGTTCAATGTCAAATACAATATGAGAAGATTGAAGGACCTTTCATTAAACTCCATTTAGACAAGACTGTCTATTATATTTTCAATACCATCCCATTTCATACCATTTACCATATGTTTATTTATATAATTCTTGTTAATGATACAAAAAATTATATTCAATTAAATTATTTATTTTCGATTAAATTAATAAATAAATAGTTGTTAATCCCGACATGAAAGAAATATAACATTTTAATAACAATTTTATGTATTGTTTTACAAAATTTATGGCCCATTGTTTTATTTAGAAATAAAACAATGGGCCATAAAGTACTACTTACTACAACCATTACGTAAACTTTAATTATTAACTATTATTGTTTCAGTTATTATTGGTATTTCGTAGATATTTATTTTTTATGCATTGTTGATTAATTAATTTATTATAAGTATTTAATTTTGGAACTTACTTGCACCGTGTTTCAGAATGTGCTGACTGTCTGCGACACAGTTTATAACTTTTGTAGTCGTTTACAATATGTATATTTTTGAAATTTTCATTGCATGTATGAACATGAATTTATAAATTATTATTAATGATAAAATAATAATATCTATTAAATACTAAAAATACAGAAGTGAGGTTGAGTGCAGTGAATAGTATAGATAGGTGTCCAAAATTATACTCCTTATATAATAATCGAGAGAGAATAGGATAATTAATCCATACAATTCAGATATGTGATAATGAATACATACAGATCTACAAACACAAAACTTTGTTAGAAACCCATACAAACCATTGATATGGTTTGAATGTAATACTGGAATGGAAAGTTAAGCGTTCTATTACTATGACTTTATTCGTTATAATGAATGAACTAATTAAAATTTACATGCAAAGATTATGTATGACAGGTATCCACTTCGAAATACCTCTTTTAAAACCGTCGATATTTCTTTTTAATCATAAGGAGGTATACTACGTGCCATATATGTAAAGTTTATAATTGCTGATGTGACCAATATATTGTAATTTATTGATTTTTTATGATTTTTTTCAAAGAACACTGACAATTATGATAATATAATATATAATTTATTTATGACTTTATTCCTGAGAAAATTTAGGCTACCGTTTTATCTCAATCTTTTTCGTGCTTAGAATATTAATATTGGTCAAATATTTGTAACGCGCATGTCACAATTTAAGTAATAATATCCATAAATAACCCAAAAGGTAATAAATTATTTAATACTTATTATTTCTTTTTTACTTGAAGCACTGGTTAATAAAATTTTCTAATAGATCAACCTATTGTAAATGTAAAAAATATATTTATCAAATACATTTAATATTATATAAGAGTAGTTAGACATTTTGTGGCAAGTACAAAGCTTTCAATACTAACGAAGATCTATTATAAGGACTCATCGCGGCGTTTGGAGGAGCCTTAGAATTAAAAAAAATCACACATGCCGTGTTATGAAAAATCAAGGCATCAACACCATTTCCATAGTAAATTGCGTCGAATAAAGCTGCTTACCCTAATATATCAAACGTTAAAGCAAAGTGAACGGTTTGATGATTTAATAATTTTTACGCGACTTTTAAAGAGGATTCTAAATAAATAAAGGTTGTTAAATAAACCAATACGGGCAGAGATTCAAACCCGTACCTTTTTGGAAACTAACCCGCAGCGACGTCTGTTATGCTTCTTTCGAAGGTCCCTAACTATTTACTGTTCCTAACCAATGTTTTTAACTATAGTGTATAGATGAACATTGAAAAGATGCAACAATTTACTTTTCATTCTGGATTTATCTTTAATTTTTTTTTGAAAAAAATAATTTTTTAATTAATTTTTTAATTTAAAATCTTGTTTGAAAATCAAACAAGATTTTACTTGAATCAAAAAGCTGTCGAAATATGTTTAGTGACGTCTATTTTAATGAAGCTCAATAAGATCAAATTTATACGGAACCCTGATGTAAATTCCTGAAGGTACCGCATTTTCCGGATATTCAAGCAAACTGTAATAATTTAAAACTAATTGAACTGAATGATTTTAAACTTTGATCTCTAGAAAGTGCACCTTTTAACTGGATTTTAATCGTTTTTAAGACTTCACTTTTTTTTTAATTTTGACATTATTCAAGCCTTATATAAAAATAACAAATATAAAAGATTACCGAAAAAAAATATTAATATATTTTATTACGAGCATCGTAGAAGGAGATAATAATTGTTGATTAATAAATAAATTTAAAATTAAGTAACGTATTTCTTGGATAGTCTCAAATTAAATAAATATTTTTTTTTCAAACACTGCTAAGCTTTGTATAAAAAAAGTAAAATATTGTGTTAGCAATATTTTTAAATTGAAACATAAAATAATATCAGTAAGAGTACTTAACCAGTTTACCGATACAAAAATATAGGTCATTCAGCCTATGCTGAAACTGAAAAAATCGTGAAAAGTAAAGTGGATTGAGGTCTAACGCTGGTTCAATTATCAGCGACTTCTGAAACTTATTTCTGATTTATATAAATAATTAATTATTGTTGAAACAAAATAAATCAATAATATAAACAGTTAACGACATTTATTGTTAATTTTTTTTTATGTAAATAATAAAAATAATTATATATATATATTTTATACACATTTTTATGTTCATTAAAATAGTAAAAACTTGAAAAAAAAATTAAAAAATTAAGATGTAATAAAATTGTTTATAATACACATGTTTTATTAATGTTTTTCTTCAATATCGGACTACCAATGTGTTATATAGTTTAGCTCTAATAAAAATATCATATTATACACCGACTGTGCCTACAATTCATTGATTTACAGCGGAACTCAAATATTGCGCAATTGCAGGCTTTCTTCGATCATTTCTAAATAAGTAATAGTTTCTTAATAATAAATACATTGACTTTTCTACAGATCTCGTATGTTTCTGTTATGAAAAACCAAACACCAGTGTTATATATTTAGTAACAGTTCAAGCCCAAACTATATAAGCTAAACCAATATATTATAAGAGTGTTAATAGAAATGTTTGGACCACATGTTAATCAATGTAATATTCTAGTTCAGGAATCATCGTTATGTTTAATATAAAAAAAATACAAGTTCGAATTATTTAAACGCTAACCATTGTGTCCATTTTGTTATATTATAATATTATTCAGCTTTCAATAAGCCAAGTGAAATAAATGTGCTGCAAAATAAATATCACGAGGAGGTGCAAAATAATTTGAAACACATACATCAATATATCTTAAACTCCTAACAATCGCTTTGTATTCGCACATGCTAACAATGCCACAAAGACCCAAAAACAAATACCGCCTTTGCATGTATATTTTCACGTCTTCTTTGACATAGTAAAGCTTTGGAACAAATTTAGAAATAATGGCAAGTTACACACATTTATAATGCCTTTATTGAATGTTAAAAAAAACAATTAAAAAATGGAATACAACATTTTTAAAATAGTTATATAGCCGACTTAACAAAAAATATTTTATCAATTACTTGAAAATTGTATTGCATCATTTGTAATGTACACCCTTGCTACGCCGGGATAAATCCTGTCATTACGTCAGTTGCATTCAAAGATGGCGACTCAGAGATATCCTCCATTGTATTAAAGTCACCATTGTTCTCAACAATCTAAATGTTTATCTTCTGAGAGTAGTTTAATATACACGTATTATTATACTCTAATAATATCAACTTCAAATGTGTTGTCTTTTTTTAAATCATGAACACACCAAGAAATATATTTTGACATTAATAGCTTTTACAAAAGAAACAATAGAAGAATTTCTTATGGTTATTAAGTATTATGATATAGTGTTACGACATAGCGTTAAGATTCATATTTTTTTAGAAAATATAAAAAAAATAAACCTTCCTTCACCCAGATTATAATAAAAGATTAAAATATCTGGAATCACCATAATACCCGTTAGATTTAAATGGGTACCTCATTTCAATTCAAAGTTACGTGACTATGACAGCAGATTAAAAGATACGAGGTAAATACGGATATTACACGAACTTAAAGATCTTATTGAACTTTTGCTTCCAATAAACTTAATCAAACTTGTTTAAAAGTTGAGAACGTGTTTGTGTGTATTACAAAATATTTTTAAGTACTTTAATTCCAAACTGATTTAACGAATACAAAAATATTAGATCTGTTATGATGATAGCCTTTATTATATAACGAAAATGCGACAAAATCGTGTATTTTCTACTATTATAAGATCTTAGGACATCATATAAAAATTCATGTTTTGTTTGCACTAACATATTTCCTTTGAACGAATTTCATTTTGAAATTATAGCTTAACTGTATTTTTAAGATGGTAACTCTTTGAAGAGTCACTCTTGATATTTAAAACTAAACTTGTTCTTTCAAGCGATTTTACTCACGTGCCTAATGAGGTCAGGACAGTTTCTTTACATCAAAATCGATAGTATCCAATAGACCTAGACCGTCCTTGGTCGTCCATGGCTTCTGTTACAATGCATTTTCAATTATATTTTACGAGGCTTCCCTGATGGGGGTTTAAGATTCACTTTGTGCAAGGCACTCACTGCAATCCTGTTTTCTTTGATTCATTTTCAATCATCCATCAGATTGTACTAATATTATTAATCTAGTCAAGTTCTCTACGCAGCGAATGGCTTTTTAAAAAAAGATTTAATTTTAATTAAAATGATGTTTAATTAACAAACGTTTACTTAAGCTACCTTAAACAGACTAAACTTAATATTAATATAATGAAGTAATACAGGTGAGGGGGGAGCCACCCCGAACAGGTATTTCTATTGTTCGTCTTCTTAGAATATTGTCTTCCGATTTACATTAGATGCTAAGTCAGCAACGTTAGTTGGCTGACGGACAATGCTATGTGCTGTCTCAGCGGTTTGGGACGACATAACTCCTCCCTTCTTAAGATCGAAGTTTTCCGGTAAAATAGGGGAACTTCGAATACACATTTTGGATATAAATTTCAGTTTTTTGAAAATTAGAGCACACACGATCACTACAACGATGATATAAAGTCCGATTGTCCATACACTGATATTTTTCACTATTTTATTGTTTTCAACATTTTCACTTGTTTCAGTTTTCTTTAAAGTGTACTCTAGAAGTTTCAGATCAGTAAGGTCAATGCCTTTTATGTTGGTTGCTTTCAAACTAGGAGTTTCAGGAATGTAAATTGAAGGTAAATTTACTATTGGTAGCATAGAGTAAGTATCATTCTCTAGGATGGTCTGATGTCTTTTCAGGGTCACAGATCCAATCCAAATTTACATTACAAGGGTCATTAAGGGTGAGTATGTAAGTTCCTTTAATCTTTTGTCGGGATATCTCGTCAGAACATGTTCTCGTAAGTAATTCTTCTTCTCTGGAGAATAGAGTCCATATATTAGATTGCAGAGGTTGCAGCACAATGTCTTCTGTGATGACAGGAACAGGAGTACATGATGACGTATTTTCAGTATAACTCATTAGGTCAGTTATACATGGATCATTGTTGAATTGAAGAACTTCACTCTCGTAGCACAGGAAACTCGCCTTTTCGATCTCCTTGCAAGGATGAGCTAATAACCTAGTTTTCAACCCTTTTGCTATAAGGTAAGGATATTTAGGAACAATAATCATAGTGGAGTCATGGGACAACACAGGTAAGGGAATCAATTTATAATAGATATAAGTGTCATCTTCAATTATAGGTATTTCTAAAAGGTAGTTAATTTTATTTCCTTTGAGATAAGCTTTAATTGAAATTGTTTGCTCTATTTTCACTAGATTATTTATTATAGGACTATATGCTAACTTTTCTAACCTACTTATCTTTTCTAATGTAGTTAAAAGTATGTTAGAATTTATAATTGATTGGTGTAAGATTCCTAATCTGCTTAATGCAAAACTAGTTTCTATTTCATTTAATTTTATATGAACTGTTTGAAAATTGTTTATTAACAAATTATATGTACTAATAATTTGAGTCTCTATGTGATTAAGAGCATCTTTTTTCATAATTTCCGATAAGTTATGTCTTAATTCTTGAATATCCAAATGAATCCCAATAATATTGTCATTAAGCTGGAAAGTAGAATTCGTTAATGAATGCATCATTTCAGTGATTAACGTCATTTTACTTTTATAATTATTTTGTTCTAATTTAATTTCACTAATCAATTGTTCGTATCTAATAGCATCATTATTATCTAGATTTCCTGTAATTATTTTAATAATTGAACCTAAAGGGTTAATTAGGAATGTATTGAATGGTTATAGGCCATTATAGCATACGTCATTACGGAAGCAGCATCAGTATATTTATGTTCATACTTAGCTATTCGATAAATTTCTAAAATTGTTGAATGGAATCTTTCTATAAGTCCCATGGAATTTGGATTATTTGCTGTTCCTATGTGAATTTCTGTTTTATACATTGCTAAAAGTTCTTTAAATAAGGCGTTATTAAATTCTGTACCGGGGTCAGCGCTAATTTTAAGAGGTACACCGTAAAAAGAAAAGTATTTTATTAAAGCTCTTACTATTTCCGGTGTTGTTCTATTTGGTATTTCAAACGCTTGACCAGTTTTACTAAATGAATCGATTATTGTTAAATAGTATTTTGATTCGATAGAAAATACATCAATGAAGATTTCTTGTAAAGGTTTGGTTTGAGTTTGGGTCAATTGCAATTTTGGTTTTATTGGATTTCTATCGTACTTCATTTTTTTACAAGTTTCACAAGAATTTATAACACTTGATACCGTTTCTTCCATATTATGCCAAAAATAGTTTCTTTTAATATGTCCTAGAGTTTCTCTAATGCCTCTATGACAAGTTTTTCCTTCATGATATTTTTGAACAATTTCTCGTTGATCAGTTTCGTCTTCCATTAAACTTACGCGTTTTGTACATTCTCTAAATTGAACACATTCTTTCTTAAATAGAGATTTTCAGTTTCAGACGCAGTTAAAGTAGAACTAGAGGGACATGGTATAGAATAAGGTGAACCATTTCTAGACCTAGCTGAAAGGGTTTCTTCTGAATCAGTGTCACGAATATTTATAGGTTCTTCATTTTGAGAATCAAATATGTTAGATGGTCTAGATTCAGGGAAAATAGTATTTTTTAACTTTTCTAATTCTTTTAATTGTTCTGTTACTTTTCTTATTTCTTCTATAGGATCGTCGTCTTTATCTACATTTACTTGAGTCGATATATTTTCTTCATCATCTATTGCGTTTATGCGGATTCGTGATAATGCATCAGCATTACAATTGCTTTTACCACTCTTATGTATTATTTCAAAATCGTATTCTGATAATCTCAAACGCCAACGAGTTAATCTACTATTGGTGTCTTTTAGTGAATTTATCCACGCAAGGGGTTTGTGATCTGTAATTATTTTAAATTTTCTACCATAAAGATAGGGACGAAAATATTTTACAGCCCACACTATAGCTAGAAGTTCTTTTTCTGTAGTACTGTAACGTGTTTCAGCACTAATTAAGGTGCGACTCGCATAAGCAATAGGCTTATCACTACCAATCGGTCCTTGTGATAAAATAGCGCCTACAGCAAAGTCCGAGGCATCTGTAGTAAGGATGTAAGGTTTGCTAGGATCAGGATATTGGAGTATTGGAGCATTTATAAGGAGCTCTTTACATTTCTGAAATGATTCAAGGTATTTTTTATCAGTTACAGGCATAGTCTGTTTTTTTTTAAGTCGTGCTGTCATTGGTTGTGTTATTTTCGCAAAGTCTTTTATAAATCGTCGGTAGTAACCTATTAGTCCTAGAAAACTTTTAATTTCGCTCGTTGTCTGAGGTAAAGGATAATTGATGATTGCTTTAATTTTATCGTTATTAGGTTTAAGTCCGTCACTCGTAATAGTGTGTCCAAGGTAAAGTACTTCTTTACGTAAAAATTCTGATTTATCTAATTGTACTTTTAAATTTGTCTGTCTAAGTCGGTCAAATACTGTTCTTAATTTAGATATGTGTTCTTGTAAACTAACTGAATAAACTATTATATCATCGAGGTAAACTAAGCAGTGAATGCCTTGTAATCCTCTTAATACATTATCCATTGCTCTTTGAAAAGTTGCAGGTGCAGTTTTAAGTCCAAAGGGCATACGTGTAAATTCAAAATGTCCTGCATTGGTACTAAATGCTGTCTTTTGTCTATCTTCTTTTTTAACTTCTATTTGATAGTAACCACTGGCTAAATCAAGAGTAGTGAAATAGCAGCTTCTTCCAAGTTTGTCAAACAAGTCTGTTATATTAGGTAACGGGTATTTGTCATCTGTAGTTATTTCATTAAGTTTTCTGTAATCAATTACTAGTCGATATTTTCTTTCATTACTAGCGTCAAGTTTCTTTGGAACTAGGTGGACAGGAGCACTCCAAGGAGAGTGAGATGGAACTACTATGTTATTTTGTATCATATTTTCTACTTGTCTATTAATTTCGTCATTAATTACTTGAGGTTGTCTGTAAGGTCTTATATATATGGGATCTTCATTATGAGTTCTAATTTGGTGTTTTACTTCATTAGTAAAAGTTAAGGGTAGTTTGTCACAATGAAAAATGTCCTTGTATTCTATACAGAGTTGTTCTATAGCTTTCTTTTCTTCAGAGTTCATGTGATCTAATCTTAGTTTAGTCAAGTTTTCAGTCAGTATTTGGTCTATTTCTACATCATTGATATTATCTAATTTATTAATATAGCATTTGCTTGGATTATATTTAGTTACTATAAAAGGACTGGTAATGGTCAATGTTTGTTCTGTCTCAAGAGTATTTTGGATAATTGTAGTTGCATATCCATCTTTACAATTTACTAAAGCAGCAGGCATTCTAACGCCGTCACAAAATTGTGTGTAATTTAAAATAGCATCACCATTACGTAAATTTGTAGGTAATTTTACTCTCTGTTCACAGCGTCGGTCTAAATGAATAATGTTAGTAGGGTTGTATATTATAGGTATAGATGTGGTATTAGTATAAAGGATTTCCTTTTTCATATCTATTTTTGCATCTAATTGTTTTAGTAAGTCACTTCCTACTAATCCATCGTATCGTCCGTCTACGTCATATATGTAAAATTTATGAGTTTCAGGATTATGAAAAGTTTGAAACAAAGGAATAATTATAACTTCATCATGTCTACTAGAAGCGTGAGTGCTGATTACTTCAAAGGGTTCATGATATTTAAAATTATTAAAATATTCATTAGCTTTTTTTGGACTTATAAATGATCTTGAGCTTCCGGTATCTATCATGAGGTTAGCATTAATTTCAGGAATGTATATATAGGGTAATTTAAGGGTGTTACAGTTAAGATGTATTATCTCGGGACATGGTAAGGGGTTTCCATATGAAAATTTTGGAAATGTTCAACGGATTCGTCTTGGTTAGTCATGTCATTAATTTCTTCGTGTACTGTCGGTTCATTATAGTCATAGTAGTCTTGACAGTCATTAAAGTCATAATATTCAGTTTCAGGTTCTGAATCTATTTGCTGAACTATGTGTTCGTTTAATCGAAGACCTTGTGGTTTCATTAGTGGTGCAGTTCTCATACTAACATCAGTGCCATATATTGGTCGTTGGTAACCATAGGGTTGTTGTCCTTGATTAAATTGAGGTCTGTATCCATATTGATTTTGATTAAATTGAGGTCGATATCCAAATTGATTTTGGTTAAATTGGGGTCGATATCCATATTGATTTTGATTTAGCTGGGGTCGATGTCCTAACTGATTTTGGTTTTGCAAGGGCAATTTAATTTGCTTGCTAGGGCTGGTACCGAATTTAAATCTAGGCGGTTGCTGTGGATTTACTCTCTGAAATGGATGAGGCTTATGTGTTTGTTGTTGAAATTGAATTTTAGATTGGAAAGGATAATTATTTGTCTTTAAAGTGTTGAGAAATGGTTTCATTATATTTTTCTCAATATAAGGGTTTGAAGATGTAGCAGCTCCATTATTCGTTTGAGGGTGCTTCATCATTTTATTTCTAGAATTATATTGATGCATGAAATTGACTTCCTCTAGTACGATGCTTAAAGCATTTTCAAGAGAAGTACATGCTTTTAATCGAACTATTCTTAATAAGTCTTCAGGTAACTTATATAAGAAAACATTCATTGCTAAATTATCATAAATTGTAATTTTACTTTCGCGTAAATTAATATCGTTTATTAAATTTACTTTAGCAATCAAAGTACTCTTAGTATGTTGAATCCTATTACAAAAATCTAGATAAGATTCGTTACTATTAATTTTTAATGTTTCTAATTCTATAGCTATGCATTCTTCAGAACGTGGATCACCGAAATGTTGTTCTAACGCAGATTTAAGGCTATTCCAAGTATTTAAATCTTGGCATTCACTTATTAAACTAGCTGCTCGACCTGTTAATTTAGAGGTAATAACGTGATATAAATATAGGTCTTGAGCAGGATTGCCTTCTACTACACAAGTTAAAATAACATATTCGCATTTTCTAATGAAAAGAGATAATAATTTTTCATCACCATCAAATTGGGGAATGATATTACTAATCTCTACAGGGATCTTAACAATGTTTTCCATTCTTAATAATTAAATATAATTTTTAATCAATCTCAAATATATTTTATATAGTAATTATTTAAAATATATTTAATTTATTTCTTATATATTTTCGTTAAAATATAACTTTCAATTCGATTATATATTTTAATTTTATTTCTTTTTTTATAAAGATATTTACTTTCTTTTTTTTAAAACACTTAAAACAAACGTCAAAGAAATCTTTTAGAACCTTTTGAGTTTTAAAAAGGACTCTACAATTAAATTGACACATATAACTAGGGTTGATTAGGAAATGAATATAGGTAGGAATAGCTTTAGGGTCTACTCACCAAATCATCTCCCTCGTGAGCCTGAAGGTAGCAGTATCTTCAACAGCCAGACGCGCGTTCACGTAATATGACTTATTTTTAATTTTGGTTCGGATTCCGTGGAAAACGCTAGAAAACGTTCGTCTCGGTAATTTTTACTTATTTTCCGGACGCGGAATCCTACCGGCTGCGCCAGTCAAGTTCTCTACGCAGCGAATGGCTTTTTAAAAAAAGATTTAATTTTAATTAAAATGATGTTTAATTAACAAACGTTTACTTAAGCTACCTTAAACAGACTAAACTTAATATTAATATAATGAAGTAATACAGGTGAGGGGGGAGCCACCCCGAACAGGTATTTCTATTGTTCGTCTTCTTAGAATATTGTCTTCCGATTTACATTAGATGCTAAGTCAGCAACGTTAGTTGGCTGACGGACAATGCTATGTGCTGTCTCAGCGGTTTGGGACGACATAACTATCTACATATCATGTTTAAATGCAGTGTGGAATGCCATTACAAAAAGTGCCACAACCATGATAAATATTTTGAATTGTTTATAAACATGTGTTTATGCTAAAGTTTAATATATTTACAATCAATTTAATATATTCAGAATATAATAAAAATAAATAACGTAATAAATTTGCTTCGAGTGTTATATTAAAGTAATTACTTTTTAAGGTTTTTATCTTAATTTGTTGTGCTTTTTATTCAAACGTGTATCTGCTAAGTAAATAATTAATTGTATCAAGTTTCTTAATAAAAATAAATAATTTTTAAGTATTCTTATATAATAAATGTATTGTTATTATTATATTTATATTAGCTATTTATTTAATTTCTGAATTACCATCAACGTTCCAAAAAGCTAGGAATAAGTTTGTTTAACCCGAACAATATTCTGAAAGAAACAAAGAAAATAAAACGACTGCTAATTATTGTGCGGATAAAATAAAATGTTTATTTGTGATGATTTACATTAACAGACTTCTAACAAAAGATTTAGGATCGTAAAATATTTTACACTCATTTTTGGGCTCAAAAGCACACAATTAAAAATTAAAAATATTAACAGAAGACAAATACCTGTGATGTTGGGAATGCCATCTCATCGCCATGTTAACTAATAAAGATTAATAAATTGTAAGTATATTTCTGATAAGCTTCTAAAAAATATTCCGAACTTTTTAATCTGATCAAGTTTCTTTTTTATAAATAAATTTAAATGTAAACAATCGATACGGACACGGATTCGACCAATCTTAAAGCGTGCTGTTGCTCTACCAACTGACCACTACCCGCCTCCTTGAATTAAGCATTCAATTTCAAACAATATATAATGTAATTTATATGATTTTTTAGTAATTTACTAGAAATGTTTATAGTAGCGACAAATCTATCTAGTTTCTATTAATTATTAAAATACAAGTATTTTTACAGATTATATTTTTAAATTAATTATATTTCGTACGGTTTCATTTTATACATCGAGATATGTCTTAAAGGTTGACTGGCGGTTTTGGAAACGGTGATTAAAGCAAAAATTATTTCTCCGCAGTGTCTAGAACATTGATTGACTGGCACGCTATCGAGACTGCTCTGACACGATAGCATTTCTTTTAAAATTAATTTTATATTTTTTTTAAATAAAAGTTTTCGAAAAATTGGCAATCAGTTGGTAGAAATATAATTAGTCTTAAATATTTCTGGCTATAAAATGCTACTATTATAATTAATATATTGAATTAGAATGTTAAAAACAAATGTTTATTTTATGCTAACACGAATAGCAATAAGCCAGTCTCTAAAGACGTTCTCTGAATTCTTCTTGGAGTATCTATAGACTTTGTTTCTTGATGCTTTTGATTTGTGTTAATTGTTTCAACGACGTAGAATGTCTTTTAGGTCACTTTAATTTTATGTATGATAATAATAAGATGGGTAAAAAAACATATTATTGTAAATACATTTAAATCTGAATGTGCCCGACTAGTTTCGAACCCATTCGGGGTCCTTAATCATGAGCTTTGAGCGTGGCGGACTCGCGGCGCGAACTCCGCGAACCGATTTAATTTCTGCGTGAATACAGCCGGGTAAATATAAATATAATAGTCATGGTTCACGAAAGTTTAAATATAAAAACATTTAAATTTGTTATTTTTATTGTTAAATATAAATATATATTATTCCTGTTAAGTTCAAGCACCGCTATATTAAAGCGTTGTTAAAATACATTCGATTTTTTGGAACGACGTAAAAACTTCTTTAAAAATATGATTTTTAACTAACTGACTGAACTCAAAATAGTCCATTTGTTTTTTTTTTAAGATATACAAAACCTTTTTACATCTCGACGATACCATGAGCTCAAATAACAGTCTCACACTTAATTTAACATTAAAGGAGGGTATGTCTGCGTTACAGCTCTCGGAAATGGAAAGGTCCTTTGTAAACAGTTTTCGTAACAATTTCTAAAATTATTTTAAACCTTTTATAGTCAATTAATATTTTTTTACACTACAAAGGTAATGGGAAAATAGCCCGTCTTAAGAAAAATATTTTAAGTTGGCACACGAAAATTTAATCAATTATTGTTTTTCAACGTTGTAGCCGCCACATTGTTATATTTAATGAATTAATGAGTATTCGGTATTTTGTAGGTATATCCCATCTTTATTTTATTTTTTCATAGATAATTATTATCTAAATGACTTAAATATGTTTATACAAATATCATCACTGATTGAAAAATCATTATAATAAGACCTTATGAGTGAGTGAGTGACTTATTTTTGTCAAACTATTTATATCTATCTAACTATTTATATCGATTGATATCATTTTAGTTTCTTGTTTCATTAATATTTCTATTATTATTTAGTTTTTAACGTTAATTCATGAATAAGGCCTTGTTACTATTTGGACAAATTAAACACATAATTTACATTTTTATATTTATGTAAAAGTATTTCTGACCCAAGTTGTGACTCATTCAAAGTGTAAGAAAGTTTACATGATAAACCAGCTTTCATGTATAAACTATAGCTGATAAACCAGCTTATCTTATTTACTACATTCATTTCATTCATTCTTTGTAGCTATATGTATTAGTACTAGGTACTATGTATTAGTATGTATTAGTACTAGGTACTTGTAGTTATTTCAAATTCTTCAGTTTAACTATCGAAACAAATTACTTTTAACTAAATATTTTGATAACTATGAATATTTTTTAATATACAACTATCAGATTTAACGATTTATCCAATAATGAAAGCCAGATCTGTGATTATTTCATTCAATCAAATATATATTTATTCACTATAATAAAGTAACTCACATTATATGACCAAAGTATATCTGAACCAATGTGTCTGTAATCAGCATTGCAATCGGGTAAAATCAAATAGTAATAGTATTGACAAATACAAAGTTGACTCGATGTTTTATACTGAAAGATAAAATCCTATAATGTAAGTGGTTTAACACTATTGTAGGTCAATTCAATTTTATTCCATGCAACAAAATTGTACTCTCCCAAATCGTTCTTGCATTTCGTTTTTTATATATATATGCCACAAGATTTTTAAATGTTACCAGTTCAAAAAAATATTTAAATTCGTTTGTGAAATTTGTTTAAATTTATCTGTTGTTATAATTGTATACAATTTTCTCATGTTAATATGTTTTCTATTAAAAGAAAGAAATCAAACATTTTACTAGTTTTTTCAAAAATCCGATACATTTTGAATTCAAGAAAGTCTTTTTTTGAAACCTGTTTCAAAAACAGATAATTATACTTTGAAAACCTTTTTAAACCTATTACTGAAAACCTTTTTACATTAAACAATTAACCGTTATATTTTGAAAATAGAATAAGTTGGCTAGTGTTATTGCGTGTATCATTGTTATTCATTTATAAAATAATTAAATTAATCTAGTTTTCAATTGAAGCATGTTTAGTAAACGTTAATGGATAATCAATAAATTTGAAATAATATATGTTATAAGAATAAAAACGAGAGAGAGGAAATGCAAAGTAAATAAGACTTAAATCTTTATAACTTTAATATGAAAAGATATAAATACTAGCGACTTATATTTTTTTTATAGTTCATTCTACCATCAACAGTAAAATATTTAAATTTAGAATACTTTTACATTTTTGTTTTAAGTATTTTAATAATAATTTTTAAAATTTTTATAATTAAGATGTTATATCTTTAAAAATTCAATTACTTTCATTAAACATGAAAGTAATTTTTTGTAATCATAAATAATTGGACCACTTTTTTCCTTGTAATAAAATATCTTTGTGATTCCCTTTGCGATATAATTGTGGTTTTGGTTAGATGGTTATATATATTTTTTATTTCATTAAAATTTGCTAGAATATTATTTAGATGGTAAAAGAAAACGATGGTGGGACCTGAGGATACTGAAAATTATACTAAATGAAAAAAGAAAATGTTTCCGTCATTAACTGACAAATCTTTGTGACTATTTAATATTGGACTTAAAATATAAACATTTCAAATTGACAATTTGTTCTATATATATATATATATATATATATATATGACTGTCTTCTACTAAGTTTGTTACGTCATTGATATTGATTGATATATATATATTGATATTATTCCATGTTTGTAAAAATGTAGCAAATATAAATATCATTGTTAATTTATTTCTAAAATAAACTTTAAATGTGCTAAATGTAACATTTCGTGATTCTGAACATTTTAACTCGTTAGTCACACCTCTTCCGGTACCTCTACCTCTTTAACCTCTGTTAAAAATAACTAACTCGAGTGTAACTCGTATATTTCAGTAAAATATGTAACACTTGAAAAAGTTTTCAAGTAAATAATATATTTTTATAATCACTGGCAAATAGGAAGCCATTAGCGTAAAATTTTTATTAAAATATTTTTTTATACAACAAAATATTACAAAAAAATTGACGCAATCAAATTATTGAGAAAAGAATATCTCTGACGCCAAAGAGAAAAAAAAATACGATTTGGAATAATTTACAAAGAAACGAAAAACTCAAATAGACATTATTTCTCTTCAAAACTTAAGAATATTTGTTTATTGAAGGATATAATTTTAAACTTGAATTATATTAAATTCAGAATTAAAAACGACTAAAATGGAAATAATATAAGATATAAAATACAAAATGTGAATAATATTACATAGATATGGAAATAAAAAAAATATTTATTTTTATATGTAAAATATTGTTAATGAATTTTTATAATTTAATTATTAACAGTTTATAATAAAATAATATAAAAAGTAGATTAACCTTCGAAGAAAGATAATTTTAAAAAATTATACTCTTAATCAATGACGTAACAAACTTAGTAGAAGACAGCCATATAATATTATTTAAATCAAACATTACCGCTAACGTTTACAGTGTTAAAGCAATTAAATATATCTTAAATTGATTAATTAATGTCGCCGACACAACAACTTAATTAAAATCTTCAATACCAGTATATTATTGTTAATCAATACCGACCAACCTACCCACATTACTGGCTACAGTATAATTAAGATAAGCTTCAATAGATTTATTCATATTCAAGCTTATTTGCTTATTATTTGCTTAAAATCGTAACTATCAACTAACTTAATTATTACTAAAATTAATATAAATTTACTATTCATAGCCATGACAACATTTTATAACGTTTTAACCAAGAAGCTTAGTCTGTATTACCAATCAAATATTCCAAGTTTATTAGCCGGTTAACTGATGGTGAGCCTGTTTTCCAACAAATTTAATAAAACGAACTTATATAAAAAAGTATTGAGCAAGTAAAAATATGATAAATTTGAATATATTGGAGAGCTTATTAGATAGTTTACTTTCTTCTGATGAAAAAGTTCAGTAAAAAGTATTTATATTGTAATTTTGTCTAG
This sequence comes from Dircenna loreta, assembly GCA_963555665.1. Taxonomy (NCBI): domain Eukaryota; kingdom Metazoa; phylum Arthropoda; class Insecta; order Lepidoptera; family Nymphalidae; genus Dircenna; species Dircenna loreta. Next base: position 9,094,007 of record OY743099.1, on the reverse strand, counting down.
AAGATACTGTTTCAATTTTACCGTTATTAGAATATGTCATTATTATAAAAATATGTCATTATTATATATATATGTCATTATTATATAAATATGTCAGAATTATATTTATTGGAATAAGAACTTGCCTTTGTACGATTCTATATTAAATTTATATATCTAACGTTTTCTGTGTGTACATAAATAAAAAAAACTTTAGGCTTTAGACTTTCCTTACTATTTTCCCGAAGTACGTATTACTGGAATTAAATTTAGAAGTTGGTTAACAACTTGGTCGTCTAGATTAATCTTATTCATCGCCTGAAGGACACGTTTTATAATTACTGTAGACTAACTAGGTTTGTTTTCTCTAAATTTTAATTTAGAAATTAGGTGTTTAACACTTTTAAGGTTTATTTTCTTATTAAAAATTTATTTATGGAACATTAATTTCATAACAAAAAGAGGCGGGATTAAGACCTTACAAAACTTTTGTTCAAAAAGTGAGCTTCTTTTTAGAAAGAATATTTGCGTCGTATTTTCCTGTATTAGATCAATACATAAATCACTTAAAGCATTTTTATCTCCTCTTAAAGTAAGTACTCGTCTAATAACTTGTTTGACAAGATTCTGAAAAGGGTTAGAAGCTGGCAGATATTAATTAAAATACTTCAAACTCAATTAAATGGTAAATAAATCAAAATTTTGCATTCTAGAGTTATTTAACCAAGAAAGTGTTGATTGGTTTTGTAAGAGCATAATAATGAAAAATTTATATTTAGTAAACCCTACACGTACAGAATATATATTCGGGTCTAAAAAATAAAGTTACTATTCTTAAGTTTTTTTTTATTTTATGTTTTTTTTAGTTTTATAAAGCGTTACAAAATAAATAATAATTAGTTGGTCTTACGTATTCTTTTTATATTTAATATTCATAGATACAATTGAGTTGAAGTCAATCTATACACTACTTATCCTCGTTAAACTAGTTTTCTATAGTTTTAGCTCTGAAATAATTATTACAATAGAGACTACAAACTACATTTGAGAGTTCCTAATAGTTCTAACAAATATAACTCTAACTATAGATATATAGATTACCAACGAAGATGGCTCTTAGTAGAAATCTGAATATGAAATTGTCACCAGAGGAGTCTCACTATATTCCATCTAAAAATCTATTCCAATTTTCTTACCATGCAGAAATAATGGGTAAAAAAATCAATTCATCGATGATTTATTTCTTATAAATATTTCTTATAAACCCAGAGAAATGTCCTAACAATATAAATAAATTAAGGCAGTGATAAAATTTGTGCTCAATTCAAATTAAAACAATTCTTAATATTAGGTACTAGGATTCAAGTTTAGGAAATATTCATGTAAACTCTTACGATATTTATAAATGATTCGTTTGTAAATGATGTGTCTGATGGACAAAACTATTGTAGAAAAATAATATTTTAACATTACGCCGTAACCACAAACACTTTTGAAATGTTGACATAAATGTTTAAAATTATCTATAGATATCTGGCACGGATACTTCTTGGCACTATAACTACATATTTTTTAATGAGCTTAAATAAATATTCTATGAATAAGTTTAAAGCCACTCAATCTTTCTTAATAAGAACCTTCTTTGCAAAGAGAGACATAATATAAATTAAATTTTAAAAAAATATAATTCCTAAACATATAAACAGTACGTGACGCACAATATACTCTACTTTTCAAAACACTCTCTTATCTATAAAGTATTCGAAACTTAATGAGCTCTTAAAGTTCCTATTTTTTATTTGTTACTTATTCCAAATAATGTGATGCTTATATGAAGGAGTGGAACTGGAATCATGTTTGAATATAAAATATGAAATATTGAAAATATCAGATATGTAAGAAGTAATGAAAAGCATTCGTTCAAAATAATTTGTCTCATTATTTTAAAAATACCAGCGAACCATTTTCTTATCAATTTGGTAATAAAAAATTAACATCGTGAATTCCTATGTTGGTATCTTTAGGCCAAATTTATTTTATTTCTGCGTAATTTTGACGGTAAAGTTATTTACCTAAAAATGTTTTTCAAATATATATTTTAGATTTACTTATAAGATCCTAAAAGCTGATTTAAAATTATTTGTTTGGTTAAATGAGTAAACGGACAAACGTATAAATCAGAGTTGTTGTTATTTCATACTATTTTAGATTCTTGAAAAAAGTACTTAAATTTAAATTTTAGCTTCTGAATCTTATAAATAGCTATTTATTATTTATTAATTTTAAACATAATTTTGAATATTTTTAATCTCGTTAACAAACAAAATATTTTTTTGGAGAAACTTGAAGTAAAACCACAAACTAGTAACTTTCAGTTTCAAAACACTAATGAGTTGGATCATTGGTTTACATTAATTAGTATATAACATTACTGTTTCCCGGGATGACTTGTAACCAATTAACATTAAATTATATATATTTTGTTAATAATCAACTTAATTGGTAATGTTTTTGATAAGTGAAGCATCCATAAATAAAATAATATATAAGGTGTGAGTTGCACGCGTATTTATCGCTTGCGCGAAGCATATTCCGTAGAGGAACTTCGCAATACTAACTTGGTATTATCTATCAGTTCCGAAAACTGTTTTAGTCCGCAAAGTTTGAATCTTATACGAGCTTAGTTAATATTAATGATAAAAGGATTGTTACTACTTACCAAAGCTTACTTTGTTAATCTTACTCTTTACTTATAAAAAAAATATCTTCTAATTGGCGACCCTGAACTAGTCGATGCCAATCTTCATAGCCTCGAATATAGACGTAGAGTTGCCAGTCTCTAAGTATTCTATAGGATACATTTTGGTGAGTGTGCGAAGGACTTACATGACCTAATTCCCCCATCCCCCTTCCATGACCGGACGTTCCGACACACGGCGAGCATCCACCCTCCTATAGTAGACGCGCCGCATGTCCGAACGGAGCGCTACGCTTCATCTTTTTTAAATCGGACAGCGAAGGAGTGGAACAGCTTGCCTGCGTCGGTATTTCCCTCCGAGTATAATGTGGATGTCTTCAAGGCAAAAGTGAATACATTTTTACTAAGTTGATGCGCTTTACCAACTACGACTACATTTCCACTTCCCATCAGGTGGAATGTAGTCAAGCGTTAACTTAGTTTATGTGTAAAAAAAAAATAAATATAAACAAACCTTGACTTGACTGGATCACCTTGACATGACAAAACAAGTTCGTAGATAATTTTAAACAACAGCTTTAATTATGTTATCTGTTTTATATTATTCTTTACTGACAAGCTGAAACATTGGTTCGATTTTCAAAAGAAGAATAGCAAAGCGATATTATGGAGATTCCTAGATTTATCTTATTTCTTGAGACTGAAGATCAACACAAAAAAAGCAGCTCAATCGGTTAACTTGTCGGAGCGTTCAAGTTCTAGCCATATTGATGTTTCCTTTCATTTTATTTTTATTCAAAAGACAAAAAACATTTATTACATTTTGACTTATATCCTCTAACTTTGACCTAGATCGGAATAAGTCCAAAATATATTTCCTAAGCATATAATCCTTACCAGGGAATTAAATTGGTTCCTAGTAATATTTGTAATGTAAAGCTGTCTGAGTAATTCCTTTTTTAGGTTGCAACGTGTAAATTTATAAAATTATGATAACACAATTGGTGAGCGAGACAAAAATATTCACGGGAACGGGTCTCTTTTTACTGCTATTTAGTTGTGTCTTATTTGCATGAAGATCATGTAATTACTTAGAAAATACTCAATCCAGTATCTATAAAACGAATTTGTTATTCTATATCATATTGCACGGTATTAAAAATTACGTATACGGGCTGTATTGTCTGTGGGCAAATAATAATAGCTGGATACCGTTTGACCCTTTTTGTTAAGCAACTAATCTCCTTCATTCCTTGCTGTAACTCAAAAGTGCAACTATCTCTCTTCTGCAAACTTTTCTGAAACTATACAAACCATAACGTAACTCCATAAAATCTAACATCTGATAAAATTAATCTATCTTATTTCAAAAATAATATTATTTTATTTTAAATGTACATTGAACGTTTCTCACTATCCATACTTATTATATTTTGTAAGGGAAGTGTAACATTTTATATAAAGGTATTTTTATAATAATATAAAAAAAAAATTGTGTTTAATTTTATTATAAGTAATCATCTCAGCACGAGATCGTTAAATCTCATATTGATAGAATTTGAGCCACGTCCGTAATATAAAATAGTTTGTGAAATTTAAGCATGATGATACTTAAATTCTTTGACGATAATGCATTTTGTAAAAAATTTACATGTTAAAATTAAGGTCAAACGGTAAAAGGGAAAATAATAATATTAAACATGTAATAGTAAGATTGCCAGACTTATTTATATTATATTTGGTATTTTAAGATAGTATAAGTCTTATTTATATATAACAACATTTTTATTCACTAAAAATACTTATTTGGTCACAATTATGTAGTTTATAAATTCATATAATATTAATTGTTTATTTTTATAGGCATGTCATACCTGTGGAGAGAATAATTACTTTTGTACACTTATTTTAATTATCTAAGATGGCGCCGGATTTGATATTTACGTGACGACCAATGCAGCATCCTCTTTATTATTAAATAATAAATCCCTTTTCCTAGAATAGGGATCCCAGAAAAGAGATTTATAAGTAGTACATATACATCCTAACTTTCTATTTCCTTACAACTGCAATGATATACGAGTATTATTACAAATTGCATATTTATTTATTTATTGATATATTCAATAAAATATAATTTTACTTTTTCTTTAATTGGACAAACGTTATATTTTTATCTATTATGTTCAATTTCAAGTTTATTTATAAATATGAATGCCAAACAAAAAACTGAATAAAAGGAAAGAAAGAAATACGTGTTTCATTTTGGTGAAAGCAGCATCAATTAACCATTGTTGACATGCTCTCTAAGAATATTCCAACGAATAAAACGACAGACTCCGTATAAGAAAACGATTTTATATACAAAGGATCAACGCTTCTTTGTCCGCATATCTCCAGTCTTCAGGAGCAATTCGAACAATGTCGCTGCTGGTCTTTCTATCGATGCTTTTATAAGAATACAAACACACTAAAATGTTTTATTATTTATTATTTACTATATACAGCTCATTAGACCTTACATAGATATGTATCGCTTAGAAAAAGGGAGTAAATGTATATATTATATATACATACATATATATAAACTTGACTCAGTATACTGGGCTAAAAGTCCTGTTTGATAAAGATTTAAAAAATATATAGATAATAAAAAGTAATAAGATTTTTATATTACATCAAATCAATAAAAAAACACATTTAAGAACAAAAAAAAACAATAAGCATACAATTATTAAATATTTAAACTAAATTTTCAGCAAGACAAATTTTCGAGCCTCGGTCTTCAGTCATCATGGAACGTCACGTTCAAGAGTCGAGCGCTGAATAACGATACATTTGTGGCTCAAAACTCACTGGAAAGCATTTTATACAATCTGGTATAGTCATTTTTTTGATATTGTAGGATAATATTAAGGTAGAAAAACAATTAAAAAATTTAACAAGTATCAATATTTAAACAATAATCCTTCATCATCTTTGTCCATTGGGCACCTTAATGAAAAAAAAATACAATCACAATATTTGGCGAACTAAAATATATATTAATAAATATCTATATCTAAAAAATAATCAATACATTATTTGAATCCGTGTTCTCTTAGAAATCGTGTCGTAGCTCTAACAATTGAGCCAGCGTGTTGCTATACGCTTTTATGAATTTAGCATTCTATATTTAATAAGTATAATAAATGAATGAGAACACGAAACACATCAAACACACACACTATTCTATTGTTTCTGAAATTTACATAAGTAGTCATTTTAAAGTATCTTTTTATGCAGTACCTTCCCTGACCCCCTCCTTGTGGAAATCTGAGGCGCGTTTCTCATTCGCAACATTAATTCTGAACTACTCGTAATTAATTTTGAAGGAAACGGAATTAAATTTTTCTCTCTAGGAAGTTTTTTTTCTATATTGCTAATAAAGGTGACATTTGTAGTTATATAGTATGCACAATAAGCGCCTTGAATAAATTCTCTTTTTAAGGAAAAAGATGTTTGAATATCGTAAAATATAGCACGTCAAAAGAAACTTTCGCTTGTTTATACGATGTCGCGGTAAAAACGACTTTTCAGTTATTAGCTGTGTGAAAATATATTTTGGTATCTATAATATTTAAAACATCCATCGTATTATCAGTATTCGATTAAACTTTTATCAATTGTCTTGAAAAGAATAAGGTCTAAAAGAAAATGAATTTGAAATCTGAAATTTAACAGGAAATTAAAGAAATGTCTTATTGCGTTTCCTCCAAGTATTTAATCAGAACTTTGAAGTTCAAGTTACATTTGTCAATACGAGAAAAAAGCTTCGATAATGGAAAATTACTTGAAGCGATAAAGTTTGATTTATCCATCAAATAGAGAACTAAATGCGAAGAAAAATGCTAGGAATTGATTAATTAGGCACTGATCTGCACTCATAAATCATATATAATTATAATCAGACCTCTTATAATTGATTTTCAAAAAACTATGACAATAGTATTACAGTACTGTACTTATTTAGATTATAATTAAATTAAATAAAAGTATTTTATATACAAAATAACGAATAATGCATATTAATTGTTTAACACGTAAAAAACATATTACTTTATTCCTATTTTCAATCTAAAATATTGATTTCTAAGACGGTATACTTTTCCAATTACTTTTTTAAGTCAACTCACTAAAAGCTTATGTTTACAAAGGAATGTTCCACTTCCGTGACTTGTGACGCAGACATACCCTCCTTTAATGTTAAATTAAGTGTGAGACGGTTATTTGAGCCATTCGCGTTATCGGTAAGTAAAAAGGTTCTGTTTACTTTAAAAATTCAATTGGATTATTTTGGGTTCAGTCAGTTAATTACAAACGATATTTGAACAACCGTAATTTTAAACAATTGTCCTCGGTTCATTAGAACGAGTTTATTTTAACAAGACCTTAAAATATACTTATGGTGATAACTTGTGATCATCGTAAAGCTGTTTTTATTTATTTTTTTATATTTTTTTCCATTTTCAATCAGTACCAATGCCCATTTGTATACGTCAAAACACATCTTGTTGAGAGTGGTGGGCGCTCTCATCCTGAAAACGTTACGTATAGAGCCACGTTTTTCAATATGCTACGCTACTTAGTTTTGCTTGGCCTTTATTGTATTATAACAAAAAAACATTCATTGGTTAAGTCTTCGGAATATTATTTTAAAGCTGATTACTGGTTTAACCGGGGACGCTAAGAATATTACCAGAAATATACTGACAATTTCTTTCTTTTTTCTTGACAGGGTGCTCGGACGGAATTACCAAAAAAACAATTTTCTATCTGCCTTTTGTTAATATTTTTAATTTTAAATGTATTCTTTTCATTCAATAGCAGAGTAAATTTTCCATCAGGTGGAATGTAGTCAACATCAAAGCGTCAACTTAGTTTAAGTGTAAAAAAAAAAACAAATTTGAAATAATTTTATGATCCTAAATGTAATAGATATTATAATTTTCAGCATTAAAAAACCTATTCTTCGAAGGCTGTTTATGTTTTCTTTCACAAAATAATTTTTTTTTCTCTGCGGTCCAAAAATTAACAGTATTCTTGCGATTTTATATTTTCGTACAACATTGTTCGGGTCGAACAAAGATATTCATGACATTTTGTAACATTGTTTAAAATGCATTACCTTAATAAATATTTTTTTGTTTATTATAGTTATACTTTTATTTCCAAACCTTAAGGTTTTATTATTTATGGAAAGATCTAATACACAATTATATACTCATAACTTAGTTAAAATGCAAATCAGTATTACAAATTTTAAAACATGCGTAAATATCCTAATTTTTATATATCTTTAATATTTTAGAAATATCCTAATAAAATTCACCTCTAACTCAATAAAGTTCACTATTTATGGAACGTTAAAACCATCAAGGCAAGTAACGATATAATATCTCATTTGGTTGAGTGACGGACACAATACCCCCGTGATCACAAGTTCAAGTCCTGGCCCTGTTGATGTATTTTATCTTTATTTTATTTAAATATCATGTCTTATTTTAATTACATTAATTAATAACTAATTAAAGCTGTATATAATGTATTTAACTTTAATCAAATCTGAATTTTCATCAAACTCATAAAGGAGCGGCTCTTTTGTATTCGAAGACAATGGTCTTAGATGCGGATGGAAAATTATTATTACGCAATATTATGAAACAAGCAGCTTTAATATTAGTTAAATTTTTATAAAATATTTTAAAATAAAACATAAAAAATTAAAAATGAGAAATAAAATAGTTAAATCTTATAAAACAAAAGCTGCATTCAGAAAAACTTACCTTTTATCTCTATTTAAACTTTACTATACTTTTGTTATTATTTTATTTTGAAAAGTATATGTTTTTTAACATTTTATGATATTCTACTGCAACGAACTTAAAATAGAAATATGTATAATATGCATTAATCTTTATAATTCTCGTAATAATATAATAAACTTATAGTTTTGAGTGAAAAGTAAAAGTGTTATAAAGTCTAAGTCAATTTTATTTATTTCAAAGGCACTAACTAATACGATACCAGACTCTAGATACACGGTTTTATCTAACAAATACTAAGGAATGACGAATTTTCCTTTATGTGACTAAAAAAATAAAACTTAATGATTATCGACCGTGAAAACAATACCAGTAAGTTTTAACTACGTTGCATTATATTGAAAAACTGTTTTGGACTAAATTCTTAAAATACCATTGATGCGTTCAATACACCTCGTGAGCCGTGAAACGTGAATTTGTTTATAGTTATGTGTGTCAAATTTAATTCAGATTCATATAAAGGATATTTTTAACTTACAACCATGCTATGTCAACTATACATAGACTACAGAAAAAATACAAATCAAATACGAGGTTAAAGAGTAATAAGACTATTAATAGATGAACTCCACACTCCCACTACAATTCAAATAAATTTTATAACATTGTCAAGAATGCTACAAGGCAAGAGGTCTTCCCGTTGTATTCCTTTCTTTTTAGAATTATAAAAAAAAAAATAACAATGTACAACTTATATTAAAAATTAAAATCTTCATATGATGAAAGGATTTAAATATATATATAATATAAATTTTGGATACTTCCTTATAATAACGAATTACTTTAACTTTAAAATTTTTCAGTTTGATTAATGGAAATTGCAATCAATGGAAGTACAATTAGTATTGTATTTACATTTGTTTTTACAATTGTTTATCACTATATTTACATACAGTGATAAACAATTTAAACTTTACAGATCTTACATAATTTGTTCAAAATTTGATGTTTCTTTTTCAATACTGCATAAATAAAAAAAAACCATTACATACAATCTGACTCAAATGCGAAGAAGTCAAAGAGGGTAACAAAAATTTTGCATTAGAAATTGAAACGTGAAATTTAAAAAAGACAAAACTGTCATCTGACTATTTGTAACCGGAAATGGAATCGAAACAAGGTTTGATGCGCTCACATAATGTACTCTACATCGGTGCTTCGATAATAATCGATTCTTCATATATAGCTCATAACTTGTATGACAAAAAGACGAGAATACCTTAAAAAATATTAAAGGAAAACTTGTTCAAAATATAGAAGCACATGTTAATCAAAATATTATTCCAACGCAGGAATTAAAGTTAATATTGGGTATAATAAAATATAACAATTTTAAATTAAGATATCGGGTAAATTTTGTCATACAAACTAATTTTACTGGAAAGTCATCTCATGGAAACTCGTCTATACAATAGTTTACCAAGATCTCTCAATATAAATATATTATATGATAACTTTAATACGTTTAGGAAGAATATATCAGAACACTTTTCATATGATAATATTATTTTTTTATATGGTTATATTGTTTTCTTTTGCTGTATTTTTTTATTGATTGTAAGCTGTGGTTGTGGTTGGTTAACCTATAATTTTTATGACGTAAAAAATATTAAAAAAACGTATAAAATTTTACACCAGTTTTTAAAGAAAGGCCTAATGGAAAAAAAAGTAAAATAGTTTATTAAGTGTTAAGCAAATTGTTTAATCTTTAAGTAACTTCTATTTTGTAATTTTAAAGGATTCGTAATTTTAATATTCTTTAAATTAAAATATCAAATTCTTCCCAAAACAAAAAGAGTTATATTTCTGGTATATAACTCTTTTTCGATACAGGAATATCATGTACCCGTCATACTTCATTAATGTAAGTCACGATGCAGACTTGATGTTTCATTTGTGACTTTGATTGTAGATCTGTTTATATTAATGACTTATCATAAATTTGAATTATCAGCATTAATTATCTTAATGGTTCGCTCTCCATAATTCAATCAGGTTACATTATACAGTTATCTGATTCACTGCGCTCAACCTCACTACACATAGATTTGCTTTGATTTTACTTATTAATAATTAGATGTTATTTATTCTCTTTTTTTGTATAAATATTTATTATATCCACTTTGTAAAGAGCATTCAACAATTTTGTATGCTTCGATAAATATTTTATTTTATTTAATATTCTGTTCGCATGAATCAATTTAATGATCTATATATTTGTACAGAGTGTTCTTCTAGGCACTTTATAACATATTTCTGATGTTTTTTTTGGAACGGTTCATTTAAAGTTCAGTGAGGTGACATAGTTTCAGTTTAATATAATTATAAAAGGAAATTTTAGCTTTTCAACCAAACTTGTAAAGATTTATGTTTCTTTTAAGACTGATTATTATATATCTAGAGGATAACTGATATTTTAAATTTTCATCTACTTATAATATCAACGATTAAATTAAAACTAACTAGTGTCAGTAGCATAACAATTATCCCAAAAATCTGAAATCTGTGATATTATATTTTGTTCATATAATATCGCAACCTCTATATAACATTTTTGTTCGGTAAGTAATTATAAAATCCAGGAAATTGGGATCAACGATTGGGCAACGACTGTTACCGCAAATCTGAACAGCACTAAATTTTTTTTTAAGAAAAAAATAACTTTAAAATCGTTTCGCCCTCCTGGCTTGTAAAACAATTGCAATCAAGCATTAACCTTTTTTTATACTTAAACTAAGTTGACGCTTGACTACATTCCAGCTGATGGAAAGTGGAAATGTAGTCGTAGGTGGTAAAGCGCATCAACTTAGTAAAAACCTATTCACTCTTGCCTTGAAGACACCCACATTGTACTCGGATAGAAATTTTACCTCTTTTATAAACTGAAACTTGAAAACCCACAATATATTTAATGTTTTTGTAAACGCGTTGGTCAACGTAAGTCGCAGTTCATTTGTTCGATTAAAAATATCATTTCCATTCCGGCAGACGGAATATAATTAATCTTTTTTCTCATAAATACAATTAAAAAAAATGCGGAAACTTATTTTGCATGTTAAAACAAAATATATGTTTAAAAAGGTTATTGAAACGAGACAAAAGTAAACGATAACTTGAAAAGCTTTAAAAGAAATCGCATTTTAAGAGAATATTATTTTTAGAACTCGTTGACTCACAAAGACTTCTCTTTATCTTATAATAAGCATATTATCTAATATATCAAAGTTTTAGTTATATTTTACTACGAAGAGCATAAAGGTTTTATTTATTTTATTTATAATTATACATATCAATTTAAAAATAATTTATTGTTTAAAATTGTACTAATAAATGAATATGTATAATATTATATCATTTATAGTGCTTTTACGCTCACTTACAAGAATAAACTTCAAGTTATTGATTAATTGAATTAAATAATAAAATATTTTTTATGTTATAAGCAAGATTAGGTACAAATTAACATATCGTTGATAGCATTCAAAAATGATATTGAAAATATAAGAGACAGTCTTGTCTAAATAGAGTTTAGTGAAAGGTCCTTCAATCTTCTCACATTGAACCGATCAGGTTTGTCTCTGAAAGGTAAACGACTTTATCAGTTCTTGACCTCAAATTAATTGGAATATGGCAAAAGGCTCTTAGAGAATTTCATAAATTATATTTAATGATCTTTACACAATTTTAGGATATTTTTAGTCTAGACCAAAAAAACTAGCAACAGGATGGCCCAATATATTTTATAAAATATATTTTAGAAACTAAAATAAAAAGAAAAATAATTAAATAGACTTGTAGTTTTGCCGGAAATTTCAATACAAAACCTTTTACCCTTAGAAACTCACCCCTATCCCTTTTCCGACCTCAGATAGCCCGTTAGCTATTTTTTCTTTTATTTTTGTTAGATTTTCTGCCTTTTTCAATGGTTTAAATTCTATTAATATATTTTTTTTATTTTTGGCCATTTTCTAAGGCTTCGGCACTGGTCTATATGTCGTATCTGGTCAAATGCTATGAAAGGAAGGCAACACAATCGCTATTGCTACTATCATTGATGTGCCTATATTATTATATAGGTAGGCAGATATTGACAAATTAGACAGTATTCATATAAGAGAAGTCTTTATCAACGAGTTCTAAAAATACGATTCTCTAACAATGTGATATGTTTTAAAGCTATTCAAATTATTGTTTACATTAGTCTTGTCTCAATTACCTTTTTAAACAAATATTTTGTTTTAACATGCAAAATAAAAATGCCACATATTTTTTTTTAATTTAGTTAATTTGTATGAGATAACACCGTATCAGATCGTGTAAGGAAGACGCCCGATGGTCAAGAGGGTTCTATTCTATTTATTATATTTGTAATATCCTATGTGTAAGTATTTCATTTAACTTAGACAAAGAAACTGTAGAAACTGAGTCTGTATAGTGTAGATATGTGAAGTGTATCAAAACAGGTTTTTGTTTCTAGGGGTCGGATTATACTAGAGTATCATTGTTAGAGCTCAGTAGAAATCGGTCTCTACTTCTTGAGTAATCTGTGGATACGAAGTAAGTCATAGCTATGGGTTATATAGTCGGTGCTTAGAACAAAGATCATGGAGTCATGGTACGACTCGGAATTTCAATGGAAATTGCATAATATATACCAAAAAATAGCCACACGATGGTTGACCACGATCAAGTTTTTTATTTTAAACCAAATTGAAGATTTAATGAATGCTACTCTACCTCGTTTGTGACGTTATTTGATTGTATAGGTTTTATTTAAGATTTATGTTAATAGCAAATAGTAGTAAATAAAGTATATTATTTATATATATATTAGATGATAGTGTTTTTCTCAGCTCATTTTTCTCATTTAATTCTTATAAGAAAAAAGATAAAAATTCTTTGGATATTGCATTTATGAAACTTTATAAATACTCTTAAGTAAAGATCGCATTTATGACATCGACTAATGACCTCTTGCAGAAGAGACAGAAGGTATTTTTTTAAAAGCCATTAGACATTTTTAAAAGCCGATATAAAAGTAATCAATCACAAGCAAACACAAAATGAAAGTCACTTCCATTTTACAGGAAACATTTCATGTTGTAAGTTAAATGGATCGCGTTCTTTAACAATGTAACAAAGAATAAAAAATATCACAAATTATTTTATAAACCTTCTAATTGTTTCGCAAAGCACTATTCAAAGCAAGCAATTTGTCTGCACGTACAAGATTTATGTTCTTTTGGGATACGGAGTCAAACGAACATACGGGTCACCTAAGCGACTGCCGTAGCCCAAGGGCATCTGCATCTCAGGAGCTACAAGTGCGTTGCCAGCCTTTTAGAAGGGAATAGGTACGCTCTTTTGATCACCAATATTTTAAACTAAACTAAGCTATGTTCTAGTTTAATTAAAGTTTAGTGAAATCATTAAAAATGTTTACAAATTAAAGCATTTCAACTTAGTCAGAAACATTACAAGATATATAAAGATATTCAATTGACAACATATGTCATGTTCGGTATTTCTTAATGGCAAATGAGCTATAAATGATGGGTTACAAATATAATTTAAATAGATTATATTAGCATGATAATTATTGCCTTAACAATAAATAATAATATATTAAACTTAACCTTTTTAAAAATATTACTAGATTCCCTTTCCTTATAATAACTATTACATAAATTATAAATTAATACACAATTAATGATTTATGTTATTAATTAATGTTTAATACGAATATAGGTATTTATTGCAAAAATATATACACACAAATGTAAATATACAAAATACAAATCTCTTATTAATCAAATGTAAAATTTAAGTGTCTATATTATTATCTTATACTTTTCAAATTTTATTGATATCTTGGTGTAAAATAATAATTCTTGAATGTGAGCTAAGTCTGGAACTTTTAGGGTATGCTCTGTATATATTAAAATAAATAGTTACGTAATAGGTGAAGTATAAATATCTAATTCTATTAACAGTAACACGTGATCCATCATTCATACTAACGGGATTATATGGCGAAATTCCCGCAGGGGATATTCATTGATTTAAAATGTTCGTTATTTTGTTTGTAAAGTAAAATGTTTTTTTTAATAGTTGTAGAGGCATGAATCCATTATTATAAAACAAACATTTTATCTCGGCGGTAAAAAAATATCAGTTTCCTTGTTATGTTTGTTTTTCATAAAATATCGTTCCGTGGATCAAAAATATTCACAGATTTTTGTAATTTTGTTGAAAATTTAAAGCTTGTTTTATCAGTTTAATACTTTTTTTATATAAATATAAATAATTATTTTTTTGTATATTCTTTATTATACTTCAAGAAAAATAAAAACATAAGTTAAGTGAAGGTACTTTATTTAAAGATAAATAATAATCTTTACAGATTATTGAAATATTTCTATATTTCAGACTTGTGTATTGCGCATGAGCAGTTTTTTTCCATATTTTAATTGAAGAGACGGTAAAGGTAAAAAATATTGAGTAAGGAGCTGGTATTTTAAAAATTGTCATGCTGGATGCTGTTCAAGAACTCGTAAGTCCAGAAGCTTAAATCTATCTCTCAGATATGAAATTACTTTAGGAAAAATAGCACAAAGAAGAAAAAGTGAGGCCAGGCGTCGGCGAATAGGGTGTCACATGGTTTGTTTACAAAGATAAAAACGTGGTCATATTTGCGCAAGTCAAATGTAACTGTATTGCAATGTTTTGTCAAGTCGCTGAAGTTTATTTAGTCCTCGGTCAAACTGGGGTAGCTTGCATTGGAATTGTAAAGAAGAATTGTATAGAAAGGAGAAGCGATTGATCTTACACTATTTTGTTAGGAATTGGAAGAAAATTATCTCCAACGTTGTAAAAGTTTCAATGCCACAAGCATTATATTTATATTTACCCGGCTGTATTCACGTAGAAATTAAATCGGAAAGTGCCCGACTAGTTTCGAACCCGTTCGGGGTCCTTAATCATGAGCTCTGAGCGTGGCGGACTCGCCGCGAGTCCGCCACACCGCGGCTGTACGTGAATACAGCCGGGTAAATATAAATATAATAGTCATGATTCACGAAAGTTTAAATATAAAAAAAAAAAAGCCACAAGCATTTTTCTGCTGACCTCTATAATCTGGGCGGGCCCGGACAAAGTTTGGTCCAAGTGTATACCAAGAGTTTAACGGTGTCACAGGAATGGTAAGATCGTTATTTTCAATGATACGCAGGTTCAGTTCAGTCAGTCTAGTTCTAATTCTTGGAGTGCTGCCAATAATAATAGCCTGTAACTTGACAGGATTTAATTTTAAACCTTATAAGTGACTCCATCTAAAAATAAAAATCAGGTAATTCGTTATTCATGGCAGCTATGGAAGTAAAGGACATTCAATTAAGTTATAGATCGTAAAAGCCATTAGTTACGTTAATAACTACTTTAATTTAAAGCTTTGAATAAAATATTTAAATATAATAACGTAACCTCTTTTACATATATTTTTTTTAATTTATTTCTTTTATAAAAATCTCATTTTTTAAATGTTCCTAAGCAATTAAAAACATCAATTTTGGTTGTGACATCTTTTCAATGTGATTCTTTACTCCAAAACTAAAAATATGTGTTAGGAATTTAAAAAAAAACCCTATTAAAATTCACCTCCCACACGATTAAGAAGATTTAATATAGAATGCTAGATTTATTAACCTAGGTAACGACACGATAGCTCATTAGCTGAACAATTGAGACTTTATAATAGAGATCACAGGTTTAAGTCCAGATCCTGTTTAAGAATTTATTATTCAACATTATTTAGAAAGCATATATTTTTGTCATTATATTCATTAAAGTGTAATTGTATAGTAAAATATTTTATATTTATCTTTAATCGAATCCAAATTTAAGTCAAACTCATAAAGGAGAACCTCTTTTGTATTCATAAATAAAAGTCTGCGATCCGGAGCGATGAGACTATTACGCAATATTTTTATAACCCATTTGAAATTAAATAAGATTATAATAAGATAAAAATAAAATAAAGATAAGAATAGCACTATAAAAACATAAACTTACCTTCGGCTTCAGTAAACAGGTGAAACAATTTATGTTTTAATGAGAAAAAACCACAATGATAGAAATAATAATGATTCATAAAAATAATCGTATTTAATTTCTTCAAAATTGCGACTGAAGTCTATCTATATAAACCTCTGATCGTTACATTGGCAAAATTCGCAAATTTCAGAAACGTCCTTTGAAGAATGAATTATAATTGCAAAAAAATTTAATACATTTATTTCCTTCTGCTGATATCAGTGATGAAATATTATGATGACATTTCTTATATTTCACGATACACAATTTCGCTCGTACTCCAATACACAATTTTGCTGGTAAAAGTGTAGGTAAAAGGTTTAGATGTACTTTTACGGCTATTCCACTAAACCTAGTTCGAAACTCGAAGTTCGAAACTCGGCACCAGTGCCATTTCTCCCAATATTTATTTTTTCTCTACAACCTACATATAGTGAATAAATGTCGTATATTGTTTGTACATATACTATCAGATAAAGAAATGTAAGCAATATAAGTCACTTTACTAGTTAGGGATATAATAAAATATATCGCGGAGTGCACTCAATTATCTTTTTTTTACCCTAGCTGGTACACGGTCCCAGCTTCTTGAAAAGACCCTTGTTTGAATAAGGTTAAGAAAATTTTATTCTCAAATAAAAACATCATAACAACGAATAACGCAAATTGGGTATTCTATTGATAAGGTTGAGGGTAAAAATACTTTCCTTGTGTAAAATTTGTTTTCACACTTAATGGTCAGAGTTATATGCAAAAGTTATAATAATATTTTTATTAAAATATATATATTTTTCATGTTAATATCTTTTTTATTCATAACATTTACTAATATTTGATCTATCTATACTGTTTAAAGACGAGGTATCTATGCAGCCAGTAATTCTAATCTTCCTTGCAACTATCATAAGTATCTAAGAATTAAAAAGTAGGTAATCTTTACCTATTAAACATGACGTAACTTATCGATCTGATTGACGGACAATCATTTAAGTAAGCTTTCTTATTTAAATATTACTATTTGAAAATATCTATAAACGTGTATAAGCCATGTTTATTTACTTACTTTAATTTAAATAAATGAATAATAAAAAATAAATCGATACGGGCTGGGTTTTGAACCGGCAACCTCTGTGTCCTTCCCGTCGCTCTACCAATTGAGCAATATGGTAGCACATTATTTTTGAAAAAAACAAAAAATAATAACATACACTCCACACATACATACATATAATACACTCCACCTAAAAATTCGCGGTTGACTGTTTCTTATAAAGTTAAAATATTTTTCAAATCAGAAATAATACGCACATTGTTCCTAAAAACAAAATTAAATCTTATCTATGCGATTAATTTCATTCATTCATAAAACCTTAAAAAACATGGTTCCGGAGTTAGATGTGATAGTGACCTTTACAAGGTAAACGGACGCTTGAAAGAAAGTAAAAGATTAAATTTAATCATCACAACATGTTTTATTCTCGCAATAAATATAAATAAAATATTAAATTTAGGTCATTCTCGGAAAGTAAAAATATTTTTTTTAATTGTGCAGCTCTAGTTACGTGTTTTTTTGTAAAACTCCAATAAAATCCATCTCGGATACATTAATTAAAAGTGACTTACCGGATCACCACTTTCGAGGTTATTTCCTGCGGATCGTATCTCATGACGTTGCAGTATTTTAATTACGTAAATATACACCTTATATATTTTGAACATAGCAGTTTTAGTTAAGCAGGAGATTTATCTTTCATCTGTAATTTTTGTATTAAGTTTATTTAATTAAAACGAATGTTCAAGCAAATATAAACAGATGCAGATTATATTAAATGAATGTGAAAGGGAAAGTTTCAAGATTTAATTTTTTACCTCAGGTAAATAAATTGATAAAAATTTTTAATAAATAACTTGTCTTTTTTTTAAATAATATTTGTGTAGTAGTTCTAATTTATATTTAACTGCCACTGTACTTTGTCCAAGTTAGTATTTAAACGGTGCCCTAAAATACCTCTTACAAGTGCTTTACATGTTATCAAATATTGTTTTTTCAACATGAAATGATTTACTATTATTTGTATGAGAAAGAAATAAATAGAAAAAAGTTAGGATTAATTTATTATTTAAAGTATATATTTTTTCACTTCGTTCAAATACAAAGTGGGTCTAAAGACAATGACTAGTGTCACATATACATTTAGTACACAATAAACACGAAACACTAGAGTCGGTATTTTAAATATTTTATTAATTTACTTATCTAAAGCCCAAAATTAAACCTCAGCGAGTTCCTTATTAACATTTATATAGTTTGTCAAGGCGGGATTTTTAATCACCTTCTGTTTATATTTGCGTAACCGTTATTTTTAATTAAATAAACTTAATCCTTTCAAAAATTACAGTAGAAGGATAAAGCTTCTGTATAATTTCAGCTGTAAATTCTGTAAGAACCTTAAAAATATAACATAATTTACTGTGTACACTTAGAATATAGATAGTACCAGTTTTTTAATTCAAATTTGTATTTAACAAAATAAGACTATTTTTTTTTTATCTTCAATTTACCTGCCCTTTCCCCTACGTCAATCATTTTGGTACAACAATTTAAATATAATCAAATAAATCAATAAATAATACCAAAACCTTTTATATGTATTCAACATTGATTAAACGTCAAGAACTCTAAATCATAATTGAACTATAATGTAAATCCAAATTTGTAAAAGTATATTTATGGTTCGATTATATCGATCGTTTAACAACTATAAATTATAGTATTGGGAATGAGATCTTATTCAATTTAAAACTGGAACTTACAATTAAAATTATCAGCATTTCAGTAACAAATTGTGAACATGTTCTACTGGGATCAATTAATAAAACATTTTTCTTAAATAATAACTAAATTTCAAGACTATTTAATCACACACATTAGTAGTAGTTTACTTAGTAGCTTATTAAAAACATTTGACTCAAATAAATAATAATTTCGCAGCAGATTTTTTGAGATCTTTATGTATGAATAAAGTAGTTTAAATCAATTGTTTGGTGGTTTATATAAATAGCTTTGTTTTCATACATTTTCGTAAAAATACTGACAAACACATTTGCGACACTTCAACGCCAATTTGAATTACCTTTAACTGTTTATAGATTCCTAATATTCATACACACGGGACACATTATTTCAAAATGAGATTTAATTTAATCATAAGCTTCAATTATTTATTATTTCTATTTACACAGCATTTTATGGAAAATTAAAATAAAGATGAACAATGAAATTGCCGCAGACACGTTTTATATGTTACCAACAATTACTTCGTGTAATCTTAATTACAGTTATGGAAATGTTTAGAACGTGTTTGTACTGAAAATGCTTGTTGAAATCTTAATTTCAAGTAATTACGTGAAACACAGTAATACTTTGACACTAAATGGAATTTCAGAACGATAACTTTGTGACAAATTGTTACAAATTACATGATTTTTATTTCGATAATGACGAACTTCCAACCTTTCACGCCCTATTTAAAAATGTAGTATTTATTTGTTTTAAGTATACATATGTGTTTGTTTTTTCTTGTTTCCATTGAATACAACTCATGTCATACTTGTGCCTACATGTCTGTTGGTTTTTTGTTCGTCAAACATGGGTATGACGGCTAAATTATGTTTATGAATGAATGTTTTATTTCCCAAAAGTTTGCATCACGTGTATAAAATAAAAATATATAATATATAATAACAAAGTAAAATTAAAACGTATAAGTTAGAGATTAGATATACAAAATCAAATTCGTGTTCAAAAAATACTTAGTGGTTAATATTTTATTTATAAAAAGGTATTTTTTTAAATTATATCTGACTTAAAGAGTGAAAATATTTAAATTAAATATGATTTATTACGTTTCGTAATGTTACGTGTTAACGTTTGAGAGAAAGTTAGTTAGCCACACACATCAAATAAGGTGCAAAAGTAAATACCGTCGTTATAAGCAATTTTGTACAATTTACTAAATTGTACATTTAGTAAATTGTACAAAATTGTACCCTTAAGAAAAAATTTTACAAAACAAAATAAAATTTAATGCAAAATTACAAAAAAATCTTGTCATCAAAATTAATTTCATAACGTGTCACTGTGTCACGTGTCACTTGTCACACGACGTAGGAATGATAAATTACTTCCTCAGGCAATATCTCAGAAGTGGTGATCTGGTGAGCTGGTTTTAATTACTGCATCTGAGGTGGATTTCATTTCAGTTTTTTTTATATAAAAAACTTAACTGGAGCGGCTGGTTATAAAAAGAAAATTCTACTTTCCGAGATCGATTAAATTCGTCGAAAAATAATATTTATAAAAAAAGAAAATAAAGTAGACAAGACAAGAAAATACATTTTGGGATTAATTTTAAAAATCGAACACTTTCTTTTTTTCTTTTCTAAGATTTTTCTATAGTGACTTTTTGTCACTATCAAAACTAACGACTGAAGAATTTTATTTATAGAATTTTTATAGGTATTTTTTTATTTTATATTGCTCTTTATTCAGATCTTAATATAAAACTATTTACAAAACAAACTTAAAATTAAAGAAAGTATAACATAAAAATAATCTTAATCCAGTTAATCTAATATTTCTTGTTTCTTTATTTTTTATACATCCTATTGCCAGTCGGCAAAGGCCTCTTCCAATTTTCCATTCCAATCTTTCCTGAACCACTCTGTTCCACGTCACTTTATATACGTTTGGTATAATGTGATTTTTTTTATTTTAATTTAATTTGGAAAAGCAACGGAAATAAGAATTGATTCATATTATAAGTAAAATATGCATTCGAACTTTTTTTAAGATCATTCAGGTAATAATTATAATGAAGTGTATATTATGAGAGTATGTGTATATTTCAGGTAATATCTATTCTTATAATTAAATATTATTTTCTTGTGTATAATTTTTTTGAATATATCTCTTACAAAACTTATGTAATATTTGCTGGCTCTATAATAGTTTTTATTAATGTTTGATATTCTCATATTGCTTTAAGTAAAATTCGTAAATAATTGTGATAAGGGAGATGGATATGGATGACGATATTAATACATTATTGAAATATTGATCTCACGAATCACTAAATTTGTACTTAGTTTATTTTTAAAATACTTATTTTAGTTTGCCAGTAAAACACAAGTGTACTAACAATTTATTTTAGAAACACTACAAATATATAAGAGTACTATTTTAATTATTTCAAATATTTATTATATCAATATACAATTATTAATGTAAAATATTTATTAAAGTTGTTTTATAAACTCAATTCTTGATGTTACCATTTATTCTTGCAGCATATTGTGGAGCACCGGCTGGATAAATATTTAAAATCTCTTTTTTTTACATTCATACTGCTTTTGTTGATATTCAACATTCGAATCCATTTAAATGGAAAGTTAAACGATCAAAATTGTTTTACTCATTTCTGTACAAAACGCCATGTTCATTAATAATAAGCTATGAATGAAATAAATTTAAAGTTCGTTATTATTTACAACAAAATATGAATAGCATGTTAGGTTTAAAATTTCTAAATAGTTTTAACTGATTTGACATAAAACTCTATAACTATTGAATGTGTATAATTTTATAAAGACATTATATTAAATTAGTTTTTTGAGTATTTTTCAATATATGAAATATAACTATCAAAAATATCAGTCAAGTCTCGTTTCATTTATTAAACTACAATTTCTCGATTGCTATTCAAGTCCCATCGTATAAATGCAAAATCGGGTGCATTGTGTATTTAAAAGCTATAAAGGAGCGGAGAATAATGGACATTTAGCAACAATAGAATATTTAGAAATGCTTTTTATTATTCAATTTAGTCTTTTATAAGCATCAAATATAATCATGAAGAATTTAATGTGTGTACTGAATTCTTTTTTTATTTTCCATGTGAGATATAATTTCCGATCTTTAAATTATATTCTGAATTTTTTTAATAATTAATCTTGAATATTGTATATATAATTATATCTGGTGTGGGTTATCGATTTAGCAAATTTAGCTATTAGTAATCTTAGCAACAACTCAATTTAGCAACAAAAGTTTCATAAAATAAATCGAAACTGCCTATTAAAATGTATTCCAAGAAATTAAATCAAGTATAAGTATATAGAGTCCTCACTTTTGTGTGTCTTTATAAAATTTTCACTTAGATAAAAAATATTGCTAATAATATTAAAATCTATAAACCTAATGAAACGCTTATATATATATATATATATATATATATATATATATATATATATTTTATGTTATAAGAGGGCAAACGAGCGTGCGGATCACAGGTGTGAAGTGATCACCGCCGCCCACGAACTCTTGCAACGTCCGAGGACTCACAAGAGCGTTGCCGGCCTTGGAGGTGGGTATAAACGCCTTTTTTGAAGGTAACCATGTCGTATCGATCTGGAAACACCGCCGAAGGAAGTCCATTCCACATCTTTGTGGAATTATATATTGCTTATGTTACTCCACTTATTTCTTAGTTCTTGGAACTCAAACATATGTTTCTTAGTATATACTAAGAAAGATACGTCAAAATGATCTATGCATGTTTAAAGGTATAAACTAAAATCTAAGAATGTATTAGTTAAGAATATAATATTTAGAAACTCTATACTGTCGAAGTGCTAATTCCAGTTAACACTCTCAAAGTCAAGGTCTGCAAAGTTCGAAGTGAGTTTAAAACTTCGAATCGAATGACTTCCAACTCCAGAAATGATAATGATAATATATAAATTTACTTTAAATAAATATAATGATAATAAATAAATTTACTTTAAGTAAATAACGGTCACAAAGTGCACCTAGACTCCGAATAACAATTAGTTCATCGCAAAAATTTGATCTTTGTGGGAATCGAACCCAAGTCGTTTAGATTACTAATTGGGTATTGTCTGAATTTGATATTTACTTGGCGGACACCCTTCTTAGATTGATATACTTTTTATAAGATACTTTAGTAGGTATTTATATTTTCCTTACTCCATATCTTCTAAATGCCGGAATAACCGATATTATGCTGCCGATTAATTGAAATTTTAGTTATTATATACAATGTCGACCTCGGGCTTCCAACGGATTACTGGCTGCGTAGATACAAACACTATAGCTTGTACAAATTGATGATATTTAAATACCCTCAATGATTGAAAATCCAATGATAAATTCTATAGTCTATAATTATAACAATTGATATTTATTTATGTATTTAATTATGAATATATTTTATATATTTGTTACCTGAATTCATTGATCTTAAATTGATTTGAAAAATAGACGGCAATAAAATAAATTTACAATTTTTGCATGTACCTGTCCATTACACGTTTTTTTTTCCCTCACCCTTATCAATAGTACCCTATTGATAAGGGTGAGGGGAGTTATTATATAAATAAAGATATTACATATAAAAAAAAATCGTATTATTAATTTATCCAGACGCCAGACTCATCATGGTTTGAATAATATTTATTTAGGTATTATTTTTATCTAAAGCACTATAATTATAGTGAAAGATAAGTTTTTGGCTTACCAAAATACGGTCTTCTGTGAGAGCGTAGCCCTATTAGAGACAGACTGTATATGAGCTGCAGTCAAATTACTATAAATATAAATGTTTACTGTGTTTTATTTCCGGTTAGGATAATCAAGAACAAGACAGTTTTAACTATCAATAATATACATGTATTGAAATGCCTTACAGTATATATATTATATTTATGTTCAAAATTCAAAATCCTAATAAGTTTAGAATCAGAATAATCCTTACAGTGAATATCGGCTCAGGATTTTGCTGACTAATAAAGTTCAGAAGTATACTGACAGTAAAGCTAACTCGTTATTTTGTATTCAATAATATTTTAAAGATATAATCATTTAAAAGACAATTGTTAATGATACAGGTCTTTGCCAATTTCGATATCTGTTCATTTTGTAGGCAGTTATTTTATATATCGTGTAATTTTATTTAAAAAAAACCTGTAAATATTTATAAAATATCCATCAACACGATCAAATTAATATTATTTGAAATGAGCGTAGTATATAATGTATTAAACAAGTAGAAAAACCTGTTCAAATATTTATAAAACGTTAAATTATTTTAAATCTAAAATGAAATGCGACTAAAACTTTTTGCTCTCAATTAATTTCTAATCCATTTAAAAACTTAAACCATTCTGTTAGGCCTGTTACATTGAATGTGAAGCTTTTAACGAAAAGTCAAAGTCATTTATATTTCTAATTAACGTTATTTTGAATGAACAATGATTTTGCGTAAACGCGAGGATTTTTAAAGAATTTTCTCTACATTTGAGTAAAAAGCTCATGGTTGAATGGAATGAAATACAATACTGATTTATTGATAGGTACGATGATCTTTAATAAAATAATAAATAAATATATAAATTACCGAAAAAGATCTGATAAAATGTTTCCAATATTTTTAATGGAAAACACCGGTTATATAAACTTAGTATCATCGATATTTTTAATTTCGTAACGCTCTATTACCACAGAGTAAATGAATTTACCACATTTTAAATAAAGAATGTTGGTAATTTCAGAAGTGGAGATATATTAATTGATTGTCTATGGTGATCTAATCTCGTCGAAGTTATAATAACTTTCGAATACTTTTAAAAAGTTTGAAACTTTGTTATTTCTATTTACATTTCAATCTGCTTTGATATCTTTAACATTCTTTTGAAGTTGCGAGTTTTTAACAGCCATTCGTTAATAGAAAATTATTATATACACAAATTTATAGTGATAAAAAATGTTCTTATTCTATTTCTTTTTATAGTGATAAAAAATGTATATATATTTATTTCTTTTTATCTATTTCTATCTATCTATTTATATCTATTTCTTTTCATCTTTATATATATATATATATATATATTTCGCAAAATGAGGAGTACTTTAAGTTTAAAATGTGTGTATGTGTTTGTTTATCTGTCTTTGGCATTATTGCTCCCAAAAGGATGAAGCGATTTAAGTGCAGTTTTTTTTAAACTTTACAAGATTCATTCACACATTCATAGGCTCTCATTTCTCTCATTTTAACTAATGAAATGATCAGATTAACGGGAGTTTTCATATGAAATAATAATTATTTATTTATATTTTTAATGGTTTCTTAATAAATATACTATTAATATTACTGTATAATATGTCAGCCATCCAGTATGTAAATGTTTGTTTGCTATTTTCTAACAAGTATATTTATCGACCTCCCTCTATCTATGGATGTTCTAAAAAAATATTTGGTTACTTTACTGAACAATCTTAAATATGTTAAATTATACCGTGTTAGGCTTAGAATAGAACCGCCTCATGTCTTTCAGGTGCTATCTAAAGAGCAACATACAAGGCAATAGCCATTTTACACCGCTTTTCCGAAAGTTGGTAGAAATCCAATTAATAACTTGAAATAATAATATTATCGTGAAAAATATATAAAAAACAACAAATAGAACACTATTTGTTGTTTTTTATATATATTTTTTTCAAAAATAATTGTTTAAAATAATTTAAATTAAATAATTTAATTTAAAAATAATTGTTTCTTGATCGTTTTTGAATAATATTAAATTAAGATTATTACATATGATGACAAAATTAAATTGGATAGCGAAGGAGTGGGACAGCTTGCCTGCGTCGGTTTTTCTGTCCGAGTACAATGTGGGTGTCTTCAAGGCAAGAGCGAATAGGCTTTTACTAAGTTGAAGCTCTTTACCACCTACGACTACACTTCCACTTTCCGTCAGGTGGCATGTAGTCAAGCGTCAACTTAGTATAAGGGAAAAAAAAGAAAAAAAAAACAGAATATATAAATTCAGACATATTAGGCAAATTTATTTTGAGTGTTCTCAAAGTGGTCATTTATATTTGATGTGACGATAAGTAAACCAATTTATCACGACTAGTTACAAAGCATCAATATCTCCTTAATATAACATTTTTTTTAAATAATTGCAATGATGTAAGTAATTATAATTATGTCAGTTACTAAATAAACAAATAAGATAATTTTACCTTGAGCTAAGCTTATTTATGTACGAAGATAAAATTATATAAATTATAAGGACTTCGAAACATATTTGATTTAACCGTATTTCGAGCCAAAAAATTATTGATGTCTGTTATTTTACAGACAGACAAATAGAGAAACTTCAGTCTAAAAACATAAAAATATAATGTATATAGAATAGTTTTTTTTTTAATTCTGTGTTGAAATGAGTTCTATGAATTATATCTTCAATGAGTTCGATGAATTTAATCTACATTGTATCTGAATAGAAAAAAATATCACGTATCGCTTAATATTATTACAATATTAAAAACGAGGTAAAAAGTATTGCAAGAATCTATCCAAGCGTCTTTTACTTAAAACTTTCTATATTATTGTCTATATTCTTGTAAATAAATATAAATCTGTTTAGTTTCTGAGCGCTCTCTGAGCAACAAAGTTAGAACCACATTACGGAACTTTTACAGCACTATTTCTCATAAAATGAAGTTTTAAACAAATTTGAACAAGCTCCGTTTAAATATTATAATGTGTTAGTTGAGTTGGTCCGACATCAGTCTGATAGAATTATTAATACTTTATATAATTAGGTCGTGTAAAAATCTTTTTTTAATTTAAAATAGGCATAATTTGCACTGATGAGACGTAAAGTTCCAAAGGGCAAGCCAATAGAGAAAAACCCGCAAGAAACTTCATGGATACTCTTGAACTTATTTATAGAATAACAATAATGAGAGTCACAGTCATAATTGATATTTGAGAATAAATTATAAGTAAAACGTGTTACCAAATGAAAATTGGAATAAGTTTTAGAATACTCGAATTAACAATTCGAACTTTATATACATATTTAAAAGAGTAAAATTTATATCAATCTTATCTTCAAATCAAGAACGCTTATAGATAAGAACTTGAAAGTACCAAATTACATTTGAGACTAACTAAATTTGTAATAAATGTATTTTGCTTCAATTAATATTTCACATCTAAATAATTAAAGGAACGAAGCACATTTTTTCAAATCTTATTTCTTAATAAATGTTTCAGTTTTACATTTAACACTTACGTTTAAATAGTGTGTTCTTTTATTTTATTTTTTGTCTTTTGTGTAAAAAAAGAATATCAAACAAATCTTTTGTCAGAAAACGCGGAAGCGGTATTAAAGGTAACTTTCTTAACATATTTGTATTAATATAATTATTTCATTATTGTTCATTTATTTACAGTCAATTACTTTATCATTGAAATATTAAAAAAAATAAAATACGTCAAGTAAAGGATGGTTCCACAAGAAAACTTGAATTACTATCCACGCTATTACGAGTTCTATAATGGTCATAAATTTTAAAGAATGTTAACCTTAGGCAATCAAAATAGTAAAAGTCATAATAATATAAAGTAATAATAGGCAATACCTTGGAAATAGTAACAATAATATAAAATACGCAGAATTAATAACAAATTGTTGACAGACCTTTTAAAAGCTACATAGTCTTTAGTAATATAACAAACTTTGTTTGCAAGATTGTTTTCAATTATTTCTAGTATTTATATTAACTAAGCCGCCCTTACCAATCAAAATTTTTATTTTTTCCGGACGTACATTACAATTTATGAGAAATAAATAACAATGATCGAAGTGTCAAGTGTAAAAGTAAGGTATAAAGTAGCTATTGATTCTAAAATATTGAGAAATGTCACTCAGAAAGTCGTAAGATCAGTAATTCGCGCTCTGCAAGACATTTCATATCCACGCTCCTTAAGGTACGCGGTCGCCACTCGAGGACTTTGCGAACCCTACGGCCATCTGCAAACTCTAGACTTATATTTATGAATATAATATAATATTATACTTACTACATATTCTGTTAAATGTTTAACTAAATAAAGAGAAATATTACATTTTTAAGAACCATCTTCAAGTAAACTAAGCAGTAAATAAATATATATTGTTTGAATTCACTTCAAGGAAAATATATGCGCGCATTATATCTCACTCAACAAGTTAATGGAAATACTTCAAGGAGATTTTCAAATTTATTCCGGAGTGTATTTTTGTATCGTATTATAATATCACTCACCGGTTACGGTTTCTGTAAAATCTGACATCCTTTTTTGCATTTAGGTAAAATAGCATATTTTTTGTAAATAAAAACATCACAACATTTAATAACGCAAATTGAGCATTAACGAGGGTGAGGGTCAAAATATTTTTCATGTGTAAAATTTGTTTTGACGCTTTCATGTTAGAAATTATACACACCATATATATTTCTATATAATTAACGATTTAAAAAAATATATTTATTTATTGGCCACTGAATATATTCCTGTCATCCGTTATAATTTATTACCATCTATATGAACGACCTATATAATTTTAAAACTTACTGTAAATGGAGCCAGTAATTCATATGAAGCCCAAGGTTAACTATTGTACACACCAGACTACAACTGCAATTAATTTCCAGCATTGTAGCGATCGGATGATCGGATGATCGATCAGATGATCGATCGGATGATCGGATGATAGGCTTACCTGATTAAATTTTAAGGGTTATTATAAAATCACGGAGCGTTTATGTCATTTCAATCAAATAGAAATTTCAAAAGCAATACAATTACAATTATTATTATTTTCTTTCACGCATAGTTTATTTACTGTATGCCTTATAATTACTAAATCTTTCAATCAGTCAAATATGAGATTTTAACAACTTTTTAATATAGTGCAGCTAATGGACGGTGCATCCTATTTCATATTGATTCCTTTCGGTTTAACTGGACTAGGATAAAACCATCCTCTACAATCTACATATCCCTTAACCTGCTGTGTTATTTGAATAAGAATGCAAAAGGTATAGATAAAAAGCAAATACGTGGGTGCGGTAATGCGGTGGGTAGTTTGGAAGAATCACCGATGATAGAAAAGATGAAAAGCAGCCGTTTGTCGTAACGCGGAGATTCTTAAGTATGAATGTGGATTATTATGAGGGAAGAGGGTGTGATTTTAACACGGATAGAGCGTGTGAAAAATAAAATAGCAAATAAGCAGTCTGCGTTTTGATGATGTAAGAGCTTTCAAGGAATTAACAAATTGCGCCGATGCCAAAAAATTGTGATAAAAACAGGATGACGATTTACCACAACCAAATTTAATGTTTGAAATTGTGTATAAGGCAAGACGATAAAGGTGATTCTATAGACCAGTAAACTAGGCAAGAATTTTTATTAATTATCTTTCTGGAGCCAAAACTATTTCCCCGTGTTTTATTTATTCTTAATGTTCAACTTAATTTCAAACTAGTTGCAGCAACGTTATCGGTAATGGCATCTGCCATTAATTTAACAAAACATGACAAATAAAAGTATATAAATTACATTATAAATTTAGTAAAATAAATTTTCAATATTAATACATATAATAATCTAATTAATTGGAATATATATTGACATAATAAATAAGTCATAGACAAAAAGCTTATGATTTTGGATGGGATTAATATATTTGACATTAGTAGAGACAGTATAATATTCTTTAATAGTAATTTTGGCCTTAATAACTGATTAAATAGTTAGAAATTTTAATAGATATTTATTCTCTTTCTTAATTTACTTTTATTAACTTTGTGGCAAGATGTTTACCATTATTTATTCCATATTTATTTTATTTTGAAATTGCTCTTGACAAAATTAATACAATAGGAAGCTAGTCTTAAATAATCTATATAAATCTTTTGAAAACAAATAAAACAATTTTAATAATAAAACATTTTTTTTTTCAATCCACTGCACAGATTAAATATATTCAGACTAGTTAAATCTTTCGCGGACAGTAAAAATATTTTATATTCACAAGGATGTGGTAAACCGAAAAGAACCAACATTATTGCCATATAATATTTGCCATATTTTAGTAGAAAAAACTTCTAATACCACTAATATTTAGAGAGACGTAGAGAGGTCTTATAAAACTTTTTTCGAGAAAAAACATTGGACTGGTAGTTCTCAGGAGTAATGAGTTCATAATGTACTTATTTTTTTTTAAATAAACTAAATTAATACACACAAAAAATAGTTTAAATAAATATATTACTGAAGTTGGACATCTTGATATTAATTTATAATGATGGAATAAGTAATTAATATCATTGCTTGGCTACATTTTCGTCTTTTTCAATTAAAATTAAGATATATTTAAAATCACAATTTATGATCCGAAAAACAGGAAGCGCATGCAAAAGGAAGTGTTATTTGTGTAAAATATTAATTTACACGTTAAAATACCCGAATGAAATAGACGTCTCTTATCCGACTTTAATCAGCTTATATTTGTAGTGTAATACGATACGATACGATACGATATTCTTTATTGTACCACAAACAAATGGAATATATAAAAAACAATAACACATAAAAGATGAATTAGTACAAAAGGCGGCCTTATTGCTAAAGAGCAATCTCTTCCAGGCAACCTTTGGGTAGAGGACACGAAATATGAAGGTGGGTATTTAGGTACAGCACAGTACAGGATAATATAATATAATATAATAAAATAAAATATTATGAAACATATATACATACATATTCATACATACACACATATATACATACACATACATACATATACACATATATATATATACATATATACATACATACACTTACTTATATAAATAAATAATTATATAAATAGTGTACACTACATACATTACGTAATATTACTTTAGAATTGCAAATTCCTGGATTGCAAGTGTTTTCAGCCAATTGAATTTTATCCTCGCGATTAAAGCTCTTCGCAGGCACTCTGATTACTCTGTGGTTGAACTTTTACGGAATTGAAATAAGAAAATGAAATTTGAAATAATGATCATTATTATTGCATCAAATTTTAATTGTTATAATTTGATAGGTTTTTATTACACTGTTAACAATCTTAACATTTGCATGTTAATTTTCATTTATGTTATACTCAACAACCCTTTTTTTTTTAAATCAAAAAAATCATCAATTAAATATTTACAAACTGTAAATATTGGATTGATAAAATCGTAGCAGCCGATATCGTTCATTGCGAAAAATGAAAATTAAATATAGTTTTATTATAAGTGATGAGGAATAAATATTTACATTTATATCCTTACAAATAGTTTAAAGGACTCCCGAAGCGCCTCTCTCTTTTCTAAAATAAATATGGATTCATCATCTACCCCTAGTCCCCAGAGCCAAATACTTTAAGACATAATACAATGGATGTATGCAAAGTAAACTAACCTAGCTCGTGGAATATCAGTTAGCTGTCTAAATTTCCCAACCACATACGCCGCTGAACTTAACCGTATAACTAGTGTGTTGATATGAATGCCCCACTGTCATTTTAACCCAAAGATATTCCTAAACAAGCATATTCATAAATAGTCTGAATTATTTTGTAGTCGTGAAACAAATTTAGGTCTATTTACCTAATAAGAATAACAAAATAAAAAAAATTGCTTTCAAATCCTGTGGTAAAATTTACTTTCTTCATTTCTTGATCACTTGGAAATTAACTAAAGCCGTCATCATACTGTAAAACATGTCTATATCGCTCTTGGTGTGATAGTCAATCAGCTCATGCAAATGCTTTAAAATCTTTTTAACATTAATCATCCTTTCAGAATTCTGTTATTAGCCGCTAAGGAAATTGTGATTTAATTAACTAGCTTTTATTAAAATTATAACAAAAACTAATTATATTTGTTTTAAAATTATACAGATAGTGCTTGTAGAAAAAATTGTAGTAACTTTTAAATTTATTTCGTTTATTTCATTTTAATTATAAAAACAACCTTAAAGTATAAAAAGTTTTTAAAGATTTTATATAACCAAACAAAAGTTTTTACTTCGAACAAATTAATGAAACTGACATGTGGTTTAAATTTTCCAACTTCAAAAAGCTTGGAGTTTGAAAAATGATGACACAGAAATAGACGTATTTCTGATAATAAACGATTAACAATTTAATGAAGAGTTCAAAGTTCTTAGTGATTCATGATAACAATAGATTAATATGCTATGTTTTAAGAGGTGAAAACTGAAAAAAAAACAAAATTCATCGTTATAGAAATTGGAAAACGGTTTCGAAATTTAAATAAACTGTCATCTGACAAATTGTAAAAGGAAATGGAATCGTAACAGGATTGCATGCGCTCACATAATGTACTATGAATCTGTAATTAGATACAAATTAATCATTCATTGATAGTTCAATATATGTGCCATAAAGACGAGATTAGCATAAGAATAGTAAACGCAAATTTTTATATTTTAGTATTTATTATTGTAGTGACAATGGAAATACATAATTTGTGACCATTTCAGCTTTCTAGCTTTATGAGATACAGCCTGTTGACAGACAGACAGACAGCAGAGGCTTAGTAATGGGGTCCTGTTTTTACTTTTTAAGTACTGAATGCTTAAAAAGTAATTCGATGTATATTTTAAACTTATTGTCTGAGTGAACATATAGCACGGTTTTTAGTGTAGATTTTTACTCATTTACATATGAAAACAAAAAATCTGTTTTTCTTCTTTTGTAACTGTAAAAAACATCAAAAATAAGGTCAACCTAACATAATTTTTATGTTAACAAATATATATGAATCCATCACATAGGTATATTTAAATCTAAGAATCTAATCCTGTTAAGGTTAAGCTTTAACAGAAACTTTTCAAGCATTTTAGGGTACTGGTTGGTAATTTTTTTAAGTCGGTGGCTTGACCGGTAGCGTACGTGTTTTTGACAGAATGTAATTTTAAATAAAACGGTGTTGGCATGATTTGGTCGTTTTATTTAATCGTGAGTCAGATTAAGCCGTAATTAAGTATTCTGGAGGAGTAAAATAATAATCCAATTACAAAAATCATGAGCTGAATATAGCCTTATATTCAACACAGTTGTTCATTTAGCTAAACTCATATTTTTACATTTATTTATTCAAATGAAATTTCAGTTTGAAAGTACATGTTTCTTAATCTACATATTCTGTGACCCCAATGACCCAGTTGACATTCTCCGAAGCTCCGTCGAGCGTTGCGTCGCTTCAATTATACAATGCTCGTCATTACCCTTATTAAGATTCGCCACATTATTACGATAAACAAAAACAGCAATATATCTATATTCTATATATATAGCAGCAAACAGACACTTTTATTTTAAATATAGAACGTTTTTTTTTTAAAAAAAAAGAGTGACATAGACTTGTAATGAAAATGTAAAACATCATAAAACGGCTACCAATATCCCATGTATTTGCATTAATTGCAACTAAATTTCCTAAATAGAGTGCCACAAAGTACTTTAGCAAAGGAAACCACAGTTGCTAATTTCCAACATACAAATAGAAACAAATTTGGTCCACGTAAAACATAAATTGGAAAGTTTAACACTTTCCACAACTTTTAGAATACGAGTACGTGTTACATATAAACTCGATTATATTTGTAAGCATCAGTTTGATATAAATATCTTCAAGATCTTGAGAATATTCTCGAATACTGTCATCTCTCTTTTCGCATGACGTCAAGAATATTTTTTTAAATTTTTATACTTAACAAGGTATTTTCCTGCCCTAAGACGAAATTTTTAAAAAGATAAAAAACAGTTGGGCGTAAAATGTTGCGAGCCCAAGAAAGTTTTTTTTATATTTTTTTATTACTTCTGTGTTAAAATAATGCATTGGTTTTTTTTATCACACATAAAACAAAGCCAGATCTAAATTAAATCAAACCTCTTTCACATGATTGTAAGAAATAATATAAACGAAAAATATAGTTTATTTTAAAACGAGAAACCAATATGCAACAATTTTTTTATTATATCATTTAAATGTTCTGTCTAAAATAATCATTATTAACAAGATATGTATTATTTTCAAACTATAATTCTGCATCTCACATAATACACTTTTGGTGAATTTGAGGGACTTTCGTGGTCAGCAATCCTCGTGGAGTACGTACGTCACTTTTTTCAACATCCGTATACTCGCAGTGCTAACCTATAATTGTCAAGCGAGAGCTTTGCCTAAAAGACAATCAAACCAACTAAGAACATCATGCCAGTGGATAATGAAAAGAGGTATGACAGGTGTAATTACTGAAATAGCACAGACGTGGACGCGAGTAGCACAAGAAACAATTAAACGATTTGAGAATGCTTTTACTAAAAGAATTAGAAACAAACTATTATTGTTACGAAATTCCATGCGGAATAAAATAAAAATAAATTAACTATTTAAACTTGTATTCAATATTAATTATCTAATTCAATACTTAATTTTAAATTGCACAAAATGGAATATATCTAGATACATTCTATTTAGATACATTCGATAGCTTCTGATAATACAAAAATAATTAACAACAAGATGTAAAATTAAATTGATTTTTTATCCCCAGAAAATGGTTGATATATTTTATTATTAAAAGACAACCACTACAAAATATTCAATGAAATTTGTAACATATCATTGTAACATTAAATAAACTTTATTTTAAAAAGGGGTATTATCATAATTGGACAGACTTCCCTTTGAAGTTAAAAGTTAAACAATTCACTCATTTAATAATCCGAATGTTAAACAATAAGCCGTTATTTGTCCATTGCAAATATTTTACATGTTGTACAAACAAACAAACGCTCTCGGCTTTTACAAAAGTTTTATTAATTAAATTTGCTGTAAGGACTCTCCTTTAGTTTCAGTCGATGAGGTTTTCAATGACGCGTTAAATAATGAATAATTGTACGATTTTATTTACATTTACAATGAATTATGTTTTATTCTCACATAGCTAATATGTTATATAATAAAATTTTCATTATAATTAACTCGAAAAAATGTTTTTTAACAAATAACTCGTAGAAATGTTTTTTAAATATTCCATTCCATCATAAATAATACTTCATGAAGTGTTGGTAAAAATAAATTGGTTGGTTGTTATTTATAAGTTGTATGATACATTCAAGTAGTTAAAAATATATTCAGTTTTAATTTCGATATATATGTTTTCAATATTATGGTATATATTGTTTTCACTACATCCATTTTGAATTAATTTTATATTTATTTAAAAAAAAAATATGTATTTCTATAACCATAAACTACAAATCGTTACATATATAAAAGAAAGATTCTTTTATATATGTAACGATTTTACAGAAGTTACATAAATTGTGCTTAAATTTTCTTTCTTGCAGGTGGTTTAAAAGGGCAAGTGTTTGTGAATTCCTAATTAAGCCTAAACAGGGAAATTCACGGCAATTTTGACATGGCAGGCATGAGAACTTATCACTTGTTCTGCCATTTTGGCGGTCTTTCCAATGTCAGCCTGCAGCTCTATTGCTGCTCTAGCAAGAGCTAGAAATATCAAATGGATGTAAATTTGTAAGATATTTTTCTTTACTCATTTCTTTATTTTAACTTCACTGGATTTATTTTTGTCATTATTTGTTTAAAATTAATATTATTATTATTTAGAGAGATGATATTAGTTAACCTAATATGATATAAAAAAATTGGCAATTAATACTTTAAATGGAACGCTCAATAAAACGTTTTTACTAATTTACGTTAGAGATTTAAATTGTATACAATTGTTTACATATAACTTAACTAGCTGTTGCCCGCGACTCCGTTTTCAGAACACAGAACTCGTAAGAGATTCCTTCGCTGGAGCTTTTTTGGTCAGCTATATTTTCAAAACTGCTCTCAACCAAAAGCCCTACTATTATTTCAAAGCAATAATTTTTATAATATAGCCTTAATATTGGTTAAGATTTTTTAAAATTCGTATAAGTTACTTTGAAGATTACTTCCAACAAATAAACATATGAAGTATAAACCAACAAACATAGAAACTTTATCTCTTTATAATATTAGACAAAGATCAATTTATATTGAAAAGGAGTTCTGAAAGCTGAAAATATATTTTAAATTCGTAATGAATAAGTTAATTGTTTACTTTCACACTGTCAGTATCATACACTGATGTGACACTGAGCTTGCTGGATTAATCTAACCCAAAATGCGTTGAGGCTTAAAATGTCTTAATTATGTAGACATATGCGGTGTTTTGATTGAGTTTCGTGAAATTACTCTTGCCTTGTTAACTACTACGGGACCTTGAGCTCAATGTCTATACTTATTTGCAACCAACATTCAACATTCATGGGAAGTTTCTAAAGATATTATTTTTATGTAGAAAAGAGAAAATGAAGTCAGTTATATTACCGACAGACTACGGACTTCGGTCTGCAGTATTTAGTTATATATAATTAGGAAAAATAAAAACAATAACGATTGTATAACTTTCATTAGTATTCGGACGTCAGTCTCTACTACTATTGTAAATGGCAAAGCTTGTACAAAGAAATTAATTTTCTAAACAATCCATCTGATTTATAAAAATATTTCATTAATAATTTGAATAAACCTCCAAGATGGATTCGGCAAGTAACGAATAATAAAAAAAATATATCGGTTATAATTATATTCACAAATTTAAGACAATAATGTTTCAAATTCAAATTCAAGTCAAGACAGAGTGTTAGTATGTAAGACTTCAAAAACACAAGCATCTTCACTGTGAATATTAAACGACATTACTACCGAAATATGCAATTTATCTTGACCTAGTAATATGGTTTGGAAAATATTATGAAAAATGCATACATTTAAAAGCTATTAAGATTTAACAGAAAGAAAAAAACAAATGTAACCTTTCTGACATTTTTATCTGTATCTTCTATCGGTAACAAAGGTGTGACAAAGGTAATAACAAATCTTGACAGATTAACATTTTATAACAAATCAACCACAGATGAATATATTTATGAATGTATAAACATTGTCTGTAACCACTTAACATCTGTTTAAACTGCACCAGTAATAATCTGAAGTCGTAGAGTATCTTGTTTATACAAAAATATTACAATATGGAACAAAACAGAATGGAGCACTAAAAGTATTGGAGTGGTAAAAAAAGGTTTTTGTTTCAATATAACTTCAATATGAATGTCAAAATTGTGTTTGTTGCTTCAGTTGTGTTTATGAATAGTATTTGCCAATTATTACTTTTGCTTTGAAAGTATTTTAGTACCATATTTTGTTTAATATATAAGTATTGAATTTTCAATGGTTTTGTTTCAATTAATTCAGTCTTATTTAATTATGTTGAATAATTACATATTTTGATACAATAATAATAAAAAATACTGAAATGTCATTTATCCCGTTAAGTAAATCTGTGATAAGGCTGATAATTTATAGTTCTTAAAAAATATTGATACTTTTCGTAATATTTAAGTGAATAAGGAATTCATTTCGATCAAATTATATAAAATTATTTGTAGACGTAAAATATAAGTAAAAAGTAAAGTATTAATAACTGCCTATATTATATTTAGCCCATATAAATTATAAGAAGTAAATGCTCAATCCCATTGCCCATTGACCGCAAATACTTAATTCCTTTAAGCTTCAGAAAAAATAAAGCATATTTAAGTTATTATTTACTATTTTCTCGAGCCAAAAGATGATTTCGTTAATCAGTTGCTAAAATACAATAAAATTTCAAAATTCATGTCTTGTTGACATAAGATGCGGGTTTTGTCATAACTTTCAATTACTCATTTGAATTGACAAATTGTATTTTTTTTCTCTAAAGTTATTAAGTTTAAAGCACATAATAAATAAACTACGTAAAAACGCATAGATGGAAAAAAGCTCTTCGCATCAAGTCCCAACCACAATCGCCGCCGCTTCCGCTCAGTGGTCGGCTCCGACGCTTCGTTTGTATGCGACAGTGGCGACGCATAGACTCTCGTATACTTTGCCTTATGAACGGCCAAAGCATTTCTTATTAAGACATTACGACATATATATAAGTGGCTCAAAATACTTGGCAAATATATTTGAAATGTTTTACTAGGTTTAAATTGGCAGAACTGTTATCCACGAGTATAAGCCCCGGGATACCCGTCCCGCTGCATTGCTGACTCAGCCACCATGGGATTTTCTTACGTTGATAAATCTATCATTGTTTATATAATCGATCTTGGTGATGATATCGAGACCGAGGATCAAGTTGACATTTTAGAGGCTTCTTTTGAAAATTCATCAAATCAAGAGAGATGGAGAGCGATGGATAGAAAGACAATTTCTTATAATATAATTTCTAAAGTGTAAACCAATCAAGAAGTCATGAAATATTAAAAAACTTTCCAAACTTCCTTTTCACTAATGGACATTAACTATCAGAAATTTTTAAATGTGAATTTTATCGTCCACTTCAGTGTTGGAGTTTCTCGAACCAATGAAATTCCGGTCATATCGGCATCTAAACGATAACGCAGGAATCCATCCGCCAAGCCCGCAGGCCAAAGTTATTCGATAAGGTTACTGAGCCAGAATATATTGGGCACGGAATTTGCTTGCTACTTTAGATATTCAACCGTTATATATATTTACAGCAGTGCGTTGGTAGAAAAATAATAGTCTGTAGTGTATGTAATGTTATTTAAATATAATAACTTAACTTAAACTTAAGAAATCACATATTTAAATAAACATCAATATATATACATACTAACAAAAAAAAAACTGTGCAAAGGACTCGCTTAGTACTAACTTAGTTTTTTTTAAAGATTCCTACTAATAATCTCTTTTGTTATACATGTTTTTAAAATCTCTATTCATAAATTATAATTTAACTTCACAATAATTGTAAAACGTCAAAAGAGAGCACGGATGACGCGTCCGTGGAAAATAATAATAATTATAAAAAAAAAACTTGCTTGTTTTTTTTTTTGTTTGTTATATAAAAATACTTTAAAAGGCTTTATATGTAGGTATATTTTTGAACAACCATAATATTCTTAAACTGTACATAAAATATAAACAATCTTATTATTTCTTACTCTTATTGAAGACTATGGAGTAAAATTTTCTGAATAATCTTATAGTAACATATATATTTTTATAGGTTTAGTTTTTTAATCTATTTTATATATTAATATTGCGTTTAGTTCTAATGTATATTTTATCGATACTCACATTCTTATTTACGATAAAAAGCGGAAATTCTAGTAAATATAAATTGAAATAACTTGCCCAAGAAAACTTTTGTTAATAGAAATATGAATTTGTTTTTCGTATTTTTTAAAATCGCTTGCAAATTAAATAAAATTCTTATAAATATTTATTTTCTTTATATTCATTCAGTTATCAAAATATAATTATAATACTCTTTTTTGTATACCAATAAAACAAAAGATAAGATTTTATCAGCGATCTCTGCCAGACAGCTTAGCGATATAGATACTTTTTACTTGACTACTATTTAGTGACTTGACGTCACTATTTAGTGACTAGCCCTAGCTACCCCTACTTAATGCATTAGATAAATAATTTATATTTTAATATTCATAATATAATATATATATTTTTATATTTCACGGTATTAGATTTGTATCTGAAATCGAGACGAAACTCATTATATTCTCTGATTCGAAATAGATAGATACTCGTAATTTTGTCGTTGTTAATTTTGTTTAATATTATTTAATTTATTATTAATTGAATTTATATATTTATATTTATTTATTTTTTTTCTCTTTTACTTTATTGTTTTTTTTACTTTTTATTTCTTATTTTTATTTTTATATCTTTTTTTGTTTGCTTGTCTTGTACTTTACATATTTATGGTGTGCAATAAAGAATATATATATGTATATATTCCTGAACTTGGTACTTTTATGGGTGTTTATTATATATATGTAAGTATAATATTGAGCAAACATTGTAAGTTACATAAAACTTTATAACTACTAAGAGGTATTTTAGGACCTCGTTCATATACAAAGTATTGCTAGATACAGCGGTAGTTAAATAAAATTTATGGTTAGTATACAATAAACACAAAACACAAAATCTATATAAAAATAAAATATTTATTTCCTTGGAGATAAAATATGTATATCAAAATAAGATATTTTTTTCCTTTTTTATATATAACCACACCATACTTAGAGCTCATGAGTAAGAAGTCCGAATGGGTTTGAATCTAAGCGGCACATTCCGATATAATTCTAAGTGAAAACAGCTGGATAAATACGAGTATAAATATATTGATTTCCTTGAAGATTTTGTTTGCAATAGTCTCAAAAATCTCAAATTAAAACTTATAGGTGCTTTCTCCTGTTAATATTAAACTCTTTGTGTTAAATTTGAGTACATTTAATTTTTGTTAAATATTATTACGCTTTCAAAAACTTACAGAATAATGAGAAAGCTGCTGTTTAAATCTGTTATATAAACACTTC
The DNA here is from genome assembly GCA_963555665.1 of Dircenna loreta. NCBI lineage: Eukaryota > Metazoa > Arthropoda > Insecta > Lepidoptera > Nymphalidae > Dircenna > Dircenna loreta. Next base: position 9,052,913 of record OY743099.1, on the reverse strand, counting down.
ACAGCATATCAAATATTTTATATTTAACATTTTAACTAGTAGTTCGGACTAACCGTATTAAATTTATCAAAAGAATTTTTAACACTATTTAAACTATTTAATAACACCGATGAAGTTAAAATGTTTTCAAAGATACAATAATTTGAGGAAAACCTTGCTTTAATTTGCAAATTGGAGAGTGTTTTTTTATATGGATTTATTTCGATAAGCATGGTATAAATATAGCCCCTTTAACGTACACAAGTGTTCCTTGGTTGATTGATTCGAAGTAGAAAATATATAAACAAATTAAAAAAAAAAGAAAATCGTGATATCTCATAGCACTCCTGCAATGTATTTTAATAAATTTTGAACTAATTTTTCAACCTCCATTTTTCTATTGTTTCGTCTATAAACCATATAAATAATAAATAATATATTCTCGAGAGATTGATTTTATTTAGAGAGATTTACCTATTATTGATTTATTATAAGAGATTTATTATTGAGATTATGTCGGTTACGCATGATGAATATATTTTCTACCTTGTTGTGACGTCATTAAATAATAAGTGATTAGATTAGTTACTTGGATAACTTGTTAAATGATACGAAATAGATGTACATTTATTTTTTTTAAATATCAGTCAGTCTTGCATTTTTAAATATCATTATTACTGCCAAGTCAATTCACAAGAAGTGTGCTATAAGTTTATTCACTGCTTAAATCTAAAAGATTTTTTTTTTTTATATGACTTACCTTTGAAGTTATTTTTTCCAGCTCAACTGAAGAGCTCAACTTTAACGGTAGCTTAAGTCAGGGAAATCATAGTGAATTCTCTTAAAAAATATTAAAATTTACTACTTTTTCTGCATTTAGTTTAATGAATAATGATATAGTATTAACTAGAATTTGACGAAGGTACCGAAATGGATAAGAATAGAACCCGTTGAAATGATTTTTTAATTTTTATATTACAAAAAGTTATAGTTAGAAATCTTAAAATCATTTAACGTTTAATTTTTATATGAGTAGTACGAATAATTAGAAGCTTAAACTAATAAAGATATTTCAAAAGTAGAGACTGCTGTAGCTAGTCACGGCCGACCAAAATTGTTTAGAAATTATAGATTTTTTTTTACACTACAGTTTACCTTAAGCCTAACTAAGCCTATGTTAAGTATCACTGTGGTCTAGAATGTGATATGATACCTAGAAAGAAAATATTTATTCAACTACGTCATCAGCTTATCAGGAAGGTTTTGATTTAATATAATATAATTACTTTTTTATTAATGACGTTTTGAGAATCCAGGTCTTTCTTAATTCGAATACAAACTAATTGGATGAACAGATTTATGAAAATAAAATCTTTTGAAAGTAACATCAACCTGGTGGGTAATTTAAAATATTAATTATAAACTTTTAAGCCTGTTTCGTAAGACAATAAATATTAATATTAAAAGTATTCATGAAGAACCCAATTTCTATCTCCTTATATAAACTATGCAGTGATCAACAGAAGCAGTTTTTTTTTCTGTAAGTGAAAAAAGGTTTGGTATTTTATATTTCGATATTATCATCAATCCTACATAATGTTATCAAAACGTTTTATGTTATTATATTATGTTATATTTCAAATCTAAACCTATTTGTATATGAGCGAACGCTTTAATGTCAAAGTGCTAACTCTTGTTAATATCCACAAAGTTAAGGAGTCGGGTGCCAAGTTCCAAGTTCCAAGTTAATTAAGGACTTCTAGAATTCACCTATTAACTTCCAACTCCAGAAGAAATAATAAAGCTGAATACAAGACAAATATATATAAATATATCGGTAAATTAGAATAAAACGTACATTTTTATTTATTCTGCTGTTGATTTTTTATGAAAATATATATATTTTTAAGTTATTTGTATATTTTTATTTATTTTATGGAGAGTGAGTAGTTGTCTAAAAGGTGTATAAGTTTATTTCGTTAATGTAATAATATTAAGAATCGATTTACGAAATGGCATTAACAAATAAGTAAATAAAGAAAAATATAGTAAACCCAGGTTCAGTATAACAAAATGTGGATCATATAAATATAAGTAATATACGATAATTGGAATCACCCTGTATAATATTATTATATTAACAGAAATATATTTTTCGAAGCAAATAAATTATTATAAAATGTTTTTTCATGTCAAGTCAAGTTATATATGGACCCATTATAAGGTACTTGGGTTATACACAATGAATTTATGGTAAATATATCTCATTTCTTATGTATTATTTTTTCTATGACAACAGCAATTCAACTGCTCAGTGTAGCGTTACATCGTGACGAATATACAATACGCATTCCAGCCCCCAAAATATTTCAAAGGGTTCTTAGAGAAGTACTATTGAATGAAAACGTAATTACTAACGGTTTTTTTTAAAGTGATAGATTCTAAGTGATATTCCTTATCATTTCTATAAATAAAAGAGCTGTTTCAGACTTTTTTTTTTTTATATATAAAATATATTACGACCAAAAACAGCTCCTAGCAATATTTGGACAAGACAATGAGTACAGCTTAGACGACGAAGGTTTATTGTCAATTTCGAACATTATATCGGTTATAGCATCTTTTCAATGTTATTTTCCGGATTTTATTTTTCCTATTATTTTCCTGATATTTTTAGTACACCAATCGATAACTATAGGAAGAATAAAATTTTGATTAATTTGCGATAGGTTTTATTTTCAACATTATTTTATTTGTCATTAGTTCCGCTAACGTGTTATGTTATGCGGAATCTATAGAATATCTACCTGTTGATTGCGGCTGAGAAACGGTTGTTCTAACCAAACCACAGCTCAACCTCACTGTTTCCGGTTTTGTGATTTAAAGCTTTCGCACACGCATTATTGTATACATGAGTCATTTTGTTTTATAAATGATTTTTTCATGAAGATGTTTTTGCAAAACCATGTAACCGTTTACTGCTGTTACTGTTGTGTTAATATGTACTGTTGTGTTAATATGTACTGTGTGTTAATATGTACTGTTGTGTTAATATGCACTGTGTGTTATTATGTACTGATGTGTTAATATGTACTGTGTGTTAATATGTACTGTGTGTTAAAATGTACTGTGTGTTAATATGTACTGCGTTACTGTTGTGTTAATATGTACATGTTACTGTTAATATGTACTATTTATTGAGGGTTACAAACGTGTCTAATTAATTTAAAATAAAAACTAAATATGATTTTTCATATTCTTAGTTTATAAGTTATGAATATCCTAAACAATATTTTTTCCTAGAATTCAATCTTGAATATTTATTTCCTCAACGAATGGTAGCCTATGTATTTCTAAATGTCGAATCCGTTTCTATAATAAAGCTTATCAATATTGGTCCAGCGGCGTAGACGTGTAAATGTAACAAACATATACATTTTTGCATTGCTTGCTTACACTAATGATGTAACCAAGGTTATTGTAAAATATATTATAGTAAAATATACTTACACTAATTTTAACAAGAAGACGAGACGAAGCTTCTTAGCATTCCATGGATTCACCGTGCGGGTGCCGGGCCCATCGCGTTGCAGGGAGAGAAGTGCAAACAGCTCCTGGGACTTGCGACCCAAGTGTAGGTTTAAGGGGCCCCTTTAAAATGCGCATTCACGCTCACCATCAACTTGTTGCGCTACTCTCCCTACCTAACCAAATTTGAAATGAACCAACCAATGCCGCCTTTGAAGTACGTTCTAGAAATGTACTGATGATAGTTCTAGAGAGGCCAAGATCTTTAAGTAGGTTATAGAGAGATTTCGCTGTTATACCTCTCGCTCCCACTTCTACCGCGTACAAATTTACTATATACCCATTCCTGGTCAGTTCGTAATACTTGTTTACTTTAATTGTGTGATCTTTGGGGATGTTAGTTTCCCACGGAACAGTAAGCTCCACAAGTATCACGCGCTTTAACTGTCTAGAGTACAGGAATATGTCCGGTCTGGATGACGAGACAACAGTATCCTCAGGAATTCTATACTGTTTCTCATACGTATCCATCATTATAGTCTAATCGCGAGCCGCCTCCAAGATAGAGTGAGGCTTTTGTTTTGTTTTTTTAGACGAGCCTTCTTTAACGAATTCTATGGATTTTTTGGTGGTTGTTATACCCTTTTGCGCTCTAGCTATTGAAAGACTAACCGCTTCACGTATGATTTCCAATACTTTATCATGGCGCCGCGAGTATTGACCTTTTTCCAATAGCACCCTACACCCTACCAACAAGTGTTTAGCCGTTCCTACTGCCTCCCCACAGATATTGCAAGACTTTTCGGTAGCTTTACCCCATCTTACTAAATTACTTTGATCTGGGAGAGTCATATGGAATGCATTTAGATAGAATTTTAATATGGCTGGAGACCAATCATGAAGTAAGGTGCGCCACCTCAATGCTAATGGAATACAAAAGTCGCCTATGGTCACCCACTCATTTTGAATTTCAAGATTCATCGCGTGCACTCGATATTTATCGTTTTCATCTTGTCGAATAAAGGATTTTGTTAAGTCTATATCCCGAACTTTCCCGCTAGATCCTAACCCTACTTTATTTGTTTGAGCACCTATCATGAATTGTTTATGGAATTGGAGTCGTGACTTGAGCTCTGATGCATTTTTATCTTTTGGAAGAGATGTTAAAATATCATCATGAGATTTTTCGATGATATGTCTTTTGGTAGCTCTTAGGTGTTTATACAGCTCCGATGGTTTCTTTAATTTCATCCCAAAATTGTTTCGGTCTCTGAATAAAGTTGAAGAGTCCGCTGAACGCGCCAGCCCAAACCACGACTTCAATATATTTATGACGTTTGCATCTAACTTAGACAAAAGGGTTTTATTAAGATCGTAAACTAGAAAAGGCCAATTTAGACGTGACGTTAGAAAATTGTCATATATCCAAGCTTTTTTGATATTACTGATTGGTTGATCGTTTACCTTCTTAAGATCATTTAAAAAGCTATCGACTATAATATCTAGAGATGGAGTGTGACTTTGTAATCTATTTTCTTACCTAAAAATTTGAATGGGGCTGCTTCAGTAAATAATCACTGTAACATTTTGTAAATATTACAAATATTATTATCAGAATACTAATTGCAAAAGAGATTTTTTTTATAGATAACTAATTAATTTAAGGTACACGTTTTATTTGAATTGTAAAGTTATAATATAAAATCTTCAGACGTGATATTTAAATACGGTTTCCGAACGTCGTGAAATATCAACGACTCCTTATTACTAATAATCATTGTCTTTGTATTTTGTATGCGATGTTTTAAATTTATATGATTTTATTAGAGTTACTAATAATATATTTTTTTTCAATATTTGAATGCAAATAACAAAATTTTACGGCCATGTTTGAATTTCAGGGTCAATTTCAATTAACGACTAAAAAGTGACACATTCTACTTAAACCATATAACTTCACATTTAACTTCCAAACAGCGTGTGCTGATGTTATTTCATACATAAAAGTAAAAATATACATAAATACTTAATAATTAAATAAATAATAATATTGTCACAGATTTCAAAATACAATATTATTAAAAAATAATTATTTGTTTATCGTTTTTTTAAATAATACATTGATTAGTGATGAGGTCATATCACTAGACAGAAAAGGTGAAAATTAAAAAAAATTACCCATTATTACCCTTATGAAATAAAACTACAAAAATCTAAATATAAGAACTAAAACTGGTCTGTGAATAGTGAAAATAGAATAAAATAGAATAATTTTATGTAGAAGAAAATAGAATAATTTTATGTAATAGGTATTACATAAAATGTAATAAGTACTATATACTTATTACATAAAATGAAGAATGCTGTTGAAATCAAGAAATTTGTTTTCGGTCAAATTAGTTTCATTCTCTCTCCTGTCTAATTACGTAATTGCAAGCACATTCAAGGAAGTAACGTGATAGATTTAACGTATTATATATATAAACGACTTATTATGTAAAGAGACGAAGCTTCTTAGCATTCCATGGATTCACCGTGCGAGTGCCGGGCCCATCGCGTTGCAGGGAGAGGAGTGCAAACAGCTCCTGGGACTTGCGACCCAAGTGTAGGTTTAAGGGGCCCCTTTAAAATGCGCATTCACGCTCACCATCAACTGGTTGCGCTCCTCTCCCTACCTAACCAAATTTGGAATGAACCTACCAATGCCGCCTTTGAAGTACGTTCTAGAAATGTACTGATGATAGTTCTAGAGAGGCCGAGATCTTTAAGTAGGTTATAGAGAGATTTCGCTGTTATACCTCTCGCTCCCACTTCTACCGCGTACAAATTAACTATATACCCATTCCTGGTCAGTTCGTTGGTCAGTTCATAATACTTGTTTACTTTAATTGTGTGATCTTTGGGGATGTTAGTTTCCCCTGGAACAGTAAGCTCCAAAGTATCACGCGCTTTAACTGTCTAGAGTACAGGAATATGTCCGGTCTGGATGACGAGACAACAATATCCTCAGGAATTCTATACTGTTTCTCATACGTATCCATCATTATAGTCCAATCGCGAGCCGCCTCCAAGTAAAATAAAGTAAATTATGTAAAATGAAGTAGAATTCTATCAATAATACCGTAGCTGTTTATTAGTTTCATTAAATTCGACTTCGATTTCATTAAATTCGTGGCATAAATGGTAGGTAATATTATAAAGTGTTATTAAAAACCTAATATAAGTCAATAGGGTATATATAGTATTGACTTTTTATTTCAGTGAATATCTCTTTGTATTTTTTTTTTGTTTTTAAATACTAAATGTTCTAAAATATAAACAAAGACTGTTTTTCAATTGGACCTCATAGGGACGTAAATATAGTGATTATTATGCCGTTAAAATATTTGACAATTTGGAATCCAATCGGTGATATTTTAATCGACGCCAATAGGTAACAGCTGCTCGATATTCGCGGGTTTTTGCTTGTTTTGAAATAAACGTTTATAAAATCCAAAAAATAAAAAACACTGAAGTGTTCTTGAGAAAAATAAGGATAATAATTTTAGTTTTAAACAACGGGAAATTAACAAAATCTCTATTTAAATTTAAAATAATTCTTTCCCGCGGCTGCATCGAACTTTTGAATACGGCTCAAAAACGATGTAGGAATTCCATCCATGCTCCGCTTCACGCAGGCGGCAGACTGAATACCCGCAGCCTTTTGTTTTCTTTAGTGTGCAAAAATGGTGCTGTAAGCGGAATTTATTCTGTATCTGCCTGCACTACTAGGCTGAAAAATAATTTACTTAACGTGATAGAAATAAAAATGTTTATAGACTTTTATTCGTAAATAAAGTAAGTAAATATATTTTTTTTATTTAAATTTCAGCTGTTAACAGTTATTTTATAAAAAAAAATTCTGTGTATACCTAAAATTTATTAACTCCGTATAGCTGGGAAATATATTTGGAAAATTCCAATTTATTTTTAAAACTCGAAAAAAAAACCTAACATTTCACCACCGTAAAGACCAATATGTATAGAATATTTAATTTACCGAGTCTGGCGGCGACATGGTAGCTTAGTTGGTAGAGCGACGGGACGGTTTCCCAGAGGTTGTAGATTCTAATCCCTGCCCGTATCGGTTTATTTCCAACCTATATTTATTTAAATTAAAGTAAGCTTGACATGGCTATATGTGTTTACAGATATTTTCAGATATATTCGGAAATATATTTATGTACATTTTCAGTTATTATTTTAATTAACAATTATTTCTTTAATAGGTTTAGTACCTACTTTCTACTAAACTTACTTACTTACTTACTTTTTACTAAACGAACCTTCGTTTCATTATTTAATTTTATTTATATTTTTAATATAATATTTAAAAATTATTATAAAATCCATGCTGTATTGAGATCGTGGAATATGATTATAAACCAACCATTATATTTAATTTTTGTAAGTTTTGTTGTGGGTTAAGTTATTTTAATAATATTATAATAACTTCTAATTATTAATATTGCTGTATACATAACGTAAACAAACTACAAATAATGTTATTCATACACAGTAATGATAGTAAAGATCCCACACGTTTTATTCCACAAAAAAGTTAATAAAAAAGATCAAGAGCATATAGAAATTGCCCAAAAGAATCTATATGTCTACGTTGCCAAAGTTTGTCAGGAACTGTCCAGCGGCTAGCGGTACTCAAAGAGGATAAATACTAGGCATATTTGACATTTTGCTATAAGGTTTTCAACATCACTGTCAATTCCTTAAGCCACACGTAAAGCTAATAAACTTTTGTATCATACCTATATATATATATATATATATATATATATATAATACAAAAGTTATAAAAGTAGGTAATATATATATATATATATATATATATTACCTATATTTTATAAAGTGATCTGTGTAATAAATTAAAAATATGTTTCTTAAGTTAGTAGGTATTAGTAATTTTATCGGCTCATTAAACAGCCTTTTTGAAATTGAATATATTTATTACCCTTTTGGCTCGCCCACGTTTTATTCCACGTTTTATTAACAATTCTATACTAGGTTTGTGCTCAATAAAGAAAAGCATAGCGGCATTTCATCAATAGGTTTAGTAAAGCTTCATTTATAGTTGAGTGTTACGGATATTTCAAAAAACCAATGTTAGTTTATTTATGTAAAAAAAAATGATATTCTAAGCCACGCAAAAAATATCAAACTACAAATGAAAAAATATATTTATTTTCTATATCTTATTATATCTGTACTGATGTTATAAAGACGTTAACATTATAATTTGTGTCTTTGTATATTTGTCTTGTCTTCACGAGAAAACTACTGGACCGATTTCACCATAAGAAAGCTGTATTTTCACTTAACGAAAAAGGCTTTACTACATTTTCAAAAAGGCTATAATGTTAATCATATTATGAAAAAATGTCATAAAAAATTGTCATCGCCTGCGCTGCGGAAACTATGTATGAAAGAATAACAGTTTTGGTTCGTTTTATACATGGATTTAATCTTGGAAATAATTTCATGAAGATCTTTCAAAGAGTTCAAGAGATTTTTCAAAAAGATCTTAACAATATAAAAAAATTAAGATTAACAGGGACCAAGATAGGAATCGATCCACAAGTATTAAATTCTTAACAGCGGAAAAACTTTCAAATTTTGATAGATAAATGAATGATGAGGAATGAAAGAACGAAAGTAATTATTGTAGTCTCTTTTCGAGTACATAGAAAAACAATATTTCAGTATCCAAGTAAACAATATTTACTGTACTTAGAAATAAATATAAATCAAAATATGAAAAAAGTAAACTCGTACGTAATATTTTATTACACCGATATCATTATATTTTATAATTTTGAAAATACATTGTTACATTTACTTCATACTCATATAAATAATTTCGACTCAATTTACGTAATGGTTAAATTTAATAAAATATTTTCAAGTAAACAAAGTAGTTGATAAATGTCGTGTTTCATATGTATTCAGGAAAAGAAATGTGAGCGATCTATCTCACTCCGCTACTCGGAGAAAAGCGGTTAATAAATCTGCAATTTTCTAAATTACTCTATTTGTCGCGAAAGATTAGACATCGTGCAAGTTTGTCACATGAGTAAAATAACTTTATATTGGAAATTATATATTGGAAATTGGAATAAAATATAAGAATTTAAATTTTATTTTATTGCAAAGAAATTTTGTAGTTTATTTTATTGCATATTATATATATTTTATTGAATATTATATTATTAATACGAATCGTTTCTTTTTTTAAATATCAAATTACACAAATCATACATTTCTATCAAAAACTAACCCGTAACCAAATATATATCTAAATTGCTTTTGGATAGCAAATATGACATTACATTAAATAAATAAATAAATAAAAATAAATTATATTGCTCTAATTACGTACTAGCACCTTACTTTAACAATTATAAAAATAATATTTATAGTGCGTCAAGTATTTTATATATCTTAATAATATATATTTATGATAATTTATGAATAATTCCTGATGCTATAAATAAAATTATTGACAAACAATAGTATAAATAGTAACACATTAGATATTAGGAAAATTAATAAAATTGGTACCAAATTAAAGCATAGATTACACATCACCATCTTATTATATCAACAAATTACAATTTTAAAAATGACACCAAGTTAAGGAAAACAAATTGGAATAATATTGAAATAAAAATAAAGGTAAACAAAATACAAAATAATACCGTATACGTGAAAGAAATAATCCGATTGGACCAATTCCTAAAATCCAAGTCATCGAGATTCATGTCAATATTATATATTACTAAATATATATGGCAGGTATATATGGCAATTATATATGGCATCAGTGTAATCCAGATTATCGGATTTACTATAATAATGGACCAAGGGCATTACTAATTCCTTTTATACTCGAAAGTTTTCATAAAGGCTATTAAATCAACTAATTTGGTATTTAACCTAAATATGATAAAAAGATATGTAATTTTACCTAAATGTAATAATAAGGTTTTATTGTTAATATTTATAATGTCAATAAAAATAAAAAATATACTGTAATAAGATAAAAAATGCCAGGAACGTTCAAACTAATCGTTACTTATCGCCCTCGTTTCGGTCTAACAGTCAGTTTAAATAGAGAATTTAGTACGATCTTATTTCAGTAACGTTTCCATTATACTGCAGTATTCAAATTAATAATGTTTAATTATAGTAATAAATTAAACTATTCTCACGCTTTTTTCTTAATGTCAGGTCTCATCTCAAGATCTAATGATTTTATATATATTTAAAATCTATATAATCTTACAAGGCTATAAACCTTTTTTTTTTTTTTTACACTTAAACTAAGTTGACGCTTGACTACATTTCACCTGATGGGAAGTGGAAATGTAGTCGTAGGTGGTAAAGCGCATCAACTTAGTAAAAACCTATTCACTCATGCCTTGAAGACACCCACATTGTACTTGGTACCTGTTTATAAATATTTTTAAAATAATATATTAAACACCTACATACACAAATTTATAATAATTAAAATGGTATACTAAAATGTTAAAAATATACTACCTAGATCAGAACTGGAACCTGAGTTTTTCGGTATTCTATCTCTGTTGCTTTGTCAACTGAGTCATCTTTTGTTATATCTTTAATGAATTTAGCCATATATGTAGAATAGTCATCTTTATCGGCATATTTTTCAAAATACTCCAGAATAATATTATATTCTAAATGATGATGATGAATAATAAAAAATACGAATAAATTATTTGTTCGTTTTAATATAAAGTCAAAATAAATGATTTACAATTAAATTTTAGTTCGTTAAAGCGTACCGCCTGCAGAGTTTAAGCTCAAGGATATTCAGTTTAAATCGAACCTATCATTGAAATTAAATTGGAGGACTGGCATCGTAGTGCAAGAAACTAATAACAAATAATGTCTGGGACTAAGGCGCTATTTATTCTTCAATAGTGGTATTTGAATATATGAATGTTGGCAGTAAAAGTTCTATACGGAAACTGGCACGTTAAAATCATAATGAATGTTCGGCTTTTGATGGGAAGAAAACCAAAGTAAATTTCATCTTTATTTGTTTTAAAGTATATATTTATGCTATGTTATATTCGATAAGAATATATAAGAAGTAAATTTCTTATTTTTTTTTATAAAATGTAATTTATATTGAATGAAAAATGTTATTTCTATTTTTTTACGTTCAAAATCTTTACATTATTAAATGACTCGTAATTGGAGAAAAGTAAATAAGATAAATGAATTTTATGTTGCGTAAAATACCTGGTGTTCGTAGATTTCTTAAAGGAACACACTTTCCTCGTTAATTTTAACGATATCCTTCTGAGACACGAAAGGTCAACCTGATAAAGTTACGATCTGACTTACAATACTGTTATTTGTGAAAAACATTACAAATAACAGTATTTTAGTACATTTATCATGAATCGTACTGTTATGATTCAGCTTTTTCGCTTTTAGTTGGTTTGCACGTATTTATATGTTATAAATAATAGATGAACTCGTATTTAATTTTTACGATATCATTAAATTAGCAGTGATCTACGAGTTTGGAATGTCGTTACCAACTTAGATATCCTTTGAAAGATTTCTTTTTTTTTTTTTTAATTTAGCAAATTTTTTTAATTGGTCAACAGCTAAACATTCTGTAATTTTAAAAATATATTACAGCAAAAGTTGATTAAAAATAATAATAATATAATTATAAGGAACATAAGGTATCGTAAGCTAATTTAAAAAAAATATCTCGAAATAAGAAAAATAACATATATAAAAGATATATCATTTTGACACAAACAATAGTTATAAAAATATCTATGTGGCAATACTGAACAAATGTCTTTTTATTTAGCATTTAGATTACTTTTTCCGTTAGTCTGAGGGAGACACTTATGAGTGGACAACAGACAGATAAGAGGACAATGCTTTTCCTCTTAGAGTCCCTGGTGGCTAGCCAAAGTATACGCCACAAACTCAACGATCTTTGAGTCATACAACCTCTAAATCTCTATTAATATTATAATTACGGTTATTTCGCACATAGGTATTAGAAAGTGTAGGACATAAATTACCTTACAATGAAATTAACTAGACATGGAATAAGTAAAAAAAGGTAAATGAAAGAACTTCTAAGTACGTGAAAATGTATATTGAGACTTGGTTTTATATTTTCTCATATATAAATACAAGCTTTACTCACTTTCCACCAGATAATATATTAATATATGAAACTAAGCTGGCAAATATGACGAAATTCCTCCTCAGTAATATAGAAACTTAAAAACAAATGTAATGTTAAAAAACGTCTAACAAGGTAGGTACATTTGTATAATGAAAAACATGCTTTTGGTTTGGTTTCCTTATTCTAAAGGTCGTTGACTGTATTATGAAATAATGCAATATAAAAGGTATAACATTTTGCGGTTAAAAATAATTCTGACATCATGATTTTGATGTCAAGGTTTATTTAAAGTATCGTAAAGTTTACGTAAACCTTGTGAATAAAAACCGGATTTTTTGAAAACTAGATCTATATATTTTTTCGTAAAAATCAAATGAATGTGATGTATACAACATAAAAATCTTTCAAAATATAATCTGAAAGATACTAAACTTTTTAATTTTCTTGGTTTACGGTCAAAACGAACAAACAGACAGACATGGTTTTATGTTATACTGTTATTTATTAAAAAGAAACGTATTGTTATCTAAATATGAAGTTTAATATTTGTTATCATTAAATATTAAATTATATTTTAAAATGGTTTATATATAACCACAAATATATATTTCCAGCAATTCATTTGAATACTTAAAATTTTATCATTCGGTTATTTACCGACATTGTTTGCCACTGCAACTGCAACTAGGTACATACTTTGGTAACTTTCAGCTTCTAGCTACTGATGACTTTGTAGATTAATTTACATAAATTTTCATATAACATAATAGCAGTGTTCAAATGCTACTTAAAAAACGTAGACTGAAACTATAGTACGTATAGGTTATAATTTAATTACTTACCAAAATAATTACCAAAATGATAAGTAAATTAAAAAATACAAAAAAAAAAATAATTGCAAGGTGAGATGTAACATCATTATTTAATAAATTCAGTAGAGGAATTTTACAAGACTAAATTATTATTATGAGTTCCAAATAATATTTAGCGTACCACGTTTTAATCTTAAACGAACTCATTTAAATGTAATAAAAAAATTCAACTCTTGATCTGTGAGTCTCAAATGTTTACGGAGTACCTACCTTTTTGATGAGGATTTTTCTGAAATATTTCTAACCTAGAAATAATTGTCTAGTATTCCATATAGGTACAATGGAGGTCATTGGTAATTGTATTAAAAAAACATTAAAAATTGTGTTTAAATTTGTCTCTCTATGAAAAAATAATCCCACAGTTCTTTGTTTTTAGTTTAAGCTTTTGTGAAACTTATATGCGGGAAAATTAATGTCGATAGAAACGCAAAATATAGTGCTCATATTAAACAAAGAGACACTGCAACTCATAGTCGCCAAATTTTTGGGTTCTTGAAATACTGACAATTTTTTTTATTGTTAAAAAATATTCACGACACAAAAAACAATTTTTTGGCCGTAATTAATTAGTTTGTAAATTTATTGTCATGTATTATTTAAATTATTTATACCCGAAGACCTCAATTTTAAAAATAATTAAACCACTTCGGTTACAATCATATAATATATAATAGATTTAATTAAATAAAAAAAAATGATAAAAAAATACGCTTTTATTTTGGATGTAAGTATCAATGTACCATCATTGACAAGCTCTCAAAAAATGTCTCAAGTAATATACAAAGGAATCTCCAACAAGAAAACGGTATTTACAAAGGCTCGACAGTATTTTGTCCGCATATCTCGAGTCTTCAGAAGTGATTCGGACAGTATCGTAGCTTTTCTTTTTATTGAAGCTTTTGTTAGATTACAATATAGTAAAATGTTTTGTTATATTTTAATTAAAGCAGAAATTTGCACAAAAATTAAATTATATTACCTTCAATGTGAAGTAGTGCTTTATGGAAATTATTATAACTGCTAATTTTACTTTGGGATCTCTTCAATAGAAAAAAATGAAATAAATCGCCAAGAATAAAATTAAATACAGTATCTCTTTATTTAATTTGCAAACAGTATCTAAACATACAGAAACAAGTACAAACATACATACATTGATATCAGACAAGACATCGGTATGCTGTAACCATGGAATTACCACGACCCGCCGTTGGAATAACGATAAATTTATAACTCAATGCTGTTATGCTTTCCGTAAACTCAGATAGAATACAATTTATGATGCCGTGGAATAATATTGGATACAATATATTAAGTTTCCAATCACCCATACCTACAGTAATTTTCTTTTCCATCAAAATAATCAAGCTCTTATAAGTTGCCCATTCTTTAAAGTGACTCTTTGGTGACTTTGGTTATTCACATAGTTAATAAATGTCAAAGTATAATTATTAAAGCATATTTGTTGGTGTATTTATCTATACAATTATACAATTTATTAATAATAAATGTACTTTTTCCGTAGTCAATGTATTTGTACCAAGAAACTTACCTACTTTAAAAATATTTGTCACTAACGATTATATAAACTTATTTCCATTAGATCTATTGGAGCAGCGTATTGTTATTTTATTTAGATTTTAAATATTTTAGTATTTTTTAATGCTTTACTAATTTTTGAAAATTCTTTATCATCAGTCTAAGTATACTAACATAATATGAAGTACTATTTTTTTCTCTTTATTTCTATAAATCAATTATTACACTTGGTTTTTACTAGAAACTTAGAGTATTCATTGAGTCATACATATTTGGTTTGTGTTGCCTCAAGAGCCTTATAGTTGCCTTGTAGTTCTTTGTGAGAAATATGCAATTTCACCAAACAACCACCAGCCATCACTTATTTATGCATGGCATGTGATACTATTAAAATATAATTGTATCCAAAATTACTTAAATATTTTACAACAATTTAGTTAATCTAAGTTGCTATTATTGTAATTAATTAACCACGGAAAAGCGAAATAGTATAGAAATAAATTATAATATTCTTAAAGTTATAAATAAACTATGTGTTGAATATTTTTTCAATCGGACAGTGACGACCCCTGAACCAATAACACAAAGCATACATTCAATAATAACAGTACAATTTAAATATCAAATAGATACAATTTACCAAGTTAACAACCGGAAATAAAATATTTATATTTTTATATGAATCGTCACGTCTTTTAAGAAAGTAGAAAATCTCAGCAAGTTGTATTAATTCTTAAAGCCCATCAAAATAAATTGAAAAAAGAATACATCCGGCGTTTCCAATTTCGTTAGAAAATATCATCTTGCTTAGCTTATCCGACCTATGACTTATATAAAAATTAAGTTATCAAAAAGTTTTCCGATTTGTTATCGCCTTTTTAATGCTTGGTTGTGAAAATACAATAATGTTTCATAATTTTTGTATTTGTTTGTCGGATTTTGACAAAAGGTTTACAAAAAGAGAGAATAAAAGTCGAGTTACTTACGTTACTAGAACTTTGAATTGCAAAATAGGTTTATACAATATGTTAGTCGATACAATATGCGTTTAATACAAAATGCGTTTTATTTTTACACCTCACGACTTGTTAATGTTTGTTATTAATGACATATTTCTTGGAATGCAATTATATAGAGATACCTACGAGTACTAATAATTAAAATAATTGATTTTGTAGAACGTATTTAATATAAAATTAATGAATCATGATTGAGGTGTGAAGCGTACAGTTATATAATTATAATTTATACGTTTTTACGTATAATTTATATATAATAATTGCAAATAGGTTGGAACAGAGTTACCTTACTGCGATTCTTAATCTACAAGGTCAATTGTAATTTTAATACCAAGTGTGAGATCCTCTAGTTCAACAATAAAACTGAACATTTAACGTGAGCACATGTGTTCATGTTTGTCCTTAAGTAAGATAAAGGGCAAAACTAAAATACATATAGTATATTCAATAAGCCAAAACCGTAATAAAATATATACTTTACGTCCCGAAACTTCGCATCTTACGTGGACGTGGACGTGGCACATTCCTCTTTACGTAAGGAACCTATAATAAAAATACTTTTTAATCAATTTAAACGGATTAATTATTTCAATATGATTGCAACGTATAATTATAAGAATTTGTAAATTTATTTGATAACTTCATTATATAATATATTTATGTATATATATAAAAAAAAAAAACACTCCATGTTTTAAGTTTACTCAAATTCCCTGGGCCATCCATGTGGACATATTAGGGAAAGCCCAAGTTCCTCCGGTCTATTAAAGTTGTGATATCGGGATTGGCCTATTTCATCCGGCCCAATGGAAGGCATGCTATCGGGTTGACCCAAGTTGCAAGTTTTTATTTCCTTCAATTTATATTATAATTATTTCTGATATATGTACAACTTATATACATCTAATATTGTATTTGGTTTTTTATAACTTAATATATACTCAACTTAATTACAATATTTAATAACTCATACCGGTTCAAATTCTAACAGCATATATAATTCTTGTAAACTTATAACTTCAATGAAAAAAATCGCAGACCAAAGTAAATGTTTTTATATTGTGTCATTTTAAAAGGATATTGCTGATCCAAAGTTGACTTCCGTTATTATATAATCTATTTGAAATGTACAAAAAAACTTAAAAATAAAAAAAACGTCAACTACTAAACGCAAAAATAAACACATTAAACAAAAAAATTGTTTCGAATACAATCAAAATAGAAGCTCTAAAATTATCCCCATATAAATTTATTTATATTTTAAATGATGTGTTATTATAATAAATAATATTGATAAAGAAGACAAGGAAGTTCCATATTCATGATAACACTAAAATACCTATATATTTTATGTAACATATTTCTTATCGTCAATTTATTAATCAGATAGAGTTGTGTATAGATGCACTGAATTAATGATGAATGATAAATAAGTTTTATTATTATTGTTAAGTTCTTAATTTTAAGGTTTATTATAATTCTTCACCCTTAAAATTCTGGTAAACGTAGGATATTTGAACCCTTACATCACATCTTAAAATGATTTATTTTCATTATATATTAATAAACAAATTATCCTTTTCCGTAAACCATTATTAAGATAAGATAAATCAAAATAAATATTACCACAACTACTTCAAAATGAAAACACTCATAAATCATATAATTGTACGCAAAGCTGAGTGGTATTTAATATTTAATCAATCATGTAGTCAATAACTAGTTATTTGTCGATAATATTCCTATATTCTATAAGTACAGATAACCTCAAGTGTGAATTGTGAAGTGCAATGATATTCCATATTGATAATTTTTTGCATATTGTGGACAATTAATTTATCTTTTGATAACAGATATAACATTAAAATTATTATGCAGCAATACACAAACTATAAAGAAATATGTCCAGTCTGGATATATTCCTGTACTCTAGACAGTTGATACTTGTGGAGCTTACTGTTCCATGGGAAACTAACATCCCCAAAGATCACACAATTAAAGTAAACAAGTATTACAAACTGACCAACTAACTGACCAGGAATAGGTATATAGTTAATTAGTACGTGGTAGAAGTGGAAGCGAGAGGTATAACAGTGCAATCTCTATATAACTTTTTTAAAGATCTTGGCCTCTCTAGAAGTATGATCAGTTCATTTCAAGAACGTACTTCAAAGGCGGCATTGGTAGGTTCATTTCAAATTTGGTTAGGTAGGGAGATGAACGCGAGCAGTTGAGGGGCCCCTTAAACCTACACTTGGGTCGCAAGTACTAGAAGCTGTTTGCACTCCTCTCCCTTCAACGCGATGGGCCCGGCACCCGCACGGTGAATCCATGGAATGCTAAGAAGCTTCGTCTCTAAATATGTATAAACAATATTAGTTTATATAATATGTAACGGCATGATGGGCATATATTTTATATATATAAAGATTTTTGATATTAAAATATTTATTTGTCCTATACACCACCAATATACCCGTTATGAAATGTGCATTGCACAATTAAAAAATATTACTTTCATAAATCGTATTTTACACATATATGCAATATATACATACATATTTAAAGTTTTGGAATATATTTTATTATATAAAGAGTCCGTATTAGCAAGTTAAAAGTTTTTAGTATCGCGTGAAATTAGTCAACTACCGAATTTCAATGGGGATAGTGATTGGACATTACCATTGGCTTGCAAACCGGTTATTAAAACAATAAAGAACTAGTACTTCTTGGAAGATTTCAAAAGTGACACGATGAGTTCAATGTGTACACAATGGATTACAACGACGAGTGATGAACACCTGCAAGAGACCTCTGAAGACAATACTACATCTTCCTCCCTACCGCCACATCTTCGCGTCAGACCCAGAGAGCTGCTGCACGCAGTTCACGCCGCGAGTTCGCCACGCTTAGAGCTCATGAATAAGAACCCCGAACGGGTTTGAAACTAGTCGGGCACTTGACGATTTAATTTTACGTAAATATAGCCTGGTAAATATAAATATAATAGATAGTCATGGTTCCCGAAAGTTTCAATATAAAAAAGTTATGACGGATCTTCAATTGAAACATGGAATTGTATAATTATAGCCATTATGCACAAAGCACAAGGCTTCGATTGTATAATTTAGTATACACATACATATAATGGTTTTTGGTACACCCATGGTGTTTACATTCCCATTAATAGAACACTATACTTTTTTAATGAAATCAAAATCTTTTTTATTAGTTGACGGATTAAGAGATAGCCGTTTGATGGATGCTGATGGATTAATAGATAGAAATTTGGTGGACCAAATTTTGGAATACTTTTTTCAACGGAAAGCATTTTAATGGTGTGGGATAAAATAAAAACGTATGTACATATTTTAAATTGAAATACTCATTATTTCTTTGGGAACGAAGTAGTTGTTAAAGGCTTTTCTAAAATAATGGTATAATTACGTAAGTAACAAATTTAATTAATTTTCACTTTTCTAGTTTCAGAAACACGTTTATAAATAAAAATCGCCATTAATACGATTGAAAATATCACGAATAATAATGATGAAATTAGAACTAAAATCACTTCGTATTCAAAGTACTCAGCATACGACACGTTAGCCGCTGGTGAACGAAGGTGTTTAGCTCCTCGATGTCTCAACACATATTCTATCCACCACATAGTCCTGTTTAACGGTGTCTCGGGCTGATCATTCATTAGATTACGAAGTTTGATAACGTTATGACGGTAACTGAAAATACATAAAATCATTGATATAAATAAATTTATTACTAGTGATGGATTTGATAAATTTGAAAATGAGAAACTTAAAATTTACCTTTCTTTTTCTATGATTGTTTCAATTGTGTTGTGAAATTGATCTTCAGTCAGTGATTCTATTTCTAATTTAGCACCAATACCAAATTTTTCATATTTTTCTGCATTGTACCATTGATCTCCTAACATAGGAATTGCAACAAGAGGTACTCCTGCAGTAATAGCTTCATCAGTAGACTGAAGCCCGGCTTGAGTTATGAAAAGTTTGATGTTTGGATGCCCTTGAAATAAATAATAAGTAAAAAAAAACAAAGTTTGAGTGTAATTATTTCTTTTGCATACTCACTCAACAAATCAGATTGTGGTAACCATTTTGAAGTTTTAATATTACTTGATGTCCTAGGTAATTCATCTTGGTCCCATTTCCATAAGACATTATAAGGAAGCTTAGATAAGACATTTATCATAGTATGTACTTTTTCTTGTGGTATCGAATTCGACAACACATTGGTACCGAAGCTCACATAAATTACTCCATTTTTGGACGAATCCAAATAGCTTTTGAGGTCCTGTTCAAAATTAAAAACATTAAAATCGGTACAAATGTAATTAAAGTATTTCACTCATACCTTTGGTAGTTCTTTTTCTGGTAATTGGTGTGCACCACCCATATATATAACGTTAGGGGAAACAGGCTGGTTGTCTGCCCAGGTTGGATGAATATTTAACATCAACATATTTACGTTATTGCTTAAATCATGTATTGTAGGACATTGTGGTCCAAAAATTTCTTTTAAATAAACATTTTCATCTTGTTCATTTAAATAATCTGCATATTCAGTTGAATAATGTGTGTATAGCTCTCTTATCTTTTCAGTCAAGGAAAGATTATACAACCTAATCCGAACAGGGGTTGGATAGAATATGGGATGTGTAGGTGATCCCATAACATTATTATTACTAAAAACAGCAGTAAAAGAGCTGACGAGTATTACAGGAGCTTTAAATAAATGAGAATAAACTAGAGCAGGTCGTATCATTGATTCAATAATTATCAAATCAAAATTTGTGTTCTTGTGAAAAAGTTCCTGAACCTCTTTTGTTTTGAACTGTGATTGCAATAACTTTCTAAACAATGAAGACATATCAATGTTTTGAATGTCACTGTCCCTCCATCGTTCTTTAATTGTTCGTTCAAGTGCTGCCGAATTATTTTATAAGATATATCATGGACGTCTATTTCTTTAAAGTTTTGTGGAGCACCTCCTTTAGGGTAAGCAGGATCAGGTGTTATTACGGTGACATTGTGGCCCCTTTTTGCTAATTCATGAGTTATTTTTCTAAACACCACTTGATGACTAATAGACGGAACAGGAAACACCCCTAAAATATTAGCAGACTCATTTTCCGTTATCACACACACTAACACAACCGTTAATATTTTTATAATCATATTGAAGTAGAAAATATTTATTTGAATTGTACTGTCAGTATGCTTATTAATTTTATTGAATAATCACTATTTCTATTCATTTATCTACATTCACTGGCAATCGTTTGATAAATGGTCGCTTAAGAAGCTCAGATGTATGAGTGCGATACCCGATATAATAAATACTCGTATAAATACTTAATGAAATTCAACTCTGTATTCGATAAGCTCTTCTTTATTCAATTATATAGAAGTAATTATATTTATTTTAAAGACAAATCAAAAATTGAATAATACTTATAGATACAACAAGTAAGCAAACAAAAAAATCAGATACTACATACTTATTAAGGTTTCCACTAAATATAAAACTATCAAATCCGTAAGTACACTCTTAATAATAAGAGACAAATAGTCAGCAGTCGTGGAAGCCTTGCTAGAGATGAGTCAAAAAAATCAATAGTACATACATTACGTTGTTGGTAGAAAAATAATAGTCTATAGTGTACATCAATGTAATGTTGTTTAAATATAATAACTTAACTTACATTAAACAAATCACATATTTAAATATATATAAATAAATATACATACTAACAACAAATAAAAAAATTAAATATAAAAAAAACCTGTGCAAAGAACTCGCTAACATTTTTTTTTTTAAGATTTCTACTAATAATTTCTTCTGTTATGCATGTTTATAAAATCTCTATTTATAAATATATTTTAACTTGACAAAAATTGTAAAACGTCAAAAAAGAGCACGAATGACGTTTCCGTGGAAAGTAATAATAATAATTTAAAAAATCCGTAAGTACATTAGATCCTACTATTTTTAGACTAATTTCAGTATTACTCACATTTAGTAAGTAAAAATATATCCTGTTCTATAACATAGTTTGGTTTCACTCCTGGTCGATCAACAGCAGATGCTGGTGTTGTGCAATCTCTAAATATTTTTTGTAAATGGGCCATCCCAATGGGAATAGGGGTGCTTGCCATCCCATTTATCCAAATATCTCATTTATATATAGTGGGAATAGGGGTGCTTGCTTAATGTCGCAATAAGTCAAGATTCATCACTTGCGTATGTAACGTACATTTGAACCCTATGGGTTTATTCATTAGCTTACGAATAGTCAACAAGTTGATACGAATGACAAAAACTTAAACTAAGGAAAGAATTGTTTATGGAGATCATTGCCGTAGTCAATCAATAGTTATTTAAATGGTATGATGGGGGTAGATTGATAATTATCCCCCCCCCCCCCTCGGATAGCTGGATCAGATATCATTGAAAAAATATACCATGCCTGATCATGGATGCCCGTTTGAAGAATAAAACAGTTATCTGAATTAGTAGTATCTTAAGATAGAACCATCTAACCAAAGAATTCTACATGACCATCCAATTCATCACTTTGAGACTGAGTCCAAACAGGAGTACATGCAATGGGCACACCACCAAACAACAAGTTAGCACCATAATGTGAGGATATGTACTTCACAATAATGCTAGAAGAATTGAGGCAACCAACTAGAACGTCAAGATAATTTTATATTTTTTTAATCTATTTTCCAAAGACGAAATATTTTGTACTTTAATAACATGTGGTAGGGCCCAATTGTTGCACCATCTGCGCGTTTGCCACTCTTTATTCTAGATATATAAAAAATAAAAGTTTTACATTGGGACAAATAATATTATGTGTACCTACATGTACAATTTCAACGTAGAAAAACGTAACTAACGTTAAATTTACTGAAACCTATAAGAATCATATAACATTTCATTTTATTTCTAAGATAACAAGCGGAAAATAAATCTTTTGCTTCTAATGATGTGATGAATTTCGAAGGCTTTAAAAGCTTAAGGTTTTGTTTCAAATGATGGCAGCAGAGCCTTAAAGATATATAAAAATATGTTAGATTAAATAAATTTATTGTTTAAATAATAAAAATATTAACTCATTTAATTTCTTTAAAGTTAGAATTTACTTCAAGGACAAGGATGATGAAAATAGGATATAAAAGCTAAGTGGAAGGTACTTTTTATATTTAAACTTTCGTGAACCATGAGTATTATTAAATATATTTAAACAAGCTCAATAACAATCAATATATAGATTTATTTCATCGTATCAAACTATATTGTATGGTACGGTATGGTATGGTACGGTACGGTACGATACGGTACGGTATGGTATGGTATGGTATTAAAATGTCTTAAACCTCCTAAAACCTTACAGCTTTACTGCGATGCCTTTTTAGGTGTTCAGAAAAGTATATGAGTGTTTATAATTTTTGTCTAGTGAAAATCGAATTTAGTTTACTTGGCACTAACCTCAAACGTTAAAAATCCATCAGTTATTAATAAATTTAAAGATTAAAAACCCATATAACATTTTAATTTAAAGTCGACTAGATACTTTGAATAGTTCTTAAAAGAATTATAGCGCAATGCGAAAATAAATATCTCTAATAAAATACTAATTCATAATAATAATAAAATAATTAAAAAATACTATGTGTATTTTTTATATTTTGTCACATGGCGTCAATGGAAGAGGACTTTGAATATTAGAAATCAAATATTTTCTATAACGCTTGTGTGAATTTAGTTCCTTGGGTGCCGTGTGTAAAACTTTGAATCAGTCATGTGAATACGTTAGAATGTGTGAATTTTTCGATGTGAAAATTTTGCTTTGTGTTAAATTCCATTGCTACAGCAACGGGACACTTATTTACACAATATAAATCAAGCGTAATCGTTTCGTATGTTTTGTATTAAGTACTTGCGTTTAAGAAAGCAATAGTTTTTGAGATCCAAGTTCAGTACTTTGCTCAGGTTTAAGACCCATATATATACCTGAGGGATAAACTAAATTATTTTATTATAATTGTTAATGCAATTATACTATAAAAGAATATAAAAACAATTACAATATAAGAAGTAATTTCTTAAGCTAACAAAATATCCAATATTAAAAAAAAAGTTAAACAATGATAACCCCAAAACAATAATAAGAAAAACTTGTTATAACTTTTACTGTTTAAAAGTACGAGAACTGAAAATATCGTGCCGTCGGGGTATTACTCAAAAGTAAGAAAAGTTCTTACAATTCCAGACTGTTTTTTATGGGTATAAATCTAAGAACAAAGTAACTTTTATAAACACATTGCATTACTTAAATTTAGAGTTTTGCGGTTATTCTATAGTAGCGATGGGCGATTGTTGCGTTAAAAACCATCGAATGAATCGATAATTTTTCTAATGCCTATTTGAGTGTCGATTTAGTAGTTCACTGCTACGATTATTCGAATAACAATCGACGAACTACTATTTTTATGTGATGTTGCTGGTGTGCGTGCGGCGATGTTGCGTTGATTGTTTAGAACTAAATTTATTTCTTCTTTAGTAATCAGTTGATTTTTTATTTGTTTAAAGCAAGGTCACGCGCGCCGCATATTATTGCTTTACACGATGCCTAAAAACTAATTAGTGTGGGATTTCTTTGGTAAAATTTCGCGAAGAAAATATTGAAAAATTTAAATGGAATGTTAGATCTCTTTTAATATTTTCACTGATTTTATGTACTAGGAAAACCGTAATTCAAATATTTCGAATAATGAAATATTTTACTGTTATTTTACTATCCACTTAGTAACAATAAGCGTTATTTCACTTAAACTGCAATTGTAAATAATAGTAGCAGACGCAGCCAGACCGAATTTTATTTAACTATTTACTAATAACTACTAGTCTGTATCGCAGTGCACCGAACGCACGCGCCCTATCTGTTAGTAATAACAATTAGTATTTACTATTTAGTAATACGCGCGCTAACAACTAGTAGTAAGTAGTTACTCGCGCAGCCGACAAGTACTAGTCATCACTCGTTCACCGCGACCGCATTAGTTTCAATAATCGAATAATTCGATTGTTTTTAGTAGTTATTCGTAGGTGGTAAAGTGCATTAATTTAGTAAAAGCCTATTCATTCTTGCCTTGGAGACACCCACATTGTACCCGAACACTTTAAAATCTATGTGGAATATTTCTTGTATGGATTGTATGTAGTCTTGAAACAGCGGTATTCTTTTTGTAAACCTTAACACTCTTATAGGAGGTGGAATATCCTTTCAATTGAAGCAGCAAAACGAAATTTACCTCTAAAATATGTTAAATTCGTTCTAAGAATTATTAAATTTAGGATACACGATGTTCAATATGTAACATTATAATTTTTATAGTTTTGCCATGAGATTAGAAACAATAACATTGGCAAGATAGCAAACATTTTATTCATCCTTTATTGGATTTTCATGTTTAAAATGTTATATTATTTAATATGCTGGAGCGACTGGGAACGTTATAAAAAAAAACATATCTTACGGAAGAGTGTGACGCTTTATTTTGTAAATAAAGGTTATTTTAAAATAATCAAGATGTGAGGAATTTAAGAAATCGACGAGTTTTTGTCTTATTGTCCGATTTAAATGTGGTCTAAATTTATTATTTATATAAGGACAATCTTAATAGCTGCATTCTTTTTGTTTTCAACCTTCGTAAATTCGATCACATATATCATTACCGTTCAGAGCTAAATAGGCTATCTATCCGCGAGCGAAGATCTTCAAGATATTTACCTCATTTGTTCTCTGTTCTTAACGATCCTCTTTCTCCAGGTTTCAAGTGTTCAAGTGTCCAGGTTATCAGTGTTTCAAGTGTAAATTTCAATTACTAGGAAGTACTTATGACTTGCATCTTCGCTCTGCTATAAACTCTTCGCCCCTTTTCACCATACAGAGTTTATCATTAATTCCTTCACAGTATACAATAAAACTTTGGAACGGCTTATCTGGGCATATTAAAAGCTCTACAAGCAGATAAAAAATCATTGTAGCTATAATTTGTTTTCAGAGAGAAATTGGATCACTTATAATGAAATTTAATTCAATTGAAAATTTAAATTGTAAACAATGATATTATCATTTTTATTATCTGATTATTGTCGAATCGATTTGACTACTGATAAAACTTGTGAAGTCTTAAATAAGTTTGATATTAGGTACTGTAAGATAATATTATGTAACTGAATTAAACTATCACATCAGTTATTATATCACATATCTCATTCTAAATTGGAATTATTATCAATGTGGCCCAGACTTCCTTTTGTATGTACAAAGTTCTCCACTTTGTTTTCCGAGTATTAAATAATAAGCTGTTATCTGTCCCTTAGAAATATTTAACATATTGTATACAAACGCTTTCGACTTTACCAAAGTTTAATTAAGTTTGCTCGAAGGAGTTTCCTTCGTAAGTTCGTTCGATAAGGTTGTACATATAAAAAAAAAATACTTATTTATTTAATATCAATTTATCTTCCGTAGCTCACTTTTTTTAATTTTTTATAAAAATCATATACATTTTTTTTATTTTTATTAATAGAATGTTTTTTTTTCTTCTAATAAAATACTTTATAAGATTTCATTTACTCTATATTATCCTGAACATTTTTATATAAGTTACTTGCATCTATTCAAATATTTAACTTTTATTCATAAAACATTTTTTTTTTATTTATAGTATATTCATGTTAATATAAATATAAGATTTAAGTTTCCATATATTTATATACATATGTATCTTTCCCAAATTTTAGTTAGTTAGATTCTTTTATAGTTGTTTTTAAATCTTTCTACTTTTTAGGACCGTAACCAAAATTATGAACTTATTTATTTTTTAACGACCCTTGTAAGAAGTTACAAAAACTTTTACTATATTTTTTTTTCGAGCAGATTTGAAATGCCAGACGCTTGACTGTCGTTCTAATTTGAGCTGTGCAGAAAAATCAGGCAAGGATATTTTTTCTTTAGAAATAATGTGATTTATGATTTTATATTTGTGAAACTAATCGATATATGTATGCATATGATTTGTGTATCTCGAAAGGATATACGACCGAGGATCCTGGTGCCTAGGGGTAAGTTCAAAAATATAAAATGAATGTCTATTATGTGGAGTTGGTCCGTTTTTTGTACGATTTTATAGCTAAACAGTAAAAAATAAATCTTAATGAAATTTTGGGTATCAGGAACCCACCAGGCATAACTTGTTACTTTTTACCACCAGGCATACCGAGGGTTAAATCAGTCGCGATGTATGATTTACATCTTATATTAAATAATCAGTTCTTCCAAATACTGTATTACATTATTGTTATTTTGCACTGATACCGTATTAAATTTTATCACAGCCTTCTATTTCAATTAAGAGATAAATAAATATCCTTCTGTAATATAATCTGATGAAAGGTGTATAAACACCTTTGATAAAATATATTCATGGGACAACATCTAAAATTAAATATAAGCTGGCTGTTTTTTTTTTTTTTTTTTTTAAATAATTGAAAAGTTGTTGTTACTGAACAACATGTCTTCGTCAAATGGGTACAAGTATCTATTGTGATGATGGCTGAATATATAATGCTAGTATTTTACGGGAAGGAATATAGTGCAAATAACAGATTCGATATATTTGATACATTGTTTAGTGGACCGTCAACATTGTTTCTGTGGACGAGCATTAAAAAAATATGGATTTAATGGAATAGGAAGTCAAAAGTTGAAATCCAAAGTTTTATATTATGCTTGTGCGCAGACGAATGCGAATTTAGTTCCGTGGGGCACCGTGTATGAATATATGAACCAGTCATGTGTATACATACGTACCGTAATTGTAAAATCTTTTTCTTTGAATTTTTTTTTGCCAGTTTTTATTTTGAATGTCACTGCTATTCCACGGGGATTTTTTCGCAATTTAAATCATATATGTATCGTATGTGTTATTACTTTCATATAAGAAATTAATACTTTTTAAGATCTCATTTTATTACTCTTATCCTTGTGTACCTAAGGAATGAACTACATATTTTCTTCAGTGATTTATATTGAATTATTTGTTCTTTGTTTTTGTAGGAAAAACAATACATCGAAAACAACAATAAGACGAACTTGTTATCACTTATAAACAGGCAAGAAATCAAAAAATAATAACGATATTATAATACTATTAAATTAGTTAGGAAAATTCTCTCAGTGTCAGACAGGCTTTTTTTTATATAAAGTTTAGATCAAAACCACTTTTTTAAAGGTTTATATTTAACGTTAAACTTATAATGTATTAAAAAACATACCGGTAAGTTCACTTTTTATAATAGCCCATGACTTAACATTAATATAAAAAAGATATATTTTAAGACTTTATTAAATAATATTATTGGAATTTTACTTCTCATATTGTTAGGTTTCAGCAACGCGTTCAATTTAATTCACTTGGACGTGTTGTTTGTTTTGGTATATTAAGCTCTCTTAATATCAAATCTCTAGTAATCGAATGGTTTTCCTCTTACCTTCATGGACGCCGGCAGAAGGTATATACGGAGGAGAACTTGACTAGTCAGATATCTCTGCAAGTGTACCACAAGGCGGTATGTTATTCCCCCTTTTGTTTTTTATTTATTAACGAAATCACTTAATTAATTTCATGTCGCTACCATCTCTATGTAGTTAATTTGCAGTGATATTACATGTATATTACAAGCAACAACCTGAATTTAACTATAGATGCTCTCAATAAATACCTCAGCAGGATCAAGAAGTGGGCTGAAGAATACGGTCTCCTCTATAACCCACTGAAGTCAAACGCTTTCGAGTTATGACTGTTTCTTAATACCATTCACTGGCCAAGCTAAAATAATAATGCTCACTCTGCTAACGTATTTATTAGCTTACAATAATTATATAATTAATATTAATTTAGATACTGTTTTGTTGCGTTTTTAAAGAATCATTTAATTTAAATTTTAACATTATTATATAAAAAATATACCAATTATAAATTTTATAACTACATATGTAAAACTATGATTTAATAAAATCATATACATGTAGTACATTATGTAGAATGGATTCAAAGTATCCCGATCGAGATACACTCAGAGTTCATCACAGAATACAATTATATTTTTTATTATAATTTTTATCTGCGTGGTTTTCGGAAACTATCTCTTTAAATATGTGGCACGCTTAAATTGATAAGTATTTCTAATTGCTTTTTTATTTTTATGCAAGAAATAAATCTGGACTGGTGGTATTTAATGTAGAAGTGTATTTTGTTTTTACTGACTAATAAAATATTTGGTAGAAATACAATCTAGTTCCTTTCTGTTCCCTTCCTGGATTATAACAGTAGTTCTGAACTGAGATTCTGAACTTGTAGCAACGTTCGGTAGACCACGCTGACACAGTTGCGGACAAAGCTGTAATTAAAAAAATACAGGTCTATGCTATTCTTTTTCAAACCAACGTTCCAAGAAATAAGAGAGAACTATTAAAACATGTGCAATTATTTCAATTTGTTACATAAATAAAAAATTAACCAAAGAATTTATTAAAATTAATAATTATTATAAAATATAAACGTTTTAATTGAATTCTAAGTATTTGTTTTATAAATTTTATCGGCTTCACTGTTATCGGTTTCGGCTTGACTGTTGTTCTTCTAAGCTACTTTAGAGACCATTTATTTATCAAACGACTGTCATTGGGTGTATAAAAAATAATAAAATTTGTGATTATTTAAATAAAATCATGATGGAGGATGCTTAGTCATTCTTAAAAGATAATTCAAACTGGAATTTGCTTCTTCAATATGATTATAAAAATATTAACGGTTGTGTTAGTGTGTGTGATAACGGAGAATGAGTCTGCTAATATTTTAGGGGTATTTCCATTTCCGTCTATTAGTCATCAAGTGGTGTTTAGAAAAATAACTCATGAATTAGCAAACAGAGGCCACGATCTCACGGTGATAACACCTGATCCTGCTTACCCAAATGGAGGCGCTCCACAAAATTATAATGAAATAGACGTCCATGATATATCTTATAAAATATTACGACAGTTCTTCAACGAAATATTAAAAAAAGATGGAGGTATATTTACATTTGAATCAATAAGAAACGTGTCTGTAATGTTAAGAATATTATTGCAATCACAGTTCGAAACAAAAGAAGTTCAGGAACTCGTTTCTAAGAACATAAAATTTGATTTGATACTTGTTGAATCAGCTGTACGAACTGCTTTAGTGTATTCTCATATATTTAAAGCGCCTGTTATATTCGTCAGCTCTTTTACTGCTGTTTTTAATAATCACGAAGTCATGGGGTCACCTACACACCCCATATTGTATCCATCATCCACTCGTATAAGGTTGTATAATCTTTCTTTAATTGAAAAGATAAGAGAGCTATACACACATTATTCAACTGAATATGCAGATTATTTAAATGAACAAGATGAAAATGTTTATTTAAAAGAAATCTTTGGACCACAATGTCCTACAATACGTGATTTAAGTAATAACGTAAATATGCTTATGTTAAACATTCATCCAATCTGGGCAGACAATCAGCCTGTTGCCCCTAACGTTATATATATGGGTGGTATACATCAATTACCCGAAAAAGAACTACCAAAGGTATGATTGAAATAGTTTAATTATATTTATTTTCAACGATTTTAATGTTTTTAATTTTGAACAGGATCTCAAAAGCTATTTGGATTCGTCAAAAAATGGAATGATTTATGTGAGCTTCGGTACTAATGTATTGTCGGATACGATACCACAAGAAAAAGTACACACAATGATAAATGTCTTATCCAAACTTCCTTATAATATATTATGGAAATGGGACCAAGATGAGTTACCTAGAAGCTCAACTAATATTAAGACTTCAAAATGGTTACCACAGTCTGATTTGTTGAGTGAGTCTGCATAAGAAATAATTTAGTCAAATATTATAATTTTTTTGGTTCTGTACAATTTTTATTTATTTTAAGGGCATCCAAATATTAAACTATTTATAACGCAAGCCGGGCTTCAGTCTACTGATGAAGCTATTACTGCAGGAGTGCCTCTTGTTGCAATTCCTATGTTAGGAGATCAATGGTACAATGCAGAGAAATATGAAAAATATGGTATTGGTATCAAGTTGGAAATAAAATCACTGACTGAAGATCAATTCCACAACACCATTCAGACTGTCATAGAAAAAGAAAGGTAAATTTTAAGTTACTAATTTTTAAATTTATCAAACCCATAACTAGTAATAAATTTATTTATATCAATGATTTTATGTATTTTCAGTTATCGTCATAACGTTATCAAACTTCGTAATCTAATGAATGATCAGCCCGAGACACCGTTAAACAGGACTATGTGGTGGATAGAATATGTGTTGAGACATCGAGGAGCTAAACACCTTCGTTCACCAGCGGCTAACGTGTCGTATGCTGAGTACTTTGAGTACGAAGTGATTTTAGTTCTACTTTCATCAGTTATCATTATCTTATTGTCAATTGTGTTAATAGTTATTTTTATTTTCAAACTTTTGTCTGAAACAAAAAAAAATAAAACGAATTAAATTGATTACGCACTTACTTATCCTATTACTTTAAACGAGACTTTTCCAGCTACTTTTACACTCCTCTCTTTCAAATAAAAGGCAATCTGTATTCATATAAATATAATAATGTTTTATTTTTCTTGTATCCTAATCTAATTCTTGTTGCCCAAAACACTTGAGTGATGTACACTTGAGAGTTTATCCAGAATAAAACTATCCCAATAATTGGCCGGAGTAATAAAAAACCTGTCTATCAATAAGGTTTTGATTTGACATAAAATTTAATATATTTTAATATCTCGAATATCAATTGACATTATTCATATGTAAACATGGTCTGAGTTACTTAAAATTTATATAACGACAATTTTTTTATCTGTATTCGTATGCCTAAATAATATGGAAGGAAATTGGAACAAAATGTTTGACACTGTAACATTTAGCCTTACTGTAGGCCTGGTTATTACATCCTGGTTTTTATCTAAACTTTAAATTAATCATTTATAGTTCACTTTTTTTATTACGATGCTGAGTTAATTATATATAACAATTTTGTTTTTGTACATTTTCAGTAATATATTATATAAATGGAGACTTGTAAATATATATTTTTTTTGTATTATTTTGTAAGAATTGAACGGTTATTACGTAAGTGGGTTATCAATAAAAAATGTACTAGAAACATATAATGCGATAAACATATACTAAATTAGAAATATATGTTAGGTATTTGAAAAATTTATATATAACAATACAATAAGTAATAAAACGTATGAAGTATTGAATATATAACAGATCGTAAAATTACGAGTGAGTCGAAAATGTGGACTGAACGAAAATTCAAAATCATGAAGCAAACATTCAATTATCATAAAGGATCCTTAAAAGCTTAGTACGTTTTATTATTATTATATTATACGTTTCAGCTACAGAAAATGGAAAATGACGTCAAACGTTTCATTATAATTAGGGTCGGTATTATTTAGATTTCGTTGAAAGCATTTCATTTTACTACCCAGCAAATATTTTTTACAGTTTGAACACTTTTTTCGATTCAAAACTGTCCTTAATTCAAAACTGTTTGAAAAAGAATCTTAAAAAGAGATTTAGTACAATATTTAAAGAAAATAATTACATTCTCATCCCTTATTATAAAAAATATATGTTTATTTTTACGAACATTTTAAATATTTGTATGGGTCACGTGCTAAACATTTTCTTTCAGAAATAGCTGAAATCGTTTCCGTCAAAAAACGCAAATATATTTAAAGCTTTTCAAGCTCATCCCGTTATTAAAAGTGAATAATGCTGTTCGTTCTTATTTCAAATGTAATTTGTAACATGATGTTTATTTTTAACTATTTGTATAGCTCCAGACACATTGTAGGAGATATAATTTATATTTATATATTGTTTTACAAATGAATAGTTAGCTATTAATGTCTGCAAAGAAATAAGCCATTTACGAAATATTTAAGTTTTAGGAAATGCATATTCAGAATAAAAACAGGAAAATAAAGCGTTTTGACTCAAAGAAAATTGTGCTTTATAGGCAAATAAATATGAATATATTCCAAACTCGCAGCTTTCTAACGTTAAAGAACCGTTTTTTTTATTCGTAGTCGTATTTCAAATCGTATATCTTAATAAAATCCTTTATTCGGCAAGATGAAAACGATCAGTATCGAGTGCACGCGATGAATCTAGAAATTCAAAATGAGTGGGTGACCATAGGCGACTTTTGTATTCCATTAGCATTGAGGTGGCGCACCTTACTTCATGATTGGTCTCCAGCCTTATTAAAATTCTATCTAAATGCATTCCAAATGACTCTCCCAGATCAAAGTAATTTAGTAAGATGGGGTAAAGCTACCGAAAAGTCTTGCAATATCTGTGGGGAAGCGGTAGGAACGGCTAAACACTTGTTGGTAGGGTGTAGGGTGCTATTGGAAAAAGGTCAATACTCGCGGCGCCATGATAAAGTATTGGAAATCATACGTGAAGCGGTTAGTCTTTCAGTAGCTAGAGCGCAAAAGGGTATAACAACCACCAAAAGATTCATAGAGTTCATTAAAGAAGGCTCGTCTAAAAAAACAAAACAAAAGCCTCACTCTATCTTAGAGGCGGCTCGCGATTGGACTATAATGATGGATACGTATGAGAAACAGTATAGAATTCCTGAGGATATTGTTGTCTCGTCATCCAGACCGGACATATTCCTGTACTCTAGACAGTTAAAGCGCGTGATACTTGTGGAGCTTACTGTTCCGTGGGAAACTAACATTCCCAAAGATCACACAATTAAAGTAAACAAGTATTACGAACTGACCAACGAACTGACCAGGAATAGGTATATAGTTAATTTGTACGCGGTAGAAGTGGGAGCGAGAGGTATAACAGCGAAATCTCTCTATAACCTACTTAAAGATCTCGGCCTCTCTAGAACTATCATCAGTACATTTCTAGAACGTACTTCAAAGGCGGCATTAGTAGGTTCATTCCAAATTTGGTTAGGTAGGGAAAGGAGCGCAACCAGTTGAGGTGAGCGTGAATGCGCATTTTAAAGGGGCCCCTTAAACCTACACTTGGGTCGCAAGTCCCAGGGGCTGTTTGCGCTCCTCTCCCTGCAACGCGATGGGCCCGGCACCCGCACGGTGAATCCATGGAATGCTAAGAAGCTTCGTCTCTATTAATAATATTCACAAGCAGTGAGAATTTGACAGGAATTTTTCCCACTTAGCAAAAACTTTTTTTTATGTTTATTAATAAGTTTTGAGTTAATTTATAACGTTGCAAAATTAAAAATAGTTGCAGCGTTATAATGCTCCCAATTCAAGTAGATTTGACTATTCAAAATTGGTTTTGACAAGTCATCAATTATAAAATAAACTTTATATTACGTATTGTTAATAAATAGATTAACATATGGCTTTACATTTCATTTAAAATCAGAAACATAATTGTACTGTTTTTGTACTTGAACTATTAAACCAACTGTTAAAAATAAGATTTATGTATCGTATATATGAAGAAATTAATTTGAAAATTGTTCCAACCAAATTGTAAACAACCAAAATTCATGACAATTAATATATATTTGAACTTGATAAATGTGTTAGAAGCATATTTTTTGTTACAGAATTTAGTGTAGCCGAGCGAGTTGTCCTCGAAATAAATTGACCTAAATAATTTTATAATTGAGGTTAATATCTTGAGAGATAAGACTATAACGGGAGAATAAAATTAAACAAAATTAAGATTAATAGTATGTACCTAATGCCTAACAAAACTTATAAAAACAACCGAAATCATTAATAAAAAAAAATTGGTTTAATAATCAAAGTCATTTTTTTTAAACAAGCCTTGCTTGCAATTTCAGACTCTACTTTGCGAGAATTCATTGATAGTATAAAATTTAAATCAACTGTAGATTGCTTCGTGTAAATTAAATAAATAAATCTGATATTTTCGACAATTACTCACGAAATAAATGACCTGTTTTAGTAAATATTGCATTAGGATCAACTACAATATTTCCGCTTGAATGCAAAAGCATTCACATAACCAATATTTACAATTGCATTGTATATATATATTGTAATGCACTGTATGCAAACATATATATAAACAGTTGCATACTATAATATGTAAATATATATAACCTGTTGATAAATAAATATATACAAATATAATCAATCTAACTATTATACATGCTATAAAGAACTATGTTTTTTTATTACTAAGACCTTGTTTGAAAACATATTATCCCTTGTCAAAAAAGAAAAAAATAAGATAACTGATAAAATATTCCAATTTTTATAAGATAGCTGGTAAACTGATGGTGTACTGACTTACCGTCATATTTCATGAAAAACGTAAGATAAAAATTAATTTTTTATATAAATAATTAAATCCTTATATGGTGACAAAGTAACATAAGAAACTATGGTCTATTTAAAAAAAAAATACAGACAGAATAGTAAAAACCTGATATTTGATTCAGTTGTAAGTGTAGTTTTCTTAAATCACCCAAATCCTTGTTAACTTACACATTTCTGTATCTCGTCGATAAAGCAAAAACACCGTGAAGCAAACTTAGATGTTCTAGAAAAATCTATGAATGCTGGGCTTTACACACTTTCAAAAATGGAATGATACTTTCGACCTGAATATAATATTTATTTACAGAAGAATTAATTTACAAGTTCGTACCTATAAATAAAAACAGTGAGCTAAACATATTTTTAAGAGCAATCTAAAAACCGAAACCACATATGTAGATTGCTTTCGTGCCAGCTTACAAAGGAAATTGGGTTTTTCGGTAAGTTTTCAATACTGTACCGTACAAAATAGCAGTTTTTGCATGTTTTTTTTTCATTAACTCCAGTTAAAATTTAGGTACAAAGAACGCAATATTATACTTAACCTAGTATATTAAATTTATTTCCAATAATAATTGTTTCTAAACCTTCAGACTAATATTCTTAATATGCTTTTGTTTTTTTTTCAAAATATGTAAGCAATCGAACAACGCGATCGTCTTACAATGCCGATTAATGAGGTATTAAAAATACTTTTTTTTAAAACAGTACTTTACGTTTATTTGCTAAATTATATTTATTACTTCTTAATAATTTTTCCTTAATTTTTTAACTACAGAACGGTGTAGCGTAATAAAAATATTTTTGAAAAATATTTGAAAAAATAAAATTTTTGTTTTTTATTAAAATCACCCCCTTAACTCCTTTGAAAGTTTTTGTTATCATTTTTTAAATCTCGAAACGTAAAGCATTTTTTTTTAGCCATAACAAACCTTATTATATTCAAGGTAAAATACTTTATTTTAAACATTGTAAAAATATATCAATATTAATTTTGAAATATACTAAATATAAACAAAGTAGATAGATTACACATTTTTTGTTTCGTAATTATAAATAAAGGTCAAGGTAAGATCGTCTCTATATATCGTCATCATCTCAATGAATGTTAAAGTCAAAAGTCTGTAAAATTACTAAGCAATTGATAAAATTATCACAAAGTTTCTAACTACTCGTTAGTTAATATTTACCATAATTAATATGAAATCGCTTTGTTTAATATTTTTTTTGTTTTTGCTGGTGATTTTAATAATAAATTAATTTTATGTGTTGATTAAGATAACTATGTAAAGACTAGTTATATTGTACAGAAATAAAGTTATTAACTTATTAATAAGTCAATTAAAAATGGTAAAACATGCAAAAACTAAGTACTAATAGTACTAAGTACTAAGTAGTAATAGATGTAGCCTAAAATGATCTTAATGTAAGTATGTTATGTAAGTGTATGTGTTATGTGTTATGTAAGGTAATTTTTTTTCTCTCGTACTAACCCTAAGGTTGTTTGGAAGAAATCGCCTTTAGGCGATAAAACCGCCTGTTTTACTTTTAATATGTATGT
This sequence comes from Dircenna loreta, assembly GCA_963555665.1. NCBI lineage: Eukaryota > Metazoa > Arthropoda > Insecta > Lepidoptera > Nymphalidae > Dircenna > Dircenna loreta. Next base: position 9,015,618 of record OY743099.1, on the reverse strand, counting down.
ATGTTTGTAACTTTTAATTTTGTGGTGTACAATAAAGAATAAATAATAATAATAAATATGACTAAATTATAGACTGTAGTAGTTTATTATATTTTTATATCTTTACAAATAAACCAAGAATATATGACAGATTTATATAAATTTTATTTTTAACAATAATTGTAAGTTTTTTAAAAATCTGATCATAGCTTTACTTTAAAATATTTATAATTCGAACAAAATAAGTAACTAATAATTGGTTATATAAGGTAGGTACATTTTGAATCACGACAAAAAGACGTGTCATTGTTCAACAACGATAACTAGGAAGTGTTTACGTAAGACACCGTTACGTAATAACGTTATTTATAAACATATCTTTGTAATTATATATTGCTGGATTTATGCATAAATATATTGCTGGCTATTTCATAAGTTTTAAATAATTATACAATAACAACTTCCGTGAGTACTACTTTAGCATTATTTATGATTTTCCAGAGTAGTTTACATTTTAACAGAAGGTTGTTTTTTTTGTTTCAGTCTCAAACGGTGACAGATTTGAAAAAAGTAACACGAAATATTCACCAAAATATATGAAGAAGTTTTCTTATGTAGCTAATGATTTACCGACAGAAGACTAAAACTAATTGATTTTTAGTAAACTGACTTAGTCTTTTCTTTGTCCATATAGGACTTTGTAAGTAAAATATAATAGCACTGTATGATAAATATCCTTAACTATTCATCATTAGCCAAAATTGAGTGGCTTCAGTTCACTTGAATACACTTTCCTTAGAACCTATGCTACATTTATTGGTTTAAAGATAAATATTTTACATTTCAGTGGGTCAAAGGATTACATTACATTGTTTATTCGATTGTGTGTATAGCGATTTGATAGCTTATAATATTAATGTACTGTCGACAATCTTCTGCTTAAAAATATACTCATTTACAAACACCGCAAATATATATTTGTTTTTGACATTTGTTTTTATGCCTTTAGGCATTATGCGATCACCCCCTCCTCAGAAAAAGGAAAGTGGATTTGAGGGATTTCAACGGACTAAACTAGAAGATTTGTTGCCGCTGGGATGTCACCAAATCGCTTGCGCATTCTACCACAGCACCGAACCACCACGAGGAGAGCACCCCGCAATGAGAAGCACCGACCCTTACTTCGACCTACAGTAGCCACATAATGGGTCCGACCACGAACTCGACAGTCCTCGACCACTAGACCCGGTGGCACACTGAATCTAGAAAGAAAAAGGCACTAGTCAGAAGCGACCAAACACTCCTATTCAGCCAACTTGAAAAACGGTTGGTTACCAATAAATTCTTTAAAGAATTTATTCAAGCTTCATTTTCGCAATTAAATGTATACATCCATTACCAGTTTTTATATAATTTCATCACAATCGGCCCACCGACTAGGCAATGAAAGCGTAATAGATTCACCAAGTTATTTTCAAATTAATTATATAACATTTTAATAGTTAATAATGTGTTTAAGTTTTCAGAACGTAATCTCTCAACTTATTGAACGCGTTACAATAGTTCCTTGCAAAAACCTAACGATTGAATAAAAATATAAAAAGACTTATCAACACTTACGGGTTCACATATTTGATTATTTTATACACTTTTCAAAACAGTTGTCAGGTATAAGATTAAATTAAATTTTATTCTGTTATCCGTCTTTTTTATTTTATTTATAACGCTTATAAAAATACGTCTCTTAAAAAACTAAAATAAAAATAAAAATAATTTTGTGTATATAAAACAAAATTTAACAATAAAATAAAATAACTGATACTCCATATATGATAATCAATCTAAAGGCAGCAAGAAAATAAGAAATTACAAAGATGCAACAAAGTTATGGTAATATACATATAAAAGTTGATAATATATACCGTACTCTCATATATAATCCTATTTATGTTTTCGTATAAAATGTTCAGTTACTCGATATCGCAGCTGTTTGTTCGAAAATTTATTTCAAGTTTGAAAGCAGAGTTTATTTCCCGACGAAATTCTATCTGAAAATCTGAATCTTGAATTCATCTGACCACAGTAGATGCTGCATCTTTAAAAGTGTTGAATTTAAATATGGTAAAGGAATGTAATTTTGAGATTTTAAATAAATGTGGGTATAATTTATTTTTGTGAAACACTCATCAGGAAGTTGATTTATGAGAAAGTTTGTTTGTTGTTTGAGCAACATCTCATATATGAACAAACTGAGCATTTATTTTCGCCGTATAAACACTGTAAACAAACTTCGTCCTCTAATGCTTCATCAGCCGTGATCGGCCATTATGACCACAATCATACAGAATAGAACCATATAAATAGATAGAATCATATAAATAGATAGAATCATATAAATAGATATGTATGGCTACATTAAGTATCAAAACATCTTTGTGTCGTATCCGATAAATATATTGAAGTATGTGCTAATTATATTGCAGTTAAAGTACTTACATTCACTGTCTCAATAATAATAGAAATTTTATTAGAAATTGTATTATAACTGAAAATAATGTACAATTTATAATACAATAACAAGGAACAAAATATTAAAAGCTAAGTCACAGTAATATCTTAATAATATATATTTTTCCTAACCTAAGTTCATATAAAAATAATAAACAAGCTACAATTTACTTATTATTCTTAAATATTTCAAATAAATAAAATCTTAACTTATTTATAATATAATAAAAAAGACGTTATCGACTTCGGAATTTAATTTATTCAAGTATCTACTATTACGAGTATTAATTATATCGGCTACACTCATGCTTCTCCGTTTCTTTAGTAACTATTTACCAGGTGATTGTCAGTGGACGTCTATAAATCATTAGATTTTGAGATTTTCTAAACAAATTAATAAGCATACCGAAAGTTTAATTCCAAACATCATTTTGCACTCTGATATGGAAATGAAAATACTAACAGTGGTGTTAGTGTGTGTGATAACCGAAAATGATTCAGCTAATATTTTAGGGGTTTTTCCAATGCCATCTATTAGTCATCAAGTGGTGTTTAGAAAAATAACTCATGAATTAGCAAACAGAGGCCACGATGTCACCGTGATAACACCTGATCCTGCTTACTCAAAAGGAAGTGCTCCACAAAATTATAATGAAATAGACGTCCATGATATATCTTATAAAATACTTCGTAAGTTCTTCAACGAAAAATTAAAAAATGACGGAGGTATATTCACATTTGAAACAATAAGGAACATGTCTGTATTATTTAAAATGTTATTGCAATCACAGTTCGAAACAAAAGAAGTTCAGGAACTCGTTACTAAAAAAATAAAATTTGATTTAATACTTATTGAATCCGCTGTACGAACTGCTTTAGTTTATTCTCATATATTTAAAGCTCCTGTTATATTCGTCAGCTCTCTTACTGCTGTTTTTAGTAATCATGAAATCATGGGGTCGCCTACACACCCCATATTGTATCCAACCCCTATTCGGATTAGGTTGTATAATCTTTCTTTAATTGAAAAGATAAGAGAGCTATACACACATTATTCAACTGAATATGCAGATTATTTAAATGAACAAGATGAAAACACCTACCTAAAAGAACTCTTTGGACCACAGTGTCCTACAATACGTGATTTAAGTAATAACGTTAATATGTTAATGTTAAACATTCATTCAATCTGGGCAGACAATCAGCCTGTTGCCCCTAACGTTATATATATGGGTGGAATACATCAATTACCAGAAAAAGAACTACCAAAGGTATGAGTGAAATAGTTTAATTACATTTGTACCGATTTTAATGTTTTTAATTTTGAACAGGACCTCAAAAGCTATTTGGATTCGTCCAAAAATGGAGTGATTTATGTGAGCTTCGGTACTAATGTATTGGCAGATATGATACCAAAAGAAAAAGTACATACTATGATAAATGTCTTATCTAAGCTTCCTTATAATATATTATGGAAATGGGACCAAGATGAATTACCTAGAAGCTCAAGTAATATTAAGACTTCAAAATGGTTGCCACAATCAGATTTGTTGAGTGAGTATTTTTTTATGGAATAGGGAGTAAACAAACAAAATATAATATTGGCCTTCGCCCAAGGCCATCTGCAACTCAGGAGTTACAAAAGCGCCTTTTAGAAGGGACATACGCTCTTTTCTTGAAGGTTTAAATGTCGTATCGGTCCGGAAATCCTTAGGCATATTTAATAAGAAATACATATTTATACATTTTTTTATTATAATATTTTACTAAAATATTTTACTTGACTATGGTTATTTATATTCGTTATTTATTTAAAGGGCATCCAAATATTAAACTTTTTATAACGCAAGCCGGGCTTCAGTCTACTGATGAAGCTATTACTGCAGGAGTGCCTCTTGTTGCAATTCCTATGCTTGGAGATCAATGGTACAATGCAGAAAAATATGAAAAATTTGGTATTGGTATCAAGTTGGAAATAGAATCACTTACTGAAGATCAATTTCACAACACCATTCAAACTGTAATAGAAAAAAAAAGGTATTATTTTATTTCCTTATTTATATTTAACTAACATCGAAACAGGAACTACCAATATATTATTTTATATCAATCTCATTTATTTTCAGTTACCGTCATAACGTTATCAAACTTCGTAATCTAATGAATGATCAGCCTGAGACACCGTTAAACAGGACTATGTGGTGGATAGAATATGTGTTGAGACATCGAGGAGCTAAACACCTTCGTTCACCAGCGGCTAACGTGTCGTATGCTGAGTACTTTGAGTACGAAGTGATTTTAGTTCTACTTTCATCAGTAATCATTATCTTATTGTCAATTGTGTTAACGGTTATATTTATTTTCAAACTATTGTCGGGAACAAAGAAAATAAAAACGAATTAAACTTATCCTAAACGCACGTACTTATCCTATCATTTTAGACTTCCTTTTGTCAGCTATTTCGTCCAAAATCTTTCTTATTCAAATAATCTATTTTCATTTAGAAATTAATACATATTTATATTTTTTTTATTTTGTTGTAATTGTATTGTATACCAAATCCATGTTTGTGATTTCTTGTGAAAATAAAATACGTTCCGAAGTAAAAAGTATTCCATAATTTAGTCCGGGGTAAAACACCCATCTATCACACAATCAAGTAATCTGAAAAGTTTAGATTTCTTTTAGACATAGAATACTTTGGATGAACAGATTTATATTTAGGTATTCAATTTTCAAAAATAACTTTAAAAAGAAATACCGGCACAATTTGAAATGTACTTCCTTAACAATTTCACGGTAGGACCTAGAGAAGATCCTTGGATAAGAACTAAGAACTCTAGTTCCAAATTTTACAATGATAAAATATTAAACGGACATTCAATTGTTGAAAAATATAATGAATTTCTCGTGTAAAAAGAAAGTATTAATGAAGGTTTCAAATATATATATAAAATGAACTAACCCATTCCGTTACATTACCAAAAAAAAGTAACTACGATTAAGGAGCTTTATAGATAACAAAAGAAAGTCATCAAAAAATAATCGAAACTAAAATATTAATAAAACTTAAAACTATCCAAAAATCTTAATAATCATTATAACTAACAAAATGTAAAATAACAAAATATAAAAATATTCAATTAGCAAACACTCCATGATCTGAATCGGATCCTGCTTTTGAATCTAGAATTTGCTATCGCAATGTACAGAGTAATAATCGTATAGAGTGATCGCGTATCTTACATAGGTTAGAAACAATTACTGTCGTTTAGTAAATAAATTATTATAAAATATATACATAATTATTGTATATTATAATAAATAGTAAATTTCATACTTTAATCATAAATGAGATGTAACTGTATAAGACAATAAAAAAAATACACCTCATTACATGCAACCAAAAGAAATAAAACAATGCTTCACAAAGTAATATTTAAAAATGAAAACAGATTTACAAATTAACTGTCTTTTTAATAATAAATTATATTGTGATTATCAACTAATATTCCTGTTATATTACAAACAGGAAGGTAATGAGAAAGGATTTATCTAATACTCAACTCAACAATTATAACAGTACTTCACATCAAGTGCATACTTTTTTCTTATGTTACACTTTAGATATTTAATTTTCATAATTTAGAAATATATATTACATATATCCTACTGCTGAGTTTAGTCCGTTGCTTTGTTAAGAGCGGAGTTATAGGTTGCCCAATGGTAGGTAATAGAGCCAAGCTGAAGCCACTGAAACTTTTTCGAGTTGGCTGTAGAGCCAACTTCGCTTCAGTAGTGAAGTAGTACTTTGTTACACATATCGGCATAAAGTTATATATACTATACATATAAAATATACTGCTTTCTATAAAGTTAAAACTAGTTGACGTCTTAAAACAAGATATTACTCTATCTGAACCTTTAGACATAGTTCTATCTTCACAATAAGAGTTTTACTGCACTTTAAAATGAGTCCAAAACAAAAAAATATGTACATACTTTCCGTTCCTTCTTTATATATATTTATTTGGGTCATCAACAGAATTGTACACCATAAATCTACAAACTATTTTAAAAAAATAACTTATTCTCAGTAACGATAACGAATAATAGAGCACGTATACAAAAATATTATGCAACTGATATAATTATTACATAAAACTTAACTTTAAAAATTAAAAAAACAAAATAATCCTAAAATAATCTTATACTTTAAAAACATAAAACACACTTTTAAAACACGCTACTACTTGTAATATTTTTACAAGTTGCGGATTAATTATTAAAGAAAATATCTTTTCTTTTATAAAGCTGCATAGTTCTGGTGAGTGGGCATGTTTGCCTATATTTGGGCGCGTCGCCAAAGGTTTAAAAGAAAACTGACTAACGACCCTGGCATTGACCTTAGGAATATTTATTCTTAACTCTCGTAAAAGATCAGGACAGTCAAGTTTTCTGTGTAATACCTTGTAAATAAATATCAAATCCGTTCTTTCTCTTCTTCATTTTAATGACTTAAAAAAATGCAAATCTGACACCGTGAGATGTTATATCTTTACTGTTATGGGCGAAGTAGAATAAATTTTATAAGAACCGTTATGGGACTGATTCAATTCAATAAGAGTGAATTTAATAGACAGGATTCCATGTTAAAATGCATTATTCCATCGAACTCCTCACATAAGAGTTATATAAGATGATAAGAATCGATACACTTTTAAAATTCCTAGCATTATAAATTACGAGTATGAAACCTAAAGCTCCATATAATTTTTTAACTATATTTTCGTAATGTTACGTGTATTTTTCTTCCTTATCGACTTCAACACCCAAATCTTTAATGTGATCCACATCTGCAAGGGGGTAATCATTGACTCTGTACGTAGCTATAATAGGATTTTTCTTGCAAGCGAATGCTACATGCTAGCATTTTGGTGAATTTAAATTCATTTTCTTTTTGGAGCACCGAACTATTAAGTGATTAATGTCTTCTTGTAAATACATGCAGTCGGATGAACAAGTAATTGGTTTGTACATTTTTAAATCATCATCATATAAAAGTTATTTTGAATGTTTGAAGACGTTATTCATATCATTTATAAACAGTAAATAAGAGAGGACTACTTTACTAGATGTGATGCTCCCGAGGTTATAAGTTGTCAGTCTGAGCTGATACTTCCAGTGAAGACAATTTGGGAGCGTATAGACAAATACTTTTCAAACCAGCTATATAAACAGCCATGTATCCCAAGTGAGTATAACTTTGATAAGAGAATCATATGGCTAACGACATCAAACGCTTTGCTAAAATCCGTATAAATTGCGTGGACTTCTAATGGCTAATGACTTCCCCATGGCGCTTAAAATTGATATTGGGCGATATTTGTCCTGTTTCATACGATTGACTTAGGAATTGTTACTACGTGAGCAATTTTCCATGTATCTGAAAATGTTCCCGCGTGTCAAGACTTATTATATAATATAGTAAGTGGAATGAATAATGCTTTATGATACTGTTTCAAAAAATAAGAAGGAATGTTATCTGGCCCAGCTCTTTTGTCAGGATTTAATGTAAATAGTTTGATTACATCATTCAACACAGTGTAAAATAAATCAGTAGCGTCATTAGCATTGCAGTCGAAGTTCAGGGATTGCACGTAAGCTCTCCGTTAATAGAGGCGTAGTTAGATTTGTAGAAGTCAAACCTTTTATTTTCCTTATGTTTTAGAGGTTTAGCTAGTTTAACATCTATATCAATTTCTAAAGACGGATCTTCTATGGATAGAGCTAAACATTTCTTAACTTGGACAGTATAAGAATTATTTACAAGTACGAGGTCTAGAATTTTTTTTGCCGAATTAGTAACACCATTACACTGGTATAATTCATTAAAAGAGAAGCTATCAATAACTAGGGATAGGATAGGACTAGGGATAGGGATAGCATAGAAGATATGCTCGACATGTAAAACATATTATGAGAAGCATACTGCCATGTTAATCGGGATATATTAAAATCTCCAGCTAATAAATTAAGACTATTCCTATTTTTAATGGTATGGTTATCTAATTCTTTACAAAAAATGCTCTGTACAGTTTTTTTATTCTCTGTATAAAATGGTTTTTCTAAAAAAGAAAAATAATATTCATGCAACTATTGTTATAATAGGTATGACTTATTTATTTGCCTAAAATTACGTGATTAAATGATTTCATTTTAAGCTTATGTAGAATATTTTTTTGTATTCAGATTCTTGTATACTTTTATATAGATACAATATTAAAGAATAGTATTGTTCTTTGCTGTTTTTATACATATGTACACAACTATAAATATTGATTTTTCATAAAAGTCTAAACATCTCACACGGTAGAAAAATCTATATAAAATATAAGGGTTAGTATTATTAAATATGAATAATACACGAAATCTTTATTGCCCGCCGGTTACTATGAATTTAATACGAGCAAAAACAAATACTATCTATATTTTTTATACGTAGTTAAATCATTTATTAGTTATCTCCGTAATATAAACAAAGTTCGGGGCCCAATGATCTTGACCGTAGACTCTTTGTGGTGGATAGTTATGTAATACGAATAGATCAAAACATCATCATGCATTATGTTCAATTTTTTTTATATTTTTAATAGAATAACTAGTTAAAAAATATTAAATTACAATATTTTATCTATGTAAAGATATCCTTGTAAGAAATGCTACCTATTTCATAACAACTTTCTGGAAATCAACAAACTGGAAACTAACAAAATTAAACTTAATTAACAAAAATACAGATTTTGGTTGTCCTTTTGAGACCCAAGTTGAAACAAATAAAACACAATTATTTAATAATTTTCACGCAAAAAAAATTATAACGCATTCTGATTTGGATATATTTCCTAAAGTATGTTTACAAGCATTAATTTTATCGGCTACATCAGTATGTGGACGACTGCCTTTGGGTGTACACAAAACAATACAATTTTGTAATTGATTTAGTAAGCAACTTAAACATAAAATAAAAACCAAAATTTGCTTCTCCAATATGATTATAAAAATATTAACGGTTGTGTTAGTGTGTGTGATAACGGAGAATGAGTCTGCTAATATTTTAGGGGTGTTTCCGGTTCCGTCTATTAGTCATCAAGTTGTGTTTAGAAAAATAACTCGTGAATTAGCAAACAGAGGCCATGATGTCACCGTGATAACACCTGATCCTGCTTACCCAAATGGAGGCGCTCCACAAAACTTTAATGAAATAGACATCCATGATGTATCTTATAAAATATTTCGACAGTTTTACAACGAAAAATTAAAGAAAGATGGAGGTATATTCTCATTTAAAACAATACGAAACCTGTCTGGATTGTTTAGAATGTTATTGCAATCACATTTCAAAACAAAAGAAATTCAGGAACTCGTTTCTAAAAACATAAAATTTGATTTGATACTTATTGAATCAGCTGTACAACCTGCTTTAGTTTATTCTCATATATTTAAAGCTCCTGTTATATTTATCAGCTCATTTACTGCTATTTTTAGTAATCATAAAGTCATGGGGTCACCCACACATCCTATATTGTATCCAACATCCAGTCATATTAGGTTATATAATCTTTCTTTGACTGAAAAGATAGGAGAGCTATACACACATTATTTAAATGAATATGCAGATTATTTAAATGAACAAGATGAAAACACCTACCTAAAAGAACTCTTTGGACCACAGTGTCCTACAATACGTGATTTAAGTAATAACGTAAATATGTTAATGTTAAACATTCATTCAATCTGGGCAGACAATCAGCCTGTTGCCCCTAACGTTATATATATGGGAGGTATACATCAATTACCCGAAAACGAACTACCAAAGGTATGTTGAGCCAGTGAGTTACGTTTTCTTTTTAATTTTTACTGATTTAGATGTTTTTTTCTACGTCTTTTACTTTGATCAGGATCTTAAAAACTACTTAGACTCATCAAGGAATGGAGTGATTTATGTGAGCTTCGGTACCAATGTATTGTCGGATATGATTCCACAAGAAAAAGTACATACTATGATAAATGTCTTATCTAAGCTTCCTTATAATGTCTTATGGAAATGGGATCAAGATGAATTACCTAGAAAATCCAGTAATATTAAAACTTCAAAATGGTTACCACAATCTGATTTGTTGAGTGAGTCTGCATAAGAAATAATTTAGTCAAATATTATAATTTTTTTGGTTCTGTACAATTTTTATTTATTTTAAGGGCATCCAAATATTAAACTATTTATAACGCAAGCTGGGCTTCAGTCTACTGATGAAGCTATTACTGCAGGAGTGCCTCTTGTTGCAATTCCTATGTTAGCAGACCAATGGTACAATGCAGAAAAATATGAAAAATATGGTATTGGTGTTAAATTAGAAATGAAATCACTGACTGAAGATCAATTCCACAACACCATTCAGACTGTCATAGAAAAAGAAAGGTAAATTTTAAGTTACTAGTTTTTTAATTTATCAAAACCATCACTAGTAATAAATTTATTTATATCAATGATTTTATGTATTTTCAGTTATCGTCATAACGTTATCAAACTTCGTAATCTAATGAATGATCAGCCTGAGACACCGTTAAACAGGACTATGTGGTGGATAGAATATGTGTTGAGACATCGAGGAGCTAAACACCTTCGTTCACCAGCGGCTAACGTGTCTTATGCTGAGTACTTTGAGTACGAAGTGATTTTAGTTCTACTTTCATCAGTAATCATTATCTTATTGTCAATTGTGTTGATGGTTATATTTATTTTCAAACTATTGTCGGGAACAAAGAAAATTAAAAAGAATTAAATTTATCCTAAACGCACGTACTTATCCTATCATTTTAGGCTTATTGTCAGCTATTTCGTCAAAAATCTTTCTTACTCTAAGAATCTTTTGTCATTTAAAAATTAATACATATTCATACATTTTTTATTTTGTTGTAATTGTATTGTATACCAAATCCATGTTTATGATTTCTTGTGAAAATAAAATATGTTCCGAAGTAAAAAGTAATCCATAAGTTGGTCCGGGGTAAAACACCCATCTATCACACAATCTATGAAACTAATCCAATCAAAGTTACCCGAAAGGTTTAGATTTTTTATTGTCATGGAAAACTTTGGATGTACAGATTTATTAAAATAACCATTTTTCATAATATCTTAGTATAGCCTTGTGTTTTACCCATATTTACTATAGTTATATAATTATATAATTGCTTTAGAATTTCCATCGTAAATATTCAAATTTAAGTGCGTAATCACTTTTAAAAGCTACAATCAACTAAAGTGTGTAAAATAAAATGCATGAAGCAACAATAGATGACAATTATTAAGGATTTCGATGAATAGGTTTTTCTTTTTGTTAACATGAACATATAAAACCAATAAATAACTTAAGGTATATTATGTGCACTGAATTATCATTTAAACATAACGTTTACATACAGACATCTCATGTCTGTAGATTGAAATGAAGAATTATTTCCGACATTTAAAATTGCATCAGCCTAATTGGTAGAGCAACAGCACGGTTTTTCAGAGGTCGCGGGTTCGAACCCCAGCCGTAATGGTTTTTTTTTTTATTTTCTATTTATTTTAAATTAAAATAAGTAATACATGTTGATAGATATTTTCAAATAAAACCTTTTTATAGGACTAAGCAGCTTGGGTAAAGGCTCTCTTCTTGGATCTTACATCCGGAGCTTTGCAAATTCGAGCATCAACCCAAAAAACATATCCCAAATGTTTTTGCTTTTCAGCATGACCACAATTGGCATTGAACTATGGGCGAGCTTTGCCACCAATGGGTAAATCAGCAAAAGGATTGAAATACTTCATTGCCTGATGCACCACATCAGTTATAGCATCCGCGCAACTCGACGAATCCTCAGAAGGGAAGCAGACCTTCCGCCAAGTATAAGATACAAAGAAGTGCCGCATCTCATCCCATTCTGCTGACTTGTATTTCCATATTCGCCTAGCACCATGGGGATATAAATCCGGCTAGAAATAAGTAAATACAGATTTCACCAGACAGTGATCGGAAATTCCCAAGGAGGAGGAAAGCTCTACACGGTACCTGTCCGGTTCAGTTGTCAGCAGAAGGTCCAGGCAGTTGGCTGTATATGACTCCACATCAGGCACTGTTGTCGCTTGCCTAACCAGCTGGAAGAGGTCCAAGGACAACGCAAAGTTAAAATATTCATGAAACTAAAAACTATGTAAAAATAAGCCATCATCATTAAAACCAACAAAATGTCAAATAACGAATCAAAAATATTCCATTTGCAAACATTTTTCAACTCAACCATCCTGCTCTTGCGTCTACAATTTGCTATCGCAATGTACAAAGTGATAGAAGTACAGAGTGGTTACGTATCTTACATAGATTAGAAACGATTCATTTGGCAAATAAATTATTTTTACGGGCATTACGGGCAAGTGGATACTTTTTTCTTATTTTATACTATACATATATATATTTATTTATATATGATATTAATTTGTTGATTGTATTGAGGAAGTATCCAATAGACGGCGCTGTGCTAATGTATAAACGATTTATATACGCTAAAATTTAAAAGGATAACTGATCACGTGTTGCTGAGACTAAAGTATATGTTATATTTATATTTTAGTAAAAGCAATACTACGAAATTCAATATAAATATATTATACTTTTTATTCTATTCATTAACATCAGAAAAATATATAGTTAACAATAACAGTGTAAAAATAAACAATGAACTTATTCATTTCGAATCTATAATAAAATTTCAACTTTCATCACTCCTTTTCAATATAAACTTAAACTATGACAAATCTCATATTTTGATCTTAGTGTTTTCTAATAGTATAGTATAAGTTTGTTTGTTTGTGAGTTTATACTTTATAAGTTAATTTGTTGGAGGTAATCTTCAAAGTAATTTATTCGAATCTAATAATTCCTTAACAAATATTAAGAAATAACTTTCACGGTGAATCTAGGTTATATTATATTATTCCCTTGAAATAATACTAGAGATTTTCTTGGAGAGCAATTTTGGAAATAAAAATGACCAAAAAAAGCTCGAGCGAAGTAGCTTCTTATGAGCCCTGTATTCCAAACCTCTCGCGTGCGGAGTCACGGGCAATATCTAGTAGGTACTATAAATTTCAGGCGGTAAAGAGTTCCACAATTGTGCTGCATGTAGTATAAATAAATTAGAGTAGAAGATGGAATATAAGGGTTGGTTTCAATGAAATATGAATAATGATATACGAAATTTATATTGCCTGCCGGGTTCTGTGAATTTAATACGAACAAAAACAGAGTCGAAGCTTCTTAGCATTCCATGGATTCACCGTGCGGGTGCCGGGCTCATCGCGTTCCAGGGAGAGGAGTGCAAACAGCTCCTGGGACTCGCGAACCAGGTGTAGGTTTACAGGGCCCCTTTAAAATACGCATTAACGCTTTCCTCAACTAGTTGAGCTCTCCCTACCTCACCAAATTTGGAATGAACCTATCAATGCCGCCTTTGAAGTACGTTCTAGAAATGAACTGATGATAGTTCCAGAGAGGCCAAGATCTTTAAGTATATATAACCATAGAGAGATTTCGCTGCTCTAACTCTCGCTCCCAATTCTACCACGTACAAATTTACTATATACCTATTTCTGGTCAGGTCGTTGGTCAGTTCGTAATACTTTCTATCGATATGTTTTATAGGTAGTTATATCATTTATTAGTTATCTCCGTAATATAAACAATCTTTGTGCCCTTATGATCTAGACCGTAGACTCTTTCTGGTAGATAGAGCATGTAATGAGACAGTGGGGATCAAAACATCATCATACATTATGAAGTAACGCGTAGTAAAGTATAATATTTCTATTCATTATTATCTTTTATTCAAGTCGTAGTGTACTTACGTCGTAGACGGAGTGAGCCGGCGGTGTTTGCATATAATTAGTATGCGACGATTATAATTCTTTTAATAATAAAATCTTTATACCAAAATGAAGGTTAACATTAAGAACAACAAAAAAGTATTTTCAACGGGTATGACAGTTCGCAAGTAATTTTATCTGCGTGGTTTTCGGATTTTCAATTCCTTGATACATGTATCGCGTAAAAAGTTCTAATATATTCTTAATAATTTAATTATTATTGTTACAGTTGTTTTTTTTTTTGCAGTCACGTAAAAGCTAATTTATCCTCAAAGACTAAATTAAATATATTGAGTCGTTATAAAACTTTAATAACGAATTAAACCTTATTTCTCTACTGCGGCTCAATTTTATACATTCCTACATTAGATACTACTAAATCGTCAACAATGATAACAGGCTGGTGGTGATACATTTATAATATTTTTTATTTTTAATAGAAGAAATAGTTAAGTTGTGTAGGTGTGTAATAAAAAATATATTTTGTCTCTATAAAGATATCTCTGTAAAAAATGTTACCTATTTCGTAACAACTTTCTGGAAACCAACAAACTGGAAACTAACAAAAATAAACTTAGTTAACAAAAATACAGATTTTGGTTGTCCTTTTGGAACCCAAGTTCAAACAAATACAACAGAATTGTTTAATAATTTTCACGCAAAAAGATTATAACGCATTCTGATTTAGATATATATCCTAAAGTATGTTTACAAGCATTAATTTTATCGGCTACATCAGTATGTGGACGACTGCCTGTGGGTGCACACAAAATAATACAGTTTTGTGATTAATTTAATAAGCAAGTTAAAAATAAAATAAAAACCAGAATTTGCTTCTCCAATATGATTATAAAAATATTAACATTGGTGTTAGTGTGTGTGATAACGGAGAATGAGTCTGCTAATATTTTAGGGGTGTTTCCAATTCCGTCTATTAGTCATCAAGTGGTGTTTAGAAAAATAACTCATGAATTAGCAAACAGAGGCCATGATGTCACCGTGATAACACCTGATCCTGCTTACCCAAAAGGAAGTGCTCCACAAAATTATAATGAAATAGATGTCCATGATATATCTTATAAAATATTTCGACAGTTTTACAACGAAAAATTAAAGAACGATGGAGGTATATTCTCATTTAAAACAATACGAAACCTGTCTGTATTGTTTAGAATGTTATTGCAATCACATTTCAAAACAAAAGATGTTCAGGAACTCGTATCTAAAAACATAAAATTTGATTTGATACTTATTGAATCAGCTGTACGAACAGCTTTAATTTATTCTCATATATTTAGAGCTCCTGTTATATTTGTCAGTTCTCTTACTGCTGTTTTTAATAATCATGAAATCATGGGGTCACCCACACACCCTATACTGTTTCCATCATCCAGTCGTATTAGGTTTTATAATCTTTCCGTGACTGAAAAGATAAGAGAGCTATACACACATTATTTAAATGAATATGCAGATTATTTAAATGAACAAGATGAAAACACCTACCTAAAAGAACTCTTTGGACCACAGTGTCCTACAATACGTGATTTAAATAATAACGTAAATATGTTAATGTTAAACATTCATTCAATCTGGGCAGACAATCAGCCTGTTGCCCCTAACGTTATATATATGGGTGGTATACATCAATTACCCGAAAACGAACTACCAAAGGTATGTTGAGCCAGTAAGTTACGTTCTCTTTTTAATTTTTACTGATTTAGTTGTTTTATTCTACGTCTTTTACTTTGATCAGGATCTTAAAAACTACTTGGACTCATCAAGGAATGGAGTGATTTATGTGAGCTTCGGTACCAATGTATTGTCGGATATGATACCAAAAGAAAAAGTACACACTATGATAAATGTCTTATCTAAGCTTCCTTATAATATATTATGGAAATGGGACCAAGATGAGTTACCTAGGAAATCCAGTAATATTAAAACTTCAAAATGGTTTCCACAATCTGATTTGTTGAGTGAGTCTGTATAAGAAATAATTTAGTCAAATATTTTTATTTTTTGGTTCTTTATAATTTTCATTCATTTTAAGGGCATCCAAATATCAAACTTTTCATTACGCAAGCCGGGCTTCAGTCTACTGATGAAGCTATTACTGCAGGAGTACCTCTTGTTGCAATTCCTATGTTAGCAGATCAATGGTACAATGCAGAAAAATATGAAAAATATGGAATTGGTATCAAGTTGGAAATAGAATCACTGACTGAAGATCAATTTCACAACACCATTCAAACTGTGATAGAAAAAGAAAGGTATTATTTTTTTGCTTATTCTTATTTAACTAACATCGAAACAGGAACTACTAATATATTATTTTATATCAATTTCATTTATTTTCAGTTGTCGTCATAACGTTATCAAACTTCTTAATCTAATGAGTGATCAGCCTGAGACACCATTAAACAGGACTATGTGGTGGATAGAATATGTGTTGAGACATCGAGGAGCTAAACACCTTCGTTCACCAGCGGCTAACGTGTCGTATGCTGAGTACTTTGAGTACGAAGTGATTTTAGTTCTACTTTCATCAGTAATCATTATCTTATTGTCAATTGTGTTAATGGTTATATTTAGTTTCAAACTATTGTCTGAAACAAAAAAAATAAAAACGAATTAAACTGATTACGCACGTACTTATTTTATTATTTAAGACTTCCTATTGTCAGCTATTTCGTCAAAAATCTTTCTTACTCAAACAATCTATTGTCATTTAAAAATTAATACATATTCATACATTTTTTTTTCTTGTAATTGTATACCAAATCCATGTTTGTGATTTCTTGAGAAAATTAAATATGTTCCGAAGTTTAAAGTATTCCATAATTTGGTCCGGGGTAAACCACCCATCTATCACACAATCAAGTAATCTAAAACGTTTAGATTTCTTTTTGTCATAGAATACTTTGGATGTATTAGAATAAACATTTTTCGTAAAATCTCAAACACAAGGATAGCCTTGTGTTTTATTCATAATAGCTAAGTAAGTAATACAATTATATAATTAATTGCTTTTAAATTTTCATCGTAAAAATTCAAAATTAAATGCAATGTTACTTTTAAAAGCTACAATCAACTAAGGAGCTATTGTGTAGAATAAAATACATGAAGCAACAATAGATGACAATTATTAAGGATTTTAATGAATAGGTTTTCTTTTTGTTAGCATGAACATAGATATATAATCAATAAATAACGTAAGGTATATCATGTGCACTGAATTATTCTTTTAACATAACGTTTATGAGACGTCTGTAGATCTGAAATGAAGAATTATTTCCGACATTTAAAATTGTATTTGCCTAATTGGTAGAGCGACGGCACGGTTTTTCAAAGGTCGCGAGTTAGAATCCCAGCCGTAACGGTATATTTTGCGATAAATCTATTTTTTGAAAATAAAGTTTTTCTTTTAAGAAATACAACCATCATATTGTTACTCAGTTGTTATTTGATTAATTCGATAGCACAGATGATTTCAGAGATTTTTGGCATGCAGTACCACAGCTTTATCAAGGAAATAATAAAAATATTCAAAACAACTTTAGATCTCTTCAAAACTGCAGTAACAATTATTCAATTTTAAGCCTCGCCTTAAATAAGCGACGGCTTTCCGCTGGCCACCCGCAGATACTTGGAGGCCCAAGTAATGAGCCAGCCCCTCATGAAAGGCTGCCCCGCAAGCTGCGAAAAATCCCAGGGTGGATCCATCGTGCTGGTTGGTGACTAGATGAGGAGGCCCGATGGCGATCCTGGGGGGGGTTCGGGTATCCCCAGTCTCCAAACTAGCCTCCCAGTGGCATGGCAACACCAATTTCAACGCCTGGTTCGATACGTAACCCCTCGTTCAAATGCCATTTCGCATCCTATTCACTCTATTTAAAATAAAAATGAAAAGTAAGAAAAAAAAAAGTAATTTCCTCAGCGGTTGCACTCTTCCTCACTTCTAGTGCACCTCGCTAATATTCGAGGATTGCACTCAAATCTCGAAGCTGTCCATCACCACCTAGAACCAGAGCAGCCGCACTTACTCTTTCTGACGGAGATACAGATACAATGTCCCTTGAGCGCTGCATACCTTACTTACCCCGGGTGCACGTTAGAGTACAATTTCCGCTCACGTGCCAGGGTTTGTGTGTACGCGCGGAACGACCTCTGTATCCAGCACCTCCCTCACCTTGAAGACCCCACTTTTTCTTCCCTATCTTTAACGCCTGTCATCAGGACTACCAGAGGACTGATCACGCTGGTCAAGAGGCGCGGTACTTTACGTTATCTTTGGACTTCTTTCAGCTGGTGAGGCAACCGACAAGGGTGCCTGATGTGGAGTCACATACAGCTGCCACGATCTTTTGCTGACAACTAATCCGGACAGGTATCGTATAGAGGTTTCCTCCTCCTTGGGAACCTCCAATCACTGTCTGGTGAAGTCTGTATTTTCTTATTCCCAGCCCGACTTAGATCTTCATGGTGTTCGGCGAATATGAAAATACAAGACAGCAGATTGGGATGAGATGCGGCACTTCTTTGAATCCTTGGCGTCAGGTCTGTTTCTCTTCTGAGGATTCGTCAAGTTGCGCAGATGCTATAGCTGATGTGGTGCATCAGGCAATGGAGTATTTAATTCCTTTTTCTGATATACCTATCGGTGGCAAAGCTCACCCATGGTTCAATGCCGAATGCAGACATGCTGAAAAGCAAAAACATTGTTACTTGGGTTGATGCTTGAAACCGCAAAGCTCCGGATGTGAGTTCCACGAAGAGAGCCTTTAACCAAGCTGCTAAGTCCTATAAAACGTAGGATTCGTCTCAGTCGTATCGCTAAGCTTGGTGAAAAGCTTTCAGTCCTCACTTCAGGCCGTCGAGCTTTTTCGTCCCTTGCCAAAGTGAATTCATGTATTGAACGTGAAGACGTGTATTGAACTCGCGCCTTTTAGCATACCTACAAGGTAACGATCTCCTCAGTCATCGACAGTACAGGTTTCTCCGAAATAGGTCCACTGGGGACCTTCTAGTGTATGCTACACATGTTTGAGGCGTCTGGCATGCGAGCCTTATAAACATGCTTTCAGCGTACGGCATATCTCCTGGTCGGATCGTTTGGGTTACGCCAAAAGGAATCCTTTCACCTTGGCTAGTACTTTCCAGAATGTATCTTTAGAATACAGTGACCGACTTCAGTTGCTAGGGATAGAGATTTCCTCGAACCTCAACTTTGGTTGGTTCATTGAATCTAGAGCAAGTGCAACCGCCAGCAAGCTTGGCATACTTGCAAAGGTCCGGCAGTACTTTACACCGGGACAACTCTTAACATTATATAAAGCACAGATCCGGTCGTGTGTGGAGTACTGTGGCCATTTGATGGCCGGTGCTGCAAAATGTCATCTTGCAACTCTAGACAATTGGGAGACGAGCAAAGAGGCTAATTGGCGTCCCTGAACTAGCGGATGACAATCTTAATAGCCTCGAACATAGACGTAAAGTTGCCTGCCTACTAAAAATACTGAGGTATTCTATAGGATACATTTTGGCGAGTGTGCGAAGAAATTACATGACCTAATTCCCCCATCCCCCTTCCATCGCCGGACGTTCCGACGTACGACGAACATCCAAACTTTTGTTGGAGACGCGCCTCATGTCCGAACGAAGCGCTACGCTTCATCTTTTTTAAATCGGACAGTAAAGGAGTGGAACAGCTTGCCAGCGTCGGTTTGTCCGTCCGAGTACAATATGGGCATCTTCAAGGCAAGAGTGAATAGGTTTTTATTAAGTTGATGCGCTTTAACACCTACAACTACCTTTCCACTTCCTATCAGGTGGAATGTAGTCAAGCGTCCGTTTAGTTACGGTATAAAAAAAGAATATATCAAAGCATATTACTCACATTCCTGTATACTATCTTTTATATAGATACAACAGTAAAGAATAGTATTGTTATTTGTTGTTTTTACATATATCTACACAACTATTGATTTTTCATAAAAAGTCTTAATATCTCACACGGTAGATAAATCTATATAAAATATATTTATTTATTTATTTATATATGTACGCACATTTACAATAATCACTTAAACAATAAATTTTGTACTTGGGATAACTTATCTCTTCAAAGAGATCGCTTCCAGTTACCCGCAGAAGCGGTACGCAAAGAGAAGTCACAGAAAAATTACGGATAAGACAATTTTTAAAATTGAGCAACATTTTAACAAACAAAATGACCGTATTTATGGTCAAAGCTCTAATAAAGCTTCCCAATTAGTCGAAAGAGTGCAACGTGGACATTATTCGACTTCAGTGATAGTTTGGTGGGCTATGTAGCTATGAAGCAGTGACTGAGCAATATTTTTGTGAAAAAGGTATCAAAACATCGGCACAAGTATATCAAGATACCATTCTTGAGAAGGTAGTTAAGCTCCTTAACATCACCATGTTCAATAACCAAGTGCTTACAGCAAGAGTCGGCGCCGGGTCATAAAGCTCGTTCCACGCAGTTTTTGCTGGAAGTGAACGTTTCGGACTTCATCAGAGCTGAAGACTGGCCGTCGTCTAGTCCCGATCTTAATTCGCTGGATTATGATTTATGGTCAATTTTAGAGAGTAAAACAATTTATACGATTGGCAGTGAAGAATTTTCCCATGGAAAGAGTGCATGCTTCTATTGCTTACTGGCCTCGTTTAAAAGACTGTATTATAGCCAATGGAGACCACTGCGAATAAGCTTTATATATTTTTAATTGTTTTATATTTATTTACTAAACTAACCTACTGTAAAAGTAATAAAAGTTATTTGTAGTTAAAAATGTTTATATTAAGTGCAACAGTATTGATGGCCAGACTAAGAATAGTAGCATTATCGCTATTGTATTATTATATGGGTCTAACTAGTCTAGCTAGTGCTAGTCGGGGAAATGGCATTTATTAGACGTAATACTATATTTTTTTTATTGTTAGTTTATTTGCAGTTGTGTTCGTGGGATTTTAGTTTATTTTATTATATTAAAATTTTTATTTTTTTTTTTAATCGTTAATCATCGTATCATATTATTGGACAGAAAAAAAATAGTGATATAAAGTCAGGTATTGTTGCTGGACATCCGCACGGGTCCAGAACGACTGAATCATTTCTGTTCAAACATTTCACATAAACACTCATTTGCACAAAGCACGGAATGTAAGGATCCTCCGTCCAAATGGTACCATAACTGCCTATGCGCTTGCCAAAAAAGTTGGTTCGTATCCTCAGCAGCAGAATTATAACGAATATTAATATATATTGGTGCGCTTTGACAGCATCACCAATGAGCACGAGATAGTTTTGCTATCCCCATCTATTGTGACACCATAAATGAGATATACTAGTTAAAACACTAAGAATAATAATAAAATATTTAAACACTGTATTTATAAACTTTAATTTCAAATCACGTAATGTATTAATTCAAGCTAAACATTTACAAGCGTAACTTCTCGGTGCCTTCGCTGAAATTTATAGGCGGCGATGAAACACTAAAAGCGATCTCCTTTCGCTCACCGAACAGAACAAATAAAAACACACAAAACAGTACACAGTGGAGTAGACACACCTGGATCTGTGCTTTATTTAGTACCAGCAATTGCCCCAGTGTATGAAGTACTGTCGTATCCTCGCATTGACGCCAAGCTTGCTGGCGGCTGCTCTTGCTCTAGGCTCAATGAACCGGCCAAAGTTGAGGTT
This sequence comes from Dircenna loreta, assembly GCA_963555665.1. NCBI lineage: Eukaryota > Metazoa > Arthropoda > Insecta > Lepidoptera > Nymphalidae > Dircenna > Dircenna loreta. The sequence goes on along the minus strand of OY743099.1, from coordinate 8,993,434 downwards.
CGAGGAAATCTCTATCCTTAGCAAGTCGTTCACTGTATTCCAAAGATACATTCTGGAAAGTATAAGTCAAGCTGAAAGGACTCCTTTTGGCGGCGAATAAACATGTCTGCGTTTTGGTGGTGTTGAATTTAACAAGAAGAAGTTTAGTTCAATTTGAAACTCATAATTTATTCCTTTTTATATATTATTAGAAAGGTAATGCCGCCGGTAAAGTAATATTTTATCGATTTTTAATAAATACCTCGATACCATTGTATCGATTTATATCGATAAAAAAACCCGGTTTTTTTTAAATATTACAGTAGATGTTTACTGTACTATTTAAAAAAACGTTTTTTTTTTAAATATTACAGTAGTTAATAGAATGTTATAGCAGCAGTCAATACAATAATGTTATTATTAAGCTAGGAAGCCCTTCAGTTCGTTGCTAAATGTTACGTTGTCACTTATAAAGATCGTATTATTTCTTTACCAGAGTGTTTTGTTTTCGTTTGAAGAAAATGCAAGTAGCGCTTGGTTTAATTCTCAAATCATATGTTTATTAATAAAGATTGTTGATTGTATAAAAAAAATATATTGGAATGATTGTGCTAGATCTAATTCAATAGTACAAATAAATGGTATACATTGTTCTTATGTATAGTTTAGGAATAGTAAATGTTAGCATTCTATCTCGAAAACTAGCGAGTAAAGCAACTAATATATCAGCGATTTAGTAAAGTGCTCCATAAGTCTCATGATCTTAAAAGAACTAGACTGAAATCCTGTAATATTTCTTTGATTCAAATGTTAAAATAAGACAAAATGGCTAGAAAAGTCGATCAAATATCTAAAGTTGTTGTATCTTCATCAAAATGTATGAAATGCTATTTGAAATACACTATTTTGCATCATATCATATATTAATTGAAAATCATACGACAATTTCATTTTATTTCTGAAATGTCAACAAGCGGAAACTATAACTTTTGCGGTATACATTTCAAAGACTTTATAGAGTATTGTTACAAATGATGTCAACGGAGCCATAAAGAAAAGCTTTTTAAATATGATGAGAGAAAGATATTTAAATGCGATATTATCTTCAATGAACTAAATTTATCGTTAAAATATGAAATAAAAATAGAAACACGGACTCATCATTTCTATTCATCTGTTTGAAATAAGTAACTTAATGAGTTAAGTTAATTGTATGAGTTAAGTTAATTGTATGAGTATGGTTAATTATATGAGTATGGTTGGTGAATGACTGAACGGTTTTCCGTAATGGTAAGTGGTGTTGGTCACATTAATGAGAAACCTAATTGAAACTAATGGTACTACAGAGAGTATGTAGTGGTTTGTTATGTATTTGTTATATGTTCTTCTGTCGTGATCGGCCTTAGAATAGTTCATTCTATCTCTATTATTCTCTATCTATTATCTGTATTATTCTCTGTCTATCTCTATCTATTCTCATCTATAATGAGAATATTTACGTAAATTAAAAGAAAAGTCTTTGTTTTTCGTTTGTTCTTAGAGTAGAACAACATATTGTGTATTAATGTTGAAATTAGTACAATAACATTAGTACCTAATACTAAGCAATAGTTGACGTAGAAACTACATGCTGGGTCATCCAAGTTGATTGCGAAAGCGATCTGCGAATGATAGCCTCATCCTCTAAACTGCTTGGAGTCCAACATGACTGACCAGGCCATCAACTTCCTGGCTCACAGGGTATTCATTATGGATTTGCAAAGCTAAATACGCATAAAAAATAAAAACGAAACGTATTTGTAATTCTGAAAAGTGTTATTAACGGTAACAAGTTTTGCAGAAAAATGAGTTGAATTTCAAAGGCTTTACAGAATATTATAAGAAATTCTGGCTGCTGAGTTTCAAAGAAAAACTTGAAATGTATATAGAGAAAAATATATTCCATAACAAAGTAATTTCAAATATAATAACCATAATCCGTAGTTATATAAAAGAAAAAGATTCATTAAGAAAGATAAAGATTTCCATATCTTTTCTATGAGACTTAAAGATTTATAAAATCTATCTCAACCTACTGCAGTCTATCGCTGGACATAGGTCATCCCTATTTTGCGCAAGATATCCCTGTCCTCCACTATCCTCATCCAGGCTTGATAAACTAAATAAAATAAAAAATATAACTAAATATAATTAAATTTTAGTATCTTAAAATTGTACCAGTAATATTTAGAAGTCTTAATATTTGAAATTATATGTAAAAATTTAAATGTAGAAAAGATTTGTGTGAACACAATTTTATAGCATTCCATAAAATGGGACTCTGCTCTAAAAGTATTGAAGCGCTTACAATGGGTTATTTTCTTGCAATATATAAAGTCGAATCAAAGTTGTGAAGTTCATTTTTGATTCAGTTCTGTATAGCATTTGCTATTTTATACGATTGTCTTGAAAAACAAATTTAGTAAATAAATAACTATAATAATATTAACAATGTTGGCTAAATAAATAAACATTCGCATATTGTGATAAAATAAGTATTTATTTTACTTATTTTATTAATTATACGAAATATAATAACAACAAGTGTTGCATAAGTCGTTGAATAAATCTTTAATAAGGCGGTTTGTTAATACGTTATTAAATTATATCGGATTGAAAAGGATATTCTATTAAAGTGACAGAACATACAAATATGTTTTGGATTTTATTGGAAGAAAATCAATTTTCAATTGCAGTTCAGAGATGTGAAACTTACGCAACTCGTTAATAAATCCTATTGCAACATTTTGAAGACAATCGAGCTTTAGTAATAATTCCTCTGAAGGGTCAATGAAAACTACACTAATTCTACACTACTAAACCTAAACAGTAACACTCACAATTAACCAATATTATCTTAGTTTTAACAGATAAAAAAAATTGTAGACGCTTAAAAGAGTGAAGAGAAGAAACTTTCTTACGATTTATTTAATTTACGTGTGTTGCCCAAGATAGAGGTTGATCAATGATGACCCCAAAATTTTTAACTTTCCTAATTAATGGAATAGCAACTCTATCAAAGAATAGAAAGTTATATAATTTCGTGTGATTTAGAGATATAGCTCCAACTACCTACTATTATTTATTAAGATTTGAGCGCATTTACTGAAAGGCCAAAGTTTTCCATTCTGAAATAGAAACAAGGTCAAAATTTTGCTACTTGATAGCAACGTCAATATTTGTGATCGAAGCTGAGGTGCAAATTTGCATATCATCAGCCTAGAGATGGTAAGAGCAAGTGAGAATCGAAGAATTATACTCTTGATTAATAAAGAACGAAAATAAAATTGGTGAAAGTGCACCTCCTTGAGGTACACCTGATATAAGATGACTAGGTTTGGAGCGACTACTATTATACTTAACTAATTACTGACGGCCGAAAAGATATGATTTGAACCATTGTATAGCAACTTTTGAAATTTTCATCTTTTCAAGGACGCCAAGCAGTACGTCGAGATGAACAAAGTTAAAAGCACTACTTAAATCTAAGAGTACCAATATCGTCAACTTTTTGTTATTGATATTATTTTATTTTTAATTATACCGTATTATATTATTATTGATTAAACCATAATACGAGTAGCAATTGCTACATATTTTATCAACCTTTTTTCTTATAAACCTTTTTTCTAAAAAGCTAATAAATATTAAAAATTACCTTTCTTGATTTTTTTTTTGTTTCTAATTGGCTTTTAGCGTCATTGACTGCCGATCACATTTTATAACATTTTTTTTAAATAATAATATACACTTTATAACAACCTTTACTGTGTGTGTGTGCATTGGCGTAGTATTTTGATAAACATTTGCTTCTACAATTACTTTAAAGACTCTCTATGTATTTGCAATCTATATTATTGTTCGGTCTTTTATTCTAAGATCTTGTTACACTCCATTCAAGCTATAATTTTATTAATGAACTAATGGATTTTGAAATTGACTCGATTCTAATATAAGATACCGAAATTATCTCACCTCAATTTTTGTGCTTTCAACCCTAAAAAGGCTTAAACAGTTAAGCTGCTGTACCTGCACTAAAGTTACCTTAGTTGCGGTAAATAGAATGCAGCTGACTGAGCTTAAAGCAGCTTGTGTTAGCAGTTTTATAATTGGGTAAACAAATCTGAAATTAACAGTTTTTATTTAATTGCACATTTACACTTTGCGCGGCAAAGTGATCGCCATTTTTGAATGTATCCAATTACCTGATAATGTGTGTTTTTTTTCGAGCGTTTCTATGAGTCAGACCAATGTCGCGCGCACGATTTGAATTGTAAAAAACAGAATTAGCGTACAGTGTTTACACCGCTAACCAGAATACGTACAGAATTTCATATGAATAAAGAAAAATAATTGCTGAATATTTAAGTTATATATGTTAAAACTAAATAACAAGTTGCTAATAAATACGAACAACATCTTATTACTTAAGACGACAAAATTTTAAGATTTTACTGGAAGAGGGTATAATTTAGCCATTTAGGGTACTTTAATGACACTCTCCGAAGTTCTAATAGATGCCACGCGAATCATACCGTCAAGGTCGGACATTTCCGGATGTAATTTGATATATCTGCTCAAATATCTATGTCATGGTGTGTGATTGTAATCTTTGATAATTACAACGGAAAGATCATTTACAGGCTAACAGGAATAAAAGCAAACTTATGCCAATGAATATATTAGTTTTTCCAACATGTCAAAAAACCCCGGAATGATTGGATGAGCTGCCAACAATTTAACTGACGTAATTTAATTTTGAAACAGAACATGCTCAGGAACAGCTGAAAGTGGTTCTTGATTTACAAATCTACCTAGGCTCAAAGGTCATTTGAGCTAATTTTGATGCGTGCTGTGTGTTTGTGAATTGTTATTTATAGCCTAGAGTGTACGTTCATTCGCTGGAATTACATAACTTGATTCCCCCCTCTCCCTTCCATCACCGGACGTTCCGACGCACGGTGAGCATCCATCCTTTCATTCCTGTCCGTACGAAACGGTGTGTCTCGTTTTTTTTAATTCGTACAGCGAAGGACTGGAATAGCATAGAATGCACAGGCAAGCTATTCCAGTCCTTCGCTACAGATTTCCATCGGTATTTCCGTCCGAGTACAATGTGGGAGTACAATGTGAAGACGTCAAGCGAAGAGTTAATAGGCTGCTCCTAAATTAATGCGTCTTACCTACGACTGCATTTCACATACCATCAGGTGGCAATGCAATGCAATCAAGCAAAAGTGCAATGCATCAAGCATCCACTTGGTTACATGTAAAAAAACCTTCATTTTATTTATTTATGTATATCTCTTTTATTTTGAATTAATAAAAGTGATCACTTGTATCGTCAAATGGAAGGGCGTATTTTGATACCATACTTGTCAAAAATAATCCCTTCTGTAAGGACATTTAAGTTGGACTTAAAATTATAGCTACGAGGGTTCCAATCGCACCCTGCAGTCCTACCATTAAATACATACATACATAGATATTACAATAATCTTATAGACAAGAAGTCTTGATGACGTCATCCTAATTCATTCATTATTTTCTATAAGAAACATTATTAACTCGTACCATGTAGTGTGATTTGACATTTAAAACATTAACGAAATATTGTGCGTATGTCATTGCATTTAAGAATTAAAGAAAACATGGCATTTAAAGAAAACATTCATTCTTGTAGGTCAAGAATAAAATAGTATTGTTTAATAGTGACCATGGTACGACTTAAGGTAATATTATTGTAATTCTGCAATTCGCATACAAATCGCTATATTTTTCCAAAGTTATTTGTATTTATCTTTAACGACCTCACATAAAACATAATATTACTCCATCTGAACCTATGAAAGCAATTCTATCTTCACGATAAGAAATGATGCTGCACTTTAAAATGTTTCTAATACAAAACAGTTTTCACACAACCTTTACCTTTATAATATTTTTTTTCTAAAACGGAAAAATAATATGCTTGCTACTATCATAATTAATTTTTCGTAAAAGGCTAATCTCACACGGTAGGTAAATGTATATAAAATATAAGGGTCCGGTTTCGATTAAATATGAGTAACGATATACGAAATCTACATTGCCTACCGATTCCCGTTAAACAAATAAGAACAAAAACAAATACTATCAATATATTTTATACGTAGTTAAATCATATATTAGATATCCTCGTAATATAAACAATCTTTGTGCCCTTATGATCTTGACCGTACACTCTTTGTGGTGGATAGAGCATTTAATGAGACAACGAAGATCAAAACATCATCATACATTATGAAGTAACGCGCAGTAAAGTGTAATATTGCTATTCATTAATATCATTTATTCTAGTCGTGGTGTACTTCGAATAGGGAATAAGTTTGTATAATTCGCATGATCTGGTCATAATACTTCAAATAATTAAATCTTTCGACACAAATTATGCAATTCAAAACAACAAAAAAGTATACCAAGTTTTTACAATAGGTTTAACCGTTCTTGAGTCAATATTATAGAACCTGATGTCTGGATTATTAATTATTTTTTACAAATTATTAGGTACTATATCATTGTAAGAAATAAATCATCGGCAAGGATTATGCGCCGGTGGTGAAACATATAATTAATTTCTTATATTTTTGATAGAAGAAATAGTAAAGTTGTGTAGATGAGTATCCAAAAGAATATTTTTCCTAAGTAAAGATATCTTTGATAAAAATACAACCTATTTCATTACTTCTTTTTGTTAACTACGCCAAAAAAAGTTGTGGACAAATGCTCTAAATTAAAAAAAAATACAACTTTCGGTTGTCCTTTTCCAATCTAAGTTCAAACTGAACAGAATTATTTAGCAATTTGCAATTATTTCAATTTCGGAAATGAATTAAATATAATATTATTTATAACTTCATAATAAAATGACAAAAAGAGTATAACGCGTTCGGATTTTGATTTCCTGAAGTACTTATACGATGCATTAATTTTATCGGTTACATCACTATGTGCTTCTGAGCCACATTAGTAATCATTTATTACACGACTGCCAGTGGGTATACATAAAATATTGTGATAATTTTAATAAGCAATTTAAATTGCAAACTGGAATCGACTTCTTCAATATGATAATAAAAATGTTAACGGTTGTGTTAGTGTGTGTGATAACGGACAATGAGTCTGCTAATATTTTAGGGGTGTTTCCAGTACCGTCTATTAGTCATCAAGTGGTGTTTAGAAAAATAACTCATGAATTAGCAAACAGAGGTCACGATCTTACCGTGATAACAACTGATCCTGTTTACCCAAATGGAAGTGCTCCACAAAATTTTAATGAAATAGACGTCCACGATATATCTTATAAAATATATCGGCAGATCTTCATAGACAAAGTAAAGAATGATGGAGGTATATTATCATTTAAAACAATACGAAACCTGTCTGTATTGTTTAGAATGCTATTGCAATCACATTTCAAAACAAAAGAAGTTCAGGAACTCGTTTCTAGGAAAATAAAATTTGATTTGATACTTATTGAATCAGCTGTACGACCTGCTTTGGTCTATTCATATATATTTAAAGCTCCCGTTATATTCGTCAGCTCTTTTACTCCTGTTTTTAATAATCATCAAATCATGGGGTCACCCACACATCCTATATTGTATCCATCATTTAATCGTATTAGGTTGTATAATCTTTCTTTGACTGAAAAGATAAGAGAGCTATACACACATTATTTAAATGAATATGCAGATTATTTAAATGAACAAGATGAAAACACCTACCTAAAAGAACTCTTTGGACCACAATGTCCTACAATAAGTGATTTAATCAATAACGTAAATATGTTAATGTTAAACATTCATTCAATCTGGGCAGACAATCAGCCTGTTGCCCCTAACGTTATATATATGGGTGGTATACATCAATTACCAGAAAAAGAACTACCAAAGGTATGAGCGAAATAGTTTAATTACATGTGTTTTCACCGATTTTAATGTTTTTAATTTTGAACAGGACCTCAAAAGCTATTTGGATTCGTCCAAAAATGGAGTGATTTATGTGAGCTTTGGTACTAATGTATTGGCGGATATGATACCAAAAGAAAAAGTACACACTATGATAAATGTCTTATCTAAGCTTCCTTATAATGTCTTATGGAAATGGGACCAAGATGAATTACCTAGAAAATCCAATAATATTAAAACTTCAAAATGGTTACCACAATCTGATTTGTTGAGTGAGTCTGCATAAGAAATAATTTAGTCAAATATTATTAGTTTTTTGGTTGTGTACAATTTTCATTTATTTTAAGGGCATCCAAATATTAAACTTTTCATAACTCAAGCCGGGCTTCAGTCTACTGATGAAGCTATTACTGCAGGAGTGCCTCTTGTTGCAATTCCTATGTTAGCAGATCAATGGTACAATGCAGAAAAATATGTAAAATATGATATTGGTATCAAGTTGGAAATAGAATCACTGACTGAAGACCAATTACATAATACAATTCAAACTGTCATAGAAAATGATAGGTGAAATAATAGGTTTATTATTATTTTTCTTTAAATAATACCGTCTATTCATATATTGTTTTATACCAATTATTAATAATAAATGTATTTTCAGTTATCGTCATAACGTTATCAAACTTCGTAATCTAATGAATGATCAGCCCGAGACACCGTTAAACAGGACTATGTGGTGGATAGAATATGTGTTGAGACATCGAGGAGCTAAACACCTTCGTTCACCAGCGGCTAACGTGTCGTATGCTGAGTACTTTGAGTACGAAGTGATTTTAGTTCTTATTTCATCAGTTATCATATTTTTATTTTCTATTGTATTAATTATTATATTTATTTCCAAACTATTTACTGACAAAAGAAAAGTGAAAATGAATTAAATCTAAACCATCCGTATATACAAAAGAAATTTTAAATTTTCCTTTGCCAGCTCCTCTACACCTTTCAAATAATTTCAATTTCAAATAATCTGTCTACATATAAATATTATACATTTTCATATTTCTTGTAATGGTAACCCAATCAACTTATGTGATTTCCCCTGAAAATGAGGAATTGCCCGGAGTAAAGTTATCCCAAAAGTTGTCCGGGGTAACAAAACGCCTCTTTTTCACGACATCAACTCATAAGAAAAGTTTTTATATGACTGAAAATAATTAGTTTATATACTAGCTTAGAGGTACTAGGTCTTAATATAAGCGTCTTACATGTAAGGACTAATGAAAATAACCTGATTTAAAAAAAAACTTTTTTATTTTTTTTATTTTATTTTTTGACATAAATTTGAAATACATTTTAATCAATGATGACATAATTTTCCGGTATTATATTATTTTACTAAAACAAAGATTGAAATGTAATATGTAATTAAGCTAAAACTGATGATAAGATGAATTTGTATATTTATTTTAGAGACAGCATTTGTACACCGAAAACCGGTACCTTTACGGTTTTATATAATGCACCGTGCAGTGGGTTCGGGGCACCGATCTTAATATTGTATTTTCTAATTTGAATCTTACTATTAACCAAATCAATCACTCCCTCGATATCTGATCACTTTAAAAAAAACAAAGCGTTATAACGGGCGTCAGCGTCCCTTTTTACCAAAATGGCGCCTCAACCCCACTCGAGGCGCGTCCTCTTCTCTGATTGGTCTAGAAAAAATGCAATATTAAATTTATTTTAAAATGACAAACAATGTAAGAAAACCAATAAAATTAAAAAAAAAGAATCTTACAAGCAATTACAATTTAAATTAATAAAACAATAATATTTTCTATGTAATAATAATAATCAATTTAATATCTCCCTCCAACATATACAACGTGATAGAGATGATGTAATAATAAAAGCCAAACCCAAATTACTAATTAACCCAAATTACTAATTAACGCCCACTAAAATACAGCTAGCATTTCTCGGATATTAAAGAAAAATAATTAATTGCTGAACATTTAAGAGATTATAGAGAACATTATAGATAAATAAAAACTTTTTATATAAAATGATTAAAGGTTAGGATCCTTCTGAAAGATTACATAATTTAACCATGGGTACTTTATTAACATTCCTTAGTTTTAATGGATGCCACGAGGATCATGCCGTCAAGGCCGGATAATACCGGATGCCATTTAATATCTCTTCTCAAAGATCAAGGTCAAGGTTAACGATTGTAATCTTTGATAATTACGACAGCAATATAATTTGCAGGTTAATGAAAGTATACTTGATTCAATGAATTTAAATATTCGTTTTTCCTACAAGTCCAAAAGCCCTCCGGGACGAATGGATGATTGAATGATTGGAGCCCCACAGCATGAATCTGAATCACGTACATTCAGTTAAAGTGGAGGGGACTGAAGGAGAAATACATTTAAATTCAATGTTTTTAGTATGCGAAGTTCATTAGCACTATAAATAATTGCTAGTAACGATGACGTTTGTACCAATATCGTCATGGACTCACCTGCAACGTCCACGACGTCCTTTAAATCGATGCAAGGCTACCGAAAAACCGTCGGTTGATAATAAAGAAACCGGTTCAAGGTAAAATGGTTTTCAAACATACAAATAAAAAAAAAATATGCTTTGTCTGCGAGAGATTCATAGTACAATATTAACGCCAAAGTCAACTCCAATACAAAGTTAGGTTGTGCTGTAAAACACCATATTCAATAATGCTGAGTGATTTACCGTTTTAGGTATCAAATATCAATTTTATTTTAATTCTATAGATTTTGTTTATATGGTTGTTGTATATCATAATTGTCTATTTTTTTTCTTTGGATTTTAATTTGATGTCTAAATAAAGATTGATTGATTTAGTAACAACAGATTTATTTTTATATAACGAGGGTTAAGTTTTGGATATATATCTCAGGATCACCCACATGAATTACCTTAGTGTAAAACCATTATTTTAAAATAATTATATAGAATGCTTATAAATAAATTAATTAATGAATTATTTACATATTTTACTGTAAATTTATAGGTAGGTCATATAATGTACATTTGCTCTTACGCACAATATTTTTTAAAGAATTTTATGTTAAATAAGACTTTTCTATTACATCAACAATTTCTGAAAATAAAATTCCAGTTGTGACCTTCACAATGCCTTAAATAAAACGAAAAATAAACTGATACCGGCAGGGATTCTAGCCCGCGACCTCTGGGAATCCGCTCCGTCACTATACCAATTGAGCTACCGTATCGCTGCCAGACTTTAATAATATACAATTACTGAATATAAAATTATTCATTTTTATTTTATTATTTATATTTTTTTCCACTTTGAATCAATACCAGTGATCACTTGTGTAAGTCACGTGGTAGTGTTAGTATGTGTGCGAAGTTGTCGAGTTAAACCAAACGTCATCGAAATTAGCCCTACTGTAAGGACTCTTCGATTGGACTTAAAATTAAAGCTACAAGAGTTCCAAACGTACCCTGCAGGTATACCATGAAATAGAGTATTACAAAAATCTTGAATTTGGATTTGTAAAAATCCAAGTAACATTTTTTTAAAATGTATACTAATCCATACTTTTTTGTAAAAGTTGTATATTGACTTACTTTAATAGGTAATAGCGTAGCTGGCGCTAGCTTTAAACTCTATACCCGATATTCAAGTCACTCTATGGCATGGTAACATTGACAAACACAACGCTTGCGCTTGTCCAATAGTTGTTACATGAAAGCCGGACCACAGACAAACAAAAATTTAAATATGATATTCCAATCTTCACAATAAATTATATCCTATATTTTGCCGAGGGCTAATAGTAATATCCTATATGTTATTAGTTTTAATTCAATGAACATAATTGAATTCTTCTACAGTTTTATTATTAGAATGGTAATAATTTCAAACCCATACATCGTTTGAAAGTTACCATTTTACAATAAAATAACAAAAATAATTTGATTTCTGTTTTTTTATGTAATGTATGTGTGTAATTTTCTTTATTACATTTACGTGTTACCTTTGAGTGGTGTTTAAAAAAATAACTCAGTATCTCTATATATCCAAATATTTCGAATCTTCTTCAAAGAAATAATAAAAAACTGTGGAGCTACTTTAATTAAAAATTAGTACAAAAATAAAATAATAATTGCGTTCAGACAAAAAAATAGGTGAAAACTCTTTTTTCCTTTAAGGTTCGCAAATACCACCACTCCAATCGCAAACCGATCATGTGCCTCAGAGTTCACTCGGGTCTCTTTGCGTCTATTTTGGCACTTCTACACGAATGCCGTAGTCTCACATGCATAGAAGTTTGCTCTTGATCATCGGATCCCTAAAAAAGGCGATGGCTCAGAGCTTACTGTAAACCAATTTCCATACCTCCAAAATTATGAAAAGTATTAGCAACGTTGGGAGCAAGGTCTTGGGATATCTTGAGGATCGCCAGTTGATCAATGATTGGCAATAGAGTTTTTGCCATGTTCAATCAGCGGCCGAGAAAAATAAGAAAAGTTCCTTCTAGATATGGGATGGCACAAGGTTTCAAAATATTAAAAATATTTTTAGCTGGAACCACCATTATGTTTTGATCTATTATACTATACTATATAGATACTTTTCTACTTATATAGATTTTATTATTTCTATTCCAGACTGTATTTATCTCTTAGCAGATCCTGCAATAAGTGCTTTTTAAATTATTTGGTTGCACAATTTATTCTTTTCTTTATTCTTTATTCTTTTCTTAGTAAAAATATTTATTAAAATTCTTGTGCTATCCTCGTAAGTTAGTATTTGTTTTACATGCTGCTTATATCCAGTATATAAATAATAAATTTGAGCATTCTATAACGGAAATTGGCGTAAACTATAGTAAATATATTAGACAATACAGAAGGGAAATAGGGAGATGGAGATAACTTTTTTAGAAAAAACAAATTATTAATTAAAAATAATTAAAACAAAACATAATTCAACTTCATCGCACATGTAAAAAAAAACATTTTATATTTATTTAAAAGTAAAACGCTGTAAATTACTTTCAGTCACCATGCTTAAATTTTAAGATAAAAGAGTTGCAGCATTTACGGGTCTACTCGTTTGTCTTTAAATTTTTAAATTATTGTTCGCTTTGTTATAAGTTTTAAACAAATTTGAATATGAAAACACATTTATTATGTATCAAGTTTGTGGTACCTTTGTCCTGTGAATTAGTTTAATTTACAATTTCAAGCAGTTACTACACAATCAAAACTAATGTAAGGTATTTTTGGAATTATTTGCTACGCTTTCCTACGCTACGAAATCCAACAAGTCTTACATTTTATACAATAGTATTACCAACAAATACCGGGGGTCTATGAATAAATTACGCTAATGTAGTAAAAGTTAGAGGAAATGCGAATTCCAGAAATAAATATTCATAAGATATTCAGTTTTATATAGTCTACTCTCTAACAGATATTTAGTTTGGCCTCTTACTAACCAAATCAATAATTCGTTTACCTTGTTTCTGATTCAAAGATTTGATGTCAAAGTTTATCAAGCTCATTATAATGAAAGGTACGATAACTTAATTTAACCTTAACCTATTTTTTTAGTTTACGAATTTAAAAAACTCCCACCAAGAGTCAAATGTTTTTGGTATGCGCAATTATAATTGATAAAATTTACTAAGCCATACTACGCACGTATTGAACATCATTTTAGCAAATTGAAAAACTTTTTGGTAATTTTTTTTTTATATCAATCGAAAAACGGATTAGCAAATACGTATTTTGTAATGAGGTTTTAAATGGCATTTAAAATCTCATTTATTCGTGAAGTTTTTCAATTTATTCGTGAAGTTTTGAATTTGTAATAATTTAATAAATGAAAAAATGTAATATGTATAATAATCTCAAGTGTGTAAAAACATATTTACTTCCTATTATGTTATCTCACGCCTAATTATAAGTAACAACTTAAACTCAACTAAATTATTTGATATTTTTTAATCATCTAGATTATTTGATATTTATAAGATTTGTATCTACTCGCGATTAATAATTTATTTTTTAGAATTAATCCTCGAAATTGTAAATTCACCTATTTTCCATAAGCGGTAACTTGAAATACAACACAAATATAATATATAAATAGGATATTGTTTCCAGGCAACAAAAATAAGATGTTTTTTATGTTAAAGTAATTTGCTTAAAGTTATTAAAAGTAATGTTAATAAGTAACTAAGCACCAAAAACGTAACCTCTTTATGGTTTTTGACATATAAATAAAAAAAAATAATAATACAGACGCCCATAAGAGATAATTACTTTGTACTGATTATCTATATTGTAGTATCTATATTGATTAAAATTTGAACCTAAACCTTAGAAAGTGTAGAATTAAATGTTTATTCATATATAACCTTATTATATCTCTTTTAAATTAAATATTCTTTATATAGCTGGACCCTTATGAATACTGCACAAATTGATTTCTACTTACAGTAACTAGATCACTTTTCTGCTCGATCTTGTCAAGATCTGACGGAGAATAAAACAATTATCAAATTGTATTTTGTCAACGACGCATTGTTTTAGAAAATCGGAAAAGTCTTTGAAAATTGTATTTTCATAAAAATGGGGAAACGGATTAGCAAGCTGGCATCTGGCTGGCTATAACGAAATTGGAAATGTCAGGTGAACCTATTATTTTTCAATTTATATTTATGAAGTTTGAGACTTTGTAATGTTTTATAACTTTTACACCTTTGTAATATTAATTTCATAAAAACATTTCAATACATTTTTATTTTCACAGTCATAGTTTTCTGAATCATAAAATAATTTGAAAAACTATTTTATTTTTCTGGATCATCTCGCGCATTTTCATAGTAATCTACTATGTTTAACCTTTCATATATTGTTAAAAAAAATACAATCACCAAAAATTCTTCTATTTCGTTTGACCATTTATCGTGCCACGTTCCCAAAATACAATAAAATTTGGTACTTGTATTGGTTTATCGAATGTTGCCATGACGTTCCAAAAACTGAAGAGAAAAGAAGTCCGAGTTACTATGGGTACAAGTACATTTATAAACGTAACGCGAATCCGAATGAAAAATAATACTATGAATCTTATTTTGTATACAATAATGTATATTCTATTCAATAAAATTATTTATTTTTTAAGTGCTCATGGTTTTAGATTCAGATTTTAATCAAAAGAGATTACTGGCCAGTTCCTGAACAGTAGGAAGCCCTGCTGTCTTGTACAAAGTAAGTCTCCTGTGGACGGATTGAAGTCTCTTGTACGCATTAGTATGTTTTCCATTTTATTCCGCAATGCGCTTGTCACTAATCTAATTCTTTAAGGGCTTATTTTCTTTACTATAGTACAATAATATAATACCATATATGTTCGTCATAAAAAACGATATATCTTTCATAAA
The DNA here is from genome assembly GCA_963555665.1 of Dircenna loreta. NCBI lineage: Eukaryota > Metazoa > Arthropoda > Insecta > Lepidoptera > Nymphalidae > Dircenna > Dircenna loreta. The sequence continues at coordinate 8,977,998 of OY743099.1, read as the reverse complement.
AGAATTATAGCTTGATTCAAATTTGTTTTCCTTAAATTCAATTATCGTATATTTTATTATGAAAGAGAGTTATAAGCTTTGACTCCTATAAATTTCCTTCTGTGGTAAGAACGATGCAAAACTAATAATCCGTAAACTGGAAACTTTGTAAAACTTCATATCTTATGAATATTTATTGCTAGAATTCGCATTTTCGCTAACTTCATCTACATTAGCGGAATTCCCAAACTTCTGGTAAAATATTTGTAAATTTCATCTTAAATGAGTTTTTGAATCTTATTAATAAAGTAAGTTTTGAAAAATCGAATATATATCAGGTGTTAAATTTGTTTAATTACTAGAAACTTAAATTCTATAACTCAATTATTATGAATTAAAAGCATTATTAAAAACAAAATACAAATATATTAAATCCATTATTATTATTAAAAAAACTACAATCTCCATAGACCTCAGACTTAAATGCCTCGACTGCAAGTCGAATTACCAGACAAAAAAATCTATATATGCTTTTTATCCTTTTTTTTCTCTATAAGAAATTTATATCTGTACATATAAGTATTTTCTAATGGAGACACGTGTACATTCTATATTTTTTTCAAAAAATAACTGATATGTGTTAAGAACACGACACAAAACTCAAAATAAAAATAATAGTTATTTAAAACCAAATATTTTTTTATCTGTTAGTGTTTTTAGTTATCAACAAAACAGTTTTTATGATATTTTTCGTAGTTATAGCAAAATTTTGTCTTTTATACGGGAAAACGAATAGAAGAATAAAGGTGTTGTCGCTTTCGATAAAGCCTAATCTACGCAACGTCTGTTGCGCAGAACATTTCGCCGTCAAGGACGCCATCTGTTAAACATGCTTGTCAGAAAAAACCTAAGTCCTACCACCGTTGACTTTTGAGAGGATGTCGGCAAGGAAACGATCACCGTGTTCCTCCCACATAACCATGGGGCCACTCCTTAGTTCACTCTAAAAATAGAGAAGTACGTAGAGTGATTGTAGCTAACCCATTGCGTAGCAGGCAACCAAGCACTCTGTAAGGCATGGTCGGAATGCGAAACCTCTTGGCAAAGCACGGCCTCACGAGTCATCAGGAGACTGCTAACGTAAACGTAAAGAAATTCAATAACCTACCCATACCTCACCACCAAGCACCTACCCATACCTCACCACCAAGCACCTACCCATACCTCACCACCAAGCACCTACCCATACCTCACCACCAAGCACCTACCCATACCTTTTCTCATCTAAACGGACGAATCCGATTGACAAAGATAGCAGATAGGCACACGAAGAGCTTCCCGTCGTGAATCCTCCAAACTAGCTGACCTGCTTTCACGTAATTCGTTTCAATTATTTGTTGATACCTCAATACAATAGTTGACCATTTAAAAAATAAAATGTTATATTTGGATACATAGATTTTGATTTAAATTTCGATTCTACGGGTAGACCTTTTACCTAATATCTGTGTGCCGGTAAAATTTGTATACTATATTTATTCTGATATATTGTATGAAATATCCACTATTTGTTACAGAAACATGTCTGGCCTTCCACGAAGTACTCTTGAAACAAATGAACTGGTAATTGTTTAACTGCTTGTGAAAAAATAAATAGGGTAATAAACTAAGACCAACTTCTTAAGCAGAGTTTAGAGTAGAGCTTTAAGCAACTTTTTGAGCAGTGTCTTAGCAACCAAAATGACCGAGTTTATACTCAAAGCTATATAAAAGCTTCCCCATTTGTTAAAAGAGTACAACCTGGACATCGTCCTACTTCAGTAATTATTTGGAGGGGTGTAAGCTATGAAGGAGTGACTGAGACATATTTTCGTGAAAAAGTTGTATACTCTGTCACAAGTGTATCAAAATACGATACTTGAGAATGAGGTCAAACCAAATACCATGTTCCAAAATACAAAATGGTCCTTTCAGCAAGACTCAGGAACGGGTCATAAAATATATCGATCTGAAAACAAGGTGTCATCTTCTCCCAATCTTAATGACTTTTATTATGATTTGTGATCAGTTTTTTTTATTCATTAAGTTATTATTATTTATAGTAATAAATTAAATTATTGTTATTTATTTTCCGTACAGCAGTAAATATTCTATATATAGCAGTATATATATATTTTATTTTTTTTCAATGGGACATTTATGGTATATATATCCTATTAAAAATCGTACTGGTAAAAAATCAAGTCTTGCAACGCAGTTAGTTTACCGTAAAAAGTTATAAGATCCATACAATACCAAGTCGGTTATTAATTTATTCAGTCCCTACTTAAGGGAGCTTCTGTCTTAAGAAGTTACGTAATTATCTAACCTAACAACATCCAATAGTGACCAAATAAATATCTATTAAAAATATTTTGTTTTAAATAAATAAATTGACTCTGTCATTCCATAAATTAAATAAGAATGTTTAGTACAATTGTCAATTCAATTTATTTACTTAAAACATAAAAGATTTTTTATAGAGAGAGATTCGAGTCCCCGCCCTGCATGTCAGTTTATTTCAAATATTTAAAATTGAACAAATATTATTATCTTGAAATTGTTGCGGATATTTAGTTTGGAGCATGATGCCGATTTATTTTGTCGTAGGATCTTAATTGAGTTATTTTAAGTATATAAGTAGCGAATGTAATAATTATGTTCATTTTTGTTATTTTTTTACACTAAGAGATATTTTTTTAATTCATATTTTTGATTTTTCAATTTGATTAATAAAAGTAATTACATAAAAATAACGTTTTGGACATCCGTATCCATGACTTGTTTATATTTTTAAATGAAGCTCACGGATGCACTTGACTTTGATCATCAAGTGCTATATTTCATTGCGATATTATTTCTCACTTATCATGTTATTGAAGATTATCAATGTCATTTTCCTTCAACGGTTGCAGTACATGAAACTTTATGCTATTAATAATAGCCTTTAAGTATAAATTAGTTTTGAACTTATTGTTCTGTATCTATCTGTATCTGTATAAAAAAAATGGAGTCCGGGATAACTGATGTCTATAATTGGTAATATTTTCAATGATATTATATATTTTTTACGAAAAAAAGATAAATACACGAGAACCTAAGCAAAATGTAACTCAACTAAGTTTTTGATAAATAATATTTTTGTGGGTAGGTACTTGCGTAAAACTTTTTGTCATTTATTATTGATCAAACATTTAGGCACTTCCTAAAACACTTCATATAAATACAAAAAGAAAAATTATAAATTAAGAGTAGAAATAATAAAATAACTCATTTTGTTGGCAATGATATTTATTTTTTCATGGCACTTCTAAGTCGTACTAAATAAAATTTTTTTTTGTTTCTTTATTTTTAATGCACATTTAATATAATAATAAAGATATCAACTAACAAAAAAAAAAATACCTAAATCGTATCAAATTTCTATAAAAATTTTGAAAACATTTTCATAAAATTTATCTTTGTCTTTATTTAACGTACATTTTTATGTTACACATATTCTAAGGTGTTGCAACCAATACTTATGTATATTTTTACTAAATGTTGTATACTTTTTACCAATAAATATTAAAACTCGTTCAAATATACACCTAATTAGGGATTAAGATTACTCGCTCTCGTTACTCGTGGCACTCTTATTCGGGGTGGGTTCCGCCGGGGCGTCACGTTGAGTGCGACAAGCGATCCTGTGGCGGCCCATTATGGCGATGAGAGTAACCGTTGGTTTTTTAGTGGGTAGCCTTAAAAATGGCAGCATCTTCTATGCTGCCGGGTAATCCCACATAATCACCCGGTCATCACCTTCTTGGCCGGGGGTATCCGTAAAGGATTTTTCCAACGGAAAAAAAAAAAAAAGGTATTAAGATTACTCTTATATCTTACTTACTCTTCTGTAATTATCAGAATAACAGACATATTTAAAATAAGCCAGCTTATTTAAAATGAAAATACAAACAGACATAGAAAACAAAATATGTATGATCATAATAAATCTAGTGTTTGACTTGTCAATAAAAGACACATTATTATATAGGAAATGTTTATTATTTTAAAAGAAAATAGAACTGCAACGACAAACGTCTATTATCAAGTGAAAGCTCACTAGCACCCTTACTACAGTTTGCTGAACAAACTTAATACAAGAGACAAACTGACACTTTTACAATACGATACTCTATTACGAAAAATAAATCAAAGTTTTAAATGCACAACTTCAAACTATTCAATTTTGTGCCTTATTCCTATGCACATAAAGTTTAAATGAAAAAAGTTATACAACGATTGTTAGACTCAAAATGTGCAACTTATTTTGGACGCTCAACGTTTTGACGAATTTGACATCCCATTGTTAGCGTTGAAGCGTGCTCTTCGGTTTCGTTACAAGTGTTTTATACGTTTTCATAAAATATACATTTTTAAAATTAAAACTGCACAATATATTTATTTACTAGTACGAATAAAAGTATTAAAAAATGCAAACAAGATACAATTCCATTTCCATTATCAATCAGTAAAAACTGAAACTGTTCTACATGGATTTTTAATCCAAACAGCTATTTAAAAATGTTAATTTAATAAATACATAAAGGAAAATAACTCTACGGGGATTTAAGTAACCGACAAACTAAATTTTTCAAATATAAATAATTATGATTTTAAAGTTGTCAGTTATTCTTATTTTAGATTTCAACGGATCTACAAGCAAAATTAATACAGGGTGGGCCAAGAATTCGTTAAAATTTGAATCTAATGCCCCACTCAAACAACAACCGGTGCGAAGAGGGGTCTGGCCACTAGCTCTGTTCTCGGAAATTCAGTCGCAATGAATCGCTGCACGGGGCACAGCGCGCTTGCTGTGTAAAACAATTTTATTTAAACAACAATTCGCTCATTATTGTGAGGCGCTTATTTCGCGTTGAGTACGATTTACACGACTTAAATCAATGTCCAAGTGCTCCTTTAATAAAAAAAATGGGTAAAAAAGTTCGAAGAGACGAAATCTACACTAAATGTGAAGCAAACTGGCGGTCTTGGGACTTCTAGGAGCGCAGAGAACATGCAGCAAGTTTCCGCTTCTGTTCGACGTGATCCAGATTTATCAACGCGCAAGCGTTCAGCTGAATTAGGATTATCCCGCACATCATTACGCCGTATTTTGAAATTAGACTTGAAATTACTTCCGTATAAGATCCAGATAGTGCAAGAACTAAAACCTAATGACTTAAATTTGCGCAATTCTTATGTTGTAACAATGTTAGATCAATTCAGCAATTTTGACAAAACACCTCAACGGTCATATAAACAAACAGAATTGCAGATATCGGAGCAGCGAAAATCCCAAAGCTAAACGTGAGAGACCACTGCATTCTCCCAAGGTAACTGTAAGGGGTGGAATTTCGGTAAAAGGAATCATTGGACCCTACTTTTTCACGGCCGTACTGTTACTGTCAATTCTGCTGAATATGACAAGATGTTACGGGAGTTCTTGGCACCGATGCTGCTGGAATTTGCTGGCTACAATTGTAACACTTTCGGTTTCAACAAGATGAAGCAACTTATTACACGTCCAACGAGTCCCTGCCGGTGGTTAATGAATGAAAAGATTTCCAGACGAGGCAACATCCCATAGCCACCCAGGAGTCCAGATCTATCTCCAGCAGACTTCTTTTTATGGGGTTATTTAAAGAGCCTTGTCTACATTGATAAACCAAAAACACTACCTGAACTAAAACAAAAAATCGGCAAAGAGATGTCGACGATCTCGCGGTCTCTTTGCCGACGAGTATTCGAAAATTTTAGAAGAGTGCAAAAGACGTAACGGTGGTCATTTAGATGATGTAATTTTTTAAAAATAAATTCTTACCAATAAGCTTCCTTGCGAATAAATATTTTTTGAAATATATCAAATAGTTTTTTTTATACGATTTTTTTAAATGTTTACTAATTTTTGGCCCACCCTGTATAAAAAGTGTCAAATATACGCAGGAAATCGGCATATGTCGCCCTCGTAGGCTACGTTTCATATCATTCTTGACGTGCTTAAAATATATATGCAATTATTCACACAAAAATCGCTCACATCTGAACTTCATTCCATATTACCTTCTCTATTTTTTTTTACATCCAATTGATTTTATCTACTCTAATTATTAAGAATAAAATATATTTTCAAGTAATTATTTCATAATAAACAAAACTAACTTTATAACAATAACCTTAAAATAAAAATGTATGTATATATTATTCATGCTTATATATACAATGCATGTATTTTTTATAAATTTCAATTTAGGCATTTTGTATACGGGCTGTGTTGCCTGTGGTACAAATGGCTAATGCTATTATAACTGCTTTTCGAACTTTGGGTGTAAGAGCTGGATGCTCAAACCTCCTTCTGACCCTTTTATTTAAAGAGACAAATAACTTTTCTCCATTCCTTCATGTTCCTCAGGGGTGGCAATGCATCTGCAATATCCTAAGTTTGTCCATGACCCTATACCACCAGATAGGTTAGGATAGGTCATCTGGTTCTTCATCTTTTATAAACCAAAAAAACATGACTTTTCCCTTATTTTTAAATTATTATATTAATCATTCATATAAATTTAACATTTATTTATATTAACTGATTTCATGTCTTTATAGATACATATAATTTTTTAAAAGGAATTTCAATATTTGATAATGCAAATGTTTTCGTATAAAATTCCTTGTTTTAAATTCGTTGTTTTAAATTCCAGGAGTGATGTGAGATGCTTTATACTGAAAGTTTAATTCCTATCATATCTGTACAATATAAATTTAATATTAATAAAATTATCAACACTTTTGTTTTGTGTATTTTGATGTCAACAATTTCGAAAAATTTAAGGCAAGAGGAAAAACTAATGTTGAAGGAAAAGAAAAATAACGCACTTTACCCACATTTTAAATATGAGTAATATTAAAAATGTGGGCAAAGTGCACGATATATGTTTGGGTTCTTGAAGCACTTGAAAATTTTTTATATTTTTAAACGATATATATTATGCGTTCTAGGGCACTTGATGCCTTTTCATATTATTAGCTAATCACTTCACTGTAATACAATTATGGCGCCATATTAAAATATTTAGTTTGTAAGTTATATTAATTGTCTAATTTTTCATCTGATCAGTCCCACTCACTCATCTCCTCAGTATCACAAACTGTAACTGACTTTTAAATATAATACCTATAATTTGATGTAAAAATATTGTATAGGAATAATTTCAATTAAAAAAAAAATAAACAAAAACATACAATCAAGATTGTATTTTAAGTGTCAATTCACCGTTATTGTCACCCTCTCAAAGAACGTTTAAAAAATATAACGATTATTCCCCAACAAAAATATATGTACAAAGGCTCAAAGCTACTTTGTCTTTATATCTCGAGTCTTCAGGAACGTTCGAACAATATTGGAGCTGTTCTTTTTGTCAAAACTTTTGTTTAGATTACAATACAGCAGAATGTTTTGTTACGTTTTAATTAAAATTGAACGCTTAGAAGAATTTAAATAACGTCATTTTTAAATTAACTTTTACATTATTAAGTATTTTGAGGAAGTTATTACTGAATAAAAATATAAAGATAATAATAAATATTTTAATGTATATACCATATAATATATTTTAATTAACATATATTTCAGGGCTTTTACTTAAAGTACATAAACTTTATAAAGTTTAAAATCCCAATTCTTTAAAATGGTCATATAATAACCTTATATTTATATTAAATATAAGGTTATTTTTGTTAATTGTAAATTAAACTAAATTATTCATGAAAGTACAAACATGCCACGCCATTTTTTAAGGTTGATTAGAAATGGGTTATTTCCAAAGGGAATTCTCTCCACAGTTCGCAATAGATGCTGCATCTTCCAAATCATTAAATTTATATATGGCGATTAAATATTATTTTCAAAGATATGAATTTGACATAAATTGGTGTAAATATTATTTTATCACAAAACGTGAAGTATATCTATGTAGAATTTTATTTATATGTATATAGTAATTGGTTATTCTTGAATAGTGTTTTTTTTTTTTTATTTGAAACAAATGGCGTTGGTATATTTTTTGAAGATTAAATTTATCCAAATTTAAATTATCGTATGTTAACTTCAAACCCGCATATTAAAATTTCACTGAAAGTTAGTCGAGATCGTAGAACTAATGGGGCACTTTACTAAATCTCTGACATATTAACCGCATTATACGAGAGTTTTTGAGAGAGAACGCTCACATTTCATAAAATGTACTCAAGACTCATAAACAAAATAGTAATTGTTTATTTCATCTTAAATATATGTTAGTAAAGATAAACGGTGATTTTACTCCTATTTATAAATTATATCCGTTCTAAATTATTTATTTTACCTTTTAATTGTAATGTGGGGACAATAAAATAAATGTTGAATTCTATATACATATTCTTCATTCTAATGATGAATGTGTATCCACAAAAAGAGGAACAAGCTTAATCAAGAAGATGGTACGTACGTCCTGGTACGTAAAAAATCCAGCGATAGAAAAAATCCTATATTTGGCAAGATGAAAACAATCAGTATCGAGTGCACGCGATGAATCTTGAAATGCAAAATGAGTGGGTGACCATAGGCGACTCTTGCACCCTACTTTATAATTGGTCTCAAGCCTTATTAAATAATTCTATTTAAATGCATTCCAAATTACTCTCCCAGATCAAAGTAATCTAGTACGATAGGGTAAAGCCATCGAAAATGCTTGCAATATCTGTGAAGACGGTGTAGAACGGTACTGGAAAATATCAATACTCGCGTCGCCACGATAGAGTATTAGAAATCATACGTGAAGCGATTTGTCTTTTAGTAGCAAGAGCGCACAAGGTAGCAACTCTTTCAGTGGTAAAAACCAAAAGATCTTCGTCTCGTCTCACCCACACTACATGTGTTTAGTTCATATTAAATAACTGTAGTAAAGAAAAATAAACATCAAAATGCAGATACGATTTAAGTGAACACAATTTTATAGAGTCAAATAAAATTATGTTAAACTAAAAGTATTGAAGCGCTTTAAATAGGGTTGATTTTTATATAGTATTTGCCATTTTATGCGATTCATTTTTAAAAAGTTTTGTGGACAAACTTTTAAAAATATTAAGAGCACCTTTTTTATTTAAATTCTTTCGAATTATATTGAATCCATAATTTGATTTTTGGGTCGTATTTTTAAGGAGTTCTGGGTAAAAAAATCACGATAGCTCATTATAATTAACTCCCACGAAATCTGACTTAAAATCACCAGATCAGCAGCTGTTTTAATAGTGGTATTCAATCTGGGCCTTAAGTTGCCACTTATTGATATTACAGAGCTTGTTAAAAAAGTATCCATACCCTGTAGTAACAGTACCAATTCAACAACAGATAGATAGATAGATAGATAGATAAGCACTTTATTGCACACAGAAATAAACATTAAAAAACAGCAGTAGCGCAAGCACTCGGATCTCACACAAACCTGCCTCCAAGGATAGGATGTTTAAAATCGCATTACAGACGAAATTTTGTGTACATTCGCAGAATTGTGTGACGCAGGAGTTTTAAATACAGATCTCCAAGCAAGATCGAGATCCCCAGCCTGTCACTGTATTGTGCATGTAAATCACCAAAGAATATGAGTTCAGCGAAGGGGTTTGTGAGAGTACGTCGTCAATCGACCGTCGAAATTTAATGTTTAACGAGCTGCCGAAGAGTAAATACCTCATTTGTCCTTGTCAGTAAGCGATTCTTTGAACTTCCCAGAACAAGGAAGGTCCAAGCAAAATAGGCTCGAGAGCTCGGCGAGGAATTCTTCGGTCCAAATGACACTGGCATTTATATCAACATCAAAACTGAAATAAATATGTCAGAATTAACTACAAACGGGGTAATAAATTAGTCTGTTGTTGAATGTCATATCATTTTGTAACCAACATCTTGGAGAATACTACAAATCTATATTCGTTGTTTAATGGAAACAAAAAACTCCACTCAAAATCCATAAAAAACTAAACAAATTTTTTTTTTTTAAGTTGTAAATAATCAAAGGATGTTTAAAAATCGTTATCATCGCCTTGCATAAGAGGGAGGAAAGAAAAACGAAAGAAATGGAGGGGGGATTAGACTTTCGGTTTTTATCCAACGTAGTTATTCTCCATTAGGCCAATCTTTTATACTACTCCGCCTAAGCCTGCGCGCATGATTTTCAATTAACTTAAGCTTTGCTCATAAACTCTAAATATTACTAATGTTAAACATAATAATAATCTTTACATCATGTATTGTTAAGAAAACATTATTAACATGTATTTTATATTTAAATTTAAATCTATGTCATAGTTATGTATTTAAACTTGCACTAGTAATCGGAGGGTATACGATTTATTTATCGGATGGTGTAAGGAAGTCAATTGGACTATTGTTCGAGAAATGAACATATGACGCTTTTCACAATGTCAATGTCAACGTCATCTGTATGTCAAATAGCTTACAGTGACAGCTTAAGATTACACGTTTGAATATGTAGGACATATTTTTTAGCACCATTCCTTAACCTTTTAGCCATTGCTTTTTATGTATTTTTAAGCTAAAGTAAGCTTTGATTTTTCTTTTGAACACTATATACAATATTATTGAGTAATATTTTAAAAACTTTGTACTTTCCCATTATTGTTATGAATCAATTTTTTTTAATACTTATTAGAATTTAAATACCTATATGGGTGTTTTCGATGTATTATTATTTTTAGAATTGATGTCTTCAAATATTCATGTTTTGGATAATTATTACCTAACGACTTTATTATACATATTTCAAAAATAATAAATTGAGAACAAATTTAAAAATAATTTTAAAGACTGGCATCCCTTTAAACTCTAATAAGCGATTGACCTGACGTGGAATCAAATCAAATTTGTGGTAAAACATTTTAAGATCTTGTCATAAGGTTCAAAATAGGCCAAAGAAAACCACGCTACAGGTATTGCTTTAAAATGCCAACTTTACTTCGATATAATAGAGCAGGTATTTGCTTGAATGATACATTGTCTGACACGGTGGTATATTATGTTGGAGTGAATGGTTTCTGATACAAAATCATTTATACGTCAACCCTATTAGTTTTGCAAAATATTATATCCATACAGTTAATAACACCGTTTCATAAGGTGAGTGAGAGAGCAAGTGTCCGGGTCTCTGGAATCCCTTCTCCACTCTCAAGGGCTGTAACGCATCCACAACTTTGCGTATGAACCACGAGCCTAGACACCACTTACCATCGGTTCCTTTACAATTTCATCAAATATAATTAATTAGAATATTTATTTTTTCAAAGTATGTACATCGCCCATACAAGCAATAGCTTTATTCACAAATAATAAGAATTAAATAAAATGTTAGGCCTAAATAAAATTGATAAAACATTGAACAATAATATTTCATATATATGCTAAACTAGAACATATAAGTATAAATTTTTATAAGGTCTTAATATAAAAGATGATAATATGATACAATTAATGATCTTATAAAATATCAATTCAATCAATCAATTCTTAAGAATTATTTTATATAGATTATTTAAATAATTCTTAATAATTGTTTTTAAATATACCTGCATGATATAATCAATAAGTTTTTAAACTTATTATTTTATTTATTACATGTATTCTTCGTCTAATGATTTCGATATAAAATGAGCTATTTTATATCTTAACTTTCTTTCCTTCATGAGGACAAAGAACCGCTTATTGCCAAGAACTAACGAAGTATTTACTCTTTAGCTTCTCGTTCCACATTAAATGTCGACTTCTACAACATAAGAGGTTCTTCAGCTACTATCTTGTTATACATAATGTAGACGAGGACGTCACCGCCGACCGACACGACTAAAAACATCTATAAACATGTATAGACACATATTATTTAATTTTTTAATCAATATATAATGTAAAATAAACTGATATTGGCAGGGATTACAACTCGCGACCCTTGGGAAACCGTCGTGTAACTCTATCAATTACGCTACCGTATCGCTTTCAAAGATTTGAATTTCAAAATTTTTTGTGGATGTGACCGTCACCGGTTCGATAAAGAAGAATATGTATGGTTTACGGTTATATTTGTATATTTATTTACTGATTTTGGTTTATATATATAGGGACACATAATAGCATAAGGCTTTTGTAAACCTGGAAGGTAAGACGGACAGACGGAAAGTTCTTTGCTTATCAAATAATAAATGTGCAATCTAAAGATGACCGCCATGTAAAACTAGTAATGGAAGAAGGGAAAAAGAGTTGAGGGGATTTAAATTTTGTTGAAATTGAAAATTAATAGCATTTCTTTTTATTTGAGATTCAAATTTACTGCTTAAAACAATTTTAAAATTGGCTTACTTAAGTGTACAACTAATATTGGATATGTTTAGATTTTTTGTATTTTGATTTATGCCACGTGGCTTAGTTGTTTTTGTCACAAATTTATGAATTTATCAATGAGTAAATGTTATTTATTAACTAACATGGCCACGTGCAGCTAGCTCAAGGTTAGAGGTAATTTATAATCATTATAATTGTATTCATCATGAATGGAATTATAAAAAAAAATGATAACAGATCCAATTAAAAAAAAGTTTCGGATATCGTATTATTCTGCTCACGAATAGTTATTTATTCTATATGCAAATAGGGCAAATATAAAAGAGCGAAGAAAAATATAATATAAGACTGTTTCTTATCAAGAAAATGAATGTTCATTTTCAATCGCAAAACTGAATGGAAAATGTTGTAATTTCCCTGAAGGCTTTCTTGTATATTTCTTTTGGGATTGAAGAATTGGTTTTAACATTTTAAATAGCTTTACTATTATTACAAAACATTGACTATTCGCCACTATTTTAAAAATTAATAAGTATTAGTGATAGATGGATAAGACAACCAACTATTAAAAGTTTACAAAAAATAAGCGGAGTAAAATGGATGCGGAGAGATACTGTGATTTATATTATCTGAAAAAGTATGACATCGACATATTTCAAGCACATGGTTTTTTTTTAAGTTTGAATTTATTTATTGCATACGAACAAATAAACTAACCACAAAACTACACAAACATTAATATGTACCATTAAGTTGAACAACGTACATTTACAACAAAAAGTACAAAAGTAAAATTCAAACAACGGATACAGAGCTATTAAATTTATGTAGATGAAAGAAGCGTTAATTAATTTTATAACTGGTACGGAAACTACTGAAAATTCTTGCATTTCAAGTAACAATCACACTTAGAATGTATAAGAATATAATGAATCCTATTTATATTTACCCGGCTGTATTCACGTGGAGTTATATCGGAATGCCCGACTAGTTTCGAGCCTTCGAGCGTGGCGGACTCGCGGCGTGAACTGCATACGGCAGTTCTCTGGGCGCGCCACATTCGCGGAGAGATGCATCTAAATATGATAAAAAGTCTATTTAGCAATACATTTTACAATTAACATTTTATATTACTTAGGTTTCCTCAATCTAAAAGTAAGTCAATAATATCATAATTTAATTTATACAAAACGTCATCACTTAAAGACTTACAATTAATGACGTAATTAAAACATATTTGATCAAAAACACTTTTGTTTGAGATTATGCATGAACTTCAGTAATTCTCACTTCGTTAATTTAAGTTTTTTTTTTTAATTGTTGAAGTATTCAACCCATCTTTGAAATCTTAAATAATATTATTAATTTTAAACATGTAAAATATGATTATTTCGGTCTAAATTTGGTTATTTTGGGAAAATATAGCGCAGTGTTAATAATTTTATCCACAAATTATTATTAAGACAAAGATTCGGGCAGAATGTCAATAAATGCTAGTACAGATATCTAGGTAGATAAATTTACACAGAGGGACAAATAAATGTCTTTCTTTTTTTAGCCACCGCTTCCTCTCTCAGCAATTGCACTAAAGCCACCCGTCGTATTCTCGGGGGATAAAGTATTTCGCATTGTCAAGGGCAAACGTGACATTTACTCTGTGACACATTTCAACATTAAATGTTGACTTTTGCAACTTAAGAGGTTTACACAGCAACCTAAACATACACAGCCGACAATGACCATCTTGTGACAGCGCGGCCGGCCTTGTTATTCCTAATCGACACGCAAATATTACTATCGAATGACAACGAATACAAACCGGGGATAAAATTGAACACCACTTTATACCCCACGTCAGGGTATCTTTATTCGTAAGGGAGGATATCAGATATCTCCACCTTAGGAATTTTTGTTGGTACCTTTTAATACTCTGACTTCGCGTACGCGATCATGTACGCGTGTATTTACAAGTCTCATAGTGATAATAAAAAGACCGATCGTCTTCTGGTTCATATTTCCTAAGGCATACAGACATTCTCTCACAGATTCCCACCAAAGTCATAGTCACGGTGACTTTAAAGCGCATCATACTTACTGACTGGCTCCAGTCACGTGCCACTGACTAGTCGAGAATAATTGATATTGCTAATGCAATGGTCTATTCCAATTGTTTAAGAAAAATAATCTTCTCCCGGACGTCGATAGCCGTATTGATTGTACGTCCTGCTGACTACAGGTACTGTTAAATACCAGGCCACCGTTGATGCTCCGGGACCATAGAATGGTACAGAGGGGCGTGCCCATTCAACGCCCGTGTTGCAAAATATGGATGACGAGAGGTGTCTGCGTATGCGACACTATTGCGGTATTTTAATGCATCCTATCCATAAAGACTGGTATAAGATAGGCCATCCCACGATCCTAGTACCATTTTGCAGTGAAGTGACAAGTAATAATAAGTAAATATATTATAAACTAAAAGTACCATTTTCATATATCATCTAAATCCGTGTTAAGTATTACCATTTTCAAAAAATACTTTCTTTTATAATTTTAAGGTTTCAAGGAGTGAATAGTCGAATATTTTATATAAACAGTTTTTTCAACAATTAGTAATATGTGTTATATAAAAAAAAATACTTTATACGTTGGGATCACTTGATTTTGTTTTAACCCATGAATTCGTATGAATACAAAATGATTTGGGAAAAACTGGACATGTTCATTTTTTACGTTCTAAATTTTGATTTTGTAGAATAACCAAGAAGGTTGAGGATTCTCGAATGAATTTTTTGAGCACCTTTTTTTTTCAAAATATTTTTTTTTTATTATTTTTATAAATTTTATAAAAAAGTTTTTTTTAGATGTTTGTAACAACATTATTAAGAGCTGTTTGATATTTTCCACAAATCAACAGCATTACGATTTATTATTTATACGTATTTCAGATTTAATGCTACAAAAAAATTAAAAAACAGAGTATTTCTTGGGTTATCAGTTCAAATATCAATAATGTATGAGGTATTGGTCCAAATATAAATATTAATAATACCCTTTGCTATACTAAAAAGAACAAGGACACCAAAAAATTATTGTACTTAACATGAACCATTGAATATATTTATTAAAGTCACATATAGGTTTGAAGTAGTATATGTGTAAAATGAAGAAGAATTTATTTTAAAATTTGAAAGCTGAACTATTTGCAGGTAAAATTCTACATGCAAATCCCAATTCTTAATTCATCTTAGTTCAGTAGAAAAATGAATGATATTTGCCAAGAACTTAAAGTGTAAATAAATTTAGAATGAATGTTATTTATAAAGCCAAAAAATCCAATAATGGGCTTAAAATTAATCCGTAATAAAATATAAATTACACTACAGACTGCATTCATGCTAAGAATGTATCCAAATTTAAGTTAGCAAAATATTGTAGTGTTTTAAAATTCAACCCATTTATGAAAGATATTACAAGATTTCAGTGCGGCTTATTTGAGATCGTAAGACGTAGAAGAGCACTTTAGTAAATAGCGGAATATATTTACAACCGCTCGTTTTTGACATAGAACACTCACATTTAATATTCATAAACTGTATACAAACATGTAACTTTCATATTTACTTACAGGATAGCTTTACAATTTTAATAAATCGCTTTTTTTTATCAACTGTAAATATGAACTAAGTTAAATATTACTATGATTTTGTAAATTGTGCAATCTCATCTTTTAAGAAACTCTATTTGGTTTATTGCTAACAAAATTAGCAGTCTCGTATAGAAATAATAATATAAATATATTTTCCAAAGTAACATTAAGTAAAAATGGTCCATTAATAAAATATTCATGCTATTTGTAAGGGATGTCTGCTCCCGGTGGGACATTAGAGCGAATGGTATATTTCCTTAAGCGTAGTGACAGGGTAATAAAAACTGATATTTCAAACAGCTGAAAGTGCCGTTTTCATACATCGTCTAAACCCATATTAACTATATTTTAATTTGTAATGCAAAATTTTAAGGTGTAAATATAAGGTTGGTACATTTTTTTACCTTGATTTATTTTACATGTTAAAATCATGATATTGCTATTTTACAGTTTTAATGAAACTATTAGTTCGTAAACAAACATTAATTAAAATATTCATTAAAAAAAGTATAGTTATTGTTGATCTAAAATAAAAATCATCTAGCGTATTGGAATCAGTGCTTTGAATTGTTCGATCTCATTTTCGATTGCAGGCCTTTATAACTAGAGCTTTTGCGGGTCTGGTCGGTGACGGAAACCCCCGTGAGGCAATCTTGTATAGCTTAGAAGAAAACCTACTCGTAGCTCGACACTGAAAATTTTCTCAAATAGGCTGATACTTTCTAACTAACTTAATTTCAAATTTATTTACAGGACAGTTTTTAAGTTTGTACTTAAAAATAAACATAAACAGTGAGTGGAACACATTTAACTGCGTTCAATGCTTTGCAATACGACAACCGAGTCCATATTGCATTGTATTTTTTATATGTTTTTAATACCGTTTGTTGTTTTTTGCTTTTTTAAATTTATTTTGTTTTCAATTTATGTACAGAGAACGCAGTTTGATATGTTTATAAACTTAATTAACAATGATGTATGGCTTGAAGACTTCATACAAATACAGAATGTACTCACTCAATAAATAGAATATAAACTAATTGACACTTTTTTTTTTTAGTTTTTAATTCAAGTTCTTGAATCTTATCGTTATAAAAAACTTTCGACACTTGAACGTTGTAAATACTCTATTTCATCTAGAAGAGAGTTACACATAGAAAAGAAGATATATGATTGGTAATGTTTCTTTATTTTGTTTTTAATCAAACAAAACTATGTAATGAAAACATATAGAGAAAAATTTTTAAACTTCATAATTTTTATGAAATTACATATAATTTTCTATAATATTAGGTGCTACTATATTATGTATTCTATATTAATTACTATAATATTAGCTGCGAATAGTATTCCCATTTTTACAATAAAAAATATTCCGACCTAAGTACATAATAATGTCAAAATCAAACACTATTGAAAGTCAGTTTTATGCGTTTTCAAAGCTACCACTAGCTCTTAAACTTAATTGCCACAGACCTGAGAAGAGCCGGCGTCAAAAATTCAGAGTTTAAAACCATAATAAGTATTCAATATAATTTGAAAGAACAGGTGCTTTTTATATTTTAATAATATATTTTTTTTCTAATCAATACTATTCAGAATCACAATAAAAGTGACAAACAAAATTATTTAAGAAATCAACCCTTCGCAAGCGTTGCAATAATTTAATTCTCAATCCAATTTGGTTCTATGCTATAAAATTGTTTTCACTTAAATCAAATTTTAGATTTTTTTGCTGAAAATATTTTAAATATGACCATTGTAATCTCAGCAGATGTTGAATTGTAATCGTGCAAATGTTTATATTTATATGTTGTTGTTATTATCTGTATTTGAAACCTGTTTTTATATAAGAAGAGATAAGAGAAGAAGAGAGAAGAGAAGATTTTTATATAAGAAGGAAGAGAACGAGCAGACAGTTCGCTTTTTAGTAAATAGTTACCTCTTTCCGAGGACATCTATGAGGATATCAATGGCATTTTATTCCACTGCTAACAAATTCATTTGTTATTGTTTCTCTAAGAAGGAAAGTTATGTTAAATATAGTAAGTGTAGAAAATTTTCTGACATCGATACCTTTAGTAGCTTACGAATATATGAATTTTGATTTACAACTTTCACAAAACAAATGAATGTAATGTTGACGAAAGTCAACAATTCAAACAACATTTCTCTACTTTCATATAATTTTATTCCATAACCTCAGTCAGTATCAGTATCAGTAAGAAAATGATTGTACAATAGCAGTATTTCCTTAATAAATCATTAAAAATCACAATTCCTTTATTTCTCCATTTGTCACCGCGGTTAGCGTCCATTGCCAATTGCGCGGGAAAATGACCCCTTTTATGTACCATCTTGAATGTCACCAAAAAGGACGTATATCGCATTATTTTTATATTGCCTTTGCTTGTGTTGAGTTATTTTCAGCCAGTGTCAAATGGTATATTTACCAATAGATTTACATCTTATGTCTTATAATTACATTACATTATTACAATGGTAATAAGATGACCCTAACAGCTCGGCCATCCTGTAAATTGCGAGTCCCTTCGCAACACAAATATAAAAAAAAATGTGAGAATAATCAATCGCCCACATAAAGACAAAAATATATTTTTACAAATCAATATTCGTGTTCAAATTACAATAAGGTATGCAAAAAATAATAATTTCCACTTTATATTGAGTTAACAAGCAAGTGTACTGTTAGTAGTGTACTGTAGATAGTGTTATTAAAAGTAAGTCACATCATATTTAATTAACTTTAAACAATTACAAAAATAGAAAAAGCCCAAGAAATTATATTATTTAGTTACATTATCACTATCGTTATTCGTGAGGTTAATACCTCATTGTTCTGGTCATCTTCATCATTTATGAAATCATTATTTCAAGTAGTCACAAAGTCTCGATCAAAGCTCATCCAAGATTAAGCCCAGTTTATGAGTACTGTTCCTTCTTAACTACGAAAGTCACAACAGCAATTACTATATAGGAGAATTCAAACAATCCATCATATAGTCCTCAACAATTTATCATATAAGAGCATTTAAAAAAAATCATCATATAGTCCTCAACAATTTATCATATAAGAGTATTTAACAAAGTCCATCACATAGTCCTCAACAATTTATCATATAAAAGTATTTAAAGAATCTATCTTGTTGTCCTCGACAATTTATCATATAAGAGCATTTAAAAAAAATCACCATATAGTTCTCAACAATTTATCATATAAGAGCATTTAAAAAAAATCATCATATAGTTCTCAACAATTTATCATATAAGAGTATTTAAAAAAAATCATCATATAGTTCTCAAAAATGTATCATATAAGAGTATTTAACAAAGTCCATCACATAGTCCTCAACAATTTATCATATAAAAGTATTTAAAGAATCTATCTTGTTGTCCTCAACAATTTATCATATAAGAGCATTTAAAAAAAATCATCATATAGTTCTCAACAATTTATCATATAAGAGTATTTAAAAAAAATCATCATATAGTTCTCAAAAATGTATCATATAAAAGTATTAAATAAGGCATATTAATATTTAATAAGCTATATTAAACTACCAATTTTTGCGATTTGCACTTGCTTTTGGATTTGCACTAACTCTTTTTTTTTTTGTCTATTGGGTTTTTTTTAAGTTTATTGTAGCGTTAAAAATATTTTTGATATTATGTTTCGATACGTTTGAAAGCATCTTCCTTAATTGTTTTTAAACAATCTGCCGATATTCAATATTAATTATTCTACTTAATTTTACCTGAGTTTTATAATTTTTGAAAATTTTTTTTATCAAGTTGTGATAGAGATCTTTAAGTTGTTTTCTTATTATAGTGTTGAAAGTTAATTGTATATTCCTCTAAGGCTCATTCCAAGCTTATTATGCTATATCGTAATTTGATGTAGTTACGCCTCAGTTAAGGTTTTATTAAACCGTTCTCCTTACCTTTTGCTCTTTTTGTTTCTAAGACGTTTAATATTTGTTTTGTTTTATGCTGTGATAAAATCTTTAAATGTTCAACGGTTTTAATTTTTTTTTATTTTAGTAAGCGATTTTACATTTTTAACAGGTATGTATTATGAAATTTGGAAAGCCGTCAATAAGGACAAAGAGGTAACAACTTCCAGATTTATTTTGACATAAGGGCCTAGGTGGTCAAATAATGTGTATAGTAATTTGTTTTTTTTATTGGATCGAGTCCACCTTCACTATTCACCACCTCGTGGTGAACACATTCCAAACATCTCAAACATCGGTTTTTTTATTGTCTCATATGTTGAAACGAATAGGTTTCTTTTTGTTCTAACTTTTATTTTATAACAGTCTTTTATCGTCAAGAATTTGCCATTGTGCCCACACAACTTGCTTAACACAGCCCACCTTACATCTTTCCCTCCTCCTTTATATAAAATGCCATTTTTTTGGCTTACAGTTATTGTATATTTCGACCACACCTTCAATACACCGCCACTGACATCATCCAACACACCAACACCTATTCCACAAATTTTATCGATCGCTGATTTCATTGTGGTTAACAATTTGTTTTCAGATTCCATAAACAGAATATCAAGAATTTGATATTCCAAAAAGATTGCAGATAACATAATGTGTGACATTACTTCTCCCGTTGTCTATTAAAATTTATGATATAAACCCGTTATTTGACTCATCGCTGGTCAATCCGTGTTAATATCGTGCTACGCATTACCCTTCCTCTCCCCACTGCCAATTGTATCTGTTTTTAATTCTTCTAACCAATCACAATCACAATCAAAATCAAAAATATCCCTACTCAAGTAGACATTTACATGCACCTTTGAATCGTCAATTACATTACATTACATTAAAAAAATGTCAGTATAGTATGCGAGTACGTCAGTCCGTGAGGAAGCTACCACCAGCTTGGAATGCGGCTCTGCTGAGAAGAGCTGGCCAGAAACTCAACAGTTGCTCCCCTTTTAAAAACAATTTAACAATGTTTGATGTATACATTAGAACATCCCTCAAACGAGTCAACAAGCAAAGCTCCACAACCCAACCTTTTAGTCGACCGAAATACGATCAACCAAAAACTCCTGTATGCCATAGCAAGCCTTCTTTCAACAGTATACTTTCAATTTTACATTTAAAAGCAAGAAAAGGAAGGTCCAAGATATCCTGTGGAACCTTACTATATATGCGCACACTCAAACCCATAAAGGATTCTTTAACTTTTTGAAGACGATATTTCCGCGTTGAGAGTCCACTTTTATCTCTTGTATTTATAGCGTGTCTGTCACTATCCCTTTTACATTTGTATCCAAATTGTGACATACAAACAAGATGCCACCAAATATGTACTGAGAAACGACCGTAAGAATGCCTATCAATCAATCAGAAAGTAAGAGTGTGCCTTAAAGACTAGTAGTCCCCAATAAACCTCCTAAAAAAAATATCCTGAGAGGCCTTTAAAAAAAAAAGAAAAAAATAATTATCGGAGGTCATATTGATTGGACGGCCCCACCTTCGCTCTTTCACACTTTATTTTCCTTTAGAACCACGTTATTTTCCATTTGAACCCAGTTCCAAGCCCAGAAACTTTATCACATCAATGAAGAACTTTCTTACACTCATGTTTATTGTAAGCACCTTTTTTCTTTATTATATCAAGTACCTCATTTAGTCTTTCCAACTCCATATCAAAACCCTTACATGGGACCAAAACATAATCCATACAAGTAAGAGTGTATTGCATTGGTTCTTTGAAAGACTGATTGCACACTAATGAGTCCAAATAGCATTCTATGACATTCAGACTATCAGACTGGTGTCATGAACTTTGTCCGTTAAATCAGACTTTTCTTTCATGATTAACCTACACACAAATAAGTCACTGCCTATAAACAACTCTAATTGATCCTCGATACACGGAAGTGGATACTGATTCTTTTAGCTTTGTTTTGGGCTTCAACGCTCGATATTCAACGCATATCCTTCTATCATCAGTTTATTTTTCTTCACCAATACGACGATTTATTAACGCCGCAATCAAACACTATACCGTATATTCATCCTACCTCGTGAACCACATGTCTTACTTGGCTCCTCTCTGAGTAAGACATTCGGTAATGTCCATAAACAACGGATTTGGAAACTCTACGCTCAATTGTCATTTCCGTAGCACGAGGATAAACTAACTATCTAGGACTAGTAGAGACGCATTCCCTATACTTGATTAACATATTTTTAAGTTACATGTAATCGTGTTATCTACTTTGTCTGTCTTGCATTTCCATTCCTTGAACTACAAAGAAATCTGAGTTGTGATATAACAACGTTTGCTTTTAATACTCATTAAATAATAATAATTGTAACGAATAGTTTATGATCTGGAAAAAAATGCAAAATTCATAGCTATCATTACCGAGAACGAAACAATCGATAGAGAAGCACTATCGGACCAAGCGTAGGGCTTGAGACGCGTTTATACCTCTTCCATTTCATCAGCCGCTGCGGCCGACGAACACCTGAACGGTGTGTGTGTGTCTACTGTATATAAAGTAAAGTGAAAAGTTAATATTGGTTCCATTGTTTAATATAACAACGCATCATCGTTCTATCCTTGACAGAATAACGCAGATTGTCTTAAATATCACTCGTGTATAAAAATTATTGATAAATTATTAACAGAACACTATTACTCGCTATTAATCTTTGTAACTTAAGATAAATTTATATTTATATTAATTAAAAAAATAAATAACGTAAATAAATATTAATTTATCGAAATATTTTAATTTTCAATGAACTCCTAGTTTGTACAATACAAAATTATTCGGTGATAATCATTCAATTCATAGAATCTTGCAATTTTGCATTAATGTTTTCTTTTTACGTTATCGCGTAAAATTGTTGTCCGTAAAACGACTTTACAGAAAAGCGTTTGTTATACAGTAGTTTTTACTTTATTGGACTTGAAATATTTCAATGTGGTCAGGCTAAGAATCAGGCGGCGTGTGTCCCTTTTATGACGGCGCGTTTATCTTTCATGTGATAAGCCGTGTACAGTTTATCTATTACTTATTTTTTTATTTTTTTGCAAATAAATCTAATGAACTAGTGATGTACTGTAAAAAAAAAAGCACTTACTTAACAATGCCGTTAACAACCCAGCGTAGTTTACAGCGTGGCAAAAGTCTACGATGTTTTAATTCTGCCTAATCATACAATACTGTGGGTAATCCTTGATACCAAGATTTTGCTATACCGCAATTTTTTTATAAATATAAGTGACTTATTATTTCTCATTCTAATCCTACATTTCTGTGCATTTTTAACATTATTTATCATGTTACAATTGTCTGTTCTTTAGAACTAGGATCGCAATTGAAAATGACGTTAATATTATAAGTTAGCCATGAGCCATTTTTTTGTTATAAAAGTAAGTTATCGAGAATAGCGTTAGTACTATTTACATTTCTCGTTTTCGTTTTTTATCTTTACTCGTTTGGACTTTGAATGAGCTTTAATCGACTTACGTGGAACTGAAGAATTGTTTAGATCTCTACGCCTCTGTCTTAAACGTTGTCGTGGTTGATGAGCTTTGCCTTGCATATTTTCTTGTCATCCAAAATTAGCTCTTCAACTGTAGTAGTACTTCCGCGACCTAAGGCGTCGCTGATCCAGAACCTTTGCCTTTGTCAACTGTCATATACCCTTAAAATCGAGTATTTCCTGTCATAGACCCTTAACGTCGGGTATCTCCTGTCATATATCCTTAACGTCGGATATCTCCTGTCATAAACCCTTAACCTCGGGTATCTCCTGTTATATACCCTTAACCTCAGGTATCTCCAGTCATCTACCCTTAACTTCGGGTATCTCCTGTCATATACCCTTAACCTCGGGTATCTCCAGTCATCTACCCTTAAACTCGGGTATCTCCAGTTATCTACCCTTAACTTCGGGTATCTCCAGTCATCTACCCTTAACGTCGGGTATCTCCTGTCATATACCCTTAACCTCGGGTATCTCCAGTCATATACCCTTAACCTCGGGTATCTCCAGTCATATACCCTTAACCTCAGGTATCTCCAGTCATATACCCTCACAATCGGGTATCTCTTGTCACATACCCTTAACTTCAGGTATCTACTCTCATGTACCCTTAACCTAGGGTATCTCCCGTCATATACCCTTAATCTCGGGTATCTTCCGTCATATACACTCAAAATCGAGTATCTCTTGTCACATACCCTTAAATTCAGGTATCTACTGTCATGTACCCTTAACCTTGGGTATCTCCCGTCATATACCCTTAAAATCGGGTGTCTCTTGTCATATACCCTTAACGGGTATCATGTTTCATAAACCTCTTGATTTACATATAATTAACTTTTCACTTCGGCAGACACCTGTCATTGACTCTTCGCCTTGGGTTTTACTTATCACTAACCCTTGTTCTTGGGTCTTGTAAGTCAGCAACTCCTTGAACGACTTTTTCTATCCTCGATTCTAGAACTCAGAAATAAGAATACCAGTTAGATTAATTTCAATCACAATAGTTACTGACATGTATAGAGGTTAAAAAATATATTTATTCACTAAGTGACATGTTATTTTTTTTCATTAAGACCTTTAGACTATATATAAGTTTTAATTTAACTTGGTGCAAATACCAGGAATATAGGAATAAAATAGCTTTTGTAGTCTAAATTCAATTATAGATATATAGAATGATAAAATATAATATGTAGTTTAATTTATATCGCTGTCACACTACGAATTGTATATATATAACTTTATGTAAATATAATTAATTGGACTTATAAGAGACACGAGATTAACTGTATATTGCTAGTATTATTTTGAAATTCATTAATAATTGAAAAAAAAGGTACTGCTTTTTGTTTAATAAGTGACAAATTCCTCAGTACTGTGCAGCCAAGTCAATATGGTGTGAAAACCTTTCATAAACGAAATGTAAAAAAATATAGTTATTAATTATTAAATTCATTACGACTATACCTTCGTTAATATGCCTACACACGTGAATAATGTGAATACAACATACGCATTCATCCTGTCATCCAGCAGAAATAAGAAAAACATCAATCCAAAATTATAAAGAAAAAAAAATATTATTTCGTTTATAACGTTAAAGATATCACTGCGATTTATTAATAAGTCATAATGATGATAATAAATTGCACAATTACTTACACTTTATAGGCGTGGAAGGAAGTTTTGTATATCCTTTCGTGATCCCACTTCTGAACTGTTGACGAAAGTCAACAATTCAAACAACATTTCTCTACTTTCATATAATTTTATTCCATAACCTCAGTCAGTATCAGTATCAGTAAGAAAATGATTGTACAATAGCAGTATTTCCTTAATAAATCATTAAAAATCACAATTCCTTTATTTCTCCATTTGTCACCGCGGTTAGCGTCCATTGCCAATTGCGCGGGAAAATGACCCCTTTTATGTACCATCTTGAATGTCACCAAAAAGGACGTATATCGCATTATTTTTATATTGCCTTTGCTTGTGTTGAGTTATTTTCAGCCAGTGTCAAATGGTATATTTACCAATAGATTTACATCTTATGTCTTATAATTACATTACATTATTACAATGGTAATAAGATGACCCTAACAGTAAGATCAATTAAAATTTCGGTGGTAAGAATAAAATATTTACAGATATAACACTTTTATAGGCTAAATTGTATATTTAGCTGGTATTGTCATTTAATATTCATAGAGTTAGATGCTCGCCCTTCAAAAGTTATGGGTGTGCTACAAACCTACCAACATTGCCGTGAGTGGAATGTTAAATTCAAACAGTACAATGGAATTGTTTGTGTAATCTTCCAAACATACCTAACGAACTCCGAACGAATAAGGAACATGCTCCAGCTTTTGTGAGACCGATAAATATTTAAGAAATGAATTGCGAACACACAAATATACATTTATAATTAGCCCTAGCCTGTAAGGGTACTCAATAACAGCTTTAAAATATTGTCATACAATAATTAGCCCCATTTTTAAATATTATTTTTAAGCTGTGTATTTGCTGCATTCAAAAAACGAATATTAAGTAACGAGTCAAAATAATCTTTTCAATAGCCATTTAATGAACTAGCATCTGTCATTAGCAACTTGGAGCGGATTCGAGTTACGTAAGTTAGCTAATTTCATACCCAAAATGTAGTCGATTTTAAATTTTCTATTATTTTTTAACTTATATCACTCATTCATATATTTGGGAATATATTATTCTAGCTTAAGAAATATTATTTTTAACGTCATTGCTGTTTACCCAATCTATGATATTTAATTCGTGCTTATTTTTATAATTATTGATAAATTTGGTGTTATCTGTAAATATTAAGAGTCATTTAAATTTTAAACTTTCATTCAATATAGTTTCTAGAACTCTAAAAAGAAGTCAATAAAAATAAAAAATATATATCACAGATAAAAAAGATATAAGCTTAATAAAAAAATATGAACCTTATAAACATTTGCCCTCTATTTTATTCTTAATTGGTACATGTAATTTTCAGTTTACGTCTTTATATTTTATTTTTTTTTCGAAAAAAATGATAAGAACGAATGTCTTATGTTATATTTCAGCTCAATTACTGCTACTTAATAAATGTTAACTTTTTACCAGTTAATTGCTCTTATTTTGTCCTTGTGCAATATATATTTTTATTTTATTAATTTTTATTATTAACGGAAAAAATATAAAGTACGCTTCGCAAAAAAATATTCATACTATAAATAAAAATGTTTGAACGTTTATGAGGGTTTCGATAAAATGATATATAAATTTCGATAATTGCATAATTAATTTAAATCATTGAGACAACAGACAAAATCGTTTCGAATATTTCACATGCGAGTAACAAATATAAAAAAAATAAACATTTTAAATAGTTTTTTTTTAATATATTTGTAATAGATAAAATATTTATAACCTTCATCATTCTGCACTCCTTACCGATATAAATTTTAACTATGCCAAATACCACATTTCTCCGAGCTCGCCATTCGCTTTAAAAGGACATTCGCTTTAAAAGCTAGCTCTTAACGTATTCAGAAATGTTCAGTGATATAAACTGAATGTCGACCCGCTGTCCAACCGAAGATCACATTTATTCTATTGAGATTTTCAAATGGAAATATAACTACATATCCAGCGTTTCCGGTAGGTTTTACAATAAAATTTATATTTTTACTGTAGTTAATAATATCTAAGTGTTAAACAAGTAGGATTAACCAAGTAGGTTATATTAGTAACAATTGTTAAATAAATATGTATTAAAAAAAAAAAAGATTACTTTGAAAAGAATATCTACAATCCAAATTGAAAATAAAATACAATTTGTTATAACTTACAAACAAACGGAAAGCTCTGATAGACAATCATATAAATTATTTCACCCTCCGAAGTTAAGAACATTCTTATATTAAATATTAATTTTAAGATCGTGTCTAAAATAAAAAATTATCGATAAAAAAATCATTTATCATTTATATCATTATTATTAAAACATCGACAACAACACCAAACAACAACAAACAACAATAAACAAAATAGAAATAGAAATAAGATATTTCTTTATTTTTCCGCTACCTACGCTATCTCGTTTGTACAATTTTTTGACATTTTAATTGGATTATAACTACGGTTGAAAACCACATACAGTTTTAAATTAAAAATACTAGACATGAAAAATAATAAATAAAAACTAAAAGATTAAAGAATTCAAAAAAGTGTCGTACGGATTTGCAATGCAAACCTAAATTGTCACTGTGAGCTTTTTGACATTCAAGGGACGTTGGCGAATTGTAAAAGGCGTGATAATGTCATTACTTGAAAAGTAGTCCGACTTATTTCTTTACGTATACGACAAATAAATTGTATTTGTAATCTGAATAATAGTTCAAGAATAAACATACCGTCATAGAGAGTTAAAATGAGACAAAAAGCCACGTGTTAACGATATTTTGAAATCACTCTTTAAGTTTTTAATGGGTGCTGTTATTTTCAATGATTGCGAGCCACAATGCCAGCCAATTTTATTAAGATAATAAAGAAGTACCATACGTACATACATAGTTTAATTCATGTTTAGTCATAAAATGTTGTTTTTCAGCTCATCATTCGTGACGTATTATCACACTGTTCGTTATGATATGTCTTATTCCCTTATCATATTTTTAAACTAAAGAAAATACATTCTCACTCACTCACCGTATGGAACGCTATTACTTTTAATAATATTTTGCATCTAAGCTAATAGAATCGGGGTTTAAATAAGTTTATATCAGAAAATCATTAATCTACTGCGATAGAATAAACAGCTATTTATTCACCTAATACCCGCTCTATTATTTTGAAATTGAATTTATATTTTAAAAGCATTCCATGTAACAAGGTTTTGTTTGACCAATTTAGAACTTTGAACAGCAAATTTGATTCCTCGCCATGTCACTCGGTTTACTTAGTTTTTTGGGTTACCGGTCTTTATCTTTACTATTTTTGTAATCTGTTTTCGAGTTATATTATATATATCTGTACCAAAATTGTTAGGTAATATTTATCCCAAATAATATATATTCGAAGACATGAATTCAAAAAATGTTCACACATAGGTAACACTAGGCAACATAGGTTTGTAAACTACACACAATTTTAAAATATTATTGGTTGGATTCGTTCGATTATAAAGAAAGCCAAAGAAAGATTAACCTAACCTTGGCTTAAAAGTATAAGACGTTGATAAGAAATAAATAAATATTAAAGATTTATGGGCTGTTATCAAAAGTGTGTCCTACTTAATCAAACTTCTAAACTTAAATGGTCGCTGTAAGCTTCAACAATGAAAATTCGACATGCAGAGGACGTTAATTGCGAAAGGTGTGACAACGTGATGCGTCATGACTCGAACAACAGTCGAACTGATTTCTTTACACGATACGACACATTCATCGTACTTGTCAAAAAACAATTAATAGTTCAAGAAGAAATACATAACTATGATATATGTATTCTTTTAAATATAAGCTTAGTCTTAGTAATGTTATAATTAACAGTGTACTATACAGTGTAACATATTTATTTTATTAAGCGTTAGTAATATTTGGAAGCAAAGCTTAAGACAATTGCAGATCATAGAGAGTGACTCGGGGTATTATACCCTATTATACCCTCTCACTTCATTGAGATCTTTTGACCTACTTTTTGTATACGAGTATGGTGAAAGAAAGAGCAGAGAGTAATCCAGGGGGGATTAGGTACACTCTGCTTCCACTTCTATTGTTTTTCATTTTTCCTGTTCCTTAAGTCTATGAGCTATCATAGGCTTAAGGTTACTTACCAGGTTGACCACCGTAGTATTTTACAGGTATTAAGTAATAATATATATTTTTTGTTTCCATTCAAAGAATTGAAACAGATTTGTCGTATCGTATAAAAGCTTTTAAATGACAACACTTTCATGAATAGACTAACTTTTAACTAAGTTCGTAATGAATTTAGAACGCATATAATTGGCACGGGACTATCAAACTCCTTCTAAGAAAATAAATTAAGAGACAAAAGAAATGCTTAAAACAACAACAATAAATTATGATACTCTAATTTTCAATAGGTTAGATCGTTCTCGTGTAACGAATTGTTTTTACCTTAATTTTGAGTTTTCAAGTTGTTACATGAGCCCTATTTGCCCAATTTTGCCTCTGTATATTCCTCTGGTTATATTACAACTGCAGAGGCAAAATTGCTTGTAATATGCGGTTTCTACGCGAGTACATTTATACTCATATGTATATGGGTAATATACAAATTTCAAAAGATTCATAACCTTGTTTTGAACCAATTGTATTCTTTCGCTCAGACAATAATATAAAGACTATAGACTTATTTTTTTAATAATAATGGATTATATGAGCGAAATTCCAAAATAATATTTTTGGGCCATTTCTTTTTTATTTTGCATCTTTATAACATGAAAATAATTGGCTAATACGAAATTGATAAATATTTTAAAGTTATAAAAACAGATAAATTAAACAGATAGTTGTTAAGAAAAAGAAATTGACAAGTTATTTTTTTTTTATTAAGATATAAGATAAAGCGATTTTTAATATTTATAATGAATAAAACACCATTAGTGTCGTCAATTAATGTCGTGAATGAATAAGTAAAGAATCAATCAATTACCGAATTACACTTATGCGTTTACTGTCGGCTTTCGAGACTTACCCTAAAGTTTATCAACATCTCTCATTATATTTTTAAAATATTAACTTTTATAACGTTACAAGTATAAATAAAAACAAAATGTGTACATTATGTTAAATGTTTATTTAAGTCAAATGCGTAAAAATAAAAATACAAGCAACCAAATACTAGTTACTAATAATATTTGACAAAGTAAAGAGAACATTTATTGCGATATTTTTAATCAAATTAAAGCAACTTACTTTAAAATACTGAGGGCTATGGTTTGTCTAAAGTTTTACATAAATTTATATGTACAGTCTGTAATAAATAAGTAATGCTGTATAAATGTCGTTCATTAAGAAACAAAAACGATTATTTAAGTAAAAGAATAGTAGGTATGCCTTGGTCGTATTTTGTCTGTTAGTTATTGAGGTCGTTAAATATATTAAATTTGGATTGAACGATGTATTTTTGAATTGATTTAGTATATTTATAAATAAATTGAAATAATTATTATTCATTAAAACTTAAAGTTCCAAGTTATCTGACCTAACTTTAAATCAGCCTATCTATCTTCTATTTCTTGAAACCTAATTTATTTAAAAGATTCAGTAACTCTTACAATATTAAAAGTTTATACCTTTGCAGCAATACCTACAAATATTTTAGCAGAAGTCTGAATAATTTATGCATTAGCAGTAAAGTTAGCTAAAATGCGAATTCCAGTAATAATAATTCATAAGATACGAAGTTTTACAAACTTTTCAGGTTAACGAATAACTTACACAGTAATTTGTCTTCCCTGTATTGTGATTCAAAGTCCACGTTAAAGCTTATAACGCTTCATGTAACTTAAAATTTAAAGAAAAAAACACTGAATGCAATATTAATTAAACTATTATTTTTTTGGAATAGTTTTTCTTTATAACAATACATTGATGTCATATATATACTTCTTATATTTTGATTTTAACCCATCTATTCTAATATTATAAAGTGGTAAAGTTTGTGTTTGTGAGTTTATACTTTATAAGTTTATTTGTTAGAGGTAATTTTCAAACTAAGTTATCCAAATCTAAAAATGTTTTAAACAATATTTAGAAATTACTTTCATATTGAATCTATGCTATATTATATTATTCCCTTGAAATTATAATAGAGCCTTTCGTAGAGAACAATTTTGAAATAATGTTGACCAATTAAAGGTCGAGCGAAGGAGTTTCTTACGAGCCCTGTGTTCTGAAGTTCTCGCGGACGCACTCGCAGGCAACAGCTAGTATATACATATATAAAAAAGTCCTGTTAGTTACACTATTTATAACTTATGAACGGCCAAACTGATTTGGCTGAAAATTAAAAGGTAGTTTAAAAATTAAAAGGTAGTTTAAAACCAGGAGAAGAACATAAGATACTTTTTATATTTTTAACCCGGTTGACCGCTTTCCCGTGTGACGTGACATAAAATACTTCAATAATACTAATAGACTAAATATTAGACACAACAATTGTGCCTTAGCTTAACTAAAATATTAAAAAAATAATAATTTAAGAACCCTAAAGGAATTTACTTTTAAATTTATTTTTATTCACTGCCCACTTTAGAGAGAGAGAAATCTCGGTAGCACTAAAACTGAAAAATTTACAGGGAATTTATATTAATTTTGAACATGTTTTAATTGATGATATTTTTTCGAACTACTTTCAACCTAAAACTCCTATGAATTCTACAAATTCAAAAAATTTACAAAATTTAAGATATTAAGTCAAAAATAGCACTAGTAAATAGCTGATTTTTTAATATAATATGCCTTAGAAGATAAGAGCAACATGCAATATTAATTCTAATTCAGTTGGTCATTATTGGTGTATATACACTAACCTCTTTCTTATTTATAAAGGCTAATGGAAAAAGGCCGAACTTTATCCAGTACATTCCAACGATATGAAACTTCTAACGGTGAAATATTCTGCAGACGCTTCAAACTCTCCACGGATGGAAGAATCCTTAGGAATAAAGCCTGGTTTGACTCCTCTTCTAGATGGGGTGCAAAAAATGCCACTTTAATCCGCCACCACTACAGAATCCATCTAATTGGACGAACTTGAATGACATCGAATGGCAGAATGGCTCACGAGAGGGTTCTTCGCAAATCCCTCCTTAATCAATGTACTTTAACTTATTCAGAACAGTAGTGGTTTCTGACTCAAATAAAAAAAAACTAATATATAATACAAAATATTAAATCATTTCGCTCAATGATCTTAATAGTGAGAAATAATGAGAACCTTAATGAGATAAAATATATAACATATATAACTATACAATAATAGACGTTTTCCAATCGAACAGCATTCAATATACAAACAGTACTAATGGAAATACTAAAAGATAAAAAAAAAACCTGAAAGAATACGTTAATGTCGGTATAAATCATATATATTTTCTTCTGTTTCATTCAAGGGTTTACGAGGTTAGTTACGTAAATGGATAACATTAAAAGTTAAACAAGGATATTTACAATGACATTTAGAACGTCATACAATTTAGTTTTTTTTTTAAGTATTTTATTGAGATTATAGTCAGTAATTGATTTAGCTGACATATTATCTGTCATATTATTTCTGTTTTGGTCCATTCTTTCCAAAAAAAAATAAATATTTTTGGAACGACTGGACCAAAATAGTTGTCATATTAACAAATGTGTTTTAAGATATCTTAAGGTTTTAAGTAGGCTGGACTTAAACCTGATGAACTTAAACCTGATGAACCCCTAGGATATCCCATCCCTTTGCTTTTCCCAACCAATATAATTTACCGTAGCTCTTCCAGGTTTGCTAAATCTAGCATTCTATATTTATTATCGTCCTCATCGAGACAGCGGCAACATCTAGTAGGCTTCTTTCGAAACCGAGAGCGGGAAGGAAATGTAGATAAAAGGGTTATACTTTTAAAATTAATCCTTCAACGAAATCAAGCTTAAATCAATAAAGAATACATGAAACATTGTTATTTGCCCGACGTACAACTCACTTTTAGACTAATAAACTAGTACGAAATTTCACAAGATTTGAATTTTATCGACATTTTCAATGTCGGAGTTTCTCGAATCAAAGGAATTCCACTTATATCAGAATATATGTAATAACGCAAAAATCAGACCACATAATTTTAAAATGTCATTATAGACTTACCACAATTAGATTTATTCTCAGAAATTCATTTTATTTTGACACTTAAATAAGAGCAGAGCACCATTCTATAATTTTATAAAATATATCTCATCCGACTTGAAAAGCTTTATAGTCAGTATTCTTGTTAATTGCAGTTGCACATAATTTCAAAGACATTTTGCAGTTTACACCGTGTCTCCGTATAATTGTAGCACTTCGTGTCTACATCATTTAAATTACTACGTTTAATTTTACTTCGCATTTGTATTTTCATTGTTCGTTTATTTTTTTGGTATATATTAAAATCTGCCGAATTCAAAATTAATCTACATTTTTATATAATTATACATTCGTTTATTTCCAAAACGAGTCCAATTACGTACGGAGTACGGAGTACGAAGTACAGAATACGGAGTACGGAGTACAGTACGGAGTCCGTATATCGCATTTTGTGCACTTCGGTTTTTATTATCTTTCCTAATTTTCCTATTTTCGATTGTTG
Source organism: Dircenna loreta (assembly GCA_963555665.1). NCBI lineage: Eukaryota > Metazoa > Arthropoda > Insecta > Lepidoptera > Nymphalidae > Dircenna > Dircenna loreta. The sequence goes on along the minus strand of OY743099.1, from coordinate 8,943,991 downwards.
TAGCCCATATAAGCAATATCATCTATAGCAAGATGTTTAAATAATGTGTTACCTATTTTCTTCTGAAAATATATGAATGAAATATGATCTGATATAAGAATATCAGATCATATTTCATTCATATATAAGAGAAAACGATGTATCCATTTTACACAGAGTCTTTAAGGATAGTAAAAAAATATTTCAGGAATATCGTTAAAGACCACATTTGCCAGAAACATTAAGTCAAGGCAATTGCTAAATAACTTCAGCTCAAATTAATCAGAGCCGCTTTGTAAGAATTTGTATATGGGTGATGGGATGTTACCATACAGAAGAGCTAACTTGTACATAGTTTTTTAGGCAAGAGTTCTTTTGTCGGTCTTCACCACAAACAATATGGCTCTTTGTACAATAGCAGCGACTCTATCAAACAAGTTTAGTGTCCGTATTAAAGACATTATATTTGCTTATGAAAAATTAGATTTATAAAATATACAACTTATTTTGCCTAATAATCTGGAACATACGAAACGAAGTTAGTAACATAAACGACGAATAAGAAGACGAACAATGCAATATAATAAAGTACAAAAAGTATATTTTATTACGTTATATTCTTTTATATTATATTCAGAGTCTTTATTCACCACACTCACTACTATCTAGAAGAAGAGACGGTGAAGACGCCAATAAATAGGCTCTCAGCATCGCATCTGTATATTTTTCATTACCTTTGGGGCGGTTGATGCTTGATAAGATACCCTGGGCCCTGTTTAGTCAAGAACTTTAGATACCAAGGTCGGTCAGTTCCAATTACCTGAACCAACATGGCGAGCATACGTACTACCGCATATTAATTTTTGGTCCTTCGAGCCAGATAGTTCTTATACATTGTTCAAATTAAAGCTTATATATCTTTAACGAGCATTCAGTGGTTTCGCTTAAATTACATAGTGATACATTATTACACAATTTTAAAAGTAATCCGTATCATTTAAAATTGTCTACGTACAGTATTAAATGAAACATCACGCCGCATTGTCACGAATTTTCATCGCAATACCGCTATCCACATTGGCAGTATTGATACATATAGTTTGAAATGTTGTTCGTAAATAATTGCTACATCGCATAGCGTCTGCCTTATTATATGTCATGAGGGTAAGACATTTTAATTACTAAATAATATAATACGCAATTTATTTTGTGTTTTCCAACTGCTCTTTATTTGTTTTTTAGGAACAGATCTGATTACATTCCTTTCTCGGATGTTTCGGCCTCCTACCTACATTAAAGATAATTAAAAATTCTTTGTCCGTTTTTAAAATAATTGTTATACATTACGTTTACATTTCGGTATTGAAGTATATTTAAATTGATAAATATTTTTTCTGTTAATAAGTAATTTTTTATTGTATTAATTGATTTATTCCATTTGACGGTTTCTTTTTTTACAGAATGTGAGTACTCCACTTTCTCCATCATATGGAACGTTATTTTGGGGAGTATCTTGGTTTTATTTTTTTTTAAATACGGTTCTCAGAGGTTAGGTCCTCTCCAGGTACATTTTTTAAAGCAGCGGTTTTGCTTACAAACTTAATTTATTTTATTTTCAGGATAAAGTAGTTCACAGTTGAGGCATTTAAAAATAATCATCATGAAAATAAATAATTTTATATTTCTCTACAAATAAATGCATTTATATTTGATAAAGATACATACTGGTAGTACCTAATATCAGTTTCAAGATAGTATACAATAGTGGCGCCACCTACATTATATTTTGTGATTACTCTTAAATGTTTATAAATAAGATACATAATATATTTGGTACTTAATACTTAATATGATATTAATTTTTGAAAATTCTTATAACGTAAAACTAAAGATGGCACTCTTTATGTTGGTTATGGTATTGTAACTTACCCTCACCTAAATATTGTAACGTTGAATATTATAAAATAAATTGTAATAGCAGGAGTGTGGGTTTTAGGGTTCCGTATCTAAAAAGTAAAAATGGACCTAAAAGGTAAACTATTACTAGGCCTCCGCTATCTGCCTGCCACCAGGCCGTATGTGAACCGTGATAGCTACAAAGTTGCAATTTTCAAAAATTATGTATTTCCTTCGCCGTTATAGCATCAAATACTAAAAATAAAAAAATGATAATATTAAGGTGGGTATACAACAAATGAGATTTCTTTTTATACGATGGTACGGAACCCTTCGTGCCCGAGTCCGACTCGCACTTGTTCTGTTAAGTGAAGAGAAGTGGCAGTGCTGTGTGACATAACAAATAAATCCTAACGATATTTATTTTCCTCTATAATAATTCTAATGTATCCAAGCAACGTCGTACTTGAAGGCGAGCTTACAAATTGTTTAACAAATGAGACAAATGTCTTGAGCGGTAAGATTACAATGGAGATTATTATGGAAAATAAGAGAAACAAAGAATAAACGTAATTTGTTGAGTATAATATTTATATTTACCCGGCTGTATTCACGTTGAATTAAATCGGAATGTTAAAAATATAATAGTCATGGTTCACGAAAGTTATAATATAAAAGTTGTTGAGTATACCTTGCCTTCATAAATCATTAAATCAGAATAAAAATAAAACAAATAAATCTGTGTTCTCTGAACGTAAATTGAAATAAAATAAAAAATTATACTAAAACAGCAAACAGTATTAAAACTTACTACAAAATATACTTTCTTTGTAAGCTGTACAAACGCAACGTGGACTCAGTTGTTGGAGTGCATTCCGTTTTCTTAAAGGATATTCAAGGTTGCTTCACGATGTCTTCCTTCACCAACCATACCCAGAAAAGTTTATTAAAGCCTGAAATCGAACACGGGATCGATTTAAGATCAGCATTAACCACTTCCCAGATGGTTATCATTTTTGATAATAAAATTATACAATTTGACAAAAATATTTGTATATAATAAATTAAAGTTTCATTTTTGATAAAGTATGCTAAAATAATAATTATCTTTTAAGAATGCATAGTTTATCAAAAAGGTTTAAATCGCTAGGTACTTATTCCAACGCTATTCAAATTAAATGAATTAACACTAAAGTTTTAGTTACCGAAAAGAAAGGTCTTATATCAAAGTTTTTTTGTAACAACTTAAAACTTAAAAGTTGAATACTACGCATCCTTACTAAAAAAAAAAAGTTATCACCGATTTTGATGATATATGAAAACAATGCTTTCAGCTGTTTGAAATATAACATTTTCTTATTTTCCTGTTCCAACATTACGAACTTGTGTTTGTATAGAAATATAATGGTCTTTTATGTCCCACTTCCAGGCACTTACATCCTTTACAAATATGAAATATGTTTTCTTACACCATCATTACTTTATCTTCATTTGAACCATACATAGATAAATGTTTTATTATTTCCATACGAGACTTTTTTGTAGTGAATCCATATAGCGCTTTTTAGAACATACGGTTGCACACTTTACAATAATAATGATTTTTTAATATTCTTTATACTATTTTTAATATTTTGTGTTTATTTAATCAAGTCGAATTACTATGAATATTTCTTTATGAATTATAAATGTTAGCTTTTTTATGTCGAAAACGAGTGGGTGAATATATCAGCTATTTGCTAAAGTGCTATTAATATAACGATCTCAAATAAACTATTCTGTAATCCTGTAATATCTCTCATAAACAGATTGGATCTAAAAATAAAAGTGTAATTGGATAAAACTGTTGATATATCTTTCAAAAAATAATGCCAGATGCATTATTTTTTGATGTCTTTTACTTTATTGTTTTTTTTTTACTTTTTATTTCTTATTTTTATTTTTATATCTTTTTTTGTTTGCTTGTCTTGTACTTTACATATTTGTGGTGTGCAATGAAGAATATATATAATAAAATTGCGAAAAAAATATAACCAGAAAATAATGACTTTGAAAACATAACTAAATAAAAATACACAAACTTTTGACGTTAAATAAACGTTAGATAAACTTCATGTTGTGTTTTAAACAATTCTAGATTCTTGTTTAAAATTTAAGCTCTTTCAAAATTACGTTTCTATACCATATTTGACTTCAACGGTTTGAAATATGCATGTGATGTGGTCGGGTGAATTCAATTTAATTCGAATCTGCAGATAAAATGTCGTCTGGAAATAACTCAGTTCTGCCTTCAAGCTTTAAATAAATATTTGAGTTCCCTGCTGCGATGTCAAGTTAACATTTTACACACATGTTAATATGAAAATAAATAATATACTTTATATAGAAATATTTGATAAGAAAGCCTAAATAAATTATTAAATTGCACAAAAGACGCCGCAGACCATCAGTCACCATCCACTCAAGCAACATCCACTCTCGGGCATAATGAAAGAATTAGCCATCAACATGTTCGCCATATTTGAGGGAGATGGCAAATCCGACCTCTCACTCTACCGCAAGTAATAACTTCTAAAAAAGCGGTGAAGCAGCCGATTCTGAAACCAGTCACAAACAACGTCAAACAAATTGCGTAGTTCATTAAATAACCGCCAAAATGTAATTAATTTCAGGTTATTTAATATAATGTTTTACTTTATAAAAACGATATTATTTTCTTAAAATTATGTAATGCCCAAGTATAGGGAAGTTAATTGTAAAAACAAACAAACAATTAAACTGGAAGGAATCTCTGAATTGTTAATAAATCTTGATGTAGTCTGGAAGCGATTGCTTCATACCAATGGTATATCATCCTCTAAGTAATCAGAAACCGTTAACAAATAAACGTTGCTTAGTGAATTTTCATGTTAACAGGTTCGTAACAATGCTTATAACTATCCGTTGTTATAATTGGCCAAGATGTTAAGATTTTCAATGTCAGGGAGAAGAGAACAAACAGACAGTGCGCTTGTTAGTAATTAGTTACGACCGTACGTGAACATGGCAATTGCTACCACACGTACATTTTTATCGACTTTACAATTTTGGTCGACAGTATAATATTTAGACTGAATACGAATAATATGACATATAATTGTTATCAGAATTTATTATTATATCAATACACGTTTTAGGTCACAAGCATTTCAAAGATATATAATAAAATCTATCAAATTGAATAACATTTGTCAGATCAGAGCTTCTACCGGTAGAATTGAATTAAGGGTAGGTGATATCTTACTTTAAGTGGTTTTCCATCAACTGTCCTTATCCCATTATTCAATCTTACATGTGATGAATCTTTCCTTAGGTTTCGTGATAGCTTATAAGAATATATATTTTGTGATGGTATATACAATAATTACTTCACAACACTTACCGTTTTACAGAAAATCTGTTCTGTAAAACTTACTAATATTGTAAGGGTATAATGTTGTAATTAATATTAATAATACGGCCTTACTAAAAATTCATATTTATCCAAATTGTACGATTGTATCGAATCTGTATTTTTTTAGTATCTATTTAGTTATATATATTCCACTTTATATAAATACTAGTAATCACTTACGTACTTAAAATGTAATTGTCAGGAGAGCCATTTTTTATATTATACTTATCAAAAAAAAAAAAAAAAAAAAAAAAAGTAATAAACCCTGTAAAGACACCCCTCAACTCAAAATTAAAGCTACCAGCGTTCCAGTTACCTCCAGCCTGGTCTGAGAAGAACCTCACAACAAACTCAGCTGATGATTTCTTTATTATGATAACTGTTTCACAACATCGATATAAAATGAGCAATTTGAAACAAATAGAACCATCGCAATTAATTCTAATATATATAATAATATATATAATGGAAATAATATATATAATAATATATATAATGGAAATAATAATTGTTCTTCGATTTAGTTGATTAATATTGTTGTTATATATATATATATATATATATATATATATATATATATATATATATTTTGGTGGTAGTATAAATTATATATATATATTTTAATTGTAATTTCTATAATATCAACTAGTTTTAGCACACACATATACATAAGTGTGTTTTCTTTATTATATAATTTTTTAAAGATGTAGCGAGCAACCATCCTACAATTGCATGTTAAGTTAGCCTTTAATTGGGGTATACATTGTAACTTATATAAATTGTTTTTTTTTTTGTAAAAGGAATGTTATTCATTGTATATCACGTTGGCTTCCTATTCAATAAATAAATAAATAAATAAATAAAATAAATATAACAGTAATTATTTAATACAATTAAAAATGTCAAAGAAAAAACATGCATCAGCATGACAAATAGTCACTGCAAGCAGCACTCATTCAAGATCAGAACGCAAAGGTCAGCCAAAGAGACCTAAGGGAATGGTTTGATGCAGCCAGTTGATCAAACTACGTCCAACAAATTGCGTAGGTTTCTATTTAAATATTAAAATTCATTTCATTCCCAGGCCATACCGTCGTTAATGTAATCCTTACTCTATAATAGGATTTTCAGATCAAATTCCTTTCAACGAATTTAAATGTATTTAATGACAAATTTAAGGCATCATTGGGGAGCTTATTGTAAACAATTTACCTTGAAGGATTTTCCTATATTATTGAGATTAGTGGTGGAAATGGCATATTTTAATTTCTGGTGTTGATTGTAAATCACAATTTTTATTGAATATATAATATTCTTATGTAAACAAATTAAATGTTCATGAATATATGCATGATGTAGAGCCGTAATTTGAATTTATAAACTAACTAAATGTTAATAATATAACTACAAATAATATTTATATTACTATAAAAGTGCTCTAAATACTATTAAAAAATATATTATAATAAATAATTAATAAATAATATATATAATATATAATATTTAATTGAATTGAACTATTTCCTGCTATTCCGTTTCAGTATTCGCGACGTTTTAAATTTTGTTTATCATAATACAGAAACATTTTTGTAGTTTCAGTTAAGTACCTATGTATTTTTGATTTGATTTTATCTCTTTTGTTCCGTAAAGAGTGAATAATACACGTAAGAAAAAAGGAAAGAGAGATAAGAGTCTGTATAACTCCTTAAGAATAGAGATTTATTACATTTGAATAATAGAAAATTACATCGTCTGACTTTATTTTACTTTTTCGATATTATAGAGATAATAAAGCAAATAATCTTTTTCTTTTATATGAAAGACCGACTTGGGTCGATAAAGTCAAACATTAATACCAGATAAATTAATTAAAGCTGAAATTTAAAAGCTACTAATTTACTTCACAAATACTCATCTTATATCTTGTTCAACAAAATCCTAAAAAGGGTACTTAGAAACTGGCAGCTATTAATTTTAAATTCTTCAAACCCAAGGAAATTGAAATGTCTAAGTGATCGACTTTCTGAAATATTTAACCAAGTACTGAGAGAAAAGGAGAAAATTAAAGAAAATATGTTATGGTATGTTTTCTCGATTTAATATACGATGAAAAAAAAATATTTAAATAAAATAAACAACTATTATTGTATTTTGGTATATTATGTATGTGCAGGCGAAAAAATATGGGAACATTAAGTAAAGAACACTTAAGATAATTTGTAAGTTTTTTTGGTAAAAGGTCATTTTCCGCAACCTTTTAGGAAAGGACCACTAAGCTATCTTTTATATGTAAAACGTCCGTGTCTTTTCTGTTACTTTAAACTTAATAAATATTATCGGCCAACATTATATTTTTTCATTTATTTACTCTCATGAAATATTTTAAACCAACCGACTTTAAACTTTTAAAATATCTATAAACATGTATAGCCATGCCAAGTCTAATCTAACCTATTTATAGTTATCATTTTTTAAATAATATAAAGTATGCCTCAAGATGCGTTATTATTAAAATATTTTTTCTATTTTATTTTTCTGAAAACTTTGCTTGAAATCATCTTTTCTAATAAAAAAAAAGATAAGAATAGTTCATTTCAGGGTTTCTGAGCTCCTTTTTTTAATTTGACTTGAAACATCATTATGTAATTTCTGGAGACGAGTAAACCTCATAAGTCATAATTAATTGGAATAGACCATTCTCTAATTAACAATCAAATACTACACTAGGCACAAGACCCAAGGTAATCGGTAAAACAATCCCTCTCTGTACAACCACCATTGTATGGTACCAGTTTGACCACTATGGTACCACTTTGACCACTATGGTACCACTTGGACCCTACCATAAAAATTTGACGGTAGCCGATCACAAATATCCCGGCGTGTATAACGTGTCGAAATAACTGCGTCTCCGTTTAAAACAGCAAGGTAGGTTATGCCACAATGAATTGATAATGGGCGATGTTGAAGTTGGTTTGCAAAACCCTGATATTCCAGAAATCCCCATATTACCGAGCTGGTTTCTACTATATAAGTAAAGAACGTATATACAAGCCAAGTTAAATGAGTTAATGAAGAATCGGAGTCCAAAAGTATAGCCAAAACGTAAAAATATTTCAACAGATTAAACATTCAGACAACAAAACTGAAACGAAAGGACGGAAATAGCAAATATCACTTGTCAAATTACCGGAATGTGACAAAATTATATAAATCAAAACAAAGTTATTACGAATTGTTTTATTTCTTATCAAATACTCAAATAATAATAAATAAAATTGATAAATATAATTTATAGATGCAAAATATTATTTTAGTATGTTGATTTTGTACTAATATTATTGAAAATGACGCCAAGTTACTCGCGAGAATACCTCTTTTATCTCAAAATGAAGTTTAAATATTTATTGTTTATAGTATATATATTTATTATTAAAACAGTTATTGAGAATTAATGGATATTTTTGAAAAATAAAGAGCTTTAATATCACCAGAAAATCAATGTCATTAAAACTACTGATGATCCTGATGCGTTTATATAAAATACAATTCATGGCTTGAGTTATCAGTTCAAACAACCAACCTGTTGATTGAATTTATAGAAAGCCGTCCACAATTCATTTCAATATCGGATTATAAATGGATTCATGCAACTGACGTTTCTGTGACATTTCATAACATCAATGTGACATACATATCTGAAATATTATCACTTTGACTTTAATTACAATTTCTATATACGTAACACACTACGTTTATTTAATGTTTATATAATTTTATAACCTCCTCCTTTATAATCTTAACTCTCAAAAGACGAACCTCATTTGTAATATAATTTAAAAGTCACTTGCCTCAAAGGACGACATCGCTTGGCTGCCCTAAAATTACTAATTATATTAGATATATATTGTATATATTAAACTTTTACCAAATTTATATATATTTATTAATATTAAAATGAATTTCAATTTTCTAGATGAGTTTTGCTTTTCATTACTTTTAAGCCAGTGAACCGACATAAATGGTTCAACTGTTGTAAAAACATTATTTTATGAGGATCATTTTATTATATTTATTATTATGACGTTTTAATAGTGACTACGCATAGCGGCATCAATATTTTTTAAATTTTATTTAATTTTGAATAATCATTATTTAAATAAATACCTTCTTGTTAAATTAAAAAGTTGGAGAATTTAATGATACGTGTAAAATAGTAAAACTATTCAATATTATTACCTACTCAATGCTTTTTCGATCTTAGGGCGGCAAAAATATGTATTTGTTTCGTTTAATGTTAGTATTTATATATATATATATATAGATATATATATATATGTATATAGTTATTGATGAGAAATATTTACATACTGAAAGAAATGTTTATTAGTTTCTTTTTAAAGAAATTGGATAAGAACAGACGATTGGTGGTAAGTGGTATCATTGTTCATATGCCAGGTTGTAAATGAGTGGCAGTCCTTTAGGATTGAGGAGGGATTCCGGACTGGCTCTCTCACTCACCGTAATTAACTATATGGTTATAATATTGAATGTAAACTCATAGGGTTGAGGTATAAATGAATTCGTATCAGAAAAACTTTCACTCCAATATTATAAGCTGCTGTGTCTTTCAAGCTAATACCAGCTCTTTTATATCTTAGTAAGGTTTATATTTTAAAAGCATTTCCTGTAAAAAGGTTTTCTTTGGACTATTTTGAACCTTATCATTTAGCCTTCACCCAAAAAATTGATTTTATTCCACGCCAGGTCAATAGGTTATTCGAGTTTATTGAGTTACTAGCCTTTAGAATGATTTTTAAACATGTTCTCGATTTATATATTTTTTGATATCTGCACTAATACCGTTAGGTAATGATTATTCAAAATTTGTATTTGAAGACATTAATTCCAAAAATACTTACATAGCTCAAGCACTACAATATTTGTAAAGTACACAAGTATTAAAACAATGTTCATTGTGACGATTAAAAAGAAAAATCAAAACTTAGCTTAAAATATTAAACATGCTAAAAGCATGCTAAAATGTGTTCTAAATATTCAAACATGTAAACCTAAATTGTCGCTGTAAGCTTTTCTACATAGAGGATGTTGACATTCGTATTGTGACAAGCGTCATAACTTCATTTCTCGAACAATAATCCAACTGACTTCTTTACACCATACGATACATAAATCGTACTAAGTTGGAATCGTACTAAGTTCATAACTATGATATAGATATAAATAAAATGGAAACTAATATAATATAAAGTTTATTATTTTGTTTATCATTAGAACATTTAAAGGACTAAAGCAAAGCTTAAGTTAATTGAGTATATTGCACCCTGTTTCAAGCGGAGTAGTGTAACCCTCTCACAGAATATCGGCGTAAATTAATAACTATAAATGGTGAGACAAAGAGCCGTTAGTCCCATCCCCCTTTCCTTTTTTTTTGTTTTTCATTCCTCCCTCTTACTCAAGGCGATGATAACCAATTATCAGTTTGAGCGTCGTTTGAGCGTTCTTTAAAAATCATGATTTGTTTTGTTTTTTATGGAATTTGAATAATTAGTTCTTAAATTTTTTTTGGCTTCCAAGTTCATTCATAACTATGATATAGATATAAATAAAATGGAAACTAATATAATATAAAGTTTATTATTTTGTTTATCATTAGAACATTTAAAGGACTAAAGCAAAGCTTAAGTTAATTGAGTATATTGCACCCTGTTTCAAGCGGAGTAGTGTAACCCTCTCACAGAATATCGGCGTAAATTAATAACTATAAATGGTGAGACAAAGAGCCGTTAGTCCCATCCCCCTTTCCCTTTTTTTGTTTTTCATTCCTCCCTCTTACTCAAGGCGATGATAACCAATTATCAGTTTGAGCGTCGTTTGAGCGTTCTTTAAAAATCATGATTTGTTTTGTTTTTTATGGAATTTGAATAATTAGTTCTTAAATTTTTTTTGGCTTCCATTAGAGACGAAGCTTCTTAGCATTCGATGGATTCACCGTGCGGGTGCCGGGCTCATCGCGTTGCAGGGAGAGGAGTGCAAACAGCTCCTGGAACTTGCGACCCAGGTGTTGGGGTAAGGGACTCCTTTTAAATGTGCTTTAATGCTCACCTTAACTGATTACGCTCCACTCCCGCCCAAATTTGAACCTAACCAAATTTGAAACGAACCTACTAATGCCGCCTTTGAAGTATGTTCTGGAAATGATAGTTCTAGAAAGGCCAAGATCTTTAAGTTGGTTTTAGAGAGATTTCGCTGTTATATCTCTCACTCCTACTTCTACAGTGTACGAGTTAACTATATGCCTATTTTTAGTCAATTCGTTGGTCAGTTCATAATACTTGTTTAACTTGAATGTGTGATCTTTGGAGATGTTTGTTTCCCATGAAACAGTAAGCTCCACAAGTATCACGCGCTTTAACTGTCTAGAGTACAGGAATATATCAAGTCTGGATGACGAAATAACAATATCCTCAGGGATTCAATACTGTTTTCCATTCGTATCCATCATCATGATCCAATCGCGAGCCGCCTCCAAGATAGAGCAAGACTTTCATTTTGTTTTTTTTTTAGACGATTATTAAGAATAAGAACAGATTTGTCGTTTTCTGTAAAAACTTTGTGTATGTTGGTTATACAATGATAACTAAAATTTAAGTTTGAACTACATTCGTGGTGAATTCTGACATATTTATTTAAATTTTGATGATGACATAAATGTCAGTGGCATACACTTCGACCGCAGATTCCTCTTCGAGTAATATTGTTCGGGACTCTCATATTTTGGGCAGGGCGAAAAACCGCTTATTGCCAACCTCAAACGAGGCATTTACTATTCGCGATCTCGTTTCACACTCAATACTGACTTCTGCAACTTTAGAAGTTTGGACGGCACAGCCCGCCTTGTTAGACCTAAGAGAGACACAAATATACTTACTTTACTACAAATTACAAATATATCGTCAAAATCGGCAAACAACTTGTGACTGACCTATACAGGACACGTAAGTTTTGACCACTCTTCAAATTTGCAATTGGCAGCTTTAGCCAGCTGTACTTCTCGTTCGTCGTTCTCGTTGAGCATCTCAACCCCACCAACACCAACTGTTATTAAGGCTTCTCGCACCAAAGCTGCCTTGCCCTGGTATCTTCAGGTACCCAATCCTCAATTCAGCAGGTTTTGTTTCCAACCTCAGATAATGATTTTTTTTTATATCCTAAAGTAATACTGTTGCGAAATATATTATTATACATTTTTAATAAATATAAAATAAAAACTTAATTGTTACTGATGGGTTCGTACCCGCTACCTTAGAGAAGAGTTAGAAGAGAAGTTCGGTCGGTCTACCAATTGAGCTACAGTACACTACAATTACCGATTTAAAACGTCTTTTGTTAAAAATCTTGCTCAATCTAGGTTCTAAACTTATACTATAGATTATTATTTTTTTACTATTTACTATAGATTATTCATTTTTATTAAATTGAAAAGTTGCCAAAAACGATAATAGCGTTTAATAATTTTACCATGACTGAAATATCGTAAATTTATTATTAATGACGTAAATAATAATCATTTAATCAAATTAAATGATTTTGTTTCTGAATATGAATAAACTTTAGTAATTTCAACTTTGATAATTTAAGTATTTTTGTAATTAGCTGGAGTTATCAACCCTTCATTGGCCTGAGGAGGACACTTGATGAGAAGTCAAAGGCCAAAGTTTAATTAAATACTGTCAAAATTCAAATCTTCGGTATATTCGGTATCACCTTGATCCTTAAAAAGTTTTGTCTTTGGCATGTTAGTGAACGTGAATATAATGTCGTGTGTTGAGTTTAATGTGTGTGTGTTCACCGAAGTAGATAAACAGAAATAATTTTACAAATCCAAACTTATATAATTAATTCTTAAGAAGTAAAATATGATTATTTTGTTATTTTGATTATACATAGTGAGGTGTTCATATTTTATCGATAAATTTATATGCAGTCGAAAATCCACGGGGCGGTGGCGGATGCTATTTCAGATTTTTTAAAGAGGAAATTCATATCGAGTTACGAATAATAGAAAAAATAAAAAATATAGGATAGGTACATATTTGAAAATAATTTATTTTTCATTTTGTCTGCCTCTCTGACTGTATGTCTATCTCTTTGTATTACTCTGAAAGTACCGGTTGTTAATTCGGTCTATCTTTGAAAATCTACTATATTTTGTCCCTGAATAATTAGTATAAATCTAGGTACGTTTATTAGAAGAAAACAAACTGTTTCCGGCGGGACAGAAATAAGTTTTTTTTTTAACTGATATATTAACTTTTTTAAAACTTTCTCAATACTTTAATTACAATACAGTTTGATTACAATACATGCTAATAACTAACTAATTATATTTGATATATTTTTCATGTTATTGTTTTAATATCAGCACAACACGTAACCGCGTTGGATATTAACTTGTTTAGTCGACATTCATTCTAAATAGATATTCAAATTATAGAAGCATAGACCATTTGGCCGATTGGTACCGGAAAATCGTAAATATTCGAAATTCGAAAATTTTAAACGGCGTTTCAGGAATTTTATTATTATATTACTGATAAGCCAGGTAAACAACATCATAAAACGCTTTATTCAAGATTCAGCAACACCCAAGATTATTACGAAATATTTAAATTTATAATCCCCTGTCAGTTCGCATTAAGTCTTACCTAGCACAATAAATTCAAAACGTAAATTACAGCAACCAATTACATTACTCCGCTATCATTCAGGATCTAGAACACGGGACACTCGACCTGAACCTATTATAAAAAAAAGTGTTATAATTTGTTTTTGAAGAGAGTTAAATTATCAGGATACTACGAACGTCTCTATACAAACTCACACGAGGACCATAAGAGACGATTCGTTCATTAGAATAGGGTGCAGTCAGTAGCGTTATGGTGTAGCTACCATATGGCTAGACGTGGCAGTGCCCCGGGACCCTAAAGCTCAGGAGGCCCCTCGAAGTTTCACTTATTAACAATAAATTGAACTAGTAAAAATTTCGCCAACATTCTAATTATAAATAAACGAGATTCCAGGAATGCAACTTTAATAATAGCAACTTATTTGTAAAATACAGAGAAATTTCCAACAAGTCTCAAACAAATTTATCTGGCTGTATTTAGAGTGGCACCGTCGATGAAATAAATATGTTGGTCGAATTCGGAACACAACGAATACAGAACAGACGATTTTAAATATTTTAGTTGGGGCCCTAGTTTATTTTTTGCCCCAGGGCTTTTAGTTACCTAGCTACGCCACTGGGTGCAGGTATTCTCTTATATATCAAAACTATTAAATTTAAAAATTATATTGATCTTTGTGATATAAATAAAACGTATCAGTTAAATCTGAAATATGCATGGTGACAAAATTACAACTTTTTATGAACCTCATCTTGATTATACTAATAATATAAAAGAAATTAAAAAAAAATGTAAAGTTCCGTCAAAAATAAAACAATAAATATGCTGGTAATGCTGTTTAGATATACAGAAGATATTTATTGTATATACAAGTGTAATCGTAACCACAGATAGTATTCTAACAGAGGAATTATTATATAATGGGAATATAATAATCCCTCAGGAACAGCATGTCACTAGCAATTACAAGGATTTTCAGTAATTTTCGTAACACATAAAGATAAATGACACTTCTCTCAACTACAGTAATTTAATTACTCTGTTTCAGTTGCGTTAAAATTCACTTATGTGAAGTAACAATATAAAGTTTGTTAAACAAAAAGAAAATTATTATTATTAATGTTTTTTTTGTTTTACTTTTTCGGTTAGTTTATTTGTTCGTATAAAATAAACAGAACAAAACAATAAAAAAAATACAAACGATCAACATGTGTTGTTTTATTTCGAGCGATAAGTTGTCATTGTACTTATGAATCGCCAGACTCTAAGTGGCACGGCTCCAAGGTACATGAAAAGAATACGGCTTTATGGATACTCTTTTAACTTATCTACATTAGAGATGTTTTAATATCTCTAAAATACTTTATAAATTATTAATATCGGATATTCTATTGAAATGATATAAATAATTTAAAAATGTGAATCTGAAAACAAAAATGCGGAGCAAGTAGTTCCTCGCGGCGTAAGAGGTAACGGTTTGGAGAGCATCAATATCTGTACTTTATAATTTTATTTGTTGCAGGAAATCTTCAAAATAACTTATCTGAATCTAAAAATATCTTAACCAATATTTAGAATTAACTGTCACGTTGTATCTAACCTATATTTCATTATACCCTTGAAATAATAAAAGGACTTTTCGTGGAGACCAATTTTCAAAAAGCGCTTTTTAGGTCATCTTACGACCTAAAAACTCGAGTGAAGGAATTTCTTATGACCGAACACGAACTTATGAACGAACGAAGTTTGGGGTAAATAACTGGTGTGATAATAAATTAGAATTCAAGTCAGCGACTAGAAGACAAGAATAATCAACCACGCCGCTATTAGTTCTTTGATGCTCTCACGTTTACAAAGTCTTAAAGGAAAAGTAAACATTGAGATTATTAGTAATTATATAATATCGAAACTTCGCACCAAGAACGTCCATACAAAACACACCGGAAGTAATTACAGTAAAATAACATATCATCAGTATTTGTAGTATATAATATTTATATTCATTTCCACTTACCATCAGGTGGAATGTAGTCAAGCATCAACTTAGTTAAAAGAAAAAAATAGAATAGATGGAGAACATTCTATGAAGCAGTAAAATATATTAATAATTTATTATTATATTGAAAACATTAGACTGTACTCTTAAACTTTTGCCTATCTTAAATGAAAATGAATGGTAACGTCAAATGTCAATGTCAAAATCATATGAGATTGACTTCGCACTTTGAACATTTGAAGTAGTATGTGGATGATAAGTTCTACTTACGAATTTTTTAGAATATATTGTAACAGAACAATATAAAGCATTTTTATATAATTAAAACCAACTTTCCAGTCATGTCATTCTTAATTAAGCAAATCGCTCGAAGGGTTAGTAAAAGGCCGTGAATTATTTTTTTATTTTTATTATTTCTGATGAATATAAATTAATTTAATAATATGAATATGTATCTTATTTAATAGGTTCTTGCACCAGCGCTTTCAGTTACAAAGAAATTATCCTTTTCTACCAGTAAGTATTCTATCTTAAATACTTATTACGGTCAATAAATCACGTAGTATACCTAGTCATCTAGTAAATCTAGTTAAAATCGTCGTAGACTTTTATTGGTTATGATTGCTATTACCAATAAAAAATATTTCTTCCTTTTCCACATTTTTTAGATATTGATTAATATTTTGGAATAATTTCAGCTACTGCTGCTTTCGCACCTACAATACGAAAACCCGCACCCGATTTTAATTCAACAGCAGTAGTGAATGGAGAGTTCAATACATTAAAATTAGCAGATTTTTCTGGAAAATATGTTGTCTTGGTCTTCTATCCATTAGATTTGTAAGTTTTGTCCTATCAATAGAATAACTAAATTTTCTTGTTCCTAATTAAAAAAACTCATTTATTTCAGCACATTTGTTTGCCCAACGGAGTTAATTGCATACAGTGATAGAGCCCAAGAATTCGCAAATATTGACTGTCAAGTCATTGGTGTCTCGACAGACTCTGAGTTCAGCCATCTAGCTTGGGTTAACACACCTAGGAAGGTTAGCTCAAACATTTCTAAATAGTATTTATGAATTAAAGAAAAGAGGTCTCAATACAGACTACAATATATTAATATGAAATAAAAACAACAAATACCTATCTCTTACAGGATGGTGGTTTAGGCAAGCTTGATATTCCTTTATTGGCTGACTATAAAAAGACAATTTCCCAGGCTTATGATGTTCTTCTTGATGAAGGTTTTGCTTTGAGAGGTATTACATAATTGTTAAATGTTACACAATATCAATGTTACATAAAAATATTTCCTCATCCTTAATCATAGAATTTTTAACTAATATTTCTTGTTTCTTGGAACTCTTGTAAATGTTCATAATTAGTATTACACCTAAATTTCCAGGTCTATTCATCATTGATGGTAATGGTATTTTAAGGCATATGTCAGTGAATGACCTGCCAGTTGGGCGATCTGTTGACGAAACATTGAGACTAGTTAAAGCATTCAAGTTTGCTGATAAACATGGAGAGGGTAATTTCTTTTTTATATTGTTCATTGGATATGTGTACCTTATACCTATATACTATACTAGCTGTTGCCGGCGAATTTACCAACTCCCACTCATAGACTCTAATAATAAAACATATAGCATCTCATACAATTTATACTAATCCATATCTATGGCAAGGAGACATATGTTATATTGTACTCTGACAGACAGACAAAAATTTCATTGTGATATTCTAATCTTCAAAATAAATTATAGCAAATATGTTCCTGAGGACTAAAATCTATATAACATAAATAGTTTCATGAAAAATCCATCCAGTAGTTTTTACATGAAAGCTGGACAACAGACAGTCAAAAATTTCAAAATGTTTTTTGTTGGCTCGTGTTACTTGTTTGTAGGCCCTAAAGGGCTTTTTTTAGTTTTTATTAAATGTACAGAATTATACTATTCTTCAGTTTTTTTATATATATATAGAGTATACCGTTGCCTTGATAGTTACACTTTAAACTGTATGATAACGTAAAGATTTTTTGATTCCATAGGGTTAAAAAGAAGATGAAGTTTGTATATAAGTCAGCCATTTTTTAAGGAACTTTTTTTGTTTTTCGCAACACTAGTTGCATAATTTAAAATATTATTTTATATAATTCTAATTCACAGTTTGTCCAGCCAATTGGAATCCTGATACAAATGCAGACACTATCAAACCAAATCCGAAGGAAAGCAAGGAATACTTTGAAAAAATGAACTAAAATTCAATAGAATTACCCTTATTCACAGAAACATTTTAGACTGTATGTAATAGCTGGTTTTAAAATAACTTCAAGGGTATTAGGTTTTACTCCAAATGTAATCTGGATGAGGAATATTGAACATCTTAGCAGTGTAACTTTATTTTAAAATAAAAAGCTTATACATTTTTTTGATCTTGTTTTATTCTATACATCTTATTTTTACTTGAAATGATATTATATATTTTATAGGGAATTATACCTCACATTAAGACAGTTTTTTAGTTTTTATCAGTTGCTAAACTTCTCCGTTTTTGTTTCTGTGCTTAGTAACTCATTCATTATACAATTTTACACATACTTTATTAGAAGTACGGAAAAATGTATGGTCTCTTTTATTAAAAAGAGGGATTTATTCCTAGACAATGCAATCATGTCACTTTCCAAAGCTTGTTGTCAATAAATACAGAGAAATTAATTATTTTCATCATTTAACTTAATTTATCTATATGGATATTTTTATATCATTATTTTTTTAGGAAAATTGACTAGGGCTTAAGACTTGTTACTGGACAAACAATTCTAAGGCCATTTCTCTAGCAGATTTTTTTAATGTTTGTTATAAAGATAGGTTGACTACTATTAATAAATAATTTAAAAGCAGGAACTGCCATATAACATTTATTGTTCACAATATGGAATGGTATAACATACAAACTAACAACTAACATTTATTATTCTAATAGTTAATACTTTTGTATATAGAGAAAGTTACATTAATATAATAGTACACTATAGTGATATATATACATATAATATATCTTTCGGAAATATTACCAGACTTTGGTTTAAAAGAGTGTGTGAGTATTTGTATATATGAAACCAACTGTAGTTCATCTCAAAAGAGATTTTATTTCATCAAATTACATTATATTCATTCACTGCTAGTGTCAGTGTCCATATATTGTGTATAAGTAAGAGACAGTTTAAATATCATGAAGATAGATAGCCTACACTATTAAGTGTAGATCTGCCTTAATAATAATATATTTTCTAACTAAGCCTAAATGAGCTGTACCTATTATTTATGACTACATTTAAAACAAACATCTACATTTCTACAACAAAATAATACTGGAATTGTATATACTAAAAAAAAATCATTGTCTATTTTATATGGTTATATCCACTTCAAAATTAGTTTTAAAAACAAGTCACAAAAACTAAAAGAATATTTGATATGGACACTAATAGCTTTTGTAGAGAATTAAGTATACTTTGCTATATAAGAGATTTTTATAACTTCAATAGTAATACCAATTGCTTTGCTAAATATTTTTACCATATCTATTCATGAAATCAAGCACCCACAAAATTCTAATACACATTTTTGTATCAAACTGTCAATAATAGAAACTTTCAATACATCTATACTATGTATAGTAACCATGATAAGTTATCAAAAAGTAGTAAATATGGTTTGTCTATTATAATATATCCTTAAGTATATCTATTTACTCATTAAACCATAATATGGTTTGTCTATTATAATATATGCTTAAGTATATCTATTTACTCATTAAACCATTCTTTACGTTCCCTATCTCATTCTATACTTAATCAGTCATTCTTGGTATTTTACCAGATTTCGCCATAGGCAATATGAAAATAATAATATTATACATATTCAAATAAGAATAGAGGATAATTTGATTTAATAAAAAATGTTACATTTATATTATAAGCTAATGAAATATTAAAATAATAAAATCAAACATATCACTTCATTCCTGTACATTCCGCTTCTTATGAAGTTCATTCACTTTCACCCACACCAATTTAAAAGTACCCTCAGGATCTCTCATCATCAGAATCCCACTCCGATGAATCACTAGATGAATCAGTGCTTGAATCGGTAGTTGAGTTGTCCGACTCAGATGAATCATCCGTCTCATCACCACTCATATATGTAGTCTTCTTAAGACCAGGTAAAAGTGACATAGATGCCATTTTAACAGCCATTTCATTTTCCATAATTTGAGTTTCTTCTTGTTTTACCATTTCTGCTGCTGCTTCCAATTCATCTAGGTCAAGTCCTAAATCTTTCTTTAATATTTTAATTTTAGCGATTTCATTGGAAAGTTTATCAAATTCCTCGGATCGACATTTTTGTAAAAAGACTAAATAATCTTTGATATACAACTGATTTAATATATATCTTGCATCAGTGCTTGAATTAAACATTTCAAAAATACTGATCAAGCACTTGATGATAAATTTCTTACCAATATTCAGTAGTGATATCAGATCATCTTGTACTTTGTTGCAAAGATCAAAGTTTCTGAATATTGGAAATACAAGTGCTCGTCTGTAGCAAGCTACAAGAACCTCTTTGGTATCTTTGAATGAACTGAACCAACTTAGGGTTGATGATAATTTGTTGATAGTCCAGCTAGATTCAACAGTACTTTCATTTAAAGTTGTCCGTTTATCATAGCAAAAGCTATACAAGATATCAATGAGACCCATGAAAACTTGATTTTGCTCTTTCTTGCTCAATAAGTAATGTTTATTTGGCAGTTCTTTAAGGATACTGACTTCTTCATCTGTGAACTCTATATTCTTATTAAAATCAGGGCTAGACCATTCGATAGTAGCCGATAAGTGAGGTGCAAGAAGTTCTTCTTCATAGAAATCAGCCAAATAATGATCTGATGAAAATTTGTGATTTTCATACTTTTCTCTCAACATGTTGCGTTCATCAATAGGTATTCTCTCAGGTACTCGTAATTCGAATATCTGTGGAAACTCCTCGCCTATATCTTTAAATTCTGTCGATATTTTGTTCGCAAATCCGTATGCATATTTGTCGCATTGCTCCTCTTCACTTTCTTCACTTGTCTCTTCTTCACTACGTTCATCATCGGTGACATCGACACCATCTTCTTCCAGCATTTCAACTAAATCAGGGTTCATATCTGGTATATCACGCGGAGCCAGCAAACTAGTAATCATATCGAGATTTTCAAAATGTTCGCCAGGTGTTTCTTTATCAAAAGAGAGATTAAAGTCTCCAGAATCACAGGTGTATGATCCCTTGGACCGATCATTCTCGACTATTTTACCAGGTAGTCGCAGTCTGAGGAAATATGGGCTAGACACAAATAGAAAATTCTCGCCGTCAATATCGATCTCCGTCTCGCCGATATTTGTGTACGGTGCATGCACGGTTATAAACACGTGATTTTCATCTTGCGATAACTTAAATCTTGGAGTTAACATTTTAACGAAATTGCTTTAATGCACACAAATGATAATAGTATATTTTAGAATAAAAACAACTTTAATATATTAAAATGCTTTACAACAGTCACTGATACATTTGCGACTTGCGTACTTACACCTTTTTGGACTCTTTGAATACTGCGGTTCTAGTAACAGACACAGAAGACATAAGCTTATATAAAAGTGCCTAGTAAAATTTATTATCTATGGTAAAAATTAAAATGGTTCTAAACAGTGAAGTATGAGATCAGTGAGGAATGAGGAGATGAATCAGAAAACCTTTATACTTAATTTAATTCTAACGCCATGCACTACCACCTTCATACGTCTAAACTCTAGTCACTTTGCAGCTTTTAACTTATAACAGGTATTATATTATTTTCGTCAAGAAAGATATTATTTGCTTTTAGCGCCTTAATACCCTGTTTGGGGGCTTGTATTTTTTGTAGGCACCTTTAGATAACCCTAACGCACAGCAATCCTTCCTACACAACAGCCCATAATTCGAATTTTAATCTGCCGCGGTGGCATTTTTTAGAAGTCAGCAGCATTCTACTGATGTCTGAATGCGATAAATTTAAGCATCTCAACCATTGCATTTGCTTTTATAAAACGACCTTTCAATAGGAATAGGCTTGATCGAAAAGTATTAAGTAGGTTGACCACAGATCCCAAAATAGTGGAGCAAATTACGATTCTAGGTTATTAAAGATCAAGAGGCAATCAACCTAAAAAAAAATCAATGCTGCCTCTAGGATCTGCAAGAATCATATTGACTGGGCACATCTTAAAAAATCCCAAAAGTTCACCCGACTAACAAAACTATAAGACTACAAGGAAAAAGTTTTTTTTTTTTAATTTGTAATACAAAATTTATTGAGTAATAACTTGTCGATTTTTTATGGGAAGAGTTGCAAACGAGAGGATGGCCCACCTGATTTGATTTGTAAGAAGTTAGCGCTCATGGACTTTCTTTATTGAGAAATGGGGAGGAATGAAGAAGACTAGGAAAGTGAAGGAAAAAATTGGGGTTGGGCTTCTGGCTCTCTCACTCACCATACTAAACGTTATAATAAGAAGTTATTATTATTATTAACAGAAGACCAGCTTAAAGAAGTTTAAGCTGGTCTTCTGTTAGAGGTTGGACTATTAGGATTCTTTTGAGAAAGGTTGGAGCTGCCGTAAAATGACTACAGTTAGGCTCGGTTTTTACTTACGAAATTGCCGGCTACCGTTTACAAATCCTTAATCACAATATCAGTTTGAAAATTGATGCTATTCTGCATATACATTAAGACAAAAATCTAGTATTTTTTTAAGAGATAGTCTTTACGTATCACTTAAAGTTTTAAAAACACACTAAAATAGAGAAGAAGAACCATTTTTATTTCACACACTTACCCACACTTATTATTATTATGAGCACTGTGTGTACTGTGTTCACTAGATTATATTTTATCTAGTTTACATCGCCTACGCAGTAATAAGTAGAAACTATGGAGGTGAAATTATAATTGGGCATCAAGTAACAAAAGTATTCACTGTAAATGATCAGATTTACTAAAAGTTTGTTATTTTAGGCCACCCTCAAAGTATCATTAGTAACTTTAAAATAAACAGGAAGTTCTCTTCCCTTGTCGTCCTGGCAAGGCTATTTTAAAAACAGCGTATATTTTTAAAAATGCGTTAAACATTGTACAGCTTTAGAACTTTATGATTGTTCGGTTAGTTTGGTCGTCATTATGTTAGACTTTCTTTTTTAATGTGTATTTGTATTAATTTTAAATAAAACTTTCTGTTTAGTTTTTTACATTATTAACTTTACAATTCGTTTACCTAGAATTACAACTATTCAAGAATAATAAATGATTTTATAATATTCTGTATATTACACAAGACTTCAAAGTCAGCTTAATCAATGACAAACTGACAAATGAAATAAAAATTATTTTACGATTATGACTTTAAAAACATTGATTGTTAAAATATGTTAGTTGCTGGTTACTTGTTTATAAAATTTGAATAATTATAGCAATATCGTAATTTATAGGAGTGTTGGTTATAGATCAGGAGCTATGCCATCAGGACGAAAGCGATGGAACTTGCATGGTAAGTTTTATAAATTTGTATATATACATACTACGTATACATTATTTATATATAAATAATGTAAGAAAATAAATAATTGGTACATTATTCCTAAGCTGTGTTTTATGTTTTTCGAATAGAATCAATATTCTAGTTATTGACAATTTAATTCTTAAGAATAAATACTACTTTGTGTATTTCCAATTTACAGAACTGCTATAATTATTATTGT
Source organism: Dircenna loreta (assembly GCA_963555665.1). NCBI lineage: Eukaryota > Metazoa > Arthropoda > Insecta > Lepidoptera > Nymphalidae > Dircenna > Dircenna loreta. Next base: position 8,920,126 of record OY743099.1, on the reverse strand, counting down.
ATTGTAACATTATATACGAAATGATTTAGTTTACTTCTATGGTTTTTATAGACCAATCAAAAGGTCAAAAAGGTTTAAAACAATCAAAATCCTCAACCCAAAATAAAAAATCTGTTTACTATCTGAAAGTGTTCTATAAGCATGAGAGCATGTTACAACAGATAATATACTTTTTGAGGTATATCTTCCTCCAGATGGACCTCAGGGTTCTTTGCGACGTCTCCGAAATCAGCTCGCTGAGGATGGCTGTGCAGAATCACAGGTGGTCCTCGCTAAGCAGTTGTTGGAAGAAAAGTGTGGTAATTAAGTTTTCTCCAAATATGTTTAATGATGATATGGAATAAAATTGTATTAAACATGTTGATGTCTTAAACTATTTTATATGTTGGTAGACATATTTTTTATACACTACAGTGTAATACGACTCCTTTAAAATTTTTATTTTTTTAAATAAAGGAGTAAAATGTAATAAGGTTGCATTCCACTTTCATAATAGAATCCTTTTTTCAGAATTAGAGGCAGATAAAATATCAAATTTCAAACAAGCTTTAGATTGGCTCATTTGTGCCACAGAGCAAGCACATCCTGAAGCAAGAAGAATGTTAAGTCGGTAAGAAAACTAAATTAAAATATAATGTAATTACAACATTTTTGTCATTTCATATAGTTATAGTTATTTCTTGATGCTCTATGATTTGATGGTGTTCTTGGTCTCTAAAAGTTCTGGAACTTAATGTAAAAACCTGATGAAATCTACAATTCTGAGATAGTTTTGTTCTTGTTGTGTACCAGTTTAATACATTAAATTCATTTACTGTCTTTTTATTTATTAAAAAACCCATTTCAGTGTTAAAAAAATCTTTCTGTTTTATAAAAATGCCTAAAGTATGAGCTATTTGATTGTAACAATTAGTACAAAATTTTCTTACATTTTACTATATTATAAAAACATTGTAAAATAAAATAATTTATTTGATTACAAATAGCTTTATATGGCTAATTAACTCTCACATGTAGATAAAATATCTTGCATGTTTACAGTTTCAAGGCTATTCTACTATAGTCTATATAATGACAAGAAATCTTTTTATAAGTAAATTAAAACTGATCAACACATTTTTTTATTGTATTTATATTGATTATTTAACAAAAAAAAACGATGATAGCTAGTATAACTAATAATATATTCCTTTATGTTTGTACCTAAAGATAACATAAATTTAATTACATATTAATTCAATGTTGTTTCTCAAATGAAGATAAAAATATATAAAGTTTTTTTAGATATATAAACTCCATATGTGAATGTCAGTGTCTAATTAAAACGAAATTTTCCAAAACCATGACAGAATAATAAAAACAATAACATTTTTTTAATAATAGTTCTTGAGATTCTTACAATTGTTTGAAGCAATGATATGAGGTAAACATTTTTGTTTAATATTGACATTCTTTATAAATAAACAGTAAACATACAGCTCATTACGCCTCGGCTAAGATGTTGAAGCCTCATTTTAGAACTTGTACTGTAAGTGTTTTATAAATGAATGAGAATCATAAAGATTTTGCAATTTGGAAAATAAGATGGGACAAAGTTCGTTTGGAACTTCACAATTCTATGTAAGAGTGTATAGGACCATAGATTATCCTAAATATATATATAGTATTTATTAATTTGAATTTCCTCCCGGCAATCAAGGTCCACTACTAATGTAACTCACTTATTTCTCACCTCAAACTCAGACTTTTCTATCCAGGTGTATTCGTAGTGGTGTGATAGATGAAGACAGTGCACCAATAGTACGGGCCAAATCATGTCTAGCAGCAAGTCGACAAGAAACCGTGGCTAGGAAGGCAGCTAGAGACTTATTTGCAAGGTAGATATATAAAATTATACTTCTATTATACTATTTATACTTCTAATATGAAAAATGCTCATAAAATATAAATTTTAAATAATTTATAGATAAAAATATTATTCTATTTCATGTTTTTTTAATTAAATCGATAAACAAAATCGTCTTAAAATATTGTGAGTCTGTGTTATTATTCATATAATTTCACTTTAAATCATAATATTATGTATAATCTATAAAAATATAACATATTGTATATTATTTTTGTATTTATTACAAAAATAATAAACAAAATGTTATACTTTTACAATTATTTATTACACTAATTAATTTCAATAGAAAACGGGGGTTCTGTGTTTATTTATTTTTTATTAAAAAAAACTTAGATCAAGTAATTCTCAAACGGAAATTGCAACCTGGACAATAATATAACAAATAATATTAATTGTCTTGCAGTTTATCAAACGGGGAGCAGTACATCACGACAGCTCAGTTAGAGCGAAGGATCAGGGAGATCTGTGCCACCACGTTAAGGAAAGATCCATGTGATGACTCCTTGGATGATGATACACCTGGTTAGTGTTGACCATTAGTAACACAATAGTAACATCCAGTAACAAATAGGAACACACGGTAACAAATAGTCACACACAATAATTAGATTACTAAGACAATAGTAACATCCAGTAACAAATAGGAACACACGGTAACAAATAGTAACACAGTAACAATAGTATCAATTATCAAATTATAACTTATTATTTTTATATAATACTAGCTATTGCCCGTGACTTCGTCCGTAAGACTAGAACATAAGCTCATAAGAAACTCCTATTATTGTTTCAAGGGTATAATATAATATAGCTTAGATGCTACGTGAAAGTTATTTCTAAATATTGGTTAAGATATTTTTAGATTCGGATAAGTTGCTTTGAAGATAACCTTGAACAAATAAAATTTTTAAGTACAAATATCTATGTCGTCGTACCCGGGGGAATGGTTCATCTCATTATTTTTTTTCAATCACCGGCTATAATGAAAAATATTGTTTACATTTGTTTAAAGGATGTTATATTTTCTTTGTCTTGTGACATACTCTGTATGTTATTTTTTTGACGTATTGTTGGTTTGTTTGTTTTATAATAGAAGAAGAAAGAGCATTGGACGAACAAGCGCTAGAGCCATCGGAATGGCAAGCTGGCGATCACATACACACCAACGGTGCCATACGGACACAAGAAGTAGACGAAGGTAGGACTTATTTATCTTCTTTTATATTTTGCCCAGTTGTGCTCACACTGTGTTCTGGACATTAAGTACTGAAAATGTATATAAATATGTAAAGCCATGTTATGCTTATTTAAATTTTAAATAAATATAGAATGAAAAATAAACTCATACGGGCAGGGACTCGAACCTGCGACCTCTGGGTAACCAGGATACATCTCATGTGAGTACAGGCGGGTAAATATATATAACAGACATTATGGATATGTACCATACATTAATATAAAAAAAAAATGTGGTTAAAAATAATATACAATGAACATTAGCTATTGATGCATTTTATACTTTAGAAAGTATTTAGTTGCATTATTAATTTATTAATATTGAAATGTAATATTACAGATTATGCAGAGAGATGCAGTCAGAACCATGAAATACGTAATCTCACCATAGACAACTTAGTATCCGCAGCCGTAGACTACTGTCAGGGCGAATTACCACTAGTCAGCCATGAAATGACCCTAACTGACCCTAGAATTAAGGCCCTAGACCACATTCCCTTGTTACACCAAGCCTTCTTACACCCCATAGTTTTTATTCAGGTTTTATACCTAAAGTTATTATATTATTTCGGTTCGTTTTCCTTTAGATTGTCAAATATCGAACTCTCCATCCTCCTGATAGGTTATCTTTCGGTCAGTACTGATAGTTTATACCATTTAGTTCCGTTAGTTTTATATTATGTCAGTATTATTGCTATGGTGATTTGTACGTTTAAAATGTTACTAGCGAAGCGACAGTTCATAGATTTCCGGAAATGGTCCGGTCTCTTTTTACGGTACAGCGATGGAAATTTACAGCCGGATGAATCGGAAAATCTGTTTGTCCGTAATAATCTTGGACCGTTTTTGCAATTCTTTCTGGCGCTGTTTGTTAATTTGTTTCTATATCCGTTCATAGCGACGCAGTGGGTACCGTTTTCGGAATTCTGTGTTTTATCTTTCTGTCTAATGTTTCTAACGTTATTGTCTTTTGGGAGAAACGGGAACCCTTATCCGGACATATTGGCCCTCATTTCTTTTGGTATAAACGTTCTCGCAAAATATCCATACGAAAAGGATACGGTAGTCCACCAAGGCTGGAGATTTTTGGACATGCACATATCGAATTATCCGTCTTATTTGCTTGGCAATAGCATTGAATTTTGTTTGAACGCTCGAGTATTCTTCTCTCTCCTAATCCCAATTATACTGACTGTAATGGCAAAGCGAAGTAACTGGCAGGGTATCCTAAAGTACACCCTCCCCCACTGCGTTACATTGAGTTGGTTGCAAATGTTCATAACCTGCTCTCATGGTTGTACAACCTATGGTTTAATAAGAGGAACTTTGGCGTTAGTTTGTTCGTTTTTGTTTTTGCCGCTAATGGGCATAATAACGATAATATTACCAATATTCACCTTCCTTCAATATGTAACAATGTCCAAAATATTATATACTACAACTGTTTTGATTGGTCTCGCCCTGGGACTAGCGGTAACTTGTATTCTCGCTAAATCGGAAGCCACCAAGAAATTTGTGACCCCATTTCAGGTATGTATTTTTTTAAATTTGTATTTCCAACTACATGGAAAATCAATTATAGACATTAATATATTACAAACATTTGTAGCTCGCAATCGGCCTTATCACGCTACTATATACTGGAAATCAATTCGTAGTACACATTCAAGACGACGGCCTACCCTCAGGATTGATAGAAATAATTGGCGACGAGAAATCCAGCATAAAGAATTTATTAAAAAATGAATTCATAACCGACTACGAGGAGAATGTTTATCATATTAACTGGGATGATTATTACAACCAATGTAACACGCCATCTTGGAATGAAAACAACATGGCCACCACACAAATAAAGTGTTCAGTTCTGGATGGCGCGAACATTAATTGGGAGGGTTATGTTAAGGAGGTTAAATTGAAAGGTGTTAAAAATCAATGGAATTCGTTTGCTTCGTGGTTGCCTCAGATTTTGTCGGAGTATTTCAAATGCTACTACGGTGAAGAGTTTTTGAGCGTGTGTCAAAATGAAGTGTCGGATTGCGAGTTTGTACAAACTGTCGCACGGCAAAGCGGACGAAGCTGTCATTTGAATAATATGAATGAGTGAGTAATATTATCATTTCTTTTATTTAAATAAATATACACAGTAAAATAAATAATCTAAATTTTAGAAATAAACAGACCTATTTAATAGGTTTGTTCACTTGTCAAATGAATTCGAAATTTTTTTTTTTTAAACATTAAATATACATAGCAAAAGGTTTTCATAAGATTGGTTTCCTGTAAATAAAATGGTGATATTACAATGTCCGTTTAATCTAAGATGTACCGTTTGACGTTTCATACGACTTCATTTTTCATTTGTTTTCTATATATCGTAATAATCGGACATTGTAGACGATTTATTTGACGCCATACCTATTCAGTGAAACGCTTCTTCTTAGATTAGAAATAAAAAAGTTTTTAAAAGTACAATGTCTACTTTTATAGGAATGTTACTAGAAAATATTTATGGCGTTAATTGTAGAGATTTTAAAACTCCCTCAGCATATAAGATCAGTTTTTGTTATATATTTGATGATTTTCAACAAACCTCGTTTACAGATACACATATGAAATAACAATCAACATGGAGGCAAATGGCGGCCTTTTGAAACGTCACACAGAAATAGATTTAACATTCGATCACTTATTTACAAATTTCACTCGTCTCCTACGTACGGACGACAAAATTCGTTTCAAAGGCGTTTTGTCAAACGAACCTGACTCTTATAACATTGGACATAAGGACCTTAATATTAAAGGATATGAAATTAATTGTTTGGAATGTAAGTTAGCGAGAGGGAGTATAAGCTCAAGAACGCCTCCTTCGTCTAAACTCTCCGAACTCTGTAGAACTATTATTAACGACTGTATCGTGTCCGCTAAGTATATACTGAATTTCTTATTAAATCCTATTGTTTTTTTTAAATGATTGTTGAGTTTTGTCTTTTTTTTTTTAAATATCGGTGCGCTTTATGGCGATTGCGTTTTGTTATGCCAGTGAAGTTTTTGGTGTCTTATTAATTCCATAGATGCTCCATCCAAGTTAATTGTCATTTTGTGCAATTTTATAACAATATATTTTTGGACATAATATTCTTAGTCGTATTAGATGTATGCATAATAAATATTTTTTTAAAATCCTGTCTCGACGGAAATGATTTTAACTTGGATGAAGCAACTGAATCAATAATTTGGATAATTTTTAATTAATGAAAAATATTATATGGTTGATTTAAAATTGTAGACTTCCTTGATGTCAAGTCAGTGATGAGATTTTATAAAATGTACCTTAAAGAATGGAAGTCTGAAAGGTTGTCTATGAATAATTTGTTTCAATTCTTTATCAATATATATTTTACAAAACTAACGCGAACTTTCAGTTTTTATTTAATTTTAGTAATCTTTCAGACTCTCATTATATTGTATTGATAAGAAGTTATATGAATGTATTTTCATTATTAAATTATTGTGTTATCGCCCTGAGTGATGTTTTAATGTGACAATATAGTTTATAAATGTGAATATAATTTAATAAATATATTTTGATCGAATCTCACATATTGTTTTTCTTTTTATTTAATTAAAAAAAACAGTTAAGTAAAGCAGTGGTGTGGTAGAGGCATAGTGTTCTGATGCTGGCTGGTGGTAAAATGGTGGCTATGTGTGGTTCCCACGAAAATGTATCACTGTCTATATATAATATGCCTGTCTGGTCTGTTCAGTACCGACGTAGGCAAGCTGTTCCACTCCCTCGCTATTCGATTTAAAAAACATGTAGCGTAGCGCTTCGTCGGACATGCGGCGCGTCTACTATAAAAGGATGGATGCCCGTCGTGCGTCGGAACGTTCGGTGATGGAAGGGGGATGGGGGAATTAGGTTAATAAGGAATCGAGTAATTTTTGAACACACTGACCATCACTGGAAAGACTGCAACCTGCTATCTTTGGAATAACGTATTCGCCCGTCTATTCCAGTGGTCGCAGGTACAAGTCCTGAATATATTGGTAATTTTTTTATTCAATGTTACATAACAATTTTAATAAGCTAAAATGGCTAATATGCTTATAAATTATTTCAAACATGCTTTCATATATACAGTCAAAATGATAGTGAAATGGAATTGTTTCATATTATAAAAAATCAAAGTTTCATATAAAACAAAATGGATAATGAAAACAATGTGGCATGTATAAAAGTTAAATTATTAAAAATTGGGAAGGCCATTAATTATTTATTATATTTAATTGATACATATACTTTTTTAAGTTGATAATATATTATATGTAAATTGTCCAGGAATCAGATAGACATATTTTTATTTATAATATTAGGACGGTGCTATGGCAACAACCTTTTCCTCTAGCGCCGACTTAACCTAGAAACAATTTTTGTTTGCAGATTTACACAACAGATCTAATTTCTAGGTGTATTAGGGCATAAGTACCTGTAGCTATCAACATTAAAACGGTAAATAGGTAAAAACTATATTCACCAAATTTCTAAACGATAAAAATGGTGGGTTAAACTTGTATATAGACTCTGTATTTCTTATATATTCTCTGGTTAAATCTTAATTAACTGTGAATCGAAAAACAGTACTAAGTCTGTTTTGGTTTAGTCTCAACAGTTGTCTTTATTTTTCTTTTTTCAATGGTAATATGATGTCCTGAAGCAGGTTTCAACATCACGTCTATTTTAGCTTCCAGTTGTGTGTGGTCTCCTTCCACTTTGTAGTTTCTGAACACGTGGGCCAAAGTTGTTTTCATGGACATAAAGGCATATGATTTTCCTGAAATAAAAAATATTTAACGTTGTTTTTGAATGAATATTTTCGATTTGTTTACATAATTTACAAAAACAATGAAACTAAAAATATACTTAAGAACTTTATCAAAGATCAAAGTTAAAGTTAAAATCCCTTAAACACCACTTTCTATAATAATGTTGGTAAATTTAATAATTATTTTTTACTTATATTTATATTTATTTATCTCAGTTAAATCAAGATATCATGTTACCTATACAAATTCGTCGGCCCATGCTAAATCCCGCAAAGGCAGTGGGGCATTCAGGTAGAGTCGCAGGATCCAGCCATCTCTCCGGCTTGAACTCCTCAGCGTCAGCACCCCACATAGGATGCCGATGTACTCCGTAAATAAACATAAAGCACGTCCTTCCTTTAGATAGTGTACAATTGCCTAAAATAGAGGTAATTATTTAATTTTTCAAGAACGATTCTCGTCAAACTTCATAGTCTCTATTCCGAATGAAAACATCCAAGTGAAATAACTTCTTATATCCAACTCAAATGACTTCATTAATAGCCTGATTCTTTTATGATTAATTATACCAAATAGTGTACTATTCAGCTTGTACTTAACCATAAGACCATCTCCATACTATTATATGAATTCTATCAAAGAAACTTCTAGAGAAATTTAGCGACACACAAACTGTTGATTAATAGTAAATTAAAGAGAAATATATTTCCGTTGGATTAACAAACTCTTTAATGACAATTTCATGGGAGTAAACGAAGACGGCGGTAGAGATCAACCCAACCCGAACAGACATTGGAAAGTTAGATGTCAGTAATCATTGGGCGTCATTCCTGGAGAATACTGTGATAGAGTTCTAAAGCGCAGAGAATCTAGTGAGAGTAGATATTATCTAAGGAGAAAGATAAGGAACTATTTTCTCCCAAAAGAGAAAAGATCAGATCCGATGCTGTCTTGTTACTATTTTTCTTAATCTAGTATTGTATATTTTGTAAACTCAGGGTACGATAACGAATGCTTAGTATAAGGCAAATAAACTTCCATTTATTCCATAAGAGTGATGTTAAGACTTCTTTCTATTGCAATGAACGTTTTTATTTATAGTGACAGAGTTGAAGTTAAATTGTTAACTTACGGAGCTTTATATCTCTATCTAGATATCGGGCTGTAACAGGCACTATGGGATAAATTCTCATGGACTCTTTAAGAACAGCCTCCAAATACACCAACTGTGATATATCATGTTTTGTTACATCTCTGTCATCGTCACCAAAAACATCTCGCAACCTATGACATAATTTTAAATGATTAAGTTAAAAAAAATAAGAATGTCACAGTTGCAGGTAAGTAAACAATGTAAGTTCTTTTATATTTATTGGCTTCCTAAATTATTAATAATTAAACTGTATGTTACTTAAAAAAATTACAAGTATATTCTTACTCTTCAAATATTTTCTCCTGTACATGAGGATAAGATCCAACCAGCAGCATACTGTACATGAGAACACTGGCTGATGTGTCATGACCTCCAACAATCATGGTATCAACATGTTCTCTAATCTCACGGTCATTAAAAGCCCCCTTCTCAATAGCCAGCTCCAGAAGAAGGTCCATAAAAGGCTTGAATTTGGGCCCTGGAAATAGTAAACCTTCAGATAAAAATGCAAAAAATATGATTGAGGTGCTGCAACTTACTTTAAAATGTTTTTAAGGAAAATCATTTCATTCACATATTTTTTACAGAAGTCAAAGACAAACAAACATCGAACACAAGCACTTCTCATCTACAAATCAAGAACAGGAATAGAACAATGCAATTACATAAAATAAAACATACTCAAAGATTTGTCATCATACAATTATATAAAATAAAATATACCCAAAGATTTGTCGTCATACAATTACATAAAATAAAACATACCCAAAGATTTGTCATCATACAATTACATAAAATAAAACATACCCAAAGATTTGTCGTCATACAATTACATAAAATAAAACATACCCAAAGATTTGTCATCATACAATTACATAAAATAAAATATACCCAAAGATTTGTCGTCATACAATTACATAAAATAAAACATACCCGAAGATTTGTCGTCATACAATTACATAAAATAAAATATACCCAAAGATTTGTCGTCATACAATTACATAAAATAAAACATACCCAAAGATTTGTCATCATACAATTACATAAAATAAAACATACCCAAAGATTTGTCGTCATACAATTACATAAAATAAAACATACCCAAAGATTTGTCGTCATACAATTACATAAAATAAAACATACCCAAAGATTTGTCGTCATATAATTACATAAAATAAAACATACCCGAAGATTTGTCGTCATACAATTACATAAAATAAAATATACCCAAAGATTTGTCGTCATGCAATTACATAAAACAAAACATACCCAAAGATTTGTCATCATACAATTACATAAAATAAAACATACCCAAAGATTTGTCGTCATACAATTACATAAAATAAAACATACCCAAAGATTTGTCGTCATACAATTACATAAAATAAAACATACCCAAAGATTTGTCGTCAACTTTTGGAGAATTCCGATTATTTAAATAATCAGCTTTGCGTTGTTTCAATACCTGTAAGGAATATGTTGATAAAATAATTATGTAATTCTAAAATGTTATTATATGTACTACAAATAATAAATGAAATACTCACCGTATACGACATATTGTGCAAAATTTTAAGGCATTTATCCTGCTTCCTTCTCAAACCAGACCAACTATAAATAAAATGGTTATGAAGCCAGAACTTTTGGAACCTATCTACAAACACATTTAATATTTCTTCTGTGGCGTGCACATATTCACTGTTCAAAACGCTTTTATCGCTGAAGTCCACTCCTAAAGCCGTTACTAAAATACAATAAACAGTTTTAACATAAATAATATATCAACGCTACCCTTCTATCTAGATACTAAACAAAAATTGTACTATGGGTATTGAAACCATTTTTCAATTGCTGCATAAATGTTGATAATACTTCAATTTAGTTAGATGTATTTTAAGATTTCAATTTGTGGATATATTCTTACAGCAGATGGTTTCCAAAGCGTTATGTCTTGTATAAACCCAGTGGTCGAAGGGTCCTTTGCCAACTTCAACCTCCAAATCTTGGACCAGACGACGAGACTGTCTGTTAAACACATCAATGAAGCCATCTAATACTAGCGGGCTGAAAGCTGGATTCAGCAATCTTCGATGCACTTTCCATATCGATACTAAAATTATAATAAAATCACAGATTAATATTAATAGAAAGACATACTCAATATTTTCATTTAAGAGCAAAACTATGTGTATGGAAAAACAAACTTCCAGAGTTTTTAATATGTACCACTTTACTATAATATTTTGTATTAATGAAACAAGTTATGAGTTTTACTTACAATCCCCCGTAACCAGACCTTCCCCAAGCCAGGGTTTCGCAAACTCATAAAATCCATCCTTTTGCAGACAAGTATTTGCAACAGTTAAATAATCATCTGGATCTGTGAGTACTAAAAATAACACATATTAGGTATCAACCATTGCCTATTAATTTAAAAAAAAAACAAAAACAAATTCTATCTTAGCCACTTATATTCGCAACTTAGAAAATAAAATTTCATAATACTTCAATTTTGAATCACATTCCCTATAATTTGGACGACTTAAAGCTATTGGTTTTAGTACTAAAAACTATTATTTGTTTTATAAATATTTTGTTTTATTTAAAAATTATTTAAAATTGTTAAAAGTTTTTATAGCTCTTGCGTTCCAATTTTCTGTTACAAAGTTGTGACAGAAATGCAAAGTAACTTTAAAAGTAATATGTATATTAGATTAACCCCAAATAAAATATCCTCAACCACACTTAAGCTCTTCGATTATTTATTTACTATTTTAATAACATTTTTTTAGTTTCTAAGTTTCTTTTAACTAATTAGGTATAATATTTACCGTAGATTGTCCTGGGCCCTATAGCAGCAGAGAGAACTCCTCCGAGTCTCAAGCTATCATACGATAGTTCTTTGACTGAGTTCCACAATTCTAAAAAAGTCAGCAAATGTCATTAAATCTTACATTATCATAACATACATATATTTTTTTTAAATATTAATTAGAAAAAAGCTGAAACTCCTCGCTGAAATTTTAAACATCGAACACGTCAGAATCAGGTAAAAAAAAACAAAAATTAAGACGTGACAAATTATCATATAATAAATATTATTAAATTTGCAAGACTTACTAACGCTGTCCCCAATGAGCAGGTGTGCGTGACCAATCAGTGGTAGGCCTCCAGGTATCGCTGGTGGTTCATTCTTGTTACCATTTCTTCGTAACCACGTCCACAAAACCCACACAGTGACGATTAGAATTATCATCAACATTCTTGTCTGATATAACTAACTGCAGGTTAGAGGTACCATTTTTATAAAACATAACGAATCAAAATAAATATAAAAAAACAAAAAAACAATAATTTGATTTTATATATTTTTTTGCTAGGTATAGCGTTCTATAATACATTGGTTAGTTCATATAAGATAAAAAAAAAACATTAAAAACCTTTTAAAGAAATGAGCAATAAATCTGTATTGAGGTAATATATTTTTAAATAAAACTGTTTTAACGGATTTCATTCATGTATAGTTAAAGTTTAAAATTTAAATCCAATTATATTATGAGTTAAATCCGTTAAAATATTTTTAATTATAAATGTGTACTACTTGTGAAAATTTAATAAAATACTGACAAATATTAATTGGTATTATTAATGTATTTGACATGTTTATGGATTGTACTGTACTCGCTTACGTAACTAAAATAAACGAAGTAATTTATTTGTTTTTGAATTGATTACTGAGTTACGTCAATATCATTTGCTGTCTCTACTTCAGCAGCGCTGGTCGGTTTTTGCAATTTATTAAAACAAAATGGCATTATTCACAAAAAAAAATAATCGAAAAGAATTTTACAGGTACCGGTTTTCGTTATATGAATTAGCCAATAATGCCACGTAATTATATTTTTTACATTTTTAATTAAAAAAATAACTATGGCTTCAAATCGTAATTCGTAAGTTTATTTTACAACAGTAGATTACAGAAACTTCACATTGAATATTGTACCCAATGTAACAAATACATAAATCAATGAAGTGAAAATATTTTTAGTAAGTAGTACGATAATGTAATAGGTAGTAGGAACACACGATTCGCTTATAAAATATTAATTACTGTTTATATGCGAGGCAGAAATATTCTTGTCCTTTTTTTTTGTTATTTCAGCTTAGCTACGGCGTAAAATATTTTGTAACAAGGCATACTACTAATATGTATACATTGTTTCATTCAAATAATATTAAAAAAAAATATATGGTCTAAAATTACTCGCGCAATGTGTCCGTTCTTTCTACGTTCTTTCTACTTTCTTTTATCATACGTCATGTCAGTGCACTTTATTCTTTGCCATATAATTTTTTGACGCATTTCAAGTTATCTCAGCTTCGGTTGTTTAGTTACTGTTCATCTTTTCTATCACCAGTGCTACTTTTAAACTACCACTGCATGCATACACATAAATTTTTCTATTTTCGTCATGCCACAGATACTCCTTACAATTTACATTTCAGCAGCATATAATACACTATTATCTGTATTTTTTGTAACTTTGATTGTTACTACATTTCCAATTTGCTCTGAACCTTAAAGCCTTCCTTACCAACTAGAAATTTAAAACAGAATACTTCAGGGTGCCTCCTCTTGTATGTCCGATGTCGTGGAATGCCTCGACAGTCAATGGACTATTAATAGAAAAAGGTCTGAAAGCCAATTTTTGTTGCAGGCTAACTTAGATATCTTGTACAATTGGCGAAGATGTAATATCTGTGGATCCTCGAACTGGCTTTGGATGATATCACTTTCTTCACGCAATTGTTTCACATGCAATCTTACTATGTGACATGAGCTTTCTCAATAGTTCTTGCAGTGTTCTTCATCGTCCTTACTCTTAAAAACGGGTACTAGTGTAATGGTATACCATTCCTGCCCAGGGTTGCCTTCTCTTGCAACAACTTATTGAAGAGAAAAGTCGGCCACGTACATAAATCCTCTTCAAATAGTTTCCATACTAATACATATAAACCATCTGGGCCCATTGCTATCTTTGGGTTTATTCTTTGTACCGCCTTTCTTACTTCATTCATATTTTTTTTTGGCATGGTATCTATATAAGCTTTTACATCTTCTAAAGGTCCATTTATTCTCTTCATTCATCAACGTGATCTTGTATAGTTTCTTTACATATAGAATTGGAATAGATTCATCCCCTATAAGCATTCTTGAACTACCATCTTTAAATGTCCTTATCTATCACACTCTTACCTTTTGATTCGTTACTTCTTTTACACAATTTGCTATCTGGTAACAACTTACGCTGATCTTTATTTCTGGCTTCCAACAACAACCTTGTTAATCTCACAGAGTATTTGACATCCCATACCATTTGATTTTGGATGGTAATCTATTTTTGTTCATGAAAATTTGATCAGAAAGCTTTTATTTCCAGAGAAGCAGTCTTTACTGTATAGGGTAGGTCACGCCTTTACGCTGTTATCGCCGCAGATCTAATAAAATCGCTATCACAATAGTAAATCTTGTCTCCTTCGCTTTACCTTTACATTTTTCGGCTTGCACACATGTCACATTTAGTCGTCTTATCTATAATACATCAGTTCCCTTCGTCTTCCACTAATTGTTCCTAAATTTTAACTTGCCGACCGCAGTCGAATCTCTCGTTGTTTCTAGGCTTGAATTTTACGTTACATCTTGATTTCGGTAACAATATACAAGCACTATATGGCAGAAGAAGACACTGGCAAGTTATATCCAAATAATAAGAACAGTAAGCAATTAAAACCCAAAGAACGTTAGATATGAATCAAGACAGGATTGGTATAAGTATAAATAAAATATAAAAACAGTGTTTAAAAATCGTATGATGGCACGAAATAAAGTATTTGTGTTCGGACATAACCAGGCTTTTAAAATATTTATAATAATGTTAATATTAATCAGGTAATTATACCCATTTTTTTGCGCGCACTAAACTTACAGCTCAAAATAAAATTGCCACAAATCACTTCCCTCTTCCATTTTACTTACTTTATGGTCTAATTAATTATTTAGGAGCCTTCTGGAGTCGAGTTCAATTCTAGTAATGAATAATACCTAAGACTATTCGGGCCTAGCTCTTTGTACAGCGGTTTTACCTTATAACTAAGGGACGGATCACACTGAAAATTAAAATATATTATCGTAAAAATAAAATACATTTAAAAATATATCTATCGTTGTTTTATTTTTATAAGTCTAAACCTTTTCTGTATTGAAAGTGGCAATGACAAATTTTTCTGCTGCTAAAAGTTCTTTAAGCGCTTATTCTATTTCTTAAACAGACAAAATATATATCTGAAAATGCGTAGGGATATAATCATTAATATACTGAAGACGCAACCATTATTAAAAATAGCAGCTAAAGACGTAAACTTATAAAACTATTTAATAATTGGAAATTAATAATGCAGTTTATTCATAGAATTACCAAATCCAATACATGCGTATAGATAAACCTTTAATGCTATATTTACGACATTAAAACGCTATTTCAATTCTTACCATTTACATGTTGTCATTTCCGTTAATTAAACAATATGTGGGACGAATTATTGTAATCTTTACGCGGCTTAAGTACTCGCGCTAATTTCATACACATTGGTCTTTATAAGCAATATTTTAATATAAAAATCTTCGATCCTGCAGATGTCCTAAGGTCACATTATGGAGGTAGAAAACTGATATTCATAAAATGATTTATTAATTAAAATAGTAGCTAAAGGTTTTAAAGATGGTTCTTAGATTACCAAGAAGAAATACTTTAAAATATTTTTAAACTCAATTTTAGATTTAAAAAAAAAGGCAGCCATTATTTGTATTCGCTGAAGGGTTTTTTTAGATAAGCTGAGTTTAGATAAAATCAATAAATAATAATAATAAACACTGATTTCTTTTAAAACCAAATATCTCTTTTATATGGGACACCATCCGCGTAGCATCAACTATGTTTTCCTTCGAATTGTCGGGTCTAAGGTTCGATACTCGATCGTGTAATTATTTTAAATACGTGGAGTGCGTGCACGAAAACATGTCGTGAAATGTATACGTACGTTCCGCACGGTCAGATATTTCTTACCCAAATAGAATGTTGAATTACTTGTATATTCCGCAATTAAAGGTTGAAAACTCATTGAAGTCAATTACTTAATTATTAAAATGTATTATACTATCCCAATATGAAGTTATCTAATAGCTGGCCCATCAAACGTTGTTATGGAACGGAAGCTAGTATGTCTTGGAAAAATAAAAGGTTTATTTATTGCCAGGTGATTTTACCAAATTTTCAGTTCATAAAAATCGTTCTAAATTGTAAGGAGTATTCAATAAAAGCTGAAAGGTTCCAGTCGTCGTTACTAAGAGTAATAGGGATAGTTATATACATATCCCTTTTTCTCTAATTATATATATATATATATATATATATATTTACATATATATTATTCATGGTAGATAATAAATAAAACAAACTTTATACAATTTTTAATTTATTGATACTTTTCAATTTTGTTACAAATATAAATAACAACGATTGCTGAATTAAATAATATTCCAAAACACTTGTATAGTATATTCTGTATCTGCAAAACAGAAATAATTATTATTTAAAAATTAATTAAATTTTTCAAAATATATATATATACATACCTATATGAGATTACATTATTAAAAAAAATGAATATAGAACAAGAAATTCATCAAGACGGAGCAGCTCGTGATTGGACCGTATAGGACTCGGTTTTGACTAATTAAACATTTTTTACACTGCTGAAAAATATCTACAAACCAATATGTATGTTTACTAGATTACCATATGTACTGCAGTGCGAGGGCGGCGGCGTGTGCTAGAATAGCCTCGGCGGCCTGGCGCGTCTCGAGATGCGCGTGCGCAGAATCTCGCCAGGACAACATCGCCGCCAGCGACGCGCCCTTCAGCGAACTGACGTAGCGGACGGCCGCTGATAGGTTACCGCGTTCCAGCCAGAACCTTTTGGATGTTACCTTTATACCTGTCTATTTTTTGAGTATGGAAAGGATCAAGGATACTCCTTCCCATACTCAGAATCAATCATCTAAATAATTGTTCATCCTATTATCCTGTTCTTTTGTCTTTGAATAATGCTCCAATCATTGGAATGTTTAATCTTCGAATGCTTGTTAATCATCGAACTCTTTTCCAACTATGGAAAGAGTTCGATGATTAACGCACCGCCCTACTCCAATAAGTAGCCACGAGTTACTTATATATTATGGAATTTCTTTTATGGCAGAGTCTTCTAATTTCCGTCGTTTTCCTAAACTTTCCAGAACCGGAAAACTAAGAAGGTTTTTAAAGGTTAAGAAGGAAATTTGTTAAACTTTTTTTTTTATTCGATTTCAACTCGTAATTTCGAATGCTTAGCAGTAATCGTGTCCACGGGAAGAGATGATGGGACGAGATGAGATGTAGGTCCGTCTGTCAGTGAGTTGGTCAAACAGTCATCTCGAACGGTCTCTGTGTGTTTTGTGTAAGTCCTTTACTCTATGCCCGCATACTATAAAATCGTTGAAGGTAAATTAAGCTTAAGTTTACAATAGAAGTCCAATTACACGCGAGATACATCCGTTAAAAGTAGTTTTATTTAAAAGTGTTTAACAGTTTTATTTCAAAGAGACAGCCCCCAAACTAGAGGGCCAGTTTTCGAATTTCTAACTTCCTGCAACAAATCTGTTAAGAGCTTGTTAAGTCAAAGAGTTGTTTGCTATATCTCTAAGCTATATTTATATTTATGCTGTATATATATGTAAATATTACACTACATTAATATTATGCTATATTTTATAAAGGTAATTTGTTAGATTAAACATTACTAAAACAAGGAAGTAGTATAGCATTGGTCAAACCTTACAGCCGTAAGCTATTAAAATCAAAATAGCAATCAATAACACGCAATAAACAAACTAATTACTCAATTTCCTTGTTTCCTTTGTTTTTGACAAAAAATAAACTATAAATACCTTGCTCTCCGTAATAAATCGAACGTATCCATATCATCACAAGGTTCTTTTGGAGGATTGTCTACTTCTTCTTGCGGGATTCCTGATATCTGTATAATACAATAACAGTTCACTTCTAGAAGAGTAATACAATTTAAATATTTTGAAGTAAATATAAAAAAAGCATCGCAAATCAAGGAACAAAAAAATTATATAAAATTTGTTATATAAAGTAAACCTTCATGAATAGTAGCATTGACATCAACAACGACAAAAAATAAACCGGTAGAGGTCCTCCATCCTGTTCTACCAGAGCCACCTTCAAAGCCGTTTTTTCCACCTAAAAACATTATATACATAGAAAAACGAAATCCCAATATAGATATCCATTGCCGGTAGAAATCATTAAAGTTAATATATTTTTAGAAAGTTGTAAAACTTTAAAATTGTATCCAGTTTTTAAAATGTCATATAACCTTTTTGAGCTCACAAAGTGTATAAAGAAATGTGATCTAATACCTCGTGGTACTTAGCTCTCAACACGCTCTCAGGAACAAGGCCTTTTTCTCGAATAGAGGGAGGTATAGCTTTTAAAACCGTTGCTACTAGCTTATCCCCGTCTCCTATATAACATTATAAATATGTAGTTAGGAAGCATTTTTTTATTTTAATACAATATGTGTTATTTATACAATAACTTGCCCAATGTGCAGAAATTAAATAGGGGATAAAAGTTTATTTAGAAGTCTGTCATTAACGTGGTAAGAATATATTTTATACTATTTTCTATAAGACGAAGCCGACGAAGAAATTTAATATCACACAAAACCATACAATTCAAATAAGAAATCAAATGTAGCTTTAAAATTCATAATTTCTCAGTTATCAATGTACTATATGAGACGATATGGAATTAAAACCAATCATAACAATTATGTGCCATCTATAATATATATTGTCAGGTTTTAATAGTTTGGCAAAATAAACCTGAAGCCTTCTCAATAGCGTCCAACTCTTTTTTCACACTGACAAGATTCTCTCCACAGTGAGTTGCGGCGAGGAGGCAGGCGCCCGCCGCCCACAGCTCCTGCGAGCGTCTGGTCTCACTCTCCGCTTTGAGACGGGCTTAAAGATTTTGGATTTCAATTTTACTAATTATGTTGTAAGATTGTACATTGCATAGCCCAAATTAATGTTGTTTAATGCAACCAGTGAATCGACTTTGCGGATTCGGGTGTTATAGATTATTGTGCTGGCCATATTTAGTTTAAATTGAGGTCAACTTATAAAGCTTTTGCTACAATAGTAATTATATTGAGGTTAGATATTTGCAGTTATAGGATCCGACTGGAAGATTGAGAGAGATATTTTAATTTCAATAGCGCTATGTCTAGTTGTGAATAAAACCATCTGCCATTATAACTGGATCTGAGGTAGATTAATGGTCCCATTTCATTATACAATCTGAGGCACTCTATCTCAAATGATGCGAATTGTTAATGAGTTAGTGCTTCTCTCTGATTGGAGTAGACGCCTATTAGCCATTCTTCTAAGTCAAATCGTATGGTTTAGATCGTACAATAAAATGTGTCCATAAGTATTAAAACGATTAAAATACGATTAAAATAAATAGTTTTACTAATTTGACGACCAAGTTTAAATTGATTTGAAATAACCATTTAGTTTTTCTTCTACAAGTCTCAGTTTTGTCGCCATCTCCTTAAGCTGTTGCGCGAACAACATTTTCTCAAATGCCACTTTCTCCGATACCAGCTTATTTAATTTCACAGTGGCCTAGAATTATAAATTAGTCTAAATGACAATTAAATTATTATTTCGGAAATTAGAAACGCAAGCAATATTATCAATACAATATTCTTAGCAAAGTATTCATTGAGTATCAATACCCAATGGCTACTTTCCAACAAACTTGTATGCTTTTAATAATGAAGGAAATGAAAAACTGAAAACATAAATAAGACCTCTTTTTCTACTTGAAACAATCTCTCATTCTCTAATTCTTTGTGCCGTTCCAGTTGATTTTTCAACGAATCCTTTAGCATCTTGTCGTTAGCAGCGCGCTGGTCATCGTACTATAATCGTGTATAACAATGAATAGATATGTCAAAAATCTAAAATCTGTCTATCTATCTATATTTCGTATCACAACTAAAGAGACAAAATTAACAATCAAAACTTCAAAAGAAAGCAATTGTACAGTAATATACTAGTTTCGGATAATTATGTTAATTTTGTTGAAGTGATTTAATTATAAATACCCTTTTTCTGAACTCCCTATCCAACTCTGCCCTCTTCTGCCTTAAAACACTTTGAACCATATATTCTCTTTGTTTCTTTTCCTTTTCACCTTGAGGTAACACTATTAAAAATAAAATCATTTAAAGTTTAGACTCTTGATATACTAAATATGTATAACATATTGATTCCACAGATACTCTTTGATATTATTAAAATTACTTTCGTAAGCCCTGTTCACTCGATCAGTCATTCCGAACGCGACGTCTTTTAATTCCAATTTCAGTTGATTTGACTGAAAATAAAATATAGTCATAGTATTTTAAATGTATATTAAAAATTTGTATAACTATTTTTAATAATAGTACTTACGTATCTATAAGTGTGGTAAAGTAACAGATCCATATCTCCGTTTATTGTTAGCTTGTTTTGGTCATACTTGATTTCACTAAACATCGTTTCGTTTTCCTCTGAGTATTTGTCAATAATAAATTCTACCTTTAAAATTTGATAAATCATAAAGGTATTTGTTTTAGATATTCCTACATTATATAGACTAAATAAATATATGAATATATGTATTTGTTAGTTGGTATTCGAATAAATTATTTATAACTTGATATATTCGCGTCCCGTAATTGGTGTTTGACGATATTTTAACCTAAATTATATATTTGTTAAAGTTTTAAATAAATATAGAAAGAAAAACAAATCATTAAGAGCAGGGATTAAAACCCGCGACCTCTGGAACACAGTCCCGTCGCTCTACCAATTAAGCTACCGTGTTCCTCTCCGCTTCGTTGAATTTAGCATTCTGTACATATTTATCTTTACAGGGACAGTGGTGACATCTATTAAGATTCTGTAGAAAATTCTAACCAAGGCTTCTAACTTTGCAGTATATATTAAAATTGAAGAATACCAAACTGACATTAATATTTTTAAAGTATCTATAAAAATGTATGGCAATGTAAAGCTAATTTAAATTAAATATAGAATAACAAATGAATCGATATGGGATGGGATACGAACCCACTACCTCTAGAAAACCGTGTCCCTACAAATTGCGACACCGGCGCAATGAATATTAATACCTATTTATATGTAGAATAAGTTCCAAGTAACCTCGATGGAATTTAATCTTATTAGAAGTAGAAATAAGAATAGAAAAGTAGTTCCACAAAGATATGTGATAAACGTCACTCATAACCACATCTGCAAATACAGGTAGTTGCCAAACCTATGCAGAATACAACAGAAGATAGAAGAAGAAGATTAAGAGAGTCAGGTTTTATGTTTACCTTTTGCCACTGACTGTCTAATACAATAGACTTGTCATTTTCCCATTCCCATTGGATCTTAGAAGCTTTGATCTGTTGTTGATAATCTTTTATAAGAGTTCTTGCATTTTCAATGTCTTCTTTCGTTCCTTTCGCGCCACATTCTATGTAGCGCGATAGCTCATCTACAAAAGATTAGTTAAAAATATTTTTTTGTCAGAAACAAAATAATATAGAAAGATTCATTTTTATGTAACTCTTAACTGTCTTAAAATAAATATATATTTTACCTATCTCAGTGGTGGCTTCATCAGCGTTTTTTATGGACGTATTAACGAGACATATTCGCTCAGCCATGTGACCGTGTAATTCTTTGAGAGTTGGGAATGAGAAATTTGCCATTGTATCGGCAACGGTCTAGAAAATACAAAAATCAGTGTCATACTAATTGTAATTTATCGTAAAAAGTAATCCATTGTGTCTATCTTATATCTAGTACAAGGGTAAGTACATGTACTGTTCGTAATTATATATAATAACTTATGTAAGCAATATTCATGTTTACAAAGATATTATTAAAGTAATTTCACCGATGTTGCTGGCATTCATTCATTATACATTTGCAGTACCGGCGTTAGGGTAGGGCGCGGTTGGGCGACCGCCCAGGGGCGCCGGATCAAAAGGGGCGCCGCAGGCCGCAGGCCGCGGCGCCCATTTTCGTCCGGCGCCTCTATCTGATTCTTTATAATTTTCCACAGGCACCCCCTTATTGTTCCCTCGCTCATTGAGCAAGGCCCACTAGGTCAAAAAAAGACAAGAACCGTGAGGGATTTTTTTTGTTTTCAAGTTGCCTCACTGTCAGCATGAATTGAAAGGAAACTCAACATGAAAAATATTATGGTAAAACAGAACAGCATATTATTTTATAGCATAACAATAATTCGAGTTTTTCCGTATTTAACTACACCTATCGATAATTTCCCATATTAAAGCAGAGGTTTACTATTAGAGTTATTTTTTTTTAATACATGGTAACAGTCATTTAACTTAACGACAAAAAAATATTATATAGTTTCTTGTCTTTTTTCGCCGACCCAGCCTACTTACTTGTAATTTTCCCAAAATGTAGGTAAAAATTGTAAGTTGGCAGCACTAGAACGTTGTGTTCAATCGGTTTAATTTCTCGGGAATCCCCGACTTCCCAAACATACAGAAACAATGTGTTTTTCTATGGTCGGGGATTCCCCGGGATCTATCTGTTTTTAATTTTTGACGAAACAGAACACAATCATCTTCTTGCTTGACATAAGTGGACGCTCTTAAAATAATTATTCGATTGTTTTAAAACAAACAAACACAGTAATCAAACGTTTAACGCTACGTTACGATGCTCTTGTTCCAACTACAGAGTGACATTAGTTTTGCCTATTTAAAAAGTAGACAAATAAATAGTGTATAAGTAGGTGTTTAATTTTTGACGGATCACATCAATAAGTAAGTACAAATTTATTTTAACTATCTATACTACACACGCCCTAATACTTAAAGTATATAAGATGTTAAAATGACAGGTTAATTATTGAAATTGGCTCCAGGCTCTCTATCTTTGTAACACCCTAACAGGGTGTCACATAATTGTTTTATATAACTTTGTGTAATTGTTGTAACTTTGAGACGTGCAATGTAAATAAATAAATACTATGTTTTTCGGTCTCTGCTATCTATTAATATTTATAAAATTTGTTTATATGTTTATACGTTTGGGCAGCATAATCTCTGGAACGTCAATAGCGTTGTAACGAAGTTTTATTGCAATCAATTTATTTTTATAAATGTTTCGATTGATACAGATTTAATTTGTTGCAGATTTTATTGATTACAACTAGAAGGTACAAAATGTCTGAACAGGGTGATTTTATCAAAAGAAAACCATCTGGGTCAGAATATAGGAAACGGAAAGCGGAAAAAGAAAAGGAATTTCAAAAAACAAAGAAGTTTATGAATATAGATAAATATATCAGAACAAAAAATCAAGAGTTGAATGTGGCATCTACATCTGCAATACAAACGAATGCATCGGCAGTGGAGCCTCTGTCTGGCAAGTCCGATGGAATAGCTACTCAAGAGATTGTGGATGAAAAATCCCGAAGTGAGGGAGCAAGTTGTGCTACGATTACAGATGCTGCTCAAGAATCTGTTATTGATGTACAACAAATACATGTATTAGATGATGTTGATACTGTTGTCCCGAATATAGCGGATCCAGCTACTTGGCCACCTATTCGAAATAGCAAAATAATTGATTATATTATAAATACCGGCCCACTGCAAACTCACTGTGATGATTATCCGAAAAATGATACAGGGCGACATTTTTCTAATTCTCATTTCATAAAAAAACTAGCAAACAGTGAGACAATTCAGTGTCGTTGGTTAGTATACTCCATTTCCAAGGATCGAGTTTATTGTTTTTGTTGCCGGCTGTTTGATAGTAGCTCAACGTCGAGTTTAGTATCTGAAGGATATAACGACTGGAAACACTTGTCTGAAATGTTAAAAACTCACGAGAATAGCACTTCACATAAGAAGTTTTACCTTTCATGGATTGAAACTGAACTACGTTTAAAAATAGGCAAAACAATAGATTGCCAAGAGCAATATTTGATTAAAAAGGAAACTACAAGATGGAATAATGTTTTATCTAGATTGATGCATATTACACTTTATTTAGCTGAAAACAATATGG
The DNA here is from genome assembly GCA_963555665.1 of Dircenna loreta. NCBI lineage: Eukaryota > Metazoa > Arthropoda > Insecta > Lepidoptera > Nymphalidae > Dircenna > Dircenna loreta. The sequence continues at coordinate 8,895,697 of OY743099.1, read as the reverse complement.
CGTTCAGAGGTAATTCTGACAAATTATATACGCCAAATAACGGAAAGTTTTTGGGCTTAGTACAATTACTAGCTAAATTTGATCCAGTTATGCAGGAGCACTTGCGATTAGCTATGAAGGGTGATATTGCAGACCACTACTGCGGAAAAGACATTCAAAATGAATTAATAGTGCTGATGGGTAAAAAAGTGAAGTCAGAAATCATATCACGCGCAAAGAAATCAAAATATTATTCTATTATAGCTGACTGTACACCGGACATTAGTCACGTAGAACAACTTTCACTGACAATACGATTTGTTGATATATCATCAAATGACGATAAAATATCAGTAAAAGAGCATTTTGTAGAATTTTTGACTGTAAATCAGTCGACTGGTGAAAAACTAACTGAAGTTATTATTGATATTTTAAATAAACACGGACTTGAATTGAACGACTGCAGGGGTCAGGGTTATGACAACGGGGCGAATATGAAAGGGAAAAATGTTGGTGTTCAAAGGAGAATTCTAGACATAAATCCCTTAGCTGTTTATGTACCTTGTGGCTGTCATAGCTACAATCTCGTACTATGCGATGCCGCTAAGTCTTCCGTAAAATCAGTGACTTTGTTTGGGGTACTTCAGAGGTTGTTCACATTGTTTTCAGTTTCTGTTCATCGATGGAAAATTCTAACCGATAGCCTGGGATTATATACTCTAAAAAAGCTCAGTGACACACGTTGGGAAGCAAGAATAAGCAGTGTCAAAGCAGTTCGTTATCAAATTAGTGCCATCCATGACGCTTTAATTACTTTGGCAATTGAAACTCAGAAAACTGATGTTCAAGTCTCTCATGAGGCTACTACTCTAGCTGAACAGTTAAAAGATTTCAGTTTCATAGTTTCATTGGTTGTTTGGTATGACATACTTTTTCAAATTAACGTCGTTAGTAAATCTCTACAATCACCAGATATAGATCTCAGTAAATGCACAGAAATGTTGAAAAAATGCTGCACTTTCTTGGAAGAATATAGAAATACAGGCTTTAAAAGCGCCATTTCAACTGCAAAAGAATTGGCTGAAGAACTGGAAGTTGAACCTGTGTTTAAGGCCACAAAAAGAATTCGATTTGTTAAGCGTCCAGCTGATGAAACTGCCCGCGACGAGCCTATTGTTTCTCCTGAAAAGAAATTTGAGGTAGAATTTTTCAACTCTCTCTTGGACGCTACATTAATTTCAGTTAATGAAAGATTTGAACAGTTCAATGAGTACTCGGATTGCTGGTCTTTTTTGTACAATATAAAACAGATTCCTGAAAAACCCGACCTTGTCAAACTCTGTAGGGATCTCCAATTGAAATTAACTGTGAATTCTAAATCAGATATAGATGGTTGTATGTTGTGTGATGAACTCATAAGCCTGAAATCTTTTTTGCCTGATCAGAATGTGGCTACCCCTGCTTATGTTTTAAATTTTATTAAAGATCGCAACTTACAGGAACTGTATCCAAATGTATGGATAGCATTTCGAATATTACTGACTATACCTGTAACGGTTGCTAGTGGCGAAAGAAGTTTTTCCAAGCTAAAGCTGATTAAAACATATCTACGATCGACAATCTCTCAATCTAGATTAACAAACTTAGCAACTTTATCAATCGAAAACGAAATTGCAGAAAACATGGACTTTGAATGTCTAATAAAAGAGTTCGCCGATGTAAAGGCTAGAAAAGTGAAATTTTATTAGTTTTTTAAATAAATGTTTTTTTTAAATAGATAGTTATTTCATTGTACACATTGCCTTTTTTCGTATGTAATTGAATTGCAGTTAGGGGGCGCCGAAGAATTCTCGCCCAGGGCGCTAGTAGTGCTAAAACCGGCACTGTACATTTGTACGGATATAACTTAATTGTTTATTATCGAAATCAAATTACACAGGAGTATATAGACATGCTAAACGATTCGCTTTATAATTCTATCGTATTTTGTAAATGTATGATATAATGTTCAAATTGGCAGAATACTTTAATTTTTAAAAAAATTAGAAAAAAGTACGAGCCAGACTGAATATGCGATCTTAAGAAGTTAATGGGACCCAGTTTCTGCGTAATGAGCCTTTTTTATTATACAATATCAGTAACATTAATTTTGAAATTAAAAACGTAGTAAAAAACTACCCAATAAAAAAATAGCAGCGCCCATTTCATTATGCAAGTGACACTATTTGACCTTGATTGGGCGGCTCCACCAATCAGAGCGAAGCACTAACTCACTAGCAGCCATGTCACTATGCGATGTAATGTGCACTAGTTGAGATTTGAGATTCGCATGCATTATTTGAGATTCGCATACATTGTATAATGAAATGGGCGTATCTCTGTTCTCTACGAAAAAATACTATATTAACAAATAAAAACCTGGTTGTAAAGAGAGCAAGCTCTACCCGCAGTATAATAATTACTTAGAACGTCATTTCCACTATCTTTAACTCGTTCAATAATTTCACAGGCGGTTTTTGTAATCACGATTGGCGGTGGTTTTTCACAGGGTACTGTATCTGGATCTATTGATTCTGAATTGAACATTTTAAAGTTTAAACTTTGGAAATGCTAATACTATTAACATAAAAAATAATTTGTTTTTGAATCTTACCACATGTATTTTCAACCTTTGGTGCTTCAGGTCCACCTTGATGCAAAGAAGACATGCTTAAAATATAAGTACCAACCATAAATGATATAAAACAGAATTAGTCGTATTTCCTACATATATTTGCCTTATCTGCAGCATCCAACGAGCAAGGTTTAGGCTTGTCATCCTTCACCAAACCAGTAAAGAAACTTTTAGCATCATCCACACACTTCTGACCAAACTCTGCGTAAGTCATATTTTCTTCAAATATAACGGCTATTATGTCATCGAACCAGGGCGCGTATATTGTCAACCAGTCTCGAATTTCTGGATTTTGTCTAAAAATATATGGTTTTGACTATTGGAAGAATTGAAAGGTATAGTAGTAGGTAGTATAATACAAAAATTACTGTTAATTTAGTCTGCTTTTCTTATGTCCTACATTTTTTATTAGATATGCTAATATTTAGAAATATATTTTGAATGAGAAGTGACAACAAATATGAATCACTAACTTAGCAATAAAGGCAAATCCTGCGGCAACAAATGCAACAGTCATCGCACCCCAGAAGCCACTATCATCTTTAGGTTTGGGGGGAGGGGGGGGTGGCTTGGGAGGACAAGTGTCTCGTACTTGCACCTTATAATATGCGGAGGGACAATGACTTGCTATATTTGTATGGCGCTGTCAAATGGATTAATTAGTAAAGTTTTATTTCTTTCTTTGGGATACCACAAAGGTTCTTTAAAAAATCTCCTACTCTAAATCAACGTTATTTCTGTTAACAAAACAGGATTACTAAAATATAAAAGTAGTTCTTTTTCATTACAGAATATGCTGAAACGCTACTGAAATGAGAATACTTACTAATAAATTTCTAAAAGTACGCAAGTGACTTCTTGTTCTGAACATTTTCTTTTTAGAAGTTTATACAATTTCGTTTTTCAGTATGACATTTATAAAATTACTGTCCTTCATCTGCCAAGTTTCTGACTTAGTTTTTTACCGAGTATGCTAGTATTTTTTATCATATGAAGTTCTTTATGCCTATAGTTTGAATAACATGTATTATTAAATTATTCATAATATCTAAGTATTATTAAATTACCCATTTATATCTATGTTACGTCACGAGGATTTTAGATTCGAGTAACTAAATACTTGCCTGATGAATAATCATGATTCAGTTTGAGCGCTAAAGAGTTATTATATCTAGGTGTCAATGAATAGAGGATTCGAGATTAAAATCAACCTAACGAAGTTTACAACAAACTGAATCCACAGCTCGCACAGATAACTCAACAAACGTATTGTAATTTCAATCTTTAGAAGAAAATTGGTTTAAGTTTCATTGCTTAATTCGACAGTGGCATAATTCTAGAAATTTTTACACCAAAATAGACCATTATTGGGTTGAGTTCTGTAACTTTGCCTTGTAAAGTATTGTACTTGTTCTTGCAAGAGTAGACGCCGGAATAGAAAACGTCTAAGAGGTTTCGACCTGGACACTGTATCCCCTGGATAATGGATTCCAGGGTGGGACGACAGAATCTCATCTCGAATAGCTTATCTCCAATATAAGGTAACTGGTTCACGTACCCGAACCGCTCTTTGATGGTTTTTCTATGTCCTCGAAGGTCCGTGGGGTTGGTTTAAATGTGTGACGTGACCGATGTTGAAATGCGTGACGTTTTAGACTACCAATTCTGTGTAATACCATATGATAGCAGCATAGATACGCCGATTGTTCGGAGAGTGATGATTTCATCTGACGGTTCTCCAAGTACCCAGAAAAGAAATTTGACCAGAAACCTACATTAATAAGTAGTTTGAACTTCCTAATTATAATCAATATTAGTCACTGTTGTAGGCGTGGATTTATTTTTTATCATTTTATAACATTCAAATAAAAAGTCCGGCAATAATGCCTGATATCCTGTAACTAACCTCCAAAGAGAGCTGAATGTCTTGGAGACTTAAATTTTCACCAAACATAACTAGCAACAATTTCGACAGACAAGGCTACAGATTAAAAAAATCCACATCAGTTCATAAAATGTACTAAAAGGAGATAAATAAAACACAAAAAATGAAATTAAAATCATTCTCTAATTTAAATTACATACATCTCATATTTACACAACGCTAGACCACAGTGCATTTGTATTCATTTCAAACGAATAAATGAGTTCTGATTTGTTAAATGCATTTTAGTGGCGAAATAAATATGATTATTCTCAAGGCAATTTCAACCTTCCGTGGATACAATAAAGGTGCACTTTTAAAGAATTTGTTTATTTCAAATATTGCTGACATTTTATAAATTTTACGGGTACTTTAAATGTTTACATTTAACCTATTATCATTCATATATACGTCTGTTCTAATTCGTAACGCATTATGGAGAGCCGTAATTTCTTTTCAATTTTTTATAATTTAATTGGAATTGCAGCAAAAATTTTGTTTATTAAATTGCAAGATAACGATTTTTCATTAAAGGATTCATACTTTGATTTTTAGATAATTCCCGCTTTATCAATTAAGTAAACAACTAGAATATAAATAATTAATAACAAATTACAATGTCGACGACAAAAAAAAACCGCAAATGACAAATAAAATGGCGGGCATTTCATACTAGTGACCCGTCGAAAGTATTCGACTCTGAAAATGGGTTTATGACAAACGTCACAGCACAAACAAATAAATTCAAATCGCCGCGGTGACAATGACGTCACAGACGGCACGCGCACTCACACGCAAACCATAACGTCAAAAATCAGCATCGGCAGCGTAGATCAAAATGGTGACGTCACTCCGTCGATGGCATCATGGATAGGGTACAGCAAACCGTGACGTCGGTCCGTGGATGTCGGTTTGGAAGTGCGCAGGCGCGGTGACGTCACGGGCGGGGCGGCGGGTGAGGCCTACAGGTAGAGCAGGCCGGAGGCGCTGGCGTGCGCCATGACGGCCTCGGCGGCCTGGCGCACCTCGAGGTGGCGCCGCGCGTCGTCGGCCCACACGGCGGCGGCGGCGCGCGCGGCGCCCGACAGCAGGTTCATGTAGCGCAGCGCGTGAGGCAGCTCGCCGTGGTCCACGTAGTATCTGAGGGTCGCATCGTCTTCGTGTACTTATATTCTGTACTTTTTTATCTTCTATATACATAGTGAGTTTAATAAATGTTCCAATAAACTAAACCTAACCTTATTAATAACGTTTCTAGTCCGCGTACAAAAGTATTAAAAAAAAAATCCATTTTACATTATTAGTTTTGATATATTTTATATATACATACATATAAAAGAACCTCTTGTAAACTCAAATATTATATAGAGTTATAAATAATGTGACAAGTAGTACTTCCTGATATACTCCTAGTAAATATCACCAAAACAAAATTGGTTTAAATAATCCTAACAATTACATATATATCTCATTCGATTTTTTCATTTGATTTATACATTTTATTAGAAATATATAAGCTATTATGAGTTGAACCATGCTGTTATTACCTTCACAATACATATTAATAAAAGTAACTTTAACATAAAACTCACCTCGCCCGTTGGATGATGTCGAATGTGTCTAATTTTGAAAAATCTGTGGGTAGATTGTCTAACTCATCTTGAGGTATCTCAGCAAACTGAAATCAAAATAGGGAAATTATCATTGAAAGACGGATACAAGTGCTACATATATATATATATATTTAAGAAATAACATTCTCAATTGATAAATCTGAGTTATCCCTATCCTTATTTCCAAAGTCTATGAACGAGGTTACCACTTGGTTACAGGGGGACCGTCTTCTCGAGTGTCTTGTAAAATATAAATAAATGAATCTTTACCTTCTGGAAAAGTAACTTGGACTGCAACCAGGATAGGAAGTACACGGGAAGACTGGCTCCATCGCGGCCGACCAAAGCCACCTTAGCTGCCGTTTTTTCCACCTTGAAATATAAATGAACATTTAGTACAATTCTCCTATAATATAATATCAATAAGAGATTTTATTTCAGGAGAGTTATAAGATATATACCGTGTCGAATTTATCTCTTAGAGCTTTTTCAGTAGCGATACCCTTGTCGCGGACTTCCTGTGGAATACCTTTTAAAACGGTTTTCACTAGTTGGTCGTCTTTGCCTGAAACAAACAAGTTTTAATTTAAATTACTATTTAGTTGAATTACTGTAGAATATTGTGTTTGCTGTTAGTCTTTTCGAGTACGAGCTAGCGTTATTGCGGTAGAAATATATATCTTGCATGTATGTATGCGCTCCAGGTATGTGTGTGTTTGAATATGGAACGTCATACATGTGAGGTCTGCACGTGCACTTCTTCTCTTCCGTGTGTGAAAGTGTGCGTGCTTGCGTGCGTATGTGTGCGTGTTGTGTGTAATAGTGTGTTTCCGTGTGCATGTGTGTGTGCCTCACCGGCCTGCTCCAGCGCCCTGAGTTCCTTCTGCAGCGTGGCGCGCGGCGCGTTGGTCCTGGTGGCGGCGTGCAGCGCCTCGGCCGCCGCCCACAGCGACTGCGAGCGACGGGCCTCCGCCTCCGCCTTCGACCGCTCTGTACACAGATAGATATAGAACATAAATAAAATATGAGAATATTTATCCCAAGAGATGATAAAAAAGAAACAATGAGAACAACACATACTAATAATTACAATCAGAAATAATATGTTTATGTTAATTTCCAAAAATATTTTAAGGTAGTGTATGTAGTATCAAAACGAACGTTTCAGAGTCTGCTCGATGGCCTTGAGCTTCCCGGCCATAGCCCCCAGTTCCTTTTTGAACTCCACGCGCTCCTTTTCGACTTGTTCGGACACTGAGCGACTGAATTTACCCATTACCTGAAAATTATTACAGGTTGAAAATGGTAATGTTATAATTTGTTTCAGAAAAGTTTGTCCCTTTCTCTCTTACGACCCGGCACGTACCTCTTTCTCTTTCCTGTTCAGCTTGTCCTGTAATACTTCTTGTTGAATTTCAAACTGTTTCTTCAACTGCTCCTTCAGTTTTCTGTTGGCCTCTGCCTGAATTTCTAAACTCTGAAATATTGCATTGTTATATAACAAATATCTTATTGCAATCAATATTATGTTAATTATAAAAAAAAAATCTCTAACCTTCTTCTGATACACCCTCTCTCTCTCCATTTTCTCATTCTTTATCATATCTTCTACTTTCGCTTCAATTATTGCTTTTTCATCGTGACCTGTTGTTATAAGATCATATTTAATACAAATACATGATTATATATTTTTTTAATTTTAATGAACGAAAGAATGTATTCTTGATGTTTTTTTTAAAAGGAGAACGGGTATAAAAATATATACTCACATTCAATGGCCCTATTTATTTTCAATTCTCTAATCGTCTGCAATTCAGCAATTTCGTTTTGTAAATATTGAATCTGTAAATACATAATTGTTGTATATATATAAATATATAATAATACAACAATAACATAATTGTTGATAAAAATAAACTCAATCGAAACAAGATGTTGGAAATTTTAATATTATAATTTATTTGTTAAAATAGCACTGAGCAATTTTTTTACTTTATTTAATTTAGTCTTTTCCAGAGGCAGAATGTAATTTAGTATATCTAAGTGCCTTATCAAGGACATATGCATCAGGAGTTCAGCTAGAACTCCAGAAATTCACAGAAAGACCAAACTAAAGCTCTATATATAATTGTCTTGGCTTTTATTGCACATATAGACTCTTGTCATAAATTTAATTTTAATAACATTAAAAAGTTAAAATTGTATTATGTAAATATAATTAATCTACACTTTAAATGGCAGTCTTCAATCACATCAGATTATCATTCATAAAAAGTAAATCAGTGAAGTATTTTAAACATACCTGTTTCAAAGTATACATAAGTAACAGGTCGGTGTCTCCTCTGAGGTCTAGTTTTCTAGCGCTCAAGTCAACACTAGGGAACAGGGTCTGTAGTTCGTCTTTATACGCCATCCTGGCAGCTTCCACCTGAAATTATTCAGTTATTTAAACTTTCTTCAAGGTTCAGGTAGGGGGTACTTCTGATGATCATAAAATGTCAACCGTTTTCAACGAGGCGTAAACCAATGGCATGGCATTTATCAGAATTTGTAGTCAGCATCATGTAGAATATACCATTCGTCGTCGCAAAACCAGATACAGATATCGCCGTAAAGTCAGCGGCACGTGACCGTACCTCAATATGGTGCTCATTGAAGTCAGCAAGGATTATGACTTTAGTTGAGCTTTATTCTACCAGACACCATAATAACCGGCAACTACGCTTTATTCTACCAGACACCATACTAACCGGCAACGTCGCTTTATTCTACCAGACACCATACTAACCGGCAACTACGCTTTATTCTACCAGACACCATACTAACCGGCAACTACGCTTTATTCTACCAGACACCATACTAACCGGCAACGTCGCTTTATTCTACCAGACACCATACTAACCGGCAACTACGCTTTATTCTACCAGACACCATACTAACCGGCAACTACGCTTTATTCTACCAGACACCATACTAACCGGCAACGTCGCTTTATTCTACCAGACACCATACTAACCGGCAACTACGCTTTATTCTACCAGACACCATACTAACCGGCATCGTCGCTTTATTCTACCAGACACCATACTAACTGGCAACTACGCTTTATTCTACCAGACACCATACTAACCGGCAACGTCGCTTTATTCTACCAGACACCATACTAACCGGCAACTACGCTTTATTCTACCAGACACCATACTAACCGGCAACGTCGCTTTATTCTACCAGACACCATACTAACCGGCATCGTCGCTTTATTCTACCAGACACCATACTAACCGGCATCGTCGCTTTATTCTACCAGACACCATACTAACCGGCATCGTCGCTTTATTCTACCAGACACCATACTAACCGGCATCGTCGCTTTATTCTACCAGACACCATACTAACCGGCATCGTCGCTTTATTCTACCAGACACCATACTAACCGGCATCGTCGCTTTATTCTACCAGACACCATACTAACCGGCAACGTCGCTTTATTCTACCAGACACCATACTAACCGGCAACTACGCTTTATTCTACCAGACACCATACTAACCGGCAACGTCGCTTTATTCTACCAGACACCATACTAACCGGCATCGTCGCTTTATTCTACCAGACACCATACTAACCGGCAACGTCGCTTTATTCTACCAGACACCATACTAACCGGCAACTACGCTTTATTCTACCAGACACCATACTAACCGGCAACGTCGCTTTATTCTACCAGACACCATACTAACCGGCATCGTCGCTTTATTCTACCAGACACCATACTAACCGTCAACCTCGCAATGTACTTGAGCTCACCTTGTTCCAGTACTTGTCGCTAAGCACGGCTTTGTCCACGCACAGCTTGTATTCGTCCTGCGAGGCGTCGAGGTCTCGTCTGAACTGCTGGATATACCGCTTGGTTGCCGTCACACTCTCTGGAGGCGCTTGGACGCCGGCCTTTATCATACGGTCTAATGTTTCTGTAATATTATATTCATGTTTAGTTTTTGTACTCATTCGTACCAACTTTTGAGACTACGATTAAAGTTTATTACTCTAGACCATGACAATTAAGTTAATTAATTCCAAACACGTACCAATAGCACATCTAGCCTTAGCGGACGCATCTTTGGCCTTCTTGATGGTAGTGTCTCGTTCGTTTTGAGCCCCCTTCAGTGCCGAGAAATGTTTTTTATCTAGATCTCCTAGAGATGATTCTATGATCTGAAATGTCAAAATAAAGGTATTGTTTACTTTATTTATTTGTAAAAAAAAGGTGTCAAAATACTTATCAAAGGAAAATCAAGAATGTAAACCACCAAAGAGGATTTAGGCCCATTATTAACTAGCTGGTGGTTAAATGATTAAACTCAAGTATCCGATAATTTAAGTTATCACCAGTTTGTTTCCAGAAATGAATTATTATCCAATAGATAGTGATACTTACATAAAAATATATAATATATACCTTAAATAGTGCTTTGTTATATTCAGCGCAGTGTTTTGTTGCCTTTTTAAAGTTGTCAATAGCGATCTTGGTGAACTCGTGCATATCGTGTTCCAACTCTACCATGTCTTTGGTTATTTTGATTGGCGGTGCAGTTTGTGGTTCACATTTGTCAGTTTGGACGAGGGTAGCTGCAAAGAGGAATATTTATTAATACATTATTTTTTTATATTCAAAGTAATAGGTAGTGACACTCTTGGTTCTTTTGTTATGAATTCCTTTATAGGAATGTTTTTTCCAGGTTAAAAAGTAGCTTATTCCTTTCTTGATATCTGTTTTGAATTTCAGCCCAAGTCTAATGAATTATTATTTATTAAACTAAAGACATAATAGGACTGTCAATATTGTGAGTACAAAGTTTATTACAAGACTACTTTTCACACATCCACTTTAAAATAAACATACAAAAAAACAAGAACATTAAAATAAATACATTTATACATGTGTAACGATCTACACATATATGTGTTTCAAAATCTGATAATTTTGTATTATTTCTGGTTTAAATACTATTTTAAGTATTTTAATATCCTCACCTGGTGTTTCAACTACGGGTGTCTCTAGAACCTTCTCTTCAATATATAATGGTTCGAATGTTGGCGGCGGCACTGTTAATAAATGTTAATGATACTTTGTTAACGATTTACTAATATTTATGGAAAATAGACTCTATTTTGGAAGTGATAAGGTCGGGACTTGAACACGTGCAAATGTAAAATAATTTATATAAAATGCTAAAGGCACATTACCTTTATCCTTTACAGATTTCTTATTGGATGCTGCATGTAATTATGAGATTAACGGTTTTAAGTCATAACAATGCTTTAGGTTATTTGTTTATATGTAATTTATGGAGATTTACAATCTGATTGTTTTCATTATACTATGACCCAATTTAATTATAAACAAGAGAATATATGTTAATTATATGTATATGAGTGTTAATTATATATTAACTTTATTACTTAGTATCTAAAAAGGTAATCTTTTTTTTCGTAATAAGAACAAATAAACCCTTAGTATATGACTGGATGTTAAGAAAAGGTGTCTTAAGCTTAGGCTCCTTGAAAATTTAAATGTAATTTGCATCCGATTCAAACTTAATAAGACTATTACTTTGTTTGTACTTACATTCATAAGATTTTTTGGAAAAGTCCTTGATTGCATCTTTATCTAGGTCCTGTTCTGGACGTTGTTGAAAATCCATTGGTGATACACCCTCCTGTGAATTATAGGACAAAGATTTTAAAATTAGAAAAGTCTGTGAGTACTTAAGGTAGGTTCCTAGAACAGATTCCATCAAAAAGAATGTGCTGGTTGTAAGAATTGTATAAATTCAAAATTTATATTAATTGAATATATCATGTGTTTAAAAAATATATATTTTTAACTTTTATGCACATTTTATAGTCAACAATAAATTTTATAAATATTTTATAGAGGTTGATTATGTAGCTAAGACAGACATCACAAGGGTTTGTACAATATACTATGGTTGTAAGAAAAAAAGCACAAATGGAAAATTATATATATATATATATATATATATATATATATATATATATATATATATATATAAGTATATAACCTAACAATCCATCAAGGATAAACATAGATTGTATGGTAGGGCATTGACGGCCGGAGTCAAGTATATGTTGATAAAACTTTCATTCTATACTTAAATATAAATATAATATATTTATAACACTTACTTTGCCAAACATAAAATTGCCGATATATGTAGTAACCCTGTTGAACTGGTTGACAGTAAACCTCCAGTATGTTGTATTCTCTTGATATACAAGAGCTACAAAGTCATTAGCCAAGGGTACATTGGATTCTAGCCAATTGCGTGCATCAGGGCTAGACCTTAAACAGATAATAAAGTTTTTAAAAGTTTTTATTAATTTAGATATTAAAAACAATATAAGATGAAATTATTTTTAATTTTTTATACTTGCACAAGATTAAGGTAGCACAATTACGTAATACTATAAGTAGCGGGAAAAATTCTACCATATTTACAGCTAAGACTTCATACTTTGCATAAACAACAGCAGCTCCAGTTAAAACTGTAGCTCCAATGGCACCCCATAATAGTTTCCGAGATTTCGGCTTTTCTTTATTTGGTGGGCAGGTGTCAGCCATTTTTTTCTGGTCGATGGCATAATGCCGCCGTGGGGCTTTCATCACTATTAGTGCCGCACATGATCCGTCTGCTAGTTGTTTTCTGACCTGGAAATATTTTTTATTATAAAATGTGTTAGGTTTACTGGACTCTATAAGGCCCGAGTAAATTAACTATGAGAAATATTTTTTATATTTAAAATTTCGTGAATCATGACTATTATTATATTAATATGAGAAATAATGATCAAATCACCAAATGAGAACAGGTAATCAGGAATAACATCAATGGACTATTGTTAGATTTTAGGAAAGTTTTTTAACTTATATAAGTAGCAATATAGACATAAATTTAAATATTTAATAAGAAATGCATAATCATAATAGACCTTCCTTTTTTTGCTTTTAAATGTAAAATTAAAAATATACTGTTTAAAAAAGCTTATTATAGCATACAAGAGTTTTTAGCTGATCATGTTTCAAGCAACTAAAAGGTTAGGTTGTGCAGCTTTGCTTGTTGACTTGTTTATGGGATATTCTAATGTATACATAAAATATTGTTCAATTGTTTTTAAAAGAGCAACTGTTGAGTTTCTGGCCAGCTCTTGTCAGTAGAGCCGCATTCCATGCTGGTGGTAGCTTACTCACGGACAGACATACTGACATGTTTTAATGTAATGTAATTGACGATTCAAAAGTGCATGTAAATGCCTACTTGAATAAAGATATTTTTGAATTTGAATATATTATGTCAATGTAACTTCTAAGATCAAAATTTATAACTTTTTAGCTATTTTATACATGGTCATTCAAACTACATGTATATAATTATCAAAGTAATATTTTTTTTGAGGGCACTGTTATTATGGTCTAGGTTATTACCAAAAATGACGTCCCTATGTTATGTAAGGTATAACAATAACAATATTTGTTATGTAGACAAACTTTATTAAATATATACGTTGAAAAGGATATCTTATTGAGTCTATAAGTTAAAAACAGCATTTATTTTAGTTTTTCTTATAAAAACATCACTTTTTATAAATGTATTCAATTAAAATTAAGCCGTTTGAAAACTCCACTTTTCAGTTACGGAACTGATTTGAAGGTGTTTATTTTTTTCTTAAGTGTAATTTTATTAAAACTTACCAAAACTAAATTAGAATTTGTTAAATGACTTGTAAATCTATACATTTTCGGCACTGAATCTCTTCCACTTGGCCTGTCAAAAGCGAGAACAAATTGGTGGCCATAGACTATGTATAGAGTTTCAAGTGTATGTGCAAGTGTATGCGAACTAAACTCTTTTATTAGTCCTTGGCATTCAAAGTTTTGCTTATCTTAAAGTTCATATAGTAACAATCATGACATCAAAGTTATCTGAAAAAAAAACAATTATTAGCTTAATGTATAACTTTCGAGTGTTTAATATAAATGTATTTTCGTAAATAATGTTAAAGTGCGTAATTTGTTCGAAAATATGCACAAAATCATAAGGAATAATTCATTTCCATACAGGGTATATCCTAAAAATATGAATAACATTTTATAATAATCTATAGTACTTGTAAATAATTACAATGTCAAATCCAACACAAATGTCAAATTTACAATTCGGTATTCTGGAATGTCAGTTGTGTAATAATAATAAGTATTTCAGATTTTAAACTTTATAAAATGTTACGTGCTTTATCTGGTAAATGAAATAATTTGCTACGTTATTAGAGTAGATTAGAGTTACATAAATTATATTTCTTACCTGTTTTCTAATTTTTTGTGTTATAAATATTGAGTAAATGATTATGAGTTTGAGGTTACGTTATTTTTCATTTTCAGCCTTGCGCAGTATACGGCCTGTGTCAACTACATATTTTAATGCTGCCAGCACTATTCTTAATCAACCAAGGAGTTTTGCAAACCTCAACAAAATAAACTATTCAATTGCATTTCCACAATTGACCAACCTTGCAAACAATCGCCAAATATTGGATATATCTAAAAATATAATAGTGAATCCGACAAGAACAGTGACCAAGTTTAGTTTACAAAAAGGAAAGAGAAAGTCTGTTAAGGCTGTGGTTAAAAGATTCTTTAGGTTACATTGGGGGGGATGGATAAGGACTAAAATTGGGAGACACAAGAAATTATGGAAAAAATCTCCCCCACAAAAAAGAAGATTAAGGCAACATGTATTTTGCAATGCTGGTCAAAATACTCTGTTAGATAAGATGGTTACAAAATATTGGAAGAGGCCTAAATATTATGTAGATGATCCTTACACACCTTATCATACTAGAGAAGAATACCCTTTCACAAGAAAAAAGCCTAGAAATATTGAATAAATTTGATTTTAAAAATAGTAAATAAACATTAAATAGGATTGCAAAATACTTATTTATTTATTTCTTATTTTACTCTTTACAACCATTGTCATCATAATTAAATTCAGTTCATTTATATTTATACATAAAGTATTAAAATAATTTGAGTTGCACCTATGTGAAAACTGGTTCATTGTTTAGATAAATTCGGTTTAAAAAAAAATGGTTTTGTTCAAAACTGAAATATTGCACATATTAATTGAAAACCATTTTTTAATTAAACTTAATATAGTTGTAAATAATAATCTTCAAATTTTTTGGTTATTAAGAGTTATAATGTTTTATTTATATATCATTTTTCTTATCAGTTATTATTTAAAACCTATCCTTTGAAATCTACTTGTTCTAATTTGATTAAAAAATATAAGTCCTGCACAACTGGCTCACACAAAGACTGATTCTGTGTGAGAATCAAACCCACCTTTGACTTCGCAGACATTTCTACTAACACCTAGACCTAAGTCAAATACTTTAGTGTAAATAAATAGTAACAAGGACAATACTTATGATTTTTATAAAAAGGCTGATTGCAACGTGTCTGGTACATAAACTGTGGTACTAAAATTCTAAAATACTTTAAACAAATATGTTTGTTTCTACTTGACTGATTTGAAAGACGAACGTCAGGCCAAGTCAAGTCGCTCTTATGAACAATAACTGCAAAATCAAAAGTAGGTAGGTATGTAGTAGTTACATTTTAATTCAAAAATACACCTCAGGGCCTCAGGTGAAAATAATTGTAGGACACAAATATACAGATTAAAAAAAATATGTCTGTAAATTTATTTGTCTTTGTTTGCCGATGTCTTAAAATCTACTGAACATATTTCTTTTAAATCTTATTTCACTTATTAAATAAGATTTTTAGTATTGGGAAGCTTTCACTCTAGAGCAAAATTTCTGTTATAGTACGTTACAGGCAATTCTAAGTAGTTAAGGATAGTGAAGCAAGTGTAAATGAATTACATTCGCTCAATTAATCACATCTAAAAAAGTGTAACTATAATTATATTACAAAGCTGAGGAGGCTGTAGGTTATCCAAGTTGTTTATAGGTACCTAATCTAACATGACGCTACGACTCCAATTATTTAATTACTAGCTGTTGCCTGCGACTTCGCCAGCGGTTGAACATCATTAAATCATTAGGTACATTACTAAAAGTTGTCAAGGAAAGAAATTGGAAGAAGAACAAATAGAATAGGATTTTCTTTCTCTTCTTCACAAAAATAGTCGATATGAAGTAAAAATCACTTATTTTTTTAAAGAAAACTTAATTGGTTTTTAATGTTAGGTATGCCAATTTTAATGTACCTACCTTTTCTTTTAGTTTTTTTTTCATGGTTTTTTTATATGGATACCTTTTTACGTATTGTTCATTATACCTAATTATGCACGAATGCTGATACATTTGTTGTTAGCACAAATTACATGTTTCTGTCTTTGTTATTTTAAATAATACGGGGGTGGTAAAGACCAAAAACTAAAAATAGGCTTTCTATTTTACACCTTTTCATCCATAAACTACAGAAAAACTTAATAAAAACTGTTATTAAAAACTCAGTATTTCTGAATTTAAGGTACTGTATAGTAAGCACAGTCAGTATTTTTAAACATAAAATGTCTTCCTGAAAATATTACTTGAGCTTCGTATCTGTCATTCATATATGAATACCCATTGTGTTTTCTCATTTTGGCGCCAAACGGTGTTAAATATACCTGTGACATTAAAAAGGTCTTGGGTGATAAAGATAACCGAATTGCTGTGCAAAAAAAAGGCATTTCTTTTATACTTTCCATGGACTTGGTATTCAAATTTTATGTAGGTACCTACCGGGCTATTGATTTGATATGTACAATAAAACCTTATTTTTTTAAATGTAAACGAAACGTGGCCGAAAACAAACGTTTCACACTTCATCACAGCTGAAAATTAGCCGTTATTTAGTCCCACTCACAATTCGCTGGACTTATATCTGGATTTATGATCAGTTTAAGAGTATAGCATGATCTCAACGTCATGATGTTCTAAATCTCTAAAACAATCCTTTAGATTAGTAATTCATCATTTATTATCGTGAAAGATTTAGAATAGGATTTAGTATGAGTAGTTAACAACTTTAATTTGTTTTCATTTATTGAACGAAGGTCTAATTAGCATGATCCTTCATTATAGTCCCTTCAGAAATTACGTTACATAAAATTTCACCTTTCTAATCACCACTTTACGTCACAAAAGCTAAACCCAACAATTCAAGTTTAGTCCAGTCAATCTAGACGTAAAAATGAGAACGAAGGTTTTCAGAGGAACTTTTTCAATAAGTTATATCTCAAAAACGGTGGCTCGTAGGAAAAAATATTGATAAATTATTTGTAGATTATTGTATAATCTACAATTTTTGTTTGAAATATTTTTATGATAAAACTTACCGTTTCCCTGAAAATCGCGTAAAACTCATTTTTTCACATTTGACCTTGAATTTTTTTTTCCATACAGGGGAAAGATGGGAACTTTATTTTTATTTTTAATCATACTTTTAACAACCTTTGTGATTTTCAGCTTGATGGAAATTTATGTAGCTTCGAATGTTTAAATTGACCGGACTAATTTACAATAAATATCTAATAAACTAATAAACATCTATATTAAAATAAGAAATAAAATAAATCATTTATTTATTGATCAGATATCTAAGGAATTCTTAAATATTTTGATATCTTTCTCAAGTGTAAGTATTTGATAAATGACGATCGTCACGTTTTCCTTGACCCCCGGTCCTCTCCTGTCACCTTTTGTCACACTAAGCGTTAGTTAGTTAAGTTAAATGGAGTGACGTCAGAGGGTTGTATAGAAATCGGTATAGAAGAGACAGCATTTGCAAATGCAGCGGTTCCTAATCGTTAGTCATTTAACTGGAGTACAGAAATGTGATATATGATCAAATTTACTAAGGCTATAGATAAATTGAATGCACACATTCTCAATCCACTCGAGCTTGTTGAGATGTTCTTTGGTTAGGTCTATATAACAAAAATGTGCACAGTGCAAAAGTGGAGTTTTGGTTTTAATTTTTCCAACGTGTCAATGAGCCAATACACTCCCTGCTACACTTAAAATTACAGTTCAGTGCCGTTATTAATATAAAAGCGCAAGAAAAATATAAGTAAAAATAATCATAATTATAAATCACCGATGTAACGGAGTGAAAGTATTAATAAAGATAGAGAATAGAAGAGGTTATAAATAACTACCTAGTGGTACACCAATAGCTAGTGCTTGATAGGGAGAGGATTTATTATAAGTGTGAATAAATTGACGTGGATAATCCAAATAGCTACGAAACCACGAACTGAAACTGCTAGAAGCTTTGATATACTTACACTCATAAAGCAGTGGTTAATAACAGCTAACAGTGGTTCAATATATTATAGCATTAAATGCGTTGCTAAAGACGCTAAACGTCAAGATCCTTAATTCCTTACTGTCCACGTCGTTAACTTTTACAAGAGCTGTAACGTTACTGTGTCACCGCATATTGATTTCCAGACTGAAGTTGGAAAATAGTGTTGTATTTGCTGAGACAAGGGTCCGGAATTATTGGTTTTAGGAAATGAAATGATAATAAATGTTAAATTAAAAAATCGCTCGAAGATAATAGAAGTGATGTGAAATACACTTTAAAATTTAAAGGAGTTCTTATTTCTGAGAAAGTTTGAGTCGTAAAGAGGCTAGTTTTATAGTAATTTTTAGTTTTAAAGCAATTTTTAAAAGAGGTATGGCTGATAAGTTTCAATTTTCTATACGTATCAATTAGAAATAATAGCTTAATATAAAAAAATGCGTATATTTAGTTAACCTAAACGGAATATAAAAGTTACCTCCAGACAGACACATCAGCTCACCCAAATATCCTGATGGTTTTCTTGATGGTTTCGGGTTAAACAAAGAAAATAACAATTCAAATAGTTTTATTATTGAAACACATTTACTTAGGAAGTATTATTAGGTACAGATTGAAAGGAATCAGTAAAATAGTGGTAACATTGAAAGGAATCAGTAAAATAGTGGTAACATTGAAAGGAATCTAGCACTAATATATAATTGGAAGTAAACGTATGATAAAATGTACCTACATGTCAGTTGATGTAAAAATAGACACTTCGCTGAAAAGAAATCATTTTATACAATGATAGGTATAGAAATTCAGCTTAATAAGCTAGTTCGTTAGTTTTTCAGAACCTACAAAATTGGAATACAAACATTTAATGTTAAATATCTACTAATCGTTTATCAAATCTAAAAATTAGGCTTGCACTTCTAGGTACTCGATTATTTAAATCATAACTTAAAACAATAATACAGATAGATAACAATTTCTACGACGGAAGTTATTATACAAATCTACTTTTTTTTGGCATTCAACCTTCATGAAGTAATTTAATTATAAATTCAAAGTCTGTGATGAAAAGACGCATTTCTCACGAAATCCTATAATATACACCATTCGAAAAGTCACATTTGAACATTAATAGACAATAAATATTTAATATATAATAAATTTCACAACAATCGAATTATAAGACCACTTGTGTAGACAATAGGTAACTCGGTCATTAATTTTTATAAATAATAGATAAATACTAATATATCCTCTTTCGTATATTATTGAAGATCATCAGTCCATTTGTGTAAAGGACAGTCCTGAGATCACCAGGTAAATGAGCCATTAGGCCAGAAATAAATAAATATTTTTGTCAAAAAAAAAGTAATAATATTATAAAACTATTTAATCATATTGAAGAATAATTTTAACAGCCTTTTATACCTTCATAAAAGCGTTACAATAATTATTTAAAAATATAATGTTTTGATTAAATTAAAATATATATATATATATATATATATTTGTCTGTTTAGTAATACGAGTATTATTGCACAGCAATGTCTTCATAAGCAAAGTGGACGTAAAAATTGCCATAATAATAAATAACAAGTTAATTTAAATAAATCGACTAGCATCATAATACTTTTCGCTTAATACAAATCAATTGACAAACTTAATTGTTAACGTTGTTCAAGAAATCCTTTACAATCATATTTTTAACTTAAAGGACAATTTTTATATAGAATTTAAAGTTTCTATAACGAAGTGATGGTAATACAAAAACACTTACTTAAAAGGTTACTTCATTTATTAATCTTATCTCTCGTATCTCATTACATCTCCGCCATCTTGTCATTTAAAGACAATTAAAAAAATAATAAATATATATATATGTATATTTGTGTTACCATTACTTAGTTTTTAAAACGATAATGTTACTGGCCACATATATACAGAGTCATTTAAAATAGAAATCTCGTGAAGTAAAACTAGATCACAGTCTATATTAAATACATAAACATTTATCTAAGAGTAGTTTTACAGGAAACAATGTTAACGTCAAAACGACGAATATTTAAAATTACTAATACAAGATTATTTCACCTAAAAGGTCTGATTGAGAAACATTGATATTTTTTTTCATCATCTAATGGTCTATTGTTCATTGTCACGAGCAAATAATAATAAAGCCGCGTAATTCGTGTATAGAATTATTATTGACTTTAACGTAGAACCTTTTTAGTTTTACAAAACTAATAAGGTTTAACAAGTATAAAATATAACTTCGTCTCGGAGAAGTATTGCCTTGGCACATAACAATCGGCACGAAGAACCATCTTATCCTTTTAAAATATTAAAGTTCCTCAATCAGATATTACATAAGTTCTACAGTTAACTACTAAGTAGGTCCATTCTAATAGAAGACTAATAAGTTTGGAACGACACTATTCACGTAAAGTCATTAATTGTCTCATTCTGTTAGTCAATTGATTTGGACGGTTTCGCTTTGTCCTGTTTATCTGTGCTCTGGCTACTCCTACAAAATATATTAATTATTGATATGTTGTATGTTAAAAGTATTTAGTTAAATTACCTAGTTATAAAGTTATCAGTAAAACTTACCAGTTAAAACTTAACCGTCACAACATGTGGCATAACCTGAAAACAGTAGGGTAAATTGAGAATAACCTGAAAATTTAGAATTCAGGTGGCAACAATAAAAAACAAAGTTATCAGCTGTTTCAGATAAATGTGAGAAATATGAGAAACTATCTGAATAATCGTTCAAGTTCATGTTTTCTTTTATTATAGTAGAAAAATTCACAAAGCATTTTCAATAGTCTTTATTGAACGTTTTTACAAAAGATTTCTTCATCGTCAATACTACTGGCTTGGAAAATAACTTCCCAAAGATCTAAAAAAACTAGTCAAAGAAATTCAGCTGGTGATAATTATAAATCGCAATTTAGTTTATTGAATATACAAACAATATTGTCATAATATCATCCATATATAAAAAAATATATAATCGAAACGTACCGTCCTTTGTGTTTAGAAGCCTTGCTAGTCTGTGAGCTCCTTTCCTCTGTCACCGTGGGAGTCTCCGGAACCGTCGTCGCTGTCGGTTTCTCTTCGCGAGAGCTTGGCGCCGCGTAGAGGGATCTGAAGGAAACTTTTGATTCACTCCAATTACATGACTGTTATTGTGTTGGTTATGGAGTAGGGTTAAGATTTTAGTCTCAAATTTTGTCGTTATTTATCACTATATTGATGGATATTATATATTTCTTTGAACTTTATATATTAATACTGGTTTATGACTACACAACTCAAGTCATTCAAATACAGGAAGTTCATTTTCAAGTTCATTCATACACTTCAGAGCTGTTTAACATATACAAATACAAAAAACAGGATAGGTATAATCAAAAGAAGTCATAATTACCTGGTCAATTTGCTCCGGCCAGATTGTCGTTGGAAGCTGGTGTTCTTCTTTCTTAATGAATGGAAGGATGTTTTGATAGGTTTGACAAGCGCCATACTTGTAGAATCTGATACTGGTCGAGCGCAGTTCAGCGTTGTCACAGTAAATTCTACGTCTTTTATTGCTTCGTTTGAGGCTGAAAAAAAAACAACGGGTAATTACACGGAGAAACACATTAACAATTAAGGTGTCGATGTTTTTATAAAATGATGTATGTCTATGAATTAGGTAAACCACGTTGTTTAATATTAAATAGATTAGTCCCGGAACAGAATCGAGATGGATTTATTTCGCTAGCTCTATGTAACGTCTCGTTTTTTTCGAATGTAAACTGAATTTTGAATTTCAATCCAAAGGCAACAATAAGTGCCACTACTTTTGACGTCACAGTCACAATTCGTAGATGAGTATTCAATTAGGTAAGTATTATTTCAAATTTACACTTCTTAGAAATATATTATCGAATACCAATAATGGTTTGCAAAGGCTAACTTAACTGACCTGTAAACTCTTCAATAGGTTTATCAATGGTGTCATGATCTATCCACGTGAGGCCCATCTCGACCTTTTCTGCCAAATCCTGCCATCTCTGTTTATTCTCCATGGTGCCAGTATACAATGGTTGTATCCACGGAAATGTGTCGGATAAAACCCTGTACAGCGGCAGACAAATCATGTCGATGAAGCCTACTTGCATTTGAGGTAGTTCGTCTTTTTTCTCTCTAAAATAAAGAATAATTATAAGAAAAATACAACGCTACAATAAATACACCCTCTATGACATACATTTCATCATCAAGTATGTTTCAATGGACCCTACTAGATGGCTTATATCATTAGACTTGTAAGTTAGATGACGCGCATTCGTCAAAATGTTGGAGGATTTTTAGTATAGTTTAAAACGTTTCAATAAATAGGATAGTGAGACCAAAGTAAGCAGAATTATATAAGGCTCGAAACCTCACCTGTCCATCATAGCAATAGGCTGTTGGTTAAGTTGGAGCTTCTCCAAGTCACCTTGGTCAAAGAACTCGTCAGCTACAAGCTTGGCCACTTTATGTTGAACTTCCCAGGGTTTAGCTATGGCTGACACATCGCAAGCTGTCATCATCATACCGCAGAGTACTGTAAATAAATTTATTTGAATATAGCAAACTGAACACTTGAAAAAAAAATGTTGTATATATAAATATACGCTCACGTTCTTTTTTTTCTTGGCTTTGCCAATCAAATTCGCCGTTGTCAACTAATTCTAAAAACTTTGATTTCTTTTTGAAGTACATTGCTAGGTCAGTTGACAATATTGCCGTTTCCACTACCCTCATTACGTCTTTATAATCACACGGCGACAGTGCCTACAAAACAATGACAAGAAATAAATATTGAAATAATTTAATTGAAATGTTATTTTATTTAGGAATTATGAATAATATTACCTGAAATATATTATTGCTTTCACTGTTCAAAATCATAACACACTGATCAAAATGGTGATGTTCCATAGTTGAAGTTGAATACAAAATCGCCAGAGGGCTCTCTGTTTTCGTTTGGAATGCGTTATTAGTACCTCTATGGTCTAGGTCATGGCATAGACAAGCGACTAATAGACCCAATATCTCAAGGTCAGACATGAAACGTTCCATTTTCCCGGTTTTCAACATGGCGAACATAGTTTGAGCCACGTTTAACGCGTGTCGCCAATTGTGGTATTTTACAGGGCGGTAGTTTTTCTTAACACTCAGTATCCAGCGACAGAGAACCTTGAAATTTATATTAAATAAATAATTATTTTCTTTTATTTTTCTGATTTTAAATTTCGAAATAAGATTTTTTGAAAGAAAATTATATCTGTTATTTATTAGATTATTTTAAAGATAGTTTTTAATTTTAGTAGTTTTAAATTATTTGAAAGATAATTTTGAAAAGCACATTTATTGATAAACTTAATTCTATATATATATATATATATATATATATATATATATATATATAGAATTAAGTTTATTAATAAATGTGCAAATATAATATAGCAAAACATACATCGTAAGGTATATGAAACTTCTCAACCAAATTGCATTGCAGGAACATTCTTAGCGTCGCTCTACATGTGTCTTCATCGGATAAATCGAAATCTATAACAACAATGGTATGGATTGATCTTCAAAAGTCATATTTAAATACTTCAAAAGTTCAAAAGTTTGTGGTAATTATTCTCAAGATAATTTTATATGGAAATAATTAACTACATATCACAACTTGAATAGACGTTTTTCCTTCTAACTTACCGTGAAACTTAAAGCTATACAAGTTGTAGATTTCAGCGGAGGGGATGACTTCCTGGCATAGCTTACTGGTATCCTCTGCAGAGGCGGTCGCGTGGTATGAGAGGCATTCTAGAGCTACCTGTTAAAATATTATCATAAATGTAATCATGTGACATATTCGACATTCTATTTCCAGGCTTTATGGAATATTGGTTATTGAAAAGTTATTTTTCAATATCTAATCGGTAGAAAACATTGAGTAAGGAATACTTCAGATGAACATTAATATATAAATTCTGGTATTTGTTTGATCAGCGAAGAAAATATAGTTATGAAACCAATATCAACCAGAAAGAAATTCTAATATTTATATGCAATCGTAAAAGGTTATTTGAAGTCCTAGCCAATGCTGCAGATCACTTTAAAATTTATGTAACATATAATATTTTTTTAAATAGAGAACTGTCCTAAAAATATCAAAATATATTACCTTTTGTTTGGCCATCAATTTACAAGCGTTCTCGTACATCTGTGTGTTGTGGATTCCCAAACCGCAGAAAATGGCGAAAGCCTCAAATATTGAGATGTCACCATCCGTAAATTGTGAACCGTTTTCCTAATAAGATACACCGATATTAGTCAGTATGTGGAAATAAACTATGAACTTTTTTTTATTTTTATCTAAAAAATCATTTTAATATGTATTTTTTTTATGTTATAAGGGGGCAAACGATCAAAAAATTTATGGTATGTGAAAATTATAATCTGTTGATAGATTGAATTTTACTTGTCCTCATTCTCCTGCCATTATCTCACTCCAGATGGTAAGCAGAATATTTTCATCTTCCACTCACTTCTGTCATCCGTCAGCGCTGATCCAACGTCCTTACATTCTTATGTCATCATTCCCACAACAAATCCAATCCTCTTTGAAGACCTTCCTCTAGCCACATATTCATACTCATTCATCTTCATAACTCATGGGTGTTAATAGCATAATTTCAAATTAGCTCTAATATAATAATTTCTTATCTTATCTATTATAGCTTCTACTTTATGTGTACATCTTTTCTAGATATTATATCTTTTGTTAATGTTGTATTTTAGTTAACGTGTAAGTTTTCGATTTGATATATCTGAGTCCTATTTACGCAATACATTTTTGTAAATTCTATGCTTAATTAACCATATGCTATGCTAGAGTTCGGTAAAAGGCAGAAAGTCTATTTATTAATGAACAATATATTAATGGATCTAAATATTTCTAAATGGATAAAAGGAAAAATTATTTAACAGCACTAACATGAGTCGTGATGGATTCTCTATCTATCACGTCAGCGATCAATCAGAAAGATCACCAAGAGATTTTAAGCAATTGTTTTTTTTTACTCAACCTCATCTGAAAAACCGGGATTAACAAAATATGAGCCTAGAAAAAAAACAACTTAACCTCAGTCACAGCTCCATTACTGGGTGTAAATGAGTAGCTGTGGTTATAGCTAAGATTTCAACATCACCTGGAACTGCCGATGAAACGATAAACGATTGTAAAATAAAATAAAATTATAACCTTACCTTATTAATCAGCTGTGCGACTCCAATAACATCTTTATTTGCGTTAACAATGGGCATACAGAGCATCGTGCGCACGTTGGCAGCGTCATCCATTGACGCATCCAGCGTCATGTGATCCCGTCTCCAATCACCCACGTCTGATATGTTCAGGGACTTGTTTGATTGGGCCACCTGATCAGATTTTGGAATGTTTCAAATTTTAATGGTTTTAATTTGCTATCGAATAGTACTATAGAACAAAAGATGTCCTAAGAATGGACTTTTTGAAAGATTACATTTATATTTACCCGGATGTATTTACGTGGAATTAAATGGAATGTGCCCAACTAGATCAGTTTCGTTCACGCCGTGAGTTCACCACGCTTCGATCTCATAAGTAAGAACCCCGAATGGATTAGCAACTAGTCAGACACATTTCGATATAATTCCAGGTGAATACAGCCGGGTAAATATAAATACCTAACCTAATTATAACATCTTTCAAATAATAGTCATATTTGAAAGATAGTATCATTAGGTTTCAACATATCTCTGTCATTTCAGTTCTCACACCTAACCTAGTGTAATATTTTTCAAATATGATTATTATTTGAAAATGACTATCTATAATTTGAAAAATAATATTATTTGAGTAAGGTGTGAGTACTGAAATGACAGAGATATTTTGAAGAAGTTGTCAAGACTTTGAATTTTGTAACAAGTTTTCGTTCTATATTAAGGAGAAGATGATGAGAATCTAAGATCTGATAAAGCTCAAGGTTTCGCTTCTTACTTTAAAAAGTTAATACATCGGATATAGAGTTTAAAGCCAGCACCATATTATTTTAGTCACGAGATTTGTGGGAGTTGACGAAGTCGCTGGCATCAGCTAGTTATAAATATGAAGCCATTAATAAATCTCTTTATATACTGTGATAAATATTAATAACTGCTACCTTGTAGCAAAATTATTTATTATTTACAGAAACACTATCTTGCTAATAAAAGTTTTTTTTTTATTGCTGTTCCTCCCCTTTTTATCTTAGCGTGATGTTTTATAGCCTATAGTACTTCTCGATAAATGGACTATATTATACTGAAAGAATTTTTCAAATCGGTCCAGTAGCTCCTGAGATTAGCGCGTTCAAAGAAACAAACAAACAAACTCTTTTGATTTATATATTAGTATAGAAGTATAGATTATATTTTAACTTACCGCAAGCGCTATACAAGCGAGAGTGGACTTGATATCATGTCTGGGAGTTAGTGTGGTACGAGAGTGCTTCGCCCCCAGCTCGAACAGCGTGTGGAAGCGGGTGGGCGCAGGTGGTGGCAGCGCGGGCGCTCCACTTCGGGCACCACCGGGACGCTGCACTATGCGTTCCAAGTGGCTCTGGAATGTTATACTCCACATAATAATGGTATACTCCACACGCCTAGACATATGGAACTTTACCTGTCTGTTATGGCCGACCAGCCACGGAATTGACCAATCAACAGATTATACTGATATGATTATTTTGATTCTTGGACAAATTATTTTTTTAGATCTTGACGGAGAATGTGTTGATTTTTTACCAGGAGTAAAGCAGGGTCAGGATGTAGAATTTATCAAAAAAAAATACAGACTAGAAAGACTAAATAGAGACTAAAAAGAGTAAAAACTAAATAGAGTGACGTATAAAACGAATATAAAGACAATAAGCCATTTTTATGTTCCGTCATGCTGCTATTTTGTTTGTAAACAATACCTCAACTATTGTTATGATAGTAATATTTTGAATGTGGCGATAGTGAGTTAAATATTATTTATAGTCAACCTACATTAAGTTAAAATTAGATCATAATCAATATTTACCGATTCACAATGATCTGTGTCCAAAATAAATACAGCACACCGTTCACATTTCAATAATTCGCGCGCCTCCGTCATTATCTTGGTGACTAAACATTCCAAATTGCTCTGCTCTTCAAAGATACTTCGCGCCAATGCTAAAAGAATCTGATTTCTTTTGTATTCTAATACCGAGGACTCAAACAGCTGTGCGTTTTGGATTCCAATACCGCAGAAGGTCAGGTATCGTCGGAATACTTCCACATCGCGAGGTGAAAATTCTTTGGAACCTGAAATAATTATGATTTTAAAGATATTATATAATATTTACTATAACACGACTATATGCTACATATATATAGATATATATATAGAAATATATATAAGCAGATTTATACATTAGTAGTATTAGTAGTAAATAATAATATTATAAAGTTGCTAAAGCATAAGCTTATGAACAAGATTTTAAAAATTATTTCACTAATATATAGAATGGACTTAGGTTTAAAACAAAATGGCTATTCGTGGAGACTAAAAGTCGGTGAACGAAAGAGCGGATTAGCGAATGAGTTACTAACGAATGCTTCATTTTTTACAGCGAAGGGTTGCTCTTAAATAGAGTCTCAATGCTTACCATCGGTTTTATTAATGATCTGGGCCACTCCTACCACATCTCCCTCATAGTTGCATATCGGCATGCATAGTATTAGCTCTGTCTTGTATCCAGTGCGAGCGTCTATCTCGCTGTTAAACCTGTGAATTTAAAATAAAATAAATATATAAAGAACGCGTTAAGTCTAAAACGATTTAAACCTACCAGAACGAACAATCAGTTATTCAGTGCTATTTAAAACATATCACATTAACTTGCAATATTTTTTCTTGGTTATAATATTTTTTATATATATTCTTCGATATAATTTAAAATGTATTTTTCATGAAAGAAATATCTATATATATATATACTTTAGTTAAAGGATTAAGAGTTTACTATATATACAAAAACGAACAAACACACAACACAATCTTTTCCACACAATCATAGATATTTACACACATCAATACACATATTACCACATTTATCAACACACACATACACACACACACACACACACACACACACACACACACACACACACACACACACACACACTCACTTTTCAAATGCCTGTAAATTTCAATATTTAATTAATAATTTAATTTAATCTGATTATATTGTTATGGAAGAACGGAGTCTCCTTGCACAGGGATAATTTTACTTCTCTTTAAAAAGAGATCAACCTTTTTGTGTATATGTTTGTTTGAACTTGAAATAAATTATTATTATATAGAAGAACAAACGAAAATAAAATGAAGTAATATAAGAACGAACCTTGGATCAGCGTAAGCGTTCTTAATATTGATATGATGTTTAGTTTGTGCAGCGAGACCCGCAACACCCACGCCGAAAGGTATCCTGATTTCCTGAGTCCGTGCAGTTCGTAGAGCATCATCGAGTTCTGGGAATAAATGGTAGTTAATAATATTAATTATTTATTTATTTGCTAATAATAAACTTGTAATAATAATCTACATACGTGCCGCATTCAACATATCCCTTTCCGAACTGAACTAAATGGTAAATTAAACGTAAATATTCGTGTAAGTTGACACTCAATTTTAAGTGGCGATAATTTTAAAGAAAGTTAAATTGACTATTACATTTTAATATAAAGTTGTTTTTTATGTCAAAGTAACAAAAAGTATAAAATATAATGAACATATCACTGCGGCTATATAATTTTAATAATATTATTAGTAAATTTAATAACATTGTTTTCTCAGCCAAGATAATCCCGATACCTTACACATTAACTAAAATGTACCTACAAAGTCGCGGCCAAGAAGTCCTTTATTACTGTTATACAATTGGGCGATGTGTTTGTGAAATAAATTAAAGTAATTGATATAACTTCGACCATACATAAAATAACTGCTTCTTTGACAATAATCCTTTACTTTAATTAAATTAGGCTTTGATTTGAATCGCCGAACTATTACGTCATTTATGTCCATGTAGTTTTTATATAAACTTATCCAGTTTTCCCACATTTTTTTAATAAATCTTTTATTATAATCTTGTCCTGACAAACAGCCAAATAGATAGAAATATTGTTAGTTAGGTATGCTTTATTTTCATACTAGGTTACTGTCTGTTTAATTTGGACCGTCAAATGTTACGTCACTTTTATCTTTATGGACTGTTCATACAAATCTCAACCAGTTTTAAGGCATTTTTAAAATCAATCTTTCATTCAAACCTTGTCCTGATAATCCTGACTGTCACTAAATCGGTTGAAATAAAAAAAAAACTAAATTTTCAATGGCAATATATTTATGTAGATATTCTTATAATTTAATAATAGCCAGTAATTCTATTCAATCTATCAATCAATATTATAGTTGTCTTTCACATAATTAAAACACAGCTTCCCAAAGTATCTTTATCTTTTAGAAATCATTTTCATCTATAACTCATTTCGCGAGGCCACTTAACCTAGTTACCAAGTTTTATAAGGTGTGAATGTATGAGGATGACGTATGAAGATTTTGAATTATGTATGACTGCAATAATTTATGAATACAATTACGATATTGATGATGTAAGACTTTTGTAATCCAAAATAATGTTCTCAAAAATACGTGGTAAATGAAAATAAGTACAACAAAATTCTCAAAAATTTTGCAAAACGTATAACGTATAACGTATTTATAGAGTTTGTTTGTGCGTATGTTTTTTAAATAATTGAGAAAAGCTAGCATGGACATCTAAGAGTCTTATATTATAAAAAGTATAACATTAAATTTACCATAAAAATCATTTATTTGAACGTAAATAAACTGTTCTTATTGTACATTTTCAATAAAAGCTTCGTACGTAAAAGGGAAAACGTAATTTAGGAAATATTTTAATGCGAACAGTGGAATATTTTAGGTTTCGAAACAAAGAAACTTCGCAACATTTTCTCATTAGGGCCGACGAAATAAACAATAATAAAGTTTTCTTTGCAAATATTTATTAGAGTTGGATAAATTGCGTCTGTTTTCCGAAATGCTTTATAAAAGTTTATTCGAAATTAAGAATATGATAAAAATGAATGGGAAAGTTTTTTATTGGAAAAATACTTTGCATATTTATTTTCTTGTATACATTTCATATTTTAGACAGAAATTATTATGAAATAAGTTCGAAAATGTTACGTAGTTGTACAATAATAACGTCGAAGACGTTTTCTATAAGTACATTTAAAAACTGCTTTTTTTACCTTTCTATAATATAAAAAATATATGTGGCTTTACTGTAAGCACTTCAACAGTATTATCTTAGCATTCTTAGTTAAAAATAAGATATTATGTAATATTATTATATTGTATGCTTAAAGTTGGAATCCTTTGAATGTGTGAGAAAAATAGAACTAGATGTGACGTAATTAGTCATTGTAGTCTACTTTTGGTATCATGTTCTACTTTGATTCTAATTAGTACTCAAAATTATATATATAAGTTAAAAGTGTGGACTAACTACATGGAGTTTGTGAAGGTTTTCATCCATGGAGCTCCCTTTTGAAGTGGAAATATAGTCTGACGTTTCAGAAGTGTAATTTATGCCTATTTGAAATATGACTTTGACTTACCAGTCATCAATGTGCAATAATATTTAATAGATCTATTTATGTGAGTCTTAATTTGTGACAAATGACACATTGAAATAATACAATCGATCGTCAATAAGTTATTAAAGAGACCACACACTTTTATATTATTATTATAAGCCTACCAAATAAGATAGGAATGTCTGGACTTTGGAAAGATAAGATACCATATAATATTGTAGGCTCTGTCTGTATATAAGTTTTTTTTTTTAATTTTTGCGGTAAATATATTATTATGACTTGATGATATTCATATAATAAGAATGAACTGTACTTATCTAGTAGAAATATATGATAGCGCTAAAGATAGGCGGCACATATAGTGTGTTTGTAGTTGTGGGTGTCTGTGAGATAGTATTATCATGATTTTGGAGGATATGGAGATAAATTTTATCACAGTACTAAAGGGTAATTTTTACTCATAAATGTAGCTTTTTTACTTTTTTTCATAGTACTGTACCTGTGCAGACAAGCTACTGGCGTGAGCTATCGATGTATGTAAATTATGTTCTAATATTTTTCGTTAAGGAGTTAGAAATAGGTAATTTATAAAGTATCATGAATAATTCAGCCTCTGGATGAACTCATGGTCATTGAAAAACAATAATTTATTTTGAACAAATAAAAAAGTTTGATATATTTATTGTTAAAATACATTTCTTACAAAATAATGTAATGAAATGAACAATATTAAGTCACCTGTATCCCTCGTGACATCAAAGAGCTTAGCTTGCAGGTATCTATTGGGAGGGGTGCCTTTAGCGAGGAACAGGCTCCCTCTGTCGGCTGACGTCAGCAAACAAACGTTAACGAGGATCTGCAAAATAAAACGGAAAACATTTCAGAGTTAGCGGTAAAATGTCTCCCTTGAAAACGTAATCCTATTATTCTGAGTTAACTTTTTTTAGGTAAAATATTTTTTTATTTTTTATTTTTCAAGAAGTTTTATAATCAAAGAACGAAATAAAAAATATATATATTGTTTTTCATATATATATATATATATAGTCTGAAATTATCTTAAGATAATTTATTGATTCTCTTTAAACTTATCTCAAATACGGTGACTCAGCACTAAACTTAAGAAGGTATAATAATGGAGCTAGTATTCATCACATGATGAGATAAATTACAAACTTTATATTGATTTTAATGTTAAATCTATTTAAACATTTTTTATCATAAAAAAAAATCCTTTTTAAATATATTTTTAATTTCTTTAATGCAAAATTAAGAACGTTTTCGAAAAAAACTTAATAGATGTCGCCTCTGTCCCAAAAGAGAGAAGATGAATTATATAGAATTTTAGATTCATAGATTCATGGAAGCCCGTAAACTACACGACATTTTAATTGGCAGAGAGATGTGGCGGTAACTAGAGGTCGCACGTTCGAGTCCTGCCTAAAATATATTTTTATATACTCGTAGAGTATGGCTATTAAAATAACTTAATTATTATGATAATACAAAGTATAAAGTATCATTATAATATTAAAATTAAAAATACATTAACAAACACATCTTGTATAAATAATATTTTCAGGTGGAAAAAGCAACCTCATTTGAAAGAGTGCCACCATTTTAATTTATCCACACAATGGCTATGAATTCTAAATGTTTAAGAGGTATATATTTTATGAATCTTATGTTTTAATAATACGGATTGTATTATTTTAATACTGACCATAAATAAATTGAAATACTGAAAAAGATAGTTTGATGGAAAAGGAGAAACATTTTTTAATTATTATATATATTTGATTATACGTTAACTGTATATATACATTGAAAGGCAATGGTTGTAGGAGTTCTGCAAGGCATGTTTTATAACTAAATTAGCTGTCAAAAGCAAGAAGGTTTCATTTTAAATCCAATAGGAAGTTTCTGACATTAGAGCGTTTAAACAAACCAAATCTTCACCTTATTATATTAGCAGAGATAAAAGAGAAAAGGGGCTGACTTGTTTCGAAATATCTGAAAGTACAAGTAAAAGTCTAAAATGTTTTACGCGTGTTCCTCTCGCTAAAAAGTTATTTTGCGTAATTCCACCCCTAGGGTGTTAATGGGGGTGAAAGTTTAAATCTGAGTCGCGGCGTTTTCAAAGAAACGTGATAATAAGAAACATGACGTCTCATGTGACTGGTTTTTAAATTTTAAAAATTTAACAGAATTATTGATTTTGTTTTTATTATTTGTAAGGACACCCTTAAATACATTTTTTTACTCACTTTTACTCACTCTTTTACTTTTTTTTACTCACTCGTGAATTCGTCTAATAACTTTAATTTAAATCATACAATCCACATATAAATAAGCTTTGAGAAAAATGTGATTTAAACATTATAAAATGTAAAATAATAAACAAAACAAATAAAATGCAATTTATATTTCAACGGTACTTTATACTGACTGATCATATCAAGAGTATTATTTTAAAAATCGTAACAGACTTAATGTATGAGACTGAAACTTTTCTTAATTATTGTCAAATAAAGGCTGTTTACACGAAATGATGTGCGATGACAGGTATTTCATGAAAACTTTTCAGTTTCAGAACGGGAGCGAAATTTCAATAAAACGAAGACGAAGTTTTAATAAGATCATCAATGTGGATCAAAATAATATAAGATGGAAATATCATATTTGATAAGGAGTTTAACGATTTTTTTCAAACACCAAGCGAACAGTAATATATAGTATTTTCAAGCTGTTGAAATAAAAGGTATCCCTTTTTCTTTAGAGTAAAGAAGATATTTAAAAATTATTATTTTAAAATTTATATATCGAAAACACATTTCTGCAATAAAGAGCTTGTAATGTACTCTTTATTTAGGTAAACAAAATATTTATTCCTTAAAAGTATGCATCGTATATAAAAACAACTAAATATATAATAATAATCAACGAATTTGTTGGTATAATTTTTCGTATCTTATTCTCGGTTTTCTGTAGAGATATTCCAGAATCCATCTATATATCGATTCAATAAAACCACCATATAAATAATAATAAAAAATAATATTAAAAGAACAAGAATTTGCCTTGGGATACCCCAAGGTAACTCATATTAACATACGTTAACATATAACGTACGTTAATTCATGTCAACAACGCTACTAAAAAAAATCGATGAAAGAAATGCTTATTATTGTTGAAAGTCCGAATAGAATAAAATTTTATTTTAACAATAATGTTTCTAATATAACTTTTGTTTCTAGTCTATATAAACTAAATAATTATACGAGCTGTTGCAGCGACTTCGTCCGCTCCTTGCCTCGACTCAAATAATAATCCAACTATAATCACCTAAAATTTGTACAAGTTTATACATTTTTACTGTAATTGTATTCCAAATAGGTTTGTGTATTGATAATTTAAAAAAATAAAAAGTAACATATGTACTGATTATTGACTGATTAAGCTATAACCAAACCACGTTCCATCGAAATCGGTTTAGTAGTTTTCAGTAATGCCTGCACAGACAAATAGAAAAACAAATGAACAAAGAAACATTATAAATATAATAATGCATAAATATTGCCCTCCATAATAATATCTAAGCCCATCGAATGCTCTGTAAAAGCTTTTACTGAACGTGAATTGGTATTAAAAGATGACAATATTTAATACGAATATAATACTTTCATAAATAATTCTATTTCTGACAAAACTCCAGACGTGGATCTTTAAATAAGTCAGTTATAATCCATTCCATTTCGTAAATTATTCTGCATATTTAAGTCTCTGCCTTGACTCTACCAGTCAGTTTCCACGAAACCGATAATATGGAAATCTGGAATAATCTATACAATAACCGAAATGAAATTCCAATTCTATTTCATCAAGGTTTTTTTTTACTTTATCATTGAATATTAACTAATTGTTTTTATTATGAAACTCATTTATTAATATTTCAGTATAATTTACTAACGATAATTTTAGTTTAAGTAAAATAATTGTTAAATTTCGCTAAATTTTTGACGCTTAATTTGATTATATATATTATTGAATTGATTGATGAAATAGAATTGGAACTTCATTTCGTTATATATACATATATATATATATTAAAGTAAACATAATTTAATCAAAAGTTTAACGCAATTTACAGACATTCAAAAACTTATCTTATAACAGAAGGTCACATGTTCTGAACGTTCGTTCTTTCGTTACTTTCGAAGTGATCATTGATTTTGAAGAAGAAATAGCATTATCCGCATCTGCCATGTTTTCTAATCCTACTGAAGATCTCAGTTTGATGTTATATAAATGCTAAAATAGTTTTCCAAATCGGACTGAAATTATCAGCGTTCAAACATAAAACAAATTGCTTTTTTGGTGTAACGTCAGCTTTGTTACAGTATCAGTTTGGTTAGTATAAATACAGTCATTAATATTATATATTTATTTATTGATTTTACTGTAAAATTATAACTTGAGGATTTCTTTAAAGAATATAGAATTTAAGACAATCATTAAATTGAGAAAAAGGAAGAACAAATTTATTTAGTAATTAACGAGGTCAGTTACTCTCAATCAAGTAAAACAAATTAATTACTGATCGAGCCATTACACTTGTAACTATCTAACTAAAAAACTATTAAATATTTTTCTGTCAACAAAATGAAACAATGGGCGATAATTTAATGCCTCAGAGCATTCTCTACCAGTCAACTCGAAGAAAAGAACAATAAAAAAAAAGAAAATGCAATAAGGCTGTGTTACTAAACAACTAAAAAATTACCAAATTATTGAACTACGAAGTACAACAATATATTTGAAATTATAAAACAGTAACATTTGTTTATATATAAATAAATATATGTAATATAAACTGAATATAATTTTCTTCTTTCAACAAAATCCAATAAATAACTTATTAGAAAATAAGGGATTCGTACAAACAAAGAAAACGCATTTAAAAGAAAAAGTTAAATAAATAAAATAGATATTTATGTCACTGTTACTGGAATAAAAACTTAATTTCCCTGAAGAAATCTCAAAATTTAATCCCAGGGAATTGTACATTTTCTATATATAAATGTTTGTTTATATTCCTTAGTTGTACGAAATATTTAAATAATAACATCAGTTTATTATATACATTGTAGATAAAATATATCTATAGCTAAATCTAAGTGAAACTATATAGAAACTCATTTTACCCTATGTATTAAAGGAATTTTATATTAACATATTTATAGGCTTTGTAGAGTTGGGCACAATGTGGCTTACCTGAATTGTTTGACTGACCTTACCTAGACCAGACTCCATTTTAGATCACATAAGCTCTTAACAATCGACTTGGAAATAAATTGGACTCGTAGACTCGTAAAAATGTTATTGATAATATATCAGGTATGATAGAAAAATTTTCATATCATAATGTTATATAAAAAAATAAATAGTAAATTATCATATTTTATATAGGATGTATATAAGTCCGGAGTGCAGAAATAATCGTCAGACGATGGCACGAATATAATATATATTATGTAGGTGGAAGAGTCTAGCCGTAGTCGTGACTGCACCTCTTGTATAGCTTGGGTCAACCGTGGTCTAGGGTCTTA
This sequence comes from Dircenna loreta, assembly GCA_963555665.1. NCBI lineage: Eukaryota > Metazoa > Arthropoda > Insecta > Lepidoptera > Nymphalidae > Dircenna > Dircenna loreta. The sequence continues at coordinate 8,858,720 of OY743099.1, read as the reverse complement.
ACTCTCAACACATAAGTCTGAAATAGAAATTATTGCTACGTTTTCTAAGTTGAGTGAGAGAGACAGATGCCCAAAGTCTGTCCCGGTCTCTCCGTGTATTTTACCGCGATCCTGACAATTTGTTAAAACTGACAACAAATTTACAACTTTTCATATTTGGATTAGTCAATGAAAAACACCACTTATCAACTGCTTTGCTACTTAATATGATAAAAAAAATTTTGGGCACTTATTTTTTTTTAATATTGAGTGTTTTTCTTGATTTGATTTAATAATTGGTTTTGCATTTTTTTTTCATACAAGTATAATCACGTAGGTAAAAAAAATTATAACATTGCTAATTTGTATCTTTATAATATATATTTTTATTTGTTTTTTTTTACGTTTTGGATTATTGTTACTAGTTGGAAGAAAAGAAAAGATATAAGATGTTACATAATATTGTTAAAATTAAATATTTCTAACTAATTCTGATTTAAAAAATTTATATTTGACAGCACGTTTATGTTAAGGAAGTATTGATTTACCGCCATCCTGCATATATATTTAGTGTATAACAATATCGTACTATTGACAGATAAAAGAACAATTAACCTGCCAAAGACAATAAAAGATGGCGGGCGCGTTCTGTTAGAACTACAAAAACTGTTACTGCTTAAAAGCAAGAAATCGCAAAACCCTTTGAAAGAGAAAATTTTATCAACGACTCAGTTGCGTGTGATAAAATGTCTGGTTTCGATACAGAAGAGACGCCTCCAATCAACCCTTATACTCAAAGATAGTGGTTAGATCAAAACGTTTTCTGCCCCGTAATAAAAAGCACAAATATTTTTGTTACTGATGAACATATTTTAACGTTTGAATAGTTATACAAGCAAAATGCCAGAGTGTACGCTCAAAGCTCTAAAGAAACGATGTAATCGGGTGGAAAATTACAACTATGGGAAAGGAGGTTGGTCATGGAGTCAATAGATAAAGTCACTTAATTATTGTGAAAGAGATGTGAAGACTTCGGCCAACAACCTCAACAAATAATGTTCAGTCTTTGAGCATATACCATACTCTAAAGTCTAAACGCATGGCGACATTGAGTCTCTTCAAATCTTTAGAACAGGCAATTGTAAATTTTGCATAAAAATAGGCTAGGCTATAGAATTTTGTTCAGACATATTAAAAGGCATTTACAATAAATAAATTATTAGTTTTTTTGGCATGACTGCAATAGTATGTTCTTATAAGATTTATTAAGATTACTTTACTAAAAAAAACGAATTCATATTTATTTATAGAGTTTAAACTATATTCTTAGTATAACTATATTATTAGTTAATTGGGTAAAATCCAGATTAATATTTTAATAGTAGCTATTAATAATAGTAGATCGCCAATCAATAAATAATATCCGGGTATTAAAGCAATCTAGACTTAGGCTAGGTTTATATTAATCAACTAATAGGCGACCTAACATGTTCTTAATTGGCGCCTGGCCCCGAGAACCCGGGAAGGGTGAACTACAATTACGTTAGATAAATAATCATTAAAGCATTTTATGTTTGAGAATATCTACAAACATGAAGAACCATGTTGAAATTATATAAATTTTAAATAAATAAAAATTTAAATAAACCAATAGTGGCAGATTGCAACCCGCAACCTCTGGCAAACCGTCCCGTCGCACTATCAATTGAGCTACCGCATCGCTACCCATCGCGGTGAATTTGCCATTCTAAACAAATTCGTCTTTATCGATACGGTGGCGACATTTATTTGGCATTGGTTTATATTCCATTCTACTTTTATTTAATATGTTAAAGTAAAAGTATTTTATAAAAATACTGAGTATGGATTTAATTTGACATTGATTTGATTATTTTTTATAATATCTAATATACCTAATGATTTGATATTTTGAAAAATATCATCCAAATAAAATAAATTAAAATTCTAATGAATTTAAATATGAATAAAAAAAATTTGAAAAGTATTCTACTTCTTGGAGTGTCAACTAAGAAATATTTATTTAACATAGAAGTTTATTATCTTACCTTATGACACAAGACGTCTATATCCAATTCATTCGCCACATCTTTGATGAGGTCCATAAAGAGATCTGCCTCATCCAGCTGTCTCTGCGCGGAACTGCTCGGCGATCGAGACCTCTGTAAAAATAATTATTATTTAATTATATATCCTAAATATTCTGAACACATATATTTGTAATTCTAATTGTTATGATTGTTATTTTAAATTTACTCAGTATTCTTGAGTGGTTACTTTGTTATTTTTTTAAATATCATATTTTGTGTGTTTTTATGGAGAATTCTAAATTAGTCAAGGCAAGTAGCGGTCCGATAGCACAGTAGACAGATCGACGGAGGTAAATTTAGAGAAGGCGCAGGTTCGAAACCTAATCAATCTATACTTATTTCAATGTTTAAGTAACTATAACATTATAAACTTATTTAACAAGTAACCGGTTTCAAAATTAGATAGGTAAATATATATACAATTCGAAAACAAAGTTATTTCTAAAGCGCAGAAGATAATTAATTTTGCAGAATGTGGTAAATATTTCATTACTTCAAGGTTATTTAATTATTTTCTCGAATGTGATGTTCTTAGTTAATATAATTTACACAGAGCTCAAAGTTTCGTACCCTCTTTGAAAACAAACTTACGAAACTTAATAAAGGCACTGGTGTTTACAGAGTTCATGAAACATGGACAATTCTGATGACATATAAAAGTAAATTTATTGAAAATATTATACTGATATTAAAATTAAATTAATTTTGGTGAACATTTTTGAACATTTAATCAAAAATGTTCACGAAAATTAAAAAAAGAAATATACAAATAAAGCGCAGACCGTGTATATCTTTATATTTAAATAAATTTGCCTCTCTTACTGAGCTGTTGACAAGATTACCACGTGCCAGTGATTTTTGACGCCAACGCGGTATTTGCTTTATAAATTATATTTAACCTGATTTAACATAAATGTTATATGACTACTTGAATCCTTAATTTAACATGAAAAAATAGACTTCTCTTAGCTTTGAAAATAAATCAGATCCTTTACTTAATAACTTCTTGAGCATAACTTTATTGACATAATGATAAAATAAAATTCAATGTATATGTTTTATCAGAATATTTTGATTATAAAAGTGGAACTTAGTTGTACTAGCATGACCTTTTCTTAGTTGTACTAGAGTGACCTTTTATTAGTGGTACTAGAGTGATCATATGTTTAAAAATATAATAACAATATCTAAATACAAGTAATCTGTAAGTCAAGGTTTGTTCTCGTTTGTAAACCACTACCGTGACTCCCTCTCTCCAAATATTTGGCTGAAACAAAAAGAAATGCGACCTCTGAAATTTCAACAAACATATCCAAGTCCAAATTCAAAGTAAATAAATATATCATTTATTTTTCTTATAAACAAACCTTGCATTTGGTTAAGGTCTTACGAATTCTTTTTGAAAGGAAAATTATTGGAAACGTATGTCATACTGCACACATACATACATTCTCTGTTCGATAGCGGAATCCATTTTTGTTTGTTTGTATATAGTATGTTAATATTCCATTGGAGAGAGGGTTTTCTATCGATAAGAAGGAAGGTATATAATAGAAAAGGAACTGTTAAATGTTTACTTGTGATCCGCATATGACTGAGGGCGGAGATGTTTTGATTGGAAATATTTAAAATCAGTGCCCTTTTAACTCTTTGACTGCTATATGGTTTAACATGTTATATTGTAGACAGCAAAGCAGCTTATTATATTTACTCGGCTGTATTCACGTTTATTTTATCGCAATTTGTCAGACTATTTTCGAACCCGTTCGGGGTTCTTACTACGCGCGGAAAATATAAATAAAATAGTCACCATGGCTCACGAAAGTATAGTTATAAAAGTAAACTTTTAACTTAACTTAATATAACTTAATATATGTTAAAAGGGCTTCATTTTAACAAGTTTGCTTATGCATACATTCAGAATAAATATTTCTAATTAGTAATTAATAACAGGCAACTTATTTTGAAATGAATACTTGGAATTTTTGTTTATCATTTCTATTCTGTAGCGATGATGCATTTTATGAATTTATAAAAATATCTTTTTGTGCTTTCGGAAAGAAAATTACTAGCTACTGATTAATAATCCGCGTAGGATCAATTAACACGCTATGTTAACTCCAACTCTACCGATCAAAAGTGTCTTATATATTTAAAAAACTAAAATAATTGACGCAACCTACACATAATTAAATAGATTACTTACTGTACTTAAACTTCCAATATTATATTTAATTGTATCTCTTTTTAATTGATTATCATTGATACAAAATCAATGATAATCAATTAAAAAGAAAATTGTTCCAACTTTTGAGTTCTCTGCTTCTGCTTGTTAAATTTATATAATTTGCAGGATAAACAAAATTTTAAATCTTTTTAATCCAAAAATAACAAAAATATTGATTAAAATCCAAAATTGTGAAAAATATAGAACTGAAAATCCCATATTTCATCACAAGCTATAACAAAGTAATGTCTGAGCGCGTACTTTCTACAATTATTGAGCTCAATAGTTAAGCCTATAACCCCGCTTTTATAGGCCACTGGATTCAGAACCTTGTGATTTACAAGCAGTTAGAATCATAAATATTGATTTAATAAGGTTTAAATCATAGCTGTTTCATGTGAAATAACTTCAATTATGATTCTTGTAAAATATGGTTTAGTGTTTTCGCTTGATTTACGAGTATGAAAAAAACACTAATTTATTTATTCCGTTTGTAATACGCGTTCAATATTTTTATTTATTTACTTTTAATTTTGTGAATGTACTTATTTTGAAGATATTAAGTAAGATATAAAATCAGTCCTGAACACAGAATAAGTTGAAAGTGAAGATTTATGTGACAGAGAAAAAAGGAAAGTATACAGCTCAACAAATTTTCGGTGAATTTTTCAACTATGGAAAGAGCTTACAATTAAGCCTGTTAGCACTTTGAGTTTGTGGATTACATGCTTTATCATTTTATACAAAAGGGTTTTGTACCAAAAACCCTAATAGATTTATTAAATACAATGAATATCAAATAAACAGTTTTTCCATGTATTCTACACTGTAAATATTGTATTCTAAATTAATTATAAATATTTTAATCATGAATATTACTTGATTTTTTAATAAATATAGAATATATTGTACCATCACGAACTGAACTCCAGCTTGTGTGTGTGTGTGTGTGGTTCGCCCGGAAAAGCCGTTTACTTATAGAATATTTAATTTAACAATTAGCGTACGGTCACGGTAGCTCAGTCGGCAAAGCGTCGTAGAAATACTTCTGGAGGTAACAGGTTCGAAACAAAATAATATTGCTCATGTATTTTAGATTCATATATATTTAAAATTTAATATCGAATGTTAATTGGTTAGAGTTCATTCTAAGAAATATATATTAACCGATGAAATTCTTATTTTATTTCAAAGGTTTACTATGAGTTAATTGATTCAGATCCGTGTACTAAGTTACTTTTTTCAAAATTGAATAAAATCTATATTTTTTAAATTGCATTGTTTTTTTCAATAATAACGATTAAATATATCATAAGATTTTTTATGATTCTATGTTTCAAATTTCTATTTCTATTTAATATGTATTGCCAACAATTTTATATTCCTGTGATATTAAAACAAAATAACATTTTAATAGTTCTTTCAGTTGTCGAGTTTGCATAGCGCCAGCGAACATTTAAAAACCATTTTACAGTTTCCAACGTGCGATGCGAATACCGATAACGAGACTTACTGACTGAATAATACTGAGTCTGAAAAATTCCGTATTAATATTCCCTCGTTCTTTATAAAATCACACCAAAAGCTATAAATATATTTTATATCAACATTATTTATTATATAATTAATAATCATTATTTCGATAAAGGTAACAGAGTTTAATTACGATTTTTAGAGGGACTATGAAGTTTTCACAATAAAAGTAAAAGTTTATATGATGAAGTGCAACCCGCTAGTAATTTTAAATAATAATTCATTAGAGATACATTAATATAGTGTAAATAACATTTCATACCACATACATCATAAATTAGTGGTGGGGAGCAGCGCCATCTTGGATACTGTTCAAGAGTACGGTTACCAATCCGCCTGTCCAGCGTGGTGACTCCTAAGTTATGCATAAAATTCATGAGTGCTGAAAATTTTCAAGTGGGAGACCTATGTCTAGCTGTGGATCGCAATAGGTTAATGACCTATGTCCAGCTGTGGATCGCAATAGGCTAATGCTGATGATGATGATCCACTATTGTATTTTTTATGAAGAACTATCAATTATATATTAGACTGATGTAAGATAGTCTCAAAAGTTGATCTTCCCCTAACGTAATAGAATAAAAATAAATATTGTCAAAATATTAAAACTTACAATTATGAATTTCAGCAGTCGGGCGACCAATGGTAGATAAATAAACACAAATGAAAATTACACAATAGTCATTACAACCTGAAATTATTCAACGACATGTTCTATGCTGAATAAATTATACGTTCATAAATTAAACAAATAATAAAACGTAAACATACATAAATATCATAGAATGTTAACAAAGTTTGAACAATGGTTTAGAGTTGTGGTGAGTCTGTATGTTTATAATCGCATTAAGAGGAAAATTACGGAACTATTTCAATAGCTGGATTTTCAGTGATGAGCTGTCTTGAGATTACGCGAGTGAAGGAAAACATATTCATATATTTTTTGAAGATATTATAGGTCGTTACATATAGGAAAGCTGCTAATTTCAATGGTGGGTAAGATCGTGGCATGGCAAATGCTCCATTACCATTCCATTGGAAATATGACCTCACGAGAGATCGCGAGCTATTTTTATAAGACGATGCTAAGAGAAGAAAATGTATTTTTTATTCATTTAGGTTAAGAAAAAAAGAAGTCATTTATTAAAATAAAAAGCTACTGAAAATTAATTGCAGCAGCGAAGTCAGTTAGAGTGCAAGGGAATTAATAATTCGACCTTAATTGAATTTCAACGGACTTTTAAATACCATTTAAAGCAATGTTGAATGAAAAATTAACAAGTCTGAAATTAAATTATCAGAGCTGATTCTAAAGCTCTTCTTAAATGTGATGGATGCTGCGCTGCCTATTACACTATTATTTGTGTAAAGTCATATAAAATAAAAAATAAGAGGAGTATTTTGTATGATTTACATGCATTTAAGATTGGTACATAAATATCAGTCTAAAACTATATATAAGTTAATATGTTACTAGCGTTAGATAATTGTAACTCTAGCAGAAATCTTAACTGAAGTCGTCTGTACAAAAATATTCTTGTAAGTCTGTGTTATGCGCGTTACAAATACCCCTAAAGTGTAGTTTGTATGTTTGTCTGTGTATTTTTTAGTACGCACATCACTCCAAAACTGCTTGACCATCTGTCAATTTGATGAATTTGATTGCATAAAATTCAGGGTTTCAATAGTCTTAGTTATAGTATATATATAGGATTATTTTACTTTTCTTAAAAACCTCATTTCAGTAGGATTGCGTAAACTATTAAACAAACTAGTTGGAAATAAAAAAACACTAAAGTTACACAAAAAACGAATATGAATATTTACTGAGCATTAATCAAAAATCACAGAATTCGTAAATAAAAGTCATTTTAAGTTTTGTAATAATTTTGATATTAATTTATCGCTGTCATGTAAAGGTCAAATGTTATAATTCCTCATTTAAATTAATCTGATACAAGCTTAACCTATTTACCATTCATAAATATAATCCACTTCTTCATATAAAATGGAAACAATTTAGGACAGATTTGTCGAGCGTTAGTTTACGAAAATGTTTCACATTCACTCCACGAGGGAAAACCTTTTATTAAACTTGACATGACAATGTAAAGCTTTTGTAATTTAATTAAAATAGAACATGAGATATTAAAATTTGAATTGTTTAAAAAACCTCGATGTTTTAATACACTTGAAGTGTAATTACTACGTGTAGCGAAAAAACCCAAGTACACTCTCCAGATGAGATTTTCATTTATTTTCAAGTTCACTTAAAACATAGCCTTTTTTAAAAGTGAGCATTACAAATATTAAATAATATATATATATATATAATATATAAATATATATATAATATATAAATATATATAAAATATATATATATCTATAATTTAAAAGAATTATATATCATATCATATCATATCATACTATCTTTTATAAGAACTATAATTGTTATCTAGTAGCATGGATTTATTAACGGATAATCGACAAAATTTAGTCTCTGTATTTTTTTTTATTTTGTGACAATGGCTCTCAGGTTGTACAGTTATGTTTCTAAAATTTTCAAAAGATCCAAATTAATATTGTGTAATAGTTATTAATACTTTTAATTCAGAATCAAGATATAATGTTTCTTTGAAGCTGGTCTAATTAATTCAATTTCAGAGTTTAGTAATTACTAGCTGCTGCGAGCTACATCCGTTCGCTTCCTCCCCGACTTCAAGACTCTACTAAATATGGAACAAAATTTCTCTTATAAAAATATATACATTTTTAGTTTGATTGTAACCAGAGCCCATTTATTTTTTAGTGTAACGTGAAAATGAGATATTTTTTCGGGGTATTGTTTACGTTGAGTAACACAATACCCAAATTTAATTCGAAGAAGTCATAATAATAGCCCCAATTAATTATTATAGAAGCATTCTTTAATTTGACAAGAGAGCAATATAACGAAATTTCATCAAAGTCTGTCTAGTATTTATACCTTCCTCATATTTTTATTATATAAAGATAGCCGTATTAGAATTTGCAAACGTATTTTTTATTAAACATAAACCTACCATAAAAAAGTTACGCCCTCAGAACTTTTACATTGTATACAAAAACGAATGGGCTCTTTCTTATATTTATGTGGATATATTTCAGTTATATTAACTGTATGTTTTATGAAATTTCATTTAACTGAAACTGCGTTTTTTATTAAGCTTCAAAATCAATGCAACTGAGAGTTTGAAAGTTGATATCGTTTTTATATTAATTTTATCGATTTTATAGCTTTTGTTAAGCAGTGGTTACATTCTTTTGTATTTTTTGTTCAGGGCACATAATTAAAATACTGAGAAAATTTCAACTGAATAATATAAACGACATCTAGTATAGTATATAATATATACTTATGTTATAAAGATTGAAATTTGGTTTCATTGTGTGTGTGTAAATCTGATTGTGTGTGTATTAAATCAGTAGTCAAAAGATTTAAAATTATAATCTTTTACTGAGAAAAAGTTACCTCATTTTTTGTGCATTTTATTCAGAAATCTTGACAATTGTGAATAAAGTACTAAAATACTTCCTTTTGTTATAAAGAGACACATTATGGTTTTGAAGGTTGATATCATATTTCTCATGCTTTATATTTTCACTAAGTTACATAAGATAGGAATAAACTAACAATGCATGTTTACTTGACTGACTTTTGCTCGCGACTTCTCCCGCGTTCGAATAAATAAATTAGTTCTTACTTAATTGTATGAACTAATTTACCTGTGGTCTAAATAGACTACAGATTTACATACTATTTATTGACATGTGTGATTAAGCACACGCCGATACAGTTGATCGAATTTTGCAGCACGATTTCGGACTGACAAAATGACGGACTGAAAACATTTTCATATAATAATAACGGAAATTTCATACATGTTTTTGATACATGTTTAACAATTAATAAACGTTTGGAATTTATACCAAAAGTAAAGTTGATAAGCGACACAGTCAGTGTTGATTTTCATTCTATGTTTACTAGAAAAATAATGTAATATAATTTATTTATGAACAATTTCAAAGTTCATTTATGTTTATGGCGTTTCAGGATTTGGAATATTTGAATGTTTTATAGAACAAGAGAAAAGTTAAAGCTTTAAGTGCGCCGTCGAGTGAAGCGTTCGTGATAAAAGATAATATAACCAACCAACAAAAAAGCTGTCAACGAAAATGGTTTAATAAGTCTCAAGGCTAAAAATAAATTTATATTTTCATATGCTAAATTATTAATCATCCGGATACTCTCATCTATATTATTTATTTTAACAAGAAAAAAAACAACAAAATAAATATGTTTACTTATGATTATAAATATATAATAATAGTTTTAACTATGAAATAAATATGAATATGAAAAATTACCTGAACCCGAGACCTCTGGCTAACTTATCCGTCGCACTACACATTGAGCAACCGTATCGATACCCACTTGGATAAATTTAGCATTATATTTTTAAATGTTTTTCATCGGGGCGGAGGCGACATCTTTTATACTGTTTTTGATAAACCTAGCCAATGTTTCTTTGCAGTATGGATTAATATTGAAAAGGTGCCACAGCCGACATTGATGTTTGATATATTAGGCTTATTTAAAAAATAAAAAGAGATTCAACATGAGCTGTAAATGTATCGATACAAAGAAAATGTGGATCCATTCTCTGAAAAAATATTAATCATTAAATACAAAATATACACCTATGATACAGTTATTTTAAGTAATAGCTCTGCAAAATTTGGGACCGGATATCAGATTAAGAGAGAAAATCAATAAGGGCTTTATACGCAAAATGTCATCATTTGAAGAGGCTTCAGCTCGTGAAATCAATAATATTTTATACATATACAAATGATATATTCCAGTCACGTCCGTACATATAACGGAAAAGAGGACAGAAAAAATTCAATCTGATGCTGGCCTCAATTCAAACATTGGTTCGAATTTGAATAATATACAAGATATTTATTGCATTTTTTATAAGTACTATAATATTTAAATTTTTAATTTGTTTTTATTTGTCGTTCAATTTTCAATTAACCTTTCGAACCAATGCATAATTCAGAAAGCGAGGGATTGTAGAGACGAATCTCGGGTCCGCGTCGTTGAAACGACTTGAACCGCAGACTTTTGTTCGGACTTAAGATTTTCTTTATATATGAGCAGTTTTCTGACGTAGAATATTATCGTGACATTTTGAGACTTCTTGAATAAGACTTAGAATATATTTGAAACTAAAAATATGTCATCATTTTTACAATGAAACGTTTTATTTATACATTTGTCTTAACATTTATATATTTTTTGGTGTAGTCTCTTAGTTCTTTTCGTACTTTTGAACGACTTGACATATTTAGGTCGCTTATATATAATAAGAATAAAAAACTGTTATTCTTATGAATTAAACATGTTTTAGAAAAAATACGAGTAGTCGATTTCATAGCAATATTTTACGGTTTACGGTATAGCTTTACGGTTACGGTAAGCTACTGTAAGTAACTGTAACTTTTCTTACGTAAAGAACGTAGTACAATGAGGAATTTAGTTTTAATTTATCAAAATCTAAAAACCTTTTCAGAGAATATATTTAAAATCATGCAACCGTTTTCAAACTACTGTGAGTACACTTTAAGAGACATGTCTTATCAATATTGGTACTTTACTATATTTATAAAACGTATTACATTTCTGAAATACCAACTTCAACGATGAATACATAAAATACATACTAAATAATCTGAAAATATAACTTTATAACGTAATTAATTCATAAAACACTAAAAGTCATTTGAGCTTTAATTATAAAAATACTTTTGATTAAATTTTCTGTAGTGTTAGTAAACACTACAGAAAATTTAATTTATATTGACTTGTATAATGAGTATATTATATAAGTCAATATAAATTATATTTTTCCCTCCCTTCGACCTTCCATGGACGTGTTAAGAGGTCATGATAAATGATTAAATTGATTAATTATTCATTAGTGAAGAGCAAACGAAGTCACTAGCAACAGTTAGTATTATTTATTAGCATTTATTATTTTGAATATTTTACTATTAGTATTTGTTTAATTTATTTGGCATATTAGTAAGTTAGTTTAAAGTATGACAATAACGTAATATATTTTATAAATCAAGAGTTTAGCAAATATAAAATGTAATATACTTTAGTCTGGATACCAGTCAACGCGTTGCATATTAAATATACAAAGCCACACATTTTGCAGAGAGATTTAATATTTGCAATTTTGCATATATTATAAATACAAATTAATAATTACAATTGGGTAATATTCATCAACATGTCCCGCGACATGTGTAATCTTTGGTTTATATAATTTAATATACTCGCTCTCTTTATTTAATGTAATTATTATAAGGTTTTGCCAATATTATATATTTTTGCGAAATTTAAGTTTTTTCCATATTTAATTTTCGGAAGTTTTTAATTTATACAAGAGGTTAAAGCAAAGCTTTTTTTAATATTCAAATTTGAAACAGCTAGTTTAAATACAAACTGTATTATTACTAACATTAATGAGAAAATGTAGAGTCATGAATATTTAATAAAGGCCTCTGTTAAATCAATTTGATAGATTTTAGTAAGAGTGACAGTTTACGTCTATTGTACTTTTGTTCTGACTCAGCTTTTGTGCTGATCCAGCTCATAGCACGACCGTTTTCATAAAATTCAGCAACTTTAAATTTAAATACTATTTTATTGATTTTCGGAATAATTAACGGTTTTATGAATAACAATGAAACGTATACATTAAAAGAGGATTAAGTCTTCACTTTGAAATAATTTATTTCAGTATACAAAAAATATTTTTTAAAATAATCTTAACTACTTAACTCGTATGACTTATCAAAATTTTGACCTTTCAGTTTTGCATTTCAAATATAATATATTACATTATACAACTTGAACGAAAATATCATTTTCTATCTGCGGTAGAAAAACTATTTTGACATATCACTTGTTTTTATTCAAATATTACATAAACGTTTATCTTTCTTGAACTTTCTTATAGTACAGAAAAATATCTTAAAATAAATAAAGATAAATATTATATGATAAATATTAAAATTGAACTAAAATGTGAAACATTTCAAATTTCTTTGCACTAGCAAAGCAAAATATGAAAACAAATAAGAATATATTTGCTGAAGAAATCGTTTCTCTGTTTCAATGCTTCCCGAGCAAATAGGAATATATCAAACTGACAACATATTCACCTGGGCAAGCTTATAAAATACTTTTGTTTAAAGTATCAAGACTGCTTGATCCTTATCACATGAGTATAAAGTTTTATTGGATTCGAATTATGTTTTGTAAAAACCGTCTATTACTATGTCGGTGTGATTTGATTTCTGCGTTTCTATCTAACGAGTTTTCTGGAAAACTCATTTATATTTTAAACTGATTCGTTTTGATTTAAATGTATTTTTCGATGTAATTTATGGATTATTGTAAAAATACGTTCCTCTCTACTAACTTATTTTTTTTAATTTTTTTATTACGGACTACCTGAAACGTTACTGGAGTCTTTATTTTGTCTGCTTAATATTTCTTATCTAAGTTGCATTTCTATTTTCTTAGCTTATTCTAAGGTTCTTTTTCAATTTTTTATGTTATTATCTATTAGAATTTCTATCTCTTACGCACTAACACTATATACTCGTACATCTATATTTCTAAAAATATTTCTAACATTTGTTTGCTACTATCTATACATTGTTCAAAAAGTATACTAAAGCATAATTTTCTATACAGTTTTAATTCTGTTCTGACATCTGGTTGAAACAACTTGGTTACCGAGCCCGTGATGCCCGTCTGATACCCGGACCTTTCGTACTGCAGCAATGTCAATCCTACCCATGCTCACTGCGTGTCGTATTTCCGTTTTCGAGTTATGTTCAGAGCAAATCTAAGTTTATTTACGACACCCTACGCCCAAACACGTTCGAATGTCATTTGCACGTGCTTCGATCTTGGTCTCTGTCGCCATCGAAGACCAGGACGACGTCATCACGTAAAAAATCAGCGATATACTTGGCAGTACTCACCCATACACTCAACGTCTTTTAGGAGGGGGCCTAGCAGCAGGTTCCACACGATTGGCCCCTTATAGAGCCCTGCACATAACCTTTCTTTGTTTCTTTAGGGTATTCTGCGTATCTCGTATATAATCTGCGTAGTGCTGTAGTGCGTACACGTAGCGTACCTTTAATTCTGCCTTCTGTCAACCACCCGCCTCAAGTTCACCAGACACGTCTCTTGAGCCATATGTACCCTACAGGCAGGCCACCAGTAACTTCCTTTTTGGTTACCTTATTTACAATATCACGAATGTATAGAATGGTAATTAGTAAAATATAGTTATAGCTCTTGCTCGAGGTTCTAAATAAATGTATAAAAAATCGAACAGATCGTTTAAAATTATCATTTGCTATATTGCCATCGATAGATTTGAATATACCTATATATATTAAAACATGATAATATTTATTAATAGTTGACTAAGACACAATCAGAGGAATTCTGTGAATACGAGGTCTACCGGTCTTTCGCATCGAAAATCTGATGACCTCTCAGGGACATTAAATTTTTTTTTAAGGATGTTAAAATAAAATAATACATTTTTTCATTTACGGACAAATGAAGCTTTACTCAAACAACTTTTAGTACCAAATTAATTAAGTCGGTTGTCGAGATAAATTTCCTTTGGGAAAAAGGGAAAGGCATGGTCTACTTACTCCTTTAACTTGAAAAATAATTAATAATTAATAATCCACTGAAAAAGCAAACATTTTCTTTAATAATCAATAACATAAAACAGTTAAAATTTTCAAAACAACCCAAGAAAAAATATATCTGTTACAACTTTTATACTTTGCGACGCTGACTTTAAAGACACATTTAAAGATTCAGAGAAATCTAATGTGAATCGTCATGCTGTATATAAGGAAAATATGACTCCGCTGTTGAAACTCATTTCCTGTTATTTCAAAATAAAACCGGATATTGCCGAGGAAGGCTTTTTATTTTATAACTTTTTTACTATTACATAGTATAAAAAAAATAAGAATTATTAACATTACCTTCATTTTCAATTAATATTTTTTTTACAAAAAAAAAGAGAAATAGTGGCATCAAGAGGTACAAGTTTCCCGGCAATTTTGTCTGCGTTAATTACAGAAGAGAGCTACACTTTAGTTTATAATAAAAATTATAAACTACGTAGTAATGCCATAAACTCTACGGTCCTTGAGAAATAAACTATAAAATTATTTTGTTTTTAAATCTGCTTGGTATCTATCAATTGGTTACTGTTAGTTGGGACAACAAAATATATATAATTCCGACAATATCGTCTTGATTGTCGTAGCAAAGGCGAACTTCGACCCAGAAATTTGAAGCAAAGGACACGGGTCCTTACTTGCTATTTAACCTTCTAAAGGTTTAAGGTTAAACTCGCTAATTTGTGATTCTGCTTGAAAATATATAAAGTTTTAGCAATCCATACCAATATTATGAAGAAAGATTTGTGAATTTATTTGTTATCAATAAACTCTGAAAGTACTATTAATTTTAATAATTATTTATTACAATGACATATAAAATAGATCTTCTCCTAAAAGATAATTCCAACTCTTTTCCTCCTAAGTGGGGATAGTACTGCATACGTCTCTTCCATTCACCTTTATCATTTGTCATCTAAGTGCTAACTTCTTTTGTAAATATAAAATCTTCGATCTAATTCATCCACACTTTCTTTTACATCTCCTTTTTTACCCCCCACGTTAATCAAGTATTTTTTTCTGTATTAAATTCATCCATTCAGCTAACATGTCAATATGATTTTTACTTTACGATTTTGAATATCTTATAAATTTATTTCTATTATTAAAGTTACACGCTGAGTAATTCTAATAGCTATGTGAAGGTTTTTATTGAAAAAGAAAAATACTTTTATAATGTTTTAAATAGTTGTGTTGAAAATTTATAAAATACTTTTGTTTAAAATATCAAGACTACTTGATCCTTATCAAATGAATATAAGATTTCATTAGATTTTAATTGTATTTTATGATTATCGTTTATTTCTGTCGGTGTCATTTTGAATACCCGAAGGATTGAATACCTGAAGGATCTGGAAACTCATTTATAATTTAAATTCTTTCATTTCGATTTGAATGTACTTTTCGAAGTGATTCATAGATTACTCTATAATCATATTATGGGTTATTGACCCTGATGTTCCGTTGTTTATCTCAGCTGAATTTAATTGTAGATATATTTGAGCATACTAAAATTAAATGGTAAATCAATAATCATTAGTCAATAAACCAATCAAACATTCTAAGCTACTAACTCTCACATAAGTTTACAATTTGTGTTTGTATGTGTGGGTGACATTGTATATAAGGTAAGATCAACAGAGAAACATGATTGCATGACTCTTCAATAAACTAATACAACTATTATTTTCTATACATATGTATGTATACATTTTATTCAATCAATGGGAAGAATACGTTCCCCGCTTCATGAAAATACCAATAAAAATATTTAGAACATTTTAAATAAATATATAATTAAAAATCATCAAAAGGAGACTCAAATATAAGAACTCTCCAAATCCGTCTCCACCAATCTGTTAACTGAGCTATCGCGTGAGGATAAGTTTATTAGTCTATGTGTAGTTCTGTTCTGTTCATGTCCTTCCAAATTTATTAAAAAAAAAACAAGGAGCTTTCAACGTCTGTTGCAGTTTGCTTTAGTAAGCTTAACAGCCGACGACATATAAAGTGCATGTTAGGGCAGCCGTCCGCAACAATTACTTAACTAAAGCTAGACATTTTGTGGTTACTTACTTTTGTTGAGTTGAAATATCTTAAAACATATTTAATTTAAATAAATGAATACTAACTTTGCTCGAGTTTCCACCCGCGGCGAGATAATTTTATTAATAAATAAACTAACAGCTTAAAATCAATCGATTTAACCATATATTGTTTTCATATAGGAAAAAATATTATTGTCTGATTACAGTACCACGGATGGCATTTCTTGTGTATGAACAAAGCATTTAAAAATAATTGTCAATTGTCAGTGAAATTAATATTCTCGATTGAAGGGTTATAAAAAAAACTTTATAGAATAAGATTACTTTTGCCCTAAATATTAATCAGTTTTAATACATTTTAAGAGAAAATGAAGCTTTACCCAAATAACTTTTAGTACCAAATTAATTAATCGATTGTTGAGATAATTTCCTTTGGGAGAATTGGGAAGGCATATTCTACTCTTTTTCCTCAAATAAAAATTAAACTCTTATAATTAAAGGAACGACCATTTCTTTTAATCCCCAATGAAGTAAAAAAGAGTTGATATTTCCTAAATATTCTACTAACAATTCAATTAATTACTAATTTTACGCAAATTTATATAAACCGAGTAAAATACATCGAAAGCTTCTAAGAATCTTAATTTTCATCGTGACGGTGTATGTAAAGAAAATAAGACTCCGAAATCGAAACTCATTTCCTGTTATTTTAACTTGATGAAAACCGGATATTGCCGAGGAATGCTTTTATTTTGGGCAACTTTTTCACTTAATATGGTAAAAACTTTTGTAAGAATTGCCAGCATTCATTGATTTTAATATATATTTAGAAAAGCTTAGAGAAAAATAATTGGACATATATATATATCAATTGGTACGAGTACTAGCTCTTACCCGGAATTCTATTTGCGTTTTTATCAGAAGAGCGCTATACTTTTTAAAATAAGAAAATAATAAACTAAGTATAACTTATAACCTATACCTTCCTTGAGAAATGAGCTATAAATCATTTTTTTTTAATTTGCACGGTAATTACAATTTGTTCGTTGAAACAAAAAATATATACCTATAAAATCGTCCTGAAGGTGATTTTAATACGAAAGACAAACTTCGACCCTGGAAGTCGAAACAAAGGACGCGGGTCGTTAGTTATTGTGTAACCTTCTAAAGGTCAAAGGTTAAACTCTCGGTAATTAGCGATTCTTCTTATAATATATAACTTTTTAGAAATCTTTACTAATGTTATAAAGGAAAGATTCGTAAATTTGTTTTGCTATAGTATACCCTGAAATTACAACAGAGTTTAATAATTATTTCTTATAATGATGTAGATGTATATTCTCCTCCTAACTCTTCTCCTACCAAGTGGAAATAGTACAGTATATGTTTCTTCTAATCATCTCTAACAATCTTCATCTCAGTGCTCACTCTTTCTTTACATATCATCACTTCCCAATCATCAACACTTTCTTCTAGATCTCCCTTTTTTACGACCCATGTTTAGACAGAGTTCTTTCTGTTAAGTAATTCCTATAGCTATTTGAAGGTTTTTTCTTATATAAATAATATATATATATATATATATATATATATATATATAATGTTATAAATATTAAATCTTGACCAAAAATTTATAAATATTGATGATAGGTAGCTTATTGTTTAAGGGTAGGAAAAAGACTCTACCAGTCGAAGGCACTGCAAATAACTAATTGAAAATAAAACTGTAGTACTAACACCAACGATAAAATAGAAAGCAGAGTAATTATAAAAGTTTGATAAAGGCTCCGTTAAATTAATTTTATCGATTTTAGTAAGAGTGCCAGTTTTTATCTATTGTACTATTGTTCTGGCTCGGCTTTTGTGATAAACCAGCTCATGGAACGAAAATTTTCATGAATGTTACTAAAACTACATCGAAAATTTAATTTATTTTATTGGTGTTTTGAGTAATTTGTTGTTTCTTGGAAAATAACAATGTAACGCGTACATTAAAACATTAAGTGGTTTGTATTTTCTAATAGCCGTTGATCTTTTGATCCTTTTTACAGTACAGAGAAATATCGTTATATAAATAAAGTAGATAAATAACATAGACTTATGTATAATATCAAAATTGATCTGAAATGTGAAACATGTCAAATTCCTTTGCACTAAGCAAAGCAAATAAGAATATATTTGCTGAAGAAATTGTTTTCTCTGTTTCAAAGATTCCCAAGCAAATAGGAATATATCATATTGACAGCATATTTACCTGGGCAAGCTTATAAAATACTTTAGTTTAAAGTATCAAGACTGCTTGATCCTTATCACATGAGTATAAAGTCTTATTGGATTTGAATTGTATTTAGTGATATTCGATTTCTATGCCGGTGTCATTTGAATACTGCGTTTATACCCAAAGGAGGCACTCATTTATATATGTTTTGATTTAAATGTATTTTTCGATGTAATCCATAGATTACTGTTATGATACGGGGTAATAGCCCTGATGTTGCATTATTTATATTTACTAAATTATATTGTACACATATTTAAACAGATCACTATATTGGAAATGGTAGAACAATAATTATTTGTCAAAAATTTAATCAATCCATTGTAAAAATTTAGTTGCTAACAGAAAACGAGAATCAAACATACGACCCCTCGGAATCCGTCCATGCCGGTCTGCTAACTGAGCTATCGTGTAGCCGCCATGATAAAATTAATAATCTACGTGTAGGTCGGACAATATTCAAGTTTTTCTTCTTTCAGCATTTATTTTCGAAAGAAAAATTAATAATGTACAACTTTCTTAAGAATCATTTCAAATATTTCTATATCAAACTCAATTTAAGCGTCGTTATAATGAAAATAACCTATTAGGTATACATAGACTTGGCTTCTCTCAAAGTAGCTTTCAACGTCTGTTGCAGTTTGCTTTAGTAAGCTTAACAGCCGACGACATATGAAGTGCATGTTAGGGCAGCCGTCCGCAACAATTACTTAACTAAAGCTAGACATTTTGTGGTTACTTACTTTATTTACAACATCACCACTTTATAGATTCTAAATTACGTGATATATACTTTATTTGAAAACCTTAATATTAGCTATATTTCGAGGCTCCGCCAGACAGATGTACAGACCGGCTAGATAATTTTATATGTAAATCAAACAGATTGCCACCTTACAGCCAAAAATCAAGAGGTATATAAAAAATAATATTTGTTTAAATGAACTCTGCCGGTCTTTTCGTTGAAAGTTTGTTGACTACTCAGACCTTTGTTAATATTTGAAGGGTTTCAAAACAAAATACTTAGCTGGAATAAGATTTTGGAGCCTTTAATATTAATAAGTTTTTATATTTTTTAAGAGAAAATTAACCTCACTGAAAACAACTTTTACTACCATTTTAATTTTAGTCGGTTGTCGAGATAAATTTCTTTTGGGAGGATGGGGTGGTCATGGTTTACTCCTTTTTCTCAAAAAAGAAAGTTAAAAGGTACTTTTACTGAAAAATCTAACATTTCCTAATTATCAGTGACGTAATAACAGTTAATATTTCAAAAATATTCCAAAGAATACTTTAATTAATTACTATTTTTTATTTAGTTATATAAACATTCTGAAACACGTTCAAAGCTTATAAGAAACTTAATTTGAATCGTCTTGCTATTTGTAAAGAAAACAAGACTACGCAAGCGAAACTCATTTCCTGCTATTTCAACTTGATGAAAACCGGATATTGCCGAGGAACGCTTTTTATTTTACTTTATCACATAAATATGGCATATAGCTACAACTTGATCAAAAACTTAGAAAAACGTGACTGATTAATGGTAGCAATGGACATATTGGTACAATCTCTTCCCCCTTACCTACAGAACGGTGATATACTTTCAGAACATGAGGTTAGAAGCACCTAAAGTCATATAATGTCCTATACTCTTCTTTAGAAATGATCTAGAAAATACAAATAATATAATAATAATATTATTTGACTGGTATCTATTAACTAGTTACAAAGATTAGCTCTTTGGAACAAAAATATATATATACAATATCTCTAACATTGTCCTGATGCTGATTGTAAGAGCAAAGGCAAACTTCGACCCAGGAATTTGAAACAAAGGACACGAGTTAGTTACTGTATAACCTTCTAAAGGTTGAGTTCACTAATTTGTGATTCTGCTTGAAAATATATAAAGTTTTAGCAATCTATACTAATATTATGAAAAAAGATTTGTGGATTTATTTATTATCAATAAATTCTGAAAATACTATTAATTTTAATAATGATTTATTAAATACATTAAAGAAAATTCCAACTCTTTCTCCCACTAAGTGGGAATAGTTCTGCATACGCTCAGTGCTTTCTGTTTTTTTTACATATTATCTTCAACCCAATTTATAGATATTTATTTTTTGCTCCCTTCTCCATCTCATTTCTCCCATCTCTCTTTTTAATCACCCACCATGATGTATGAGACGCTTTCACCTCACATACCAATACTAAGCCGGTCTATTTATTTCATTTCTTATTTTTTTCTGATGATTATTAACTTAATCAAAATATGATTTTAATTATAATTCTTGCTGGATGGTTGCATTTCCACATTTATCTCTTTTTTTAAGAGTTTATTATTTTTTATCGTTTTGAGTATTTCTAAAAGATATTTGAAGGTTTTACTGAAATTCTAAAAAACCTATAATGTTTAAATAATCAATCTTGGCCATACATTTATTAAAAACAAATATAAAAGGAATAACAATATAGACGTTAAGTACAGTTTTCAATATTGACCAAGTTTTAAAATCTTGATACATTTTTAGATGTTACATAATATGAACGTACAGGTTAAAATATCTCCATATATTGTTCACACAGCGAGTCTTAGATATATAATTTTGCTGCCTATTCAGAGCGGTCTAGATGCAGTTTCTAAAGCTAGTTTTCAGGAATGTATGAGCGTGTATGAATTTTTAAAATAGGACGGTATAAGTCTTTTAAAAATAATAGAGAAATTACATGAATATTAAATGTGTAACATTAAAATATTGACTTTATTTATGTATCAGGTTGTTTTAAAATTTTAGTTTCAGGTATTTTTTTTATCTACCTGTAATAATAGAATTTTATGTTTATTCTTTATTTATAATAGAGCTGCCAAAAAAAGACAACGTTCTATATTGAAATGAAAAATATTAGGTTAGTTTTAATTACACAATGATTGATAAATGATCGAAAATATCAGTCTGAAAATATCAACTAGAGTTATAACGTTTGAAAAGATCTAACACGAGTTGTACAGCCTAAATACAACCAATTGATTGAACTTTGAAAAAGGCTAGCTCTACTAAGCTTGATTACATAACTTAATCGTCATACGAAACGGAAGTAACAATTCTATCAATATTATAACAATCGTTCTAGTTGTTCGTATTTTGGTTACTACATATTGACCTTTGTGAAACAGTCATCACAATAAAGAAATACCCGGCTGAGTTTATTGTGTGGGTTTTCTCAGATCAGGGCGTGTTTAAAACCCTTCGCTTTATTTGAAAGTTGAGGAGTGTCCTTACAGAAGGGCTTATTTTGATAAGTATAGTATCAAAATAGGCCCTCCAGACACTTCCATTTAACGTACATAAGGGATCGATGGTATTGATTCAAAATGGAAAAGACGTAAATAAAAATGAAATATGGCGACTTCTGTCTGCTCGTTTACCTCCTATCTATGTATAAAAAATAAATCTGTTTTTGCCTGAAACAACACTGCTATCGTTAAAAATTAGGAGAAAATACTTCGGATTGTATATCCTGGACAAAATATACTGTCTGTTGACAGATTTACAATAGATTTATTATACAATTGATGAACATTAATTGATTAAGTTATGTTCGAAAATAAAACTAGTAGCTGTTGAATATTCTACTTAGTTGTTAAACTATCTTATCTCGGTTGTAAAAGGTATACTTACTGATATTGTTTAATGAACAGAGTGTAGATACATGGACATACTAAACATTGGAGAAGGCATATCATTTACAACATAAAAAAAAATAACAAAACGGTCAATTGTATTTTCAAAAACAAATGTTTATTTTAAATATCCTTAATATATTTTATATTTCCATCATGTCTTTTTACGTAGCTCTACCATCACATCATTA
Organism: Dircenna loreta; assembly: GCA_963555665.1. Classification (NCBI taxonomy): domain Eukaryota; kingdom Metazoa; phylum Arthropoda; class Insecta; order Lepidoptera; family Nymphalidae; genus Dircenna; species Dircenna loreta. The sequence continues at coordinate 8,835,818 of OY743099.1, read as the reverse complement.
ATTGTAACTAGAATGAAGATAAATGGTTCATCTCCGATAAAAAAGATCATGCATCACGAAAGCAGATTCAACTATATAGATTACTAATCTTGTATCTATATAGTTTTGATTTTGTCTTATAAAATAAGTCTTAAGTAGTAAGTTACTTATATATTAATGAATACTAAATAATGTAGTAGTAAATTTACGACTCTACGATATCTATAAAATATTAAGGTTTATTCCAACGATATCTATAAAATATTTTTAAGCTCAGTTGAAGTACGGAGATAATATTTATGATGTACACGGCAAGCTTTTAAAATAATATCTATGGGTTGAAGTGAAAAATGTTATGATAGCGTGAGTTTTACTGTAAATGTATTGGAAAGCATATAAAAGTTTATGTTTATATTTTATTATCTGCTATATTTTTAATAACATGATTCACTATTGGCCATTATCAATTTCGATTACGAACGATTTTATGTACATACATATTTTAAGTATGTAAATAAATAGACATATTTTAAGTAAATATTTGATAATAATTGTAGCGCCGTATCGGTGTTATTTCATCCAATAAGTTTTCTCTGTAGCACACAATTAGACAGAGGTTCTGTAAAGGTTTAAAGGTTCTATTACTAAAGGCCTTATTGTGGCTTTATAGGTTTCTCAGTAAGCTGATACGAGATTCTATCGTAAACAGTATCAAACTATAATAGGATTATTCTTTGTTTGCTTCACTTGGGGTAACTTTTGTGCGTGTTTACTGAAAATTCTGTACATTGTTGTTGGAAAAATAGAGTTGACGTCATAGATTCGTTAGAAATATATTTAAAGAATAGAATTTAGGTGTTTTTTTATACTAATGCTGAAGTATTAAAGATAGTATAAGGTAAAAAAAGATAAAATTTTTAATTGTTTCAAAAATTTACTAATATTTTTAAGTCACTGATTAAATTTTAAATAAATACGAAATAAGAAAATTATGAAGCAAAAATTGAACCTACATCTTCTGAAATACAACCAGTAGTAAAATTTTGATACGTTTATAATATTTAACAGTATAACCTAGCACCAAAACAACAGACATGTTTCGAAATACAAAACAAGATTATGATTGTACTGCGATTTTATTAACCAATTATCACGTACCTTAACTGGTGATGAAGATAGCCAAAACTGGAACAGGTCTGATGTCACTGATGTGCTTCGAGCCTCATAACGAGGCCTTGGAGACAAGGTGCCACGGGAGGTTAAGTTATGCAATCTATTGACTTGATCCACTGACGCACATTCTCGTATATACCTTTCAAGAAGCTTAGGCTTACTTTCCAAGATTGCCTTCAATTCCAATAAATCCTCTTCTGTTGAATCATCAGGTGATGATCTCTCTATAACATCTTTGAATTCATCAGCGCATTGCATTATCATCTCGTTAGTCGTTAAAACGTCGAAAACGATATTATTTCCTAAGCAGGGACTGGACTCTTGTAAATATTCACCATCACATTTTGCAGTGGATACTTCAGTTTCACAACCATTTTGTTCTGTAATCTCAACTATTGTTATCGGTGGGTTTTCTTTAAGCATGTTATTGTTTTCGTGTGTCGGACTGTCTATTTCTACTGGTAACTCATAAACTAGGTGCATTAATTCGTGTGAACGTTTTAGGTGCCTCTGTTCTTTTTCGCCTTTACTGTTCTCTTGACTATCATCAGGCAAATTTGTGTCTGTTTTTTTACCATCACCCTTTTTGGCAACCACATCGATAGGCTCTTCGGATGTCATGGCGGAGTTCAGTTTTGTAAATCAGAAGGAACCGTTTGTGTATATTGAAGCATCATTACTTAATTTGCGAAGCTTGGATTCGTACCTGAAAGAGAAAATAATATTAGTCCATTTGGTTTTACTGAGGATCTTTGGAATGTCTAAACATTTATTAATATTCAAAAATATTAAACGTTATATATTTAAATTAAAATTTTAATTAGCTTTATGTTGTTCTTTACAAAGGAAAAAAGTATATTCCTATGAAACGAATAAACAGATATTATGTTTCTAGTTGATATTAAAAAGAAAACTCTCAAGATTTATGGAAAAAAGAAGTAATTTAATTTGAATCTTATCTTATTAAATAGTATGTTAATTTATTCAAGTACCTATTCTTCTATTTTTATATGTAAGTGTTGAACCTGAACATTTATCATAATATTATATAATCAAATAATAATAAACTGAATATTACTAAACTGTTTATTTGATAGGATCTATGCTTATTATTTGTAATGAATTAAATTCATAATATTTCAATTGTATACGAGTGTAATCAATAAGAGATTGGAGGACCCATTACTGTATATATTTAACAAATCAAACAATCCAACCAACTAGTCGAGCGATAAATCTTACAATTACTTGATTGTTTTTTTTAATATTTTATTTATGGAAATAAATATGGCAATCTGAAATATTTTTCGTGAAAGAAAATAATTATAATTTTTAAACATAAGTTTAAGCCTAATTTAACAAAAATATATTCCTTATTTAGAAAACAGCAGTTATAGATGATTCTAGAAAAATAATAGAATGACATATAAGATAAAAATATATAGTTACATTGAATACATATTCTGTTTTGATCTCGGATTTATATAACGAAGGGGAACAACATGACATTTTCCATTCAGATAAACTTCACAAAGAGCTTTGTTTATTTTTAGTAATCCTATTAAACTAATTATGAGTCTGGAGGAGAATTGTTGTGGCCATTACATTGCTAATGTTTTCGCTGCATTTTTTTAATACTTGAAGTATTATGGACGAAGTATTAAATCTATTTGTCCATTCTCGTATTCGTTGTAAAAATAACACTATTATGTTTGTGTGTACATATATTTTAATATATAGTATATACCGTATTATATTTATATAAATTGTTTATATTTGTAAATTTTGTAATAATTACCTTTATGTAAAATAAGCAAGTTATGTGTGTATTTTCCTTTATTTATAAAAATGTATTTTTTTTCTTGTTTTTATTTGTCTGCACGGCTACCGAGGTCATCTCTTGTACGTCCTAAGGTAGAGAATTTCTTGGTCGCGTTAAGACTGCCATTTATGTGTTATTTTGTAAAAATATTTCTTGTAACGCAAGCTTTCATATTTTTAGGGTCTGGGTATTATATGTACAAAATGTATGTATTTATGAGTAAAATATATTTTATGTTTGTTTATTAGCTGTCAAGTAGTACAAGCTTTTCTAGGTTTGTTTTATATGGAAATGTCCGAAATTTGAATAATAATAGTTAAAAATCAATTTATTGCCAAATATTATAATCTATGAACGTCATGTTTTTATTCAGGAATGAAATGGAAATGGACCGTCTTAATGATCATTTGAATAAAAATATTTTTTGCACTCACAAAATTATACCAAACATTACCCTATTTGAATTTAAATGAATATTTCATTAATATGTCAGTTAGTGACGGTTTACGGATATAATCCATCATGGCCGCCCAATATTTTATTTTTAAATAATGTCTCGGAAGCTCCTAATGACGTAAATAAAAAAAAAGTGTTTACTTGCTAATGAATATAAAATGGGCGAAGATTCAAACGGCTGTTACGCGTTAATGGTCGGCCATTTGTGACGATTTGCGAGGAGCTTACTGACGGCTGTTTTATTTTCCAAATAAATAATCTATTGATGTTTTTTGATCTTTTAATTATTGTAATCTGTGATTCGTTTGTCTCATCATACAAATTTGATGTTTTCATTTTGTTTTGACGCTTGTCTTTCATGATATAAAGGTTAAAGTGGCTTTATAATTATGAATATTGACATTTAAATAAAACTATTATTTTACGGATCTTTTTATTAAATTTAACATGACGTTTCGATTGCTTTGCAGCAATATTCATGGAAAGACGATGTAGGTCTGTTTGTAGTCATAGAAATTTAAAAAAAAAATATTAATACGCAAGAAAGACACTAAAAGAAATTATAAGATTTAACCGAGGAAAGATTGGCTTGATCAATAAATTGATAGTCATCTGACACAAGCCTGGGTTTTATTTACATTTTTAATACTTGTGCAACCAAATAGTATTTATATAACAATTCGCCTCCTTACCAGCTCGTTACGTAGCTCTAGCTAACATTTCACTTATAAAAATACGATTTAAGTTTTCGGAATGCTTCCAGCGTAGCGCTGACGCCGCCTTAGTATGGGAACGAAATTAAAATAAATTTGAATTATTCGGATTACGACCCAGCATCGTCGTAGCTTAGAACGAAAATGTAATATATTTTTAAAATAAATACATTTAAAGTATTTATTATTTTTGCATCCTACGCTTTTTGTAACGAAAATAATTTCTTTATAATTAATATATTTTTAGCAAAGTTTTCTTTGGTAAGTGTTCTTTAATAATTTATGGACAGAATTCGACCAATACTTTCAAGCCAGATTGGTTTGTGTTCTCTATAATAAATGCAAAAGTATATAATTTTTTCACTAATAACGGCTAAACTTGTTACTAAAGATTCCTATCGATAACTCTTGTCCGAAATAAAGATAATATTTTTCTCTTTGATATCATTTTTAACTCATACTTTATATCCGTTTCTTTATAATTTTATTCCCTTTACCGCTAGTATTATATGTATAGCCATGTTAATGTTGAAAAAAAGGGTGAAAAATTAATTAATACAGGCAGAATTCGGACCCCAGTCGCTCTACAAATTGAGCTACCGTATCGTATTATATAAAATATTGTATTTAAAATTCATCATTGTAATAAATATAGTTCCGTTTAGAATATTATCGGGATTATAATCAGTATGTTTAAATTATTCATCGCCTAAGGAAAACAATACAGTACTTATGTAATATAATAACGTGGAAGTAGACAATGTAATAATACAAAGAAGATTATTAAACGTTATATTATTCAATATTTAGTATGAATAATAGAACGTTTATACATATAAATTATTTCCCAACGTCATCAAATCGACCCACTCACACTCACTCTGACTCTCGGCTAAAATAACAAACTATCAAAAAAATATTATAATTAGTATTAATTGTGTAAGAGTAATTTCAGTTTTCATGTGAACTTGAGAGAGTGACTGGCACTCTTTATGTTGTCTCATAAAATAAGCTAACACTATACAAAAATTTAATCAAAATCAGTCTAGTAATTTCGTTGTATTGTAAGCCAAAATCAGATTTTGTGTGGTCCCCTGACTTTCAACTGTAACTATAAGCCAAAACTACAGTAAATTTCACAACCATTTACTGTTATTTACTGACAAACAGTAAATCATAGTAAATAATATTACTTAAATAATAACAAAAACTAGTTCCTATAGCAGATGAGAAAGGCACTAAAATCGCATATCAAATATACTCAAAAATTGTAACTAATGATTTTAACGAGTGGAATATTTAAAAAAAAGCTATTTTTAATGTATTTCACTTATGTTAAATAAGATTTACATTTTCTGCTTTAATTTACTTTTAAGTTGAAGTTTCGAATTTGACGCAGCAATTGTGTTTGCAGTGATATGAGATGATAAATTCCAGTACCACCCTAGAAAGATTACTGTTGGGTAATTTTTGTTTTAGAATTACAAATCATCTGCGACGCTGAACACCTAAAGGGCGAGTCTCAGCTTGTCTAGCACGCCTAAGTAAACAACCACCAGTCCTAACATACCCTGCAAAATTCACAGCCACCCACAGTAGAACGGCAACCTGTCATATATGAAAAGTCACTGACAGAACTCCTAATAGCTCACTCTGAAATAAGTTTTCCATAAAAACTATTTATAAGTGTCATAGGAAAGTGACCAAATTCTTGCAACCAATTTAAAGTAATATTCCTTTACTATATTCCGGGGCATATAAACTTCACTATGATGGTTCATATACTGTGGTCATGTCATGAGTCCAACAAAGAGTAGCATAAATACAAGAGTTAAGGAACTCATTTCAAATATCAAGAATATACGAACATCGTAGTCAGCAATGTGTGGACCTACCATAGACAAGCCCAATGATTATATTAAATTTAATAAACGACAAATCCTCTATAAGGATAAACGTTTTATACCCAAAAATAACTTGCGAGCTATTGAAATAAAAAACTGACTAGTTTTAATAGAATGGTTGGAGACTGTATAACACCTGGGACCACTCATGACGAATGTAAAATCTCTTGTCTGTGACTGCACTGTGAGACCTCAAGATACTGTGTGTGCATCCTAAACTCTATGCCCGAAGTCTGAGGAACCGTTGGAGGTATATGATTTATTAACTGACCTACTGAGAGATACCTACATCTCACCCACCCGTGAACACGATTGCTGCAAAGTCGAAATGTCGTATTGAAATTATATTCACGAATTAAATCCGTTAGAACATTTTATTTAAATATGTACTTCTTATTAAAATCAAAATTAATTCAAGAAAAGAATCATCAAGAATTCAAAATTAATACAATTGGATAATATAGATTTTACGTTTTGCCAGAATCGAACCCGTTACTGACCAGCATCAATACCATTACGGTAAGTAAACTAAAATATTGTTTTTGTCGTTATATTTATTAATTATACATCAATTTTGAGATAAAACAATAATATCGTCATAGACAAATAATCAAGGTTATGAGAGCACTTATAGCCCTTATAAAGATGTCGGGCAATAACAGTCCGTCTCCATTATACTTTCTTGAGCTATGTTAATGCAAATGTAAAACCTTTTTGTTAAATACGTTGTTGTTTGTTGTCTTGAATAAAATATTTTTAGTTATCTGAAAGTTCTGTCTTTATTTCATTACTTTAAATGTTGAAATATACAAACATCGAAAAAAAATTCAGTATTCGCTCTCATTGAGTCCGCCCCGAGCGAGAATTTACTTTTTCAGAGGCCATAAAACGACGGAACTGTTACATAAAAACGTCACTTCTCAGTCTTAAATACAAATAAAAGGAATAATTCCGTTTTTATACAAACTCATCAGATTTTATTGTCGTTTTGCAATGTAAACGGACATCCACTGCGTCAAAGCCAGGCCCAGTCCAGAAATAAACTAGACAATATTGGGTAATTGGTGGTATATGTTTCTCATTCGATTGTTTGTCGACCTCGGCTGTCCAAACTCAATTTGTGCCATAATAGAGTTGTGGATTGGAAAGCTAATGGTGTTGTGGTGAAAATATGGACTTGAATGCGTGGATTTTTGGAGTGGTTTATTTATGGACCACTTAAATCCATTCAGATATGTCCGGTTATGCTTTATATTCGGAAATTTATTTATTTATTACGACTCTATCCTGATCAAGTCTGACCAAATGGGGCTAGGAATAAGATTGGTAATTGTGGGCTTTCGTCTTGTAAATGTCCAATAACTAAAAAAAAATCTTCTCTAAACGTCTTAAGTAGGGGATGATGGTTCGTCATTTTCGAAGTAAAAACATGACATTTTATACAATACTTTTAAGGAAGAAGCCGCGAACAAAAGTTAGTCAATATATATTATTTGTAATAATAACCGTATAACAATAACAAAACCTGTTATAAATGAAAACTATAAGGATAAACACCAGAAATTTATCAGACATACTGAGAGACAGAGTGACAGAAATAGAGAGAGAGAGAGATAAAGATCTTGGGTAAAGAGCTACAAAACCTTACAATATACTATATTTGAGATTTTAGCCCGCTAGAGTAACGCAGTTTTAAGTCATGAAAATATTATTTATGTCACATATATTGGAGAAAATGTCCGTTAAATTTACGTCAACTTGTTGAACGCGAATCATATGTACGGTACTCGGAATACATTAAATGTTTCTCGGAAATAAGACACATTTAAACTATATTAAAAGGTTTACTACTAATATAGTTTAAATGAATACAAAGATCGTACTAACTAAGACTTTTGATATTAAGTTCAATTATTATAGTATATATTTTGGCAAATAAACGTAGATGTACATAACTTTTCTCGTATTAGGAAAAGCTACAGTGTAATTTAATCACACTAATATTGCCTAGCATTTTGCCCAGTGAGTCGTATTGGACAAATTCTTTTAGATATATATATGGTGTGGTTTTCTGACACATGTACCTATATGAAACAATAAAATAAATACTGAAGCAGGAAACAGTACATGCTGTTTGGAATGGCCGCTTTTATTGTATATACTTTCGCGTGTTTGTGTTGCAAATACTCGTAAAAGTGATCGCCATTTTAAATAAACATTGGCCGGCCATTTTAACAATGGAAAGTTTGTTTTGTGCAATTTTAAAACATTTTCGTGAAATTACTTTCCTATTTCTAAATTTTATTTATTTGGAAATCGTAAATAGGAATTGTTTAATTTTCTTCAATCTTTACGGCTGTATGTTTGACATTTGTATATTAAGATAAATTGTAACGGCATATTAACTCAGCGATATTTTCATTTATTGTTTTTTCGAAAGAACTTGCGTTATAATATCAGATTCGTAGAATTTAGTAAAATCTCTATGAAATAAAAAACAAATATATTAATGTAATAATAAAATAATATATACAATTCTTATTGTCAGTTAAAAATTAAAAAGATAACCACTGAGATTTCAGGAGGTGCCAGAAAACCCTTTATAAAAATAATTTCCAATCTAAATACGAACACTACACGAACTTAACAAGTTAAAGGTAACCCCACTTAAGTTAAATAGGGTTACCATTCAGGTTTAGATTAAACTTACCCCGTCTCACTATTTGCATACAAATCTGATTTCTGTAAAGACCTGTCTGTAACACATTCAATGCGCGACTAGCAGCAAGCTTGAGCCGATTTTATTAGTTTTATTAGTAAGTCAGTAAATTAAGTAACAAATTGTAACTCAATTGCTTAGAGGACAAAGTGTAGGCACAATTTTCTTTTTGAACGAGTTAATTTTTTAAATCTTAATTTAAGGACAAACTCCTAAGTCCGATTGGACTAAGTTGCTCTGAACACTCTTAGTATATAATTTATATTTTATTACAAAAAAATAACGAAATTAAATAATTTAAAATGTTTTATAAATATTAGTTTATCTAGTTTTTATTATTTATTTAATTAATATGGATACGTTATATTTAATGTAGTATAAAACTTTACAAACATTTTTAAAATGAGCTAGAAAACTAACATTAAATGCTCGAGAAGATCAAATAAAGGAAAAATTTATTCTGATCGTCCAGAACTCCAAATACCATCAAACTAAACTCACTCTATAAAAAGAGTGATAAAAAGGCCACGTATAACTGACGGTCTGACTCCCATTTCCTAAATTGCTAGTTTACTGTTTGGAGATAAATGTTTATAATTATTATTATTTTTTTCTTAAATATATTGCAATATTGCATTCAGTATGTTGCAATATTGAAAATTAAGATTTCATAATTTATGAGGTGCTTAAAATGTGAAATTTCCTACCACTTATAAAGAAAGCAAAAAAGTATATAGCAATCAGTCTTAACTTTTTTAAATCCATACTAGTATGAATAACATTAAAATCTCTCCATAATTAATTATTCTTTTTGCTACGAGTTTTATATAAAGCTTACTAAAGCACTATTTCTTATAAATATAAAGATATTATTACTGGTAAGAGACTACGGAATAATGTAAGTCTCATAGTAAAATACGACCACGTAGTGTAATCGGTGTAACAACAAGTTTAATATATAAAGGAATAATATGAAATTTATTCGCCTCGTAAATGCAACCAATAAAATGTGCACTATAAAACAAAATTAAACGAAACGAAGAGCTAGAACGCGTTAGACGTGTCTAATTTAATTAAATTTATAATTTCGCATTGCTGAAACATTAGCCATGTAATAATTTAAATACTCCTAAAGCAGAACTAGTCTTTTTTTAATATAATATAATTCGTTTTGTAAATAAATTGAAAGATCATCTAGAAATTTAATATTTAACATTTTTTGTATTTTTTTTTTGGCCAAAAATAAGCCGACAGCTTCCGAACAAACTTAAATGCCGCGACAAAACCAAGGCGACCAATCACAGACAGTTGTAGTTTTTTTTATTTATTGTAATTAAACCACAATTAATTTATTTTAAGGTTTTCGCATTTAATAAAAATATTTATGAAAAAGTTTAAAAAGACATAAAAGTATAGTATAGTTAAACAAAAAATCTGTAGTAAGAAGAATCTGAAGTCAATTTTTCATCTTTCATTTCATCTCTTTCTTCTTTCTTATTCTCTCATTTCATGTAACCTTTTGGTGGAAACATTAAATTAAAATCATTACTAGGCGCCGTTTTACAGCGCAATGAAATAAATTAAATTCCTGACATATAACTAGGTTATTGTATCACAGGCCCCGCCTGGGAATTATGGTGTATTACTCTGGGAAGATGTAATATTAAAATATTTTGAATGATTTTTTTATTTATACGAACAATATTATTATTTATTTCTTAGTTTACATTACAATATTATGCCTTAATTTTTATATTAAAGCCATGTCTGGTTGTTTTTAGATCAGTATAAAAAGTATGTTGTTATTTATGTGAGGATTATTAGCATTTATTTTTCATACATTACAATATTATGTTAAAATTAAAGCCTCGTCTAGTTGTTCTTAGATCTGTCAAAATGTATATCATGATTTTACTATGGGAAGGCATAAGTTCAAGTAAAATAAAAATAAAAGGAATTTTATAAGAGGTTAACATTTCTGAAATAAAAAATAGATGAACGGGATTAAATAATACTATATTTAATTGTGTTTATTGTATTTAAATGTGCATTAAACTTAGAAAATACCAAGATTTTACACAATTAAATTTTTTCTCGAACGCACCTTACTTTACTAGAGATGTAACGTTTTCAGGAACTACATTTCCGCTTTATGTTTCAGCGAGAGTCTTAAATAAAGTGCAAATTTTTAGTCCGTGACTTTATCTGCAGCTGTTTTAGGTAGTCTTAGAACTACCAGTATAAAATGAGCCCGGTATAACGACATGATAAAAAAAAAAAACTAAGCGTGTCATGATAGAACTAAAACATGTTTTTAGCTTCCCCTTTTAACTCACTCTCTACTCAAAAATATCTCATTTATTTTCAGATATTTTACCATTATTTACCAGTTACATAGATTCTAAAAATGTCTATAAACATGTATAGTATGTTGAACTCATATATATTTACAAAAATATTGATGAAAAACAAAACGATTCGAATTTGCGACCTCAGGGAAAATGTACCACCGCTCTAACAATTGAGCTACCGTTTTATATTTCTTTATATCTCCATTTCGTACCTGTATCGTGCCGTGTATAATAGTGACACGGTAGCTCAATTCATTTAGTGATGAGACGGTTTCTCAGAGGTCGAAGATTCGAATCGAATCGTATCGAATAGTTAATACATAATATATATTTTTTATTACACATCACAAATATAAAAATTACAACACAATTAAATAGAAACCATGAAGTAAAAAACAGTTAGTGATCATGTTAGTTAAAATCGTATAATTTTAGTTTAAAAAAAAAGTATAGGTTAAAAAAAAACTGTAAAATAATGGTCAATTATTCATGAACAATAAAGACGAGTGTGTATACAAATCACTTTACGCATATTTTTACATTGTGTGTTGACAAACTCGGTGTGTATTTTCCAGGAAAATATATATGTGATCCTAGCAATTACCTAAATAGCCCAAGTTAGCTTGAAATGTCACTAAGCTATTTACGGCCAGGTAAAATTAAAAGACTAATTAGTTACTAGATTAAATTTAGTTGAAACGGATCATAACTTTATCGTATTTATGTTAAATGTATAACATATGATTATGCATTGTAGAGGGATAATACCATGAAAAATGAAAAGTCTTAAGTATGATTGTGGAATGTTATAAGAGAAGAGTCTGAATGGACATTGATGGAATACATGAAAAATGACATGAAGAAGAAAGACGTATAATAGAATTCACTCAAGACGTATCATAGAAGAGCGTGGAAGAAATTGACATATTTCGCCCATCCCAAATAGCTGGGATGGATATATTATATGCATAAGTTAGGAGAGTTTGGAATATGTCTCAAGAGACCCGGTCAAATCCTGACCCAAGCGAAAGTTGACTCAGAAAAAGGTACTGGTGAGTGTTTGGTGGACTAGTGCGGGTCTCATTCACTACATCTTCTTAAGATCTGGTCAGACAATGAAGGCAGATCTGTTTTATCAACAATTGCAAAAATGTTGGAAAATCTGATCTGATCAATTGTCTCTCGGCCACTCTTGCTTCAGGACAACGCTAGACGACATACACTACGTCAGAAGGTCGCTAGATTAGAGGGGCTTAATATGGAATATCTTCAACAACTTTCGTACTCTCCAGACCTTGCTCCAACTGATTATCACTATTTTCGAAATTTGGATATTTTTTTTGCATAGACGGAAAATTAAATCTCCATGAGTCAGTTCAAACCAGCTTGAAAGAGTTTATTGACTCTTGCTCCAAAAATTTTTATAGCAATGGACTCAATGAATTACTTATAAACTGGCGAAAGTGTATAGATGATAAAGGTATATACTTCGATAGATTAAATATACCATTTCATATATTTTTCTTCTTTTTCCGTTTAAAACGCTCGGTTCAGATGTAAGGACCTGGATGGGAAGGAAGAGTAAGGATTAGGGTGGGCCAACATACAAGCTTACCAAAATTATCACATTTTAACACACATTTTAGCGTAAACCAAATCAGTAACCACCGGTACACATAGTTAAATATACTTCACTAGCTGTTGTCAGCGACTTCATTTGCTTCCCCCCCCACCTCGAGTGATAAGATATTATCATGAAGTCAATATTACAGCCGTACAATTTTAGTGTTTTTGAAATTATAACCAACTGTCATCAAAATTTATTAAGTTTAGTTCGTTTTTACGCGAACAAATAAAGATACAAACTATTTTAACACTATTAATTTTTTAAAACCGTGAATAGTAAATTTAGTATGAACAGTAAATTTACTCTTCACGTTTTTATTGCATGTATGTGTCCGTAAATATTTCCTATTAGTTCAAGTTTTTACTACGTCTTTTTTACTAATCGTTATATAGCCTATACTATATGTAGTATAGGCTATATAACGAATATTAGTTATGACTAATCCTCGATAATTTGGATAGTAAATACAAAATAAATTTCAAATCAAACCAATTCCAAGGATTACTAAGCCCATGAATCCCTCGATTATATAAACAAGCTCCTCAGCTTAATTGTATTAGTATAGACAAATCTACACCCGTTAAGCTTAGAATAAACAGTTGAACTTAGAAAAACACCCAAATCTAGAATAAAGTTTCCCATAACCAGTTATTATGACCAGGCAGCTGTGATAGAAATGAGGTTATATATCAAATTCAATAAATACAACCAATTTACATGTCATTGAACCTCTCTTTGAGGATGACACTGAATTAGAGTTAGATGCGTTGCCGCTTAAGTAAATAGCGCTCTAGTCGCATCGATCTTCCGTACATGACTACTATACATGTAATACAATACGCATTGTCTGTTTGTATAGTTAGGCGTGTTGGTACTACATATTAATTTTATATGAACAGATAGATGAGCAAAACACGAAACTAGTTCTTGGTTGTAATTAGTTCACAACCAAGCACAAGCAAATAACAACCAATTAAAACCAAGAAATCGTTTTGTGAATTCTCGAAAACTATCAACGTTTCTTAACGTTAAAACTCGTAGTAGGGCTACAGTTGTTAATTGATCACCTGTTTGTAAATATTTATTGTAAGTCATGTTACCTTGAGGATTGTTATAAAGTAGGAGAGAGGAGCAGTGGGAGGATGTGGAAAAGAATCCCTAAAATATCGAACTAAACTCCGTTATGGTTATTTCACACTGATCCTCTTTCACTCCCATCTCTTTCACTGATCCTCTTTCACTCCCCTGTCGTCCGTAGTCCGTTTGCCCGTAAACGGGTTTATTATAAGGGGAAAATTAGCATTTATACTACCTTCTGGTATCCTATTTCTCTATCTATTGGTTACACCAGGTCGAGAACAAGCATCATAAAAATATTAATCTATAAGACGCACAAATTATTAATTTAATAGCTGATACGTAATGTTGAATATTTAAACCTATGAGACGGCTTTAAGTTTCATATAACAATGTGAGTAAACACGGCTAAATGCTTGTTTTGTAATGAAAATACGGATTAGTATAACTCCTTAGAATAATGTATTATTTTATAAATACAGGTGTATTGCTTATAAATATATAGTGGTTAAAGTCTATAAGCCTCTATTTGTTAAGCGAAATTTTATTCTCAGATATAAATTGGGTAAATATTTGCTACATTCCCAAATTTATCCTTAAACTGATCTGAGTATAAAAAACAACATCATGACTTGTTGTTTTCATTGAAATCAGAATTTGTCATTTTATAATTTAATGTTGCAAATATGAATTTTTAAATGAAAAAGGCTTAAGCCGTCACAATCTTTTTACGTAATGACCGTTTTAAAAAAGTACATATATAATCTTTTTACTGGTACAAAGGCATCTTTTAGACTTCTGTAAATCATAACCAACTCTTTCCAACTTTGCAGGTTACATTAATATTAACAAAAATGGTAAATATGGAATGTTAAATACATGTAGGCGGGTAACGACACGGTAGCTTAGTACCGAGATGGTACGTTAGAGGTAGCAGGTTCGAGATCTGCCCGTGTTAGTGATTTTTTCATTTTATATCATTTAAAATTTAAATATGATTAATATTTCACAGTCAATTTAAAATTGATAAAAGATGTTGGGTTTGTTTTTCGTAATGAAAAATAATAATTTTTAAAAAATTGATTTTTTTTTACAGTGGAAGTATGCAATGAGAAGTAATAGTTTAGTTTATGGTCATGTAATGCAGAACGATGAAGATGCTAAGTTTTTAATGAGGAAGATTAGAAGAGAAGAGGGAGACCAAGAAGACATTGATGGAGTGCGTGAAAAACATATGGCATAGACGGAAGTCTCTACTGAGATGACATATTTTATTGGGGACACTGACATATTTGGCAACCCCGAAAAATTGGGATAAGGGCAGGATGATGATGACTAGAAATATATATTTTTTTATGGAAGTCGGTCATTCTTTTTTTTTCATTAATTTAATCATTCATTTTTAATTCATTCATTTCATTTGGGGACAGTTGTAACCATAGAAACTTACTTGTAATTCTAAATAATTATTCATTATTACGCACTTTCAGTTTTAACCAACGATTTGTACTTAATATCAATAAAAAAAATTACTAATAATGTTATTTCTGGAAAATGGAATTCCAACAAAAAGTAAACAAAGACATACGACTGTCAAACTGACACTCTCATCACCCATTGGTGAAATCAAATAGCGCGCGTTTATTACTTTTTTTCCGGCTTGCACGTTTCCGTCCCTTTTAACAAAATCATTTGCACAGATTGCCGGAATGCAAGACAAAAAAAAAACATTTTGTTTGGACAGAACGCTTTAAAATAATTAACCTTTGTTTCAAATAATTGTTTCAATTAATGATTCACAAAAATCTGCTACTATAGGATAACAACATTTTCCTTATAAATAAATATTTACGAAGTTTATTACAATGGAATAAAGTCCACAATTACAACACAAAAATGATTCATGTTTCGTTAATTAATTAGTACGAATAATATATAAATGAATCAGGATAACATTTTATTAATTTTGTATTTGAAATATTTAATGGTGTCATATTATTCTATGTTATTTCGTTTGTTTATTTATTATATACACGTAATATACCATTAACTTGCATCTAGAATCAAACGTTTCACAAGCGCAACGTATGCCTACTTAAAACAAAAGAATTTGACTTTGACGAGTTTTTAAATTCCCTGAGACTTATTTATTTTAAGTTCCCTTTAAACGTTTATTATATATTTACTATAACCTTGACCACTGAGTTTCTTTGATTACTTTTAAGCCGTTTCAAAGTGATTAAATAACAACCATTAAACATATAATATCGCATTGATAATTTAATTTAAATAGTTTAAAATAGTTCAAAGATTTCTTTTATATAGTGGCATCTTTTAAAGGGTAAGTATTTACTGTTAAAGGGCCAAATACATTTATATCACTGAGTATTTTTAGGGAACAATTTCTACAAGTTTTTACGGCTGAATAATATGAAACAAGAACACTTAAACTTAAAATAATAAACAATTGCTTGACAACAGATAACGACTTTTGTCATTTAATATAGTCTCAAAAAAAGTTCTGTAAATAAAATAAGTGCTGTAAATATTATGTCATCCATCTTATTTTATAATTTTACAATTTTACAGTCTTTGTTTTCTTTATCCGTTAATTTGTTTGCATCACGCAAAAGCTGCTGGACAGATTCCAATGAAATTAGATGTTATTGTATAATGTTTTACGTGATATTTCTTTTATATTTTGGCGGATTTTTGTTTATTTTCAAGAGAAAATACAAAATCTGGCTGTGGATTAAATGTATGATTTGGATTTTTTTTTATTAATCTTAATATTTGGGCAACAGATGCACAATAGCAGTATTCATAGCTCACAAGTTTTGACGTTACAAAACCTTGATAGTTTTCGAGCGATTACGAAACGAATCCTCGTTTGTGATTGGTTGTAATTTTCAAACCAATCACAACCAAGAAATTATTTCAAAAACTATCAAATCGAATCGAATCGAATCGAAACTCGTACTATTGGTACTGGTACCAGTTAGTCACAAAATCCTTTTTTATTTCTAAAAAACTATAATAAAATTTTATATGAAAGATAAAAAAAGACAAGAATTAAGTCATAAAAATGAGAACACGTTCTAGATCGAGATTTATTTTAAGACTAAAGACAAAGAACATTTTAAATAATGAAGATATAATAGCGATAAATTCCAAACACCGTATTTTTACAGATTTTTCTTGAGCTTGAGATGAAGGAAATGTTTTATAAAAAGAACGAGCTAATGGCTTCCATTAGTCTTTAGAAAAGTCCAGAGTAAAAAGGTTTTATTCAAACATCTAATTAATTATCTTATTTATTATATAAGAAATTATAATAATAAAAACATTACAGAGAAATACCGTTTCTTAGTCAGTTATTTTTACAAAGCTTTTTTTTCAAATATATACAGTGCACATATGAAACTCCAGAAAAAAAAACAAGTTTGAAGAGAGTCAATTTTTTTTTATTTAGTTTTAAATATTTCAGTGCAAAATTATTATATTATTAAAGAGTTTAGTTCGAAATAATATAAGCTCTGTTATAAACCCACGTCTATACTAAAAGCTTTGACTGAAGCTCTCTTAATAGTATAAGCCATGTTACGACTCATAAGTATCGCCTTATCTTCTAGCTTACTTACATTATATTACTGTGTATCAAGCAATAAGCTTCACAGGAAAATCCTTAATGGCCTAAGGTGACATCTTGGCCTAGATCGGGGAGAAGTAGTTCTAAAGTGTTGATTAATTCATCTTAGAAAAAAACAAGGTATATTAGTCTATATAATACATTATTTATTTTATACTCATACAATATAATAAGAGTCGTGCTGTGAAATGGAGAATGAGCGAAGAGGGGGGGTGGGGGGGGGGATGTATATATGTAAAAAGATATTTAATTCACTTTTTCATTGGTTGAGAAATCCTACCTCTACGCAAGCACATATATACGTATACCCATACTATACAAACTTTGTTAACTTACAGTTTCGAAGTAATTGTATAATTTCTAAATCTAGAAATTATACAATTATTTTATTTTATTAACAACTACAATATATTGGAAACTATATTTATGGCGTTATTTCCTTAACAAATTAAATATTAATTATAATATAAAATATATAATTGCATATAACAGTTAAAATTTAAATCCTCGTAACAATGTCAGCAAATCAAGAAACAAGTTATTTCATATTAAACAAAGTTACAGAACGTTCCATCAATAGAAATACTCCATCGAAGTGCCTTTTGAAAGTTAAGTAGTTTTACTTTATCGTCTTCAAACCAAACGGTTTTATTTAAGATCAATGAATTCTGAGGTAGATTTATTGAGATGGATGAATTCATCCATGTTTTATGGATACTTTGGGTGACTTTCGAACCTAAAGGGTTGGTGAAGGGCTATTTTGGCTTAAGATGAATGTTGCCTTAAGATTTTCACACATGATTCTATGTATAATTATATGTATGTATACTGTTAATCGGGAATTGAAGAGTTTTATAATAATTTTAATATTTTTTAAATATTTCATCAAAAATTTGTCGATTCGGGCTGGATTCGAAACTACTGCAGTCCTGTCGCTCTGAACATTTTTCGCTGTTTGTTTCTAACTTTTTAGTGTAGAATAAAATTAAAAGGCAAGCGAAATTTTAATTCAAATATTATTGTATATTAGTTGTACATTTAATTATTTAATGTATTATATTTTAAGATAAATTGGTGTAAAATAAATATACCCAGTTATTCAGACATCACACAATTTAAAAAAAACGTTCTTCTTATGAGAATCCATTTACATAATACACTGAGATTTTTCTTAGACTTAATTATTAACCAAAATTTAATGAGATAATTTCGTATTAGAAATTATCTTTCTGAATTTTGGGTCAATTGTTAATTTAATATAATTATACTGTTCTCAGACTTGTCTTATTATGTCAGATTGGCAGAAAGCTTTGTCACTCAAATTTTAGGGTTCTGTAGTTGAGAAGGATTATTATGGATTTATCCTGGTCGCCTGTCTGTCCGTCTTTTATCATTTTATTTAAATTTCTTTTTTAAAATAAAAATAGGTGGAATCTGCTTGGATAGAAAAAACCAACTCGTACTATTCATGATCACTTTTTTTGCTTTCATTAATAGATTTCACATTTATCTTATTAATTCGTAATTTAATTAAAATGTAAAACAAAAGAATTATGTTTGATTATAGTTTCACAATATTAAGATATAACTAAATAATAAAAAATAATATAAAATAGAATCGACAACCCTAACGCAAACTGTCACAATCTTGACCCAAAAAGCGGTCAAACGTCTCAGCTATTTGGAAACACAATATTTCCTTTGATGTCAATTCAGGGTTGCTTATTATTTTAAGAAAGGAAATTTCTACAATATTTGATAATAACAATATAGTTTAAATCAAATTAAAGTTTATTGACATTTATGAAGTGCGAGGTAAATAATAAGTCCAGCTAACATTTTATTTATTTCGGGGAATATTTGGGACACTAGCTTCTTGATTGCAACATTCATAGGATTAGCTGAATAGGTTAAAAATGTAGAGTAATTTTGTTTTAACTATTATTGACTTTGTTGTTGTTATGTTTTCTTTTCTTTGATTCTGCACATTTTTGTAGAATACTTATCTTTTAAAAAATATAAATTCCTCATATTTTTTTGTAGATAAGAACCCTGCCTTCCTCGATGGGAAAGGTGGTTATGTGTGACTACCGGGAGCAAAGAAGATGCTGCCATTTCCGTTTGCAGGTTGTCGTGAGACCTAAAACAAGGCAGAACACTGAAAACTATTAGTCGACTCCTTCTGTGGCATCATGTTACAGAAGAAGCGTACTGCATTCCAGTCCTCTTCACTTCAATCCAGAGCTTTAGTCATCGAAAACTAGATCGAGAACTAGAGGTCCCTCCTTATGGTTGCCACGAGTTGTTCTTTGGCTCAGCCTACTTCAAGAGTGTGCCTGCTGCACTGCGCGCTAGAAGCATTCCCCCCAGCACGTACTGCTCCATATTATTGTCATAGCAATACTTATGGTACTCCGTCTTGAAGTCTCGATTGTTACACAGGTACTTCTCAAAGCAACCATGGTCCGAGAGGATCTCCATAAGTTCATAATCTTATGTTTGCGATTGACCTAGTTTCTAAGAATAGAACCAACCGCAATAGCAGTCAAGACTTCGAAATTGGTCGCCGTGATCTTCTTTCCGCCACTTTGCGAGGAGCTCGTGTTAGAACCCGTAAGCGAGCACAACTGTTCACCCTCCCCTGACAGAGAATGTCAGAACCGAATACGGGAATCGCCAACCAGACGTCTACGCCAGCGTAGCGCAGCATCCAGATCTCATGGCAGGGTCTGATCCTACACACAGGCTACATCGTACGAGATGATGATTCTTTTTTTTCACTCTAATGGCCATGACCTCTACGTTTTGCACAAGAGAGTCCCATTACTAGCGTCTACATTATCCGCCCGTATGCGGCCATGGACCTCACTACGCTAGAAAGTAATACATCTCAACCTTCAAAACAAACTTATCCATAATGTTCATTTATATACCTCCTAATAAATATGTATTTTTCATTGATTATCATAGTAACAGATGCGCATTAATTAACGTTGCGCATAAAAGTTACATGCATTTTTGTTCGTTCATGGAAATTTTAAAAGCTTTTGAATAACAACTATAGAGATCAGGAGCATTCGCTGTAAGGGTCCAGATGTACTACAACACTTGCAGCATATAAAAGATACATTTTAAATATAATGACGCATCTTGGTAAATGATTTTGAATCTAATAGGTCTAGGATAAGACACATTTTGCAATCCAAATTCATTATTTGGATATACCTTAAAAATTGACATTACCTTTGTGCCAAAACGACATTTTATAGTTATTATAAAATATGAGCATTCGATGTACAATTTTTTGGTTTGCGGCCAACAACTTTAATCTTTTGGCTATTGGGATTATAACTTCATTTTATTTTTAAGTTTAGAAACAATATACTTCACAGACGAACATCTGAGCTCTAAAGGCTTTTTGAAAACACACGCCTCGGTAATCGCATTTCAATTTTCCGTAACTAATTCGATGATATGCATTACTATTTATTATGCATTAATTTATATTATTCATGATGCAAAGATTTAAAAGACCAAAAAAAAAATATCTTAATCGGTTCAAAAACTCCAACAAGTGAACATTTCCACACAAAGGATTGAAATAATATAATATAATTGAAATTATATAATATATTGAAATAATGTATTATATATAAGAGCTGAGGATCTATTTAATGATTGAAGTCTCAAGAACGAAATTCAAAACCTAAAACAATAAGTATCAGACAAACTCTATAATACTATGAAATAAGATCAGATTGAACTTTAAGTTACTTCATCTGAAATCATTAAATTGAAATGTTATAAACTTATTTGAAAATCATAAAAATATTTTTTTAAGATTAAGTAAAAACTATTTAAGGAGCATTGTTTTTTTTTTATTTTTCAAACTGTTCATTTCATCATTTCTAAAATCAAATGCCCTTTCAACAAAGCTACAAAATTTGGATGTATTGTAATTAACTTTGGTTCTGAAACAATTTTGTTTCAGTAAAAAATTCAATTATTATATTTAGAAGATACTCCGATCTTAAAAGAAAGTTTTATTATTACGACAGATTTTCTAAATCAGCCGTATCTTAATAACAAAAAAAGACATGTACTATCTAAAGCTTATATCATACTGAAAAAATATTGGGGTGGTAATCTATCAAAGTCAAACATAATATATTATAATTTATTCTTTTTAATTATTAAGCTGGATTATAAGCACTGGATTCTGGGTAATCAATCCAACCTTCTTAATCTTTATTCATGAAGGTTAGAAACCTTTTAACAAGAATGTGCACAAGTATTTAACGTGCTTCAGAAAATAGAGATAAAGCATTACAGTTCTCGTACCTATTTAAAACTAATTTGTACTTATGAAGTTGAACTATTTTCGACTAGTCTGAATTGAATGAATATTCGTCGAATGATTAATTTTGGTGAAATGTTCACAGAGATAGAGCATAGAGTATGCAGACAAACCATTGACGTCCATTGGTCAACTTTTTAGTTTTACTTTATGACTTCATGGAGTCTGTGTGGTCCGTGACCAAAAAATATCTTTCTTTTTTTTAAATATGAATATCTATCTATATTTGATTGGGTTTAGTATTGGCAGTAATTCCTTGTTTGTGTACACCTTTTAAAGTAATGGAATGATGTTTGTTGTATTTTTTTGCAATCTTTTAAAACCTTTTAACAATATAATTATTGCACTCATTTTAATCCACTCGTTAAATATTTATATAAGTCTGAATGAAGCATTAGAAAATGAGGAAATATTTTCAATAATTATTTGTTATTATGGGAAAGTGTCCAATTGTTATTTTTTATTTGGCAACCTTGGATTTCATTAATGCTACACATATAGTCAAGTTCATTTTATTTCGCCCTATCTATATTTTAGTAGAAAAATCGAATATCACAAAAAACGGGTCTAAGGCTAAAACACTCCAGAAAAACTATAAACGGAAAAGTTCAACCGGTTGGGTCACATAAAATTCTCATTAAAAATTCAGGAATAATAGGAAGAAAGACAGGAAAGAACCAGAAATCTAAAATCTAACTTTGTTCATTCTTAAGCTTAAAGTTTTCTAAGCTTCAACGTGTAGGAATACTTTACTTCTTTTAATTTAAACATTATCAATTATTTGAAACGAAAAAGTATATCAGGGTAATATTTATCGCAAAATACCAAGGGGTGTTCTGTTCTGATAACAGATGAAAACTGACACCGTCATTTATTTTGGGTTTGTCACTCATAATCCGGAGATTTATTTTTTGTTTATGTTGGCAGTACTGTGCGTACTTACTGCTGCTATAATATGGCGGATAAGACAAAATATTATTGAGTTTTAAAAGATATTAACGTCATATTTTAAATTATTCTTATATGTGTAAGTCTGAAACGATTCAATTATTAGATTTTAACTAAATGTAAGATGTTGTATAAAAACTATAGCAAAGAAGACAAATATTTTCCGGCCGTTTAACTTTTCGCAAACATTTAATAGACACTATGGCTACACAAAAGTTGTTTGTTACGATTGATTTTTAAATTATTATTTGACTGATTAATGATCCAACTTTTTGAAAACTATTGGTTTTATTTGATGAATGAATGAAAAGTGAACGATTGAACGATAATGTTGACTGTAATGTTAACAAAAATGAAAAAAACATGTCGTAAATCCCGGTCACCGCAATAATAACCAGTGGAAAATCCACAATGGACCGAGTACGGTACAAGGAAATAGCATTTCATCTTACGGATGCATTAATCAGAATAATAGGTCCGAGACGGCAATAAATATTGGTGTGACTATCGAGTCTATGGTAACTCTATTCTTTATTTCATATTATAGTATTATTTGGACATTACTAGATTAAAAAAATATTAAAACTATATTTATCTCATATTTATACTTTTCTAAGATATACAACAATTTTCAACGGTTTTAACTCTCTCGAACCTTTGTGTAAATATTCGAGATCTCAAAGTAAAAATGTAAATCAATATAAAAAGCATTATAAAATGTAATATTTAAGTTTCTTAGTTATATTAAGTTCTGAAATTCAATGTTGAGTAATTCGAGTAAAAAACGAAATGCAGAATACAATTTCTTATTATAGGTTAATTACGTATTGACTTTGAATTTTATAATGAATAAGTCATAACCGAACTAAATTTCAACAAACCCAAGTACGTAAAGTAATTTATTATAATTTTGATAGTACAAGGAAGATTTCAATACTATAATGACTCATTAATTATTGTATAAGGAAATACTAAATGAAATTGGTTTTACATTAGAATTTTGTTTTACTTAATAGGGCAAGGACCTGACCAGTTACGTTATCAAAGAATGACTTATACTGTGTAAGAAGTGCCTGAATAGATAGAATGAACCATTCTTTATGTATTTGAAAGTCCATTTGAGAATTTAAAAAAAAATACACTATTAGCTCTGGAATATTATTCCGAACGTGTTCTAACTCCTTGCAAACGCCAAAGAAGAAATGAAATAACAATGAAAAGACGCCATCTTTATTTTCATTCACTTTGTTAGTTATAAAATAAAAAATATCATTGACTTTTTTATTAAAATCATAGACAATTCAGATTTTCGCCGAAACAATGACAGATGAATTGATATATCACTTCAAACCACAGGGCAATCACTACCATCAATCATGATCTGCGAGTTTTAAAAAATGAATGACAAAATGGCGGCTATTTTTAAATTAAATTGAGAACAAAAATGAAACACGTCAAATAATTATGAATGGACTATAATAACATTTTTGTTAAAAAAAAAAATAACGTACAAAAGTGATAAATCATAAGTATTGATTGTTTTTATTTGAATTGTAACTTTAGTATTAATAAATTATTAATCCTAACCAAATTAAAATATCAAACACTTTTTATGGGAATGTTATGGGATATTTTATGAGAATTATTATACCTACTTAATTTTGATACTTGAATATATATGTGGAACTAATTGATATCGTATATTGAGAACCAGAACCCAAAAGTTCTTTCTTTTTATCTGTTTGTCTTGGAGTCTTGATTTCAATAAATTTCTTTGAATGGATCTGGCGATATGGCAATTTTAGTTTAGCGAAGGTAAACAATTTACTTAGTCATTAAAATTGTCTGTTTGTGATTTCATAATATTTTATTAAATGTCGATTAATAAATATGATCCATTTAATTTATATAATTAATAAATTTAGTTGATTTTTACATAACAGCATCTGCATTTTTTTTTTAATTTGTAATTTTTTTCAGGAATAATATATTGATATTTTATAAAATTTTAAGCTGACTTTTTCCAACTATTTTCAGGTCATAGTTATAATGTTTATTTAAAAATTATCAAAATTAGACTTTAAAAACATCTTAAGTTAATTCGTACCAGGTTATATAACATCTCAATTATAAAAAAGCAGTAAATTTTACATAAAATTCAATATACATGGAACTTCCCAAGTGAATATTTAAATGTAGTGAGTGTTAAAAACATTTGGTATAATTTATATGTTATGTTTAATAAGTTAATATATTGATACATAGACGCACACATGCATATATTTTCCATGTAGTTATCTGATAGTTGTATTTATCTCATCATAGTTATCTTAATCCTCGAGGACACTCCCTAATGCCCTCACTACATACACTAGATTATTTAGTCCCGAGTTTTTGATCCAATAAAAAAAATATATTCATATTTTAACAAATAATCAATAGAAAAACTGTCAAAAAATTTTATATCTTTCAAAAAATATATCAATAAGGTTTATTGTCAATGTTTTACGGTATAAAATTTCAATAATAATTCTAAGAAGACCGGACAAATATCAAAGAAATAGATTATATATTTAACTTCATTGAGACATTACATTTATTTTTCTTATCTATAGTAAATACGGTATTTTTGATGCGACGGCTGTCAATTTAAAACGTCATTATTAGTCATGTGACATTAGTTTCTGTCATGCTACATTTAATGCGAATATAAATAAACAAATATGATTAAAATGTTTGTATATCTTAAATTTATT
This sequence comes from Dircenna loreta, assembly GCA_963555665.1. Lineage (NCBI taxonomy): Eukaryota > Metazoa > Arthropoda > Insecta > Lepidoptera > Nymphalidae > Dircenna > Dircenna loreta. Next base: position 8,810,287 of record OY743099.1, on the reverse strand, counting down.
ATTATACGTATTAATAATGAATTTAAGATATATATATATATATAGTCATTATGTTATAAAATTTAATGAGACTTATTATATTAGTTTTTAAAAATGTAATATAGTCTTCACTATAGTAATATTGTGATTATTGTGGGTTATAAAATTGTAATAAAATAGTTATTGCTTTACTTTTTTAATACATATTATACATCTGATGTTAAATTTTATTATCTTTGCTATAAAATGCCACCATAAATATGTGACACACGTTCAAACATTATGGAAACGTGTAGAGCCTGCTTAACGTCTTGATTTGGTCAGCGGTGATCGTTTAGCTGGCAAATGATTAACGACTTTCTGCAAGTTGAATTAAGGTTCAATTTTAATTGATGGATAAAGGTTTATAGATGAATCGACTTGCCTTTTATTTCCTCAAGGCAAGGCATTAGCGAATTAGCGATAAAAAGTAACACAACTATGTCAACAGTTAATGACTTACCAAGGTGCTCTTGATTAGCGTCTGTTTGTCCGAAATTTGAATGAAATCAACCCAAATAAAGGTTTTATATGTTTTAATAATACCCTTATTTAGCTCGGTAAGTACACTTTATTTTTTTTTAAATTAGCACTTCACAGTTGCCATGAAAAACATAGAAATCGCGATAAAATTGATGACTTTTTTGTAAAATACTTGTTAATTCGTGTATTGACAGTTGTTTCTTAGATTATAGTATAAATTACATTATATATAGAGTAAGTCAAAAAAAAATTGATGCATCGCTTGAAATATATCGTCTATCTATTTCTTATAAACCCTTGTAGATAGATAATTTGGTGTATTTTATTTACTTCCTGAATATATCTTTATTAGCAAGAATAATTTGAGTTCAAGTCCGATGAAATCTCTCAGTTGGTTGCTGGAAAATTATAAAACTGTGTTATTGTGTGGTGACAACCAGTTGACAACCAGCGCATCAGCTGCAGAAGGGGCGTCAGATACTAGCCCACTAATATATTCAACCCACAGGCCACGGACACAGACGGTCAAAAATATATCATTTTTATCATAGAGAATAGAAAAAATGTAATTGATTTATCTTGAGGAAAAATACTGGTTTTGTTACATTTAAGTAAAATAAAGTATGTACGCATCATACTATTGATTTTAACAGATAACATATCTCAATACACGACACATACATATATAAGAATAAATGTATCTTTTTAATCTGTGGACTAAAATATTATTTGATTTTACATCTCAAAACCAAAATGTATGACAAATTTATATTAAATGACTCTCTCTGTTTCAAAATTCTAAGATTAAGTATTGCGATAATTTATAATTTAAATAAATTATACAAAGGCATATCATATATATATATATATATAAAAAGGAAGGTGAGTCTTATATATATAATAGTTAATTATTTGCGATGTAATATTGAATTATGTAAAATGGTTATCGTACTCAAATACGAGTATTATTTCAACGATTTGATAAGTTATTGTAAGTCCTATCTTATCAATGACAATATACTCTAAACAAGTTTACCAAGTTTACGTCGCACATATTAATATTTCACGTATAACAAAACACTCAAATGATAAAACTAGAAATTGATCAAAATAATATACAAAATAGACCATAAAGATACGAATAGCAACGAATAAAAAAAATCTTTTAAAAGACATCTCTATATAAATTAATGCCTATTCTAAAAACAATCGACATCCCACAGCAATAAAATAAATATAATGCCACTAAACCTAATAGCCCTACCATTTTACCTCAATACCCTATTAGAAAGCCCTTAGGGCTGCTTCCTTTTTCCTTAGAGGGAATCAAATAAAATTAGACAAATTAAATGTCATTTCAATTATCTATGTGTGAGTGTATAAGATTTAACTACACATGTTTATTGTAAAATAGAGACGACTTTATATGACTACATGGCTCTATATTTCCGCTATCCGTGGTAATATGATAGAGTTTATTAAACATTAATTAGGCATTAAAAGATAATTTGCTGTAAGGTCGACTCTATATGGCTATACGACTCTACATAGCTGTATTTTTATTTGATACTCTCTCATATTTATTTACTTCGTCTATAAATTGATTTTCCAAGTGGATACTTCATTTGTTATTGGAATCACTTAGAAGGTAAGTATTCTAATTCAATTTGCCTGAATAGCTTACACTTATGTATATGGAATAATGATATATTAATGTAAATACAGAAGCGTTAGGTGTTGGTGTTATTTAGCGATCTACCGTATATATAAGACGTATGTATGTTTTGAAACTTAGGACAGTATAATAATATTATAAAGATTCGTAAATTTACAACGAACTTATAATTTATAATAATTGTAACAAAACTGATAAGTTTTCAATTGCAATTAAAAAAAATCTTTTTTGAAAATGTTTCGAAAACTAATAAACTAATTCAAGTGGTAATTTTATTAAATGGTAAATTGAAATTTAGTATTTTTGAACATCTGGTCTGAAGATAATTTTATCAAACTAACCTCTTGAGACGAATCTTCGCAATCTATAAGATGCTATCAGAAGTATATCATGTTGATATCTATGTATAGTTAGCTCTTATATAGTCTATCTAGTTAGAGAACTGACTTTAAAATTCCCTTATATGTCTTAGTTTTCATGTCAGTTGGTCAACCGCTAAATGCCGTAAATGGTTTCGAATGCCGGTGCTGAAGTTTCTGTTTTGTATAACAAATAAAAGCAAATAAAAAGCAATAATTATCTCATCAGGAAATAATATAATAGGGAACAGTAGTTGTTATGAAAATTCAGTCTTATATTCTTAGAAATGTAAGAGAAAATGAAAATGATTTTTATGTTTGGTAAACCTAGCAGTGACCTGTGGAAGGGTCATGTCGTCAATTACATAATACAAAGCGAGCGTATTAACAATAAGACATAGCTACTTACTTTGGCTGAAATGTTCTATTATACAGATAAATTTACATAACTATTTCTTCGCCGTAAACAAACAAGATCACAGTTACAAACAAAACACTGAAGAAAAATGTTTTTCACTCGCAATTTTATTAAAGAATATGCGTTGTTTGCATACGCGAATAGGGCAGCGCTAAAGCAGCGAGCGTTCTCCCCTCACGGCGGTCAGAAGCAGACTGAAGGCTCTAGGTGAACCGGGGCAGCCATCCCCCCTCCCCCCTTACCGCGACGCCCGCCCAGGCACGCAGACTGCAAACGATACACATAGATTAACTGATCTGGGCCAAGTGCAGAGAAGTCACCAATAATGATAGGTAGCTAATATGTCACATCCTTACCGAGAAAGACTCTATATAGATTCCTTTTGAGATTTGAATTATGTGTAGGGCTGTCAACATTGTTATAATTTTTTTATCATTATATAACAATTGTTAAACAATATGTCGTGTGTTATGTGATAATTAAATGTGATCATTTAAAGACAATGTCAGGTTTTTTGTGTGATGCTAATAATATAAGTGGATGTTATTTGAGTCAAAATATAATTTGTATAAGATATTAGGTTAAATCATAAAGAGAAAAGTTTTATATGATACATTAAATATTGACTAACATATTGTATTATATGAAACTAAATCATGCTACTAGATCAAGATTATTTTATAAAAATCTCACCGATTTACCGATCACTTCAATAGGAAATATTTTTCACATATTTGTGAAAAAATTAACATACAGTAAAGTCTTTCCTGCCTTTACATATAAAACATTAAAAACCATATATTTCCTTAACATTATTTTTCCCTAAAATATTCATATTGAATTTGGAGCTCAAGTTATCTTTCAGCCAATGAATTAATTTACTGAAGTATATCCTTCTATTTAAAAAATTTTAATATGTTTATAAATTACTTACTTAATAAATATGTAGTTTCTTCAAATTCAGAAAGTTATTTTATTCTATGTTATAGAGCGACTCCCCACAGTTTTCGATCAAGCTTAAAAGTATGTTTCATTCATGAAACAATTAGCCTAAGGCATAAATTGTACATTTATTGCGTCTTTTTATAGTTTTTCAAGAAATGACAAAGAAAGGACGAAGAAATACATTCTTGTAAATGTAAATACGATACTCAATTTGAGAGTCTCTATCAAAAAATGTAATACTGTGCCAAAAAGAATACTGATTTATTTATTTACTATTGAAAGTCTACATATAATACATATTTAACCAATATTATAATCTTAGATTTATTTTAGTTTTATTGTAGTTTAATTGTAGTTTTAGTAATGCAGCATCTCTGCTGAATGTAATATAAAATATTTTAATGCAAAAGGAATATAATATATACTAATATATTTATAATAAACTTCATAGATTTTTTTTATAATTCATGAGAAATCCTAGAGCACTAGGCGATATCAAAAATATAGGCACTCAGTATATACTCTACTTATCTAAAATTTCAACTGAAGCTGAGGCAAACTAGTTTCAAATATCTTTTTGGCAAACCGCCAGTCGCATTTGTTGCGAAAGCAAATAAATTATTTCATATTATAAATCTTCGTCTCTTTGAAAGTGTTGATTTTTTTTTACGTCGTTTTGTTTTTCACCTTATAATTATATTATATATTTTTTAAAAAAATATTTGCGACAATCTCTCTCAGAAAATGTTCAAAATATAATAACTTGTAGTCTACTTTCATCTTTAGAAGGACTAGTTATTGTCAGCGTCTTTGTCCGCATCGAATACTTGCCATTGACCGAACCTTTGGAACTTTTTAATAAAATGTATGTAAAACAACGAATCATTGTAAGTAACCTTCTAGTTCATATATTACTTTTCGAATTTAGCACACACAAACAAACGGAAAAAGATTATTAATGTATATAAATATAATGCTATTATGCTGTGAAATGTTAAAATAATGTCAGAAAATATAAATCTCTTTATATTGCAAGATAACAAAAAACAACACCGTAAAATCATCCCTCTTTCTAACAGCGTCTGTTGCATACACTCCGTTGCAGTTTAGTTTCTGAAAAGAAATTAAATACTTCACATACTCGTATATAATGCCACGTTATGCTTAAAGTTATTTTAATATGTTTATAGTGATATTTGATATAGTGAATATTTAAGATACTACACTGCTACTACTACTACTACTACTGCTACTACTAGTACTACTACTGCTACTACTACTATTACTGCTACTACTGCTATTATTACTGCTACTACTACTACTACTGCTTCTACTACTACTACTACTACTACTACTACTACTACTACTACTACTACTACTACTACTGCTACTGCTACTACTACTTTTACTGCTACTGCTACTACTACTATTACTGCTACTACTACTACTACTACTACTATTACTGCTACTGCTACTACTACTACTGCTTCTACTACTACTACTACTACTACTACTACTATTACTGCTACTGCTACTACTACTATTACTGCTACTGCTACTACTACTATTACTGCTACTACTGCTACTACAACTACTGCTTCTACTACTACTAATACTACTACTACTACTGATACTGCTACTACTACTATTACTGCTACTGCTACTACTGGTACTACTGCTACTACTGCTACTACTGCTACTACTGCTACTACTACTACTACTACTATTACTGCTACTACTGCTACTACTACTACTACTGCTACTGCTACTACTACTTTTACTGCTACTGCTACTACTACTATTACTGCTACTACTACTATTACTGCTACTGCTACTACTACTATTACTGCTACTACTGCTACTACTACTACTACTTCTACTATTACTGCTACTGCTACTACTACTACTGCTTCTACTACTACTACTACTACTACTACTACTACTATTACTGCTACTGCTACTACTACTATTACTGCTACTGCTACTACTACTATTACTGCTACTACTGCTACTACAACTACTGCTTCTACTACTACTAATACTACTACTACTACTGATACTGCTACTACTACTATTACTGCTACTGCTACTACTGGTACTACTGCTACTACTGCTACTACTGCTACTACTGCTACTACTACTACTACTACTATTACTGCTACTACTGCTACTACTACTACTACTTCTACTACTACTACTACTACTACTACTACTACTACTACTGCTACGGCTACTACTACTATTACTGCTACTGCTACTAGTACTACTACTACTACTACTACTATTACTATTACTGCTACTACTACTACTACTACTACTACTACTACTACTACTACTACTACTACTACTACTACTACTACTACTACTACTGCTACTACTACCACTTCTACTACTGCTACTGCTACTACTACTACTATTAATGCTTAAAGTCAATTGTCCATAAATTTACGAAATTATTACGCACTAAATCGTTGCTGTGTCCTTTGTAACCGGGTCTACTATTTATCCCTTGCCCAAATTGATAATCATTCCACAACCCGCGATAGATACCATTGCCTTATAATGTTATTAGCACTAACAATTCAAGAAACAGATTGTAACTTCAACCAATACCACCAAATAAGGGATTAAAAACAGGTTTAGACGAAAAAGAAAAGATTTTTTGTATTATATTACATTGAGTTTTATATATTATGTTAATAAACATAGTATTATATACTATGTTTATTAACGTCTAAAGTGTAATAACTAATTTCACCCATCTTTCTCTATTCGTAATTCAATCTTTCCAGCAATTTTTCCTAAATGTTTGACTCATCCGTCAGTCAAATCCGTCGTACCGTTTGCAGTTTAAAGTATAAAAATATGCTGTATTAGATTTTTATTTTTAAAACAAGTTATTCCTTTCAATTGTTTTTATTTCAAAATATTACCATTGCATTGACACATTTTTAATGAAATCAAAAAAACTAGGTAACAACAAATTAAATTACCCGTCAGGAATAAAATATCATTTTAAGCATAAATTCGACATTTTCTTCACTTTATTTATCTGGAGTTATTTTTTACCTATTTGGGTTTATTTTATTTGGGTTTATTAACAATTTAAAAGATACTTTAAGGAATAATATATAAAGTAATGGAATCATCACTATATTAGCGTCTTTCGAATAATGTTTAGTCGACTCAGGAGATGAGGACCCATGTTTTTGACAACTCGTACTAGATTCAAAGAGCAGAAGGCACTAAAATCAAAACTTCAACCCCTACTTAATACGCAGAAAATTAGCAAAACATCATGTTTCTAAGTCTGAGATATAAACTTGGCGTTAATAAGTCAGTAAGTTAGTGCTTTTCTATCAAGTCACTAGATTGACGCCGTACAACAACCATACCAATAAATACAATTAGTTTTCCTGTATTTGAAAAGCAAAACGAACGAAAAAAGAAAACTACATTATTTAAATGGATTAAAGCTAAAATAGTTCAAACACACAACTCTCGAGCAGCGAATTTGATCTTGAACTAAACAAGTTACTTAAACCAATTTACCGGATGGCCATCAAACGGAGTTTGTTAGGGGGGTTGTTTAATTGCTACCAAAGTTTGGAAATTTTCACCCGTTTGAATAGAATGTCAACGTTTGATTTAGTAAATGGTCAATATTTATTATAATCTGTTTGTGTAAAGCATTTGGAATAATTTAAGTTTTGTTCGGTATTTCAAACTAAAGTTTTATATTGTGCTAGTTGAATTAACTGATGAGATAAATAATTAAACTGTTTAAAATTGAAAAATGATGAATAAATTCAAGATAACTCCTTTACTGTCAATATCACCGTAGTAAGTCTAGAATAAGGTTCAGAACTAATATACTGACAATATTACCGTAGTAAGTCTAGAATAAGGTTCAGAACTAATTGTCAGAATGATATTGCAATCAAATTACAGAATTTGTTTTTATATGTCCATCATCTATATTCATACTGTCACCAGGTACAGCAATAAAACATAAATAAAAACAGATTTTAATGATATTTATAATATTAAAATATCTATAGAGAAGGAGACGAAGCTCTTAGCTTTCTATGGATTCACCGTGCGGGTGTAGGGTTAATCGCGTTGCAGGGAGAGGAGTGCAAACAGTTCCCGGGACTAGCGATCCAGGTGTAGGTTTAATGAGGCTCCTTTAAAATGCGCATTAACGCTCACCTTCACCTTCAGATGTCAGTTTCCCATGGTACAGTAAGTTCCACATGTTTCACGCGCTTTAACTGTCTAGAGTACAGGAATATGTCCGGTCTGAATGACGAGACAACAATATCCTCAGGAATTCTATACTGTTTCTCATACGTATCCATCATTATAGTCTAATCGCGAGCCGCCTCCAAGATAGAGTGAGGCCTTTGTTTTGTTTTTTTAGACGAGCCTTCTTTAACTAGCTCTATGAATCTTTTGATGGCTGTTATACCCTTTTGCACTTTTGCTACTGAAAGATTAACGGCTTCACGTATAATACTTTATCGTGGGTATGCGAGTATTGATCTTTTTCGAATAGTACCCTAGAGCCTACCAACAAGTGTCTAACACTTCCTACTGCCTCTCCACAAATATTGCAAGACTTTTCGGTGGCTTTACCCCACCTTACTAGATTACTTTGATCTGAGAGATCAGCATTCCTGCCACGTTTATTCAGCAATGAAACAGAGTTCCTAGAATTTCTACTGGTGGTCGCTTAAACACCAAGACTAACGAGTCCGCGGCAAGCTCTTGTATAACAAAACCCCTATTTACTACTCCTAAAAATTGCAAAAGAATCTTCTTGCAAAAAAACCTTTGGGAACGAATTGATAGATTCAATCTTGTTTCCAGATAGCTCAAACAAAATCTGTTTAGCCATTTTAAGCTCAATACAATTTATATCAAAAGCAGAATATATATTACCTGAATGTAACCTTTTAAAGATTAAAATAATATCATAACAACAGAAAATACATTATAAATATTCTTTCTTGTTATTCTTTAATTATAAAATATTTTTATATTTAAGAGAAGAAAAAAAACAACTTAACATAAACCATAGTATGGTTGAATAATTTTCTCTCTTAGTTTCATGTAACAAAGAACTTCAGAGCCAACTGTTTTGTTCTCAGCTGGTGAAGCGCGAACTGACTAACGCCTTTTTACATTTCAATATATATATATATATATATATATATATATATATGACTTTCTTTTTTGACATAGATTAAGCTCATAATCTAATATTGTGTTTTCCCACTGGTTGAAATTTCATAATCATTTGTGATAATTTGAGGAAAACGTACTCATACATTTGTGAATTTATATGATGCGCACATTTTTTCCCTACTCTTATACATTTATACATTTCTTTATTGTATTTCAGGGATTATAACTTTGTTTATTTACATGACAAAATAATATATTTAAGAATTTTTATAATATTTACCTATACTAATAAATAAAAATAAAACATATTTATAAATAAAAAAGAAACATACTTATTTTACTTTAAAACCAACAAAAAAACAATGCAACAAAAACTGTTGAATAATGAGAAAATAGTACTTAACTGTTTTTTATTTTATAAAGATCCATTGAGATTTTCAAATTAGTTATAATTATAGAATTTCTAAATAAAAAATATATTATTAAACTAGATATATTTTTTATTTTAATGACAAACATGAAATAATGTCTTTACTGACTAAATGACTTTTGACAGCCACAACAACAAAGAATGTAATATGTCATTTTTGTGCACAAAGCAGAAAACAACGACAAAAGAAAATTTATTATTACTACCTGCCAGCGGTTTTACCCGCGCTGTATATATATAAAAAAAAGATATTCTTGTTGTGTTGGTAAAAGTTTATTTATCTTTCTGATGAAAATTACTTTTATGTGATTTTCTGATATATATATATAGCACTGGCTAGTAATATATGCGAGTTTAAGTTTGTTTGGTTGCTAAACTTTTAGGCCTGAACTGTTCAATCGATCATGATGAAACGGACACAGAAAAGAACATAAGATACCTTTCATCGTATAGATAAATAACTTTTGTCGACGTAAAATATTATCTTTTTTTAACGTTACAGTGCGGGCAAAGGCACTGGCACGAGCTAGTAATGAGTTTTCTTTTGTTTTCTGTTTTGTACACAAATATGACATATAATATTCTTTCATGACATATTATATTATATATATAAAGTTTTATATAGAAATTTTAAATTGATAACAAATCCGAAATCCTCTATGCGTTTCTTACATAAACAAACGAATAAAACAGCTGAGTACCTTTTTATCATTAGTCAACAGATCTTCTTTTGGTTTTTTTTGAGAGTTAAATAAAAAAAAGGATTTATATATATACTCTTTTATATATATATTCTTAAATGTAGCTTATTGATAATAAAAGTTATCGTTTCTGAATATAGTAAACAAATGTAAAAGAGTAGGAAAAAATACCAATTCACAAATATACGAGTATCTTTTCCTCAAATAATCACAAATTGTTTTGACATTTTCATATATATATGTTGAAATGTAAAAAGGCGTTAGTCAGTTCGAGATTCACCAGCTGAGAACAAAACAGTTGGCTCTGAAGTTCTTTGTTACATGAAACTAAGAAAATTATTCAACCGTACTATGGTTTATGTTAAGTTGTTTTTTTTTCTCTTAAATATAAAAATATTCTATAATTAAAGAATAACAAGAAAGAATATTCGTATTGTATTTTCTGTTGTTATGATATTCTTATTATCTTTAAGTAGTTATATTCAGGTAAAATATATTCTGCTTTTGATATAAATTATTTTGAGCTGGAAATGGCTAAAGAGATTTTGTTTGATCTATCTCGATACAAGGTTGAACATATAAATTTGTTACAAAGAGAAATTTTACAAGCGAAAATCCATACCATTTTTGGGCAAGAAATGAATAAATGTTTAGTATTAAATTAGTGTTATAAACAAATGGTAGGGGTTTTATCACAGTTCCTTTGTTATACAAGAGTTGGTTTCCCGCGAACTTGTTAAGCTATATGTTGAAACGATTGCCGGTAGAAAGTTTGATAACTCTGCTTCATTACAGAATAAAGGTTGCTGCTATGTTAATAGATATTTTAATATTCAGCCTTATTTTAAATGTATTATTATTATTGATGAAATATATTCATATAAGCAAATTTTGTAAGCTGCTGGAAGTTCGACAGCGTTACAAAATTTGGTGAGATAATCTCAGTTTCCATTAATGTAATTGTAAATTCATATAACTTCAAGATTGATGAACCTATCTTGTAGAGTTTATTTAAAATAAATATCTGAATAATTATTGGCAAGGCAAAAACGACGCTCACACAGAAACTCAGATTTTGCGAAGGAGTTAACTCATTATATAAAGTAAGCTATACTCATCTTCATTAACATGGGTTCTCTTAACTCACGCTTATTGTTGCATTTATCTTTTCTCCCAAAGAAATTACTAAATTCTCGAAGGTTCACTTAATAAGACTCTTTTCAGACCAAAAATTATCAGTACGAATTTTATTGAAGATTTTTTGAAGGAAGTTCATTGAAGTGTTCTTTTGGCATGGCTAATTAGTTCTAGCCCTTATTTTAGGCTCACTACGGTGAAATGGTAAGTAGATAAAAATAATTGAAGGGGGTATAAGAGTAGTCTTGAATAAGTAAAAGTGAATCTTAGATCAAAAACGTATATACAAATATACAATCTATTTATAAGAAGGCGAACGCTATGAAATATTTAGTTTAAATTTTATTCGTGAGTTAATAATTCATAAAAGTTAAATTATTTGTGATTTCAAGATCAGTTAATTCAATATTCTCATCAGGTTATCCAACTAACACTATATCCAGCTTAACAACCGACGTTTTAAATTATTCAAAATACTTTACATGAGCAGGTTGTAATCAATTTTGACGATTCACCAAATCCAAGGGTTGACATTCTATTCAAATGTCTGAAACATTTCAAAACTTTGGTAGCTATTAAACAGCCCCCGTAACTGCCACCGTTCGATGGCCATCCAGTAAATTGAACCTATCACTGACTAACTACAGAAAGAAACACGTACTTGTTTCAAAAGCCTATTATAAAACTGAACCAAGTTGACGATGTAGCAAAGTCTAGCAATAATACATTTACTAACAACTCTCCATGTGGCTTTCTTGTAACTTACTTAATTTGAACATTTGACTTAAGAAATATAATGATAACTCATTCTTATTATCATTATTAAAATAAGATTTATGATTCATTATAAACGTGAAAGAGTTGTAGACCTAGTATTTGGGTCTTAATTTGTTCACTTGGGTTTTTATTTTTTCAATTAGCTTTTAATTTTTTCTCACTTATAATTTATGATAGTCATTTTAACGTAAATACTATTAAAGATTTTTTTAATTAATGTGTTTATAATATATTCATGGAATTTGGGTGTGTGAGAAAGATCAAGCATAATTAAAAAGGTATTTCGCTTTCTAGCTACAAATAAACATATACCTAAGTACGTCTCAATAATTTTGTGAAATCACATCTAAAAAGTATGACTTCCGAATGAAAAGAATAAGCCGTGAAAAATTATTATTAGAGCGTGAGTAAAGCTGTGTGCTAAAGCTAGTAATATATGAGAATAATATTAAAGCTAGAAAACTTGTATTTAACTCGTCGGACACGAGCGCAAAGTAAAGTACGAAGTTGAAAATTGTAACTTGGAAGCTTCTTCGCTCTGCAACAAAGCAAGTTTCAAACTTAATTATGTTCAATGTAAAGAATTATACAAAAATATACCAAAATTCAATTGAACATATAAAAATTGTATTTTAAAAGTATAACATCATTATTACAAAAATTAATGTTTAAAAATACATAAATATCAACAATGTATCTATAAATATGTTTGTGAATCTTAATTAAATTTTGAATAAATGTAGAATTAAGAATAAACCAATACGGACAGGGATTCCAACCCACGCTCACTCGGCTCGGAGAAACAGTTGCTCGATTGTTAGACCGACGGAACAATTTTACGATGGTCACGGGTTCAATTCCTGGCCCGTATTATTTTACACTCTATATTTATTTCAAATTTAATAAAACTTATTTATTCGTCATTAATTTTTTAGTTATCACTTTTTAATAATTTATCGAACTTTGTTTTATTTCCTAGCCTAAACTAAGTTAAGTTGACTAAGTTAATTTTTGTCCTTTTTAAATACGTCATTGTGGAAAATTGTAATAACAACAATTTGTAACTCGAATGAAATAAGTAAAAGTTACATAAAAGTTAACCGCTGTAAACTCCATCCTGTCTAGTTTAAATGTCAATGGACACGTGATGGGTAAAAGGTCAAATGTCAAAGGGCGAGATTTTGCAATTAATGATAGTAAATAATGACTTATACTTACACTTTTAATGAGATACCATTCAAGAAGTGTTTTTCCATTGGCTATAAAATATTATGTTTTGTGCAATAATACAATGTACAAAATATTATATAGAATATATAAACTTTAACATATGATAAGCTCGCTGAGTTGCGGTCGCACGCTCTTTTCAGGTCTGTGGCAATATATTTTCTAGCTAGTGAACAATCTAAAATTATTTTGTATAAATCTGGCCTTTTAATAAAGAATGTAATTTTCAAAAATACATAACTGGTCTGACTTCTGATAATGTTAGTTCAATATCTCTAGAAAATTTGACGTTTGATAAAATTACTACTATTCAATATCATGCATAGATATTTAAACAAATATTGACTTTATTAATTACAAAGTTAGCTTATTATTCCGGGGTTAATTAATTTCGATCTTTTATATACTAGACCAAAAATTGGTTTAGGTAAATATTGTTGAAAATTAATAAAAGAGACCTCAAAATATCTCAATAAATAGAATTGTTTTTATTAATAAAAATGAGTTAAGAATTCTATATATTTTATTTTGTCTGTTTCAAAAACTAAAACAGTAGTTACTTACTTACTTTCTTACTTAGCACTAATTTCAATGAACGTTGTAATATTAACAAATAAGTAGGTACTACATATTTAGATATAATCCTCAAGCTAGGAAATATATTGATTTCATATTGTTAATATATAAAGAAAATAATAAAAAAAAATCCGAAAAAAAATAGATATTTTTTTATGTTTTGTAGAATACATGCAAAAATTAATATTTTAACATTTATTTCATATTCCACATATGTATTATTATCAATGGATACAGATAATAATTAAAAACAAAATCAGGTATTATTAATTCATCGTTAACTTTCAAAAATGTACCAAAATCATGGAATGGAGTATTGTAACAAACTTTTTACTGTACTGAAAGTTTACATACACAGTTTAGTATAAGACAGACCAAGTCGATAAGACCCCTTATATGATATTGAATTCTCATGAGATTTCAGCTTGGAGGGGGAAGAGGGGGATGGGGGAGGCCTAATTATAATGGCGAGTGTTAGTTACTTTTATAACTTTTGGCTTCCGTTACGAGCGAGAGCGTGAAGCGTTAACGAGAACGTCTACATATAGATTTTATGTTTATTAAATTACAGTAGGTAAGTTTTCTCTTTCAGATTAAAGTAATTTAGAACTACCAACATTTGCAACCTTACGTAATATTTCAATCAATTTATACGTTTTATGTGTACATTTTGAAAGTACCTACATTTTTAAGCTTACATATTAATAAAATCAATAAATTTTCATTTTCAACCTTACACAATACACGTTTCGGTAGTAACTATATTTCCAAGATAACATATTATATCAATCAATCAATCAACCAATTTTATTTTCAACCTCAAATAATTTACAACGGAATTATGGTAGGACTTTAGACGGAGAATTCTTATGACTTGTATCACCAATCGCAGCTACGCCCCCTGCCGACGTCAAAGTATTAACATGATGTAATTAGATGCCATAAAACGCTATGTTTACGAGGGTCCTCCAAGAATTATGGGATGAGATCAAATTTGAGATTCGTAAAGTGATACTTGATTGTTATATTATAAGTATCATATTGTTTTATATAAGTTCCTTTGAAAGAAGTCAAAACGATAAAGTTATACCAACATACAACTATGAAACTTTTTTATTAAGTTTCCATTAAAAATTACTTTAGTTTGACGTATAAATAATTAGAAAATTTTATTTGTAGGTAATTAAGAACTCGCTTAAGTTCATAGTTTCCATGACAGACGTTTTTTTTTTATCATACCTAACCTTATATCATACTGATGTAATGTCATCTAAAATAAATATAATATAAAATTACTTTTTTTAAATGCTATAAGTAAATGGAAATTGTGGGTAGTTTGGAAATCACAAACAGGTGATAATTTCGAAGATCTTTTTTTTTAATATAACTCACTTATCTGGATATATCAAGGTTTATTTAATTATTCAAATAAGTGGATTATAAGCTTATAAAAGTGTATCAAATTTAAAGAACAAAAATTATTGAAGTGCCTTCTACAAATATACATATTGCAAATGCGGTTGATACTGTTTTGTAGCAGGCACAGAACTATTTAATTTTACCTGTTACATGATTGTTGATTATCAAGATTGCTGAAAACAATTAATAATGTACGCAATTGTGGTCGGTGATTATTGATTTATATGTTTTTTGCAGTAGCCGTATCATCGACTTTGTCTGCCCTCATCACTCATTTTATTGTTATGGTAATTTTAGCCCAAATCAATCTTTGTAATTTCCGTGAAAAGGAGGGAATTGTCCGCACGAAAATGTGTCCTGTATGTTGAGCGGGGATTGAACTTATATATACATACTTTTAACACTTTTAACTATATATACTTTTCTACTAGGTATATACTGAATTTCATCAATTTCGTAATCATTTTTATGTTGCTCAAGTGACGTCTGAACAAAATGGGTTATTGCAAAAATGAAATTCCAAATCGCAAATTAATGCGATTAAACGCAACAGTGATTGTGAAAACTATTGACGTTGATATAAAAAGTTCACGTTAAAGATAACGCTTTAGACATTAGTACATTTTCGATGTAATTGTTTTTAATGTTTATTTAATTAAATCGTTGATTCAATGTAAAATGCTTTTTATTAGTAGAAAAACGCTTTATTAAAAATAAAAAATACATGAAAAATCTTTTGCACAATAGTTCTCTAGCACAAAACTAGAGTTTCGATTAATAGTAACAAATATATATTTTTTTTTTCGGTAGGTCTAATTCAAAAGAAGGACTCAATCTTTTTCAATTGACAGCTGTTTATCAGATACCTTTGAAACCATTTTTTTCTTCAATTATTAATAAAATTCCAAAGTAGGTAAGTTTTATGTTATAAAATAATATAAAAATTGACAACCATCGGCTTGAAAAGCGGCCGTTGACACTATAAAGTACATTAATACCAATTTAGATA
Source organism: Dircenna loreta (assembly GCA_963555665.1). Taxonomy (NCBI): domain Eukaryota; kingdom Metazoa; phylum Arthropoda; class Insecta; order Lepidoptera; family Nymphalidae; genus Dircenna; species Dircenna loreta. The sequence goes on along the minus strand of OY743099.1, from coordinate 8,793,923 downwards.
AATTCGAAAGTGACTCGGTTAGACTCCCTCTTGTACGTTCTTCTACGTTCTTACTGAGCAGTCTCTCGTGCTCTCTTTCTTACTTTTTACATTCATCCCTTTGCATTACTTGCCCATACCAAGCCAGCCTATTGCTCCTCCACTTTTTTTTCACTTCCTCTTTCAGTAATTCTGGTAGTGTGTTTACTTTTGTACTGTGCACATTGGACTTTCTCTTACATACTTTATACTTATTCCTGATTCTAACCATTTTCTTACTCCACACATCATTCTCAAAATTCGCATTTCAGCTGCATTCAGTTTCCTTTCACCCGCTTCTTTCATGACCCAACATTCTAAAACACAACGTCACAGGCATTTGGTTGTATGTATTTATTTACACTTTTAATTTGAGGGGCCTTCGCCGATAACATAAAGAGTTTTTTACCTGACAACATTTCATCCATCCTGCAATTATCCTGTTCTTTACATTCTTATCCATCTCAAAGTACATTTAAAAGTACAGAACTGAAATTTCGTTTTGGTCCGGCTTGTCCTCACGCCAAAATCTTTAGTTTTCTGGCACTCTTCCAATCTACTCTACATCGAGAAAGTCCACTTTCTTCAACAAGCACGTCGTCAACAAACATTCTCTTCATTCAATAAGTTTCCAAAATTTAACTTATATCGTTTATAAGCATTTAGCTGTTATTTCTTTACTTTTCATCAACATTTTCCACTATCTTTTTAATTTGTTATATCCCTTGACTTATTTTCCCTTGCCTTTGCTACAGGTGTATCTTATTCTATCGGTATATACGAGTCCCATAGAAATCGCCATTTCTTTCAGCATTAATTTACAGACATTTTCTACATAATCAGTATTAAGCTTTCGTCCCCTTACTTCGTCTCTTGTAGACAATCAACATATAGCGTCTTCTTTTCAAACCATCTGCCAGCTCCCGCCCTCTTTCATTCATCATCCCTATATTCCAACTAACCATACCCAAGCATACATTCTAGACGTCATCTCTTACGTTGCACCCGTCTTTGATTCATCAATCTGTTTGTCAATTTCCCACAGGCACAAGTTGCTGCACTTGCCTGCCGTCTAGGAGGAATACCCTAGAAATATCATCCTTTAAGAACACCATTAATGCTGTAAAAAAATCCCCGGCAACAGCCAATAGGGCTAACAGAAGACACATGACAAAAACCTTTTAAATGATTTTGTAATTTTTTTTCTACGGTATCTGACATGGGATAGCACAATATCATCCTTATCATTGAAAAAGTTACTTTATTTGAGTTAAGTCCCTTTCTAGCTCAATGTCGGTAGTACGTTCTAGCTCAATGTCGGTAGTAGTTACGTATATTTTAAATTAAAAAACAATGTAAATATTAAACAAGTTCATTCAAGCTTATACCTGTACTTGGGGAAGTCTGTACCTGGGATGTGTGAGGGAATGGAGTGCAAAAAATAATAAAACACAGTTAATTTACATTTTTGTAATTTATACAAGTCATAATAAATTTTACAATATATCTACAATTTTATAATTACAGAATTCACAGTGATACAACCTTAACATTCAATGTCGTGCTCACGCTATATTATATATAAAGTCCGCAAGAACAGAATCACAAGCATATGAGGATTGGAAAGTATAGTCTAGGAGCTTGTTACTGCGAGACCAATGTCATTTCAGAGGTATTTTTTATAACGTTTTTTTGCTACAGGTAGGACAGCTAGCGGTTAATATCTCGATATCTATAAAGCGTTTAGTTCCACTTTGTCTATGCTCTAAGCCTCGTTTTGTCATTCCTCAGTCAAAAAACATGACCTAACAGCCTAACATTTTAAACAACTTGTGGCTCACAATACAAAAAGATTTCACAATGTTGGTAATACACTCAAAATCTTAAAAAAATGTATCAAAAATGAAATATTATTTTATTTAAATGAATTAGCAAAGGCATCATGTAAAATATTTTTTCAACAATGTTTAAAATACGTTAATATTATTAGATATAAACCTTTAGCTGTAGATTTAAAATATAATAAACCTATGACGAAAACACGACTATTTTTGAATAATTTTACATTGAAATAATTATCACTACTTTCTACTTTCTATTAAACACTGACAATGAATTTCACCTAATTAAATAAATGCCAACCACTTAAGGTTTTCGATTGATTAAAAGTATATTATAATTAGCCAGAATAAAAGGAAACTTGTTCAGTCAAAGACAATGCAGAAAAAACATAAATTGTGACCAAAGCCAAAAGCAACCACTTTTTTTTATATGTACAATACATTTTTTTTTTATATTCATTTTTAAAGGAAGTGTTATTTTACATATTTTACAAACATGTTGCTTTAAATATATTTTCATTAACATGACATGTTATTAAATAATTAAAAGTAATTTCTACCAACATAATAAATTATCAGTAAAATTAAAAATAAAATAAAAAAACAAAAATTTTAGTAATCAATAAAAGTTTAATTTAAATTCAGTTTTTAATATAATCCCCATATTTTATTGTTTAAAATGTTAAATAGTATTATCATATACTGACAAAAAACTATTAATAAGATTTTGTTTGTTACAATTACAATTTGAGGGAAGTGGCATTTGTTCTACCATTGGTTATTTCGTAACAAGTTCGCTTTACTAGCCTTCTGCTAGACAGCTAGCCTATAATTAAATTAGCTGTTCCAAATAAAACGGTATTTTTTACGATATAAATATTTAAAAAAAATGCGATTGTTGAAACAAATCTGTTATTAACAGTTCTTCTTCATAGTCTAAGATCTCACCATGAAAAATCACTGTCATTAAAAAGCAGATTTCTTACTTATGGTAATTAAAAAAAAAAACAAAATATCCTGAACGTATTCAACTAATTTAATATATTTTTTTTAAATAAAAAAACAGGTCAATAAATTGTATTATTTAAAATAATATTTGTTTTTAATTTAAAATGTCAAATGTTTTGTTCAAGTTTCAATCTATTTAGTCTTTCATTCAACAATGTATAGTATTTTATACCTCAACTAGAGTTAATATTTATTTTAGTTTGTCATACAAAACCTACACAAGTGTATAACTGACTATCTATTTAAATTATTAATTTAACTAAACAAGATTATAAAGAAACTAATAGAGATCTTTATAAGACAATTTAGATATTACTGATTCCTACATTTTAATTCAACCCCATATAATAGCACATACAAGATGAGAAATTCGTTGTACGTTATTTATTATAAGTTTGTTATATTGGCATACATTATTTTTGTTTCAATGACTTATGAAACTATGTAGCAAATCAATTTAAAAAATGCAATACCTTTTCTTAGGGTAATGTAAATAATTCAACGGAGTTTCCATGATAAATAATATCCAATAGTTTGTTTAAATAAAAACTATGCCATTGCACACATTAGTTAACATTTATACATTATAAATATTATTCATACATCATTATATTATTATATCATTATATTATATTGTATGTTTACTGATTGCTTCGCCATTGCAATTCCTAACATTTATTAAAAATCTTATTATTACTAAATTTAGATGCTCTATTGGTTTCTTTAATAATCTAATATATAAATATCAATATAAAACCCTAACTTAATTCTAATCAGGTATAGATTAATCATCATTGATCATTATCTAGACATTAATGCATTTAATTAAATATTTCAATATAGTAAATAACATAATAACAAAAAAAAGACTGATTTTATAATCACAAAAACAAAAATATTATACACTTAAGTAATATGATTAAAAGTAAATTGGATATATATTTTATTTAAAGGTAATATAACTTGTACAATTTTGTTTATTTTATTTTCAAACATGTTTTTAGATTTATTTTATATCAACTTTTTAGAAAACATAAAGTTAGTGAAAAGTGTGTTAAAAGTTAATCTCAGTTATCTGATAATTATCAATGACAATCATTTATTTGATAATCATTCAACCCTGATTCTAATAATATCCAATCATTCAATTACCTTCTTATCAATAGACCTCACTCCTGGAAGAGCATTTTGGCAAAGGGAGTTCCTTCATTTTACACTATCATATAATATAAATAGATATATTGGTTTTAATAAACAATAGGTGCTTAGATTACAGTGTGAAATGTGAAATATATACACTTATATTCAATACTTAACAATACAGAATTATTCACAACAATAATATGCTTGGGTTAATGATTATTCAATGAAATGGAGCACCAAATATTAAAACCAATACCATAATTGTTACATAAAGAACTCCCTGTTTTCATGTGGTGGTCAAGTGTGTCTCAATTGGTTTGTCGTCGAATTACCGGTCGGACTCTGACAGTTTGGTACATCTATTATCGTTATTTCAATCACTCTCAACCCTCTGAGTATTGGGTCCGTTATGTGAATCCCTCTGGGATTGTAAACTCTTTCGTTCTGTGTCGCAATGAATTTTGATATTTTTCGTAAGTGCTGAAATATAATTTATATTTACTGTTTTAGTAATGTTTATTACATTATTTAGTATCACTATACTATTTGATATTTGTAATGACAATCAATTTAATCTCAAAACCAACTAGGATAAGATAATTAAGACTGGTACACTTATCTCGGGTTGAGAAACAAAATAAATGACATATAGTAAAATAGTGACTAGTACAAGTAAAGCATCAAATAATACAGTTTACTTTAATACAAATATTTAAGTCACATTTGGTTATATTTACTACAGAGCCCATCTACAATATTGAGAATAGAATAACTGTTCACCTTTTCATAGTGTGTCTCCGTGCAGATGTATATAAAGTAAGCAGTGAGACATGCCAGACATCCCTCGCAATATGTGCTGCAGTCTGCCGTTTCAGCCATTTCAAAATGCTCATTTAGTCGTTCCATTGTGAATTCAAATGTTTGTCTATCTATCTGTAATGATAGGATACATGTTTATATCAATGTAATATATTGTTTATTATTTCACTTACAATAGCTATGGTAAATACACTTATTTACATAACCTCACAGAAAATCTCAAAGTAATAACAAAATATTTAAAATCTGTCTTAAAAATCAGGGTGTACTTACTGGTAAGCATAAATGTAAATAGAAGGTCATTTTAGTTAAAAGGTATTATTGCCACAATATAGAATTATTATATTACTTAACTGATATTGGCTCAGGATCCCTTGCGCCTTATTAGAGACTGGGATTGTATGGCATGACCAAGGATATTTTAAGGCGTGTTGTTGAGATAAACAATGGACTTTTACTTACTCGGTCTTCAAGCTCGGGTGGGAATCTGGTTTGGAATTTAACTGCAGTGCCTTCCGAGTAATCTCTTTGAATAAATATCTTTATACCCTGTTGCGTTGGGGTCTGCTGGCTTCCAGGCGTGTTAGGCCCAGACGGAATGCGATTGTTAGCCATCATATACTTTCACGATAAAAACACATTCACAAAAATAAAACGATTCAAACCACTCACTACTTTAAGTACACAGATTCAAAACATTATTATATTCTTACTTTTAAGTCGTAAATAACAATGAATTCAGTCCGAGTAGTGTAGTTTTTTGGAATTTTCACAAAAACTTACTGGTGACGGTGACTTATCAGATTGACAATGACATATCGTAATCGTATTTTGTCTATGGATTACAATGAATTCTACCAAAGACAATTTTATTGCTTACTTTTGATACTCTGTATCCTGACTATATTCGTACAGCTTGTAAATAATATGGTGTTATCTATATAGTACATAATTATACAATAGATGAAATACACTAGTAACAAGTCCAAAACCTTTATATTTTTTCTTAAATATAGTGTTAGTCAATACTCGCACAAAGTAACTTTTTGAGAGTTTAACTCACTATTTTTTTATTAGTTGGCGTTTCGTTAAAACTGTTAGAAGGATTTTCATAAATTTTGTTGTCTTGGTAGGTTATTGTTAAAATGTAGATTATATATTAATGAGGTACATGTTTGTAAATTATTGTGATGATATATTACCTATTAAAGGTAACAAATGATGGTTAGTTTTACCATGTAGAACTAATAATTTATATCAACGATAACTACTTACAAGGCATAAGATATGAAGAGAATAATTAATTAATTATAGTTCAAATGATTTTTATCATTAAATAAATTAAGAAAATTAAAATAATTTGAATTAGAAATCTATAAATATCGTAAATATATATCTCTTTCAATTGTCAAGAAGATTAATGTTTAAAGATTTCCATGCTGTGAAATGTTTATTATTATGTAACGTAAGGCAAAAAAATTGCTATATTAATAAAGAATATATTAAGTAAAGGTCTTTGAATTATGTATTTATTTATTTAAATCTTTTCGTCTTTGAATCATTACCAGTAATCACTTATTTACGTCAAATGGAGGTGTCAGGAGGACCTATTTTGATATACTATATTATTATACTTATCGAAATATATAATAATAATAAAGAAGAATTGCATTTTTTATTATTATTTATTTCGCGGTATTTGTATTACAATTTAGGTACATTATCAGTGTTTCTTATAAATATAGATATTAATTTCAAAATATTGCTAAGCCTTTTAATATTTATACAAAACTAGGCACCATAACAAGGTTAATTTATATATAAGGTCTTAATATTTCTAATCTAATCTACGGAAATAGGATTAATCGGAAATCAATATGGCGGCTAATTGATTTACAGCTGCCAAAGTGTCGACTTATTTAATATTCAAGTAGCGATTGAAGCGAAATCGGCCTAAATAGTTTACCGTCTGTCGAACAGCAATCAAAACAGATAATTCTTTTAATAAATTAACTATTTATAGATTGATAACCTAATTTCTGAACACTATTATATAAGTATTTAATAATCAATTAAGTATTGCCTACTTCTAAGTTGTAAGTACTACTAACTTACGTAAAGAGACAAATAAGAGACGAAACTTCTTAGCATTCCGTGGATTCACCGTGCGTATGACGGACCCATCGCGGTGCAGGGAGAGGAGTGCAAACAGCTTCTGGGACTTGCGATTCAGATCTTTTCTGATCTTTCAAAATTATTAGTACTATTGTATTACCTTTTAAAGTAAAAATAAATTAAGTAAGAAAGAATTTTATCACAATAATTTTATTTCCAACCTTACTTTAACTTTAGAGAAATGCAGCTACTTACCTACCTATTCGTGTAGACTTAGGTAAGGAGTTACCTACATATTTACGGAAACGCTTGGAAAGTATCAACATTTTAAGGAGAGTAAAGGTAAAGCAATAAGGATATACGTAATACAAGTCATTAAAGCATGATTTTTCTGGTTTACAAATGACGCCTGGGACCCTGAGGTCTCGCCTGAGGTCTTTCAGAATATCGTGTTTGCACAAATACAATAAATGCCTCAAAAGGGACAGCCATCTGACTTTTTCTTCCTAAAATCTAGACTTACATGAAATCTAATAGAACGCCTTCTAGTCCTACAGCGCCAACGATTGATGCTAAACATTTAAGTTGTGGCAAATAAATGAAACGGGAACTTTGCTTTTTGTGGAAGTTTAATACAGTTAATAAAACTGAACAGTTTAGATCTTACTAATAGTCCGTGACATCTACTGTTTTATGAAATCATAATTATCTTTTTTACGGCTGTCTGTTTTTTTTTTCTTATGAAATTTAAATGTTTATCAATCTGTGGAAGTCCTATCAAGATCGATTCAGGCTTGGACTTTACTAATGCTACAAAGAAAGATCACAAACAACTACAATTTCCACCTACATTAACATTAGTAGGCACTTAAATATTTTATTAGCTAAGCTGCAGTCATAATTTATTATATTGGCTTATAAGCTTCTAAGTTTAAAGCACATTACAATGACAGCGTGATCTATTTTAAATAATGATTATTTTTATATAGTTTGCCATTTTGTAAACTTCAAACAGCAATAAAACTTTCGCATGATTACAATTTTTCATTCAGAGTACAAATTGTAAAACGTATCAGTCCTTTATAAGTTGTATTTTTTAAGCACTAATATTTCCAATCTTTGGGTTTTATTTCTTATATCCTTATATATTAATACGAATGCTAATTTGATTAGTTTGTTTGCTACGCTGGCCTTCATTATCCAACCGGTCTTCATGAAATTCACACACATTTCATCATGGTTACAGTACTTAAGTAACTTTTATCCTGAATAACAAGACTTTTTTTTACCTATCATAACCTAACATCTTACTCAACCAGCAATTAAAAAAATACATACCGACATTTTGATCAACACAGAACTCAAACCCGCTAACACACTACTACAAAACTATTACCGCTATCTTTGCCCATTATATAAAAGAAAGTGACACTAACAATTGCGCTCGCATTCCTTACGTAACACAGGCCACATTTCTTATTAATTAATCATTCTACTCATATACTTAAGTGAAAGATGTCGCAGCAAAACGGATGCTTAAGAACGTGATATGCTTATAAAATAATACGGTCTATCGCCATCTTTGAAATGGAACAGCTGATCTTTTTGATGGGTCTATGATGGAATTCTTTAAGTATTGTCAAAATATATATTGTATTTGATTTCTCTATATTGGTTCTAGTTTTTAGTTGAAAAAAAATATTGTCTATGATATTTTCAAACCCAGAATAAGGAAAAAAACTGATCAAAAATACAAGCCATAGCCTAATCCAGGTTAGAAATTTTAAATGTAGGTTATTATAATGAAATAAGCTATTAATAGAAAAAAGATAATCATACTGTAACATTAAGAAATACGATTATTTAGTACTTTTGTCTAAGGTGGATCTATTAAGTTCTTACCGTAGATATATGGAAAAGACACAACTTCTAAGATTTAGAGGCTGCTTTTTTTAAAAGTCATTAAATTATTATTTTAATGATAAATAACAATGTAAAAATTAATATAAAAATTGTATATATATATATATATATATACTATTTTTATTCATATTTCAGTAGCTCCAATTATTTATTTCACTTTCACTTTTTAATACAGTTATCTATATTTAAATGTAACAGTTAAATTTATAACAATTACTGTAACAAACATATTTGTTTATACTAAATAAAGTATATAAAAGAAGCTTATCCATAATAAAAAACTATACCTAGACCTACTCTTTGCGTTGTTTGTTTTTGTTACCATTTTAATGGCACATTATAAAAATCTTCGAGCGAACGACACTTAACTGAATTAATAAAATGATTTGCTTACCTAAATATTATAATACCATATATATTTTTAATAATATAGTTTTAAACGTTTTTTTTTTCAGTATTATATGAAACTTTTTTTTTTTAATAATATAGTTTTAAACATTAGTTCTTTTTTTATCTGTATGTTTTTAAATGAAATTATTTTAAAAAGGCATAGAATTAGTTATTACTTATTACTTTAAATTAAACCCGAAGATTCGATTGGTCGTAGCAATATTTACGGGAAGACGAGATGTAGACGTTTGTCTGTAAGTAATTTAATTGGACTTGTATGTATTAATATTTATTACAATATTTATATTAATTGTGACCGATTTCTCTATTATATTTATAGCATTGGGTAATGTTATTAATTTATGAAATATCAAGCTGTTTCTTGCGATTTCGTCCGCGAGGATTTTAGAACACAGAGCTTTGGTTTGGTCATCTTTATTTTTAAAATTGCTCTCCACGAAAAGGCCATTAATTAAAGGGCATAATATAATATGGCTTAGATGCAACGTGAAAGTTATTTCTAAATATTGTTTAAGATATTTTTAGATTCGGATAAGATACTTTGAAGATTACCTCCAACAATTGGAATTATAAAGTGTAGATGTCGATATAGTACCTACCTACTGCGCGGTATTAGGTATTGTAACAAATTAAAAGTTACCTACTTATAATATTAGTATAGATAACGAACTGGTTAGGACAAATAAATATTTTTAAAATTTTTATTAATATGAATGGTTTTGTTTATTATTCTTTTGGCTTTATATATTTACTCAAGTATGTCTGTGTTAGAAAAGAAAAAAATCCACCTTCCAATCTAAGGTACTCTTTATTTTTTTTCATAGTACGATCATGTAATCTTCATATTTATTTGTCTTACCCGGATATCCCTGAGCCACATATTTTGAACCACCAATAGCTGTTACATTTTTGTCATCTTATTCCTTTATCAAATTTCAAATCTTCCATCATAATCCATATACATTATTGATTAGAAAATTTATTTTTTAGACATAATCCAGTCTGTGTGAAATTTGACATGCTATATTTATTTAAAATAAGTTTTTGTTGTTACGAACATATTTAAATTCAAATAAAAAATAATTCTGATCAAGAAAACCTTTTTGCAATTTATAGGTTAGAATAATTAATTCTCTATTATATCGAATTAGATGGTGATAGGACAGTGATAGTCTTCCTACATTGTTGCTTCCAATTAAAATGTACCAGGGCGTCTACCACGTATCACCAGTATTAGCACCAGCTCATTGGGATACCACATCACGTATTAATGCTCGTATATAAACTCGTAGTAGGACTTCCCTAGCATACATTGTGACCGTTAAACGGACGGCAGTAAGTCGCATCTGCCGTCAATCAAAAGTGCAAAATGTTCAAGTTAGTGGTGATATTTTCTCTCGTGGCGTTCGCCAGTGGCCAATACACAGCTTCTAGGCTCGTGAAAAACATTTACAATGAATGTCTGAGCCAATATTCGGTGGAGTGTGTGAAGCCCAGGACTCTAGAATGGATTTCCCGTGTGGCGCATGATGATGAGATAAAGATTACAGATAATCTCTCCATCTATAAGAATGGGGCTTACCAAGGAGATGAAGCTGTTGACCCGAGAATGGCCAAAGAGCCTGCTTATGCTATTATTGATAAAGTTGACCGATTCCTTCAAACACATTCCTTGAAAGTGAAAGTTCCTGAGGAGATTGCCAGCAGTGCCGCGTCTGAATACGTGCCAAGGTCGTTACTTACCGACCTCCCTTCTGAATTAGATATGCCTTTGGATGGCGAAGAGGAAGTTGAGACTTTTGAAGGAAGGAAGAAGAAGATCAAGCTCCCCAAACCCTTGAGAATTAAGAGCAGTGCGTCTATACTGTATTGAATTATTTATTTCTTTTAAATAAAATTATACTAATATATGTTTCTTTCAGAACACGGCTTCATTAAGAAGGTGCTGCTTCCCTTCCTTCTTGGACTGAAGTTCAAGGCGTCAGTTCTGGTTCCCCTTGCGCTTGCCCTCATCGCCCTTAAGACATGGAAAGCCTTGACTCTCGGCCTCATCTCTCTTGTCCTATCTGGTTAGTAAATTTTTTAAAATTATTATTTTGCTATACATAAAACTAATGTTAATGCTTTTGTATTTTTTTTTGTATGTGTACGTCATTCATCTGATTGCGATGTATTTTTCGCATGAATTAAGTAAAAAAATAAATCCAATTTTTGTGACACAGGTGCCATGGTCATTTTCAAGTTTACCAAGCCCAAGGTTGTGAACTACGAAGTCATCCACTATCCTCAACATCACGTAGAACACCATGTGGACCATCACGCCCCTGCGTGGGAACCACACGGCCCATACCAAGCGCGATCATACGAAGACGCCCACGAAATAGCCTACTCTGGACAAATCTAACTTCAAATGTTTACTGCGGACCTCTGACTAATTTATTTATTTAAATTATTTATTATTATTGTAAATAAATCATTAATATTTAAGTTTCAATTGTACAAAACGTGTTTAATTTCGAATACCTTAAAAATGGATTTAAACAAAAATAAAACATACATTAATCATAAATATTGAAACTATTACTTAAAAACTATTTTTAATCAACCTTTCAGAATCAAAATGTCACAAAGTCTATAATCAATGCTACGCTAAAATTATGTCGGCATTTGGATGATAGCGTTTTTTTTTATTACGCTCTCGTTTTTTCTTTGAAATATAGATATAAGGATCTAAATCAATAGTTTTGGAATTGTCAGCTTTATATCTTTTACTTTCTTTGACTTGATGATTTGCGATTTTGGGGGGTACAATGACATTTTCAAATATATCATCATCATTATTCTTTTCGTCTACATTTATTTCATTTAATGACAGCAAATTATCAAGATGTTCTGAATCGAAACTTTCTGCTTTAAAATAATCAGCATTTAAATCACCCTTATCTAATTTGTTTGGTGTTGAATAATGAAGGATTTCACCGTATTGCTTTTTTAAATCAATTCTGTTCTGCTCATCGTCGATACTTTCTTTTGTATTTGAATTCAAGTCAGCGAGGTGGTCCGTTCGTGGTAAAAATACATGATTAGAGTACGTCTTGAAAACATTTGAATGTTTCAAAGGATTCAGTTTGTACATATTAAGCAATATGTTAAAATTATCCTGGTTTGCTCTCTTTCTTCTATGGTTGTTTTTACTTGTTTCAACCTTTGACGACTGAAATTTGATAAAACGGGTAAATCAATTTCAGGGTATAATACTGTACTGAAAGCCGATGATTTTGTTTTCATAAATCATAATTAATTAAATTTAGTTTAACTATATAATGTTTCATAGTTTCTGGTAAAAACAGTTAAAAATTATAGAAAGATACTCACAAATATAAGAAAAAATGCTACCACAACTTTGCTGGTTCTCATCGTGTTTATGAATAACTCTAACTTGAGTTACACTCTACAGCTATAGCCAAAACATTTTCATTTTTTTTAGATAAGAGATTTAGAGTTCCCCAAAAAATATCATAGAACCATTCAATGGAGAAATCTCTTTATTTTCTTTAACAATACATTTACAAAAAATAAAGTTTATTGTATTTTTTTCTTTATTAAGATTACACGAAAAAACAAAACAATGTCGGAGAGAAATGGTTAACATTTCATAACATTCAGGTGAGCTAGGAAAACTGTTATAGAACCTTGTTGGTTAGATTCTTACTCGAATTACTCAAAAACTACGAGTATTACATCAAATGGAGGGTGAAGTAAGGCATCAAGATTATTTTCTTTATAAGCAAATTTAATATAAAATTGCATTGTGTCCGACGTGAAAATAGGCGGTAAATCCAAATTTTTGGTATTTTCAATCATTGAAAATTTTGAAAATATTAAATCTAACATAACAGAATTCACGAAATTCTTCATACAAAGAACAATGCTTGTAAATATGAATATTTACAGCGAAAATGTTGTAAACAAACAAAGATGTTGCCAGTAGTGTATATTATTGATTTATGGAATAAAAATTAAATGTGTTATTTATATAATATAAAGGAACTATATCTTGTCTTGACAAAGCAAACAAGCTAACCTAACATAAAAAAATGACAGGTTGGTTAACTTGATAATATTTATATTTTTTAATAAAGCTAGATTATAGTTCTCAGTAAACACCGACGCCGGTAAAGATTTCCAAAGTTTTGCCGTCCTTAAAGAAAATGTTGAATTAAAACATTTTGTACTAGACAACACTTCCAGGTTGAATCAGTGTCTACCTGCCAAGTTTCTAGATGTACGATGATGGAAAGGAGATAGGGGGACCAAATTATGCGACTCCCTTACACACACTCCGAGATATATCCCTCTTTTAACAATAAAAACAATATTTTTAATCTCTAAAATCATAAAGGATCACGCAGACATATTTTTTACACTTATAATAGGTAATTTAGACTTTTTAAAAGGCAACATTGCGTCGGCGGCTATTATATAAAAGATAGAATGATAACAGACATACCAAAGAACGAAGATGAGAGCAATCTGGTAATATATTACTTTTTTAAAGGCGTAAAGAAAGTCCTGATAATTAATTTGAAATTAAAAAAAATACGTTTCATAGTATATTTTTCGTAACTGATAAATTATCAAGATTTTTTTTATGGTTTCAGTTAATTGTGGATTCCGATTTTTTTGTGAGTTATTAATGTAAATTTATAATAAACGGTATTGTAATATTTTATTATATTATTTTTATTTATTTTTCAGCCAACCATTCTTATTATTAAAATTAATCTAAATCATATTCATTAATAAACAATAAACTAAGGTAACTTTCATCCATTTCATGAAGATTTATTTTTCAGGGTAATTCAATTATTTCTTAGATTTGTGTGCTCTCAAAGATACATAAATTATTATGTAGCTGATATAGAAAAGGAGCACGAACCTGATAGATATACCAGTACTATATCACCTTTGCTCTTTGGGACTAATGACAGAGTGCCATTTTACTATGAGTCGCCAGATTTTAGAGTCGAGGAACCACTATTTCACCCGTTTAGACAAAAAGATCACCTAGAAATGAACCGTCCTTACCGACTCACACCCCATTACAAAGTTACCTATAGGTGGATCTATGATGTAAGTTTACTTTACCCCAAAATAATAGAAATATTTTTTCAATACTATATAATATTAATGTAGAATGAAAAATAATTTCGAAATTTTGTTACAACGTTATTTCATACTTAAATTTAGGAACATTGATAAGAATTTTCAAAAGCAGCCTAATAGATGTCGCCTCCGTCCAGATAAAGAGTATAAAATGTATCTAGAGTATAAATGATAGCGACGCGGTAAGTCAACTTGCAGAGTGAGTAAGATGATATCCCAGAGGTTGCAGGTTCGAATATTGCCCGTGTTGAATTATTAATTCTATATTTATTTACAAGTATAAATATGTTTATATTTAGAGTTTTAAATTCCTCAAAATAATTATAAATACGGTAGCTTAGTTGAATTAGTGACAGGCATTCCTACGGATTGCAAATTCTGTACTTTAGGAATATTTAATTATGTTAAAAAGAATAAACAAGTATAACGTGTGTAATATTTTAATAAATACTGGAATAAATTGGTTTTGGTTTGTGAAAATGAATTAAACCTGTCTATATTCAACTGTCGTTGGTTTATCAAAACAAAATCTTAAAAAAAAAACAGTTTTCAGTTGATTTAATGTATGTACTATGCCTACAGGAGCAAATGAACTATGCTGGTTGTTACTGTACCACTGTGTACAGACGCCTGACTTTGCTCGCCGGGTGTGCTGTTATTACGACTCGCCATTTACTCACTACAGCCACGTCCACGCATTTGGTTATGAGATCCCGCTACAAAGACGAAAATGTTGAAGGACTTCTAGGGGCCTGGTACGACACAAACCACAATAATTTCAACAGCTCATTTTATATAACGCCTGCCAGGATACATTATCACCCTCTGGTAAGATTTTGAATGTATATAAGACACTGATTCAGAGTTATAATTACCTACAATTAAGACGTTTGAAAAAATACATGGAAGTTATACATGATCTTGCGATATCTGAAATTATATTACAAGGGTAAAAATATAAAATGGCCAATATATGCGTGTCACTGTCGATAAGTAATGTGGCCCATCTAAATAAAAAATATTACCAAAACCGTCAAGATACGCCCAGATCTAGAGTAGTTTGGCAGAGAGATAGGCCGATATACAAAAGTCGCAAGTTAGAAAACAAAAAACTTATATTTATTTCATACTTATATAAAATGAAGGTCCACCATATTTAAACTTTGTTAGCAATAAGTGAAGTTTTAAGCTATTTGCAGTGGCATTATCCAGAAGATGTGAATAGGTCTCACCCTTTTTCATTCACATATGACATAGCGGTTTGGACCACTGCCCACAAGGTCTATGGATGGTATTTGAACTCAGCTAGCACTTACATTTGTCTGAGGGCAACATCTCACTCGTAAGTGTGATTTAGATTTTTATTTATGTCCATGAGAGTCATTTGTGATTAAAATATGATTGTAGATGGACTAAGTTCACCCCTTTTTCTAAGGCAGGCATGTCCTTAATGTACCAGTTTAAGTATGTTCAACTGTATTTTAAATAGATTAAACAATATAAATATCATACTATTACTTTTTTAAAGGAGAGAACAAGCCCCCCCCACCCCATCAACTGAACTTTTCATCATAGTGGGTTATCAATTTATGTACGCCTACAGACGTAAACCCATGCCATGGTACAAATATGCTATACGCACGAAAGATTTTATCCATCCATGCCCTAAGGTTTGTGAGATGAAGTATAAAAATATTAAGATGAAAAACTATATATATGTTTTTTTTATAGACCGAGTGGGGATGGTTCATTTGTCTGTATGGAAACCACTTGAGATACGGAATTGAAAGTGGGACACTCTTACACCGAACATTTAAAGGGACTTCCTGGAGGTTTGATGGTCTTATCGCACTCGGTGCGTTCACAATGAAATTGAGGTCCGTACAATTGGTACACTACTTCACTATCCTCGACAACCACAGGGTTTTAGATTTCCTTTATGACGCCTATAAACAGAACGTAAAAGCTGTCTGGAAGGACAAACGATTCAACCACAAACCCCCATATGCACCGTATAATGTGGAACCGATTCCTGTGTATTATGAAATAGGCCACCAGAATTACATCCATCCATACTATGACTAATTTTTTTGGTGCCAATGCTTATTGATTGACTGATTGATTTGACGTTTATTTTACTTTAGAATGTACATTTGTAATGTAGGTAACAGATTTTTTTGTAAAACATAAATGTGTGAATCCATTACATACTTAATTAATCAATAAAAGATACTGAAAGTTTTTTTCTTTTTGAATATAAATTGAACTGTGATTTTCTCTCCTTTATTCTTAGTTTGTAAATTATTACAGTATTATATTACTATGTAGTGCTTCTTTATGGCTTGATAGGCTTTTTACGTAAATTGATTTAAGAAAATGAAATGACTCTAAATGTCTTTAAGACGGTTTGTCAATTTGTTAATGAACGTAACTATTGATTCAAAAGTGGTGGATTTGTTTCCCCGGAGGTGTTTTTTTTTGTATTGTTTTTCATTGTTGTTTCCAGTCTGTTTTACTTATCTACCCGTCTTTTTCCTCACGATAAGTTGTTTCATAGTTAGGGATGTGTTTTTTTTTCAAAATAAATTAATTCTTATATTTATCATAAGTTTTACTTTGCTTCAGTCAATTTAATAATAACTATATATCAATAAATAAATAAGTTACACTTAAAAATACCTTACACAATTTTTATGTATAACAATAAATTATATTAAATGCACTACTCTGTTAATTTTTACAAATTTGTATTATTCAAATACACCTATCAAAAAATGTATTTGTTTTTTTTTTAAACAACAGACAACATTTTAACATGTTAATAAAATTATATAATGTTATATATAAATAGATTATTTAATCAGTATCGTATTGGAATAACATTTAAACATCAATGACTTTGACATAGCTTTGAACTTAAATTATGTTATTTTTGATAATCAATATTACATTTTGGATAAATTTCGATACAGTTCTTTGATTCCTGTCCGTCTCTCGCCGCTTGGACATACCTGAAGTAATGGAGTGCCATTTTGCTGTCAGCTGGTGGAACAAGTTCATTGGAGTCCCTGTCAGAGTAATATTGTCTTTAATAACCACAATTAATCGCATACTTTTGAATAAATTCTAGTGTCTTCTGATTATTAATAATTTAAAGTCTATTTAAACTTTCGTGAACCACGATGACTACTATATTTACTACCCATCTGTATTCGCTTTCATTGTTCGGAAATGTCATTCATGTCAGAAGTTCGCCATGGTTCGAGTTTATGAGTAAGAGACCCAAATGGGTTTGAAACTGGTCCGGAAAATTGCGAATGATTACGTAAATACAGCCGGATATATATATATATTAAAATTAAGGGTTTACTTACTTGCTTAATTCGTTGGAGACTAAATTGCTATACGGAGCGTGTTTAAAGGGATCTCTGTACAAAGCACATATGGCCCTCTCTCGACAATTGATATCCTTCGCCCCGATCGAATTTAAAATTATGTCAACCCTTTCCAACAGAGAACCGTAGAACTTCTCAGCTGCTATCGTATCCTAAACATGAATAATGATGATAAAAAAAATCTTTATGTGATAAACATCTTTTAAATAAACTTACTGGATCGTGGGCTGCTAGTATTTCTTGCTGCTGCCTTACTAGTTCCGTCTCAGTCTTCACTCGGTTGCTCTCGGTCAGTTTGGCCGTGGACACCCTGAGAAGTTCATCTCGCACTGGAGATGGAGGTACCCGGGACGCGAGAGAGGCAGCACGTATCTGGTTATAAAAAACGTTTTTTAGTTTTTGTTATGATATATAAATAAATGAACAATTTGAGATTTTTATTATATATTTTTGTAGAGATTTTAGGAAAATGTATTATCACTTTGATGCTTTTTATAATAGCATAAATAATAAAGAAATCTTTCGGTAAGTTTCACATATCTTAAAACTGCAAACTTAGAACATAAAATAAAGAGGATAAAAATTCTATTACTATATTGATAGTTTAAAAATATAGCAACAGACCAGTGCTTCCTTTTCGGCTTGGGACGGGTCACGCTGTGATGCTTTTTTATTTCGGTAATATGGATTTAGCTGAATCGGTCCGAGGGGTCTGAAATAAGCGTTTAATAGGTTGACATATTTCTTTTTAACGTTATATAAACTAAATATTAAATACAATACCTTCCAGCATTAATGACATTCTTTTGTGCTGGATTGGGGGGTGGAACTGCATTGGGTAATATAGTGTTGGGACCCGCGTATTCTCCATTATTTAGGGAATTTGCTGAAAATATTGTATATAATAATATTAAATATTAGGCATGTGAAAAGGTACTTCATAACAGCGTGGATTGTGTCAAATGTTAAGAAAAGGAGTCAGGGTGTTGTGTGTTAAGAAAGTGAGTGAGATGATGGAGATGAGTGGAAGAGACGTATGTCCTGTAACAACTCCACTTTGTGGAAATGGGAAGAAGAAAAAATATTACTTATGCTAAAGTTCATGATTAAAAAAAATACCTGGTGGAATGCCAAGGCCCCATGAATTGATGTCGTTTTCATCATTTTCATTAGGCTTAAAACTTGCTATGGCATTTCGATGGATATCAGATAAATATCTGAAAAAAATCACAGAACTACATTTTTGTAAATGAAAATTTAAGTAACTAGAGATAATAAGACTATTTTAAGTGTTATATATTGAATTATATTATTTTTTATATGGCACTCACTCGCTTCCAAGACCAGGGCCAGATAGTTCCCAATCTTGAGGGTAATGTTCGAAAGTTGGACCTGGATTTTCGTGCTGTTTTACAACAACTGTACCATGGGGAGGACCATATGCCTGATGGTGGTGTCCGTGGGGAGCCTGAACATTGGATATGATATAAAGTTTGAGAATCATTGATCTGTTGATTTAACTAAATAAGATATGTTTAAATTATTATATATACCTTGTGATGATGCGTGATCAAATGATGGTGATGATGGTATTTGGTAGTGTGATAGTTCTGATGATACCACGAACACAGTTTAAATATATGACTCAACGCCGGGAAAAAGAACAGTAGTATTTTAAGAAACATTTTTTTGGCTGTGGTCATTCCTAGTATGATGGGCAATACAAAGACTAGCTTCAACGCAATTAGTTTTACAACTAATATTATAGCCAGTGCTGCCATTACAAGCTTTCTTTTAAGGTATTTTTCTGAAAGTTTACAAATCAATAAACATTTAATTGTTTAACTGTAGTTGTGAGTATATATATAGAATAACAAAATATACCAACATTTCCTTACTTATTTATTGTTTCTATATTTATAATATATTCTATTAATAAAACATTGTTTTTCATAATCCTCCAATAGTATTTCATAGCGTGTGATAGAGGAGAAAAAGAGACAGAGAGGATCTTTAAAACAATAAAAAATGATTTTCAGATTCTTAAAGTATTCATACTTACTTATTTTATGAATAAATATTCTGCCATCTCCATTTGTTTTTCTCGGTTCAAGGTCTATATGCACAAGAGCTCCAGTTTTTGTAAGAGCCCTGGGAGAGACCTTCAATGTAGCGCCGTCAAACATTAGCTCTGGTAGAGTCAGCTTCATGTCATGGGTCATAAGGAATTTCATACCCTTATTGTATAAAGCATCTGTTACTTCTTCTAATGGTGATTCTAAAAAATTAATGAGTGTTGAGTGTTCTTTAAGTTTATTGTATGGTTGTGTGCAGTTAAGTAAATAATAAAATATGAATTCGTTTTTTGTGTATTGGCTTTATGAATTATATACTGGACATAAGTTTTGGACAACGGGACGTACCTATCTACCTGATAAGGTATTTATCTACAAGAAACATTAAATTAAATATAAACTACAAAAAACAACACAGATCTAATTATATTTAATTCCTGATTTTTAAAGTTTTTAACGTTTATTTAATGTGTTTTTTATCTTCATATACATAAATTATATTTAACATTTCGATGAAAGTGCAGTGTCCATATAAACTCATGAGAGTTTTAGGACACCAAGATACATTTTAATTGTTGCTATCAAATATTGTAAAAAAAATAAATAAAAAACATTAAATATATATAAATGAATAGAGAACTACGTATGTACAAAATATACAAAGAAGTATACCTAAGACAAAGTGTTCTGTATACACGGAAAAGGTTCTATATTTTAAACTGAGATATTTTAATGTATTAAGACAGTGTAAAAAAAAAAGATGATACTCGCACATAAACAGAAACCCGCACAATAAACATACAATCAAATTATTAACTGATTGACACCTCATAACTTTAGATCTTGCTGTTAAAAAACCGTAAATATATGATGACAATGAAAACTATGTCAATATTATGAGAGAAAAATACGATACAGTTGTGTGAAATTATAATCTTATTAGCTAATTAACGCAAGTGACAATGATTTCGTTCCCACGAACAATGTTGCAATTGTTTATACATAATACGATCAATCAATAAATCATTCATAATATATTTTGATCGGATATCATTCATTATAACAAAGGAAAGAGTAGTAATTATATTATATTTTCTTAAAAGCGTTACTGCTGCTATGATAGTATATATTTATTAATTTTTATCAAATGCCAAATACTTTTATATTCCAACGCTGTTTCAGAGATTAATGGGTTTAAAGAAAAAAACATCCTGTATATACTAAAATCGGCTTAAAAGGCTAGGCAGGTTATCTATTTATTAATTTTTTAAATAAATACAAGCAGAAAAATATTTGAACTCTTGACTTCTGAGACACCGTTCCGCCGCTCTACCAATTGAGCTATCGTAACACCATCCGAATTGAGGAATTTAACGTACTATATATAAACCTCTTTATCGAAACTTAGGCGATATCTATTAGGCTTCTTTAGAAAAGAATCAGTGTGTATGTGTGTGTGTGTAAGAGTGTGGGTAAAAGTGGGTATCTATATATTACTTCACGATCACATATATTGTCACTTACAACAATTACCAATGACGGAAGTATTGCCTTTTTATATAAAATCAGAGAAAACATTCCCATGAAACATTGTAACCACAATTGTATACAACTATTTGTTGAGTAAAAAACGTCCAGAGAAATGTCTTTAAGAAAGAAAAAGATTAATTAGATTTCCGTGTTTTTGTAGCTGTGTGAGTTATTGTCTTTTATGAGCTTGATATCTGTTACTTGATAAGTATCTGATAGTGTCTTTAACTCAATAATATATGATTTTTTATAATATATAATACAATAATTTTCATAAATAAAAGCTATAAATAGTAAATTGCCACATTTGAAATGAAGTTTTTATTTATACCAGTGTGTAAGTTATTATATTACTATTTCACAGTTAAAATAGTAATATAATAACTTATTTATATTAAATATTTAAACACACATTGAACTCAAAATAATTGTTTTTAAATTTGTTTTTGTTTATCCAATTGTTTGTTTGTTTGTGCAATATGCCAACGACGAGATGGATTTTGAAAAAAAATGGTGTGTTTATATAGTCCTAATATTAATATTACACCAATAATGTTAGTCTTTGTAAACATTTTAGGTGATAAAAGACAACTAAGTAATGGAATTGGGCAGGAAGGTGGAGCAGACGAAGTCTAAGTCGAAGGCAACAGTTTTTTTAAAATATACGTACGGAAGCTGTCTGTATGGAATTTACAAAAATGTCCTTCTCAAACTATTTATGAGAAGATAAAAAACATTGTTTGCTGAAGAATAATTAATACCTTTATAAGCGATGAAATTCTGTAAAATAACACCATTTTTCATATAAATGTATATTTAGTGTAAAAAAACTTCATGGAAGAATGGACGAGACTTTTGTTAAATCATTCATCAAAATAAAGTAATCTATTAAAATTTTATGAAGATGAAGAGTATTTTTTGGGGTCCGATAATCTCTGAAAAATAATTACAACCAGTATTCAAGAGGTGGCTTTTATCAAATATAGTATTTGATAGTTCGTTTCAGCTGTTCCTATTTTCTTCCCGGGTTCAATTAACAGCTATGGACGTTTCGTATTAGCGTGTAACGTCCTTTTGTAGTCCACGAGCAGAGTCGCAGACACAGTATTAGTTTAAACGAAAATGGTCATATTGTTTTTGGAGCGGAACGTATAAAGTGTTTTATTGTAACTCTATTTTAACTAGATATTCAGGCTATGCTCTACATGTATCATGACAAATATTGAATGTTAGATAAAAAAATCATGTATAAATAAACAATTATTTCATCTTTGTTTTTATGATAATTATTACTATAATTAAAATCACACACGAGAAAACAGTCTTGTAATTTTTTTCAGAGACAGTTTTTGGCTAGAGTTTAAAAAAAATATTTTTTATTAATTGAATAGTCATCAGTTTAAATTAACACTAGTGTAAATAGTAGTTTAGTTGAAAAATATAATAATAGTGCTACTATAGAGTGCTTAAATTGAAAATTGACGTATAATTTAAAAGAGTTTCTTGCCGTTTTTATCTGAGTGGGTAATTTTAGGATTAAAGTAAAAAATGTTACCATAAAAAACATTATTTAAAAAAAAACTAAGTCTCGCAAAGCTGTTATTTTACCGTAAAAAGTTGTACGATTCATGTAATACAGGGTCGATTATCAATTTATTCAGTCCCTACTTAAGGGACCTTCTGTCTTAAGTACTTACGTAATTAGCTAACCTCGTAACATCCTACAGTGATCAAATAAATATCTATTAAAAATATTTATGTTTTAAATAAATATATTGATTGGTAATCCCACTAAACAATCTAATTTAATATAGTATGTGTTACTTGTATTTACATTGTGTAATTAGAATAAAAGCTTGGATTTAATCAATTTATAGGATAATACGATAAATTTAAAATCATTTCGAGATTCACTGATTTTAATATTTTTATGTTACTCTTATATTTTTGGTTCTTTCTACCCCTTTTTAAAATATTATCCTTATTTGGACACAATTTACTTTTATAAATAGCCTGAAAGGTTATAACTTTCACTTCACATAAACCGAAAGAAATAAAACACATATAAGTACAGTACATTAAATTGACTGAAATTTATTCGTTTTCCTGAACTGAAGTGTAATTGCACTTTAAGTTTAGTTTTTTTTTTCTAATGCCATACATTATATTAAAGAAACAAGTTCAAGGAACCAAGATTTAATAAAGTTATTACTCTTTGAATACCTTGTATTAAAAACTAACAACTAACTTACTTGTATTTAAAAACTAACCCAATCGTATAATTTAAAATGCATCATTAAAGAGTCACAAAGATGTAAAAGGTTTTTTTTAGCATATACTTATATATATATATATATATAAACAACCTGTATATACATGTAACTGTATAACGATTTTATATTTAAACATAGCTATTAAATGAATCTGAAATGACTTACTAACCAAGTTTTTTACAATGAGGAAGTTATTTAGCCACTTAATTATATACAATCTTAATACTTTCAATTATACAGATGTTAGTATATATTTTTGAAAGATAACGTTCAACGCTTTGATTTTATATTCACTTGTTATATATTTTTATGTCTTCAGAAAGTTTTATTTAGTAAGTTGGCACAACTTTTATATTGCAGCTTGTAAAGACTGAATAACAATTACTATTTTGTTTATTATACTTTATTAATAAAACTGTAAATAGAAAAAATAAATAAATAAATAGTTTTGTATTTTATTTTATTTTATTTATATTATTATTATTATACTATATTTTTAAAATAAATAGCTTGAAATAAATGTATCTACAGCATTATACATTTGTGGCCAATATTAACATTGAAAACGGTCAGACGGAATTTCTAAGTCGCATCACGGATGTAAAGTCAATGAGAAAAGCCACTATTGTCTTTTCAAATATGTTTTCTCGTTTCATAGTTAACTTTATATGTAGTCAGTTTCTATATTTTTATGTGGGTCTTATTTTATATTTAGTGTTGAAGCATATTTATATTTTAAATGTTAATTCAAAGCAGAATTCTAACATATTTGGCTATTTTGAAATGTATTGTGTTTATATTTTTGTGCTTGTACAGTGTCTTGTATATTGAAAATTAAAGTCATTGATTTTATACTTGAATGTTTTTTAGTCTTGAAATAGAATTTTGGGTCAATTTATTGTCAAAAAATATATAAGATTTTTTTTATTCAATGAAAAAAAAAACAAATCGAATTACACCGAATTTGGAATAACAATACTATAAAAAAAAACTTAGAAAAGTAACATAAAACAGTAATGCATTTTAAATAGGGTGTTATACTTCTATAGATTATTCCAAGAAGCACATATTTCTATATAAGAGTTGTTTACTGTACATTGACGACTCATTTACAATTATGTTAGTAGGTAAGCTATTGTTTACGATAAAATTGAGCTTTTCCCAAACGAGGTTGAAATTACACAAAATAATTCGTTAAATTTCAAAAAAATATTCCCACAGACATTAAAAAACAACCAAACCCAAATTAATTATATAAATAAATATGTAAAATATTGAAATCCTTATATCCCTAGCATATTTTAATAATCTTACTCACCAGATTCATCTTCATCTTTAATTTCGTTCTCTTCATCTAAAGATCTCTCTTCATTGTTCTTACTGCCAGTGAGGTAGATAATATTGGCTTCTTTACTATACTTATTCATATCTACATTATTTTTTTTAAAGCACACGCCACCAGCAACATTGACGTCACCATTAAAATCTAAACTGTCGTCCAAATATGAATAAAAGTTCTTTTGCAAACAACTCACTGATGGTTTTAACGTACACTTATTTAAAATATTATCCCACAAACTATTCCCTGTTCTAAATGTCCCATTTTGATAGATATCACCAAATAATTCTCGTCCTCCAACTGCTTCTATTATCTTCAACTCCTTGGGTATTTTATATTCGATTTCTTTAACATCTTCCGTTTCATTATGACATTTAGTATCTACTATTAAAGCTAAGAATAAAATAAGTACTCCTATATTGCTGACTGTTACATTTTTGGCACTTCCACTTGCGTACGCGCAAACACTGCGATGTCTTCTTGCCATTGTCAGATCATTACTAATTTCAACAGAGTATTTTTTTCATTTAAATAACTGTTCAAAAACCAAGTACATTACCGTGTCTACTTGGGCGTGTGTTCATTAATTCCATTTTCAAAGATGCATTTCCATTTTAAAATTGAAAGTATGCCAGCAATTGTCCCTCGTATCGTTGAGTTTTTTAGTTACAAAATGTTGACATTTCACCTGAAAAGAGAAAACATAATGTTTTTTTTACTAATGAATATTATGTACTTAAAATTATGCTGTCTATGAAGTATAAGTATATTTTAAATCACTTTCACGATATTCTTTTTAGTTTCATATTGCAATGTTATAAAGACTCAGACATTGATTGCAATATTATTACAGGAGAATAGAATATACAACTAAGAATATATTATAATATTATTGGAGATATAAATAGTATTATAATATTTGATATTAAATTATTCGCTAACTTAAGTCATTACGAATTTCTGCCTAAAAAAATACAATACTTCAAAAAGGTTGTAATAAACATTTTGTCAAAGACATTATTTTTTTATTACATTGTCACAGAATCCGAGGCAATATATATATATATATATATATATATATATATATACATATTATTACATATAACATTCAATATTGCTTTTCATCCAACTCTATTTTGAATATTTCCGTAAATATATATACCTTCAAACAATAATGTAGTACGTCCGATAAATATTTTATTTATACAACATTTTATACCTGAATGAGAACAATTTAATAAAAGTTGTACTTAAATGACCAAGTAACATACTTCGAGATAAGATTTACGGGCGTTCTAGTAAACTCGTTTGTGGTATTCCTTATAGAGACCAATAGATGAACGGATGAACTTATATGAGCAGCTATTATTCTACAAATGTTTTAAGTTATTTACTTTATTTTAAAGTAGCTTTTACAAGTAATTTCGCCCACGATACAAAGGTAACAATCTATTCTATAAGCTAACACTCAATATTTCTAGATGTGTGAAAATTCCAACACAATCTATTTGGGTTTTCAAATACCACAAGCACCAACCACAATTTCTAACACAGCTATATATTTTAGTATCAAAGCTGAAAGTTTTTCGAATACTTGTATATACCTAGCGATAACGTTAACACAAAAAATAATTATAAATTAATATAAAAAAATAGAAAATAATATCAATCTGGAAGATAATCCAATTAAAAAGTGTCCAATTTATGAATCAATTGTCACAGAATTCGAGGCAATTGATTCATAAATTGCGTTCCGCTTTCCTCGCATACCTTGAATCATATCATCAAGATGTGTCGTCGTTTTATTTATATTGCCATATATAATGATGTTACTTTTCATTTTGTACGTGATACTTGTTTAAGTGATGACATATTTTGGATGTCTTATTATATATTTACCTTGTTCTATGCGGTTAATTTAACGGTATACTTTTCTGCTATTACGTTTTCTGCTTTGCTGCTACTACTTAAAGATTTCGGATAAGTATTGTATAAGTTTTTGATAAAAATAGGTTCTATTGTGTACAGTTATAATATCTGTATTCTCATTTATGTTAATTGTTTATCATGTCATGTTTAAGATAAGCATGAAATACACTTTTACTTTTTGTTATAAAAGCATAATTCCAGTAAAATAATTATTCACGCTTCATAGTTTTACCGTTCTTGAAGTGTATATTATATACAATTTTAACACCATGTTTTATTTTTACAGTGGTAATTCGGAATAAAGAATTGTTTGCTATTTTCACTTGCCAGTAAGTAGAGATTGTAATATATGCGAAACGAAAATTATTAAAATTAATAATTTAAAGTATTTTAACAAGGTATAATTATTGTTTTAGTTTTTACTACCTTTATGCGAAAATTAATACTCTTCTTACAAGCGAAGAGAAATCTACGAGTGAAGTGACTTGCACTTTTATGTAAAATTAACGAAATTTCTGTCAATTTGCGGATCCACAGAAATAAATGTTATTCTGTTGTGTGTATATAATATTTTGGTCGACATTTTTTATTTGTGGTATTTTTTCTTTTCTGTATTCTAAACTTATTTTCATAATTTTATTATTTTCTTTCTAAACTTTTAAATCATGTTTTTTTGGAGTATTTAAGAGATACGAAAAGTTAGTAGAAGTATAATATTTTTCTGTTACTGATTTTTCAGCTATATATATGAGACGGATATTATTTCCTAAACTATAAATGGGATCTGTCCCTGACTTTGTTTCTGTAAAGTTAGGATCAAGGAGAAAGGTGGCTTTTTGTGAAAGTAGCTTATTTAGTTTGATCCTCGATAATCCGTTTTAGTTTCAATATGACTAAAATATATTATCATTTATCATGAAACGGAATCACTATTTAATATAATGTTATAATTGATCTAAAATCGAATTTTGACGCCAAAATACTTTGTTCCCTTTTAGGAAAGAAACGAAAATTGTATTGATAGGGCGGACGTAGAAATGGCAAACTATTTAACATATAATAAAATTGCTACTAAAGATAACAATAAAAAAGAAGAAGAAAAGCATTTGTATAAAAAAACATTTGATATAATAAATGTTATTGTTACAAATTCCATTTTGGAAGTAAAAGAAGTAACAGTAAAGAAAAGAAATGACCTTAGTTAGCCCGCTTCTGAATGGACAACTACTGTTGCATGACTTAACAACTTTGACAAGTTTAACAGATTAATAAAAAACCTATACACAGGCCCATAAAAAAAAACAAAAAATATTTGGTAATAATCTAGAATCTATTGCAGAACAATTAGGAATACGATGACGAAGGTCATCGCTTTCAATGTCATCGCATCGCTCAGGCTGAAATCCATACGTTATCCTTTTTTGAAGAAACCTATAAATATATTTCACCATGTTAAAGTTGCTTATATTTTTAATAAATATTATCATTGACACGACTCAAACCTGCAACATCTGGCATATCGTCTTGTGGCTCTGACATTTGATATACCGTGTCCATTCCCACCTCCATGCAATTAGCATTCTATATATAATTGTCTTTATTAGGACAGAGGCAACCTTTATTTGGCGACTTCTGTATATTTTGACCGATGTTAGTGACTTTTCCGTATTGAATACCATTTAAAAGAGGTCACAACCGAAATTGAATACCATTTAAAAGAGGTCATATAGATATATATATATATTCATATTCCTTAAATCAATAATAATCCGATTCGGATAATCGGATTTCTAATTACAGTAATTGTCCAATTATCCCCATTCCTAAATTCTATAACTCTATAATTCTACTGCCCTTTAAGATATCTATGCATCATAAGAAATTATTCTGAAACTTCATCCTGGTCACATCATACGTAATGCTCTCCAAAGAAGTTCGAGACGCGATTACCCTCCGGTAACTAAGTTACTGTGTTAGAACTTATTGATTTCTCCAACGCATTTAACTCATTTGAGCATGAAATCATAATTGCACTTCTTTCACGCTTTAATATTTTTTCCTATTACTAAAACGGTTTTAAGCCTGTCTTCGTGATAGCTAGTTTCGTACGCATTCCAATTCAAACCAAAACTCGACTAGAACAATCACTAATCCTAATAGGAAGGTAACTTGACTATCTCAATGTTTTCTGCTCTAACATCTCCATTTTATTATCTGGTGCATTCATTTTATTATCTATCTTCGTAAATATTACTATACATAATATAAATGCTGCTATGGCTATCCGCAAGTAAAGTACTTATGTCAGTATTCTCAATATTAATCCTCTCCTTTTTTGTCACTTTTTAAGAAGTATGTATAATTACTATGAAGTGCTCACGACCTTTATCTTCTCTCCTTTTAATTTTAATCTTTTCATTCCTTCACACCATACCAGGTTCCTCTCAAGTTCTTTCACAGTTCAAATACCCAAATCTTAAACAGACTGTCGGTAAACGCGAGATATTAAAAAGCAAAATTCTTAGCAAAGGTGGCTTTAAAAAACGTAAAATGTTTTTATAAATCATCTTTAAGATGACAAAATTCATTACGTACGGTTATATTGTATATGTAACGTTATACTGAGCCTTATATTGTAACGATGTTTATATACTGATGGCTCTTTTACCATTAGGTCTGGTCCTCATATCTTTTTTTTGACAATAAAGAACAAATAATGAAAAAATATTAGCAAACAGAACCCACACTAAACGTTTAGAATCCAAAAATTATTTTACCTGTCTTTATGAAAATTGTTAGATTATATACACAACTTAAAAACGTCAAAAGCTACAAACAACTTAACAGTGTGGATATATAATCTTCTAGTATGAAGATTTTGAATACTCTATCTATCTCTCATTAATTACAAAGTCATTATCTTTATAGCCATCTGTGTCAACTGCAGCGGCTCATCATTCTTTTACTTGACGCAATGTCTGAAGTTTAGGTCAATACGTTAAATTCTTGCTCTGATGTCCAAATACTAAAGAAGTGAAATCATATAAGTAACAAATGTCAACCAAGTTTCTATGAATAGCAAACTAAAGTAAATTACGTCTGCAATAAAAACAAACAAGGTTTCAACAAGCGAAGTTTAATAGAGTATTTAAAATATAATTAATAGGCGGCTATAAGTTAAATACGCGCGACAATTGATTGCCTAGTACGATTTACCGAGCTGAGGCACGCGTGAAGTCAGTGACCTACGAAAAAAGAAACTTCGCGGGTATAAATACTATTAATTATAATTTCCAGCAAATTCTAGATTAAACAGGTATTATTAATAAACTAATTTATAAATTAATGAACAGGAAACTGGGGGTTTTTGTTTCTAGATTACAATACAGAGAGCCGGTTGTTTCTGAATAAATTTCTTTTAAAATACATGTTATTGAGTCGCAATTCATATAAACCAGTTAGCATTTTAAAATGTATATTGTATAATGTACATTTATAAATGTATATATTTCAGCTACTACAATTTTTTAGCTGTTTTTTCCAGGTTTTTGTCCCATATCAATAAAAAGATAGTACAACAAGGCGGCCTTATTGCTCAAGAGCAATCTCTTCCAGGCAACCTTTGGCTAGGGGAGATGAAGTATAGGCGTGGGCATTTAGGTATTCAAATAAAAATTACGTATTCATTCATTAGGTATTCAAATAAAAATTAGTATATAACGTTTGTAGGCCAGAAAAAACATGTAAATAAATACAGGTAAAGTCACATTTTCTAACCCCTTCATCAGATTTTGTCATTCTGACATCAGCATCTAGGTGTACATTCAAAATATTTCAATTCATAGAATTATCCGGTTTCCTACGAAACATCTAAAACTTTCGGTCAGTATTCCGTTTGTTTATCAACTTTCTCATAGAAAGTGTTCGAGCAAATTTGATTAACGCTTAGCCATTTAAAGAGGTAAAGTAGGATAAAATATACAGCTAACCTTCATGAACTTATGTTGTATTGTTTTAAAATGGTGTTGAGCGTCGTCTGTGCTCGCTGCGTGGTTTACCGTTTCAGATGTCACAGTTACATTATTTTTTTGTAAATTCTATACATATGTTTATATATATATATATATATATATATATATATATACAATTATTTTTTCATATAAAAATTATTATCCCAAAATAATAAACACCTACTACTATTAGTAGTTATATTACTTTCTTCGAGTTATTTCTCGGTATTTCGTTCTCGTTACGTTATTTCGGCTTTCAAATTAATGTACCATTACATATTAATGTCTGTTCTTCTGTAATAATAGTGTTTACATCCAATAAGCGATAAAATGACAATTGAGTTATAATTCTAGTTTACTTAATATTTATGGAAAGTCTATAATTTGATGTGGAACTTAGTTTATAAATTGTTATTGAATACTTGACTTATTAAGTGATAATAATTAAATATGTATAGGAGTAACCCATATATTTTATTACTTTTTATTTAGTAAAAGCTGTTTTAAAATAATATTATATTATATTAGTTTTTGCGCATCATCAATACTTACAAAGTTTCCTTAAATATTGCATCGCAATCAGTTCATTCAATTTTATTGTAAACTTTACAAAAATGATAAATAACGCGTAATAAATACAATAACTTTATTCAAAAGATAAACAGTTATGATATTTAAAATGAACCTTTAATTTCATGAGAAATATTATACTATTCCATTTGGTTTAATTTAAAAATAAAGCAATGTTTTTCTTTTGTTTACATTGCAATTATTTTCAATCTCATCATCAGTGAGCTATCAAGAGTTCAAATATTAATAGTAGACGCCATCATTCATATATCAGTATTATGATGAGAGACTCGAAAGTGCTACTGAGAAAGTTCAGCGAAAGTATTCTCAGGTCAGTATTTTGTAACATTATATACGTTATATATATGAGATCATAGCCCTGTTTTGTAATCAATTTAGTAGGAAAAAATACAGAACAGTTTTAAAATATTTGCACAATAAAAAATAAACAAGCTTCATGAAAATTGTATATGTTCTCTTTGAAATCAAATAATTCAATGCAAGCTTCCGTGCTTACTAAAATATGTATTATTTTGGAAATCATGATTATTTTAATTTTGAAGGAATAAAAAATAAAAACATGTAGAAAGTTCTCGTTATGCTGGTAAACTACCATATTTTATGTATACTACCGGAGAGAATCCTCGAGTTCAGGTACTCTAGAATGTAAATACTATTCAAATGTAGGACGTACGTCTACAATATCAATAATAAATGCTAAGTAGTCATAATAAGAGATGGTAATTGACACAAAAAGTTCATTAAACCCGTCTAGTAGATTTTCTAGTAATCCCTCTACTAGATCCGTCTAGTAGATCTGCCCAGCAGAATGATATGAAAATATATAGACAAACAGATAAACATACAACATTTTGAAATAGATATATATGTGTATGTGTGAGTTTTGTCCAGATTACTAAAACTCTTTCACTAAAGTATGAGCTCCAAACCAGGAACCAGGTTTTACAAATATGGGTTCATATGGTCGTCCTTTGGCTCACTAACACAACCAATAGAGCATCTAAAAGACAAGAAAAACATTAATATTCCATTTCATTGTTATTTCTTCAACGTCCAAACTAAACCTTCACATAACCTAATTAGACTACAAAAAAAAAAGTCTGAAAATGTCTATAAAATTGTAGACATGTGAAGCTTATATTTTATTAATTCGGTAGATCAATTGGTAAAGCGACGGAACGTTTTTCCGGAAGTCGCGGGTTCAAACCCCTGAACGTATCGGTTTATTTTTCATTCATAATTATAAAAAAAAATAAACTCCACTGTCACGTATTAAATTCCGATAGGTCTATAAATATCAATAAAAACCTTTTACTGCTTATATAAGTAATATTTACTTATTATTCTTTATTACTTTATGTGAATCTGTATGTCGTTAATTATCTTACTATCTGATTATTTATAATAGTTATGCAAAGTAGTAACTTCGTAATAGCAGCCTACTGTTTAAAAGAGATAACGCGAAATATGTTGAAAAATATATGACTCTTGATGGAGCTTTTATTTTTTTATTATAACCGTTATTATAGTAGAAGTAGCAGTTGTAGTTGTAGTGGTAGGAGTAGGAGTAGTAGTTGTAAAAGTAGAAGAAGTAGTAGCAGTAGCAGAAGTAGTAGTATTAGTATTTATGTTTTTAAAAATGACTAATTATTAATTAAAATAGACGATATGGCAAAAAATGCTCATTAATTTTCTTGCTAAAACTTTACATCGAACAAGCCAGTAACTTACTACATTAGAAAAACACATTGCTTTAAGTAACGTGTCTAGTATCAAAATAATGATAACTTAATACCACAGATTATAAGTCGGTAAGTTTTAAAATTACAGTTCGCTCTAGTGAAAGTCGACTATCGATCTCGAATGTGAAATGAAAATAAAAGTGCTACTGATTTCGTCATACTTATTTTCTTGGTTTTATTATAATTTAAGATTTTATCATTGTTTGATAGGATTTTTTAAACGAAAATTATCAGTTACAAGTGTCAAGGAGGTAGTAAGAAGACTAAATGAAACATAATTTCAAGAAACAATGTGTTAAGTCAAGAATCATGGATTTATTTAGTTAAGTAAGTTAACTTATGAATGATAGTAAATTATAAAATCAAGTCGAGTATATAATAGAAGGTGTAAAAGGAACGTAATTATAATATATCAGGGCCAGAATAACATCTAAATCGTTTCTACCATTAGTATGAAATGAAAGCGTTCAACATTTGTCTTGAATGCTTTAAGACTACCTACCTATAAGTAAAAACTAAAATAAATGATATCTAACATATATTTCATTTCATAGATTTGTCTCAATTTACTGGTTATTTCATAACCGCGGAACCGAAAGTATTAATGATAGATAAAAGTATTTATGGAATATAATAAAAAAGGGAGGGGATGGACAACTAAGATAACGGAATGAATTTGTTAGGTTAAATGCAGCTAAGAGTCAGGCGTATCTGGCTTCTGACAAAAAAAGGCCATTCGATCTGGTCCCTACGTTACAAAATTTATCTGTGGCAATAGCGGACCACCTAGACTTACCTTGCCTGTTAACTTCGGTTCCTACATTGAGTCTACAGCTCAGTTGGCTGCCAAAATCTCTGTATTCTTTTGAAAGTGCGTCGGTAATTGAAACCGAAATAGCAGTTTACTTTTTATAAAGCACAAATTCAGTATTCACAATTGGTATTTTTCACCAAAATAACAGCTCAACTCGTTGGAATCAATAAAGAAACGAGCCAAACGGCTTGTAGGTGAAACCATCCTGACTTAGGTATAACTTCAAAGCTTGGAACATGACTGCAAGGTGGCTAGTCTATCGTCTTTAATCGGATATATCCCGGAGAGTGAGCAACGGAGTTGCATAATTTGATTCCCCTATCTCCTTTCCATCATTGAGCATCCAGAAACTTGGCAGGTAGACAAACAGAAGGCAGGTGATCCAACGTAGAAGTACCGTCTCGTACAAAATGTTTCTCTTTGACTCTTTACCGGGTTTAGTTTTTACCGGGGTCGGTGTTTAGTGATAACTATAAAGTAAGGGTCTTCAAATCCAATGTTGTAAGTACTTTCTGGGTAAGCTTGTCACATCTTCGGTGATGTTTAACATCAGGCAGGCTGTCCACAAAAGCGAGTCTATCGTATGCAAAAAGAAAAGACGGTGAAACTGAGAGTGTTTTGGACTTTCGGTTCTCTCTCTAGTTCGAAACGTTACTATAATAGCAGGAGCTAATATATTCGGAAAGTATTCCGCTGGTCTGCTAAAACAGAACTGGAGTAGAATGATTGCAATCTTAAAAGCTAATCAAATTAAAATAAAATAATAATAATAAAATTAAATAAATAATAATATAATATTTAATTAAATTTTGTTAATTTTTCTTTTTGCTAATATTGGTCTTGTTTGAAACAAAAAAATATGTAGAAAATCATCAAAATATCAGTTAAATAACAATCACCATATTCATAATAAATATCAGATAATTGAAAAACAATAAATTTATAATTTAAACAAACCACGGCAATTAAAAAAATAATAATTTTAACAATCCATGGCGCATATAAAAATGATAAATCGTTGAAATATGTCGCACTTACATTTTTAAATGTCACAGACTAAATAAAACGTATTGGAAAATTTGTTTACTGTGAAAAATTTAAATCTTTTAAAAAATTTCTGCTTGTTAAAATTACGTATTAATTATTTTGTAAATATGAATATTAAGTAAAGTATTCAAAGATTAAAAAATAGGGTCTCTTAAAAGTAATTTTCTGTTAAAATGTATAATCTCAGAAAACTTATAGCGATGCACCGGTGAGTGTAATCTTAAAATTTATTTTTCGAGCCTAGTTTATTTAGGTCAAATGATTTTTTACTGCTATTCCCGACTCTGACCGCTATCCTATTCACAAATAAAAAAGTTATCATATAATGAGTACCCTGTTATAAAAAATAAAATAAATTATCAAAATTTTATAATTGCTATATATATATATTTTGTAAAAGGTCCAACAAGTGAATTTTGGACAAACAAAAAAAAATTATAAGCTATCATTAATAAACTATGTCTCCAATTAATTTTGCTGTAGAATTGAAATATTAAGGTGTAAGAGAATTTAAAAATTATTACCCTTTCAATGTTTTTTTAAATTTATAGCCTTTATGTTAATGTGACCTGTCAAAGTTTATTTATTATGATTAAGTACTGGCCTACATAATATAATATTTAAGAGAAACTCTTCAGGTTAAGATGTTATTTTTCAAGGTTAAGTAAATATTTATTATTCTATTCAGCTATCAGTATTGTTTGTGACTCCGGTAGTAATTGTCTTTGCTTCTGTTTAAAAAAAATCGTTAAAATTATTAAATTGTTTTTAGTTTAGTTTTTGTTGGGATTATTCTATATTTATTTTTTAAATGTATTTATAATAAAAATATAATTAATGATATGATGCGTTGAAAATTATCATCGGTAATTTCTCAGAAGCTACAATTTTTTTTTCAAATATATTTTTTAACGTTATATCTTCATTAGTTTCGACATTATTTGTCAATTAGTCAGTTTTAGTCAGCTTAAAATAACTATATTTTATTAAACATGACTGTAATTAATTATTAGTGCCTCATCTCCGTCATGTAGATTGGCTCGACCTGGCTTTTTCTCACAGAACATTTAAAAATTATTAAATTTTTATATAATAGTAGAAGTTACTAGAACTTGGAGCTGAATAGTTAAACCAACATATGTATTATAAACATTATATAAATATTTAAAACAAATATAGATTTAAAAATATACCGATATGGGCTGGGATTCTAATCCGTGACCTCTGGGAACCTGTCTCGTCGCTCTACCTTTAATTGAGCTACCGTGTCGCTACCCGTCTCGGTGAATTGAACATTCTATTCATAATTGTTTATTTATGGTTTGTGGCGACATTTATTCTTTCAAAAATCCTAGCTACTATATGTTAATATATATTTTTCAGCATTAACTTATTTCGTTCGTCTTATTAGTATTTAAACTTCACTGTAACTCAGTCAATCAATCACTTGACTTGAGCTTACGTTACTTACACGTGTTTAAACTAAGACACGCGTCATTTTAATAATTAATGACTTTAAACTCAAGTTAGTAGTTCAAGTTCAAAAGGAGAGTTCGAATTAACTTTCTATCCCACAGCTACAGATTGCAGACGCATAATAAATGGCCGCCAAGCGTTTTGTAATTCTAAATCTAATTAGAAATTCTTAATTAATTTTCTATGGCTTACATTTGTTCTTTAAGTGTTACATCTTAGAAACAACCATATGTTTTTACGTTGCTTTGTATGAAGCATTTTACGTTAGAAGCCTCATATAATATTTATGTAAGTGTGAAATTCTCTTGGTCTAGTCCGTGGTACTAGACTTTAGCCTAAGTTGAACGACTTTTGCGGTAAAACCTGCCCAGCAAAGGTCTACATCTTAGGCAACTTTAGTGTGGAATAGCGGCTCAACGTTTATTACCGCAAGGGTTGGTGGAGTTAAGATGCTATAAGCATAATATAAAGAGCAAAGGAGAGAAGATCGGTCCATGGAATTATGCTGGTTTTTTGTGTGTATAAGAATGAGATCTTACATGGATTCAATTCATAATTTAACCTCGTAGGTAGCACTATAATCAGATTTCAGTTTTGTTCCATTTCAAGATAGGACAGTGACAATACGGACAATCCTGCTAGTACTTTATAATTTAGTTTGAATTTACGATTTAACATTATAGACAAAATGCGTTTCACATTTCTTCGTCTGTGTCAGTGCAAGCGTAAAGAATGCTAAAACGAACGTGCGTGCCTCTATTGGTTTTGCTTTAAGAAATTTTAATAGAATTCTTTTTATTTATTAGAAAGTTTTGATTGAATTAATTATATTACATATTTAAAGTAGCAGTCTATAAATATATCGACACAAATTTTCATATCCACTATACTTCAAAATGTGTAGTTATCATGGAAATTATTTGATATCTCAAGGTTTATCAGATAATACAACCCCAGAACGATTCAGGAACCAGTAAAATGAACTAGTTTTATTCTATTTTATGCTATAAATAAATTGTCTCAGTTTCTTCAAATCTACTTCTTTTACTCTTGCTTCTGTTATTTTATACTCTTGATTAAGTTATTTTTCATTGTTGCTTCTGTTATTTAATTTGTTTATATTTTCTATTTCCTTGCTTATGTATATTTATAAACTACTCTACATTTCAGACGGTTCCTGGTTTTATCTTTCTTATCTAATGTATAATGTTTCTTATGAATAAAACACCTCATTCATGTACTTTCATAAATTGATCGTCTCTATCTATCTCTATATCTATCCCGGTAAGGTATCTAGGGCTTCGCAAATCCAATCGGTAACTGGAGGCACATTTCTTGAACGCAGTGATTATTCTAGTTTTTTTTGCAGATAGCATTAGCTTGTATACAATGCTGTAAGATTAATAATAATATTTAGTTAGATTTAAATTATTTTATTGAAAAAATATTGCCGAATGTTTTGGTTTGAGAATATTTTCTTTGATAATTTGCAAAATGCTTAAACTTTTCTTTTTCTTTTTACTTTTACTTTTGTTTTATTTATATACTTTTTGGTTTAGTGTTTTATTACTTATTGCCTTGAACATTAATTTAGTACTTGATAATAAATCTTTGTAATACATTAATCGATACAAAATGTAGAGTCACTGTTGTAAGTTCATTTATTTAATAGTCACTTCTGATTGTATAAAGTAATATATACTTTATAGTGACCCTGATAGGCCATTACAAATGTGTCGTCCTTACGTCATGAGGCACGGCATGGCAGGCATGTCCGGTTCAAGTGAAAGTAGACGAAATACGCCCTTTTGAAATTGGTGTTGAGAAAACTTTAAATTCTTAACATAACTCCTCGTGAATAATAAAATTTGCATTTATAGTATGTGATGTGTTAGACAGCTTGCTTTCTAAGAAAGTTGTTCAAAATTAATATATTTATAGCTTTTAAATATATTCAAATGATTGGAATCTGTAAAAGCTCTTAATTTATGTATGTAATCTATTTATTAAAATTAATAGCTCAAGGTCAATATAACCACATCGATAAATGAAGTGTGACGTCACTCATGACGCCATTGTGTTTATAGTTCTATCTCTCTCTTATTACGATAGTGTTTAAATTCTAGGTCTTTTAATCTTCATTCATTTTCCTTAAGACCTGTTTCTCAAAATATTTTCGATTTCACTTAAGCTTGCTTAAGGAAAATTTATATCAAATGTTTTTAAGTGTGATTTCTACTACTTGTTTGGCTTATAAACACTTTTTTATTCATTGGAAATGTATTTATAGCAAAAGCTGGTATTAATAATAAGTAAACACACACATATGTAAACATATCATATAAAGTACGTAATAACAATTCGCACCATAAATAAGTAAGCCCATTACCATATTGTAAATACTTTTACCGCCTTTCCACTCGTGCGCAGGAATAATTAAAAACAAATACACTTTTACGCATATTGATAAGAATAATATAATAATAACAAGGTAATATTATAAGAATAAAATAGAAAATGTATTAAAAATGTCCAAAATAAAACTACACTCACCTCCGTGACTCTCCGGCAAAACTTTCACTCATAACGAAAAAGGTTTTATTTAAAATACTAAATAGGTTGTATACAATATATTTTAAAACTCACCTCAATCCAGCTGATATTAAATGTCACACATAACATGAGTTCACGACATGCAACATACACTGCCAACTAGGTACTAAGCTGTGGACAGAGTGGTATCTGGGGCTGAGATGAAGTAGTGAAGGGAAAGTGTTTATCGATAAAATTTTTGAAGTAAATACGATAATTTTGGTTTAGGATATATACATACGTTATAATTAAGAAATGGAAAATGTATACTTCTCATAATAATACAAAGCAAGCACAGTTAACTGTAGTCCTAAATGCAGCTATCATCGTTTGTTTTTAATCATTACGAGAACAACATTTTAGAGATATTTATTTTCTCAATGTATTTAGGTAAATAATATATTAGGACTTGTTTTTCCTAAATATTGTTTTGGCGTGGTTCTAAGGATAACCTGGACTGACATTTATTTTTTTTAAACCTACATTCTTCTTGACATTAAATAAACAACTCCTTCGATATGCTGTTTTGACTTAATAATGTTTTTTCTTGTTTTTTATAAAACGATAAAACGCAATAAGCTGTCGATATTTTAATGGGCAGTCACTAGTAACGTGGTTTGCCAAACCATGTTCAAGAGCAAGGTGAAGATCTGGGTCTTTGACCGCAAACGCAGGCCCGTCACTACCATTGCTACAACCAAGATTAAGTATAAATCTGCGTTTAAAATAGGTCTTTTATTCCTCGCGACTACGTGGATTACGGAAGGTTAGACGTTCATACAATTAGTTCATAACTTTTAATCGAGCCTCGTTAAGGAACAGCACTATATGAATTTATGTAGAAGGTGCCACCAATCTATTTTTCAAAGCATTTTTCCTTTACTCGTTGCAAAAATATTGCGTAAGGATATTGGGTATGAAAATAGAAACCAAATATCTATAGATGATAATTCCATGCAGGAACTTCCATTCTCTTGCATAAGATGAATTTGAAGTTATTCGTTTGTTCGAATCGATTTATCGAGTATTTTTAATCCTTATATCCTTAATAATAGAAATAATAACACGTTCTTGGCAAGAACTTCTTGTACTTGGAACTGTTCTCAGAACGAAATATTCCAATAGTTGAACCAGCACGGAAAATTGATTTTTCTTTTTATTAACCTGATATCGTACTAGCAGCCAGTCCATTTGATGGGAGGTGTCTACGCCCATGGACACAAATAAACTATGGGTAATTGTATGAGTTTTATTTGATAATTAACTTAAAAGTATAACATTTTGAACTAACATCGGGTCTATTTTGCGAAAAAGATAAATAAAGGCGAAATATCTTTTTATTTCCCGACGTTTCGAATTTCACCAGTCGTAGTCACGGGATGACTATGGGTTTATACTTTTGGTAAAAAACATTAATTAAAAGTGTAAGTAAATATTAGAAAAATGGGTATGTATTTATATCATACATATACATTATGTAATATATTTGTAAAAAAAATATTTTAACTATTGAGGTGAAAACATACGATTGTTTTCTAATTATTAAAAATTGTGCTGTGTAAGTGTGTTACAAGTGGCAACAGAATAAACTATTATTTTGATTTTGAGGAATTTAAAACTATTTATAAGTAAGAATAGAGGTTTTAGCTTTAAAAAAATGGTGTAAATATCCATTAAAAATAGATCCGCTGTTATTATTATATATGTTATATTATTTAGATGTTTTTTGATTTATTTTGATAACAGCTTCCGTAAAATGTAAAAATAATATATATATATATATATATATATAAAGTAACGGTCTTATCGTCAGATTAATTGTTTAATCTTGAATGGTTGAACTCGTCCGTTTGTGACATTATACTTAGTCTATACAAGTGGTCAACCATAAAATGGATAACTGCTGGGGACAACTCATATTGGCCGTAAATATTTTGAATTATCTTCAACCTTAATATTGGGTATATATTTGACTGGCATTACATATCATTGATAATAA
Organism: Dircenna loreta; assembly: GCA_963555665.1. Lineage (NCBI taxonomy): Eukaryota > Metazoa > Arthropoda > Insecta > Lepidoptera > Nymphalidae > Dircenna > Dircenna loreta. The sequence goes on along the minus strand of OY743099.1, from coordinate 8,752,667 downwards.
AGGTTGTCGCATAAAGATAACCATAATTTTTCGTAAAGAGTTGACAATTTATTTGACAAATAAAAGGAATGAATATTATTGTGTTAAACAAGAAAGTTGTAAGAATTATTGACATTCTCAGATAAAAAACTACCAATGATAAAAAAAAAAGAAAAATTTGCTAAAAGGTTTCCGATACCGGGAATCGAACCCGAGCCTCCTGGGTGAGAGCCAGGTATCCTAGCCACTAGACCATATCGGACATTAGTTTTTTGGAGTAAATATAGAGTTATAATATAAAAGAATGGGTTATTATTTATTTATTATTATTATAATATTAAAAACTGTATAATAGAACAATAATTTAGGTATTTATAAACAAGAAACTGTCTGTAAAGAATAATACGATTCCTATTGAAATCATAGTAAGCATTCCTTATACTACCTTTATTTCAATTATTTAACAATTTTCAAAATATGTATGAGCATCTAAACTATGGGCTATTTTATTGAAGTGGTCGATTTTACATATTTTAAAAGTACCATCTAATGAACTTAATCGGTACTTTGTAGCATGGTTTATCTATTATTCCTCCATACAAGAAAGAAGGTTAACAACGCTACTACTAGATGGCGCTATTTCAAAAATATTAGTAATTACATGTAGAGTCTATTAAAGTCAAATTATCTTTATTGTGGTGTCGTTACTCATAAGAGTAAAATGATTATAATTGAAAATGATTATAAAATCATTTTCAATCTTGTATAGAAATCTGAAAATCGTCAAGAAAAAGGTAACTTTGTTATTTTATGCTACAAAGATCGGATAATATGAAGGCTTAAAAAACTCTATTTAAAAAAAAATTGATCTTGATCTTGTTTTATCCAAAAAATTAAGGTAAGTTGGTAATATAAATTCCTGAATTCAGATATGTAAAGAATAAATAATAATATATAGAGAATATAATTAAATAATAATATATAGAGAAATATATAAGAATAAAATATAATAAAATGTATAGATTTGTCAAGAAAAAGAAGTTATAAAGTTAGAACAAATTTTTGATTAATCAAAATATAAACTATACGTTATTGCCACCAAAAATTCGGCATTGATGTAATCATATTTTTAGTAGTTAAATTATAATGAAGCAACGAATATTTTGTCATATATACTATGTGTTAATGATTTCATATGGTTGTTATATTTTATTTGTATTATTAAAATATTATATTTCTTAGCTACCTTTTTACAGTATTCAATAAAATGAAAGCATTAGTTTGACTTTTTTATGTATTAAATATATAATTTTAGAATATACAGAATGGTTTTCCAGAGGTATAGATAAAATGTTCATCCGATGTTTATGTCATAACAATAGAATTTTCATGACTTCTAGTGTTAAGTACAGGAAACTAGGGGTTCTCCTCACAGGAAACTAGGGAGTTCCCTCACAGGAAACTAGGTCGGGTAAGCACAGGGAAAATAAATATGTATCAATAAAAAAATCTTTATTAGTTTGCTACTTAGATATAAATACATTTTAATTATAACATAGTATTTAACAAGAGTATGACAAAATATCTTTCATCTTATAACTAGCTTAAAAGTTACATAAATATAAACGATCTAAAGTCCGGCTCTACAATATTTTCAAGCACATAAAACTTCATCAAATAATATAGTCATATCCACGGATTCTCATCCATTGTCTCGTTAACATTATCTTTAATTTTATTAAATTTTCGCCGGTTCATTCGTCCTTCAGCAACTCCTTCAATAATTTCACCTTTATTATAATTATCAATCGTAACTATCGGATTCGTATCTTCGTCTGTATTCTTAAATACGTTAGGTTTTAATTCTTTTGGTGTTTTCAACTTATGGACATTTCTTATTGGACTGTACACATATTTTAACCCATTTATAATTTTATACTTGGGGTAATTGAAATGCTTTCTGTGTCCACCAAGTACTCTACTACTCCAATACATATATGCATTCTGAAGGACATCTATAATACCCCTTTTCTTTCTTGATTTCAATAATGTTTTATGATCAACTTTTGTTATTTCGTCATTAATAGTTTTAAGAAGCGATAATGGTTTAACATCATTGACTTTATTATTAAATCTGACTATAGGTTTAACATAGGATATGATTGGTGCTCCTTTATTGTTGTATTGTACGTCTTTAGTATCTTCAATGATTGATCTACTTTGCCATTGCCCATTGGCATCATATCCACCCCCACCTCCGTAGTCCTGACCTAAATTTTAAAATATTTATTGTAATGCATTACTGATAATGTTAAATTTAAGTAGGTTATACTGGTATGATACCTGCTGGCATCCAGGCTCCGCCACCACCTCCTCCAGCTGCCCACCCCTAAAATTACAACGAAAATAGTCAGAATTATTATCTATTAAGAGATTTTATCTAAGTTTTAAACTCAAACGTCGATATGACATCTTACCCCATCACCTCCACCGCCTCCGCCACCTCCGCCTTTCTTTTCTAATATCTTCATTAATAACATCATCTACATGAAGAAACAATATTATTAATAACATTACTATACTCAAATCTGTTTCAAATGAAGGCTTTAACTACATGATTTTAAATGATTGTTCAGAGGAAATTAACTTAGGTAAGTCAAACAAATAACCTTAGATATCAGAAACGACATCATACTGAACATCATTCCTTTGAATGACATCATGCCCATCATTCCCATCATTGCTGGCACCATCTGCAGATTAATCAGAACCAAAGAAAATAAACTTTATAAGTGATCAAAAAAACAAAAAATAAAGAAAAAAAAAATATATAAATATACTCTTGGTATATTACTAACCATCATAAGCTTCATCTTCATACACATCATAGCCATCATCATCATCTTTTTTTTACCTCCATCCCCTCCACCGTGACCGCCGCCCCCTCCACCACCGCCTTTACGTCTCTTTCTACCAACAAACTCTTCAACTGAAACGGTTATGAATGTCTATAAATCATTATAAATCAAGTAAATATCATTCAGATACATTTTCATGAGGATAATTACAGCTGTTTCTATTATTCGATGTATTCATTCTTTGCCCTTATAGAATAATCTTTCTTTATTTAGCGTTTATCTCGCAATTTAACGATATTTTACAGAGGGTTCTAATTTTTATGTATATTTTTATGACTCTCAGTCGTCCCAGTATTAAGAAAGATATCATCTGACAAAGTAATGCCAGTCACATGAATACAGCAGATATAATATAGAATAAAGATAAGAAACACATTTTTAGTGAGTTGAACAGCTTCGAAAGATTTCGGAAGATAGTCTCTATTTGTAACTTTTGTAAGATAATTGGAAACGCTCTCAAGACACTTTTGTTACATACCCTTGCGCGGAACTAATATATCTTTGCCCATAGCACTGAATCTTATAAGATGATTGTCAAAAAATGTATCAACAGCCTTATTAATCCTATTCGACAATTCTTCGGTACTTTCTCCAGTTATCAACTCCTCCTCGACGTTTGTATTCTCACTTGTATTAAGTCTCACTAAAACATTACACATGATATGAATATTATATTCAGTTTCAATAATATGGATTTATTCATACTCACCAAACTTTAAATAGTCCCCAAACACTGAAACTTCGTTTAGTTTGTTCAGTTCTTTAAGATATAATAGAGTTTTCTTCTGCAGGCAAATAAAGGACATACCAAATAGACAATCAGTGTAAACACCGTTGAACACATTGATAGGGTTTTCATTGTCTTTATTGGATATATTAGTCAGATCACTTTTAATTTCTTCATTAATATCAATTTCATCAATGTTTTTAATTACTAATGTATCTACAAGAATTGAATAAGTTAGAACAATAAATATTTTCTCAAGAGCCATTGCGGGTAAGTGATAGAATTCAAATGAAGTACCTAGCCGTAGATTAACGTTATTTATTTTATCCATGTTTATGGGATTTTAGGTCGAATGTCATTGTGTTTAGGTGAAAACATGTTATTTGTCTGTTATCACAACAAGAATAATGATTGTGGTTTTGTTAAGGTGGTATAAAAGACATATTATATTACTTTGTTCATTTAAAGGTTTCAGATATATATATATATATATATATATATATATATATATATATATATATTAAAGTAATTAGGTTATATTTAAAATATGTTATACGATGAAAGTCTGTGTGCAATTTAATAATTCACAGATAAACCACTTAATGGAGTATAGAGATTGAGTTCTCAAAAATAACAATATTGTTCCTTCACTTATTTCCGTATTTTTTAATGGGTTTAGTTAAAAGTTCACTTTAATTTTTATGGATCTTATCTGAAATATTAAAATACACTTACATTAAAATATATATAAAATTGTTAATTATAAATTATAAAAATCCACTTCACAGAGTATTGTTTTACCATATTTTGATATACTTTTGGGCAAGGCCCTTAAGAATTAGAAAGCCATCAAATACAGGATGTTAGGACACAGAGAGGAGAAAAAAGTTATTTGAGCCATCGTCTCTCACACTCACCAATCCATGGTTTGTGTAAAAGTCACTTTGGTATAAATACATAATAATTAGGATAAAAATACAACGGAATCCCCTAACTCTTTGTCTTTTAATATAATACCTAAATCCAAAATCAATCCAAATGATATAATAAAAAGTAACAACATATACATTAAAAAACTAAGCAAAGAGGTTCTGAATGTAGTGAATTAATAAAAATAATATATTACTCATTTTTTTTTATCCTGATGATGGTTCAAAATAATACTATTCAGTAAAAGTATACTAGTGAAAAACGTAGCAGGGCAAGTAATTTCTAAGTAAGACCGAATGGCAAAAGAAGTCACAAGGAAAATAGAAATTGGAAGAATTAACTATTAGTCAGAGTAGAAAAAAAATAAGTCATAAAATCTGATGATGTTCTTGAAAAGTAAGAAATAATCCATGCATACTGAATTGTCTAATGTTGCGAAACGTGGGTAGTAACAAAAACACTGATCGGAAAACTGTATACGTGTCATAAAAATTAAAGACGTATTGTTCCTGAGCTGAGGCGTTATGCACCGAAACCATCCCATCTAACTACAGACCTAATTCCAGTACCAGTACCCCCAGTGTTATAAATCGTCTACTCCTGTTTTACTTTGAGGATCGCCAGTTAATCATGACCGGCAATATGGTTTTTGTCAAGGTTAATCAGCGGGCCATCTTCTAGTATACATTGACGGGCGTGATACAGAAGACATAAGTTCATAGGTTTACCACTACAACAATGGGGATGAATGGGGATTCATCGTACCACCACTCTTTGTGAATGCTCCCCGAAGTGTCGCCAAGTATCAGTGTACTGGACCTCGACATTTTAAGCGATTGTCAATTGTACGATCATCTAGATAGTACAGTCACGAACAACTAACATATAAATATAACTAACATATGGAATGAAATTCCTTCAGCGGTGTTTCCAGATCGATACGGCGTAGGTACCTTAAAAAGACCGTCTGCTTCTTCCTCTAATTTCTGCAACTGTAATGCATCCTCTGTTACTGCAAAAGACTATAGGTCATGGTGACAACTTACTTTCAGTGTTCCTGCAACCTTGTTTGCCTAAAGAAAAATCTAATTTCATCACAATCAATTTTGTAGTTTTTCTGAGATGGCCAAGACAAACATAAAAAAACTTGTTTTGTGTTTTGTGCGTGAACTAACATTTTTTCTTAAATATAAATTTTTTAATTTTAAAAGTTACTATTTTATTATAAACAGATTTCTACGCCATGAAAAACATTTAACTAAATAAATCTGCCCTTTATTGTTATTTTGCCCTTAATTTTTATCTTACTCTTACAGATACGTTATTAAAATTTGATACTTCGATTTTTCATTTGTAAATTTATATATTAAAATGACTTAAGTATTTTTTGACACTGGACATATTCAAATAGCAGAAAACTAACAAAATTTTTCTACACGAGCTTCGGAAAATACCTGTGTTCTGATTTAAAAAGCAAACCGCAAAGCCGGATCTTGAATGAAATCTTGTTGACTGAAGGTAAATTGAATAAAAGTAAATGAAAGTAAGTAATACAAATAAACTTTTTATAATATTTATTTTTCTAATAAATGCACATGTTTATATAATACATTATTTTATAGTTCTAATTATATTTGGTTTGGTTAATAAATACTATATATAAGAACAAAGAGTTTGGATAATATTATGTCCTTCCATATTGTTTAGAGGATAATAAATATCACAGTTGACATACTGCTTAAATGTCTCTACATGCAGAAAATATTAGATGAAATATTGACATATGAGATGTTAACTACTGTTCATCCAAAATAAAAAACAGAGAAAACAAGAAAAAGGTGGGTGAAAAGAAGAATAAATAGTAAACGTAAAATATTTTGTACAATTAGTAAAATAATAGTAATTATAGTATATAAAGCCAGATCATGCTAATTTAGCTGATATATATATATATATTTTTCAAATGTTATTAAGAAAAATATTAAGCCCATAATAAATTCCAACAAAATTAAATATTTAAATGTAAAACCTAAATTCAGCATTCATATGCGATAATAATTTATAACTAATTCTTAGCTCTACAATAAATTAATAAATAAATATTACATACTAGGAATAAAATAAGTTATTTGAAGGTATACCAAAATAATGTACTAAGAAGAAGGAGAAAGAGTTTTTAGAAGGAAAACGAGTCCCTCAAATAAAAAAATCTAGCGAACTAACTATTGTCTATATCTACGTAATATTTAACTAGAGGTATCGTAAGGCATATAGCTATTGTAGTGATTGTATTCAGTGTCGTATGCGCGTCTGTATCCACCGTGGTGCCCATGTTCGTGCTCATGATGCTCTTCATGGCTGTTGGAGTGATGGTGAGACACTTCTGGCTTCGTAATGATTTCGTATGTTGTTGATTTGTGGCCACCATGTCCTTTCAGGCCGACCAGAGCAGACAATAACATCGACATCAGAGCAGTCATTAAGGCCTTGCCGGCTAGCAGTGCTAGAGCTCCTAGAGCAGCAGCGGCCAGAGTACCTGTAATTAAATATGAAAATAAATTATTACATGAATAATATAACGAGAAAATACATGTAGATATAGTTATTAGACTATTTTCTTGAATCATAGATAATGTTCAGTAAAATTAACAATTATTTCTTTATGTTTCACTGTGAGAGTTTTGGAAATGTGTAATTTATATAATTCATTCAGTGGATTACTTTTTGATGATCATGTACCTTTTATCAACAACGCAGAAGCTAGTAGAGCGTTACCACCTCCTTTGCCCCCTCCCAGACCACCTCCACCACCACCACCGCCTCCCTTTCCTCTACCAACAAAAGCTTTATCTCCCTTAGCCATGTTCAAGGCATCTTTTGAAGTATCGGGATCCAACAATTTATATCTCAATGAGTGTCCGTCCAAGTAGTTTTGCAAGCGGTACAACAAATATCTATTGAGCTTCTCATCAGATTTTCCGGGAAATTGACGAGCCAGTTCAGCTGCCATTTCTTCAGGGCTTGTTGCGTTTGTCTGATTGTCCTTCACGATACTTAAACCGGAAAACAGGCTGACTTCATTATATGAATTTATGTCCTCTAAAAAGGAGATTACATGCATTTTTAGACATTTAACACTGAGATTGCTGTCACATTCCTTATGTAAGGTCCTTCCAGTTCTTTCCGTATGCGTCCCATTTTTGGTATCTGTCACGGAATTCGAATCTGTCTCATTCATTGCTCTATTGAGAGGTATTAATCCACACAAAATCACTATAGATATCACCGAGGCACTTTTGGAGAACATGATGTTTGTTTAACACTTTTCACACTGCACTTTGAAAACAATTTGCACTTATTGACGGTCACTGAACATTTCTAATGACAGAACCGAACTGATGCTGCTTAACCGATTGGAATTCATTTTATACTATAAAGTTTTTGTTAAAAAGTAAGCAACAGTGCTTGAAGGCGCAAAAAGAATAAATTGAAGAAGTATTGTTACCAGAGAAACTTAAATCACTTTCAAATAGCTAATACTATCTGAGTGCTTTTAATGGAAAAGTTGTCAATTTCTCTAATATAACCTGATTGGATTGGAATAAGCCATTTATTTTTAAATGTTTAAATAAGGTACCCAAATAACAATTATAATATCATATTTGAAAAATTTTGGTACCTTTGTATTGTATTGTTTGTATCACCATGGTATTGTTTTTACACGGAGCATTAATAAAGTACATTTTCAAGGATTATTTTTAGGATAGATTTTATAATGTGATTCTATACTCTACACTTAATGATATTAATTGTAGAGTTATTTACACTTTAGTTTCAAACTTGCCACGTCAAATATTGGTCTGTTTGTCACACTTTCAGTTAACACAATTTTAGAACAGAAGTGCGTCAAGCACAACGTTTATCAATGGCCGAAATTATATCTGACAAATAGTTGAAACTTATTTATAATTTTCTATTTAACCTACATTATATTTTATCTCGTGTAAATCAAACCTTCAAATATAGCAGTCGTTTTATTATAATAACTGGTTTTGTTGGCTTCGCTATTTAGGCGATCTAATTTGGGTTAGTAAATATAAGTTCAATTGAGTGGTTCAATGGTTGAACCAGTGAGACTTTTCTTTCCCCATAGCTTAACTACTTATTAATTCTTTGATGAGTTTGACTATTATTACCAAATAGTGGAACCGTTTCAATTTATTGACTTTAGGTCTAGAGTTTTTTGTTTACATTTTTCAATTCGTTGAATTATTTGTTATCTAATTAGTACTTAAATAATTGTAAATATTTTAAATAAAAATAAACAATCTTAGCCCCAGTTAATTTTTTTTACTATTATCTATGAATATCTCTTGTTGAGTTCAAAATTATAAGATATATAAAAAACTTTTGGAATATTAAAAAAAGCTAGAAGCAAATTAATATATTAATGTTTTCAATAGCTTAAGGGTAAAGAATATCGTAAGGTTAGAAGTTATAATACGAGCAAACATTTTAAACAAAAATGTCAAAAATCTGCATATATTTCATATGTTACTCTTTAAAATAAGAGTTTTTTTTTAAATTCAAACACGTTTTGAAATATGATCAATTTCCCCCTTAAGTTATAATGTAATATAAAAGGAACATCAAAAAAATAGCGGACATTGAAAACAATAAAAAAATTGAAATATTTTATTATATTCAAACAATTCAGCTATTTTTCCCATTAGAATGAACATCTAGTTATATTTCTGGGTATAAAGAGTTTTAACTAAAGTCCATCTGAGAGCTATTTTTTCTTTTACGGCTTTGGCTTTGCCACGGTTTCTGTAATCTTAAAATATTTAAGAGGTAAGTAGCTTTTGATGTTTTTTACTTTTCTAGTCAAAATAACTTATAGGTGTCACACAATTACTAAAAGAGTTTTGGTAAAACCATAGAATTATTGAGCTGTTATTATTTAATCACAGTTTGTACAATTTTTAATAACTAGATTTAAATTCAAATTCTTTAAGTAAAATAAAACAAGCATTTTTTGTACGTCATTACAAAGACATATAACTAAATCTTTTGCCGCATGGTTGCGTCTTTTCAAACTTACTAATAAAATAATCGGTAAAAATATTTGTAAAATCGAACTTTTCAATCCAGTAGTTGTTTAGCTTTTAATAAATATTATTAGATTGCATAATATATATATATACTTTCAGCTAATATGATACCGTCAAGATATCTTGCGCTCATTCTGTTATAGGTACATAATAAGAATGAATTTCTCAAAAGATCTTTTATATTAGGAATGAATCGAAAGGTTTTTATTAAGACTTTCATTAATTTTAATTGGATTCATTTAAAAAAAATCCCTAAGCTGTAATAGATAAGAAAATATAAAAAAAAATGGTATCGATATCTATCTCTACATTTTTTTTTGTGAGATTACTAATGGAAAAAAATATTACAGAGAGAAATATCTTTTAATTTTTTTTTAATTTATATTGTAGAACTAATACACGTTATTCCAGATATCCTCTGAAATATTCAGTAACGCTGCCGCGTCAGCAATATAATGCTCTTAATAAGTCATTTACTATTCCACCTCATTAGCTGATGGCTATTTACTATGACATTTTAATCTCCTGTGAATCTAGAGACCTCTTTAGTGAGATAAGTAACCCGAGTACGAGTTTTGACTTTACGAAACGTAGACAGTTTTCGAACATTCACAAAACGAGTTTTTGGTTTTGATTTGTTTCGTTACCGCTCGAAAACTATTAACGTTTTTTAACAACAAACTTCGTATCAGGGGTAAAGTTATCTTATGTACAGAGTGATTGTTTTATTAATTGAACTAATCAGTCATGGGAAATAAACATTTAATTTGTCATTTTTTTCAAAAACAAACTCTTCACGCCATCTCACATAAAAATTCATTTAATTTTTAGAAAAGAAGTGTATTCCATTTAAAACGTCTCTATATTTATCTTGGAACCATAAAATTGGTATTATAATAATTCATCCATACATTATTTTTATATGAGTCAAATCAAAGAGAAGTTGAATTCTATATATTTTTTTTCTATATTAGTAAAAAATAGTAACTCGGTAAGTATGTATAAAGTAACTATAATATATTATATAATAAGTAAAAGCAAGTGAAAACCATAATTTTCAAAACAATATTATTGTTCAAGATGAAGAAATCTCATCTCTTTTCTAATACACTTTCAGATTAAAGATAGATCAGCGTTTACAGATGAGACTGTAATTGATTTCTAAGAGAATTTTCAAACAATATTCGAAGATCAATTTGCTGATAATATAGGATGGAAATATACATATATTTTCGCATGGCTTTGCGCGCATTAAATTGAAAACTACAACAAAACTTACTATAAAACGGTTAATAAGTCATATATTTTAATATTATGATATTTTTGTCATTAAAATTTTGAAATAATATATGATTTCAATAGTAAAGTTAAGTATTAGTATTTCTGGTACATTAAATTTCATTTTGCCTACATATATTTTTTAGTTTGAGAGCTTATAAGATTATTTACTTGAATATCTAATATTATATTATTAATTTGTATTTTTATAATGTAAATAATTCAATTGTTCTTCATGTAAAATATAAGTGATTAATTCAAGTTTGTGGAATGAAAGACATTTTTGCTTGTCTTATTTTTTTTTTTGGAATTAAAATTGAAACAATTGCATATAAATAAATCAAATCTTTTATTCTCGGTGCAATTTATAATACATATTTATAACAAAAATAACTCCATAATAAAAATATACTACACAATATACTTATTATTTGTACTTATAAATTGTACTCCTTGTGTTAAATGCGACATAATATATCTTATGTATACATATTTGGTAAAATATTTATAAACACAAAAAAATATTTAGATACTAAAAATATAAAGATAAAAAAATATATATAAGCAACATAAAATAAAAGTAACAAAATAATATTTTTAAAGTACATAATACGAAAATATAATAATAAAAAACAATAGTAAAAAAACATACGAACATAAATATAGATACATAAAACACTTAGGTACATCATTCCCGTAAATAAAAGAAATAATATTATAAAAAAAACATACAGTACATAATTTATTTATAAATATAGTAAAAGTATTATAAAGTTTGAAAATATATAATTTTTATAAATAAAAAACAAACAAACAATAAGATAATAATAAAAAATATAAATATCATTTAAGTAAATATAAAGTTTTAAAATAAAGTGAGTGCAACTTATTCTATCAATAAATAAAATAAATTAAACATGTCTAACCAACAAAATAAATAATGCCATCATTTGTACAAAACCCGCTTAAATAAAAACAACAAAATAAATAAAAAAAATCAACAATGGGCGCGATCTTATCGTCTAATCTTCAAATTCCTTCCATAGCCCGAATGTCCGTATCCTCCGGCATCCTCATGGGCAGTGGAGTGCGAATGAGAATGAGAATAGACCGGTTTTGATACGATTTCGTAGGTTGTTGACTTGCCGCCACCGGATAATGACTTAAGACCAATAACAGCCGATAGAAGAAGCGACATTAGTGCTGTCACTAATGCTTTCCCCGCTAGTAAAGCGAGTGCGCCCAGACCTAGTGATGTCAGAGTACCTGTAATGATAAGTCATTAATATAATGATTTCATAATGATAAAACTGAAAGTTAATAAAAACAATGTAATTTATCATATCATTATTATTTTTTTAATGGTATTAAAGAGTATAAAAATATAGATTCAAAGTATATGAATATTTTGTATGCTTGAAATTGAAAGTATAAAAAAAAACAATCAAACTCAAAATCAAACACAAATCAATGATGTGAAATACAACGAAGTCGTCTTATTTTTTATCAAGTGGTTATCAAAAAATATATTGCTTGTATTCTCTCCTAGTATAATATAATGATGTGAAATCCGACGAACTCATCTTATTATTTTATTACCAAAGTGGTTCTCAATCTTATCATATATCAAGTGTTTATCAATCTTAAGAAAGACAATGCACTACATTGTAACTTATTGCCGGTCCGGGCGGTAAAAGCGTGAAAATTAATTCCCCACTAATAATATACTACTCAATAGAAACCAAACAGATGTAAGAAAAGTGTCATTTTGTTATTATTTTTATGCTCTGATTCGTTTTTGCCCATAATTAGGCGGTCGTTTTGATATCGTGAAGTGGATTTTATACAAAATAATATTTAGTTTTTAGAATGCTGGTATACTGTAATATTTTTACTATATAAGTTATGTAAATGTTTGTTTTGGCATGTGCAAATTTTGCTTTTTATATTTAAATTCATGTGCAAATTTTGCTCAAAAATGCTTAAAGATATCAATATAACATTTGAAAATATATAACATGTTAAGTTTATTTATACTTTAAATATTTATAGAATGAAAAATACCTAAATCAAGAACAAATATGGAATATATAATACTTTGAGGTCGTAGGTTCTACTACTCCCTGGCAGTATACATTTATTTATCATTCTATAATTATTAAAAAAATATATATATTAACAAAACGTACATATATTATGACAGGTTTAGTAATGAATATTAGTATATCTGTACCTAGTATGTAACATTTTACAAAGATCAGGAACATTAACATTTTGAGTAGAATGGTTGCTTTAAAAGATATGACATTTAAAGAACGTATTTATTTAAGGTAAATAAAATAACATGTGATATTTTTGTGGTTATGACCAAAAAGCCACAGACCGTTATAAATTGACAAACAGGAAGTAACTTGCTGGCAGCTGACTCCGAATATGATTTGGTCACAGATGAATTATTTCAAAGATGACTATTGAGTTACATTACAGTTCAAAAATGAACCATATATTTACTAATAGTGAAAATCTCATCCAATTATTTTTTAAAAATAGGGAATTTCTGAATGACGATAAATTACTTACCCTTCATCATCAACGCAGCAGCAATAAGCCCGCCCATGCCGCCCTTCTTGCCGCCTCCGAGGCCACCTCCTTTACGTCCTTCACCCATCAGAGCCCTTGCGTCTTCAGAGGCACCATCATCCATCAACCTCAGTTTCACTGAATGATTGTCCAGGTAACTTCCCAATCTGTATAGAAGGTATTTGTCCAATCTCTCATCTGGTTTCGATGGCATGGCCCTCGCAAGATCTGCAGCGAATTCCTCAGCTTTGCTTTCATTTTCTTTCGATTCCTTCACAACACTTATTCCCGGCAGTAAATGGAGTTCATCCTTCGAGCTTAATTTCTCCAAAACCGATATAGCTTCAATTTTCAAACACGTGGGACTAAAAATACCATTTGAGCAATCCTTTCCCATTGCTCTTGCTGCATTTTCCACTGTGGGCTCAATGGTATTATGATCTAAGCTGGGATTCGGCAACGCAGATGCCACTCCAATAACGAAGATCCATAATTTGTACATTTTAGACAAAGCGTCTGTATTCAAACGAGAGCGGTTACTATTTGATAAGACCTGTGTCTCGTTCTCCTTTTATATGTCTCACATAGTTTAATCATTAGTACCGAGCACTCCGTCCATTATATTTTCATAGAAGGCTGATTGCAAAAAGTTACATCTAACGTACGCTAATGTGCTTCGTATGTGGTTATGTTAAGGCTTATTTTTGTTTTTTGTTTTCTGGTGTAAGTTTTTCGTTGATTATCGTAAGCAGTCAGCGTAGTAGAGGGAATCGGTTGATATATTTTAATTTAGAAATGAGAAGAAAGGAAAAAAATATAAAGATTAAATTTTAAATTATTATTAATTAATAAACGTCACTTTTCATTTTATCAGTTTCTAATTCGTAAGCAGCATTTTTTTTCTCTTTTAAATTTAATAAAGATTTTATTATATAAATATGATATTTACTATTTGAAGCCTACCACCGTTTCTCAGCTAAATTATGTGCAGCAAAAATAAAATAGTGTTCAAAATATAAAGACAAGAATTTTATTACGTGTAAAATGTATATCGAAAGCTTTAAGTCCTCCTGGTGGAGTCCAATCTATTTATAACAATATATTTGCACGCACACTCAGAAACACACAGATACATTTCATATAAACATACAAACTACGATTGTAACAAAGAAATAGATAATTTGGTATTCAAAAAACACAGTCTGGTAAAATAATACAAGGTACTATTCAACTCACTATCAATAATTACAGACCTAACTTTAATTAAAATTACCATACATTTATAGGATCAAGACTATTTATGAGACAACGGGATATTATAAAGAATCCGCAAACTAAGGTTAGTACAACCGGACAAACATACATTATATATATATATATATAAATATAGACATTATATATAGTAATCATGAATCACGAAAGTGTAAGTAAAAGCATTATAATATTGAAAATGACTTTTACTATTCCGTATTTCATTTACTAATAATTATTTTCTTGGAATATAATTTTGATCTTGATGACTATGAAGTATGAACTATTTCATAGCGATATTAAAGTATCTTAATCTCCATGGAT
This sequence comes from Dircenna loreta, assembly GCA_963555665.1. Taxonomy (NCBI): domain Eukaryota; kingdom Metazoa; phylum Arthropoda; class Insecta; order Lepidoptera; family Nymphalidae; genus Dircenna; species Dircenna loreta. Next base: position 8,737,566 of record OY743099.1, on the reverse strand, counting down.
TAATGGAATTACTTAAAAAATCTTTCACAATTCATTTTATATAACTGCCGCTTGGGTAAAATATATTTAAATTAATTGAATAGACTGACTAAGATTTGTTTTGAGGTTTCGGTTGCATAAATAATTTAATTTTGACATTTCTTTTCTGTAAATAAATGTATCGTCATTTTCATTTATAAGTACTAATATACAGTCTATTTTACATTAAACTGTATTTCAGAACACCAAAACTCACTAAACACTAATAAAACAAAAGTATAAAGAAAAATGATTTTGAAATGGATAATAACATATATATGCTTTTGAATGAAAATTAATATTAACATATAATAAGGATGAATTGGAAAAAAGATCAATTAATAAATTAAAATAAAAGATAATATACAAAAGGCAGCTAGAACTCGAACTTGCAATATTCGATAAACTTTTTTTACGATACTACATAAGATAAATTATATAAGCAAAATATATTACTAAATATTTTGTCTGTTTGTCATAAGCTCTCGGTAGGCAGAGGGCGCATGTAAGAAAATTTATTGGCCTGTAAAGGTAGTAATTCTACCCATAGATTAAATATTCAAGCATGTGTAATGTAATAGACATTTGAAATAAAATAGCTTCAAAAAACTTCAATCAGAGCTGAAGACATTTTTTTTTTAAATTCGTAGTATCATTTTAGATAGTATATACAAAATATATATATTTTAATGTTTTAATTCAATTAATTTAATTATAATATATATAGTATTAAAACAGCAAATGTGCAGAACAACAAAAATCATATTCCAATATAGGTATTTCACTGATAAAGCCTATCATACGTAAAATGATTGGCTTTTGAAATAAAAAATATTAATATATTAAAAAAGTTTTTATTTAAAGTATTGGTCTTAAAATCATTAGATGCTAGACTCTATATATATTCTTTAAAAAGTTATTAATTTTACAAATATATATTAAGAAAAATTACGAAGAACTGCAGACATGGCTGTATGGCTTAGAAGGCCTTTGCCTTTTCCACTGCAGGGATAAATGAAACAAAAAAAAAAGTATATATAAAAACATTTTTATCTGTGATGTGACACGAAATAACCTATAAATTTCTACAGTATATAAAAGTGTTTCAAGCGTTATTTGTATACTGGTACAATAATAATAGCATCGGATATCAATTCACTTCGAGTGAAATATGAATTATCATAGGCTGTATTAGACTTTCCCTTAAACTTTTCGCTAGAGTACCCAAAAAAATCAGTCGTGCGTCAAACTATTTTTTCGATGTGGTCAATGTTAACGAATTTTTACCTGTTATTATTATCTATTATTCTACACACATATTTTCGATCATATTTATTCCGAATTTTACGTTTAAGCCGGTGTTTTTTTAATGGATTTTATTTTTATATATTGTTTATAGTACATCTCAAAATCAAAAGTTACTTATACACATTGGATACAATAGGCGGCTATATTGCCTAACGGCGACTTCATCCTAGCAACCTTAGGGCAAGGATAGATAAAATGCTAATTGATATTTTATTGTTATAGATAAATATATTAGGGTACGTTCTAACTCTTGTGAGATGTGATTACTGGGGTGATAAGATATCACAAAAAAGATGATCAGCAGTTTTAGTTTTAAAGTTTATTTTTTTCATCTATAGTTTTAGTTTTAAAGCTTTTTTTTAATTTGCAGTAAAGCTATCATAAACATTTTATTTTTTTAATTAAAACAATATAATATCACGACTTTTACATTTCTGATCTTTTATGATATAGTTTTGTGCAGTGCTGTCAAATAAACAGCCAAACTTTACACACAAAACCGAATATTAAATGTATTTACCGATTTTGTCTCGTTAAATATTTATTATATGTAGGTAACACACACAAAAACATACTTCGACCATTTGATATTTCTGGGGCAAACGGACACCATTTTTTTTTTGTTTACAGAGTTGGCTAAGTCGTCAACTTCTATTTAAAAGAAATAGTAGTAGTAATGTACACGTAACTTAATAATAAATCTTATAAACATCATATTCCTAAATACATGGACGAAATTTGAAATATATAAGTACACAAATAAAAATATTATCAAACTCGCTATTTTCAAATCAAAACTTTGGCTTTAGGCTAACAGACTTCCTATTTTTATTTATTACTAATAATGTTTTTTAATACATGGCACGTCATTTATATTTTTCTTTCAAAAACATACCATTATATTGAAATATAAAGTACAAAACTTATCAAATATATATTAAAAAAGTTATATAAATTATAGCACAAATAATAAAATTGCACATTTTTTAATACAAAATAATAATATTATCAAAATCAATAATAATTGGACTTGGTATATCTAATCCAATTCTCCGATCTATAATCTTCAAGTTATAATAAAACAGTAAGAAGTGTAACGAATCTAAGACAACTATATTTCTTTTCTATATAATATTAACGATGACTAGCGATTTGTCGTTTCTTTTTCACACTTCACTTTCATGCAAAAAGAAAAAAACAGAACACTCTAGCGGTCACTACAAGTTTTATTTCTCTTTTTACATAGTGAGCGGACAGATCAGCTGTTGAATAAATTGATCAATAGATGGCGCTGTTAATAAATTTAGTTCTATGTAAGCTTTAACAGATGGCGCTATGATATACGTTTCAAAGCAAAAAGAAAAAGACTTGTAGAGAAATTCACACAGTTATCAATCAATCTACATTCTTTCATCTACTGTCTTACTGACTTACTTATTTTTATACATAACCGTGTTTCAATAGGTTTTAATAATAATAATAAAAAAATATAACTAATGTTATTTTATATTTTGTTAAATATTGGATTATGATATGGAATTTAATTAGAACTACCCACATTTTGTATTTTTTCTTAATTATTTTTCTTATCTTAAATAGTTTTAAATTTTTACTACACTCAAAATTATCAATGAGTATAGTATGACTTTTACTATTACTTCAGTTATATAACCGAAAACAAGTACAATGTTGACACAAATCAAAAATACATCCAAAATTATACTTTATTGCTAACAAAATAGAGTTTATAATAACAATGCATCGAGTGGGCGAATGTCGTGAGTTAAAAATGAAAGTCTAGAAAGTGCATGTGACGAACATTTTAATATTATTTCAATATTTTAGAAGTCAATGTATTTTAAGTAATTCCATACATAAATGTTTAAGTTATGTCTGTATGTAGGAAATGAAATATATGTAGTATATATTCGTACTAAATTTTCATATTCATAAATTGATAGGAAGATTTTTCAAAAATGATTTTAATTGCAAAAAAAATATGAAAATAAGAGAGCTTTATTGTTGGGTTTTATATGAGTATTAATCCATTCCCTTGTAGATGTCAATAAGCAAACATTTTATTTTAAAGAAACATTAAATGTAATTAAAATGTATTTTCTAAATCCTAAATAAGAGTTAAGCTTAATTAACATAAATAAAACATTATAAGTATGAATTGTTTAATTTTTAAAAATGCTATATATGTGGGCTATATAGCTGAATCTGCTGAAGGATGTGGGTTCGATTTCTAGAAGAGGCAATATTTTTTATCATCCACTAATTGTCTCCCTCGCCTGAGTGTAATTTCTGTCTGATATTTGCTTGTGAAAATCCCGTAAGAGATTATTTATTCTTAAATATGAAGATGGTTTTTATTTAATAAATTAGAGATGAATTCTAATTCCATTAACGATTTCATATAAAGGATGTCAGTAGGTCTTCTATTCCGACGTACACCCTAAATACATAAATAACTTAGATATTAAAATAAGTTATGGTAAATTAAACCTTATATAAAAGACATAAGAAGGAATTATGTATATTAATTTAACTTAATGTCAATAGAGTTCAAAATAGATCAGCAATAGTCGTGAAAGTTCATTGCCAATGTTTACTCAACGGTAGTTGGATATTTTAACTCGTTTACAGCAAATAAGTTTTTATATACATTTAATTTTTAAAACGTTCTTTTTAAGCGCTTTAAATTTAATTTGTACGTTATATACTCAAAATATATTAGGTATTTAAGCGCTCTATTATATGTATATTATGTATTAAACCGTTTTAAAATTCAAAGTAAACTAAATATATAAAAGAACACGCTTAATGTTATTGCGAACTAAAAATTTCAACTTTATTTTATTTTTCTACATTTGACTGTTATTTTATAAATATATTATCTGGAACGTTATAGACGTTTATTTCTTAAACATCCACATTAAACTAATACGATATTAGTATACAAAATAAATTAAAAGAAAGATTTAAAAGAGTATTTATTCATAGAGTTTCTTGCCTTTGGAGCCTTACAAATACAGTTTAACGTTTTATAAGTCCGTTAATCATGATTAGTAAATTGGTAAGATCGTCATTAGACAGTGTTACCATGCCATGATTATTTAACAAAAAGTTTGATTTCGACTTACGTAGTATCTTTTTGTACCTACCTATTTCTACCCATTTTTTGTACCACCTTGAAAGATAATGTATTATTAATGACTTTGAAACATTCACTCGTAAAATAGTAATTATTAAAAAAATATCGAGATAATTTGATATCGTGTATAAGTTTGTACGTATATTTTCCAAATAAACATAACATTACAAATATTATATAAATGATAGTATATAATATTTGGTTATTATAAATAAATCTGATATGCAAGCAACTGATATTTGAAGTTATTTCATGTTTTGAGGGGCAATGACCTATTATGTATTATATCAAAGGAGAAAGTTCGGAACATGTCTGGATGACGTGAATAGAATTATTATTTTGACAGATTTAAGATAAGATAGTGCAGCAGCCGATGCTAAAGCAGTTTATAATCTTATTTCATTAAGTATTTATATATATATTTATTATGACTGCTTATTTATAACTAAATTAACTGTTTTTTTAACATGATATAAAACATTTATTGACCAATGTGAGTTGATAATTTTACATTATTTTGTGAAAAAATATATTTTCCGCTAACTACTGATTAAAAAGTACAAAATGTTTACTACGTACTATCATCTTACTCCTTGGTTCAATTGCTTTGTATTTAATTTTTTTTTATTGTATTCTAGTAATATATTAATATTTTATTAATGTACCTTTTCATATATTTTACGCTATTTTTAGTATATATGAAATAATAGAAACATCAACTGCAAAATATTATACTATGGATATATAAATTTAAAATACGACATTGTTTTTTTTTTTTTTCAATAAAAAAATACAACAAACCCATGCAACAAATACAACTAAGAATTTTTATTTAAAAATCCATAAAAGAAAAAAAATATATTATTTCTTCATTATTATTAATAATACCTGTATTTTATAATACTATTTGTAATATATATTATTTACAAATAACGAAGAATATAACTTCCAGATATCAATCTGGAAGTTATATTCTTATGAAAGTTATATTCTTATGAAACTATTTTATATAAATTAAATTCTTATAAATTTTATTTTTACCTTTAAAACTAACAAGATGTGAAATGAGAATTTCTTTCACAATACAAAAAAAAATATATATATATTTATTATTCGTTTATTTGTATAACAAAAAAAATATACAATAATTAAAAATATTAAAATAAGAAAAGAAAAAGTCATTATTAAACAAACACAACATTGCAACACTCGTAAGTATCCACTCGCGAGTCATTCAAGAATCAACTTTCACGACTTTCCACTTTCTATTGGACATCCGCTATCAGTATTTCGAAACACTTACGTAACCGATTTCACTTTAAGTTTCATTATATCAATATTATTTATATTTTTGTTAATATTTATTGATATTCAATATCGTATTTCAATCATAATTCTAAATTAAGTGAATATATATGAATGTAGAGTTATTTTTTTTATTTTTCTTACTTTAATTTTATATTTTTTTTTTATAAAATATGCATGGAGTTAGATTTTTACAAGATAAACATCGGCAATTCAAGATTTTTTGATTTGGTGACGTTTATTGCTTATGAATATTTAAGTTATAATATATAAATAAAAATACCTTTAATTATGTAAAAAAATCTTTACTAGAAATAGAAGTATTTAGTAATTATTATCCTAATATGTATTATTTATTTTAATATGCTTATACTGAGTATAAAACTAACACACACATACCTAAATGGTGTATTTACAAGCAACTTTTTAAAACTTTTACATGTGTAAAACTATAAAATTCTATGTATTTAACGAATAAAATGAACCCTTCAATTATGACCTTTAGAATTTGTACAATAATGTCGATAATCCCTTAACCCTTTAAGTAACTTATGACATACAATGTACACTAGACAACAAGGCCACTGTTAGAAAGCAAGAGAAAGGTGGGAGGGCCCAAATTCCAATGAATGATTTTTTTTACTTAATCGGCGCACGCGCAGGTGTCAAATAAATATGAAATCTATTCTGTTTTCTCAAACGTTATATAATAAAACTTAAAATACTGACAATTGATAAAAATCTATACTTTTTACAACTTATTATTTAATGAGTAAAAGTCGTAGCTTCTTGAAGATATTTTGTATTTATATTACTATTTTAATATAAATGTATTTTAAGATAAACCCTTAAAATATCTAACATAAGTTGTTAATATTTGTTTTTAATAAATATTATAACATTATGTATTAAAAGGGCTGTGAGATTTTAAATGTACGAAATAAATATTTTAAATTTTGAAACTTAGGATTCATTTTTTCTTTGATTACATTTTTTTATTTATAATTTATAAATTCTATGGCTTTTCCATTCCAATTCTAGATGGCTAAGCTTGTATAAGTACAAAAGTATATAGAAATTTATATTTGTATGAATATATTTTTGAATTAATCAACGAAATTGCTCCAACTTCTAGAATGAAAAAACTTGTCACATCCAAAACCCATGAATTTTGTATGAAAGTGGTAAAAAATATATCATTTACGATTTTATAAAAGTATAAAATTATGATACATATTAAATATTATACATTTATATATTATAACCTTTTTGGCTTAGAGTTCAAAAGCTATAGAGTTTATATAAATAGTTTATAATTGTAATAAATAAGTTTAGATCTGGTCTCTCTAAAATTCAGATTTGTCCAAATTAATTTTAAATATCCTTGTTTTTTTATAGTTTTAGTTTGGTATGGCTCTTAAACTATGTAGGTACCGGTGTTTTAAAAATATTTAATATCTTTCAGATATTGTTATATTTTACTTATTTACTATTTTACTTATTTAAGTAAGTTAATATAAACATTTTGATATTTAAAACATACTAAAAAACTTATTAATAAGGACGTAAGTTTTGAGAAAATTATTGATTTCTTAGAAATTATCTTTTATAAGTAATAAATAAAAAAATAACTACATATATAATAATTAAAATTAAAAAAAAAAAGTATTGTAAGATATTTTATTATAATTCTTTAATAATATTTTCAAGCAAGTTAATATTAAGCCAGATTTTCTAAAGAAAAACAATTAAAAGTCATAGTAGGCAAAATGAAATAATAAAAATGTTGAGTGAAAGTCACTCACACATAGACACTGTGAGTGTGGAGGTAGAGAAAGTCTGCCTTTGGAATGCAGTTTCGGAAAACTGTGGAGTGGACTGATGTATACAATTTTTATTTAATATGTTCTTAAATATAAAATATATTGAAACATTAGTAGTATACTAATTTTTTAAGTGATTATATACGTAAAAGTTTTCAGCTGTTATGATTCGAATTATTTCATAGAATATTGAAAGGCTTTTCTATCGCTTTAATTGGGTTTTTGTATGTCTGTTTAGTTCTTAAAAGTTTATTACTTAGGATAGTATCATCATAACATATGAGTATGAAAAAGCAAGACTAATTTAGTTTTTTTTGTTAGATACAAATATCAACAAATATAGAATTCCTTATGATAAAAATGTATTTCAAGTAGCAATGTATATAAATAACTTACAACCTTACACTTAAGAAACGAAATACATAGTATAAATATTTATAGCAGCTCCATAGTTTTTCTGTTTATACGTATCGTATCTGTGTGAGTGAGTGAAAGGCGTGTAAGTACACGCATGTACCCACGCGAAGTGCGCTCGTGTGTGTGAAGACGCCAAGATAGTTTCTTATTGAAAGCTAAACTTGTATAAAAGTGGGTCTGTGAACCAATGGGGCTTAGTTTCTAATCTATTATGGGGAGAGGATGACATGTTTTTCAGGAATTTTATTTATCTTTGTATGTAATTAAACATATTTTTGTTTATTTATGTAATATGAAATGATAACAAAGTATTAGTTATTGTATACACTACGTCAATGAAGTCCTACTATTCTGGTTTTGTTGTAATTTTTCTTATATAATATACATTTTATATGTGTTTTAAATAAAAAATATATATATCCAAATCTAAATAACAATAAATTGGGTATTGTTTTTTTTATTTTGTATCATTTTGATTTTATTAAATAAATATTTAAATCTTTATCATGAAAAATTAAATGGTTAAATAATAACATAACATAACTACGTAAAATAATATGTCAAAGAAGCAAGTCGGAACTGAGATGACGTATGTTAGAAGAGCGTGGAAGAATATGACATATGGAACCGTTCCCAGCTTATTGAGATAAGGGTAGGTGTATGATGATACCAAGGAATTAATACAGGCCAAGCTGCTTAAAATACAGGCTAAGCTAACAATTTTGTAATAATTTTCATAATTGTAAACAAAAAAAATATTTAAGTTAATTGCAACTCTTGGTTCCAAAAGTTGTCAATAGATGGCGTTAGCAGTGTCATGTAATGAAGAATAGCAAGAATTATTTGACATAAGCTTTTAGAATGTATTATTGAGAGTAAACTTAGATGTTTTGATTTTTTTAAGGATCTTTTAATAAAAGTATAACGAGATATTAACGTGGTATATCAAAATCTTATTGCTTTATGTAATAAAGTATATATAAACTAAATAATAGGCACAAGCTACAACAGACAATAGATAAGTTTAAAAAAATAGGAAAAAAATAGAATACCAATACATGGTAGTTCCGTAGTAAGAATACTACCATAGACTAATAATACTACCGAATTAGAATTAGAAGAAGTAGTGGTAGCAGAAGCATAAAGTTGATTTTTTAATGAAAGTTTGTTCTCATAATATATAATAAATAAGTTATATGAACTACCATAATATACTATTACTTTTATTTACAGTACAAATAATTACGTTTAGTAAATGTTTTTTTATTAGAAAAATATTTTGAATTAAAAATAAAATAATTTTTGAAAATATTTATTTTTTATTATTTTGGAATACAGTTTTTTCTTATAAGTATAATAAATTATTAAATAAGTTTTAATAAATTATGTACTTAAATAAACCCGTAAGTATTAGGTAGAAAGGTTAAGATGCCTAGTAAGATATAAAGTTAGGCTAAATACAAAATAAAATAGTTTAATTAATTTATTTTATTATTTAACAGTAATAAAATTTTTGAAAGACATATTTATTAAAATAAAATAATATATTTTCTTTTTTTAACTATACCCTGTCTTTTCCAAAAATGTCGCAAACGTTACAAGAACTATTATTTAAGCGAGGTTAGTAATAAAAGTTAAAAAAAAAACATTAAATCTATCAAATAGTATTATTTGATATGACAATACTTTGCACCATACAATTCAGCATCCACTATCGAAAATTAAAGCTAATTACACACCACTATACTTAAAATAACTATAGGTATTTTTAAATATTAATCTAATAATACGTTAAAAATATCCAAAGCAAAGATCCTCGGAAATCCCTTTACATTCGCTCTCCCTATTTTTATCGATCATTCAAGTCACCATTTAAAAAAGATTTACAAAATCATCGATATAAAAAATTTACACTAATATTTCTGCCGTAGTCTAAAATATAAACTTAAATATTTCTGAATGGCATATACGTCTCTTATGCATATACGTGTATTTAAATGGAACAAACTACACATCTATTTCACAACCGACTTAAATCGAGTTTTAATTGCGAATATATTTATCATAACTTATTCAAGGCAGTCAATCCCTCATGAGGTAAGAATGTCTTATGAGGGTATTTGTCCTTTATAAGCCAGGTCGTTCGCGTCTTGCGTCGCTGATCTCGCGTAGGGGTACGACGTCCCCGCGGCGGTCGGGGCGGTCCATTGCTGTGCCGAGGCTGGGAATCCTGAGGCCTGGGAAAAAGGGTTTATTATTACAAATTCTGTAGAATAGTCATAATTTATTTTTTCTGAAACTTGATCTTAAAAGTGTGTCACAGTTACCGACTGTTATTTTTATAATGTTTTCTTTATTTTAGAATAAACAAACTGGGTCTAAAGCACTCGATAATGATGTTTCATGATCTTATTATAATTTGATATCACACTAGAATATAAACATGGGCTCAAACTCCAAATGAAATTTCGTTTTTGAGTCGTCTTTAAGAACTCACCTTGCTAATGCTACTGAAGCCCTCTCCACTAAAATATTTATGCAGACCAAGAGCAGCAGCTGCCACGAAGGCCAGCTTTGCGACCACCAGGGCCTTCGTAACCAATAGGGTTAGGGCTCCAAATAGCAGTCCTACCACTGCTATTACTTTCACACCAATACCAGCAATGAGAGGAGAATATTTCGTGACTTTTGCTCTCGCTAGAAAAAAAAACATACCAAATTATAAAAAGTATCTGAAATAGGTTTCATATAACACTGACTCGTTCTATAAATTATTGTCTATTATTATACATTTTCGTATAAAATGATTTACGTTTTGGTTTAATCATTAATTATATATTTCCTAACATCTATTTATATTGACAAAATTATTCATTGAATAAGATTTCTGACTTGAACATCAATCAAAATAACTACACTTTATTTATGAATATATTAAAAAACTATTTTGAACGGCTTAAAAGATCATTCACTGAACTTTTGCATTATTGCCAAAGCTTCGTTTTCTAGTAAAATGCAATATTAGTCATATATTATAAGTCTTTATTTAAGGATGGGAAATTATTTAATTTTCTATTATTGAAAACAAGAGTGTGAGTCATATGATGGTACATTATCAACGCTGGCTATTATCTGGCAACACCAGAGGAATCAGATAGCCTATTTTAATTTATATTAATGAATTGTAATGACTTTCTAAATAAAACATTGTTATAATACCTTCGACACGCGATATTAGCACGTATCTGTCTGTCGTCACGTTATAGGTGAACGACTGTAAAATAATTCCCAACGCATTTTTAAAGCGAAAACTGATTTATGATTGCGTTCTTAATAAAAAATATATTTATTTTAATTAATGTTTGTCCACAGATAGAATAAATTTTTTGTCACTGTTTTATAAATATGCAAATTTTGTAATTTTATAATAGTTTTCCGATGCGTCTTTATACAATCATATATCCGCTGTGACTCACACCATTCACTCTCGGTCAAGGCCGGTTACGATATTCCACGTAACAGTTCAGTGAACTTTTGACTCACTTACCATTCACTAGAGATGTATTTGAAAACTTATAAGCTTAATAAATAAATACTGAAATTTATATTTTTAAAATATTAAATATTTTTTAACGTTATAATAATAGTCATATTAATGTATTTTTGTGTCAAAAATATTATTTTACTAAAGCAATTTAATTTCATGTCAAATGTTTTTATTATTTATAGTATTGTAAACGATATAATGTTTTCTTTTTATTTTTTTCTTATGAAATAATTACTATTTATTATAAAATAAATCCAAAAAATTAATCTCACCTTCTTCAAATGTCCTTACAGCTCCCTTTATGTCTTCGGCTTCAAATTTTACATTTAAATGTTTTCCACCCAACACATTTCTATAAAAAATAAATAAATATTAATTTCAATGTATAGAAAAGACATTCTTTATAAAAAAAAGGCATGCATTCGTCATAATTTTATGACAAATTCGACTTTTACTGTTTTAATCTGGACTAATTTGTCATCTTTTAAATTTATCACCTTCTTTCCATACAAATTTTTGAATGCCAGATATAAGGCTTATAAACAAAAGCCTAAGTAATTTGTCATTATAATAAGTCCATACAAAATAGATAATCCCATATACAAAAACTCATACAACTCTACTTTCACTCATACATAAAGTCATACACAAAAGCATTATTAATGATAATCTAATAATAAATATTTTGGCAGTCTGTTTGTCATATACGGAGTAACTATATTTGGTTTTATGGAAAATACATACATCGTAAATTTATGTATTAGTTTCGTTCGTAGTAAGAAACTTCTTACTTTTATTACAAATATGCTGTAAATAATATAATTTGCTCTATTTTAACTATAACTTTCTTAATATTATAAAAAAAACAATGTAAGCGAGGTACATCATTATGAAATAACTTAAAATTATATATATTTTAAATTCAGTACAAGATAGAGTCAGTTTTGAGACCAATTTTAGTAGAGTTAGACTAATTCGATTCAATATTAATAAATATATAATATAAAATTTCATTTTAAACATCGCTATGTTGTCGGTATGTTGAATGAACTAAATAAATAAAATAAAGAGTGAAAGTGATGGTCACCCTTGGTTAAAATGTCACCTTGGAAGTAATTCGGCGTGACGGTTGGTTACCTATTGTTTGATTTCAGGTGAAAGTTCAATGTTTGACAACTTGTGGCCCTTTGAGAGTGAAGGAGCGTTTATATCTGCAGACATACCAGCACAGACACAATCAGACAAAATATATTTAAAGGATGTATGACATCGTTTGGGTCTGTGCTGGAACGTGTTAAACAGTGCCTGTAGATGTAAATGGGTTTAACGTTGAATTTGTTATTATTGCGGGCCACAGATAAATTATGCTACAAGAATATTACTATATTTACATATAATTTAATAATCAATACAATATAATGTTGTATATGATGTAATAAAAGCTTATTGCTTATAACTAGCTATGATATATCATTAATATTTTTGGATATGTCTACAAAAAAACTTGTTATATATTAATTAAGTTTTTCAGTCAAACAAAAAAAAAATCGGGAATCGACAAAAATAATCCTTTGAACAACCAAAAAGAACACAATAATAATTAAATTACTGTCAATAAAAGAGTCTTCTCAAATAATAAAACTGTAACAAATATTTACATATGTCATAACATATAATACTTTCGATTTCTGAACAAAAATATTTATATTTATATTAATAAAAATAAAAAAAATAAAAAATAAACTTACTTATCTATAGATACTCCAGAAAACAGTTCAATTTTGTCGTCCGAAGGTCCTGGGGCGGCGTTGCAGGCCACCAGTACAAAGAGAAACACACAGGTGACTCTCATCTTCATTGAGATTTTATCTAGAATTAGGTCCTTACGGTCTGGTAGTCTAGGATCAAGTGAGATGCCGCCGGGATGGAACGTATTTATATGGGTGGTGTTTTGTAGTATCGTGCGTGATGTCTTGATACTTGGTTTGTTATAGAGATGTATTCATTTCGGACTATTTGTTATATTTTTAAAATCTGAATAATCAGATAATTATGAAAATATTTGTTACTTGGTTTTTTTTCCATTCATCATAACTATTAAGTTATTTTTTTCTAAAATTCATAGTATATTGTTCAGTGACATATAATAAAAAAAATATATAATGGTATCTTATTTATTAAGATAACTTTAAAATTAATGAACATATTATTTTAATAAATTAAAAAGATATTTCAAAATATCAGAACTAGTCCATCGCTGTACAAAGGTTAAACATTCATTCATACATGAGATGCGTTCTATTCGAACAACAAAGAGGCGTGATAATAACATCTGACAAAAATATGTTTTTGATTTGAAGCCTAATTTATTATACAATAGAGTCCTAAATCCTATTTTCCTACACATATATCAATATAAAATAAAGATAATGAATTTTTATTTATGAAATAGAAATGAATCTAAAGAAGTTCAATAATATAAATAAATAATAAATTCAATATTAAAACTTTAACATGTATCTTAATAAACAATGTTAAAAAATAATTAATATCCAGATATTTTTAATGTCTTTTTTAAATTATTTATTAAACTCATAAATATAATAAACAATCATACATATATCATAGGGCATCTCATGTTTCTTTGTCTTAAGTAATATTAAGTTTTTGGGACGATAAGTAACAAAAAACCCTAATAAAAACTCCTTTTATGATTCAGATAAAATCGTATAATCTATTATAAAACTATTTATAATCTATTTAACTTAGTATCCATTTCCGTATCCTTACTTTCTACCTCTTGAAGAGTTCAATAACCTCAAACATAAATAATAAACAAGAAAATATCGTATTTATATCTAATTCATTATAACAAGAACTATTTATAACTTAAATAAATGAATACAAGTTCTAACTAAAGTTTCAATAAATAGATGATTGTGTAATCGAGAAAGTTGCGTCCAGTTCATGGACCACGAAGATAGGCCAAGGACACTTTCTTTATACATAAAGCTTGGCTTACATGATGCTAAAACCAATGTTTTCATTCCAGCTGTCATTGTCATTTTGATATTGTCATAGCTTTTATTTCTATCTTCATTCACCCTTAATGTTTACTTAGAAAATGTTATCTTTGTTTTAATAATAGAATATTTTTTAAAAAATATACGATATTCGAATTCGAAAATATATTATTATTTTATCTCATTTATTAATTTCATAAATTACAGTAAAAAATATATATTATTCCTATTCAAAAGTGTATTATATTTGAATCATGTAAGTCCCGTCTAATATTACGTCTGTTACGTCAAGGCCATGACAATGAACCTGTCAATACGTAACTTTCTATATTTTTGTGTGAACAGCACACGGAAAGATGTATAAGTTATAATATCATAGTTACTATTTAGATATTAGAATTTATTAATATGTATACGAGTGTTGCGTGTTTTGCGTTTGTTATGAAGAAAAACTATTTGGAAGTTACAGAAAAAACTATAAATAGATTTGAACCTTTTTTAATAATCTAAAAAAAGATTGTAAAATAAGACTGTTATATTTTTATACAATATTTTTTACAGCTTCAATACCACTACCCTTCAGCAGCTCTTATTGATTAACTAATAGAGATTCAAAATAAGTTTTTACTCTATCTCAAGTTAGATACAGCTGTCCACTAAACAACTGCTCCTACAGAATAATATATGACATAACATTTGACATCCACAACTCAAGAGCTCAAAACCAAAATGTAAAAATTACAAATATGAGGTAACCAACAATATATAATAATAGTGACAAAAAATAACCAATGGATCGAACCCGTTAACGAAATAAGAAGTTTTGATACAAAGATGGGAAGACGAAAGAGGAAGCTCTTCCCAAAACGAAAGCGCTCCTTATTCAGCCGACCCCATCCGATGAAAAGAAAAATGAGGGTACGTCATAAAAAATTGAAGGCATTCTTTCACAAGCACAATCCACGAGCATACATTGAGAAAGGCGTGCGTAAAATGGTGGGTGGCATATACACTGTGTCTGATAAGGTGAGAGACAAAATAGCTGAGAGTACTATGGCTCTTGACAATCCTTTCAGCGTTCAATTCTATGAAGATAGATGTCTTATACAATAAAATATAAACTGTATTTATTGTTTTTAAATCATTTTAATAAACTCAGGATTTGTTTAAATGCAATAAACAGGGATATGATGTGTGTGATAATTTTATTTTGACTAACAAAAAGTTTATTATATTTTTATGTGGCTTTTCGACACTTGCTTGTGTCTGTTATTAGATTTGAATTTGTGGCGTGGAAGAGGAATCAAATCATTTCTCTGATATCCTTTTCTTGACTTGGAAGGTACATAAATATTTTCTATCTGCTGGCTTCCATCATCTCTTCTGTGGTGGTATCCATATGAATGACTCAATATTCCCTTCAAACTCAGCATTGTTGCAGAGACTAATCCTATTAATAACCCTAAAAATATGTAAATATGTTTAACACCCAATTTATATATGTACATATAATTACTATACTAGTGAATCGTCTGTGGCTTCACTTGTGTTGATTTTTAAAACCCCTTAAAGGCAGTTATTGAAACATTACTAAATTGCCACTGCCACTTAGATTTATGGTGAGAATTTATTTAAATCTCTCATATTAAAAAAAAAAATCTTTTAAGTTAGATTTTTACTTATCAACTTTTCATAAAAAAATCTAGTTATAAATGATTTCATAAAACGAATATTTTTAACCAGTTATCCCTTAAGGTGTTATTTTCTAAAAAATCTTTCCGTTTTAAAAATAAACATTCGTTCCAAATTAGCTTTTTACTTTTGGCTGCGCTCTGCTGATGGGAAATATTAAAAGGATGCTTTAGTTTTATTTGCACGCTTCTCTGTCTTTGAAAACAAAAATACGTTACTTTCAAAACTTATAGTCGAAAACGGGAGAGAAGGACTCCACATTGGCCATATTTTTGTGGAACGCTCTTCCAATACTTTGTAATTTTACTTTGATGGTGGTGTATCGCGTTAGTTAATAAATGGACTATTAAATTAATATATAACTGGATCAAATAAGTGCAATGAAACTAAGAGAGTAACTATACTATATACACATTTATTATATCGGAATTTGGTCAGACTAATTTCGAGACCTTTCTGGGTTCTTACCCGTGAGCTCGAAGCATGACCGACTCGAACCGAACTGACAGTGAATTCAGAAGATTAAATATATGTATAACAGCCATCATGGTTCAAGAAAATTGAAATATATACAATTCTTCAGTTTCAATATATAAGTATAATTGTCTTACCTTTAAAGGAAACAAATGCAAGTGCTTTTAACGCTAGGGGTATTAATAAGCTTTTAGCAGCCACAATGCCTATCAGTAGGGGCAGAAGAAATCTTTTCTTCAAAAACTTTAGTCTCTTTCCTTTTCCCTTCAGTAGCTTATAAATACACTTCTTTACTTTGTGTTTTGAATGTTTTTTACGGTTTCTTCTTTCGCTTTTTTCATTACTTGTATTTCTCATTACTGATTTTTTAAATTTCTTTTGTGATGATTTATTAGTATCTGCAAAAAACAGTATTTCTTTGACAATATTCGCTTCTTTGTTTTCTCTTTTGTTAATATGTAAAGTGCTATCACTTTTATTGTTCTATAGCTCTCCGTATTGATAGACTGGATTTGTTATATTTGAAAGTTTTGCGTCTGTTTCAGTCGACCTATTTATATTAAAAAATGTAAGATGGGAAATGTTTAGTTTTAATAACGGTAATATGAAACCATTTTGCAAAATAATTGTTTACTTTATCATCGTACTGAATATACAATTTGATTGTATAGGTAAAATAAAATCCACGTCACGCAAACATTGTTTCAAATAAAATGAACGATTAACTATCGTAATATTACATTACATTACATTTGCCAATAACTTTTATTTTTTATACTATTATAAAATACCATATTTAAAAAAAAAATACAATGTCAACCTTCTTGGAGCCTTATTGGTCTTTATAAAATGTATTTAATTAAATTTGAATTTATGATTTCTTCTCAGTAAATGTTATCTAGTAAGATCTAATTATAATCTGATCATGAATATTTAGTTATTAATCTACCAATTTAAATACCTTTAAATGATCTTCCAATATTTCCGTCACCGAAAAACATTTCCAAAGGTTCTGAAGCATTTACACCATTTTGATAAAAGTTTTTATCTGGTCCAAATCCAAAAACGGTTTCCGTTTTGACAACACCATAATTATTAGCATTGTGAAGTACAAATCCAGGGGAAAACATTTTTTTTTAACCACAAAGTCGTTTTCTTTTTAATATTTTAAAATAGGCGTGTTTTAATCAAAACCGTCACAGTATGTGAGTAATGGGACAAATTCTTGAACATTTATAGCAGTAAATGAGTTCAAACCATTAAAGCTATGTGTTTTTTAATTGTTTATCACCACTAATGTGTCTTGTTATTGCGTTCTTAGCGAAAGTTTTAAGTAATTTTGTCCTAAAATTAATAAATATATCTTTTTAATATTAAGTTTTACAATTTTCTTAATTTAATGATTTATAGCACTTGTTGTTTACGAATACCATGTTTGTGTGTCTTCTATATAACATGATTATTTTTATAGAACTGGTAGAAATATTTAAGGTATGTTTGGTTTGAGTTTTATTACATTTTTAATTATTATGAATATATTCCAGTTATTCGAAATGCTAACCCTAACTAAGACAGGTATCGTCTTTAGGGCTATAATTAAAAGTCTATTCCAAAAACGGATTACACAATGAAGATACTGAGTCAAGAAATCTATAATAACCTTTTTTAGAACAAGAGTTTATTTCTTTTACCCAGGTAACCTTTGGAACTACCAGTCAGATATAAAAGATAATTTTAAGAAGGTAAGGAATAAGAGTAAAAATTAGAAGAAGGATGGAAGGAAAAGAAGGATGGCCAACGTCGTTTCCCTCCCGACTTCTAAACCTGTTTTGAAAATCTATCTATTCTTTTGTTCGTGAGAATTGATTTCAGAATAACGAGTAAATATTTGTTTGCTGTTATCTATAAAAGGGCAAAGAAAAATAGTTATAGAATATTAATTTAACATAAATATCTAAACTGTTATAAAATAATACAACAATTATAATATTACCAATATACACTTGATATATATTTTATATTAAGTAGTTTGTTTCTAGGCTAGAATTTTACATGAACAAGGATTCTTGCTCTTGCCCAAGTACATGCTTATTTAATGCAAAGTCTATATACAAAATTAGATTTTTCTATTATTTTTTACTTTTTCTCCCTACTGTTAGCGCGCTAAAGTAAAAAAAAAAGAATTATACAAATAAAACTACATTAATATACTTATTTATAATAAAACATAAGGATAAATATTAAAATTTATAAAAATATAAATAGATTATGAAAGACGTGCTTTTTAATGTGTCGTCCAAAGAAAAGTGGATGGAATATTAAATTGGACCCATTCAATTACCACAAAAAGTGCCTAGGGCGAGGAAATTAGAAAATCCCGCAAGAATCGGAGCGTGGTTCAGTGGTTTTACAACCACTGGAGACTCAAGAGTTCACACTCTTCACGGCTATTGGTTTGCTTACCTTTACTTAACTTTAATACTTTATGAAAGAAACTAAATAACGAAACCTTCATACGGGACTTTAATTTACAATCTTTATTCACATACAAGTAATAATAATTCATGACTAGTTTTAGGTATTAATCAAAAAAACCTCAAGTTGACTTCATATTTTTTCGTTACTAATAAAATAGGTATATTAACCTTTTATTTAATTAAAAAGGCTTATGAAATTTTTACCTCAGAACATGTCTTATTACTTCTTATTTATGGGTATTTTAATTTCTAATGTATTTTCGTCATATCTAATATAATATATTTGTGTTTTTCTTACATTAATCCTAAAAATTAACTGTTAAGTTTTCTTATAATAATAAACAAAGGGAAAAGTATAAAATAATATTAAAAACAACAAAACAAAACAAATCATAATATGTATATTTAATATTAAATTCATTTATTTTAAAATAATACGAATCGTGAACATCATTTAATGGTAACTATATAAATAATTATAATCGATTAACGAGTTAAAAGTTAAAATAAATTATTAAATAAATAACTTATCAATTAGCATTATCGTATATTAGCGAAAATTATTTACAAATGTTTTAAAAACTGAAATTTTAAATCATAGAAAGTTCAGCAGAAAGAAAAAAAGTTAACTGAATTGAAAATCAGCAAACGAACACGATTGAAAAAATGTACTGATTCATTAATAATTTATACTCAGGAATATAAACCTCCAACCTTATTCCTTAAATAGAAATGATTTGTGTAAAATTTGTTTGTCTATCTAAATCTGATGGCATCTGGGAGAATGTCGACTTATCTAACTTAATAACCGCCCTTCTGTAGGCCCATGACAGCTGCGAATAGCGCAAAGAAGAACCCTGCTAATCCAGTAGCTCCAACTAGAAGTACCAGCCCTCCAATCATAACTGGGACTATAGCGAAATATTTCAATTTATACGCGAGAAGCAGAGGCATCATATACTTGGAGAACTTCTTTGCTCTCTTGACTTTATGCTTGATCTTGTGCCCGATGTGGCCTCCGACCTTGTGTTTGGATTCAACACCATCGCCATCCACGTCTTCTGCCTCTTCCACTTCATATTCACCATCTTCATCCTCATCATCCTCATCTGCTTCACCTTCTCCTAAGATATCTGAAACATAAAAAATATTATCATTAATTAAAGGTACTGGACATGGGAATGCAAAAGTGTAATATATAGGTAATTTATACCCTAATGAAGAAAAATAAGCGTATTAAAATCCTAACCAAAGCCTACTTTAAGCAAGCTATATAATTAGAAACCTTTTTATTATTTGATAGAGTATTTTATTAGTGGACATTGAATGCGTTTTTACTATCTTTGTAATTAAAATATTATATACTTGTATTAAGTCCGAAAGTGGAAAATTGGATTCGTAATTAGCATCTTGATAACTAAAGCGCGTAAAATGCTTTTGTTTTTATTAATAACATTGTTAGTAAGTTTATTATTTATAACGTTTATGTATTTGACTGCAAGTTATTTGATAATGACATACTACGAAAGGTTTAATAAATGAAAAAAGTAAATCAGTAAACTATTAAGTATGCATGTCATAATAATAACAGATAATTAGTTATGTAGTAAACATAAAATTCCTTGCAAGAAATATGGGACAGCACTATTATCACAGAAGAAACAAGTTTAACAACCTAAAATGCAATCATCTGTGACAATAACAACTGAATAACAAATAGTGCGGTTGAATAATGTTTCAATTTATTTTTATGATAATTGCGCTTCTAGCATTTCACTGGCAATGAAAACAAATAATTATGAATGGAATGAGGAACATAGAATTGACATTTTGTCAAAATAAATAAAGTTCGTTGCAGCGTTGCGTGACGATACAATAAGATCACGCGATACAGTTAGCTTATAATATATATTTACATTTTGCTGTCCACAAGCGGAAATGATTGCACCTTAGAGCCGATGAAATTTAAGGTTTGCTCGGTTCAGAGAACAGCGTTTGACGGTGAAGCTATAATGGTTGGTAATGATAGAGGGATTGGACCATTTCTAAATTAATAGTAGTTTTACTTTTGCTTTCTTATATTCTGATTTATTTTCTTATTGCTTATCAGTATTCTTAATATACTTTTTTTTTAATGTTAGCAATATGTTTTTAAACTTTAACTGAATTTGTTATTTTACTTTTGCGTTATACTTACACGATAGTGATCTTCTTTGGGATGTTTGATCTACCAACTCTTCGGACTTATCTGTAGGTTCCTCTTCCAAGTCCAGTGACCTCTTTGCGTATCCCTGACCTCTTAATAAAGGTATCGCCTTCGGTTCGAACTGACCACCAACCAAAGGATTATACGCGGAATCCTCTATCTTGATCGTACTTTTCTCTTTGGGAATTGCAAAGTAATTACCAGGGAAAAGTATTTCAGTTTTGTATTTGTTGTCTTGGGTATAATACACATTCTTCTGTTCAGGTTGTGGTGTGGTGACCTTTTCTGTTTTTAGCGGTATTGCCCTTGGTCGGAATGCATATGGCTTAAAGCTTTGAGAAGCTCTGGATGTTCTTCCTAAATCGGGGCCATTGTCATTTCTTGCAGGTATCACATTATCACTGTTTACATCCTGATCAGCTATAGTAAGGACTACATAATACAAAACCACTATCGCTTGACACCTCAACCTCATTTGGAACTTCATATTTCCCGATTAATTAAGAACTGGTTAATTGGAAACGCGTCACTGGTTACACAATAGTCCTCACTTCACTTTCTAGTACTATTATTATTATTATTATTATTCCACCCCTCCTCGATCCACCATTTTGTAGCAAGCGATCGCGCAAAACTGAATCACTATCGTTGAAAGACGTTATATTTATACATGTGTAAGTATAAACTTGCGTTTTTCCCGACTATTCACGGTCGGATAGTCTTGCGGAACCTACCTTGCTTTGGCTGCAATTCCGATATGGGTGAAAAATAAAGTCAACCAAAAACGAGACAGTTCTCGATGTAGTTGCGCACGCGTCGCTTCTTCCTCTAATGGTATCCTACGGCCAATTTTCTGAGATCTTCACTATCTAATTTATAGTATCATAGCGATTTTGTCATTACTTTCAGGTAATTTTAATGTCAGTGAGAAGTCTCCGGAACGAATGATATACTCATGTAAAAAATTTAGAAAACATAGTCTTAATTAAGTCGTACATAGATATTAATTGGTATTTTATTACATGTCTATTAAGTATTCCGCTAGGTACATAGTTTTGTTTGACAAAAAATATGTGAAAAACTTTTCGTACTGGTATGTAACTCGTCATGAAATTTGCTGAATGTTTCGTATTGCACGAATGGTGCTATATTTCACGTTTTAATGTCATTAACATGTATAGTTAAAATTAAAATATAAATACATAGCTAATTGAAATATATATAATATATAAATCTATTTGTATTTAATCCTTATATATTATTTAACAACAGCAAAATCAGCGTAAATTAAAATATTTATACGAATATATTTTTGTAAATCTAGGTTTAAAAGGATTTTAGGTTTTTACAAATTAAAAATGATATGATTTTTTTGAGGGTTTGTAATTTCAATTTTACGCATCGCAATATGATAAAGAGCTTAATAAGATTAATAATACCAACGCAATATGTCATCTCGTTTCGCGTCAGAAACTTTGCTAGCACATTATCTCGGAGTACATTAAAAACTATTTGTTTCTTACCAACCTTATAGAAATAAAATTTTAAAAAATATATGTACAAAAAACAGTGATTCCGATGTAATTTCGGAATAAAAGAGATATAATTTTAATAGATTATTCTAATAATAAGCTGTTAACATTTTGTTTTATTCTGCTGATGGCGGTAATGATTAGAATTGAACAGTCCTAGGATAAATATTAATTTAAAAAAAATATTACTAAACAAGCGTTTGATATATTCGACATTGTATTTATCTGGGTCTATTTAAGAACATCTTGAGGAACGAATATGGACACATATTCGTTAATAAGTAACAATGAATTATGTCCGAGCCTTGGTCAAGGAGTCGGTATACTTTCTCAAAATAAAAGATGTAATTGGGATATTTATCGGTTGGTTATTTTGTTTATTTTCTTTTATGAGTATTAAGACACATATTTTTAAAGACTAAATTAACACATCGATCATTCATCATTATTTTGATTAGCCAGTTTTGAAAAGTGGCTGCTTTTTTTAGGTTTTTGTTAGTTGAATGGTCATGGAAAATATATATAGTTCAATAAAAGATATCATTTTAATGGGTGACTAATTCTATTATATATATGAGGGTGCTTCAGATCGATAAAGAAAAAGTGCATACATGTAAATGTACATGTACATACATTTCCAGATGAAAAATAAATAGCAAAAGAAAATAAAAAGCCCTTAAAAAAATATTTTTTACCTATACTAACTATTCTCCATGCTTTGATCTCTCCGAACCCGAATGTCTTCAAGAGTGGACAGGTGAAATTCTGATAAAATAAACGTGAATACAGTCTTTTTAATAAATGCATAAATGATAAAACGGTCATCATAGTTCACGAAAGCTAAGAAACAAAAAAAATATTAGCAATCACCTTAAATTTGCAAGTTGGTTATAGTTTCAATCCAAAAATTGTTGATGGTTAAAAACTAAAGCTTGCATCCAGCCGATTGTACTCACAGAATACTGAATTAAATTACATTAAATAAACACAAATTAAGCTATGCGAATAGTGCAACAAAAGTCTTCTAAAAATTGGATTTAATATTTTGCAGATAAGTGCTTACAAACATCCTCACAAAAAACCGACGAACAATAATCTTAGCCATGACTCTGCTGTAGTTAGATAAAAAGCCTTTTAGTTAGCCTTAGCAATTAATTAAAAAGTCAAGTACATCTAAATCCTTCAAACATGTAGCCATTTTGGTAATATAATATATTTTGATAAATACAGCTTGTGATAAATGTTACGTTAATAGCAATTATAAATCTTAAAAGTCAATAATCTTTTTTTGGGGATGTCATTAAAATTAGGAAATCACGTTTGTTGATATTTCATCAGCATCTAGCAGATACACAAAGAACATTTTTGAGATAAAATACAATTAGATTTAGTATTTTATAAGCTTATTTTGATATGTATACTCGTATATGTATATATCGTAATATAAAATAATATATATTATTTATTATTTTTGTCAATTAATATTTTATCAAGCGTTAGATAAACCTCTTTGGTAACACGTGAAAACAAATTCAATAATAGTGTTTAATACAAATATTTGCGGAACTAGAAGAGGCGCGTGGATCACGCAAATTGGACGGAAATCATTCACTTCCATTTGTTAATTTAACAATTATGTTTCAGGAAGTTCGACTTTCAATTATGATACTGGCTACTTTGTCTTGAAATGTTGGAATTGTGGAATATTTATTAAGAATGTTAATAAAGCAATTGGAATCGTTAAATTATTTTGTTTATTATACACCTAAATTAGTTTTTTCTCGGTCTTAAAGTAAAAAACAATTCTCGTGAAATTGTAATCAGTACTGCATGTGTCGTAATTATAAGTAGTAACCCCAAACCATTTTATAGTTATTTAATTATTATATGAATTGAATAACTTAAAAATAGTTAAAATTGTAATATATTTTAATATTTGCAGAATTTTCATGGCTTTTAAAATTGTAAATATTCTTTAAAGTGACAAGTTGTGCCGAAAAGCGAATTATATATTTTATTCGTTTTTAAACCTTATGATGTTTTTGTGTGAGTATATTTTTCGTACTTAAGTATACTTTCTCGTCAGTTATCGTCATGGATGTACCCTTTAGAATTACCCTTCTCTACCCTTCTTCTTCGATTTACCCTTTGGAACTATTTTCGTACGTACAATCTATGCTTGTTTGGAATAAAAAACTGATTACAGTAGTAACTAGCTATTTCCCGCTACTTTACCCGCGTGGACTTAGCAGGAAGTTACATGTTTGGAACATTCGTTCAGGAATAATTAAGAAAAGAAATAGGGCCATCCACAATAGCAACACTTTTATAGAAAGCAATTTCAATACTTTGCTATACATTTTTGTAAGGTGCTTCCTAATGGTTCTTGTAAGGTCGTAGCGTAATTTTATTATGAAGCCTTTGTCCATTCCAGATAATATATCCTTATTATATATATTTTTTTCAAATAGATGCATCGGTTCCAGAGATTGCATGTCACAGATTAAAAAACTTATATAATCTGCTCTCATTCCCTCTCTTTATAGTATTTGTATAGAAGTGTAGTTAGAGTAGCTTCAATTATTTCACTATGACGTCCAACTGATATTAAAAAAAAAACAATGTTACGTAAAAAAATAGTATGAAAGTTGTATGAAAGGACTCATTATTAGATAATAGGTATCTTTGAATTTCCTATCAAATGCATATGAAATGTATATTTGTCATAATTATATGTGGTTATAATAAAATATTAGAGCAAAAAACGTCATCTGAATGTAATTTTCAGTTTAGTTTTGTTTGTTAGTATTACATTACTTGTCTATATACTTAGTCTGGCCACAAATATTGTTACACTTAAAAATATTTTTTTTTACTGAAAATAACATTTATTACTTTTACTTTGCCTATCGCTTCAGTAGTTGTTTCATTTTACCACCCTATTCTTCTTTAAACTATCAGTTAAGAAATGACCAGTACGTCTCTTATAGGCTGCAAGTCCTAAGTCATCTTTTAAAATACGTGACATGGTTCTAGGTGCTCTTCATTCTCTTTGTCTTCATTCCCTGAGATAAAATCTTTTCTTTTCGGACAGGATTTCTTAAAATTATTTCCCTTACTTCTTTGACCACATTTTTCGTACGAACACTACGTGGACGGCCAGATCTCTTTCTGTCACAAACAGAGGAAGTCTTATTGTACATATTAATATCCCGGTACACAAATATTTTATTAATACCAAGTGGATGGAGAGTTTTAAAAATTGCATTTGGCTCCATACCTACTTTGTGTAATGCAATCAAAGCGATTCGGTTCTCTTTATCCCCCCACTCCATTTTAATATCGCCAAATATAGTACAATGTATAGGCGCCAAAATAAGAAAAAAAACAATGAACAATCGTATAAAAATGACAGATTCGAAATTCAAATGTAATATTTTTTTATTTTTAAGGGTTACAGTATTTATACAGAATGTATTGGCCAGACTAAGTATGTAAGCCATGAAGCTTATATTGATTCTGAAAACAAACCGTTAAACTAAATGCTTTTAGTGAAAGACCTCTAAGGTGAGCTTTAAGGTAACTAACCATATGTATAATATACGGACTGTTTGAAAATATCTATAAATATGTATCATGTTACTACTTTAATTTTAAATAAATATATAATGAAAAATAAACCGATACAGGGATTCCAAACCAGAAATTCTGGGACGGGACGGCTTATCAGAGGTCGTTGGTTCGAATCTCTGTCCTTATGGGTTTATTTTTTTTATTCTTATTTAAAAGAATATACCTATCCCACTCATTAATATAATGTATAGACAAGTCCTCATGATACCATCAAATGAAATATTAAGCAAACTAATTAAGTACGTATTTGTAAAATATAATATTTTAGTCGGAAATTCATTAGAATGAAAATGAATTATTTTTTAATTGATCTGGTGCCCTCAGCTCAGTCGAATGTAGAAATGAAAGGAAAATAAAAATAAAGAATAACGATGATATTTAACTACTTATAGATATATATATATATAGAATAGAATATATATAGAAAAATTATCTACTTATCACTTAGGTTACGACAAAAAACAAGTATTTAACGGACTGGTTTACGGACGCTTTTAAAGGCTGTTATTGGTAGAGCAATTTCAAGAGGCAGGTAGAGCAACTTCAGAAAACATTCATTAGCGTATCCTTTTAGAGTTTTAATGTTACCACTATTTTTAAGAGTTCATTTGTATATATTTTATGTGCTCTTAGAGACGATCTCGTCAGAATTCTGTTATATTATATACTCTATGTTAGAACTATATATATGTATATAATATAACATAAGGAAGTGTCATAAATAAAAATATATATAAAAGAATAATTTATTAATTAAAATAATTTAAACTCAATAAATAATTCTATAATACAGAATGTTGCTTAATAAAGATGATTTTTATAAAAAATACTTTAAAATTGTCCATTAAAAACAATAAACTTGGACAATAAACGTTTGAGTATTATTATTCATAAGAATAAATTATAAACAAATAGGAATTTTGTATATAAGACACAACAAGCCACAACCATTTTAAGCTTACTATAAAAAAAATCCGTTCTTCTAGAATAATCGGAATTTTTAACCTATTCTTTAATTATGTTTAAAATATTAACTGAGTCTTCAACTTAAGTAAGTATTGAGCATTCATCACGAAGAGAGTTACAGGTTCGTTCTTTTTCTTAAAAGATTACATATAAATAACGAGAAACATAGAACGTAAGAACACAATATTTCAAAACAAATAATAATTTCAGAATGGATTATGAAATATTCATATAACAACAATATAAATAATTAAATTGAATTAAAACTTTATCACCATTCAACAATAAACATCTAACATCTGGAAGTTACAGCCCAATATACTGTATATTTAGTTGCTTTTGTACGCGTTATATGCTAAATCTGATGCCGATCGTCTATCCCAACCGCCACCACCACTGCTGCCTCCGGATGACCAGCCGTGGCTCTCGTGACCTCCGCCCCCACCACCGCCACCTCCCATATTCTTCTGGGCTACTATCTTCTTCAGCGCAATGATTCCTGCTAGAAGTAGGGCGATCTGTAAGAATAATAAACTGTATAAGCAAACAAATATTATTTGGTAAAAGTGTGTACTGCTTTGGTCGAACCCAGAGTTTTTTATTTCAAAGAGCACATATTGCATTTCTGAAGTCCCAGATTCCCGTCGGTATGGTTTCAGAGATAAGATATTTGGAGAAAAACCTTCACAAAACTCAGTGGAGACTCAGTAACTTATCTATTAACTTACTATGTTTCCAATAAACGACTGGAGGAAATTAATAATCACCCCTGATCCATTTTTTAAATGAAGTTGGATTTTATAGTCCGACATTTAGTTATTGATGCAAAAAAGTAGCGGTTTTTTGATTGAGGTTCTAGGAAGGAAAATAAAATACAGATTTAAATCTCAGATTGATTACTACTTTTGCCATATTTGAACGTTGAATCAAACTTATTAATGGAAATAAAATTTATTAATATTAATATTAAATTGAAATATATATTATATATTAGACATTGTCAGTTTATTTAGATATTAAATCCTTATCCAGACGGCGTAGGTTGATAATTTTGTCACCATATTTATTTATTATTATTGATATACAAAATACTATTTATTTATAGAAGTTATTAAATAAAACCAATTTTGATAATTGTTTATTATTATGAGCGCCATTTTCGACGTACTTTTAAATATTTATCTCTTTTAACGGAGTCTGACATCCGTTAAAAGGTAAATATTGTTTAAGAAAAGTAACATCCATCTTGTTTTACAAACAACCTTTACATTCTCACATATACCAATATTCATAATTTGTTAATATAATTAGCGCTATTCTTTTATTCCATTTAAAATACCTATCTATTGAAATGAGTCTAACATCCGTCAAAAGTAAGTATTGTTTAAGAAAAGTAACATCTACATACTATATATTTTATGTAATATATATTATCTTCTTCTACTAATAAATAAAATAAATAAAAAATGTATCAAGGTTAATTGAATACTATTTGCCGCTGATTACGATGCAGGATGGGAGGAAACGAGTCGTACATTAACAATTTATACACTAGTACAAATAATACATTATTATAAATATGTTATTTAAAAATATATATTTTACAGTGGTGCAAATTTAACCACTTCGACTAAATATGAAACTTTAATTCTAAATTAAACTTGTTTTCCGCGTTCTATTTACCACAAAACTAAGAATGTTTTACAGATATTGTGTTAACGGGACGATAAAATGTAGATGACGTCACATAAATGTCAAAACAAGAACACAGATAAAATAACACATCTTTAAATTTAAAATATTAACCTTACGTATTGGAGTAAAATTTCAGGCAGTTTCTCTACTATCGATATAAATAAATCTCTTGGGGCGTGGTTATTAACAAGCCGCACGAGATTTACTTAGAACGACAGTATTATCTATCTTCATTAAAATAATACTATTTTTTTTAAAGTTTTCAATGTTTCGAGTTGTTGACTTCGTGAAGCGAGGGAATAGACTGGCAGTGCGTTAGAATGTTGCCAGTGATTTAGTTTTTGTTTCCTCGTTGGGAAAGGGTTTGAAAACATTTTCTTATTGAGGTATTTATAATTTTTAAGGTTTCAATGAAAAATTTTAATATATTCATGTAAATTGTAGTAGTTTAAGATATATTTTTATAATTAAATATTCGTTGTGCCTATCTTATTATGATTTAATTAAATTTAACCTTATTTAAATAATTAAATTTAATTTAATCTATTTAATTTGAAATAAGTTAGTCGACTTATTTCAATAAAATTTTCAAATATATATTTTACTCCATTTAAATGAATATTTCGATTAAATTAGGAAACTATATTAAACATGGCAATACTGTTCCATTACTACGTTAACCGATAAACAGAAATGGTCCATCGAAGGTCGCCTACCACAATCTCATTACATTCCTGTTTAAACTTACTCAATCAATTTAAACTTTAATTATTAAAAATAGAGTACAGTTTTGAATGACAATGGTCGTTATTGGAGTCAACGACCGCAGTTAAAACACAAACCAGTAGCGTAGTTTCGGCAGTCGTAAATGTTGTGTGATACAATGAGTTTAATATAGATGAAAACGTAATCATAGGCCGTAAAATTCTCATCAAATGTATTATTTTCATAAATAAAAAAAAAATAAAAAAAAAAATCATAAATAATAGTGACTTGAATGTATTTTATGTGCCTTTTATAAAATAATAGCAATATCGCAATGTATAACGATTATTCTCGTCATTAGCTAGTAATTATTAGTATTATATGAAACATATTAAAAATATATAAATTCTAAGCCTTTTCTTTTCTTTCTTTTAATTTATATAAATAAAAAGTTAGTTTCAAATGAAATTAAGTAATCCTTTGTCTGACCTACTTCTCTCAAAACATATTTGTTCAAAACCCGGTTTATATACACAGTTTAAAAATTTCAGTAATATAAATCTAAAATAAGGACCTTCTTTATGTACTGAAGATTCACATGTTATATATACTGTGACAACTCAAACCGATATTATGGATTTTAATATTTTTAACTAACAAATTATTAAGTAAACTGTTGCTATTTTAAGTTGCTTATTACTATTTGTTCTCAGGTTACTAAAAATAATATTTTTACGACTTATAAATTAGTATTATCTATATATATAAAAAAATCCTGACTGTCGGATCTATTAACACAGCCATATTGGGATTATTAATATGAAATATCTGTCTGTCTGTAGGTTCCTGTCATGACGTTGGCACCTCTGAGACAGCGTTTTGAAAATTCCTTCTCTAAAGAACAAAGAGGTCAAATAGGAGATAAAAGTCTGTATGTAAGTTAGTTTCTAAAGAATTTACTTTAGAATCATGAAATTTTATAGGAAGTATCCACGATATGGAAGCTCGGCTAAAAGGTATAATAATTAAAGCTTAAAAAAGCTTCAATATATAAAGTTCCTATTTTTCACACTAAATCATATAACAATGACGTTCTCATAATCAATTTCTTATATTACTATAACATATGTGTATCTCTCAGTATCACTGAGAACTAATAACTAGATTATTTGACTAATGAGCCATCAATTCAATACACAATCTAAAAGTCTATTCTTCGCTTTAATTTTATAACATTTATGACATTGATTGGCGGCCATTTTAACTTTCGACTGTATGTGAAAAGACTTTTGACATATTCGACTTTTTGTGAAAGACTTTCGAGTTATTTTTACTATGAACTGTAATGTATATTGTATTTATAGTTAGTTATATAAAACAGATCGTGACTGCAACAGAAAATAGAAGGGGCTTGTAGTCTATAATTTAAAGTGCTTAGTTACTGTACCGTCAGCATAAATAAATAAAAAAAAATATTGTATAATTTATATTATTTTATATTCCTAATAAGACAATTCATTTTATTAGGAATAATGAGATTATCTTTATTTCGATTAAAATAAGTTAAGAATATTCGATTTTTCTTAATTTTTCTCAATATTAAAATCTACCAAAAAAAAAAATGTTTCATAAAAGCAAGGTAAGTTTCAGAAATAAATATTTACTTACTTATATAGTATTTTTTAAAATGTAAAAGGCTTTATGTATCTAAATCAATTAGTTTTACTTGTCTAGAAGTCTTAATTTATTTAATTTGTATCTTTTATATTTCATATTTTTCGTTATTAAAGTTCTCAGATATGTTTACTAATAACTTTAAAATGAAAATATTATATAGATAAAATTATAGCAGTCAAAAAAAATATTTTTTTTCCTAACAAATAAAATAAAATTTTATTAGATTCAATGTCGAACTTATGAAAGAAATTAAGTAAAAATATTTTTCAAATTTAAACTAAAACGTACCCTCAAAATAAAAAAAACTCACAAGTATAGCTAGCGTAATAAAAAACATATTTATTAAATAAAGCTAAATATTTATAAAATAATATTATAATTGTTATTATTATATAATTCCTGTTTTGCAATCATTACTCAATGCAGTACGTTGACATTGTAACCACATTCAATGTTGCGGTGCTGGTGACTATATTGCTGTGCCACTTTATATGCAATCGATGCGTTATATAGTCAGTAAATACTGTCAGATATTATAAATATTTACATCCTTATCGAATAAAAATAATTACCTACCTAAAGGAAGCATTATAAGCTCTACAGAAATTATTTTATTAGTAGATAAACGCTTTTAGTTAAAAGCTAGAACACGATGTTGATATTTTTCCATTTAATTATGCACCTCAGCCTAAATATTTCTAAGGTCCTAAGATTCTATAAAAAACTGGTAAAAGACGCAAGCATTATTGTTAAAAAATGTACAACGCTAATTAAAAGCTATTCATCTTTTTACGATGACTTTGTATGACTTTATGGTCAACTTTATTGCAATTTAATGGATCATAAATCATGTCTGTAGAAATCATTACTTGAGATCGACCAACGAGTTACCTTCAAATAGTTTTCATATGCATTTATTTTTGTTTAAGAATAAAGTAAAGGTGTTAAATGAACTATCACCTACTAGAAATAAAAAAATAAATCATAGATTATTTTGAACATTATCAGCTTATGTTTATAACAAATGTATGGATAATCGTATGGGTAGACTGATAATTTTTAATTAACAAGTAACATTAAAGTTTTCTCATATGGTATCTATACCATATAATAAAACGAAAAACTTTATAAGTTTGGATACAAGTACAAAATCTTTAAAATCCCTCATTCACCAAGGTGAACCTTTAGGATGAAAAAGTTGGTATAATATACTGTTCAAATTAATAGCTTATTGCAAATAACAATTTATCAAACAAAGTCGACGAAAAAGCGGTCGAGCGAATGCGTTTCTTGCTAAGGCTCTAGAAAACACGGATGGAGTCACCGGCAATAGTTAGTCTTTAATAAACTATATAATCTGCTTTCCAATCTTGTATAAACTTGACCTACTCCATCAACCTCTGAGTTCTGTATCATCACACATCAACGAAATACAAAACGTGACCGACAAAGTTATAATTCCCACGTTTCCGACAATGGAGGAAATCATATGAACGCCAATTAATTCGTTATTTTCACTGCGACAAAGAAAATGGAGGTCATTTAAGCTTTGTCTTTCTGATATTGTTTTTGTTGAATTTAGAACAGCTACATTTCTGTATTTATTAACAATATTCCGTGGCATATTTTAAACATTTAAATTAAATATCATATATTTTTTTCATTCATTCATTTAGATTTCCAGTGTTGGCTTCATAGTTTTGATTTTATCTGGATAATGAAAGCTTAGAGTTCGCAGAGTAACCTATTTAAACTGCTTTCATATCACAATTCAACCGGATTTTTTTACAACATTCGAAATAATAAGTTTGAATATCAAAATATTCTTCTTCTTCTATTCTTCTTCTGGACTAAAAGTATTTTTGGAATAAGAATGAAAGAACGAATATGTTAATGAAATAAATGACCATTTTTTTACAATAACCTTTGTAGGTACTGAATGAATATGAAGAATTGAATATTCACAAGTACTGGAAAATTCCTTAGAAGAAGCAAACTGACAAAGCATTTCAGAAGAGAAACCAGCTTGTTAACCTCATCAATGGCCCTTGAGCTTTGACTCTTAGTTTATTTTAATATTATTAATATGCAAAATAACCAATATTTATAGTACCTTAGACACTATGAGTGCTTTCCCAGCGAGTACGAAGAGCCCAGCGATAGCGAGAGGTATGGATGCTGCTAGCTTCATCGCTCCACCCATCATCATCATACCCATCATCTTCTTCATCTTGCCTCGACCTGGAATTATATTTTGATGATATATTAAACGAAATTTTTGATGGTATATTAAACGAAATTTGTGATGATATATTAAACAAAATTTGTGATGATATATTAAACGAAATTTGTGATGATATATTAAACGAAATTTTAGATGATATATTAAACGAAATTTGTGATGATATATTAAACGAAATTTTAGATGATATATTAAACGAAATTTTTGATGATATATTAAACGAAATTTTTGATGATATATGAAACGAAATTTTTGATGATATATGAAACGAAATTTTTGATGATATATGAAACGAAATTTTTGATGATATATTAAACGATTTTTTTTCTCAGAGTATGTCAACTGTTGTTAACTAATCAAAAACAACAATAGTTTATTGTTGTCATTTATGCAACAATAATTATTATGTTTAACCTTTTTTTCAATATGTAATAAATTTCTACAAATAAATTGTTATGTAAAATGTTTGCGTGTTTAATTTCATTCATTTACTCATCTATAGTTATAAATTAAAACTATTTCCGACAGCCTTAGGTAAGACTAGGTTTTTATTATAGACTAGTTCCGTTTTTTTATTATATTAGTTTACAACTTCCTTGTAAGTTATTTTCCGGTTGCTTTTATATAATTTCCAATTAGTTTTGTTAAAAAAATATTTAATAGTTTTTGAGTACACTTTCATTGTAATTACGTGTTAACATGTAATATAAAAATTAAAAACAATAGTAAAAAAGGAAATGTATGAATTTATTAATGAAAAACAAAACAAAATGTAAAAATATTCGCAATAATTTGACTTAAACTAGACAGATTGTAAGCATACTAATAAACTATTATAAAAGCTCACATTGTTATAATTACTCCATTATACGTTTATTTCTTATTAGTTATGGATCATAAAAGATTTTATTTGAATTCCTTTCATCAGTGACCATTAATATTTGAAATGAACTTTCAATAAGGTCAAAGTTCTCACCCATTAGTGGTAATTGATTTGAAAGTGTCGAAAACTATTATTTGATACTGTTAACTTTCTCTAACAATGAGAAAATAAGATGTAATGTATTATATTATTTTCGATGGATTCAAAAGTTTTTGTACGTTTTCTATATCGATCTACTTGTTTAATCTAATAGTGGTCTGTGACGAATCATTGAAAATACACACTTTGAGCTTTCCCCTTTTGTAGATCAAGTGGCTTATTGCTGTGGCGACACTTTTTTGATTGATGATTTCAGAAATATTGTGAAGATTTTATATATTTCAAAAATTCATGAAACATCATTAGTTATGAATAAATATAAAATAATAATATATGTGATTTTTACATCTTGCTAGCATAAACTCGACTCTACATTTACATTAGTGCTTGTTAAATTTTACGAATTAATTCCAATTGAGCAATTTGAGGGGAAATTAATCTAGAATTTGCATATCAAAGATCTTGTCTATTTAAAAATCTAATTAACATGGAGATGGAAACAACATGAAAATAAGAAACATTTTGTAAATTTACTATATAAATTTAACAAATTTACTTGAATTACAAGTACTTTAAGACTAAATGAAAACAATACTAGAAACTAGTTAAAGATTATAAATTTAGCTTTTGTCTTAATCCATCAAATTAATAACAATTAAATGTCCAAGTTATTATAATTATAATATAAAATGGAAAGGAATGTCGTATCTAAGATCACGTATTCATAAGATGAAAGCTGTGATAGCAGCTTACTTAGTCTTATCATTTATATAGTGCAGGTTCTCATCTCGTTACTTCAAGATCATTTAAAATACAGTTCAGAAGCTTTAAGCTACTAAAGGGATTTATTATATCTGAAGTCTTCAGATATATAAAATATTATCAGAATAAAATACTGTTTGAATTCAGAAATAATCATTTTATAGCTTTCAAACGACTTGATGACACTTCGAGTCCCTTTTCTTAGAGAAAGTACGGTAATGCAAAAGTTAAAGGTCAGCATGCCAGAGGAAATCGTGTAATGTAACTATGAATCCGTTCTCTTATTATGTGATTTAATATAATTGCTTTGAACATACATTTGATGGTCGACATACATGGATTGACCCCTTCAATCGGGCTGAGTCGGAAAAGATGGTGTTTCCGCTATATAGTTTAAAATAACTGCCAAGTCATGGTTAAGGCGTTAGTTAATCAGTTGTTAAATCTATAAGTATGGTAAATAAGTATGTTATATAGGCCAGAATGGAACCAGGGACATGTCTCTTCAAATAACTTAACTTTTTTGTAAATCAAAAAAATGGCGGGTAAAAAAATAATACCTATTATAGATAGAAATGATAAATAATAATTAAGGAATTATTTTAAGATAACATGTATCAAAATTTTGGTTAATTTGTGGTGTTCAATATAACCATTGACACAAAATGTATAATTTATAATTGGATGCCAAAAAATCTTCATAATTTTACATTTTATTTAAGTGCTGAAGATGATAACATAATGATTTTTTATGTTAAATAAAATATAATGTAAAAATAATTAATTAGAATCATCCCTTATTGGTTAATCACATACCAAAAGGATGGGAAAGAAATTATAGGAATTAAGGAATTCGCTTACCTTCTTCTATTCCTTTATTTAGTTCCTCTCCAGATATCTTCGGCAGCGATAACTGAACAGTCCTGGAATTGGCAAAAGCAGCTACTCTATCCCATAGCATACTTGACAGCATTCCATCCTTACTCTCATAATTCCTTGGCAGACTAGCCTCGATATCATTTTCGCTGACTGGAACTAATTCCAAATCTGATGTCTTCACTATATCCACTCCATCAACCAGAGGAATATCCTTCATCCGTGCTGCTCTATCGAAGAACAGAATTGCCTTCTTTTTTAAACAAGGAATTATACCATCCGATTGTTGACAGTCTTCGTATATCCTTAACATATACTTCATGCCAAAATCGTCTTTTCCGCTCACAAAGGTAACGAAAAGTATTAGAGGGATGAGTTTGTACATTTTGATGTTTTCGAGTTGGTGATATAAAAAAGACTGTGCGGTGGTGAGCTTGCGTCTCGTATTTATAGGCTATGTACTACAAAATGAATTGTGCTGCTGAGATCGGGGTACGGTTTCTGAGGGTACTTTCGCAAAGAATGAGCTTCTTCTATATTCATTTCTAACATCGCTTATGCTAGTACGAGACGGTGCGGTTTACAGTCGATGTGAGAGGTGCTTGTGTGAATTGTTAGTGTGAGTGTGTAGCGAAATGGAAAATTGCGCTGGTCTTGGTGAATCGCGGTTGATGTGAAAGAGTTAAATGGATGTGGCATCTTAGAGTAGAAAAAAATATATACTGAAATATTATTATGTAAAGAATACATATATATATATATATATATATATATATATGTATAATAGTAATAATATGTAATAGGAATATACATCTTATAAAATACAAAATTTGGACGATTCTTATTATTTTTTTTATATACCTACTCTTCGTAAATAGAACATTAAATGTTAGTTTTATTAATACTACTACAATGACATAAATGTCATAATATAGCAACTTCCATATAAATATTGAAGTACATATCCATTTTTAGTTCATCAATCGCATACTTCGCATGCTAACTTCACGGAATATAAACGAACAAGTGCTTCAAAACATTTGTTTATTATTAATAGCCACTTCCTATACTTAAAATTATATAAAAATTATAATTAAAACGTTAATGTACATTATTCAGTCACTATGAAGTTTTATGTCGATTATATTTATTAATTCATATTTAGCGTGTTTTTTTTTATACTTTTGAACCATTAACTATAAATCAGTTTTTATTTGCAAATAATTATGCTAAGTCTTTGACGTCTGTCATTATTACTTGCAGTTAAGAAGCCTGGGTATTTTAGGTATGAACCTAAAATGTAAAAACATTTTATAATTACTATCTATATGATTATGATTTTAATGAGGTGTAGATTTAGTTCGCAACCCAGATAAAAGGCAACACCAGTCAATGTAGGTCTCCAGTAAGTATCTATTTACCTACTTATGCGCTAATGTTGAATGCATATCTAAAGGCCATTAGTACGTTGCTAGATTGTGATGTATTACAAATACAAGAAATATATTTATCCTTCTGCCATCTAGCTTGTTATGTTTTATAGGATTAAAGTGAACCTATGCGACTTTCTGTTTTAAACCCATAAGTGTTTTTTTTTAATTAAAACTTTCGTGATGCATGAAGACTATTATATATATATATATATATATATATATATATATATATATATATGTATATTTACTATATATATATGTATGTATAGAGCTGGGTAGCAAGTTATTTTTTTTTGTTGTTACGAAGAAAACGATATATTATTATTATTATTTAAGGTAAAAAAAAAGAAAAAAAAGAGCTCCTGTTACGGACCCACTTCCTCTCAACGGTCCTTTAGGGGGTAAGACGAATGCACGGCATTTACTTTTTCAGGCTAGTTTATTAAAAAATTATAAAAAAATCTCAAATTACTCTAAATCAAACGCAACACCCTAGAACGCAAACAAGAAATAGACTCGACAATTACAAAAATTAACTGATGAACAAACAGACAATCACTTGTACATTGTGAATATTAGGAAATATCTAAATATAAATAGGAAATATAATATAATTTGAATCTCGATCGCGATATTTTTAGGGAATAATATTACTTTGAACTATATAGAAGTAAGAATTTAATACATTTTTTAATACATTTTTTAAATCTTATTACAGTAATATAGAGCCTTGTTATATAAAGACAGAAAGATACTGTGTTATTTAAAAAAGAAACAAAACAAGGTCACATAAAAAAAAAAACAAAATAAGGTTACATATAAATAGTGTGGTGATTTTTAAAGTCTTCCAAAAATTTTTTTTTCTTAATCTATAATCCTAAACCGAAGACCAAATATAAATCATGTACATGAAAATAAATAACATATTTTTGGACTAAAACCACAAACATACGTATGAATTGTTAATTTCACCAGTAAAAGTGACTTTCGCCGCTTTTAAATACATTAATGAAAATTATATGTACTAACCTAAGTATTATAGATGTTATAAACGATAACATAACGTCTGTGAAGTGCTTTATTATAGTATATTATTTATTACTTGTTAGTAATAAATTTAATATGAATATGTTTAAGTTACACTTACATTTTTTTAAACTTAAAATGTTAAATGTCAAAATGCATATTATTTTTGTCTTTAAATCAATTGTTATTCTTATTTGTTTTCTAAAATGCGTGTTGAATTTCCATCTCATAGTAAAAAAACAGTTACACCAATTTTAAGCTACCTTGAATCTTTGTAAAAGTTTACGTTTCCCATTTTCTGTAATTATGTGTCAGTTAAGTGTGATGTCTGTGTATTGTTCTTGTGATACGTGTGTGGAAAATTGCTTGTGATTTGGGATGTTTGGATTTGTTATAAGTTCGGTATGATCAATCAAAGGGGCAAAGCTTCAAATAAAATAAAATAAAATATATATATATATGTAAGAGGGATGCATTCAAGCCATGCATGCCATCTCTAACTCAGGAGCTACAAGTGTTGCCAGCCTTTTAGAAGGGTAAACGCTTTTTTCTTGAAGTTTTGAATGTCAACAACAATATATATTTATAAGTTTCCGTATTCTTTTGGTTGTTAATGTAATTTGAAAATTTGTGATTAAAGATAGATGTATTGTAACTGCAAAAGTGATTTTTGTCACAAAAACATATGTCCCAGAAAAAGGAAACAGGGAACAGGAAACAGAACAGGGAAAAGAAAGGAGGACTACCCGACAGCGTTACACTTACGAAACGCGATTATAATAGTTACTTGCCGTTGTTATTCTGTGGGAGGGTGGTTCTACCCCAACCAAGCCAACCCCTACATCAAACGCTCTACTAGTAGCTTACAAAAATGCTCTTATACTGTCTATGATATAATCAAACCACAAAATGATTGAATGATGTTTATTTAAATTTGGATGTGGTTTTCATTCATTCATTTAATTTATGTGAAATTTTCCATTCCTTTCTTTTTAAAATGATGGCCTTCTAATTTTCGCCTTTACAGTTGAATTTAAGATAAAAAATATTATTACTATAACCTAAACTAATATTATTAATAGCAAAATATTGTAAGTATTTTTAAAATTTGTATTCAAGTATCATACAAAAAACGTTTAAAAAGATATTCCAAGCTAAGATTAATTTTTATATATATATTTATTATAGTTAATAAACTTTATCGAACCGCTGACATTTATACTCCACTAAATATAAATAGAGAGAGAGAGAGACAGAGAGAGAGAGAGAGTGGTTAAGTTATTAGGTAATAACAAAATATGTTTACGAGCAGAAATTAAAAAAACTCAATAATATTATAAACATTTACTGTTAATGAATCATTGAACATAACATTTATCGATGAAATAGTCTGTAATTGAAATAGCTTTTATACAGGCCATTAAAATGGTTGACGTTCTTGTATAGATATTTCACACAGTACAATGAATAAAAACTTTTATAGAATAGGACAAATATCAAGATTCATACAGGCCTAGTGCTCTAGATTTTGTGTGAGCGTAATTGTTCTTCCGGAGCAATTTCAATGTATCTGTATAGCTACAGGAGAAAAATATAGTTTAATGAATAAAGTAATGATTCAATTTTTTTTTCATCAGATTTTGTTTCATTGAGCTTAAACTGGTCAGTGGTGGATAAAAAAGGCTTCAGTGTGATTTTTAGGTACTAGATTTTCTTTATACATTTTCATATGCTTTAATTGATTTTTCTGAACAGTATATTTTGCCTCCTAAAAATATATTAAAGTTTTGACACCTTAATTTGTAGAACATTTAAGAGATCAGTAGTTAATGATGGTATTTATTTATATAAGCCAAAATAACATTATTTCGGAAAAATACTAAAATGAATAGAAAATATGTAAATATCTTACGCTGTTAAATCAGCTCATTTGAAATAAACTTTATTGGAATGATGCAAAATTTTAGTTTTTTTAACTTTCCATATTTCATAATTAACATGATAAAAATCCATAATCTATGCTATGTGAAACTCAATAAATAATTTAATATTTTTAAAATATTTCAATATGCCATTATCTGCTGGAGCTATACACACTTTCGTTTGCGCTATATAAAGCGAGCGTAGCCTTGTACTCGGCAGAACAGAAGAAGATTCCCTGAGAAAGAAACCATTTTAAATCTAATGTCACGTTCAAATTATAAACTATTGTTATATAATAACTAAAACAATTATTTAATTTAAGTATTGTTCTTATTAAAAAGATACAATGAGATGACTTTAGCTCTTTTCTTTTCTTATATACATTATAGTTTCAATATAAATATATATGTATTTATGTTCAATTGTATCAATAAACTAAATTAAAAGTTAATAATAATTTGTTGACATATAATTAAATCTGTCAAATTCTTAATATATTAATAACGTCCATAATAAAGTCATTGTCTTGTCGCGTGTATAAATTAAACAATAATTGTTGACTAATTGCAAAATCAGCTATAATGTGTTAATAAATTACTTATTATCAGGTAAATTAGTCGTTAAGCGCAGTATATACATATATATAGGGAGAGGAGCGCAACCAGTTGAGGTGAGCGTGAATGCGCATTTTAAAGGGGCTCCTTAAACATACACTTGGGTCGCAAGTCCCAGGGGCTATTTGCACTCCTCTCCCTGCAACGCGATGAGCCCGGCACCCGCACTGGGAATCCATGGAATGCTAAGAAGCTTTGTCTCTTCTCTATATATGTATGTATAAAGATTTATGGATATCGTTGAAGCATTTACGTGGTTATAACGACATGCATTTTTGTGGTGAAATAAAAAGAAACGTTAGAGAATAGTATCGGGTTTTATTTATATTAATATAGATTTAAGCTTAAAGAAAACTATTGCTAAAATGTAATATTGTATATATACAGTTATATTTTGTGTATATTTCATATACAGTGCGATACAGCACAAATAAACATACATATTTCCGTCATCGTTTTAATCTTTACAACGGACTGTTAAAATAACATGGTTTTTAACTGCACTTAATTACAAAGGCTCAGTGTACAATAATGATTTTTGGAAAATGTAACTTAAAAAATTATTACCACTTTGGTTATTCTCGCAATAATCATATTTGGAAAAGTTAATTTTATGATTACCACAGGTAACTTGGGAATAATGAGTAATTTTAATCCTATGGTCTTCTGCGCTGCTATTGCAGATGATATCCGAATTCCGCATTAAAAGTCTGAAGAGGTGGAAGTCCACGATAGTTCAAGAAAGAAGCCAAGGATACAGCTAGTCTTTAAAAAAAACATCCTTTATATTTAAGGACTTAGCATCTGTGATTTAATTCATGTCTCTATATTAATTATTTTGTTCAACAAAAAGTGAAAAGTCCATGACTTGTTAGCGGATCTACGCACGTTATTATTAATTTGCTTGACTGTATCGTAATTTAGATCAGAATAATATAATGTTGGAGGCAGTATTACTAATGTGGTCAAAATGTTAATATTCTGCATAAATAAATTCATCATCTCAATTAAAATTGACAAGTTACCTAAATTCAAAAGCTAGTATATTTTTTTCTGGGAAGGTAAACTTTGCACTTTACACAAATTCAAATATAATAGAAATACATTTTCTAAATGTAACATGGCACATTTTTTAAATAAATAATTTTTGAAAACGTCATTTACACGAGCAGAACTCGAACTTGCGACCGCTGGGAGTCCTATTTTATTCTATCTATTTAAAATATAAATAAATATAATATGGAAAACAGATTTACAGATGATTTACTAGTTTTCAACATTTCTTGTCATTAAAGTAATTCCAAAAAAATTGTCATAAAAATAGCTTCGTGTCTAAAAACACCAAACTTTGAATTTATGATATAATAACTCTTTAAAATGTAACTTATTTTGAATTTTATTTCAAAAGTTTAAGCACTGTAAGAGCAGAATGCAGTTGAATTATACGTAAACTTTAGTCATTACATTTAGTGATTAAACAGATATCTGAAATTAACGAATAAAGTATTTTTTTAAATTTAAAATCACATAAAACGAAATAACTTTTTTTGTCCAAATTATTTCATATTATACTTTTTACTATCAATAAGTTTTTGGGACATTATATCTTGAAAGGTATTTGGGCAATATGAGTAATAAACGCATTTATCAAAACCCGGGACATTTCTAAAAATCCTGAAACATTTCTCGACCTTGACACTGACCATGCATCCTCTACCAGATCATCCACTGACCAACACTTGGGCACTATATGCACACATTCATAAACCGACATGCACATACACGCCTCAGTGCACGACGATACGATGCAACGATTGCACGCTCTAAAAGATTTATAGATAAATGCAGTTCCCGGTGAAAATAGATAAATGGCAGTGCTCATGTCGTTTCTACACATTTCAATAGGCGCAGGCGCATTGACTGGACACGAGTGACATTGACAGGACAGCCGCGGCTCAAGATAAAATGGTTCCCCGCGGGATAGTCGTCCTGTGCTTTAGTGTCATCCTGGCATCTGCTTCGGCGGACAGCTTCGAAGTCGGGATGAAGCTCCTCAGAAGGATGTACGATAATTGTGAAAAGTCTCAAGAAATCATCAAATGTTTTAAGATTCAGGCGGTCAAGCTGGTTGATCGAGCGGCAAGAGCCGAAACTCTCCCGATTTTAGACGGAGTTGTTTTAAAAAGAACTAATGATCATGGAAGAGCTTTCTCTTCATCGATTCCTGAAGGTAATTTAAATTCCTTAAGCACCGATGAAGTTGATAAAATATTAAGTCTTGAAACTTGGAATTTAATTCAGTCACATCGTGTAATGATATCACCATCAAGAGTCGGGATCGATATTGGAAGATCATTCAATGAAG
This sequence comes from Dircenna loreta, assembly GCA_963555665.1. Taxonomy (NCBI): domain Eukaryota; kingdom Metazoa; phylum Arthropoda; class Insecta; order Lepidoptera; family Nymphalidae; genus Dircenna; species Dircenna loreta. The sequence continues at coordinate 8,693,688 of OY743099.1, read as the reverse complement.
CGAGAGGTAAACTGAAGAAAATGATGGGTCCCATTTTAGTTGGAATTGCACTTAAAGGAGGATTTTTGGCAATAGCTTTCCAAGCTATAGCTCTGATTGCTGGTAAGGCGTTATTGATCGGTAAGATTGCTTTATTGTTATCTGCTATCATCGGCTTGAAGAAACTTGTAGCTGGTGGAGAAGCGCACGAGAAAACTACTTACGAGATCGTCAAGCATCCTCAGGTTTCACAGAGTCATACTTACTCATCCTCTCACTATGGAAACGACTTCGACACGACCGGCCCTGGAGGCCATTACAGAAGAAGCGTTGAAGAGGAGGCAGCGGCTCAAGAAAGAGCTTACAGAGCCTACGCTAAGACACAATAATTAGTAAAATCTGGAAGATGAATTGCGACTCCCTTTACAAAATACAACGACAATACCGCTTTCTAATAAAATTACTCCAACAGCAAAACCTGTGGCAGATGTGTTCTCGTAAATAGGAGACAGATATTTATTATTAATGTAACTTCTTAATTATTTTAGTTTAATTTATTTATTAGTTTTAATGCTTAATCCAAATAATTAATCGCATATAGTCGATATAGTTAGTTTTATGTAAATAGTTATAAATTGTTGAATGTTAGATATATTATTTATAAAATGCACCCATTTATCCTAGTGTATGAATATGAATAATTTGTGAGTTGATTTACAATATGGTGAATTATTATTTATAAATAGTTTAGTCGACGGGTATTGTGCATTTCTAACCCAATTGTCCAATTTTGTATAGAATAGGCTAAGTATATAATAGTTACATATTGGTGCGGTGCTGTTTATATAAGGTTCATTAATTTATTTATATAACCGAGTCCTATTATTTATGTATATTAAATATTTAAATGTCGAAATGGCATGGTGGTTACGCGCGTACCTTTTGTAATAATATTTATTTTATTACTATTTTACGTAATAATGTATATAAATTTGTGTGTGACTGCCGTTATATGATATTTACAAATATTTGTAGAAGATATATTACATTATTATATATTTAATTGAATCTGAATATTACAATTAATAAATGTTACTGATATGAAAATTTATAGACAGTTATAGTATGATGAATTATATGAATTTTATTTAAATATCGTTATGCAATTTTAAAAGTATATATGGTCAGTGGAAAATAAAATATTTTTTGGTGGATTTCTTTTTTATTTATAACATATTTTTGACAATAATAAACGTATTTTTTCATATTCAAAGATAAAGTATATTTCATATTAACTTAGGTTTTACAAAAAAATGCAGTCAGATCTTTCAATACTGTTTTAATTAGGATATATCACTCGTATATAAATATAGCTAGTTAGTTTGTTAAATTATAAGCAATGTAAGGTTTGCAATAATTTAATTATTAACAAACAAAACTTACTACTAATAAAAAGATATTAGAAATCTTGAATATTATTTTTTCTATTATTATTACATTTATGGAAATATTATTTATTTTATATGTTAAATATTATTTTGTTTAACACACAATGCTATTTTGAAATATAATAAAGTAATATCTTTATTTTTATACTCATTAAAGGTTATTATTTGTTATAATGATTACTTTTATGGAAATATTATTTATTTTACATGTTAAATATTATTTTGTTTAACACACAATGTTATCTATTTTGAAATATAATAAAGTAATATCATTATTTTTATAATCATTAAAGGTTATTATTTGTTATAATTATTACTTTTATGGAAATATTATTTATTTTACATGTTAAATATTATTTTGTTTGACACACAATGCTATTTTGAAATATAATAAGGAAATATCATTATTTTTATAATCATTAAAGGTTATGATGATGGTGGTGATGATGATGAAAAAATATGAATAGTTTTTTCTTTTTTCTAAAGAGTTGATTCTTAAATAGATTAATACCAATTATAAATAATTAAAGAATACTTATATTTCATTGTATTTCTAAATGTTTTACGTTTGCTTAATTCTTAAAAATAATAATTAAAAGATAAATTTACGTAGTTAAATTATAACCATACAAAGTTTGCGTCAATAAGTACGAATTGTAGGAAAAAAATAAGTATTATATTTTAATATTCTTAGATTTTATAAATATAATAATAATAATTTGAATAAATAATTATTTTGAAGTTTAATCCTGTGACACTCTGTTTTTGATAGGGTACTCAATAAATATATCGATAAATATGCTGATTTACGAAATAAAACTAGGTTTTCGGTGTCCTTTAACAACGTAAATATATATAATTATAAAAAATATGTGAAAATTAATAAAAAAAACTCAACTTTAACCGACTATTGATATTCACTTTTCGCCTAAAGTAGTTTTTTCTTGGATTTTGTAAATATTAAAGACCAGACAATCTTCATGATCGTCTATTGAATAAGGAGTACCTGACGAAGTGAACTAGGAAGGGAAGGGGGAGAAGGTAGGCTCTTACATATTTATTTAAAAACATAAGCCTATATTTGTATTAAAATAAATTAATACAACCTTGGTTCATACATTTATCAATAGACTTTATTCCTTCGTAGAAATATTTCATGAAAACTTTTAATATATTTATTGAAAAAATAACAAATCAATAAAAAATAATTTAAATTTGTTAAAAGAGATCCGTTATCGAAACTAATTAGGTATTGGAGCACATCCATTCAGTTATTTATCCCAATATAGTATACGTTATAAGAAATATTGAGAAAGCTTACAATCTGTTATAGCACGCAGAAATAAGCTAAGCATGGAGCACTGGCACGCGATGAACATAAAAAAAAGATGAAAGTTATAAAATTTACTCGAGATGAAGAGGTGTATATATAGAGACTTCATTTGTTCTAAGATTCAGAATCTAATCTTTCTTTATCTTGTTAATGAGAATTTTGATTCCATAATATATTAGTAATATCAAGCGTTATATTTTTTAAGTATAAATATTTATTGCAAAAATATTTTTCTGTGTTTACTTCTGTGATATATATTTTTTTATTTCTATACCATTTCCTTGCTTTTTGTAGTATTTTATGTAAATTCATGTTTAAATTTATATTTCATAGGTTTATTTTTAGGATTTTTTTTAACGATAGTTTATCAATATTTAATTTTTCAAAGCAACCGTAAAGCACTTTTTATATATTTATATACTTTAAATATAAATTAGATATGTATAATACTTTCGTTTTGTTAATTTATTTCATCGGAATCATCTTATTACCGTCTGAGTAAAGCGAATTAATGGTAGCTTCAAGTTATTCAGAGCGTAAAATCGCAGGCAGTATACAGGTGGCCTATTTTAGAAATGCCGTTAAAGAAAATAATATGCGTGAAAAGGTTTTATTAAAAGATATATAATAATATAAATTAATTATTAAGATTAAAAAGAACCATGATAAATATATTATAAATTAATTAATCATAAATTTACAAGAAGGAAACTTAAAAGCATTTCAACTTATTGACTAGAGGTTATAAGTTTATTGAAATAATGTCATCATCTCCCGTTTATCGGAGTCCAGGAGAAGTCTCTTCCATTTCTTACTTTATTATCTTCTCTTGGATCGTTAATTTCCTTCTTTGTGACGAAAAGTCTCTCGAATCTCTCTCTCAATTCATCTGGTGTTATTGGCAGAGCTGTTGTCTGTTCTGATGACTGTTCTTTGTAATAATAATCTTCAGAGTGAGGATATCTATTATCGTGAGAACCTAAAATTAATGAAGATATTCCAATTTTTTAATTTGATTGAAGCTTCCGCAGGCCTGCCATGAACTTTTAAAAACTATTAGAGTTTTCCATAGTTACTCTAAAAGTCAACGTAAACGAATGAGTGCTTTATTTAAATGCCAAAATTTAAAAAAAATGTTACATTTATATTACAAATTTCGAAACACGTTTCATGGTACGAGTTAATAACTTTTCCTACAGTAAAAGAATGAATAATATGATGACGTCATCAAAATAAATAGGGATACAATATTAAAGTAATATTAGAGTAATATATCAAAGTTCATGGGAGGTCTGCTGATTTTTATAATCACAAGTACTAACAAAGTAAATATTGTTTAAAGTTTCAATAACATCCTATGCATTTCCAAATCAGTTTGGATTCCTTATAGTACAAGTGGAGGACGTTAAATCACCTGCAGTTTTAATATAAATAAAAAAATTTTTTTTTCTGACTTCATAAGAAATTCATAATTCTTGTTCCCAATAATGTATTCAATATACAAATAATTTAATCTCATTGGTTTGTCATGAGACGTTTATATATCAAAAATATTTAATGTACAAAAATATATATATAATTATACTTTAACTTCAGTAAGGTTTAAAACCTTACGTTCTTCTTTGTGTCCCAGATGAGGTGTGTGAAATTTCATGATGATTGGTAGAGTAGTTAAGGCGTGAAAGCGTAACAAACAAACAAACTCTCATTCGCATATGTAATATAAGTTAATTCAACAAGATCCATTATTGATGATGAGATGGTATAGAATATATGAATAAAAAACCACAGGAAAAAGTATGCTATCAAGATATTTGTAAATAATTTACCTCCAGAGCCATGATGGCCATGATGTCCATGGTGACTATAGTGGGAATGATAAGGCCCGTGGTGGTCATGGGGATGAGAGTACGAAGAGTGGCTTGGAAAGATGTATGAACCAAAGTCACCAAACCCAGCACCATGCTGGCCACTATAACTTGAGCTTCCAGAAAATAATGTTACAGCTAAAAATGCCAACTTCGCTAAAAAGAAGGCTTTCTTGCTTGCTATTAAAACGACCCCAAGTAACAGTGGCAATAGAGTAGATATATGAAATTTGAGTCCTAATAGAAATGGTACCAGAAGATTTCGTGTAAGCAGTCGACCTAAAATAATATAAAAACAATATTAGCAGTCCCATTCCAGATAAGAAAATAATTATTTTTATTCTAAGCAAACATATTCATTGTTTTTATACAATACAAAAGTCAATTCTTATTCCTACAGTAAATATTGCCTAACTTTTAAGTACAAATACAAGATGGCGCACCGCACAAGTTCAATGCTAAGACGGCCTTGACTTCACAGCAAGTGTGCAGTTTTTAAGTATATAGATAGATGGCGCTGTTTTAAATATTCTGTATATAAAAATATAAACGGCTATAAAATTAATGAATTATTATGTTTATAATTTTAATTGAATGAAATAAGGAAGTTGTACTGGATTATTAATTAATATTTTAAGTTATACAAGTGTTACAAGTAAGTAGTTTAGAACAGGTCTTCTTGAATAAGCCCATACATTAAATCTTGATAGTATAATATATAAATCACCTTTCATCACAGACTACTTACCAGTTGATATTTCCCCAGAGTTGTGATAGCTTCTATCTTTTAATCTCGGATCAATAACAAATTCCAGAACACCATTGGCCAAGGTTGGGCCAATTCTTAAAATTAATCCTGGATAAACCACTCCCAGATCCCAATGAAGAGCCCGTTTTGAAATAAGACCACTGGCGTCTTCCATTATTGAGCTAGAATATTTTTTAATCTATTTATTTTACAGAGTAATAGAAGTATTATATTAAATAAACCAACATTAACTTTTACAAATATTTTGAGTTACATCGATTTTATTGGATTTTTAAATTTAATTACCGAAAATCCATGGGATCTTTCTCCAAAAAATTTCCGATACTCCTCGGTCCTTTCTCATCTCTTACAAAGGACACTCCATTGGCCAAGCTGAAGGTATCAGTTTCATCATAATTACTTAATTTATTCAATAATTCTTTACCGAAACAAACACCAACTTCAGTACGTCCTGAAACACTTAGACACTGATTCAGCTGGGATCCATCCACTATATTTTCCTTAACCTCCTCACCTTCCTGCAGCTGGATCGGAATAATTTCGACAATCACAGATAGAATGATTACAGCAGAAAGTTTAGTCGAAAAGTTCGGTGACATTTTTGTAATATCAAATCTTAGGTCATATTTCGGAGAGCTCTGTTTGCACTGATTTTTACATTACGTATACTTTATAGTAACGAAACTTACTCTGTTTTATAGACTTACTGGATATGTTTGAGTGAACTTTGCCATTGTTTCCGAGCCCGTCACGGGGTGTTCCCACGAGTGGGCTAACAATAAGGTGAAAATTCGTTTCGGATAATTTGCAAGATGCCTGTGAGAGTAATTTACATGTTACGTGCCTTATGTAATATTGGTCATGTTATTTACATGACTAACAATTGATTTATTGTAAGTTCTATTCTCTGAACTATTACGGTACATTTTTGTATAGGACGTTTCAATCTAGACACAGGCAGTGAAGATATATATTTATTATATAATTATATATATTTGTTGGGTGTAATTGATTTGAATGACCCCAGAAAATACATGTACTTTGAACCCCATGACATATTTTTATGTTCAATCTTTTGTGAAGCATATTGACCATTATATATATATTACCCGGCGATAAACCATTTAATTATACGGAAATTTGGTCAGACTAGTTTCATACCCATTCGTGGCTTAATTTAAAGACATCGATGCATAGCGAATAGATCATTCCGAAACTAGTCGTACAAAAATTCGATATTATTGATGTGTATACAGACGTATAAATATATATATGATTGAATCGATTCAAAATTGTCAATAGTTTAATATTACATATCAAAGCACTATACTTTCTAAATTTAACTGTTGTTTCACACAAATTTTCTTATCTTATTAAAGTCGTAAATAATACTTTTTCTACATTCGTAAATATAACCTACCATTAACTTGCTGGGCCTTTAACCTCTTCATTGTTAAACAACCTGCCTTCTTCTTTAAACCTGTCTAAATAGTTCTCAGAAACATAGCCTTTATTTCATCATACTATTAGGTTTCAAATTTGCTCAAAGCCTTTCGCTATTAAGCCGTTTGTTGCTTAAAATATGTTAAGAAGTGAAAGTCGAAAATGCATTATTTTAGCTATATGTCCGGTTTGAGTAAAAGTTGTGTCTGAGTGATGTAACAGTACCTCGCCTTCATTTAACGTGTCATTGTTTTTACTCAATACAATAAACACATTCATAACTTTCAATGTATGTTTGTATGTATGTTACGTTATTTCCGCAACGGATTTTCTTTTATATTTCCGCATCAAAATTCGGGTATGATATAATCGGATAATAACTCTCAGTATATTAATTTAAGTAAGTACTTATATGTTCATAAATCATTGTTGAATCATTAACTTTCATTTATTTTTTTTAATTGCATTTTTCCCTGACCTTAACTGAACATTAGTCATTCTGCTTTCACCGTTGTCGCCGGAGGGACATGGCTTTTCGGATCTCTTTGGTTTTATGTAACCTCCCCCTCCTTGCTTAAACTTATTGCCAACATTATAATACTCCGAATATTTACAAATTGATTAACAGAAGCTCTTTATTGTCACACCTTAAGGTATGTTATTGAATATCAATAGTCATATATGGGTTGTATATGAGCAAGTGCACACATGCAAGACCGTCTGTTTCCAATAGGTAAACATATTTTCTTCCTTAGACGCATATTGATAAGGTTGAAAATTGTTTGTGAATAGGCATACCACACAAAGGTGGATGCACGTTCAATTGAGAGTAGTCTTATTACTTTGTAATAAGGTTTAAAATAGTATTTCTCAGTGTCTCTTGTTTAAGTTTGTCAAGCAGTTTTAACACTCGTTTATATCCAATGGGTAAACAAATTTTCTATCTTAAATGAATAATTATAAGGTTGAAAATTAATTGTTAATAGGCTAACCATACAAAGGTGGTTGAACGTTAAAATAGTTAATTCAGTTGGAGTTGTCTTATTACAGAGGTATAAGGTATAAAATGGCATATTAAAGTCTTTCATGATTTAAGTGTTTACTTTAAAGGAAAAGCGTCGTAAGTAAACCGGATACAGGAGTGTAATATGTATGAGAAGAGAAATTTCTTTTAGTTTTGAGGTAAAGGAGGCTGTGGGAGATATGACAACGAATATGACATAACTTAATATGACATATGACGGATGTTACTCAACCTTCGGTTCCTAGTACTGTGATGTGGACGATTTCTTTTCATGATATTTCAGAAATGATACCTTAATTTTAAATAATAATTATATTCTATGATTTAAAAAGCTTTTTGTTTTTGTCTGTTGTATTTTTATGTTATATGAAACGAAATGTATGTGTAAGTTACAGTAAATAGTACGTCACTTCAGAGTTTTTTATTATTTAAAGCACGATTTATAAAAATAATTATATTTAATTTATAAATTATATCTCTTTTTCTAATTAAAGATCACAATTTTTTAATTAAGTTAATTTTTTGTTCTGATAATTGAAAAAACACACAACTTAAATATTGAAGAGAAAAAGCTGATGAAATATTATAATATTGTTATTGGCTTAAAATAAGCATATAACCTTCACCAAACTCATTCCCTCATGATTCCCAAATAACTCGTCACTTACTGAGATGTTTATATTATACTAAAATCACACGACACATGTCAGCTTCTATCTCTAATTTAAATATTGATTGTCACAATCAATCAATTCAATCAATATCCCCCATCAATGATCAATAGATGAATTATCAATTGTATACAGTACAGAGTGTCTTGTCGAATAGAATGATAAATGAATGAATGAATGAACAACTATTTAAATATATGGATTATGTAAATAGCTGTTAAATACTCTATGTCTAAATATATATATTTTTTTTCATTCTATTTGACATTTGTCTAGGTCTGGGAGAGCTAAGCTTATTATTTGTCAGTTTTTAATACTTTTCGAAAAAACTATTTAATTTTGGTAAACCCCGATAGTTTTTAATAGATTTAGAAAACTTATAATTATTATCTTTTATATGTTGTATCATCTTTTTTTGTAAATTATTAATAATTTACTATTTTATATAACATATAGATATTAACGAAACTGTCTGTCTGTTTTTCAATACCCAGTACTCAATATATAAATTCTTTGAATGACATATTTACATTCTTTAATATATTACGATGAAAATGTTATTTTTCCATATTATTTCTTTGCATATGATGAATTTACATATTTTTTTTGTCTGACACTTCATGCTGAATATAAATTATTGGAAATAACGTGAATTCGTTTTCCGCATTTGAATTATAGAAAAAAAAAATCGCATGTCCTATCACGATATTTCCAATGTAATCGTGAAAACTATTAATCAAATGGCTTATTAACTTTTTTATCAAACGAATTACCATCACTGATATTTAAAATAATCGCTTTTATTTTGTAAATACCAAAATTAATAACAATTACGTAAACCGCACTCAATAATTTAAAAACCTTTCACCAAATTAGTCTTCATCATCCATACAAATACGGGCGTCCAAAAAGTTTCGCTCTATCTCAATAGTAAATAGGAGGTCGTGGTAGAGCTGCGTCGCCGCGTGTACATGAAAACAGGTTTTCATGAGGTTCTGATGGCACTTTCATATTAATTGCACAATACTACATCCGTATAGAAACTCAGTCTGTTAATATGTATATGTCATTCATTCATATTTAAGTTTACTATGCGTTGAACTTACATACTGTTTCGAAAGGTACGTACAATGGCACGTGTGTATAATATTGTATATATATATTTTTTTTAAATACTGGCTGCAGCGTCTTTATCCAGAACCTTTTTTTGTTTTTTTTTTATACGAAAAATTATCATTACATAAAATCTGTATTTTTTTTATTTTGTTATATTTATTTATGGATATTTTTGTTTTTTATAGAAAAGAAATACCATTTAGTAAGCATTCTATACATCTATTGGTATAACCACACAAAAATTCATCAAAAATTATTTACTAGTTTTTCCGTCATGAACTAACAAACAAATAATGATAAGACCTTATTAAAAATATATTACAAGTATCTGGATATAATTGCCGGTCTGTTACAGAATATATAAATTCTGAACGGCTGAATTATTATATAATTAGTTAATTCATTTAACATTCGTATTGCAATTAAAAAAAAAAAAATTTTTTTGTTTAAGTTACCATATTTTATTATTTTTATAATCATCAATCTATATTTAAGCAAACAATATTTCTTTTACATATTTTTTTAAATACAAATTACTATATAATAGTGAAATTATTTTTGGCGAATACACGAAACAACAAATAATTAAGAAAAAAAAATATATGTATACAATAATCTTATATTTATATAATAATAAAATTTTCCATACCAATATTCGAATTCAGGAAATTCATGAATTTATTCAATGCGAATATGATAAGATCATCAAGAACATTACATTAATGTATGTGTTTTTTGCTTCATAATAGTATTTCATACACGGACTATTAAACTGACCTGTAACAATTCAACGGGCTGTTAGCAGCTGTGTAGCCGACTTTTTAAGATGAGAGATAAATGAATTATATCCTATACTTTACACATTATTAGATAAAATACATATATTAGTATATATTGGTAATATATGTCAATATATTTAATTAATTAAAATTCTGATCATTCTATAATCATCAAAGTCTGCATTGTCTCTTTATCTAAGGACTAAATGAGAACAGTTTTTTATCTTATGAGCAGTCATCTTTAAGACCCTTAATTGATCAGCTATATTCATTACTTAGTCTTGAGGGATCAAATGAGAAGTTTAAGATACTTGAATAATAGTGAAATTAAATAGAAAAAAATATCATTTTGTTTTAGAAAATAGCTATGTTTTTCGCAGAGATACGATGATCCAAAACTCGATGGTTTCGAAAAGGCTATTGCTGCGTACTGCAATGTTCTTGATATTTTTATCAAAGTACCTAGATAGAGAAAATTACTAAACAAATTGGCTGAACCAGAAGCCATGGGGTCTGAAGAATGAATAGAAGACAAAGGTTTGAAACACTTAGAAACATTTCACACATAGAAAAAAATAAAAAAAAACATCGGTAGAAGAAGTTACATCTCTGATTGCACTCCTTTCATAGAATAAAAATTTAATATACTAATGAGCTGTTATATACAATATAAACAATATATATATATCGATTTATTCTAATATCACTCACTAACTTTAATCTGGTAACTGAAGACATTTGAGGTGAAAAAAAAATTATCCCAAGATACCATCCTATATTTATCCAGAGTTGATATTAAATTATAAAATCTCGTTATAATGATAAAATTGGCGATGGTGGTGTTTTAAAATTTGTAAATTACACCATTTACACCAATTATTTACACTAATTACTAACACCAATTATTTATGAAAATGAAATCGTCTAATGAACTATTGATTTTCTTATAAGTGAAAATAAAACTGAACCGCACGATTCAGTATCATTGGAGATGATAAGATTGCTATTTATAGCCCAATCCATAACTTTGCTAATGATTTTTAAATGCAACATTATTATATTACTTTATACTAAAATAAATAAATTATAAATATATTATATACTTTTTAAAACGATTATATTTGAATTTAATTATTTAAACCTTGTATTGTAAAACAAATAATTGTATTTAAATGATAATACATATTTTACTTATACATTTTAACTATAATTAGCGTAAAGGTTAATGAAAATCCAATGGACATTTAAAATAAATATATAACAATAAAAAAACGAATCATAAAATCTCATACTTTGTTATAGTTATAGCTCAGACAAAACCAGATTTGAAAACGGTTATGTTTTATGTTATTTTAAAAATAATTATAAATATTTTGTCGAACATAACATATATTTAAATAGGATTTAAAATATGAAATATAATAATTACTCTTGGACTATGAATAGATGTGTGATTGATTCCTTAACAACAGCGTATAGCGTGTAAGTGAAAATAAATGTGTTGTTATCTATAGTAGAAGACCTGAATTGAGATAAAAAACATTTTAATATTAATATTTTATACAAAAACTTAATAAGAAAAAATGAAAAATCGTAAATGGCAAAACCGAAACTAGCTACTGAAATTATTACCAATCATAAACTAATTTAGTATTCTGTCCTGATTTTAGAAACCTGATGTGAATATTTCTGACGACTTTTGCTTTATATTTATATTTACTCGGCTGTATTCACGTAGAAATTAAATCGGAATGTGCCCGACTAGTTTCAAACCCATTTGGGTCCGAAACCGAGTCCGCCGCGCTCAGAGCTCATGATTTAGGACCCCGAATGGGTTCGAAACTAGTCGGGCACATTCCGATTTAATTTCTACGTGAATACAGCCGGGTAAATATAAATATAGTAGTCATGGTTCACGAAAGTTTAAATATAAAAAAAGACTTTTGCTTTCTTACTGAAAGGTTTTACAATGGTTATGGTGATATTTGTAGTTATAACATTTAAATATTTTAATTTGTAAGCCGAATATAATTATTTAAAAAAAATTACCCATAATATCAAAAATAAATAAATGTTATAAAATAACATATTTTCCGTGAAAAGGAATTTTATATTATTTCGTAATTTTTTTTTTCTTATTTAAGTATATTATATAGTCGTACTAAATTGACTATACATAAAGACAGTAACTAAACATTTTTTTTCATTCTTTTCTTGTAATGCGACACACCTTGTTACACGCTAACTAAGTCGCAGTAATAATTACGACAATATTTAAAAATGCTTTTCAGGATTTTCAGGCTTTGATTATGAACTGAAATTAAGTGTCTAACAATATATTAGTAATAAATTATACATTAATTATATAATAATATTACATATAAAAGGGAAAAGGAATACCTACCAACTAATGCCCACACATCTTGACAATTAAATTGTCATAGCTATAAAAATAATAAATAAAAATTAAAACTAGAGATTTCCTTAAAAAATATAAGTACTTCATATACAGAGAAAAGTTAAAGCTAGCTAGCTCCTTCTAGCTACTTCTAGCTCTAGCTAGCTCTTGCTAGTGATATATAAAAGAAGTATATGACATGTATATGACGTATAATTTGAAAATGTCAAAAAAGTAATTTGTTTGCAAATATCACCACAACCGAAAATTAAATTCTAACCTTCTTTTACCACTTATAATTAAATAACATGAGAAGTTACTGAATTCGAAGAATTGAAAACGTTAATCAATTCGTCCTATCAATATCAATAGAAAATTATCTTATGTGTTGACATTAAAAGGTGCTTAAATTATTTTATATTAAATCCAAAGTGTATTAAATTTACTATTTACAATTAATAGGAAAACTCTGTTTTTCAAATATTTTGAATGGTCAAATTAAGTTGGTATAAAATACTGTTTGATATCAATTTGATACTTTTGTATTAGAAGTATAATAATCTTGACTATTAAAGATACATTTAAAAAAGGAAATATCGGCATCCAAATCGATGGAAATCAAAGTTTTCCTCAATTAAGTATATATAACATGCTATATTTACGTTGATTATATCAAAATTTGCAAGCTAGTTTCAAACCCTTTTGGGGTTCTTATTCATAAGCTTGAAGTATTGCGGATTCGCGGCGTGAATTGAATGAACAATGTGAACTCATTGATCTATATCAGTATTCTTATATGAAAACAAACAATTTCTTGTTGCTTTAAAAAATGACCTTAAAATACTATATGTACATATTTAGTTATCCAGTCGTACCTTAATCTAGTTTATTGACTACGCGATTGTAACGATTTTAATAAAAATCACCGTAAGTACAATGAGAGAGAACAATGTTTCCTTTCCTTTTCCTAAATCTAGACGAAACAGAATAATAGTATTGAAACAATTTAAGCACTGTTTTTTTTCCGTAAAAACCTTTACAATTTAAAACATGCATTACATATAAAATTCATTTTAAGAATTTATAGTTGTCGTGAATAATTAATTATACCTTTTCCACCGTTGAGGTCTTATGCATTCTTTGTTAAATTAAGTTATACATGTATCATATCTTTGGGGTTTTGTTTAATTTTCAATTAAAAAAAAAAGAGATATATTATAAGACAGAGGATCATTATACATTGAAGATTGTTTCCCTGAATGTACAATATGCTGCATAAGTGCATCGACGCATCCCTCTCAACAACACCCAGTGTACCGTGAAACTAAGCGCATATAAACGTTAACTCTGTTCTAGTTTTGAACACAGTGCCTAATCCACCACGAACGTGCGAACGACGACAAAATGGTACCACATTACTTCCTTGTTTTGATCTTGGCTGTTGCCGTCAGCGCACGAACGGCCTCAACAAATCAGAACAAAGTTGAACACGCTAGGAGTTCAGACGATACCGTTTTGGGAGACTTAAAAGTCGCATACGAAACGTACAAAGACTGCAGTGGCAGTGACATTGCCAATTGTCTTAAATTCAAATTGGCTAAAGCTTTGAACAGGATATCCAAAAGCGACGAAATTGCTCTCTTAGGTGGAGTGACTATCACCAAAAATAAAGATGCAGTCCAAAACGTGGAAGTTGAAGAAGCGATTCCGAGAGGTCTTGACGAGAGCTCGTTGGACAACCTTATTTTGGACAAAATCGTTGGATTCATGCAAACTCATACAATCCAGGTAAAATGTAACTCCTTACTGATTACTGACAATATTGTATATAATATTGTAATACAAATGTATCGTTTGATGCTACAAAATATTGCCCCCAGTTTATGCAACAATTTTTAACCTGTATTTATTAGCGACACTTTAATTTTTATATAGTCATTAAATATATTCGTTTATAAGATTAATTAACAAAAAAAATGAACTGCTAGTATTTGACCCTATAATAACAAAATATGCAAATAATGACGAATTAACGTTTTAATACAATTTAAGTAAAAATGCAAGGATTTAAAGTAAATTCGTTTGGATATTTATTAATACCATATGTCTCAATACATTGATTGCAAGCACTGTACCATTGTATCTTGATAGAGGATCTAGTTTGAGCACGTATCAGAAAGATTGTGAATTCTGGGAATTTAATATTATGGGTCTGCTAAGCTACCGTATTTAACTCTGACTTGTTGGCCTCAGTTTCTCTACTGGTTTAATTGCTATTTCCATCTGCAACGGGTCCAACTAATGACAAGTTTTCTAAATCATAGTCTTTTTTACTTCTGTCTAGTGATTTAATATGTGTAAATAATTTCCGATGGAATGTCAATTCATTCTGATTATGGTATATCTTTGAGCTCACATCAGTTTTTTTTTTAAGTTGTCAATAAAATGAAAAATAACATTTTATAAAATATATAAGAAGTCAGTTAGTTGGCAGAGGAATGTTCTAAGCAGTAGCAGAATCTGAGTCTTTAAATAAAAACATTGCTTTATTTAAAAAAAAATATCGAGCGTAGTATTCAGACTAGAATATTATGTATGAATTACGCGTGCCATACAATAATCAAGGTTAATGTCAGATATCCAGATAAGGCCGCAAAGATTTATATTCCAGTTGCATTCTTGGCTCTAATAAAGTTCAACAGCTTTTTAATTGCTTATCGTATTAGATAATATATTTTATGTAACACTTTGGACGTAATAGTTCAAAAGTATATGTAATATAATATTTAGTGCCTAATATTAGTCCTTGTATACCTCAAAGTAAATGATTTTGAGATATGTCATAAAATATAAGACAAAAGAAGTTAATGAAACAAAAATGAACATTGAAGCATTTAAAATGGATGACGGAAGCATAAGAAAATTAGTTCCGTTAATCGTGTTAAAAAAATGTTAATTATTAGAAAATAATTAATGATTATCACGATATGCACTTCATACCGCACGGCGACGCACCGTGACCGCTTTCACGATATAAAATTGCACGCAATAAATTTCTGCATTTTTCTCCTTTCTGCACTCTATTAAGTTTTCATAATTACCGTTCCATTTGATATCTTCATTCTTGTTATTGTAATGAAATAATTATTATTGTCTGTTTAAAAATGGTGTCAATAACCAATTTGAATTGTAACAAACTGATTTTTTAGGATTAATTATTTTATGTTCGTTTGCTATACTGTAAATCATGGACAGTCTCTTCTTTGCCAAATATTTTATTGTCTCCTTCGGTTGCCCTCTTCTTGTATCCATCCACAGAAGACAGCTAATACGTAAAATATATTTTTTTCTGATCGTTCAGGTCCAATTAGACCCATCCAGCTTAGACTTACCACGCGCATTCGCTGAAGACCGTGGCAGGAGGAAGAAGTTGGCTCCCCTCCTTGCCATCCCCCTTTTAATTGGAGGTATGATGGTCCCCTTGGCCTTTGGAGCCCTCGCTCTCTTGGCAGGAAAGGCCTTGATTGTATCCAAGCTCGCGCTGGTTCTTGCTGGTATCATCGGCTTAAAGAAACTCTTATCATCTAACGGTACTGGTGAAGCTCATGAGGTGGTTGTATCAGCTGGTCACGGGGGAGCTGGTTGGAGCAGGTAAGGGCTAAAAATCCAAATAAAAGAAGTAGATTAGATTATTTTAATCTTCTTATTAATTATAATTTTTTACAGGTCCCTTGAAAACGCCCACGATTTAGCGTACAACGCTTACAAGCAATAAGCAACTATACCAACCATATTGACAGAAGTAAAAACACCTAACTTATTGACCCTAGGTTATTTATAATACGCAGACCCGCCAACACGAGTAGCAATTGAAGCACTTTTTTTGCTGCCAAAAGACCAAAAAAGACATACAAGAAAAAAATAATATAATAACACTAATGTAATAGTATAATCTTGGTCGATAGTAAAAAAAGACTTTTTTGTATACAAATATATGTAATCGTATTACAATTAATAAAACATTTAGTGAAAAATATTTAGTATAAGTACAATAGGAAATGTTGATTATTGGAAAATATTATTTATACTTATTTAAATGATGATTAATTATTTATTACTGACAAGTGGCATTCAATGGACAATGATGATGCGAGTTGAGGATTCGGGATTTTATTTATTTTTTTTCCAGTGCATTGTTAAGGTACCTCAATACTCCGACTTATTTATTTATTAGGGATATATTATTATGTAAACTGTATGTAAATACTATTATATATTAAAAAGAGCGAGTCTTTGGAATTTGCTTTAATAAATATAAAAATGTTCTATAAAGTATATTTTGTAAAATAATGTACATAAGTCATGGGCATAAAATTATAAATGTATGTTATATGTAATATTTATATAGATAATATACTTTCATATACATATCAGTTTTATTCATAATATATAAAATCATTGTTATATTGTTATATTCATGTACATATGTAAATAAATTAATGCATTTATTTAGTTTATCGATATTCGCAAATATATATTATAGATATATATAAATATTTATGTATATAATATATCTGTCATATAGATCTCACATATTCTATAATTATAACTACATTTATTTATACTCTTGTGAATTTTATGTAAATAAAGTGAAACATATAATTTAATATTTATTTCTTTTAATAAATGTTACTTTTTTTATCGTGTTACTTAATTTATGAACTTATTATTAAACTGTTTATTAATGGAAGCGTGTTGTTTTATTCATATTATATAAAAAATATGTCATTATATTCAAATTACGTGCCTAAATACAGCTCTACACGGAAACTTAATCTGACTTTTTCGTGAAAATAGACAGAATTTGGATTATTTAAAAGCTATATACCTATACACTTTATAAGAACCATATAATGTACCCATATTTATTGCCAAGTATCTATGAAGTGGCTCTGTTAGCCTATATACAGTAATTTAAAATATTATCTTTACGGTACACAATGTCATAATATCTACACAATATATACTACGATTTGTTATTATATAAATAATATATCTTTTAATGTACATATTATATTATAATTAAATCATTGTCAAGTATAATCACTTCAAGATTATTTATACGGTAATAAAAAACTGATATATAAAACTTAATCAAGTTTTTTTTAATACTGACGTGGCACAGGCATCCTTATATAAGACCTACATATGAGATCAGAATAAATGTTGTACTTTCTAAGATGACATGCATTTTTTAAAGCTCTTAAATATGAATTTTTAGATGTAGAGAAATTGTCGTAGGAATCACTAGTTCTGTATTTTAACAAATTTGGCCATTTTTTTGGTCCATGTTATTAAGCGAAATAGTCATGTAAGGGTCATATCGTTGAGTCGGTATAAAAACATCGGGACCACAGAAGGTCAAAATATTAAGTACACGAGACATAATGATGATCAAGGTCAGATATGATCAAAATTATACAAATTACGATAATAATACATGTGGATTTAAAATTACACACAGTTACCTGTAATACTTACCATTATCAAAGTTAGCTGTTGCACTATAATTTGAATTTGATCATTAAACTTTCACCCAAAAGTAAATATTCTCCTTCCCAAGAGCAGAAGAATATTTACTTTTAGATGTACCTACTGATAAATAACAGAATTAATATATATATGTAATGGTTTAAGAGTTTATCTTCTTATAATATATATAATTACAGAACAGTTCGATGAAGATTTTACACACATGGTACTATCATTCACAAAAGCAGACACAAATTATATTAAAACAGTAATACAGCAGTTTATTGCTAGATGTAACGCTTTATAGCCATCTATCGAACGATTTACAATCTGCTAATAATACAGAAATATTCCTGTAATACCTGTAATCCTGTAATACAGAAATGTTCCTGTAATTTCTATATTTATTTGTAATAATTAAACCAGGATCCATATCAAAAGATAGTCAAAGATCACGAATAAATTACATTAAAACGTGTGTGAGTCGTTTGACACCGGATGGAAAAAGTTCCTTATTATAAAAAATATTAATTTTAAGTTCTATGCCAGGTATAAAGAAATTAATTATTCGGGTAAACATTTTTTATTATATTTTTTTTATTGATAAAAAAATACTTTACAAAGTTGTCAATTTTATTTTATTTACAATGCTTTATAAAAAATATATAATAATATACAAAGAAACAGCTATTTATATGAATAATAATAATTAATCCTAATTATGTTTTATTATAGAAATTATAGGTTTACGATAACTTATATAAGACATATAGTTATATATATATTTGTGATTAAATTTTTGCCAAATATCTCGAGAACACTAATTTTAGGTTACGGACGTTTTTTCCCGGTTAGGTTTCCCCTCCGCATCGTTCCATAAGGAATTCGTTCCAAAAAGAAATATTTGTTTAATGTAATCAATAATTGTAAAAATAATTTTAATAAACAACATCTTAAAGATAACAAATATTATTCTTAGAAAGTATCAGGAATTCCTTCACAAATGTAAGTTTCTATGTTAGAGGAGGTAAACAAAAAAGGGCTTTAGAAATCAAAGGGTGAAACACATTAAGCGAGCGAGCGGATAACCCAACCTTTTTTTTTATAAATAAAAATGGAAATACAATAATATAATGGTATACTTTGCTAACGTTATATCTGATACATCTTTAATGGTAACTGAAGGACATCTAACTGGAAATGCTAGGACGATAAATAAGAGGCTACATTAATTTAAATGCTGTTTCAAATTAATAACTGAAATTTTATATATAATTTACTAACTATAATGTATATATATATACTAATAACAAATAATAAAATAAAAAAAAACTAAAAAAACTTGTGCAAAGGACTCGCTAACACAGTTTTTAAGATTCCTACTAATAATCTCTTCTGTAATGCATGGTTTTGAAATATCAATTTATAAATAATCGAACAAAATAAAAAAACAGCTAGTTTTAAATAATCTAACACAAAAAGAAACTGGAGTTGTTACTTCTTTATTATAAAAGAATCAATATATTCAGACGAAAAAGAGCTCTGCTACATCCGAGAGGCAGTAAATATTAAATAGCTTTTAATTAAATGTCATCTACCTGTCCTTATTTAACCACGTCGGGGTCGGCGCAATATGTCAAATTTGACATATTGAAATCGAATCTGCTTATATTTTTTAGATGCTGCTGATGCTTCTGGATAGGGTGCTGTTGCTGATGGGAATTCATGTAGTAGAATTTTCGGATATGTAATATAGGTTACATTTTTAGATGCTGCTGGATAGGGTGCTGTTACTGATGAGAATTCATATAGTAGAATTTTCGGATATGTAATATAGGATGTTATTTACAAGTATTTTCTTCCCCCGGTTTTTAGGGCACCCGTGGGAGGATATGGGGCGGAAGCTCCTTTTTCTATAATATACATTAAAAATACATAATTTAGTAACCAGCCTCATCTCAAAACAAGCAATAATAATGTAATTGATTAACTTTTATCATTCGGTCAAGCCATTACGTCGGGCCATTACAAGTTACACAATCAATTCAGACCGCACCGACGCTTATATAATATGTAGATATCTTATTTCAGTCTTATTCAAAGTCAAAGTCAACTGTTTATTGCAAATAAGTTCAAAACATTTCTTCATTATAAAAATCACTACTAGACTAGTTTTTTCAAAGACCTGATAAGAGCCGGCTAAATAAAGAAAGCGGATTTGATTTAGTTCCTCTTTACTTTTCTCTATCAAACAGATGACAGGTCTGTACTCTGGCCAAAAGCTGCTCTAACGCTAGAAGCGCACAGACGACCCCCTGATTCACTTTCACTGTGCGCATTTTTTGCAAACACGTGCTTTGACTCGCAATGTGTGACCTTTATTTCCATGTTTGCGGTTTTGTGTCATCAATATGGAATTTATTATTTGCATATAATTTTCATTCATATACTAACTTAGGGACCGTTATGGGAGTGTTACAAACTGTTTACTACGTGTATGAAAGTTTGTCTTAAAACTATATGATATACTTGAACAAAAACTATTTTGAACGATTTATTTGTCATAGTTATTGTAAATAAAGTTGCGACACTATAATCAATAACAAACGGCATAATACGATTTGATAAATAGCAAGTTTATCATTAGATATGATTGCTATTCATTTGCGATCTGATATCGCAATCGCATTGATGAGCCTGAATGAAAAATAACGAGGTTACATCACGAAAGTGACACAAGTTTTTTTGTAAAAAGAAAGCTGTGACTGTACAAGGAATGTTTGTTCTGTGTAATAAAATAAAACGTTACTAATGTTTGTTAACTTTATATAATTTAGATTGATTATGATAAATTAACTCTCGGTAAGGTGGATATAAATAATCACGTTTTGGCTCGTGTTTAGTTTGGTTATAAATTATTATTTATATAAAATATCCGGTAATAATTTATTTAGTACTAATGTGATGGGAAATTAGTGATGGCTCTTTTTTAGCGTCTTCACTTGCGTTTTGCGTGATACGTTAGTTGAGAATTATTATAAAGATAGTGTTAAAAAATCATCAACACCAGTAGGTCTTGAACCTGCATTTGAACTATAGCTTTCTGTCGATGTATATTACAACGGATTAAAATTCTCTCGCTAATTTCGCATTACTCAAGTCACAGTCACTATAAAAAATAGCTTGTTTTGGACCAGTCTCAATGAATCACGTTGCCTAAACTGGATTACATTAGAAAGAAAGACTAACGATTCTATGAATCAAAATAAAAAAACTAACTTTCTTTTTTGCTTTAATGTTTTGAATAAGGGATTGGCAAGAAACAAAATGTAATAAAAAAAATACATATAAAATGACTTGATAAATTTAACGAAAAGCTCTAAATGTATGAAGAGTAAATAAATTTTATATTTTTTAAATATATAAATGTCGATATTTTGGACCATTTTATAAAGTGTTACATCCTTAACCGCATCCGCATATTGAGCCTTATTCGCATACTCTAGGAGTGGGAGGATACGTGAGTAGACCACGTTCCCAAACATGGTGGGTTAGACAATGTCATAAAATTTCTAATTTTCTCATGATATTTTCCTTAATTAAAGCTTGCCCAAAATAAGCATTCGTCTGACACAAATACTTTTGTCACAATCAGGAATCGTTTTTGGAACCCGTGAATTGAAAGACAACATTTGTACCATTACACTCCATCACCACTAATATATACAATAATGTAATTACTGTACAAATAACCATATCTCTTGCTTATCTCTTGTTATTCTATCATATTATAGAATTGAAAAGGTAACGCATATGACTTTAGAAATCTAAACTGCTTTTAGCAAGTCAGTTTTCCTTTGCGCATCAATTAGCTGCATTTCCCACACTAGATACTGCGACTCGATGATCTTGATACTTCAAGAATAATATCCCAAAACATTACATACCTGACGCTTAAATCAGTTCTACTATTATTATTATTATCAATCAGATCCTTATCGTGACACTTTAAAACGCTTTCCCCGGATATTTGAATTCAATATTAATAAGTAATAACACATTTAGAATACGATTCTAGCTCGAATAAAAGAAGAATAATATAATTAATGAGTACAGTTGAGTACAGTCATAAATCTATTTACACAAAATAATTCGATAAATATTTAAATTTGTATATTAATTCAAATATAATTTACTTATTTTAATTCGAAACTTGCCATCAATGCCTTGCCTTGTATGAAATAATGTGAAACATGTTCTTGTAACAAAAATGCTAAAATATATATATTTTTAGATGTTTCTTTAAGTTAATTGTGAATGATTTTACAACTTTGAAACAGTTGGTTAAATGAATGGAAAGTGCAGATGCCCCGATTAGGGGGCTCATTCACCATTGTTTTTATTTGTGAGAAAACTCTTTACACAGACACGGAACATATTATAGGAAATTAAATCAAACTTTTTCATATAATTATATCAATAGATATTATTTTACATTTTAAATGGAAAATGAATGTTTTTAGCAAACAAAATGTAAAAACTAAAAATTAAATTAAAGTTAGGTGGTATAAAAAAAAATATGATTTTAAATACAGGCAGTAATTCGAGTAAACCTACACATCTAGTATCAAGATTAATTGAGCCAACATTTTTTTCCAGGTTTGTCATCCCACGTAAGTATTAGCGGTCTCGAATTCCAGTCCAAAACACATCAAGTACACCGTATTAATATAAAACAATTTCATCTGTACCCGTTTTAATCGGCCGCTTTAAGTTCACTTTTCTTGCGTCCGGCAGTAGTGGGGTGAGAGGCTTAAAACTGTCCGTCTTTTCTGTGAAGCCACACTTTGTTGGCTAACGTAGGGGTGTTGAATCAACATGAGGCGCTTTGCATTTGTCCTATTTGTGGCGTTCGTCCGGGCGATGCCTGCCCTGGACAAGGAGGTTAATGATCCAAGTCTGATGAACAGCGTCATCGGCGTGGTCAAGGAATGCGTTGAAGGGGATGTTTCATTGTGCCTTAAGGTGTGTTAAGTGAAGTGATAATAAAGACTATTCTTGTGACTCTCATAAAGTGCCCTGCTAAATTGGATTTGAACTTATTTAGATACTGTCATATTTAAGGGTCGTCATTTTTATTTTTATAACATTAGACATTGCCAATAAAAGCAGGAACTTGAGACTCCAGGAATTAAAAAGTAATATTGACATCCACTAATCTATTTTTTTGGTTACAGGAAAAAGCGCTACGGTATGTCGAGAACCTGTCATCCTCGAGGGAAATGAACTTGGCTGAAGGAATAAGCTTGCTAGGAACTGGCTCTCCGAGGTCTGCTAGGGCATTTGAGCCATTGGCAGATGAACCCAAGGCCAGAGAGACACAAGTAGAGTCCAGGCTGGTGGATTCAGCAGCAGATTTCTTGGAAAACCATGTTATCCAGTTCCGGATGCCCTCATCAGCCATTGAGGGCATGAAGCGATCTCTTGAAGAAGGTATGTAATATTAAACTTCTTTAAATAAAAATAGATAAAATTGCTAAAAGATTTATAAACATTATACGAAAATTTTAGGAATTGGAAAAATGGATAATTAGATTAAAATATTTTGTTGATTTAACTAAGCGATTTATTTTTATATGCTAAACAAAAACAAAAATAATAAAATTATTGAAATTATGATAAATAAATAAAATCCTGCTCAAGTTATCGCGATCTAGTTACATAAGTATGAAATAAGAGAAAGAATTACGAAAGAAATACAAAAATAAAAGAAAGAATACACAAAAGAAAAACGGAAGTAGGTTGTTGTCGAGACGTAATAGATGGAGATGAATTGATAATTTGCGGTTTACATTATTTCAATGTTAGACAATTGGAGCATAGCAGAAGTCAAATGAAACATTAATTTTATTATAGATCTAAAGCAAATTTTATTCATTTATAAAAAATATCTATGTGTGCCACTGTCGTCAAAATCAAATGTTTTGTGAGAAAGATATTATTCAAACAAACTTAATTAGAATAAATTTATTAAAAATCTTTCAATTTGCTTGATTAATGATTTTCATTTAAATAAATTTAAATTAATTATATAAATGAAATAAGAATAACCCAAACAGAATTTAAAAAGAATTAGAAAAAAAAAATTAAAACCCAAAAAGTGGTCATCTTTTAAATCATTAATTCTAATCCAAAACACTAAACTTCTTAACGGCATCTGAATGGCAAATTTCTAAAAACAAATATCAAAACATGGGCGGAATACATTCGTGACCCAATAATAAAGAATGTATTAGAAAATACAGGTGGTACAAGTTCAACATTGAAAGTCCATTCATGTAAGCTAACAAGTGTTCCCATTGCCGGTTGCGGTACCATCAATAGAGTCTATTTGAAAACATTATAATAATACGCATAAGTTGCGTGCTAAGAATAATTATAAGCAATTTAAACCAAGTTTATAAGTTAGTAGAGCGATGTGAAATGATTCATTACTTTTATTAATATAAACATATGTTATTACCGTCTTAGAAAAATATATTTATATAGATTAAAACTGCGAAACAGTTTTGAATTGGTAAAATAATCTATTTATTCATTCGATTCAGTCACATCCCTACCATTTTTTTTATTATGGCCACAGGCCAAGAAAGTGGTTTGTTCCTCCTTCCTCCTACGGTCATTAGACATTTCCGCTCAAAGTCCTTTCAAGCTTTCATGAGTAAACCAGTTTCCTTACTAGTCATCGAGAAATCGACCCATAACAACCACTCCCAGACTTTGAAGAAAGTTGATCAAAACTCTGAATGGTTTAATAACAATGTTATACTTACAACTCAATTGTAAATTCATTGATAATTAGATATAGCGGTAATTAATTTTAATATGTATCTGTGTTTGTATATTAGAATAACTGGACTCAGATCAGGCTATAGCAGTGTCTTTTTCGACTTGCTAGCCTCTGACTATATCTTAGCTTCGTATATGAATTCAATTTAAACATAAGAAGAAAGTTTACTTATTTAGACTCCAAACTCGTATTATTACGGTGATTTAATTTAAATTTATTTCTATTCTTATTCAAGTTTTTTTTTTTGCTCCCATCATAAGTTCAAGATGTTGTCGGATTCCAAAAAATCCTGAACTTTGGTTCAATACTTTTTCCATTCGAATTCTTCCTTAGACTTGTCCTTATAAACCAGAAAATAAATAAGTATTAATTTGTTTTTTTTTCCTAATTAATAATTTAGAAACGAATATATCTAAGAATTAATTCACAATATATAGTTTAATATTATTCAAAATTGAATTTGATTTACAATAATTTTTTATAAAATATTTCCAGCTCGTGGTAAGAAGAAGAAGATAAAGCAGCTTCTCCCACTTTTGGCTATCGCTAAGCTCAAGATTTTGGCCCTTATTCCCCTATTCCTCGGAATCATTGCGTTCGCTGCTGCCAAAGCAGTCCTCTTAGCCAAGATCTCCCTTCTCGTAGCTGGTATCATTGCGCTGAAGAAACTTCTCGCCAGCAAACATCATGAGACCAGCTATGAAGTTGTTGCGCACCCACACCATGAAGAACATTACGCTAATAGTGCACACGGCTGGGGCAGGTCGATTGATGAAGCCCAAAACCTAGCGTACTCCGGCCATGTTAAAACAGATTAAGGAATTCTTGGAGTTTCATAAGGTGCAATGCTTGTAACCGAATTATTTCTTATTTATGCGAACGACGATACGATATTAAATAACACGTGAAAGTTATTTAGTTGTAGATTTAAGAATATTTATTGTGTATTTATTGAGTGTAATCCCTTTGTGAGGGATGGTAATGAACGAAGGTGTTGTTTTGTTTTTCCATAAAGTTTGTTCTGCATTTGTATGACCCCTCTTGTATACTATGTTAGTATATTTTTCACACCCTGTACGGTATCCGTATTTGTGTATTTTGTTATAAACAAATATTTTATTATATTCGTCACTCTGTGCTAAGTTATTTGCTACTTTGTGATCTAGTCCTAGTCTTGTCTCTAAGTCCTATTCTTATTTTATTATATATTTTATCTATTTTTCAATTTATCTTATGATAAAAATATATATCATCTTATATATTTTAACTTTATTCACCTAATTTTATTTTAATTATATCATGTATATTTTGTAAATATTGTATATAATTGTTTTATATTTCTATGATACATTTACGTTCATCTTATCACACAATTTATAATCATATCTTATTTCTAATTCTTATTGTCATAACATAAGTCGTATTATTTATATTACTTTTATCTCACACGTATGTTTATTTTATGCACTACATTATGTCTCATTCATTTTTATCCAATTTTATATTATTATCTTTATATTCTTTGACAAACGACTCGTACAAATAAAGAACTTAAATGAAATGGTAGCTTTATTGGCTATATTGGCTATTTCTTTATGAATCATAATAATTTTCAAATGATTACTTTATAAAATAATTATATATACTCGTTTTTTCTCAGTAATATATTTAGGTAATTGTTTCGGTATACATTTTTAAATGCTTATAATTGTTTACATATATTATTGCATATTAATTTACCAATTTAATTTGACAAATATCCTTCAAAAGATATTTTTTTCAAGTCAAAAGGTCATAAGTAAAACCATTCCATTGTTTGTACATTTAAAACTATTTCAAGCTGTTTTAAAAACAACTCTCTTAATAGATTATAACATCTGCGTTGCAAAGAATTTTAATCGTGCAAAAAAAAGGTCACTGAGGAGTTTTAAATGCGTTGGAGAAAATTTTAAATAAAGAGGGGGGAAAAAACTATTTTATTTAATCTCTTACATATCTTTTCGCTTAAAAATAATATTTTGTTTCATATATTACCCTTGTCGTGTTTTTATGTTCCGTCTGTTGACCATATAGGTAGGTTAGGCCCTGTTTATAGAGATTTTTCCAAACGAACGTGTATTTGCTAGGCTTTATAACAGGTCCTGTAAAATTCATAATTTATGTAAGTGATATTGTAAATATATCATGGAAATGAACGTCAAGTAATATTATATACAGACAAAACATTGGAGCCATGATTCATGATGATGATTTAATGAGTTATGCTCAACAGGATCTGAATGAGCTGAAATTATGGTGACGGTATAATCTCATGACAATTAAGGATTTTTTTTTCACATAAACAATTTTAACAAGAACTTTAACCGGTCACCAAAATCAAGAAATAATGGATAAGCTAGATCAAGTTTAAAACCAAAGATTTAACATATCAGTAGCAAAACTGATACCACAGTATTTAAAACTTCTACCATAGTAGCGTCACATCCTAAAATATAAAATTATACTCCAAAAAAGTACATTCCATATTTCATGGCTGTTTTATGAAATTATATTGTTTAGACGTAATAAAAAATTGCGAAGACAATAGCTTCACTCATATGACAAAGAACTCAATATAAAATATATATTAACTAAATATCATTTCGTCACTCCATCTTGCTTCTATTGTTTAGTAACTATTTTTTAATAGGAAATAATTTTATTTAGGTCGTCAATTACAATCTTACTTGCATTCTTGTAACGAAAATTATTACTAAATTTATATAATCCAATTAAAATTAAATATTAAAGTTATTACCCAAAATTTAAGAAATAAATACTACTTTGCACTACCTAAAATTACATACTGATAAACACGTACATTTTAAAGGATATGATTTCTATATAAACATTTTTAAACTGTTTATATTTTCAAATTAACTGAAAAAACATGTATCTGTTGATTAGAATAAATACCCTGTAATCTTTATATATATTTTAATTATTACCTCACAATAAATAATTGTGCTATTAATATTTTTATCTTTTGTATCTACAATTCAATATATTTCTTATCAATTCTTTGAACATAGTTAAGTCAGGTAATTATGTTTGAGCTTAGGAATATCAGAATAGTCTTCAGAATTTTCTCACTTGATTATACCTATATTTTCAATACCATCCTTGTAACAGAAATATTAATTTGCTTCAAAAAATTCTCTTACAGTTTCTATATACATAAATTGGAACTTGTATAAAAATAATTTTTCAGCATCAATAAATAATAAAATGTACAAAAAAATTCTTCTCTAAATTTATTAACCATTTAAACTTCTATTTATAATATAAAAGCCTTATTGGTAAGTTCCTTAAGTACTCGCCTTTCCCCTAACCGGGAAAACACACATCCTCCTCAGGCAGTTCCATAAGGCCAACTCCCGCAACTGAAAAGTGAATTTTTAGACCGCCCTCCAGTCCCCTTTGACCAAGACTGATTTTTTTATGGAGATCAAGTAGGCTTAAGTGATGCATTTTGCTACCACCTTCTTTCTCCAATAATGTAATTAAATAAGAAGTACAGGAGGTTTAGTTAGCGGAAACTTGGTGGCCTTTTCTACATTCTTGACCCTCTACTAAATGCCTTTATTACTGAATTTAATTTTGTGTCATCACATTGGTAGGTTATCTACATGGTTTAAAATGGCTGAGGGGCTTTCTGTAGTCCCTCTTTACTAAAGTTGACCTCGCTTTGCTATCTCCTTTGCAAAAGTGGCTTATTAACGAGGGATAGGGGGAGAGATGGCAGTAGGCTGCTCCAACGGAGCTTTGATTTAGCTTTTTCTTAGTCCTTTTGTCTCCCGAGATGCACCCTTCAGGTTTTTAGGGGTGGGGATGACCAACACTCTAGTAACCACGGCCATGCTAGTGAAAGCGGGAGGATGAACAGGCGGTAGAATAGCTAAATGTATCCGCTGCGTCGTCCCGCCATTCATTCGTTACCAAGGACGGACTCAGAATCTCCGGGAGATGATGCTTCTTTATCTTTGTGTAGCATTAACTTGAAGCACAACATGGCGCCTCCACTGGAGCCGCACATTCTTTTTCAGATGCTCTGAATTGTACAAACTTGCATCAATGAGCTTTAAGCGCATTATGGAGAATCTCTATCTCCCGGGAAATAAAGAATACCTCCAGAAACTGCAAAGGAGAATGCCCCTGGGTAACCGTCCCTCGCTCTACCAGTTGAGGTACTGTATCGTTATCCACCTCAGCAAATTTAGTATTTTATATATATTTGTCTTAATCACGAGAGTGTAAGAACGGTTGTATGAATTCATAAAAATAATAACGTTAAGGTAATCCAAAGAGTTATTTTGCAAGTATTGTTTAGATGAAATAAAATAATACCATATACAAACTAATACCTGATTGCAATGGTGCATTAAACGTATCTTATATCAATCTTTATCAAACTGCGATAACATTTTAAAACAGTCTAACAAACAATAAGCTATTATGTATACTTTATAAATATTAACATATTGGCCTTTTTGTGTTAATATGTGTAAAGACTGTCTTCTGTAGTCCGCGCGGTTAATTTTGAAAGAAACAGTTAAAATATACATATAGTTATACAGTTACGAGGTCAAATCTGAACATATTAAAAAAAAGTTAATTGCTATGTAAATACCGGCTACAAACAATACTTTTAACGTTTTTGTTTGATACTCAACGCATCACGCATGCATACTTAATAAAAAATGAAGTCTCAATTGATTGGTTATTGTTCGTTTAAGAGATACGTTTTTATTATTATTTAGATAATTTATAAGTTTAGTATTTAGTTATAAGATTTTTATCACAAAGATCTCAAAGGGACCAGATATAATCTGTCAGTTTAGATTATAGACAGATTATATTTGACAAACGATAAATATAATAGGCTTACATATATATATAAGGATATCAGAAATATAAGCTAGTTTTGTATTATCAACTTGCTCACGGAACTTTCTTTGTTTGGTTAGCACGTTCGTAACCGGAATAAGGTACGCATACGCATTCGTGATTTTGTCATTCAATGACCTAATACTTTGAATTATTATTATGACATTTGTTTGTTTTTATTTGGAGAGTTTGTTGCATCAGGTTTTTAAATGATATTATAGTATACGTCAAACTGTGCTTTAAGTTTTAATGAGCCCATTACATTACACAATCTAAGCTACACTATCTCAACTAGCGTTCATCGTATCAAATAGAAAAATTGCTGTTAGTGAGTTAATGTTTCTTACTAATTGTTGAAAATTCCTTCTCGTTAATTTTTACGAACAAATAGGGTCACTTTTGTATAGTAAAATGGTGGCAAAAAATCTTTTACTATATTAAAAATTATGATTTAAAAGAAATAAATAAACTGTACATTTATTTTTATTTAAACTATTGATGGTCACAATAAACTATTAATGAAGGATATGTATGTAACTACTAATTATTCAATTGAAAGCTGAAAGTAATTGAAAATTGTAAACGTATCGTACATCACTAATTTGTGAAAATCTCGCTTTTATATATTCTAAGAGAGGCCGGAGGAGAGTCTTCCTACTTCCATGTATCTAGAAATTTAAAAGATTTACCCTATTTCCAACCTTAACACATTGATATAAAGTTGAAAATATTGTTAAATATAAACTTACTTTGGATAAAATAACTCTCTCCAGTCGATATTGTTTAAGTTCTCTCAATACCACATTATACAATTGTTATATATGAACCGGCTAAAACAACAATCTTAGCTAAACTGAAAATCAACTATATCACATTATTCATAAGATTTAAATTACTAGAGCAGATTTACATCCTTAAATCGATAGCAGACTGTTGATATTCTAAAGAAAGACACTACAGAACCTTATACAGAGTGCACATAGTATAGAACTTTTTAATATATGCTATTATTTTCACTAGAAAGATACGGTCTTGTGTTTGAACATCTTAACATGGATATATCTTAACAAGAGAGATCACACGTAAGTGAAAACAAAAGTAAATCACAGTTAGATAAGATTTTTCAGACCCTATACAATACACGTTATCCAACTTATATTTATAATATTTTAATATATAAAGTATATATTTTGTCTAAAATTAAAATTTTTATATTATTTAAATAAATAAAAAAAGATGTACAAAACTTTTGTAACATTTAAAAAAAATAATTAATTTAAATTAAAAGAAATGATAAGAATATTTTCTTCGTATAACTTATTTTTTGTCAAAGAGACAAAACAATTACATATTAGTTAAATCGCATTTTTTAAAATTAAAATAAACTAACTAATACAAAAACCGTAATACTTACAATGCATACGTGATTTGTCTCAAGTCTGCGCTACTACGGTGGTCAAGAAGCCGAGAATTACATAATTAGACAGTTTAAATTCATGTTCTATACGAATTCTGAGTCCACTACACTTTCCCTCATACGGTACGCCTTTAAATAGGCATTTAATATAGGAATAAGTGCTATATGAATATCAAATTGTCAAATTATTAATGGGATTGGACAATAAAAACAATTTTGGGCTCCTAAATATAATGATGAAATATCTTTTTATATATTCTGCTGGGCGCGGTCACTCTCATCAACATTTTATCATGATAAATTCTTTGAAGACAGTTACCGCTAAAAAATAACTGCCGTGAAGCTGCAATTACTAAGGCTTAATGTTTTGATGACATGAATAAATAATTAAATAATTGAAAAAATTGAATTTGAATTTTACGTCTTTTATTTATTTAAAGTTGGTTGGTTCCAAATTTGGTTAGGTAGGGAGAGGAGCGCAACCAGTTGATGGTGAGCGTGAATGCGCATTTTAAAGGGGCCCCTTAAACCTACACTTGGGTCGCAAGTCCCAGGAGCTGTTTGCACTCCTCTCCCTGCAACGCGATGGGCCCGGCACCGCACGATGAATCCATGGAATGCTAAGAAGCTTCGTCTCTTATATATTTTTTATTGTTACAAGTTTCACTAAGCATAAGAAGGTTAGATTTCTTTTCTCATATCCAACAATTTATGAATCCGTTCACAGGGCGACGAGCGTTCGTAATTATATAGTTAGCACACATAGAGACGGTCTTATTTTTAATTATAAAAAAATACATATAAAAACTAATGAATTAGCGTGAGAATGACAATTAATTAGCATCTAACAGTGTATATATAGCTTTAAAAACATTAAATAAGATAAAACAAATAAAGAAATGCTTCAAATTATATTAAGATTCCTTTTTACCACAAGATATCTTGCGGTTTTTACAATTGAATGGATATTAAATGCAAAAAATAAGTCTTTAAAAAATATTAAAGTACTGCTGTTTAATTTAAATTATATTTATATTATAATTCAATGGTATTGGGATATATTTTCCTAATACGAAGTTGGAAGAAATTAAATTTGGTACATGTGTACTCGTTTGATAAATATATTTGATAACATTTAAAAAAATCTGATAAGCAAATGTTACAAAATTATTATTAATCAGGTGAATATACAGTGTGTTGTTAATTTTAAATAGTCATCATTTTCTTTGCTGCATTTATCTTTGGAACAGGTTTCTAGTTGCGTTTTGAGCGAATTATGTTAAGTCATACTTCTGTCACATTTATTCTAGCTTTTTGTATGGAGAAAGTAATTATATAAAAAGTCTAAACGTTTATGTTCAAGCATAAATTATTAAAATATATGAAATTGTTTAAATAAACTGCTTATTTCATGATAAGTAATTTTAAACTAGCCTGGTCATTCAAACTGCTGTTATTTTCGTTATTTGTGTTTATTATTTTACTGATAAGAAATAAAGGGAAACCATTGTAGATGTTCCAAAAATTATATTAGTTACTGGAAATGTAAATTTTAAATACCTGTACAAAAATAAAACGAGAGAATTGAACCTATGACCTTTAGTATTCACAAATACAAAGGTGTTCAATTCGTAAAAGAAAAAGCTACTTTCTCAAAAATTCTTCGTTACCTAATTCCTATATCAAGAGAATTTATTGAAAGTAAATGAAAATAAATGAATAATAATTAAATATAATTTCATTTGACGATTATTAAAATGTTGAATTGTTTTTAATATTACATTATTGTATTATATCATTTTCTGAATAAGAAATGTATTTTTTATTTTGTTAAGCAATGCGTAAATCATTCAACTGATTCATAGATAAATAAAATTATTTTCTATGAATGATTATGCTCATGATGAAATTAAAAATAATGATTTCTAAAATAAACATTTCAAATGATAAGGAAAAGTAACTTATTTAATATCGTTTGTATTTCAAGTTTTCGTAAAATTATAGCTTATTTAATTTTAAATAACAATAAATGTTTTATTTTTCATTCTCAAATGATGTCAATGTTAGAACAATTTTAAAATAACTGAACCTTAACAAGAAAACGTTAATTAATGAACTAATAGGATACTCAAAAATCTCAAGAATTTCATATATCTAGGCTTAGCGGTATTTTAAAACCCCAAACATTACGAGCATAGCACACACTTCATTGAATTACTTACATACTATTTACAAGCAGGCTTTATTTCATCATAGCGTGACATATGAAGATAGGAGGGGGGCAGCAAAATAAAACTGTGAGTTTACAGCTACCATTGACAATTGAACATTCGCCTGTAGAGATGAAGGTCTTCTGTGTAGTGTTGCTTGTGGCAGCGGCTGCGGCCCTGCCCATGGCCAAGGAGGACGGTGTCATGGAAAAGTTCATCTCGACGTTACGGGATTGCGTGGAAACCGATACCATGTTGTGCTTGAAGGTGTGTGTAGTGATGTGAAGTGATCTGTGCGATGGGATTTCGTGATTCATCCTTTACGAGATTAATGCTTAGTCTAGTTGATTAAACTTGAATAGTAGATTCTTGTTCAAAGTTTTTGGTCCTGATATTAAACTCAATAAAATCATTCTTTTTAATTAAAATATTGAGTAATTATAAATGTTTGAAAATGTTTAAATTTAAAAGTTGTTTATAGATTTTACAAATAATAATAATTTTTAATAATATAAAATATTTTACATAACAAAATTATTTCTTATAAGAATTTTTTAAAATTTGTTTTATTTTTCTTTCAGGAAAAGGCCATGAAGTTTACTGAAAACTTAGCAGTTGCGAAGGATCTCAGTGTAGTAGATGGAATCACCTTCTCAAGGACAGGATCACCAAGATCTGCTAGAAGCTACGACCCCTTGCCGGAAGAACCTAAAGCCAGAGAACTTCTGGTAGAGGAAAGAATTATGGACAATGTAGTTGACTTCCTGGACAACCATGCCCTGCAACTAAGAATGCCCAAGGCTTTTACTGAAGATAACTCAGTTGAAGAGGAAGGTAAGATTTAAAACAAACATGTTATATATTACAATCGCAGGCAAAATATCTTTAACCCTTTAGTCATTATAATTAAAACTAATTATAAATAAAATCAATATTATAATCTAAATAAACTCTCCAAATCTAAACAAAATATTTTATCTTTTTTAGAACACGCATTACATATTCATTATTATTTGTAAGCATAAGTAACTTATTATTTTTCTATCAGGCCGTGGCAAGAAGAAGAAGAAGCTGAAGAAACTCCTTCCCATCCTCGCTCTGATCAAGTTGAAGTTAACCGCCCTCATTCCTCTGTTCCTTGGAATCATCGCCTTCGCAGTCTTCAAGGCCTATCTATTAGGAAAGATCGCATTCATCGCAGCTGCCTTTGGAGCTCTGAAAAAGCTGCTTGAATCAAAGTCCAAGAGCGGAGGTGGTGGTGGATGGTCCGAACCAGCTCATGAGGAACACGGCTGGGAAAGCCAAGGAGGTGGCTGGGGAAGATCCCAGGACGCTCAAAACATGGCTTATGGTGCTCATGTAAAGCAGTCGTAAGAAGTAAAAGAAGAAGTTTGTAGGCTAATAAATTAACTAATTTATTGATTACCAGCTAAGATATCGCGTGTAGCGTTCATATTTATTCTCTCTAACGACCACCGTTTTTGAATCTGATTGTGTGTATGTATTTTGTTATTTTCTTTTCGTTCATGCTTTAAGTTCTTGACTGATTTTAGTTTTTTTTTTTAGTTTACTATACATATATATTTATGTATCTATATATTTTATTGTTTTATATTATAAGTACATATAAGTACCTGTATTTACGTGTATATATGTATATATATAAGTTTATTATTCTGATAATATTCTTCTTATAGAAGATGTAAATGAAACTGGTGTTTATTACCAAATATTTTAATTTTTGTTCCAAAGATACCTTTATTTTTTTTTTAAGTTTATTATATTATTTTTCTTTGTATATAAGTACCAATTACTTGATGATGTGTGTGTAAAACGAGTCATATTTATTACCTTAAATATATATTTTTATGGAATGATAACATCTATAGTATTAATGAATGTTTTACGTTCCACGTAAAAATAAAGTGTCGTTTAAAAATATATGATTTTTATTATAATTACCTATAAATTATACCTTAGATGTATCGAATGATTTCCACTTTTCAAGCCAGTACTAGCATTTAAATAGAAATTTACAGTCAATGGCATGAATCAGATACTAAATAATTACGGATCCCATAAAAAGCGTACAAATTATGTGAACGAGATGGAAAAAAATTTAAATAGGTAACTATTAGTAATGTCTCCATTGTAGTAAAAATACTAGAAAAAAAGATGAAACGTAATTGTAGTGTGTGAAAAATTGTAAACCATTTGATGGTTAAGAGAAAGCAAAATCTAATTAAAAATTTCATAAAGACACTGCAATTAACCTTAGCTTGTTTGACCAAGTTTTTTTTTTAATTAAATATCTGTGAGCTATTTCAAAATAACAGTTAATAAAGCTTTTTTTTTTGCTATTATTTTACTTTTTTTTTTACTATTACTTTACTATTGTATAAAACAAAATGTTTGTCATATATGTCAAAATATTTTTCGACTGCCGGAAGTATGAGAAATTTATGAATTGCCGTTTTGAGTTAATTTTCTCTTGACCTTACAAAACAGGACCTTTTAAGTAATTTACATTAATCAACAGAAAATAGCGAATAGTCGACGTGCCGATACAAACTGGTTTCTGGTACAGTAAGCGAATACATAAATAAGTTTATACGGCTTTCACTCTTAAGTGATTGAAAGTAGGCTCATAATTGTATACATAGTTTCGATGATGTAAGCCGAGGCGAAAAAAACTTTCATTTTTAAAAAGAAATTCGTATGACTTACACAATATTCACTGTAACTGGATATTGGTACTGACGTGAACGAAAGTCGGTCTTAAATGTCCAAGTATAGTAATTTTTTTATTGTATGGTAAAAGTTTATTTTACTTAAAACGGCAATAAATTTTCGTCAGTAATAATTTTCATGAGTAAAGTATGTCCCATCATGTACGAAGTCACTTCAATCTAAAACATTCCACGCTTTGTAAGATCCTACAATGTATCTTTAAACGAAGTATTATGAATTTTAAAACAAATTCTTAATTTCTGAGTTTAATAAAGATTAATTAGAGTCTTTTAATTTTACATTTTGTTCTTGCTATATGCTGATATTACACATTATAATATTCAATAATAAGTCATCTTTCAGCACATCAAATTTTGGATAACACGCTACGATGTTGGCTTATGTACCTTGACCAATCATTGAACTTATGATAATACGGACCTCTCTCTTATAACCCGTTAGGAAGATGCAAATTAATTTTATACTTTATGATTTTAAGATATGTATAAAGCCAACTGAGAAATATTAGTAAAGGAAAGATATTTAGGTAAAAAGAAAGAAAGAAAAATATTTAATACAATTCTTAACGCTATTTAACTTACGAAGAATCAGCTTGAATATTTAAACATTGAGATTATATTAAAAATTTAATATATAGACTATTTTACTCAAAAATTCCTAGGTGTATCTTGTCATTTTATAGATAGAGTCCGTTAGTTTAGTGGTTAGTGATCCTGGATGCTGAACCGTGGGTTCGATTCCCACACCGAAGAGAAAACCCATTATTCGTTCGGATCATTAAAGGTTTTGTATTAACCACTGCAGAATAATTTTGTATTTCTGAGGATAGAAACGGAAGTCTTTAACATAGAAACCTTATACTATAGTAGTTTCACACGTTCGAGGCCTTTCAAATGTGGTATACAAAATAATGATTTTACTCAATGCGTATTTACCATACCTCACCAAGAATCTACAATTATAACTAAAATATGACTAAAGTGACACATATTTGAGATTTATAATATAAATCACATTTATTTCATACCCATATTTTTTTTTGTTTTTTTTTTAAATATTTCTAAGAGTAATTTAATCGTTGTTTTTATTTTTCTGTTTTGTTTAGTTTCTTTCATATTGTATAAATTATTTTTATAAAACTATGTGCTATGTGTTCTTATTCTTTAACATTTATATAATAAATAATATTAGTATAATTTTATTTACGCTGACTTTCCTTCTTATTAATGATATAACGCTATAAGATAGCGGGTATCATATACCATAATATCCGCTAAGTATATCCGTATCTACTACCTCGAAATCTGTAATAACTGTATACACACTATACTATTATTTACAGGAAGGCAATAAGGGCTATAATAGGTTGAAGGGTGTTTAAAATGTGTGGTCCGCTCAGGTACCGCTAAAGAGGCAGCTCGAAAGTTCGTAAAGCCGCACCCATTGCGTTTTGGTTCAGACCACACTACTCGATTTTGTAACCAGCTCACGACATATTTTTCTGTATAAAATATATGTTTGTATTATATATGAGAATCTATCACCCAATGTAGGAAATAAGTTTACACATACGTATTTTTAAACAAATTTTGCTAAGACTTTTTTTTATAAAATGATATTTTTCTTATTCATAGTAATGGCGGGTTTCTGGAAGGACATTTGAAATAATAATAATTAGACACTAAAGTAACGAGCTACAATTGACGGTATTAACACGTAACAATCAAAAGCGACAAAGAAGTGAAAAAAAATCAGGCTTGAAAAAACTAGCTCTCACATATAAGAAACATTTTATCAGAAAAGAGATGTCCAAGAATATTTTGCAGTGATGCTTCAAAAACAATTACTAGTACCTACATTTATGGTTAAAAAATCGCGCTGTGTGGTAGTGAGACTCCCGTTAACTTCAAGGTCGGAGCTATAGTCAAGTTGACTCATCACGCACTTTCTTCTCAATGGAATGTCTTTACGAAACCTGACATTACGTAGTAGAGCCGTGATACTCAAATTTATAACTCTTTCCACACCATTAGCATAATGCCTCAAAACCGAATTGTTTTTTTTTCTATAGAGTATAGCATCTTCAAACGTTTAATCATCAGATTCTATCAGCCTACCGTAAACTCTTAAAAACTTTCACAGTTTTAAGAAGTTTTGTTAAAATATCACAATAATATTACTATTATTTTATTCTTACTTATTAACGTTAAAGAATGGATGCTTTCTTTAAAAGTAAAAAAAAAAAATCAAATGTCAAAAACATACTTCATAGTACGAGTTAATAATGTTTCCTTCAGTAAAAGAATGAATGATTCACGATGACGTCATCGAAATCTTATTAAAGTAATATTACCTTTAGGACGAATCAGGAAGTTAGACTATTTGCTATAAGAGTTCATGACAGGTCTGTTTAACGTTAATAGTAAACTCCATTCAAATTATCAGAATGTATTAAATTTACAAAATAAACAATTATACAAAAACGTACAACACTAACTTATTTAATCAATTATTCAATAATCTTCAGAAGTCAAACAATTAAGATGTAACTTATTCTACCGTTGGTGTATAATATCTCAAATATTTATTTCATAATATAGTGATATAATTATTTCTACTTATAGAACGGCTCCAATGAGACAAGCTGTCTCGTGTAAGTTTTAAAACGTAAGAGTACATTCACTTGCCTCATAACATTTAGATTCACGGTATAAATGAATGAAGACATTCAAAATTGTGGTAAAAAAAATATATGTAGAAAAATAAGGTATTATTTTTTACATATATATTTTCATTCGACATCTTTTAATTTTATTTTTAATAGAGAAAGAGAGATAATTTTAATATATATATATATATATATATATTAAAATTAAAATATTAAATTAAGAATTAAAGATGTTTTCGAAGGGTAAAATTAATATACTAGAATTTATTTTTACAATATTTGAAATATTTCTGTTTATAAAAAAAGGCACAGACAAAGTCGCTGACAACAGCTAGTCCATACAAGTGGAACTTATATTAATAAAAATAGAAAACATTTAATACTTTAAAGATTCTTTTAATATATATTAGTCTTGACTTCTCGCACGTTTATGTTTAATTTATTATGTGCGTGAGAGATGAGTTAAAAAAATCCCTTTAAATAGAAAGCTAAGATAACTCCAAACGAACACGCTTACCTTCTTTCTTAATTATTTTCTAAAATTTTCTATGACTGCCTTTGTATGCATAAATTTTGTAAAACGTTTCATCTTATCTTTACATCTACAGTTAAAATTTTTGAAGTTTGATTATTAAACGTCGACAAAGTGGTTAGTATATTTTGAAATGTGTATAAACAATCACAACTATATTTTTCTTACAAACTAGACTTATTATATTATTTCAAACATAGTAGCAGTTGTGTACTAGACTCTACCTTTTCATCGATCGGATCTAGGTTACAAACTGTTCCCAACGTAAGATAAATTGCGTCATTCCCAAAAAGTCTGACCCCGAAAGTTGAATCGACTGAGAATCACGAGTCACTTTCACTTTATGCACTCGTTACGCTTACAATATACACTTGTTACATTACTTAATGGTTTTATAATAATTCATTGCCACGGGTTGTCTATGAACTTGACTGCTAACCTAGATATGTATTCAATAACGTACACATCTATTTAATAACGTTCATATGTATTTAACAACGTTCATATGTATTTAATAACATACATATAAATTCAATAACGTTCAAATGTATTTAATAACGTTCATATGTATTTAATAACGTTCATATGTATTCAATAACGTTTATATGTATTTAATAACGTTCATATGTATTCAATAACGTTTATATGTATTTAATAACGTTCATATGTATTCAATAACGTTTATATGTATTTAATAACGTTCATATGTATTCAATAACGTTTATATGTATTTAATAACGTTCATATGTATTCAATAACGTTTATATGTATTTAATAACGTTCATATGTATTCAATAACGTTTATATGTATTTAATAACGTTCATATGTATTCAATAACGTTCATATATACATATTTAATAACGTTATAAGGGTATTATAAACGCCATGCAATTGATTTTAATATGCGTTAGTGTTGTCTAAAACTTAAACTGTTTGTCTGATTTGTCTGAAATATTTGGATCATATATATTTTAAACTAAGTTTTATTACTGTTAAAATTTTTCTAATTATTGCTTGGAAAAACGTTGTACCGTACGGAAATGTTAAATTTTTAATTCAATTTGAAACTGGGATTTTAAGGGACATGTGGTATATCGGAGGTGAAATTGTATAATGCATAGACTTATGAAACATAGAATTATTTAGAATTTAAAAAAAACTTTCGTTAAAAATAACTTAAGATTTATTAAAAGAAAAAAAGATAAAACCAGAACTAGAAACTAGTTTTGAGTTTAACACAAAAAAGCTTTAAGCTATAGACAAAAAATACGTTTAAATTAAGCAAATGTCGTCCTCAAAGAGTGTAATTAAGAGTGAAAGTTGAATGCATAATTAAAACTAGTGGTATGGCGTACATTTTTATAAAGTACCTTAAATTCATTCAGCGAATTAAACGTAATATGACAATAAAGAATAACTGTTATTATATTTAATTATTACAAAACCTTTGATTATTTTAACTTCTGTATACGGATGAGGAATTTTAAAAAAATATACACAGCACACACACACACAAAAACACTGACTGTTTTTTTGATATTTTAATAAATCAAGCCTCTAGTGTTACAGCACAATTAAAAGATATACTTTTAGTATGTAATAGTCAAATTATCTTAATATCCAGAAATTCAACTTTCACTTCACACAAATTAACGTGATTTAATAGGATTCGGAAATAAAATCGAACATCGTATATTAGTTTTATGCAACCAGCTTGATTCTAATTAAATTTCTTTTGATTACGAGACTGTTGTTAATATTGATTTATTACTGGCATTTATCTTTTACAAAAACAAAGTGTCACCAATTTTTTATAACTTTGTTTAATTTTCTTATACTTTTAATTTTTGGTTAAACTAAAATGTTTTGGTTAAACTGTGGAAAAAAGTATTGAACAGATTTTTGTATGGAATCACGAACTAACTTACTAAATTCTATATTAAAAGACATTTGGAGTTCATTTTTTTTTTCGTTGTATAGTCAACATTTTACCCAGATTATGTATATATTATAGCGCTATACTACGCCATAGAGATTGGGATTATTACTTTTTTTGTTATAAATAAAAGACTTACAAGATTTAAATTAGTCCTTTCAACATACAAACAATATGAAATACCTTAGTTACTTATTATTTTTTAAGACTATGGTTTTTAAATAAAACGAAAAAATATTCATTTGCAGTTTTTAATATTTAAGAATAATAAAGACAACAATATACAAATATTTACAAAGTTTTACAGTATTTAACTAATTTTTTACTAAACGAATAAAAAAATGTTACCTTTCTATTTATTTAAATGGCTATTTTTGTATGTTTTATTGTCATTAAATCATAGATAGGTATATTAATTAGCCGGAGACAGAAATACAGAAAGTTTCGGAACTACTACTATTCCTACCGGTTTTGTCTTATGTCTATCGTGACCTCAAACTTATCGAATAAAAAAATAGCTACATGTAAAATTAGATAAGTTTTATTCAAGAGTGAACAAACAGATTTCACTATTTATAAATTATTTTTTTAATTTCTAAAACCAACACGTGATTTTTATTTGTTCTTGTAATAAGATAGACCCTAAAGAGATGTTCTGTATGTATGTTATGTTCACGCAAAAGTATGCCTTATTGTTTTAGAAGATATACCAAATTAGCGTTATATGATTTAGCACATTGTTCTCAATGACTTAGGTCCAACGTTTGTCATTGACTCCCATGACACAAGCCATTAAAGCTTTTGTGCTGAATAATGAAGAGACAATTTCGCATGAACTATTCTATGCGGTGGTCAGTATATACGAAAATTCAAACAATCACACTTTTTCTTTCATTTCATATGCACTAACATCACAAACGTAAGTGTGCGTATGTTTTATGTGAACAAACTTCGCTTTCTAACATTCAATATTTATTTTTCTACTTATGTACAGTGCTTACGACGCCATCATTTAGCGTATGTCGTCAAAAAGTGTACACTCTTTACGTCATTTTGATAAACCCGTAGTGGGGGTCAAAGGATATATTCCATGACAATTTTGGGAAGACATCATATCGAACCAAGCGTCTGCAGTTCAAGTAACGTGCTTGGTAAAAATACCAAAATGTTTAAGAAAATTGCTTGTCTCGCCTTCTTGGCATTAGTGGCTTGTAATCCAGTGGAACGAGGTATAGAAGAGAACTTAGTTGGTGCTGTTTCAGAATGTATCGACAAAGATACCACACTATGTTTGAAGGTGAATAGTGATACGTGTTTTAAGTGATGTGTTGTGATATAAAGGCTAAAAAAGTGATTTTCAAATTGGAGTTTAACTTCAATCACAAACCGTATGAATAGTGATCTCAAAAATCATTATTAAATCGTTCAAACAATGAATAATTCTATGACATGTAGTGTCCCACAATAATTAAGATTAGAATTTTTAAATATAATCAATGGATATTTTAAATCTATATCATAAAAAGAGTTTGAACTCTTTATAATGTAGTCCTTTGCTTTTTAAATTAATTCAATATAATCTTAGGCAGAAAATACAAAATAATACAAAAAAAATTGAATATATATTTCCGTTCGATATCAATTAAAATAATGTTTGAATTTTTTATAGGAAAAAGCTCTAAAATTTACCGAAAAACTAGCCGTCAGCAAGGATCTCAATATTTTTGAGGGCATGTCCCTCATCAATACGGGGTCAGCTCGGTCAGCGCGCAGCTTTGAACAATTATCTGAAGATCCAAAAGCAAGGGAAGTCCAAATTGAGGAGAGAATAGCCAGCAATGTTGGAGATTTCCTAGATAGCCATGTACTACAGTTACGTTTGTCAGAAGATGCTGATGAGTCAAGAGGGTTAGACGAAGAAGGTAATATATTTTTAGAAAGAATACTATATTCACGATAAAAATATATCAAAATTTGAGTTTAACATCATAATATCTTTAAATGTTAATAGTAAATAAGACTTAGAAATTTATGTCCACCTAACACGTTACATCCGTGTGTTGAATATTCCTTTACATGGAACCTTAAAACGTAACACTTGTAAAACAATGCCAGCTTTCTCGAATACCTATTTGCATTGTTCAGTGTCTAAAGGGTCTCTAGTCACATGTCATGCATTTTCATTTCCCAAGGAAATACCTGTAACAGAATATTTGCTATATAACGCTAGGACAAAAAAGTTTTGTATTATATGTATGTTAAGTAATACTCATTATTTTTTTCAGGCCGTGGCAAGAAGAAGAAGAAGATAAAGAAGATTCTTCCACTCCTCCTCCTCTTGAAACTGAAACTTGCTGCTCTCATTCCTGTATTCCTCGGAATCATCGCTTTTGTGGCAGTCAAGGCAGTGTTCCTTGGAAAGATCGCATTCGCCATGAATGCTTTTACCCTGATAAGAAAACTTTTATCAAAGAACAATTCCGGATCATCAGGTGGATCTATCAGCTATGCTCCTCACCATCCTGAGGAGCACTCTGGATATAACTATGAACCTGCCCAGGGTTGGAGTAGAAAAGTGAATGATGCACAGAGCATGGCTTACGCTGGTCAACTCTCCTAAGTTGTATTAATGTGTGTGTAATATTTATTGAGTGTGTGTGTTGCCAAGTACCTCAGTCGTATTTATTTAATTTATGAAAATATAAAACAATTAAAAATTATGCCAGCACTTTCATTTG
This sequence comes from Dircenna loreta, assembly GCA_963555665.1. Taxonomy (NCBI): domain Eukaryota; kingdom Metazoa; phylum Arthropoda; class Insecta; order Lepidoptera; family Nymphalidae; genus Dircenna; species Dircenna loreta. The sequence goes on along the minus strand of OY743099.1, from coordinate 8,649,299 downwards.
TCTTGTCTCTAATATCATTATCCTAATAATGACTTTAAATATAAAAACATACAATATAATTATAATTTATTAGATAAAAAAATATTTTTAATTAATTATAAAAAATATTTAAAATAAATATAAAATACTATTTTTATAATTTTGATGGTTATCTTTTGCATAAATTCATTAAAAGAAAGAAGACACCCGTGCTCTATCCTACAATATTAATATTAATGAAAGAATAACTATGTCACTCACTATGGCATAATGTCTTTTGCGGCTCTATAAGGCATCGATTACTTTAAAATGTTAATAAGAGGAAAACGAGAGTGGGGGCAATTTAGATAAAAAACTGTTACCAATCCAGAGATCAACACAGTCGAATTTGGTTCGCTTGAGTACGTGGTTCAAAAAAAAAACATGAAGTTCTTCGTAATATTTTTGAGTGCAGTGGCAATTGTGGGCTCTGTTCCAGTCGCCCAAGAAGATTCAGTGTTCCGTTTGGTTGCTTCTAATTTTGTGAATTGCATGAACAGTGATTTAAACGTGTGCTTAAAGGTAATAAGTGTTTTATTAATAAAAATAAATATTAAGGACGATTTTACGTTTCTGGTGTTGTTTAAAAAATTAAAGCTTGCATTAAGTGTTTGTAATATTAATGAACGCACTAAGTGATAAAATAAAAATTATAATCAATCGTCATAAAAAATATATTGATTTGTATCAGCGAAGACGTTTAAATATTTCAGAATATTATACTTAAAATATTTCTGAATATGCTTACTTGTATTATAATATGAGTTACCTTGAAAAAAATATTCATAACACCATGGAAATAAATAGTTCTATTTAAGTAGTACTATGAATAACTTTCGTGTACAAATTATTTAATACATTATTTTATTGACAGGAACAAGCACTCAAGGCTGCTGAGAGACTTGGCACAGTTCGGAAATTGAACATCATTGAAGGTGTTACTCTTTACAATAATGGCCCCAAAGAAGCCAGAAGCTTAGAATCCCTATCTGCAGACCCAGAAGCTAGGAACAAGCAGCTTAGTGAACGTCTCTGGGACAGCACTTCCGACCTTCTTAAAAAAAGTGAATTAGAGTTCAGTTTTGCTGGAGGAGAGGAAGAAGAAGAAGATGATGAATCCAGATCTCTCAATGATGGTAAGATCTTTTTTTTAACGAAATTATAAATTTGTTAAGTAATCTTTTCTATTTCTTCTGATCTAGCCTACTTGGAATTTCAAATTTTAAAATTATTAATATAAAGATACAGAAAAAAATACAAATATATACAGTTATTATGTAAGAGTGAAATGCGACATGGAAAGGTTGTAAAGTGTGTCGAATATACTGGTTTTCGAATTTTTAAATCTCTCCATTTTTTGTCTCAAAGGCTTCCCGCTAATTATCATTTTATATTCTTGTTTCAATATGGCAGCTCATTTCGTATACGTTCAGATTTTCAAACCATTAAATTCTACACGGACTATAAATCAGGAATAACTTTTATGCTTCTGCGTTTCTTACAAAAATATTGTTTAACATTTTAAAATGTTTGGTTATGAATGATTAAGAGGAGTAATTGTCTTAAACAACTTTGTTTTTGGAAATTTTATTTGCGTTTTAAAGTTAAAATTTAATTAACTAATGATGTTCTACAAGAATAATTTATCAAAGCCTTTAACAGTATAGAACTTAAGTTACACAGATTTAATATTATGATTGATATATTACAGCTGAGGAAAGCCGTGGCAAGAAGAAGAAGCAGTTGAAGAAAAAGCTCAAGCTTCTCATCCCTCTCGCTATCTTAGCTAAAGTCAAAGCTGTCGCTCTCGTTGTAATAGCTCTGTTAGTAATCGCTGCCTCTGTGTTCAAATTGGCAGTCCTAGCAAAGATTGCCTTCATTGCCAAGGTAATTGCGATTGTCAAAGCTCTCATTGCCAAGAAACATGGTCAAGAAGAGCACGGATGGGTCTCCCACGAGGAGCATGGTCATCCATCGGCTGGGTGGGAAGGTGGTTGGTCTCGTTCAAGGAATGAGGCCAACAGCTTGGCTTACTCTGGTTACCAACAATAGGTATCAACGTCAAGTATAAAGTATACGATGATTCTTTATTTATTGTGAATGTTAATTTATTTGTGTGCGTGTATACGATTACTCCTGTTTTTTTCTGTTTAAATATTTTCTGTTTTATTTATCTAATTCTGACTGCGTATTTATCTTTTGTGTTATTTTTGTAGTTTCGTTTATTATATTTATATGTGATATTATTTTAGAATGTATATATTTGATGTTTTACGTATAATTTATTGTATATATTTATTAAAGATATTTTGTAGTTTATTAGGTATATGATAATTTAATTTATTCAAATGTTATATATTTCTTGATATTGTTAATATTTTCCTATGTATTATGAATTCTTTGTTACCTTTATGATCTCTTATATTTGTGAATTATTTATTATAACTTTTGTTTTGTTGTCTGAGTGTCGTGTAGAGTGTAACTTATTAATATGAGTGTTTGTTTACTTTGAATCATTTTATAGTCATAGAATAAACAATTACATCAAATACACTACATTATTTCATATGCCCTTTAGAAACAGATAAAGTCAACAAAAAAGTTATTGCAATTTTACCTAAATAATATTTAAAAAAGATACCTAAATGTATAGGTTATTTTATAATTATGATTTAATTATATAGTATAGTAAAATATAAATTTAAATACATTTTTTACTTACATTAGGGATAAATAAAAGATGTTTGTGTAATTATAAATATATAGGACCAAATATTTTAAAAAGTTTAAATTCATATATATGTAACATTTTGAATCTTTCTTAAATTAAAAATATTGCTCACAATCAAATTCGTGACCACTTTTTATTTCACACTTAAAAAAATGTTTTCGTTTTCTTAAATAAGCGGAAGAAAGTTGAAAAAATATTTTTATATCACACTAATATATTTTGTTAGTAAACTAGTTGGTTAGTTGCCTGGAACTAAAGGCCTAGATAAGTAAACGCTCGTTGTCTATTCTACTTAAATGTACGGACTTAAGCGAAAGTATAACGTACTCTTACGTCAAACATATACATTTATCGTTCTATTCAAATAATGCCATTTAGCTACACCCTCAGAAAATAATACTTTCGGAACAATCTTTCAAAATTACCAATAGCACCCTGGAAAAAAATATTTGATACAATTTCTGTAAAAGCCATTTCGGATACAATTATTTGGTTTTTTCTAACCCAAAAGGCATTTCTATTTTATTATTGTAGCTGCTATATTTCTGGTAATGAAGATTTTTGAAGAAGCAATCATCATTTAGTGAAACGAAACGTTTGTGTACCATTTTGTTATTTTTTGATCTCTAACCTAAACAATTTAGTTATCAGGGTCACCAACTAAAATGAATATTCAAGAACGGTGAGACTAGGGTTGAGTTTGTCGTTCAAACCTAAATATACATTCGAATGGTCATGACATGAAGGAATTTGTTGGAAATGTTTTTAAATACAGAGTAATAATACTGCTATACGCCGTAAGAAAATATTTTAACTTCCCTGCCTTGATTGAACTTGGATTATCTGTAATGAGTCGGGAGTCAAGAAAGTCAGTTAAGTTCAGTTATTTTCCAGACAAATGATAAATACAGGTATTAATATAAACTTATAAGAAATTCTTCCGTGACAAATACATTGACATGTAATGTTAGGTCTCTATAGCATTATGCAATATCTACATATTTGAGATCGTGACATTTGTACTAAATATTCTTTCACCCACGTCATCGTCATCTCTCTTTAAATAATTCTACTCTATAAAAGAGAGTTAATGAATAGACAAAAGGTAATTTTTGAAAGTTTACTCGATAGAATGAAGAAAGGGTTTAAATCTGTCCATTTTAATTTTTGTATTTTATTTCTCAATAATATAAGTAGTTAAATAAATCATATTAAAATTATAAGCAGCATAAGCCGTAACGTGATTTAAGTGTAGTTATATTTTAAAGGTTTTAAGCTTTATAAAATAAATTACTTGAAAATTACAAAAAAAAAAACTCTCGAGATATCGATATATTACTTAAAATTATTGGTTATTATAATAACCAATAATTTTGGAAATCAAATTTGACTGATGTTGGAAAACACTTCAACCTGCTTAAAACCTGTTTCTTCAATACCGTGATGGAACCGTTCTCAGATGTTGAATCCTCATTGGAAATGTTCAAACGACTGCTGTTTATTTATCTGTCATTCATTATTGCAGGCCCTTAGTTTGGTTGTTAGGCCTAGATGACGTTTTAATAACATAATAATAGAGATGAATTAAGCTTCCAATACTTTATTAAAGTGTTACAATGGAAATGTATTGTACTGTTTATAATATTTTAAATCTCTACAATTTATAAATTAAAACATTGTTGGTAAAATAATATTTGAATAACTTTATTGCACACATGTAAAGGAAATGTACTTTACAGCAAATTAAATGAAAATACTAGGCAAAAAGGGCTCGCTTTTTACTAAAGTAATTTCTTTCAGTCAACCCACACACGAACTAGAGCACTAAAATAATTATTTACTAAGAAAAAATATATTCATTTTTATTAATAAAAAAATAAAAGCTTAATCGATTCACATGATAGTGCCTACATAGAGTTTCGTAGCAATGTTCTCCTTGTGCGTAAAAAAGAAAGCTTTTACCTCTTAAGAAAGAAAATTCCTATGAGACTCCGTACACTTCACTCTATCAAAAACATTGCGAATACTTTATTTCAAGGCGTCTATACTAATATAAGACAAATATATGTCTGGAGTAGCCTTATTTCTTTTTATTTTATAAAATATGGGTACAACTTCTATTTTTATCGATGCCTAGCATATTGAATATTCATTCAAAAGATTTTCATTTTCCTGCAATTAAGGAATACGATGTTTCATTGTTAAAAAAAGGTTTTATTCATATCAAGGTACTAGTTTGGAACAATGTATGGTCATAGACACTATTTCTAGGCGAGCACGTGTAGTCTCTGGTACCGGTTGCTGTGAATAAATCGGCTAATAATTGTTAACTAAGAGGCGATGCAATCTAATATAACGTACCACATTTTTCCTTAGCTGCTTAGTTTGATATATTAGGTCATTGAAATACAGGATATTAAAAAAAATACAAATAAATATATATCTCGGTGCTCAGTCCTCGACACTGAAAAGATACAATTTTTAAAAACTATTGATGTAGAGATCAATAGTTTTTAAAAATTGTATCTTTTTGTTTATTCACGTATTATTATTGAAGGGATTTTCTTACAAATTGGTGATCTAGCAACGAAGTAGCTGACAATAGTCACTACTTACACATAACACTCAGTGTTTTTTGTGATAACAAAGTCAAAGTTCAACAACTAACAAAGTCACTCTCGATTAAGATGAAAATTGATAAATAACATGAATTCACTAAAGAAAGCAGAGCCTTTAATGAATCTGAACCTGTTTTAGCTTAACTTAAACAAGTTGTTTTAACACGATTTCGTATCGTCGTTCCGTTTGTTTGAACCACTTTTTAAACCGTTAGAAATTTTGATATAGCTTTAGATCCCGGATTCACTTATAATACAAATAACACTTTATAATATAAAACTATATTTATTATGATATTTTCAATACCCGCAGCATCTTTAAACAAATCATATACATATTATTTATATGTTACAAACATATATATTTGTAATTTTTGAGTTTTTCAAGGGTCAATTCTTTGTCCCTTTTTGTTCTTAAATTATACTAACGATCTACTGTGTCTATGACTTATATTTTAATGATGAGGCTTCACTTATTTTAGCTATACAGAAAAGGAACGCGTTTTACATGTAACTGAGTTTTACTTGTTTAGTATTTACTCAGTTTTATTTTTCAAACGAGTTAAAATTACAATTACATCACTTTACTTAACAATAAAAAACAAAAAGTGTACAGTTTTATAACATTCTTCGATTATTATAATTAAAACTATTGTTATCGAATTTCATCATCATCAGCTCACAGTAGTCTAGTAATCCACAGAGCTATGTCAGTAACCTTGATTCTCTGGCAAATAACATTGTTTCGGATTCAATCTTTGAGAGATACATCAAGCACAGCGCTCTCCATAGCTCATTCTTACCTAGTTTGAGCGTTTGCTCTAGGTAAACATACTTATCTACAACTTTAAGAGGTACTCTATTTACGGCAATTAGTCCCGGAATGACGTGTCTGTTATACTTGGTTTTGTCCATGTTCATCAGCAGACCGATGCGTAGAGAAGAAGAAGCTATCTAGCTAGGCTATCTATCTGGGCTATCTAGCACCTGTTGTCACTCCACCAGCGACTCAGCCGTTACGACGATGTCATCCGTAAAAAGAAGTGCGAGATATAGTAGCCATTGATGTTAATTCCAAAAATTTTCATGTCTTAAACATATCCTCCAAGGCGTCTAATTTCGGGGATATAATATCCCCTTGCCACAACGCCGTCTGATATGGTCAGACTGCTGGTTTTGTATTTGGGCGGTCATTTGTTGCGGGATGCACATTTAGCTCATGCACAAAGATGAAAATTTTATTTTATGACTTAAGCCTTTATTTGTTTGTTTATTAGTATTGTGTGTTAAATATGAATACATTTATTTACTATTGTATTATAGAGTCTCAAATTTTTCCCATTGATTTTTATTTTAGGATGAGTAGGACTAGACTTATTCCTCAAAAGCTTGCACTTTATGTATTTACATATTCATTGATTTATATTCTTTATTGTACACTAGAATAAACAGACATATAAAGTCACAAAAAAGTAAATAGAACTAAATACAAAAAGCGGACTTATCGCTTAAGGGCGATTTCTTCTAGATGACCATATTGTTAAGAAATTTTAAACTAATGCGCATAGGTAGGTGGCCTAAAGTTATCAACATACAAAATATTACATAATAATAATTACAGATTAATACGTAGATATCTTTATCGAGTGGCTAGAGAGAGAGAGAGAATATTTGTTTTCCTTTTTAAACTCTTATTCTATAAATCATAGTGATTTCGCTCCATTAGCCATTTCCTGTACTTACTAAATGTCCACTTTTATCTAATTGCTATAAAAATATTTTCATTTTATCCTTTTTTTCATTTACTTTGTATAAATTAATCTAATTTTAGTAACTTTCTGTACATTTTTATTTACCTTCATTAATTAATTTTCTTTAGTTATGTTTTAAAGTTAATGTATAAGAAGCAAACGTTAATGTTGGGATTATTAAAAAAATAATGTTTTGGTCTTTACATCTTTGCCTGCAACTATCCCGTCCAAATAAAACAAATCAATTATTTGTGTCACTGTATAAACGTTAATGTATGAAAATAATAATAACTCACTACTGACAGTCAGGACACTTCTTAATACACCTAGAAACATAGTTATTTAAATTTTCTTTTCAAACTAAAATATAATTAAATATTTCTTAAATTTCTAAATCAATACACATTTGTATACAAATGTTGTCATACATAATATTAAATATATTTGTTTCGAGAGTAAATAAAAAGTCGGAATATAAAAGTTTAAACGGGTTTTCTTTTTGACACGTGAATTTCTTGACTGCCTAATATTCTTAAATATAAAATGTAGAACATACATAAATGAACGTGTCAGAGAGAGAGTATCTCGTTTTAATCATTTACATTAGTATCTGGGACTAAAAGTTGGTAAATATTTGAGAAATTTTAAAAATATAATGAGGTTTAGAAACATATTAACTAAGTTTTTTAAACGCTTGTCATTTGTAAAAATGTATGATTATAAATAATGGTATCAACAATAGTGATTTGAACTTTCACTAAGTTGACGTATCCTTTGAGAGATCGAACAAACTTGACGTTTAACTACCTATTAGTTAGTATTTAATCATAGTTATGCAAATTACATTAAATTACAAAAAATGCAACCTAACATGATGCTATCATGATTTTTTTTATGACAAATATTTTTTGAATATAACGGATTATCGATATAATGCAAAAGAGATTTACTTCCAAAAGAAAATATTTATAATATTGGTATATCTTTAAACATTATATTTAAACTTATTTTAAATAAAAATTCCTCTCACTGATTTCTTTTTCTGTTTATACCCAATTTTAAACTTGTTCTATGGCTCTTACTAATTTAATTGGGTTGATGCCACCGGCTTTCTTTATTATGTATCGTTAGATGATATACGGAAAATATGCTCTCTCATGGAGAAATTATTTTCTAATATAATTTACATATTTCACTCGTACTTTTACTTAAAAATGAAAACAACGTTTTTAAACAAAAGATTTATTGTGAATAATTTAATTATAATTAGTTGAATAAATAAATAAATAATCTTTGTACATTTGCTAAAATTACCAACTAGTTGGGTTTAGTTATGTGGTGAGTAGGCACTGTAGGCCAGGTTCTGGGAGTCATCGATGTTTTTGTTCCAGTCGGATCCATAGCCAGAATATCCATGGTTATGGCCTACATCATGGGACAGGTGCTCAACATGAACTGGGTGGCTTTCATGGTGGTGAGCATGGGGAACGACCTCGTATGTAGTCTTGGTGTGGTCTTGTTTGAAGCACCAAGCGACGAAGAGAATGACAGCAAGGACCAGCGCAATCTTGGCTGTGGCCAAAGCCTTGATGGCGATGAGCTTGACAATGAAAAGTTTTCCGAGAAGAACTTTAGCACCCAGGAGTCCGATTATACCTGCAATACCACTTCCACCCTTCTTCTTTCCACGACCTGATAAAATGAAATACATTTTAATATGAGTTGAGTTAATATGATAGTTAATAGTAGTCACTGATGATATCTTTAAGATGACTCTATATAATTTATACGAACATGTATATATATAATATTACATGGATAATAATTTCTTTGTAACAAATATAAAAGATTATGGGTATTTAATTTATCTATGTCATTATTTCCTTACCTTCATCGAGAGATCGCTGCACCTCATCTTTGTCGGCTTGGTTCATTTTTACTTCAAGTGCGTGGGTTTCGAAGAGGCTGACGACTCCATCCATAAGCCTATAATTAACTTCAGCATCTCTAGCTGTAGGATCTACTGGTAAGGAATCCAATTTTTTACCAGATCTTACATCAGGTTCTCCTTTCAAAAGAACACCTTCAGCAATTGCAATGCTTCTAGTAGCCCTCAAATTATCGACAATTTTCAATACTTTTTCCTGTAAAATAAAAAAAAAACCTTTATTACATTGAAGAAAATAACCCTTGGCGGCTTAATCAAAGAAGTTCCTAAGTTGATCAGGTTGGTTATTTGATCCAACCTGTCGGGATGAAATTATATGAAATTATCCAGCTATAAAGCTGTTTGAAACTGAGCCGGACACTACCACGTTCCATTCTCACTTATCACTTTCACTTTAATAATAAAATTATGGACCTTAACACACAAAATGTAGTCCCCTCGGCAGTCCTTTATGAAATTAATGGCAATTTCCATGGTGTTGTCAGTATCATCAGCATGAGCAAAGGCTCCAAGAGCTAGAAGCACAAAAACGGCGACCTTCATTTTAATTAATATATTTTTTTTATCTTAGGCTTATTTCGCGAGTCGAATGGCTTTGCTGTGGTCCGCACGCTGCATTACAGTTTTATCATTCTCCCTCCCTCTCCTCGCTTATCTATTAACCAGATACAAAACTCTCATCTGGGTTAAAAATATATCCGATTAAGTCCGGTCCCTAATGTTTATGCAAATGAGTTTACTTTGTACATATTTGTTGATATTTGGGCGTTTTCTTTGCGTCCGTCTAAAATGCGGAATGTTATGTCAGATATGAATTTGGAGAAAGCGTTTACAATTATTTGTATTTATATACGCTTTATATTCATTAGGTTTTAGTTGTGAAGTATGTGTTGATTGTTAAAATATCTTAATTTTAACTTTCTATAACAAAAACGACATGCAATAGTAAATGGAAAATCATATAAATATGAAATATGATATGTATTGATCAGTAGAAAATACTTTCTCGTTATTATTCCATGTTATCTGATGGAGTCCTAGCTCCGAGCTATGACTTTATTAATAAAAACAATACAGTAATTAAATGTGAAAATTGACTTTAAGTAGAATAGAGAAGATTCAATGAAATATGAATGCATATAATAATATAATACACAAAATATGACACAAAGAATTATAAAAGATCCCTTTGTGTCTTGTGTCATGTACTTTATACAATTTTAAAACAAAAAATAAATAGTCTGTTAAAAAAATATAAATATTTGAATTTAGAATTATTTACAAAATCTACAACATGTATATAAAATGAAGTACGACGAATCAAATATATAATAATATCCAATTTTAAATATTTCTCCTTGAATGTTTGTTAGTCAAACTTTTATAATCTCACAAAAGCATATGATTTATCGATACTTTTTTTTCAAGATTTATAAGATATAACGAAAATTACAATTTCAGTTTTAAAGAAATAGTAAACCTTAATAACTTGTAAATCTATTCTTCTTATTTAATTAGGAAAACTTTACGATAATAAATGAAATAACATTTTAATCTATAATTAATCATGGACACATTTTTTTTTACTGTCTATGATTTTTTATTCTTTTTAAAAACAGGAAGATGCCAATTCGCCTTCTTTTCTGTTATTTTGTACTCATCTTATTATAATTTTTAACTTAATATATAATTATTATATCATTTATAATTTTGTTCTGATTTTTAAACAGGTTATATAAAGTTATTGGTTGATTTAAAGCGTCTTGAAGGATAATTTATTTATACTAATTTAAATAAATAAGAGATCATTTGAATGACGTCCTGAGCAAACAACGGATGAAATTTAAAATAAGCTTATTATTCAAAATGTATAATGAATAGCCTCATCTCAAGGATTATTGAAATTAAAACAAACATTTCGAGTTGACTTACTGATTGTTTATATATCAGAATAAAACAATATATCTTATAACGTCTAATATTATGTAAAGTTGAAATTTACTGATTTCAGGCGAATTATTCTGATACCATGGTTTTTTGAGATATGATTATTTTTTGGGAAAATTAGAAACTTTTTACAACGTGATATTTTTGTTGAAAATACTTGTATCAAGCTATTTAAAGGCTCGTATAGAAAATTATAGAGAATATTTTTTCAAAGCTTAAATTCTTGACATTAACATGTATCTATATTTATGAAGTTATTTATTTTACATTTTTTTATGAATTACAGTAGTGTAAGACATAATGATAAAATATCTTTCAAAGTATATGATACAAATCAGTGTATATTGTTGCTTTTCTTATTTAAAAAAAGTTGTCAAAGTTTTATAGGACAGATGATATCTCATAAGGAAAAAGTTTAAAAAATAATAATAATAAAGGCATATTACATAATGCCTGAATTGTTATTACTTTGTTTTATATATTTATTATTATTTTCTGAATCGCTTGTAGATTTTTTTTCTATGTTTCTTATCGTAATTTAGACAAGGCATAACATCGTGCATGTGAATTTGATGTTTATACTATTTTTTAATATATTTTCAAATAGATTTAAATTATCGAATGTACTATTTATATTTTCATATTTCTGTCGTATTCGAAGCAAGATACAATATGACTCAATATAATTGATACCGGAGTAGAGTCGCAAATTTAAGCTAGTATTAGTAGGCAGTATATAAATAACAGGTTACTAGTCACTTGAGAATCAATTTGTAGTTATATTAATTGGATTATATCTTTACGTTACGCCGTGAAAGTTCTTCCCAATTAAAACAATTACTCGCTACATTTGAAGTTTGATTTGAAGTTTACGTGTCCGAGTAAAACACGTGCTTTTAATTTATTCGATATTGAAAATACAGCTGGACCGATAAATTTATTTAGATGGCACGACACGATTTTATTATCGATAAGAATTTTATTAAAATGTTTGTAATATATTAGTGTAATTTATTTTTAAGTAATAATAAATTAAACATAAAAAAGTAAATTTTAGAATCATTTTACTATTACTTATATTTTGTCAATGTTTAATATATCTTACTATTACATAATAATTAATAATTATTATTATTTAGTTTTAATTATTAATATTTTCTATTATTCATATACCATCTTTGGATATAAACGTCATAGTGCGACACGTTTGAATTTTAAAGACTCATCCCAGTAGGTTATATATCCAAGCTAAACGAGAACAAACTTTCGTTTTCTTAATTTTTACTTTCGATTGACTGCAGAGTTGATTCTTTAATATTCGCTTTCAAAAACTAATTATATGACAAATTATATATTTCGTCTGGCAAACGGTATTTTATAATTATTTATATATATACTTAATGGTTTAAGGAATTAACTACGATTATTATTTGTTTATATGAGTTTATTTAGACTTCTAGTTCTAGGTCTATTGATATTGAGTCCAATATCCAAAGCTGGCTTTAAAATATTGACAGATATAATAATAGCGTTGATATTTTTTATTGTACTTAATAAATAAATTCAGACACTAAGTATTAATTTAATGCTTAAAAATAATTAAATTAAATTCAATGTCATTGAGATTTAATTTAAGATTATTATAAACAAACTTGAAATATTAAAAAGCAAAACATTAAAATCTCGAAGAAAAAGTTGATCTATTTATAAATTTCTTATAAATAAAATTAATCGATAGGGATCCAATTTCTTATTCGAGAAACAGCCGATATCTTGAAATGTAACAAAGACTTTAGCCGACTTTTTAGTCGAGCTTTTAGGAAGCACTCTAAGTTGAATTCAATCTTTCTAGTGGGATATTTAATTTCGGTAATTTAATTCCAAACCATACTTAAATTTAGATGTGTACGTTAATAACGAAGGAATTAGTCGAGACTTGTTACTTTGTGCTCATAGTTACTCAAAGCAATGGAATCTTGAAATCGAATGATTACTTAACTATGAAAAAAGGAAACTCTCTTATAATTTTTAAAGTCTTGAAATAATTACAATAGCATAAAACATATAAATATTTATTTATACATTTGTTTGTAAATCTTTTAATTATGTTTGCAGATTTTGGTTTAATTTTATAGACTTATATGATTTTTTGCTATATTTGGGCCTGTCGCACTGCGCGGCTATAAATTTTTTTTAAAAATATATTTTTTCTTTTTCTTAGGATGAATAATTTATTTTACATTTATTTTCTTCCACGAGAAAAATACTGTAATAGAATAGTCAAAATATTGTTACAGTATTTTTAAGTACTTTAAATAGATACTTATCTTCATATGACTTCTCTTGCTTATAACAATGTATGTTATTTGTCAATGTTGATTGGTAGACCAGTCAAATAATAAACTATCATATTTAGTGATCGAAATCTGAATTTGTAAGAAACTTTCAGAATAAATGATCTATCAATTAATATACTTATATAATAAATATTAAAAATAACATTTATTCTTATTAAATATATCCATAAATATTGTTTAATTGGTTTTATCTTCTTTACTTTGACCACTTTGTGCCACGCGTGTCATCTAGGTAACGTAGGGAAATATACTGCCATCTGTTGTTAGTTCCTCGAAATTTTCACTCTTCAATGTATTTATGGTTGAAACTTGAAAAAGTTTATTTATTATATTGCAACATGTTTAAGGCTTTTTAATTATTAAGCTATTTACATTTAAAGAAAACAACGTAAAGATAAAAACAACAGCAATCAATGTAATCTTGAAAATCATCTAATAATAAAAAACCCTTCAGTTTTTTATTTAAATAAATAAATAATTATATACATAGAAATATTAACATTTATTTACTATTCATATTTATACGGTTTTGTTGTATTGCAATTGCCTGATGGTTTATTTACCTCATATGTGAAAAATACATTTTGCTAAACGATTTCTAAAGGCTTAAGAATAAATTTTAAATTATATAACAATAAAATAATGAATTTTAGCATAATTTTTAAAAGCTAGTTAAACATAATCTTGTTTATTCTTAACTGGGCCGATAGTAACTAGGTAGATAGTAAAAAATAAAAAAATATATTAGGTAATAACAAAAGACGCCTTCCAATATTTATTGGCAAACCTTCCAATGCATTTAACCCTTAAGAATATTCTTAGAAAAATCGTAACTCTTCTTTATTGGTGGGTCCAACGGACCGAGTAATTTAAAAAGCTGATAGTAGTTAAGCTATATATATGTATATATTTCTTGTTTGAATATATAATCAAATGAATACAAACATAATGCAATACAAAAAATCGACATCGCCTTAAAAATTCTATTAAAAATTTAGATCAGTAAATGTGTCTTAAAGTTAATATTGATGGTGTGGTTTCAAATGATGGTGGAGATAAAAGATCTGGTACAAAAATTTAACAAAGTCTATAGACGCAGGATGACAAAAAAACGTTAAAACGAAAACTTACGGATGAAGGTCATTATTCCCTTCTCATCCGTTTGGCACAAACTTAGTCCTTCACCAAAAAAGGAGAAGTTCTGGTTTTACAGCGAGTGACTCTTTCACTTCGTTAAATTTCAAAATAAGATATTGCATTCAAAAGCTTTGCCAAAAACTCAAATTACTGGCTTCGGGATAAAAGCTGTAAATTTGAAAAGTGATTTGGATCGAACATGGACTTACCTCAGTAGAAATAGCCAACATACAGTCATCTCAGAGAAATAGAAAAAGGGAAGAAAGATTTTACCCTAAAATGGGGCAGAAACAGCTGAAAAATATAATGTTATTGGCCTGAATGTTTTATGATTAAATTGATAATTATAGCTTATTTGCTTACTTTAGATTGTACCTAACTTATAAACCGTCTCACTTTTTGAAGATAAATGTATATCATAAATAAAATGAAATAATAATGATTGGGTTTAATGTACACTTTATGTCATTGGGTAAATTTATGTTACTTATATTGTGAACACAGTGATATTACTTTTTATTAGAAAAAACATGTGTTTTATTCTTTTTAATTCATAGTAATTCTGTTTGTAAATGAAAAATAATGTTTAATGTGTATAAATTTCAAAAGAATTAAACCATGGGAGATTCCCGTAATTACCCTATTGTGTAAATTTTATTGAGGAAATTAGCTTTCTTCGTAAACTTATAATCCACTTTCGTTATTTTGTTTAGTAGATACTTTTATATGGACGTGTGACTGCAATTTATAAATAACTAGTTGTTTCACGTGATTTCGTTCACGTGGACTACTAAAGGCTGCGTTTAAATAAGAAAATCATTCGTTAGATCGCTCTATATAAACTTACTTTTCAAGTGTTGTTTTGGAACGAAGAGATTTGTTATTTTGATTTGATTTGATTAAATACAAACAAAAGAAAATACAGGTTTTTTTTTTCATATGATAATATAAGTTTTAGACTAAAAGTTCATTATTATTATGATATTAGTAAATAATTGTTTAGATTGGATTATTATTTTTAAACTTTAGCTCCTACACACAGACTCGCAATATTTACCTTTTTATAATATTAATACGGACAAAATTATTATCTTGTTCGAGTTAAAGAGGAAACGTATGTGTAGGTTTGTATGTTTGTGTGTGTGTTTGATTTATAATAGTGTTGCAATTTTCCTATAAGACGACGACGACGACGACGACGACGACGACGAAGAATTACATACATGAGATCGACTTTATCTCATGTATGTAATTTAAATTAATTATTATACGTCTAATGTGTCTATATGTGTATGTGTATTTTTTAATATGTTTAACAGGTTTATAAAGATTTTTCATGTCAATAAAGAGTTAACAAATACATAATCTATGCGATTTTTTCATTCAATACATGCTTCATTCCTACTGGAGTCTTTTCCTTCCAAGTTATGTTTCGAGTATGTGGAATTCCAAGCTTTATCCAGTTATTGGTGTAAGTAAACTAAAGCACTTATAGATTTAGATAGAAGGGTTGAAAAAAACCATCAAAATACTTTTTAATATAATATTATTTATTACCAATAATCTTCTTATATGTGTTATGTAAAACATATATGTAATAGTGTAAGGTACAATTTGTGTCATTATTTTAAATGGATGCATTTTTTAAAATATCAATTTAACGTAAAAAGATTTTAATTATAAGATAACTTGATAAATTGCCCAAAACATAATTATAATAACTTTCAAATTAATTTAATGACTTGCAAAAAATAATTAATGTACATATTTAACGTACATATTTTTTTTTCATTTATCATATTAATGTATTTTTTTATTCATTCATCTTATTTTAATTGATACAAAAATGAAAGTAAATAGTTTCAAAACTTTTGTTTTTCATTGTACAAATTGTTGTTGATATTTTTGTGCCATAGTTTTAAAAGCTTATTATTTGTTACGGTTATAGGTCTCATAGTTAAAGCCTTTAAGTTGCAGTTATAGTGTAAATATTGTTATAACATATTATTACTAGTTTCTTTGAACTAGACATTTTTCTGATTATTGAACTTCGACTTAAGAGACTTAAGTTTGATGAAGAGACTCATTGAAAGAAAATAGAGGGGTTAACTTCCGATCCTATCACTCTAGCTACTTACTTTAGCCAAATTTGAAAAGACAGAAGTAGAGTCAGCCTGAATAAAAACTGCAATCAATTGGCTCTACCCCAATTTTATATTAATTTTACTTTGAAGTACAGTTTTGAGAGTCCTCATATTAATTATTGAAAAATAATTTCACATTTTTATTTCTTATTAATCGCATAAAGAGTGCTTATGGTTTGATTTTTTTTACCGACATCGGACTTTTAAAAAAATGCTTAATCAAATGTATACCTGTGACATAGTTCACTTTCCTTTGCATTTTAGCATTAAAACGCTATAAAGTTTGTGGTCACGGCCCGAATAGGTCAATATATCGAACAATTGCTTGATAAATATTCCTACTATAGTATACATATTCGTAGTACAAGCTTCAAACGTGAGAGAAAACGGAAGGAAATTCGGTACCAGCTCTACAATGCATAACAATTTGAACACGCTTCAGATTTTACGTTATAATGACACAGCGGAAACATTTAATTGTCGAAACTTATATTACATTTTAGTGCTGTACTTTCTTATTGTTTTCATCAAAATAAAATTATTATTACATTTATAACCGTATTTTAAAAAACATAAACGATTTAGAATACTTCTTAATTTGTTAAGGTTATTGGGTTAAACGTGAACCGTCCTCATCTTCATACACCTGCCCTTATCCAAAAAAATATGTCAATTTCTTCCAGGCTCTCTTATCTATTATCATTTTAGTTGAGACTTCCTTCTTAGCCATATAATTTTACAAACACTCCACTCATGTCTTTCTCTTCTTTTATTTCCATCCACATTCACACTTAAGACTTTTCTCAGTACTATATTTTCATTTTGTATTTTTTTGTAATAAATATTTTTCAAAATCATCTGATTTGCAGCATCTTCATTTCACCTAATAAGGTTTAATATACACAGCTTAAATGTACACATAAATTATAATAAAACGCAGACACACACAATATATATAAAATATTTACACTTTCTTAAAAAAAGATCTTTAAAAAGTTAGTAAACACAAGTTTGTCACAACTTGAACGTTAGAATATTTCTTACTAAGATCTTGATTGAAACCGTCGTAAAAACATTTCAACTCATTATGACTCGTGAAGTTTCATTTTTGAATACTTCAATACTTCCTCTATTATATGAGAATCACGCAAGCACTCGTGATTGAATTATACTAACAGACAGAATGAACGCGTGAAAAATTCATAACTTACGTAATATTAGAAAATATATTCATATTGCGAGTCTCAATCTACTTTTTGGACGTGAATTTTAATATATTTTCTAAGTTATAAATGAAGTTTTAACTTTCGCGTCATAAATCTGTTTTACGATACTTAAGACTCTATAAATATACTAATTAACTATACATCAAAGTACGTACAGCGAAATTTAGTATAATCTTTGATTAAAATATACTCTCACTTACAGGTGTTTTTTTTTAAATCAACATTGTTATGCTTTTATCAGAATATCCAAGTTAAAAGAAATACCAAAAAGTACAAGTCTCCACTTATAAAATATTTATAAACTTTTAAATGACATTCATCTTTTATAAAAGGATTCATAATATGAGAAATTTGACATACTTCGACAACGGAACCTTAAAAAATACATTTCCAAGTACCATTTACAGAATAGGCGCTCTAACAAGTGTAATTATTTGATACTAGGCCACACATAAACGACTCCACATATATATACAATTAATAACACATTTTACTCGCTTTCTTTGACCGATCATATAATTAAGTAATCGGAAAAACTAGTTTTCATCCTTATTACAAATTATTTATATACATTAAGAATAAAAGAAAAAATAATTGTATAAAGGATTCATTTTTCTCTTTAAAGAATCTCAACCAATTACTGTTCAACCTAGAAAAGTGTTTTAAATATTATGCGAAAGGTACTTTTGTTTTTTTTTAATACATATTTAATCATTATAATAAAAAAAAAATAACAGTGTAATATTACTAATATATACTTACACTGCATACTAACTGACTATGACGTTGTAGGTAAGAAATTAGAAATAAACTGGCGTAAATGTCATTTAATGGTTCTCTACGTTAGCAAAAAGTTTTATAGACGTTCATTAAATGCTGTAAAATCACTGCTATTCAAGTAAACTATAATTTATAATAAACTAATTGTATGTAAACTAATTGTATGTTTTAAACTAAATTGTAAAAATAATTAAGAATTAAAATATATATATATATATTAAGAATGTCAATGTTTAAAAAAATAAATTAATTCAAGTAAATGTTATTAATAAAATATTTTTAAAACTATCGAAAAGAATATTTAGTTAGGCGCGATGAGAGCAATCAAATTTTTTTTTTCTAAAATTGTACAAACTTTCAGAGCCGCGTCAGTATGTTCTATGCGTTCCTTAAGCTACTCGCATATAATTTATTTACGAAGGGGGGGTGGGGGGGACCAAATATATATAGCAGCAAGGTTCCCCTCAGGAGTATCAGTTGTAGTGCTACTACAGGACAATGAAGTCTTTTGTATTATTGCTTGTTAGTGTCGCCGTGGTAGCAGCAAAGCCCACCGATGAAGATGTGGTCGGATCTGTGCTCGGCGCAGTCAGGAGTTGTTCAGAGCAAGATGTCTCCTTGTGTCTTAAGGTGTGTTGGGTGTTTAGTGATATGTGAAGATTTTTTATCTATTCCATTTTTAATTAGTAAAGCTGTGCTTATTAAATATTAAATAGACCAATAATAACAATTAGTAAAATAAAAAACTTATTTTTCTAATTGTATTTAATGTTATGTATGTAACTTATTTTCAATAAAACTAGAACTATAATAGTAGTATTGGTAGTATATGTAGGTATTGAGATATACAATTTAAGTATAGCTTGTTCAAGTTTCAACTATTTCCTGTTACTTGTACGGTACATGAATGGGCCAGTTTAACGGTTGGTTAAGTGCTCATTTTATGATATGGACCACCGGTATAATTAGAAAATCTCATCTGATCTGCGAATTTGATTTACTAATAATTTATTATACCAATTTGCATACAAATGTTAGCAATTAAATATTTATATTTTTTTACAGGAAAGGGCACTGAAATACGCCGAAAACCTATCATCTGCTCGTGATATCAATCTTGTAGATGGCATTACATTGGTCAGCACGGGATCCTCACGTTCCGCAAGGTCTTTTGAACCTTTATCTGAAGAACCTAGAGCCAGGGAGAGCCAAGTAGAAACCAGGCTGGTAGATGCTGCAGCAGACTTCTTGGAGAACCATGTCATCCAACTCAGAGTCCCGAAAAGCACAGTTGATGACGTGAAGAGATCGCTGGAAGAAGGTCAGTATCTTCTTTTATTTATGACAGCGTTCATATTGTAAAGTCAACATTTTCTACTTTATAGCAGATGATATATAATATTATATTATGTATTTTCGTAAATTGCACATTTCTCACTACCTTGATAATTTGGACGTGATAAATTACGTCTACTATCTTAATCTCCATCTCAACGCTTTCACGCATAGAAATAATGAACCTTACGTAAGTTGTAAATATTTGCTTGTATTTTAGACTTTAAGAAATGAATTGAAACATTACAAAAAAAAATCTACTATTATAAACATAATATTACGATATAAATATATAACTTTAAACTTTGACCGAATAAATTTAAATGAGTACAAAAAATGAGTGTCACCAAATTATACGCAACTTTTAATATTTATGTTAATTATAAGTTTATTGTGTCTCATAAAGAGAATAAATTAGTGTCAGAATGATTTTCGAATTCAACAATTTGGAAGCGGATTTGTCATGTAACAAAACAAATGCTAAAAAATTTAATCCGAGTAAATTTAAAGATAAAGATTATTTATTTTTTGGTTTATTAAAAACACTAGAAAGCTTCTACAAAATCATAAAATTCTTTATTAAAACAATACCGTAAAATAATTATATTGGTATATCAAAAACAGCTGGATAGACTCATATATTCAAAGAGATATTTTGAGAAAGTCAAAAACGTAAAGTACTATGTCCATAATACATACATTATAATTGATAGTTTTTCGAAATTATCTGAGCATTTATAATGAAATGTAGATCCGTGAGGCTGTCCGTGGCTCAGCAAACTATATTAATTTGACTCTGTTACGAAATAAATTTGAACCGGACATATATGATATAAGCAGAGAGACAGTTACATAAAACAAACGGTCAAATAATTTCTACAAATAATTAAGCACTCGCCGCACCGCAATTAAAAACTGGTCACCGGGTGAGCGAGTCAATGCTCGCAGATATTTAAAAAAGGAAAGTCCTTAGTCATGGAAATCAAGATATCAATTTAAAAAAATGGCTGACGATAATACTAGATACGGTTTTAGAAATCGCGTATCCTGATCTTGGAATGAACTCCATGAACAGGCCTGGCAGGAATTTCTCTGCCATTAAGAAGGTCGCTTGAAAGTGGGCGTACAAAGTCGAGTTTTTGCAATTTCCACCCTTGTAGGAATGCCGGCAACTTGTTTTAGATTTCCGCAATGACGGTGTAGTAAAAGTCTCGCTCCAGGCGGATTCTTGGACGAAATATGGATGTAGGTGAAGCTTTCGAATTGTATCAAGCTGATGCACTTTCTAGATAAATGAGGTGGTTATGCAAACTGGACGTAACATGGTGAATTTCAATGAAAGGGACACTTGTTTTGTATTTGAGCTTAGACTGCTTTGAATTCGAATGAGATTTTGGACAATGGACTTACACTGAATGTTTATTGATGACAGTTTTAGAAAACTAAATTGACTTTTAAAGTGGCTAGTTCAATACGTAAAATATTTTTCGGTTGCTTTAATATAATATTTATTCGGTTGCGTTAAGAATAAGTGTAATTTATGAACTAAGCAATCTTTTTATTGACTATTAAAATTGTTGTAATTAATATATAATCTTAAATATTCAACCACCAGGTCGCGGCAAGAAGAAGAAGCTAAAGCAGCTGATTCCCATCTTCGCCCTCCTTCAACTTAAGATCCAGTCTCTCATTCCACTCTTCCTTGGTATCATCGCCTTTGCTGCAGTCAAGGGTCTACTCCTCGCCAAGGCAGCACTTTTGGCCTCTGCTCTTCTTCTCCTCAAGAAACTTCTTTCAAAACATGAACACCATGAAAGCTACGAAGTTGTGGCCCATCCTCACCATGAAGAGCACTTCAGCCATGGTGGTGGTGGCCACGGAGGCTGGGGAAGATCCCAAGACGCACAGAATTTAGCCTATAGTGCATACTCCGACTAAACCTAAGATTTTCAAGATAGTCTTACTCGGACCTCAATGACGATTAATTTATTGTAATTTAATAATTTATTTAAATTATTTAAACATTTTTCTTTTATCTTGGCTTAAGTTTTCGCGTCACCGGCATGTTATTATGTACCTGTTATTACGTAGTACAAAGATTGTTCTTAAGTTATTGCTTTTG
This sequence comes from Dircenna loreta, assembly GCA_963555665.1. Classification (NCBI taxonomy): domain Eukaryota; kingdom Metazoa; phylum Arthropoda; class Insecta; order Lepidoptera; family Nymphalidae; genus Dircenna; species Dircenna loreta. The sequence goes on along the minus strand of OY743099.1, from coordinate 8,627,185 downwards.
CTTTAACATTCATTTCATTGTATTATTATTATTAATGATAGCTAGTTACAATTTCTTTTTATATGTATATAATATCCTTATATATTGCTTTTGTAAATATGCTTAATATTATTGTATTTACGTAAAATATTGTTTATTTCATCTTCGTTTTAATATTTGTATCTATAACTTTCTATATTGTTGTTTTTAGTAAATTTTTATATGGATTATGTATGCTCATGGTGATGCATGTCTTTGTCACTCTCTCTTCTATTTCCCACCATTAATAAATACTGGTATAAGTCATAATTTATTCGCATTTTATTCTAACATTCAGAAATCATTTATCATATAACAAGTTTGTTAAAATAAAATCATTTAAATAAAATGTTGTTTTATTATTATTTTTTTTAATATTAAAGACATTCCTTTTCTTATTTATAATCATATTTTTTCATATCTGTGTCAGTTTTTATATTAAATTATTAATTAAAATACGTCGCTCTCTAATCGGAATATCATTATAAAATGTCAATAAATTAAAGTTATTATTATAAAAAGTTTATAAAGTCTATTTTAATCTTATAAGCGCAATATTATAAGTATATATTTTGACTAATTTTTAAGATGGCTTACGTTGACACAGAAATAAGGCTCTTAGTTCTAATGGCCGGTTCGTCGGAAACTGTCTAATGTCTATGAAAGCTAGTATTTATTTTGTAAGCCCATGTACATAAATGAGGTAGCTTATTGCGATGTGTTCACATTTCATTAGGCTTATTCAAGTACTACTTTAAGTGTTTGTGGAAATTTTGAATGATCTTTCATTTACTGCTAAAGAAAGTAACAAGATTTTATGGTTACTGCGGCAATATGGTCTTACAGATTTAGATATTAATAGAATTTATCTATAATGATAAATATTTTATTATTTCAAGAGATTTTTCTTGCCGATCTAGAATTATATGTACGTCTTATCATCCGAAGAATACTCTTCTTCTGTGAATCTTTAAAAACAATTTTAAAAAAGAACACCTCTGATTCCATAATTATAATGTAAGAGATGAGAAAAATTAAAAAAAAAAAGAAATCATTCCCACTATATAACAAAAATACAATACATTGTCATATTAGCATATAGACAGACAAGTGACCTACCTGCTTCGTGTGAACTAGATGACAAAGTTCAATGAATAAGTTCAATTAAAACTAGCGCATTGATACAAATATTTTTGTTTACTTTACTTTCTAGAGGTCAAAACAGTAGCATATACAGAAGGCAATGGGGGGAATTTTTAGGGGACAACAAATTTTATATTTCCGGTCCAAACAACAATATTTTTTTTATATTTTAAGCCATTTATTAATGTTCTATTATAAAGGAAAAGTATCTATGTACATACATTATATATTAATATATTTTGTAGTAAGTTAAGTCCCTAATTTAAAGATGGATATTATTTTACGTTCTAGGTACACATAGAATTCATTTAAATTGAAAATAATTGTATTATTTTTATATTGATTTTAATTAAATTTATATAATTTATATAATTAGGGCTATCCTTAATATTAAAAAAAGCTTTGATATTAACAATTAAATTGTGTAGTGTTATTTTAATATTATATATTTACGGCATTTTAGATCTTTGTATGCTGAATATATTCTTTTATAAAATTATATTATCAAAATTTATTACAGCACCATCTGTCAAATAAACGAAAAACTATCTTCACGGTCATGTTTGTTTACAAGTGGTCTTGAATGAATACGTACCCTTGAGTTCAAGGCTTTGTCGTTTATGTAAATGCCGCTATATTTAAAAGTTCAATGAACTTGTATATAAATTCAGGAAACTAAAACGTTGAGGATTCTGATTTCAACGCAATTTTACATTTCAAAAAATTTAATTTTATTATTAAGCTTATTTAACACTTAAAACAAATTAAAATTATACAACCATGATAATTTTTAAGTATCATTCTAGAGGCAAAAATATGAGTTTTTTGATAAAATTAAATAGTTTTATAATTTAGTCAAGCATTGGATTCATATTTCTTAATTAATGCTTTAGGATTATTTTCTAGCACCGCCCTCTATGACGTAACTTACGAACTGAATTTAGTGATATAAAGCTCAGCATAGCCTGTGAAATGTAACTTACAGCTTAATATTTAAATTATTTAAATTCTTTGAAATTGTAAACAATCCTTTTTAATAATTAAAACATGTTGCTAACTTCACTATTATCAAAAATAACTTACCATCTTTAATTGTAAAAATATAAACAAAATCTTGTTAAATAATAAAAAATGCAAGGTTAAAGCATCAAAAGCTACAAAAACAAGAATAAAACTTACAAAATGTGAATGAAACGCTTACAACGTAACAATCTCGTACAACCGAGTTTATAACAAAAAGAGTAAAAAGCTATCGTTATTTTATTCTTTTTTCATTCGTTTCTTTGCCAAGGTTACTATGTTGGCTGTTGACATAGTTTTATTGGTTACGTCAAGAGATGGCGTAACTGAGTCTTGGTTTTATTGTACTTGGCGTTTGTTCAACTTTTGCGTCACTGTATATTTACAAATATTGACTGCTGTTCATTCTGCTGCTGTAATATATTTAGCATATTGACCAAAATTATGTATGTATGTAAATTTTTATATGTATGTCATTTATTTGAAATATTTTATTTGAATTTCCAATGGCGAGATTTTCATTCTTGATACATTATTTCGTTAAATATAACCTTAAAAATATTAAGTTCAATCTATAATAGTATGATTATACATATGTACTTATATCTTCATTATTGACCTACCTATATAATAGAAATCTTGAAGAAAACGTACAATTTAAAACGATCAGTTTTCCTATAAATTTTCTCTTGACCAGATTGGATACATCCGTTGTTAGCTGGCCCCGTTTGTAATACACATGCTATTGCGATTTGAAAGTCTTTATTATTTGATTAAAGCTCAAGTATATAAGAAACCAAGTATATAAGTTACACATATGTTATAATTTAGAAGTCTGCATTTTACTCCTACATTTTAATGAAAGTTCTAAGGAGGTTCTTGATCCTGAGACACAGCTAACCTCGTACAAATAAACTTTCCAGAACATTTTTATTCCACTAAAACATGGGCGTAATAAGACCCATATTCATTATATAATATTTAAATTTTATCATATATTTCTTTGCAATTTTCTATACATTTTATGTGATTTATAATTCAAAGTTATCTTGAATTAAGATCGTATGATATAAGCACTGTATGTATGGCCTAGTATATTCTTTGCAAATCCGTCTTAAATACTTTTACTGATATTATCTCGTTTTAATCAAAATCTTTACGCCTCAGATAACTAACGTGAAGCGTCTTGTTAAGACTTTCAGATCAATTTACAGGACTTTTAACTCTTACTTGTATGACTTATGATCTATTGTCGTGTAAAACAGAGACACATAATTACCCTATAATATTCTTTCCAGAGAAATATATAATAGTATAGCATTACTAATAAGCATGCTCAAATATAACATTTATAACAAAACAGATAAGATTTAAATTGCTTTAAATTGTAATAAATATTGCACATATCGTATCTTTATGGGAACTTTTACCAACTAACTTTAGCTTGCAGTTTTCATCTCTAAAAGGAATTTTAATACTAAACTATGCTTATATTCCCCATCTTTACAATTAAAAATAAAAGCTTTGATAGCTTTTTTATAATATTTTTATAATATTTGTCAGATTATAAGTTTCTTACGTAGATAAAAAAATATCTAAGGATTGAAAAAATATTTTTGATGTGAAAATATGTGTTTTCAGAAAATATGGAAAATATGTATTTTTTTCTGGAAATTAATTACTATTTTAAGATGTTGATTCGATCAACAGTTGTACCTTCACCTAGACATAATGTTTTAACCCAGTACATTGTCATTTATAATAATTCTGTATTTTCAAAAGGACTCATTCAACATTTTTTCATATATTCATGTAATCAATTTTGAAACCCTTTGTTTTTTTTTCTATTGATAGTTTAATAAAAAACTCGTCAATTATTTATAATTTATTAACAATAATCTCGTCGTTATCATAACTTATACAGCAGGTATACATTATAACAAAAAGATGTATAACTTATAAAGAAGAATACTGAAATTGAGCAGAAAAAATATATCAATGTAACCAAAGAGACAAACTTAAATAATAAATCTACTTATATAATATTAAAGCCAGGTACATTAAAACCATATATATTGAGCTATATCTATCTTAACTATATCTGTAAATAAAATACATACTATAAATATAGTTACAAAACACCTATAAGGTTTTACTCAAATAAATAATCTAGACTTCAGTCAGACACATCACATTCGTACACAAGGTGAATAAATAATTGAACGGAGAAATTCCGCAAAGAGGTCAGTGAACTGGGTCGCGGAAAGTTATTGCTTTTGCGCGGCGTAAGCTAAACTTTGTGCATCTAGAGATCTTCCCCAGCCTCCGCTATGACCGCTTCCACTACTGTAACCTCCTGAATCACCTCCATATCCACTTGCCCCAGCGTAATCATGGCTGGAAGTGTGACTGGACGAGTGATGAGGATGCGCCACCACCTCGTAAGTTACATGCTTCTGCTGTGACAAAAGCTTCTTCAAACCAATTATCGCGGATAGCACTAACGCCAATTTACCAATCAGTAACGCCTTTCCAGCTATCAGAGCGATGGCTCCAATAGCGAGGGGTAACAACGCCACCATTTTTAACATTACCGCTGCTATTATTGGTCCTAAGATTTTTGCTGCTTTCTTCTTCTTTCCTCTACTTTCTTCCGATAACTCATTTTCTTCCTCGGTGAATGATGAAACTGTATCTTCAAGGGCACGACCTACACTTGATACTGTATCTATAACATCTGATCCTTTAACTTCAACCCGTAGTGAGTGCGTTTCTAAGTAATTCCTCATTTTGGATACAGGGTCCAAAGCTCTGGGCGCGCCAGTTTCCGGTGGAACATCGCTCGCTCTCACCACTGTGACTCCATCCGTTAGTGAAAACGTTTCCTTTTGTCCAATCATTTTATCGACAAAAGAGAAGAATTTATATTTCAAACATGATGTTGAGTCTTTTTTTAGACAGTCGCCCAATCCATCTAAATCGTTGTCTGAGTGACCCGTATCTTGGGCGGGAAGAGCAATGCATGATGCTGCGAAAGCTAAGAGAGCGACCGTCCTTAACATTGTAGCGTTAGAAACTGACTGTGCGCCGGCGCATTGCTGCTATGTTTAAATAGTATCCACACCCTCGCCTCGAGCCCCGTTTAATACCGAAATAAGTTGGACTTTCTCAGTCTAGGAGTAAAAGTAATGTCCAGGTTTCATAATGTTGCGTTGGCGAAAGCCTTACGGTCACTGGAAAGGTCACGAACTTGAATTAAACTCTTAGATTCTATGATATAATTAAAGTTTTAGTGAATATAGTTATTTTAGTGAATACAACAATTTAGTACTTACTCTAAATATTGAAAATTTACTGTTTTGAAGAAAGTACGTGTCATTTCAAATGTTATAAGTAAAGTTATGTAATCTTGAAAAGTAAATCATATTGTTAATACATTGTACGTTTATTTATATAAATTGTTACCGTCCATTACAGTATTATGCATTAGCTATTACGGACAGAAAATAAACAAAAGCACAACTGACGTTCAACAAATAAAACAAAGTTGTAATAACTGCAAAGCCTGTTCTCTTTTATTTGTTTTGCAGCTTACAAAGTAAATAGTATGCAAATAAACTTTAAATATATTCTCACAATAGTTTAAATAATGGCTCTTTTTTATATAACATTTAATAGAGTTAAAAGTTTACAAACTCTCTGGCATATTATCATAATGTTTTAAGATGCGTTTTTTCAATTATCCGTTATATTAAATTTAATTGAATTACAATACTTTGAATATTTTAAACGCTAGAAAGCGCTATTAAATGTTGTATGAATTGAATTGAATGTAGAAAAGTTATAGTCAATTTAAAATGATCTAAAACACGAATCTCATGAACGCCACTCACGTGTGGACCTCTTCTTAAGAACGTTCAAAAATGTTACGTTTTATTTCTTTAAATTCGATACACGTATGAACTGAATTTGATGATTGTTACTTTCCAATATCATTTACTCTGTCATCTAGACGTTTTTGATATCCAAAGGTACATTATTGTTCTATGTACGCCGATTTCTAATATATAACAGTTTAGTTGCACTATCATCAATATATATATATAGTTTTTAGTGTCAATTTGTCACAAATCTACAAGTTGTATGAAAAACTAGGCTGAACTCACGGCATACTCCACTATATGACCTTTAATGACTATGAAACATCTTTACCTGGCTTTCTATTAACTAACCTAAGCACATAACATGAAATTGAGATAGAAAATATAGCCTATATATATAAGAAATAAAGGTAAATCCTGTGAAAAGAACTCAAAATATAATCCTTGCTTTGCTAATTATGTAATTGTAAATGAATTTCAAAATTACTATAGCTCCTTGTCTGTTATAAAACCTTGAAGACACTGATGGTTCAAACTAGTAACCTAGTACCACATTGTGTCCCACTTCTCTGTGTTATTAATCTACATACGATTGATGGCGTTTTTGTGATGGTTCCCATACCTCAGTCTATTTATAACGGACAGGTATACTAGGCGTTGTTGCTTCATTACTAAGTGATATTTTTACTTTTAATCAACGTTGAGTTACTTTAAGATGTAATTGTGATATTATCAAGCTTTTTTTTTTCAAATAGGCTCAATTGAATTGATTGGTTTTGAATTGAATTGAATGGTTTTTCAATCATTAATGTATTTATCATTATAAAAGCTTTCAAGTAAATCTCATTTGACATTTCAATACCTTTAGTGACTAACAATAACTTTGATACACCTTTCACTTTTCAAGTGTAGGGTCAATGACATTGTTGAGGATTATTTGAAGATGAGCTTTGATGTTTTTTTTTTAAATTTGGGATAAAAAATATACCATTATCATTATTTATGATTAAATATCGAAATGAAAGCAGGTAACAAATAAAATCAGGAATACGTTTTCATTTTGTATAGATTAGAGCTTTTTCTGCAAGATAATTTAATTAAATTATCTTTATCATTAATTTAATCTGATGTAAACATTATATCTTTTTATTTTAAAGCACTTTTTATATAATTTAAACAACAGTACACATACGTGTTAATAAACAATTGATATTTTATTATTAATACTAAACCTTTGTTTAATCAGAAAAGTCACCAATAACCAATTAATTATAAAATAGTTGACATTGGAAATAAATAACTTGAAAATTGTACAAAATATGAAAATTTCTTCTTTCATTTCTTTTATTTTTTGGACATTTTTGTTTTTGTATTGAGTAGATTATTTCATTAGAAAAATTATAACCAACAGAAATGTCTGTCACGTATGTGTGACAAGAAAGTGTGTGATCATCGGATGTGTGTTACGAAAATGACGGTATGATGATGTCTATATGACTTGTAATCTTAATATCTATATAAATGGTGTGCTTTTATTATAAAAATTAAACACTAAATTAAATTATAACAATACACATTTAATATATAAAGCATTTGTAGCAGATGTTAAAATTTTCAAAATTCTTTATTAAATATGATTTATGGATATTATAAATTACAGAATGAATCGTAAATAAAACGAGAAAATAAATAAAAATTATGAAGATGAAAAAAACAATGTGTTTTTTTTCTTATATCTAAAATAATAGTTATTATACTACATTCAATTTAATGCTTTTCTCCTACTACTAAAGTTTTGAATTACTTAAACAGTCGAACTATCTGTCAAATAATTTGTGTGAAGCTGAGGTCATACAATAATAATTGATGATACGTGGTTTGTATTTAAAAGAGAAAGTAAAAGTATGTGTATACAATATAAGTGATTATTCTTCAAATTTATAAGTAACGGTAGTTATTAAAAACATTGATGGAATCATAATTACATATAACTTTAATAAAAGAAAATAAAAATTAAAGCTATGTTTTGTAAGTTTTTCGTTGCTCGTTTTAAATAAGTTTTTGTTCTGAAACTGTCTATTTATGTAAATTATGTATTTGGGTATGAGTATTTGGTCGGTTCGTTCGTTTAATTGCAGCTCTGAATAGCTGAAAATAGTTCCTTTTTTATTTCTAAAATACATATCGTAATAATAGTGTTTATTATCGTTCCGTGTTTATTCTTATCTTATCTCAATTATCTGTCATCGGAGCATTTCCAATCTCATCAACGAACTCCTTTACGTCATCTCAGTGAACATTTGCCTCTAGGCACAATTTTTCGGCCGCTCTCATCTGTAATACTTAAAAGTTTATTATAATATTTTTATTATACATTAATACATTCTCAAGGGCTTAAGTTCATAGTGAGAGGTCCGACTTTCGCTCACTTTCGTTTAGTCTCGGGTCGCTGGTATGCAACGCACTGCTAAGTTTATGATGGTTCTGTAAATTAACCTGTCCGTGTGTTGGTGTGTTCGTACCCACGGTCCATGAGGTGTGAAGCCAGCGTAATTAGGTACTTGCGAAATATAATATCAAAAAAATCTCTCCTTGAACCAAATGGCAAATCTATACACATTTTTATCGGATTGTTTGTTTGCGCATCACGGACAAAATTTATGAAATTGTGTATGGTTGTAGATTCAAGATGCGATCAATATATTCAATCCTTTTAATCGGTAATTTTTCTTATATCTGGGAAAAATATAGCAACTGATTTAGTATATAATAGTATATACTCTACAATACCTTAAGTTAAATTTGGTTTGTTGTTATATAGGTTATTATGTGAGTCAATATAAAAAATATTTTTCATCACAGAAAATTCAATAATTTTCACAAAATACACATAGAACAGTTTGAACGGATTTTAGAAATTTTAATTGAAAATTGGTGTGCCATTATTATTTATAGCCACATATAATACTATAAATGTCTCTTATTTTCACAGAAAAAAATATAATTGGTTTTCTCTATATATCTCATAATAAAGTTTAAAGGTTCGGATTTATTTATTTTCCACAGTGTTGACAGTTGGTGTACAATAAGAGTCTGAGGGACAAGAGGAGAGACGGCGGATTAAGTCACTTGCTAGTTAGATAAATAAAAAAACGTGATGATTACTTTGTTCAAACAAAAATACTAACCATATTTATTTAATAATCAGAATTCAGTCTTCTCTTTCAAATCTAATGTCAGGTCGTCTTCATTTCCTTAGTTAACTGCTACTCTCATAAAACAATAGTAAACTGACACAATAACTGAATATAGGTAGTTTACATAGATTTTACACGTTATCATGATCAGCCATGAGAATTTTTTACAAAAACTTCTATATATTTACACATTTTTCCATACCTCGAGCGAAATGCATTTTCTTTTCGTATTCACAAGCTTTTTGTTAAAATTTTCGATAATGTGTCTCATTAGTCTTATAGCCTATGTATTAAACAGTTTTTATATAGTCTGTATATATAAAGACAGATCTCTGGGTTAATGGTACTAGCCATTAGTATGCCTTTGCCGTTTTGTGAACGGTTCTGATTCTAGACTTGCTCTTGAAACATATTAGTTAAATATTTTTTTGTCATATTGTAGAAGGCAAGTACTGTGATGTAATCATTATAATAGTTAATAATATATTTCATATGTAACAAACACTGAAATAGTGTGGTGGGATAAAATGCCCTCCCCCCCCCCCACACAGTTTGAACTCAGAAAAACAAAATAAAGCTGATGGTTCTGTCCGCGGCTTCGTCGTATCATATTCATTGTTATTTAAAAACATGTCGTACATTTCGCAAGTTCGTTATCTCCTGAAAAATAATTCTGAAAGCTCTGAAAAATGCAAGCAATAGAAGTATTACCAGAGTAGAATATACTATGAAACAAAAATAAAGAACAATGGAAAAATTATATTTGGTAGAGTTCATAATCGTCAAAAACGTCATTATTACAGATTTTTTTTGAACAATTGATCATTATTTTTAGTAATAAGGTTATAATCGGTGGAAAAATCTCGAAATTAAAATATTTTGTTCCAATACCCAATTGATTATTTTAATTTCAGTTTTTCTTTACATTATAGGGTTGCCAACCTGGGCAAAGTCTTATATATTAATGATATAACACCGTTTGTTTTCTAAATAAATAAATAACCGACAATCCTAAGTGAAAATAAAAACTTTGACACATTAAAATGCGCGTGAAAAAAATTATTTACATCGCAAAAATTAAAAGGGTTTTTTATAAGAACAGTATTCCTAGTCTTCCTAGTTTCCTTATCCAATCTAAGGCACACTATTTGACCCCAAAAGATAGCGAGTTAGAGACTACTAAAATCATACAGGAGCACTTGCTGACAATCAGCCTTTTCACCAGGCGATATTAGAACGCTAGTTAATCTAGCGGTTAGTAAATTGGATAATGAAATGGCTGCTTAAATATTTTATATTTATCGAGACCTAACACCTAGTAGTCATGTATTATTTTTAACTCTTATTTTTTTAAATTTTTAAGACGATTTTTCATTTTAGTTAAATGTCAGCAACAAAAGGGGTTTTTCAATAAAAAATAGCTCAAAGTCCTTTTACTTTCGGGCTATATAAAAGTGAGTGAAATAATTTAAAAGGCAGAAAGAGTATATTATCATTAATTCTTTCATAACAGTAAGTTATATAACTACTTATTTCAAAACAAACGAGTTTGTTATGACTAGACTAAGTTTCAATTAAAAAAATACTGTCCGAAAATTACAGCAGCATTTCCGTAGATAACATTTGTTAAAATTTCTGAAATTTCCTAGTCACTTGTAGGTATAAAACCAAGAGCCCTTATCGTTCAATCTATTGAAAGCACAGTGTATATTGATCTTAATTGATTTCTTTAAACTTGTTAACACAACCTCCAAAAGTTAAAGCCGTCAAAAAAACCTAAAAGGTAATGTTTTTTTTTATAGATATTTTTTTATGAGAAAGAGAGGCAAATGAGCTCACGAGTCACCTAAGCGACTGCCATCGAACTTGGACACTTACAACTCAGCAGCTACATGTGCCGGCCTTTTAGAAGGGAATACGCTCTTATCTTGAAGGTCTATGAACAAACTCTAATACAAAATTTTTAAAAGTTCAAACTCTATATTCAATTTTTTTTTTCTTTTTTGACGTTTAAATATTAAAAAAATTCAGCTATCGAATGTTATTTTTTTCAATAATGTCTGTCTGTGTATCTGTTGTAGATAACAAGCAGGATACAAATATAAATTGAAAACGCATATTCCTTTTATTAACAACAAACGTTTATTTTTGGTTAAAGTATAATATTCTCTTTGTTGTTAAGCTTTGCCATCAAATTATTTCTAAGCAACATTGGTTATCTCAATTTTCTTATATCGTTAACTAATAATAGAATAATAAATATAATAATATAGTAAATAGTAATAATCTCGCTGACAGAATGATAGTGCGCCTGCGCACCGTTTTAATGATCACTGACGTATCAACGCTGAGATTTTTTTGAAATCAATTAAGATAAATATTATAATTATTTAACTTATATTTTAATCCATATTATTTGTATAAGATGACGTCATAATAGTATAATTATATCTATATAAAAAATCATTCTTCATATATTAATAACTATCCATGATACCTAATAATTGTCAGTCGATTGATTTAAATCTGAAAGTAATTATAGAATTATATCTTCCTTAAATAATAATTTTCTATAAATAACAATGATGATGAATTCAGCAGTTAATATATAATGTTCTGTAAAAAACTCAAAAGAAAGTCAGTTCTCACGGTAACATTTCGAAGATGGGTAAGATATCAACAATATAATTCTCGTGTCTTTGTACCATTGTTATAATTCTCACTGACCTTTGCGCTTTTCATATACATGCCGTTAATAATTTCCTTAAATAACTATAAAATACTATAGACAAATGCAACTAGTATATAACTACTGCATATAAGTATACATAAGTACTACATTTATTGAATTATGTCCATTGACGAAATAGCCTTGCGAGCGTTCCTACACGGATTTGCTTATCCCATATAAAAAACAATTCTAAATTAGAACTTTACTGTGATAAAAGTATTAATTTTCTTTCATTTAAAGTAATTTTAATTACATTTTAAAGTACTAAATATGAACTTTCTCCTCACAAGAGCAATTGTATTTCATAACAAGATTTGATAGCAAAGTAGAAAGTACGATGGAACGACAATTTACCTCGAAACACAGATATGTATGTATGTATGTATGTAAGTATGTAAGTATGTATGTATGTATGTATGTATGTATGTATGTATGTATGTATGTATGTATGTATGTATGTATGTAAGTATGTATGTATGTATGTATGTATGTATGTGTGTATGTGTGTATGTGTGTAAGTATGTATGGATATACGAATATATTAATTATGATTATTAATCAATAGTAAGTCTGATGACACTGTCTTAAGTAAATAAAGATCGTATCATTGAAATAAATTGAATTAAATCCAAAAACTATTAAAAAATGGATTTTCAAGTTATAGAGAATATGACAAATTTGACGTTCCTTGGATTAAATTTTTTATACATTCAAAGACTGAAAAAATGCCTGCTTAAAATTATTTGAGACAAGCAAAGAAGCGCCGATAAAACTTTTTCCTGAAAATGTATGTACCATGATCGTCGCTACAACGGTAAAACTTTTCATATAATTTAGAACACTTTATTTTATTTGACTGGCATCAAACAAATGTGTCTGTTTTGTTATTTTATTACATTTTATATTGTATATTGCATTTTAAGTTTAGTATCTATATTAAAATCGACAAAGTGACTTTCTAGAAATATAAGGATACAATAAATAACTAATTACTCTGTGGTTATTTGTTGATTTTGTTATTACCAAGACTTGGCAATACATTTTCACCATAACCTAAGATTCAAAACCACTAATCAAAAGTAATTCTTCGGCACAACACCAAAGTTAAAGGTAGGTTAAGGATCTAAATAAATATTGCCACCCCAGAATTTAAAATAATCAATAATTTAACATTAACAGAAAAAAATCATTAACTCGGAACCAAACGCTTGAATATAAATATTTTTTGAGAAAGGTTGTAACAGAAACATACATCCACATTCTAGGCACTTAGATATCTCTCGCAAAAGTCTTATAAAACGCGTTTACAGTACATTTATAGTACAATTCGTCCGCATTATTCCACTGACTCTAAACTCTCTACATAGAGCTAATTACATATACATATATAAGTGAATACAATACTTTCATATAAAACATATCTTTATAAAGGAATAACATTAAATAAATAAATTCAAACAATAAAATTTAAAGCTTAAAGAAATAAAAAACAAATTTTTCTAGCTCTGTAAAAATATGCTTAAATTCTAGAGCTCTAATTAAGTGTATAAAATATAAACGAAAGACGTCTCATCTATTGGCTGAAGATTTCCCTTGAGAAAGGCGATAACTAATTCTTTACGTTTTTTATCTCCATCCAGAGGTGATTAATTAAAACTTAAAGATTCTGTGAAGTTTCTTTCATTGGCAGTTTTATTTCTTATATATAGCTAGCTGTTGCCAGTGACTTCGTCTGTTCTTGACTTTGGAGTCAAAAAATATAATTGAGTATATAATATGATTGATCATATAAATCCATACATTTTAAGATAAGTTTTGATGTGGTTATAGCGTAAATATTCGTGTGTTTTTCAATAAAAAATTGATGGTCAATATCAATGATAATTTTGTTTAGTTTGACTTTTTGATGTTTTGTTTATTTTACATTAGTTTTATATTGTTCTTCGATTTAATTGATTAAAATTGTTGTGATATTTTTTTTTTTTTTTTTTTGGTGGTAGTATAAATTATATATATATTTTTAATTGTAATTTCTATAATATAAAGTATCAACTAGTTTTAGCACACACATATACATAAGTGTGTTTTCTTTTTTTATATAATTTTTTAAAGATGTAGCGAGCAACCATCCTACAATTGCATGTTAAGTTAGCCTTTAATTGGGGTCATTGTAACTTATATAAATTGTTTTTTTTTTTGTAAAAGGAATGTTATTCATTGTATATCACGTTGGCTTCCTATTCAATAAATAAATAAATAAAATAGCCATTAATAAAAATAAAATTCAGGTTCATCTATACGAACCTACTATTATAATATGGTGCTATTAAACTTAGTTTTTGTATTACCTACAAACAGATAAACAAACAAACATTTTCAAAATTGTTAATTTGAGTTCTGTGTCATATACTAAACCTTTCCGAAGTTTTCCTATCATAGAGTCAATTTATTTATAGTAAGTATATATGTATAATGTATAGTAAGTACAATTAAGCTCTTCTTCGCCCTAAAAAATAATTTAAAAAAAAGAAAAACATAGAAAAAACTTTATACATAATATATGTATATATACGTTATATATACATATATTATGTATATACGTTTATAGCTCGTAAAGTATATTATATAAGTATTATAATATCGAACAATAACAGCTTATTGAGATAAGATAAACTATAAATAGGTGGAAAAGATGGCCTTGTCATTTATTTTATATCTTTATATTTTATTTCCAGACTTTAGGGATGCAAAAAAATATTTTTGCGATTCCACTTTTTTGAATTATTATTTTTTTCCTCATCTTTGTTATTGAAAATATTTAAAAAATCAATCAAGAGTTATGGTGACTCATGATTCCAAATTTTTGCTAATTGACTAAAACTATTTGTAAATTTACTTTATTGAAAATGGCCTTTAGTTTAGTTTATATTTACTGCTTTTGTATAATACAGGAAGTTTGAAATATTTTTAATCAAAATATGGTCAAGGTAACAAAAATTAAAGATATAATATTAAAAACCCGAGAACTTATTACTCGGGGAATATTTATTAGACAAGAAAATTTATAAAAGTTCAATACTGCCCCAAGATGGGAAAGTTTTCTTATATTGGAAAAATATACCTAACACTGACAGTTAATATATAATTTATATTAACTATACTATGAAAAAACGTGATGATTGAATATTATTGATTTCGTATGTTAAAAAGTATTTCTGTGATAAGAAATAACTGAAATATGCGAGACTCGGATATCCTCAGACACAATTATGGAAAATGTCGTCAGTTTCTAACAGCCGACCGGACTTGGTACCGTTACTAGAAAAAAGATTTTTTTTTACCTGAAACTTATGTTCTATTTGTATAGACAAATAACGGTTATATTTTTAAAGGGTAGTGTAATCTTATAAAGTTTTAATTTATTGTTTTGTGCGTGATTATTGAAATTTGGTATTATTATTATTAAATATATTAATAACGTGGTGAGGAACTTTTATTACCCAAAAAATTAACTAACTTAAGATTTATACAAAAATATAAAAGAGATTTTTTGTCGTTCAACGTTTAAAAGCATAATAAGTATATATTTATATATATTAATAAAACTACCAATATTTTTTCTCTGTCCGAAGAATTAGTCAAAACTTTTGTAAACCAAAGCTTTATCTTATATACAAAAAAAAAAAGTTTTTTTTTAAACCGTACCAGTGTTTACAAGCAATTGGGCCTGTTAGAAACTTTGTACAAGTATTCACTACCTTTTATCCAATTCTAGTCTTTGCACTCTCTTCAATGCAAATTACATTTTTTAATGTGAATATAAAGGAACCTGTCTAGCTATAAGAAGATAGAAAATATACCTCAATGTCGGTTTTTTATGTAAATTAGTTTTTGCCAGCAGATTCGTTCGCGCTGTACAGGTGAAAAAAATGTTATTGCCGGTCTACTAAGAGTTACTTCTATACCTTATATATATATATAGGACAGTATTTTTTTGTGATGAGCCTTTATTTTTTTCCACACCACTGACGTGTGCCTTAAATTTCATGGTCACCGTTTAAGTAGTAAGCTAGTAAATAATAAATCAGTAGGGCGTTAAAGAAAAATAAACAAAGAAACTAATTTGCATATAAATTATAAGATAAGATAGATTTTAATGTTATTTAATGTATTAAGAGTAAATGTAACTGACATCCTACTTCATTGTTAGCGTCACTAATATCCTCTATTTGGTTTCGAATCAGTTACCCAAGAATGTAGAAGAAGATTAGTGAGAATAAAAAAGAAAGAGAAGAAGAACCACCAGTAAAGGTAAAGATAAAGCCGACTCTCTCACTCATTGTAAGCAAAGACTGAAATACTCAAATATGTCCGAGATAACGGTGTCACAACGGACTTTTTTAAAATTTTAATTCTTATATCTAAATAAACTACGTGTTTCTAAATCTGTTATGTTTAGAGTAAATGCCGTAATATATTGTTTTCGATAATGATCACGTAAGATAAACCTATAATATTATATAAATAAACATTTAAATGCAAAGGCTATTAAGTATCTTATGTAGTAGGGTTCTCTGTTTTCTGTAACTTCTTTAAAATAATTATCAATTAGTATGATCTGTCGTCAACAGATTGATAAAATTGACATTTCAATTGAATTTAACTATACAATGGGTATTAGGTACAATATATATTCCACTCCATGTATAAAATCACCATCAATTAATTTTTTAAGTCAATACTTTGTTCAAAATAATCCACATTAATTTTAACTTTGTTCATATTTATAATAAAAAGAATTAGGTACATGTTTTTTTTTAATATAAAATTTTATTTGTAATTAAAGTTCTTTGGCTAGCGCCATCTCTACAAATTTGATGTAAGCGCTTTTGCCACACAATGTACGTCAGAACTTATACGAACCAGATCTATTCACAATGATACATTCATTCACTAGATGGCGCGGTTTTAAATAAAATTTATGTATAATGTTTAATTGATTGTAAAATATTAAATATACGCTTATAAATTGTATGTAATCATTGTATTTATAAAAATTATATGGTTATTATTTTAAATACATTAAAATAAGATAAAGATATTCTAAAAATAAATATATTATTGTTCCTATTTATGAGGATAACAAACAAATAATTTCTGCTTAAGCAATTTTACCTTGTCACGATACAGCTATTGGCTTGATAAACAACATAAAAAGATTTTTAGTTGTTATCATATTTGGTAGAATTGTTTTTCAGTCTGTCGGTTTTATGATAAATCATTGGTTTTTCCATGTTTTCTTTTGTAGTTTTATGTCGAAAAATATTTGATATTAATAATGAGAGACTAGCTTTTTCTTCTTATAAAATATTTTATCAAAAATAACTAACCTACAAATAATAATCAATGTCTGTATTTTCTCTATAGCTGTCTAATAAACATTGTTTAATACTCAATTATCGCATAAATGTCGTATTGTGTTGTTAATGGTACGTTAAAATAATAATTAGTTTATTTTCATAAGTTCTTTGTCGTTCTTTGTCATTTGACAAAATATTTACTAATTATTTTATAATAAAATGCATTCATAGCATAAGTCTTATCTTTTTTAGAATACCTACTATTACAATAAAGAAAAATAGTGAACGTTAAAAAAAAAAAATAGTAAAGCAATACATTTATTTATCTTCGGTGAATATAAAAATATTAAAATTACATTTACTGAGTTATGTAAAACATGTTAAATGAAGTGAGATTAGCTTGCAGCTTTGATATATTTATAAATAAAAAAGTTTGGAAATGTTGTAGATTAGATTTTGTTTATTAAATCGGTTGAAACAAATCTCGAAATAAGGAAATTTACCAGTAAAGTTTATTAAGTTGCTTTTACGTGTATGCTAAGATTTCCTCGAAGCGATTCAATTCTCAGACGGTTGATATTTAGTTTCAATAGTTACGAGTCAATGCCAACTGTGAAAGGAATTAACTTATTTCGATGTAAAGAAAATGCAAATAGCTTTTGCTCTGAAAACGCGAATAGGTTTAAGAAGTACATAAAAACCGTATTTTATGATGTTTGATAAGTTTTAGAAAATAAGCAGTGTAATAATAAAGTAACTTTGCATAATTTTTTTTAATAATTACATATTATTTATTTTTTGATATTATAAGCAGTTCTTAAATTCTTCCGATTTTAGATAAGGTTATTTAATAATAATTTACCATATAAATATTTGAATTTTAGGCAATTTAAGATAATGGAGATTTAATTGGCTCTACAGTTGATAATTAAAAGGCAAGAGGTGACCAGTTAATCGATCAGAATCAAGAAAATGAGTTTTGATGTATTTCTTTTAGAGACTTCCTTTTAATGTAAGGCCTCATCGTATTGAGTTAGTTAGTTTCCAAATTAAGAGTAAAGGAACGTTCGATTCCAAGTAAGTAAAAGTCTTCATAGAGAAAAGTATTCTGTTATTATTTTTTCACTTTGGACAAAAGGCTTGCAATTTTGACGAAAGGCTAGCCACTTTAAGGGTAGCATTTCATATCTCACCCAGAGTCCTGTTATATCAACTAGAATAATTGAACTGATACAAAGAAGAGTTCTGATATTATTCATCATTCACCATCGCACAGCTAACTGACTCTTAAGTCGGTGGTGAAATACTACTAATTTATAATCTATATCATTAATGAATGGGATTCATATGAAACTTTTTACACCATAAGCACTGGGAGAAAAAAATAAATGTTAATTTTTGATTTTTGCAATGCTGAAACACTTAATATCACTGTTCAAATATGCAAAACTTAATGAGGTATTATGGATTATTTTAAAAAAAACGAGGATCAGCAAAAGCTACATTGTATTAATGTTCAAGCTGAGCAATCTTTTTTATCAGCAAAATTTTATCAGCATAAAGATGGTAAGTGAATTTGAGGTTAATGGTAAAGAGAATAGATTAATAGAAATAGAAAACAACAATGGAGAAAGTATACCGCCTTGGGGGACACCGACATTCAAGTTACACCAATTATAAATAGTTCAATCAATGCAAGCAACCGGCCGACTATCTCAAAGATAAAAAAAAGCAGCTACATTCTGTTGTAGAAAAACCCATCTGACATAGGATAGCCAACAGGATGTCATCACCAGCAGAGCTAAAGGCAGTAATGAAATCAATCAGGATTTCATTGATGGTTCCTCCGTAGCTGCTCTAGATTCGTTGAATACTAAAAGTATTCAACAAATCTAGAGGAGAGCTGTAGTTTTACTATACTCATGTTTTACTCATACTGAAAAATATTTGTTTGTAGAATTTGTTATTGTGAATATATGACGTCATTCATTTTGCACAACAGATTTTAGGACTCTCAAAAGAAATGGAATAATTGAAGTATTTTAAGTTACTTCAAGGTATTGTTTACTGTAGTATAAATTGATAATTTACTTAATTTCGTATCGTAGTTTAAGTTTATGTGTTATTATTATATTTTTCAGAAATTACCTTTCAACCTGCAAAAAGAAGAATAGCAAAAGCTTATTTAATCGTATAAATAAAATAAAAAGTTATTTTTTTTTAACTTACAACTTGATCAAACTTACAAAAAAAACACACGTTTAATAAATAAATATTTATTTACAAAATAAATTAATTTTTATAAAGTATTCTAATTCTGGTATTCCGTCCAGCCTTGGTACGGCAGCGGTGTAATGATATCTCGTCTTCTTCTGTGGTGGCCATGACCATGACCAGCGTATATTACTTGGTGGTCATCGTGATCATCATGAGATGTTACTTTCTTGACTCCTACTATCGCTGATAGCATGAGCGCGAGAGCCGACACTGCTAGTGCCTGTGGAATAAAAATAGCATTAATACAGACATATTAATACAGTAACGACGACAAATATAAAATGACATAAATACAGACTGATATTTATATATAAATCATTAAAGAAACTTAAGACATCATTAATATACCGTTAAGCTCTGAAGTCAATAAAAACGACTCTATACATAAAAAGTATTGTCTCTATAACAAAAGGAACAATTTCTATCGTAAAATAGTTTTGGTCAGCGGTTGGAACCGAAGCGTTAAAAGTAATGACGATCATTTGATGAAACATTTCACATTACGCTTTTATATACTTAATATTTATGTACTCAACAAGAATATCAATCAAAGTCAGCTTAAAATACTTGTATATATATTTATATTTATTAATAGTAATAAAATTAATACTAAGTTTATATTTTTAGGGAAATTGCGTGTTTTGGACCAATTCTGACAACCTTTGGATCTCCAAATATATAACCAGATGACAAATATAGAACACATATCTATAAACTAAGGTAAAATATATTCCCAATTAAGTTAATGTGGATTACAAGCTAACTACAGGTAATATATTTTTATAAAATTCAATATTTTTATTTATTTAGATATATAAGTATATCTAAGATATAGTTTAGACATAAGACATTTCTCTAGCACACTTTGAACTGATTGAAAAATCAGTTTTTAATTATATATTTTTTGATAATTTATTTACTTATAAAGCTTGTATAATTTTGTATATTATTTAATTTTATTAGTTGTTATCTTAAAAACAAAGAACTAACAGAATTAAGACAGTTGTTAATAATTCAGGAGATAATTCTATTTTACGATTCTACCTGATCTACTTTACGATTTTTATAACATACAAATCGGCTCGGGTTAAGTTAAAGAAGTAAGTTTGATGGCTTTTCCGTAAAAGAATTTCTTCTTTAAATTTTTAGCAATATAAGTTTAAAACTTACTTCGTGCTTTTTAGTTTTAAAAGAGTTTCAAGACTTTAAAACGAAGAGGTATATAAAAAAATTGCGCAAACAAAGAAAATTAACCAACAAATTTATTAACAGTGTATTTTCACATTAATGTACTAATAGTTTTATTATAATAGTTTATTAAAAAAATCTAATATTGATTTATAATCATGATTAAGTATCTTAATTTTCTTATAACACCTAACAACTGTTTCTTTCTTTTATTTGAAATCGTCTGAGCCCGTCACAGAGCGCGGGCAAGGAGGGCAGCACGAGCATTCACTCTTTCCAATTACATTCTCGATATCTAATTATTACAGAGTACTATGTATTAATGGAGCCATTAAGTGCTTTCTACACATCTATATAAATTAATATGTCTGTATGTTTTATTTATACGAATTCTATATATGAAAAATTATTGATAAGAAATGCCTTTGTAGGTACTACAAAACATAACCAAATATTAAAAATGTATTCTATATTGTTGTTATAAAATCTATATAAATACCTTCATAGTTAGTAATCCAAGTCCTCCAATTCCAGCTGCTCCCAGGGTCTTAGCGAAGAGCAGACCCAGCAATGCCAAGGAGCCACCCCCATCTCCCTTACCCCTACCGGTCACTGAAATAAAATATTTTATTTATACATTTTATGTCATTTATACTATTACTACAAGGAATTACATATAAATTAAACTCTGCAAGTATTGAAATGGATTTTATATTCAACCATCGGATAGGTACGTTATTCGGATAAAATACTGTTTCATTTGAAAAAAAAAAACGTTTCCAGTGGAACGATATAGCTTAGTTGTTTTAGCCCCGTGGATCTTATTTGTAAATAAATATACTAAAAAAACATTTAGGACTGGACATGGAGCCCTAAGTTCAATATACTTTAGTAGCTAAAAATATTTTTCAGCGAGCGGAACCGGGAGCAAAAACTAGATTATTTTTTTAATGCTTATTAAATAATGTTATTTCTTAAATTTTATTTTTTAAAAAGTATTCTATAATTCTGCGTATAGTAGTATACTCTAGTAGTATAAATATAAGTAATGAATATTTTTTTTTCATTTCTTATACGATTCTATTCATATTTTTTTCCGGAAATTTATGACGCATTTATGATATCATTAAAATAGGAAATTCAGTAATTTATCATTTATACACTGATTTAAAAACGAAACATATTTTATTTATTAGTTAAAATAAATTGATATATTTATTATTGGGAAAGCGTTATCAGCCGGCTTTAGTTCGCATGTTGAATAATGAAGTAAGTTAGTTAGTTTCCGACTAATTTCCTGTTTTGTTGCGGAAATAGACAGTTTTTTTTGTCGTTATGCTTTACAAATGTTTGACAGTTTATTTTTTTATTCCTTACTTGAAATTATATTATTATTAGAATACAGTTGTAAGTGTATTCATCACGGAACTCGTCATAAAATAGTCAATATCGAATGGCAAATGAAAAAACTAAATTCCCAACATTTCCCCTTCCATCAAAGACTTATTGATTTCCCCCCTCCCCCTTTTCTTAAAACTGGTAAAGCTGTAACTGTCCATATAAGTCGATATTTGCTGTTGTTCATACTCTTTCCCATTTAATCGCCTATACGCATGTTTTAATCCCAATAGCCTTTCTAGCATAACTACTTCTCATGATGATTTCTTGAAAATTTTACATCAAATTGATGAACAACCCTTCACTTTTCTAAGGTATTACAATTTTTAATACAATAATATATAAAGTTTGTAACTATTTTATATTTAATAAATAAACTAATACTAATATATAACACTACGAATGAAAGGGCTCCCCATTATAGCTCCTGTCAGCTCCAGATTAATCTGTAACCCCACTTACATATATGAGTTATTTAAGGCAATTAATTAATCTGGTGACATTACCGACAGAAACATAAAATAGGTATGAACCTTTGACAAAACCGTACATTGGGGGAATGTTACTCAGTCAAGTAATTGACTTCTTTGTCTCATTCTCTTAGAGCTACCGGCCATGACAGCGTCATCGTCATCGGTAGGCATTATACATATATATAAATCAATATATTACATAACTTCTAACTTGAGACATATCCAATTTAAAATATTGATAAGTCTTATATGTTCTGTTGCCAACTTTTCAGAACACTTGAAAAGCAATACTAGATAGCTTTTTCGCAAATGCATTTTCTGAGTTGCCTTTTAAGTGGTAATTTTTAGATACAGTTATTTAGTTTTATAAAAAGCTATTTAAAATATACAATTTATATATTATAATATCTAATAATGGTAACACTGATAGTTGTTTCAATTAAAAATATTTTGGAATTTTTTAAAACAATAATAATATTGACATTATCTTTAGAATGAATATCAACATTAGATATTTAGAATTAAAATATGTATAAAATCAAATCAGAATTATTTATTTTATATTGTTTTTCCAAATTATTTTTTTTTATTATAATTCAGTAAATAATACTAGGTTTATTTACAATGGCTAATAATGCATCATTCAAAACCGGAATTGATTGATTGATTGATTGATTGATTAACGGTAACAAATAATCTGTGTTATGACAACGGTATCTGTTGATGCTAAATTTATCTTCGGATTACATCTGGTTTAAAATCAACTACTTGAGTTATGTAAAAGTTATATACAAAATAGACATATTTTATTTACTTTACATGCTTTCAGTTCACTGGACTTAGGTCGATTACTAAGGTAAAAAGCAGTAAAATAGATTTATTTAGCGTTCAACCAAAGCCTTTTTATTACATTATCCCAAATTTCTAGGTATTTCTGTTACTAAAATGAATGGAAATAAAAAGGAATGAAACTTAACATTCATTTTATAAATATATATATATATATATATATCAAATCCACACAACTCATTAAAATGTATTTTTAATACCATTTTGAACTTTATACAGAAAAGTTCGTTAAGTGAATAATCATTTAGGAATACTTAAATTAATGTTATATAATCATTAGTTATTTTCTCCCTTTGAAACCATCCCATATTTTCCTGAGAGTGCTGTTGAGCCGGTTAAGGGACAAAATACAAGTGGATACAGCCATTTACCACTTTACCGAAAGGTGGCAGGAGTACCACCAAGACTCATCCCCAAGGAGGGGAGACGTCAGGCTGAAGGCCGGTTCTAGCCATTTTAGCCAAATCCCGTATATATCAAATTGAAATATTGCGTCAACCTTAAATAATTGGGATAAGAGCGGTCATTAAAATTAAAACATTAATAAAAATTATGAATCCACATACACGTATTGGGAAGATTAAAAATATACTTTAACAAAATGATAAATATAGTCAAATACGAAAAGTTCAAATTTCTTGTTCGTCTAACGTTCCGCCAAAATCACAGGTTCGATATTTGCTCTTTTTTAAAATGTTGTTTAATATAACCATGTTGCTATTCTACTATTTTATTTTATTGTTTATATTTTATCAATAATTATATGTTTATTATATAATTTGAAAATAAAGAAGTAATTCGTTTTAAAATTGTCTACTTACATTTTGTAAATAAATGTTAATATCTTTTAAATTACCAAATCTGTTAAATAGCTCTTTATAAAGATAATAAAATAAGATAAAACGAACTCACCGGTTTTATCTTTAGTCTTGTCATCAATAGCCTTCAACGACTCCGACAAGATTCGACTCAACTTATCTTTCTCGATCAAACTTGGCAACTTGACGTGTAGCTCGTGTCCCTGGAGGAACTTGGCCATTTTGTACAACGGTGAATCACCCAACGACCGTCCTTCATCTTCCAAACTGTTGGAAACTGGTACACCAACTAACTTAATGCCATCTGTCAACTGAAAGTCTCCGTCCAAAAAGGAGCCAAGCACTACATATATAAAAGTAAATATTACTAGAAGTTCTCGATACATTTTCGTAGAAGTTCGTTTTTGAATTAAGTTTAAAAGCGAGACATAAAACTCTTTTATAGTGATAGCTTTCAAAAAAATGAACAAGTGTTCGCGGCGAATCGACGACGAATAAAAAAAACTATGGCGCGATTCTACGATGGATAGATTATACAGTCTGATTCTTTTTGTAATTAAATGTCATCACATTGTAAGTCATAATAAAGTACTGCTATTTTCCCCCAGCTCTGATTTACACATATCAACCATTTTACAAACACACGTCCAAATTTATTTATTATTAAATTTTTTAATTTACAATTTTATATAATTATAAAATAATCATATATTTCGTGAAAATTGAAACTTCATTCACATTTTTGCTCAAATAAAGATTGAAATCGTCAAGATGTTGCAGAATTACTCTCACTTTAAGAGTACGACTATAGCGCTGTGCAAATAAAACTATAACAAATAAAACTAGATATAGAATAACTAGATGAGACAAAAAAAATGTATTCAGTTTTTTAATATGTGTTTTTTAATTACTAAATATCTTAATGATCATTATCTAAATACTATTTTTTAATGCTACCAAAAATATACTTTTGTAATACAAGAACGACGTAGTATACTTTTTATATCGCGCGTACTGTCACTTCTAGCAAAACATAGATTATAATATAACAATGTGCCTGGCTGCAAAACAGATTTGCCTTTTTTTTAACTGGTGAGAGTGAGACGAGATGGAATTTAAGGAATGAAGGGCTCGAGCCGTGAAGAAAGTCAGACTATTTACTAACCAGCAGACCTACCATGAAATCATGAAGCAACATTACAATAATGTTACTTTCCAATCCTAAAGGTATCTTTAGAACTGTTTCGATAAGAACTATTGATGACGTCATCTTAAATCATTCATTCTTTAATATAAGGAACATTATAAGCTCGTACCATGAAGTACGTTTTGACATTCGATGTATTAATATAATATTGTTTTCATTTATTGTTTTAGGTAGGCAGGAATAAAACAATATTGTATTAGAGAGCTCATGGTACGAATTAAAATAAATTATTGTTATATTGCTACAAAGCTCTTAGAACTGTGATAGTATTAAAGAATTCATTGTAAGTCTGTTAGTATAGCGTCTTTGAATTTAATGTCCCAGGGGCCATATTTGATGTTGGCGTGGATAAAATTAACCAAATGAATGATCAGCTTTGATTAATAAGGAAAAATATAGCTACATTTTATACGACTTATCAAGTACGCCATCTTGTATTGTTAGGGATTAAAAAATGGTGATTATTCATACATAATAAAATCTTTAATCAGATAGTCATTATAATTTTTCTATAATGTATGTATTTGTTACATTTTTAAAGAAATCGTTATCTTTGTATTCTTTTTGTCGTCTAATATGTCCGGAATATAGACTAATAGAAAATATTTTTTCTCATTATATTTAAAAACGTTAACAAAATAATCACCATACTATTTATTGCAATTAAATATTACATTAATTGAATAATATTAAAAAAAAATAAGTCTAAAATTTTCTAAGTTATCCAAAAACATTTTGAGATTATTTTTTATTACTTTTAAATACAGAGTAAAAAATCAACAGGAAGGATAACGACACAGTAGCTCGGTTGGCAGAGCAACGGAGACGGGCTCCTGGAAGTCTCAGGTTCGCGTCTGATTTATATCAAATTTATTGCTTATTTCGAAATACCATTTCATTTTCATCTAGTATTAATATATAATCAAAATATTATTATTTTGTGATTTTTTTTAGAAATAACTATGTTCTCGAACAATAATGTAATTTATAATCAAATTGTATTTAACATTTTTAACATTAAAGAGTCTTTATTATCCCAAATATAACAGTATTTAACGTTGGGGTTTTAAATAATATGAAAGCTTAGTTAGATGCTATATTATTTTAAATGTTAATTAGTTTTTTATTCGTTTAAATTTAAAAATATAATTATATAATAATAATACCAGAGCAAACAAGCAAAGGTTATATTTGATGATGAGTGGTTGGAGTCCATATAGTTGCAAGGTTTCTCTCCTTGACAAGAAGGAAGTAGTATATGGAAACTTAGTATCTATTTGAGTTAGTTGAAAACTTATTTACATTATATGGGCTAAATTTCTACTCTGCCTAAGCTACAAATATGTTATAATTCGAAACAACTTTCGATTGATAAAAAATAGATTACAACTCGATACCAATTCCATTGTCGAGAAAAATGATGAAAAAAAGCGAAATAAATTCGGCGGGCTTTCTACACTTTCACTGGAATGAGAGAATATAGTCGTCTCTCTCAAACTTGTTAGTTTTTTGATAGATCTATCTCTGTCTCGTTTTTCTTTTATCTGCCAATATTATGTAACCCACAATAATGTTACAGGTAACTATTGTTTGATATCGAATTCAATTCAATGTATAACGACGTAAAAGGAACTTAATGACACATCTTACATCTAACAGTATGTTTGCGTTGCTGGTACATGTACAGATATATTATTTTTTAATTGAAAGATAAGAAAAATCATTAAATAATTGTTATATCCTAGACTATTTTGTTTAGACTCTTATCACATTTAATCTGTATTGCTACAAAGTAATTATAGGCCCCTGACGATATTTTAAAAAGAAATAATTTTTTGAGTGTCAATTTGGAGTTTTATTATTTTACTAAGAGAAGACAAATATAGACTCAAAGTAATTAACTAAATATGTATTAAGGAATGAAATTTTTTGGTGAATTTTCTAAAAAAAATTATAAATAAAATAAAAATAACGTCTGTTGAAAATATTTACTATGTTATTTTAATTTCTATAATGTTTTAAGTCACGTTTAAAAAAGCCCTTTGGCAGAGTTTAAGGGCGCAGGTAGATTCACCCTTATATTATTAATATTATTTTGTTACTTTAAAATTTAATAGGATCAAAAAATTCTTTGACATAAAGTGAACGCTTTTTTTAAAAATCTATATTACAAACACATTATACCTGTATTTTCAATATAAACGAAGCTATATTTTTACAGAGCATAAAAAAATCGTATAAGATTACCAGTTTACCGATTTTTTTATCCTACAGAAAATTTCAAAAAATCGCCGACAAATACTCCGACGTCCGATATTGCCCATGAGCAATCTCAACTGATAAATGGTACTAGAAAATGTATATGCCAAGTTTGATTTCGATTGGAAAAAAGTTGAGACCCCTATCCTTTCTATCCCTGTTAAGATTTTTCAACATTGCCTCCTCCCCACTCC
This sequence comes from Dircenna loreta, assembly GCA_963555665.1. Classification (NCBI taxonomy): domain Eukaryota; kingdom Metazoa; phylum Arthropoda; class Insecta; order Lepidoptera; family Nymphalidae; genus Dircenna; species Dircenna loreta. The sequence continues at coordinate 8,599,172 of OY743099.1, read as the reverse complement.
TTTCATTCTGGAGAAATAAAATGCATCTTGAATGTTTGTGCAAGTCCCCCTGTCGGGATATTAATTTAGTTTTGGCCGATTAAGACTTCGGATACAAAGACACACACATATATATATCGGTATGTAAAGACACACACATATATATATCGGTATCGGTATATAAAGATTTCAAAGGAGCTAATTTTCTGTCTGTCGTAATATGAAGTTAGTTTGGGTCGGTGACATTAACAAGCCTATTCCGGGATTTGAATCCCGTAGTCGCAACGATTGGCCATCGAAAATTAATAAGCAAATGTTATGATGGATTGTTTTAATTTTTAAGTCACGTTAAATATCTATTAACAAATATGTGCTGACAATAAAATAGTTGATTTAATGGTCGAACGTCTAAATTGCAGCGAGACAGTAATTATAGACTAATTATAAGCGGAATAAAAAAAAAAAGTGTAATAAAACTAGTGTAGTTTTTTCTTTGCAGGAAAATAAATTCTAATAAAAAGTACATTTGGTTCGGAAGTAGGATAAGCTACGTAATAAAACTGATTTACTATTCAATTAAATACAAAAGCTTTATGTAATTAATATAAATATATGTAAAAAAAAAATAATCTTTAAAAAAAATATACCATCAAAATTGATACAATAACATTTTTTTTATAATTAAACAAACAAAAAATTCTAAATAAATTCTGTGTTTTAAAGCTTTATATAAAACACTCCGTGGTCACGAGTTATAAGAGAATAGGGCGAGCTAAGAAATCTTGAATGGAGTGCGAGAATAATGATAGGATTGAAGTCTTGAAGATATTTCGATATATCCGACCTCAAATATTTAGTAAAGGGCATGTGGATGTTGATCTTCTTCTACATTTAATATATTTTTATAACTTCTGTTCGAGAGTGCGTTCTGAATAGAAGATAAAAAATATATTAAAAGATAAAAAATATTTTAAATGATTATAGGCTTTGAAATTGTCTATAAATATATTAAACTGGAGAAGAAAGTGACATCTACAGATAGAGAATACAGAGCTCGTAAGAAGCTCCTTCGCTTCCAAAATTGGTCTCCACGAAAAGCTCTAGTATTATTTCAAGGGAATAATATAATATTCACCGTGAAAGTCCATAAAATAATTAAATATAAATTATAAACTCACAAACAAACAAAATTTTCCTCACTATACTATTAGAAAAGACCGTTTAAGTTTATATTGAAATGGAGTGCTGAAAGTTAAAATTTTAATGTAAATTCGTAATGAATAAGTTCATTGTTTACTTTCACACTGTCATTGTCAACTATTATATATTTTTATGATGTTAATGAACAAAATAAAAAGTATAATATATTTATAATGAATTTCATGGTATTGTTTTTATTGTAATATAAATTTAATGTATACTTTAGTCTCAGTAACACGTGGTCAGTTATCCTTTTAAATTTGAGCGTATATAAATCGTTTGTACATTAGCAAAGCGCCATCTATTGGATACTTCCTCAATCCAATCAGTAAATACCGCCATCTCTTAGAATTGTATGGAATTAACAGTTGATTATGACTGTCAGATAATAAATAAATAATTTGCAATAAAATAAATAAATAAATTGAGATATAAACTATACTATCTTTTAAGTTGAACCAAACAATAAATACCTACAATTTTTTTTTAAAATCGGTTTAGTAGTTTTGGAGTCTATCGAGGACAAACACTGTGATACGTAATTTATATATATTAAGATTATTTTACACGTAATTTATATTTGAAAACGTAATGTAATTCAATATTTGGTTAATACAATTGAGTTTTTAAATGAGATTGCAGAACAATAAACATCAATATTATATTATATAATTAATTAAAACAATATATTTAAACGTGATATTAATAAAAAAAAACAATTAATTTCTTATAAAGTACTAAAAGAGTTTATATAACAACCATTTGGTGTGAAAAGAAATATAACAAACTATAAACATAGGTAATTATTCAATCCCAGCAACGATTCCTCAAGCTAAGGAAACCAATAAGCAGGCAGTGCGTGCAAACGTTGGTTCCTGCACGTATACGCTTCCTCTTATCCATTCGTGATTAATTAATACGTAAATGTACAAAAAAAAGTTAATTAATTTAAATATGGCCGATAATTTCTGAAATATTTCGACAGTACAATTGGACACTTATTTCGAATGTCAATTATGCTATTTGAGCGCTACGTTTTAGGCAAATTGGGATTAAAATTGACGTCATTATTTATAATTCAACTGACATTTTGTACGTTATATATTAACCTTTATCTGATTATATGCAATTTTAATTATAAAGTTTCATTCTCTCTCAAAATAGTTATCATTCATATTAACTTATAGTTTTTCTGGACACGGAACTATAGAACTAAAAATATAGAATATAAATGTAATTCGTATTAATATATTTTTTTATTTGTACCTTAGTCTACACTAAATGTTTTTATTCCCCTCGCGCATCATGGCATACTCTGTTCTCATAACAAATTTAAATATCAATATTGTTCACGAGCATTACGAAAAAGTATTATTTTTATGTAACAGGTTTGAAAACGAACAGACAGGTTACTTGATGTTAGTTTCTGATGTGGTCTTTGGACATTTTTAAATAGAGATGCATTGCCACCCTGGAGAAATGTAGAGTTATGAGAAAGTAAATGGACAGGAAAGGTTAGTGGTTGGACTTTTAGTAGTCGCACTCACCGTAGGAAATTTACCTATAACAGCTTTTTCACGTTGATCTTCTGCGAGAGAACGACTCTATCCTGGTCAAGCTATCCCGTACAGGGTTTAGTCTAACCCTCTATATAAAAATTCACGAATTCTGTATTCAGTGGCTCCACATGAATGTATAATGTTTATTATTAATTATTTTGGTTGTGCTTTTGGTAAATATGTAAAATTTACATGTATGGATTAATTTATTATTTCTTAATAATTTAAAAATATCTTACGGACAAGTATTAATTAAGTAATAAATCATCATAATTTAAATATAGCATACAATTATATGACACTTGTTTCTTTTTGGCACAATGAAACAAATTGAATATAAAATAATATATAAATTATTATATAAATATATATAATTGGGAGTGGTCGTATATGGCTCAAAATATTTAAACAAGCTAAGCTATTACTGCCATTATATTTCGCCATCAGGCTGCTCCATTAATTGTCTTAAAATAAAAGAGTAACTTGTACAAGAATGTTCAAGAAATCATTATGAAGAAAATTAATAAAAACGATAATAAATCAGTTTCTAATAAATTAATGGAACATTTAAAATAAATGAATTAATATATTTATCTATGATGTAAGTTAAAAATGGTATGTCAAATGTTTTCTTTTTAATTTAATTAGCATATATAATGTATTTGTCGGTAAATGACATATACCAGTTTTCTTGCCGGAAAATTTAAACCTAGAGATGATTTTCTGCTATAAGACGTTATGGCCCAAAACCAATTTTTGAGTTTAACAAACAATTTTTCAGAATGAAATTAACTTTATCTTGATTCAAGATAAATTAACATCATAATTATGTTAAAATATCTCAAATGCTTTTGAGGTATTGTTATTTTAGCCGTTTTGTTATTTCCCCAAATTTCTTCTGTATTTGCTTATCACTTATGAAAAGATTTTATGAGTGAGAAGCAAATACAGACAAATAGCTTACTTTACAGTTTTTTTATTGACGTTTTGGGGAACAGTGTATATATAAAAAAAAATATTATGATATTTTAAGCAGAATTAAAACTTAGAAAACGAATATGCTGAAACTTAACAATTTGAGACATGTAACTGAGTTAGGAGGCAATTAGTTTGAGATAAATTCGAACATTACTTCTATAAGATTAAGCGTTTGTTTGAAAATAAAATACTGTTTTTATTTATTTCTCTCCAATAAATATGTTCATATAGAAATAGCATTACAATCAGTGTCCAATATTATACGTATATTTAGAAAATACCAAATTTTAGAATATATTTATTTTTTTGAAATTTAAAGCGAATAGTGCTTAAATTTTTTATTACTATCTTAATAGGTTTATCTTCAGACTGATTTTACTTATATTTACAGATAATTTATTTATATCTTTAACGCATGTAAAAGGGAAGTAACAAGACTTTCACGTGGATAAGATATAGAAGAAAAGGCACAATATATTATTAAAGCTTGGATAATAGGAACAAAACCTTTTCTTGCGCTGAAAAAAGGAAAATTCGCTATACTCTACGAATATTTATATGATTAGACATTGTTACACGTGTAGGCTAGCTGCTTTCAACATCTCCAATTTTCTTTTTATCATTTGATTATTTAAGCCGCTACATATTCCATTTCATTTATCTTTTTCAAATAAGAATTGATTTTATAATTTACACATGAAAGTAAATACCACTTCACTCATTTAACCGTAAAATGCGTAACGAGAATACTTTTTACTATCAAATCACAACCCACCTTAAATTCACGCACGTAAAATCAATATCACGCAAAAGAGGAAAAAGTGTTGCAAATAAATAAATAGGAACACAAAAAAATATCGCACACACGGTAGATGGCAGCCGTTGCAGCGTGACGGAGAATAAAAATCACAGGCGGATCACAGAAGGACTCATTGACGAACAAACCACCGGTGCAGGTGGTGTGCCTGTGACCTACAAATGGATTGGTGAAGAGTGCAGTGCTGGTGAAAAGACAGTGAACATGAGTTCTTTAATATTCATCGTCGCTTTAGCGTTGCTAGGACAGGCTCGGTCTGAAGTAGTTGAACTAAATTGTGGTGATAATGCTACATGTCTCGATAATATGGGCAAGGAGTTTGCGAGGAGTTTAAGGCAGCAGAAGTCTGTAAAGCTATTTGATCTTTTCACTGTAGAGCCTTTGGGAAACAGGCAAGCCAGGTCAAGCCAGGATCCATTGACGAGGTTAATCTCAACCCATGGTATCAGCTTCGACTGGAATGATTTCACCTTCAGATTCTCCAATCCAGAAGCCAGGAGTGACGCGTTGGATTTAGAAGTATTTGAAAGCAGATCCGTTAAAGGTTAGTTACAGTAAATTTAAGTCTGTTAATATATTTTTTTGTGGGTAGTCATAAAAATGGTGGCTTCTACCCCCTACCCTAGTCAGGAGGTATCCATTGCGAATTAAAACAAAAGAAATAATTTGCATGAAAACGTCTTTTTTCTACAAATCTATAATCTATAATCAGAAAGATAATTGAGATGTAAAATTGTAATCAGTAGTTTCATGCTGATAAAACCAACAATGTCTTTTAATTAACATATTATTTTAATAGTAAAAGCGTGAAGATAAAAGATTATTTCATTATTATAAGATAGTACTCCAAAGTAAAAGGTACTAATTACCGAGACAGACTATCTCGTTAAAATCAAACATATGGTGTCAAATCAATTTCAATCTATTCATTAAAATAAGGAAGCTATTTTGCTATGAATATGAAACAAAATGCAAGTCTGAAAACATAAAGATTTTATTATTAAAATATAATGGAATTATTAAAATAATAATTAGTAAAGTGTATGTCGAAACGATTTATATTGGAAAAAGGGATAATATGCACGATTAATAAAACAATTCGTTGCGTTAAAATTATATTTTGTTTTTCAAAGATTTGGTTTTGGAAAACGAACAGAAAGATAACATAACTGAAGCTAAACAATGTATAACCAAATTTATTTAATCTTATGTCAGTTATGATTTTTGTTCCTTAAAAAACTGCTACAAGGAAAAATATATTAAAGATTAAAAAGACAAATTTATCTCAAAGGAAACAAAAAGCTGTATTTTATTATTTCCCATCAAAGGGATTAGGATCAAGTTTAATTATATTAAACCTACATATATATTAAAATATATTTCACCAAGAACAAAGCGAAATTTACAAATTATTGTCAAACATTGAAATCCGCAACCACAGCCATTTCTTACATTAATATTTCGTCTTAAGTAACAGTAGGATTCCTACAGACCGAAGACTTTTATTCGGCTCTCATTTCAAGAGCTTGAAAGAAATGTTAGTGTACAAATTAAATTATTATATTTTATAACGTCCTGCGGTTCTTTGAAAAAACATGTTTTTGTCGGTAGTCTGTAAGGATCCATAAATTACTAATTCGTTATTTCACATGTCGTGATTGTCGGTAATTAAGTATGAAATTAAGCTCCGGCTTTCATCTTTAAGAATTCCACGCCTGGGGGTGAGAGAAATCATATTTCCGAACACATTAACGTATTTAAGAGCATTTAATTTTCCTTTCATTTTATGTCTTTATATAATTATTCTTTAATTTTCCTTATTTTAAAAATGTATATTTTTTAATTATTTAATATAATATATATCTACTATGTATCTATTAAATAGACTCATAAACTTTACCGATTTAAGTTTTGTTAGTATTGTACTCCGTACGACAGGATTTTGAATGTGCAAACATATAACCAATTTTAAACTAAAATTATTGTTTACTATAATAATTTATTATGGAGGCTATGGAAGGGTGAAGTTATTTGTTACATTATTAAATTTTCGTATTTATAATCATGAGCCAGTGATACACACCCGGAAGAACCACTAATATTTTTCTCGTTACTATTTATGGTATGTATCTATCTTAAATATGAATGGTCTGTATTCATCTTCAATAAGTCTAATTGCACAAAACTATCAACATATCTAATTGACCTTTGTCTAAAAATGCTTTTTAATTTTTTTTAATCTCTTCAGAAACTTGAGCACCTAAAATGAATTAAAGTCCATAGGGAATACATAGACAAGTATAGTATTATGAAACCTTGAAGGTCATAAAAGATTAACAAAGGTTCATCGCAATCACACGAAAGGCAGGAACCAAATGTTCATACATTTTTTACATCTTACAAAAATAAAACGGTACCAATATTATCTATATATTAATTTCAGCATTTTTTCTCAAAACATCAATTACATATAAATAAATAAGACGCCCTGGAGCTACCGAATGGTAGTCAGAATTTGTGAAAGCGTTCTTGAACAAAATGAAGACCATTTCAAAATTAATTTGTTTTGGTAGATCAAAACCTAACAGAGAATTATAATAGAATAACAACCCTTCCGGTTCAAGAGGTTGTTATTTTAGAATCAAGATAAAATATTATTTTGGATTTAATTGGTTTTATGCAACATTCACGCTTTTAAATAGTTCACCCTTGTCCCTGCCTTTTTATGTATGTGTTTGTATATTTCAAATAAAACGTACACACACACGTAGATATTCAACAGATTATATATATATTAACCGGATATGTTTTCATATAAAAGCAACACGATGATAATGAATTATTCAATATTTTCTATAATTATCACGCGAACGACGCAAGTAGTCCAGAAAAATTAGACATTGTGACGGATTTATCTGAATTCACTGTGTACTATATAGTAACCGTACACTTAGTACGAGTTTTAACTTTTCGAAACGATGATAGTTTCCGTGCAGCCACGAAACGATGTTATGGTTGTGATTTGGTTGATCAAAAACTCGTTGCGTGACTGCTCGAAAACTATTGCCGTTTCGTATCGTCAAAACTGGTACAAGGGGTAATGCTTGGTTATAATAGAATTCCGCTTTTCTATAATAACATCTGGAACCTTACGGAGTCCGCACTAAAATAATATCAGTATTAATAAGACAATGATTTAAGCATTAGTAATAATGCGGATAGAGTCGAATACAATAGCCGGTATTTAATAGAATGGCTTATAGGATAGACAGTAAGAAATTTGTCTCTGACTTAAATAAATGAATATTGAAAATGTTCTCAAATTAGCGTCCAATATTTATTTGACGATGACGCTTAAGTTATTAAATAGTATTATATATTTGTCTCCAGTCCATACCATTTATTTATATTTATTCCGGAAGGGCTTTAAATCAGGAAATATAAACGAGTGGTGGTGTATAATTTAGTTGGGATCCAATACTGGAGCCAGGCAATGTATTATTATCACGTATTTTTTATATTCTATACAGTTGAAACCTTAATATTATAACCACAGTATTTACAAAAATTTACTGTTAAAATCTTTTATTATGGTGTAAAAAAATAAATATATATTTCATTACTTTTAATAAGAAATAAATAGTATTTAATAATTTATTTTTTTTGACCAAGTTTGACAATATGTTAATCTGACTAATTAAGTCTACACTGAGATGACATATGATAAAAGAGCCTGGAATAATTTGACATATAGCGCTGACCCCAAATAATTAGAATGCATAATGAATGAATGATTGTTAGAATAATATATATCTCTTATTACATTAACTTAATTTTATAGGATATTTCTTTTAGTTCTATACCTGTTAATATACAGCGGTAGTTAAGTTTATCTATCGTAAAATTTATGACCAATTCCAAGATTAAGATTGAAGATACAAACATATAGAAATTTAGCTAAGTTAAATATTTATTGAGCTAATAACTAATAATATAATTCAATGGTGTTAAGTTTATAAAATAGATTATTTTGTATATAATTGTACATAGAATGCATATAATGTTTTCTTATTTTAAAAAGTATATATTACATGTTATTATAAATCATATGAATTGATTATATTCAAATTATAGATAATTTCCATTTAGCTTCATATGAATTATTCATCTGTTTATGATCTGATATTATGATATAACTAGTTCCAAATTAAGGATTCATAAAATATTATTTAAAAAAACAGCCATTAACAATATTCAAAACAACGCATTAATAATCCGACATCATAATTAAGGTTGGAAATGAAAGAGGTAAGTTATTTTGATAAAAGTGAAAGCATTTTTATGTCTTTAGCTTATAATTTAAATATTTACTTAACACCTTTATTTTAAAGCCATTAAGTCTGCACCCCTCTGAACAAACAGGCCAGCGAATTAAGTGCTTTTAAAAGTAAAGCGAATTTATGTCATTTTATTATTATTCAAAAACTAGGAACGACATTTCTTTTACTTTAAAAAATACAGTTATTTGTCAGACAATAAGAGACAACTTGTCAGTTTATCGTTATTAGGAAGTCTATTAAGATCGTTTTAATTTATAACTACCTTAATAATTATTTCCAAATAATAAGCTATGAATAGTTAAATAATATAATGTATATTTTCAGTTTGTTAAACTTACAGTAATTAATCTTTAACGACGGTTACCCGCACTGTTTGTAAATGTTTCTCTGTAATTCATGACAGAGCATATTTCTAGTTTAGGGCATTATATCACCATAAGCTATAAAATAGCTTTGTATAGTTTTAAAATTTATCAGATCTTTATATTAATTGACTGATTTAGAAAACCGAATGTAACCTTTGAAAGGAAACTTTTAATTAATAGACAAGGATGGGAAAATATATATAATAATTTTACCTAATTATTTTTTTTTGTTTTTTTAATAACTTTTAATCTATTCAAATAATATTAGCTTTATAGTGAAACCATATCATAAGAGAGTGATTTCTGTGAAATGAGGCCAGTGGCGTCATCTATCATTTGTCTTTTCGCAACATTTAACGACATCTTATATTGTTTACAAAATTTATAGATGTAATATGTTTATTGAGAAGTAACTGTTGCTAGAAGGCTCTCTAAGTTCTCTATGGACTTAAATCAAAAACAAACTGGCACCAACTAAAATTATGCTAGTTATATATACTAGCTGTTCCCTGCGACTTTGTCCGCATGGAATACTTGGATTGCCCGTTTCCGTTGGAACTTCAAAATGAAAAGTTCATTAATATCTATAAATATATATGGATATAATACATTGACTATTTTTCTTGTTTAGGTAAGTATATTATCAACAGATTAATTTTCATCTACATCTGTTAGAAACTTACAAAATGTAGCAATACTTTTATAATTGCAAAAAAATATCGGGGTTATTAATAGTAATAAAATATAGCCTATATCTTAAGTTGGACAAAGTTACATATCAGTGCGAAATGTTATAAAAATCTTCAGGAGTGAAAAATATCCTACATATGGATAAGAAAAATAAATAAGGTTTAACCATACGAAATTCATTTTAAAATCAATTCAGCTTTTTAATAATGAGCGTTTGAACGAATAAATAAACAGAAAAATACACACCGAGGCAAACAGACAAAATCAAAATAATAAAAAAAAATATAGAGTTCTGTCACAAAATGACATATAGCAATTAGTTTTATTTAATATTTGTTATTATATTATAGATAATATAAATTTAAACTCAATAAATGTAAATGTTATTGTGAAAAAGTAATTATAAAATAAATATAATATAACATGTTTTAGACGTACAGAGTAACGATTTTTGATAATTTTGACGTATAATTTATATTATACACTCAGTTAAGATACATAAGAGATATTCTTTGACAGAATGTAATTAAGATGGAGTTGATTCAAGAGTAAAATTATTCAGCGAATTCTTGATATGTGTAAATATTCGATTTATAATTTCAGGAGCTGAATTATTGTGTGCATACAGACTCTTTATTATTAAAGAACCATATTTATAAAAAAATAATCTATTCTTAAATAGTTTCTTTTAAAATATAACTAAGGTTTAGCAACAATAACGCCTTTACATATTTGTGTAAAGGCCTTTACACAAATGTGTAAATTAATATTATATATATTTTGTATATTTGCATGGTGGAAATCATCTTAGCAGTTCTAATATTTAGTTAACGTAATTATTTATATATGTAAACATTCATGATATATTATTTTGTCAGATGTTTCGGACTCCGTCTCGAAGAAATCGACCAGCAAGGATGAAGACGATGAGCTCGAAGACAAAAGAGTACACGTAAGACCTATTAGTAAGTAAATTTTATTTTTATAATAAAAATAAAATCGCCATTTACAAATGCCAAATAATCAATACTTATATCTACATTTAGATTTTTAAAAATATGTAGTTCATAAAAAAGTCATTTAACTTCTAACAGAAATTTGTCTCAATAACTCTACTAATACATTTTACTAAAATTATCATTTAAATGCTTAAACTCATTTAAATTATTCACAGCACTCTGTATTGAAGTAACTGTTTTGTTATCAAAGTATGTTATTATTGTTTATAGCCATATTTATCTAGTATATATTATATTTGCCTGGATACATGGAAATTCACTTAGGTATTGTTGTTTCATGAAAATTTTATAATACGTAAACTCTCTGAAAGTTTCTTTAAATGCAGAATATTGTGAATTTATACACAATTTATTTAACTTATTTTTACTGCATCTTTCTTTTGGTGACTAAAATCGTATTGATAAAATACATGGCATTGAAAATAGTAAAATCATGAGAATTAAAAAACAAAATAGTAATATAAATATAAGCTCCAATACCAATAAACGTTTTCTGTTTAATTCAGTTTTATAGTTATACCATAAATAGTAATTTCTATAACAAATATTCATGAACCTATAATTAAGTTTAATAATTTACCTTTTTGTTTCCGTAAATATTCTTATATTGTATTGTTTTTCGTCCATTCTATTTGTTATTCATGTCGTTATGATTGAGATTTGTGTTCACTTAAGACAATACAAATTGTTTACTGTTTTATTTCCCCTTGTTAGTTAGTTATAAAGTAAAAAATATATACCAGTATATTTATTATTTGTTTCAGCTTTTGTACTAAAATAAGTCAATTGTGACATTTAGTGTTCACTCAGTTTATAGCGATATTATAGGCTAATATATTTGTGGCTATAATTATTTATTTTGTTTTTTGGGTAATTACCTAATTACCTTTATAATTTAAAATTATTATTGGACCACAAATATCAAGTCAGATAGCAAATTATCAAAAAAAGTGCGAACCTTGTTGATTGGTTGATGGCTTGTCAGGCAATCTTTTGAATCTTGACAGTTCTGTCAAATATTTTTACATCGTCCTTGAAGTTTCTAAAAAAAAACATATTTTTCAAAATTAGTGTTGTAAATATTTGAAAATATTTATAAACCCAAGCCATGTTAAGCTTATTTAAATTTTGAATAAATATAGTATGAAAAAAAAATCGTTACCGTAATAAATATCCCTGTCCGTATCGGTTTATTTTTTATTCTACATTCATTTAAAAAAAAACAAAATTGAGTGCTATAATTCTGTATTAAAAAAAATAATCCATAAATATTTCTTGGGTTACAGCTATGATTTTTTAGCATCCCATTAAACATTTTTCTTGCCTAAGTAAATGATCGCGATAATTTATGAGAGCGGTAAAATGATATTGCCACGAAGTTATTTACTTATACAATCTTAATAGTAGCACTAAAATAATTTTACTTATCCATCGAATCTATGGGCAATAAATTATATTTAAGTAAACAAACACCTCAGTTGATTTCCTTTTTATTGCTGTTATTCTGATTTCATACAAAATTATGATATCATAATTTATTTATGTGATGGAAATTATTCGAACCCAATTTCGATAATAAGCCTAACTTATAATGCCATGAATACACACATAAGTCATCACTTAAGTTGAGTTCCTGGCATCACTAATACAAGTATATATAGTATATTTTTTTGTATTACTTTTATTGGTAATACAAAAAAATATCCCCAAGTGATTTGAGATCAACTGGCATTATGTTTTATATGGCCCCTGTCATTGTGTAGTCTTCCCTTTATATGTATGTGGGACAATGTTGAATGTAGGTCTTTTGGTAGTCAGTCAGATAGTCACTTTCTGGAACCTCTGTATATCTTCCGTTATTATATTTTATTTTAAGATTTTGCGTCCTAAATGTATTATCAAAAATATTTTTAAGTCTTGCAAATGAAAAACCTAAAACCCAAGGATATTTTTTTGTTTCAGTTAATATGTCCCGAAGAACTATAACCAATATTTTAGTTAATTATTTTATTGTATGAAGTCAAATTTGAACTCAAATTTGTTCAAGTGGTGCCAAATGTTCCGTTCATGGATTTCTAACATAATATTTTATTTATGAATTCTGCGTCTGTTTTATTAATAAATTGCTAAATGTATTGTTTAATAAATGTATGGGATTTTGTTTACCAAAAATATCAAAATAGGCCCTCTTGACACCTCTATGACGTACACAAGTGATCACTGAGAATGATTCAAAGTGGAAAAAAATTAAATAAATAAATAAAAGAAAAAAGAGTATATAAAAGTACAAAAATGTTGGCTTATCGCAAAATCGGCGCTGCGGTGATCACTAAATGGCGACCATTTTGGGTAATTCTCGGCAAATTACATGACGTAAAACTAAATGGTGTAAAAAGTAACCAAAGATCGAAATACGAAGTATTTCAGTGTTTTGAAATTAAATATAAAACAAAAAAAAATATATAAAAATAAAAATACTTCTACACATTAAAATCACTAAAACATTTTTTTTTAATTCATATATCTGGTCTGGTCTAAAGAACTAATGGTTTAAATTACACGTAACTTTTGTATATAGGGTGGATATCTCATTTTACAAATGTGATACAATTGTTTTTTTTTTAGAAAGACGAAGACACAGGCGAAAGGTAATGCAGGCAGTAATCCCTCTACTTTTTGGTATGAAGTCAGCTGGAGTTGTCATATTCGGTCTCTTTATGGTGTCTATCATTACGATTAAAGCCTTCATGGCTAGCAAGATGGCTCTCATGGTTACTATAGGAATGGCAATGAAGAAACTATACGAAAGCTATGGCACCGGGTAAGTTCTTTTTTCTATTGTGTTTATATATTTTCTTTTATTAATATGTCATAATTTTTAATATTTAAAACAGATAATTATATTCAAAAATCATTTATGCGTTTTGATCGCGACTAAATAAGTTAACATAATACTAATTCTTTTAATATGCCATATCAGATTTAAATGCATACGGATTAACAATTTATAATAAAATCAAGTTGTCTGACTTTGATCTCTTTGCAATAAAGCTGATATTAAATGAAAATGAACAATTTTAATCTAATTTTTCCTTTAGATTAAAATTGTTTATTTTCATCTAAATTGCTATTTCCAAATAAGCCATTCAATTTTTATGCAAATGTGTCGATGATATAAATTCTAACAAATTTTGCATACATTTCTCCACGAATGGGTGAACTCCAAACATTGTCTGTTTTAATTATAAATCCTTTGAGGCAATTTCTGTTAAATTTCATTTTTGGGAATATTAATGGCCCTTTTAAATAATTAATTAAAATCTCCATTACTGTCCTTTATTCAAAATGGTTTCAGAAAATTTAGAATATTCTATAAGCTAAGTTAAATGTTTAAGTATTTTAGGTACGATGCAAACTTTTCAAAACCAATAATTCCAACTAACGTAAATATTTGAAATTGATCAGAAATGTTACCTCACTAAAACAACTAACAGAATCATTAAATGTTTCGTGTTGTTTGAAATTTCTAATAAGTCATCCGTATTAAATTCGGAAAAGTACATGAAAATCGTGAAATAAGTTTGCACCGATGCCTATTAAGAATGTTAACAAGACACTCGCATGACAGTACAGACTTTTTGTATTGTGACCAACAGACACGCAAAAGAATGTTTATACATTAATTTATGAGATTTCACCGGACTTATTGACGTGACCGACTTGGATTTGGAATTAATACGTTACGCACGAGAAATTATATTGATAGTTTTAATTAATTACTATATTTAGATGGTTTCATTCCAGTAAAAGCTTTATAATTCTTGAAAATTTCTAATAATGCTAATTATATTGACAGTTTCTTCATTCTTTTAATTTACTCGAAACTAATATAACCTCTGAGCCTTGTTACAAACTTGCTAAAAAATAAACTATTTATTTTATTACGACACAACGACACCCTTCCGACATCCACTGCATCATGAAATTACTGTACCTGAAGAAATATATGATCACAGCAAATGACGTATACCGACAAATACTTCGACTACCAAGACTGGCATATGAGATGTGGAGTTATACAGCTAGTTAAAATACATCTGTTTGCATTCCAGCGTTGGTTTGCAAAACCATCCATATCTTTACTCGCAATATCCGATCGATTTTCCGAGCGCCACATCGCACACGTACTCCGTAGGCGGAGTGAACCCACAGTTTGCGTCACCAGAGATGTATGGCCCATCAGCCTTAGGCGCACATACACATACACATGAGTTGTTACAACAGAATGACGCAAGTGCTCAGCAGTCACAACAGGCGCCTACCGTACTTATAAACTCTACGCAGCCAGTGGAGAGGTGGGATGGTAAGTCCAAACTGCTCAGATATCTAGAACCAGTCGTTGACAAAATCAGGAGTTTTGTCGATCCAATTGCCAGCATATTTTACGATGCCATGCCAGCGACGTTTAGAGGTCTCAATTCTGATGTTTCTACAGCAAAGAGTGTAGAACCAGAAGTTGAAGAAAAACTGAAAAGGCCAAAGGAATTTCTTATCCCTCAACCTCGATATATAGCTCAAAGGAAGATGTCAAACAAGAAACCACCAAGACAAAGACCAAAGAAATATGTAGAGTTTAAAGTAGATTTAGAAAGATTAAAACGCAATAAAGATTTTCTTGAATACGTTAAAACAAAAAAATACAAACATAACTACCCACATACATACTATTATCCTAGAATAAAGTATTATGTGAATCCCACCGTATATATTCCTAAACCTAATAACAAGAGATTATCTGTTTATAGAAGACATATTCAGAATAGTAGAAATATTTTAGTCAACAATCACAATACTTCTGTTATTCCCACAACCACTGCAGTCACCTTAGAACCAAGTGATTGGAAACCAATAATAATTTATAATGTAACAAACGAACCCGAATTTAAAATCAATAAAACTCTAAAGATACGCAGAAAGAAAATAAATAAAAAACGTAAAAGAACAAAGAGGAGTGTAGATATATCCAAAACATTCTACTCGAATAATGCGGTAGATAGATCAAATGACTCTGGAAGAGGATTTTTAGATTTTTTTCAGTTCATTACTGATCCAATGGCAGCTGCTGTAAAACAAGCTGACGTTTATGCAAAAAAAGTTATACAAGATACTTTGAAATTTAAAAAGCCTCCAAAGTACTATTCTATTACGTATAATTTGTTAATGTACTTTTTAGACGCTATTGAAGGTTTTGTTGAAGTTCACCACGCTATACGAAATCACCTAGGAGATGACGATGAGGGTTCGAAAATTAAAAGAAAAAGAAAAAAACCAAAGAAGTCAAAGAAAACAAAACCTACCCATAAAGTTGTAAATTATAATCATCATAAAAATAACACTTCTTAGAGCCACATAACCACAAGTAATTTAAAAAATGCATTTAAAAAATATAAAAGTATTTAAATTAAGTATTAAAAAAAGGTATGGTGAAGAATGAATGGATTTGATGGATTTGTTTATGCAATTATGGTCTTTTGTAAATATCAATTAAAATGTTTTAAGACATTAAGTTCTATGTTGAATTGAATTTATCTAATAACACTTTAGTTGGTAACAATAAAATAAAATAAACATTCAACATGGGCAGTTGATTTATTGATTTGGATTAAAAAAAACTAGAATGATCAACCGATGAACTCATAAAAATATTTACGTTTTGATTGATATTTGCATGATTTATAATGATTGTTATATGTATCCAGGGTACCGGAGACGTCCAATGTTTTATGGAACCTCGCGCGCTACTTCAGAATCCTATTCGGCCTACCAGAGGCGCCGCTGAGCGCTCCCTCCATGCCTATGCCTATGTATAGCTTACCCCAAATGTCAAACGAAATGCAGAGCCAAATGTTTAACCCAACAATGGCTATGCCAACCGCTCAGTAACAAAATTGGACATTTGGATTGGATTATTAATTTTGGATCAAGACGCGTCAATTAGTTTAGATTGCTAAATGTCAGATTACCACGTAGCGTCTTCTTGATCCGGTTAGACAGTTGTCTCGGAGCGTGGTGATCTGACATTTAGCAAAATAATCAGACGCAATGTTTTAAGTTTCTGGACTTAAACATATCTTGCTCTTCTTCTCTTGGAATGTCCAGATGACTTAAGGCATTGCGTTCTGCTGTAAATGTTTTAAGACTGAATTTTAAACTTTTAGTTTGTTAGTCTAATTCGAGGTGTTATAAGCGGGAGCCCGTCGACTTTATTTATTGAGATAATATTATTTATTTTAGGTTGTTGTATAAGGTTATTTATTCAGCACTATGTGAATAAAAATGTAAAAGATATGTATGTTTCTTTTATTTTTTGGACATTTTTTCCTTATTTTAATATAATTTCAGTATCAATATATTCAGATTCAAAAAGTGATAAATGAAAAAAAAATATATAAAACGTTGTAAAAGAATGTAACAATCATTAAAACTTGTAAGTTCTAACTAAGCTTTTAGTTAACTTACCAAAAAATATGTAAGTTAACAATTTGAAATACATTTTAATAAATTTTCCATATTTTTATACATTCATATGTAATATTTACAAAAATGTTTAATTCTAAAAACCAAAATACATTGAAAAAAAATGCTAATGGTTTGATTTTTTTGAAATTCAAATCCATTGACTTTCAATTTAATGTTAATTTGTAGTATTGAGGTAAAAAAAAACACGGAGGTTTTACATTGATTCAAAATATGAAATAAATATTAAATAAATATGTAATGAAGAACTCGTCAACACGGGAAGGACTCCAATCTGGGACTTCTGGGATGTCCTGTTTCTCTGCCAATTGAGCAACCGTGTCGGTGTCTTCTTGATGAATGTAGCAAGCGTTCTATATTATATTTATATTTGTATTAACATTTTTTTAAAAACCATTAATGTCGGTTGTGGCATTTTTTCAGTCATATCAAGATGCCACAAGCAACATTAGTTGCTGAAAAAGTAATAAATATTGGTTAGACTTTTCGAAAGAAACCTAGCCTAGCTCAGTTTTCTGTATGGAGAGAGGTAGATCACAAAGAAATCCTTTTCTTAATCTTATTAAATACTTCCTATGTCTTAAATTATATTTACTATTAAAGAAAGAAATTAATCAGCCAGTTTTATGACACTGTGGTTTTAAATAGAATTATTAGATAATACATTTTTTTAAAAAAATATTTATTGGTTTATTTTGTGTTTGTTTTTTCCAGTCGATAAAAATGTTATATAGATTTGTTAATATTAAATCTTTCCGATATTACTAAACTATTTATTACTAAACTTGAAATTATTATTATTAAAAGCTATCAATAAACGAAAAAATATATATTGCAAGTAAATCATAACATAAAACAAGCTAAGTTTTAAAAAAAGGCTCAATTAATAAATGAATGAATATAAAAAAAATACAATATTTCTTCTAAAATTTATTACTAAATAGTCTAAAATATTTTTTCTTCATGCTCTGTAATCTGTCATTCATTCTCGCCAGCTGTGTTCCGTGGGGTTAAGATCAGTGAACACTTCGTACTTCACGTTTTTAGGCTGTTAGTATAATAAAATAATAATTTTATAATAATGTTAAAATAATATTATCTGTTATATGTTTAAATATATTTCATACAAAATGAAAAAATAAAGGTATGCTAAAAAAAATGTTTTTTTTTAAATCATCATTTTTTTTTTACTAAAAAGTGATATATTTTTAGTCCATTCCACAAATAATGAAAGCTGAATTCTTTTTGCAGAATTAATATTGTATGAATGTAATTAATATACAGAATGTAGTAAATATAATTATAAATAAAACCATTTGAGACAGATGGACATTAACGCTTTTGTCTAAAATTAAATATCAAGGAACTATATTTATACAGAAAAAGTGACATAAAAATATTTAGTACAATTATCAACTTATATTACAATAAATTTATTAATTATTACAATAAAATAAACTAATCAAAATAAAGAAGTTAGTTATTAATATAATATAATACAATGAATGTTATTTTAAAATAAATCAATACAGACAGAAACACGGTTAAAATGTTCTTGAGAACAGATAATTTGTACAAACACCAAGAATTTGAACCCTTTGATTACTTAAGGCTTAAAATTTTGCTATTTGTACAATCAATTAAGATTAATTAAATTTATTTAACGAACTTTGTTAGGTATTTAATTACAATTCGTTAAAATGGATACACCAACACATAATGTAATTATTATCAAGATTTGATATGAAAATCTGATATTAGTTCTATAAGAGATAGAATAGAGCAATAAAAGATTTATTCAGGTTTTTTATGTTTATCTTTACATATTTTTTCTGTGCACGCAATAGCCGAGAAGTACTGATCAGGGTGTAACGAAATTTGGTATGGAGTTAGTTTATGATGTGATTCAACATTTTTCTCTTGGAAGTTGTATAAAAAATCATAAAGTTTATGAATTTTAAAAAAATATATGACTTAATATTTGAATACGATAAAGGTGGGGTGTATTGGGAGACAAAAGAGGCTGGCATCAGCCATTAAAAATGTACTTTTTTAAATATTCATTATAACATACAATTTAAATATAGTCTATCTATTGACATACAAAGTGGATCTCTAATTGTTTTACGTATTATTATTTTTTATCATACAATACTGTACTGTACCTAAATATTCACGTCCTCTACCCAAAGACTGCCTGGAAGAGGTTGTTCTTTAGCAACAAGGCCTGTTGTACCTTTTTCTTTTATTTAAGATAATATATATATATATATATATATATATATATATACGTTTTGTTATAATTTTGGTATAATAAAGAATATCGTTTACTATCTCTTCATTGAATCTATGATGAAAAAACCCATAGATCATTAATCAATATAATTTAGCACTTTCATATTTTCAGTACCTAACTCTGTCTTTGCATTCATGTAAGGAAAATATTGAGTAGTAAAAATCAAAATAACAGTTTCAGCGCTCTCTCGTTAATTTGAATCTTTCATTTGTCTAGTTTTTTAATGTTTCTTTTCATGTCCATCTTTGTGCATGCAGTCACGCTTGCATCGCATGATTGACAGACAAACATCCAACCACACGCATTTTTACATTAATTACAATCTAAATCTTCGTCTAACAGTGAGAACAGATTATATTAATATTTTTTTTACCATGTAGATTGTTGTGATTAATTTATGTCAATAGAAAAACGTGACATAAAATAGAAAAAAATCCCGCATGCCTGCTTTTTATCTTATTAATGTTGTAAATATTATGGCATAGCTCTCTTTTATTTTTTCTTTAAAACATTATTTATTAACTGGTTGCGGTAAACACGTTTCTATATATCTCATCTCTGAAAATATATTTTAGATTTTAATTATGAATTACTTCTTTCTTACCGACTACTAAAGTTAAGTATCAGATGATATTATAGTTCAGAAAAATATTTAAAATAATCCTACAGTTGAAATCACTAGCAGTTTAATAAAAATAAACTATTTATTTATTATATTAACTTTGTTTTTTTTTTAAAAGAAATATCAATATTAAAAAGAGTATTACGGTATTTTCTCAAAATAGTTCCTATCTCTTTAAGGTGAAGATAAAGTGAATGAATCTCAATTTTTTTTAATTGATACTTAAATTACATTATTCACTGAATTCCGACCCAAAATGTAAGGATGGCCTGATTTAATACGTAATATTTTGCTTAAAAAATATTTTAATAAAAATTACTGAGGAAATACATATATTTTTTTACGTTTCCTTATAATCTTTGAAATAATGTTGAAACGAATAAATAAAAAAAATGAATGATATCAGTAATATTCAATACCGAATTATCATCAGCGAGTGTAAAAATAAATGTGACATTATATAAATCTCATTATCAAATAATAGATAATAGAAAATATTGTAATACTTGTTAATAACCATTTTCGTACCGAAAATAGAAATATTTGTTTCTTGTGTGTTTTTAATTAATTTATATCCTTGTCGAACGAAATTACCAAAAATGTATTTGGTTCTATTTATCGAAATATATGAAAGCTCGTTTACGTCAAGGTCATAAGATAATTTGGACACGCCATCAAAATACATTAATGGGTTTTTGTTTTAGGATTTTAATAAAAAAATATTTTAACGTTTTCTGAGTAATTGAATAACTTGAGACTTATTCAGATTGAACGTGAATATGATAGTTGCAAATTTATATTATATAATGCAAACAAATTTGATGGTTCTACAAATTATTTGGTAAATACAAGTAAAACTAATATTATACTCAAAATTGTTTTGAAAATAAATAATAAATATTATCTTAATCTCAGAGTACGATATGTAGGTGGAAAACTAATTTATTATGTAAATTGGAATAGAAATATTTATTACACCATTAAAAGCCATATTAATTTAAGTCTATAAAGCTATGTTATAAAAAAAAATATTACTTTGATGTCCATTAAATACATTGTTATTAGTTTGTATATATATATTTTGACCATAAACTTGTTTTTTACTTTGAAAATCGTGTCAAGATATGTTTTAGTAAGGAAATACATTATTAAAAAAAAAGCTACTTACCTACTTTAATTAATAAGGTTAATAAAAAAAAATAACAAAAAGTGAATATTTCGTTTAATCCACAATATATAACCATTAGTATAATTATAAAATAAATAATAATTAACTTTTAACATAAATGCTATAACAGATACTGTACAAGTTAGTAAGTAAAGGTTAAATAAATATTTACAATCGATACCGAATCGTTTGTTATGGCAGAGTTAACGGTCAACAAGGGCTTAGTTTAGTTAACATTTTCATTAAATTAATTGATATTTGTATAAATGTGCTTGTTATTGGCCTGTTAACTGTTAACTTTGTCACAAATTCTGTTGTTTGTTAGAAGGTGGGGTTAATTTCACCACAAACTCCGTCAGGTACAATTCACGAATATGATTTAGTCCTTTTTGATGATAGCCTGAAAAGTATTCGTATATTAGTTCTTATTTAAATATATACATATATTTATCGTACCGTCTGGTTTATCAGTTTCAATGCTTGGTTTTGATTTTAATCGAGGTCGTTGCTATATTAGTAATTTATTTTCACTTCAAGCAATCATAGATACGAACAAGAAATCCTTTATTGAACTTCTATAACATCTCAAGATATTCAAGATTATGAATATTACAAAAGGGATTTATTACATGAATGAAAATACTGAGGAAAACTTTGTCACATCAAAGAAATTCTATTAAAATTACCCGGCCAACCCACAGCAACTACGCGTAGTTTACGCTGCGGGGGCTCTCTTGTTATAGCTAGAAAAGGGGCCTTAGCTCAGCAGGACGTACTTTATCTTACACTTTATATACTTTATCGTACGATCGTCAAACGACAAATCGTATACATCAGTTGGTTATATCGATTGGTTATATATCTCCAATGGTTCCATACTTTTCGGACCTTGAGGGCAATAGGCACATAGAGTGCACTAATTATATCTTGAGGTTACATGGAGGATATTGAATCCTCATAGGTTTTATATGTCCCAAGGATTCCATTAGTTACATCGGTCTAAACTATTAACTATTTATACTTACTTTTCCATTCTGTATGAAGTAAAAAAAATGTCCTACACAAATTAAATTTCTACCACCAGGATAAAATTTACAAAAAATAGTACAGTTATAGTGATTTCTTATAGTTGTAATAAATCTCGCAATATGTTGATTGATACAATGAGAAATATAATTGTATATATTTTACCTTGTGCTGTTAATACACGTGGAAGAGTTGGCCTTATAAAATCGTTTTCTATCGTTTGTACGTTTTATTATGGATAACTTTCTTTAAATGTACAATAAATATTATTATTATTAAAATGTAAAGATTATATTGATTAATGTATTATATATAATACTTTAATAAAATATAATTAAACTAGTGCTGCAGGTCATGAGTAACTGAAACTTAGAATTCGCTGAATTCAGGGACGTTTACATGCACAGAGAAAAGATAAAAAAAATAAAATATATACAACTTCATGAACAGAATAAATGTGCATTTAAAATGAAGAAAGAGGAGTGTAAATGCTGAAGTGTTCCAATTAAAGACATTTGTAATTACTTTGATATATTTTCATACCCACCCGTGCAATAACTTAAATAGCTGACATTCCATATAAGAAACAATTCATAACGTACAAAACTAACATTTAATTAGTTGTACATATAAATATACCTATAGAATACTATCTCTCTCTTATTAATATAATAAAAAAGGATAGCGTGATAAGCATTGGAAGAAAATATTGATACAGTAATCAGTATAGAAATAGATATTCAATAAGCGTGGTCACTTCACTTCACTTGAAAATCTACACTTAAGCAATTAAATGCATGCACTTTTGTATAACATGCGAACACTTTATAAATTATAATTGTCCATGCATTTAGTCGGTCACCTGAGGAGAGAACAGCTTCTTCAGGCCGATGATTGTAGCTAGGAGAAGTGCTATCTTGGAGATCAGGAGAGCCTTTCCGACCATGAGGTAAAGACCTTTGAAGGTCAAGGCACCCAGGAGACCAAATTTCAAGGCAGCAGCTGCGAGGAAGGGACCCATGTTCTTGTTCCTAGCTCTGCCGCTTTCAAATGCTTTGTGAGCTTTCATTGAAACTCCTGAAACAGAACACAATCGATTTATGAATAACTTTTGGAACTTTTATGTAATATGGAAAAATAGTTACTCGGAAAATTTAAATATTTATATGAAAAATTTCACCGGAAAAACCATATAACGACATCACACAAGAACGAAAAAAACATTTTATAAGGAACGAACAGCTTAAAGATCTTTGTAGTGAAACAGGTCTCATTAAATTGGTTAAACTGCATTTGGATGGTCTGCATTTATATTTCATTATTCTTTTAATTGCATGTTTGTGTTTCTTCGCAGTGTCCAGTTTACTTTCAATTAGTTTAACATGCATTTATGGAAATACTGTTTCGTTAAGTTCTCAACTTCTATTAATTAGATTAAGATATAAATACTTCCTGGTAATATTTATTAGATTTAAATATTAGAACTACTTACATCTAAATCTATTTATATATTTAATAGTTTCATATTTTTAAATTTACAAAACTAGGTCTTAGATGTATACTGCAGAGGTTTTTCTTTATTTCGCTGAAGAAAGACACTAAATTTAGCATATTTTAGAAGTGCAAAAGCTATGAATATTTCACAAACTTGTCCACTCTTTTAGAAGTACAAGTAGCTTGTTCTTGCTTAAATAACATTGCTTTTCTTTATATTTTAATACTTTCGACATTTTTAACGCCAGAAAAAGAAAGTTAAATAAAATTGATTTACGAAACTCTTAATAAAATGTTCGGTTTATAATTAAAATGTGCTCTGCGGGAGTCGTTTTATGACATAGAGATAAATTATCCCGAAACGTGATAAGCTTGGGTAATTTGAAGTGAAATTTTGTAAGATAATTTCATTTGTTATAAAATCTTGATTTTTATATTTTTTTGGGGTTACGCTTACGATCCAAATTGATATTAAATATCATTCCGCGAAATAGATTGAAAGATCGGGGCCGATGTAAATGTATAAAGTTGAATGTTTGGTTTTATTATTTGTATCTGTTTGGTTAAGATACAATTAAAAACCTTACATAAAAGTTAAAACAACAATGTAAAAACTGTTTAATTCTTTTCCTCATTAATTGGAGTCACGAAATTTTGCCAATACTGCATTCCTTCAAAAACTTTGAAAATTGAGTTTCAGTGTCTTCAGTTTTTTTTTTCAGAGCTTTTTTCCACGGACATTTCCATGCTTTTTCAGTACACCAAGTAGTCCAAAGTCAGATATATTAATTTAATACTTTTTAGCCGTCATATACGATAACAAGTGAATTTGTGTTTTTGTCTTACAGAGTGGAGGATAAACAATATTGGGCGTGCTATATATATAAAATAAAATTTAAAAAATGTACGTAATTACATACTGGAGTATTTTATGTACAAAAATAATATTTTTTAAGTAATGTATTCTGTTATCTGACGTCATCATTATGCTATATGTTTTTAAGCCTTGTATCATGCTGTTCTCAATCAAGGAAAATACTGAATGTGTACAGAGGCTACTCCCGGTAGACTAGTAGAATATGAATACAAAGCGAGAGTGGTTCGTACATAGTGAAAGATCTAATTATATATTAAAAAAATATAAATAGTTTTGAGAGTAGTATTTACCCTTAAAACTATTCTTTTTGTCACTCACTATCAAAATTTTTACAGCAACACAATAGTTTTATTGTAGCCTATATGAGATAGAAATACTCCAATTTATATGTAGTACACTAAACATTTTTTTTGCAGCTATAATGTATAATGAAGTTATTATTCGGGTAAAGTTATTCCAGCGTTAGGCTAATTGCTGCCCTAATTAATTAGGGAAATACGCAACGAAATGAAGACGACGAATATTAATTGTGGTTCGTGTATCTAGCACAAACTGTATATAAGACATTTAGAAATTTAACTTTCCAAATTCAGATAAAGGAAACAGATTCGGTAAAAACAAATATAGTAAATATAAATCATTATTTTAAAAACGTAACACGCATTATGTATTTCATGTTTTAAATCAAAATATAATTCTGCACAAAAAAATATATAGAAGGATAGAAGTTGTGATATAAAAAATGTGTATTCATTGAAATATTTCTTACAATTTAATAAATAAGACATAAGATCCCTTTTTATTATATTCCGAATGACAATTTTCTTTATAATTATTTTTTCATATATCATATAGGTGTTTGTTTAACCCAATTTAGAAAGTTTCAAGTGATGTCGAAGTGAAAATAATTTTAGATTTAATGAAGTTATTATCAGTTGTTCCGATTTTAAATGTTAAATATAGCTTAAAGGACGTAATGTAAGCTAAAGTTGTTGTAGGAACCGGAAGCCCCAACCCTTCCATCCCCTCTCTTTTCTGATAATCGTAAACACTCCCCATTTCTGCGATTTTTGGAACTATCTATATTTTCAACACGTAGCAGTTAACAGTTAGTGGATCACCAGCTTAGAACCAGACCCTTTTTGTTAGCATTCCTTGTCCTATATTAAAAAAAGTAATGTTACATCCATCAAATACTAAAATGAAGTAATGATACTTACCGACACCCAAAGTGCCGTCTTGCTCTGGCTTGCCAGCAATCACCACGTCAGCGTTGTCAAGCAGTCTGTATCTAAGAGAACGGGTGGTGGCAAAGTTCCACAACTTATCCATAATCAGTTGCTGGGCCTTGTCTTCAAGAGAAGTGCCAGCTCTGGCGAGGGACTCCGGTTTAATTGGCATTTCTGCTGCAGCACCATTACTGTAAGTATTAATAGAGCTTATTTAGTTTGATTTTGTATGAAAAATCATGCATCAGATTAAATAATAAATATTTTTACATCCAAAAATTATTTGCGAATATTATGGCTCTAGAAAAAAGGATAGAAAAAACTGTCTATTGGATTCAGAAAGAGAGAATTCTCTGTAATAACGAAAATGTTTTCTAGTCTTCATTACGCTGAACCTTGTTAAGGATTATTAAATTTACAAACAAACCACATTACGTGGGTTGCGAGAAGGCTTTTAATGTTTTTTAAATATATAATCAATTTTTTACTTTACTGTATTTAAATTGAAGATTACTCTCAAACTTACTTATCATAAAAAGATATTTTCCTCTGATACTTCTCGCCAAAAGATAAATCTAAATACTTGAATAATGAAGATGAAGATATAACCACATTACCTTTCATCAACAATCATCAGATCATCGGATAGCTGGATAGCAGCGGTTCTTAACATCCGGTCCACATATCCAACGAGCTCCACAGCGATGCACGATGACGTCTCCCGCGACGTGCACTTAGTCGTGAGACCGCGCTTCAATAATTCTTCGGATGTTGACATCTGAATCCATAAAAATAACATATTAACTTTTGATAACGTTCAGATGTTAATATAATGCAAAACATAACATTTTTATAAAGATGACGATACTACCGAATATTTGGACGCTCTTTCAATTGAGTCTAAAGTGCAAAAACAAAATAAAGTAGGTAGAATGAAGCCCCATCAGCTACTTGAGTTTTAATGAGTTTCGAGTCCTTCTTATCGTGAAGGTCGACTTACAATTTAATTTAATTTAATGCGCCGTTTTCACAATTGTTATTATCCTTTATTTCTTAAAGGGACAAAAAAAAATTGACAATCTCTAATTTTAAGAAATGTTTAAATTAAATTGTGTTTTAAAAGACTTCACTCCATTGATTTTACTTTTTTATTTTTAATTAGATGAATTTTTAGGCAGATCTTTGTCTTGTTTTCTTTGTAAATTTTTCTTTTTGTTTAATTCAATAATACCTATTTATAAAAATAAAAAAACGATCTCTCTAATTAGACGTGATTAATGATACTAAAGGTATTTTTTGTATCTTAAGATATTCTTAAGGGCTGTACAGAAAAATACGTTTAATGGGGCTTCTTAATTGTTGCAAATATATTAAAATTATCAAATGTATTTATAAAATAAATAAGATACTCAGGAATAAAAGAAAAATTAAGAGATAAACTAATATATTATTTAAATATATATTTCATATACTTATATAAATATATTAAATTTTGCATCTATATATACAAATAAATTCGGTTCTGTTTCCTGTTCGAATTTTTCTCTGCTTAATCAGCTTTAATGGTTTTTTTTTGTCATGCTCATGGATTTAAATCCCGATGGTTCTTAGCTTTCATGGGTCCCAGTAGATTTGATCTCGAAATCCATAAAACTTTTTATTTGTCTGTATTTGTTATAAATTGCTTAAATACAATATAAAGTGTAATAAAAAAGTATCCTTCCATTAATTTTCTGTATATTTTAATTTGATATTTATTTAATAATGAAAGTTTCATTCATAGCTGACAGTTTGAACACTCAAATGTAAATTTTGAAAGACAAACTAATAACGGACAAGAGACTTATACAATTCTAAAAGCCATCTACACAGGAAAGAAGGAGAAGACTAATACAAGATGACGTTTATAAACTTCAAACTCAAAAATTTACAGAATAATGTATATATTTGTGTCCGTCACCAATTTCTTTATTATAAGCGATTGAATGTTGGAAAACATCTTAAAACATGTAAAGTCATGTTATTTCTTTTTATTTTAATGAAACTGAATGAAATATGCATTGATATGAGCAGGGATTCGAGCCCTTTACCTCTGAGAAACCGTTTCCGCCGATCAACCTACTGAGCTCCCGGTGGCTACCTACCCGTATCGATATATGTTTCAATGTAAATTTCTTTAAATCAGGGATTGCTATTTATTAAATGGATTATTATACAATACTTGTTGATAACAATATTTAGTCAAAAATGAATTTATTTAAAAAATGTAAATGTAAAATATAAGGCACTTAAGATATTTTAAACATTCAAAGTTATTTTCCTAATTGTCGTCGTAACAATTTAGTCACTTGAAGTTCTTAATAAACAGAACTTGTCACTTTTCTGAAATTGAAGCTGTTGATTATCATTGTCGCGTTAATTAAATAGAATCTTGGGCGTCGTAAACAAATTTGAACAATAAACACTTATCTTTCATAATATAAGAAGAATTAAAAGATAACTAAGATACAAATCGAAAATATATTAAGTATTATTAATATTAAGTGAAAATATTATATATTTTCTCTTATTATTTAAGACTTACGACATGATATAAAATAATACATAAAAGCCAAAACATGTATCTTGAAACTGAAAGAAAGTGCTAGCTTTAACTCGTTTTGTAACTTCCCACATCACAAACTTAGCTGGATAGCTAACACCGTTTCATTTAAAAGTTCCTTTGTATTGCGATTTACAGTTCGTATAAGAGATACTTTCGATCTGAAGTGTTGGAACTTTAAACCCTGAAAAATTCACTGTATTGAAAAGCTACTTGATTTTATTTCAAATAAAGTTACTTTTTTTGTATTAATGCCAGCGACTTCGCCTGACCTAATACTATTTATTTGAAGTTATATAATGTACTGAATATATACATACATTATTTATGTTTCAAATTACATTAAATTATTTACATTTCAAAGACACACTTGACGTGTAGGGCTCTTTTAATTGTCCTTTAAATTCTCAAGGTTCTCTCATTCTCAACACTAAGTATTTTCTCGCTGACAATAACGAAAATGTTACACAAGCTTCACTGCTAATATAAATTATGAATAAAACCCCAATGCCTCTTTTCTATAAAAATATTTGCACAAAACTTAGTAAGAAAATTATAATAAAATAATGTTAGAAAATATTTATAGACATGTATAGCTTGCCAGGTTAAATTTATTACAAATTTTAAATAAATATAGAATGAAATATGAACTAATATGGGATTGGAACTCGCGACCTCTAGGAAACCTTCCCGTCGCTCTACCAATTGAGCTATTATGTCGCTACCAAACTCCTTCTTTAGAACATACCAGTGCGTCCTGTTTTGTCACTCTACCAAATGCGGTAGCTCATTGGTAGAGTCAGTAGAATTTTATTTAACATTTTTGTTAAAAAAAACTATAAGCTAATCTTAAAATACATTTATTGAACTACTATTATTACTAAATAAATTGTTGGCCCTGACGTTATCTATATATTAACACCAAGTAATAATGTTACATTGCTATTTTGTTTGATACCACAACTCTATAAATTTAATAATTATAATTCTTTCACTACTACAAAAATACAATATTCCTTTTAGCGGGAACGTTTTTTTATTAAACATAAATCTAAAATGTTAAAATTTGTGAAAAGTTTAATGCTGAGCTCTCTTATATGAACTTATTATTAATCAAATAGAATACAATTACGTGAAAACTCTAACACGACATGTGTCTATAATTAAGACGCTATTATCAGTTATAATTAATAGATCACAGACAGACGCGAGCTACACTCACTCATCACAAAATTGTGACAAGACATATGGTTACATATATTATTTTATGGACTTACATTTAACTAATGTACGTTATTCCGTAAGAGTCAGATAAAATATATAAAGTGTTGTTTCATGACACCATCAAGAAATTCGTCTACACTTACAAAAGTACAAAATTCGACTAAACAAATACTTAGACAAAAACTTAATTCACTATATAAATAAATGAGAAAAATATGAATAATACAAATAAACATAAATCTTAAAACCTTTTAATTCTACTTTCGTACACAAACTTTGATTGTCAGTTTACGAAGTAATTTCAATGAAACTTTCTTTCATATGAAATCAACGACACTTTCATTGATTTCACACATTACATTACGCTACATTGTTTAATAAACACTTTCATCCAATGCGTCTATGTTTACAATGAAATCGTGAACAGTTCATAGTTTTTTATCATTTGAAGCTTAATTACTATCAGCTATAGATTTTAATAAACAATTAATAATTACAGAAATTAAAAAAAATCTGTTTCAATATAAATTAACACCAATGTTTATCATAAGTAAAATAATATTGATCAGTATTTTTTTTATTTGTACTGTTATGGTATATAGAGATAATATGACATACTAAATAAATATCATTGTAGATACGTGTATATAAAATACAACATGCTTTTAAAATAATTCATATTTGAAACAGTATTGTATATAATAGTATTTTAATTGAAATATATCTTTGAATACTTGTTAATTATTAAGTGATCGCTCTGGGAGCTAGTGTGATCTAGTTTTCTGCTTTCATAATATAAATGCCACGCCTGTGGTACGAACTCCGGCGAGAGTCAGGACTTAGAGACATATTTTTATATTTTTTAAGAGGCAAGCATTTTTCGTCTAACGCATAGATTTGTTTATTAGGTATGAGCTCCAATTATATTTATTATACTTATATATTTAGGATTTTAATAAAATATTTCACATATTTTAAAAATTTCAGTTTCAGTTGGAATTCACTTTTAAATAATTTTCGTCTCAATTACTAATACTATGGGATCAATTTGAGAATATTGGTCCAAGAATAGAGCACTCTTTACAAAAGACTATATAAATATCCACATATTATAACAAGTAACACCGAACTGCTTTTAAAAGCCTAGTGATTATTTTAACTTTTTATACAACGTTTCCGCTACCGCTTGTACCTTGTAACAACCACGAGGTTAAGAGTTTTAATTGCAAACGGTATATGTTTATTGATTAAGTTTGTGTTAGACGTATAATTCCATGTGATATATGGATTTCATATGTCATCGTATTTGTCTGTAACAAATTGTGAAAGATAAATTCATCAGAAATGCTTGGTAAATTTACGATGGTTTTTTAAAGTTACGAAGCATTTCTGATGAATTTATCTTTTACAAGTTAAACATTAAGATTTATCTGAAAAAACTTCCTTCTCTACATGATATGATTTTATTATTTTTATTATCAAGAAGAACATACATATGTTAATTTTCTGTACAGTTGTTTTATTTTTTACGATTTTTTATGAATATATCACCATTCTTTTATTTCAGTATTATTTTTACCATCGCCCTTAATGGAGTAATTTCAGTTAATAATTCTAAGTGTATAGCGTCATATAATTGTAATTGTACCAAATAACAACACGAATTCATGAATAATACAATATTTGGTGAACTTTATGACTGTTTTATAAATGAAAATTTAATGTCCTTGTCTTTATAGCATACGTGTTCAACGTTAAACATTCTTGTATAGCGTTTTCGAATGGTAATTCTTTTGGAACCATTACTCCTAGTACGAGTTTTGGCGTAACGAAACGTTGATAGTTTTCGAGCAGTCACGAAATAAGTTCTTCTTTGTGATTTGATTTATTACCAATAACAACCAATAACTCAAATCAAATCTTTAAGCGGTGCTTTTTTACCGTCGTATTTTTATTGTTATACAGTTTAAAATATGTATCATGTTTCCTTAATGCTGGCTTCCAGCGGAACTCTTTAGACCTACTCGTGGCAACTGGCCAGCTATACGTGTTTTATTTACGTCG
Organism: Dircenna loreta; assembly: GCA_963555665.1. Classification (NCBI taxonomy): domain Eukaryota; kingdom Metazoa; phylum Arthropoda; class Insecta; order Lepidoptera; family Nymphalidae; genus Dircenna; species Dircenna loreta. The sequence goes on along the minus strand of OY743099.1, from coordinate 8,567,086 downwards.
CCATTTCAAAACTTCGAGCACATAATACATCATTCTGTGACTAAACCATAACCACTAGACTTTGATTTATGGTGACAGTTCTTCTTTTACAGATCTTTGAAATTCGGATCCGATCTCACCTTAATAAATGTTACGCAAGTACTACTGGAAAATATGGAATTATATAATAAAGTATAGTATGAGGTTCAAGATAAGTAACGATTGCTTATATGTATATATATATAGTTATTTATACAATAAAAGGACTATGACTTTGAAGTCGTTGTTTCAAGTACAATCATTTAATATTTATATATTTTATTTTAGAAGTCATTGATATATTGGTTATACGTTCCTTAATCAATTTCTGTCTTTGACTTGACAGAATAGAAGAGAACTTTACCGTGTATATGATATTAAAAATTAACTAAAGATGGCAGAATATTTGGAAATAAATACTAAATAATTTTATACATATGCTCATTAAACCATAGAGTATAAAATTGCTAGAGTGTAACCAACACCTCCGTTACTAAACCGTATCTAAACTCAATGTAAGCTGTAGTCTATATTGAGTATATAATTAAAATGTTAGTGAGCGTCGAAGGGTGTGAAAGACATCCTATAATTTAATGAATATCTCAGAGGCAACGTGCGTTCAACTATGTATAATATAAAGTAAATTAAATTATATATTTTTCGTGTTCATCTCATTGCTGAGAGAACGTTTTGCTATTTAACATTTTATTGTTGAAAACTATCTATTATTCCATTATAAGACTTTAAAAAAGTAACATTTGAATTTAATTAGTCAGGATAATTTTTGTTATAAATTATAATATACAACTATACTTAAGTATTATTTTTATTATTAATTATCTACCTGCGGTTGTAGCGACCTCGTTGAATCTTTTATTTGGTAGGACTATATAAAAATATTAGTTCAGAATCATTATTCAAACCCCAGTAAAAAGCATCTACTAAATACAAAAAAATCTGGTAGTAGGTACCAAAGGTGAACGCGTTTCAAACAAAAAGAGAACCAAGCTCTGAAGATTTATTCCATATTTAAATAAATGTTTTTAATTTAATCTTTTTATAAACGAGTCATAAAAAAAAGTCCTAAGCTTTACTATATATATAAGCGTTGTTATATAAATAGTAGAATAGATATACCTTTCATTTATCCAATTCTTTTTTCATGATCATTATTAATGAGTAGAAATTTTAATGATAAATTGTGTTCAGGCACGCGTTAATGATTTATTGAATTCATTGTCATTATAAGTCTGCAGCATTTTTATGTTAAATTTATTTTCGCCTTTTTTGTCAAGTCGAACAATGTTCTAAAATATTTACAGGAAATTATTAAATCTTATGACAATCTTACAAATACCTCCTAAAAGTAATATTACTTTAATAATGTTTGGATAAGAAATTTTTAGACGTCATCATAAATCAATAATTCTTTCACTGTAAAAAACATTAATAACTCGAATCATGAAGTTTTTTTTTGACATTTGAAATATTAATGTAATATTGTTTTTGTAAATTTTTGTCATTTAAAGAAAGCATTCATTCTTTTACGTCACTAAATACAGATAATACAATATTGTTTTATAGAGCTCATGGTATGATTCAGAGTGTAGATATTATTCTTTTGCAACAAAAATTCTTAAAACAATTATGGTTTTTAGAGTTCGTCTTCGGATTGTTATATTATCTAATTATTTTGTTTTAGTTGCAATAATATATATATGCAATGCAATACATGCAATGCAAATGCAATAATATATATATATATATAAATATGTATTTAAATATATTTTTGTATATTCATAAGTTTACTAACTTTTAAACATATATTGTTACAATATATCCCAATATTGAAATAGATGAAGAGGCACATTTAATTGAAAAATTTCGGCTATCAAAGAAAGATACCTGCAAAAAATCTATTTGTCCTAAATTCGTAATTATTATTAAGAGTAAATGAGAGAAAAAATGGTATTTCAATAATTTATATCCTAGATATGTAGATATTTATAAAATAGAAATATAATATATTTCAAATATATATTATATTTAGCATTATTTAAAATATATTACGCTCATTTCTAACAAACAAATTGTGTCAATAATATATCGAGGGTCAGTATAAATATTGTCCTGAATTTCCTTTCGGGAATATATTATTTCCTGTTTTTCTTGATACAATATATTTTCGTAAAGTAAAGGAATACCAAAATCCAAATGCAAATATATTCTTACATAACAATCGTGAAAATTTACCTCATTTCCAATTTCATTCGCCCCCACGATTCCCACGATCAAAACCGTTATTAAAAAGCTCTTCATTTTTATCGATAAGTCCGTCACTTCACTGGCACAATGTTAAGTTACACTAGACAATACTAGTTTACTACCGCTGCTATCACTGCAAATGCAGAAATCTATAAAGGAATACCGTTATATATCTACACGCATGAATACATGCACAGTGGGGAGAGTGTGTGTGCGTGTGTGTGTTAGTTTCTAGTTGAAAGATGTCAGGTTGAAATAAGGATTAAATTGTTTTATTAGCGAACTATATTTCATGGCAGAGGCAATGGAAAATTTATCCTTGGTCAAACTTTTGACATATTTAAAGATTCAAAATATTTCGACAGATTCTTTAGCTCTTCAAAAAATCCATCGTTTTAAGTTTATATTGAAAACAGATTGTTACTGTTTTATGTATTGCAGAATTTGTAATAATTTCAGAGAGTTACCAATTTTAATAGAATTCTGCTCAGAAGTTTTCAAGGTGCTCTAATAAACAGCTAGATGTAGAGACAAGCTTTAGCTGTCCCAATGTTTGACTTTGAATTACCTAGTTTGATCTGGTTTGACCTAGATTGGGGTAGTTGTAATCCAAATACAAAGATAATCACTGAACGTTGTACAAAGCCTTACCCTAATTTTTAAAGCTACTTGGGATTTAGTAGGCCACACAGAAAAATCTGTTATGTAAAACTACTAAACCCCAAGTAGCTTTAAAAAATAGGGTAAGGCCATGAACCATGTTTGTAAAGTGTTAAAATTATTGAAAACCATTTTTTAAAATATAATCCAGAAAATTGCATATAAATATGAAAAAGATAAATAAAACTGTTCTTAATAATTGATGAATGTGTTTCTTTTGTGTTACATTCCAATTAGAATTTAATAAATAGTTCTAAAGACATTTTTCATAAAATAATATCATATATTCTTCTACCTTATGAACATTGAACTTAATTTAAAATAAAGGGAAATTGATGTAACCAGATATTACCCTTCACGTCTTCTGTTACGAAGAAAATCATTTAAACGAGGTCAGGATGATTTCACTTGACATTTTATCGACTCGGTATTATGTTCGGCTTTACTGATCATTAATATCAAAGACAAGAACTCTATCAATTATACATTTTAATGAAAATCCCTTATCCTTATAATGAAATAAGAGTGATAAAATAAGATCTCCGTGGATATAAATTGTCTTTTTAAATTAAAATTAGGAATAAAAAAATCATCAACTAGGACTCAATTCTGTGACATTTGGCAGGCCGTCCCTGTTTTACTACCAACTGAGCCATCAGGTCATTAATAGTATTGATGAATTTTTCATTTTATATTTGATGAAATTTCATATAAGCTTGACATGGCTAACATGTTTAAAAACAATTTGAAACATAATTTATTTAATTTGATAAATTTTATCATATTCTTATAATTATTTTGTAACACTTGATAAAATAATCAATATTGAAACATAGAAGAGATAAAATATCGGTCCCGAATTTTATTGGAAATTCGATCAACTTTTATTTCAAACCAAAAAGTTCAATATAGATCAACATTGCTTATTTGGACGAGGATAAATGGTGATAAGTATTTCTGGTAAGCTGGTAGAATCGGTATCAAATCTTTTTACAGATTTGAATGGAAGCATTGGAGAAGACATAGATGAACCAATTTTGTTTTCCAATAAGATCCACGATCAAATAAGGTATTAGTTTTTTTTATGATAAAAATGATTGGCCATAAAATATACTAGATTGCTTTGGTTTAAATGATAACTTTATTTCCTTCTATTCATTTTCGATTAGATATTACTTTTATAATTTCAATTCTGCACTGAACAGTAACTGGTTTGATGAGCTTGAAAAGCATATAAAAACATACATTAAGTACAGACCATTCTGTATCTAACAACTATTTCTAGATCACAATTAATTTAAGTTAATATTTTAATATAAAAAATAAAATATTTGACGGTAAGAAAAAATATAGAACGTACCTAATTTCCTTAAGCCCATTATGAATATCTGTTTCAACTTTTAAAACATCACTACAATACTTGGTTTTATCTTCATAACGGAGATTTGGGAGGAGGCCTAACTTCCTCCAATCCAGGGCAGTTCTTTAGAAAGTCCGCAAAATTGAGCCTTACGCAAATAAATAGTCCAGGCAGCCACCGGGAGACCACCTGGTATAACTTTTTTTTTTCAACGTCTGGAAGAATTTAGCTTAGGGTAGGGTAGCAATTATGCTACCTCCCTCACCCAGGGGAAGATGAGGGGCAGTTATGTGGGACTTGCACCTAACACTAAACCAGACGGTTGCCGCCTGCCGTCATAGTGGGACACCACGGGATCGCTTTCGCATTCAACCACAGCGCTCCAACGGAGACTACCACGGATAGGGCACCCTGCAACAAGTGGACCCTCCCTTTTTCGCAGGCTTGATAGATTATGGAGGGCTCATCCTCACCCAAGGCTCACCTCACCCTCACCCCCACCCAAGGCTGCTACCGCGCGGAGGGGGCTAAAACCCCCTCCGAGCCGAACCCAGTCTTTAGACTCCGACACTCGGAAGCAGGAGCGAGCCCAGAATCTGTACCCGATCAACCACTGGATAGGACAGCGGTCTCGGTTAAGAGGTGGAGTTTCTCTTCCCGCATTCCGAGCGCAGTGTCCTAGATAGGGTCCAGCTCCCTCAGAAAGCCAGTACGACTCAACGGGTGTTCTGGTCCACCCACGTCTGCCGCACCAGGCGTTCCGTCAAAAGAAGGGGACCCAACCACGAACCCGACAGGCCTCTATCACCAGCCACGCTGGTCAGCCGAGCCCAGCTAGAAAGAGGCATAAGTCGGGAACCCACCACGCCCAGACCAATCAACGCCAAGCGCAACCGTGGCGTCGCACTCAGGAAAAACAACATCAGTTCGGGCATCAGTTGCCCGGACCGTCTCCCCACCAAGCACCCTTCTAATAAGTGCTTGGTAGAGGTCCAAGCTCTACCAGCGCAGACGGCCGCCCCATCGACATTTACAAAGAAGAAAAATAATGGAAATTTCGGTTTTAATTATTATAATGTTATATTATAGTAGTAAGATATGTTTATCTTTAAGTAGCACTTGCAAATGTAAATAGTTATAGTTTATTCAAACAATGCATCTATATAGCTGTTATAAAATCTTTTTTTGATTTTAAGTAAAAAGTAAATGGAATATCAAAAAATGTCATCAGCTTCTATTGTTCACTAAAATAAAAAAAAAAACAAAATTTAATTAAAAAGTATTGGTTTTATAATTCAATATGTGGAAATATGTGCGCAAACGTATGATTAAAAAATAAAGTAATTAAGAAAAATGTATTTAAATTTGTAGATTATAAATTTTATAAATATTAAAAAATACTTAACAATAAATACTTCTTCGATAGACGTTGGATAGACGTTTTAAACATTTAAAGATCAGTAAAAACAATGACGAGTTAATAAACAATCATACATAATTCAAGACATAGCAGAGGGGAAAATTATCACTAAAAAAATTACTTTCAAGAATCAACTATCTTATAAATATCCAAAGTGAAATGTAACACGACAGACAGTCACGCGAAATTCATAGTTGTAATTATTGGTGTATTATGTATTCTGCTTAAACATGCAGTGATAAAAACGATTTAAGATATATTAGGGTATATACGCACTATAGTGAAGTTAACAATTTAAATCTGTTAGCTAAATTGAGTTTCCATTGTAAATGTAATGTGGTATTTTTATTCGGATAAAATAACAATAAAATATACATATAAGCGTCTGGTGTCTTATAATAAATAAAGCCACTATATTTCCAGTGAGTTATATTTTATTTTTTTAAACTTTTATATATATATTTCAGAAACGAATAAAGCTTTCAGAAACGAATAACAATAAAAAAAATATGAGAAAAATGACAAATTTTAAAAATGCTGTTCAATATTAAACTTTCTCCTTGAAATAGGACGGACCGTCTCTCTTTTCATTTATTATATTTTCCAGAAATATCTCATTCAAATTTCCAAACGAAGGTAACCTTTTGATAAAACTTGAAATGTCAAAATGTTGTATTAAAAACACCTACACATTTATGTTATATTATAAATGTTAAATAAAAAAGAATAACCTTTTTCTCAAAGCATGAAAGTCATACGAAATAAATGGTTGGCTTTGATGTTTTTTTAATTAATTTTCTGTTCATATTGCTTCAGTTAAAATACTATCAAGTAAAAATATGTATTTTACATACTTACGAGTAGTATAATAATATGTATTTTACATAGTTACGAGTATAGTAACATTTTATATAATATTTAGAGACACTCCCGACACTAAACTATTTCTTAACACATATATCAATATAATTAAACAATTGTTGAAGAGACATATATTGATTACTTGACTTGTAATAATAAAGATATTAGATCATGAAATAATTATTATAAGAAAATATCGTCATACTTAGTACTTACTTTACTAACTTACTTTTCATAATTTAGTATTTTAATACTAAATATAAAGAGGATCTTTGTTCAAGAGGACATATTAGGGTTTTTTGTTATTAAATGGTATATGTTTTCGATTTGATAGTTTATTTTAACTTTTTTTTTTTCGTGTTCAGACTGTTTAATTCATATTTATATTATTAACAATATTGATTATTGCAATCAGAATCAAATAAAATAATATTTAAAAAAAGGACTCGAATCTATGTTTTTAACGTCGCAGTATAGAATAACAATAAAGAACCACAACCAAAATTAATACTTATTTCAATAAACACATTTATCAGTGGTTATACTTACTTAAATGTTTATTTATATATTAAACATTTAAGTAATATAACATTTACACTTGTATGTATTTTTTTAATGAGCCTATTGTGTAAGGACCTTTATTTACCTTTGCGTGTGGACGAGAGTAAAATTGTCCAAATGCGACTTATTATATTAAAGCTTATATAATTAATTATAAGGCAATGAAAAAATATTTAATAATCAAAACAATTTATATTATAATATTAGTTCTAATTTTGACTTTTAATTTTATCTTTATTTATATTATAATTATAATATTAGCTTTCACTACATCTCTTTTTTACTTTTTATTATTATTTGAAGTTTATTTTATCAATAAATATTATTAGAAGTTCCTCATAATATGGAAATATCCCTACCTCCATAAAGTGAATTTATATAATCTTATATAGTTTACGGTATTATTAGATGAGATGTTATTATTATTAAATAGGTAGATTTTTACTTTGTTAAAATATAATATTTTTCGTCATTTACTACATTATTTTATACTTACTTTGTCCGTAGTAGAAGTAATAGTCCTGTTTTCTTGAACATTGAATGTGTTCAAGAAAACAGGACTACAGTAATTGCCTTGTACAACGCCATAAAAATAACACTAGGTAACGTATATTTATGTGTTTAAATGGATAATGAGCTAATTGCAATGCAATATTTCGTAATACAATTGTGGCTTAAGCTTCCATACTAATGTTGGTTTATGAATTCAAAAACAAACATTACGAGTGAAGTTTTAGCGAAAATAGGACAACAAACAGTTATTTTATTAAACTTTAGATGTGTTATAAAATATTATTTGGTGCAATATATATTAAGAAATATTTATAATTAATACTAAGTTGGAAATTAAAAAATGCAACTTTTGGGATAAAAATGATTATATGATATGAAATTTTAAGGCCTCATTAGCCGGGAGTGTCTAATATCAAAACGAAATGACTTTTTTTTTGTGTATTCAATTTAGTTATTGATTATTTTGTTCTAACATTAACCGGTGAAATCCAGTTCATTCCGACAATAACCAGTGCAATGGTGGAAATAAATGTCATATCATTCCACGAATAAATGGGGTTTGGCACAGACAAAGCATTATTGTAAAAATCGCAAGCGTTGGTGGAGCTTCTTTGACATTGTGTGATTTTCTCGATTCAATAAAAATATAACTTATATATCTTTTTTGGACGGACCAAAAGTTTCTAATATATAACTTTTTTATTCGGATGCCAAATTTTAAAGGGAAAAATAAAATATCTAATATTTCAAATTATTTATTTTGATAAGTCGGTAAGCATAAATATTAGGTTTAAAAAATATAAACATGTATAAACATGTAAAGCCATGTTAACCTTTTTTTATATTTATCATAATGAAACCCGAATTGTTAATATGATAATATATTACTATTTTTAACCGCAATTAGCGCCTGTGTAGATGACATAGCAAAGTATTAAATACACGTGAAGCAAACAATTTGGTCTGGAAATGACAATTTGCCTCGAATTATTGTTTTACTGTTCTAATTTAGCTTTGGAATACTTTAATTTCTACCAGAAATAAACTGTCTACCGTTTACTTCTTCATAATTTATTTACACATACAAATTTTATATTTATGTTTTACTCCTCTACGATTATAGTTACGTTGTTGGAAATATATCAAAATTATAAAATTATATTGTTCAATATAATGTAGAGTTTAAATCGATAATGCTTTATAAATTTAAAACGCGATACAGTGAACTTTACTTTGTTATATAAAAATTCCGTTATATTTGAATACGCCACCATAATGCAAAAACGATACTAAAATTTCAAACATAAGAGCAACTCTTTTATCGCACCTAACCTCTCTAATGCTATTTTTATGTATAGAATCTCAAATTCCCATACGTATTAAAACTTTTGTTGTCCAAACGGATAAAGAGAACGACATTTTAAAACTTTTACTGCCCCTTGGCTGTAAAAGATATTTGTTTTTTTTGTAAGTTGTTTACGGAAAAATATAATCCTGAAAATCCTTTAACATAAGAATTTCCTTACAATATTATACTAGTTTTGTAGAGGTTTTACCTCCTTGAACGATAAATTAAATAAGGATTAAATTATTATGAAGACCATTTATACAAAAAAGATACATTTCTCTTAATAAAAACTTAATATTCTTAAGCATTCAACTAGTGCAAATGCAACTTCACTAACTTTATTAACTTGCGTTGTCGAATAAAAATATTGGTCATATGTCAATCTTAAGTTCTTTTAGTAATAACGGAATTATCATAGATTAATATCTTAACCATGACTTAATTTTTTTGAGACTCACAAGTAGCCCCAAATAATTGGTCCACTCCTTTCTTAAATTTAAGTCTTTATCTATGTTTTTGATCATGGTCTTGTTGATAAACATAAGTTATGTATAGGTAATTGAAAATTTTCTGCATAGAATGAAACTGACTACAAAATATTGTAGTAATTTCATTTATAAAATGACGAAACGTAATAAGATGGAACGCTCCCTGGATGCCAACAGAAATATCAGCCTAATCAAAGGACGATTCATCAGAGCAGTTAAGCTCTCAATGAATACAGACGTGAGAAGAAAACCAGTTATTAACAAATCTCCGTTAAAGAAGTGCAGAAAACTGCAATAAATATGTCGAGTTCTACTGAATTCAAAGCGTTACTAAAGTCTAGTAGGACGAAAATAGTCAACTTTTTTTATACATATCATATCAGCTAACATCGTCTGTAAATTTAAGCAGGACAAAATATGTGCTATGTGGAATGCCGGAACCAAACTGGAAGACACCGAGGATGTTATTATAGCATAAGAAAATTGGTTAATTGTATCAACGCAATATTTTCTAACATTTTGGACAGAAAAGGCACAACAAATTTAATCGGTACATTGACCCAGTCGCTCAAGACTTTGACAAAAAAGATCGAAATATCAAACACAGGATCTACAGCTTGGTGGCGTGGGGAGCAGCCTTGGTTAATGAATGGATAAAATATTTGAGAAGTAGCGTGAAAATAGCAGAAATAGCGGTTACAGAAAAAAATTAAAGTATTTTCTTGGCGTAGCATAATGAAGAAGGGATAAAAGTAATATAAAGGGAAGAGTCTTGAGTCTGAATGTGGATGGTTATAAGAAAAGAGGATGACTGAAGAAGACAAAGATTGATTGCGTGAAAAGTGGCAAAGAAGCAAGCCAAAGCAAGATAAAGAGGTTTGAATCTCTCAAAGTATCGGTTTATTTAATTTATTTAAAATATAAATTTTGAAAATAAAAATATATTAATCTAAATTTTAAATAAGCTTAATATGGCTTTACGTGCTTATAGATATTTTCAAACATGAAGTAAATAAAAATCGTAGTATACAATAATTAGCATCACAAAGGTACCGTTCTTAATAATAAATAAATTCAAAATATTTTGTATTTTAAGTTAATGAAATATGGACTCAATAAAATTTTTCTATAACAGTTTGTATTATATCCGGCTTATAATGTTGCATATTTGATAGAAAAGTTGAAGTCTCGATAAGCTTACTTCCAAAAGTTTCTTAGGAACGCGGTCATATCTTTAAAGTTTTTTGTACTTTATTTAATATCTGAAAAAGACAGTTCTCATAAATAATTTATTTAAAAACGTTTGTTAACTGCACCAAATGTTTTAATACTATATTTTTATCAAATCACTAAATAATAACGTCAATCGAAAAAGGTGCTGTTGAAAGAAGTCTGAAAAGTTTTGAGATAATAATTTAACTAGTATTTAATTTTCTATTTTCTTTGTATAATAATTCTTATATTGTATAATTGTTGTTATACATATTGTACTTCAAATTGTCTATCAATATTTATTTTTTCCAGTTATTTATACAACTTGACGGTTCGTAATAATTTGAGCGTGGAAATAAATCTTCGCTATATCTCGTCCAAGTCAATATCAGACTTTAAGCGTGGATTTCTGTTCTATTTATTCGTCTCTTCTGGGTATTTTATTGCTTTGCCAAAATGCTCCTTGTGTAAGATATTTAATATTGGTAACAAAAAATAAAATATATAAGAGTGAGTATAATACAATATATTTATTTAAATATTAATGGGATAAATATCTTTTTAAAAACTTTTAAAAGTCCTGCCCTTAATACAATAATACATTTAAATTAAAACAAGTTTAAGACTTGATGAGACTAACAAAATACGGGAAAACGTTGTAGAGAAAACTACGTAAAACAAATATTTCATCTATCTATCTCTCTCTCTCTATCCTAACAAAAAGAAAAATATAACATTCTCAAGGGAATAGAAATCTTTAAACATCTTCATCAACCAGTATGTAATAAATAAAACGATATATTGCTCATATATTTTATTACCGTTATAAATAATAATTTAAGTTTCATACACCTTAAAATAATGATATTTGTACATAAAAATAATTTGTAAAATATTCAAGAAAATAAATAGGCTTAATCTAAAATAAATAAACATTTGTTATAATCTACGCGGTGGCACCGGGAGCAGTAATGTATACTGGTGATCTTTGTTTTGGGACAGAGTACGCCCTGTTAGTTGGCCAGTCCTTGCCGTAGGCTCCCCCAGATCCATATGAATAGCTGTTACTGTATTCACTGTTGTAGTCCGAGGAGTCACCGCCGAAGTAGGAGTAGTGCGTCATTGGATGGTGATGCTGGAAAGAGAGGGAGAGAGACATAGAAAGAGATGGGTAGATAAGCTTTAATAACAGTTGTTTATGCTATTTATTATCGTAGCGTATATAAATGTTAAGAATGCTACTTCAGTTATCTAAAAGCTATAGATTAAGAGGATTTATATAAATGTTACATGGGATTAGAACATTGATTTATATAGAGTGCTTAACATACATACATACATACATATTGAACTGTCACTGTTTTGTTATTGAAATTTCATGTATTGTGAAATATGACAGTTGTAATAATTAAACTGAATGAATGTATTTTCAATTTAATTGTCAAAATATTGTTGTTCACGAAAGCTTTACTATTTTTAATCTAAAAATGTTTATGCTTCATCAGATTTATTATAAACAGATTCAATAAAATCCATTATTTCACGTTACAGCAAAGTAATGTAAAACAAACATTATTTGAGCTTTTAAAGCTTTTGGAGCTATTTGGATGTTCGTGACCCAAATGGCAAATAGTGTTTATTCAAAATAATTGAATAAAACATTGCAAAGTTTCTTATCTTTGCAATGTTTCATTTAATGTCTTACAACTATATTATATACTAACGCGCTCAAACGCGCTCACGGCCTCAAATTATTAATAAAGAAAATGAAAAGTACTAATTAATCGGTGGAGCCTCAGTGATCTTTAATACAATTACGATCATATTTCAAAAGATAAATACACAAAATCAAAAAAGTAGCATTTAGTTATATAAATTATTTATATTCGATTTTTTCTATTTAGCATTTCCTACAAATAACAATTGTTATTTGATTTCGGAAAAGATTTTGTGTTTTGAAAACTGATTGCAAAGATTTAAAATCAGTATCAATATATCTCATTTAGAATCTTTTGATCTCTTGTGTGAGATAAATAATAATATAAGAAGAAGAATATGAATCCATAATAAAGAAAGGATAACTTTTAGAGATTGAGTTCTTCATTATATTACAGCTTGAATCTCTAATGAAAAGCTAAAGTTCTCAAAAGACTAACTCAGCCTTATTTTAATGACTAATTATAAGAAAGTTACGCTCCAGTATGATCTCATTGAATAAAGTTTATCTGAGGAATCAAGTTTATTTTCTAACCCTTTACAACCTTCGGGTAACTTTTTCATTCTATCGCTCTAAAAAAAACTTGAAAGTTTATCGAAATCCTTTTTAAATATTCCATTTTAAGGATTATTTTAATAATAATCCTTTTTAAATATTTCGTCTTACGGAATATTTAAAAAGGATTAAGATACGGAACGAAGGTATGAAATATTAATCCATTCTCATTTTGGATCCGATAAGTTTAAGTTCACGAAAACGTAAAAATATATATGCTATCATTCTATGAATATAATTTAGTAATAGCAGAATGCATGTTTAGAAATGGTTTATATGTAATTTGTTGTAAATATAGATGTTTCTAAGTAAATAACTCGTAAACAACGACAATTCAGATTAAATACTTTAACAATTTTATAATTCGCTCTTCTGAATTTATTTTTTCCGCTTAGATGAGAAAAATGTTATTTCTTCGACTACGAACTAAGAACACGAACTAAACTTACGCAAGAAATTTGTATGTTTATGTGTCTTACCTTGCATGCCTTTAAAGTACTGAGCAGGCTTGGCAGGAGTAGTGCTCCAATGAGGAGCAGCTTTTTGATCAGCATTACTCCCAGGAGAATGGGAATGAGCAACATTTTAGTTTTCATTGTTGCCATAAGGTTTAAGAGAGGAATCATCACAGCAAGTTTCTTCTTTTTTCCACGACCTGATATCCATATTATGTGTTAAAGTGTTGTCATACTTATATAATGTTATTGGCAATTATTTGTTCTGTGATCTGGTGTTATAATAATGTATAATAAAAATAAATATGACTCGTAATTTTTTTAATACCTTGTACGAAAGAGGTCATGACAAAATAACGAAATATACTATGTTGAACATATAACTCTGTTGATTTTACTTAATAAAATAAAACTGATTTATTTATTCAAGTAATTCAAGTGAATTTTTATTTATATTTAATTGAATTAATTTATAGCATGTTTTCTATTTTTTGGTGTATTACAAGTAACGTTAGTTTTTCTTTAACACATTCTTGTAATATCTTAAATTTAGTACACATTTTTCATTATAACACTGAATTTGTTCCGCATTCGACGCGTTTAACCTTCCGCGAACTTGGCCTACTCCCACGCTCCAACCTAATTAATTTTGTTACAGCATTTTAACGTTAGCCTGCTTTTTCTAACCGTATTTGCTTAAACGATTTTCATGCTCTTGAACTTGAACGTTTAAAAGTTTATTCAAGATTTGTCTTTGCTCTACAAATTAATATATTATAAAAAATCTGTAATTTTATAAGAAATAATACAATTTTAAAACATTGATAATTTAAGAATGAATAATAATATTTCAGATATTTCTTTAAGCTAGCTATGTTTTTATTTTTTTTTAAAACAGCTCTTCGAGTTAAAAAAATATTTTAAGACTCAAATTGTTTGGACAAGTGTTTCGACTTGTTATTTAACTATAATAATAATAATAATAAAATTGTTGTTAATATTTCTATAAAAATAAATACACTCTTTGTGTATAAATAACGTACATTCATTTTTCTATTATTACACAAATTTGAAGACTACATTAATTTTAATAAATCCTAACTTTCAGCAACGTAGCAGAAAGAAACTATTTCTGGGATTAAATTATTTGTTTACCGAAAGTTTTACTTTGTTTTAGTTTGAATTTATATCTTTTGGATATATTTTCGTATGAAACCACTATTTATTATCGAAACCGAATAAATCTAAATCTTCTGACCAAAGTTATGGCAGCCTTATTTCAGACGATGTAACGTAACATGTCGTAGAATATATAACATTTTATTTATAAGCCAAATGAGGGTTTCCAATTCAAATTACACCACTATTATGTTTAAAATCCATCGCAAATGAGATCGCCTATAATTATTTTATTTGCACAAATACGAATAGAAATGTTTATCAAATACATTAATTAAAAAAACATTTTATTTTAAATAAATATATTGATAAATAAACCAATTGCTAACTTAACTCCGTGGTAATGTCCCTCAAGGTTATTTATAAATTTATTATATTTAAGTGTATGATAATTAACAAGAATTTTAATTCAAATTTAATTCAAATTTTTCAATCAAATTTAATTTTAATAGTTTAAACTCTACTTCGAATTATTCTTAGATTCTGAACTATTTGGTTCCAACAGATGTTAAATCAGCTAATAATTATTCAATATTAATTTACAGATTCTTTTCTTCGTCCAATAATTAATTAATACTCAAATTTAATATTTACTGTACTTTATTCTAATATCTAGCTTTCTTTAGCCAGCTGATCACAGCAGAGCAGCATTTCGAGCTGGTGGTATCTTACTCACGAACTCACTTCACTGACATTTTTATAATGTAATAATTTCCGCCTGATTGAATAAAAATATTTTGAATTTAATTACCATTTTTTGTAAGGAAAAATATTTTTTTTTTTATTATTTCAAAGAATATTTTTCTTTTCTATTTTTAAATGTCTTTTCGAAGTCCATATTCAAACTTCATTTTCTGTCAACTACTAGTAAATCCTCTCAAATTAATAGATTTTTAGCATGATATTTAGTAGTAAAGTTATTGGACCGAAAATAATCTGTTTAGAATTGATTCGTTTTTGAACAAAACAAACGGTTTAATTTCTAATGACACAAAATAAACTTTAATTATACTTGATAAGGTTTCAAAATAAAAAATAATTAACGAAACCCAATATAATTGAAGTGCTTTACAATTTACTATAGTTATATTTTATTCAAGATTTATTTAAAGCGTTTTGGTAAATCTGGCACTGCGTATTTGTTTTTGCGGTTAATTTGAAGAGTTTCTTTGGTATTGATAAATTATTTAATCTAGATCTTAAGTCTAGACTCAAAGTCACTTTATTTAAATATCTTGTTAACTCCAAATGAATAGATTATTTGATAAGAGATCGTATTACAGAAGTCAAATTTATATTCAATTTGCTTAAAACTTCTGGCCATTTTCATATCGAAATAGAATAACAACTATAAGACGAATTAATATAAAAATATAATTTTAAAATATAAGAATAATACAATTATATGATTTAAGTGAAGGAATAAATTAAAAGGCTAAAAGAATTTCAAATGATTGATTGACTAAGTCAGGATTTACGAGTTTTGACTTCTCCTTTTTACTTGATTTGTCGTTATATCGACGTCAAAGCGGTCTTGTCAGAAAAGGATAATCCATTTGAAAAAAGGTAGCAAAAACTGTCTGAGGTTTGAGTCCCAAAGGACGTGTTTTTTGTATAAATTGACATTTCCCTAAACAAGTCATTTCAAAACGGATTTTTATTTTATTTTAACGACATTTATATTTTAAGAAATTTTACAAATTATGGATACATTGAATAAGTGAATTAGTATTTTACAAAATTTTTGATGTATACAAATTATGGATAAATTTAATATTTGAAACAGTGTTTTGCCATGAAGGAAATAATTTAGTCAAATGCATTGAGTCTTAATCAATGGCTAGGGGAGAGTGTAATCAACTAATTGAAGTGATTGAAGATGACTCTCTTGTTTATATTGTTTTATTAAATCATGACAGTCAATTATATCGAAAGTTTTTTTTTTAAATCTTTTCTCATGTCAAAAAAAAATCGAAAAATGTATAAATACAAACTTGAAAGTGGTATCCTCAAAGGACTTGTTCAATTATGATAATATTATTTCATACAAGAAACTAACTTCGTATAAAATGTAAATTAAGTTACTTGCTTCTTAAAGTAAACATGAAATATTAATTCTAATCTTACCTCCGTCTACATCTTCCTGTTCCTCAACGGTTCTTGCACCCTCCGGCAAATTAACCCTCAACCCTCTCATCTTAAAGAACTCCTTTACAAGTGTCATGAAGTAATTGGCAATCTCTGTCCATTCTGACAAGAATCCCTTTGATTCATTTGGAATTATATCAACTCCATCACTGTCTGTCAGATTTGAGATTGTATCTTCATCTAATGGAACGAAACTTATTACTTTATTAGCTGTTATTGTTTTATTGCTATTCATATCACCAAATAAAGTTTTCTTTGCAATTTTCAAAGCTTTGTATTTAACACAAGAGAACGCTTCCCCTCTTAAGAAACAGCTGTCTTTTATGTAGCGAAGATATCTGTCTTCAGAGCATTTTGTTTCTTCGAAAGCTAATATAATGATAGCAAGCGGCAAAATATATTTAATGAATATCATTTTGATACTCTCTGAAAAGAAAATATGTTTGTTAGTTTTGATCTAGAACATATTTTTGTTTTGATTAATGGCTGATATTAAATTATTTGCGTTTTATTTCAAATATTTTTATGGTATTTTAAGAATCAACATTTTGTGAAATCTACAGGTTTATTATGAAGAGTATACAGCATAGAAGAGAGTATAACAGATAATATTATCACCCAAATTTAGCTCTTAAGGAACACTCAATAAGGAATATTGTTGCTGACACTAGTTTCTGCATTAGTATAATTTTGCTTTACTGATACTATGAATTTAATATGGAAACACATAAGCCTTATTTTATTTATTAACTTTCAAAATTAATATATATATATATATATATATATATCTATAAATTTATATTATTATTTCATGACACATTTCATTTTCCTATTGATTAAATATTTTAAAACTAGTTTTATTTTTCTTTTAACTCATTTACAAATACAATAAAAAATTATCATTCAAAATTTTTGGACCGAAAAAAGTATTTTGATTTTTATTTAATAATACACTTTTAGTAATGATTTATTGCTTATACTTATTTGAAACACCAACTTACTTTGTTCACAAACACGAAACACTTATACGATATTTAAAATAAATATAATATAATTTAAACTATTCCAGAGCGTCGTATGCAGGCAATAGATCTCAGATCAATGTCAAGAATAAGTCCAATATCGCTATTTAAATACCACTGAGAGCTGCTGTCTTAACATGGTCTGGATGATTTCAAATCCACTATACTGTTTTACGTGGGTTTGCTTATCTTATTTTGTTTATTGGCAAACTATGTGCTTAGAAATCTATATCAATTTATTGAATAATCTTGTGTTCTTTTGTAAAGCATTGACTTAACTGAATAACTGAATTTCTAAAGAAGGATATCGCATCGTAACCTATTTTACAACGCGGTATTATAATATTTACTTACAAACTGTTTAAATAAAATTGTATCTAAGTAAATTTTGATAAATATTTTCTGTTTTTCAAACCAACTGACAAACTTTAAATATATGTATAAGTTCTTGCGTTTCGTAATACAATATACCCTTGGTTTCTAGCCTTATCACATTTCACTTGCACTTTCTTGCTTCTACGTTGATATCGGAAAGCGAAATGTCCTTATAATTAAGATTCAATGGACAGTGACGTCACATCTTTATTATTCGGTGAGCAAGCAGATTTAGAAGAGTACTAATACAAGTTTTGATGTTACGAAACGTTGATAGTTTTCGACGAGTCACAAAATGACTTCTTGGTGATTGGTTTA
The DNA here is from genome assembly GCA_963555665.1 of Dircenna loreta. Lineage (NCBI taxonomy): Eukaryota > Metazoa > Arthropoda > Insecta > Lepidoptera > Nymphalidae > Dircenna > Dircenna loreta. The sequence continues at coordinate 8,548,611 of OY743099.1, read as the reverse complement.
CTATCATAACCAAATAACGACCAATCACAACAGAGAACTCGTACCGTGACGTCAAAAACTATCATCGTTTCGTAGCTCTAAATCTCGTACAAGGAGTACGTCATTGAATAATAAGGAAAGTTTTTGAAGGATGAGGGGAAATCACATCAAAACTAATTAAATCTGTTTCATGTCAGAAATATCTTTTCAGATGTTATATACTATAAGTGTTCCATATGAATGTTTGAATAATAATACTATGTCAAATTAACCAAAAAACCTTCTCAATTGATTAATTTTCTTGGCTGGTACGTTAAGCCTCGCTCTAATTTAAAAAGTTACAACGACATTCTGACACAGTTTTTAACTACTTTTATTAATAAACTGTTAGGTTTAAAGGTCTTGCGGTTTTGTTTTTGTTTTGAGTGTCACGTTTCTTTTTTTTGAAGAAATATAGGAAAACAAGATTCGTAACGAAAATAGGACTAAAATTAATTAGTTCTTTACTATTTTTATTTGTCTTAGACGTTGGATATTTTTTGTTAATTTTGTAGCTAATGAAAACAATAATGCTAAAGTAAATAAATGTTGTGATTTGGTTATCTTGCTACTGTTAAAAATCTATTTAAATGTTTTTAATTAATACTCATAACTTTACAATAATGCCTGCTTTATAATAGTTACAGTACTCTCGTAAATATTTTTTATAAAAAAGTTAGGTCCTTTAACATACTTTACGCAAAATATTCATACATTTATTTGCCAATACATACTTAGATCATACATTACAATACAATATATCATATTTATTTGCCAATACGAAGAAATTGTACGAAACTTTTTATTAAATAGCTTCTGTGAGGTGAAGTTTTCGATAAGTATTGAGAAGTTAGAAGCTTTACATAAAATGTGTAATCTTATAAAAAGAATGTACAACTTTTTTTCTATATTTATTAATATTACATTTACGAATATTTTTCACCACTGCCAGTAATATTTAAGTATTTTACTTAATACTTAATAGTAGTTTTACTTAATAGTAGTTAGTAGTTATTAATAGTATTGCCATACTTTAAGTATATTCTTTCAAATAAAAAATATTATTCCAAGTTGGCTTATAAATGACGATGTACTGCAATGTTTAAAAATAAAAAACCAAATTGAGAACTACCTCCATTTTGAAAGTTTTAATAAATATCTCTTGGACAATGATATTAATTAAATCTTTATTTAAATAAAAACTATACTAACCGCGACATCCGTTCAGACGTAAACCACAATTGTTTTAAGGTCATAAATTATAGCCACAAAAATAGATTACTATTTTCCGCTTTCTTTACTATTTGTTCATTTACTTTGGATAAATAAAAACACTATTAATATTATATTGTTATAAATTTTAATAAACTAGCTGTTGCCGCGTCTCCGTCTGCCAGAAAAGCAGAAGCCATTTTTTTATAATAGGCACTCAATTGACCATTTCTTCGACTACATACTTTGCAAAATGTATCTTCACGGAAAGCTCTATTATATACAGTCCATGTTATATATATATACAGTCCATGTTCGCCTGGTTTTTGGAAGTTCATTCTAAATATAAGTAAAAAAAATAAAATTGGATAAGTAGCTTCGAAGAACTTACATCTAAGATGATGATTTTTAACTCAAGAGTTAGAAACTTACCTCGTTAATAATATAAGTAAAGATTTTTCGAAGTAATTTAAGATAAATACTCTGTTAATATTTAAAATTATTTCTATTTCCAGTTCCAGCTTGAACAGAAATGTATAAAGAATTTGTATGTACCTATAAATGTATTCCAACATCAAAGGGTGAGCTTGTTTATTATGACGATGTTTGTTAATCGTATGTGGATTTTAAGCTGAAAAAGTCAACAATGTGGCTGTAAATATCAGCCTTCATAAATGTTTATTCCTTACAATTTATATTTGAGTACAAAGAATTATAATTTACGTACATCTTGATTTCATATTATAAGGACGGTATAATTTAATATTTTCTTGCGAGAAAAAATCACAAAGCTCAAAAATAAATGGTTATATGATTCCAGAAGAATAATTCCTATAATGACCATAATTTTACAGTTAATGGAGTTTGTTTGAAATAGGTATTATGGCAACGATGGTACATGCGTGTATTCACTTTGGACTTTGAGTTTCAAAGACGGTATGTAACTTTGTAACTAAATTGTGAAACTTTGAACATGAAAGAAAAACTTAAGAAACTAATGATTTTCAAGTCAATAATACTCAAAAGTTGCTTTTTTTGTAAATTAAGTGAGCTTGGCTCAAGACCATTTGAAAATAAATATAAACCATATATAGGAAATAAACATAAACCTAATATAGAAAGATACTTTAAGTATATCGACAATCAGTTGTAAATTTTACACTTGTATAATTATTTAAATGTCACATTTATGCTATACTAGCTTTTACTAGCGACTTCGTCAGTATTGAATAAGTAAAAAGGTACAATCTTGTTCTGTTTAATATTTATTTTCTTTTCTTTCTGAAAATATATTGTTTATATAGATAAAAAGTATATGTTCTTCTCTTCTGTACTCTTGACGGATGATATACCAAATTTTATAATAATTAATTGAGTAATGAAGATGTAAAACACACAAACAAACTCAAATTTGCATTTATAATATTAGTCAGAATTACACACAGATGCATGATATATTTTCACCATGTCATGCAAAGCGTGCTGGCTAATTGAAGAAAAGCTGTATTTAAGTGTTTCTAGTTGATTTCGATTTTGCAAAACACCATATTACGTACGTGTTCGCTATAAAGTAGTTATTTCTGAGAGTAAGAGCTCTCTCTAACTTTTTAGTTCATTAAAATGATTTCACTTTTATTTATTTTTAGCTTATAGAACATTTGTTCTACCGACGGTTTTCTATTTGTAAATAAGGCCAGTGAAATGTACTATATCATATTCAGACTCACTAGTACGCAAATAAATCACGAAGTTAGTATTACATATCATACATATATATTTTAAAATTTATTATTCTCTGCTGACCTGGTTATTTTTAATGATTTTAATTTTGATAAATATATGTAATGTAAATATATTTTTTTAACACAACAAAATAAAAGGTTTCTTAAATGAATATGAATTGATTTCAGAAATTCTTTCAGTTTTTAAAACAACAAACCCCAAGAAAAATGAGAAATCAACAAAACAATAAATAAAAGTTTAATTAAGAAAATGACAAATCAACAAAAATCGAAGCTTAATTAGGAATTGAAATACAATCCAAGATTGAAAAAACCCTAAAATGGCTCCCTATAGACCCAGCCCATACCAGTTTAGCAAAAATGAATCAACAAACTGCTTATAATTTAAATGGATCTAGAACGATTATTAATTTTCCTATTTCAAACAGGTTTGTTATAGAAAGTGAATTTGAAATGTGCTTTGAATTGAACAGTTTTTCAGAATGTTAACCTTTGCATATGTACTGACCTTTGAATACAAATTCTAAAAGGATTGTTCGACCTAAATTTTTATGGGTTCTCTATCCATTATAAATTTATGGACTGGAAATTTTCGTACCATATTGAGAAAAATGTATCAAGAGCCGGGAATTGAACTTGAAACCTTTAATGAAATTTCAAATAAAGAAACAAATATCAATCTTGTTTTTAATTTAACATTATTTTATTTTGAACTTGGTTCAAAATAAATAGATCAACTGTATTGTTATTGAAATAATTTTATATTAAATAAAAAACAAAGAAATAACGATAACATATTTTAATAAATAATCATAGTTTTGCAATAATATTTTATTGCAATAAAATCAGGGCTAGGAAACATTTGGCAGTTGGAAACATTTTCTTAAAATATATCAGATGTTTATTGTTTCTATTTAGCATCTTTTTGATTTTTTTTTATTATGAATAATAAGAGCAGAGAACACGGTTTGCTTTTTAATAAAATTATGCATACCTCGAAGAAAATGTTGTTTTCGTGCCAGATCTTTTTAAGTTGCAATTTTTTTTAAGTCTTGAGATTTAGTAAATTAAGAAAAAAAAAGCACAATCTCTAATAATAATACCATTTTTTAGCAAAACGAAACCAATTAGTATTTGAGTTAAATAAGGGAAAATAAATGAAAGAACACTAGCTAGTATGGATTTGATGCCAAAAAATAAACGTGTCTTGGCACACGAAAGTACAGGTCAGGCAATACGAGAAATACTGTTGGCTAGTCTCTAAGGCCACGTAATACAAGTGGGAAATTTATATCAGTGCCATTGAGTTTTAATAAGTTAATGCGGGACTTTTAAGCATGTTAGTATATTTATAGGATATATTACTATTTTTTTAAAAACTTTTAATAAGTAATCATTACGAACTATTTTACATGTTAATAATACCATACGCTTATTAATTAAATTGGATATTTATAAAAATATGCTGTAATTTGTGACGTGTGAAGTTATATACAAATTTTGAGATGTATTTACAGAAATAACGTTTGTCCGTTATATAATAAAATCAACTTTGTTAAATTAAAACAAATATATCAACATTTAATCATTCACTTGAAATGTGGGTCGGTTACAAAGTTATTTGTTTACACTGTCAGCACAGTGAACATAGAATGAATTTACGTATATAGGACACATTAGGTAACAAGAAAACAAGTGTATTTGTAGAAATTTATAAATACGTTTTGATTTTATGATTAGAGTGTAAAGTGTCAATAAAATTCATCTTCCTCATTTAAAATTCCGGTTAAAATATATCAACGTACATATATTAAAGTGTTGCAGTGAGAAATATTCGCTATAAAACTATATATCTTTTTTATTATTTTCCTCCTGGGCTGCTATTTCTATCTTAATATAACTTTTAATTACAGAATAACTTCTATATTGATTGATATTCTTTAGAAAATATGTCATCAAATTTATTCCCTATTTAAATATAAGTTTAGTATTGAAAACTTAGATTTTAATAAAAATATATTTATAACTAACACTGCTTATTCCATATTTATTACAACTAAGTACTAACAAGAATCAAGATCACAGAGAACATTCCAAAACACATTCTTAGTACAAATATTCTACCGAGAATAACTTCGCCGACGATGAAACTTACTGAACCATCAACGAGATGAAATTTTCGCTTCATTGGTAATTGGTTTCTCATAATATGAATTAAGTAGCTTTTATTATATACCAAAACGTATATATATATATATATTCATAGACAATTTTCCGGAGAAACTAAATGGATTCAAATTTACATACAATAATTTAGTTGAAATTTGGTTGATTATAATACTAGTAAATAATCTAAATAAAGCGATAATTAAAAGAAGATGCCTTAATATTTTTGATAAACGAATTATTTTAATATAAATAATACTAAGTACCAAAGGTTTGTAAGCCCTGTTTTTCCTTATCTTAAAGTCAAGTGAACAATATGAACAGACGAGATGGTAACGTATTTTGTAATTTTTTGCCACATTTAAATATTTATTTATTTAGTTTTTGTTTTCAAAGCTTCAATAACAATTTAAAGTATAAAAATTAAATTTAATAAAAGTTTATTTTTTTAATAAAAATAATTTAAAAAAAAATTTACTACGACTATTTTAAGTGCCCACCATTTAAAATAGACGTAGTATAAAATTATAACAATTATAAAATCAATCTATGCTTTGCGAGATCCATATTGTGGCCGTTGTCAGGAAAATGATTAAAGTACAAATGATGTGACAAAACTGCCAAATGCTCTGATTAGACGTCACGCTCAACCAATCAGAAAAGCTTACATAAGATATAGTTTTTTATAAGTTCCAAGTGGCAAATACTTTGTCAGACTAACATTTAATAGAATGAAAATCAAAGCATAGTTCGCTAATTCCCCAACCTCGATCGAAGGACATCTTTTGGCTTATTCCCTTACCTCTATTATAAATAAAATGCTTTATTTAGCAAAGGTAAAACTCTCAAGCATAAGAACTGCTCTATGTATCGAATGCACGGTTACACAATAATTTAATTGGATAGGAATAAGTCTTTAGATCTTCCAGAACCCTTTGTATCCTTCAAAAAATTACAAAAACTCAATTATTTTAACTAGTTTTTGTATTTTAAGATATTAAATATATTTATGTTTAATCTGTTTGCTGTGTGAAAAAAAAAATGAGAATAGCGCATGATTATTTGGAAAATTATAATATATATTGTATAAGTTCCGTTTATCTTTTATTTACTTAACTCATTAATTTCAATCTTAGGTTAATATTAATATATCATTCGATTGCAGTGTTTATAAAGTCGCTCGTCTTGGTTATGATACTTGCATGTCAATGTAAAAAAAGTAGGAAGACAGTGATACGATACCCACAAGACACCAACTTTTGGGCAACGGATTTCTTTGTGAAAGGATGTAAAAATTTTGTTCGAAAGTGTCCAACCATGTATAAGTAAGCGAAATATTATTGTGATTAATTTGTTTATAATTATTTTGTCTTGTTTAGTTTTGAATATGCTATGAAAATATTTCAAACGTAAAGAATTTCTTTATGAATTCTTGGAATACGTGGTAATAGCGTAAAGGTTTCTTTGGGCCTTTAGCATTCCATAATAATTATTACAAGAAAAATATATTTTTACTAGAAATAAAAGGTTATATCTATGTCAAAAATAAATCTAAAACTAAATATAATTAAACCAATTAAATTGTTTGAAATTTAAGTTATAATCAGATTTGAAAATAATATAGGTACTCTTTTGATTTCCAATTTATTTACTAATGTTATAACATATAATGTTTCAGCAACATTATAATATTTACTGAACTTTAAAAAAATAAAGTATATATTTTTTGTTGCTCCTTTCTCGGATTTTATCGATAGTTTGACTAAAATGGTAGGGTGTAACGTTCTTCTGTAGTCCACGCATTCAGAATCACGAGCAACAGCTATAGAATAGAATAGAATAAACTTAATAACTGAATTATTTGCACCAATCACTTGTTTAATATATATTTGCAGAATTCAACGAATTTGCGCCCGGAATTATAATGGCGACTACAGAAATTTTAATAATTATTGCTTAATGCAATATGAAAACTGCAATACTTGGAGAAGTAAGTACTTTTCTAGAGGCAGATTATTTAATTCGCAGATGAGATTTACCCAAAGTATAATAAGTTAAAAGTTAAAGTGTAAATGATCTTTCGTTGTTCTGTGCGATATATCCACAGCAAAGAACATTTTATTTATTTGATTAATGAAATTAACAAGCACAGTAACAGTTTTAAAAATAATATCAAATTACTTTCAGACTAATGCAAATATTGAAACATTTCAGCCAAAAACCAATATCTCACAGCAATTTTTTTACATGAATTATTACAATAATATAATAGTTCATGTGAAAAATTTTAAAAATGAAAACTGTATTTTTTGCTGGGATTTCATTTCATTTTATAACATCAACGATATTCCAATTTAAATATATTACATTTATATTGAATAATTGGAAATCCTTCCAAATGCTTATTGGTAAAATGGGCATATTATTGAAGAATAATATGCTTATGAAATTATCTAACACTAGCGCCGAAGTATTATTAACACTAGCGCCGGAGCATTATTAGCACTAGCGCCGGAGTGTTATTAACACTAGCGCCGGAGTATTATTAACACTAGCGCCGGAGTATTATTAACACTAGCGCCGGAGTATTCTGAACACTAGCGCCGGAGTATTGTTTTGCTAGAAATATTTTCTGATATTATCAAGTGACCTCCATTATTTGAATTATGAGTGAAAAAAATTTAAATTACATTTTCATCAATATATTCCAAAATGGATTTTTGGATTGTATTACCGAAGAGTGTTGTTATTTATTGAATTAATTAATACGTTTTTACAGTTCTTATTCTTAACTTTTGTCGTTATACTGTAAATTCGAAGTATTAATTTATTTTAAAACATGACTAAAGTTTCTCCACGAATTTCCCCTTTGAAACTTTTTATGTAACGATTTAAATTAAAAATGTAACTGTATTATTTCTTCATCAAAACAGTTTCAGATCTTTAATTAACACTCCTACATATCTTGAATGTAGCTTATGAGAAACATTTTTAGGGAAATTATATAATATTCTCAAAATGTATATTTAGAAATAACATTTATCTTTTTATCAAAATCATATGGTATGGATAATTTTTATTAACCTCTTCTGTGGCTGTCTTATTTCAAACAAAAAATAGCATAAATGGTTTCTATAACCCTTCCATCATCCTCTCGTGACCATAAAGCATAATTCAGTCTGTCTAGACAGATCGAAAGCGCGGGATTTATTGCTTTATCTAGAAAACTTCCCTTACTACCCATCAAATTATTATAAAAGTAACTTTTTTAAGAAGAATAGTTTCAAGCAGATGTAGGTACTAAAACTATTATTTACTTGTAATAAAGTAGCTACATCTTGTAATATATACTTAAATAAACCCAACTCATGAAATCACGAAATATTTGAAATAAAATTTTTGACAAAACCATACAGTCGGCAAGATTACAAATTTTCAAAAAATATACACAATAAAAAAGTTGAATGATAAAGCTGAATAGTTTTTCATCTATTTTTAATACCTCGAAGGAGTCTTTAAATCTAAAAGACGACAGTCTTGAATAATAGTAGAGTGCTCTCTCTAGTTATTTATAACACTCTTGTGAAATGAATGACTCTTGTTTTTTGAGATAAATGTCTTGCTAATAACTTTGCTTTCAAACGTAATTGGTATAGAACATTTAAATATTATATTTTAAAATGCAGTTTAGTTGTAAATATCAGAAGCCTATTAAATATTTAATTTTAAATAAGAGAAATCTTCACAAGGAATACATATATATATATTAACGAAGTCTATTTGTTAAATGAATCATATTTTTTACAGATTGGCGCGTATTCAAACGGGAATTATGTTGAATTTGCCTCAAGTACAATTAAGTTACCCTTTTTACCGAGGTTATTGTAAAAAGTTCCTTTCGCTAACAACTGGCAGAACCTTTTCAATTAGAACCTTTATAAAATGTTGATTATAATTTAAAATATTTTATTATTCGGATGAAGCTAAATTTTTGTATGTATTTGATAACAAACTAAAATGTATATTTATTGGAGTGTTTTTTATTGATCTTCAATTAAACTGAAGTAGAAGATACTCTTTTTAAATATGTAAATTGAGTCATCTTTATTGTATTGGTTAATAATTCGCGAAATGAATGGTTTATGACCCAGTTTTATTATATGTCTTTATTTACCTAACTTTTTCCAAATAATTCACTTAGAAATCTGCCCGTCTATAAATTATATTGCATTTAATTAGGTGTATGATATTTTTTTAATGTTAATAAACATAATAACATGGCAACATTGAAAATATATAGATTTGTTTAAAAATGACGTACAAAAGACATGATATTCAAAGCAATTTCAATTAAATATTTATTTTAAGTCTATAACTTGAATTAAAATAAATATTCAATTGAAATTCTTTCTTTCCAATAAAGAACAATCTCTTGCTTCAGATATAATATATGGATACAATAGTACAGCAAAGCGGTGAAGTTCAATTTAGATTATAGTGTCGTGAATGTTTCAATAAAACTTTATCACTAGAAAAGTATAATGATATCCAACAAATGCAGCATTTTTATTTTTCTTTTTGGAATGAAATTAACTGAACTGGTATATGAATTTAAAATTTAATTTGATTCGTCGATATATCTACGTAAAAAAAGTATTTGCTACATACTTTATGCTGTTGGGTATAAGTCATATCCATGCAGAAGTCTAAATTTCAATTAGGGGTAAGATATACTGTTATCAACCCAACATGTTGCGGGGTAAGGAATGGCTTTCTTGAAGATACCCATGTCGTATCGGCCCGGAAATAATGCACGAGATGTTCCATTCCATATTATGGGAGGGCGTGAACGAAAATTTCTCGAGAATTCTTAGATAGATTTTTATCCAGGTGGCTGCGAAACTGACAATCACTCGAAAGCTCCAGGTGACTCTGATACAACCATTGCAGTTTTTTCAAGTGGTAAACCTGCAAGCTTGTGGCTTCATCGGATTTAACTAAACAAAGTTCAGTTTATCCAATTCCGTGATCGTTTGTAGGCAAGTCTCAAAAGACGTTTTGCCGTGAGAGTTCTGAACGGCTGGAAAATAAAGCATCCACCGTGCTGTCATCTGCATAAAATACAGGAATGATATATAGAAGGAACAGTATTGAAAATGTAACGCTACCATGGGAACCATCAGCTTTTACGGGCTGGGTTTGGAGTCCGAGCAAAAACAAACAATAAGGAGTGGTATTGAATTTATGATGAAAAAAAATATTTTGTTTGTAAAAATCCTTTTTAAATTTTATTTCAAAAGATGCTCCAGAAACTTGGACGGAATAAATTTGAATAAAAAAAATATCTTTAGGCCGAGTGTCCCGACGGTAACCAACTGTTTTTATATGTAAATCTGAATATTTAAAAAATTAAATCAACGATTTTAAATTCCAAACAGATTTTCCAACATTGTATGAAACATGTAAGTAACAAAGCAAATTGTTGCCGTTTATCACATTAATAGATGTCTTTTCTATTTAGAATAAATTCACTATAGCCGAATGTTTTGCAAAATATGCTAAAATACATATTCGTATTATAAAGTCATTAATTAAATAAATAACTTCCTGTTATACTAAGTAATTCAATTTCAATAACTAGGTATGACAATTAGGAATAACAAAAAGTATCAATTATTAGATGTTAGAAATTAAAAATATATATAAAAATAAAAACTGTTTATAAATTGCGATTTCAATTTAACTTAAAATATATATGAGATTTCTTATGAAGTGACGATGTTGTTTTGACTATTGATTAGTTGTCTTGTTTCTCGTCTTGCTCTTGTTGTTGCAGCTGTAGAAATAAAATGGTAAGCCTGACCTGAACGGGATACATTTTGTGATTCCAATCCAATATTGTTTTCATTATATATAGTTATGTATAATGAAAACAATAGTTCAACAGTAAATGGTTTTGCTGGTTTGTGGGTTACGATATATATATTTCTTAGAAATATGCAGGGTTTCTCATGGTGTTTTCTTTCACCTCCTTGATAATACGAGAGGACTCCTTTGAGAATACATATTCTTAGACCAGCACTCAAGTTGAAATCAGAGTGGCCCCAATAATAAAATTAACGAAACTCCTTATAGTATAAACTAAAAAAGTACTAGCGTTATATACGTTGAAAGCATATCATCTCATGTATTGATGTAAAAATATTTTAAACGAATGCAGCAGGATCTTTTCAATATAAAAAGGTTGTGAAAAGAAAACATTTGTTTCATTATAAATTAATTACCTCGCTATCGACGGTTTTTGCTCTCGGACCCCAAGCCCGTAAATGCTGGTGTTCCCCCAGGTAGCGTTAAATCCTTAAAACGTTTAATAGCTCTGCGGATGCTTCATAATCCAGTCGTTTAGAATACTCTCGGGAAAACGGCAACGATTGCCTTTTTCGGGTAAATGTTTATTAAGATTTTGCTATGAAAAATTTCGGAATCGGGTACACTGAATCTCGTTCAGATAAATCCTCAGAAGACATAAGCTTGTACGTTTATTAATTAAAAAAACTCCATTCATCGTTACAAATTCCTGGGTATGAACGTTACTAGTCATTTTCGCGATCACCTAGAAAACAAATCCTCAAGTACGGTTCTTGAGAAACTTTCTCCCACGCACTACCAAAATATAGAATATTTTTTAAGCGTTGTTTGCGGTTCAAAATGACTTGGCTTTTTCATATTTGGAGGTCATAATCTGGTAATTATACAGAATGTACTTTTAACACAAATGGACCCACACCACAAGTGTTATTTTTAATCTATTCAGTTGGGTAAATTGATCCAATTATGTTAATATCGTACTAATTTAGGAGAAAAAAAAAAACGTTTACGCAAATTTTTATCGCCTCTTTTAATTGTTTATTTTGTATTTTGTTGCATTCCAAACTCAAGCTGTTTTGAGATGGATAGAAGCTGAGAAATTCTCATGTTAAAATTATATTAACCCATTTTCTCCTAGTGCCTCGTTTTAAAATGTGTTGTATAAGTAACTTAGCAGTAGAAAGTCTAAGTTGACTTTGGCTGACCACTCAAGGAGGAGGAGGCGGAGGAGGAGGAGGATTAGGAAGTGGAGGAGAATGATTAGGAGGAGGAGGATAAGAAGGAGAAGGAGGAGGAGGAGGACTAGAAGGAGAAGGAGGAGGAGGACTAGAAGGAGAAGGAGGAGGAGGATTAGAAGGAGAAGGAGGAGGAGGATTAGGAGGAATTTCCCCTATTTATACAAAAACAACTTTTCAAAACAGAAACTAACAAAATACTAGCTTTTTACAAATTATAGTATTGTTAGGTCATATCAATTCATGCTCATGTAATAAAAAAAAAGTAAGGCTCAGAACCATCGAATAAATAATTATATTTCTATAGCTGCCAATATACCAATACGAAAAACAAGATTACTGAGCACTAAAACAGGTTCATGTTAAGTTTGTATTGAAATTTTCTAAAGCCACTTAATTTTTTAAATATATTAATTTTTAATAACTTTACTGTGTTCTAACACCCAACAATGGTCACCTTTTCCTATGTGATTCCTGATCGCTACTGAATGGAATTCAAAGTGAATTGTTCAGTAAAACAGCGGTTAGTTAAATTGTATCTAAAATAATTTGTACTTTCAAATTATCTTTTACCATATATTGCAAAATATAGGTATAGAAATTATTAATTTATTCTTAATAGAAGAGACATGTGTCGATGTGAAGACCGCCCACAATCTGCTTTGTTATTGACGTGTTTGATGCCATGATTGAGAATCTGTTTTGTATTGGAAAATGTGGATTCGTTTCTATAATTATTCAGATTAATGTTTAGAAGATACAGAAAATGGTATCGTCTCGTTTACAAACACAAAATATAGAGTGTTCTTTATTCAAATTTATTCTATACAAGATTCTGGAGCGTCTTTTAAAATTTAATTTCAAAAGAATTTGCACAAACAAAATATTGGTTCCATTACAAATTTATAATTCGTTACTTACAATATTGTATGTACCATATTCTAATTTTGCGTTTGACACACGATAACTGATGGATCATGTAGATGTCCACATATAGGTCAGTCTAGATTAATGGATGGTTTAGTCAGTATAGTGTTAGCCTTTAAGTAACTACATAAGTATATATATATATATGTGAGTATGTTCTTATACTTAATAAAATATATGTCTGCTTAAATATTCCGTATAACATAATCTTCCTTAATTATAATAATTATATACTCTTAATTAAATAATGACTTAAATAAAAGGTTTAATTCTTCCTTTATACATATTTTTTAAAAAGAAAGTACTACGAATTGCATATAACACAAAACAATACAATGCTTTTTGAAATGTTGGACGTTTTCTGCTTATCTGTGTTTCTTCCAGCATTAAAAAAAACTAAATGACAGATTAAGATGAAGTCAGGTGTGGTATTGGCTTCTTATTCAAGTCAACAAGTAGCGACAACACTACGGGAAATTCTTTTATTTTCACGGGAATCCCGATAAAATATTATACGACATACTTAGAAACTAACTAAACAAGTTTGAATATTTTATATATTTGAGTTGAATATTTTATATATTTAAGTTGAATATTTTATATATTTAAGACGAACATGGTGTGATGATAAAACGTGATATATAGTTGAAGTCTGAGGAGTTTGCAGAAGAATATAAAAAATAATTTATCTTAAACCTTACCGCCTACACGAAGATAAACAAGCTATAATGAAAGACAATAATCTTTATTTTATAAAATAATAAATAATATCTAAATATTCTTTACTTTAACATAAATTATTTTGTTATCTATAAAGCAATAAATAAATGTATCGTATATTATTTTTATACAAATTCTGATATGAGATTTTAGTAAAATATTATCAGCACACGGTTCAATTAAACCTTAAAAGTGGGTCACAATTTATTTAACAATGTAATTTATAAATGTATGTAATTACTTTTTCGTGACAATTTAACTCTCATGGGTATATTGAGTTAAATAGAAACATAATGTGAAACCGACCCTGACATGAGTTAGTTATCGAAAATTAAATCGTTTTTGACGGAACAAAGGAGTATAAAATGAAGATTAAAAAAAAGTTTTTAACATATTTATTCTCACATATTATTCAAACATGGCTTTGGGTCTTTTGACTTTGTTTTATTTGTATTATAACAAAGTATTGATCTTCTCTTACGAGTACTTTTTTTAACTTTTTTTTTACTTTTTTGCAAATTTTTCGATCTATATACGAAAGATAGATACTTTAGTGTTTTAAAAAGTGATTAATCCAAATTATATGACTATAATTGATGTATTTTATTAGATAAAATTGTTATAATAAACGTTTTAAAATAATTTAGGACATGTCTTTTCAAAACAGAAAGTTTCATGCATATTAGTCATTTACCTGTCTTTTTATAATAACCAACAAAAATCACTTCTATATTCTCAAAGAAACAGAAATTGCATAAAAGTCATTTATAATCAAGATATATCATTACTATTATAATATTAAAACGCATTAAATATATTTAATTATTTATAAATATAACTTCATTGATTATTCTTTTAAAAAAATTGTGGATTTACATAGATCTACTTTTTTTATCCATCTGCACTTAAATTATTTTTTTGAATATTGTATACAAAATATAGAGTTTACAATGGAAGTGTCACTTAGTTTAAAATGAAAACTGTTGACAAGAATTTAATTAAATAAAATTTGTATGAAAAAATTACATTTCTGTCTCGATAAATTTATAAAATTTTTGTTCCTCGAATTACGAGATAAAAAAAATATGCGAAGATGCGATGTAATTTTTATTATTGTTTTCTATTTTAATATCAGATAAATTAAGTGTTATTACTTCCAATTTAGTAACAAACAGTTTAATATATATTTGTATTATATATATATTGTACATATAAATTATTTGAAAAAATATATAAACATGCTCGGTCATGTTGAGTTTATTTAAATTTTATATAAATATAGAGTGAAAGTAAACCGATCCGGGTAAGGATTGGACCTCTGGGAGGGGACAGTTTTCCAGAGGTTGCGGATTCAAATCCGTGCCCGTGTTGATTTATTTTTAATTTGATATATTTTTTTAATTCGGCTGAAAATTATCCTTAAGTTTAATAATTTTCTTGTTTTAGTTAATATTCTTCTTAGAATATACATATCTATTTTGTCTGGATATCACTTATGGAAAGCCCACATAGGGTAAGTCGGCGTGGCTATGTTGGTCTAGTCTCACTTAAACTAGACGGTGAACACATCTTGATTTCGTAGGGGAGCGCCATGTGAAACTCTTGCGCAGACATCAGCACAGACGTTGGCAGAACGCGTGCCCGGCCACCACCCCAATAATTCAAGAAAAATACTCTAAATGGGCATATCTTCAGCTGAACACTCGAGGAAGAATCCGTGTTGCCCTTGGGGCAATGCAAAAACAATTAAAAAAATATTAACTCATAAAATACTAACGATATTTATTCTAGTTATAGATATTTTAACTTTTATATATTTTGTTTTTCTAACTTGCGTTAAAAACTTTAGATTATCATCTCGTCCCATTCTCATATTATATAAAAAAGGTTGGGGACGAAGTGGACCCTGTCAGGTTAAATATTGTATTTCTAAAGCTGTAATTACAAGAGCTATGCTAAAAATGTCTTATTTTTAGCATAGTAATTATAGCTTTTTCTTTTTCTTGTAATTACTGACGAGTCGTGATTATAACATTGACTCTTCATAAAAAAATACATAATTTTCATTTTAAGTTAACCTGATATTGAAATTAATTAACACCACTTAGTTTTATATAACTATTCAAATATAATCAATTTACTCTCTTTTCAAAAATCTATATCATTTGTCACCATTTGTTATTGTGTTTTTGATTGCCGCCGTCATTGAAATTGAATTACTTAGAATGACAGCAGTTAGTAAAATTGTAACCAATATTTTGTTTACTCCCAACATCTTCTATACTTTCTAATATTTCAGACATAGAACATTTAGTCTACATAGAAGAGACATCTCTAAATGTAATAAGAACCTACAATCTGTTTTTGTTTCTGACGTGTTTGATGCTATGGTTAAGAATTGAATTAGAAATGGTTTATTTAGTTTGTAAATATTCATATTTACGTCTAAAAGCAGCTACAGAAAATGACATTGTCTCGTTCATAGGGACATTCGTCCTAAAAATATTTTTTTATTTGAAAATATTCTATACAAACTTCTGGAGTGTCTGTTCTGGATATACAAAAGGGTTACACTGTCTTAGACAGTGTAACCCTTCAAGTTACCACATGAGTATATATTTATAAATATGTGTATGTGTGAGTGTTTTAATACTTAATGAACCACATTTGGGTTTATATTTTCAAGTTGATGGATGGTAGATGGATATGATAGAAGATGATAGAGATTTCGTGATTTAAGTCTGAGCGGGGTGAGGTAGAAATAGTCGATCTGATAGTATATGTATGTACGTATGTACCCATGTCTTATTATGATGTAAGTGTATTATATTATAAATACTCAAATTATTTACCTGTTACACCCAACTCACTAGTACATGTTACTAAATAATTCATATATCTGTACCTCAAGGTTACATGACAGAGAACGCTGCGTTAGCGATAAGGCCGCCTTTGGTAAATTATGCATTGTATTTGTTTTTAATTTCTTTGTTTTTAGTTTCTTTAATGTATAATAAAGAATTTTATCATTACTATTATCTATGAATATTCTTCTCGCCTATATTCGTCCTCTTTTTAATAATAAATAAATATTTCTTTACTATAACATCAAATCTAAAAACATCAAGAAGCGTTTATCAACTATAGCCTGAACTGTTTGGTAAACAAAAGCACGCTAAAGTATGCTGCATTTCATATAGGACTCTTATAATATGTGTCACACCAAATCACACTAGAGGGCCTTGGTGAGTTAGGGCCACTTCCGTACTTATACTATAAGGAGTCATGAGATGTAATATATAGGTATCGTACAATATTTTTCCTTATCACAAGATTCTTTTAGTATTTGTTTTTGTAGAGAAAAAAATAAAAAAAATATATTAAAAAATAAAATTACGATGCTTTATAATATATAACCATTCGAAATGTTATTCTTGTTGTATAGGTAACTATTTCTGTATCTAAAAGGTTGTCTTTAAGAGATTGCTTTAACAATAAGGCCGCCTTTATGTATCTTCCTGTTATTTCACTGCTCTGTATATTTTCCTGTTTTTGTGTGTGCCATAAAGATTATATCTATACATCTACCTATGTATAGGTATAATGCATAAACTGATCTCTTGGGGATATTTTCAAACGGTTTATGCCGTCATACTCTTACAGATTCCCTTCGCTAAAGTATACTCATAGTGGTGAGTGGCTTTAATATGCTCCAAACAGGCTGTCTCCGGTCCAGCCACATGGCTGGGATACATAGAAGTCTACCCTTGTCTATCCAATAACTAAGAAAGGCGATGGCTATGTTTATATACCGTAAAAATTTAAGATTAATAAAAAAGTTTATCCAAATTTTTTATCGCCTCTCACAGCCCTTTACTTTGCATTGTCCTAAAATTAAGCTATTGCTAGAGGGAGTGATGCTGAGAAATTACTATATAAGTATGGAATAAATCCTTATCATCCCATTAATATTTGTTTTATAAGAAACATTATTACTAGATACCCTTAATCTTCCTCGTGGAATTTCGTTAATAATTTTACGAGTAATTAAAATAATAAAAATAGTGCAGAATATACATAGCTTTTATTACATAATAATGTTAATGTAAATTATATTTAGAGCTACCTGTTACTAGAGAATTTGTTTGCTCTTTAATTTTTGCTTTGTGGTTAAATTTAAAATAAGTTAAATATCTATATGTTTAACTGTCGATAATAGAAGCAGTCTTTTATTAAAATATAAGTACAAGCATTATAATTTGCTAGATTAATTAATAATATATTTGAATAAAGAAACTAAACATTTTTCAATAATATTATTTATATATAATTTTAATAGTTTCTGGGCAGAAACTAAAAGTGATTACAAGTTTTCAAATGATAAATAAAACTGACATATTAATATAATATAATTCTTTTAGTTTTTTTTTTTATGTTGTTTTTATTTACCTTATTTTCCAGCAATGAAATTAAGTTTTCTAGTATATCAATATATAATTTTATTTGAATCGTTGATTTTTCAAAGTTTAAAGATAAAGTAAAGTATTATCTGCATATTATATGCTATTGGGTATAATCCCATTTCGACCTAAAAGTCTAAATATCCATAATGGAAAACGGGTCCAGTTAACCACTCACCACGTTACTCCAAGTTTGGTTTACGGGCTACATAAAAAAATTATAGTCTTCCTTCCCCAATAAGCATTAAGTATGTATGATAGTTTTTGTCCAGTCGGATAATGGACTCCGAATTTTTCACAAATGCCCGTTTGTCGGAAACGGAGATATTTAATATACTAAAGTCTACCAACTTCACCAATTAGGCCCAACTTTAATATAAATATTTTTGTATTAAGACTTCTAATCCCAACCGCTGAATACATATTTGTGTATACAAACGCTGGATACAAACACAATTACAATTTATTCTTTAGGTAATCCAGCTTTTATTTCAATTATGATTCTTGTTAAAAATATAAGTTCACTTTTATATATTTTTTTTGTGATATATAAAAAGTTGCTGTGGAAAACCATATTTTTTAACATATTTCATAAAATAACTCGGATATATTTGATTTATTCTAAATAGAAGAGACATCTATAGATGAGATAAACGCCCACAATCTGCTCTGTTACTGACATGTTCGATGCCATGTTTGAAAATCTGTTTGGAATTTGATAACGGTTATTCATATTTGTTAATATTCAGATTTACGACCGAAAAAACAAATGACAGAAAATTATATTGTCTCGTTTTCACAGCGAAAATCAACACAAAATCATTTTATATTCCAAATTATTCTCTCCAAGCTCCTCGAGGGTCTTTTAAAAAATAAGTTTAAAATGATTTGTGCAAAGAAAACAGTTGTTTCATTATAAATTCATTAAAACTCTTTTTGCTAGGGCCCAAATTTCTTGAATGCTGGTGTTCCCCAAGGCAGCATTAAATCCCCGACACTGTTTCATTTGCATATCATATATTTTACGCAGGTGAAAACGTATAATTTGCTGTATGTTCCAGCGGTACAGAACTTTCCCGGAAAAAGTTCGATAAGTGCCGATAGTCTTCTATTGAGACTTCCCTAAGAATAGTTTCGGATGGACTAGACATCTCGAGCGATTGTCAAGCTTGCGGTCATATGAAGAGCAAATCTACGGTACGGTTCTCAAAAAATTTTCTTCCACGCACTACCAAAATATGGAATAAACTTTTTCTACCTTCGAGAAAGGTGCCTATTCCGAACCCCAGCGACGCTCTTGTGACTTGTGAATATATATTATACAATACCAAAAGAGGGTATTGTATTATATTTATTGCAAGAGTTTGTGGGTGGCGATATTCACAGTACATCACGTGACGAATAAAATCGATTGCCTTTAATCACAAAAAAACCCTCAGCATATTCATATATTTCATAACTATTATCAATTTTAAGCCAAATATAAGAAAAGACTCAACTAATTTTAGAGAGTTAATCTTTTAGAGAGATTGTTTACGAACGACTAAACAAATTTTCTTGAAATTTAAAAAGACTCTCAATCAACTTTTATTAAAAATAAACTAAATCAAATTTATTTTTTCGGTTGCAATACCACAATAAGAAACATTCTTCTAACACCAATATTATTCATCGTTAGCCGATACACAATGAAAAAAGTCAAAATTATTAGTCAAATATATTTGAATAAATTTGCTAGGTGAGTATTTAGGTTTAATGTGGGACATAATGTAATCTTACGACAAATACAAAACATCAAAGACCAATAAGCTTTATTCTTAATTTATTAGGCTGGGCAATTTTATAAATTATGTTAATACCGGACCAATTCAGGACAAATAAAATAGTTTCCGTAAAGATTTATCGATTGATTGATTTTTTTGCATTAGATATTAAGAAATTTTGTTAATATGGCATTAACCCCTTCTCAGTTTCTTAAGTATTATTAGCCATAGAAACCATTGTTTTTTTTTAATAAATCAGGCATTAACCCACACTTAGATTTTTAAGTATTTAATTACATTTTTTTTTTATTAATAAATTATGAAAATTCAATAATCTAACAAATCCTTAAATATATTAAGATAAGGTAAAAAATAAATAACCTTTTTAATTCGATTGATATTAATAAGTCTAAATAAATAATTAATTATAATAAAACTATAATAACCATTATAAGTATGAGTGAGTACAATAAAATAATTCTAATTATTATTTATTCATATTTTTCAAACGGGTATTATGTTAAATTTCACAAAAGTATTATTAACTACTACTAAGTTACCGTTTTTAATGATTTTATTATAAAAAAAAATCCTTGGAATAAATACGGGCAGAATTTAGTAAAATATATTAAATGTAATTTTTAAAGCGTATTATTAATTAGAGAAATTGGTATTATACTGGTGGCTTATGTCTGTCATAAATTGTTAATGAACCAATCTTATTTACGTTTCCTTATTTACTTTCTTATAACTCAAATAGAAATCTGACGTCTTCAAATTGTATAACATTTCAATTAATTATTACAAATAAATATATATAAATGTAAACTAACATAAACCGTATTATAATATATTTATAGCAATTTCAGATCAACTTTTATATTAAAATGTGAAAAAATATATTTTTCAACAATCTAATGCTTTGGATATAATACTGAAAAGCGGTAAAGTTCATTTCCGGTTAAAGTGTAGTGAATGTTTCAATAAAATTTTATGACGAGAAAAGTATAATGATATCCAATGAATGCATTTTTCATTTCCTTTTTGTCAATGAATTTAACCGGTAGTTATATATTTTTTTTGATTGGTCGAAGGGATACAGCTTTATCACCTACAATAATGCTCATACGCAGCCCGAATTTCAAGCGAACACATAATATTGTATTTCTGTCTAAGTATGCAGGATTTTTCATGCTGTTTTCCTTCAACTCAAATAGCTATCAGTATTTATCAGAGTTATGTAAATACATATACCATGGATTGTATTGTATTTATTATGCCAGAACGTCTTCATATACAATCTTATATAGTAATAAAATACAGGTATTTATTATTTATATTTTGAATAACGTAGCAAATGTTAGTGGTTTTTTTTTTATTAAATATATAACTTCTATCGTTATCGTAACAAAAGCAAAATATTATTACTTAAACACAAAGGCGGCAAAGGAGATATTTAATATATTAACGTTAAAATAACTTTAACAACTTAACTAATTTGGCTTCACTCTATTCCAAATTGTTTGAATATTTTGGTATTAAAATTTATTGGTAATCCTAACCTCGGGATATTTTTTTTTTATAAACACAAATACAAATGTAGGATCTCAAGGAAAGATTTCACCACCACCCTAGCCAGTTAGTTACTTTTGGAACGCACTGGAAAAAAAACACAGTAAACAACCACTTAAACCAGATTAGGCGTCGTACAATTGATCGGCAAACATTCCAAACATCATTTGTGAAAGATGTTACTGACAGATCCTAATTTCAACAATGGAGTTGGTGGGAGACTATCTAACACCTGGGATGCACTCATAAATCTCTGAATACCGGCATCTCGTCTTCCCGTGAATACGGTCGGTGCAAAGCGATCGAAACGTTAGTTGAAACTGAAAGTGTAAACTAAATTATATCCGTTAAAATGGTTTTATTTTAATTTTTAATACTCAAGAAAATGCATCTCATCTGTATTTTTTTTTTTAATTAAATCAAATTTAATTAGCGAACCACGAAGTGAACATTGTGAGGCTTTCCCTTGTATTTCTACAGCTGCAATTATAAGAGCAATTCAAAGAACAAGACCATTAACGAGTCGTGAAAACATCGTCACTTCATAAAAATCTAATTTATCATAAAATATCAACCTAATATTGAAACTTGTTATCTGTACCTAATTTTAAATAAATTTTAAATTTTACTTCATTCTCTTATATCCAACAAATGTTACCGTTTATTGTTAATCTTATATTACTTATGTATTTTCTAATATACTTCGATCTCAATCACTAGTATATTTCCATTTTAAATCGAAATGTATCGATGAGATAAACGTCTCCAATCTGTTACTGACATATTTGATACTATGTTTAAGAATATGTTTGCTTTATGAAAACGTCGATTTATTGGCGTTTAAAAAGAGTAATATAAGCTTATATCGTCTCGTTTTCGTATGAACAACAAAAATATACTTACTTTTTCTTTACAAGCGTCTGGAGCGTCTCTCATTTTGCGTTTGACAAACGGTAGTTGATGGATCATGGACATGTCTGTCCAATTACAGGATAGTTTCTATTTGATGGATGGTTAGTCCTCGTAGTCTTAAAGTTACTATAAGTAAATATAAGTGCGTACGAGTGTTTTTTTACTTAATAAAACAAATTTTTGCTTTAATTTCAATGTCAGCGAAAGCTTTTTCTAATTTTTTCTATAGGATTCTAAAAATAATAACGATTTGTACTAAATATTTTTTTTAGATTTTAACATATTTGACTTTGATTTATATCAACTCAAATGCAATTATTGAAATTTATTCTTCACTTATAAAAATACTCCTTTAAATATTTTGGTATTCTTAAAGGAATAGAATTCACGTGTCTTGATTTCGTTTACTTAATTATTACATTTGTACTATAATAACGTATATACATAATATATATAATAACGTATATAAGGACCTTTGTATAAAACAGTTTTCATCAACTATCGTCTGCAATGGATGGCATACACAAAACAAGGGAATAATACTGCATATCAAATAGTTTTTTTTATAATAAAAAAATCAACCCACACTGGAATAGCGTTGTAGGTTAAGGTACGCACCATTTCTATGATCAGCAAAAATAATACATAATATCTTAGTGGTTCTTACGAAATAATATTCTTCGAAGAATCTTTAGCTTAATAGTAAGAAAACGTAATGAGCTAAGTTTTTTTTAACTAATGTTCGTTAATTACATCTAAATTTAATTTTCGACAAGTGTGGTTGAGACCAAATTTGTAGGTATATTTCTAGATTCAAAATTACAATTCAGTGCTAATATTGACTTAGTAGCCAAACGTAGTTCAGTCTTATATGAGGTTAGGAAAATTATACAGTGAACTGATGTCATAGCTTGGTTGCCTTACAGCCATAGTATAACGTATTACCGTATTCTGCTCTGGGGATTAGGGGCCGATGTAGAATAAATTTCATAAAAGAGAGCTTTCGACCTATTCTCAACATCCGGGTCCTCGGGAGTCCCATAAAACTGTTTTTAAAGTAGCTGCGATACTGACGATTCCATCACTCTATATCTCAGAAAATGTAACGTCCAGATTTTTTTACAAACATTTAATGTAAAAAGCGACGTTCCCGATATAAATACGAGGTAGAATTATAAAAAAGTAGTCAAAATATAATAGTCCTAAATAAGGGCTCATTAAAACAAAGAATGCGGTTTGGGGCAATGGAATTCATTTATGTAATAGATTGCCAAAATTTGTCACCGACTTACCGAAAACAAACTTAAAGGTTTCATTAAACGCTTGCTTATATCCAAAGCTTATTATAATACTAAGGAAAGTGCTAACGATTAAGAGGTTTGGCAATGAACAGCTTGTTAATAATTCTATACATGTTACTTTACTGTCATTACATCCAGTTGTTCCAGTTGTCTATTCGCGTTCTTGGTTCAAAGTTAAAGCAGTAAATAATTGCCATTATAAATGTGACAGCATCATGAAGACATGGTTCAAGAATATATTTATTAAGAATATGAAGCATTTTAATTTCAATTTATTATACATATATATACCTAAATTTTATTACTTGGTTTGTTTATAAAAATATGCGATTTTTTTATGGTACAAGAGGGCAAACGAGTGCGAATCATAGGTGTTAAATGATCACCATAGCCCACGAACTTTAACAACATCCGAGTACTCACTCTAATTAAAACACTCTCAATCAAGACACTTTTAAAATATAAATAAATAAAATAAAAATCAGTTTGGGTACTACGATGCTACAGACGGACACATAGATGTTAAACTTTTTTTTTTTTGTCGGTGGTTAAAAAATTAAACAATAAAATTGATAGTTATAGAACAACTTTGTTAGGTGAGATGTTACTTATAATATATATTTCACACAGAATGTACTTTTGACACAAGACACACACAAGTGCTATTCTCAATATACCAAATTGGACAAGTCGGTTCAATTATGTTAATATCTTACCAATTTAGGAGAAATAAAAACGTTCATGCAAATTTTTATTGCGTCTTTCAGTACTTTATTTATTTGCACTGTCCCTCTCTATCTTAGTTTGTTCCTAGATGGACAGATGCTGAGATATATATGTTAATATGGCATTAAATCATTTTACTTCAAGCGCCTCGTTTTAATATGTGCTTTTAAAATTATATTAAGAAAGACAAACCTTATTCCTCGTAAAATTTTGTTAATTATTTCAAATGTTACAAATAATTGAATAATAAATATAACGTAGAAATTAATAAACTTTATTAGTATAATTAACATCTATAAACCTGACCAAATTATTATTAATTGTACTTACTGTACTAGAATTGAAATTACTATTTTATACATGAGTGAGTACAATTAATTACCCCTTTGTAAAACTTTATTCATGATATTTTTAATTACATTTTATATGTACTTTGACTTTTGGCGTCGTTGTGTAAAAATTGAATCTGCATTGTAATTGTTGACTTTAGAAACAGTCGTTAATATGTAACAAAGGGCGTTAATGAAATCAATTAAAAGTTAATCGAACTATAAGATAAGATAATGTAATAAAATGATAACTTCAAAGGCTGTCTCTTCAACGTAGTTATCAAAGTTATAGTTCATTAACTCGTGTAAAATTTAAATAGCGAAAATTCTAAGTGACTGGACTCGTCAAATAAAAAAAAATAATAATAGTATGACCTCACGCCCGTTCTTTGATTTATTTCAAGCGACCTTTTACAGCGTTATTGGCCATTAAGGAAATAAACACATTCTATATATACGGTCTATCGGTGTAGTCAGTGACCGAACTACTGAACGAAGTGTTATTTTCACCAAGCACAAATCTTTGTATGATACACTGCTTATTGTGTTTGTTACGAGTTTTATGGTTCATTGTGTCCTTATTGATGTGTTTGTGAAACCCGCGACACATGGATTACTTATCTTTTATAAGGGTGTTGTTCGGTTTTTTGTATTATATAAATTATAAACTAGCTATCAATGCTTGTAAGTCAATTATTAAAAAAAAAACTATCTTCAAATGTTGTTTTAAAAATTATGAAATATTTTTTTTCCGTTGACATATCTATATGTCATAAATATGACGATAATTGTACATCAACAGTTTCATGACTAATATAACGTATAAATATAACGGTATTAGTAGTAGACTTCGGTTATTGAGTACGCGTACGACAACTTTTCACATTAGACTGTTCGAAGCTACTTAATGCCGTTTAAAGTTGGAACAAAGCCAGGTGACCTAACATCATTGACAAAAAATATGTTTTTAGATTTAGTTTGTAAGAGTGACAACTGAATGCTGGATTTACCAACCTCTCACTTTCTGTCTATCTATCTATATACTTTAAGGGAGACAACGCATTTGTCACTTATGGAATCCTAGGTCGAAAAAGTCCACGAATACACTACCCTTTTTCGGCTAGTTTTTTTTCTCCTTTTAAAATACTGAATTCATAATCCAAATCTATCCAATTTAAGACGTAGTTGGTTAATAAGAATGACGTAAATGTTCACTTAAATAAATATAATTCTTCGTAACAAAACAATTCCGATTAGCCGTAGTCATAAAATATGGGTAATTCATGTCAGCTCGAACTTTTCTATCACCGTTTTTTACCGTTGCTTGTAAGTCTAATGTTTGTGTGTTATAATTCATTGAATATTTATCTTAAATGTGCTGTGCAGTAAATAAATCATCGTGACGTAAGTAATGTAAAACATTTTGCAGATATATCATTTTTTATTAGAATATAGTCGACCAAGCATCAAGAAACTAAGCAAATAGAATTTTATTTAGTGCTATCACCGTATGAGTAGCGGCGTATCATTCATAATGTAATTCGTGTCTCTTTTTATTAAAAAAACTGCTAACTACCCTTTATATTTTATTACTTTAGATAGTAAAAAATAGCTACTGAATAAGGATGGTTTAAAAATCTGTTTTATTATGAATGTTATACCTATTTCTAGATTTCAAAAAAATATCCAAATAAGTTAACTGAAATATTTTTTCGTTTCCAACCATTCCAATTAGACAAACAAATATGAATTGTTTATTTAAAACAATATAAGTTACTCATTTTACTTATTGCTTTTTAATTTCCAGGAAATGTATATATTTATTATTAGGAATGTTATTAATTTTATAATATATATATAATAAAATATATTCATTTAATAATAATCTTTTATTCATAATAAAATTGATGACTAATATTTCAACGTCAAGAAATTTGCTGGTGTATGCAAAAAATTCAGATTAAACGGCCATAAAAAAGTAGGTCAAAATGAACTTGCTAGCTCTGCTTTTAATATAGGATGGGAAGACAAGCCTTGGTTATGTAATTTACACGTGTTGGGTATTATATACCCAGATTTCAACCGCGGTGAAGGAAGATGCTTTCCGCCATGAAATTTTCCCGAGATGAAGGGTAGCTGAAATCATTTCCAGACGTCGCAAACCTTTCCTACGTGTAATATAGATAAATAACCTTACGATTTTTTTTTATTTAATAAGATATTTTTTCATATTGTGAGAAATTTGTCATTTTTATTAAAGATAACCTATAAATTACAATTACACAATTTTAATATAAAAAAACAATAGCATAAGTGTTGAAAATTATAATATGACATTCATATTTGGCATTGTCTTTATAATTGGACATTTTAAGTATGCTTGCTTGTTTGCATGTTCATTACATTATTTATAATATACAGTATGAAAAACATCAATACGGCCAAGACTTGAACCGGTGACATCCCGTCGCTCCACCAACTGAGCTATCGTTATCCGCCTTTAGGAATTTAGGAATCTATATCTATTAGGTTTTGATAAGAACTTTCATTTATGTATATAAATATTTTTTAAAACCTTTTTGATATGTAGGTCTATCTAATTTTAAATTTATTTCAACAAGAAAAGAATAAACGAATTCAATGTAATCGTGTATGTAACGTAAATTACTTGTTAATGATTCTTAATAAACAGTAAATGTTGGTATTGATACACCAGGGTTATATTTTTATACAAGTATTACTTCTTATACTATTGTTTGAAGTGTGTCACTACTTATAGCTTTATACTTTTCTTTTACCTCCTGCAAATCAAAGGACTATTTTGTCTGTATGAATCCATATATACAAACATTAGTAATACGTTATCCACTCTATATACATTATTGGGAGCTATATATCTATATAAAATAATATTTCAACGAAAAAACAGCACATAAAACCCACTGATCGCGCGATAACTCATGTTGATGGTAGAGCGAGGCGGACACTTGATTGCATTACAGGAAACTAAGGAATATTTGTTGGATGTCATTGACAAAATACTCTGACGCCATTATACTTTAATCTATAGTTATCAGTTTGTAATTTTAAGGAAATTCTAGTCACGAGTTATAACCAAAAATATTATTTAGGAACCCCTACAAACCTTTTCTTCTCCTAATTTTTTAGAGTCAGGAGAAGTCTTTAGAGTTTGTAAGAGGATACTTTTGTGATTTTGTTTCTTATAGAGCTGTTCCATCGTGAAGATTTTGTATCTTTCATCTGTTTATTTTCACAGACAATGTTTAAATCTCTTTAACTGTAAGAATTAATTGAGGCCATGTTATATGTATTGATAAGAAGCATTATTATAACAAATTAACGACAACAAAAAAATATGTAAAATGGTGAGGAATCGACCAAATTTTTATCACAATAAAAGCTTATCAAATTTTAATATTTAAATATATATATTTGTTTTAGCATTCGTAACCCAATGAGTTACTTCAATAAACATATTTAATTTTGGCTAAATAACGCGTATTTATAGTTTTTATGTATCTAGCTTGTAAAATAAAGCTAATTTTGTTCTATTAATTTATACCTTTAGATACTACATTTCGTCAAACGTAAAACATAAGGCAATTACAATAAACGTAAGATTACAACTTACAATTTGATTGCTACACGTTTCGACATACAATGTCGCTAAAGATAAGTGGGCGATGCTTGTAGATGTAGACCATTAGGGTGATACTGAACATTTCAGATTCAGTCGTGTTTCAGACGGGAGAGCGCACGCACGTCGTATACGAACAAATATCGCTATGAAACTTACGCCGATTACCTATCAGTAAAAGAAACAAGTTCAATATTAAAATCATAAAAATTGCTAAAGAGTTCGAAATTTAAAAGCAGTCATTTTTTTATATTTTTTTATGGTTTTAAAAGTGGACAGCCAAAATAGGCGGACTTGGCCTTTTCCGTGATCACCATGGAAAGTGGGCGAGCTACCCTGCATGCAGTGGTGGCAACGTGAACTGGACGTTATGTTATTACCATTTGAAACGGATTTTAAACATCCTGATGCCTTTTTATGATGATATGGTAAGTTATTTAATTTTATCGATAATATTCCAATGGGACATATTTGTTTTGTATTACATGGCAAATAGATAAGTCCCATCTAAGATCACTAACAATTAAAAATAATTAATTAAAGCAGATAGTAAGGAACCATACCGCACTTATGGTGCTATAGGTAGCTAAAATTTTAAAAATATGATATTAAAAGCAACCGGGTTCAAACGTTCAAATTGGGCAAGTGCTAAGTAAGATATGGTCCATGGTCTTAAAGGATTTAGATTAAAGATAATATAGATAATAAAAGCCGTCATAGAAAAAACTCCTGTCATTAAGATAAAATTGTATTGAGATAAATTTATCGTGTTGAAGTAAGATTATAGTTTTATTTCTTGATTTCAAAAGAACAGAAAAATGTGAATCATATCCACATGAATAAATAATTTTTTTTTTTTTTTATTTTAAATCTCTTATGTACTCTTTTATTACATTTTTCATAAAGTCGAAGATTTCA
Source organism: Dircenna loreta (assembly GCA_963555665.1). Classification (NCBI taxonomy): domain Eukaryota; kingdom Metazoa; phylum Arthropoda; class Insecta; order Lepidoptera; family Nymphalidae; genus Dircenna; species Dircenna loreta. The sequence goes on along the minus strand of OY743099.1, from coordinate 8,519,084 downwards.
TTTGAAGACGGCGTTCATTGAAATGAATTATAATAATGACAGCGGTTAAAAAGTTAAAAACATTATAATAAAATAAATGAATGCAATAATAAATTCCATCGTAAGTCAAAAATTATAGTCTCATGTTAGAAGTCAATAATTTTTACTATGATTCAAAAGAACGTGATATATATTTCAATTATTTTTAGTTTATACGACAAAGCACGCAGTATTATATAAAATGTAGTAAAATTTGTAAATATTGTTACTTTTGAATACATGTATAGATGATTTATATTTTTTAACTATACGGTAGATTATTAAAAAAATATATTTATAATAATATTGTTTTCCTTCCTTTAAGAAGTCCTAATTTTAAAGAACGAATAATATTATGTTAATAACTCTACTAAAAATTAGAATTCTAATCTTAATAACTGATTTTGCTATTATAAAGTGTTTAAAAAATTATCAATCCTTATAATGCCTCATATTTTATTTTATTTATTTTCATCAAAATTATTCTAACTCTACTAATAGAGATTCATCTTGCGCTTTACATAACGCGCTCAACTATTACATGCTTATTATGTACTAAAATATATTAAATAAGGGTGCAATGACCTTTAATAAAATCCTCAATAGTTGGTCGCACGTAATAAATGTTAACGACCATTATAAAAATTATTCTCCTCATTACATCTCATATAAAGGGTCATTTTTTTATACCTACAAATGTCTCCACACTACACTGTGGTCCAGTTATATGAATAAAATATTATTTTATATACAATATTATTTGATTGGTTATTTTTTTAAACTGGCGTTATTTATATATATATATACTTTCATGATCAAAAAACTTTTTCTTTTTTTTTTATTTGTAACTAGATAGACTGATTATTCAATAGCACATAAGTTAGTTATATTTTCAAGTTATAAGACTTTTTAATAGATTATTTTTCGGTTTAAAATAAATATTACTATTAATTTTTATTCTTCTTGGCTTTAAAAAGGCTGAGCTGAAAGCTGAAGCTGAATTTGGCCATGTATTTCTCTTGGAGAGTATAGGGGAGCTCTTACAAAAGATTTTTGGAAATTCCACTCCGAAGGGGATTAAAGGAGGGGAAAACTTTTATGTGAAAGTTCTACACCATTTAAGTTAGTTACTTCAAAATTTGGATTTTCGTAGTTTACCACAATTTCCATATATTCCAATACAAAAAGCATTTTTTTATATTTGTTTTAAATATGGAAATTTTATGTAATATAAACATTTGTTTACTTTTCGTGGGTATACAACATTTTTTAAGCAACTTTTTTAGGTATTTTTATTGTGAACCGGTGGTTATAACATATCATATGAGTACTAAATTAAACATTAACTAATGGCATTAGAAATGAAACGAAAAGTTACTTATATTTGATCAAATAATCGTAAAATACATAGAAAAATATATAAAATGTACATAAATGGCACTTTGTAGCTAAGTGGTTCCGGTGGGTCATATAAAGATACGTAAAAACTTATGATCATCAATCACTTAAGAAACATATTATATCGGAAATAAAACTATTAATACTTCCAATAATTAATGTTTTTGCGAGATTTCAAAAACAACGAATGTTCAGAGAGTAATTCACTTTTTTCTTATAAACGTCGTAATTATTATTGAATTTTAATCTCGTAACTTTGAGAACGTTCAAACATAAAACAAAGTTGATAATTTTTATTTTTTAATTATTATCTTACTAATTAATATTTTTATAAACTTAATTACAAATGTTTTTGGAATATCTTTAATTAATTATCGCTCGCTCTCTCTATCTCTCTCTCGCCCTCTCACCCTCTCACTCTCTCTCTCGCTTGCTTATATAAATGTTTATATTATTATAAAATATTTAATAAATCTTTGACAAGAGGATAATTAAATAAAAAATAAATGTCTTTTAAGTTATTAATATATATTTAAGAGGGCTTGCCATTAATTAATTAAATATAGTCAAAAGTTGATTCAAAATGCTAACGAGGCAATTACGTATAAGAGAAAAAATATATATTTTTAATAACTTAAAAATATATGTACTGAATACAATTTTAGGGATTCTAACTTAAGAATCCTTTATCTTATATTAAATTAAATTCTTTCGTGCTGTTATTTATTAAGTTGTGTACATTTCAAATCAGAAAATAATTTGTATTGTATTTCCATTCTCATAATTGTATTAAATTTAATAATAACACTGAATCTCTGTGATAACTGAGATATTTTTATCAAAGTGCAATTTCAAGTTGATTGAGATGTATTGTTTCTTTGTATGAAATGATAAAAATATCAAATTCAATGAAAGATAAAATTTATATCTTTTGATACTGCGTATTTTGCACAGTTTTCAGGATTTTCAGTTTATCGTTGTTAAAAAAAATATTTAAAATGTTTTCATAATTTGTTATAGAACTTTCTTTCAATATGAAATTCAATTAAAGATAAAATATATATCTTTTGAAACTGCCTGTTGTGTACCTGTAAGGATTTCAGCTTATTGTGTTTGTACTTTATTAAAGGGCGAACAGCAGTCATTTAAAGGTAAAAGTACATTATACGCGAATAAAAATATACTCAGTGTGTGTCCAGATAGCACGATAAGATAAACAGCCCACTGTTTTTTAAGCATAATATTTTTGTTATATTGTTTATTATTCTTTAGAATTACGAGGCGGAGGTCAAGAGTCGTGCCAGATAAGTAATTCAGAGAGTACAAGGTTTTTGAACACGAGCGGTGTAAACTTTTGGTATATTTTTAACAATGGCACATGTTAAAAACATATTTGTTAAGGTTGGCTCTTAATTTACTTTCTTTAAAGATAGTTTACATTTAGAGATAAAAGTAATAAGACCTTTGTATGTTTAATACACAAGCACAATACCACTATCTGCGCTATAAAAGTAAAAATAGCTTTTACAAAATTTTCATGCATTATTATTTACTTTTTGATGTTATAAAAAGAGCCAAGTTGAGGTTGAAATCGCGCAACGGTATCACATAATATTAATTACGTTTTAAAATAATAATAAACATGAAAAGTTAAAGTGTTATTTTGTTTTTTTTTTCAATAATTACGACTTACTATATATATTTATTTATTTAATTTTACACTTTTTGTGTTGCATTATGGTTGTAATTTAAAGATTTACAACCATTTTTTATTACTTTTGAAGCTTGTAAAATATGGTTTTGAAACTTTGACCTTATTTTGAAAGACTTACAAAACTTCACAAGATGGGATACATTTTAAAGCGAACCTTACGTCTTTGTTAAATTTCTAGACTTTACCTAAACATTCCCTCTCTTATCTACTATGTACATATAATGAGTGACAGTCCTGCTATATACAGACAGGTTTAAAGACGGACGGGACGAAATTATCCATTCAATTGCAGTTTTAATTGTTTGTGGAATCCTAAAACAAAAAATAGTACATTAAAATCACACTATTTCTGATTATAATTAGATTACTATTGACATTGTGAATAAAAAACATATTGTATAATATATATTGTAAGTGTACGTAATACCTGAATTTATCTATATCATTAATAAATATTTAAAGTGCTTTATTCTGATTTAACAACTAATATCACAGCTCAACATCCTAATCTCCTAACACTTAACTGAATCTTGAGACAGAGTGACGCCGGACTTGAATTACTTAAGGATACGATAAGTAGAAATATTTTATCATTTTATCAGTAATCGTCTCGTGTATAACAGTTCTTATCAGTCAGTTATTAAAAATCAAGCAAGAAATACTCTTTAAACAATGTTTCAAATTATTATCCCTTTTAATTTATCAGAGATAGTTCGGAGATACTATTTTGATAACAAAACATTTAGTGTACACCACCAAATGATTCGTTCTATTTTGTATTTTTATTCAATTATATATATATCGCTCGGTGTAACCTAAATAAACCGCGTCAAAATTTTGATAATTGTTGTCCATTTTCTATACAAACTTATTATATAAGACATCTAAAATAATTCTATTCCAGGAGCTTAAAGCGCTCTCAAAGCTTCAATTAATTACGCTTTCAAATTTCAATCCACCGAAAGCTTTCTTCTTGTATCCATTATGTAGTAACAATTGTTCTATTTGTCTTGCCAGGAGATAAATTATAGGTGTATAATTTTCTTCGAATCTGAATATAAATGTTACGTAACATCGGCTAAATATGTCTTCATTGTTTTTTTGTGCAGATTCATTTCATTTAAAATATCATATTTCTTTGAAAATTTAAGCAAAACACGTCTACACAACTTTTTTTTTGAACAATATTTTACAGATACCCCCCACATAGAAGTGGATGACCGTGACTGTCAAGTGTGAATACCAGTAGCATAGAAAATGTAGCTTTAGTCATTACGTCATATCAGGAATCTACATTCAGGTAATATTTTCAAATTGTCTTTAAAAACCGTTGTAGACAAAACCTTGAAAGAGTTACATAATGTTCGTATTTACAAAGAATACGGCTTTATGCTCTGGATTGCGGGGTAGATGGGGAGAAAAAAGAACATTTCTGGCTTTATACAAAATGGGTCCACAGAGGTCCTTTAAAACTATACAGAGAAAAAAATGTGTAAGATAATAAAATGAAGAAAAAATAATATTCGTCGAAAAAGGTTTGCGAACACTGAATTTAAAAGGCGACTTTCTTCACAATATAAATACTAAACATAATCATAAAATATTTATAAATCATTTGACTATTTATATCTCATTAGAATGAATATATATCATTAGACTTACTAAAATAAAGAACAAGAAATTTTCAACCAATAAATAAATAAAAAAATAAGCTCAATTAAAAACGTCCTTATTAAAAAAGTTTAATCCATAACTAAGGACTTCTATACGCTGTTGACTAAAGAGAGGCCTGGAGGTAATCAACTTGCTAACAATACAGCACAAGTTGCTTCACTGTAACCACTACCAAGATGTATTTTAGTATTCTTAGTACGAAAATAAGGCTTTATATAATAACTATTATTTTGATATTTCAAAATTAGAATCTATTATAGTAAACGAATGAATCTATTATAGTTTAATGAAGAATCTATTATAGTTTATTGTAGTAAAAGAAGAATAGGATATTATAATTATTCTAGCCTTTTTATTTGACTTCTATCTCTGATTCTTACATATGACTCTGATCCAAAGTCAATATTGTTAAATATGGTAAATTTATAAGTAAGTTAATAAAGAATCCATGGAGCTTCTTTCCAGTACTTCTTCGTGGACCTTCATCCTGATGAACGGAGAGCCCTTATGACTTTTGTACCTCAATGTATATAGAGGTATATTTCAGTTTTTTACTATCTTAATCTAGGCGCTAATAAAGCTGTTTACGTGATTTTTTTACGTGTAGAAAGATATATTTCAAGCGTGGCATGTGTGTGAGTAATATGTAATTTTGACTATATCGTAGTAATAATGGAATAAACTAAAATATTACAAATATATTATTAATAAAGTAAAATTTCAAGAAATAAGAAACATCTTATTATTACATTCAAATAAATCATATTTACTTGAGATCAAAGACCGTTTCTAATTTATACTATGGAACGTTCTTCTTTGAGGTATTTTTTCATGTACCTATTTGTAAGATTAGGTATTTCTATTGATTTGTCGGTTCGTTTGAAATTATACATTTTGTTTAGTAAAAAGCTGGTCCGCCGCTTTTTATTTTATTAAATGTATAATTTAAAACGATTAAAAATTATCATTGTTGAAGGTTGAAGTCTTCCATATCAATGGTCCGGGAAAATATTATCAACGGCTGGTAATCAAACCCGGGACTCATTTATACAAGTTTATCTCTAAGCACGCACAGCAATGGGTGTAGGCCTTAATAAAAAAAATATGTGCTTTTGTTTTTCATGGGGGAATTTCAAAGTGAAAAAAATATTCGACATTTAAAAGTTATGGTATTTAAAATACGATATGTACAAATTAAATTATTAAAATTACATATTTGCTACCTTTATTTTTATATGACTTATTCTTAAATAAATAAAAGAGTTTACTAAACAGGTATAAGAAAAAGTTTCGTATGTTTGAAAATCGGGTATTGTAAGATCTGAATATATGTAACATTTCATGAATTCATTTCGACACAGGTGTTGCGATTGAATCAGAATATTACATAAAAAATCGGAACCGGAAAACGTCTCACTTTCAGATAAAGAAATCCTTTCATATAGATCATGGGGAATATTACCTAGATTGAAAATATTTTTGTTACATCTGGATATTCTAGTACTCTATTCCAATCGGGTTTTCTCTCACCGACAAGATATAAATATATATTTAAGTATGATACTGTTTGAGCACGCGGGTATAAAACAAAAATCAAAGATAATATAGCATTCTATATAGCAATGTCTTATTATTGTCTTATTATTGTTTATTGAATCGAGATTGTTTTCATTATTTTTTGTTTATATTCGCTTTGGTAAAAGTAAGGTAATATAAGGAAAGGTAAAAATAAGCATATCATGGGAATCATGTTTATAAATAATTTCAATCATGGAATAAATAAGGTAACATAGATAATAGAAAGATTATAAAGGCAGTAGTTATTTTTGAAACGAGTCGTGCTCTGCACCCGAGAATAAACGAACAAGAGCTGTGCTATACTCGTAATGGACACGCAACTGTCAAAGTCCTTCCAATAAAACAAGGATGTTATACTTTTTCAGTAGGATTTTCCATTCTCCAATTAAATTTTTGATCGCCCTTCTCTTGAGTTTAACACGAGTACATACAGACAGATTACAAAGTTTTTTCTCCTTTTTTCGAAGCGGTTGCCAATCGCTTCGCTCGCTCGCTCGCTTCGCTTGCTAAGTCAAAAACTGATGGAATCATTTGAAACCGTAGCAAATATTTTTTTTACAAAAGCTAAAGATATGATTAAGTTGCGATAATACAGAAGATATTTATAAGGGGCTGGTTTTTATTAGATAAGTTCTTTGATGTCTTGTTGACAGTAAAGGTTTTCAGTGTCTATTCAATGCTTTAACAAATAGATGCTTTAAAAAGATAAAAAAAATATAAATATATTGAGCTCGAGTTGTATTGGCTTAAGTTTTAAAAAGACTTTACAGGTTGTAAGGGTTATATTGTAATGTATTTATTTTATGAATCTTTTTTAATAAATAGGCTATCAGCTAATGATCTAAAAAATACTGCTTGAAATATTGTATCTACATAAATTGAAAATAAATCTTATAACAGAATAAAAACTGTGTGCCTAATCTTTGATATAAACGACCTGACATCACACCGTGTCGTATCTTTGTACTGATTCAAGTGAACAATCGCTTTTACAACGCTGAATAGACGAACTTTGGCAACAAATTGACAACAATTTACTCAAAACACAATACTACTTCACAGTTAGAAATAGAAATACCAACGTCATCAGTATTTCTTGATTAGCTTGCTGTTAAATGTGAAATGTTTTTTTTATTGGATTGGAATAAAGCGTATCGGAATTCGTTGTATGAACTGGAAATAAATTTTAAATGCGAATATCAAATATTAAATATTCTAATATTGTGTTACATGTCGGTGTAACACACAACCTCCGTGTAGATGTAAAATTTTATTCAATGACGCCGAACGTGCTTTAGTCTCATCTGAATAACAAATTTATGTGCTTAAAGAATTTATTACATATTTTTCCAGAATTTTTGATACGAGGTAATGTAAGCATTGATAATATCATGTAATTGGTTAAAAGGTTTGTTGTTCATATTTTTTTATAGAATTCTGATTTAATTTTAATAAATATCAGCTTAAATTACTATATAAATAAAGTTAATCTCATAATAAATTTTTTTAAACACTCCTGAAATTTCTTATTAAATTAAAAAAAAATATATAAAATTTATTCTGTAAATATCTATTATCGTTAATGAAATAAAATTTGAATTATTATATTTCTAATAAAAATATGAAGAGAGTTACATCTCTCTTCCAGAATATTGCTACAAAATCGGTTAAATATTTTTTTACAAATACATTTTTTGTTCAGTTATAGAGTTCTAAGAACCATAATATGTAATATTACTTTAATACTATAATAACTAAGTTATATTCGAACATTATATAAGCATCTTTTAGTATTTATATGTTGTAATTTTAATTTTTGTAACTTTATGTTTGGCCAAATAGTCTAAGTCTAACCTGATTACCTACCTACTTTCTTCATAATATTATTGTCATTAAATGTTTTTTTGACATTTTTGTAACCTATTTAAATTTAACGACATTCGCCCAAACAAAAAATATATAAATCCACCAATACATTATACTTCTTCTTGGTAGTCGGGTAAAATGCTTTCAGATAGTTTTAAAGTCTAATCTCAGTTGATGAAAGCGCAATGCGCCCACCTGAGGCCTGACATAATACACATTGCCAAGTTGATTGTTTGGAAAAAAAAAACAATTTTAACACACACCAGACGTTAACTAAAAATATAAACATTTATGAAACTTACTATACACGATTAACGATTTCGTACAGGAATTGTGTTGAAAAAATATTTTATCTGGAAATCATATTTTTTTACATATTTATGTAGTAAAAAATTTGTTTACAATTTTTTCCCCGTCTTATCAAGAGGCGAGATCACAAAATAGTAAAATTATGTTATTCAAAATATTATAAATATCATGTACTTAGCACAATTACATTGTAAAAAGTGTTTCTTATTTCCACGCATAAGATTAAAATACTTGTTTTATTTAAAGATATGCCACAGACAAGTTCTACATGATAGGAAAAATAGGCGCCTATTCTTTGATGTTCAAAACGACGTTGCGACTCCTCTCACGTCTTGAAAAACAAATAACATACTCTTGAATTTATAGTAGATTAAAGATTTCTACATTTATATTAACACCTCCTATAATAAGTTATATTTCTTGTTTATCTTTGAGAGGTTATAAGTATTTTTAGTGGTCACGTTATTTGGTCAAGGACCAATAAGGATGGAAACATGCGAATAAGATGACATAGAATATATTTAGGCAGATGTGTGGAGTAATGAGACTCGATGAGACATTAAATTAGAATTTTAGGGGAAAGTTTCATTCAACACAGTCTCTAACAGATAATATGAGGATAGTAAAGTTTTAGTTCTATAAGCATATAGTGAGGAGAAAAAGGGTATCCCAGAGTGGTAAAAAATATTTGATAAACGTGTGACATATATTTATAGAGCCCCTGACATTTAACTTATGACGTATCACTAATACAATTGAGATGCAAACTTGACTGATTCACCGTTTCAATATTAAAGGAAATATTTTTGTAAGTAGATTAAATTGTTATGAACAAATTGCTAGAGAAATCTATTATTTTATTAGAGGTTGAATTTGTTTTTATAATGACGAACTCTGCATAAAGCATTTTCAAAATTAATCTTGAAGTTTATTAAACACTATGCGGGTTTGTGTCATAATTTTCAGCTAAATCTGATTGTATTTTGGAAGACAGATTCTTAATTACAAAAATAGCAATAATCAATACTTGATAGTTTTCTAAATAGCTAACAATGTATATATTTTTGAGTTGAATGATCTTAAAGGTCTAGATTTAGCAAGAACTAGGTCAAATGCAACTTAAGCACTATTGGTCAACGATTACACATTCTGTTCAAACCGGCTCGTTAATCACAATTCGCTACAATGAGAACAATGAGTTAGGTATAAACTTGATAGACTTTACAATTAAGTACCTCATGAATAAACATCACGCTAGTGACCTCCAATAATGAAAATGTATAGCTATAGGAAAGTTTTATGAACGGTTATTTAATATTGTTTTATGGATAATATTCATAAGCTACTAGGTATTGGACTAAGCTAAAAGTTCTCATAAAAAAAACATTATAAATGAAGATAAGTGTTGCCACGTTTTGTGCCATTTTGATCGATTTCTTTGAATTAATTATTATTAAGAGATTCCTTTAAACTTAATTATTGTTTTATATTATTGTGCTAGGCTATTTTTATTCTATTATAGATGTTTTATTTGACTTTTAAATGGACTGGATGTTATAAAATAGACATTTAATTACTCTTTGGAAATGGTGTATCTGAAATTTTAATCAATAATACTCTATTATAATTGTATCCAGGAATCGATAGTTAAATAAAATAAATAGCTTCGTAATTTCAGGGTAAATAGTTTTACCCTTACATTAATTAGAATATTTGGGTTATCGGTACCAAGCAATTAGTAAATTGATTTTACCTTCTATCTATATACACTATTATATAATTAAATAAAATGGAATAACAATTTTTTGAAATATTTCTTAAATATGTAAGTGAAATAAGATTGATATATGACTTTTGTGTTGTATTTTAATAGTAAATTACCACCTAACAACATTACCTAATAACTTAGCTACTACTTCAAGAAACAAAACTAACAAACACCTAACAATAAAAAAATCTATAATTTTAGATCTGTGCCATGTAATTTTTTTTTTTTTCTAAAAAATAAATATCTTCATTCATTATTTTTCCAATTTTATGATATGTATGCATGGGTTGTTATTTGTTTCTTTCGTAATACATTATAATTGTTCATTTTCATTTATTATTACGACTTCGTTCGCATCTGTGACAAGGGTTTACAAGTTGGACATTTCGAGCTAAACGTCCCGTAATTGTTTATACGTCTCGTGTCTGGAATGTTTGAATATAAAATAATAGTTTTCAACTTCGTCTGGGTTACTTGTAATGTTTTATTGATTAACGAAACTTTAATAACTTAAATAATTTATTATCGAATTGAGTATAACATATATTTATATTTTAATGCTTTCTCAGTGACTCAGGTATTTTATTCTCTGATGTTTGAAGTTTTCTGTTTAGCCTTAGTGTGTTAAGATTTTAAATACATAATAACTCGGGTATTTCTTATATTTAGTTGCTAAACCATGTTATCTTAAGATTTTAAATAAATTAAAATTTCTTCAGGTCTCGAACCTGTGACTTCAGGTATACGGTCCCGCCACTCTAAGAATTGAACTATCGTATGGCTACTCGCTTCAACGAATTTAATATTATATACCTGTATAAGTCTTTTATAGGGATAGAGATGACGTTTGTTAGTCATCTTTTAAAAATTCTATCAAAAATTTATAACAAATAAATGTGAATATGAAACATTTTTCAAAGATTTATAAATATCCGATGACAAATATGTATTGCTTTATTTTATAAATCAGATATTTGATATTTTACCTAAATAAAAAATACACAAACTATTCTTTTACTATTGTCTTGTATATTTTATTCCTATCACGAAACCAAAGAATGAATGGAGGCTTAAATATTTCTTCGTATCTAATATGACTTACGGATCGGAAATGTCACTGGAAATGAATGATTCATCGTAAAGGAGACCGATCTTCTTATATTTTTCTTAATATAAAAAATCACAATTTTTTTGTAAGATACCAACAAGACTCATTAAAAAAAATAGTTATATGTAATTATATATAATTTGAAGTTGAAGAAGAATAATACCCTTAGTAAAATAAACTGCTAATTTGCTTTTAAATTTGAAAATAAGCAATTAATTGATATGGGCCGGATTCGAACCCGTGACCTCTGGACAGCCATTCTGTCGCTCTATTAACTGAGCTGCCTCATTGCTACCCGATTTGACTATGGTATCATTTTATATATAACAGTCCTAATCGGGTCGGGTTTCTATTTGCTTTAAACTATTTGGTAATTTAAATCTCTCGGTGGTAGGCCATAACATCAGGTCGCCGGCAAGGTTACCACCCATCGGGCAAAGCCGTACCGCAAAGCGACTCTGTCGTGTTCCGTTACGTTGCTCGATGAAGCCGTATATGGGAAATGGGTCTGAACAGCTGCGTTGCGTTGGTGAACCGTTTTGTCGTCGAGTTAGTGTTTGTTGTGTCGGGTGCCTAGTCGAGGAGGGTAGCGGGATCCGAAGCGACGGCTTTCCGCTGGCCGCCCGCAGATAGTTGGGGGCCCAAGTAGTGGGTTAGCTCCCCATGAAAGGCTGCCCCGCCAGCTGCGAAAAATCCCAGGGTGGCTCCATCGTGCTGGTTGGCGACCAGATGAGGAGGCCCGATGGCGATCCCTGGGGGGGTTCGGGCGTCCCCGCAGTCTCCAGACTAGCCTCCCGTTGGCACAGCAACATCAATTTCGACGTCGGGTTCGATACGTAGCGCCTCGTTCAACTGCCATTTCCTATCCTATTCACTCCATTTAAATTTTTTATGAAAAGTAAGAAAAAGAAAAGTAAGGTTACTCAGCGGTTGCACTCCTCCTCACTCCTAGTGCACCTCGCTAATATTCGAGGATTGCACTCAAATCTCGAAGCTGTCCATCACCATCTAGAGACAGAGCAGCCGCACTTACTCTTTCTGACGGAGACGCAGATACAATGTCCTTTGAGCACTGCGTACCTTGCTTACCCTGGTTACACGTTAGAGCACAATTTCCGCTCACGTGCCGGGGTTTGTGTGTACACGCGGAACGACCTCTGTATCCAGCGCCTTCGTCACCTTGAAGACCCCACTTTTTCTTCCCTATGGGTTTTGGTAGACACAGGAAACGAAAAAATCCTGTATTCCTGTGTTTACCGTTCGCACAGCGGTGATCAGGAGACAACCAGATTATTTGAGTATCTCAGTGAGGCTGCTGATATGGCTCTGCATCGTTACCCTTCTGCGCAGCTCGTCTTTCTGGGGGACTTTAACGCCTGTCATCAGGACTGGCTGTTCCCGTACCAGAGGACAGACCACGCTGGAAGAGAGGCGCGGAACTTTGCGTTGTCCTTGGACCTCTTTCAGCTGGTGAGGCAAGCGACAAGGGTGCCTGATGTGGAGTCACATACAGCCAACTGCCTGGACCTTCTGCTGACAACTGATCCAGACAGGTATCGTGTAGAGGTTTCCTCCCCCTTGGGAACCTCCGATCACTGTCTGGTGAAATCTGTATTAACTTATTCCCAGCCGGACTTGGACTTCCATGGTGTTAGGCGAATTTGGAAATACAAGTCAGCAGATTGGGATGAGATGCGGCACTTTTTTGCATCTTATCCTTGGCGGCAGGTTTGCTTCTCTTCTGAGGATCCGTCGAGTTGCGCGGATGCTATAACTGATGTGGTACATCAGGCAATGGAGTATTTCATTCCTTTTGCTGATGTACCTATCGGTGGCAAAGCTCGCCCATGGTTCAATGCCGAATGTGGACGTGCTGAAAAGCAAAAACATTTGGCATATGTTACTTGGGTTGATGCTCGAAACCGCAAAGCTCCGGATGTGAGTTCCAAGAAGAGAGCCTTTAACCAAGCTGCTAAGTCCTATAAAAAGGCATTACGTAGGGTTCGTCTCGGTCGTATCGCTAAGGTTGGCGAAAAGCTTTCAGTCCTGCCATCAGGCAGTAGAGCTTTCTGGTCCCTTGCCAAAGCGATCGAGTCGAATTTCTGCCGAACCTCACTGCCACCTCTGCTGAAACCAGATGGATCTCTGGCTCATGGAGCGAAAGAGAAAGCAAATTTATTTGCTTCTCTTTTCGCTAATAATTCTCGTCTAGACACTGGCAATGCTACCCTAGCACATCTTCCTCACTGCGGAATTTCTATGCCTGAAATCCGCATCACTAACAAAGAGGTATGGAAAGCATTGTGTCGTCTAGATGTGAATAAAGCCAGTGGTCCGGATGGTATACCAGCCATTCTGCTCAAAACATGTGCAGCTGAGTTGTCTCCTGTATTAACACGTCTATATCGCCTCTCTTTCAGAACTGGAATAGTGCCGAAATCCTGGAAGCTTGCTAACGTGCAGCCAGTGCCCAAAAAAGGTAGCCGTGCCGATCCTGCCAATTACAGACCGATTTCAATCACCTCCATACTCTGCAAGATTATGGAGCGTGTATTGAACTCGCGCCTCTTAGCATACCTAGAAGGTAACGATCTCCTCAGTGACCGACAGTACGGGTTTCGCCGAAATAGGTCCACTGGGGACCTTCTAGTTTATGCTACACACATTTTAGGCGAGGCCTTGGAGAAGAATGGAGAAGCGGTCGCCGTCTCTCTAGACGTCTCGAAGGCATTTGACAGGGTCTGGCATGCGGGCCTTTTAAGCAAGCTTTCAGCGTACGGTATATCTCCTGGTCTGATCGGCTGGGTAACGGACTTCCTGAATCTAAGAACTATCCGAGTGGTTGTTGACGGGTGCTCATCGGAGTCCTTAACAATAAATGCCGGAGTTCCTCAGGGGTCCGTTCTTTCTGCAACTCTCTTCCTGCTGCATATTAACGATCTGCTCAAACCCGGTATCTATGGGTATGCAGACGACAGCACAGTGGTGGAAAGATACCTGCCGAGTACTCGGGCCAGTAGAGATCAAGTACAGGCTGAAAGAGAAGCCATGGTGCAGCGTTTGAATGACAAGCTAGAGGCAGTCTCCCTATGGGGCAATGCTAATCTTGTTAAATTCAACGCCACCAAAACGCAGACGTGTTTATTCACTGCTAAAAGGAGCCCTTTCACCTTGGCTCCTACTTTCCGGAATGTATCTTTGGAATACAGTGACCGACTTCAGTTGCTAGGGATAGAGATTTCCTCGAACCTCAACTTTGGTCGGTTCATTGAGTCTAGAGCAAGAGCAGCCGCCAGCAAGCTTGGCGTCATTGCAAAGGTCCGGCAGTACTTCACACCGGGACAACTTCTTACATTATATAAAGCACAGATCCGGTCGTGTGTGGAGTACTGTGGCCATTTAATGGCTGGTGCCGCAAAATGTCATCTTGCTGCTCTGGACACAATTGAGAGGCGTGCAAAAAGGCTAATTGGCGACCCTGAATTGGTGGAAGCCAATCTTCATAGCCTCGAACATAGACGCAGAGTTGCTAGCCTCTCAGTATTCTATAGGATACATTTTGGTGAGTGTGCGAAGGAATTACATGAACTAATTCCCCCATCCCCCTTCCATCACCGGACGTTCCGACGCACGGCGAGCATCCATCCTTTTGTAGTAGACGCGCCGCATATCCGAACGAAGCGCTACGCTTCATCTTTTTTAAATCGGACAGCGAAGGAGTGGAACAGCTTGCCTGCGTCGGTATTTCCGTCCAAATACAATGTGGGTGTCTTCAAGTCAAGAGTGAATAGGTTTTTACTAAGTTGATGCGCTTTACCACCTACGACTACATTTCCACTTCCCATCAGGTGGAATGTAGTCAAGCGTCAACTTAGTTTAAGTGTAAAAAAAAAAAAAAAAAAAAAAAAAAAAAAGTAAGTAACATGATCGACTTTAATAAAAATAATTTAATAATAATAAAATTTCAATGTTGGTTAATAAAGGCGTAATGATCCAACCAAGTAAAATTGGAAGAATTAGAAAAAAATACATTACGCTATATTGGAATTGAATTGGGTACTGATAAGCGATTAATTATGAAAATATAACGCATAGCTAAATGTGACTTACGCCAATGTCAAAGTCATTATATTTCGAATACATTACACTAATGAAACTTCAAGAGTCTAGTCCATACATATGAAAAGGTGATGAACCGATAAGAATCTTCATGGATATTCTTTATTTCATTTATATTTTTTTATTTTGGTAATATTGACTATTTAGTCACAGTCGAAATCAATATTTGGGAACCGAGAGTAACAAACCCCTAATGCCCTCACATTTACAAGGACTTAGCTTAATAGATTCCAAGCTTAAACATTCAAAATAATAATAGTTATATAATACCTAACAGTAACAATGCACACAGACAACACTTTGGAAGTAGTTACTGAGAAGGAAAACGAGCCAAATATTAGTTATGTTGTAGTTAACTAGATGACGTTACATAAATCTATCTGTCAGCCGCTGTGTTCTAGGATCTGTAAAATGGTTTAACACATTGTTTCTTTCTAGTAAAATCGCCCAAGTTCTTTGTTTGTTTTAAATTGTCCTTTTTATCGATGATGTGATCTTTCTTTGTAGTATTTGTAAATCATCTAGTAGGCCTCGTAGGCATCATATTAATAATAACATGGACTTACGGGATATTTAACATTTATTTCGTCATATTATTATTTGTAGAGTTATTTTATTTTATTAATTGTGAGCTAAAACAAAAGTACTTTTTTCAACATAAACAGGACTCGATCCTGCCGCCCTTGGAAGCCCGTTCTTCACGATTACAATTTTGTGGACTGAGCTTCCATGTCGTTCGTTACCTTATATTTTATATAGAAACGTCTTAATCGGGACGGAAAATATTTGTATTTAAAATTTATAATTATATTTTCTATAACGTATCTATTTTAATCTCTATATTGTTTGATATACAATATTCTAGTTTTTATATAATTACTTTTCATAAAACAAAATATAACGAACACTTCATCACTTTTAAAGCCAGAAATTGTGATTAAAATCAACATGAGTTTCCCATTTATTACGTTACACAGCAGTTTTCACTAGTAATTTTTTTTTAAATTAATGAATGCATTTAATAGCATTTGATTGTTATCTGTTGTCTTGTGTTATTAAAAGTTTATATACTGGCTTTAATAATTTTAATTGATTTAAAAATATATGGAAGTTTTTGAATTACACCTTTGTAAGCTGCACAGATAAAAATGTGCAACTTTATTTTACATTTTATTTTCCGTTTGTTGACATTTTTAACACTCGAACTTCCTAATTTATTGTTGTGTCCTGGTCCATAATTTATCATAATAATACTGCTTTACCATATAATCAAATAAACGTAAAGTCACACCCATATGACATTTTCAGAAACAGACTATACGGAACAATGCAAATGTTCCACAAAAACCCGGTTACGATTCTAGGCTTTCGAGCTCATTTTCTAGTTCACATTGAATTTTACTTATTTTAATAGTGTTGTTATATGACAATAATACGTAATTGAAGACATTGTTATATGACAATAATACGTAATTGACGTCATATTTTATTTTAGTATGGTTTGATTTATCGTTATACTAACTCTAACGTTTCTAACCGCTTTTTGTTCCTATAAGAAATAAATATTTAGTGTTACATTTCTTCATATTTTTTCAAAACTTTACCAATCGATTACTTTACGTTTGCAGATTTTGACTATTCTATTTGACTAATAAATAAAAAAATAATGTTAATATAATAAAACGGCTACCATTAATATTTCCAATAAATACTAGCTGTTAATAATTAAATCGGTTTAAAACTTCTATAGAGTTATGCGGATATAATTTATACAGGGTTTTGTATGAAGGTGCTACCTAGTATATGAAGTATGACTCCCTGAAACAATAAACCTTGTTGAAACTTACGTTAACTTTTTGAATAACATACGAATGCGGGACTCTGAATCAAATTATCCATCACTTTGCTCTGAATTATAAAACCAAAGTGTCTCCCCATTTGGTCGTCATATTTTGTTTCAGAGTGGAGTATTTTTATGAAATATTAAAAATGTTCTACAAAACAAATATTAATTGTATAGAATAAAACCTTGAACTGGTAATTCTCAATCAAATATAAGATGAATATATAGTAATATTTTAATACAAAATATATTTAATTGGTTTAAAATGCATAACAGAAGTGAAGCTTAGTAAGTGCAATGAGGCAGTGAGAATAGTTAATCGATTTCTGTTTTCAAGATCTTTATAATAAAGGCATCTATGGACTTCCATTAAATGCTGAAGCGTATCGCCAATAATGGCCAACGCTTTGTTTTTTTTTTTTTAGTATATATATCAGAAATCCAATGCACAGAATTTTTAAAACACACAATATTTTTATACATCAATTTGCCCAGGATTATAACTAAGAAAAAAATTAATGAATACGCAAAAAGATTGAATAAATATTTATGTTTATTGTTCTCAACAAAAACGGTCTGTTAAAATACAAAACATCATGTTTGTGTTGTATGAAAAAGGCTGTTCATTTTGTCATACATACATACATACATAACTTATATAATTTAATGTATTTAATATGTTTTTTTTTTTTTTCAAAAATAATGTTAGTTTTATTTTTGGGCTTTGGTAAGGACTATAAAACATTTACTTAGAGAATTACCATGTTTAATAAGGTACAGCTCGTGTACTGACTAGCTCAACCATGGTCAAAGCACCACCCAGGTCAACTTGAATTTGGCTACTATAACTACATGGGTATATAAATACGGCAACCACATTCGCGGCGCGCCCAGAGGGCTTCTGTGCGCAGTCAACGCCGCGAGTCCGCCAAGCTTCGAGCTCATGAGTGCAAACCCCGAATATGCTCATACCTATTCGGGCAATTCCAAACAATACCACGAGAAAACAGCTCGGTAAATATATACAACAGTCATCATGATTCATAAAAGCTCTAATTTAAAAATGACATTTAATTCTTGTTTGGACTTATTTCTTCTATCCATACATGCATATAAGTAATTATTATATTGTGACTTATCTTTTAACGCACAGACAATATGCTAAGTTTAAAAACTTCTAATTCATAATGCAGTCTTTTCCTTAGATGTTTACAATTAATAAGCTAACAATGTATAAAAATACGACACTGTAAAGTGGGGGGTACTTTGTTTTAAATGACCTTTCATATTAATTATTTCTGACACGCGACTACGTCATTCTTGTGTAAAATTCTTGATTTTTGTGAATTTTTGAGTGACCCTCGAGTAATACGTAACAAGAAAAAACTGTTTTTTAGGGCTTTATATAAATAAAGAGTATGTTATTTTAAAAGAGTAATTAACATTTTGAATATTATTATAAACGGATTGTTGCTTTGTTACACTTGCATAAATTTCTTATTGTTTTTGAAAATGTCTTTGAACATATATAGCCACGTTAAGCTAATTTTTTAAATAAAAATTAAAATTAAGAAATAAACCGATTCAAATTCGCGGCCTATGGGAAACTTTCCCGTTAATCTAATAATTGAGCAACCGTATCACTATCCGCCACGGTGAATTTAGAATTCTATACAACTTTGTCCATATTAGGCCGTTGGCTTTTTATTTGCTTACCTTTAAATCTGTGATATCTGATATTTAAATGATAGTATTGTACAATATGGAAATTAAATTAATATCAAACAAATGTTTATAAAAACTTAAAGCGTTGCGCGTTTTGTTGAATTGAAAATGAAAAAAGTACTTACATAATTCCATATGACGTATGAATTAAATGGGTTGAACATTCAAAAATAGATTCCTGTAGGTTTTTCCTATTGGAAAAATGATTTTTGACATTTTTACCGTTTTTCATTGAGCATTTTGTACCTTTGTTGAATTTTGGTGTACACCATTTGGGTTTAAAAAAAAAACTATGAAATGAAAAACACGAAATGCATAAGTCATATAATTTTACTTGTGTAATTTCGTCTTTAGTTCTTTGAAATAAAACATATACGTACAAATGTTTTGTTTTTGACCTAGTTATTGCGAAAGACAATGGATATTGCGGTTTTTCCAAAATAATGAGAATACGAAGCTATATAAGAGCTTATTGTTTTAAATTACAAAAGATACGGTATCCTGAAAATCTGTGACATACATGATGTGACAAATATAAAATATAATTTATAAAAACTTAGCGCTAAATATAATCTATATTTAGCGCTAAATATTCTAAAATAGAAGATGCAAACAATTTAGTACTTTAGTTTAAAAAGTTAGGTGTCAAAAACAATACCCCTGGATTTGATATATTTCAAAGTTAAAAAACAAACCGTTTTATTTTCAAAAACTAAGAGAATTATAACTTGGTTTATATCTATTATTTAATAATTTATATTGTTTTATAAAAAAAAAACCCCAAATGACAACCTATTAAATTATTTATCAGTGCTTGAAACTCTACCTCAGAGCATGTTTAGCAAAGACAAGCCTATTTTTAATTTATAAATGAACGAAAAATAAAAATGACCCTGTTCCTTTTCGAAAGAAACCCAAACATCAACTCCGTCCATACAATGACTTGTATATTATATAAAATGCCAAATTTAACAAACTATTTGATTCTATTCATTGTTTTAATTCTGCCATTTTAATAAACATGACAGATGTGATATAACATGACAGATGTGGAACCGACACGTAAATGATTTTTGGAACTATGATAGGAATATATTATTATATACAGATTTTAATAAAAATATAAAAATTTAATTTTAAAATATGAAAACATCTATTGTAATATACACACTTATTAAACTACACTAATTATGGTAAATGTATCTTAATAACACAAATTTGTACACAAATGGTGTGTACGTTACTTATTATACAACTCTGTATTTTATCACTAACTTGACGTCAATATCACATAAGTTATTGGCCGTTATAAATTTTAATCTCGTATATTGCTAGTCGATATTACTATGCAAATATGTTACACTTCCTCGAAAACTAGAGTAAACTATTGAATAACTTACTCAATAACCTAGACATTTGATAACAAGGGAACAACAGGAATACCATTAACTCTTATCGCGATATAACAAAAGGTTTTCGAATTCGTCCTAAAAGTAATATAACTGCAATTATGTCTCGATAAGAAGTTTTTATGACGTCATCGTAAATAACTATATTATTATTTTACTTCTAATACTAGGATATATAATTAATTAACTTGTACCATAAAGTATGTTTTTGAAATATGAAATACTGATGTCATATTGTTTTTATTCCAAATTTGTATTCTTAAAGAAATCTTTATTTTCTTTACTAGATAAAAATGAAACAATATTGTTTTATAGAGCTCGTGGTACGAATCAAAGTTAGTGTAATATTGTAACAAAAAATCTTAGAACAATAAAAATATTTATGCTAAGTGTATAAATTAAAATTAAAATAGCAAATTAATTTTCATATTCGTCAATTCTAATTCACAGCTCGTTTCGATTCTGTTTTTCGGTTTAAATTGAAAAGTAAATAGCTTTCTTATATTTATTGAATAAAATGTTTCATAAATAATATATAAATTGTACAAACTGAAAATGTTTTCTTTGTTAAACATAAATAAATATATTCGTTTAGTGTAACCCGTCATCGAAATATAAAAATGAAATGAATAACGATAAAATAAAATACTATAAAGTTTTAAATATTTTATATGAATCTGGAATATGAATCTGAATAACTTTTTACAATAGTTTTTTCAATATTGCGTTTTCAAAGTCATATTGTATCCGAATTTGTATTCAGCTGACTTTGAATTTACAAAATTCAGCTGACTCTGAATTTGAAGAATCGTTTCAAAAACAGGTGGGCACAAAATACAAAATTTGTACTGTACATATACAATAAAACTATCTGATATATTGCATTTTTTATCTTAAATACTAACCCATAAGTGCTATAATAGCAAGTGTTTAGGCCTACGCCGTTATGACGGTGTTGGGTGTTTGGACAGTGGTCTTAAAAATGTCAATTCCAAGCAATCATAAAAAGTACGGTTTATACGTTTCGGAGATGATGTCGTAAATATTTCAGAGTATAATTTTGTTTATATTAAAAATTTCAAAGGTTAGTTTGGTTTGTTATATTTTTACAATAATAATAACTCGATATGTTTTTCAAGCCGCCTAAATTTACATATTATTGAAGTGAAACTTTTTATCGACGGTTGGGAGAAATTTTATAATATTGTCGCGTTACGCGCCATATTGATTTCTGTGTAACATTTTCCGTTACGCGCCATATTTATTTTTAAGTCAAAGGTCTTTATATGATTCTCTTGTACCAAGTGTAAAATGTTAATAGTTTTGTATAAAACCATTAAAAGTTTAAAATTAAAACAATAAATTCCAAATCTCTTAAATTATGTTTAGAATGAATATCACACAACTAACGTTGGAATTTGCTTATGAGGATAGTGCAGTTTAATTAAAATAGCTTCAAGCTTGGCTCGTGGACAATCACAGATTCATCAAACTTCGACCTAGGCTAAGTTCTAAAGAATAAGGACACCGACGGTAACATGTTAATTTGAGTATAAAATCGTATTTTATATATAATACTACATATAATAATAATAATAGTATACATATATATAAATATTATTGCACACAAAAACTATGTAAAATACAAGACAACTTATAAGCAAAAAAAAAAATGTTGTTCATCTTATAATAATATGGGTCCTGTTATAATTGAATATATAAGTAGTTAAAATGAATTCTATTAATAAAAAAAGAATACATAGACCTGTACCTATGTTTTCATTTCATACCAGTTCGTGCAATATTATTTAATAAATATATGTTACGTTATATACGTTTGTATATGTTTCGATCAATTAAATATTAATGAATTAATTAAACACGACAGGTGTATATACCCAAAATATTTTGACTATAAAAAAAATATTTTTTTTTTTCTTTCAAAGATCTACTATTACCAATTGGGATTCGTTTTTGGGCCATTAGATCTACGTCTTCTAATAAAGAGGTATGACACATGAAATTACCGGTTACCTTTGCCTGAAATACGAAGTTGACCGGCTTACCAAGTAAGCCTTTTATCGTCCCTGTAATCTTAAAAGGTACGCTTTATCCAGCTTCAATAAAGTAATTGTCATCCTACCCATCTCTATTTAATCTTTACGACCATTTAAATTGTACAATGCGTTTGATGAATAACAAATTTATCAAAGTGGAGAATTTATTTCAATTTATAAAACACTATTGGAAAGTATTTTCCATCGAGTGAATTTTATTATTAAAATAATATTCTTTGTGTACCTTTTTTCTGAAAAATAGGTTTCTTTCCTATAAAAAGCCTTCTGGTCTACTTCAATTGAACTTGAATTGATTGCGAGAAAGCGGGCCAAAAACACTATAGACTGGAAAATGTGCGCTGAACCTTAGTATTGAGTGCGGTCTTTGTAAAACATTTATATTGTACATTGGGTTACATTTATTTTATGTGTTAGGATAAATCATTTTGTTTTATAGATACTTCTGGACACAAGATATCATTTATATGTATCATAAATGTGGTAAAAAGTATTGTTATAGAAAAATACAATTTTTAACACCAATGCATTCGTATTAGCGATTTTATTAAATAGACAAACTTTTAGAATCTTGAGCATATAATACCTTTTACAGGTATTATTTATATATGTTTTTCTTAAACCCCCCCTTCTCTGTCCCTCTCTTTCTCTCTTCAAATACAAATAACATGATCCGAATAATTTTAAACATGTTTAGTGTGTTCTGATTTTAGGTTTTTGTATTGGTAAATTCTTCCTGATAACGTATAATATTTTTGAACTCCGGAACATTCTTTTATTATCAAACCCATCACTTAAAATGATTTGATTATAATTACCGTACCACGAGACTTCTCTCCGGATTTTAATTAAATTTGTTTTAATAAGATTATTTTCTAAATATAGATGTTTTATTGACCAAAAATTAATTTCATTGCCAAAACTGAAAAAATGGTTTCAACTAAATTAATACATGTAAAAAAAGCGATAGTTTACAATTTAGGTGAATGATGAGGTGGGGTTCTTTGTCACTAGAAACAGCTGGCTAAATCCTAAAATCCTGAACAAAAGCATATATTAATATAAAAATATGTGTAATCTTGTAGGTAAATAGTTTGTGAAAAACACAAACTTTCAGAATTTAGTAATATCATTTCAAATATCTTTATGGCAAAGTATTTTAATTTATATATTTGATAAAAAATAAAAAAGTAGAAAAAATATAAGCTTTGAACCTTCACAATAATAAAAGTTGTAATTGTATATACCATATCCAATTTTGACCAATGAAATATTTGAAATCCGTGCTTTTTCACAAGATAATAATTTTACTTACAATATATATTCTTTATAATGCCGCTGATTTCTAATTCTATAAAACCACTTATTCCAAGATTTCACTCCAATTCATTCCAAGTAAATGTACTAACGGTATCCAAAATAAAATTTTACAACCCATAAATCTTTTTTTATATTTTTGTTTTTGGTTACTGTGTTTAGTAAATAGCTCAAAAATTGAGCATTGAACAAAATTAAAAATATCTTCTCTGATCTCGCCAGCCTTGGACGTCTTTAACTGGTTTAAAGTCTGAATAAATGAGTTCTAGGTTTGATTCTCTAATTTGTCATAGCATAGAAAAATATTATTAAAAAATATACATATTTTAGAAAATCACACAGCCACATAAAAATATTGTTGAGGGAAGGTTTGTAATTTGCATTTTTTTTAAAGGAAAACAGTAAAATATTATATAAAATTTACATAACGTGTATACGTGATGAGAGAAATAATGTAAAAATACTCGACACACCACATTGGAGTGTTTTCTCTCCTCGTTTAAAGTTTTTTTTTTTATACAACCTTCAACTCTTGTGTACGAGAACTTTTCGTTTCTCTCGATTTTCGGTGAAAGCTTTTATATTTTATTGGATATTGCAAAAAGTTTTGTCAAACATTTGAAAGACAATGTAATTGTGGTAAATAAATATTAGTAAAAATATCATGTGTGATGACTTTAGAGATTTGGCGTCCCGAACCATCTGAATAAATATTTATTATAAATCATACTTTTTAGGACAGTGACTTGACATTTAATTAAAGTTTTAAAGCTCATGTTTGAATTAATAGCTGTCACCACTTGAAGTTTATCGTTTTTTGAATACTGAATTAATATAATAACAACATAAGAAATATACTATTGACATCTGATAAATTTATGAAAAACATTTTACAGTTAAATTGTCAGTATTATGACTGCAGTTACTTATTATAAATGTATGAAAACTAGTTTGATTTAATTTTAATAATTTAAAGAAAGAATAATAACTTTTATAACTAAAAAGTTAAAACGTAACCAACCATAGTGTAATTTTATAAAAAGTAATAAGGGATTGAACTTTGATATGTTTTAGTTGAATTTACTTGGAATGAACCACTTAAAATAAACTCAGTTGATATAATGATAAAAGTTCAAACTTTTGATGATTAAACTGGATTAGAAGTTCCAGCTTGTTCAAATGGTAAATTAACGTACATATAATTGTATTTTTAACCCGTTTTTGTGCTCAAATTTAACAAGGACTATTCTCATTATAAAAAAATATATAATAGTTTAATTAAAGGGATTTGAAGTTTGAACATCCAATAAAGCGTTAAACATCAAAACCTCAATTATATTCGTAAATAAACATCGTATTGAAGTAATAATATTATATACTTAATATTCAAAAAACATATAATTAAATTATGTATTAATAAATATGAATTCAGGTATTTTATTTTTGATGAACAATATGTCTTTTGTTACAGAGACAGGAAACCAGCATGAATTTTACCTTCAACGATTCAGCAAAATGGTTAATCGAGGCTTCAAGAGGGATCCAAAATCCAAATATACTATTAGAAAAATTCTCCCAAAACAGAAAAGTAGACGACCCGACACGATCCCTACTCCTCACGTTCTATGGTATCCTGGTAATAATTGGTGCTGTTGGAAATGCTTTGGTTGTTATATCTGTAAGTAAAAACATGTGTATATTATTTGTTATACATTTATATTATAAAAATACTGGGATTGGACTTCCTGACTTGTCGTGAATACTTGCTCGTTATTTGACCACTACGAGACCCGGTTTCATGATTTAATAGTAAGAGCTTTATTTATTCAGAAATAAGGCATACACACTGATAAAACATAAAATATCTAAACAGCGCCATTTTCTAGGACATGATACAAGATTTCCAACTGAATTCATTCTGATATTTTATGTTTTTTTTTCTTTTTTTTTTTAAATATTTTTTTAAATATAAAATTGTCTCTATGCAATCATGTTAAGGAGATAATGTAGCTTTCTAATGATTAAAAAAAAAAGGTTTAATAGACTCATTACACATTGTACCTAAAAATTAAATCTACCCCGTTGGCAATATTTATCTAAATTGTTGAATAGGGCTTCAATTGTACAATTAAGTCCATATTGCCATAGAGTGCAATTATCATAAAGAATGAAAGGCATATCCCGGGACAGTATAAAGAAATGAGAAAGAAATTAGAGAAGAGCAAGACACGAATAGAATGCTTGAGGAATCGTATGACCGAAAGGCAATTCTGATGAGTTGACGTATGATAAAAGGTGGCGGAAAAGAAGGACTTATTTCGCCGCCCTTAAATAACAAGGATAAGGGCAGGTTGAATGTATTATAAAAAGTCGAACGATTTAGATATAATATGAATAATAAGTGATTAAATAAATTATATTTGCATGAATAAACCCCGTAAATATCTGATTTGTTTTGCAATTCCTCAACATGAGGTAATAATAGCACAGCTAACTTTGACTAGCCCATTCTAAGTGACACACAGACATAGCGAAAAGAACATTTTTTTTTAAATCAAAACGCTAGCTAGTCTTGTAATAAAATTCGTAAACATTATTGCGGGAACTATAAGAAACATGTAAAATGTACTGTTTTATTTTAAGGTAATGAAGCTTCAATTTTATAGGCTAAGTCTATATCTGCTTCTTTTCACGAGTTTCAATTTTCAATTTCGCTTTGATTATTTGAAAAAAACAAATTGCTGAAACTAATGGAAGGAATATATACGTTTATAAAATAAGAGTAACTTTCCAGTAATGTTCCAACTGTTTTACATTTGGAATTATAGTTTTTTTTCTAAGATTTGGTGAAAAATACGTAGATTGTCAAGCTTAAAGTAACTTTGGAATAATATCTTCCTACAATAAATTTGAGAATAAAATAACGGCATTGGTATCATAGTTTATTTATATATATAATACTGTGGGTTTGTGAGTTTGTCTTAATTCATCCGATTGCGATAAAAGTTTGATGGGATTTTGTTCGCACATGTTTTATTAATAACAGGAATACGTTTTATTTATTTATTTAAACATTTGTGAAGATCAAAAAGAAATTCAGTTATTCTTATTGTATTATGATCGAATAAAAATATTTATCAAGGATCATGACTGTTTGTCTCTAGTATAATAAAATATACTTGTATTATATGAGATCTTATATATATATATATATTTATTAATGGAAAATGTTTATATAAAGACATAGTATTGGTATTGAATTTTTATTATTATTTATTCAAAACAAACAAAATGAAACTTGTGTGTTCTAAAATCTTTTTTATAAATAAAAAAGTAAGCCACGTTTGTTTTTTTTTATTTAAATAAGTAACTTAGGTATATTAACAATACTTGTTCCATATACATGAAGTAAAACGTATATTTCTTCAATTATTTAGAAAGTAAAGGAATTTTCGTAATACGAAAACGAATTATATAAATTAAAATACATGGAGATAAATCCGTAAAATCCTACTTGTCTTTATGTAAGAACAAATGTATCAAGAAATGTATCCCAACTTGATCTAATACAATTTCATTATTTTCAGGTAGTAAGAAAACCAGTGATGCGAACAGCTCGCAACATGTTTATAGTCAACTTAGCGGTATCCGATGCGTTGGTCTGTTGTGTGGGTACTCCACTTACACTAATGGAACTTTTGACCAAACATTGGCCTCTACCAGATTGGCCAAGCCTTTGTAAAGCGTGCGGAGCCATACAGGCTATATCGATATTCGTGTCTACCATTTCTATCACTGCAATAGCCTTGGACAGGTATCAGGTAAGGAATTTATGTCCGCATTAAATCACTTTTAATTTATAAATATGTCCAATAAAAGAAATAGAAAGAAATTTACTATAAATATAAAAAAAACATCAAGAAAAAGGAAAAAAGGTTCTAATCACGTAAAGAATTATGTTATGAAATTCAAGAAATAGAATGACCATTTTTTACAACAATAATGTAAGGGTTATGGTAAATTCCATGACCCAGTTCGATTTGACGATACAAGTCATCCTTTGATCTGATCCTAGCGACTAAATTGTTTATGCAGCTTCCAATTACTCTGTAAATATCATAAAATTTGTCTCTGACGTAAGCGATGATACTTTAGGAACTTTCTGGAAACAGTTAACGTGTTACATTTATATTGTCTATACAAATTTGTTTACATACCTCTGTTATTCCAGCATTCCACTCGTGGTTCGTGCGATTGCCTCTTAGCGGGAGTTAATCTTGAATTGTATTAAGAGCCCACGAGCACATACAGAAGCGCTTTGAGATCATAATTAAGAAAAACAGAGAAGTGTAATCAGTCAATTTGTATGCACAAAGCGATTTTCATTTAGTTTAGTGCGGCTATTCTAATAAGTGAACGTTTTAGATAGAAACGGCAAATATATCTCACTTTGCATGACTTTGAATTATACGAGAGTCGAGATTGATAAATGTTTATTTAAAGTAATTGAATTTGAGCTTTTGGTTTATGTTTCGCTGATCCGATCAAGTGTGAAATGAAAGTATTACTGAGTTTTTATAACTAGAGCTAAGATGAGTTAAATTTTTTTTTAAAAAATTACTACGAATGGTCCTTCGCCACTTAATGGAAATTAGGGTAACAAAGCAAATAGTAACATTAGTGGTCAAGAATATCAAAAAACTGCATCGTACGGAAAATTGCAGTAAATGATACTGCAACCTTTGATTAAATGCGGGGCGTGATGGAAATCGTGAACCATTTCAGGTTATCTCAATAAGTAAATGCAGCAATAATAACTAATTCACGACGATATTTTATCATGGGGTGGTACCGCCCCAGCTAATTTATTAGACACACTAAAATGGCTACACTTAAGCCAGGAGTGGTGTACTGAATATTTAAAATAACACTTAATATTGTATCCACAAAATACAATAATTTATTTACAAATAAGATTTTAAATAAAGATACCGAACCTTTTGCAATTTGCTTGTAATAACCATTGGGTGAAATATTTAGAGCACCAAATTTTACACAGATATTTCCAGGCATTATGTTAATATTTTCAGTTAGGCATTATGTAATTATTTTCAGTTAACCTGTTCGACATCATACATACATTGCTCTCCCCACCCGCTGGGCATAAAAAAATAAGTCATCTTATATGAGAAGCATCACAAAAAATACAAAAAAACAGTTATTTTTAGTATAAATTATATAATTCAAACTACTTTGTGTATTTTCGTGAAATTAGAGCATTTTCAGAAGCGAAAAGAACTCCATTAGGTGACTATAGATATATTTTCTACATACATTATTGACATGTAATAATGTAATAATTGATGATTCAAAAGTGCGCGTAAATGTCTTGTTGAATATATTTCCCATTTTGAAATAATCACCCAGTATTACATGTTTATTAATTATTTCAATAATTTCTATTATTCTTAACAGATTTTAAGAAAGTTTACAATTTAATTTAGACGAAAATTTTTGTTTGTGTGACGGTTTGTTATTTCTGCTTTCTTTTTTGCCGTTAATAGTTCAAGATGCAAACAACGCACCAAAGTTTTATATTTTTTGTAAACGTCATTTACGACTTTACAATTTTTGATGAGAGTCAGCCTGTTTAACACATTTTAACCCATTATAAAGATTTATATTTGTTTACGAGAAAGAATGTGTAGTCTATCAAATCTTATGTAATGATTGAGGCTGTCCACTATTTTTGACTTCCACGTATGTTTATTTTTAACATTTTAGATACATGCTCATAAAATCGAAATTAATAAAAAAAGAAGTTTTGAAGTAATAATTACTTTGTATGCTAATAACTGATGTACGAATTGAGCTTGTAGGAAGTCTAGGTTGATTGTAATATCCGGATGCAGGTTGATTACTAATTTCTGCCGTCTGATACATCGGTACCAGAGCACCGGCTCCTATTATCCTAAATATTATCCTATATCCTAAAAGCTAAAGTGATTTTTATATATCGGACCTATAAATAGAACAACCTAGACACTATGCCTGAAAATTGAGGAACCGTTGGAGATAGACGACGCTATGAATAAGTCACTGACAGCCGCCTTCAGTTGATATCATGATTGTTATTAAATACTCTATACGTATAATTTCAACATCCATGTATTTAAATTATTTATAAATATTACCATTTGAAACTAGTTACTGCGAACAAATTTGTCTGTGATTTGCGATCTAGGTCGTGTAACTATATATAAGAGCGAATATAACAAACGTACTAATACCTAATTGCTATTTTCTTTTATACATTTTATACAATATACTACAGTTTAACGAACCACTTATCCCAATCTAACGATCCGCACGGAAACATATACGAAATATACACGGCATTTTCTACATCTTGTATTTTTGTAAAAACCATCCTGAAGACCGGTTTCACAATAATACATTAAGAGTTAAGGTACATACGAGTATACCGATACATTACCATAACGTACTTACATCCCTTCGAACGTAATTTCCGCGTCACTAAATTTTATAGGTTCGAGTGAAATATATCCTCGTATCTAGGAATAGAGCCAGAATATTTTGTCATTACTTTAAGAAAAAGAAACATCTTCCAAGATGCTAAAAAAATCTAAATACCGTATAGAATTTAATCTAAGAAAGTAAAGCTCAATACAATTACAAGTAATTTGTAAAACTTCATAACTATGGGTTTTCTGATAGGTGTTAATTATTTATATCTTAAGTTTGTAAGCTAACATTATGAACGCCATTAGTGCGAAATATTCAAACTATTAATTATTTATTACCCTCAAGCAATTTGAATTCCATTCTCTGAGACTATATTCAAAGTAAGTCAAGTAAAGACAACGTGCTAGATGATAGCATACAATAATCATACCATTAAGTTTAATTCAGTACTGAAATAACACTTTTAGGTTAACTGTAATATATTATTTGTAATTATTTTATTTCATTATATTTAGCTGAAATACACTGGTTATTATCGATTGAAATGTCTTATAAACTTATAAGAACAATTGAAGTAACAAATTAAAAATCGTGTTTGCTACAAATAGAAGAGACTGAAATTGAAAGTTACTTAATATTTTATGAGCTGTCATACTAAGAATGGTAAACCCAGACAATATCGTCTGAGATCTTGTTATTACTTCAAATGCGAGCTAAAGATATGTTTTCTCTATGGCAATACTCCTTTGGCAGTCCACTGCTTTTATTTTGATCAAAACTAAAACTAGCTAAGAACCATCTCGACAGACAAAGCTTTAGTTCGGACCATAAAAACTGCATTTAAATCGGTTCATCAGTTTGGTAGCTTTGATTATACAGAGCACATATACAAGTTGGATATCCAGGAGTTTGTTGTTCAGGTAAAACAGAAAAATGGAACTCACTGACCTCAGTATCTGGAGCTCTTGATTAGTTATCTGGAGCTCTTGCCTAGTTAGATTGTTTTAAGCTTTTTGCTGTAAGCATTTTGTTGTAGCTTTACATTAGCTTATATAAAAGTGAAGAGACCCCTACCTCCCCTACCTCCACTTTTATAAAAAAGTGAGTGAAGTGAGGGGAGATGTGTTGGAAGAATGTTACGGGAATGCATTGATGTTACATTATTTGACATTAGCATAGTCTATGCCAAAAAATGTTAAATTATCACAAGTATGATAAAGGCGTAACCACAAATGTTTTTATATAGTCAGGTATACATGGAAACTTAAAACACCTCTCGTATTTGGGTCAGGGTTTTAAAAGATTAAAGAGAAATAAATATGTATGATATTAAAGTGACAGAGACTTTAAAAACCAATGATATATAATTAAATTGAAAAAAGTTAAAAACATCAAAGTATCATTAAAATGTTTGTAAATGTTTATTATTCAATCAGATATCACCAAATATATTGAAGATTTATTTTGCAAAATAATTCAAGATTTCTTGGGTTGTATTATACTTATAAGAGTTTCATTATAGCGTCATAAAAAGTTGTTAGGTATTTTTCACTATATGACTAACGTTAACTGGGTATAAGTTTGGCTTATTCAAAACTATATTATTTATTAGGTTATAAATATTTAAAAGTTGAAAATAAAAACAACATAACGTATTCACGTTATTTTTTCGGTAGACTGTCAAAATGTGAGGGTCTTGTTACCTAATGTAAATATCAAAAAAAAACCCTGTAATTTTTAAATTATAATTTAATAAACAAACGTCCGACCTTCAGCCTAAAGCAACCAGTTTTTTCTTCGAAAATTTTACGAAATAATAATACATATTATATTCTAAATTTCGTTATTTTTCTTATCGCAGCAGAATTTAGTATTCGAGCCAATTTTTCGAATGGTTGGCTTTGGCCACCACAATATACCACAATATTTATATTTGCAGCTACTCTGTCCTTGACAGAGAGAAAAGTGTGCACGAGAGGAACGGAAGGATTGCATCTCAAAATGAATGAAAATATAAATAGAGTTGATAGAATTTACTTGCACTATGGATATTGATTCACTAACTCTATTATCACTTTATCATTGAAGAGTTTCGCGTAATGAACCAAATACCCAAACACTATAACAGATAACACCACTTAATAAAATTGATAAAACAACGGCTATAAAATATAAAAAAATGTAATATAAAAACATAAATTTATATTCCATTACCTTTCCGTTCTTCTGGTATACATACACATACATATGTATACTAAGGATTAGTATACATATGTTAATAATTGTCGGTTGCAATAAATATAGATTATTAGGTAGTAAAAAAGGCTTTTCTGTTTCTCTCTATTTTGACCGTGACTGTTGAACCAAAGGTTACGACTTAGATTTCCCTCAAAGTATATTTTTTCCGTGATCAATAGATTCTTACAAGATTACGAGTATGGTTATACCTTGTGTTTATTATTAATATGTTTATAAAACCTAAGGCATTTCTTTTTCTAATGCGGCAGCATAAAAAACTAAAAAACATATAGATTACAGCTCTTATAAGGGCTGGCTCTACTCGGCGTGAGCTGTATAAAAAAAAATATAGACTCCAGCTCGTATAAAGGCTTCCTAACACTTATAGTAAATTCCCTGCGAATTCTCATATTTTCAAATGTTAGGCCACGTTAAGGACTTATTATAAAGTTGATTTTCTGCTAGCTTCCAGCAACATCTGAAAAATGCTTGCTATTGATTTTTTTGTGGTTTTGTAACTTAATAACCCTATTGAGATCAATTTGAAAAGAGCGTAAGGGACATCCTACCTTACTCAAAAGGCAATAAATTTTGCTTATAAGCAGTTAGATATAAATATACAGTTATCCTGAAACCATTATCATTCGAACTCGCATTAAAATGTTTTATTTGTTTTACAGTTGATCGTATACCCGACTCGACCTGGTCTGCAAACAACAGGAGCACTTATGACAATGTTTTTTATTTGGGTCACTGCGTTCACACTGGCCTCACCTCTTTATATATTTAGGAGCTTGAACAGGCACAAAGTTGGAATTTTAGGCATG
This sequence comes from Dircenna loreta, assembly GCA_963555665.1. Taxonomy (NCBI): domain Eukaryota; kingdom Metazoa; phylum Arthropoda; class Insecta; order Lepidoptera; family Nymphalidae; genus Dircenna; species Dircenna loreta. Next base: position 8,485,612 of record OY743099.1, on the reverse strand, counting down.
GACTTCTTAAGTTTCTGTATAGAAGACTGGCCAATATCTAACGGGAGGGGTATATATTCTCTGTTTAGTCTAATATTCCAATACCTTCTACCAGTTCTGGTAGTAGTCATGGCACATGTCCAAATACATAGACGTCTGCGTGGAAGAAGACGGACAACAAGAAAAACTCCAGCTATTTTGATAGCCATAGCTGTCACGTATGTTATAAGTTGGTTACCTCTAAATGTGTTTAACCTGGTTGCTGACTTCAGTAAAGAGGCGATCTTAGATGAGAAATCTATGACAATAACATATGCTATTTGCCATATGTTTGGTATGTCCAGTGCAGTTTCAAATCCATTACTCTATGGGTGGCTAAATGATAACTTTAGAAAAGAATTCGAAGAAATTTTATGCTGCTGTAGAGTAAAGGATCAAAAGAATAAAAATTCGAGGATCAACAATAGAAAAATGGATACTGAGTTGACAGCACTGGCCCAATTGGAACACACAGTGACACCTAATACGAAAACATCACAATGTTCTCAAATTTTCTGACTAAAATCCTGTTTCAAATAACAGGAAGCTAATGAAATGCAAAGTATTTGAACTGTTGTCAATTCATATGTGTTTATATTAGTTCAGTGTGACGTGACGGTGTGTAAAGTTCCTCTTGTTTGAATTCTTGTTAATAATAAAATTAACTGTACCTCCTAATTATATGTAAATTGTAAATATATGAGTAGATCTTTCTTTAGCCATAAAATGGCGGTTCACATTTTCTTGAGCCCAAAATGTGAATCGCCCATGTTATCAGATTTAAGTGAATTAATAATAATTTTTGAATAAAATATTTTCTTGTTTTATTTTCCTATATTAACAGAACTTACCAATAAATCAGTGTTGGTTTAAATGTAATTTTTTAACTCTCATTACAAAGTATACAATCAATTAGTAATTAATTCTCGTAATCTGAAATTACTTCATTAGTACCGCCAAAATAGAAGTACTATAAACTTTAAATGTTTTGTTGATTCTATCAGTAAAAAAATCATGGCAGTGAGATTAAGTAAATATATATTGTCATATTATATTATAGTACTATGTAAGTGTTATATATTTCATACATTATGAAAAAAAAAATGTTTTGTGTCAAATTAATATAAAGCTACATTTTTTTTTAAATAAATACAGATACGGTAATAAAAATAAACGGAAATGAAGAAAACCAAAAAAAAAGCATTAACGAAAATTTTGATTTTTCTGCCAATAAAACTGAGACAGAAACGATGTTAGAAGAATGTATGAATGAATACATAGAGTGTGTTGGTATCGACAGGTAAGGTAACAGGTAATGAAGAGACCTTTGAGATGTCATCGATCCTGGGTTCGATTCCCGACAAGAATATTGACAAATAGTCTTGTCATTTCTTTGTGTTTTTGAAATGCTATCATATAATTAAAGACTCCCGCTAATAATAAGTAATAATGACAGTCAAAAACATTATTTTTAAACAAGCCCTAAAGAGTCAAAGATAAAATATGTCATGAAAATGTTTTTAAAATCATCCGTAGTTTTGAAATGGAAAGTTCTAAAAGTAATTTGATTTCTGGTTCGAATTCCAAAAGAATGACGTGCTAGGGTGGTGAAGTTAGGAATGGATGCTTTTGGTTGGACACTGAGGCATTCAGTTTCCAAACGTTCTATTCCTACAAAAGAAAGACCAACAAACAAACGTCCCAACAATTATTTATAATTGCAGCCATAAAAGCACCAGCTCATTATTTTAAATACATCATTATTTTCACATTTAATAAAAATTTACTTTATTATGACTTCCCTATTTATTTTTTAGATAACTATTTAAGATATCATAAGACACTTACTGGAATAAAAGTTATTTTCCCAATAACTCAATATTCTTATATATTCTCGGTCATATCATGCTTTATGACTCCTCTGGTCACATAGTCAATAATATTATCGAGGTTCAAGGCGTACCCACATTTTGAAGCCAATTTTTTATAATTTAAATCAAACTCTCTCCTTTTTTGTGGATTATATTTAATTGAAATCAAATGTTATGTCGACGCAACCATTGTTCATTCATATAGCTGTTGTTTCAAAATTCTTTCATACTTCATCCCCTGAATATCTATTTAAAAGTTTCCATCTCAGAAATCTCTTTATCCAAAAGATTTCATCTATCTACCACAGAACTAACGGACGTTTCTTTAGAAGTTATTTACTATTAATATATTAATAATTATTTAATGTTTTAATATCATTATTTAAAGCAAAATAATGATTAATGTTCAAATTTTAGTCAACAATTTCAATTAAATGAAAATTTACAGTAATAAATAAAATACAATTACATCACGCTACTTATTAAAAAATAAATGAATTGGATATTATTTTTATTAGCATGATTTGGATATTTCTTTAGAAAGTTTGTTATATTTTATGTAAATATTATTTATGTAGATACCTATTAGCATATTATATAATAAAAATAATAAAATTTAATACATACAAATAATTCAAATTCTGATTTGATTATCCAGTTAATATATTAACAATTTCAATTCGTATAAATAATAATACACTACACACATAAGTGAGTATTTTCTTTCCTAAATCTAAAAATATTTTAATGATAATTTTCAGAGACCAACCAATATGTGCTGAAAACGGTAGTAAAATGAAAAAACGTTTCGGAGCCCTGTGTGAAATGGAATATGAGAACTGTAGATCTAAAGACAATCAAAGTATGTAACCTATTTCTGTATGAAGGATTACCAATTAACACATATCTTTATAATGCCTTATAAGGAGTTACCTATCCCATAAAGCATTTGTTATTTTATGATTTTATGGTATCTGAGAGCTTGGACTGTAAATTTATTAGTAAATTTTCCTTATTACTTAATGACATAATGTATTAAATTAGGTCACATTAAGATATTGATATAAATATACAAAAGAAAAACACTAACAAGTGAAATATAAATATAAATATTTATTTAAAATACTAAGGCCTTGCCCATATATAAAAATTTACGCCATGTTGAAATTAAGTTGTTTTAAAATGATAACATATGATAATTTAAAATAAAAATTACATGTTTATTAAAGCTCTGCTTTAATATGATATAATAATTTATTCCTTGTCATGTTCTTTGAGAGGAAAAGTAAATATAATTAAGTATATAATGCCACATAACCATAGCTATTATTTTTTTGTGTATGAAGCCTGATATCAGAAAAACTCATCATCTAATAATAATAATATAATTAATAAATATCTGTTAAAATAAGTGATATAAATATTTTTGTTTATTTTTATTATTATAAAATATTTAAAAGGAAATATATATTTCTTTCAGGTATTTGGCACTATTTGAATGACGAAAATTGTTGAAATTTCATATGAAAAAAATATTTTTGTAAGAATATAATAAGAAATAAATTATTTTTAAATTCTGTGGTTAGTTTTTAATTATTCGCCTAACACGAATAATATAATATATACACATAAAAAAAAACTTTTATACTATAGATATTATTTGTATATTCTAATTTTAAAAAAGTATGTCTACTGTAATTTTGAGTAAATATACTCATTTAAATAAACTCGTTTGTTGATACAACTTACATTTGTTTATTTTATTGCTAAAATTATACGGTTGCTATGGTTATTAATTTAAATTTATAATTAGGTTATTTGTTAAGCCACAAGTAATATCAGTGCAGCCAACATTATAAGAACAGGGAACTAAAGAGTCTCATTACCGAGAACTGACTTTACAGGAGAGGCAATAAGTAAAAGGTACCAAAAGGAAACAGGTTTTGATTTGGCAAGAGGAGCCAAATTATTATTTTTTCTTACATTATTTTAATAATATCTCTACATCATTCAATTTAATAGGCGGCATATATTTTAAGCATGACATTTATTAAGGAGGTTAATTATAATTAATATATTTTATTGAAATTCACTCAACGATTTAATGTATTCTTTTTTTTTTTACACTTAAACTAAGTTGTTGCTTGACTACATTCCACCTGATGGGAAGTGGAAATGTAGTCGTAGGTGGTAAGGCGCATCAACGTATAAGCCTATTCACTCTTTCCTTGAAGACACCCACATTGGAAATTCGTTATTAATTTAATTAAACTAACTGGAATAGTAACGTAAGATATTTAAGTTATGTTTATTTAAAAATATATATCATAATAACTAGCTACCAATAACTTTTTGACGAAAATCTAAATCAAAATTATTATTAAACTAAGTATAATACAAATATATAACTCGATACTGTGGTAAACAATATGTTTGTCTGTTTATTTGTTGGTTCAATTTACGTTCCATTGTTCCAAACCATTTAATTAAGAAAACGCCTTTACATTCCTCAGAGCAATCAACATCTCTGTCGTTTCACCATACTCCATTCTGAAACGAAGTTAGCAAATAACATTACTCTTCGAAAAGACTTCTGCAAACCACTTGTATATAATATTTACCGTTTTTAAAGTTATTAGTTATTTATTACCTTTATATCTAAATAAAACTAAAGAGATTTTTTTTTCTTACGTCTCCAGGTGTTGCAATTTTCGTATTCCAATTCACAATAATTGCTAAACGTCTTATAGTATCCGTCATAATGGCGTCCACACACGAAATTGCGTCTGGAACAATCCATTGTTAACGAGACAAATTGTTTACGCTTGCTTACACTAGTATAACTTGCAACTTTATATGTTTTCCCCAGATGTTTTAAAATTAAAAACATCATATATTTTAGAACAAATTTGTCAGTAACTTTAAGTTTGTTTAGCAGTGCGCTATTGTATTTAAGAATATGAAGTAAATAAACAAATGAACTCTAAATTATATGTTTTCTTTTGTTCTCGTAAACAGCGTGTGTATTTTTCCATAAACGACTGTATCTATCATTAATCAGGTCAATCTGAGAACAGCGTGCTCATTAAATCGCGGACATAAATGCTTTTAACGGAGCTAATGTAACAAGTTTATTGCTAAAGTTTAGTATATTACGTTGTAATCTATAAAAGCTTTTTTTTATGCACTGTTAGATGATGATTGATGATTGATAAAAATGATTAATTTTTACATATTGCAACGAATTGTTTAAAAACAATTAAAAATTGTCTCTAGACATTGACTCGAGTAGGACTAGAACCTGCGACCTCTGACAAACCATCCTGTCGGTGTTTCAATTGGGAAGCTGTGTGGCTCTCACTCACTCACTTCGATAAATCTAGCATTCTCCACACAAACAATTTTATCGGGACAGAGGGTACATCTATAAGGCTTCATTCTTGTTTAACATTGCTTTCATGAAGAATCGATTCAATTAAAATATTTTATTGTTTCACAATTGTAATTTTTAATAAAGTACTTACTTGTAAGCGGAGGGACAATCCTTAATAAAGACGACACATCCTTTATCAATAAGATCTGATTTCCTAAACACAGAATTCTTCGGATAAAACCTCACTTTTCCCGGTTTAGTCATGCTCTTGTTAACGTAACCCGCATCGGTTAATCCTAAAACTGAAACATTATTAAAAATAGCTTAGTTTTTCTTTCATTACTTTTATTAATTATGTTCAGTTTTTATATAATTTGATGATATTTTGTTTTTGTTAGTTATTATTAGTTTATTTTTTGTTTATTTTGCTCGCATAGAATATTTATATTTATAAATATAATTTAAATTGTTAAATAAACTTTATATACTTTAAACCAAAGTAGGGTAATTTTAGTTGCATGATACTCACATAAAAAACAACAATATACAAGAATGTTTTTAAACATTTTCATTTTCGCGTAAAACAATATTACAAAACTAAAATTAAAGTAAGTTAGGTAAAACAAAAACCTTTCTTATAAATCACTTAACAAGTAACTAACTAACATTGCAACTTGGGTAAGAGAAAAATGAAATTAACGTTCAAATGAATAAACTTTTGAACACCTTGAAATCCGTGAAACAACTGAAATAATTTAAGACTATACCACTTCGAGAAAGTAAACTTGTCGTAAAAGATTTTATATTTGGTGCCAAAGGCATGATAATGTATAGTTTTAGTTATAAATTTTATAAAAGGTTTTTTATCTGTTATATAAGATAAAAAAACATACACATAATAATAATTCAAAAAATAATATTCATGAAAATAAATATAATTTAAAAAGTAATCTTAGAAATAAATATAAAGTATTTTTACAATCTCTGAAATATATATTCATTTTTTTTATTTGCTGTTTAACTTTCATTATGTGAAAAGTACAAAATGAAGTGCCGTGGAAGAAATTTAATTTGGTCTGGTTATAGTTTATTGACCCCGTCCAAATGTAGTATAATTTGAAGTCCGTAAAGTTCTCTTATTTACTTGGGAAAACAAAAATCTGATAACGACAATAATTGCAATACAAAAAAAAACTATTGGACAGATTATGAGTGAATTTTAATGTGTTATTTTGTAATCTGGGACGACATTTAAAATCCTTTTCAGTCTGGTAACTTTACTCATTTCAGTGGTAAAGCCTTGGCATGTGTTATAATTACACTAAAACTAAAAAAATCAAGTGTGTATGAATTCAGACAAAGGGGGGGAGTGGAGGGAGCAAAGTATGTCGCTGCTAATAATTTAATTAGTAGAGAATAATAACTTAAGTTATATTATATATGAAAATAATGAATAATGATTGGACAAAAAAAGATATCATCCAATCAACGATTGATGGAAAGCTTTCAATAACTCTTAATATATACTTTATTGCATACCACAAAAATAAAAGTAAAAACGTATTTAATTCTTTTAAATGCGATATTTTTTCAATTAAAAATACATTCTTAAAATAATAAATATTTTTTAAGATGTTGGTCAAAGTTAAAATAGTTAAAATGTAAATAAAATGTAATCAAATTGATTTGTTCATTTCACGCATTCCGTTTTTATTGTGATTACGCTTTCAGTGGTCTGTTGGTCTTATAATTTTATTATATTCTTTTTATGCTTTTAAATTTTAAATATCACAAAAATTATTATTTATTCGTTATATAACAATATTTAATATTATTAAAACATTTCATTATACTAATGGCAGGCTCACAGCCGCCATTGCTGGTATAGCTGAGGTTAGGGCAGCGGGCACGTCCTTTATAAATGAAATGACTAGAAAACGGCGTTAATACATTTTTAAAAACTTTTGAATTTATTGGAATTACACATTATTGAGCATTATTGCCTCACGCCTTTCTGTCAGAAAATCACTTTTTTTCATCAACAAACAACTGCGTATAATATAATGCAAATAAATTAAGTTGACTAGTCTAATTGTATTGACTTATGTATATATTTGTTTGACAACACAAGTCAAGAATAAAGATTCAATAATTATTCGGACCTGGAATGCCTAATTCATAGGAATATACAACTAACTTGTTAAATTGAGTATTATATTTTATATAAGGATGTAGGTTTTCAAAAGAGAAATATATCAAATAAAAATCGATTTATAAAGATGATTATATATAAAATTCTAAAAATTAATTCTAAGCAAGTAGCTATATGGTAACTCAAATGGTAGTGCGACAGGACGACGGGATGTTTTCCCAGAGGTTGCAAGTGCGAATCCTGTCCGTATTTATTATATTTATACGATATATCTACATATTTTTTTATGGTTTCCTTTTACGGTTCAGTGGACACAACACAATTTAAGATGTAAAGCTGTTATTTCTTTTTCCAAGCACGGAGTAAAACTTAAAAACTGTATTTTTTTCTCATCTTATACATTCCATATTTGATTTATGGTACTACCTACATATTGATACTATAATATATAACAAATTCAAGTCTAAATTTTTTTACCTTTTCCCCCTAAACAGTTAATCGTGGATGAAAAATGTCGAATATTAGTCACAGTAGTTTCAAAGTGGGTAGCTTCAAAAATTTAGCTTCTCAATGCACAAGCCCGCATCATCATTTTCTTTGCGGCACCCATAAAAGATTGTTTATAGTTGACGCATACAAGCCGGAATATTTAGGTTTATATAATTTTTCTCACGGATTCCACAGAGCAGTATTTGCATTCGCTACCTTAAAGCAAACAAAAATAAAATATATATTTAAAATTTCGTGAACCATGACTATATCTGTTTCCAACCCATTCGGGGTTCTTAATCATGAGCTCCGAGTAGGTTCGAAACTAGTCGGGCACATTTAGATTTAATTTCTACGCGAACACAGCCGAGTAAATATAAATATAATATCTATATCTATATAGATGCAATAGATCTAGATAGTTTTACGATATTTTGATCTACTCGATTGAAATTTATATTAATTTTATTTAAAAAAATATAATAAATATTTTAATAATATATACAGAACGAAAAATGAATCGATACTTGCGATGTTCTTTTCTTCCATTTTATATATTTTCAAAATTTGAATAAGCTTAACCTGGCAACACACGTTTGAAGACATTTGCAAACTTTATCATACATTATCATGTAACATGACGATAATAGCCATAGAGAAAATAAAAATTAAAAAGTACGTGAGCATGGACAATTATGTAAATAACCTCTTAATTTTGTTGTTATTTGAATTTCTGATAACCATTTGATTCCGCATGATTATTTAGACTAATATTTTAGTAATTATTTATAAAAAATTAAATAATGATAAAAACTGTACACATATATTTATAATATTATTTGTAGATGAAAAAATACGAAATGAAAATCATATTTACAAAGACATTTTTAGTGTTATAATAAATTAATAGAAAAAAATGTGTTTTTTTTTAATATATTGAAAAATTTTGTTGTGAATATATAAATTAATAATTTTATTACTGAATATTTTGCAAAGTTAGGTGTTTATAACTTTTTTTTACATTGCTTTCTTATCTGTATGTAAATACATTCCATGCGTAACAAATGACTGGCAATAAAATGGGTAATAGTATTTACGTTACAATTACCTTATATATATATATATATATATATATATATATATAAACCTTTGGTACTTTACTATATAATATCAACCGGAAATTCCTGTATATTTTAATAATGTTATATATACGATATTTATGTAACTTACCGTATAAAATATACCTGTTTCAAATTTGATTTTTTTAGACTCGATAGAATTGTTAGTGCCCTGAGTCAGTATAAACAAACGATTTTATAAGCTTATGACCGTGACTTCGTTGAATAGTGTCATAAAACGATTTATTACATTAGGAATTAAGAAATTCTCAACACACTTTCACCCTCTATTTTATTATCTTTATATATAATAAATAATAAATTATGAGATCTCCTATGAGAAGTCTTACCAGCCTACGTCATACAAGAAACGTACAGTCAAAATTATAAGTCGATAATAGCCTACATATCTTAAGTAAGAACAATACTTATTATATATATTCATTTATATATATATGTATATATGATAACCTGTTATTGGGAGTAGGAATATATTAATATTATTATATAAATGTTTTTTTATACTTTTTTAAAAGGCAGGGGAATTACTTTAGGTGCCACAGACTTCTTTGTCTTAAGTTCACCGATAGCAAGAAACATACACGTAGGAACGCTTAGTTAAGTTCCACATAACACTTATTGCTATTACATTAAAGGCTATTTTTCTTTGCATTTCTCTTACTCGTCTATAATTTCGTTAACTTGTGCTAGTGTCGTATAAATAAGGATGGGTCTTGTAAGCGTTCATTCAAAGTACAACTCCGTGTTCAAGATATCTTATATTTTGTTTATTATTTGTTTATAAAGATGAAGTTCTCTAACGTTTTAATTTTTGTCTTCGCGTGTTTTATGGCGTTGAGCTCTGTGACAGCTGCTCCATGGAATCCATTCAAGGAATTGGTAATTACAATATTAATTCTTTTAAATGAAGTTTCATTTAATATTTTAGAAACGTAAAAAAAGATTAAAGCATTATTCAAACCAGTGATTTTTTGTATCATACCATCGTTCTACCGACTGAGCTAGCTATATGTAACAACCGTTCGAGTTTTACTCATGACGATTTTTTTATTTATTTACGCATTTGATCACCCACGACATTGCTTAAATGTTTACAAATAATGTGTAAATATGAAATAAATAAATAATAATTTAAAAAGTTTTGATTAGTCTGCAAAATTTAAAAAAAATAATAATAAAAGAAGATAAAAGTATTGTTATTGTTTTTATTTTAGAAAACTAAAATCATATAACAATGATTAGTTATACTGACTAATACTTTTTGTATTTTGTTTTCAGGAGAAAGCAGGACAGAGAGTGCGAGACGCCATTATTTCTGCCGGCCCCGCGGTTGAAATCGTCGACCAAGCTTCTACCATATTGAAAGGGGGGAAGAATTAACTTTATTTTATGTCAAATGAAGGAATATTTATATTTAAAAATTGTATCTAAAATAAATCTTACAGGTCCAATATTATAAAAAATAAAATATAACATTTATATTTTTTATTTTTTAAGTTACCAGTTCTCTATTAATCTATTAATACTTATTTACAAGTTGAATACCAGTTATAAGCTTCTTGGAGCCAGTTTTCATGAACTACAGAAGAGCTTCACAAATAACAAATTCCAAACATTTGTTCAGAACTGGAAAATAATACCATTATTTGAAAATGAAGTATTTCGTAGAAGATTTTTCTATATTTTTTAACAAGCTTTAGCTATAAAGGTAGGGTGATATTATACAGCCCATAACAAAGCTCACGAAATTAGGTAATAAAATATTTGAAATATATCTTCAATGTACAGGAATGCCATCTTTACATGTATAGAAAATATGTGTCTATACAATACTCAAATAAATATTTTTTATTTGTGATAAGTAAAACTTTTAAAAATAAATATCCTTTTTATTAGATTTAAATCATCACAGGTAGTTTATTATCTCTAACAACCTGAACTTCTGGTCCAGCTTTAATCATTCCATCCCTGATTCTTGGGCCGAATTTTTCCTGTAAAGAATCATAAAATCTGTAAATCATTAAAATATTTTTTGGCACCTAATACATTATAAAAGCGTCTTCATCAGTCAGTTCAAACAAAGCTTGTTAGAGCTAAGAAATAATAAGATAATAAATAAAATAATTACCCATTTCTTAAATGGTCTCCATTTAGGAGCAGGAGAAGACACAACCATAGAAACTGATACAATTAAGAAAAATAAATAGAACTTGATCTTCCTGAAGTCCATTGCGATGAATTTGTTGATACGATAATTCCATACAGCTTAGATGTTTAGAATGAAGCCTTTACAGAAAACTCATGCTAATTTATACTCACCGTATTCTTTTCCAAATATAACTTTGCGGTTATGATTACTAACTGTATTATATTTTAAACCTTATTCCATTCTGACAAGGTCTACAGAACAAGAAATGCATCAAACTAGTTGCATCTTAATTTGGATGTGCCCAACCGCTACTTATTTTAAAGCAATTTGCTTCACTGTATTTCCTACATATAGTGATTCCTCGTGGATATAAAGTTGCTAATATTAAGCTTTTCATTATTTTCTGATAACCTTTCATTATATTAAAAGCAATCAATAACATAATTGGCATTTAAGCTCTAGTTTTATCCAGTCTTCAATATCCCTTAGCTTATTATCTTTATAAATAATATCTGAAATACATTACTGGATATTATCCTCATAGTTTGTTTATTTAAAATCGCAAAATAAATATTCAGTTCTTTTTATTATTGTAAGTAAATCTTTTTCTTCAAAAATATATTCGAACTAAATATGCGTATGAGTAATAAAATATTTATTAAATTTTATCCATAGTTCAATAACTTTTATTCAAATATTTTTATCTTTTAATTATTATTGTCACCACCATGTAATTTAAATTAATAAGAAGTTAATAATAATATTGTATCCCGTTTTTCTTTTAAGTTATTTACCAATCTAATTTCTTAACCATCTGTTAAAATCGTAAGTATAAAGTTTCTTGTATAAACTTCATTGATTACAAAAAAAACATAATACATTTGTTATATTGAGTCAAATAAAAAAAAAAGACATTATTGTTTGGAATTTTTATACTTTCGTGGGATATAATTTCTATATTATTGTTACCTATTACAAAAAAAATATAGAAATTGTTTTATTCATTTTAATACAGGTATTTAAAGGTTGAAGTTTAATATCACACAGCCCATGACATTGCTATAGAAATTTGATCATTAAATCGAATAGTACCTATTATCAAAGTCTCTGAAATATATCTTAAAATGTAATTCAAATTTAAATCAATTAAATGTTTGTGTCGTGTATTGATCGATATTGGGTAGCTGTCACCTTCGCAAGTGGTCTACAAGAAGGTAAAGGGATGTGTGTTTGTGTGTGTGTGTGTATTTCTGCTCCAGCATGTTTACAATCTGTCTATATAAGTGTACTGTAGCCAGCTGGTTTATATTTTAACAGCTAAACTATATCGATCTACTAGTCCAGAGACGAAGCTTCTCAGCATCCCATGGACTTACCGTGCGGATGCCGGGCCCATCAGCAGGGAGAGGAGTGCAAACAGCTCCTGGGACTTGCGACCCAAGTGTAGGTTTAAGGGGCCCCTTTAAAATGCGCATTCACGCTCACCATCAACTGGTTGCGCTCCTCTCCCTACCTAACCAAATTTGGAATGAACTTACCAATGCCGCCTTTGAAGTACGTTCTAGAAATGTACTGATGATAGTTCTAGAGAGGCCAAGATCTTTAAGTAGGTTATAGAGAGATTTCGCTGTTATACCTCTCGCTCCCACTTCTACCGCGTACAAATTTACTATATACCTCTTTCTGGTCAGTTTGTTGGTCAGTTCGTAATACTTGTTTACTTTAAGTGATCTTTGAGGATATTAGTTTCCCACGGAACAGTAAGCCCTACAAAGAAGAAGTATTAATATATCGTAAAACTACTGGTAATTAAGTCTGATTATTTCAAAACCATTGAACAACCTTTGAATTTTAACTCAAGCTAATTTTCGTATCTCTAAAATGTAGTTCTGACTTATTGCAAAAACATCATCTCGAAAGTTCAATTCTACCAGCGACATTTTTTAATTCATGACTATATTTGTAAAAGGATATCATTCCATGAAATAAAAAATAACATAAGTCTTTGATGAAACAATTTAATAACAGCTACCTTGAAGAATATATTTATAATGTAAATAGAAAAACACGATGATTTAATAAAACAATACACAACACTTATTAAGAAAATATTTTAATCCAATTATAAAAGGTTTTAATTCAATTATTTAAAAAGGCTTAGCAACATCTACATATTTTTTCTTTTCTCTACAATGATAAAGTTATTTTTATGCGCACTCCATTAGCTACTGATGTATAAAAGTATTTTCTATTTTTTTAAATAAACATACATAATAAGGTAACGTTGTAACTCTCATATTAATATACTTTTTTAATATAAATTTGTTGGTGGTTGAAGAATATTCTTACAATTAATTCATAACTTTAAGTTGATGTTTTCCCAAAAGGTCGCACCGCAGGTCCTCCAGGCGCTCTGTCGAAGCATGCTCTTAATCTTTGTTCAAGTTTTGCCTGTAAATAATAAAAATGATATAATTCCACCCTTCACAGAAGCTTTATAGCAAATATTAAATCAAAATCAGTATGAATATAATTCCAACAAATAATAATTACCAATTTTTTAAAAGGATTCCTTTTCGGTGTATGACACGCAACCATTGAAATGGTGACGACGAATGTAAACAAAAAGAATATGATACCTCTGAAATTCATTTCAGTGAATTCTATTGGAAATCTGTATTTGTCTCTGTATTTTTAGAATGAATTCTGTTGAAACGTATTCATATATTTATACCTCTCGTCTTTTATTGACAATTACAATTTTGCTGCTGATTTTTAAACATTTTTTATTATCACCCTTATTTTGTGTACATAAGAGTGATTCAAATGAATTATAAAAAAAGGTATTTTTTCATATGAGAGATAATGATTTTTACCTAATAGAAAGTTTTTCTCTCTTCCCCAGTATTTCTCCATGAAGCCCAAAAAAACTAAAGCCTGTTTATATAAATTATGGTAATTTAAATAATAAGAAAATATATTTTTAATTAATCGCTTATATTTTTTACGTTGATAAAAGCTATGACATGAGAGAAATGTTAATTGAAATGTAATGAAAAAACCAGTAACTTATATTTTATTTCAAGTAAAACGTTAAGCTTAGGTAAAAGTGATATGACATTTTTTAATATTTTTTAGTGAAAATATTCTATGAAATAGCACTGTTTGTCCACAGTATCTCCTGTATAAAAATATGACTCGCTGATTGTAAGATTTTGTAAGTTGCATTTATTTAAATAAGTTTACATACAAAAATATTACCAAAGAACGGTTAAAGTGGTATCACCGCTGTGTTGCAAGGTTTGAGTGTCTGGATGTAAAAAAAAACAAAAGATCATTGATATTACGATATATAATTAGTCTCGTCTTAGCTAGATATTTAGAAATAGTATTTTTTTATATACAATAGCTTTTCTCTTGTTTTCTCGTACTTTAGTATCAAATCTTACTTTGCGGCTTCACTTTGTAACATTTGAATACTTTTAACCTTATTTCGTTCGGACAAGGTCTATAAAACTAGACGCAATTTTTGAATAATAATTTGAATATATTTGCAACCTAGTTGAAAACATTCCACTCAGTATTTTCCGTACCCAGTGATTCCCCATGAATTTAAAGTAGCCTTTATTAAAATGTATATAATTTTATGAGTCTTTTGTTACATGGATATAAATAAAAAAATCGACATTGTCAGTACTTAGCTCTTATCCTATCCACCATTTAACATCCCTTAGCTTGTTTTCTTATAAAATAATGTCTACATTTAAGAAAATCTAATGATTATTCAAGATAATTCAAACAAATTGGGAATTGGGAAACAATTTGGTATCCCAGAGAGAACTTGGGAAACAATTTGGTATCCCAGAAATTGGAGGTTCTTCTGTATATGTAACTTTTAATTAATTAATTACGAAGCAAACAAAATTATCAGCAGTAATAAGATACGAGCTCATTTTATATCCACATTTTTCCTTATCTTATATGTTACAAATGTACATGAATAAATTAATTAACAGAATAGAGAAAAGCGTTTTATTGATAACAGAATAAAAAAGTACTGTAATTGTTATTAGGATAGTTGAAACTGGGTTAGAATATAATAGATCAAGTAACTATTGAAGCATAATTGGTAACCAAGACATTTAAAAAGTTAACTAACGGATACAGAAGACTTGTGGGAGATGAATTAAATTATTATCCCTGACCTTAAATTAAAGAAAATAAATTAAAAGGCTTTATACGCGTATATATATGAAATGCAAATTTAAGGCAACTTATTAATTATTAAACGTTTTTCTTTATCGATCTACGATATCATGATATGATTTTATTGAATTCAAATAATTTTATGTCGGTATGTTGACCTTTATTTGGAAAAAAATATATGTATGGAATGAGATATTCACCAGGGTGTATAACGACACGATAGCTCAGTCGACTGAGCGAGGACAACTGAATTCGAAAGTTCATAGAATCGATTTCTATTGATGAATTTTATGATACATATATGCATATATCATTTCTAAAAATATTTTGTGGGAATTCCATTTTATAATTTACGTTTAATTTTTTAATGAGATGACATTATTGTAGGTATAACAGAATTTTATTAAACTGTATCACTACCTATCTACATTATTTTTAACAGATTTTGTAACTTTACCGTTATGGAGAGAAATCCAGTATCTAAGGCAGCTTTATAAACTTATCTTCCTCTAGTATCTGTTTTGTTTAACTAATTTCTATGATAGCCTATGAAAACTTCTGCTATTAGAAAATTACTGGGTAAAAGCTAAAAATATAATCTAAATCTGATGAAGACGCAAGACGGACTTTAATTATAATTAGATTACTAATATTGTGCTGTGCAAATATTAGTAATATTCAGTGAATATTTTGGAATTCTTATAGATGTATGGACAATGTTCGTTAAGAATATTCTTTCTTTTATTTCTTACATTATCAAAATATTTGTGTATGGGCTATATTTACTTTCATTTAGTAACCCTATATAAACATTATTAAAAGGATTTAATATTTACATTATAAATTTTTATGTTTTTTTCTTATAATAAGAAATATAAAATTAAAATGTAGCCACCGGTGGTTGCTCTCATTTATATTTATTTGAATATTTATATATTTTATTATTAGTAATTTATATTATTCTTTAATGTGTCTTGACAAACAAAATGTATATGTATTAACATATTACAGCTCTATATTATATATACCAAGTCGGTGGAGGTGTATAGACAGCATGCCTGTTCCAGTTTGAGAGTGGACGAAATGCATCTTCAACAACATTTATGTATTCCATCCTTAATTCCTTGGAATAGTTTTTCCTGTTAAAAAATATTAATTAATGGTACAAATAAAAAAATATAAATAATTAGAAGGAACTTTAATTTAAGATCTACAAGATATAAAACATTTTGATGTAAGTAAAATAGAAAATATACAATGTAATAATTTAAAAAAAAAAGTGAGCCTAGAAAATGATATTAGTTAAAAATGCCAAATCAAATACACGTAACGGCTTATAGATTTTTAGATAATAAATAATATATTTACCAGTTTCTCAAATGGCCACCACAGAGGAGCAGGAGAAGACAGAACCATAGAAACGGTAATAATTAAGAAAAATAAATAGAACGTGATCTTCCTGAAGTCCATTGTGATGAATTTGATGATACAATAATTCTATACAGCTTAGATGTTTAGAATGAAGCCTTTACAGAATACCTTGTTATTTATACTCCTTGTATTCTATTACCAGATCTCATTTTGCAGCTTAACTTTTTA
Organism: Dircenna loreta; assembly: GCA_963555665.1. Taxonomy (NCBI): domain Eukaryota; kingdom Metazoa; phylum Arthropoda; class Insecta; order Lepidoptera; family Nymphalidae; genus Dircenna; species Dircenna loreta. The sequence continues at coordinate 8,468,616 of OY743099.1, read as the reverse complement.
ACTTTTGAATATATTATATCTTATTTTGTAGCACGTCGTCGATATTAAATAATGTATTTGTTAGTATATATATATTATTTTGCTACTCAATATTTTAGAATTTAAATTTATTACTGTAATAAAATTTATGGTATTTATGTTTATCATTACAATGTAAAAATATTAATAATATTTTTTTTTCTATTGAAATATGTCTTTATGTTATTATGTATACTGTTTCAAGGTTTGTAAAAATCAATGCATCTTATTTACTAAGAAACTCTATGTTAATATCTGTTAGTATTATAATTAATACTCTTATTACTTTATTTGTTTAATTTATCAAAATGTCAATTAATAAAGTCAAAGAATTCAAGATCACTGAAGGAAATAAAAACTATAATCAGCTAATTAAAATATTAATTTTAATATGTGAGTATGTTTTGTTACACAGTTATTTGTCTAAATTTGAAGGATCTTGCAGAGAGAGAGAGAGAGAGAGAGAGAGAGTACCAGTTGCAATAAAATAGATATTATATTTTTTTTGTATGTAGCTTTATATAAAAGGTTTTAAAAAAGCGAGCGAGCGAGCGAGCGGTCGTGTGCTTTGCTGTGGTACCGTGCTAATTGTTGTTACCTACGAAAGTCATTAAGAAATATGTCTAACGATTGTAGTTGCCGTGTGATTATTCAACGAACTTTTGTGCTATATACAGTGTAAAATTGACATAATTGACGAAGTGAGTTTGTTACAAATTTGTGAAAGTCAATTTACGGAAGAAGAAATTGACAGTGCAAGGTGTATTTTATCCGATTCTTCACTTGCTCGACGTATTGCACGTAAAGGAGAAGGTAAAAATAAACGACACCTACAGGACATCGTAAAGATCTTAAAGGAATCTGAGCCTTCCAGTCTACCAGTGTTTGTTGCCCGTAACCTTAACAGACTACCTCCAGTTACGTTTGATCACGTAGATGTGACAAGCTTATTAAAGGATATCGTTCTATTAAAGAAGGACATTCTAGGCATAAAAAGCGAGTGTGCCAAGCAATCTGACGTTGATTCCATGCGAAAGGAAATAAATCAACTCAGTTGTAATATCTCAGCTGTTAAGGTAAACGCGGGGCAGCCGGAGGGGGGCAAACTAGTATCGGTGCAACGTGAGTCATCTGCGCAGCGACCGGCTGACATCGAAGTACCTCTCAGTCGAGCGAGCACCTCAGTGAGACCGAAGGCGTGTATGCTTACCAAGCCAGCGGCGCCATCAGCTGTTACGATATCTACCGCCAAACTACAAGAACGCGGTCTTGCACCAGGTAGCCCAGTTGACGGTTTTGTCTCCGTTTCTTACAAAAAGAAAAAGAGCAGGAATACGGAGGGATCCGCAGTATTAAAGGAACAAGATTCTATTATTCACGCTGCGACTAGAACTTTGTGTATATACGTATCTCGATTAGACGTCTCCACTAGTACAGATAAACTTAAGGAATATATATTCTCGAAAGGAGAACAAACAGTGTCTATAGAACGAATCGAACCCTTTAAGGTCACTAATTTTGCTTCTTTTAAGGTAACGATTTTATTGCATAAAAAACATACATTTTTAAATTCTGGTTTTTGGCCAGTAGGTATTGTATTTAGGCCATTTTGGGTTAAAAAACAATAAACTTGATTTATTTTTGATATATTGTAATAACTTTTATATTATTTGGATCAAAAATAATTTTAGAATAGTCATAAAGCTTGATTCAAATAATTATGAAATTTGTTACATTTAACTGTCAGTCTGTTAAAAGAAGTATTGATCAAATTAGGTTATTATGTGATGAATATGATGTTGTAGCTTTACAAGAGACTTGGTTGCTTCCTAATGAGTTGCATATCATTTCTAACATACATGCTGATTTTTCTGCACACGGTACGTCTGCAGTTGATATATCTGCAGGGATTCTAAAGGGAAGACCTTATGGGGGAGTAGCTATATTGTGGAGAACATCCTTATTGAACAATGTTGATGTATTTAGTTGTAATGAGTCACGGGTATGCGCCATTAAATTTAATTATAATGGTAGCTGTCACATGTATTTTTCTGTTTATATGCCGCAAAACAATATTGAGAATTTGCCTTATTTCACGGATGTTCTGTGTTCTATTAATAGTTTAATTATTAATTACTCAGTTAATGTTGCTGTTATTTTAGGTGATTATAATGCAAATTTGAATACAATATTTAATTGCGAATTAATAAATTTTTGTAATGACAATGATTATATATACGCGGACTATAATTTTTTTTTAAAGGGTTTAGATAAAGTGTTTACTTATGTTAGTTATGCCCATGGTTCAAAGAGCTGGCTTGATCATTGCATCGTGACCCCGCTTGCGTGGTCCGCTTTAACTAATGTGTATATAATTGAGGATGTATACTGGTCGGATCACAAACCACTAGCACTTGAATTTAATTTTGATATTATCGCTGTCAATAGATGTCATACAAATTTGAATAGACCAACAAATCAAATTCTTTGGGGTAAGAGAAGTGGTTGTGAGATTTACAGGTATCAGATGTTTTGTAGTAATTTTATGGCAGATCTAGACGGGGAACAATTGCACGCGCTCACTGAGTGTAGTTCATGTAACTGTCTTACGCATAAACGTTTTCTGGATTCAATATATGATGAATTTATTTTTTCCATACAATCTGCAGCTGTAGAAGCCCGTTCTTATGCCAGTTACTGGAGAGGAGGATGGCGGCGTAAGAAAACACCAGGTTGGAACGAATATGTCAAATCTGCACACATTGAAGCTGGATCGCATTTAATGAAATGGTTAGAGTCTGGGGCTTCTCATTCGGGTAATCTTTATGAAAAGATGAAAAATAGTAGGTCGATTTTTAAGGGATGCCTTAAATGGTGTCAGAATAATAAAGAAAAAGTTCTATTAGATAAAATAAGTCATGCATGCGTTAACAAAAAGTTTTTTTTATTTTGGAGAGAAAGTAATAAATTAACAGATTCAAAAATTGGAACTCCAGTTTCTATCGATGGCGAAAGCGATAAGCAGATTATTGCAAATGTCTTCAAAAGCAAATTTACGGTTAATATTTCTAATCAGGGTAGCGTATCGGCTGAAGGGCTTGATGATCATTTACAATATGGTTCGTTTGGTTCATTATATCTCCCTTCTACTCATATTGATGAGAAAATGGTATATGACGCACTTAGAAAATTGCACTTAGGGAAAGCTTGTGGTCATGACCACTTAGCTGTAGAGCACTTGCGTTTCGGAGGCCCTGGGGCAACTGGATTCTTGTCAGTATTTGTAAACGCATGTCTTAGACATGGATATCAACCCCCAGCTTTATTAAAATGCATTGTTACACCAGTAATTAAAAGTAAAACGTCAAGTGCTACTTCTAGCAGTAATTACCGCCCGATTTCAATTGCTACATCGTGTGCTAAATTAATAGACTCGATTATTTTCACCATTTTATCCAAATTAATTAAAATAAATGATGCTCAGTTTGGTTTTAAAAAACATAGCTCTACAGATTTGGCAATATTTTCTTTAAAACAGATCGTCAACTACTACGTTAAGCGGCGAACTAAGGTCTATGCCTGTTTTCTCGACCTTAGTCGGGCTTTTGATAGGGTAAATTACAACTTGCTATGGTATAAAATGCAAAAAGCACGGGTGCCGCCTGATATTATTTCCATTTTAAAACATTGGTATGAATCTCAAAGTAACGTAGTGAGATGGGAAGGCACTTGCTCTAATGAATATGCACTCTCTTGTGGCGTAAGACAAGGTGGTTTGACCTCGCCACTCTTATTCAATCTTTACATAGATCAGCTAATCGAGGAGCTCTGCCAGGCCGGCGTTGGGTGCTTCATAGATGGTATTTGCATGAATAATTTAAGTTACGCGGACGACATGGTCTTGTTGAGCCCCTCGGTCGGTGGACTAAGAAAGCTCTTAGCGATTTGTGAATCCTATGCAGGTAGACATGACCTAATCTATAATGACACTAAATCAGTAGCGATGCTCTTCGGTTCCACCGCTAGAGATTCCTATTTACCTGTTCATCTCAATGATCAACCTCTTAAATTCGTCTTAAGTTTCCGATACCTTGGCCATATTGTCACGACTGACCTGAGAGATGATCTTGATATAGACAGAGAGAGACGTTCTCTGGCTGTTCGTGCCAATATCATAGCAAGAAAATTTTATAAATGTAATCATGACGCAAAGATACTTTTATTTAAAACTTATTGTACAGCCCTGTATATATGAAAATCGTCAATTTATTAATACTATTTCGGCAGTTTTAGTTAAATCATCAAATAATTTTAATTATCCTTGAGCTGGTTTGATAATAGCTGCTGCGTCTCCAACAACTTGAACAGCTGGTCCTACTTTTATTATTCCATCCCTGATTCTTTGACCCAGCTTCTCCTGTGAAACATTATACCTCATTACATATATAGAAGTAATATAAATATATTTTATTGACGGTCTGCTGAATTATATAACAGCCTTTGATAAAAGTAATTAAACAATTATAACACACTGTAAACAGCGATAATTATTCAGACCTATATGACTGACTAATGGCATTCTCTCCCAGTTAGCCTTAGTGAGTGGTAAAATTGAAAAAAATGAAAACATACATTTAAATATTTGTAAATATATACTATACTAATAAGTGTATGTATGTAATGTATTTACATTCATATACTTACATATACAGAAATATATTACAACACTATACACATTTATATACTCGTATGTATACAAATAATAATTTAAGTATTACCAAAATATGTTTTTATGTTATATTATTAATAATTAATAATAATATTTACCAGTTTCTTAAATGGCTTCCATTTAGGAGCAGGAGAAGACGCAACCATAGAAACAGATACAATTAAGAAAAATAAATAGAACGTGATCTTCCTGAAGTCCATTGTGATGAATTTGTTGATACAATAATTCTATACAGCTTAGATGTTTAGAATGAAGCCTATATAAAAATCCATGTTATTTATACGCCTTGCATTGTATTACCAGATCTAACTTTGCAGCTACGCTATATAACTGTGTTATATTTCCAACCTTATTCCATCCTCGCAAGATCTATAGAACGGGCTATATCTCTAAACCGTAGTATTTTGGTTGGTATACAGTTACAACTTAGTTGAAAGCATTTCGCTGTGTGTTTTCCATACCTAGTGATTCCCCGAGAATTTATACAGAAGCGTATACAAAAATTAATATCATTCTCTGACATGCTTTCATTATTTCAAAATATGTCATCAGTTTTTAAGCGACGAACCAAAGTTGTGTTTATCAAGATGGTCATTAAAAATACATGGTGAAAAAAAAAGCAGTCAACATCAACAGGCTCTCATTGGAACTAGTGAAGGATCTCAGACGATATTGTCTGGGTTCAACATTTTGAGTATGAGAGCCTAAGACATTGTCACTTTCATTTTCAGTTTTTTTTATGTCTAGCAAATCCGATGATCAATTTGTTGCCTTCAGTTGTTCTAATAGGGTAACTTAATGAGACACTTCTATCGATAATGGCCAGTGTTTTACATTTCAGCGCTGATTAAATATACTGAAATAAAATAATTATATGATACATATTACATTTAATCTAAAAGTATTATTACAGTATTGAATCAAACTTAGTAGTATGATTATTGTATGCTATCATCTAACACGTTGACTTTACTTGACTTACTTTGAATATAGTCTCAGAGAATGGAATTCAAATTGCTTGAGGGTAATAAATAATTAATAGTTTGAATATTTAGCACTAATGGCGTTCATAATGTTAGCTTACAAACTTAAGATATAAATAATTAATACCTATCAGAAAACCCATAGTTATGAAGTTTTACAAATTACTTGTAATTATATTGAGCTGTAGTTGCTTAGATTAAATTCTTTACGGTATTTTGAATTATTTAGCATCTTGGAAGATGTTTCTTTTTCTTAAAGTAATGATAAAATATTCTAGCTCTATTCCTAGATACGAGGATATATTTCACCCGAACCTATAAAATTTAGTGACGCGGAAATTACGTTCGAAGGGATGTAAGTACGTTATGTTAATGTATCGGTATACTCGTATGTACCTTAACTTCTGATGTATTATTGTGAAACCGGTCTTCAGGATGGTTTTTACAAAAATACAAGATGTAGAAAATGCCGCGTATATTTCGTATATGTTCCCGTGCGGATCGTTAGATTGGGATAAGTGGTTCGTTAAACTGTAGTATATTGTATAAAACGTATAAAAGAAAATAGCTAATAGGTATTTGTTATATTCGCTCTTATATATAGTTACACGACCTGGATCGCAAAACATTGTCGAAATGTTTTCGCTGTTTATTTGTTTGCGTGTTAGCTACATGTGATTAAATTTTTATAAGAGTATCGGTCAACAAATTTATACTTTTTTCTCTAATACATAGGTATAGTTTTGATTGATTTGGGCTTTAATTGCAAAACTTTAAAACTTATAGGCTGATTTTGATAAAATTGTGGTGTTTTTTTTTTTTGTGTTAAACAAAATATTTTAGATTACAGAAAAACTGTAAGTTTTACGAGAAAATACGAAAAATATTTTGCTATAAAATTACTATATACAATAACCAAAGCAAATTATTAATACCTCTAAATTAATACTTTATCCTATATTCTATATTTTATCAAAAACCATTTCAATGCAGGCATTTTACAGGTAAAATACTTTTTAAATTATGAAAATCGAACATTCTTTTCAAAAGACATAATGAATTTAAAAATGTCAATCTAAAGAAAATAATGAGGAGTACCCGCCCCGTGACGACAATAACGAAGACGACATCGATATCTGTACTTTGTAATTTTATTTATTGGAGGTCTTCAAATCAACTTATTCGAATCTAAAAATGTCTTAACCAAAAGTGATAAATAAATTTCATGTTGGATTTGAGCTATATTATGTCATACCTTTAAAATAATGATAGGGCTTTTCATTGAATTTCCAGCAAAGGTAAGAATAAAGTTGACCAAAAAAAACTTGAGTTAAGGAGTTTCTTAAAACCTGTGTTCTAGAGTCTTCGCGGACGAAGTTATAGATATAAGCTAGTATCATATAATTTTGAATTTGAATACGCCTGTATATTCTCGGGGAATCACGAGGTATGGAAAATACACAGCGAAATGCTTTCAACTAGGTTGTAACTGTATACCAACCAAAATACTACGATTTAGAAATATAGCCCGTTCTATAGATCTTGCGAGGATGGAATAAGGTTTAAAATATAACACAGTTATAAAGCGTAGCTGCAAAGTTAGATCTGGTAATAGAATACAAGGCGTATAAATAACATGGATTTTTATATAGGCTTCATTCTAAACATCTAAGCTGTATAGAATTATTGTATTAAAAAATTCACCACAATGGACTTCAGGAAGATCACGTTCTATTTATTTTTCTTAATTGTATCTGTTTCTATGGTTGTGTCTTCTCCTGCTCCTAAATGGAAGCCATTTAAGAAACTGGTAAATATTATTATTAATTATTAATAATATAACATAAAAACATATTTTGGTAATACTTAAATTATTATTTGTATATATACGAGTATATAAATGTGTATAGTGATGTAATATATTTCTGTATATGTAAGTGTATGAATGTAAATACATTACATTCATACACATATTAGTAGAAAATATTTACAAATATTTAAATGTATGTTTTCACTTTTTCATTTTTACCACACATATAGTTAACTGGGAGAGAATGCCATTAGTCAATAGGTTTACCTTTTGTAAAATTAAAACAAACGAGGATAAATAAATAAATAAATAATAATCTACAGCAATATGTAATAGAGCCGACCGATGTAGCTGATACCACTTTCTAGATTATTATTTATTTATTTTACATATTGTGTCAATAAATAGGTCTGAATAATTATCGCTGTTTACAGTGTGTTATAATTGTTTAATTACTTTTATCAAAGGCTGTTATATAATTCAGCAGGCCGTCAATAAAATATATTTATATTACTTCTATATATGTAATGAGGTATAATGTTCCACAGGAGAAGCTGGGTCAAAGAATCAGGGATGGAATAATAAAAGTAGGACCAGCTGTTCAAGTTGTTGGAGACGCAGCAGCTATTATCAAACCAGCTCAAGGATAATTAAAATTATTTGATGATTTAACTAAAACTGCCGAAATAGTATTAATAAATGGTTGCATTTTCATATTTTTTTTATTTCCAATATTTTATATCCAGAAGAAATAAGTACGGATATACAATTACAATTTTATCGAATAAAATTAAAATTTTGAACAAATATATTTTTTAATTAAAATATATTTTTAGTACGTAGGTATACTGCACACTTCACACACAGTAAATACCAATATTTTAATAAATGAGTCGGCAACACGAAATTTTTGGCGCTTACATGTGAATGTCATTTTATATTTCCGTGTTTGAAATATTACGTGTTTAAAATGGAATAAATATAAAAAAAAACAGAAATCAAGATCAATAGAATCCTCGGAATCTAGATGTAGACCTCACGAGGTAAAAGTAGATGACGAAAGCTAGTGCCACCACCTAGTGCCACCACCAATCCTCTAGGAATTGTCATCGATTTCCAGGGAGGAGGTGTAAAAAATGCACAAATGTTATAAGACAAGGACACTCTTAAGGCATAAATACTTTTTCGCAATATTTTTCCCACTATCAATCTGCATTCAAGATACGTAACACATTTCCCGTGGGAATTGTACGGGTTGCAGCATCAAGATCACTGAAGCGATCGTCCCTACCGAAATCAATGCATGGGACTCTGGTCCACGCCTCGTCCGCGCCTCCACGTCCTCTCAGGTCCACGCCTCGAGTAAGAGATTCCAAGTTAATTAGCTCTAAGATTTGATGTAAGTTATTTTTTTTAAATAACAAGTTAAGGTAATAAGCTTTTTTGCGCATTACGGGCAAGCTCGTGAAAAGTAATAAATTTTGTTAAATTTTATTTAAATTTATTTAATATTAAAGTTTATTAATGAAGATGCAGCAGTAACAGCATTTGCCAAGTCTTAGAACAGCAAACATTGGTAAAGATATAATACAATGGAATGATATATAAAAATAATGAATATTCATAATTACTGTGGTTAAATAGTTGGTAATAATTATTCCAATAAACAAAAACACTAAACACTTTATTACTGTAATAAACAAATTCTAAAATAATGAGTAGCAAAAGAAAATGTTTATATATATATAATATTTTTATATAATATTTTTTTCTCAATAAGTTAAATAATTTATTGAGGTTTTAAAATTATAAATATCTTATATAGATACAATGACAATGTAATAATATTTTTGTGTAGATTATTCAAGGAAAAAATAAAAATAGATTTGATTAGTAAGTTATTTTAAATGACAAGAAAAAAATTATTTTTTTTTCAAATCAACAATCTCTGCCTTTCTTGTATAGTTAAAAACGGATTTTTACAAAATAATTAAAAATATTTTGGTAATCACAAACGATGTTTCTGAAATGTAACGCCGTTTTTAAATTGGACGGTAATGCTTGTAACTGCTTGGTTTTATTGCTCCAACCTAATTTTTTTGAATCGTTCGTAGCGTGGAGTCACATTAAAAAAATATAATTTTCAAATTTTAAACAATATTTGAAATGTGTCCTTAGTTACAATTTTTTTAAATATTTTTTACATAAAATCAATTCAGGTCTTTTTTACTGAACTAACTGTAATATAATATTGCTATTGACTCAATAAATGTGTATGGATCTTGGTTTATTTACTTAACAATAATATTGTATTGATTTCGCATATTCATTACCGGGAACTTTTTATTTCAGATCAAATGTATTTTTTTTAATGAAAAGCGTCATACACACAATAATATTTATATTTTTAATGTGCTGGTTATTGTATCTGCTGCATATAACTATTAAATAAAAGGCTAATAAATTTATATTCACCCACAAATCATTATACTATTTTATGGCCATTCCTTAAATTCCATCTGGAGTTACAGGTTCATCTTTTACATTACGTGGACAGTACTCTCCATATATTTGTAATAAAAAAACCAGCCTCCTAGTAGTCGCATATAATATGTGCAACCTGACAGGTGACCTTCGTAGTAAGCAACCTTATATCCTATTAAACAATAAATACATTTTTTTCTATATTTATTAATTGGAAATTTAATTTTTACAAGATGAAGACAAATAAATTTTACTCTTGCACTTACTATGGCTGACAGTATCAACCTCTCGGAGAATGGTTGGATAACATCTGAAATCCAACTGCTGGAGTTCATTGGTCAAAACAAAAAGCCATATTTCCCAGGCTTCCTGTTAGATAGGTTCATTCCTTATCAAGGAATGCTTCTCCGATTACCGGAAAAAGTTGCACAGATAAGAAATCTTTGTCTGTCTCTAACTAAGAGTACACTAAGATTTGTATTTATCATTGCACTCAAATGTTCCAAAACAGCCATATTACTACTAAAACCGCTTGAAACAATTTCCTAACAGTTATTTTTCTATATAAATAAACATAACTTAGCCAAACTCATGATTGACGTTTACATTAACGCGTAGAGAATTAAAAAAAAAATATTTTAGTTAACACTAATTAAAAATAAAATATAAGAAATTACATTTCTACAAACATTATTCTTAAGTCAATAATCTTATAAAAATAATCAGTGCATGAGGTAAATCAGAATATATTTTTTTATTACTAAAATTGCACGCAAACAGCCATTAGTTATCTCAAATTTACGGGGAAATACTGCTGACCTACTGAGAACAAACATTTAAATTAAAATACTTTCTTTTTAGGTTTAAACCATTATCTCTCATATGACAAAATACCTTTTTAATAATTCATTTGAATCACTCTTATGTACACAGAATAAGGGTGACAATAAAAAAATGTTTAAAAATCAGCAGCAAAATTGTAATTGTCAATAAAAGACGAGAGGTATAAATACATGAATACGTTTCAACAGAATTCATTCTAAAAATACAGAGACAAATACAGATTTCCAATAGAATTCACTGAAATGAATTTCAGAGGTATCATATTCTTTTTGTTTACATTCGTCGTCACCATTTCAATGGTTGCGTGTCATACACCGAAAAGGAATCCTTTTAAAAAATTGGTAATTATTATTTATTGGAATTATATTAATACTGTATTTTGATTTAATATTTGCTATAAAGCTTCTGTGAAGGGTGGAATTATTTCATTTTTATTATTTACAGGCAAAACTTGAACAAAGATTAAGAGCATGCTTCGATAGAGCGCCTGGAGGACCTGCGGTGCGACCTTTTGAAAAACATCAGCTTAAAGTGCTCAAAGATAATCTGTTATGAATTTATTGTAAGAATATTCTTCAACAACCAATCAATTTATATTAAAAAAGTATATTATTATGAGAGATTTAATAAGTAAAATATAATTCTGTACCTTATGGAGTTCACGTAAAAATAACTTCATAAAAACATTGTAGAAATAAAGGGAAATTATGTCCCAACAACAAAACTTTTTATTGAAATAAAAACTTTTCTTTATTATTTTTTAAGTAAATGCTTAATATATGTTTATTGAGAAATTCATGTTTCTTTAATTGTTTTTTACAGGTATTATTACGAGGTGGTTGTTTTGAAACTTTTTAAAAACGTAAAACAGCTGTTATACTTTTTTTCATGGAATGCTCAAAGTCCTTGTTACAAAATAAGACATAATTTTAGAAAAAGTCCTTGTTATAATTGATTCTTTGAGTTATTGCAAATAGTGAGATTATAGAGATACTTGAATTTATTACAGTTAAAGTTCAAGTATAGTTGAACGGTTTAACTACTCAGAGTTTAACTTGCCAGTAGTTTAATTACATTTTAATCCTTTTATCTTTTGAACTAGGGTTGCAATATAGTTTAATTGTTAAAATATTAACCATCTAGCTTTAATACAACTATAATGTCAGATTGTATACACGCCTCACCGGAAATACTTATATTATATAGTCTGTTCCACAAATCCCTTTAACTTCTTGTAGACCACTTGCGAAGGTGACAACTACCCATTATCCAATGATTAATACACGACACAAACATTTAATTTAATTTAATTTGAATTATACTTTAAGATATTTTTTTTATTTATAACACGCAATAAAGTGTTATAAATAAAAAAAAAATAACAAAAAATAAAATTAAAAAAAAAAAAATACAGTATATAAAATTTGGTACAAAGGCGGCCTTATCACCAAAAGTGATCTCTTACTGGCAACCCATAATTAAAATGACAATTTCATTAAAGTACAGGAAGTAGTTGGTGCATTAAATAATTAAATAAAATAAAGTACACATATAAATAATAGTATTATAGATACCTTATACTATTTTACATATACATACAAACTAAACTTTCAGAGACAGATATATTTCCGAGACTTTGAGAAGTCTTTTGGATTTTATTGTTTAATTCCTAGAGCAATGTCATTGGCTGTATGATAAAACTATCGACCGGCTGTATGATAAAACTATCGACCTATAAAAAAAAGTATGAGACGTGCTTATTACAAGAAGAAATGTTTTCTACAAAAATATGACAATTCCGAATAACGATGTGTCTTTTTTTGTTCTGTACCAATGTAACAAACGCGCTGTGTAACATATGCGCTTTTGTATTTAATGAAGATAATGACAATAAGCTTTATAAGTATCGATTTATCCGCACATGGTTAAAAAATCTATTTTTAGGTAACTAAATAAAATATATTTATATATATATATATTTTATTGGATCAAGAGATCAATTTCGGACCAACTTAATATTTTTCGCGTTTTAAATATATACGGTATAAACTTGGCTGAAAGAAATAAATTGGTTGTCACTCTTAGTCTTATTTCTTTAAAAAAATATATATATACACAAATGAAAAGGTCAACATGACTGAACATTGTTATACAGTTATAATATTTGGAAGTAAAAGCTACTATACTACTACAAAAAAACAAAAAACCCAATTTTTTTTTGTTACAAAATTGAACGCTCATTATTTTTTTATGTTGAGAGATTGATAGCATAATATCGTATATTTATCAAATAATGAGATATTATTTATAAATATGTGAACCGAATGCGAGAAGAAATTTTTATTTGTAGAATTAAAAAGTGATCACAAACAAGAATCAAACCCGAGATTCTGTAACAACATTTTAGTCGGCAGAATGGCAGAAGGAAAGCTGCAAGTTGGATTCTTCCTCGTATTGATAAATATCGATTTTTTTAATCATTGCAAGTTAGACAATTCCAAAAAGAGATTCCATGGAGTAAAATAAAGTAAAGGGAAAAACAAAATGTTTATAGAAAAATAATAAACAAGATAAAAGATATTACGCCTTCAGTAAACCAGTCATGATTTAATTTTGGACACACATTGTCAGGCTAACAAGAAATGACTGGATATCTTTCGTCTCCTGTATCTGCTCGAAAGATAGAAAAATTCATTTTTGATGGCCGTCCGACATAACAGGATTTTTTTTTACCTATTCAGCGTGGGCGAAAGGCGGCATTCAATCCAAGAATAGTTTCAAATTTGAGAGGATCGTAACCAGTAAAGGTGAGCGTTATTGGGCATTTTAAAGGGGTCCCTTAAACCTAAACCTAGATCGCAAGTCCCAAGATCTGTTTGCACTCCTCTCCCTGCAATGTGATGGGCCCATTAACCGCACGATAAATCCATGGAATGCGAAAAAACTTCGTCTCACATATTTCGAAAGAAACGTAATAGATGTTTCCGAAAAGTTTTCGAAATACTGAAATAATTTAAGAATGTTTAGAGAATGAGATAGGTATGATACAATCACTGCCATGCTATTTCCCGATTTATTTGGAGTATTTTCTATAATGTATTTATGTAATTTAAGATTTGTATCAAAGTAAATGAACATTTGTATGATAAAATTATATGTATAAAACTGATTTATGATAAAGATTTTGATTAAGACATTTTATTTAAATTTGGAATATTTATTAACATCAGTTTAATAATTATTTATTTGTGTCTTTAGTTAGTTTCATTAAGGTTCGTTTTTCTGTTATTTTTCTTTTCATTTATATAAAACAACATGTTCCTTTTATATTAATTGTGTTCCTTGGCTCTCCAATAAGTTCCTGGTTTTTATTTTCTTGTTTGCAATCTTTCGTTACCTCATTCATTTGCTTTTCGTTGGTCAATGCCCATCTTACTGTATATATATCCTACTTCCAATTCTCTGTTTCAGCTATCACTGTTACAATATTTTAGTGTTTTTTTTTATCTTTTCACCATTTTTGAAGTTTAATGAATATTTTTTTCAAACAAACACCTACCTATAACTATCTACATATTTCATATCCTATAAATTAATTAACTGAGATAATAATTGTATGGATCAAAATACTGATATTGAATTTTAACATCATATTCAGTCAAACGAATGTATTTTTGAAATGACGAAAAATTGTCATAAATATTCTAGATGTATGATTTTAAGTAAACTTACACTAATATTAAAAACTGAATATTTATATGAACATATTTATTTTGAGAATTCAAATAAAAAAAATTTGAGGATAATATCGAGTAATGTATTTCAGATATTATTTAAAAAGATAATAAGCTTTTGAAGACTGGATAAAACTAGAGCTTAAATACCGATTAGGTTATTGATTGCTTTTAATATAATGAAAGGTTATCAGAAAATAATGAAAAGCTTAATATTAGCAACTTTACATCCAGGAGGAATCACTATATGTAGGAAATACAGAGTAAAGTGTTTTCAACCAGATTCAAACTAAAATCCAACTAATTAGAAATATCTCCTTTTCTGTAGACTTTTTGTCGGAACGGAAAAGGTTTAAAATCTAATATAGTTACTAAGTAAATATTAGATTTAGGAAAGAATAAGATGAATATAAGGTTTTCTGTAAAGGCTTTATTCTTAAATTAATTATTGTATCAACAAATATCTCATTCTGCTGATAGTATTTTCTTAAACGCTTTTATATTATTTAAGGCCATAAAAAACTTTCTCTCTGTGACGTATATTTCTTTGAATATATAATGAATTATATTTTTTCACAGGAAAAACTAGGCGAAAGATTTAAGTATTGAATAATTAAAGCAGGCCCAGCGGTGCCAGTTGTTGGAGAAACAACGGCTATCCTCATCCTCAAACCAGGACAAGGATAGTAAAGATTTGATATTTTACTACATTAACTGACCTGTTATTAATAAATGGTGTATTTATTTTAATTTGTTTTTTTTTATATTTTGAGCTCAACAAATACAATTATTTACTGGAAATACCAATATCATAACACCATCCTTACTATACTTTATACATATAATAAATCTCTTAAGTTGGTATTCATGCAAATTGAAGATATTTTATAATACTACAATCTACAATACCTTTATAACCAACTTCATAAAAATAAAGCCATATATTAAAATGTCTTCTACAAAGACATTGCAATTCCGAGTAATGGTTTTTTTTTTGTTGAGAATTTTTAACACTCTTCTGTTATTCTTCTGTTGTTATTCTTGGGGACACTGTTTTAATAAACAAATTAATACTATTTTTACGGTTTTTATTTTTACTTTTTTATTTTTACGGTTTTTATTTTTATATTGTCTTATTTGTCGACTAATATGAAATACAAATGTATAAATTAAATATTCAAAGATTAATTTGGTACAAGGTAAAGTTAATTCCTTCCCCCTTTCAATATGTTGGAAGCTTGACCGACGACTTCAACCGCGGGACCGGCAGAAATGATGGCGTCTCGCACTCTCTGTCCTGCTCTCTCCTGCGAGAAAAAGTATATTTAATTATCAGAAAGGCAAATAAATATGATTTTATTTTTAGGAAGTAAAATCCATTATAAAACAATACGTTTGTCTTCTTTTACTATAAAATTTACTGATCGCACTTTTTTTTATTTTATTTTATATTGCCTGACACTATATATTTTAAAAATATGAATAATTTCATCGCGGAAAAAATATTTTCATTTAAAATGAAAAAAAATAAGCAAGGGTTCACACGATAGCTCAATTGTTATGACGATGGTATGATACAAAAATTCACTGGTTTGAAAACTGCTTTAATTTTTTTTTTACGTTTCTAAAATATTAAATGAAACTACATTTAAAAGAATTAATATTGTATATACCAATTCCTTGAATGGATTCCATGGAGCAGCTGTCACAGAGCTCAATGCCAGAAAACACGCGAAGACAAAAAATAAAACGTTAGAGAACTTCATCTTTATAAACAAATAATAAACAAAAGATAAGATATCTTGAACACGGAGTTGTACTTTGAATGAACGCTTACAAGACCCATCCTTATTTATACGACACTAGCACAAGTTAACGAAATTATAGACGAGTAAGAGAAATGCAAAGAAAAATAGCCTTTAATCTAATAGCAATAAGTGCTATGTGGAAATTAACTGAGTATTCCTACGTGTTTGTTTCTTGTTATCGGTGAAATTAAGACAAAGAGGTCTGATGCAGGGACCTTAAGGCAAAGTAATTCCCCTGTCTCTTTAAGATAATTGTATTAAAAAATATAATATGTAAATCATTAAAATTATTATATTTCTAACCCGGAAATAGGCTAGTTATCGTTTATTATCATTTATATATATATATTTATATATATAAATTACAAGTTTGATTGTACGTTTCTTATATGACGTAGGCTGGTAAGACTTCTCATAGGAGTTCTCATATATTATTATTTATTATACATAAATATAATAAAATAGAGGACGAAAGTGTGTTTGGAATTTCTTAATTTCTAATGTAATAAAATATATTATAAGATTATTCAATGCAGTAAAGTCGCAGCTATAGCTTGTTTACTTATAAAATGGTTTGTACGTATATTTAAACTTTACGTACAACTAAATGTATTGAGTCTAGAAAACTGAAATTTGTAACAGGTATATTTTATAAACTAAGTATAATAACATTATATAATATGATATATACAAACATAGAAAATATTTTATTACTATTATATGTTGAATTACCAAATGTAAATAGAATGTTAATTTTATATAATAATTCATATATATATATATATATATATATATATATATATATATATATATATATACTATATATGACAGACATTTGTTGTGTAGAATGTCCCTTACAGATAACAAACTAATAAACATACTAAATAGTTACTTTTTTAAATACATAATAATTAGTTATTAGGATACATATACCGTATTTTTTCATATTTATGATAGAAAATCAAGTTTCATTATATATTCTATTTCTTTATTATTAGAATAAACTTATCGTATATAACTTTAATAAGCGGCGTCTACAAAATACTCTCATTAAAAACCCGCACTTGTAATTTATATTTACCTCAAAATAACATTATATGTACGTATACTTTATTATCATTTATTGGATATGGTTTCAAAAAATAATAATTAAATGATCAGTATATTTTTTAAATAATAATAAATAATAACTTTTTGTCAATTGTTACAGACGAAATATATTAATTATATGGAATCCAACGATTCTTCGAAGTTCGAATAGCAACGTATTAAGCGGGAATTTACATATTTATCCATGCTCAGGGACTTTTTAAACTCCATTTTCCGTATAGGAAATGTACATATATTTTTATGCTTATACCAAATCGATAATGCTTATTTTTGAAACGAAAAATTTATATTATAAAGGATTTTTCTTGATTTTTTTTTAAAGTGTGACGAAATACAGTCCATCCTCAAGGAGTTACAAAATAAAATGTTTAGAAATATATATTTTTTAATTTAGAAATATTTTCAATGTACGCAAATAGGACCCTAACACTCATATTATGTATCGACAAGGTATATAGATTAAGAAACATTTCTATTTAACTGTATCTTAGTTCGGATTTATATCATTGCAATCAAGTTGAAAGAATTTCATTATATATTTTCCGCACAAAGTGATTTTCCATGAATGAAAAGAAGAAGCTAACACTAAACTGAAATCAAAATCTTTTGTTTATAAACTTCTCTATCATTTATACACTTACTTAAATACTAATACTATTATACTATACACTTACTTAAATACACTTACTTACTTATACACTTACTTAAATACACTTACTTACTTATACACTTATTTAAATACACTTACTTACTTATACGCTTACTTAAATACTAATACTATAATACTAGTACTATACTAGTATACTTAGAAAATTAATAGATAGGGTGAATAATAAACGTGTTGAATACCCGTGCGATTCTTCAGTTTTTAAACATAGGTTAACACGTGTTAATGGGTTACACTAATCCATTTAATATATTTTTAATAAATTTGAAAATATATCTTACCAACCGGTTGCATTATCGGTTTTCAAATTAGCAAGCAAAGATCCTATTTCCTTGTATAACATTTGAAACATAACCATGGATCTAATATACCAATGAAAAATAGATATGAAATAAATTTTAATATTTTATTTAGATTTTGGGCATGTTTTCTTTTTATATTTCCTTTCAAAATTTAGTTTTGAACATTTTAAGCATTTAAATTCATTACAGTAGATCTTATATCAAGTGCAGGTAGTATTTAAAATTTGAAATCATTTTTTATCACAATATCTCCTGCACCGGACTAAGCCAGTTGATCCAAGGTTTGAAACAACGTCCGACGTCGACGTGAAAGTCCGACAGTGTTATAATACATTGTTTTTTTTTTTAAATTCAGTAAGTATTCAATTCAGCAAAAATAAGAAATAAATATATCGTATTATTTATTTAACTTAAAAAAATATTTTAAAATACAACCTACACTAATAAATTATACAAGAAAAACCGAAAAAGAGAAGGTGGAGATAGGAGGATAGTGGACCTATGACTACGGCAGGTGGTTTACCAATGAATTATATTTGATAATCAAGATAATTGAATATTTAGGATTTATCATCATTCTCATCTGTAACGATAATGTGCCATTTAAAAAACAATCATATCATATTAAAATAATAAACGGTTTTTTACGGGCGCCTCCATTGGGGCGTCAGACAATACAACCATTAAAACAGCCACCATTATTTTATTATTTTAGTACATTTTGGACCCTATTGGAAATACTTTTTCAGTTCAAGAATTTAGAATAAATAATAAAAAATATCTGTTTAAACATACTCGCCGATACTTTCTTATCAAAACAAATGTTTGTACATACAAACTTTTCACGCGTTGATGGAATTTGGCCATTTCAAGACTTCAACTTAATGCATTTTGTAGCAGCGTTCTGCCCTATTCAGTTTATCATTCAGTCAGGTATTCGGAGTATTTGAAAGAAGACCCAATTTGAACTCATAAGTTATCTTTAGCATTAAAGAGCATTTTAAGATGTATGGCTGTCTTAACAAGGAAATTTGCTAAATATGGAGGACACCAAACCACATGAAGTTTATCAGGTCATTATTACAAAAGTTACCGTTGTGTGTGGATTTCGGGCCGGAGGCGTATTTGGTCCGTATTTTTTAAAAAACGACGGTATGCTGATCACCGCCAACGGGTTATAGAATGATTGCTTATAGCCCATATCACCTAGGTCCACATCTGACTAACATTTGGATGACCTTAACATTGTCAATGACGACGTTCCATCAGGATGGCGTTAGGTGTCACGCAGACATAAATGTGAATTTGCCACTAAGGTTTCCCAATATTTCGCCAATATACATATTTTCTTGTCGAGTTTTTTGGAGTCAAAGATCATGACCTCAAGAGGAACATTACACACATCTTCGCTTAAATTCAAACAGATCATTGCGGAAGACTAATTAACAATGATAATATTTGGATCTGTGCCGCCATAAGAGTCCAAGACGGGCATTTGTTACTATGTCACATCTCATAGTTAATAACAATACAATAACCAAAAATAATTTAAGTAAGACAAAAAAATCTGATAATACCTCGCAGTTTGGTTACACCGTCTATCTTGCATTCTTCTTAGTCTTACTGACCGAATATCATCTATATATTGATTTGCAATACTTATTCGGAATAATAATATAAAGAAGCTTACAGTAAATTTTGAATAAATAATTAATGAATGATATACCCATACGGGCCCTGCCTGGATCCCTATACATGCTATGATATTGCTATCACATAACATGCCTCTACATGTTCATAGATATTTTTTTTTCTTAGTGGGATTGAAACTGGAAGAACAGAAACTATTGAGATTACAGAATAGAAATTAGAAGGAACAGAAACTATTGAAACTTTAATTTATTAACATACTGATCACATCACATCGAGTCATATTTTATTTTCAACTTGTGATTCTTAGAAGGCAGCTATATTTTTTTATAGATATTTTTCTTATATCTTCTATAGCTAATTTGTTGCCGGAATAAAAAAAATAGGAAGCAGAACCTGTACATAACATATTTTTGGAAAAACAATTATAGTAAATGTTCCGTTCCTGACACCATCCACATAAAATGTTTTAAAAAATTTGGTTACCCATGTCAACAGGCTTATTAATATAGTTTAGGATTTGTGCCCACGGGAGTACTAACTACTAATTACTGAGCATGCATAAATGTAATACTTGGCCATGAATCAAAACTAGAATACGATAGTTTGGTAAAACACTTGGCTTCTCGTTTCTCATACTGGTTGGTAGAAGCAAGTTTTCTTACTACATATAACTATTGCTTTTTTGAATTGGTAGGTTCTTAAGTCGAATAAATTAAAAAGTTATTTACAAGTTTTTCTATTAGCAATTGAGTGAAGGGCTTAAAAATTATGTAAAGCTTTAAAAATGAATACAGATAATAACGAAAAATTCTTCATCTATTGTATTCGCAACAAAGGTAATTTCAGTTTGTTTTTTTTACAATTACGCGAAAACTTCGATAAATATTAAAAACAATCAAATGAAATCAACTTTTATTTCCCACATATTAGCCTGATCAAAATCGTATATTTTACGTTACGATTTCGTTTTCCTTTATTACAAGGAATACTTTTATTTGAACGTAACAATCGATTGGCTGCTCTCAATTATAATCTATCATTTTAAATTATAATTGAAATTCTAAGTGATTTCACCAGACTTTATTTTATTGGGTAATGCATTTTGTGAAACATTAAATAGTATCATAAAATAAATAGTCCTATTTGTAAAGGATAGAAAGGATAGAAAGCTTATTATCCCTGTCCCGGTTTGAGGATAGCTATTGCTTGTGTAACAACTGGCACCGCTGATCCTGCCTTAATTATTCGATCCCTATATATATACATATATTAAAATAACAACTCTAAGCAAATTAGGTGTTTAGAACGAAGTTATGACAGAGAGCTTTGTTTATTTATACTACTTATATTATTTTAAATCTCACTTTGCGGTCGTATCGGAACTGTTTAATAATTTAAACCTAATACCGTTTACATAATATAAATAGGAGTTAAAATCATAGTTTCAATATAGTTCCTAAAAACTTGAAAATGTTTCAAGTTTTATTTACGGTGTCTAATAATTTCACGTAAATTTAACCACTTTATACTAAATTTTATTTAATTTTCTGATATGCTATCATATTTTTGAAAAGAAATAACAAAATATATGAAAAATCATTACATTAGTAGTTCAGATTCTAACATTATCCACACTTCAAAGTTACTTAGCTTGTAATCAAATTATGTCTAGCCTACAATACTTCACTGCATCGCAAAAAATACGTAAGCAAAGATTGAATGAAAAGTTTTACGTTTATTGCATTTTGTTGTAAGAAATAAAAGAATCATCTCGTTCGTTCTAAACGATCACGTTATAGAAATAAATTAGAAAATATATTCGGAAATAAGGAAGAAGTAAACGCAAAAGAATTTTCATTTTTAAAATTAATCAAAACATGTAGACATAAATATTTGAAATATTATTAAACATAAAATTTTTGCTGAAGGAAAAATTGTATTCTGATCGAATATAATAAAGACACTATTAATTCGATTAAAAATAAATAATTTTTCTAAAATCTTTATATAATAAAAATAACAAGAAATATGTTGAATTCAGTGAGGAATATATTTTTCTCTGAACATCCGTGAAAAATCGTTTATCAATAAAATAGTACCGATCACAATAGTAGCACGAGTCAACTATTTCTAGATGTACAATGTATCTCGATACAATATTGTACTAGATACACGAGACGAGACTTCAACAAATATAAACAACGTAGACTCAAAAGAAGTGACATGAAGACAAATGTATATTATTAGCAAAAAAACCAACACTAAATTTATAAATAATCAATTCTGATATCGATTGAATTCTACATTTTTCATAAAAGGTTCATAATCCTTGAGCTGGTATAAGAGTAACTGTTGCTTTTTCAACAACTTACACACCTGAACCTGCGTTGATGATGCCAAGATTCTCAATCTCTGGCCAAGTTTTTTTATACATATACATATTTGTTTTATCTTATATCATAATAGCTTTGAATAAACTTATCTAAGTCATAAACTCACATAAATCCAAATAGGAATGCTAAATCTCATATCTCACAATATTTACGAGACTTATTACAGAATTGAAAATGAGTTTGCATTTGAAAAGTCAGATTTTTATCACACAAAAATCATACAAAAGTATTATAATTACCAGTTTTTTAATCTTCAGCTTTTTTTTCGCATTTTGGGAGATCGCAATAATCATGGTGGAGGTAAAGAAATGTAAATTTCTCAAAACCTTTTAAGTACTTTTTGGATCTACATATCTAATCCCTTTTCAGTTCAATTGCTTAGAATGAAGCTTAAGCAAAAGTACCTGTATATGAATACTCATCAAAACCCATTAACAACCCTTATTATTTCGTCCGTTTATTCGATTATATACCTTACCGTATTCATTTAAGGTCCATAATTGAATGGGTTAACGTCATTAAAATCATTACACCCTGTGATATTCAGTACGCGATGGTTCCCATAAAGATACCTGTTTTTTGTAACAAGTATACGTCTTATATCCTTTTAATTGTGTATCTATGGACTATAAGTTTTCTTTTCTTCAGATTAAACGTTATATAAATACTTACTTTACTTTACTAGCTTACTCACGGACTGACATACTATACTGACATTTTTTAATATAATGTAATTGACGATTCAAAAGTGCATGTAAATGCCTACTTGAATAAAGATATTTTAGATTTTTTTTTTTAATAATCTAAAATGGTGAATCTTTCCATTTTTAGTATCAGATACTTATAGTAAAGTATTTTTTTATTACTATATTACGAATGATGTAAATAATGAATAAAAAAAAAGAAATGTAATTGTTTCGATAGGAATAGATAAATTAATAACTGAAATGCTACCTACATTCAGTCCACTAATAGTAAACTATACTGATGAAAATAGAGCATATTATTGGAGTCTTAATGACGTTTTTATAGTATTTTTTCATTGAAACAAATAAGTAATTTGAAATTCAAAGATCCTCTTCTATTGCCAGGTCAATTGTAGTAAAGTTATCACAGTAAGTCCCATTATCCTTGAGCTGGTTTTAGAATAGTTGTTGCTTATCCAACGACTGGCACCGCTGGCCCTATTTTATTTATTTCATTTCTAATTCTTTGGCCCAGTTTATTTGGATTTATAAATCGTTTTATCCCAATAAGATATTGTTTTATGGATCTACCTACTAAGTTATATAACGTTAGTAACACTTACACAATAATTATTGTAGAAAATTAATATTATAGCAATAATCAAACATACTTGGATAGTACAAGTATACTTTCACAGTAAAAAAAATGAAAAATGGTACAAGCAGCCAGCTTATAAAGATTGTTACAGCTCAGGGGTTATTAGATAATAAATAAAAAAATCACCAGTTTCTTAAAATGCTTCCATTTAGGAGGCATTAAGAGAAGAAGATACAACCAACGGAACAGTTAAAATTAAGGTAAATAAAGTGAACAGGATCTACGTAAGGTCCATTGTCTTAAAATATGTTGATACAATAATTCTTTGCAGCTTATGAATGAAACCTTAACGGAATCCTTGTTTATTTATACACTTTGTATTTTATTACCAAACCTCACTTTGCAAATATCCATTGGTAAGTATATAATATTCTAAACTTGATTCAATTCTTACAAGATCTATAATACAAGAAATAAATAAAAAAAGATGTCTACTTAATACAAAATAAGATGTTTCTTTGATTTAGTTGTAACCTAGTTGAAAGTATTTCATTCTGTATTTTCCGTAGCCAGTGATTTCCCTTGAATGTAAATATTCTTTTTATACTAAACAGTACTTTATATGTTAGGAAATATCTAATGTTGTACATATCTTTAACATTTTTCTTTCTGAATGACCGCCACATTCGTGACAATTTATATTATCTTATTCATGAATTTGACATAATATTCTTATATATTAAAATAACTTAAGTAACTAAATTGCCAAAATCCAAAATAAAATTCATCCCTACGGTCCGAACTCGAACTTTTGATCCAGTAGTATAAAACTCTTGCAATAAAATTCCTAATTGAATACCTATATGAAGACTTGTATGAAATTAATAAAGAGCCAATCTATATTTGCTTTAATTTATAATACCTATCGGAAATAATGATTGTTTTTCATGCAAAAATATTGGTGACGACTCTCTATCAAACCTGAGACTCGTAACTTAACATAGAAGTTATTAATAATATTTCTCGTGTAAGTTCTGAATGATAACTAAGTAATGTATGATGTTTGAAGTCTCACTTGATATTACCTCTGTTAATATTACCATATGTCCTGCCTACTCTAACTCTAATATTTAACAGATCTTCAATGACCAATACTTTTCCATCCCTATGAAAACTACACAAGTGAGACCGGTAGCAAAGAAAGATACTGTATATTGCCATGTTTTGAAAAGGTATATAAAATCGTATATGACCAAATATATAATCAGTCGATTATTAATAAGATAAGTAATATTTGGCAAGATATCTTTAAGGAATACTTTATAGAAACATACTCGTAGCAACTGTTTCGTTTATCTTATGTTCATTTGAAATTTCAAATAATAAATGTAGTCCTTATTATGTAATTCATTTAAGGATTGTTATTTGATTGGATGAAAAATATAAAAAAACAAAACAAAAAATATATAATAAATAATATTTATTTATACCGGTCGGTGGTCGCAGTAAATTTATCACAATAATTTAGCTATCCTTGTCCGGGTTTGAGGATAGATGTTGCTTGTCCAACAACTTGCACCGCTGGTCCTGCCTTAATTATTCCATCCCTAATTCTTTGGCCCAGTTTTTCCTGTAAAATATTGTACCTCGTTATATATCCAAAACAATATGAATCATATTTCCTTTTTCTTTTTGGTGGAATATAAAAATAGAAAACGGTGCTTGAGTTGAGATGAAGTTAAAAACAACTGAACACGCAAAACTATAGGAATACAAAATTTTAAATGTTACACAGGCCAGCTCCAGTACACCTGTGTTAGAGCTGGCGGGTGCAGCTTACAGTACACGTATTGTTAGATAATAGATGATATATTTACCAGTTTCTTAAATGGTCTAAATTTAGGAGCAGGAGAAGACACAACCATTGAAACAGATACAATTAAGAAAAATAAATAGAACGTGATCTTCCTGAAGTCCATTGTGGTGAATTTGTTGATACAATAATTCTATACAGCTTAGATGTTTAGAATGAAGCCTTTACAGAATTCCATGTTATTTATACGCCTCGTATTCTAGTACCAGATCTTACTTTGCAGCTAAATTTTATAACTGTATTCGATTTTGAAACTTATTCCGCCTGCACAAGGTCTATAGTATATATATATTTACAAAAAGTAGGATCATAGTCGCAACCTAGTTGAAAGCATTTCACTCTGTATTTTCCCTATTCGGTAATTCCCCGCGAATCTAAAGAAGCTTTTTATAATAAACAGACTTTTATATGTTATGGTGTATTTTATTTTGTCCATTTGTTTATAATTTTGTTGTTTTCTACATTTATTACCCTTATTTAAATCTATTTAATTCTCTGTCAATAATATTATTGCTATGGATTTGATTTTTTTTGCCAGTCAATAAATTTACAATAAAAATTACCTATTACTTTTAATATTTTAAAATATAATTCTTAAAAAAATATCTTAGCCGTACGTAGATCTGTATGAAACAATTAAAGAGGTTTTTTTTCATATAAGCTGTATAATTTTATTAAATAGACAAAATCAGGAATAATAATTTAGCAAAAAGCAAACAGTTTTTGACGATAAAATCAAATTTGGGACTCGTAACTACAAATAGCTAAGTTTTGAACATTAATTTTGATGTTGCCCATAGTTTAAATTTAAAACATTATTTTCAAAATAAGAAATAAAAAAATGGAATAGGATTAGGAATCTTTTATTTGACAAGTTTATTTCTTTTTTAACAGGTTTAAATCACTAAATATATACCTAATTAGGTTGAAAAATAATTTCTTTTCGACTATATAATTCTAGCTTTAACAAATTATATTTTATTTTCGATATTATAATTATATTTTCTTCACGATGAACTGAATGGTTTTCGACTAACACGGGTCAGTCCAAAATAAAAACAATTGAATGAACGAATGAAGTTTGTACATAGTATGTTAAATCTATTAAGACATTAAAAAACTATAAGTGAAAATAGCTCACTACATGAATAAAATAATTTCCTTTGAGTGAACCTAGAATTAGTAATCCTATATATCGTCTTTTGAAACCGTCCGAATAACTCAATAAAGCGTTCTCTGCATTCAGTCAAAGGTAACCTTAAATGTCACACATGAGAGGTTCTCAAATTCTATGAATTGAACTGTTGCTGAAACTGTTTCTTGAAATTATATAGTATTTTTACAATATGGCACAACTAATTTATCATTTTTTAAATTGATTTCATAATAAAATTAAAAGTATAAGACTTGAAACTGTAATGTACGTCGTAATGTTAAAGTGACGTAATATAACATATAGTGACGCCATTTCGATAAATCCTTTATAGGCCTTGTACTAGTTAGTGTGATCATGAAGATTTATTTATGAGTACTCTACAGTATATTTCATAAGATTTTTTTAGGTAAAATGTTTCACTGAAAGAAAAACTGTTTTATAAACCTTACAGAATTTATTTAAGTGAAAGTGTTGCTAGAAATGAAAAAAAAAAGTTCCAATATGAACAAATATGATAATAAATAAAAAAACAATACATATGATATGATAAATATGAATTCTTTATCTTATTTTGATTTATTGAAGTATGTTCCATACAAGGTGTCTCTTATAGTTTTATTTCAGCCACTCATTTATTTCTAAATCTAAGACGTGGCACTAAATTGAATCCAATCGTAAGCCACTGCAACCCTAACCGTAGCAAGGAAAACTGTTTCCATTATTTCTAGATTGGAATTTAAAGAATAACTTTTTTATAATCTTTAAACCATCATTTTTATTAAAAAAGACGGCTTTTTTTTATAAATGACTAGAACTTTTTATAAATTATAAACCCCGTTAAATAAAAACAACATCAAAATGGCGTCGTGTTAGAAAATAATTTATTTCCTTTTTTTCTATAATAATTGCGGGGGCAGATTCTATAGATGTTAAAGTATTTATATCAAAAAATTTAAAAAACGTCGACTCTACACATTATTTACTTGATACTTTTGTCTCATTGTTATACAATAATTGTTATATAAAGATGTTATATATGCGTGTACAGTCTAATACCTAAAAACTTTAACTTGTGTCGTTCTTTTCCATTATTAATCAACAGCTTTTTATTTTATAGTTACTGAGTTGTCAATTACTTAAATATGTTTTCCTATTTTCAGTTATCCAAGATATTTATATTTAATTGTTTTTTCTGAAAACACTCTTACTTAATTGATTTTTTACACAAAATGGGATGAATTTCTCACATTTTTTTTCGGAGACAAGGTGCAAATAAATACTGCGAGCGTTTTCAAAAGCACACATATACCAACTAGGCGCAGACAGTCTACACCATAAATCCTTTTTAGACTTCAATTTTATTTTTTTCATATGGAGCTATCAGTTTAGGTTTAATATGTTGAAGAAAAGTATTTTTTCAGCAACTGGCACTACTGAACTTATTTTGACGATAGCAACTCTCTGAAAAAGTCTGATCCGAGTTAGCTAATTTTGTACGAATTTTATTAATTTATTCGTTGTTCCATTTATCGGACCAATGTTTGTCAAAAATACTTATATATAGCTCACAATCAGAAGATTTTTAATCTTATATTTTTAGTGTTTTTGAATGTTTGTGTTTGTGAAATACATGGATCTAATTATTATTATTATTTTATGATAACTGTAAATATCAACAAAATTAATGTAATCAATGAAGTTAAAGGATTGCAAGTTAGATTCAATCGTCAAATAATAGTTTAGTTTGTGATTGGTTATTTTTTCTATTCCTATTGATTAATGAACAAACATTATAAAATACACCATAATATATAAAAGGCTGTTTATTATAAAAAGCTTCTTAACATTCACGGGGAATTACCGAAAAGGGAAAATGCAGAGTGAAATGCTTTCAACTAGGCTGCAACTATGATCTTACTATTTGTAAATATAAATATACTATAGACCTTGTACAGGCGGAATAAGTTTCAAAATCGAATACAGTTATAAAATTTAGCTGCAAAGTAAGATCTGGTACTAGAATACGAGGCGTATAAATAACAAGGTATTCTGTAGAGGCTTCATTCTAAACATCTAAGCTGTATAGAATTATTGTATCATCAAATTCATCACAATGGACTTCAGGAAGATCACGTTCTATTTATTTTTCTTAATTGTATCTGTTTCAATGGTTGTGTCTTCTCCTGCTCCTAAATTTAGGCCATTTAAGAAACTGGTAAATATATCATCTATTATCTAACAATACGTGTACTGTAAGCTGCAGCCGCCAGCTCTAATACAGGTGTACTGGAGCTGGGCTGTGTAACTGATACGATTTTTTAGGCTATTTTTTTTTTAAATTTATTCTTAATTTATAATTTTTTGCATCTATATTTTTGTGTGTTCAGTTGTTTTAATTGTAACTTCATCGTAACTCAAGGACTGTTTTATAATTTTATAAGTCACCAAAAAAAACTTGTTGTTTTTTAATATATAACGAGGTACAATATTTTACAGGAAAAACTAGGCCAAAGAATTAGGGATGGAATAATTAAGGCAGGACCAGCCGTGCAAGTTGTTGGACAAGCAACATCTATCCTCAAACCCGGACAAGGATAGCTAAATTACTGTGATAAATTTCCTGCGACCGCCGATTTGGTATTAATAAATATTATTTATTAAACATTTTTGTTTTAGTATATTAAACATTCTACTCAAAGTAGCCTTAGTATTCTATTTAATTTTCATATAGTTTTAAGCATCCTAAAATTATTTTTATGTATATTCAATTTCATTACAATTATCCCCGCAGCTTATCCGTGAAAGCATTCTGACGGATAGACAAGTATAGATTAGTAAATTTTTCATAATGACTGATCTTTCAGGGCACATAATAATGGCTTTCTCTAAATAACGGAAACTATAACTACGCGTAAAAATGAATTAACTTCACTGAGCAATTTATTTCTCAGATATTTGCATGTGAGTGTGCTTTTAATATATACACATAAAATCTTTTTTATTTCTGTCACAGTAGTGTCAAGACATCATCTATCTCTTTCCGTCCAACAGAGGTCCGAATCTTGTTAACGGTTGATAATACTTTTTGTACTTCAATAAACTAGTGAAGTAGACAGTAGGTCAGTACGTTAGTGATAGTACTGCCACATATAATAATAAAATGTCGAATGACATACCACGGTTATGCGTTCCATGAAGTTCACTTTCAACTAACAGACGGACAGAGTCAAGCTAATATGACAGAAGCTACGACAGAAATGCAGAATAATGCGCTTCGAGTCAGGAGTAGTGGGCATATCAAAATAATTTGCTACAGTTTTGATATGTAATGGTTAAGAGAAAATTTCTTGGTAAAGCTTACCTCTGCTAATTGTAACTATTGTTTTAACGGCTATTATTGTTTTAACGGTTAAAAGAGATCACATTAGTTAACATAGTATAATAGTGAAACCAATATGTATTCATATATATTTTTTATTATCTGCTTTTGTTTGGTTCGAATTATACGAGTTTTGCATTTAGGA
Source organism: Dircenna loreta (assembly GCA_963555665.1). NCBI lineage: Eukaryota > Metazoa > Arthropoda > Insecta > Lepidoptera > Nymphalidae > Dircenna > Dircenna loreta. The sequence continues at coordinate 8,438,245 of OY743099.1, read as the reverse complement.
AAATACAAAGCAAAATAACCTTTTAGTCTTTAAAGATGAAGACGATGTATTTTTTTTTAATATGGTTCTGAAACTACAAATTAGAGCATTATTTATATTAAAAGAAAATACATTATATTCTGCAAAAGTTAGACAGATAGACAAGTTTGAAGAAACCTAATAAATTTCATCTATACCAAAGAAAAATATTAAAATTTAAAGCTTAATTCGTAAAGGCTAGTAACGACTCAATAACTCCTACAGGACTACATCATACGTTAAAAAATACTACAACTTGTATGAAGACGGCCTGGGATCTTGAATGAAAGGAACAGAGAAGTTGCTTCACAAAGTATTGTTAGTTGTTTATACAAGTATTTTTAGAATTAAATTTTATAATTATATTGTTGATAAAAGTTATTGATAGTTTAGCGTAATTAAGTGATATTTTAAAAAGTATTTTCTAGAGTCTTACTTTTTGCATAATTTTTAAGAACACAAATGTCATCCACAGATGATAAGATCTTAAAAAAAAAGGTATGTCTTTTTTATATCTTATAAATCGTAATATATAAATATATCTTTATACCTGTTTGCATGCAGTAATGTTGCCATTTCAAAATAATTTATGTTCTTAAATAAAACCGAAATTTTATGTATTATATTAAACATATTATATTATATTTTTAAACATATAGTAGTTTTCATAGGAGTTTCACATTTCATAATGAAGATTAAGTTTAATTTTTGATACCAGGTATTTTAGTTTTTTCTTTAATTTAGAAAAAATGTACAAACCATTACTCTTCATTCCATTTTCAAAAATAAATATTTTATTACAAAAGAAGCATACAACTAAAACTATTTTATAAGTTTTAAAACATTTGAAAGTCATTATCATATTATTATTGTGAAAATAAATATAACTCAACATCATCACAAGAAAAATTTTGATGCGTGATTAGAGAGTCAAAGACAAATAATAATAATTTGTTTCTCTGGTTAGATTCGTAGCTCTTAACTTATTCCAAAAGTATTCTGAACCCTTGTTAAACTCCCCACTCAACGCTCGCTGAAAACATCTAATTAATAAAGGTTCGTAATAATCTAACATTAATCTCGCATATAAAATTTATGAAAAGGACAATATCTCATCATAAATTTTGTATAATTAAGGAATTAAAAATAATTTCTAAGGGTTACCAAAGAAAAGCCCGCTGGAATGTTCTAGTTATATACTTTAATGGGTCTAATTTCTGTTCCAGACAGACAGAAGAGCAACATTTGTTATAAGTGTTCTCTAAGTAGTAAATAACATACATTGGCGGTTTTGTAGGTAAGAATATAAACTGCGACGAAAATAACACTCAAATGAACACACGATGTTAAGAAAGTCCTAATTGACATGCATTTTAACCACTTGCGTGAAAGCGAGAGCTAATTATAGTTTCCCTCCATAAGAGTAAACGAGACAGCACGAGCAACGTTGTGCTAACTAGCGACGTGAGTTACAAAATACTTTGAAAAGTTCCATTTTCAATTTTGTACACTTCAAGAAATATTTATACCAAAAATTTAGTATCATGCAGAGGAATAGTTATTATTTTAAACATAGTTTTCAACAAAAATTCTACAACTATTTTGAGTTTAAGCTTTTTTGAATAAATACTTCGTATTAAGTAAAGTGTCGCGGGTATTCTTTGTGATTAGTTGTTTTTTTAACGAAAACTTAAGAATAAACTATTTAATAATCAGGCAACTTCTCTTCTAAAAGGCTGGCAGCGTACTTATAGCTCCTGAGTTGTAGATGTCCTTGGGCGACGGCAGTCGCTTAGATGACCCGTCTGCTCGTTTGCCTCTGTATGCAATAAAAAAAGTGTTAATTTTAAATAAATTTTAAATGTTAAATAAAATGTATTATTTCTTACTTTGATAATGACTACTATATTACGTATGATATATAAAGTAGTGATCTCCAGTTTGGTACGAATTTCCCTACTTATGTTATTTAAAAAAATGGGAAACAATATGCAAGGAAAAAGGGAGCAATTTGTCTTATGATATACCTATATATATATATATATATATATATATATATAGCGTTTAAAATGTGTTAATAATAATACTTGGCTTAAAAAAAACGGGAATGGTAGTATTGAAGTTAATTAATCAAAATAGAGAATTCCGGAATACTCACAGAAATTATACGCTTAGTTTAACCAACTTGGTTGGACGCAACGGGCTCTTTGTTCGTTTTTATCGTGACCAATCGCTCTTGGTCTTTAATTACAAGTATAAAAAAATAAAACTACTTTAGATGAAGAAAAATTGATCTCTACGGAGAGTCCTTTTCATTCTTGAAAGCGACAATTGACAATAGCCGTCAAGTGACAATAGAGTTTTCCTCATTGGTGTTCGACACTCGTTCGAGTAATTGCATTATTGTTTTATTTTTAACAAATGTATTGTAATAGAAATATTTCCCACATTCCAAAGGAAAGGTAAGTTTTATATTTCATTAACTAGTGTTTGTATCATTTTTTAAATATCAATGTTCCTATGTAAATCAATCAATCAATGTAAATAAAATAAATCTAAACTAGATTGTGGAATGAAAACATCAGCTCTGAGAGAAACAATATATTTATAATCCGAATCCTATCATATCTTTGTAAACTATTTCTTAAGGGTTCTTTATTAAAAACAAATTCTCTGCATGAGCCAGTACATTTTTAGTAATGAATCAGTAAATCTAAGATATTATTTTAAAACGAATCAAACATAAATGTAACAAAATAAATAACTTGTTCTCACCCAAAATCTCGAGATTTGATAGAAAGAGGCACGATTTTATATTATATAATATAAGTAAATACAATATTGTAGCATTAATATATACAAAATAAATAAAAGTATATAATTTCGAATAAACCTACCTAAATAAAATTCATGCATAATAAATAAGGTTCTTGCCTCCTTAAAATAATCGATGGCTAAAAAATTAACTCATCTCATGAAGTGTTCAATGCATTTGGACTTGGAGCCTGGACCAGTTGGATACAAAAGTAAATTGCTATAGTTTTTCCATTCAATGTTAGAGAATAATCGTTGTTAAATATTACCACTGTTAATTATAACCCCGCCCTCCCCTATTGTTGTTAAAATGTTTAAAATACGATCGGCAACACTCATATTAATCTTTGATTTGAACCAATAATTTAATATTAAAGAAAATCCAAATATGTATAGGAAAAAATATTTTTTTTATTATCTGCTTGTTTTTGGTTCTGATTATACGGGTTTAACCAAAGATTTGTAAAATACAACGTAAAAGGTTATCAACCATTTTTTCTAAACAGATAAAGACACTTGTGTTTTGAATATGGACCCTGAGCGGACGTATTACGGTATATACATTCAAAAGAAATAGCGCCCAATTAAAATGTTATGAATAAACTATAAATACAGAGTCATTTTTTTTTAAGTCTTCATTCCAAATATTTTGTTATTATAGAAGCACAAAATAATTATTTGAAATGGATTTTAGACGGTTTATAATACTCGTAATAAGTTTTGTTGTTACCGTCTCAATGGTAGCTGCGTCGCCTGCGCCGAGGTGGAAATCCTTTAAAAAAATTGTAATTATAATATTTTTTATAACATCAGAGTCACTTAACAGACTTAAGAAAATCATAATACATAACTCTTCAATTTAAATGCGGAAGTCTTCACAGAAGACAATTAACATGTTGTATACTACGTTGGTGTAAATTGATATTTAAAACTATATTAGAATTTACACATTTAAGAAATTCTGCAGTCGGTATAATTCAAAATAATGTTTTTAATGTAGTGCTAAGAAGTTATATTACGTGCTACGAATGTTATTAATTATTAAGCATCAATTTTAAATAATTCTGTACAGATTTTTTAAATGACATTGTAATATTATCCAATAATTATTTTTACAGGTTAAGGGTAACAGAAATATGATAGATGGAATCGTAATATCTGGATCTGCAGTTCAAGTTCTGGGACAAGCTAAAGCTTTAGGATAATCAACATTTTAGAAAACGAGTGAGCAACGCTTTTTGTTATCACCGTCAAACAAAGGCAGGAAAAAACCTCGACACCCATGTCTACAAAAAACCCTGCAATTGCAGTGTTATATAAGAAATTCATCGAAAAGTCAATATAAGTATCACTAACCACAAAGAAGTATTAAAAAGTCTGGACAACAATGGATGTGGGACAGCAGTGATAGTGGAACAAGAGTTGGATGTGAAAACGGCTCATTGTAGTACGTGACAATATTGTATTACGCCTTTTACCAAAATGAATTAAATTTCAAAATAGATAGTAGATGAGTGCTACCACCGGCTAAGAAACCGGTTCTACATATATTATAAATCTCAAAAACAACTACCTAGAATATATTAAAAGTCATATAGTTAGTATCAATCGATTATAATCATGAATGAGAAAGAAATACACCCACTCCCTTTCGACGGTAAAATTTTGTAAAAAAGACAGATGAATACAGACGAGTAAACATATATTATAATAGCCCCAAGGCTTGACGGATTCCTAAGTTCAAATCCTGCTGGTGATGACGTTTTTTATATCGTAAATAATTCAAATACAGTAAACATCAAATACTAAACATATTTTTAGAATAGACTGTTTACGATAAATTTCTGAACGAACCAGGCGAGTTACAACATCGGCTCTGAGAGAAACAGTATATTTATACTCTGAAGCTTGTCTTTCTGAATAATTTCTTAAATCTTCAATTGATTAAACTTAATTGGCCGAATAGCAAATATGTCAAAAAATGTCATGATCAATTCACAAAGGATGCCCAGCCACTAATTACTTTCCAAAAAAAAGCTATGAATATCCGATACAGAAGAGTTGATAGCTACAGCTCTGCCAATGAAGTGGTTATCCGCCTTAATATAGGACGGCTTAGCTAATAATATTCTTTTCGCCATAACGTACTTTTTATCTTTGCGTATCTTTTTTATTAAAATTTCTTTATCGTTTATCGATATGAATGAAGTGAATGTATAATGCAAAGAAGGTAGTTGTATAAAAGCAGGTATATTGTTAATTTCATGGCTGTGTTATTTTATTTCTAACCAATTAGTATATTAAGTATTACATTGTTAATTTAGATGAATGATTAAAAATCCAATGTACCTACTACAGAATAATAAATAAGTCTTGTGCAAACGTTGCTTTAACTTTACCATTTTACACATAGCTAGCGTGTCATTATATCATATTTAGTTATACGAATCCTATAACGGCAAAAATATAATAACTAAATGTAAAAATACAAAGTTTTTCACCCAAATATTGAATTAAATTCCGTTTCTTAAGCTATATCTTAATTTATTTAAGTATTAAGATTTTTGGAAGCTGTTTGATCTTGATATCAATCTTAGATTGTAGATTGATTATTAATTTTGAATGTAACTTATATATCGTGAAATGATGTTATTTGAAAAGAATAGCGACAACCGTAGTTTAATATTTATTAACAATAATGTTCGATTGGTTGTTACATATGGCAAGTGATTAATTGGACTAGATTACAGAGTATTTAAAATTAAGTTATATTTATATAGCAATTAGATTTATTTTCCTAGTTTTGCGATTGCAGCGGCTTCGCCTACAACTTGTATCGCAGATCCAACTTTTACGATGCCTTTGCGGATATTTCTTCCCAATTTTTCCTGTAAAAAAATGTTTTGACATTAAATAAATACATGGTTATTATTGATACATATATATATTGTCATTTTTTTCTCTTAATTGGTAGTCCAAGAGCCCCAACCCCAAACCTTGCACATCTCTTTTACCTCTCCAAGTTTTTTAACTCATTAATACACTTATATTATAAATACAAAATGATTTTGTAATGCAATCGTTAACTATAACAAACTAGTATAACTGTAAACTAGTGTAACTGTAAATATCTTTAAGTGGTCAAAAAAATCTTTTCATTTTGAGATATTTTAAAAAATGGTGTGCCATATATAATTCATCTAGAAAAAAATAAATATAAATCATCTAGATAAACCGGTTCAACATTATAGATAGTTAAAATGAGATAAATGTAAACAAATACATCCATTTAGCAATATCATGTTATAACGTTTATTAGATTAAAATGACATATTTTTTTTTGAAAAATCTCTCTGGGTGCTCCAGAAACTGAAGCCAAGGTCAGGATGCAGGCGAATAAGATAAAGAAGATCTTTCCAAAAATCATTTTGACTTAAAATTAGTTGAATTCTAAAATATAAAGAGAACAATGTATCGAATTGGATGAATTTAAAACTGTTATGAAATGTCTGAACAAAGGTATTATACATCATACAAAGAGAGCCAAATATTAAATTCCTTTGAAAACCAACCTCAATTCAATTTTGAACTTTATTGTCAAATGATAAGACTCATTGTTAATGTTCGTTCATCAACAGCTGTAATAACAAGTTTGTTAATTGATAACGGTGGGTCGGCTAAGAAGGGAACTCCCCGCGCGAGATAAACTGATTTACTCTTCGTGATTAATTTGGAATTTTTATCACATCCAATTAGTTGTAAAGTACCTTAGACATTGTTTCATAAATACAACTTTTTTACAGTTATTTAATTTAATACAATGTATTATTGCTTTATTTTCGTATCGTCGATTATAATTGTCTTTATTGATATACTAAAAACGATTACGAAAATGCGTCTGTGAGTGAAAGTAATTAAAATTCAATAGGTGTTATATTTCTATTCCTCCATTTGTCTTGTGATGGGTCATGAAGAAGCAACTATTAGTTTTAGCTTAAGGGAATTTGATCTTTATTTATGATATGCTTCATCAAATTTCGTTTAGCGATACCAGAGAGTATTAGATGAAATTGTTGAGGACGGGTTGATAACTAGCTTTGTATATTGTCATCTGCTGGTAATGACGTCACAAATAATCGACAGTCATCAGTAGAACATTAAAGTCTAAACTAAACTAAACTTTTTACCGTTATGTACCATTTGGAATAATACAATATTTTAACGTAATTTATAAATTCCTCAACATCTACAGTTTCAAAATATATATATAAATATATATGTATAACATATATACATGTACAACTAGGAAATAAGAATTTATTTCCTAGTTGAAAATAAATGTATTTGAAACCCTAATTTCTGACAAATTCAATTGAACTGACAGGAGTTCGAGCTCAAAGGAAACCTGTTGTTATCATTGTACTTGAGCTGTGACAGAGACTGGGTACTCGCTAAAGTGGCTAAAGTAAAAAAAAATATACTCATATAGTATCAACATGCTGTTTAAAAAAAGTTTTTTGTAAAAGTTTCAATTCTGTCACATACATCTGTTATTAAAAAAGTTTCTCTAAAAAAGAAAACTTTATTTTAATATTTGAAGAATATTTTTTTTATATATTTTATGTAAAATGTAGTTACCGCATATTAAATCTCGTACAAAAACAACTTAGTTATAATAAACCCGTGCTCAGTTCTTGTCTCTATTAATTAAAAGTGTTTTAATTAAATGGGTAACAATATTCATTTTCCATTTTCATTTTTTTTTTCAATTTTCAATTTTTATTTGACAATTATAATTATACGATCTTTACGCAAACGCCATCTCTAATATAATTTCAGGTTAGTTAGAATCTGAAATTTATTTATTATTGCCTCATTAAGGAATATTGGTTTAAAACAATTTTGTTACCTTGAAAAGTCAAGTATACCATTAATGTAATGATATAACAATCAATCAATCAATCAATCAATTGAAAAGATTCATCACAATCTTTTGTATGAAAGTGTGTCACGAGCACTTATTGTGTATCGACTTTACTTATTATTGTAATTATTTGAAGCGTAGTTGAAACGTTAAAAATACACACAAATAAGTTCAAACAGGTCTGTAACGAAGTATAATACACCAGTTTTGTGCTTTGAATGCGTTTCATGCACAATGGATTTTTTATAAACTGTAAAAATACTGCGTAACATATTAGTAGGTAAAAATACAATCTTATCAAGTAAAGGCCAAGAGGTGGATTTACAAACTTATAAAGGCTTTTTATAAGTTATATGACCCCTAAATTATTAATATTTTTTATGATTAAAATGCTTAGTTTGTTTTAAAATATAATTTAAATAAGATTAGATTTCAAACAATGTCTTGAGACAATAAGTATGAAGTGTAGAGAGACATTCCTATTTTTTTTAATAATATGTAAAGAACTGTAATAACAAATGTGATCTGTGAAGACAAAAATTATATACTTTTATTAAATTTTGAATAATTTTTTTTGAGGTATATGTAAAGCCAGAAATATGAATAATAGTAGTTTATTGTAATTAAATAATACGTCTTAATAATACGACTAGTGAGATAGAGTCTTTGTAGTTTATGAGTTAGTTATCCTTTGGCAATGGCGGTGGCTTGGCCAACTACTTGGATCGCTGGCCCAGCCTTGATGAGACCGTCTCGTACGTTCCTGCCCATTTTCTCCTGAAAAGATATAAATGAATTGCAATTAATTTAGTACAAATAAATCATTATCTACATTTTGTTATGACAGAGACAAAATAATTAAATATTTTTTAGCATTGTTAAAGTGCTAAATATATTATAGATTGACTTAAATAATAATAATAATAATTATAAATAATAATAAATATTCTTTATTGTACACCCTGAGTATAAAATTACAAAAACATAAAACAAAAAAACAGTGAAAAAAAAATGGTACAATTTTGGCGGCCTTATCGCTAAAAAGCAATCTCTTCCAGACAACCATTGCATGGAGGAAAAGAAATATACTGGAGTCGTAGCGTGGGCGTGTTTACAGTGTAAAACAAAAACGCAGTTATATATACAATATATACATGCATACACCTAATTACATACATATAAATACAATTAATATATATACAAACATAAATATAAATACATATATATATATATATATATATATATATATATATATATATATATATATATATGTGTGTGTATTTATATTTATATATACGTTTGTATTGTTTGTTTAACGTTTTTACTTAAACGATATTGAAATACTACTTACAATTTTCTTAAATATCCTCCATTTCGGACTAGGAGCGGCAGACACAGAACTGAAAGCCAAAATGCAAGCAAATACGAAAAAAAATATCTTGGAGAAATCCATTTTTAATGAGAGTATTTCAAGGCCACTTGAAACAACTAAAGGGAATGATACTCCAATACACGCCTGGTCTTATATAAGAAGAAATTCACAAATAATTGTTTGCGGCTTGCAAACAGATTTTTACTCAAAAATAAATCCTTATTTCATTCTATAATATGAGCGTTCGGTGTTTTTATATGTGTAAATAACAGAATGACGTATCTATTCTGATAAAAGGTTAAGAGTCATCTTCGAGATTATTTCTTAGATAGTTTAATGTAAATCCCTTTCAACTGCTTAAAAACAAATCAGTGCTGACAAGAATTTTCAAATATCATTAGAAAAATATAATAATATTTACGTAACCGGAACAAAATATAAAAAAAATATTGGACAATTATAATGATAGTACAAAACTATTTAACCGTGATTTATTTTATTTTATTTATACATAGGCTATATTCCGTAGCGATAAGTGCTAAGGCAGACGTTTTATTTAATAGGATTTAAAAAATACAAATAAAAGAGAACCCAGAACTAACTGGAAAAAATAATAAAGGTACCGAATTATCACTACATACTATATATTTTTGTTAAGGAAACTTCATCAAAATATCTAAAATAACAATTTAAGCGGAAATAAGTAAAAATAATGGTATCGATGGAAACAACTGAAAAGCGATTTTACACCTTTATGTTTATTCCGAAATTTTATTCCTAGTTTAATTAAATGTTTGAGAGATAGATCCAATTAATAAATCCTATTTACTTTTATTTTGGTATTTTATATATATATATATATATATATATACGAATATATATTACTTCTATATTATTATAAAGCATTCCGTTTTATAGTATAGATGTCATTTTTAAAGTAAGAAAAAACCATCACTGGTTTGTTATACCGAACTTAAACTAGGATGAAGGTTGGAATAACGGTGATAGAAATTTTGTCCATACTTTAAACCTACGTTATACTAGGTTTAAGTTTCACCGAGTTTACTAGTTGCTACAATTTTGCTTTTTGTGAGTTTATGCTGGATATAGATTGTTAAACATTGTTTATAATGTTTATTAAATATTTTTATTAAAATTGTTGTCAAAAATTGTATTTAATTGTATATTCTTTAATAATAATTGAAGCAAAAAATTAAATAATTAACACACAAATATGATGTGAGTATCAAAATTAACTCCTTGCATTGTTTTACTATAAATTACCACTTCAATAGGTGTTACAAATGTAAGCTGAAATAAAACGACTTAAACCATTTTAAGATAAGTGTTATTGTTAAAAAATAAATAAAAGACAATATAATATTTAATATGTTATATTTTCATATTAGTATATATATATATATTATATTAGTATTATAGAAATAGATATATTATTTATTTGAGGGCTTCAAAACTATCGAATATTTAAACTATATTCAATGACACTTACCAACTTGTCGTTTTGTATATGTATTTTTATAGCAGTTAACATTTTCAAGTGTTTTAAAAATTACTTAACAGAGTGTTTTTTATTTAAAATAAATATATTTTAAATTTAAATTCAGAAAACTTCACGCTGAAGCTTTCCAAAAGAACCCAGCTGTCATTATACCTGAAATGATGGAGACAGAGTATTCTTTAATGTAGTAGCTAAATAAATATAAAAGACATTCGTAAAATATAGTATTAAGTTATCTTTTTAAATAGAAATTTTTACTTCATAATCACCACTTACCTATCAGTCAGTACTAATTAGATTTTTATAATTTATTTTTGTAATTTTAAATAAATATATTTTTATAAAGAACTGTCTGTATGTATTTATTATTATTTTAAATTGGTCACATCGTATCCATAAAAATCTATTTTATAAGCTACATTAATATAATAAAACTAAAGAATTTGTTGTTTGAATGTAATCTCAGAACATGTCTGCAATTCAATAATCCAAGCAGACGCAGTAGCTGGAAAGCACTAGTTTTATCAATTCAGTTATAATATTCTTTATTTTTCTTTTTCATATGAAAACTATGAATTGTTATGTTTCTCAAACTGAGATTAAATACGTCTTTTTATCTTTCTAATGAAAGTATTTAGTTAATTTGTTTTAAATCAAGTTTTCTTTATATGTTTATATATTTTTTGAAAAAACATCCAAATATGGTATATCATACAGTTATATAATGTTTTCAAGTAAATATACTGATTCTTTTATATTAATTTCAATGTATGTTAATATTTAAATAAACAATAAGCTCAGCATAAACTACAATCAGATGAATCACAAAAATAAATCGGAATCACTCATTCAGGAGTTTCGGCTTTCTGATCACGTTCTTATGGGAATATGAATCGGTACCAAGTATGTGGAGTCGAAAAATAAATAGTATTTTTATACTTTATTATACAATAATGAGAAATTAAATTTGAAACTTCACTCTCTAAAGAATTATAAGAACTTAATATGTAATTTTTTACTTAGAATACAAGTTTCAATTTATAGTATTGAAATGTTATTGATTAAACTATTCCAAAAATTTGATTGGGTATTAAAAATAAAATAAAAGGATAGAAATATGAATAAAAGTAGTTTATTGTTAAATAATACATCTTAATAATACGACTAGCGAGATAGAGTTTTTGTAGTATATAAGTTATTTATCCTTTGGCAATGGCGGTGGCTTGGCCAACTACTTGGATCGCTGGCCCAGCCTTGATGAGACCGTCTCGTACGTTCCTGCCCATTTTCTCCTGAAAAGATAATAAAAATATATAAACAAATAGGCTTTTAAGAAATATTTCATTTTAATAAATAATCAATTCTATTTCATTTAATTTTACATTAATATGTATAATAAATGTGAATTTAGGTTAAGTTGATATAAAATTTTATTTAATGTTATAAATACACATCATGTTTCCACAATTTATTTTAATATTTTAGAAAATTTTATAAAGTTATTTATAAAATGTTATAAAAAATAAGTACTTACAATTTTCTTAAATATCCTCCACTTCGGACTAGGAGCAGCTGATACCGAACTTAAAGCCAAAAGGCAAGCGAATACGAAGAAAAATATCTTAGAGAAATCCATCTTTAATATAATATTTAAGTATTTCAAGATCACTTGAAAGTACGGAACAGAATGATACTCCGCTGTACATGATTGGTATTAAATAGAAGAAAATTTACAAACAATTGTTTGCGGTTGAAAAATTAAGTTTAGTTCAAAAATATATCTTATTTCAATACAATTAAATGTTATAGGTATTTCATATATTATTAGCGCGTAAATCTATATATGGAGTACACATTCCGATAAGAGGTTGACTGCGGTCATCTTCGGGTATAATTTTGCGCAGTGGTTTTAAGTGAATTCCTATCAAATTCCTTACGTAAGACTACGCTTATATACTCTTATTTAATAAGAAATAAAAAGATTTCCTTGTAAAGATAGAGAGAAACAGAGCCGTTAAAACTAAACTTAGACAATGAAACTGGGGATCATTAACCTGTTCATTTATTTTGTTTTATGTTTATTCTCCTCTTTCTAAACAAAATCTTCTTGGTCTGCGAAGAGTTCGTAAAATTTGATTTAACTTAATTATAGCCTGGATATATCTATAACAATAGATGTAGTGGTTCTGGAGAACACCTGAAACTTATAAATAAACTTACAAAAATCTGACTATCTAAGCTCAATCTGGCAGTCAAGAACACTAGTAATTAAATGAGGTTATGGCCTAAAATTTCTTTAAAAAATATATAGGACACGTGTTGCTCGTTGATTCTTCCCTGTTCAAATTATATGAATTGAAATAAGGGAGGATACGAGGGAGTAGAATAGGGAGTGTCCCTAATGTGTGCCACAGTCAGTAGTATGAAGATTCTATTTTAACAATAAAATTATCACACATGAAATTGATTGAATTTGTTATTTTTATTGTAGATTTGGGATAGAAAAAAAAGATATCTTCTAGTACTTTGCTCGATGATATATGGAAATTTAATTGCTTACTATAAGACAGCTGAAATATGGGTTTATATACATACAGATTTTAATTGTCAATAGTAAGGTAATTAATATAGATGTTTCAAAAGTATCCATGGGATGATTTTGACGTTTTTTTTCTGTAAATCTACCCTTGGAACTTATGCAACTAGTGACTAACGTTTCATAAGTGTATGCCTATTTTAAATCAAAAACTTCGCCTTTGCATTTCGGTTAGTTTCACAGCAAAGTGGTAATAAATGTTCTATTCGTAATGAACTCTGACTGACTGATTGACTTATTGACTGGACTTATAATATGCCATGAATATATTACAACATTGTATGGAAAATGTATATACAGTTTGCTCTGGAGATTTCTTGAGAGTCAAGAGAGATGATAGTTCTTTCGACAGCAAAGAAGGTTTATTCTCTTTTTACTCCTGAGTAGAGTTAGTAGTAGAAAACGTGACTGAAGCCGAAAGAAGACCAGTTTTCACTTTTCAGACCACTTGCGCAATATTTTAGAAATGTGTGCTCAGTTTTTTCACGGCAGTGAGTGCTGTTCAGTAATGAATGTGTTGTATATAAGGAAGATATTTTATACTTTTTGCCGACATAACCCAATGTTATACAGTATTATAAAATACGATTTACAAACAAAGGACTCATTACACGTTTTTGAACAATCTTGAAATTAGACAATCGCTCCTTAGCCACTTAGTGCAAGTCAAGCATTGCAGTTCGCTAATTTAATTATTAACGAAGATATAAAATAATCAAATAATAATTTAATAATAATTTAATAATAATTTAATAATAATTAAATAATTACTACCAAACTAGTGACAATGTATGTCTACGATTGTATAATAATAGGACGTAGATCATGATATTAAAATTGTATAAGATTCGTATCGTAAATTGAATTAAAATACTTCTAGTAGATATTAAATTTGCTCTCATGCATTAGTATTGACAGTGTGATAAGCAATAATTATTGTTAATGACACAATCACACAGAATATTACTGTAATATGTATTTAAAATGCGTTTAAAGATTACATATTTTCAATAATAAATTATTTCATCTTAATTGCTGGGTGCTTTATTGAAGATTAATTTAATTTCATTACTAACAAATTAACTAAAATATAAGGTATTATATAAAGAAATAAACAAAATTCATATTAATAATAGTAGTTTATTGCAATTAAATAATACATCTTAATAATACGACTAGTGAGATAGAGTCTTTGTAGTATATGAGTTATTTATCCTTTGGCAATGGCGGTGGCTTGGCCAACTACTTGGATCGCTGGCCCAGCCTTGATGAGACCGTCTCGTACGTTCCTGCCCATTTTCTCCTGAAAAATAATAAAAATATAGAAATAAGTGAAATGAATAAAATTGATTTTATATCGATTAATTAACAATTGTATTTCAAATTAATTTAAAATAAATATATTGAATATATATATATATTTTTACATAAACACTTACAATTTTTTTAAATATCCTCCACTTCGGACTAGGAGCGGCCGATACTGAACTTAAAGCCAAAAGGCAAGCGAATACGAAGAAAAATATCTTAGAGAAATCCATTTTTAATTAATAGTTCAAGATCAGTTGAAAGAACTGAATGGAATGATACTCCAACGTGCACGCTTCGTATTAAATACATGGAAATTTACAAATTATAATTTGCGGTTGGACAATAAAATATATTGAAAAATATACCTTATTCCAATATAAATATGAATACTATGTTTATTCATATATGTAAATAGATATGTGCCGTAATTGTTCCGATAAAAGGGTCACTACGGCCACGTTCGTAGAATAGTATAGGATGAATAAAGTGAATCCCGTTTTATTGCTTTGAGGTGAATCCATACCGATAAAAACATAAAAATAGCTAAGGCAATATAAAGTATTTTAAATATTTAATCATTAGACTAAGAATAAGCGAATAAAAATAATAAAAATGATAAACATGACAATATCATTAGAATTAAATTAAAAAAACTTAAGTTTTTATTATCTTTAATAAATGAGATCACAAAAGCAAAAATAAATTCACAAATACGACTGCAAATTCCTGATAATACGTTACATAACTAGCTGTTGCCCGTGACTCCGTTCGCGAGAACTTCAGAACACAAGGCACGTAAAAAACTCCTTCGCTCGAGCTTTTTTTGATCAACATTATTTCAAAATTGTTTTATACGAAAAACCCTATTAATATTTCAAGGGAATAATTTAATATAGCCTCGATCCAACATGAAAGTTATTTCTAAATATTGGTTAAGACATTTTTAGATTCGGATAACTTACTTTGAAGATTACAATACAATAAAGTGACTTATAAAGTATAAACATACAAACTTTATCTTTTTATATTATTAGTGTAATTAAAGATAAAAATAGGAGATTTTTCATAGTTAAAGTTTATATTGAAAAGGAGTGCTGAGAAAAACTGAAAATCTTACTTCAGCCTCAGCAACACGTGGTCGGTTACCCTATTATGTTTTAGCTTATATGAAATATTTGTACTTTAAAAAAACGCCGTTTATTAGATACTTACGCTTACGCTAGATACGCTTGTATCTATCGCTATCTATTAGAATAGTATGGAACCAACAGATAATTCTGCCGTCATATGCAAAAAAAGAAATTTAAATAACGCTAAAAAGAAAGTAAAAATTAATATTTAATCTGGCCATCACATTATAATAATCATAACACCGGCAGGAATTGCACCTGCGACCTCTAGAAAACTGTTTTGTCACTGAGCGAATTGAACTACCGTGTCACTACGCACTCCTCTATACTTTTATTTTTTACATAATCTTCCCATTTCTTATATTTAAACTTTCGTGAATCATGAATTTTATATTTATTGTTACCCGGCTGTATTCATGTAGAAATTAAATCGGAATGTGCTCGAATAGTTCAAACCCATTCTTATTTATGAACGCTAAGCGTGGCGGACTCGCGGCGCGAACTGAATAAGAACCCCGAATGTGTTCCAAACTAGTCAGGTACATTCCTATTTAATTTCTACGTGAATACAGCCGGGTAAATATAAATATAATAATTTCTATCGGTACTGATACGACAGGTGAATCCTAG
Source organism: Dircenna loreta (assembly GCA_963555665.1). Classification (NCBI taxonomy): domain Eukaryota; kingdom Metazoa; phylum Arthropoda; class Insecta; order Lepidoptera; family Nymphalidae; genus Dircenna; species Dircenna loreta. Next base: position 8,421,931 of record OY743099.1, on the reverse strand, counting down.
ACATTTCGTATGATTCCTAGTTTTCCAGGTGACTTGGAAAGCAAGGCAAGAAAAATTAAAAAAAACTTTTTTGGTGTTCCCAATGTTAAACATCTTTTTGTTAAAAAAGTGTTTGATTACAAGGACTAGAGGGTAGCGTTCCAACTATATCTGTACCCCTTCAGTCACCAATTCACAGCACAACTAGTCTATAAAGCACTAAATACTAATTCTACAAAGATTTTTTCTTTCTTATTTTACCTAACTGTGGCCCCAGTAACATCTTTTATATTGACGAATTAGTGTTTGTGTAAATAATTAATACGCGTCTACTTAGATACGTCTTTTCATTTGGCAAATATCAACAACAAAAAGTTGATTAGTTTTAGTTTTGGCGACTGTTTTTACTTTCCTTTGAGGCATAAAACTTGATGGCGACAAAAAATCGATAAGTCATTTATCCTTATGACTAGTCTTATAGTTGTATCCGACTCGATTAGTAAGACAGGAGTTTGAATTAAAAGAAACCTATTGTCTGACTAACCTATCACTGTACTTGAAATGTCACAGAGACTACAAGTGTCATTGAGATTTGTAAACAGCATTTGTTTACTTGGAAAAAGTTTTTTTTTTCTGAAACAAAAAAATAATTATAACTTTTTTTATATTTTTTATCTTTTTTAACTTTTAATTCGTTTTAACTGTGTTTCATGAATTTGGTTTTATGATCGTCTCTACAATATTGAATACACGCTGGTGCAGTAAATTAAATATGCATTAAGAGTTCTCTTCAAAGTTGGTTCTACGATATCGTTATTATACAATAGAGATACAATTTTGTGTATGTATTTTTAGTACGTTTTTGTATTTATTGTATTATTTTGTCTTGTACTTTGATTTTATTTGAAAAACAGAAAATCTATTTTATATTTTCATTTCTACGTATTTATAAAGAAATGTTTAATTAAACAATTTGTTTAATAATGTTTATGGCTGGAGATAAACAGAAATATAATTCATTATTATTTCTATGATTTCTCAATTTTTGAAGACTGTTATGAGAACGATTGTTTTATAATAAACAAAAAAATATTAATATTATAACAATATCAAGATTTTATTGTTTTATATGTGTTGTTTTGTATAATTATATTTTATGATAACAAATTACAAGTCACTATTAAACAAACGGATGTCTTACTTGAGAACCTGGATTATTCAAAATGTACTTAAAGTTTTATTGTATAAAATATATGATTAAAAAACAGAAATATGAATAAAAGTAGTTTATTGTTAAATAATACATCTTAATAATACGACTAGTGAGATAGAATCTTTGTAGTATATGAGTTATTTATCCTTTGGCAATGGCGGTGGCTTGGCCAACTACTTGGATCGCTGGCCCAGCCTTGATGAGACCGTCTCGTACGTTCCTGCCCATTTTCTCCTGAAAAGATGATAAAAATAAATAAATAAGACAAGATCGTAAAACATAAAATATCAATAATTGATCATTTTAATAATAATAAATAAATTAGTACACAGTAAAAAATATTAATACAAAACAAATTTTGTTTAAAATTATATAAAAACTAATATGTGAGTTATAAGACTTATAAGAGATAGCTAAGTACTTACAATTTTCTTAAAGATTTTCCACTTCGGACTAGGAGCAGCCGATACCGAACTTAAAGCCAAAAGGCAAGCGAATACGAAGAAAAATATCTTAGAGAAATTCATTTTTAATTAATAGTTCAAGATCAGTTGAAAGAACGAATTAGAATGATCCACTGATGTGCCAGTTTGGTATTAAATACAAACATCGTTACAAATAAATGTTTGCGGTTGGAAAAGATAATTTATTTCAAATATATACCTTATACTGTTATAAATATGAATAATAAGTAGTTCCATAAGTGTAAATAGCGGTATGAAGTATTTATTCCGATAAAAGGTTCACTGCGGTCATGAGCGGTGATATTTCTTTAGAATAATAAAGGGAATCCCTTTTTATTGCTTTGAGGTGAATCCTTACATATAATGACTTAGGAAACTTATAAAAGCAAGGAAGCATGCGTGCGTGCAAAAGCATGACACAATGGAAGTTTTTTGTTATTTGTATATTAGACTGAAACAACAAATTTTAATTATTGTTTATTTGATTTTATAGAAACCATTTACAAAGGGAATGCAAACAATATTTAAGAACGATACATAAAAATTAAAAAGTTGTTGTCATTAACGCCCTCAATGAAAAAAGTATACAGAGTCTACAAGGGCCAGTAACAAGTGAAAAGAAAATAAAAAGATGTAATTAGTTTGACAAAAATAAAAATATCTATGTATACGAGTACTGGTATATCTGTATGTTTTGTGTGTGTGGGTATACGTGTGTATGTGTGTGTGTGTGTGCGTGTGGGTATGTGTATGTGTGTGCTCATAATTATTTTACCATATTTTCTGTAACATCATAGGAAAGAGTTAATAGCCACGTAGTAAATTTAAGTTTACAATTTCCAAACGTTAAAGGATGAATGTTAAGGATGCGATTTATTTTATTATTAAATTATTATGACGACTCAGTAAAAAAGTGATGATGAATGATTTGATTAATAAAACATTTAAATGCGGCCATTTAATTCATCTTATTATACATACAATATAAATATTTGGGTAACCTTTGCTAAATGTTATTTAAAAGGCACTTTTCTAGTGTTATATATTATGATGGAGCTTGCAATATTCTCAATGAATGTGCTATTGAAAGAAAAAATAATTTAACAATCATATATCGGTTTTTGAAACGGATTTCAAGAGTGAAGAAATGTTGAGATTAAACAAAGTGACCGTAAGTCACTGACTTCAAAAAAGTAAAATTAAATATTAAAAAATAAATTGTCTCAGTACAGACTTGTTACATTTATACATAACGTTATATATACATAACATAATGAGGATAAAAACCTATTCTACTATATACTAACTTTACTACGAATAAAGAAATTATGTTGTGTTTTTAATACTAAGACTCTTTCATTAAAATTAAAATGACTTAAACTTATGTAATTTAGTTTGGTTCAGGGTTTGATTTATCGAAATAGTAATATTTGTCTTTTGTAAATATTTCAATTTACGAGTAAGAGTTAATTTAATTTATACTATTATTTTCCGTTTTATTACTAAATTATTATAAAACGTGTGATACTGCAATGAAAATTCGTTTCCAACTTTAATAACCTCTAGTGTCTTATAAATTTACGAATGATATAATTTTGTTAGTGTTTTTAAGAACGTTCTAAATACCTCCATAAAAAAAATGTTTTCCAAATAACTTATTAATTTTTCAACTTAGTAAACTCTATGAAGTTAACGTAAGTGTACTCTCCTATGTAAATGCAAATACTGGATATTTATATATTTATTAAGTGTTACATACTGGACTCTGAATCGTTTTTAGTCTGAAAAATATTTTAACACAAAAACCTTTTTATATTATAAAGGATTTTTGCTATTTTTAAGGATAAAGTAAAGAATTTTCTAGTGATAAGTCAACTGTGTATTCGCGTGGATCAACACTACACTGACTTGTTTGGGACAAGTGCCACTCACTACGTGGATGAGATCTGTGTTGTCGCGTATTCCATACACCAGTTGAGACGCCTACTCGTGTCTTGCCTGAAACAAAATGTAGTGCCCATTTAACCAAATTGATTCTACAGGGCATGGATATTTTTATAGCCATTCTTCTTAAGATTGCAGATGGGGTAGAACATTTTGGACAAAACTAATAATTCTTTGATTTTTCAGGCACCAAACATAACTTTGGACGACTGCTCAAAACGTCTGATCTTATCATCCCGTCATCTCATAGATGAAATCCCGATCATAATATTCAAGGAAAACTGAAAAACAAAATCTGTTTTCTAGATGCCGAAAGTAACTCGTCTTCTATAAAGACCTTTCTAGATAAGGAAAAAATAAATTGAAAGTTAGTCGCGAGTTAACTATAAAAATCCCATTTGTCGCCTCCCCAATTTACGGAATTACTTGTTTTAATGCCTCGAGTATCAAAGTACTAAACTTAGTAATTGCTAATGATTTGTTAATTTTCAGGATACCTTGAGTTCGAAGCCAAGTTTGCTCTAAGGAACCTTATTTGTCTCATTTACAAATAATAGTAGAATAAATAAATGAATTTGTCTATTTTACGACTTCCTTGGGTGACAGTATGAAGTGTCGATAGCGCGTAATGGCCGTCCTGCCTTACTAACTCTTTATTTATACATCTAACATTTTATTTGTGTGTTTGTATTGTTTTCACACAAAAATTAGTACTCCCAACTGGTATCTGGTTATTTTACATAATAATTGAATGAAAGGCACATTTACGTAGAAATTTATTTTCTCCGCGTGATCATCCAATTAAAGTAGTTGTCGGGACGTCTGTCAGTCTTATTTCTAAAATCCCATGCAACGTGTTTAAGTTTGCAAAATACAATCGAAGTAAAGATTTGAAATTATTTACTTACATAAAGTTTTACAACAGCTATATATAGAATGTTGTATGCAACTATGATTTTGTAGTTTTAAAATGAAATCAAATAAATTATAACACAAACATAATTAAATTTTGAGACTATTATATTATATATGAATCGAATATGTGGGACAAAGTTTTTTTTTAATGTTATATTCAGTAAAATCTTTTCAAATAATTGTAATTAAATATTTAAATAATTGGTTTACGCGCTCGTGATAATTTAAGATAGTGATAAGTCGTTAATTTATATTCATAATAAAATTAATAACAATATATGTGTCATAACTCACTCCTTAGAACTAATAAGTAATATGTCATTGGGATTCAAAATTAGTTTAATTCAAATTCTAAATATTCTTATTGGGTATAAAATATATGATTAAAAGACAGAAATATGAATAAAAGTAGTTTATTGTTAAATAATACATCTTAATAATACGACTAGTGAGATAGAGTCTTTGTAGTATATAAGTTATTTATCCTTTGGCAATGGCGGTGGCTTGGCCAACTACTTGGATCGCTGGCCCAGCCTTGATGAGACCGTCTCGTACGTTCCTGCCCATTTTCTCCTGAAAAGATGATAAAAAGACAAGCTCTTAAGCTTTATTTGATTTCAGCAAATAATCATTTTATTATTATAATAAATAATTTTAAATACAATAAATACACAACATATTTTTAAATACAATAAATTATTAAATTTTGAGTTATAAGATTTATAAGAGATAGCTAGGTACTTACAATTTTCTTAAAAAGCCTCCACTTCGGACTAGGAGCAGCCGATACTGAACTTAAAGCCAAAAGGCAAGCGAATACGAAGAAAAATATCTTAGAGAAATTCATCTTTAATATAATATTTAAGTATTTCAAGATCACTTCAAAGTACGGAACAGAATGATACTCCGCTGTACATGATTGGTATTAAATACAAGCAAATTTACAAACCACCGTTTGCTGTTAAGAAAACTAAATTCACTCTATTATGTACCTTATTCCAATATCAATATGAATATTATGTTTTTCCCTGATTGTAAATAGCTGTTTGACGTATTTGTTCCGATAAAGGTCCCGTTCGGTGAACAAAGGGAATCCCTTTTTATTGCTTTGAGGTGAATCCTTACTGATAATAACTTTAAAATAGCATTAACAATAAAAGTTTCTTAAAGCTATATGTAAGGTTCAAATAAAATAACTGCCTTACAAACTTATTAAAACGATATAAAAAAAACACGTAGATATAAACAAAGAGAAATATAATTCTTTATTTAACACAATTTAACAGAATAATAATTACAACTATACTATTTAAATTCCATAGCACTTTTCACAATTACGACCGCAAGTCCAAACCGTCCAAAAATCGACCAAGAAAGAGAGCTCCGTAGTACGCCTTCCCTTTTTATAGTATTCCGCTCGGTCCAGGTTAAGGAAAGAGGGTACCTTATAAGATACAAGTAAGAAGTAAGAAGGATAAACGTCATATTTAAAACTTCTAAAGTACGTACCCGGAAGACGTTAGATTATTTTATTTAACGAGCAGTTACGGGGATAAGCGAAGTAGATAAAAAAAGTACGCTAAAGCTTAACATTATTAGTAAAGATAAATTTAGTTTAGAACTAAACTAAGTCAATAGAATTTTATATAATATATGGCTAACCGTTTTCTATTTAGGCTATTAACGTAAACAATAAGTGATCAACTATTTCATTGAAATCCCTTCGCACTTACTTAAATATGGTTTGATATGCCGAATTTTTGTATCATTAGATTTCAATATTTGTCCTGGTGGGTGATTACTCACGGACTGACTGACTGACTATACTGACATTTTAAAATGTTATAATTGATTCAAAAGTGCATGTAAATGCCTAATTGAATAGAGATATTTTGAATTTGAATGTCAAATCATCACTATTAGAATACTGATGAAGTAAAAGTTACATTAGTAGAATACGAGTAAATACAAAAGCATTTAGATACAAAACTTTTAAATAATAACACTTTTTTGTCAGTAGCATAAATCCTAAATAAAAACTGACTTGTTTGTTTGATTTTAATATGATATTTCCATATCCATAGTAGTTACTTATCACAATATGTCATTGGTTTGAATCAAAGCACGAAATTGAACCACCATAAATAACCTAAAAATAAAACTACTAACTCATCTTTTGCATAAATCTTGATAAGAACTTGATGTAACCTTTGAATTTCAATTTATCGGGGTTCAACTGGATTATTTGTTTTTGTAAACAGCACTAGGCTCAGTAAATATGTAAATATATATATGTAAATAACGATCCATTTATTATTCGGGTCTAGGAGTGATAAATTAGTAATTGTAAGAATAGATTATTTTTTATTGCAATAAAATAAATTATTGTAATAATATTACACGGTTAAAGTCACTCGTCACTCATTAAACACACCTAACTTTTTTACAAAATATTTTGGAATATCGGCTTTTAAAAGCACGTTTAAAATTTGCACAAATAAATATCTAAAGAAAAATTTTTTTCGACGAAATTCGACGCAATTTTTGACAGAGGAGTAAATTAGTATATTTCACACCGGAATTTAAACAAATTTAATATAAAGTCAGGGCAGGGTTTGGATAGGAACCTGTGTTCCTATCCAACTTGGGCAGACACAGGTCTGTTATAGCTAATGACACACCCAGAGCTGCTCTTGACTCAGGAACTTGAAGTTCAAATAAACGTGGTGCATAAACTGTTCTTGAGACTGGACAGACACGGGTAGCAAAAGTAGCATTAGTCAAATATCGGATACTCAGAGACAACGGTATCGAGTTCATTTTGGTTAAAAAAAGGAACGGATTACTTTTCAAGTATCGCTTACATTTGTAAAAAGCGTCTAGTTATAAAAAGCGTTTAACAATTAAAAGCTTTTAGTTATACAAAGTTTTTACTTTTAAAAAGTTTTCTTTGTTATGCTAAGAAGAATATGGTTTTGCTTTTGAATCTGTCGCAAGAACCTCGTTTTAAACCATATTTCTTACATTATTTATTACAAATACATTAAAGTTCTTGCTAAATGCTATTTTACGATATCCTTCTAATTGTATTTTTTTTTAATACGATATGATTACGATATCCTTACTTTATCAATATTTATTAACTGACTGCAAATATTTGTGTATCAAGTATAGTTATTGTAAAAATCTTTAGAAAGTTACATTAAGAAACATCATACAATAGTCAATTAATTTCTTTCAAATTTTATTTGTTATTTTATTTTGTTAGTAGATTAAAAAATAATTTGTTTGATTAAAATCACAAATGAATAATTAATTTGTGACTTAATATTACTGAACACGTAACAGTAGCATTTAATTTAACTTACTGAGTAATTAATCTTTTGTTATGAGAATAATATATTCCTAGAGCTTAAAAAGAAAAATGGTTCACTGATGTGACCTTGTAATGATGTTTGGAATTTTGTAACATAATTTGTTTAATATGTTAAGAACAATTTATCAGTAAAAGTAAATCTTAAGTTATTTTTTTTTTGTCATGATTACAATAAATATAGATTTTCAATTCAAAAACGTTAAGTAATGGTGTAGTTATAATTTTTAAAACAATAAAAATATTGAGTGAACTCCGTTACAAGGTAACGTTGCTGTATTGAGGAAGTATCAAATGTAAAGAGAATCCACAATATTTTTAATAAAATTTCATATCTTTCTAAAAAAAAATATTTTATGTAGGATTCAAGATTAATTCAATTGAAGATTATATTTTATTTAAATGTCAGATTGGGTATAAAATATGTATAAAAGACAAAAGTATTAGTAATAGTAGTTTATTGTAATTAAATAATACATCTTAATAATACGACTAGTGAGATAGAGTCTTTGTAGTATATAAGTTATTTATCCTCTGGCAATGGCGGTGGCTTGGCCAACTACTTGGACTGCTGGGCCAGCCTTGATGAGGCCATTCCGTACGTTCCTGCCGAATTTCTCCTGTGAAGATAATAAAACATTACATTAGATTTTTTTATTATTTATCTGATACAAAAGAGACTGATTAACATGTTTAATGATTATAACATTTATTCCTATAATTAATATTAAATATAAGAAAATATAAATAATTTTAATAAAAAGATATTGTTACATTTTTTTAATAAATGGTACTTACAATTTTCTTAAATACCCTCCATTTCGGACTAGGAGCGGCTGATACCGAACTTAAAGCCAAAAGGCAAGCGAATACGAAGAAAAATATCTTAGAGAAATTCATTTTTAATGAATATTTCAAGATCAGTTGAAAGAACTGAATGGAATGATACTCCAACGTGCACGCTTCGTATTAAATACATGGAAATTTACAAATTATATTTGCGGTTGTGAAACAAAAATATATTCAAAAATATACCTTATTTCAATTGGCATATGGATGATGTGTTTATGTACTTATGTATAAACAGCTGTATGACGTTATTGCTCTGATAAGAGGTTAACTGCGGTCATCCTCGGGGATCTTTCGGAGATGTTTTAAAGTAAATCCCCTTTTAACTAACACTTTGAGGTCAACGGGACTTTTTCATTATCAATACAAATAATTAAACAATAATGAGGCCAAATACTTAAAATCTACGATTTTTTAAAATTGCTACGCGTTCATGCTAAAAAGTGAAACAAAGGTATTCAAATTTTGTGTTTGTTTTTGGTTCGCTCGTGAAACCAAAGCACTGAACGAAATTTAATGTAATTTAGTATGAACAAAGAGTATTGTCTCGGTCAACGTATAGGGTATATTTTTGTCCAGAATATTCTTTTATTTTCACAGGAAAGCCTCAATATTAATATAGGATATAATTACAATACAGTTGAGGAACGAGTTAGAACGGGCTATTATGAAATCTCGTGTGGTATAATGGGCCGTTATATCCTGGGCTTATTATTAGAATAATGGGCCGTTATATTATATAAGTCGTCTTTTCACCCTGGAATAATATCTTTTTTAACGGAAGAGCACAAAATCCAGGCCATAATCACAATAAAACTAAGTACGGATTTTAAAAACTGTAGGTGATGATAGATGGCTTAGTTGAGTTTCAAACAAAGTCGCGTGCAACAGTTGCTTGTATAAAATTTATAATATTTATAATAAAAGTCATGAGATGATGACTTTTCATATTTGTTACTCATTTTACTTCATCTTTATTTTCATTAATATTATTTGTAACAGAAATATTTGTTAATTTATTATATGTAGGTACAAATGTACATTCAGTTTTTTCTTTGTTTGCTTTTACTCTTCCTTGTTAGCTGTTAGATTACAATAACATCCCTGAGATAAAACTGAGACCTAGATTTAAGAAAAGGGGGCTCGCTCCTCTTTAAGTAGGTGTTTCTAATTGGCTTCTAATAAATAATTTTACATAATAATTTTTCTAACGTATCAAGATTGAATCAAAAATCAAAGACGAATTTATATATTATTATTAAATTCACTATTTTTATATTATAATAAATTGCATCAAACATGAATCAGAATTGTCGGATCTAGTCCAATGTAGTATTAATTCCAGTTCCAATTCCAGTTTAATTCCAACAACTGTAATCTCTATAATCTTCTGTAATACGTATTAATCTTCAATGTATGTAAACGAATTTATAACACAATCAGCTATACATACAAATATTATTTATATACAATTATGTAAATTATATTTTTTCTATCTATAATTTAACTTTTTTATTTTGAAATAGCTATTTTTGTTAATCTCAAAAGCTTTTACTTCAAGTCTAAATGACATCTAAATTGATTTTGGCAACCAACACGTTCTAATTTATTATTACTTTAGATGTTTTTCTGATAAAACGTTGGTTTTATTTCAATTATTTAAACAATTATATTTATCTTACGTTTAATATAAGATATTGTAAATAATTAAATATAAATTTATTTTCTTAATCTCTGAAAACAATGTCCACTTGTTAAATAAGAAACAAATACAAAAATGTTTTTATTCTAAACGCTTTTTAAAAATCCTTTAATAAAAAAGCTAAATATAAATTTAATATACATTTGACATGTATCATTTTTTTTAAAGAGTTAACATAATATTTAAAAAAACTTAAGATTTTTTTTATTTTAAATTTTTAAAAGAGCTTATAGTACGATTAGAGACATATTTTTTTTGATAGTTTTAAACACAGATACTGTATAATGAAAAATAAACATTTTCAATAACTCACTTATTTCAAAAGTAGTAAAACACTTCAACTAACTCTTCATTCAAACGCTGGACTAGTATTGATATTGCAGCGAGATGCAACGCTTTCCTTTTTAAATTGATATTTTGTTACATACAGGGTGATAAAAAAAGATTAAAAAAAATATAATTAATACACACAAATCCAATGAAAGGTAATTAAACAAATAAATTGTTTGTTTTTAAAAGAGCAACTGTTGAGTTTCTGACCAGCTCTTCTCAGCAGAGCCGCATCCGAGCTGGTGGTAGCTTACTCACGGACTGACATAATGACATACTATACTGACATTTTTTAATGTAATGTAATATAATTGACGATTCAAAAGTGCATGTAAATGCCTACTTGAATAAATATTTTTGAATTTTTGGAATTTTTTGAAATACTGAAACTGAACTTTTACGGAGCCCCAAAAAATTTATTCTTTGAGTTATCAGTTATGCGATAACTTATAATATATCTCTAAAATGTATAATAATATAGATCGATAATTTTATCAACCCGGCCAGGACTTGAACGTGCGACCTTTGGGCCATCGTCCCTGTCAGAGGTCACAGATTTAAATCCTGCCCGTGTTCAGACAATTTCAAACATATATTTCAATCATTCGTAAAATATTTTTCTTTAAATTGTAGGAATCAGTCTAAGTAATACTTTTCTCTTTCAATTAAGCATTGTGCTTAAAAAGAGATGCTAGAAGGGCTTAAGAATGACACATAATAAGTAAATGGTTCCTGGAACTATGATTAAAGTAAAAATAACTTAAAACATATTTCGCAAGTTGTGATTGGCTGACGATTACGTCATCCACCAATCAAAAATTAGCAAGTTTTGACAGTGAATTGAAGTTTTGACGTTTGAAAGTAAGAAATTTCATGGATACTTCCAACGTAAAGTAAATATGATTTTTATTGCAGCCACTTTTTTTAACGAATGCAAGATATATACTAATTTAAGAGGTGATAGGTTTATTTAATTTTTTAGTTTTATTAAATTCTGGAATGGTCAGCATTAAATCAACTGCTTATTACATTTTATATTTATTAAAGATGCCTGTATAAGTTGAAACTGTATCCTTTGAACGAAACAAATGCCTCTTCGAAAATATATTGTTATCGACACAATGTTTATGACCAGTATTTTTAAGTTTAATCTCATATTCATGCATTATGCATTCCTTTTCTGTTGTCATAGCAACACGTAAAACAGTATTATGTATTGAGGATGACTTTTAAACTCATTTCTTACTACATATGTATATTGTTTTTATTTCGATACCCCAAATATTTCTAATATAAATGTAAATTCATCGTCAGTTCCTATAAGAATTTAATAGTAGTTATTTTTTAAAGACCTCATTAATCAATTTATTTGTTTTAGGGAGATTCCCTTTTCCCAACAATTAAAAGTTCCCTCTTTAATTTTAATAATTATCATAATATTTTTAAATTGATGACTATTTATTATTTTTTGATGATCTTAATATTATTATAATATTATATTATTATAAATATATAAATTATAAAATAATGAATACATTTCTGCTACACCCTGTTGTTATTTGTAGAGTGATATTGCGCCACGAGGTACTTCACCTAGGTGTGTCACCAGGCGATTGCGAAAACGATATTATGCAAAAGTCAAACAACAACATTAATATTAAACTTATATAAAAATATTTATGTTCGTATATAAGTGTATTCTTTAATGCAATATTCTGATACTCAAATTGTATTTTCAATAATACTAATAAATACCTTCGTTGACTAATAGTTTATTTAGGTTGTCTTTAGTTTTGAACTTGGCTTTTCGCACTCCCAAATCACAAAAAGCCCAGTTCAAAATCTAGTAAAGTATCAAAAATTTAGTATTTTTTTATTTACTTATTTATTTCTATCTATCTATAATCTATCTATCTATAATTTACAACAATTCACACTAATTATACTCTTCCCTTCAAAATATTTTTCCTACCGGCCTCAACTCTCAACAGACTTACAATATTAATGACAAAAGTTATAAACTATATCTTTCTCAGGAATTTATTGAAATATTTTCTCATGCAAGTTTTAGATTAGACAAAATTTCGGTTTTGATTTAAGAGCAATTGAATATTGGTTCTGATTTTTAAGAAAGCCTAATTTGATGTCTATGTGATTCCGAAAAAATCAATTTTATTTCCAAATTCATCGAGACTGCAACTCAATTGGAAGAGCGACCAGATGGTTTCCTACAGGTGCCAGGTTTGAGGTCTGCCCGCGTCGATGATGTTTGTAATTTTATATTTATTTTAAATTTTAAAAACATTTAATCTATTGAAAATCCTAAGCATATCTGCTTATAACATATTTGTTTTAACTTTTTTCTTTTATCTTATAAATAACATTTATTTTTATTATCTATAAAAACAATAAAAGATATCATCATGAAGTACAGAGTTGACCTAAATATATAGTGTTAATAAATAAAAAGTTAGTGATTTGTCTGTATATAAATTTAAAAATACTACACGCATAAAAATAAATAAATCCAAACATGGAAAGGAATCGACGACAAAGAAAAAGAATAAATTGATTAAAATCTTTCGAAGTTTTTAACAGTTCAAATGTCAAGATAAAAGTTAAACGCGACAACGCACAATGAAAGAAGTAATTTGAAAGCGGCGCTAAATGGATTTGAAACCACCAACTTTTGTAATTTATTTTACTCATCCCAACGAAAAATAAATTCACTGTCAGACTTAACGAAATCATTTGAAACGGTATACCATTTTTTTTCATATTTTGTTATAAATAGAAATTATTTTTTTTGACACGAACATATCCACAAGCTATTATTTATATTCATTGTATAAAAGAGACAATTTATCAAAAACTACATCAGTTTTATTTCTCTCTTCTAAAGTTTTACAATTAATTGTGAATTAACAAGATGAATTTCAATAAGATATTTTATTTTATTTTGTTATGCTTGGTCGCGTCGATGATCGCTTCGCCAGCTCCTAGGTGGAAATTTTGGAAGAAAATTGTATGTATGAAGTTATTTTATATAATATAATTCTTATAACCGTTACTTCAAAATAATAAATATTTAAAAATTGCAGTATTTATTAGTATTTGAGAGTCCAACTTTTTTGTATTTTATTTACCTTAAAATGAAAAAAAAATAAATAAAAATTGACATTGTAATATTATTTGTTTTAAACATTATTACATAGTTTATTATTTTGTAGTAAACAGAGAACTTAGAACTTTTTATACTACCAACTTAATAATACTAAGAACGTTTTATTCCGTACATTCATTGTTATCAAGTTGGTTAACTATTCATTAACTCCGGCATGTCATGTATTATGTCAGAAATACTAACAAACTATCAGTGATCAATGATTTTGATATCCCTGATATAATTTCATCATACCATAGTACATTTAACAGAGACAGACGTATACATTTCAAAACTGTATAGTTTAGTTTTTATTTGTAACAAAATTAACAGTTTTTTTATAATACCTAACAAATGTAAATCGTAATCAGTATAATCCGTCTATAATTATACTGATTTTATAAGACAAATGTTTTAAAATTGAATGTTTTATTTTTATTCAAATCGACTTAAAAATACTTGAAATAAAATCATTCGTTTGAAAACCAATTATTTGAATATTCTTTTCATAATATTACGAGTTATGTATATTTCAAAGAGAGGTATATTTTTTAATTTATCACTCAGTAAAGAACAAAGAAAAGAAACGAATTTTATAATATAATTCCTTTTTATAATTTAAATACATTTGTTACATTTCTCTTTCAAATTATTAAATACTAATTAAGAAAGTAATAATAGTAATTTTAGATTTATAATACAGTACTAATACTATATCTTATAATTATCTTTTCTTTCAGGAGAGAGTTGGACAGAACGTGAGGGATGGAATCATCAAAGCAGGGCCAGCCGTTGCAGTGGTAGGATCCGCAGTGAATTTAGGATAAATGATATAATATGTTAAAAAAGTTTATAGAAAAATGAAATTTTTAAACTGTTTAAAACTAAAAAATGTGTACAGTTCTAAATAAAATGTATAAAAAAAATATGTGTATAATTTGTTGAAATTTAACGAAACGTTAGCACGTTTTGTCTAAATACAAATGTTGTTCAAACATTTAAAATATTCTTGATTGGTTTAAATTACACCATAATATTTTAAGCAAATAAAATTTTAGGTTTATTTAAAATTACACACATACATTACCACTCAATTTAAATATAACCGTATCAAAGTTTAATTAATTAAGATAAAGAGAAAGAGAAAATAAACATGATAAATCTGTATCTGCGACCACGCGAGTACCGCTTCAGTGAATATAATATTAAATGAAATATAATCATCTCAATAAATTTACTTAGTTCTATGGGTAATTAAATAATCGAGAAATAAAACATAAATCTGTAACCAAATTTTTTCTTATTATATTTTAAGAAAAAATTAAAACATTTCCATATATTATCCTAACTAATTGTTCCCGTTCTATCCACGCCAAAAAATGCTACCCGTTTGAAATACTAGTTCAGAATTATTCATTGAAATCGGGAAAGACAGCATTACGCATTTGCTTTGTTTTTTTTAGTAGGCAGATTGTCATAAATGATAAAAGTTACAAGGGTCGTATTATGAAGTTATTTAATCTATAGGCTATAATGATATTCGAGAATTACTGAACTACGGACTATTAGATAACCTGGTTTTCAAAATTGTAAAGACAAAAATAAAATAAGGGTATATTTTAAATGTCATTTTAAATATACCCTTAATTTCTTTGTTAGTATAAAATGAAAATCAACAATAGTAAAATACTGTCTTGTAAAATAACTGACTCTACCGCAAAATATGTGACATCTTGTGGAACAAATAAACGGCCACATCTGAAAACACGAGATAAGACTTTAATGGTACATCTGGTAGTTCACTTGAATAATCCTACAGTATTAGTATATAAATAATCAGGGTATATTTCTCTCTCATATACATTTAATGACTAAATTTGCTAATATTTATTTTTAGTAAAGACTTATTTCTTTGCAAATAAAAAAAACATATTCGCCTTTAAAGAATCGATTAATTGAATTAAGAATGAATTAATTTAGATATATAATTAATTGATGCTGACATTTTATTTATATTATATTTGCAAAGCAGCTTTTAAAATATAATTCATTATTGTTTATTAAATATAATTAATAAAAATTGTATTAATTAATTAATTGTATTCTCTCATTGGTTTCTGAAAAAAATATATAATGAAAAATTTAATATAGATTCTAAATGCTGTTGGCAAAATATATTAGCGTGCCTTTAATAGGCGGAATGTTTGAGTTACCGATATTATCTGTATTTTACAACTATCAAACTTCATTTAAAAAAATATATATTTTATTATAAAAACTGGGCCAAGATTACTCTTTAAAGAAGTAGATCCTATGTCACCCTTCACATCTTGTGTAAACGCTGTACTGGAATCCACTACGAGTAAGCTAGACTGGGAGAATTGTGGATCTCACTTATTGTCTCATTACTTACCTTTACCTACAATACACGATAAAAATACTTCCAATAGATTGATAGATGAAGAATAGAAAGAGCGAATATTTAAAAAACCGTGGAATAAATAGAACAAATATAAGAGACTAAAGGATATACTTAAAAGCAATACGCCAGTCAAGGCACTGTCAGTTAAACAGAAGAAGAAACAGCTAAAGATTAAAATTCTTTGAATGAGGCCTTCATTTGAGAGGAGTCCTTGACAGTAAATACAATTTTAGAAATTATCTTATTATTATATCTATAAATTAATAATAAATCGAGTGACGGCAACTGATTCAAAACCAGGCGGAAAAGATTATATAGATTGCAATGGATGTACTCGCGGAGAGATCGCATTTCTCAAATAAATTTGTGATTAAGAAACTTTGGATTCATTTAAAATTCCGGCGTCCTAATTTCCGGCACTGCGATGGTGACATAACGAGACACATAGGGCCCATGAAACTCAATATAAAAGTTAAGTTCAAACTTTAAAAAAAATTAGAGCCCTATTTGGTCTTCGAAATGTTAAATAACTTTTTATCTAAAATAATTTATTGACTAAAAGGACTTTGAGAGTCGCGTGTTAATTATATACAAAGCCTGCTCGTTCAATAGCCGGTGCAAGGCACGACTAGTTGCTAGGAAATACGACATTTAAAATTAATGATTGTAAATAAGATATTCTTTGTTTTGGAGTATCTCTTTGAGATATAGAATAAAAGGTCTTTTTTTATTTTAATTATTTATTTATTATTAATATTATTAATTACCAAGACGCGACTTATATATGTATAAGTAAAAAAAATATTTACACTTATTGTATGATGATTCTGAAACTGGCAAAAGATCCATGTTTTCGGAATACAGAATGAATTTCAGAATGAAAAAAGTTTGTTGCATCCCATATTTATTTTTCGTTCCTCATTAATTAACCATATGTTGGAGGAGGGAGACACTGGTAAGTGATACAAGCGTATAATTTACTTAGATTAGATATAGATGATGTATAGTCTATATATGTGGTCTCAGATAACTGACAAGAGATCTAATGAACCACGTTGATCAACCATTATTTCATCAATAACCCGCGCTTATTAATCTATCAAGATTCAACGTGAAAATATAAACAAGATTAGAAAATAGAAGTCCATCTTTTGTGTATTAAAACATGTAGTATACGAAAAATAAATAAATAGATTAGCTAACATCTATGGATATAAAATATGACAAATATATAAAAACCGTCGATGTACAAAACCTTTTCCCTGTGTACGAGAACCTTTTCTCGATGTTGTCGATGAATTGTAAAAAGGTGCATGAATCGAATGGTCCAATTCCTTGATGATTGAAAAAATGTACATCTTCGAATATATGGTTAATCTAATACAACTTTGGAATGTAATTTTTTTATTAAAAACATCTATAGTAACATATTAGATATTTGTATTTAAATATTATAAAACATATAAATGGAGTCAAACTTTATGGTTTTGGTACACACCGACTGTATTCCAATGCGAAAGGAAAATTAATAGTTTATAGAATAAGAGATAATATCGATTTAGAATAAAAAGTAAAAACAACCTAAAATAAAACAAATGTACTCTAACAAATTAGTTTTATGATTACACAATATTTAGAAGGTTACATTTATCAACAAGATCTACTTATACGAAATCACATGTTCAATGTAAGTACTAATCACTAATAAATTATACGACGCCTAATAATTTACGCGTTTCATTTCACTTCCGCACTATATCAACCGTTCCGAACGCCTAACCAAAAGAAGTGAGCGCGCCGCCCGCCATACTTGCCATTTAATAGCAAGATAACGGAACAGGATGACGTCATGTAGACGCTCATGAGTGTTGCCAACTATAGGATATTTATCCTTATTAGAGAGAGAACGAAAAGAGAGAGAAAGAGAGGGAGATAACCGAAGCCTGCAATGGATAAAAATAACATTCATTGATTTAAATAGATAGTACTACGCTGAATATAGAAAGCCTATAGGTATCGTCAGTAATTTTGATATCGAATTAGATATTATATTACGACGACAGTATTTAACGATCGTAGGGAAAACTTAAACCCTCAGGTATTATTGTATAGAGTCATATAGATTGCTCAAAGGAGCGGTCCTGAACAATTCATATGTGGCGACTTATCATGACACCGGAACCCGTCTAACAAGTCAACTATTAATTAATAAATAATTTAACTACTCCGCTACCGCTTATGCAGGCACCACGCCTTTAGCCGGTGATGCTTTCCTTTGTTCGTGCTAAGCAATCATGCGTACAATATCGCGCATCAGCGCGTGCGCATATTGCCTTCTTTGTTTCGGTCTATCACCGAAATAAAATAATGTAATAATGGTGGTAGATTCAGTATAATTATTATATATAATATTAAATTAAATATAATAATATTATCAGTATTAAAATGGTGTTACATAACACATTGAAATGAATAAAATAAAATAAATCCAATAACAGTTATTTTTCATTTTTATTCATATTACAAGATTCAAGATTACTCTTTAAAGAAGTAGATCCAATATCACCCTTCACATCTTGTGTAATAGGTGTACTGGAATCCACCACGAGTAAGCTAGACTGGGAGAATTGTGGACCTCACTTATTGTCTTCTTACTTACCTTTACCTACATTACACGATAAAAATACTTCCAATAGATTGATAGATGAAGAAAAGAAAGAGCAAATATTAAAAAAACCATTTAATAAATAGAACAAATATAAGAGACTAAAGGATATACTTAAAAGCAATACGCCAGTCAAGGCACTGTCAGTTAAACAGAAGAAGAAACAGCTAAAGATTGAAATTCTTTGAATGAGGTCTTCATCTGAGAGGAGTCCTTGACAGTAAATACAATTTTAGAAATTATCTTATTATTATATGTATAAATTAATAATAAATCGAGTGACGGCAACTGATTTAAAACCAGGCGGAAAAGATTATATAGATTGCAATGGATGTACTCGCGGAGAAATCGCATCTCTCAAATAAATTTATGATTAAGAAACTTTGGATTCATTTAAAATTCCGGCGTCCTGATTTCCGGCACTGCGATGGTGACATAACGAGACACATAGGGCCCATGAAACTCAATATAAAAGTTAAGTTCAAACTTAAAAAAAAATTAGAGCACTTTTTTGTTCTTCGAAATGTTAAATAACTTTTTATCTAAAATAATTTATTGACTAAAAGGACTTTGAGAGTCGCGTGTTAATTATATACAAAGCCTGCTCGTTCAATAGCCGGTGCAAGGCACGACTAGTTACTAGGAAATAAGACATTTAAAATTAATGATTGTAAATAAGATATTCTTTGTTTTGGAATATCTCTTTGAGATATAGAATAAAAGGTCTTTTTTTATTTTAATTATTTATTTATTATTAATATTATTAATAACCAAGACGCGACTTATATATGTATAAGTAAAAAAAATATTTACACTTATTGTATGATGATTCTGAAACTGGCGAAAGAACCATGTTTTCGGAATAATGAATGAATTTCAGAATGAAAAAAGTTTGTTGCATCCCATATTTATTTTCCGTTCCTCATTAATGAACCATATTTTGGAGGAGGGAGACACTGGTAAGTGATACAAGCGTATAATTTACTTAGATTAGATATAGATGATGTATAGTCTATATATGTGGTCTCAGATAACTGACAAGAGATCTAATGAACCACGTTGATCAACCATTATTTCATCAATAACCCGCGCTTATTAATCTATCAAGATTCAACGTGAAAATATAAACAAGATTAGAAAATAGAAGTCCATCTTTTGTGTATTAAAACATGTAGTATACGAAAAATATATAAATAGAGTGACTGACATCTATGGATATAAAATATGGCAAATATATAAAAACCGTCGATGTACCAAACCTATTCCCTGTGTACGAGAACCTTTTCTCGATGTTGTCGATGAATTGTAAAAAGGTGCATGAATCGAATGGTCCAATTCCTTGATGATTGAAAAAATGTACATCTTCAAATATATGGTTAATCTAATACAACTTTGGAATGTAATTTTTTTATTAAAAACA
The DNA here is from genome assembly GCA_963555665.1 of Dircenna loreta. Lineage (NCBI taxonomy): Eukaryota > Metazoa > Arthropoda > Insecta > Lepidoptera > Nymphalidae > Dircenna > Dircenna loreta. Next base: position 8,401,492 of record OY743099.1, on the reverse strand, counting down.
TCTATACTAACATATTAGATATTTGTATTTAAATATTATAAAACTTGTAAATAGAGTCAAACTTTATGATTTTGGTACACACCGACTGTATTCCAATGCGAAATGAAAATTAATAGTTTATAGAATAAGAGATAATATCGATTTATAATAAAAAGTAAAACCGATCTAAAATAAAACAAATGTACTCTAACAAATTACTTTTATGATTACACAATATTTAGAAGGTTACATTTATCAACAAGATCTACTTATACGAAATCACATGTTCAATGTAAGTACTAATCACTAATAAATTATACGACGCCTAATAATTTACGCGTTTCATTTCACTTCCGCACTATATCAACCGTTCCGAACGCCTAACCAAAAGAAGTGAGCGCGCCGCCCGCCATACTTGCCATTTAATAGCAAGATAACGGAACAGGATGACGTCATGTAGACGCTCATGAGTGTTGCCAACTATAGGATATTTATCCTTATTAGAGAGAGAACGAAAAGAGAGAGAAAGAGAGGGAGATAACCGAAGCCTGCAATGGATAAAAATAACATTCATTGATTTAAATAGATAGTACTACGCTGAATATAGAAAGCCTATAGGTATCGTCAGTAATTTTGATATCGAATTAGATGTTATATTACGACGACAATATTTAACGATCGTAGGGAAAACTTAAACCCTCAGGTATTATTGTATAGAGTCATATAGATTGCTCAAAGGAGCGGTCCTGAACAATTCATATGTGGCGACTTATCATGACACCGGAACCCGTCTAACAAGTCAACTATTAATTAATAAATAATTTAACTACTCCGCTACCGCTTATGCAGGCACCACGCCTTTAGCCGGTGATGCTTTCCTTTGTTCGTGCTAAGCAATCATGCGTACAATATCGCGCATCAGCGCGTGCGCATATTGCCTTCTTTGTTTCGGTCTATCACCGAAATAAAATAATGTAATAATGGTGGTAGATTCAGTATAATTATTATATATAATATTAAATTAAATATAATATTATTAATATTAAAATGGTGTTATGTGTTCGTATTACATAACACATTGAAATGAATAAAATAAAATAAATCCAATAACAGTTATTTTTCATTTTTATTCATATGCACGAGCTATACACGCCATATTTTATAAAAACAAACTTTGAATCATATTTCATTGAACATGTCCAGTTATAAATCAACAAACATTACCATACAATAAATATACGAGAAATAAATTTACAGCTCATGTTTATAAATTAAAAAAAAATGCATTTTTAATCTAAATCTTAGAATGTTGCCTTAAAATTATATGAAAATATATATACTGCCTATTAATAATCAGAACTTAGAAAAAAATATTTTTAATGATTTTTTATTTGAAATCACAATCAATACGTACGACAATGTCGACTAAACTATGGAGTATATATTAAGATCAACCAATGTTATATTAAATTATTCAAATAAAGAAGATAAAAGATACGTTTATTGGCATGGGATCTTTATCCATAGCACACAACACATACTTAAATATAAAATAATATATTCTATGTTCTTGATCAATTTGAAAATGATTCCCTTATACAATGCTTAATATTCAAATGGAGCCGTAGAGACCAATTTTCAAAAAAAAATAAAAAAGAAAACATTTCATAAATGTAGATATAATATACAAAAGCTCTCTTTTGAAAAGGTACAAATGGAATAATGATTTATAATATATCCAGATAAATTTAATAATAACAATATTTTATGAAATAAATATCGTACTGTTTAAAAAAACTCAAACATATGCTAAGCATATTTGAATTGGAAATAAATATAGAATTAAAATGATAGAGATAATGAGTTCAGTAATGTTCTCTCGTCTCTTTTGCTTATTTTTTCAACGGGCTTTTGTTTGTTTAACGAGGCTAGAGATAAACGGCACTGAACTGTATTGTATTCTAAATAAAAAGTGCACTCAGATGAACGCTGAAAATTATATTTCGCTCAAATTTTCAGTAATGTGGCAAATATTAATATCAATTATGGTTTAATCGTATTAATTATAATTTAATAATTATTCTATTAAATGTCAGCACAGCAAATTGTGGCTTAACCAGATTTATGTGACATAGAATTTATTTATATAATACCGAAATCGGGATCAATTTTTATTTATTTAATCTGCACTTAATTATTACTTTCAACTATTTAAATTTCAGTATAAGTGTATGTGAAAGTAAAAAAACGATTAATTTCTTAGTTTTCAACCTTTTTCAAATTAAAAGTATGAACTATGTTAGGTGATAATGACATTGCAATATTGTTTAAAATGTTTAAGTTTATATGCGTTTCCATAAAATCATTAAAGCAGTATTTATTAATAATAAAGTAAAAGATGATAATAAGTCAATTTTTTCCATAAAACAACAAACAATATGTAGTTTTTTATTTCCTTGCAGACAAAAAAAATAAATTGATTAACTTTATATGTGGAAAAAATCCTCAAACAAATATATTACCATTTCATTATACTATATAATGCTATAAAGTTATCAACAATGCATAATTACCCCTTTAAAAGAAATACAAATTTCAATCCAAGAAATAGAGACACGAGTCAGAGAGATCGAAAGAAAATAAAAGATAACAAACGTATTACATAACATATCTTATTTCCTATTTCCGTGATTTTATATATTAGATAAAATAAAATTCTAAGAACGTTTTCTTTGATAGCTTGTTATATAGAGTCTACTTACCACACAATCAATCTTTGTAAGTATATACTCGTAATCCATTCTGTAAAGTAAGCTTGTCATTCTTAGAGTACCAACCTGTTTTGAATACTAATTTCGTTCTTATAACTAAGTACCTAGCACTTATTATCCGTCAGTTGAAAATGTTAGGGACAGTAAAAATACACTTACGTGCAAAATAAAAAAATAATAAGGAGAGTTTAAAGTTCAGAAATATTATAATTTATTATTACATTTCTCTTAATACGTTTAACTATAATACGTACTAATAACGTTATGCAGATCAAAAGTAAGACATTTTAGATGAATCACCCTTTCATACAAAATTAATGATAAGAGATTCCGAAGTTTTCTTTTCAGTCCTACAGTCATTTCACGTAATATATCTTGAAAAGAAATATCTTTTCTTAACTTTTTACCGGAAATAAAAGAAAATACTTATACTTCTGTTAACTTTTTTAGAGTATATTAATCGCTTTAATTTTTTTTTGGAATATTTCACCATTATTGTATAATGTATAAAATTATATATTTGCAAAATCATCAATTTACTCACACAAGCAGAATACTATAAGCTTGCGAAATGAAAAGAAGTTCTAACGCCGTATTTCATAATTATCACCTATTTATCTTTGTCTTATCTTTTCCTACAGGAAAAAGTGGACATCGCATAAGACATGGAGTTTGGAATTAACAAAGCTTGGTCCTTTCAGTAGTTACGACTCACAGTGGCAAAGTGTTAATTATTTTCTTAATTAAAAGTTAAAAAATATATTTAAGTATTACTTTTGTCTATTCTTTTTGGTTTAAGACGAGAAACCATATTTTCATGACAGCGCCATCTATTATTAATAAGCAAAACATTCCCTGGCATCGATTTTTTAGTAACACTGACGGCTCACTAGGTGGCATTAAACGAAACTCTGTAACAGTTTTTATACAGATGATAATAATTTTATTTTCATAAATGCTTTAAGACCTTTCATCGTTTTTTATTTATAACTTCTTTGAACATGATTGAATTAGATTTTGAAGAATCTTTGGTGGTGGATTCCACTTTCTGTGTTTTCAAATGTTAACACATAAATAAATGACTAAATAATAACTTAACAGGCTTTAAGACTTGTTACATTATATTATATTATAACTATACTAGATAAAAACTATACTAAGAATACAAATAAACACACAGACTAAAAAAAAACGTTAGAGGAATAAATTTATCTAGATCGATAATCAAAAAAGATTATGACAATTTATAATATTGATCTTTATTATCTAGATTCTAGGGTAAAATAACTTTTTAAGCGGCGAGACTAAAGGAACGGGGAGCTTCCTGTAAAGCAGTCCAAGCAGTAATTCCACGCTTGATCATCAACAAACTGTAACTGCAACTTTCACATCAACAGATCAGACGCTCAGGATCAGACCATGGATCAAAACGTGTATCTGGAACAAACACCTTTTAATCCATGGTCTGCTGATAAATAAAATATTTTATTTCTTTTCGTAAATGGTATCCACGTTCATAATTTTATTAAAGGCATAAATTAATCGCATTTGATATTTATTAACCCACAGATAGCTCTCATCTTAATTTAAAATCCTCAAATTTATTCTCTGGTTAACTTTAATCATATTCAAAACAAACCTAATTTAATTATAGAGAAACTTTCACAAATATATTTGATAATAAATCATACAAACATCATATTTTTTATATAGGTGATAAATTTTTTAATTTTAAATTATCTAAAATGAACCATTAATAACGTTAAGTTCATGGTAATTTCTATGGTAATATTTTAAACCATTTATCTCTATAAATATAATAATCTTAATTAGATAAATCCCTACTTTCCAAAGTCTTTGTTAAGTAATTTACTATCGTATCTATATAATTAGAAAATAAAATTGAATTTAACCTCTCAGATCAAATGTGAATCAGAATTTGCGATCAGAATGATATGACGAGAGCTGAGACACGTTCTCTAAAGGTCAATAAACTATTTATCCAGCGTAGTAGGTCAAACAACATTCCGCTGATAAACCTGTTTATACAGGCATTGATACACACATTGGAAAGCATAAATAGTTTCATGTATTCTTGAATATTCGTTAACTGTAACAGTTTCACGAAATATATTAATATACTAAATATCCTTACACATAAAATACTTTTGGACAATTCCCTATATTCAATGGACCAAAAAAATACGAGGCATTGAACTATTCATCGTCATGCGTGAATAAATATGCATTGTTCCCGTTCAGATATTGTTTATGAAACTACGTCTTCGTACATACCATTGATAATATTTTGTTCAAGAGGCCTACCGTGAACGCTTAAAGCAATATTACAATAATCTTACTTCACTAATTCATTCTAAAAGTATTATTACAGTAATATTCTTTTAGATAAGAAGTTTAGATGACGTCATCCTAAATCATTCATTCTTTTACTATTATAAACTTGTAAGATGTAGTGTATTTTGACATCTGAAATATTAATGTAATATTGTTTTCTTTTCCTCTTATACAACAAATTTATTCCAAATGACAAGCTCAAAATCTGTAATGCAGATAAAATATGCACTACAAAATTATAGTTGCTGCCGGATAAATGTTATCTAAAATTATTATTGTCATTGTGAAAATTTATTTAGTCTACTTGCTAAATTGTTAGTTGTCACAATGTTCCCGGGTTCAGTTCCCAGGTCAGGCAATGGACTAACACTATTGAACCATATGACGAACGTTGTTGGTGAAAATTTCCCATCAGCGATCTTCTTTGTCTGTGTGTGTTAATCAAGATTATTATTATTTAGGAACAGTATTATATTTTCTTATAATGTCATGAAACAAGAAATTGGGGTAGGTATAATATAGTCATCACGGTCAAATAGACCTTGTGCCGGTGTAAGGCTGTGAGGGTAATCGTCGGTTTTTAGTAGGTATAATTAGAGTTTATAGCCTTAAAATGGCTGTCGTAAGGGTAGCCATAAAAATAGGCCAATCTCTATTGCGCCCTATCTCTATCTCACATAACCGCCCGGCCTTTACATCCTTGATCTGGGTTTCAAAGAATTTAGAAATACCTATACATTTAGTACATTTACAATATAATTATCGTCATTTTAAAAATAATATCCTTCTTAATTGCCCCTATGTTAAATACTCGAACTCGCTACACAATACACAAAAAAAATGTATTTAGTTTTTTTTCTGTATAGCTTTTTTTTTGTGCAGGTGTTTTTACATTTTTATACTTTTATTATAATGTATATGCAAATTCATACAAATTTAATGAATGTCTTCTAATGGCACAGTTCCCTGAATTCCATACGTATAATATACTCGTATATGTGACCCATTAAAAACCTTATAACAAAAAAAAAACTGCAATTATTGTTTAAAAAAAAAAACCAACCCGTTATTATTTTAATGCTCCTTCAAACAATTTATTAGTGAAACGTATGGCCTTGTGTTATACATTATCTTCACACGCAATCAATTTTTAAATTATCCCTTATATAATGCTTTTACACGCAAACGGAACCAAGAAGCCGATTGGTATAATAAACAATAATTTACAGCGATACTACATGCTCACGTCAAACGTAATAAACAACATGACTGGTCACTTGGAACTAACAGAGAAAAAAAAAAACTATACCTACATCGGAACTAATTTAAATAATCTATTTTATTATTTGAATGCTATTTTTTATGTAACGGAACTAATACTGATTTAAAAATTTCATATAATGCTTCCGAATTTGGTGGCGGTTATTATCAATAATAATATTTTTTTGTTTATATTTGGCATTACATTGATAGCTTTAATTCAGTGCCATATATTTAGAAGTAGCAATTCGCATCATTTTTTTTTGCCGAAAAGTTTTCATTCGTAAATACGAAGAAGAACGGTTTAAAATCATATAAGCTACAAATGTCATATCATGTCATATCTCATGTCAATAATATGAGTTATAAGTAATATAGAAAGAAATAAATGTACGTACCTACGTCTAGTACGAGTTTTGACGCTACGAAACGGTGATAGTTTTCGAGCAGTGAAGAAAATATTTTTTCGTTGTGATTAGTTTACTACCAAAATAATAACCAATCCCAACCAAGAACTCATTTCGTGACTGCTCGAAAACTATCAACGTTTCGTGACGTCGAATCTCGTACTAGGGGTACCCACAGGTGGTGGCCTCTGCCAACTGACATATTAAGGGTAGGATTCTCGAAATAGATGTCGCATAGTTCCTAAAAATATTCTTATATATAGAAATATCTTACGGCGAACTACGTCACAATGACTTAGTAAGTAATCCGACGGGGATAGACTCTAAGAGATCACAGGTTCGAGTTAATGCAATTTGGTTTCATTAAAAAAAATATACTTTTATAGGATATCTATGAAACGAAGCTTCTTAGTATTCCATAGATTCACCGTGCGGGTACCAGGCCGAGCGCGTTCTAGGGAGAGGAGTGCAAACAGCTCCTGGGACTTGCTAACCAGGTGTTTACAAGGCGCCTTTAAAATCCGCATTAACGATGAACTTCACTGGTTACGCTCCTCTACCTACCTACCAATGAAATGAACCTACCAATGCCACCTTTGAAGTACGTTCTAGAAACGCACTGATGATAGTTCTAGAGAGGCCAAGATCTTTAAGTAGGTTATAGAGAGATTATTAAATATAATATTTTAGCAAGACATCGGTGAAAGTATAATAAATTTGTTTTTATTATATATCTATATCAGACTAGAAAGCTGATCTACTGAGTCGATACTAGCTGTATAATAACATATGACGAATAATAATAGTAACGGACTCATACACCGTAATACACTACTACATTAAAATATACCATCAAGAATGAATTCTCGAAAGTTTCATAAAAACAACAATCTATTTTTCGTAACCTCTTATTTACTGGTCGTACATACTGTGCACCGTGACTCACCGAGCAACGGGGTGCGTATTGTAGGCATGCGACCCTGAAGTCTAATTCCAATAAAAACTATTTTTATACAAAAAAGTTTCTTAACTTTAAGAACAACAAAAAAGTATTTCAAGTTTTTTCCATTTAACCGTTCTAGAGTCAAAACGAATCTACCCCAAAACTCAACATAAAAGTTTAAAAAATTGTATATTTAAACTTATTTTTTTTCTGTTATTCCATAGGTCCTATGTTGCTTATAATATCACATTCGCAGCGGTGGCAATTATGCAATCGTATCATAAAATACGCAAAAATCGCAAATCTATAGCCATATAAATAAATAACTGAGTTTGTTGTGTGGTTCTTTTCAGACTAGGGAGCGTTTGGAACTCTCTCAATTTCAATTTTAAGCTAGAAGTGTCCTTACAGAAAGGCTTATTTTGATAAGTATGATATCAAAATAGGCCCTCCTGACACCTACATTTGACGTACACAAGTGATTACTGGTAATGATTCAAAGTGGAAAAGATATATAAATAAATAAGTGCTTAATAAAATTATATTAATTATTCAGCTTACACTTGTATTACACTTAATATATTTATTACACTTTTCATAATATTTTTTATTCCTTTGATCACGAATTCACTAAAATGCGTGTGAAATAAAATACTAATAAGCTATGAAAAATATATTTCCTTAAAACAAAAAGTCCATTATTTATAAAACACGCGACTCTATTTTGATAAATTACAGTAAATAATCTTAATATACCGATTTCTCCATACAGTTGTTTGTATATACAGTAAACTTTATCCTCGTGTATTTGTCTGAATCTGTTAATTTTTTACAAAGAAATAAAAGAGGTATTTTATTTCAGACTGAATATCAGTTATGGGCATTTTACCAAACTAGATTAGCACAGAGCTCAAGCTAAATTATTGTTTTCGATTTTTTATCAACAACGATATGTTACTAAACAGATAACTTAACAGGCAAAATGCAAAATTTCAATTAATTATTCTAATTTATATTATTTCATATAATATCTAATAATATTTCATATAATTTCTCATAATGCCTTAGTATTTAAGTAAAATCCGTTAATAATAATTTTATTATATAAAAAGAAGGTACATTTTTGCTTTTTATTTTGTTCATTATAAAATAATTTTAAATATTTCCTTCTTCCTTATTATGGTAATAAAAACAAGAAAAAATGTATTTAGAATATAATATTTAGAGAAAACTTAACCAAAGTTGGGAAAAATTCTTGTAACTATAATAAATGTACTTGTCACTTATAAACAATACTATAAATACAACTTTTTGCAGTTTTAAAATTATTAAATACTAAAGCCGCAGTCGCGTGCTTTGATATATTAAATATTTTTTACTTTCAATTCTTGTTTGACGTTAACTACTAGGCTTTCTTTAAAAAATCATGCAAACTTGTAATTTAAAGTACTGGCCGGTATTTAATTATAACATTGAAATAATCGTATAAATGTCATATTTCAAAATCAAAAAAAAAAAATCTAATACAATTTGTAAAGTTTGACCCAGAATTTAGTAAAGTAAAGACAAGTTCTTGTTGATTGTCTGTGGGTTTTTAAGTGTATTTAATGTAATAAGTCACGATAAGTAATCAACATATACCTCAGTGAAGTTCTGTTACTGACATTCATAATACACTTAAAAAGGCGGCACGTGTCAAGTCGCTCAGGAGGAGTTACAGCAGAAAAAAAAATTGTCATTGAATGAGGAAAAGAAGTCAACAAGATGTTTTACATATGATAAGGTGGTAATGAGGCAAAATGTATACATTAAATATCTTTGGAAAAAAAAGTTTATTCATTTTGTATTTTCTGTTAGCAAACTAATGTTCCATAACTATTTTCTTAAATTTGCTAAACGTTTATTAAAAACTTGTTGAAAATTTTATACATTGCACAATAAAAGATTTACTCACTTCTTTTTACGTCTCCGAGATAATTTTGCAAATCGTATTTATTCTTCATTAGGTTTATGTAAATAAATGTACAGTTTGTAATGAAATTAAACGACTGCTCTTCAAGTTTTATTCCCTTTGGCCTTTTAAGATGCGGGCAGCACTACGCTTTGACGCAATACTGTTTTCCATTGAAGTAATTAGTTTATTAATTTCAAACTGATAAAAATTTTTCAAAAATTGTAATATATATTTATTTCTATAATAAAAACCGTTTCATCATTCCAAGGTGAAAATTTTTAATAATTCTTTAAAAAAAATTTTTTTTTATTTTTCGGTCGAAGTCGGTCACATAAATCGTTTTTTATATATTTCTTCATCCAGATTGAATGTATGATACATTTTCGATATAAACCCTGCTTAGGACAGTCCCGTAACATAAAAACGTCTTCCTCATATCGAGTTTCATATTTTCGCTTAAAACAGAATGAGATGTATGTAAGTTCCCAAAGATCTGTGAGAACAAATTAGAATTCATGTAAATCCTGGTACCGGAAAGTAGGATAGAATAACTTATCACGACATTATTGGTTCTACGATGCTCTCACATTTAAAAGGACTATATATATATATATATAAGGATAGCTTTATAATAATGCTAATAATGTAAGGCCTTCTAATTTTATTTTCTTTTCTAATAAACAACACCTTAAAAGCGGTTGCAGTGTGTAAAGTTGTTGTAAATTTCGTTATTGGAAGGCCTCCCTATTGTCAACACAATGTTTAGTTTGTTAATGAGCTTTTGATACAAAATCGCGTTTCATGTGACCAACGAGTATGAAATAACTAAAATAGAATTTGACAAATCTAATTAATTGATTATTGTAGAATGGAATGTGATTACAGATCAGTATATCCGAAATAATAAAAATTTAATAATTACACGCAATTAATAAAACGAATGCTTTCAAACAACTAAAAGGACATAAAATCACATCCACCATTTAGAAAGTAGATATTATTTAATTATAGCTTCATATATTTACTGGTAGGTACTTAATTATAATAATCAAGATGTATGGACAATCTCTCTAATCAGTTAGCACCTGGTAGTAGAACAATATAGCAGTAATTAATTATTAGATACTCGTATCATGCTTCATGAATGTAAATGCGGTTATAGCGGCGTAGAATAGCTTGCCCCGGCGAGTATTCATAGGTTTATACTTGGAATCATTTTATATATTATGCATGCGTAAAGCATTTTCGAGCTGGACGTTCCTAAACATTCACAATTATTATATATTGTCATTTATAATTGCATTAATTTATATTAAACATATAATGACGTAAAAATCTATATATCTTAAATATATAATAGCGTAAAATAAGCAGATTATTATAATATATTGACGAAATAAAGTACTTAATTATTAAGAAATTTAAGAAAACAGACTTAATCCATCAAGATCAATCACTGGTCCTATTTATGATATTTATGTAAATTTCTACTCTTATAATAAATATAATATATATAAATTTACTCTGTCTATTGAAAAGTGAAGTCATACATATATAGATAGAACACTTTTAAACTGAATTGCATTTCAAATTGAAGCTTCGGATCTTGTGAGACGTCATCTTTATTAGATTTACTCAACAGTAAGATGACAGTAGAACAATAAAATATCTCCGAGTCCTGCATTAGTAAATATTTACGACAGAAATCATTCCTTGCATCAAATATAATATAATATATGTTATGTAATAAACATATAGGTCACATTTAATCTTGCATGTATTAAACACTAAATTAAAAATAATACTATTGACAATAAAGAAAATAGAAAGAGAGATCTAAAGGTTTTTTTTTAAATTCCGTTAAATTTAAAGTTTAAAAAATTTATAAAAGCTGTAAAAATAACGAACTTTTGGATGACGGTGCGTATTGATGTTGTCATACAAAAAAATATATTAAGATAATATATTTTATTGGAGTATTCGTTTCATTGTATGAAAAAAGGCAAAATTATGTATAAAATGACAAATATATTCAAATATAAAACTTCCTATCATAGCAGAAAGTCTCCTAATAATAAAGAAAAAAATAAATATCACTGTTCAAATCAATCTCTCTTCGTTAGTATATATTTTGCCAAATTTCTTTCTGCTACAAAATGCTGGTTTATAGCATTACGTCAAGCTCTGATAAACTAACGATATATTAAAGTAGAAACAGACAATTCGTGATATTATTTATCATTGTTTGATTTATTTTTACTTTCGAGCAACGGAAAGTCGTTAAGTATATAGACTTCTAGTGATTGCAAGTGTCTGATTTTTAAAAAGAGAGATTCTAATTTAAAAGATAGTATAACATAAAAGATATAGACAAAAGATATTATTTTAAATATGAATACCTTGAAACATGACCGGATGAAAGGATAGGTTTTTTTTATTTTTTTTATTAAAAATATTGAGTTCATAAAATTAATAAAATTCATATTTTTATTAGATACTTCTGATTCATTAATACATTATTTATGCACGAGTTTAACTTTGGAAGTAATATTAATTCATTGACTGTAACGTATCATTCCCAACACTAGCTCGTAACAAATTATTTCTGTCAGAAATACTTGATGTTTATTTTGTTTGTAGGATATTTTATAAAAGAACTCTTCTTATGGGAATAACTCAACACAGATAAAACTTGTTATAAGATATATATATTTGAAAAGTAAGTAAGATAAAGTAAATAAGATAATGTAAGAATGAAATATCAATAACACTAATAATTTAAAAATATTCACAAACATGCTTTTAGACAATTTCAAACTATGCACATTTTTTTTTCATTTATACCGTATTTTAAAAATAATACTATTGTATTTTTATTTAAATAATACATTATATTTTTATGGGATTCCTTATAAATAAAATTTATGAGACGATTTTTAATCAAAACGAAATTATCAAGTATAGATCTTCAGTCTCTGAGGAATAATAAAATAAGGTTTTCAATCCAACGCAACAAAAAGAGTATATACTTATATACTATTTGTAAATGAATGTATTATAAAAAATAATATTTATCACCCTCAATCAAATTAAATAATATTTTTTTTCTTTTTATGATGCTCAAAAAATATATACTTTTTAAATATTGCTTTAATATTAATTTCAGTGTTAGAACATTATATTGAATCAATGAAATGTATAGCAACTTTTCATTTCTTTTCATTTCAGTAACTTCATATTCAATACCAAACAAATTTTTAAACTGTATATTTATTGATAAATTTTAACACGAGGGTCAAAAGACAGAAGTAAATAGCCCGTTTTCCTGCGGGTATTCACAAATTAATACTTAGAATGTCATATTAAGGCTATGTAGAAAATGCTGGTTTCCAACCACGAGCCACGTGACTGGAATATTGTAGATAATATAAAAATAAGGACAACTGCAAACTGAATTTTGAATTTTCTCAGCGATGGAATTATTTTAAAATTGGTATAGAACGAAGCCTAAAAGCAAGTATGGAAGTTTTGACTATAAAGGTAAGGAGATATTAGAATTTTTATATTGGAATTTAAGAATAAACAGCACTTCAGAAACTATTTACCCAGTTTGTGAATTCTGACAAATAACAACAAAAAATTAAAAGAACATTGTAATTTTATATAACTTTAAGCTTTAAGGTCTATGGATTCAACCACTTAAAAGCGCTATTATAAGCTGGTAATCAAGTTATATAAAACATGGAATATGAAAGTCTCTTTAAGGCAAATAATGTGTCAATTTTCTTTATATTATGGAATCAGAGTTACCGTAGATTGTGGCGTTTCGATATACAATGTAGATCAAAAGCAGTTCGTATATATTTTATATATTTATATATAAACCAAGGGCTTATCGCGTACTAAAATGTCCGAGGCAGGTGATTTCGACATCAGATAGTGTCCTCGATCCCCAATTACTAAAACAATGCAAAATAGATCCCGCCTTAACTTAACTTCCTGCCATTATTATAGTCATTTGTTTACTGTCACAGAATAATTATAATATATTATATCCGTATATTTCATACCATGTTCGAGCGGCCTTATTTAAAACGACGTCTCAAGTGCCATCCCTATACATCAGCTTTGTATTGTAAGTTGTTTATCCTGCATTTTATATTATAAACAGAAGCTGCGGTTCCCGTGAGTTGACATATTTTCCATTAAATTCACTTAGCGATAAAAATAGTTTGAATATTCCAGGACCTTCTCTGTCAGTTATTGAAATATAAATATATTCAATGAAACTGAACATTGTGATTTGAAAATACATAAAATGCAGAAATAAGATGACTGGATTCTTTTGTCATTCCCTTTCTGTGTTTTTTTGCAATGTATTGAATTTTAAACGTATTTTTTTTTTGGAATATTCGTTATTATTCTTTGCGGGGTGAATTATTTAACTCAACCTTTCAACGGAATACATTTTGTAATAAATCATAATACATAATCAGATGAAGGTACTTTTTTACCAAGCTTTAAGATTTAATTCGTATTATTGTCGTAGTATCAAATATAACCTAATCTAGATAGAACGTAAGTAAGATGCCATGCAATCTTCAACAATTCTTCCACCTAACCTAAATCTCTGTTACTGGAATCTACGCAATATAACTATTTTTTCCACACTCTTCTATCACTTCGTCACTAGAAAGCTGCATCTCCTACGTGTCATTTTTCACACTCCATCCGACTCCTCTTCGGTCGCCCTCTTTTTTTTTATAAAAATTTACATTCACACATACGCATATATAAATATAAATCTCATATAACAAATAAATAATAAAGTTGTTATTACATTTGATGAATTATTTTGTTACTAATGATTTATTGTTATAAAAATTGCCAACTTCTTTCGTCCTGAGATACAAATAATAAGAAGGGACTAATCAATTCAATTAACTTCTTCTTACGCAAGGCTCAGAAATAATAAAGAAGTATTAGTATAGTAGTATTACAATAAACCCCTCATACTTGCATTTAGTTATTTTATAATAGTATTTTGAAAACGACATGCATTTTCATATATTTATATTCATATTTCAAAAGGTATAGAATAGTTACTGAATTTATCGATTTTTTTCTGTTTTGACTAAAGTAATAAAACTAAACTAAATTGTAACAATGTATTTTTATGTATATTATATACATGTAAAATATTCTGGCATTCATTGGCTTCAATTATATAACTAAAAAAAGTCAACGTAAGGCTTTATATATTATGTATTATCATTGTAAAAAGTGTCTTAATTAAAATTGGGATTCAAATTTTAAACTCGGTTTTTTCTTTGTTTTATAGAAAGTATTGACATAGATTATAAATATATTATATTGAAATATCATGTTAATATTTGAGTCACAATATTTTTAAAATTTACTTTCTAATATATGTTCCTCGTTTTGTTTATTTTTATTTATTGTTCCTGAAATTACCGTGTATACCATAAGCTAATTTGGATTATAGCATACTAACCCTTAAAAATATACCGTCACTATGAATGACACAAGAATGCTTTTACCTAGGTTTTTAAATAACTCGACTCATATATGTCTTTTCTGATTTATTGTTCTTGTTATTCCATGCCCGTTTATATTCTGAGCTAGACGCCTGTGGACTGTGGCATAGACGCCTGTGGTAAATGTAAACAAATAAAATCGTCCATGTAATAGATACTAGTTAAAAATATATTACATTTTTATAATCTTCCTAATTCGTCGCCATTTCTCAAAGGTGGCATCTACGTTTGCAAATTTCCATGGACGTCGACGCATTAAAGACAGCAAGACCGTCTGCTGGTTTGTCATAAAAAAATATCTAGATTGCAATTAAATATGTTTTTTATCTTTGACATCCAATAAATCAATATCGTTCCAAATAGTCTTCAAAAGAACAATATAAAACTGAAGCGTTACTTCGCAAGTGTATCTTATTGTAATAATTCATCACTTTTCATTGAAATTGAGTGATTCTCATTCGGCTAGCGTGATGCAGTTCTCGTAAAATATAATAACTTTCTCTTTCTATCTCCTATATTTATACTCAAGAACTTAGCATATTAAACTAAAATAATAAACATATATTATAAAAATATGAATAAATCAACCACAATTGCTTGCAATAGCCACATATTAGTACATTATATTATCGTACTTCAAAATACAATATCAAATATTAAAAAATACATAAAGTCCCATTGTGCAAAGGATACCTTAGGTATATAATACTTTTTTTTATTATTTTTTTACACTTAAACTAAGTTGAAGCTTGACTACATTCCACCTGATGGGAAGTGGAAATGTAGTCGTAGGTGGTAAAGCGCATCAACTTAGTAAAAGCTTATTCACTCTTGCCTTGAAGACACCCACACTCGGACGGAAATACCTAATAATAATAAATAATTATAATACTTGTATCTGGAAATTTTATTAAACCTATGTAAACTATTTAATAACTACTTTCTTTTGATAACTTAAAGTATACCAAATGATTAAGCATGACCTTCCCAAACATTCGGTGAAAGTGGCCGGGTCGCTATTAATTTACAGAATTGACGAGTTTCGTCGTATGTGAAAGTGGATCTCCGAAACCACATAAAAATATGTTTTTTCTCCAAAAAGAATGAGAATTTCTTTAGATGATGTCCTTAAAATATGTAGACCGATGGTTTACAGAGAATTGTGTTTAAGGAAAATGGTGGTTTTATTTCCTTTGAGTCGTTGACTACAGGGGGAATATTTAACAATTGAGTATTTTTTTAACAAACAATAGACCTTTCGAAAAGTTCGAATTATATTCATTTTATTTATCTATAAAAAAGTATGACTCCAAAAAGTTCGTCATTATCAATAACAAATAACAAAATCAAATAACAGTAATTTATTCGGAAGCGCAATGACATTTTATATGAATTGCGGACAATTTTCTCATACAGATATTTCCGATGGAAGTAGAACGGATAAAAGGCGAAAACCTGTGAAACATTTATTGGTGTCGGGATCCTATAATGTTTGTGTAAACTTTTATCGACTGGGAACAATTACTATAAAAATAAAGTATTTTCCTTGAGCAATAGCATTTCACAGCGACGATTCGATGAATATAGAGCAAAAATAAAATACGTCTCATAAGTACAGAAACAGGTGTGTGTGTAGAATTACCTGTAAATGCCAAATCAAGTATTTTATAACCAGTTATAAAGTAAAAAGATAAAGATAGAAAGTCTTCAAGTAATGATCGTACGTTTCATAGTATCACGGGTGATATTATGTAACAAAGGAACCCTATTATATTTAATTTGAAAGATATAATAAGTGCAACATATTGTGCTGTATAAACTAAGATAAAAAGTCAAGCAAGGAAATATTCCAAAGATAAAAAGTCTCATAGGGTGGTAGCTAATATATTGCTTAAACATGGAATACGGATATATGTGCGTTGCATTTTCTTTCACGTTATAGGCTAATAAATTGTTTTTTGTGAGTGAAAAAATTCAGCTGTCCGTTAATAAAATGAACATTTGTATTTATTTATTATCAATTGCTCAGAGAAAACCCTAGTAAGTGTTGATAATCACTTTACATGTCGCCATAAATCAAAGATGATGACTTTTTATTCGTTACAATTAGTTTGTTACCTACTTCTTGGTTATAATAAAGAAAAATATATTGTAAATTCCACCAATGGGGTTACAGCTAGTTTAACAAAATTTACCTTCAAAGATTTTAAAGATTATGTAGAACAAGAAGAGAAATTTCTTAACTAAACGCATTTAATTATTTACATTTCAAATGAGATTATCTCAGTGCTTGCTGACCTTAAAACATTTCCAACAACAGTTCTCGTATATTTTGTAAAAGATATATGTTAAAAATTCTAATAATGTGATTGTCATATTATTAAAATATATTGACAGTTTATTTTACCATAATGTTTATTAAATATTTTTACATCTAAATCTAAGCAAAGACATACGTTATACATTAGTATGTATGAGAGAAAGCTTTTAACGTCTCTGAGATGCTGTTTTCGTGTCATGTAGTTTCTCTTACAGACTTATGTTCCTAATTTCTGGAGGATTTCTGATTATTGGTCTTCATTTTGGTATAATATATTATATAATATACCTTTTATAATTTTGTTGTATTACGTATCAAAGAAGGGAAATATAATTAAAATATTTATATTTAAAATATAATCAATTTAAATAAAATTAACATGGCTATATATGTTTATATGTTTATAGAGTTCAAACACCCATATTATTTTTGGTATCTTAAGTAAGAAGGCTTTTTTTTAATTTGCAAAGTAAGAAGGCTTTTTTTAATTTTCGAAAGAAGCCTCATGGATGTCATCACCGTCCCGATAAATAGGAAACTGGCAGCGATACGTTTGCTCAATTGATAGAGCGACGGAACAGTTTTCCAGAGTAGTGTATCGGTTTATTTGTCATTCTATATTTTTTACAAATTTACTCCCAGTTCTAAAAATAACTTAGCAGCGATTGAATAAACATTTGGATAATAAAAACTGAAGGTATTTTTTAAAAACTAAAATATAGCAGCGACCATTTTATATTCTAACATCATTTCAAAGTTCGCCTTTGAGCAGCGTACGTATGCTTATTTTATTTCACAGATTGGTCCCTTTTATTTCGAAAAGCTTTAACGAAGGTCCCATAGGACCTTATAACGCACATCTGGGTCTGAACCCAAACATTAAATATAAATTACAACAAATTATAATGTATACCTTTGATAATTTATATACTTAACTTTTAAAATCATTCGTTGGAAAATCAGTAAAATGTTTTTTAAGGAGTCCAATCATGCATTGGAAAATCAGTATAATGTTTTTTAGTTTTATGTTGAATTAATAATTAAAAAATGTAATCTTATAAAATAAATGCATATATTATGGCATTTATTTCATAAAATATATTTTTACATTTCTGCGGCTGTATTGATTTTGAATAAAACTTATGACAAATTTAACTCTTTTTATTTTTCTGCAAAACACTGTTGGAGAAATGGACAGTAATCCATTTTTCACGCCGTTAAAATCTCTTCAATTTTAATGAAACAACGAAAAGCATTTACTTTAACAAACACAATACTATATTTTTTAAATTATTTGTAAAATACTTTATCATCTTATATTTGCTATTTATATGTGGAAAAAAGTTTAAATGATAATAATTACCTAAGCATATCAAATAAATAATTACAGAAGTTATTCAACAATCTATTTGCGTTTTTTTCACGTCGTGCGGAATGATTCAATAATTAAAAATATAGATAGACACGTGAATATAATATTGATAAATAATACATGCAATTAAAATTCAAATAGATAGCAAATAATTAATTATACACAGTTTTCTCAAATGTGGATCTTATATTGTGATACTGTCTGAATTACTGCCGGGCTCTGGTTATATCAGTACTCTCGAACTTAACTTGACCTTAATTCGTCGAGATGGATCAAGTGTCGCTTCCCAGTTCGGTATTTTTTTTCTCCAAATGAAAAAAAAATGTTATAAAGTATTTGAATCTTAGTATAAGTTATGTGTTAATACTATTTATTGTAGTTTTAGCAAAAATTAAAATATCATTATGTTAAAAATGGCCACCTTTACAATGAATTTATAGATTAAGGCACCGATTTCATGGAGAAATATAACCACTGCTGATAATAATCCAAGGTGCTCAATGCTCATATCTGGTCCAGGCCAGGGCCCAGTATTCAGTTCCTTTACTGTCCCGAACATTGGATTCTTATCATATTTAAGCAGCAACGCATTAGCAGGAATCTTCATTTCTTGCTCAATCTCGTATAATTTTATGTTTCTTTATGGGGTTTTATCGGTGAATTCTGGTTTTAAGAGCAGTCTTTACATGTCTAACGTGTCTCGATATTGTACGGTCTTTAACATAGTTAACGTTGGTATATCTATCGGAAGTAAGATATATATATACGGCTGGTACTGATGACAATTTAAATGGTCTCGAAAATGACAGAAGGTCCAATACCAACGTGGTGCAAGGAATCATTGCAATCCCGTCCCGTTTTGAAATTTAATAATAACCACGAAATAAATAAGTATTTCTATTAATGATAATAATTTCTATCCTTTTTTTCAGAATACCTATTATCTTTATTGTTCTACTTAGTCCTAGAAAACTAGAAAATAAGTCTTATTACGAGTGAGCTAGGAACCCTTTTATTAATAAATATGAGTTTTTGGGAGTTACCTTTTTGTGTCATAGATTAATTAACGTAGATATAGAAAATATTAAAATACTCAAGCCATTCATCAAAGTCAATATTTTGCCTTACTCATGTAATATTCCGTGTGATGGAATGCTTTAATAAAGATCCATTAGGACCAGTTATCAAAAAAATATTTCAATTATGTCCAGACTGAATTATAAATCAGAAAAAATATATTGTTCTATATTTTAAGTTAAAAATCTCTATAGAAAATGTCATGCACTCGCCTTATTACATTTTTCCACTCAAATAATTCGAGTGAATAGCATTTTGTCAAATTCACAAAGGACTGTCGCAGTCCCTTTGATCTAAGATTCAGGCTGAAACAGTTTAGGTTTGTGGTAACAATGCTAAGATTTCGGGCTTTTTAACGTGAAATTTCATTTTTATGTAAAGTACTTTTTTATATATTTATCATAGCATGCTTGGTTTCTTTAATTTACAAAAATCATGGTTGTAAGTCCTATATAAAGCGTATCTTTTCTTTGTAATTGTACTGCATATGTACTTTGCTTTTTCTCTCATAAATAAATATAAGAATGACATAATAACACAGAATTAATGAAAATTTCGTAACCATAAAAAAATAATTGAAAAATAAATGAATATAAGATAATAGATTTCTTTTCTCCATTAGTCAAACGATTCGAATCACTCAGTCTCACTCGGTCGGAATACCGATATTTTCTGACCGACCGGCTGTCACGATTTATTGCCTGAAAAGGTAAAAAGCCCTGCTCGTGCAGTAAATGTATTTACACGATAGCTACACGTGCGTCAAACTCGTAAGTACATTAAATATAAACACTCAGCACGTACTTAAAGTAGGGCTTTAAATTCATCAATAATAGAGAGCGACGTTGGTAAAAGAGGTTATCTTAACTTAACTAAGTTTCCCTGTTACAATTACTAACTTTCATGAGATATGATTTATAGGGATGAAAAAAACATACAAATATGCATTCCGTTAGATATGTGCATCGGCCTTCAATAACTATTCAGAAGTGTACAAATAGATTCAAATAAGAAATGGCAAACACATAAATATTTTAAATTAATATAATTTTTTGGACGTTCTTAATATGATGCCCAAATTTTATTTTAAAAAAATGTTATTGTTAGAAGTTATGTTTATGGTACTTTTTTCACAAAAAAATCCTATTTATTAATTACTTACAAGTAATGTTGATCTTTCATTTAAAACAAAAGATAATCAAAAAAGTGAAAGTCAAGCTTTATTATACCTAATACTTTGTAGAACTCCTTTATGTAATTCCGGGTTTTTTCAAAATAAAGTCGGTGTTTGTCAAACGACTTCGTAGCTAATTATAATGAGAAATTTGTATAGAAACTTCATATACTCGGAACTGAGATTAACAAATATCTCTCGTATAACAAGCTATTGCCAGCGTTTCCGTTTCCGGGGAACACAGGACGCTACATGTTTGAAAATTTTGATCCAAATTACTATTTGTAACTTTTGTCTAGTGTTTTCTGTTTTTAGTCAATTTTGATGGTACATATCCTGATAAATTTAAATAATATAATTAATAAGAAATTTATATTTAATAATTCGCTCCTTAGGTAACAATAAAACTATCTCTCCAGCTTTATATTCTAAATGTAGAACAACACAAAACGACTGAATCTGTTTTGTAGCTTAAAATTATTAGTTGCGTGATAACTTAACTTAAGGTAAGTTGTCATCTTTATAAAGCTTTCAAAAAAATATATATGTATCTGTATCTATATCCAATTCTTTATTTCTTTTACATAAATGTATGAGAAAAATATAATTCATTTAGTAAGTGTCATACAGCACTATTTTAAATAACAAAAGTTATATTTTAATTTAGTAAAAGACTTAAAACAAGACTAATAATTTAACTAACTATGACTTAAACCTTGTTTATCTTTATTACATCCCAATACATCTAATTTATTTCATTAAAAATAATGTGTAATTTTCCTTGTCATGAAATTATGAATAAGCTACTTTTAATACATTTCTAGTTAATTGCGTCTATCACAAAATTATTTAAAACTTTATAATTATTACAATAAGGTATAATTTATCATGGTTCTCTGTCTGGTTTCTCTCTCATAGGCAGTATATAATTTAACGCTACGTCCACGCAGGCACGGTCAA
Source organism: Dircenna loreta (assembly GCA_963555665.1). Taxonomy (NCBI): domain Eukaryota; kingdom Metazoa; phylum Arthropoda; class Insecta; order Lepidoptera; family Nymphalidae; genus Dircenna; species Dircenna loreta. The sequence continues at coordinate 8,379,362 of OY743099.1, read as the reverse complement.
GTGCACTTACCTGCTTTGAACTTTGTATACCATTGGAACTCGACAAGTTCTCGCGTTTAGAAACTATTCGAATTCAGTAAATAATATATGTGTACTTTTATTACAAAGCTCAAGATTTATGTTTTCTCATTCGAATTTATATACACAGTTGCACTTTTTATACTATTATTATTATTATTATATAATTATATTTATAGCATTCACTAGAAGAATATCATATTTTTCGTTTACACAACCTTTAAAGTATTGTACTATCGGGAATAACTACTTATTCTGGCCATAAATACTATTAAACTTTAAAATAAAATAAAATACATTTGAAATTCAAATCTGTCATTTTTATACGATTGTTCATTGTGTTTTTTTTTATTTTGGCGCCAATACATTGTACAATATTTTGCGATATTAAAATAGAGTGGGGTGATAAAGAGAACCGAATCGCTGTGATTGCATTACACAAAGTAGGTATGGAGCCAAATGCAATTTTTAAAACTCTCCATACACTTGGTTGTAGTAAAATGTTTGTGTACCGGGCTATTAATAGGTACAATAAGACTTCCTCTGTTTGTGACGGAATAAGATCTGGCCGTCCACGTAGTGTTCGTACTAAAAAGGTGGTCAAAGCAGTAAGGGAAGAAATTCGAAGAAATCCTGTGCGAAAGCAAAAGATTTTCTTTCAGAGTATTTTCAAATTAAATAAACAAAATATTACGATATAAAGACTGACAATTCAGACAGATGACAGTGTAAATGTAACAGAACGTAAGTAATGTAACAAAACCATTAGGAATTTTGTCTTAAATGCCAGAACTAAAAATTTGAACCAAATACGTTTCTCTTGTACATTATAGTATAGCGATATATTGTCTAGTTTTCGGGTGAAAATTATCTTCCAGATCAATGAACCTACGGTATTAATAGTTCAGCCTTGTCTGTAAATAAGGAAATGAGAAAATTGGTTTAGACATCTCGGGTTGTAGGTTGTCTAATTGGGTTCTGGAATAATAGTTCAAAATTAATTAAAAGTTTGCTTTAACCTCCCCCAAAACACTTGAATGGGATCAGTGTGTTGATAGTTCAAACTCAGTCTAGCATGTTACAAAACCTATGCTCGTCTAACTATTTATTTGATAATTATTAAGAAATTATCTAAAATATTATAATATTATATCATCTATGAGAGACTTTTAAATTATTATTTATGTATAATATAAAAAAATATTTAGTTTTTTCAATTGTCGCTCATGAGATATTTTAAATATTGTCTTCCAATATTCCAAACAATAATTTGATAGTAAAGATTGATTCACAATATAGTAACTGTTGCTTATATACGCTAATTGCAAAAAAAGATAATTGAATATAAAAATATAAAGAAACAATTAACGTCCAGACATTTTTTCACGTACCATACGAATATTGGAAAGTGGTATATTCAGGTCGCAACATTTCGAACACGTCACCCGAATGTTATTGCGTCAAATATAAAATCGAAACTCTACTTTCACTCTTATTGTTTTCTTGTTTAAATTATTCAATACATTGCTATCTCTACATACATGCGCGCACGCACATAGAACGCTGTCCGATCAGATAAAAACAAAATTCAGCTGGAGCATGTAATTAAATCTTAATGATACAGAATTTACTTTCATATACTGGTTACTGTATTATTTTTAAATTCTGAAACAGGTGGATAATTTGAGTCATATCACGGTCAGACTATGACCTACGCGTTTGACGACTTTTTGTGCAAATGGAACTGGTGGGAGTGGAACGAACGAGCACGGCCGTGACAGTGGCAAAGAAACTTTTGCAGCAATTGCCTGTATTGTGTGTTTTAAGTGTTTGGTGTGTTACGTTGTGTTATGTTTTCGGTGAAACGGTGAAAAAACTGGGTTCAACGTTTTCTCTATTGGATTTGTGGATTTTTTTTTCCTGACAAATAATGGAACCAACTTTTAGAATGTAAGTGTTGTTATTTTTATTTTTTATAAAAAGACGAGCTGGTTGGATGTTTAAAATAAGCTGCTACTGATATCAATGCCCAAGCACCTATTTCAAATTATCTAGGTATATGTATTTGAAAGTATATTCCGATATTATGTCTTTGCATGTATCTTATTTACAGGTTATTTAAATATCGTATAATCAATAATAATATTAAGACTGGACGCAAATAATAACGAAATATTTCTCTATATAGACACAACGCTATTTGTAACTTTGAAGTTCTTTTTCATTATTACTTGAAACAGTTACCAAAGCTACTGACATAATCTTCGTGACACATATATTATAAGGAAGATAATTTTGCGAATGACAATGCTAAAACCTTTGAAACTGGAGTACTTTTAGAGAAACGGCAATGATGTGCAAAAACACAGAATCTAGAACGTACTTATGTGGGTTGAGTCTTCCGGATAGAAAATAAATACCATCCAATTTAATGGAAAATAAATTAAATATCAAATCAAAATAATACTCAATTATGGATACAATTTTGCTTTATAAGATTACGATAAATTTATTATTTATAAATAAAAGTATTGCCGTAAATATTGTTCAAATTAATTAATTACACGAGTGCCTCTGACAATGGCATGTTAATTACTTGTTCGTAAGTTAAATTTGAATGTTTATAATAAAGAATTCTAGCTTCGTCTCATTAAAAACAAGTAAGCAAGTTAAAAGTTCAACAAGAGGTTCAATATACAGGGGTCTTAATTCCCTCTCACTTTACTTTCTTAAACTATTACTCAAATTTCATTTCCTTTAACGGCCTACACGTAGCTTTCATGTCATTAAAGGTCAGTAAAATTATATTTTAATAAACTTCTTCGCTACTGTAATTAAAAAGAAACTTACAACATTAATTTATTTAGTATATACTAAGATTATCCAATATCGTGTAGAATATATAGCGACACCGCGCACTGAATCTGTATCTAATGTTCAATATTGACACAGAATTTAAACCACAATTGGCTTTTATAGCCGCATACGAGAGGTTTCCAATACCGGTACTTCAGTATTCACCATACAGCTACGTTGGCTTTTATTTATCTGAGTATAATTTGTAAATGACGTTAAAATTGTGTTATGGAATATGGAAAGTTTGAAAACCAGTTACTATAAGTAGTCGTAACAGTTTTTTTATTTATTATTAAAGTAAACAAATCGAGATTTTCTTTCTTAAAATTAGATTACCCATATGCCATTCTTAACCCATGTATACTACTGCAACATAAACCGGTAATTTTCAATAACGGCCTCACAAGTGTTTCTTCAAATATTTTGAATATGAAAATTTTAGAATAAAATAACTTTAGGTCCCCACTATTTAAGACAAAGATTTTATAAAGTTTTCTATTTTTTATAAGTAAGTCATGAAACATTTACCAATACGTTCATGACTTGACCCTGCGACCTCTAGAAGTCCATCCTCGCTGCTTGCCAACTGAGCTACCGGATCTGCCTTGTTCAATTTAGTATCTTATGTCTATCTTCTTTATCGTGACACAGGCGACATCTATAAGGCTTTTTTAAATAATAAATTCGTTACTTCATTTATACATTAACATACATACACACATCTCATATACAAGTAACTTAAACCACTTTTGTTTAATCTCGTCTAAGTGTCGTGTGGACGTGTTGGACGTCTTATGTAAAAGTTTTCTCATACATTATAACAACTTGACAACTTAGCAAGAAATCTTAAAGCGAACATATATTACAATTATATTTTTTAGTTATAATTAAAAATAATATATAGCAAGATTAAATTATTTATTCTGATTCGGGTTTATTTAATAAATAAAATTTACTTATTCTAGTATTTACAAACTGCAGTTTATAAAAAAACAAACATAGAAACTATACTTCTTTAATAAATCTTTATTTACTCTAATTTTAACCCTACCCTCCATATTATTAATTATATAATTTTAATTTATTGTTAAATATTAACAGTCTAAGAATACTTTTATTATTTACTTTAATTACTATAATTATCGTCTAAAAATTGCACAAACTAATTTTATTACAAATAACAACGTATGTACATGGTTTGGGAAAAAGTTTATTTGGTTTGGATTTATGTTTGCAGTTTAATATTGTTTTGTACCAAAGAAAGTATTTTTCAAGAGAAGTATTAATTAATTTAGAAAGACGGTCAATGAATATATGCAATGAATTGGAATAAAATACATGCAAAATGATTGGTCGACCCAGCTGGCACCGGTTTTCAAAGAATTTGCATTTTTTTCACATTCTTGGCAAAGAAGGCACGTATGGACTTTCTACAAATTTTATGGCTCTCTTGAATTGCTATTTCGCTTTTTGGTACGAACTACAGAGATCAGAATTCGAATAGAATTTAATGAAAAGCGATTCATTAATATTCAACAACTTTTTACTTGTTGTATTAGGAAAATTAATAAAAAAAAACCATTGTATAGAAAATTAGTAATCTTCTGTACTTTATCTCGTCTCATCATCCTTTTCCTCTCTCTCCTTCCCTTTTCCCCTTGGATAGTGGATACGTCACGCGTCTACCATTCACTATCATCATCATCATCATCACAATGATCACTTTCTTTACAATATCATCTTACATACAACCCATCCAAAACATACTTAAAACCCCCCGACCCCCCTCCCTTGCAATTGACAGCACTTTGATCACATACATATGTCAATTTGATACATATTTATCGCATACACGGCTTTCAATCTTCATCAAAACATTCATCAGGCTGTGACCAAAATAATAGGCACTCGGATGGTTCTGCACCGTGCCTTTAACGACCCATTTGTCAGTCTCAAGCATTTGTGACTTGAAATGTTATCATTCATGTACATGTCGATGTATGTATTTATTTAATTATATGATTATTTTTCTATTCAATTTTCTATTTTCATAAATATATAATTTTTACAATAGATACAATCAAATGAATTAAAAATCATTGATTATTATTCGGAGTATTTTTCAGTCACATATTTTAAGAAAGGTTAATTTGTTTATTAGATATATAATTATAGACAAATGGTTCCATACAACCGGGTTCGTACAACCTCTTGAGGTTGTATGAAATCAAGTATTCACGCCTTCTGGGTTGTGGTGAACCACTATATTGTGGTATAAATTTATGTGTATAATACACAAATTATATTCCTGTAAATGTGAGAATATGTTTAATAAGATTTTACTTAGTAATATAACACTATACATGGTTTGTGGTTATAATTATTACTTTACTTTTTTAATACCAAACTAATTTATGCATGTTATACCAAAGTTTGGTAGTAAATTATAAATAAGATGTATAAAAACCTAAAAGTATATATAATATAACTTTTCATTCAAGAAAATATCATTATTATTTTATTGGTTCGTCAAATATGTTGTATAACTCAGATTTTATCGTCGAGTCGTTTCAAATACGTAGCTATCAGATTTATGATTATGTGAACGCCATATAAAAAATAATATAACAAAACTAAAAATATCTTTCTACAACTTAGAAGAGCTATATTATATTATTATTCGAAGCAAAAACTTTGTATCCGTAGATTATAGAAAATTAATATGTGTATACATCAATGCATTACAATAAATTAATTTTATGAAAAAGCACACTATTTCATTGTCTATTCTGACACTATCAATGTCACGTTTATATAAGTTTGATGTCAATTTCAAGTATATATAAGTCTGATATCTGATCTCACATGACATATTTCCATTATTTATGATTGACTTATCTTATTTAAAAGTTTTGAATTTGAATGTAAATGTATTTGACTCAGTTTAACAGGTGAATGAAATCATCCTGTAATGATAATGTAGAAATAGTCATAGCTGCAATAGTTAGAAATCGCACTCTGGATAAATGATCCACAGAGTAATCACGAAAAAATTATTTATTAAACAAAAAATGATTCGACAGCACTGTCACAAGATTGGCCAATATTTGGATAGCCAGTCAGGAAGTTTGACAGGCTATGACCTATCAGAAAAATATACATCAGATTTGATAGAAAAATGTCTTTTAATAAACACCTATCAAGAAACTGAACGTCATTGTGTTAAATTAATAACATAGAAATGTATTTTGTTTGAAACTAATAAAACTATCAATTTTTTTTCTAAAATACAGGTCTCGGTAGAGAACGCTCTACCGAGACCGACTTCTTCTCTAACGTTGGAAATATAGAAGAAGTGCAAATAGTAATACAAAAATAACCTATAATTGTTATTTGTTTTTAGATGTGATACATTATACTTTATACATTGAATTTAGTAGATTGGTTTCTTCTAAACAGAACAGAACAAATTACCTAGGTCTACTATACAGGTAATTAAACACCCACGAGAAATGTACCAATGTATTGTGTACAGGAATACTCAAGAGGTGGCTTTAAGGATTAGTTAAATGTATTATTACGAAAATGTTTAATCTTTAATCTGATTGATTTATTGTCAATTTTACCAATTAAGATAAGATGAGTTATTTTTAAAATATAATTTGATATAACGAGCTAAATTGATGAAAAGGGTACGTGAAATCATTTAAGCATGAAGAGTACTCACTCAAAAGAGATCCAATATATTTGCCAGATGTTCCAACGTGGGTATATAACTTATAAGGGTCTCTATCTAATTTAAACGAAAATTTTTCAGTTGTTAGACTCATTACTTTTAAATTAAATGTCATTGCATCTTGAATAAAATGTTTGCTCATCGAACGTTTTTACCGAGACGAAAAAAAATTACAGCTATTACATTTAATTTATTACAAACTAGTTTTTTAATAAATAAAACAAATATTGAAGGTTTAAAATAATATCTATACAAAACTAAACTAAACTGAATTGATTCAGATAAATATTAAATGCTGCAAATGTTAAAGATCATTACTTAAAAACGACTTAACAGAATTCGTTTTTTATTTTTTTTTATGTTCGTTATTATCATGACAAAGTTTAGATACAGATTTTTATATTATTAGATAAGTAAAGTCGGGAATTCGGAAGGAATTTTAAATGCATATAAATACAAAATTATATATTGTCTTCATTAGTAAGCCCAGTTACAATATAAGTAGGAATGTTTGTGCGAATACAGTTCTTTAATATTTTAACTTCAAAAGATAAGTTTTATCAATACCTCGTGTTGTCTATTTGAAATACACTGCACTTGTGAAACGTCAAACTCTAGATGCACGGTTCTATGATGATGTCACATTTACAACCACTTAAAGTATTCTAACCTTAAACATTCAAAAGAATAACAATTACATACTGCCTTAACTTTGAACCAAGAACGCCAATAGATAACACCCTGGAAGTATGATAGCAGAGTGGCATGTGAAGAATTATCAAAAAGTTTGTAATTGCCAAACTTCCTGAGTAAGTAAGAAGGCAATGTAATATAAGTACGAAAAAGTAAGTAAGAAAAATGTAAGTAAGAATGACAATCCGTACATACTGATTGTTTGAAATCGTTGGGTACATTGACCTCAACAATAAATCAGAAAAAAAAAGTGGCCTTTCCATTATTAATGCCTTTCTATTATTTATATACTCTCCTGTACCTACTTTAAAAAGATTATATTATTTACTTAAAAAATACATCGTTATTTATTTTCAATTTTTATTTTTTATTTATTTCATAATTATTTTATTCTGAATTAATATTAAAATAGAACATGCGATCAATCTATAAATCTGCCAACTGGGCACTCGTGTTTGTTCGTTTTGATTAATGTATAGCTTTGATAGATAGTCGTGGTGAGCATTGACCCTGAATCCTAAGACGAATATCGTTACCCACATTGGGCAAATCAATTTATCAATCACTGGTTCCTAATTTAGATACACTCCATAAATACTCATACAATAAAAAAAAAACTTTATTTGTATTTGGTATCTATCATTCTTATATGAATATTCGTTGTTTTCTCATTTTCGTGCCAATCTGTGTTAAATATATCTGTGATATAAAAAAGATATAATAATAAAGAGATATAGGAGATAAAGGAATAAAATTGCTATGATAGTATTACTCAAAGTTTAATATGGAGGCAAATGAATTTTTTCAAACTGCATTCACTTGATTTTCGTCGAATATTTGTTTGGACTATAAATATAATGAAGCGTCCTCTGTTTGTGACAAAAAAAAATCTGGCCGTCTTCGTAGTATTCGAACGAAACAGACGATCAAAGTAACGAAACAATTCGAAGAAATCTGTCCGCAAGCGAAATATTTTATCTCAGCCAATGTATATAGCATTTAGAACCATCTCGCATATTTAAAAAGATAACTTAGGACCTGCAGCCTAAACGAAACTCACTACTCATTATTTAATTGATAATTAAAAAATGAAGAGGGTGATAAAATCAAAACAATGTCGTAAACAGTACGCTAAAGAGGTCACAGAAAAAATAGTTCCTGATGAGAACATTTTTACCATTGGGCAAATTTTGCCCAGTAAAATGAATGAACTTATCGTCCAAGGTGTATAATATAATAAATAAATATAAGTTTTCGATAATCGTAATTTTCAACATAAAATTACGGGGACATTACCTGGCTTCAGTGATGGTTTGGTGGGGTGTTGGATATAAAAGAGCGACTCAGCCATATTTTTGTGTACAAGATGTCAAAAAATCAGCATAATTTTATCAAGATACGTCTTTGAGAAGACGGTCAAGCCATTAAATAAAGATCACCATGTTCAAAAACCAATAATCAAGACCTTTCATCAAGATTCAGCAACGAGTCCAAAAACTGAAACCACATAGGTGATTTGAAACAAATGTTTCGAACTTCACCAAGGCTGAAAACTGACCCCCATATTATTTTGGATTATGATTTATGGTCAGTTATGGAAAGTATTGCCATAAACAAACCGTACGATTGGATATGTATTTCATTATATTAAAAAATATGTTATCACTGTGAATAGGAATGGAAGGAAGGAATTAATTATTTTATTTTTCTTGTTATAGCTTTATGGGGAATGACCTCTAACCTTATTTCACTTAAGAGATAAGCGGATAAACATCAGATTTTCTACTAAAGCACTTCTACCCACAGCTCTCTTGGAGAATAAAAATATATTTTTTAATACTAATCGTTTTGCAATTTCACCGTTTTTGTTTCTTTACAAAATTCTTATATATTAATTCTTGAGGAAAAGTAAAATGACGTTAAAATCTTTTGTTCTGTTAATGATGATGGAAGTTTTTTTTTTTCTTACATTTAGAAACTAAAGCAGAGAGTAACAGATAGACACACAACATAGTTCAACACAACCTTTATTAACAGTAAAAATATATTAACTTCAAAATTAATAACAATAATAATGAAATATAGTATAAAATATTAACTATGCTTATGAAAAATAATAATTATTATTACATTTTTTTATATAATTATTACAAAGTAACAATAATAATGTTAGCATTTTTTGTTATTTTCTAAAATTTTCAGCTTTTAAATGTATCAAATAAAAGAATCTCATGTTGGAAATTTTCGTAGAGCGATATATTATTTTGAATTAAAGTGAAACTTGTAAATTGAAAAGTATATAAAATATTATTTACCAAAACAGTATTTCGTACAGAGTGAAGTTATTTTTATTTTGTTCCTTGCATCTTTTTCAATTTTATTGGCTTGCTATTATCAGTGACTCAAAATAAGGTTAACTATAGGTCATTTTACGAAATGATGGCGATGTATAATCTTTTAAAATTTATAACATATATTTTCAGTTTTTTTTTTATCCCGAACCAATTTTTTGGTTCTCCCACTAAAAAATATATATCTATCTAAGCAGTTTTGTTCTATTGTAAATATTGATTAACTTATTTGTTGTTTTTTCATGTGAATAGAAGTACGAATATCTACAGTAGTAAATGCTATCTGCTCTAAGCTATAACCACACCAAACGTCATCAATAGCCGCCTATTGTTTTTGACACGATGCAACCATAAAGAGATAAACAGTTCTTCATAGGAAGATGGTGTTATTAAAAATGAACTATATATATATATATATATGTATATTATATGAAGTAAATAATTTATTTTTCTAAAATAAAAACCAATACAATTAGTGCACTAATTTATGAAACATAAAAATATTTACTTATAAAGGATAAGCTAATCAAAACTAAATAAATTAGACATACACTTCTAAAGAATTTGTAACTTATTCCTTTATTTTATATGTATTATAAATATATTAGATATGTATGTTATTTATAGATCTATGTTGGTTATGAAATAAATATATCAGTATGTAATTATTTACGAGGTACAAATATATACAATCTTCAAAGTTCTTTTTTTAGGATTTCAACTCCGGAATACTTAGGATGCAAGTCAGACGAAGTCGTGTAAAATCGCTAGTAAATAATACATAAGTTTTGACGGATTTCGTTAAAGATGACGTGTAAAAGTGAAAGGTAGTTTTTATCGGAATGCAAAGGATGAAAGTGGAACCGATACACAACTCATTGACTAAAGATTGAAATATCGTGCTGGAATGAGATATTTTTACCTGTTATGTACAGACCGCTTGTACGTACAGTAAGAATAAATTCACTTTTTATGTTATTTCCCGAATTTGTTATAAATAATTTGTGTATTAGGTACAAATTAATTATATAAATATGAAAAATATATCACATACACTATGGTTAAGGTGTAACTCTTATTTAATGAAAATGTTATTGACTTGAACAAAGTTTAATTTTTCTAAAAATTCAACTGTCGAAAACAATGTCACGTTATAAGACATGGAAATATAAAAAACTTTGACATTTTTATTTCGTTCAACCCTGACCTTTGTCAACTTAATATTCACATTAAAAACAACACAGATTGTTCCTTAGCTTTAATAGACCATCAAACTACTGTTACGAAAGTCATATAAAATGTATTATAGTTTCTATTCACGCTATTTTATTCTTTATAGTATAGAGTATAAGGTAGATATTACACTGTTGACTCTACATAGTTGTAAACAAGAATGCTGAGAGCAATGCTCTAAAAGTATAAGAGAAGATGACAAGCTTATAAACACATTAATATATAAGAGGAGAGAATACGTGTAAATGACTTTTTACAATTAGTATTGTAAATATTTATAGTAGTATTGTCAAGTTTATATTCATGTATTTTACAATAAATCAGTATTTTAAATTCTAGGATACTTAGTAAATACAATCTTAAGCGTATTAAAAACATTTCTAACAGTTCCACCCTTATTTATTACAATTTCACAAGTATTAACAATGCATTTAATATTAATTACATCCACCCTTATTTATTACAATTTCACAAGTATTAACAATGCATTTAATATTAATTACATATCTTATCTTTAATAAGTTAAAAGATGAATAAATAAAATATTATTCTTTTCAAACTTTGTCATTAATATTTATAACATCCAAATTATTGTGTTAGGTTCATTAATTATAATAATATATAAAAAACCGTTAATAAATAGAAACAAAATATACTACACTATTTAATTTAAAGATGGCGGTTTACTAAATGTTATTGGAAAGTTTATTTGTGAGATGAAACCTGTTCCCTAGAAGGAACTTCCGCTCAAAGGAGGTCATGGCGTCAGCTGTGGCTATTATTTATAAGTTTTAGTATAAGGATACGCTGAATCATCATTCTTTTAATTAACGTATGCCACAGTCTAAGAAATGTTAAACAAGTTTGATAGCTTGCACCATTTTAAGCGCTTTAATATTACAATTTCAATTAAACTTTAGTTCGAGTAATGGTTAAAATTGAAATCATATTGCAAATTAGAAGAAAATATTTTATGAACTTGCATATTTAGATTTTTTTCCCTTATATATTTTTTTCATCGTAAATTTATCATAAACTTTTATATCCAATTATTTGCAATCCGAAAAAGTTCAGTGTCAATAAAATGAAATTGGAATAAAAAGGAAATATTTTATTAAGGGATGCCCATAAATATTCTTTTTTTAAATCGGTAAATGAAAGAGAGAGGAATAAAATACCGTTTATTGTTTGTCTACAGAGTAGATATCGATAACTTGAATGTCGAGGGAAATGCTCAAAAAATAATTAATTTTCGACTTAACAAGGATTTCGGGTTATGAAGAGTTGAACCCAATTTCTTAGAACGTATATAAAAACAAATTAAGTCATAAAATTTAAATAAAATTAAGTCAAAGATATGAGTCAAGCATTACGAACTTACATTGAAAATAAATCCCAAGTAAGAATTTTTTGAAAGCTACGACTTACCGAGTTTCTTTTTTGAAATTCAAGTTTTTGAGTACTTTTAATATAAAATATACTATTAATAAATCGCCAGTAAATAACCTTCCGTTCAAGTTGCTAAGTTTTACTAATTCGAGATGCATAATTAGGGGTTCAGCGGAAGGGAAAGGCTTTTATTTTTGATTTATTAAGGATTACGACTTAACGAGGTTGGAGTTATAAAGATTCCTTTGTAATTATATCATTACCACTACTACTAGCTAGACTAGCGGGTCTCTACGACTTCAATCGCCTGAACTATATTCTCATCAAATGAGCTGTCAAAGGGAAAATCATTTTTTCAAATCTGCCTGCGTAAGATAAACGTAATTTAACAAACAAAAAACTCTTATCGTTGAATGAATTTACTGTATAGTTATTTGTAAAATATATACAGACTTATAAAAAAAATCACAGAGCAATAAGTACTCTGATAACCGCTGGCTGTAGGTCAACAGTTTCTGGGTCGAACCCTATTCCTTATTTATATTATTCACAAACATCTTAAGATGTTTTGAGAGTCTTTTGTTTCTGGTCTTTGTTTCAAAAGATGTATTTTAAAAGCAAAACCGCTATGAAGTATAAATATTTTAAGACCCTTTACATAAAATATTTTAGTATCTCAGTAAAATTTACTTCCAGTGTTCGCTGAATGGTACTCAGTGCTTCTAATATCAGGCTCAACCTTCGTCAAAGACTTTGAGTCACTTTTAATAAATTCGCCACATTAATAACTGACAACAAGTTAACGACTAATTACCTATAATAACAATTAAAATATTATATATATATATAAAATGAATTTCATGAAAAATAAGAAGATTCTGACCTAAGTCCTCTGAAAGTCTGTCCGTGTAGAGTGCTACAACTTTAAAATTATTTTTATGGGACACGGTGGCAAATAGCAGATGGTCCATCTAACGATAAGTGGCACCGTCACCTATGTACCTTCTCAAAAATATATTCATATAACTTTAAGAAATGGAGAGGAATGAAAAATGCCATGAAAGGGAGGCTTTTTGGGCTTAAGTCTCTCACTTATCTTACGACACGTCATCATAACTACCTCACCCTATCTAATGTAGGGCGTGTATTACCGCGGACGATTTAGCCCTTTTAAAATGCATTCAGAAAGCTTAAGCACCTAAAAAATAACCTTCAGTTATGAACGGGATGGATGAATTTATCATTTTATAAATAGACATATTTTTTCTTGTTGATTTAATGTTGATATGTTATTTTTTATCTGTATTTTTAATTTTATTTGTAAACACGGTATCCCAATCGTTGGAGTTGACTAATTTTCCCAACTCACAGGAAATTAAATACAAATAGGCAAGGAGCAAATTTTTTTGCGGAAATAATAAATTAAAAGTAAATGTTACATAATATGAATACATTTGTAATATATTAGGTTCGATACTAGTTTTTGCTCCCAGATCTACCTGCCAGGATAAAACATTAACTCAATATAACTTTACATTTTAGCAATAATTCCTATTTGTTTTACTTACTTGCCTAGACCTTTTCCGGCCATAAGTTAGATATCAAAATTTAGAAAAGCTTCTTCTTGTCAAATAATCTAATCTTTATACATGGTAACCTAACTTATATTATATATGGGACGGTGAGTTTGTTTGTTATGATTTTAACGTTCAAACTATTTAACCTTGAAAGGTTATCATGATATTTTGCATTCAATTTATCATAGTTCATCCCGAGATGTTTTCTCGTGATAGTTCAAAATAGTTTTTAGACGCAAAATTGTCTTTTACACCTATTTAGTTCTACCGAAACGGATATCCAAACCAACGCTACAAAATATTCTTACTAGAAATGACAACGATTCGATTTTATACTATCTTTTTTCTCTTCTAGTAACAAATCCACAGATTAAATCATAAATATCCCACGGAATCAGTTTAATGGAAAATTTAACTAGTGCTGCTCCAGAAACGTCAATATTGACAAGTCTGCTCTAAATGATACGATAATATTGACTTAGACTCAATGTTGGCGTATCATTTAGAGCAGACAATGGCCCTATAACTAACTATAAATTATAGACCAAGGCTTTAAGATGTGAGCCAGACGAGGGTCAGTTTTCACCTTCAGCTCCTTTAGCCCAAGAATGACTAGGCAGGTCCAGGTCATGTTTGGTAGTTTGTGCTCTGTGACCTGATGTCTCTGGCCTTCTTTTATTATACGTGACCATAATAATTATTTCCCACGACAAGGTTTTATTACCATGGTGTTTTGTGGCTTTAGGAAAATTATGGCCGAATTATGGCAATTACAACATTATGCCTTTGTAGTTCTAACAGCAAATGGCTGCCTGATCTTTTGTATTCATCGACAATGGAAATGTCGCCTTTTTGTCGATAGTACTACATACGAAGGTACTGTTAATAATAAGCTTTTGAAAAGTTTCATCAATACATGGAAATTCCCGCAAAGCAATCATTCCTATTCCAATTCCCGAAAATATGTAAAAAAAACGTTCTATAAAACATTCTGTGATTATAACCACCCATATATCAAATAATTCAGCTGATTTATATATTTAGTTTTACTAAAATATAAAAGCTTTTGTTCATTTATTACATATTTATTGGTTTGTACATGATGAAATCAGAAATTACAAAATCATACCATGACTTTACAGTTATAATACAGGTGCTGTATAATAAAATATAGTACAGTATTTGCAGCGCGTTTTACAAAATATTTCAAATGCTGATAATGTTTCCGTTTCAGATTCAATCGATTTTGACTCAAATTCCGATCAAACGTTGTTTATTCTTTGACACGGAACGCGCCAAAACTATTTAAAAAATATAAATATATGTATGAAACGAAAAAAATAACTATATTATAAAACAAATACTACAATAATTTAATTGAATTAATCTTATTTTCTGAATTAGACTGTCAAAATCATAAATCATAATGACATATTAATGGACCATTAAAAAAAATAAGTGTCAAATAACAAGGAAAGGCACGTGTAAAATTATTAAAGCTTTGCTGTCAATTAAACATTTGGACGTATGTAAAGATTGCATTCCTTTGATTATAAAATTAAAAAAATATATAATATATATATAATAAACATTGAAGATTTTGACCAAACTTGTTTGTGATTTTTTTTTATTTAAAACTAATTTTGATAATATTAAACTAATTTAGACAATAATGTTGAAATAAATCAAATTTGTATTGGTGTTTTTAGTTGTGTAGTTCAAAAGATTTAACCAAACGTTCGTAATTAATGACCCATACTTAATCACACGCGCCATGACCTTTAAGCTCAATTACTGTTTATTGGAAACCGATTCACATTGCTGCAGTCAAAACCAATACGTTAACACAAATTGGGAATAGCATTCGTACCGTAATTCCATTATCATCATTCAAAGTCATGCGAATGGTCTTCATAAATCATTTATTATATAATATTACAGGCATGGAGTCGTTTTTTTTAAATTTTTTAAATGTACGAATATCTCTTATTACATTTTCTTATATTAAATAAAAGATGAAGAACCTTGTGACAATTGATGTTTCATTCCCAGATGGATCAGTCTTTCTTCAATCATATTCGGTCTTGTAACCGTAAATACGTCTGTCAGTTTGACAAAGATACGGCCAAAAGACGAAAAATTTACAAAACATTTTTTTTTTTAATATAGCCCGGTTATGTTAACCGGGCTAAATAATTGAAATAAAAAATAAAAATGCTAGAACGTAAAAAAAACGTAAACAATATTTGCAATAAAATAAATTTTGATATAATTTTAAACCATGACAAATTCAATTATATAATTTTATTTATTTAACAAACAAAATTTTTAAATCAAACATTAATCCACTTGCATGCATACAAATAAATGTGAAAGGTACTTTCGCTGGCTCCGCAGTATTCAGAGACACGTTTCGTTTGTTCTGTAAATGAATTAAGAATTGATAATTAATATTAAAATAATAATGAATTATTTAAATCAAATCGTATCTCACAAAACGTTATAAACTTTTAATTTGGGGGGGAGATCATAATTTTTTTACTGAACGTTATATTTAATACAGAAATACTGGGGGCGTCGTTAAAAGGACTATGAAAGATGATTTCTAAAGAGCGTAAATTATTTAATGATCCATGAAATACGTTCGGTTTACACCTAATTAAACCGTTGCCTAGACGGAAGTAATAATATAGCTAGTGATGTGAAACGTGATTAACCATTAGAATAATATAAAGGAATTCTGACTTTGTAACGTTGTACTAAGATAAATAACCCGTGATCTTCTTAGAATGAATTGTGAGAGAATTTGGAAGCTATTCGTGATATAACATAACTGCTGCAATGCAGTATCTGTTAGAAGTATTACAGTATAAAATACGTATTAATTTTTGGATCATTGTTTCATTATTATTCGTTGATTTTTTTAATGTATTTAGTAATTATATTATGATTCGTTTTTTCTACATCCCAGTTTTTTAGCACAGCAAATGGTATACCCTCTGAAACCAAGATTCATCAACGATATCTAACTGTCTGAGGTGGTGGTGGTGGTGACAGGATTTATCATGGAGATGTAAAGGAAAATTTATGGTAAATTTTCTCACTTTATAAAACAGCTATGTATTTAAATTTTTTATACACGTGATAAACTTCGTCGTGAAAAGTCGTTAAAGTCGTCTATACAGACGTCATTATTAAAATACGCCTACACAAATGTAACCTTAAAAATAACTTATGCTAAAAATTAATGAGAAAACCATTTTCAACTGAAATTACTCAGTGCCAAAACACTTAAAACAGCGAGCTATCTTTTCGTAGCCAATACATAAGAGTATATAGTACCTCTATATACATAAAATCTCGTAATAATGTACGACTAAATGTTACACAACAAAGCAACTACGGAATATACGTATTATTTTTTTATTTAACATTGTTTTCATAATAAATATATTCGACTTTTGTTTGTTCAAAATTCAATTAAAAATATTGTTACGAATTTCACTTGAAATGTTTGAGTTCTTTATAAACAACGTTCATTACAATTTCTAACAAACACAGTTACAAAACAAAACAACACGAACCAATATAAAACAATCCCACCAGGTAGCACCTACACATTCACACTCGGTAAATTCAATAATTGTTTTCTGATCTAGACCTTTTCCAGCCCATTTTAGAACTACATATTTGCAAAATATTTTACATTTGTACCTTATTTTCGCTTCTTATGGAAATTAGAATTAGGGTTCTTCGAAACATATTTAAGATAGAATAACATT
Organism: Dircenna loreta; assembly: GCA_963555665.1. Classification (NCBI taxonomy): domain Eukaryota; kingdom Metazoa; phylum Arthropoda; class Insecta; order Lepidoptera; family Nymphalidae; genus Dircenna; species Dircenna loreta. Next base: position 8,361,727 of record OY743099.1, on the reverse strand, counting down.
TACCGAACCTTTTTATCATAAGTGGTAAAAAAATATAACAGGGATAAAAGTAATTATTGTTATATATTTTCATCTGTTGTATGTCTTGTAAATATGCTTTTTAGTACATCAATTAATTTAAACATTTATGAGTTACAGGTAGTTTAATATGATTTATCAGCCCTAGACGGATTTTAATGTAGCAAACGTTTTAAATATTGTAACGCATTTTTTTTATTTTCTATTTATTAAGCTACGCAGACACTACAATCGTGTTTATTAAGTTGAACTTAAATAATGACGTTCTACATTCAAAGACCTTATTAACAATTTCAGTTTGGTGTCAAACTCTCTCTCGGAGCTTTTAGTGAATGCACTTATTGCGCTTACGGAAAGCACTTTCCAAAACAATAGAGATTGCCATATAGAGTCCCAAAAAATAAACAAAAGCATAGCTAGTAGTAAATATATTACATAAAAATTTAAATAGATAAGATACAGCTGTCAGTGATTTTGACTGTCTTATTTTAAATTATATTGATATTTTGATAGGGTATTAGTTTCAAAAATTTCATCAAAGTTATGAAAAAGGGTTCATAACATTATTTTTAGAACTATTTGCCTTGCATTATTTTTTCATTTTAATTATAATGTCTAGACACACTACAAAACCTTTGACCGGTCTGCTAGAGGTCAAGTTGAGTCAAAATTATATTTTCAGTGCAAACTATCTTTTTCTAATACTCTCAGTGAGTAGTATATATTTATTATATTGAAAAGTTAATCAACAACCAACACTATAATCTATTTCAGTTACTTCGATTTTGTCACGAAAATATATCAGCATTTATATATATTTACCCTGTACTCACGTCAATTTGAATTTGCCCGACTGGTTTTTAGCGCCTCAGTCAGGAACATGAGTCAGAACCCCGAATGGGTTTAAAATTAATCGGGCATATTCCGAGATGCAAGAACAGACACGTAAATGTCTATATATATCTTAATATATATACAAAAATATGACCGTTATTACGGAGCAGTAAGACCTCGTAAGAAAAATATTTGCTTGAAAAAGAATTCATGTACCTTACCTATTTCATATTGAATGTAAAAAAATATATTTGTCATGAATGCCATTTTATGTTTCAATATTATTTGTACATTTTAAATAGATTATATTTTATATAATATTATATATTAAATTGAAAAAAATAGTTTTCAATTAAATAAAAAGCCTAAATTATCTACTTGTATATTATTCAATTAATGTTTGTCATCAAACCCATATTATTACCGGACTAATCAAGTATAATATAAATTTATATACGTCGCTCGGGCCGATACCTGGAAATGGGGTATGAGAGGTAACTAATAAAGGTTATAATTCAATATTGGGATGGACTTAACTTTACTGCCATTGCTAATAATTATAATAAACACTTGAAACCAAATTGGCCCTTGTGGTCTCTGTGAAGGCTCATGGCATTTTGACAATGCCTTCCTACCTTCTTGGAACTTGGAATTTATATATTAATGCGGTGTGTTTGTAATTGAACAACTTCTGATCGATTTGACAGATTGACTTCATATTTAGATTATTGTTTTAGACAAGTTTTGATTAAATATTTGTTGATAAAAATAAACAAGATTTTTAATAAACAGTAATTTGTTTTTTAAGAATAATACTTTCAAAACATAGAAAGTATATTTTAAATAGAAAATAAAAGGATGACAAATGTTGATCAGTTTTCTATTAAAAGTGATAGTTAATAAATATTCTGTAATGTTCTTTGTCATTAGCAGACACATCACACAGACAACAGTTAAATAGATGCGAGCTAGAAAGCGCCGGCCGTCATTTGCATTGCTTAGCACGTGCTTTTCGTTTCTCTAAACAATGCGGTCCATGTTAGAGGTTAAAGTAAATTGATATTTTAATATTAACTTTTAAAAATATAGTTTTCAAATCAAAACTAGGCTGTGTTAGAAAGTTTCTTAGCGATATTTTAATTAAATCTACATTATTTCGTTAATTATCACATTTTGTTTTTATTTAAAAATGTCTTCATGTCATGTATAGGTTATTAAAATTTTAAATAAACATAAAATGTAAAATTTATTTACAAAGCAGGATTGGAGTCTGCCACCTCTGGAGAATCGGCACTCTAACAATCGTCCCGTCACTCTAACAATCGTCCCGTCACTCTAACAATCGTCCTGTCACTCTAAAAATCCATTTCTGAATAAAAAACACTTCGTTTCTCTTTAACGTATTCACTTTCGTGGCCAAACTGATGTAATGTTTAATAAAGTTTCATTCAAATTAGGCAGTTATATATATATATGTGATTTTTTAGTTTAGTAAACAATTACTACTAAATCAATGAGCTGTTCTTTCTTAATTTTATTTTTTGTTTATATAATAAGAAATAATTTGTAATAATTAATTCTTAATTAAACTAATCGATATTAATATTAAGTTTTTCGATTTTTCCTAATAATTTTCATATTATTTATAATAATTTAAGAGTTAAGAATGAATAATAAATAATGGACTGGTTATATTTCACCTTAGTATAAGACTTGAACCGATGCTAAATATTCTCAGCGAAAGTATCCACGACGGGGTCAAGTACAGAAATCCTTTCTTAATCACATAAAAGCATATACAATATGAAAGTTCATGCTTAAATGTTAGATTTTCACACTTGGTTAGAAATTTGCAAAATACATACATTTCTTTTTAATTGATATTAACTAAGTCGTTGCTTGACTTCATTCCACCTAATGGTAAGTGAAATGTAGTCATAGGTGGTAAGGCGCATCAACTTAGGAGCAGCCTATTCACTCTTCGCTTGAAGACACCCACATTGTACTCGGACGAAAATACCGACGCAGGCAAGCTATTCCAGTCCTTCGCTGTCAGAATTAAAAACGACGAGACAAAACGTTTCGAACGGACAGGTGGAATGTCCACAACGAAAGGATGGATGCTCGCCGTGCGTCGGAACGTCCGGTGATGGAAGGGGGATGGGGGAATCAGATCATGCAATTCCAGCGAACACTCACCAAAATGTATCCTATAGTTCGAGGCTATGGAGTTGAGCGTCAACTAGCTCAGGGTCGCCAATAAGCCTTCCATAACTATGAATATTGAATAAGAAATTACACCATGTCTTCTATCAACCTCGCCCACAGTCAAACTCATTCATCTGCTCAAAGTTATAAAGTTACATCAGAAAAGTTGATATGATCGTTAAGGTTTTTTATTTTTTATAAATTTCTTGACAACCTATTAATTTTTTTCTTTCATAGGAACCTTTCCATTTTCATCAAATTGTACTTTTCATAAAGAAAAAAAAAACATTTTATGCGCGTATAGATAATATATATATTTTATGTAAAGTCACTAACACAATGAAAAGTGCTTTACTATTATCAGTTCGTCGGAAGCGGCTCTATTTTTTGCTTCTTTTCTTGCAATTGTATTTATATTACCAACAGAAAAAAAAATATCATGACGTGACTAGACAGTGGTTAATGACTCTAACTGTTGCGCCAGAGATAATGGGTTCGATTCCCACACAAGACAATAGCTATTTATTTCCTGGGTATATTCTGTGTCCGTTATTTATATATTTGCGATACACCAGGTTTATTTTGTAATCTTTTTTTTTATAAATATATACACATACCTACTCTATCAGAGAACGCAATTTGAACTATGAAGTTGATCTAATAGCTACTTAACAACCAGTGTCGCTAAGTCGCCTAGATATTATTATATAATATATATTTATATACTATAATAATATTCCCAAATATCAATATTATAGATATTATTTACTTCAAATAATTATCACAATGCAGTGTTATATTGTTAAGAGTGTTCAATAAAGCTTTAACAAAAGCTTTTGAAATTCTCTTTGTTCAATAACAATATCTGTTCCGTTCTAATTAATTACCTTCGTTAAATCATGAATCAGAGTAAAATTGCTTTATTACATGTCGTAATAATCCATCTCTTGGTAACGTTTTTTCGTTACAGTATCCATAAGTAAATCTTTGAGTATAGTTTAGTTTGTTGGGACCGTTCTTTCTTATATTTATTTATTTATGTTTATTTCGGAAACAAACGGTATGATAACAGATAATAAAATAAGGTTTACGCCAGGAAGATAAATGTCTATTGGTAGATGAGAAATCAACTTGACTCGACTCACTAGACATCACAATTCATCCACATCTTATTTATCCAAGAAATGATAAATACTCTAAGGTTCGGAATTCGGATATAATAATTTATTTAATTCCGTAATTTAGGTTTCATGCTTACAGGTGTTTTAAATAATATATATACATAATAATTGTATATTAGATATATAAACAGATAATATATAAAATAATAAGAACATAATCTATATATATATATATATATATATATATATATATATATATATATTTATAATTTATGTTCTTATTATTTTATGTACATTACTTAAAGTTGTTATATTTTTAGATCAAGTTTTTGCACCACATTTTACATGTACATAGAGGCCTCACTAAATTACAAACGTGAAAACTTTTAAAATTCATTTTTCCACTCTTCTAAAACTCATTTTGTATTCTGCTTGAGTCTACCCAAAATTTTAGTGTTATAAGAGAGTGAAGATTACATCCGAATTGCAATATTTGACAAGGGTCGAAATCTGTCAACTGGATTTCCTTATATAGACGTAGAATTCCACGTAGTTTACGAATAGTTTTACAAAAACTTTGGAGGAGTAGTTAATGAGTGTATAATAAGACATTACAAGATAATACAGTACATGAGACGTAGTTATTTCTGTAAATATTTGACAAAATTGTTATAATTGTATTTCGTACTTCGCATCAATGTTTCCAGAAAAAATGATAGATAATATAATATGAGATTACAATGGACACAAATTGCAGTCTGACGAGGGTCGGAAGCTGTCAACTGTGGGCAGCTGGTTGTGTGAGACTCATTGAATTTATCGAAAATATAATATATTATTTAAATTTAGATACAATACTTACATTATTTGTTTTTTACAGCTATGTCGTCTGCATTTTATTTAAATAGATTTTTATAGTGAAAAATTGTATGATTATAAATAAATAGGATCCTTATTTTATATCATTCAATAGTTTGAATTATTTTTTATTAAACAAATATTTATTATCGTTAATATTAGTTATTTATATATTTATAAATCAGTATTTGAATGTAAGAAACTTGCTTGGATTTCACAGATTTGGTTTTTTTGTGATACTAGTTGTATTTTTTGTGGAATGGCGACGACATCGACTTTGAAAATCTTTTCGATTTCAGCTTAGTTTGTTGAGTCGCAAACGGGTTCAATTTCTGCCCATGTTAGTTAGTGAATTATTGATAGTAATTTTTAAACATTTAGTCTGGATTATTGTTTTTTTCATGGCTAACATATTTATAGACAATTTCAATAATTTATTTCGATTTTGACATATTTTCTGTACTACAAGGTAGTAATATCGATTAGATTTTTTTTTAAAGAAGTTGAATAGTTATTGTCATCGTCCCGATAAAAATGAGTACTTATAGAAAGCCAAATTCACTGGTAGCTCAATTGGTAGGTGACAGGACGATTTGTCAGAGGTCGCAGATTTAATTTCCTCTTCGTATCGGTTTTTTTTATTCTATATTTATTTAGTAACATGTTTAGAGATAACATGTGTAACATGTTTAGAGATATTTAAAATATTACATAAAATTAAGTTCACTTTGACAGATACAAAGCACAGAGTAAGCCACTGGAGGTACGTGTAACATACATTATATATTTCTTCATTCATTCATTCATTCTTCATTAATATATTATACAGCGTGTATAGATTCCGTTTGATTTACAAGTTGTTAATAATAATAATTAAAAATTTACACCCATACCATACGATTATAAAAATAAAAACAGAAATGGGAAATTTGGCGGCCTTAATGCTAAAGAGCAATCTCTTCAGTCAAACAAGTCACGTAGCGTGGGTGACAGAGACAATAACAAAAAAAGAAAGAAACTATACCTACATACTTATATATAATTACATACTTACAAACAAACTTACATACAAAATACATACGCTTATAAACAAAACTATATTATTCATAATTATTTCTTGTTGTACCATTTTAATAATTAATCGTTCTCAATTCACACATGCACATTGAATGCACACTTCTGTAAATTTTAATATATGAAATCCTTTTAATCCACGACTGGACGCTACATTTTCAAAGATAAAACGAAATACTTTTTGTTTAAATTTGCTCTACCATATATTTTCTCTAGTTAAATTTAAATGAATATAGCTATAAACTGAGAAATTTTCAAATGAGCTTTAAAACTCGAGCATTTGGAAATTTTAAGTGGATTGGTCCATATGCAGTCCGGAAATTTAATTTAATTCTGTAAGCGGAAAATAACATATTTGTGTATTTTGTATTTGTGGCCGGCGTTATTTTCCCACTTGAAGCGGAGAACAGTTGCTGGAAAATAGTTGTCCATATTGTATATTAATTATTTCGATATTTTTATAGTTTTACGAAATTCAAAAATAATGTCATAAATATTTTCAAAATAATCCTTACTATAAAAAAAAAACAAATTTTAAACCAAACAAATATTGTAATTATTTATACTAGAGTTCAGGGGTGTTCAACAAGATTCAAATTACATTAAATCAAAGGAAATATTAAATAATATAAACTTTAAAACTTAATACAATTTCCTGTGTTTCATTTGAATCTGATATCAAAAATATAATAGAAACAAATTTATTATTTCTAATCGAAGTATAACTTTATCTCATAACCTCAATATTGTTAAGATTCCATTTCATCTGTGATTAAATAAGTTTTCTTGTTATTTTATCAAAAGTAACTTCCAAAAACAAAAATGAATTAGATACTTGATATTTTCAAAACGTGCGTCTTCATTCCAGGCGTGAGCTGTACGCCACAACGACGAAAAAAAATCAAAAACCTTTTAATAAATTCAGTCGCATTAAAAAAGTACATGGATTATTAAATAATGAAGACGAAAAAGTGAAATTTTTAATTTTAAACAAACAAGAAAACATTTTAAAACATAATTGGAATTAAGTAGTTCGAAGAAATTTTGATAAGAGACTACTTTGATTTGCCTTTCACAAGTTTGATTGAATTCTTGATCGTGATAAAACAAGCTATTAATAATAAAATATATTTTAAATAGATTTTTTTTTGCTGCCAAGTCAAATTCTTTATATATATATTGTATTGAAATGTTATATCAAATTTGAAAAATCCTATTCACATCGATTTTATTTGAATTAATTGCGATCTGTAATATTAATATAGTTCTTATTTATTCATTGTTAAATTTAATATTTGTAATGACTGTGAATAATTTACAATTAGTATGTTGTCAATAAAAATATGAACACTCCTCGGAAATTTTATATATAATTTAAATTAATTTTATATCTTCGTAAATAGCGCTTCATAATGCATTATTTTATGAAAATATCTTGAACATAAAAGCTTTTAGCACGGTACAAGTTTTTATTCCTAATACATAGCTTTTATGACGGGTTAACTTTAATAAGATTTATAAATTAAGTAATAAATATTGAATTAATCTTGTCAAGTAAAAGTTTGTAAGTACGAATGTACTAAATAAACATTTCATAATACAAAATACTAACGAGATTTCAGTCAGTCGGCTTTTATACACAAGTAAATTGATATTCATTTAGCCCAAGAAGACCTTCCTGCAATTGTACGAACACAAATTAATTATCTTAAAAGGAAACCATGTAAATGAAGTCAGCGAAATTGTAATTACGAGAATATTCCAATATCATTCCCTATAACAATGGCCCGGAAGATAATAGCTACAATACTGGGAAAAGTCATTAGTATAGAAAATTTCTTAGAAATCTAATCGTTACTTCTGTTACAGATGCAGCCAATGAAGAGTAAACAAATTTTACAATAGGGCACAGCTAACGGTAATGAAGTGTGAAAGAAATTTAAATGGAAAATGGATCAATCACTCCAAAATATGTTCAAACGAACTCAGTGGAGGTTCTTGGAGGGAGCAGTCTTAGTCACATTGTATATTTTTCTACTAATAATCTCAGGAAATTGTCAGACTATTTACAAAGATGAGTCAAGTCAGAAAGATAGCTTAACCAAAACAGATTTAAGTAATGTAGATAGTATAGATTCTAAGACCTGCCATAGCTGTCAAATTATTAGTGATAATAAGAAAAGTAACTCAAATAATGAAAATGAGAAACCAAATGTACTTAGAGATTTAATAGATACTGTGAGCTCATTTTCAGAAAAATATGTGTTCATTAATAACACTGAAACAGAGTTACAAAAAGTTCTAGAAGAAGCACTAGACGATACATTCAAAGAAGATCGATATGAAATATTTGAGGGTGTTGAAATAAAGAGAATCGACGGAAAAAATAGAGCAAATGAAAGACAGACGGAATTTAAAAAAGAAGAAGAAAGCAGAGCGTTATTTAGTAAATATACTTATGAATATAGATTATTACAAAAAATTAGAAACTTTGTCGACACACATATACTATCCATCAATCTTCCAAAAGCTGCCAGACTTATTGGTTTTCGATGTAAGTATAAATATATTGTATAATATTATATGCATTTACATTTATAAAAAAAAATATTTTGTTTGCAGCATTTGGACTCAAAAATTTATTTCTGCCACTACTAATCGGTGCTCAAGTTTTTAAGAGTATATTGCTGGCCATGTTTCTCCCGAGCATTTTGGGAAGTTTCGGAAAAATTCTCGGAAAAGGTGGGTGAAGTCTCGAAAAAGTTTGTTAATTAAATTGTCACAACGTTTAAGTTTGGTCCTGTATAAGAATTTTCTGTCAAACTAAAACTTCTAATGATCTTACCCAATTGAGTTTAACAAGATTTTGTGTGGTGACGTATTGATAAATAGCGTTAGTAATTGTTTTGCTTGTAAAAGTTTTTTCATACAACTATTAACTTTTACAAAGAATTTTAGTTTCTTTTCTTTTATCTCGAAGTTTCTTACACAAACATGAGTCGATTTATTTAATTATTAAAGTTAATACCATCTGGCATATTGGTAGCTATACTACTCTGAATGAACCGACTGGGTTCACTTACCTTTAAAATTATAATACTATTTATATTTAATAAATTCAGTGCTTTGAAGTCCGTCATTTAGATCTTTTTGGATACGTTGTATTTTGAACTTTTTATTTTATAAATTCAAAAGTTTCGCTTTTCTGAATCATGATTTACGACATGATAGTCTTATAGTAAAATTGGCCAAAACAATTTTATACAATTTAATATGTTTTAGGTATATCCCAAATATCAGCAGCTTCGAGTCAAGCTAGCTATCCTCCAGCAAACGGAGACGATCAAACTGCTTACAATAACGACAATATGGGATATGAAACCAACCCCACTGCAACCTATGCATATACTGATGGTGCTTATGGGAACGACGAAAATGATGTCAACGACCTGTCTAATGTAGATATGTCCAGGTAATTTCACTTTACTAATATATTAAGTAGTGAAGCATCTGGGTGCATCTCGCTACAACTTCAATATATTAAAATAATATATTTACATAGGTCCAGTATTCATTTGTTACCAAGTAATATCTAAAGTAGCGTTACATAAACAGTATATAAAATGAATAGAAAATTATAGGAATTTTAATTTATTTAATTTGTTGTTTCTACGATACATTGATTTTTGATCAAACAATTTGCAATGTCAAAATTTTTACAAAATATTAGAAGATAAATAGTATACGAAATAAACATATATTATGTCGCTATAATTATTATCATTGTAAAGTATTGTATGTATGTATGTATGTTTCTATAAGTATTTTTAAGTATCAGTAACAAATACCCAAATCATCAATTGGGCGGAAAATATAACTCCTGACCGAACTTATCACTTAATATGATATAACCTTATCAACTTAAATTTAATTAAATTAATTATGTTCACTGATTGATAAATTAAATTCCGGTTGACCTGTATATTCTCAGAAAACAACAAAAATACTATAATACAAAACACCCTTAAGGTATAAAATAAAAGATAAATTTTAATCAAGAATATAATCCTCGTAAAATGCGCTTTATAAAAATTATATGTACGCTAATGGAAGTAAGCCACGGGGCTAATATATTTTTCTCATCTGAAAAGTTTTTCATTCGGGCTTGCGACATTTCCAGCCGTCCCATTGGAATTGAGTGTTTTTTGCTGAAATGTAGGCCAAGATGATAAAATACAATAATGATAGATAAATGTGTTTACTTTCTGATTCAAATAACTTTCACGCATTTATTATATATTATTGTATTTTTTCAGTTATGGAAGGAATAACCCTAATTTTATTTTGACAAATCAACAGCTTCCTTTAACAAATTTGACAAAATCCAATAAAACAGTCGATAAATCAAATATCTTATCCAAATACGTACTAAAATAAAATCAAGTCATCTTCAGAATAATTCTCTATCCCCGAAACCTCAACATAATGAAATTGTTTTAGACGCAAATTAAATAAATCCAGGGAAGATAAATAAATTCTGCTGATTCTGATCTGATTTATTAAATTGTGACACTGACACTTTGAATTCGTCGATCGAACCCATTTGAGACAGGATTGTATATAAACTGTATTATATTACATTGTGTTATGTTTCTGTTTGTTATGTTGACTTTATTTAAACCAGTGATGTTTAATTTTCTTTAGTTACACACAGGTATATATACATATGTAATATAATATAATTTATTAATATATTAATTTTTAGCACGCGTATAATGACAATGTTTAAACAGAGCTTCTCATTTAACTGTTCTAGATACGGCGCTGGAAGTCAAAAAGTAACTTATTTGCCAACAAAGAACGGATATTACAAAAATCAAATGTCAACCAGCAATAGTTATAAGGTATGCATAATTACATTTAATTTTATATGTAGTAGTAGTCTAAAATAATATGAAACATATTAATAAGAATATAAATAGAATTATACATTTGAAACGGTTTATTTTCTACATTATAACAGACTGGATTGCTATGCCTAAATATTTGGAGGAATGAGAAATAATACGTGAAAAGATCATGAAAAATGTTCAAAATATTAATAGAAGGCATTTTCGTTATTTCCAAATATCTTCCTAAAAGGCACCCTTATTATTACAAAAGAGTTTGGATGTCGGTGATCATCAAGCATTGTGTGACCCGCATCCTCGTTTCCTTTTAAGTCATCAAAAATCAGAATTCCTACCGCATGTCACGGAAATATAATCTTCAGATGAGTCCATAACCCTGCCGTTCAAAGCCATTAAAAACTAATGGTCTCTATTTTTTAATAGGATCATAAACTTCCAAGCATATATTATAAATTACTCACCCTATACCGGGTTGCAGTGTAGTATTTCACGGTAGTAATAAGTTATAAGAACTTCACGTAAGTTAATGCTATGTCAGGTAGTCCCACATAACCACCTGGTCATCACCTTCTGGGCCGGGGGTATCCGTAACGGATTTTTCCAACGGAAAAAAAAATAAAAAAAGAAGTTGATGCTACGTACTTACTTGGCCGAGTATAATTCGTCCCGAGCCATCTATAGTCCTTTGAAATTCCCACCTTATCATGCCATAGGTTTTCACGATATGGTGTTTCCAAGTTAGTTCAAGTTAAATAATAAAAAAAATATATATTTATATATATATATATATATTGATATCATTTAGAAGCACTGGATATTGTTCTCATATATCTATTAATAAATATATATACCATTTATATTTTAAGATATATATTTTTTTTTCTTTTAAACTGGTACGACAGACTATAAATATTTTTAACAAATTTCCAGATATTCCAGAAGATTCCAGCGTCCTCCATGATCCTGAGTAATTATGATCCGTTCTACTCGCCTTTGCTTTCAAGACTCGATGGCATCTTTGCGAGACTTGGTAACTCAAATTAGACTTAATTACTTAAGCACAAAATTCAATTTTCCTCGACAAAATTAAAGCTAATGCAATCATAAGCTCGTAGTCGATAAGTGATGCTTTAAGTATGTAAATACTTATCTGACTAAATTAAGCGAAATATTTACGTACTAGAGCCTGACATCAGATTTGTTATTTATCAAAGTATCTTTAAATTATTGCCCTAAAGCAACCTTGCTCTACATAAGAGATAGAGCCAAAAAAATTCACTATTCTTATGTTTGAAGTATTATCAAAACGGAAAATAATATTGAATTGTCAAAACGGAAAACAATATTGAAGGAAAACAACTCTTATAGTTCTTTTATTCTTTAAAATATTCAGGACTTTGATTTATTATTTCTAATGATGCTCGCATAAACTTAAGGTAAAGTAATTTATTATCCCGAGATGAATGTAGCGTCAGCATGAGCTCTACTTTCTCATTTTATATGAAAGTGTGGACTTGTCGATGACGTGTTACAACCAATTTCAAAAAGCGTTTCATCCATTGCCAATTATACACAAAAAAAGCAAGTGAATGTAGTATTTATTTGTAGTTTTTAAACTTTTTTGTAAATTTGAAAATAAAAGTATATTATTTTAAATATTTTTAGTATAAGTTTTATGTTTCTTTGTATTATGTCATAGTACAACTCTCTTCCGATATTAAGTCACCAATTGATGGAGCATTATTTTCGCGAGATTGCTTATTTAAGAAACGCTTTGATGTTCTGATTTAAGACAACAATCTAACCATATTTTTTTTTATCTCGTCGTTTACAATGAATATTCTTTTTTCTTTACAATAAACATATTGTATCGTGAAATTGATAAATTTATCACAAGGAAAATTTCCAATAAAATAAGTTATATTATTTTCTTCCTCAACAGTTTTTCCTAAGTTATAAGAAAAAATAATTCTTGCTCTATCTTCCTAGAGTAATATACTTTTTAATGTATACAATAATTTATCATGACTTACAATATGTGTCACTAGAAGTTTAAGTTCCTTTATTCTTTAAATTGAAAGAAATAGTTTTCAAGAAAATATTAAGATATATTTTTTATAGTTTTTCGATATTTTTTTGTTTTATCGATTTTTATATATTTTTTCAAACAATTGGTTTAACCTTTATTTCCAATCTTATAACCTTTTTATGCATTTTGGTGACATACATCTGTCGATATCCTTTTCCAGGTCTGACACCAACAGAAACAGCAACGGACGATGGCATGAAGATTGGAGGCCAAACTTTAAGTGAAGTTAAATTAGAAGCCTGTAGAGAACAGCTGATATGTCTCATGTACGCCAGTCCTGCAAAATACGCTCCTTACAGTAATCTCATATCAGCACAGTTAAGCAGGTATGTATATTTTTAATGTTATCTAATTATATAAATATTTACTATACACGATAATTTAATGAAGGGAAATTAATATATAAATACTTTTTGTAAATTAAGAACTAGTGGACTTAAAAGTAAACATATAAAATTTAAAGCATTATATTATATTCTTTCGTAATATAAATTCTTTAAAAATATGAAATGAATGAAATTATTTACCTTATACATTATTCCAGACTTTGAAATGTACAATTTAATAGCCGTGTTATTTTACTTACAAAGAAATTTGCTCAGTAGATAACGAGTAAGTAAATATAGTTATTTTAAAACATTTAAACGTACCGTTTTAAATATAAATAAACATGAAAGATTTAGAATGACTTTAAGTAAACATAAGCGTTTAGTTTGAAAACAATTTAATAAAATGTATTGTATAATTTAAATATTGAAAGATGTGACACCAATATATGTTCGTAGTTAAATTTCTGCGTAGTTTGCTAGGTCGTGTTGGATATTCTGACACACCCCAATTACGTCGGTGTCGAGCTGAAATCCCGTCAACACGGGACACGAAATAGCCAATCAAACCGTTTTTCGACGCCAGATATTCCAATTTCCTAACGTAACTGGAAAGATTTGATTATTTTGGTTGAAGTTGTTTTCGTGTTTACAGTTTAACAGAAATTATTTATAACAAATATGCATGTATGTCTTATATAATGATGAAATAATATTAATTACACAAAAAACTTAAATTTTACAAATTTATTATAATTTTATGCATTCATAGGAAGCTCAACTAGACTTAAAAAAATCATGAAATGATACAAACTTTTTACAAAATTATGATTAGTATTCTTACCTTAATATTTCAGAGAACTAAACGAGCTTCGTCGTCCGGTGTCAGACAATCCGGAAATTCTTCGTTTCTTCCGGTATATGCGCGCAGCGCGCCGAGGCCAGGAGGGTACGGACTGCGTCCGCGCGCACCCAGCCTGCGCCGCCGCCGCGCCCACTCACACCATGATAGCCGCTTACCATGATATTAACAAACTTGTCACAGCTCGGAAGCTATAATGAGCTGTTCACATACATCAAGTAAAGAAAGAAAAGAAAGAAAGCTAAGAAAGAAAGAAAGAAAGAAAGAAAAGAAAGAAAGGAAAGGAAAGAAAGAAAGAAAAGAATGAAAAAAGAAATTTAAGAAATAGCAGGAAGGAATGGTTATTATAATTTAATATGTAGTAAGGTCAAATGAACAACTAAAATTAGTAATTTATTAAAATAGATGTCATACTACCATACTATAGGTACGGTTAGAAATTAATTGGCCATGTGGAATCAGATTGACATTATGAGACATTATGAGACATATGAGACATTATGAGATTTATTAAAATAACAGCTTGAATGAATAATAACGTATTTCAATTCATATCTAAAATTTACTACATGATTGTATCACTTTAAAATCTTGATGTATGTGAACAATCCAGTTATATATATATATTTTGAAAAAAAATATAAAAAATCAGAATCTATTATATTTTTATTCAAAGTTGAAAAAATATTTGTTACTTATATGTTAATCGTTTCATCAAAAAAAATTAGGGAGTTGAAATGAAAATATTCTTATAAGAAGCATATTCTTAAATAAATGTAACATTGATTTCCAAAATTGAAATGGAGACTCCGATTTCAAAGTGTTATAACTTATTAGAATGTCCCAGTGTCCCAATTCGTGGTTAGTCGAATCGCGAGGGGTCTGTAAGCGTCAGCAGTTTTAAATCGCTTACATAATAATACTTGTTTGAAGGAAAATAAATTTCCGATAATTGCTATTTCCCATTAAAGCCTTACTATAAATAATAAGTCTTATAGACTTCTGTAGGCGACTGTTGTTATTGCTTTGTACATAATTAACTAAGGTGGCTTACCTTTTTAATTCCCTTCGCTCTTCTGAATAGAAAATATAAGAGAAGTATTTGTGAGCGTGTCTTTACATAAATAAGCTATTTACGAGAGAAAATGTACCGAATGTACATGAATTTACGAAACATATTTTTATGTTATATTTATTATTATCAGAAATAAGAACTATTTTAATTGTTATTATATAAAATGCCTACTTTGCAGTGACTTAAGTTTGGACTTAAGAGTAAGTAAGTCTCTGTGTACTTTATGCATTCAGTATCTCTTTTTTCTGATAAAATTTATTATATTTTATGTATGTGTGTGTAAAAACTAACTACTATAGACGCGTTTAGTTTATGATTAAATAAGCTGATGGTCAGATAGATTAATTATTATAAGATACATTGTCAAAGCAGTTGTTATCTTCATGCAAATTATGTATCTGCTGGCTAATACCGTTGAGCTCAGTTTGACTTTACGAGTAAATATTTAAAATTAAGGGCATCGCACATTGAAAGGGCTCGACTATCTTCAATCCAAGTAATAATTTAATGTTTCAGTTCAATTATAAACGACGGTATTGAGAATTTATAAAACAGATGATTTTGAATGGAGTTTAAAATTGAGTTACATTATGCGATGACCTTTATTTTGTATCTTCCAAATAACTCCAGTTAGTTTATTAATATGACTTTTGATTTTTTGCTGTAATTATTAAAAAATATATCTAATATAACTTTAGTACACATAAATTATTTAGATATAAGTGATTGGACATACAAGAAATCCACATATCTCTAATTATATATTTAAATGTTAAAATTATAGGTGATATTTTTGTTATATGAAAAGCATTTTATAGTTTTAAATAATTTATTTTTTCTTGCGTATGGCGTTTTTTAGAAATATATACCATGGTATATATTTAAATGTAAATAATATTTTCTAACTTATGAAATGTTCTGTACAGTTTTTACATTAATTTATTGAAAACAATAATATTATTTATGGTGTGTTTGTAATTTATTGATTGAGTGTATATTTAATGATGATTTTTTATTTTAATAATATTTTTTTTTGTCTTAATTTAGCTATTTTGTAAGTATGAAATCCAACTTACATTTGTCTATAACCAAATAAGTCTTCAACTGTTTACTAACCAATATTGTTAATATTATTAGGGTATAATATGTTATATTTATTAGGGAAAATAATAAAATCTCTATGTTTATTTGGATACTTATTTTTATGCACTTCTTATAAACTTTTTATATTTATCTCTACAACTCTATAATTATGTTCAATGTCTAGAAACGTATAAACATGCGATATAACTTTGATGATGACTTGGTAATTTTAGAAAAGAAAATTAATAAATGTATTATAGAACAAGATATTTAGCTACTTTTAAATAATATTAAGTAGCAGAGCCAGTTGTAGATCTACTGTGGGTGGCTTCTACATATCGTCTTTCCATGAACATGATTGCTGCAAAGTATTCGAAACGTCGAAATAAAAAAATATAAATCCAATACGCGAGTAAGTCCTGTTATGAATATTTTTTTTTAATGTATCCTCAGAAAAATCTAAGAAAATACAATATCAAGATAACCTTCTGATGCCGCTAAAATTATTATTTGACAACCAAAATAGGCATTATCAGTTTTCATGGCGATAACTCATTAACACACAACAGGCTGGAAGCAGGTGGGAACGACATTTCGTTTAAGCTTGGCATTAACGTAAAATCCTAAAGGAGTTATTTAGCAACGTAATTCCCAAGAGAACTAACCGTAATTTACCTTTCGTTATTCCTGTCTCTTATCCCTGTCTCCGTAATCTGTTCTTAGTGTTACGCAAACTAATTAACGATTTGGCTAATATTTACAGAGTCCGGCCAAGCCTCGAAACAAAGAGGTTAATCAACTAAACTTGTTTAAATATACTATCCAAATACATTGGAAATTCCCCAATATTAATAAGATATTCTTATTATTTGTCAAGATTTTACATTACACTATTATGACATAATATAAACTGAACTACATTTAAAGGTAACGATTTATTTAAAGGTAATGATTTTTTCAGAACCTATTTCCCTTTCCTTTCAGGAGTCAAGATAATGATGTATCTTAAACAGAATTTTCAATTAATTTATTTGTTATAAAATAGTTAGCTTTTAATATAATTGAATTTAAAAAAAAGTTTAATCCATTATCTTATAAAATTTCAAGTTGTTTAGTTTTCATTATGAAACATATTATTATTAATTTATAATAATGATATATTAACATTTAGTACTATTTAAGGAAGTAATTAGAGTACTCATATAAATTGTTTCGTTTTTACTCATATAACAGATATAAGTAAAATAACAAGAATGACATTAAATTAATGAAATGTACTCAAATTAAAAATTAATTATAAAATGTCTTTATTATATAAGACATTTTTGGCCAAAAGCTTTAAAGATGCATCAGAGGCTTGTTACGTGGATATTTTGCTCGCTGTTACATATATTATAGATGGATTCATCAATCTCGGTACTTAAATAAATATCGATGATTAAATTAAGCCTAAAAGTAGCAATAATGATACTAGTGATACTTATAGAGGTGATACGAGTTGCAGAATGATACTTTATTTATAATATATTAATTAATACTGACAGGAAAACTATGATAGTCAAATTCAAACTTTGTAATTTTTTATTGCATACTTGCTTAAAAAATATATTTTATTTAATTTACTATAGATAAATTTCTTAAAAACCTTTTTATATTTACGCATTTTTTTAAGAAAACATACTAATACTAAAACATAACAGTCGCACTATAGTGAATGTAAAGATCCGTTTTGCTATTCTCGCTTGTCGCTAGTAGAAAGTTGACCTTCCTTCGAAACAATGCTTCCAATGATATTCCTTATTGCTCACATAATAAAGTTCACTTTTCGAACATAATTTATGAGAACACGTCGTTTTAGTAGATGGTTGTAAAGACAAAAGTAGTCTTTAAGACTAAACAGATAAGATTCGTTTTGGATCAAAGAAATAAACAGCTTGATATTAATCCTCAGTGCATAATCTTGGGTAATGATTTTCGGTTAGGTGCCCGCTGGGGTTTTGATGTGTTGAGTCATTGCAAGGTCATCTTGGCCCACTTAGGGGATCAAAATATTCTTATTTATTTCATACATTATTTGAAGAGTTTGTATTGCAATTCATCAATGATCAAGATTCATGACAATACTAGTTAGCTAAGGTTCTAAATCAGTTACAGTTTTTTAAGTAATCATCGGTATAATCAAAGTTTCATCGGTATATTATATTTCAATATTACTTAATTTTATCTTATATGTAATGTTCTCAATAAAACCGGTATAAGTTTAAAATCGGAACAAGAACCGGTGACATAATATATTGTGTGAAGCATTTGACCTCCATTTTTTAATTTAAAACAATCGTAATGTTTAATCGCAGCTTTTAAAAAATATTATTAATAAGTTAATTAAATTATATTTTATATTTAATACATTATGCTTTGTTCTACTTTCATATTACTATTGAGAGCGCCCTCATAATCTAACATACTGTATAATTAAAATATGTCTAGTTATGTTGTTATGATAAATTGTATAAAAATATTTAATATATTACTTATCTTTAACATTACAAATAAATAATTAAGATAAGATTCCATCTTATTTCTTTTAAGAGATATCTTTATTACCAATGCAGATTGTAGACAATTCTTTTAACATAAAATGACTGGAAAAAGGAAATCATACGGACAACTAAACATGTAGCTGGGAATAAAAGAATTGCGTTCACCAATCAAGTGAGCAGTCACCGGAAACACTAGAGCATCCACTTTATTGGAACTACCCTCAATTGCAAGAAAATGTCATTAATTATATAACTATATGTGTTTAACATTTCACATGCTGCAATATGTCTGATAGTTCGATGAAAAATCTTTTTGATAAAGTTAGTCATTAAAATAATTTAAGTCCGAAAACTTAGGTTATGTCTTGTAACATTCCAGCTATTTACTTAGCTAGAATGTAATTATCAATAAATATAATTTATAATAAACATTAAAAATTAAACTTATTCAAATTAGAACTTTCAAATTTTTGTTTTGATTTTTAATATTCTATTGATATTTGGATATTTATTTGATTGAGTGGCAGACAAGCCTATCACCGATCGTCTGATGATTAAGTGGTGCCGTTGCCCTTACACTCTTTACAATACAGTAAGATAAGACTAGCGGTATTCCTCTTTTTGTAATAGGGAAGATGAAGGAAGATTTGGGCTTCCGGCTTCCTCACAGTTCCTCAAGGGTCACGTCAAAAATTAGTGTCACTCATAGTTATATATTTAATCTTCTTTGGTGAAATTTATAATTAAGCAAAACAGACAACTTTTGTGTACAAACTATTTAACTATTTTGAGTTATGAGTCATGATGCAGATAAAAAAAGAATAAATAAATATGTTGTTTAAATCTCAGTGCAAATTTCAAAACCGAAGACTTGACGTCGTTCCATGAGCAGAATTATGAAAACCAGGATACAAGCAAATCGTTAAAAAGTATGGAAGCGGCTTTTATAAAAGTTAAATTGACATCAGCATGATATTATTGTGTACTTCATCGAATTGCAATTAAATATTCATATTCTATTTTTTTTTTAAATTATAATATAAAACCTTATCACTGCTGTCTGAAAAGCATATATTCTTCTAATAACATTCAAATCGATAGCAAGATACTTATTTATTTATTTAACATTTATGTTTACACAGAAAAACATATTAGATATACTAATTTAGCATACAATCGTACAAAGGCACTGCTTATTTCAAAATGAACTCTACCAGCAGACCTGTGAAAGGAGAGTAAAAAAATAGTGGCAGTGTATGCGAGCACCATTTGAAATGAACAGGAAAATAAAAATAATTAAGAGAAGCTATTACAAATAATGTCAACATTATTAACTAAAATAATGTACAAAAATCTTTGAATAAGAATAATGAAAATATAATCTATATGAAGATATAACGTTTAATTGCCCGTTTTTTTGGTGTACGGTATTGTGTTCCACAACCTGACTGCTTGAACCGTAAAAGAAGTCTCTGACTGACTGACTCAACTCTTATTATTTTATCTCAAAAGTCCGACTCCACAAGAACTTAGCTGCAACAACAGCTGGGGTATCCCAAAGTTGCGCTACCTTCATTCAAACGATCTTTGTGCAAAATTGCTTCATTCAAAATTCAACCATAAAATGTACGACACACCTCTCACATTTCCTCGAGAGGTATTTTCTCACTTGAAACTGTGTTGCTTGAATCTTCTGAAGGTTGTTAAAGTAATATAGACTTTAGTGTTATTGCTTTAAGTTGAAATTGTGTCGTGACAATTAAGTCTAGGCTACAATACGGATCCAAGTTTATGCAATTCTTATGTTGTTATTATATAAGGTTTGTCGGTTTGTTGGTCATTATAGTTTGCAACGCTCGGTGCATTGAACGCGAACTACATTTAAACGGATTAATATTAAATAAGGTGAGTTTGTTATTTCTTTACTAAAATATGAACTCCATAAAAGAAATCCATTTAATGAAACAAACAGTAAAAAATAAGCATTTTTAAATTATAATACACGTAAGTTTAATAAACACGTGCCCTATCTAGCACGACCTGTACAAAATTTAAACATACATTATCATAGAAATATTTTGCTGTATTGTAAAAATTGCTTTTTACTTAGTTATGACAGACTTAAAAAAATGAAGGTTTTTATATGTTTTCTCTTAATAAATATACATTAACAAAATGCTTTGAATACGCCAAAAAGTTAAATAATATTGTCTTAATAACAAAAATAGAACGTTCAATCCAAAGCCACGACAGAATATTCCCCCATTGTCATTCCGTATTCCCATTTATAAATAGTATTTTTTTTCCGTAATCTCTGTATATACTCAAAATAAAATATATTTTACGTCTCGTTATACAAAAAAATGTTTCTAATTCTAAAAAAAATAATATTGGTTAATCTTACAGCTTTCGACAATTAAGAAAAGTTTACATAAAATCCAACCATTTCTGTATACTGTCTTTATAAATGTAAAATTTAAAGAACATCTTGTAATTCCCTTCTATCTGAAATTTCCTCCGAAGTGACTAAAACTTTTGAAGCGAAAGATCTTACAAAAATTTGAAGTGGTCTAAGTGCCGCTGAGCGGAAAACAAAGTTAGAGCAAGAGAAAGTTGTCATCCAAAGTGTGAATCAGAGCCAGCGTAATCGTTATATAAATGAGGACTGTCCTACATTGACCCACAAATGTTATAACACTGTCCAATACGCTCCTAATACCTGTGCCAGAAAATCGACCGACATATCCGTAAGACAGTGTTTTACTTTGTTAGCATCTGTTTTACTTTGTTACCTTCTGTTTTACTTTGTTAGCTGCTGTTTTACTTTGTTAGCTTCTGTTCAAGCATTATAATTCTTTCTTTATATTTATATGACTGTTTGTGTTTCTTGGTAATGTTATAAAGTCTGAACTGCTTGACCAATAAGGTTATTCACACAAAATATTTGTTTGTCAAGATGATGATTCACAATAGGACGTGACAAGCAGTGGAGTCATAATTTATACAATACTTATTTTGACCGACATCAGAATTTAATAGCAGCCTAAAAAATATATTATGAAACTGTTTTCAAACATTTTATGTCATGCATTTTATTAAGTTTTTATTTACTTATCTACTTGTAAAAACACAGTTATGGTTTACATATAGTGTCTTTTTAGAGTTTTTAAATTTTGTTTCGAAATAAATCTTCATGCAAAACGAGCTCCTGTTTTGTTAGTATTTGTTTTCATTTAAACGTTCTTTAATTTACGCAGATTTACTCGTATTTTTTCATTTTTAAGCCTATGTTACATATTTTCAAAATAACGAAATTAATTATCTTCCGCGCCTTATAGGTAAAGTTTCTAAAGGGAATAACAAGACATAAATTAAAAAAAATATAGCAAATTATTGTAACATTACTTAGATTTTATGGTTTTGATCTTTGACAAGAAACAAAAGCTTTTAAAAGTTTAAAGAACTTATTCAGATAAATTATTATTTTTATAAACCGATGACTTGGAGAACACATTAAGAGTAAGAAGGAAAAACCATTTTAAAAATACGTTTGAGTTATTGTTATTTTTTATGAATTGGAAAATAAATAATTCTAGTAATATAATACTTATCATACTATTTATTGTCGGTTTAGGAAAAACTGTATTGAGGAAATTGAAATTTGTGTTATTTTTTCCTAAGTGGAGTATCGATCATCGATTTTCACACGAGGTTATTGGTTATTCAGCACAATTCTGTTAATATATTCTAGAAAATGATATTTTTTCTCGGAAAACCCTTATACTTTCTTTCAAAAAGAACCATTAGAACAACATTTTATATCTTATTTCCAATATGATGAATCATATTTCGCTTGAGAAATTTGTTAACATAATGTAAAGATAAATTAAAAAGTGATGATGACCAGAAAACATTTAAATTTAAAGTAGAATTCTGTATTAAAACAAATTTAAATTGTCAAATAAATTAAATCAATATGGCGATGATAAAAGGACCTCAGTAGAAATGTTTCAAAAAGATATTTAGAGGATTGGCTTTGTTATCAGCTTACCAATTTCCATTTGATGTTGTTTTCTATTTATTCTATCCTTTGAAGTCAATTACTTTATTAACATATATTTATGTTAGTAATAAAATTAACATTTTGAACTTCAATTGTTAAATTTTAACATTGTAAAGACAACAGTAAATTTTCTTGAAATATATTTTACAGTCAGTTTGTTTTGTGTGACTTGAATTAAATAGTTTACAAACCATTGTGATGAAAAATGTGCCAAGCTTGGTATTCAAGAAGTGTATCAGTAAATAACGCTTCCTTACCGTTACCCATAGATTAAAAACGTAGAAGTGACCAATAATAAAATTGGACATCACACAAACCGATGTCTACGTCTAAAATAAATTAACCTAATTTTGCGGTAATTATTTATTAAAGAATCATAAATACAGTTACAAACTAACATTATAACAACGTGAAACTCAAATAGAAATCTACACCACTATGATTTAACAACTTATTTTAGTTGTAAGAATGTAATTATCAAGAACATTCATTTCTTGCATTACTTTTTAATCTACTCTACGGTATTTTCGCAGCGTCGCACGCGCAGTAGTCGACAACAGTCGGTGCCTCTCGCTCGCACGCACTTTCCGATCTGTTTTCATCCAAATCCATAGTACTTTATCGCGTTTCTAATGAATAGCTTTAGTAATAACGAGATTATTTATTTTAAATAATTTATAGTTACGTTATGTTTATTAATGTGAAGTGATCAATGGTATGTTTTTTACATTTCCTATTCTACATTTAAATTATGTTTTTTTTACATTTAGTTTAGTTTTAAAACCTATCTTGAGATATTTTATACCGTTTTGATTGCATATGAGTCGGTAACTTCAGTCATTTTTATGATTTTCATTGTTTTTCAATCATTAATCATTATATAATGGTCACTGGCTGCACATATTGTTGGAGACGAGTTGTTGGTACAACATATTTGCCAACGTCTTAGGCATTTTTATTTTATTTTCCTGAGGGAAAGGCTTCGCATTCACTGCACATTTGACTTACTTTAATACGAATGATATATATGTCATGTTTGGTATATATATATATATATATATATATATATATATATATATATATATAATATATAAATATACATATATATAAATATAAACCAAAAGTGATTTAGTAAAAGTTGGTATAGAACTAGATATATTTTTATATGTACTGATTACATAAAGTGTTACCGTTTTGATATTTAAAAAAATACCATGCAGTGTTACAATTATAGGGTAATACAAACTTTCAATCTTGTCTATTTAACTAGTCTATATATTTATTTTTTTAACAAAACACCGCTTTCATACAATTTTTAATTTCCACATGATTTTAAGCCAAGTTAGAATGGAAAAATCGATAACTTAGAAACATTAATGTGTCAATACGCTGAATTTAGTCTTAATTTTTTTGGTACGAAATATTTGAAGGACATATATTCAAACAAATATACTTTTGTTACCAGGATATCATAAACAATGCTACATCGAGCACGATGGTTGATGGTTGCCATAGCAGCGGTGTTGGCGTTGCAGTCGCGAGGAGAAGGCGGCATCAGACTCCCTGACCAGCCACCAAAGGATGAAACAGAAGGACGTTCTCTGCATTTCAATGATGGGGATAGAGGGCGATCGGTAAATAATAGTCTTACATTAGCAAAGACGAAAAAATATACATAAATAAAAAATATTAATAACGTTATTATAAGTATTTGGTTTCCTCGTAAATTATCACCTACGTTTATGGTCGGTTCCTTTTAAAGCGTTTTGAAAGTTAAACGCATTATAGCTACACAATTAACCCCCGTACACCGGGTCAGATTTAAAAAGACCCCGGATTAAGTCCGTTATATTAGGGATATTCAAATCCTCATCTAATTAAAATGTTGCACACATTTCTAATTAAAGCTTCCCAAAGAAGATTTGACTTGTTCATAACTAATTGGATGAATAATTATTATATTTCTCCTTTTTGTATCTTACCTTTTAAATATGTGACCATGTTGTTCTAATTTTTTTTCTTATTAGCCTGAAGCTCAAGGTCGTGGTCTCCTAGACTGGATAGGACTAGGAGAGGATCAGGACCCTTACATCCAGCAAGCTACTCAGCAGTGTATCAGTGGAGATTTAGCAGACTGCTTCAAGGCCCAGGCCTTGAGGTCCTTCGATGACTTCTTTGATAAACAGTCCTATGTGTAAGTAGCTGTTACTGACTTCAAAATAATTAATAAAAGAAAACAGTGAAATATTGCTTAGATTTTAATGTAAGATTGATTTTAGCAATCTATAATCTTGCTAAGAAAAGAGTTTTATGAACCCTCTAGTTCTTCGTACTCTTTTCTCTTCTGTTCCATAATAATTTTTTTATATAATTCAAGACTCTCCGAAAACGCGATTTTGAGAAGAGTAGAGTCTCAGGCACGAGCACTAGCCCATGAACCTCCGCAACTCAGCTCCCAGGCTCGCAGCGAAGACTCAGATTGGGACGGTCTGGTTAAATATGGACTGAGGAAAATTGAAAGGTAAACTAAGTATCTTATAATATTATAAAAAAGACAAATCTGAATGTCTTTAATCAATTAAGAAGAAGAACAGAATTCGTAAGAAATAAAAAAACCTGAATCTTTGACCTCTCAGTCTTGGATGGAGATGCAATAATGTTACATACATTTATATATATTTAAATGTAGTATATATAATATTGAATAGTTGTAGTAGATAATATCTCCCATTAAAAAAATCCTGAATTATTTTAAACATAAAAATAGTAACAATAACTATACTCTGCTAATATAATTTCGTTGAGCTTATTTACATCCCGGATACTTGAGAGAAACTCCGGCAGAATGATATTAAGTCCTGGGCTTAGTGACTCGTGTAACCCTAAGCCAACATACATGCCTTACTGCAATGTCGTATGCTAAGCAGAATAATTATGTGAAAGCCTGTTCATACCACGACAAGATATATTGGAAGTTGATATTTCAAAAGCAATTTGGTTATATACAGATCATTTAATGATAAACATTGAAAGACAAAGTGAACTATCTTAACAAATAAATTATCAATATTTTCACACACGTACATTGGTGAAAATTATTATTGTCAGCAGAAATTAAATAAGTAAATTAAATTACATGAAGATTGTTGAGCCCAAAATGATGGAATGTCACCCATCAAGTCATAAGAAGGAAGGAAAACTATTTGCTATCATATTTTTTTTCACATGTCATGTTTTTTTTAGATTTTTACGATCAACAGCCATGGAACTACAATTAGATGATGACGTGACTTCCAATGGGGTGATTGCACCGAGATTCCTCGATGAAATCGCTGACGAAGTTGATATCATTGAAGATAAAAAAGCCCCTCCTTTCCGTAAGTTTGAAGAAAATTTTACCGAGTTATTTGATAATATATACACAAATATTTATATGTATTATTTTAAACATATGTTGTTTATTTGTTTTCTACTTCCAGGCCGCCATAAGCTCAAAAAACTTATCATCCCCATGTTGCTGATCCTCAAGCTATTCAAGCTGAAGCTGCTCTTATTTCTGCCTCTGATTCTTGGACTTGCTAGCTTCAAGAAGTTTTTAGGGTTTATGGCTCTTATCGTCCCAGGTACGATAAATAGTGGATAAAAGTTAATTGTATTTTGAAAAATCTTATGATATATAGTCATCATATTTATTCTTATTATTTTAACATATTCTTTTATATCTTACAGGAGTCATTGGATATTTCAAGTTCTGCAAACCCAACCTTGCTTCTCCATTTTCTTCCAACCACTATAATGGACCACAGTACTCTCCAGCTGGTATCGGATTGAGTCCTTACAGAGAAACTAACGGGCCATCTCAATATGGGCCTTCCCATTATCAAAGTTACGCAGTAAGTTACGCTCAATAATATAAGTAATCTTGGACTTAAAAAATACGGATAAAAGGAAAGCATTGAAACTAAATGAGAATATTGAGAATTATTGTTTATTCCAAAGCATTTGTATTATTCAGTATTGTTTATTTTCAGGGTGCCCATTACAATAAATACGGTTCTAACGGCGTTGCCTTTAGGGATCATGATGAGATCCCTCAGGACCTCGCATACCAAGGATGGGAATACAGAAACAAGAACGGTGCAGATATTAAAGCTGGGGAAGTATAAGACTGATGTCGAGTATGACATTTTTTTTTAATTACTATATCATGAACAAATTACTTAATGTTCTAATTCTTTTATAAATATGTGGCTAATTTCACATACGTTTGTATATTGTCAAGTCATGTCTGATGACATATTTTTTAATAGTTTCAATTTTTTGGAAGGATAATTGTAAACTTTATAAGTAAAATGTAAATAGAATCTATTTTATTTTAAACATGTGTTTTTTAATTTTTAAGGATATAATGTATGATTAGTAATAAGGATGACGCTTTAATATTATTTTTGTGAGTAAAATATTGTTAATACTCGTATTTATGTTTTATGATTAAAATATATTACATTTAATTTTTTTTTTATTATGCCAATTATTTTACGCGCCAATCTAAGGAATGTCATAGATTCAATATTATTTTATTTATCGATTCCGATATATATTTTAATGTGTTATGATTTAATAAGGAAAAAATATTCTACTTTATTGTTGCGATGAATATTATAAATTGTCTTCAGTATATATACAAAAATATATCTTATTGTGCGAAGTGCGTTTTAATCTATATATATATATATAGATATTTATGTCTTATTATAAACTAAATCGTCTCATTTACCAATACTTTTGAACATGAGTCTGAATTATATCGTAATCCTTTTTTTCTTTGTTCAAAAACTTAACTTCATCTAAATCTTTAAGTATATAAACATTATCTCTTTCAATTTGTCTCCTATATCTATTGTGATTGTCTTTTTTGGTCTGGAATTTGTGGAAGGGCTTAGGATTTCGGGAATATTTCGTATTTTTTCTTGGTTTCTTTCTTTGATTAACTTCTGTTGTAACTACTTCATATTTTGAGGTATGTCTTTCATTGGTCTCTTTAACATCAAATTTCTTTGGTGATATTGTCGGCAACCTGGTTGCTGGGTTCACGTATATTTTTCTACTTCTATTTTTTCCCTTTTTTATTATCTTCTGGATTGTCCTCCTTGGCGGTTTTTTCATTATTTTCTTCTTTTTTGGATCATCGTATACATTTTTTGGTAATCTCAACTGATTTTCGTCTTTGTCAAAGTATGTCTTGTTTAAAGGTAACTGAAATAATAAGTTCATATTCATGAAAATAATTTCATATTGATAATAACTATTTATTATTATTTCTTTTTTTTTTCTAAATCACAAATACGTCATCTATTGTTATATAAATTTTCTAGTTATTTTTTTTTTATAGCGTTTAATATTAAACTGAATCAGGTCCGTAATGAAATTTTCATATTTCTCTATTTTTCAGTCAAGCGTTATTCAATACCGTCTACTCAATTTATATTCAAATAGGTTAGAATTTTTATTCAAATATACAATAGTTTTATTCTAAATTGCTATCTATTTTTGTATTCGTTATAGTTATATTCGCTTCAAAGTTTATTTCGTGATATGTGAAATAATATGGTTTGTCTGTATTCATATCATTTATTTAAATAAATTGAAAATTAGTCAGTTAGTTTTTAATAACAGAAATTAGCACATAGTATGGCATGCTTTTTGATTTTCGATATAGGGATATATAAAAGCATATTTATATTATATATAAAACAATATTATTGAAAACATATTTTATATAAATTTCGTTAAAAAAAGTTAACTTACTTGGTTGTTTGTTATAGACGCGTAAAACCCTAAAGCACCTTGGCTTGGATTCTTGACTTTTGTCGCCACGTTATTGTTAGACGCTGATGTCTCCTAGAATTATTATTTAAGAGAGAATTATTTTTATTTAATAAATATAATATTAACAAAAGCAGGACTCGAACTTGTGATTTCTTATATAAATTATTTTCAAACAAACTTTATATAATTTTAATGGGCTTTTTTGCACCAATTATAAATATAATCAATAAATTGGTATTTACCACAGATGATTCTGAAGCTAGGGATAAATCAGCCCCAACTAATATAACCAATAAAAGAAACATAACGACTAATGAAAGAGGTCACTAACGTTTAAATGCTACAATATGATTAGTAACTTTTATAATCTGTGAAGTTTATTGCTTTTAAATTCTAAACACTATTGTTACAAATGCCCTTTCGCTGGTGTTGTAAAAAAGTTATGGAAACATTCCCTCGTGTATTGTTATGTGAACTAGCCACTTCTATTTCTATTGAAAATGATTTCAGAAATGAATTCCACATTTTATTTTTCTAATTTTCAATAAGGTTCAAAATGCTATAACTACTTATGTATAAATAGAAAAACTGGAATTTTGTTTTATAATAATAAACCCTCATAGAAAGCAGTAAAATAATTAATTTCCTAATCATATTTTTAGTCAAAAATTAACATGATTTTAATTCATACATCTTGTAGACGAATGAAAATGTTTGCTTGTTACAATTTCAAAAAGAAATCTATTACTTAATTTAGTATTATTGATGAGATAAACAATAAGAAATAATAAGAATATTCATGAACTAGTTGAAATTATTGTAACTTTTCGACGTTCCGTCCCATTCAAAACAAGAGATATATAAATAGGATCGAAGTGGAAAATATTTGTAGGAGATAAGCAATTGTATATTTGAGGAACTTCTGCTCTCAATTTCGCTACGAGAAGATATTTTTAAGAGATAATATTTTCCCGGATAGAACCTAGATCTCCCAACTCGGTCACTGTCTTCATTTGAAAATAAATGTCCATCCATTCCTACTGATTGCGCCCACAAATTTTATCTCTTTATGTAGTATTGTGTTAGATAATAGATAAGTTATTATTTCTTAAAATAATACAATACAAAAAATACTCAATTATTGTAAGTTAAAAATACGCTATTTGGGTAAAACTGCATATTTTTTGTCAATCATTTCATAAACATTCAACACCATTGTCTATGAAATGACGAATAAATAAAAAAATAATAAAAAAATCCATTGTACTCTTAATCATTAGTGGTTTTGTAGAATTTCTATGAAGTCCTTAAGTGGATTTTAAAATAACATTTAATAACATAAATATATCTTTAAATAAAATAATGTGATATCTAAACGTGATAATTATAAAGTATAATTTAATACTGAATTTATTATTATACTTTCCAATAAAATTATACACAATCGAACAATGTATATTAAGGTATAAATATTTTTTTTAATAATCTTTATGGTGTGTTAAATAGAAAATTAATGAATATTTGTTTTACAGATAATAGTTTTTATCGTAATAATAAAAAAGTCAAAGTGCTCTTTAGTTATTGACGAGCTCTTTCAAAATAATATCCATCTAACAGACTATTGCCCCGAAATAGGGGTGTGTAAGGAGGGAAGCCACGTGATGTGTACGCATTATGACCCGGTATGTCAACCAGAATATATATATATAAATACACAAATAATTAAAAATATTAGAAAACAAAAAAGGGAGTCCGGTGTTTATTTTATATTTGATGGGTATTTATAACTTTTATTTCAACTAAATTAGAACGATATATATATATATATCTAAAATCTAATAATCTTCTGCAGTGTTAAAAATAAGTACGATAAATATGTTTTTTTTTTAATTTTATTTAGTATTTGAAATTTAGTCATTTTGTGACTTACTTTGTTTATAACCATCCAGTATTTTTAATTAATCTGGGTATGTGAAAACTGACTATTTATATTTCAAGAATTTATAAATTTGAAAGTAGTATGTACTTGACTAATGTTAACTGCTCTGTAGTTGCCTGCTTTTGATACAATATTAGTTCTTATATTTGTCTGAAGAAATTAATTACGTATTTACACCTGATTTACCAGAAAAATATATATTTATAGAATCATAAAATGGGGTCAACGTGCGCTGGTGTTGAAAATGCTTCAATGACTGACGATTTTGCTGCAATTTTATTAGATTTAATGAATTCGTAAGTATTTTATTCAAAACCGAAATAAATATATCTTGTATAGCTACCGAAATAAATGTATCTTGTATAGCTGAAAACTAATTAGTAAATCAATTTAGTGTCTGTTGGTGTTGGATTTACAAAAATATATAAAACTTTTTTATATACTGATAGGTCAATAACCATATCAAACTATCTTGTAGATTTTGCGCGTTACGTCAAAACGTTTAAAATTGTTCTTTAAGAGCTATATATAAATAAAAGTTACAATTACTTTATCAAAATCAATTTATCTTTTAACAATGTACAGATTGAGCCTTTACCGATGCCACTCTTTATATTTATAGTTAGATAAAAAGTACTGTTATTAATAAATAATATTTTAGAATAAGAAGCAGAGCAGCTCGGGGACTGGCTACAGGATATGGAAACTCACTCCTACCAAGAGCATATGGAATGTTCCGATTGGTAAAAGACCATGATATAATACAACCTAAAAAGTCTTCCTGACTTATCTAAATTCTTTTTATCTCTTACTAAATGGACTTTAATTATTCCCACTTAAGTGTCAGTTGCATCTTACTTCTCATAAACTCCTTACCGTGCATTTGAACCAATTATGATGCTTATTTTCGAGTAAGTCAGCAAAAATAAAACCTCTGAGGATATATTTTTTAGAAGAAAATAAATATCAGTACCATAGCGTGTACTAGTACGTTTCAAATAATCTTAAAGTTTTAGGTCATTGTTAGAAGATTGTTAGAAGATAAAGTTGGTGTATCTTTTGTTTTAGCAATGGGATCCTGAACTGGCTACATTAGCCCAAGTGTGGGCAAATCAATGTTTAATACAATTCGACTTTTGTCGAGCAACTAGTGAGTATCAGATAAAACATCTCTTATCTAGTTTATATAGATATCTATATAATATAATAAAATCAATTACCGCGCATATAAAATAATATCACTTGAGAATACCCGAGCAAATTTCTTTTCCGTTCGCCGTTTATTGTGTTCTTGAGTATCAAGACACCGATTGTATGGAAAAATTAAATTGAAAATTCACCAACTCAGTTGGAAAGTTGGATAGTAGTTTTGCATATTTTTTCAGAATATTTATAAAAAAATGTGATGTCAATTTGAATTCAGATAAAAAAATTATTCAGATTATAGATAATCTTCACTTCTCAT
The DNA here is from genome assembly GCA_963555665.1 of Dircenna loreta. Classification (NCBI taxonomy): domain Eukaryota; kingdom Metazoa; phylum Arthropoda; class Insecta; order Lepidoptera; family Nymphalidae; genus Dircenna; species Dircenna loreta. The sequence continues at coordinate 8,329,433 of OY743099.1, read as the reverse complement.
TTTCATCACTAGTAAATGGAACATATATGAAACGTGAAACCAAAAATTCATAAATTGTAAATTAATCTCAAAGATATTACATTTCTATAAAAAATCTTCCAGAAAAGTTCCCTGATCCTGGACAACTAGCATCCATAACACGTTTCGTAAGTCCAGAATGGATTCCTCTAAGCAAACGTAAAGAAAAGGGTTTCGTGAGCACACCAGGATTTAACAAAGAGAAAATACTATACGCGCTTAAATCATCTGTGAGATCTTGGTACAGAACCAGCGAAGAAATAGATTCGGAAATTATTACTGATCGTAATTCATCATGGTGAGTTCATTTATTAGCAGCTTAGAATTATGGTTTTATAACAAAGAACACCATGTTTTATAGCTTCCTAAATACCATGTAGACAGCTATCTGAGATTGCAATAAGCTGCAGATACAAACTATCTCTCGTATTTGAAATTTAAAAATGTTCATAAGGATATATTTTGTTACTCTAATAATAAAATGCTTTAATAGATAAGAAATAAAAATCATGTTTCATGTTGTTAAGTTTATTTGATTACTTTTTTTAACCGCAGCATTATTATCAAGACTCAAAAAAAATTTATACTTGTTTATATATTTTAGCATTTAGTTATTTCTTCTTACAAGATTATCATACATTTGGTAGCAGGCGAAGAACTTCAAAACAAGTTATAATGAAGATGTAACTTCGTAATAAATAAGTTTTAATACATTATTTCAGGAGCGAAGACTTAATAAGAAATCCTTATCTGCAAATTATAGACGGCTCCGTAACTCACATGGGATGTGGCATATCTGCTTTCAAAGAATTTCAATTTAATACCCAGACTACACGGCTTCTTTATAATGTATGTTACGTATCTTTAAATAATAAATTATGTTACTAGAATAACAACTGTTCGTGACAAAAAAGTCCAGTATTTCGCTTACTTAATAATGCCCTGTTTTATTTTTCTCGTTACTGTGGGCCTCGATCCCAGTACGAGAACAAAGTGACTAACGGGGCTTTTAAGTGTTTTTTCTCTGATGTTAGCTCTGCTGGCTATTACAGCGAAACGGAGGAGAGGTTGGGTTCTCTTGAAACCTGTTGAGGGGGCAGGGGGCTGAAGAGCCCCCAGGAGAACATTGGCCCTAAGGGCCTTATGTCATGCTCCAGCCACAGTTTAGAACGTCGTTGCTTAGCAGGAAAGAGATGGATTTGGCACACTAATGTCCTCCGACGGCAGAACGCCGGTGCAACGTGCAGATGTAGAGACCTCGTCTTCGCTGGCGAAGACGCTGTATGTGTGTGGTGTATATTATCTCCACGAATCGCATTTCCTAACGAACGAACCACGGTGCCCCGGTAGCAAGCCATGGAAAGTTGTTCTGAATCACCTAAAAGGGCCTCGAATCTCAGTGAAAGCGATTCTCATGACTGAACTTTTGCAGGCTTTGTAAAGTTTGATCTTATTTCGAAGGGACATATTACTCCTTTTGACTAACATTAGGATAAAGACTACCAAGAATAAAGGCGGCTCTGTTACAGATAGTCCTTAAATGAAAAAAAAATACTAGTTGTATATCTGGCGTCGCCCCTAAGTGTTTGGCCTTTATTTTATAAATTTTATCAAAAAAATTTACTTCCATAGGGATGATTATGGATTGTGAATGTTCCAAGAGCATTGCACTGGCTTTTTCCGGATTAACTTTAAGCTTCCATTTCTGTAATCAGCTCCCGAAAATGTTGGATTCCATCTGAAGCCGTTGTTATAATAAAGCATAAGGGTAGAGGTATAATTCCTGAACATGACTAAATTTACTTTATCGCGTGGCCTAGCAATATCATTAGGACAGCACGGTAGCCTCCAAGCTCACCCGGGCCTGCCTCGAGAACGTTCCCATAAGACGACTTATTAAGCGAGTTGCATGGGACTTAGTGTCCTCGACCGAGGAAAGCTGGTCGGGTTTTGGTCAAGGTGCGCTGCAGAATGGAGTACTACCTTACTCCAGTTGATAATGGTTTTCATCACTCATGGCGTAGGGAGTTCTCCTCCCTCCTATCCTATCGGGATAAGGACAAGCCAGTGTTTATAATCTTGCTCGGATAACACCTTTATAGAACGTTGCTGTAGTGTGTGCTTGACATAGCGTTGGGTCTGTCATGTCGGAAGTCCGTGCCCCAGTAATGCGTCGAGCTCAAAGGGGCGATGATTTAGTCGATACCAGGAATGTAGCTTAACTTATCAAGAATATGTACTATTGTGTTTACAACTTTAGATTTCCAGCGTGGGGAGTTTTTGCATTCATGTTGCCGGCTAGAACGGTTTCATTATTTTTATTGCTGAAGTAAGGACTTAAGAACCCCTTGAACTAGATCTTTAGTTGAAGAGTGATAAACGGATGCTAGTACGATGATGGATGGTCATACGAACTTAACATAATGAGTACTCCAACTGGTACTAACTCTAACTCTGGCGGCGGCTGATGCGTTGCTTCGCCACCTTCCTCCTTGCAAATTTGGACTGCATTATCGTAAAACAATCGTCTTCCTCTGGGCCCGAAGATAAGTACAAACTACCTGACTTGAAGTCTGAGGCCATCGCCCCTGTAAAGAGGAGATCTCAACTACTCGGAAAAGAGTAGGATTCGCAGCCTACTTAACATGTACAATGTAAATAAATGACATTTAAAATGAATACGCGAAGTATAAGCTGAGAGCGCTCCTTCTGGATGAATAAAATATGACCTTCAACCGTTAATCTACACAGCCTATAGCTTTCTAAGAGTCTGTTAGTACATATTAATTGTATTTTTGGTAATAACTGACTAAAGTCATACAAAATTTTAGGTAGTTCGCCTGATCTGCAACTTTTCGTCGCGTGTCCACGATCGTCGTGGTATATATAACACTGAACGACCCACTGAAGCTGAGTATACTACACATTGTGGCTGTCCACCGGGATACGACGAGGATACCGGATGTTTATGCTATGAGAGCGTGAAGAACGAAAGTTAGTTTTACATACTAATTTTTAAGGCGTCTAGTTTTTAGGTTTTCAAAATAGGTCTATAACCCACCACATTTAAAAAATTCTAAAAATGAGTAATTTATTATGATTCAAGGGAATAAAAATAAGATTTTATTTTTATGTTATAGTTACTTCTTCTGACATTTTAAGTTATTTCTTTTTATATTAAAAAAAAAAACAAATGGTATCTGTTTGTTCTGAAGTAAAAATAAAACATGGAACGATCTATTTAGAAAAATTACAGAAAGACAGTAACCTGACGCAGTCTCGGGAGAGTATTTGGTTTCGTAATTAAAACTTTACTTTAGGTATACACTTAGCAAACTCATGCTCAAAGTTCCCAATGGTATTCGAAAACCAGTCACTTCCATTAAAACTTTAGATATCATATGGAGCTTCTTAACAACCACCAGCTATTTATTTCATTTACAATTTATTTAGGCTATTGCATATGTTATCGTTCTGTCACTTAAGTGGAGAATAAAAAAAAATATTTATATTTATATTTGAATCGTTTATTTAAATTTAGCAAAAACCTGTACAAATAAGAACAAACCATCGAAGTTACAAGTAGTGGTGGTGCCCATCATCACCATTGAGGACTATCCGAGGGCAAATGAAGATTTGATGTAAGAATGGTCAAGAACATTGCTTCTACCCATGATTTATTTATATTTTTCTAAAATGTGATCGCAAAACGATGTAACGCAAAAGAGTCGTTAAATGCACATCAACTTCTGTATTAAGTATTAATAACAAAGCTCCTCGTGTTTTATATTTTAGGGCTGATCGTAAAAGAAAACAGGAATTAAATAAAATTGAAAATCAAGGTCATATTCTGGTAAACAGGGTAAGCAAAAATAAAAGAGTAAAACTTCTAATACACAATTTCTATTTTAAGTTTAAAAATAATATGTTTATATTTCCAGCGTTATATAGCTAATAGACCAATCGAAAAAAATTTTTCAACTACATCAATAATAAAATTAACTTCGCGTAAACTGAAAAAAGACGTTGAATTGAATAAAATTAAATGGGACGTAGCACCAAGAAAAGACTTTTCTAAATCAAAGAATCTGCTTTCTAATTATTTAAGCAAAAGACGAACCTTTAATTTTGAAAACAAATATGTAACCACTGGACGGGATAAAACGTTTCGTAAATCATTGCCAATAACATCTATAAAGCCTCCTACAAATAATTATATTAGAAGAAAAACATATAATAACTGGAAAGATGGAAGAAAATATAATTTCATACAAGAAAAAAACACAAGTACTAATATTAAAGCATCAAAAGACAAAGATACCCAATTATTAACTTTATTAAATAATTTAGAAAATGAAGCGAATAAGATAAATGTTAATAAAAAAGACAGAAGTATTTTGAATAATGGTATTCGTAAAATATTCAGTGCTCTCAAGAATTCCCATTCAAACAAAAATAACAGAAACGTTATCTATAAATCAAAAATGCCTGAAAAGAAACCAATTTATGTACCATTCATAGAAAATCATAAATTGACAATATATGAAGACCTATTCAAAAACATAAGTTCGAAACAAAGAAATTTAAAACCAAGAAACCTTTCAATATTTTCAACGAAGTATCAAAATAATACCCATTTAATAAATTCCTTAACTGGCAAAGAATTTGAAAAATATTCGTATAAGAATAGCCCCCGTCGACACATGTATACCCCGCAAAGAACTAAAAATATTTACTATAAAGATTTATTAAAAAATTGTTTAAGATCTGATGAACACTATATATCAGACAACAGAAGAATATATTATCATAACAGAATTAATGACATCAGAAGAAAGCTAAAATCACAAAATTTTGACTACACCAAGGTAAATTGAAACGAACATTTATATTTTTACTATTTTAAAAAATATACACAACGTACCGTAAGACAATTAAATTCTGAAACTATTTATTAGCATCTAATATTAAGGTTGGAGCAATCTCAAAGTCAAAACCTTCCCATATATTTAATCATTACAGATTTCTTAATTTTTTTTTTTAAATCAGTCTACTCTTTTTTATATTTTTTACGCTATGACCTTAGACTCAAGACTTTTCGAAACAAAAACAAGAATTCGTACCACTTCAACTGACTAACCTCTATACGACATCGAAATTATGCTCAAGAACACTTATAAAATTAATATTTCAGTAACAGCAATCACAGAAACTATATTCAAAATACCAACCGCTATTCAACTCGACACAAACACAAGGAACTCAACAACATAATAATAAAACAAAGGTCTTTCAATATTTAATTAAGTAAAGTACATTATTGTTCCAATTTAGGTTCTTACGAGTTTTTTGTTCAATATGGTAAAAACTTGTAAAATAATAAGCAGACATCACTTTACAATGAAAATAATTTGTCATTTCTGTTTCACAATTCTATATAATCGTAATATATTTATGTATTAAAAAGGATACATATTTCAGAGTCAAGGGGGAATTATAAACTCTTATTGTCTTGTTTTCTCATAAATGTATTTTCACTTGACAGTTAGATTATGAGGTTTGTATATTTTTAATTACTTACGCAGGGGAAGAGCGGGTTCTCGGAAGTCAATAATATTATTCTGTTGGTTCGGTTAAAATTTATTTATGATCTTCCCATCGATAGAACGACTAAAGAAATAAATTTATGAAGGAATTAACATTTTTAGTTTTATAATAATCAAATATTATATCATATTTTAGTGTATATAGTGATATATGTAGGTGGTGAATATTTAGACTAAGAAACCTATATTTAATAGAAATTAATTATCATGTTTGATGGGTACATCAAAACCGAAATAAAATGGTGTTTGTAAATGAAATTACCATAAATCCAACTGCTATCTTTCAAGCAATGTTTCCCAAAAGTATGCAATCTATAGGATCATTGATTTAGTGTGAATCTTTATATATATGGTTGAGTTTGTTGTGATTGTAAATTGTTGTCAAAAATCTTTAAGTGACATTTTAATCGGGCAAAACAGTATCTGCTATTAATGGAATGTTATTCTGACATTATAATTTCTAAAACAAGTCAATGACGGACTTAATAAGGTCAGAAACAACATAAGCCGTGTAACCCCTTACTTCCGTAAGTGAGTGTTAAAAGGGTTTGCATAGTGTAATCCGAATTAGCCTTTACCTCTTTTTGTATTTACTAGATCTTTATTGGTTTAAAAATTTAACAAAAATCCCTTCCCTTAAATGATATTCTGTGGCAAGACAAATAAAAACACTCTTTCCTTTTTTTTTCCTTTTTATTAGCCATCGAAATAATTTATTGTTTATATATTATATTTATAGAGTGGAAGTGAACTCAAGATTCGACCTACTTTCGAAGCTTCGCACGTACGTCTTAGACAAACACAACCAAATATTGAAAGTAAGTACTATTAGTAATAATTCAATAACATACATATATAATTATATATATATATATATATATATATATATATATATATATTCCTGAACCAACCAACTCTATAGCTTACTACTGCCCACGATTCTGCCCTCTTGGATACAGAACAATATTCCATGTATGTACAAAACGGTTAACGACACGGTAGCTCAATTGTCAGAGCTACAGGAAGTTATCTCCGAGGTCGCTGGTTCAAGTCCTGCCAGTGTTGATGTATTTTCCATTCTATATTTTTTACAATTTTTATACACTTACATGACTATAGACAATTTCTACTTAGTAAGAATGTATTTCAAAGGACGCAGTATTTTCCAAAAAAAATTGTAGTTGTATCTATTTTTGAATCTAAATAAATAATAAGGTGATTTTTGTCTGGTGTGCCTTACTGTGAGGTGAGTATTCAGAAAGTGTTCACAAATTATTATTATTGGATATTTCCATTGCAAATTGTGCTGTTCCTGAGAAAACAACTTAAGCATTATGGAATCCATTAATTTTCATCATGAACCAAAACAAAACAATAGGAAATCATAAAAGTTATAGACTTTTATTACCTCCCACATCCGCAGCGAAGTGTTTAGTAAACAGCTACATTCAGTTGTCAACAGTTTAGCCATTTACTTCAAAACGAAAGAACGTCTGAAATGGAACTAAACTGTTATTGTATTTATATGCTTTATATATTGTTGAGTGTTATGAAATACGAGGTAAGCTCCCTAGATTAATTTTAATCGTAAATAATTACTGAATGTACACGAGACTCGAATCTGCTACCTCTAGTAATTTCGTTTCCTTGACCTATTATATCGGTATCCTTGATGACTTTCGATTTCATTCTTTTTTTTTGGACCTCACAAGTTTAAGAAAAAAAAATATTGAACATGATTCGGCTTAATCTGTTTTAGAAAATCGAAAAATAATAAAATAGCTTAACAAATCTTTACTTACAAAGCTTATTCTGTTTTTGTAATGTTATGTTTTTACCATTTTTAACATGTTTTTTTCAATAAAAGGTTAATGCCATAAGAAGAGATATTTCACCTTACGGCTCAATTTATGGGAGTATGGAGAGACGACTGAAGGTAATCATTACGTCTGTAAAGAAAAATATACATGATTATTTTTTTAACTTTTGACAACTAAATTAGTTGCTATTTTTTAACGGATCTTATCGTATTTTTATACTACAGCTCACACGAATGAACACTCAGGATCGACGAGGAATTGAGAGTTTTGAAAATGAAATGTCAGAATTTCCTGTGTATAAACGCAGAAGGAAAAAGAAGCAGCAGACTGTAACAAATAATAATGAATTACTTCCTACCAGTTCTAGAAAAAAGGACGAGAGAAAAAAGAGTATCAAAAAGCGGAGAAAGAAAGCAAAATATAATAAAAGATTTATCAAAACTACTTTAAAAAATCTAGACTCTAAAATGTCTGACTCCAAAGAAAATGACTCTAAAAAGAAGCCAGTAGATATAATTGTACATATCAAAATGAATGATTGACATTAAAATATTTTTTTATAATTCTATGGTATGTTATTTAGCTATTTAAAAATGAATCCCTAACTACAGTAGAACTAAATATATCCGTCTTCCATTTTCCGGATTTGAAGGCCGAGGTCTTTGCATTATTGTCAAAACCACTTGTTTTCTAAATAGATAGATTTGTAAATAGTAGTAGGACGAGAATATAATTTTCAAACCAAAATCTTACAAAGTTTATATTTAAAATAAATTAACAAAGTCACAAGAGTTCTTTTAACTCAATTAGATATTAAATTGGTATTTCTGAACGCTTCAAACTAATTAAATTTATTCAACTAAAGTAATTGAATTTCAAATTTTAATTACGACGTAATAGGTCTAGACGAATGTTAATGGTATATTTTTATCAATTACATGATAGAATTTTATGTGACCTGTTTTTTACTTAATATGGCAAATATTTTTTAAAATAAAATTATAAATTTAAGCTTTTTTAAGCATTTTTATTTCATAAAAAGGGGACCCAAATTTATGAGCAATTAAAACTGTTTACTTATGTATATTTTGTACTTTTCTTTTACCATTTAAATGCTGTTTCAGTCTTCTTCTAAACATAGACACGATTTTAGGCTTTTGTTTAGAATTTAGATATTTTAATCTGGGATAGTTATGTTTGAGCTGATTAATAATATGAGATAAAACATTTCCTATATCCGGTTCAACATGACGTGCGACCTAGAAATATATTTTTCACTTTAAAATAGTTTAAAAATAAATTAATCCCACATACTTAATGATAATGTATAAATACTATTTGAAAAACTTACCCTGTTGTAATCTTTTGAGAAATAAACACATTCCTGTGCTGGTAATAAATAGAAAGGTGCCTGTAAGAGTATTTATATATAACACACAAATAAAAAATAGCACTTCAATATATCTTAACCCTAAATTACCTCCTTTTGTTCAATGATATGACTATAAATAAAACAATACATTAATTGTAAACATAAATAACCCTTCAACATTTTGGTACGCCTCCAAATTCAAGCAATGTTTCTTAATTTCAGAATACTCCACTAATTTCTCAATCAATACGTCTACATTTACTGTGTTATTTAAAAGTTATCGCGATTTCTGTAACTGCTTTTTCTCTTTTGTGCTTACAGATTTACCATTATAACAATATTATATTAGGATATATTTATAAAACAATTATAAAGTATTTTATTATTCAAATCATCGTTAAAAATAATTTAAAAAATATTATAATTTTTTTTCCTTGTAAATGCTAGTAGCGTGTCCGACCACTACCGCTTCAGGACCTGTCTTGATATTTTAACATTCCTGTACTTTTTATTATAAATAAAAGTATTTATTATTTAGTCTTTCTTTTTTTTGCTTTCTATAGTAATTTTATATATTCTATCTCTTTATGTTAGTTTTATATATATTATATCTTATAAATAATTATTAATCATTAATTTTATCATCTTATTTAAAATCTTTAAGTTTAATATATTTTCCAATGTCATTTTTTATAGTGAGAAGCTCCCAGCTGCATTGAAATGGCATGGAATGATCAAACCTTAAATATATCAAAAATAATATTTATCATCAACAAGTGTTTTCATTTATCAAGAGGAAAATATGGATCTTGTTATTTTGTTACCTCTGTTTTATTAAATACATTTAATTTTAATAAATAAAATACAATTACACAAAGAATACAGTCAAAGAGTTTTTGAAATTGGAATATTATCGGAGGAAGAATTTAAATCAATTTCAATATTCCTTTCATAATAACGATTCAATATCAACAATTATGTAATTCCTAAATACGTCTCGAGTACGAAAAATTTATGAAATAAGTTCATAAGAATAATAAAAGAAATTGACATGTATACACGTTTTTGTATAATAAGGATATTTCTTTTCTTTTACGTGGACCTTTTCCATATTATTGTAAAAAATAAATCCTACTTCAAAGTAAAGGATGTCAAAATTTTTATTCTTATATTAATTATCTAAATTCTTTTTACCTGTAAATAAATGAAAAGTACTAATTTGTTGAATTATATATAATATATATAATATTAACATTTTAATTAAATATAGGAAAATAAATAAAACAATATATGACTCAAATTGTAGTAACAAATCTTACAAGTACTCGTGCGTTCTTAAGATTCCTAGACGTTATCATTTTCTTATCAGAGAGACGTTTGTTCTATCTGTAGATTTTAAATAATCTATAATTATAATTATAAATAAGGTTTTATACACTTTTAAATATGTCATTAATCAAAAAAAGAGCAATTCATTCATAATTATAATAATTTAAAGTTATATTTCAAATTCATCACAACATATAATAAAAACTGAGAAGCAGTTATTACCGTATAGAACGCATTTTCATGATATTTTCAACAAATAAAAAATTATAAATAGAAATTATATATTTTGTTGATAAATATTATTTCTTGGTTCTTCAAAATCCATGCACAAACCTTGCTCTATTGGGCATATACAGATCCACTTCTTTTTGTCTACTGCGTCTTAGATTTACATGCTTCGATGGACGAACTGGTCTGAGGTGGATGTCTTCCGTTATCTATTACGATAAAAAAGATAACATAATTACACTGGTTAAAAAAAGTATAAAATACAATTATGATTACAAAAAATTTGAAATTAACAATGCTGAAATACATTTTGATATAAAATAAGTTACTTATATTACTTTATTTTCAATTTGTGAACTAACAAAATTGTGACGTCCGTGTTTTTTAATCATGCTGACTTTCCGCTGCAGGTTGTTGATTTTATCATAAGAGTGACGTCTTCTTTCAGATTGCAATGAAGTGTATTCGTCCAAGTCGCTTTTTAAATAATAATTCCTGGGTCTGGGATTTCCTTTTGAGATAGATATAAGGTGTGAATTTATGCTTGGTTGCATATTTCTCAATTCTCTTTCCGCTAAATTCTCATTGTAAAAAGGTTCACTTCTATAAGATAATCTGTCGTCATTTTTTGTATATTTATTATTCCCTGAATCACTATCAACTTTATCGTAATACTTCTTCATAGATTTCTCTTTAATTGGCCGCTCTTCAATATTAGGATACGTGTATTCGTTGTGTTTATTAGGATCCAGCCAATAATTTCTCCTGCTAACATTATTTTCGATATTATCAAAAATGTCCTTATTTATTAAACTATTTGTATTACCCGAAGGTCGTACTGTAACAACAGACTTTTTAACTAAAGTTCCATATATTTTACGAATCTTTTCATCGAAAACAATCTTTTCTTTTGTATTAAAATCAATTTTATTTACTTCTTCTTCTAATTTATCCAAAAGATTCATGAACATCTGATCATTTTCTTCATATAAAGATTTAATATCATCTTTCGGTGACTGTGTTCTTGTTGAATTTAAATCCGTATAAGTAAATTTTTGTTTCTTAAATTCATTTAAATTTTGCACCTTATTGTTTAATTTTCTAGCGCTGCTATGAGGACCTATCGTAAATGATTTCACATAAGTTAGATTATAATTATCATTGCTTTTATGAAACGGACGTCCGATTCTACGTCCTTCTAAATATTTAGATACCAGTTTATGAATTTTCGAAAAGTCTTTCCTTGGCTTTACATCTTTTTTGTAAGTCACATTTTGCACGATCTGTTTTATTTTATTAGACGGCAATTGAAAAACAGCAGCTTTAGCGAAAATACTTTGTGTATGAATGTTTCTCTGGAATAGAAAAATTGTGTTTATTCGTTAACAGTAAAAATAATAAGTTTTTATAATTTCAATTATTCACATACACGACTGGGTCCTCCTCCGTGGGGTGTTTTTGTTTTCTTTTCATTTTTATTCTTTGTTTCTGATCCAAAATATCTATTCTTTACATCAGTACTGATTCTTCTTGTTTTGTAAACGCTAGGACATACATGTCAAAACATAAAAATCTAGATTTTTTTATATTTTAGATAAACGAAATATCTTACCTGTCCTGCTTTATTATTTGTACATCGTTTTTATTTGACCTTGTATAGTCGATAAAGGGTTCATGCTGCAAATAATATTTTACTATATAAAATGAAATTAAAAAAAATAAAACAATCTTATCTTTTTTTCAGACATCACAAATTGTGTTTTATTTCATCTTTTCCTGTGAGACTGTTTAAAAATATTGAAAATGTATTAAGAAACAGGGTATCCCCTTTATTTGTGTATGACTAAATTGGTATACTACAAATCGTACTGTTGAAGGCATTTCTTTTTTTTTTTTTTTTTTACACTTCAACTAAGTTGACGTTGACTTTATTATTTTTTTACACTCAAACTAAGTTGACGTTTGACTTTATTATTTTTTCACAAAGTTGATGCGCCTTACCACCTACGACTTCATTTCCACTTCCCATCAGGTGGAATGTAGTCAAGCGTCAACTTTGTGAAAAAATAATAAAAAAAAAACATCTTTTAACTTAAACTTAGCTATTTTTTACTCATTAGACAGGTGGGGTTATATATCTTTTTTTGTTTATTTTTGGGGTTTTTGAGGATAGAAGTCTAAATTGCATACCGTTTACATAGGTTTGTTAAAACTTACTTTCAGTCCTTCCTGACGGGTAATATCAGATATTTGAACAACTTCAGTATCATTTTGTCTACGATCACAGTAATACCACATTTAATAGATTATTCAATAATTTCATAAAAAAATATATAAAAATAATCAAACAATACTTAAGAACGTTGAGAGGGGCATCTTCAACTGTAAATATTGGTAACACAACAACCGATGGCTTACACCGACCAGTTTCTTTACATGTTGAAGCTAGAAGGAGGATTATATTTTTATATAATAACTTTATAAATAAAAAAATACAATACAATTTATATACAACAGGGCATGTCACAAGCTATAGTTACGAATATTTATATTCAATTACATAAATCTGTAACTGTAATATATGTATAACATACTGTAGGTACTGTAATGTTGTTAAATTTATGTAATTGAATATATATATATATATATATGTATATATATATGAGGGATGTGCAACTGAGTCCACCTCGCATACAATGGATGATTGATTGATTGATGAATGGATTGATTACATGATTCCGAATCAAATTGATTTTAGATTAGCAGATTTCATCTCGGTGATAACACCATGAATATTAATTTATCTTATTTTTTTTTTGATTATTTTTTACCCGGGGATCGAACTCGGGACTCGTATAATACCTAATATATACCTATATTATATAAACTTGAATAATTGATTATCCAACAGTTTAACATTGACGTTTATGTTATAAGCCCAAGAGAGGGTAATAATTCCTGTAAGTTAAACAAATACATTCTTCTTTTTGTATAATTTACGTCCGATGCTACGAAATTAATATATAAGTCCATAATTTGCACAGATAACGAAGAAACGGAATAGCCTTTTCCGTATTTTCAATATTAAGTAGCCCAAATAGGACTAGGATATTAATTTCGGAGATGAACTACTGACTATAAATATACTTACGCATTTCTCTATCCGTCTCGTAACATAGGCAATCCTCATCCTCATCGTAGCCCAGAGGACATCCACATTTCAAAGTGTATCCTGGTTCTGTAGGTGGCGTTGTTTTATACACATATTCTCCTACATTCGGTCGGTACGAAAAGTTGCATACTATTTGGACAGTCTACAATTACATTTAAAAAATTAAAAACGTGAGTAAGTTTATATATAATTTATGTTAAATATTAGAAGCTATAAGACATACGTTAAAAAGGAGAGCAGCGTTTCTCTTGTTGAAGGCGTATTTCCTGTAACCGATCAATCCACATCCCACATGTGTGCTTCGGCTACTGACTAACTGTATAAACTGATTGTGCCTTAAATGAGATCTGGAAATAGATGAGCTATTGGTACACCATACGTAATTATACTATACTTTCATTCAAAAAGTCCTATGTATGTAAATACTTAAGTATACTAAAGAAATATACTAGAACTCAAAATTGAATGAAATGAAATAGAATGATATAAAATGAATGGAACAACATAGAAAGAAATATATTATATTGATGTTAATTTAACCATTCATTTAATTTTAATTAGATCTTATCATATCGTCTATTAGAATAATTAAAAACAATGTTTTTATTTTGCTTCGCATTGTCTAGAATCATGTGAGTTTGTTAAATTTATTAAAATTTTATATGAATATGGAATTAAAGACAATTCATCCATATGGACAGGAATCGAATCTGTTAACTTTGGGAGTCCGTTCTCGTCGCTTTTCCAACTGAGATATCATGTCGACTATGTAGCTTTCAGTATATTATCGCTTTTTTTGGACCATAGGCGACATAACCAGTACTTTTTGAAATAATGTTTATTAAAAGAAAAGTAACATATATAAAAATGAATAATAAATATAAAAATGAATATATTATATATGTCGCCGTGAGGACACCCGGATGTTAAAATACTAACTTTATAACAAATAGAAAAGCTGATTTATAATAAAATAAACTATCCAGATAGTTAAGAGTTAAATGTTTTTACAAATAATTATTGTTCTCATTCAAAATAGTTTTTTGATAAGTTATTAAGTGATTGAATGTTTTTTTTAAAGTAACTTCAATTGTGTAGTTGTCAAATACTATAAAAGTGTCTGATCAGTTCTACACTGGTCGCTCGGAGCAAGTCAAATACTATAAAAGTGTCTGATCAGTTCTACAATGCTCGCTCGGAGCAAGTCAAATACTATAAAAGTGTCTGATCAGTTGTACACTGGTCGCTCGGAGCAAGTCAAATACTATAAAAGTGTCTGATTAGTTCTACAATGCTCGCTCGGAGCAAGTCAAATACTATAAAAGTGTCTGATCAGTTGTACACTGGTCGCTCGGAGCAAGTCAAATACTATAAAAGTGTCTGATTAGTTCTACAATGCTCGCTCGGAGCAAGTCAAATACTATAAAAGTGTCTGATCAGTTCTACAATGCTCGCTCGGAGCAAGTCAAATACTATAAAAGTGTCTGATCAGTTGTACACTGGTCGCTCGGAGCAAGTCAAATACTATAAAAGTGTCTGATTAGTTCTACAATGCTCGCTCGGAGCAAGTCAAATACTATAAAAGTGTCTGATCAGTTCTACAATGCTCGCTCGGAGCAAGTCAAATACTATAAAAGTGTCTGATCAGTTGTACACTGGTCGCTCGGAGCAAGTCAAATACTATAAAAGTGTCTGATTAGTTCTACAATGCTCGCTCGGAGCAAGTCAAATACTATAAAAGTGTCTGATCAGTTGTACACTGGTCGCTCGGAGCAAGTCAAATACTATAAAAGTGTCTGATTAGTTCTACAATGCTCGCTCGGAGCAAGTCAAATACTATAAAAGTGTCTGATTAGTTCTACAATGCTCGCTCGGAGCAAGTCAAATACTATAAAAGTGTCTGATCAGTTCTACAATGCTCGCTCGGAGCAAGTCAAATACTATAAAAGTGTCTGATCAGTTGTACACTGGTCGCTCGGAGCAAGTCAAATACTATAAAAGTGTCTGATTAGTTCTACAATGCTCGCTCGGAGCAAGTCAAATACTATAAAAGTGTCTGATCAGTTCTACACTGCGCGCTCGGAGGAGTGACAACTCGTAAAACAACTGCTATTCAGTTCTAGACTATTATTTTCAACAATTTTAGGTATCAATAAACTGACGTTTTGTTTGGAGATAATTTTTCATTCAAATTCAAAATCAGCTTTCATCATATATCATCAGTGTTGACGCTCGAAAGCCACGTCAGAGACCTGGCCCTAGATCTCAGCACGATGAAGAGAATTTTGCTCTCACATATATATTAGTAGTAGCAGTTTAAAATTGTGAATACACTAAAATTGTAATATTTCTTTATAATCATAAATTAATTAATGTTAGCTATTAACATATAATTTAAATAATATTAATAAATATGTAAGTACTTACGATACATCCTGATAGGTTATCTTATCCGAAGTAATTTCCACCTTCCTTTCGTACCAAGCTCTTATAATAGATATTATGGCGTGTCTTACTTTATCAGGAGTGAGTGTTGAGGAATTGAACATGTGAGAACTTGTCATAGATATTGGCATCCAATCGGCAATCGTGTATTTTATCATGCCCAAAATTTGACCTGGATTTGAAAATTTTTCTGCAACACATTAAGCTTTGATGAAGGAATAAAATAATAGTAGGTTAAACAAGTTCAAATACACAAGTTAAAAGAAACAAGTTGAAATATACGAGTTAAAATAAACAAGTTGAAATATACAAGTTAAAATATACAAGTTGAAATATACAAGTTTTTTTTTATTGTTTTTTATTTGTTTTTATTTGTCTATAACTTACTGGTTGCTCGGCAAGGATCCGAACTCATTGTACATTGATTTGCCCATACTTGCGCTAAAGTAGCCAATTCTGGATCCCAGCTCTGAAAGCATTTTCACTTCTAATGAATTTAAGGGTCCATATTGTTTTTTATTACGAATTTGAAAATTAACAATTGACATGTATAAATAATAACATCTTACTAGTTTAGCCATGCCGTATGCCTTTGGTAAATCCGTATCTCCTTCACCTTTTACCAGCCCATTTGCTATTTTGCTTCGTATTCTGAAATATAAAGCTCTTTATTACTTCAAATCGTTAATAATATCTCCGATAATTGTTTTTGGTATAGAAAATCAAGAGACAATACCTATTGCAAATGTCTACAATTAGTTGAGCATATTCTGGTGTCACTGTAGGGCTGACAACGTGTACACACCTTGGGCCCACTTCTTTATTCTGAAAAGTGATATATGTGTTCTTGTATTTTTATTATTAATAATTCTTTTTAATATACAAGATGGCAATCTAGCAGAGTGTTGATGATAAGAAGTTCCATCGCGCATTGAAATTTGCATTTATAGTAATGCTTTGCCACCCCTGAGTATTGGTTAGGAAAGAAAGACGCTAGGAAAAATAGGGAATTAGGTTTCCAGTTCTTTCACCCGTTGATCTCGTGTAATGGTGACGCATCTCAGTTGATTCCACAAAATAACATGCATTATACCAACTTTTCAATAGCGCAAGGATAGATATATATATTTTTTATATCGAATTAAAAAGAGGGGGTCTATCCCGGTTAATACCCTACGTCAAACAAACGACAAAATATATTTTATTGTCTATAATTCCTCTGGACTTGTCGTTACAACAATCAGGGTGCAAATGTGTTAAATACTTCATTTTTTATTTGTTATATAGCCTTAGAAGCTCTACTTCCTACTTCCATATTATTCTTGTATTGATTGATAATTTTTAGTCTCTTTACACTAATTACAATTTTTCGAACCATTAATGCCCTAACCAATGAAGTTACACTTGAAACTGGAAGGAAAACATTTTTTATATTACATATTATATTTTTTGGTTTATGAGTTCATTCGCATTTTGCATGGATTGTACGGATTTCAAACTCACTGGATCATAATAGAGGCACATGATATGGCTGCCATCTTGGCAACCTTTTATAGAGGGGCAGTAGTCCGATACGATGATTGCTTTTTGTAGGTACTTATCTAACACTACGGAGCATAGACAAACTAGGGGTAGTGCCAGGAAGTATATCTGAAAACACTTATGGTTAAAGAAACCGGTCCATGATCTTTCTCTTAAATTAGTATTAGAAATGAGACTCACCCTTTGTAACATTATTTTACAATCCCTACTATATCACAAGTCATACGTGAACAATGAACATTCTTTACTGATAAATCTTAACACAAATAATTAATGTTGCAATGTTTGTTGTTAATTTCATTTACGCTTCACGTAAGTTGCTGGACGACATTTAAATGTTTCCTACGAATAGATCACCATTTGACATTTTATAAACAAATATATATTAGTGAAATATATTTTTTCCTCTCATTAATGCCATTGAGCGAGTTACTGTTGTTCGTAACAAATAGTCGTAGTCGGTAACTCATAACAAGGATGTTATGAGTTTTCAGTTGTTAAAGTCGTAAAAAGAGTAAAAAAATGTGTTTAATCTCGTTTTAAATGTTCCAGTTTTTGCTGATTTTCAATTCATTAACAGTATTTCACTATATCCATAAAAAATTTTTCTTCATTTTATTCCTCTATTTTTCATGAATTTAACCTGATTTCCTTTTTTTTTGTATTGAATGCTTTTGAAAATTACCATATAAAGTTTAACCCAGTTAATATAATGTAAGATAACTAAAATTATGAAGATTTCAGCTAAAAAAATGGAAAACCGAAATAAGAGTAACAACAATTGAAAAAGGAAACCTAAAAGTAATAAAAGATATATAAAATAACTCAAAGAAAATAGACTCTTATATGTCAGACTTAAAAAGACACGATAAGGACGTATTCAAACAAATATCTATAGCATAGTATATTTTAGTATTCATATTTCTTAGGATAATGTAATTTAACTTTAGTTTAGAACTCAATCAGGAATTTTCCGGTAAAGAAGTATATATGTAAGACACAGAAACAAAAATAACACGGAAATATATCTGAATATAATTCACGGACAGATATATTTTATTATTATATTATTGTTATGAGAATATATGAGCGACATTATTGATCATTTCTTATTATCGCGATTTCTGTGCCTTTTTCTTTCTCTTCGGGGCTTAAGTTATCTATTATAACAAATTTATAAATAAATTAAAAAACAAATGTTATATCAAATATTTTATTTCAATTGGTGACACATACAAAAATTATATGATAAAAAAATAATAAAAATAAATTATTTTCCCCTATAAATGCTCGTCGCTTGTCCAACCACTCCCACTGCAGGACCCGCGTTGATAATGCCATTGCGGACGTTCCTGCCTACTTTTTCCTGTTTAAAAGTAAAACAATTATTTATTTATTTTAAAACTTGTTGTACATTTAACTGTCAACCAAGCCCAGAATAGTTATAAGAAGGGTGTTAGCAAGACGGGTCTTGGTTTCTATAGGTAAAAAATATATGTGTTGTCTGAAACAATTGTGACAAATATCTTGCGGCTTAACTTACGATATTTATGAGAGAAAACTATAAATTTAAAGATGACCTACAACAGCAACCTAGGATTTGATAAAACTTACAGCGAGGCCAAAAGGTTTACACCAATCTAAGACTTCGTTAAGCTCTGTATTTATTTTTGCTACTATTTCATAAAATGTACCGTTAGAACTAGTTACGAAAGCTTGTAAGTGATCTGTATGAAGACGATAATAGCATAACAAATAAGTTGTAAAAGTGTTAGTAAAAACGGAATAAACGAGGGGGGAGAGCACGACGCCTTGAGGTACGCTTGTAGTAAATGGTAAAATTTTAGAAAAATGATCTTGTAACTTTAAACATAGCTGTTAATTACATAGATATCAATGTAACATGGATGGGGAATAAATAATTATTAACGTTATTGAATTACTAAAGATACTAAGTCAAATAAGGCTATAATAGTAATATATCTATTATCGACCCTAACTCATATATGTCTTCGCAGAGTTTATGCTGTGTTAGATAGTATTAAGACCCGATTTAAATCCAGATTTTAAGGATCTTAGGATATCATTAGTATGAAGAAACATTCTTAGTTTTTTATTTTCTGCTTTACTGACATATATTCCTGATTCTAAATATGCATTTATTTAAAATCTCTGGTAGTAGTCAAAGACTGTTTAAAAAAATATTAATTGATGTGAGGGTTTACTTTTATGACCTTAAGATGCATGAAAATAATACTCACGATTTTCTTGAAAAACTTCCATCTTGGGCTCGGAGTAGCCATGACGACTGACACCGCCATCAGACACGCTACAATGAAGAAGAAGAGACGAGAGAAGTCCATTTTGGAATCAGTCCAAATACTAAATGTTAGATAAATGTTCACCTTCTTATATTGTATCAAGATAAATAATCTTTGTTTGCAGATTTTCATGTTGTTTTTCTAATTTCAACAATATCATAGTCTTTTATGATATTTTTTACGATGTAATTGCCATAGTGAGGGAACTCCCTGTTTCAATGAAATGGGCTGATTAAACAAAATAGTATTTATCATCGACATGACATATCATGACATTTATTTTACGAAGAAGGGGAAGAATTTGCTTTAATTTAAATATTCCTGTAATAATAATAATCAAATATGACCAATGAATTTTACCTTCGTCCCAAGTATAAACCACTAATGAGAAAGGGTTTTTTGAAAAACAATAACGTTTATCTGCTATACAAGTTAATTTAGTATATTATTATTATTTTTGGAGTCGTCTAAATAGTTATAAAAATAATAGAATAATACCTAGTCATAAAAATATGATGTACGTCATGTTGGCAAAAGATTCAAATCTAGTTGAAGCGGACCCACAACGCATGAATCCGATAATAGTAGTATTATTTGTATGAACGCTTTCACGCTGAATCCGAATTCACTAACGACCAAGCGTACTACTCACACTAGATCGGATGGAAGTGCTCTTTCGTTGTACTGTGTATACCCATTGCGTCACACATTGTATGTGAGTTGTGTCCAATCTACAATTTATATGAAAAAGTGGACACACTCATTCGCGTAAAACGGAACTATAAAAAAGCATTAATAAATCTTCGGATATTCCTTAACAACCCTTTAAGTGGTCACAAACTAAAATAAAATATAATATTTAATGTAACATTAGCTTGAATTTAATAAGAAAACTATTTGTTTCATTTTATGACATTTGTTCTCGCATTTTTATTTAGTGGGTTTTATTTCAATGCATGCAAACGCATTTTATAAGCGCCATAAAATAAATATACACCCTGTATCATTGTGGGTAACATACATGATTTAATTCTGTTAGATTTCCTAATAACGCCCCTTAACTTTTCAAGAATTTGTTGTTTAAAAAGTTTTTATTTATTTAATTATATAAAATTAATAGAAATGGCAATGTTTTTTTAAATATATTGCAAAATATATGTTGATATAATATTTGCGTTACAATAACGACATATATGTAATTAAAATAAAATATAAATAGTAGTTGTACATTGTTAACGTTGTTTTTATGATTTTCTTTTCCAGTGTTGTTTGTTTTATCTGTAGGCTAATTAGTTAGCTTACACATAATAAAAAAAGATATTTTAATGTTTATGATTTTTTTTTAGATATGGTTTTATTTTCGTGAAAAACAAATATTTTCTTTGTTTATGATATGACACACAAACTAATTTCTTAAAGAAATGTAATACATGCTTGGGGAATCAGATACAATACAGAGCATACGATAAAGCATATAACAAAATCAAATAAAACGATCACAAAATGAAAAAGTTAATCGTTTACGTATTCATACACGTTTACGTATTTGACGATGTACGTTATTCATACGCAAAACGTATACGTTGCAAGTATTCAAAGAAAACAAAATCTTCTATGAAATTGAAACAAAAACAATATTTGCATTCGCATCCGCGTTAATCCGCGTTAATGTTCGTTACATCATCTATACAGATCCATTTCTTTTGGGCTTTAATTCCGGAATGGAATCGTAATCTATACATTAATTAAAAATGCCTGTAAGTACAGGACTGACAGTCGAAAATTATAGTAAGGACTTTAAAAGTTATGCCCCATACGCCCTCGATGTTTTTTACATTCAAACTTCTCAATGATTATTTTTTTATTAATGTGCTTAAGTTCAAAAATAAGTATAATCTTTTGACAATTATCCGTAAAAAGTAATTCGGCTTACACGCGGAAAGATTGAAGAGTTCCAGTAATTTCTATTTGAATATTAGTGAAGTAGTTTATTCTAACATGCCAGATAGTGATTTTACAAAAAATAACCCCGAAGAATTTTATAAATTTGATTAGAAATAATTCTCAGGTTAATATAATGTAGCTTTCGTTTTGAACTCTATCACCCTATATCCAGTTTCTGTTAAAAGAATTTATGTATGGACACACAAACAAAAATAATGCTCAAATATATCTAAACGTAATTTATCTCCTCTTGTTTAATGTTATCAGAATAAATGATAAAAAAACTTAATTGCATACATAGTATATCGATTTTTATATTATTTTTCTCTTCGGGGCTCATGCTAGCCTACTATTGTAACAAATTAATATATGGACACAATAAGAAAAACAAAAGTCATATCAAATATTTTATCAAAAAAATTGAAACATCCAAAAATTTATTATTAAATAAATACAGATATTAAATTATTTTCCCTTGTAAATGCTCGTCGCTTGTCCAACCACTCCCACTGCAGGACCCGCCTTGATAATGCCGTTACGGACGTTCTTGCCTACTTTTTCCTGTTAACAAAAGTATTTATTTATTTAAATACTCTGTACTTTTGAATGTTACATAAGTAAAATACAATACACTTAAAAATTTCATCGCTGGTCGTATCTCTTACAGACCCTTAATGATGAATGACAACTTGAAAAAACACGCTATTATGCATGTTTGACGACAAATATTATACAAAATCTACGTAAATATGTATATTATAAAACCGGTAACCATGAAAGAGAACTATAAATATGATTTTGCATGCCAAGAAAGAAGAACATTAAAAACGATTGCAGTTGGTTATTTCAATTATTAAAAAAATAATATAAAATTTAAGTCTCTATATACTAATAACACATCTAATCAGTGTATTTTTTTATTAACTAACTGTATATTTGATTTATTTTCTATTTTGTTGATATATATCAACGAAATAGAAATAGACATATATTTATTAAAAATGTATTAAAAAAGAAATATTGGTTAAAAATTAGCTTATCGGTATAAAAGGTTTACGTTTATATTAACGTTTACGTTGATATTAAAAAGAAGCCTTCAAATAATACTCACGATTTTCTTGAAGAACTTCCTTCTCGGGCTCGGAGCAGCCATGACGACTGACACTGCCATGAGACACGCGACAATGAAGAAGAAGAGACGAGAGAAGTCCATTTTGAAATGAAGCCCTATACTGGGTGTTAGGTAAATTAGCACCTTCTTATATTTTATCAACATTAATTATCTTTGTCGCAGATTTGTATTTTGTGTTTCTAATTTCGATCATATCGTAACCTATTTATGATATATTTTACGATGTGTCTAATTATTCATAGTAAGGGAACTCCCTGCTTCAATAAAATGAGTAAGCCTTATGATAAAACAAATTAGTGTTAAACATTGACGCGTTTTATTTAATCAAGAAGGGTCTTGGAAATTCGTTAATCCTGTTAATTTTAAAATATTTTGTTGGTCTTAAACTAAAAAATCATGCAAAGTAATATGAAAGAACGTGAAACAGTCTACTTAAATATTACCAGACTAAGAATTAGCCTTATTTTTAATATTCCTGTCAGAATAAACGATTAAATATGACTTATTAATTAATTTTAAAAAACGTCTCAAGAGTGAACAATGAATTAGAAGGCGTTGAAAAAATATAATAAAATAAGTCAACAATACAGTTAAATTTAGAATATTATTAAAATTTTTGGACTTTAAAAAAAATATATAAAGTAATGGTAATCGTACTTAGTAAAACGAACACAACCAACTTTGGCTAAAGATTCAAAGTTTAAATGTCGTCTTAAATTGTTTATCCTAGTACTTTTATTTCTTGTAAACGAATGCCAATGAGCTGGTTTGATTACTATGAGTTGTTACAGACCACGTGATCGATCCGAGTAGTACTATCTGTATGAACGCTTTCACATCGCATCCGAAATCACAAACGTCCACACTTATATTTTTTCGGATTCGGATCGGTGCGTAAGCGCCCCTTCGCATGATTTCCGTAATACGTGTATGTCCATGCATTGCAAAACCTATTGCATCCGAGTTGTGTTAAATGTAATATATATATTTTTTGTGCTTATATGAATTGATTTGAAATTAAAAGAGGACACAAATTCGGTGAAATGGAAACATCAAGAACTATCAATAAAATATATTTAATATATTTATTTTACCTTTGTCTATAATATGCAATAAGAGCGCAATAAGTGGCTAGTCGTGAATAAATACTAAATTATAAATGATACAACACCCTGTGTAATTGTGGGTAATGTTATAATTTTATTCTGATGGATTTCCTTCGTGCTTGTGTGACATTTCCCACAAGCACGTTTGTTAAATATTTGTATACTTAAAAACTACATTTATATTATATTTTATAGTTTTTAAGAATTACAATAATAGAAATGGCTGGATTTATTTAAACGGATTACGTAATATGTTTTAATTAAAAAATTTGTAATAAACAAAAGACGTAGAAGTACATATGACTCAAAGTATAGTTAGAAATAGTACTCGTGCGTTCTTAAGATTTTTATGATGTTATCATTTTCTTATCAGTGAGTCGTTTGTTCTATTTTTATTTTAATACGTTAGCTTAAAATATGGTTTCAATGTTCGTTTGAGACACAGTTTTAGTTTCGTGGAAAAATATATTTTCTTTGTTTATGTCTTATTTCGTCACAAAAACGAATGGTTTGATGATTAATTTAGTTTAGAATAAATCTTTGTATGTAATATCTAATTTCAAATCGATCAATAAATTCCAAAAACTAGGAACATAGTCCTGATGTATTGATTTATTTCTCCTAAGCGGCTTGAGCTATTTTCATCATATTTTATAAGAAAATTATAACATCATAAAAATCTTAAGATGGCACAAGTACTATTTCCAGCTATAACTTAAGTTATGTATAGTTTTACTTTACGTTTGTTTATTACCAATTATCAAACTAACACACATGTAACCCGTTTAACTAGATCTAGCCATTTAATTTATAGTATAATACTTAAAAAATATATTTACAAAATAAAGAAAATTTGTACTACGAATCCTTCGTGCTTATATTGGTGAAAAGACATTATAAGAAAATGAAACAGGATGTATTATATCATTTATATTATATTATTTATTTAAAGACGGAAGTTAAATTAAAGTATGAAATATATTTCATTGTTGGTTATCGATTGTTTCGTTATACCTAATGCGTATGGCCTCTTATTATTTCAAAACAATTCATATTTTCAAATCAAATCAGAAGGATTCATCGTTCACTCTTAAGACGTTTTTTAAAATTAATTAATTAATCATATTCAATCGTTATTATGACAGGAATATTAAAAATAAGGCTAATTCTTAGTTTGGTAATATTTAAGGAGACTGTTGCACGTTCGTTCATATTACTTTGAATGATTTTTTAGTTTAAGACCAACAAAATGTTTTAAAATTAACAGGATTAACGAATTTCCAAGACCCTCCTTGATTAAATAAAACGCATGTCGATGTTTTACACTATTTAGTTTTATCTTAAGGCTTACTCATTTTATTGAAGCAGGGAGTTCCCTTACTATGAATAATTAGACACATCGTAAAATATATCATAAATAGGTTGTAATATGATCGAAATTAGAAACACAAAATACAAATCTGCGACAAAGATTATTAATGTTGATAAAATATAAGAAGGCGCTAATTTACCTAACACCCAGTATAGGGCTTGATTTCAAAATGGACTTCTCTCGTCTCTTCTTCTTCATTGTCGCGTGTCTCATGGCAGTGTCAGTCGTCATGGCTGCACCGAGCCCGAGAAGGAAGTTCTTCAAGAAAATCGTGAGTATTATTTGAAGGCTTCTTTTTAATATCAATCATAAACGTAAAGCTTTTATACTAATAGGCGAATTTTGAAACCATCTATCTAAATAAATACATGTATAGAAGCAAAATAGAAAATAATAACATACAAAAAACAATAAATTTATTTTAAAAAATAACAATTTGATAACATATTATCACGTGAAATAGTTTATAATTATCCAAAGTAGAATATATTATAGTTTGTGATAGAATAAATAGAAAAATAATGTTATTTACGTTGGAATGCTGGTGATCATCACATAGGCCGTATATTTGACTTGTCTCTTTATTCTTCATTTCCTAGTTGCAATTTTTAAATAAATAAATATTATTGTATTACATTTGACAGGAAAAAGTAGGCAGGAACGTCCGTAATGGTATTATCAAGGCGGGTCCTGCAGTGGGAGTGGTTGGACAAGCGACTAACATATACAAGGGAAAATAAAAAAATAATAATTGAATAAGATTTTCGAGTGTGTCATCGAGTTAAATAAAATATTTTATATGACATTTATTTTATCAACTATGTCCTTTATAAATTATTTACATTAGTAAACTTAAACGCAAAAGAGTTAAAAGAGAAATTGAGATAATTAAAAATTTACAATTATATTTGTATCGTTTATTCTCCAATATACAGACTCCAATTGATTGTTATATATAACTGTTATATATTTTACAAATTTCATTTTATAACTACCTTATGGTATTATTGTAAGATACATTTAGATGTGGTCCAACAACTCACGAGAATCGTAAATGAAATCAACAATAAACATTACAGCATTAATTATTTTTCATAATATTGGTCAGTGAAAAATATTCACAAATTAATGGTGATATAGAAGAATTATGTAATCACGTCGCAAGGGGTGAGTACCATTTTGCTTAATAGGGTTTTTTGGATTGATTTGTTATTTTATTTATTTATACTTTGCACCAACAAGATTTGGCGCGCTAGCTTTGGGACGAAATAAATTTATCTGTGATATTTTATTGAATTTATGTCAGGGGCGCTAAGGTGACGATATATGAGTTTGAACAGAAACAGCGGTTGTAGATGATTCCTAAGGCACTCAAAGAATATTGGCCTGGAGATATTCTGCCGCTGACGCCTTTAGGGGCCTTGTATTCGAGTCTCTTTCAGGGGTCTGAGTCCTACTTGGAAGGTCAGAAGCATCTCCTAAATTTTGAATCCAGCTTGCTGTCCGATTGGTGAAGAGGGATGTCTATCTAACAGTCCAAAACACCCCTTTCCCCTTTTTATATATATTACATTTCATACATTCTTGTTTGTACATCAAATCTAATCCGTAGTAATAAACAATATTTTTTTTTTGTTTTCTAGTTTTATCTTTATTACAAGAAAGAAAGACAAAGATAGACAAACAAAAGTGTTTAATACAACTATATATTACCCAATGTTAATTTATTCAAGTAAAAGTCCTTTACATTGTTTAATACAAGTTAATGAATTTCCTTCTTTGTGAGGAATTTAATCAAATGTATAGACAACTATAGACTCTAATGACAAGGACAAGAAATGTAATTATTAAAGTGTGAGCAGTTTGTTTTCATTGATTCTATAGTTAGTACTAACTTTAACAAGAGAATTTTCTAACTTACAAACATATTTTATTACGTACTATACAAATTTCAACGAATTTAATGGTGAATTATTTCAAGAAATTAGATACAAGGGTATCAAAGGTCAATAGAGTCAAACGGCAGCTTTGATCCTGGCCCAAAAGTTTTTGAATAACCAAAGTTCTATACAGTTTACTACGTGATAAAATAAAGTTTTACTATTAATTAATTTACCTTTTGATTTTTGACTAAGCGCCTGTCAGTTAATAATATCAATCAGTATTTCGCTCTTTGTCGTATTTGCTTATAACTTTGTCAGTTTCCTTTCACCTTTGGTGTGACGCATTGAACATTTATTTGTCAATATTTTATAAAATACTTTAAAAATATATAATTTATAATAACTTAATAATGTATAATAACTTAATAATTACAAAATAAATAACGAATCGTATAAAAGTATAACTTATTTAAATTTCGTTTCTTTTCCGGTTCCGTTAAAAAAAATGCAATTTGTAAAACCGTTTTAGTCAAAAACATGTGGAAAATGTTTAATATCTTTATCATTAATGAATTACCTGTTATTTTGAGGAATATTTATTTATTTTATGTAATCTAGGAGTCTTTAATGTGAATAAACAATGTAAATTGTAATTGATAAGCAGATTTTGCACGGCATTTTGTTTTCACCACGAATTCAGAAAAGTGGGTCATGGATTACTAAAAAACTATGACTAAGAAAATAATGTATTCTCTAATAGCATGTAACGCAAAACAACGGTATCTTACACCGCAAATCAACGAAACAAATTCAAAAGAACAACATTCTACATTTTATTTATTTTTTACCGACTTAGCCATTTTTTTTTGTCCTACTTTAGTTTTTGTTGTCGTAAAACTAATGATTTAAAAAAAACTGATTAAAACATGATATTTCTAAAGGAGTAGTAGGTCACAGGACCAGTAATAACAGTAAATTCATTTTTTATTTGATCCTTCGAGCCTACGGTCATTGACAGTCGGATTTCACGCCTAGCCGATAATTTCATACTGCTCTCCCTTGAACCTCAACATTTACCGTAATGTTGGAAAGAGAGGTACAATTCCAACGGGACTTTTGATTTCTTGTAAAACTGTGGAAGCGCCGAGTTCAGAGTCAAGGACTGTGAAATGTTCGTGGTTTTCCATACCGGCAAGACAGAGACAACGCTATACGATTAAGAAAGACAACGATAAGCAAGACAGTTCAGAAGAGAAAAGAATACCGATACGTGTCGACGTTACTCATGCGCCGCGTAGGATTTTTTAAATATTAATCACGCTCAGAAATTTGTTTCTTGATTTTAATTTATTCTGCTGAATTAAAGTCTATTACTTTATTGATTATTTCTACCTGATGTGTTATGTTTTTTAACAATATTGTTTAGAAATAGCATTAATAATAATTAAAATAATAAGTTTAAATTTAAGTTACGGCCATTGCAAATTTGTAGTGCAAAAGCATTTAAAAGAAGTGGAATTGCACAGTTCAACGAATTGCCAGGGGTAAGTAAAAAATCTAAAATTTACGAAATAAAATATAACATTAAATAAAATTCTATATTATTAAAGCTATATTTATTGTTAAACGGCATTCAATCGATGTATTCTTCATACTATGTTATATATTATCCACTGGAATAATAATAAAAAAATGTTTGTTTTGAACTGAATGTAGAAACATTACGAAAGCAGGTGTGTAGTGTAATCTTATTTATTGGCTACTTATTATAATCTGATGATTACTACTGACCAATCAAGAGAACTCAAGAACTACAAGGAATACGTCTCCAAAATGCTTAGAGTTAATGATTTGAGATTGTACCCGATAAGGATTTTCGGACATTCTATTCCTATAAGGGAATATTTGTATGACAGGTTTATTATTTTTGATGTAAAAATGACTTGTATTTAGAATTTTATTGCAAGTAAAAAATATAATAATATATGAAAGAGAGTAGTGAGGTATCTGTAAATATATGATCCAAATTTACCGTTTATTTTTGTTATCATTTGTCACCGGTTTAAGTCATGACGAACGGAAATAGAGTACCTTAATTGTATTACGATGATCAGTGAAATGTATTGTCCCAGGCCTCAGGGATACTTAGCTAGATTGGTATACATTATTTGGTATTGATTTTCGTTATTAAGCTAATCCAGATTGTTTGTCAATTCTTCTGGCGAACATCCAACTCTTCAACCATTTGGCTTGTTAAGGAAAGATATTATTTATAGATAGATATCTTATTGCACACAGACAGGAAAATACACATATAAAATGATTCAAAGGCGGTCTTATTGCTAAGCATATCTTTTAAATATATAAATAAATAAATGCGCGGGATAATACAAAAAACGATATAATAAGAATTTGTTAATAATTGTTGACAATCGGATAGTTGTTGCCACATGTGAAATTCAAACAGCTATCATATTATGCCAGATATTAAATCACAGCGCTGTATTGCTAATATACATTTAACATTTAATAATTCACAAAGGTGTAGTTTGCTTCTTAGACATCAAAGACATATGAAGTCTGAAGACCTTCTACATGACGGCATATATACTATTAACATATTAAATACCTTGTAGCGTACATTTGTTAATATCACGAAAGTAATGTGAGTTAAATTCATTAATAAATCTCAAAATAATTAATAGATAGCAGACGTCTTATAGAAGTACCTATGTTCTATAATTTATATATACATTTTTAGAGCAGTAAAAAGATTTTAATATTCATTATTCTACCCTCAAACTTAAATAATTCTGACAAAGCAATAAAAATTCGGACTACATTGGTTTTAGTCCAATCTCTGCGTCCGCTAGGGTCCAATACGTAAACCCTTTTTAAAAAACAAATAAAGCTATGGGGTATGAAATATCTATCCATTCTCGTACTCAAACCTGTGCCTTCAATGACCAACCAAGAACTATGTTAGCTACTAGACGAGAGATAAAAATGTTTACATAGTTGAAAATATCATAATTTTAAGAAGTTTTGATGTAATATTACTTTGATTCGTACCAACAGCTCTATAAAACTATATTGTTTTATTCCTGCGTAGTGACAACAAACGTCACGTAAAGCAATGAATGTTTCCGTTACATTACAAAATCTGACATAAAACAAAATAATATTAATATTTCAAATGTCGAAACACATTTCACGTTACGAGTTAATAATTTCCTATGATAAAATAATTCATAAAAGTAATATTACTTTTAGGACTTGAAAAGAATTCGAAAGCAAGATTATTGTAATATTTCCATAAGACATCATTTGGAGAATGAACACAAAAAATGCTTTGGGCAATAATAACAAAACAACAAAGTACTAGACGAATTTTAATGAAATTGAATGTTATATTAAATAAACTTATTTTGACTGAAAAAAAAAATACCAATATTAAAAAGAATTATCTTTCAAGAGTTAACCTAATTTATTTCATAAAAGACAAAGCGTAGGTAATTTTCTAAGAATGTAATATTTACGTATTTTAAAACAACGGGATTATTCTTTATCGTAGAATTATTTATATTATTATTGTTTCGACTTTTTAAATCCCATTTTTCCTTTTAAGATAATGAAGGTTTCCGATTAATCTATGGTTTTTATTATTTAATTTGACGGATTTGTCAACCCTTCAAAAACATGAAATTAATGAGGTTATTAATTAAAAATTAAAAACAAACCTATCTTGGCATAATTAAGTATATTATAAAGCTCAAGTTTTAAATCATAAGTTACAGTGAAGTAACTTGAATTCCAAATAAAGAACTATGAAGCGAACGAAAACTTTTACTACTAGCAACATAATTTACAGTTACTTTACAAACAACTTACATGTATAGTTTTTTATTCTGAAATACCTTTATGATTACAGCTCAATATAACTGTACGGTAGTTTTGTATGTATGTATATTATATAATTCTTATACAAATCATGAAGAGGCAATTATATATCCATTACATAGAAGTCAGGTGTAAAGGTGAATGACCGTGTGACGTTTCTTAAACCGCTAGATAGATGATGGAATTGCGAAATATTTTGATCAAAGTTATAAATTCTATGACAGTTACGGAAACTTAGTTACTTTTGCTTAAGTTATTAAATTATATTAGAAAATATTATATTAGTAAAAATAAGGCATTGTACCTTTTAGAGCACTAGACGCCAAGGATGGTGAAAAAATATTACGATAACCAAATAAAGTTATCAAAAATGTTTATCCATTTGAGTACTAAGATAACAAATAACTAAACCGACAATATGTATGTATGTAAAGCACCTGAACCAAATTCCGGAGAACTTAGTCAAATTAAATTCTATACTAATTTAAATGTTATCTTTCCATAAATAATTATGTACTTAGAAAAAGTTTCAGCTATCTTATCTCCCAAAATTTAAACGAAAATATAATAGATTTTTTAGTTTCGCATTTTAATTTACTTTAAAAAATAAATTAAAAAAAACACCTAACATTTATATAATGTAAATTTAATCTATGCAATTTATAGATAAAATATATTATTATTGTTTTGTTGGTACCTTGTTAAAAAGTGATGTTCGAACCGGTTTTGTGATAATTGAAACGTTAACGGTTTTTCTTTCGCATAATATTCTACATTTAAATTATTTTATGTTCACGTTCATTTCATTCCACTAAACTCTTGAACACATTCAGGTATTCTAAATATTCTCTTACTTTTAAAATATAAATAAAAAATAAGTTCTTGCCTTATATAATCTTATAAAATCAGCGTGTTCTGTCATTTCATTGTGAATCAGACCTTGATCGCAACTACATGAAATTGGTTTTCCTTTTAAGATGATTGCTAGAAAGTTATAATTTTATCAATTCCGTGATGGTTCGATAGAACTTATATATTTTTATATTAAATCCATTTATTATTGAATAATTAATGAAATTTTCAAAAATTTAATGATAAAACCATTGGGTACTTAGGTTATTCAAGAGTACTTACTGTACGTTTGATATTGTAAATAAAAAACAAATAAGTGAAAAAATAATGTAACGTAGATAATTTATTAATTAATCGTCTATAATCGAGTTCAATCAGACATATTCATGAAAAACAATAACACCTCCGTGTTATTTTTTCCTAACCTCGTAAATAGTTTGACTTTCACATTGTTTTTGCTTGAACATTCGTAAATATACGAGCGTTATTCAATTGGCGACAGAAGTGAAGCGTGATAAGATGTTTCGAATCTTTTATTCATGAGGTATTTATTGATATTGTTCTGGATTAATAAATTAACTTTGAACATATGTATATATACTTAGTATACAAACAAATAATATACTAAATTATCTTAATAATATACGTATAATAAAGACATATAATAACACATAATTAATAAGAAGACAAAAACAAATGTTTTTCTCTCTTTTCCTTGAGGCGTTATAATTATGACCCCTCAAGGAAAAGTCTTAGTCTAAGGACTTTTAGGATCAAGTACGAATTCATTATATACATTCATTATCTATTGCTGAAGTTATTATATTTTTTTAAGTGTTCCTTACCTCTACAATTTTATGTATCATTATTATTTAATAGGATTAAAGCTTGATCTTATATCTTTCGGTGGATTTAGGATTTCGTAAAATGACTTCGAACGTAATATTAAGTTATTATGAATTGATAGGTTGTATGAAAGGTTGTATTAAAGTTTTAAAAAGGGAATTCTCTCAAGCAATAGGATATATGCAATTCTAAATATAAATTGTGGTATATGCGATCTGGAAATCCTTAAAATGTAAAAGATAATAAAACAATACAATGAAATGGATAATAAAAACGTACAGCGATAAGTGTACAGACTTTATCACATTTAAATTTGTTGCAGAAATGGCAAAAATACACGGATTACTTTTAGTGCTCTGCCAAATTTTAAGTCTTCCAACACTTTGTCGGAGTAATGATGACAATCCCTTACTGGATCTTGCTTCGTCATTCTTACAAAACATGGCAAGCGGTGATGCGAATGGAAATAACATGGATGGGTTGGCAGCCATCGGAAATATTGTGGGTTCATTAATGCAAGGAGACAACGCAAAGAATTTGGGATCACTGTTTGGTCAGGGAAATGGTGGTGCTGCTGGTGGTGCTGGTGACGTTTTGTCGGGTGAGTTTTGAAGAAAATATTATATATTTAATATATTGAATTTATTGAAATATTATATATTGAAAATATTGAATAATTTTCTTCACTTTGGCTCTTAGTAAGCTATTTAAGCTTATATTAGAAAGAGTCTATAAAAAAGTTTGATTCTCAATTAGAAAAGTCATTCATATAAAAAAAAACATCTTTATATTGTTATGATACAAACAGACCAATTGACAGTCACCCTTAATGTGAGTAATAATAATTAATTAAGTTGATATTGAAAACGGTCATAAAACTAGACACTGTGTTTTATGTGTAATAAATTGAAAATATTGCCATACCGATACATTAATATTATTTTATAGGCTTGGGAAGTTTATTGAGTGGTCAAGATGGGAATATTGACCCGTCCATAGTGGGTTCAATGGTATCCATGTTCGCTCAACAGATGGCTCCAAAAGAACCCAATCAAAGGCAGAAACGAAATACTGATCCCAATGACTTCAACATGGAGAGTATGATAAATATGGCGTCAGGATTCTTAGGAAATAAAAATGTTGCGGGAATGTTGCCTTTAGTCATGAACGCTTTAAGTTCCTTTTCGCTGGACGAGACCAATAAACGAGCGGATTCTCACAAAGATCACGCTTCTTTCCTTCCTCCGTTCCTGGAAAAAGCTCATTTATACTGGGACATCTTCATAAATTCAGAATTAGGAAAGACTGTCTGGGAGAAGTCTGGCTTCAAGCGAGCTATGAAGTCCTTTATTGGGCCAGACGGCAATGTTAGTTTCGAACTGATGTTCAAAAACTTCGAGAACCATTCCTTTAGAAGACATTGGATTAAGGCTGTTGCTAAATATCTAACGGAAATGGTTGTGCATGTTTCTAAGCCAGAAGTATATCAGAGGTAAGTGCAATAAATGTGACTATT
Organism: Dircenna loreta; assembly: GCA_963555665.1. Classification (NCBI taxonomy): domain Eukaryota; kingdom Metazoa; phylum Arthropoda; class Insecta; order Lepidoptera; family Nymphalidae; genus Dircenna; species Dircenna loreta. The sequence goes on along the minus strand of OY743099.1, from coordinate 8,295,029 downwards.
TTGTATTATTATGTTGGTATTAAGGTCGATGAGGACAAGTCAAGTCAAACTGTGAAGTGTTGTGATTGGCTGTCGATCACGTCATCTACTCACCGATGAGTATAAATTTCTCATAAATTCATTCATTTCATTCATTCAATCAGCCTTCCAGTAATCAAGTATGAGCCTTATAACATTTTTCCGTGCGTTATTTGTGTAAATTTACATACAAAAATAGAAAAAGTAAATTTACAAATGAAAGGTTAAAATCAACAATCCATAGTCCTCAATTAACCTGAACAAATAATCAACATAAAAACAGATGTAACGAAAATGGAATAAACGAGACTATTCCCACTCAACGCAATTTACGTTGACGTCTCGTGACACAAACGAGACAAGACACGGGAAACGGAAATCTGTTTCTCACATACATATTTAATAATAATTTCCCACATAACGATATGTTGGAGTGTCACTTTAGTAAATAGGCGTTGGGTTAAAAAGGGAAAATTATTCAGTCATTATTTTGAGTTTATTTTCGAAAGTAGCTCAACCATTGATGTAGAAACATTTGTTCCCAGTATGGGAATATTCAACGACATTTAAATGTTGTATTCAACGTCTTACTAATACATAACATAATTATTTCAATGTTGTATTCACACAAATCTTCTCACCAGCAAGCAGACAAAGCCATCACATTAAAGTAGCCCATTATATTTTGGTTGGCATATAATTTAAATAAATAAATGACATTTTCAACGGCTAAGGATTTTCAAAATTTCTACTGAATTTTTTACTAAATACAAATAAATAGTTTATATGTATATCTGTTATTATAAGCCATCATTTTCAGGTACCTCATCACAGTCCAGTACGTGGTGAACAGCTTCCTGGATTCACAAGGCTTACCAAAAAGCACACAATTTAATATGAAAAGACCTGAAGAGTCCATTACAGTGCTGAGTAACTACGTGGCTAAGAAGTACTTAGACGTTAATACAGACGTATCTGGATATGTAAAACCAGCGATAGATTATTTGAAGGTAAGTTAACCAAACAATCACCTTCTTAATAGTGACATTTTTGTACTTTGTACACATATGCAGTGTACACGTCTTGGTGTTTCTTTATTTGTAACTCTTGTGGTACATGAAATTAATAAATCAATAAAAATTAACAAACAAAATATTTTAAATACATCTGATTTCTATGGTTTCATATAGCAAATTCTAAAAATGGCTCAATCGGCATCACAATCCCTGGCTTCCCGGGACTACACGGCGATAGCAGACAGACTTACAGACACACTGAACTTGGACGTGATAGAGCCGGTGCTGCGAGTGCACCGCGCCTACAGACACGCGCTACGCGACACACACTGCCAGGAACACCTCATGTGTGTCGTCAACAGACCGGACCAGCAGGGTGAGCCACTTGTGTTTATCTGATAGGGCTGTATGAAGAGTCCGGCTCTTCATAAGATAATAGAGTTAGAAAGGCAATAAAAACAGTTATATAAAATATTTAATTGAGACGAGCGACACGATGGCTCAGTTGATACAGAGGGAATAACACCCGAAGTTGCAGGTTCAATCCGGTGTGGATGAGTTAATATTTTTTATTCTATATTTATTTGTTTAAATATGGCTTGACCTGTTTATTAAAAAAACGGCATAAAAAAGATTAGGTATTGCTTTGAATTTCTTAATGTGAGATTAATTCGAGAATTAGGATGCCCGAATTACAATTTACGTTCAGACGAAAATTAATTATTGAACAATTTACTACATTGAGGTTTAATTAATTTAGAGTAAATTATTAATTAATTTAGATTATTTCGAGGAAATAAATAATTTTGAGTATAGTTCAAGATATTGGTTCACAGATTTATTTTTTTGTTATTTTTTCAGACATATTTAGTAAATAGTTTGAGATGTCTTCTATATTCTCGCAGTCTACATACTAAAGGACTATTCATAAATAATCTCGGACGTTTGTGTGTTAAAGAATACAATAATTCATATGTATGTGTGAATTATTGTATATATAAGACCTGGGACATGTATATATACATATTTAAACAAGCTGTTTACGGCTATTTCTCGCCGTGAACTACAAAACGACGATAGAAACAAATTCCAAGAATTAGTTCTGTGGCTCTACAAGAGAATTGCTTTTCTAGTATCCACTTATTTACTATTTTTTTTTAAAGCGTTTCTGGTTGTAAGAGTCTTAGTAACTTGGCTGGCTTTTAACTTTTTGTTGCTTTATCTTGACTTGATTTAATCCTATCTTTGACTTCCTTTTGGATTATTATATATTACTTATATTTTAGGTAACATATAATCCACACGTGGTTTATTATTGATTATCAAACAGCTGTTGGATTCAATATAATAAATATTGAATTTGAGTTAATTATATTTTATTCTTAGTATGTCAGTATAATAATTTTCTTGCTAAGTTTAATACATATAATATACAAGATACTTGTTAATATTCCAATAAACAAAAAATACAAGTTATACAGAATGATCTGTTGAATTATGTATATTGCTTTATTTATATATTATATTTATACTTTAAATTATAGTTATAAGGACACGCTTTATAATAAAAGAAATATGGCGCATACTGATCATAATTGAAATGCAATAAAATCAAACAGACATTTCAGTTGCTTATTTTACGTTAGACAATAAATGTACGATGACGACAATAAAAATATTTTCTTCAAAATTCCACGACATGTAAAAGTAATTTATTATGTAGTTATTTATAACAATACTGTTTTTGTGATAAAAATGCAATCATTAATTTATATTGTCTGTAAATACGTATAAAATTGTGTATCAAACATGTTTGAAATTATCTATTTACATGTTTGGAATTGACTAAAAACATGTTAAGCCATGTTAAGCTTATTTAAATTATTAAATTATCATAGACTAGAAAATTATTCGATAGGGGCAGAATTCGAACCTGCGACGAACCGAAAAACTCGTCGCTCTATCATTAGGGCTCTAACAGTTTCGATGAATTTCTTAATAAAATAGTTTTTATCGGGTTGGAGACGACATTAGTCTTCTTTCTAGGACAGGATATCCTAAGAAAAGTTTCAAACTTGTGGCCTCTCATATATCGTGCATATTGGGAACGTTGTCATGATATACGTATTTATAAAAAAAATATAAAATGTATTCATTATTTCGACATAGTTTGATCTTTTTTTTCCATACCCATTTATTTATTTGTATCAAATTAGTTGGCAAAAATAGAATCTCAATAAAGATAATTATGTCCTCAGGTGTCCCAGGCTTCAAGGCGGGCCTCACTAAACTAAGCAGCCTGGCCGCGTGCGCCGCACTCAGCTACCAGAACGGCCATGGTTTTTGGGACCTCTACAGCGCTATTCAAGGAGATGTGGATTGTGAGGTTAGTTATTTTATATCAAAGACATTTTAATCTATACATGTCTGCAAGATTGCCGTTATTTATTATTTTTTTATTCTGATTTGGTCTTCTAAAGAGGTTTGTTGACTTTTTATTTAGTACAAAGAATCCGAATCATTTTAAAAACATGAAAACTAAAATTAAAATTTCCGGTCTACACAGAAATATTAATTTATATCTAAATGTATGGTATATACACTTTTCAGGCCAAATATCCAGCTGACTGTGCATCATTCCACGAACACGAGTTAAAGGTTACTACAGAAGTGTACCATAGCGAATTATAAGTTACATTATTATTTATAATTAGTTTATTTATTAATGTACTTAAATCCTTAAATTTACTTTAAAAAATGTTTACCGAATAATGTGAACTATATTAAAATAATTAGTTAATATGCGCTTCGATTTATTTACTAGTTAAATAATTTCTATCATATTTATTTTAAAATATATTAATAAGAATATGTAGTTAATAATACTTTAAAAAATATTTAAATTTAGAAATATTTTATCGAATTTATCGTTATTAGTTACGATTTATTTATTTTAAGAAAAATTGACTGATGATCGATTAAAATAATATAAAAATATTGCTGACATGGTGCTAAAATATATTTGCAGTTAAAATTATTTTTAAAACTTTTTTTCAAAAAAACTTATTTCAAATATTGTAAATATATAATATTGATAATACTTTAAAAATAAAAAAATCTTGAATTTACTCGTTTTATTTTTAATTTAATTAATTACATTGGAAGATACTTACAATAATGAAGAACAATACAAATTGCAAAGGTATTTATGACATTACTCTAACTAGTAGTGAAGGTAAATATAATTCATAAAAAATAGTGCAATTCATTAATGTCAAAGTGCTTAAAAATATATTGTAGTCTAGTAAAGTGTATCAACCTTTTTATCAAAGAAATAAACATAATGTTATCTTAGCATTGTACAATAATATTTAAAGCTATTATATAAATATAGTGAATTAATATTTATTTTTTATAAAATTATTTGTCTGTGTGCAATGTCTATTTATTGATACAGAATTTAATTTATGCATATCTAAAATAGGACGGATATTTTGAGTTTTTACCTAAATAAACTTATTATATAACATGATTAAAAAATATATATGATAAAAATAAACATTTAAGCACATAATAATGAGATCAATCAAATTATTTTATACATTAAGCAGTATTTTGTAAGCAACTCTAAAGTAAACCATAACACCTTCCCAGCAATTATCACTTTTTCACTGGTATATTCTTGCAAACCCACTCCATGCCTTCCTGAAAATAAAAAAAAAACACATTGTTTTTCTACATATTGGAAGTTAAATTTTTTTTTTATAATATTCATAGAAATAAACAGAGAGTTTATTAGAATAAGGTGTAAATGCTATACATGAGTAATAAATAATGTCTTCAATTCACATAAGAGGTATAAAAAATGCCACATATCATAACCAATGTCGAAATATTATATTAACATAAAAAAATGCTATAAATATATATACCTTAACCCCAGTCCCATCAGTCGCAACACAACCTTGTATCTGCCAAGTGCGGTCTCTGATGAGATGCAACCCAAGATGTGTTGCCACATCACTTGCAGGTAGAGCTGAAATAAAATAAACAAACAATCACTCTAACTGTCAGTAAATTATTACTTTGGTATTTGCTATAAATTTAATAAAATTGTCTTAATATTTTTTAAAATCAAATGTACAAGGTGATAAACAATCGAATGATAATTAGATAACTAGATATGTAGTATAATTAAATAGATGCAACAAATAAGTTAATGATGGAAAATAACATTAATTAATATAAATCAATATTACCTGTAGCTAAATCCTGCTTATTAGCATAAACCAACAATGCTACTCCTCGTAACTTATCATCCTGCAACAGCTCGGCTAGCTCTTGACTTGTTTCTTCCAATCTGATGTGATCAGAACAGTCTACCACATAAATCTAAAAATATGAGGAATGTAAGAATGGTTAAAGTAATTCTGATGATGATATATTTCCGAAAAAAGAACCAAAAATTCAGGTCAAATAAAATAAACACATTCTTAAATTTTAGTTTAAACATTATAGGTATAATTGTGCTTATTTATATCATATTAAACTGTTTTTTTTTTGGTACTTACTAAAATATCGGTATTTTCGAAATAGTTTCTCCAATATGGTCTAATCTTTCTTTGCCCACCTATGTCCCATACATTTAATTTAAAACCATTTGACAAAACAGATTTAATGTTAAAACCAGCTGTAGGGGTTACTTGAGCGACATCTTCAGACGCCAGTTGCTTTAAAAGAGTTGTTTTACCAGCGTTGTCCAATCCAAGGAGTAAAAGGCGAAGCTCTTTCTCTGGGTGAGATCGCAGTTTCTTAAGTATGCTTAATAGACCCTAATAAAAGAAATCCCTTAGTTTTATCACAATATCAAATAATTATTTATTAATTAAGAAAGTCAAGGTACAGACTACAGGCAAGAAAACAATTTAGAATATAATAAGAAGAGTTACTTACCATAGTAAGTTAAATTATTAACAATATTATCCTGAAGGCTTATGTAACGGATCAATTTACGTACAAAACGCGATCTAACATCATAAAATATTAACAAATGTAATTATCAAGGCAATGGCAATTCAAACTTCGTGTGAAGTCCGATATTTTGTTGACCCATGACGTTACTATGGAAACAATAACGACTAATTATTGTTTTATTTTGGCGGAAATAAGCGTTTTATTTATTATGTAGATTTTGAATTCATAATATTTTCTAAATTCTGCACCTATAACACAAACTGATATAAATAGTACTAGATATCTAGTTTATACAAATAAACATTTTGGAGATTATTAACGTATCATATTTTTCAGTGGCTCCCATGCAAATACGATAATCCGATTTTTAAGCGATCACAACTGTCATTAAATGGACTGTCAGATTATAATTCAATCTGTGGCCTGTACATCCAAATTTGACGTTTGTGTTGATGCTCCTTGCACGTGGGTCATAAATTAAAGTAAATAATAATATCGTATAACTGTATAAACTGTTTAAAATGGGTAAAGTGAAACAAGAACCAGTGGAACAAGACGAGCAAGCAGGAGATGTAAGCGTAAAAAATGAGCCACAAAGTTATGATGATAAAGTTGACCACTGCAGTGTTATTGCTAAGCCGATGGCACCAAAAAAGCTCAGTAAAAAGATTTACAAACTTATAAAGAAATCTAGTAGCCATAAGAACTATATAAGAAACGGATTAAAAATCGTTCAAAAGCAATTGCGTCTTGGAGAAAAAGGGTAAGATTATTTTAAGGTTACAAAAACATATCGACTAACGTCGTAATTAATGATGTCTGTATGAAGAATAGTCATCACTTACTATTTAGATTACACGATTAGATGTTACTTATCTATTCTAAATTTGACATTTCATTAGATTTTATTATTTATTAATTTTGACACACCCAAATACATATGTCTATTCGTTTTCTAGCATTGTGGTATTTGCTGGCGATATATCACCAATAGAAATCATGTGCCACTTGCCAGCTGTATGTGAAGAGAAGGATGTCCCATACTGTTACACTCCAAGTCGGAAGGATATTGGTTCTGCCATGGGTACCATGCGAGGCTGTATAATGGTACTTGTAAAAGAACACGAAGAGTACAAAGATTTGTATGAGGAAGTTAAAAGTGAAATTAAATTACTTGGACATCCATTATAGATTATGAATATATATTTAAGGACATTTATTTGTTTTATTAATCAAATTTTAAGTTATTATAATTCAATTTTTATAATAAAAATTATGTAAACTAATTAGGATGTTAAATAAAATAAACATCTCCATTACATATACTTTTATTACACTTATTAAAAACTAGGGGTATGTAAAAAATGGCAGATTGTCTGACCGACAGTGAAGATTGGCAAATATTAGGTAACTTTAATTACACTAAAATACTAGGAACACTAAGCTAAGACTAAAGTTGGCCAAGAATAGATATCAGTAGAATGTGTGCTTACCAAGACAAAACTAGTGACTAGATAAGGACCTTGTGACACAAAATCTACTAATATCTAAACTGAAAAATTACACTAGTAATTGAAGCAATACTATTGAAACCCCCTGACAAATAAAAGAATTACATCAGTAGAAACAGTAAATTCATGTGCCAATCTTGAGTGCTGAGCATAGGATAGGTTAAGGGATTTATATATATTTTTATTGCATGCAACTTAAATATTTTAAATTATTAATTTATTTTACAATAAATAAAATAAAATGAACCTATGTCATTATAATAATGCCAAGAAACTTGGTCATCCAAGTTTCTTGGCATGTTATACTTGGATGACCAAGTTTCTTGGCATTATTATAATGACATGACATATTCATTAAATTGGTTAAACATACTTGTTAGATAAGAACCTTTGGTAAACATTCCTTAATATAAGAATATACAAAAAAATAATATGGTCTTTAATTATGAAAATGTCCTAATAGAAACAAACAGAAACACAGATACATAAAAGCAACAAAAATAAAAAATACATTTGCTGAAAAATACACATGAAGTACTTAAACCAGTTCTCCCGTTTGTACTTCCTGTAGAAACTTAGTGAATATGAGACTGACTTACAAAAGTGTAGTAGTGTTCGCAAGCTCCTCACTATGTACGACTATATACGAAGCTAACATGCTTGTGGAGCGCTCGGTACGATTTACATTTTAAAAATTCATCATAGCATACCATGTAAAAAAATAATAAAAAACAATTTACTACACTATTATAAATTGTACGAATAATAGGCGCTTTCTCCCTTTAACTTTTTAATGTCTCTACTATCTTATTGAAAAAATGTAAATACTTCGTGTTTTTAACGGTGTCACAACTGACAATTAATATATTTAAAACAATTTTTCATAGTATAATTTTTTTAATTGAACAGATATAATCCATCTAGACATGTTAATTATCAAATTATGGGTTAACTTCCAAGCTGTGAGGGTATACACAAACAAGTGCGAGTCAGACTCGCGAACAAAGGGTTCCGTGCCGTCATCTATGGGAACCACTCTTAATATATTAATTTTTGTTATTTTTAGTATTTGTTGTTACAGAGGCAATGGATATACATAGTTTGTGAACATTTCAGTATTCTAGCTGTTTGAGGCCTGCTGTCAGACAGACAGCGGAGGTTTAGTAATAGGGCCCTTTTTTTCCCTTTCAGGTACGAAACCTAATAGCGAATAACAACCAATAGATCGGATTCGGAACACCAATAGAATCGCGATCGTATCATTAACAAATCATGTGTCGCGTAAAACGAAGTCCAAACGGGAGACTAGACTCGCGCTCAAGATACTTTTTTTTAAAGATGGATATTTTGAACTTAAATAAAATGGTCATATCGGTCACAAGGAATATGTTATTTATTGAATTTGTTACAATCCTTAAATTTAAAATATGTAGATGAGTTTTGTCTTAGGGGGCGCTATAACCCTGCTTTTCAGTGCACTGTCAATGTCATATATTATTTTTTATTTAATAAAGTTTAAGAAAATAGAACAGACTTTTAGTTTTGAAGCCCTTATTATTATTATTATCTTAATGTAGAGTATGTTGTAACAAGAGATTGCACATTATTAACCACACTTAAAAATAAATTTAAAACAAATACTTTAATTTAATATGGACTAATGATATCGAACTCAAGCAATATTTTTTTCTCATAATGTACCTTGAAGAAGTATAGATGGCGCTGTTAACAAAATATATGAACAATCACCAAACACTACATTATTTTCATTTCATTGAAGATATAGTTCATAAACTATACACTGTACGGTAAACAATAATATTAAAAACAAATGTTTTTTCCGATGGAATTATTTGACAGTTTTTTTAATTTAAGATTGTATTGGTGTGTAGCAGATTTTTTATTATTTTTAATATAACCAATTAAGAAAAATTTAAATAGGTATGTTAAATTGAATTGATTTGTGTTAGCAAGTCTTATAATATTATTTTGGATAATAGTATACCATAGGGACAGATTTTTATATATGAGATAGATATTTTATAATGTTATTAATAAAGTGCACCGCTTCATAGTAAAGCGAAGATAATAATTGTGAATTTTGTACTTGGAATTCTTAAGTGTTTTAGGTTTAAGATATTCTATTAAAAACTTTGTGAATATTTAATTTACAGCGCTGTCGGTCGTGTGCTAATCTATATACTTATAAAATATGACAGTTAGAATAAATAATTGAATGGTTGTACTTACTCTACTAGTGCATACAAATTATAACAACAAATTTTAAATTAAGCAGTTCAGTAATAAATAATCGATTTAAAAACACACTATCTATGATGAGATACTAAAATCTTTTATTGTGCGTAAGCTAAAAGGTTTTATACCCATTAAAGTATGCTATACACTAAAACACCAATTATTATTAAATCAATATGAATTACTGAAATGAAAATCTTAAATAAATTATGTGCTATATATAAACTAGTGGTAGTTATTTTATAAAATCAATTTTCATATCAAAGCTGAATATATTAACAATTATTTCAACAATCAAATCACAAGCATTTTTATATGTGTATCCGGCATAAAATATAAATTGTTGGATTTAATACTGTAGGGCTTTTCTATTCTCTTCAAGATAAAATAAGCATTTAATTATTCATTTCAATGATTATAAATAATGAATAATATAATGATAAACAGGGAATATCATTATTTAATATGAGACCTTATGCCGGTACACACATTCTTTGGTATCCGATGGTCAGACCATCCTAATCACAGTTCAGATATTAACATATCACAGACTACTCGGACTAAGTCGACTTTTAGCAACTCAAGCATTACAATTACTCTATATACAAAACATACGAACAAACACACAAGAATACACATACAAAAGTATATTACTTAGTATAAAATCGAATGCTCAAAATCTTAATAATTAATGCAGTATGGCAATCTTTAAGTCAAGTATTACAATGACGTATTTTCAGTAAATATTTATAAATAATAATTAAAATTATTCAGTTATAAAACTAGAATTAATGAAGTTTTACATGAAATGTCAGAAAATAATTAAAATGTATTTTTTTAATAATTATTTTACAGTAATTTAAAGTATCAAAGCTAATCGAGCACAACTTTAATGCTTATTCTATGTTTTATTGACATTGTGTAAAACTTAATACTTTATAAAAATACTTAGGTGTGTTAATAAAACCTTAAAATTGTAACCCGATGAATGTGTAATACAAAAATATTTTAATGTAAAAGTTTTATTTGAATCACAAACCATATTTACCGAGTTCTTAATAGGTTGGTGTATTCTGTAATTATGGAGGGTAGAGATAAGGAGTACCAACTTAAATGGCGACTAAAAGAGAAGAAATCAGTGGCGTAACATTTCAAAAATCAACAAAATAGCGCTAATAAGACCAGATACTGAGAGGAAATAATACTTCAAATGTTCTGTTATTTAACGAAAATAACCTTAATAAGTATGTAGTGAGACATCATATAAAGCTATTTAAATCTTGATTAATAAATAAATTCCTAAACAATATTAAGCATTTCTAAAGTTGCTGCAAAATTGCAAAATTTATTAAGCTTTCTCAATAATTTTTACCTTTATGGCATTGAACGCCATAACTTAATATATCTTTTTAGGGAAACTTTATTTTTTATATACTAGTACTCCTTCCCACTACACTCCTGTAATATTCGACAAAATTAAGATAAAAACATTTTTATATCTGTGCATGTGATTAATAATATAATTTTAAAAGTATATTTTTACGGAAATACTACATTAAAACCTATGGCTCCTTATTTATATATACTTTAATATGAGTCTTACCTAATACAGGAATAAATAATATTAATAATACAGACGCAATACGAAATGTCAATGCACTATGACGATTTGGGATTTAAAAAATAGGATACAGACATCTACAAATGATCTGAAATCATATGGATAAAAAACTTTATGACACCAAGGATTGATGTTCGATTTTTTAAAAATTAATTTGATAATTTACCCGCATTTAATACCATTTTTATCATCAATAAATAAATGTGTATTTCTGTGATAGAGCCACCAAGGACGTGAACGTGCGTAGTGTATAATACAATAAATATTAAGTGTAGATGTGAAAAAGTACAAGAATAGTCAGTATAGTGCTCATGAAGCACATCGACACGGGGAGGAGAACCGCGAAACGAAGCGATCTGGAAATAAATACAACTGTACAGTGACACATTGAGTACTAGGACACGGCCGGCTACCGAGTATTATTCTAGATATTACAAGTAAAATTTAAAGATATTGTGTGTTATTAAGGTTATCATTGAAGACTTAACTACCATTTTATGGTTATAATTTTAGAAGTAACATGTCTTATTAAAGCACTTAAGGAATGACTGAAATTTCATAAAATATTTTCTTCACCCGGCGAGCTACACGTGTGTGTGTGTGTGTGTGTGTGTGTGTGTGTGTGTGTGTGTGTGTGCGTGCGTGCGTGCGTGCGTGCGTGCGTGCGTGCGTGTGTGTGCGTGCGTGCGTGCGTGCGTGCGTGCGTGCGTGCGTGCGTGTGTGTGTGTGTGTGTCTGTGTGTGTGTGTGTAAAGGTACCTCCAGTAAGGCAGGTGTCAGAGCGGCGCCTGCTGCGGCTCGGTGCGGCAGAGCGCGGTGCTGGCGTCCGGCCCACTCTCGCGGCGGACCTTACCTGTAACACGCTTGGATCATGAAAACAAAAGCTTCTCTTAATATATAATATCACCATTGTAACATAGTGAAATTTAACTTACTCGAAAAGCATAGACAGCCGGTCTGCTGATTCGCTTGTAACGTTGTAGGTCTAAGATCCTTCAGTTCCTTGGACTGCTCCGTCACACACTTCTGATAGTAATCGAATTCTTTGACGTACCTGAAAATTATTGGTACCTGTTTAACAGACGACTTCCATAACACATTGCTAACATTAGGGGCGGTATAGACGATGACAATTTGACTATCTAGATATAGACTTTACTAAAAAATATTTTTTGGATTGCGTGTAATGGAATGTTTTATAGTAAAAATAATAAATAAAATATAGTAAAGTTAAAAAATGTAAGAGTCTCACCACACGGGCGGCCAGCGGTTGTCAGCGAGGTAGTCCCTGGAGGCGGTGCTGAGGTGCCTGGCGCGGCACACGCGGTCGTAGGCGCCGCACAGCCGCCACGTGCACCACTCCGACAGGTTGTGCGCGTTGTGCAGCTACGGACACACATATACACACACTACACACACACACACACACATATATATACACAGAAACACACTGAATTTTTCTTTATATAGATATGAGAAAATTTCACTATCCTTAAATAGAGTCTTAATTATACCTAGTTTGTTTTGTATTACTGAAGTTAAAACAAAACGATTACGGAAAGACAGAGTTGTTGGAATACAACTCTGTCTTTCGATCATACTAATTACATGTTTCCATATTTTTATTTGTTTTGAACAAATTAGATCTTGCCACCGAAGTAGTCTTCGATTTAAAAGTATACGATATAATGTGAGATTACACTGAAAAAACTATTCTCATGAAGAGATTTTTTCATAGTACCAATATTAATAGTACCACTGGCTGATGAACAGCACTACCACTAACTACCAACCAAATAACAACCAATCACAACCAAGCACTCGTTACGAGACAGCTCGCAAACTATCAACGTTTCGAAACGTCAAAACTCATACTAGGAATACAGAAATGGCAGATCTAGTCGTAATAAAGTAAGATTTGAATCTCGGTAGAAGCTCTTTTAGAGGGTACAATGTTTTTTTATTGATATTAAAAAAACTTTTATGTAATATCGACTTATAAGTTAAATTACATATTTTAATGAATAAGCATTAATATAAAGCTTTAAACTTTTTTCAGTATATTAAGTAACCTAAGTCTTCAGACTTAATCTAAAGTATTAATTTTAAAAAATACATAAAAAGAAAAAAATACCTTTACAGGTTCCAAAAGCGATAGCGCAATTTCTACTACCTGGTCGTCTTCGCCCAATCTGAAAAAAAAACAACAAAAAATATAACATTTGCGTCAAATAAAACTTTATGTCTTCTTTTCCTATGCTTAGAACAAAAATACATAATATCACAATTGGAGTATGACACCCACCTATCCTGATGCTGTAGTTGGTCAATAACCCGCGCCTCCACCAGAGTCACGAGCCTGTTCATGCACAGTCTATTAGCCAGCTCCAGCAGCTCAAGACTTCTCGTCGGCTCGACTATAGGTATCTTATCTGAATATATATAGCAGAGGAGAATGTGGAATGCATACATCTTCACTCCTGGAAAAGCAATCTGGAAAGTAAAATAAACCAATCGGATTAATACTGTATTGCTATAGAAATAAAGTATATTTTTGAATATTTAGACTCTTACAACTCTTGAAGTGCTTTCCCTAAAATGACCTTGAAACATGGCTTTCATGGGGTCACAGCGAGCCATCAGCATCGCTCTATGAGCCAAGTGTATACCATCATCGAGGTCAAAAGTGACGTCCGCGAAAAGATTCTGTTCAACGCACATATCCCGCATTCTTTGAGGGAGAGGCTGGAATTAAAAAAATTACAATGGATGCTAAATATTTAAGATTAATATTTAAACTATATACTAATAAGAAAACTTGCTTCGCTTATTTTTTAAATAAAATATATATTTTAAATAATTTTTGGTCAAATACCAGGAATCTAAAGAATCTGGTTATAATCAAGTCTGGGAAAACTTGGACAAACTGGCTCGACAAAGTTGCTCGACAGAAGACTGGTATTAAACTGAACATAATAGCTTATAGTTGTGTAAAAATAGAAATGGAAATCTAACTAGACTTTTCTCTCTGCTTTCTCCTACTTTGATCCTAATACCCTTCATCTTCCCTAATTTCACAGTCACAAGAAGACAACACAAGAAGCTTACTTTGAATTGTCGAGTTTCGGGTTTGATCTTAACCATAACGATATTTTTTTTGTCGGGGTCTGGTAGGTAAAGGAAGATCCCGTGAGGAAACCTTTATATCATACTATGACATGAATCCACCTTGGAAGTTTTATGCCCTGCAGTGGACTTTGTAAAGACATCATATTTGTAGATGTCATTGGGCCACATTGGCCACTTACCCTGATATGAACCTTCTTGCAATGAGTTGTACCTACGTATATAAACAAAACACTTACCGTATGGAATTGATGCATGAATCCTTTGTCCAACAACAAATGTTGGTCCAATATGAATTGGCTGAGTTTGGTCAGTTCGTGGAACCCCAGGAGCTCAGCAGCTTGACGGATTTCCTATTGTAAATGATTTTATATTTAATATAGTATTTATTATATCTTGACTAATAAAGGTTAACAGCAACGAATAGACCATCGACAAATATTTGTCACAAATTTGATTTGATTGGAACATTGGAAATACTCAGACTTTAATACTTAGAATTAACCAATAAATACTTCAATCATAAGCAAAACTACTTGCAATGCCGTATTTGACAGAATTACAGTTTTATTCTAGAAAAGATTTTCTTTGTTTTTGTCTATAGAAGGTGTGTTTTGGAATATATTCAAAATAACGTAATATGTAAATGCCCTAAATTTTATATGCCGACCAAATTTTATATCCAAACCTGGCATACTTCTAATTATATTATATATTTATTTATTATCTATAAAATGTAATGAGTTGATATAAATGCGCGTGCTGTAACAAATACAAAGTAAAATAACAAATATATTCCTGAAACGTGCAAAATTAAGCGTTACTGTGAAAAAAAGATACCTTTAGAAATATAAATCCGATATCGCTAACCTAAATACAATATTAAATGTATTATTATTCAAATAATAATAATAATAATGAGAAATTAATCATGATTTATGTGATTTATTATAATTATAAATTACCAGTAGTAATCCGATAGCAGCGGACTGCAGGACACATTATTAATTTATTATTATATTATATTATTTTATTTAATATTATAATTATTAATTTACACCAAATATACACATTGACATGGCAATAGCACACTAACTAAATATTTAAAGCCGCTGTGGGAATATTAAAACTTTACAAAGTATGAATAAAGCTGAGTATTCTAATGTACTGCAGGCCCACCGTGAACTCTTCAAAACTATCATAGCTTAAAAAAAAAATGCAATATTACAATATCATTACTTTGATTTGTACCACGAACTCTATAAAACAACGTTTTTTTTCCCACTAGTGCGTAAAAGAATTAATGCCTTCTTTAAATGCCAAAATTTGCAAAAACAATATTACATTGATATTTCAAATATCAAAACTTTACAAGTGAATAATGTTTTTTTTAGTAAAAGAACGAACGATTTAGGATGACGTCATCAAAACTTAACATTAATAAAGTAATATTACTTTAAGGGCAAATTCGAAAGTAAGATTATTGTGATATTGCTATAAAAGTTCATGATATCTTTTTTCCAAAATGGCAGTACATTAGAAGCTCAAGGCCACAAGAAGCCAACGTAAAATGCACCTTATTCCTAATGCAGTAAGGTCCAACCCACCTGTTGTTTGAACGCCCCGCTGTCTATAAGGCCGGTGTACACGAAATTAATAATTTCTTGCATGACATTTTGTGATATCAATTTACTCAAAGTCACTATTGTTTGAGTTTGTGACGACGCGTGCTGAATTTTGTCGCACTGAAAATTATTTTTATAATATTGCTTAGTTTTTATTCGATGGGATTCGAAGCCGACCTCTCCTTCTTTTCGGGAAGGAACGGTTTCCCAGAGGTCACGGGTTCGAAGCCTGTCGTATCGATACATTTTTTATTTTGTATTTATTAAAAAAAAACAAACCTAACATGGCTATACATGTTTATAGACTATATTCAAAAAAAAATCTTTTTCATGCATTTTTTATTAATTTATAACATTTTTAAAGACAATAACTCTGAAAAATGAACTACCTATCGTACATTTACATACAAAAATATTAAATAATAATTTAAAAATGTATAAATAACCTACCTTTACTACTCGTATCGATATAATAGCTGGATGATTGACTTCTCTGAAGAGATCCGGCGGCTTCTTACAACTATCACTTAGAGGAAGTATTTGACAAGATGACCGACGTTTGATTTGATCCCACACTCTACAAACAAAATTAGATCATTTATTACAAAATTGTTATCTAAAGACACTTTTAAGACACTTTTATTTGTATAAAAAGTAGTAACCGTGTGGTACCAGAGATAAAAAAATACCAAAGACAAGGTAAAGGGAAGAGGTAGACTAAAAATCGGAATGATTATATATACAAATGCTGAGGAATTTTGATACAGGATTTGTTAAAGAAAGACAGGAATGAAAAAGATGGAGTCATAGCATTGTCTCATTTGGTTGCAGAAACAAAAAAAATACCAATACAATATACTTATCGAATGACGAAAATGTTTGCATAAAGAAGTCTGAATAAAGAGCTTATAATAAATATTTAAATCTAAAAATACATAAAATTTCAACTTAATAAAAGTATTATTGGAAAGCTGAAAAACCTTAAACAATTATTCTTGTTATAATAAATGAAGACTGTATACCTCATTTGTTTTGCTTGATCCTGACGAATTAGATATTCAGTGTCTTCGTTAAATTCTCCAGCAGTTGCTTCGCCCATGCTGCTCACCTACAGATTATTTATAATACATGAAGTAAAACTATCCAGAATAAACTAAATATCATGATTATTCAAATAATATATAGTAAAAAATCTAATTAAAGTACGGTAAATGGAGACAATCAAACAACTGATGAGAATGTAACATGCAATGGGCATTATTAATTACATACCAACAGGCCTACCGTAAACTCATCAAAACTATCACAGTTTTAAAATATAATATTATTTTGATTCAAACCATAAATTCTATGAAACACTATTTTCGTATTATTCCTGCTTAGTGGAGTAAGAGAATGAATGGTTCTTTAAATGGTAAAGGTAGAAATAGAAACAATATTGGAATAATATTTAAAATGTATATTATTTATTATGTAATATTTCAAACGTACAAGAATGAACGATTTAGGATGACGTCATCAAAACATCCTATCGAAACATCATCAAAGTGTAATTACTTTTAGGACGAATTAGAAATTAATTGTAATATCGCTATAAGATTATTGTAATATGGCGGTAGGTCTGTAGATGATGCTGAAACAAATGTAATACTTTAATTTACTTGCCATACTACTCTCGCTGGAGCTTCTAGCAAGTTCCGCGGACAAGCTGACACAGTCAGTAGTGAGGAGTCTATGGAAGGCCTCACAGGCAGCCGCCATTACAAAACGATGTACGGGAAATCCTTTCGCACCACATATGATTACCATGTCTGAGAAATACTGGAGATATTTTATAATTAGTGTCTGTGTGTCTTTATATATGTATGTGATGTAGAGTTTTGTTGATGTTTAATTTTATCTAAGCTGTCGAAAAAAGCATTTTCCGAATAACATTGAAAGTTATTGTATGTTTGGTAAAATAAATACAAATTGAAGCATCTAAGAGAGCAATTTCGAATAAATCAGTTATACGTTAATCTTAACGACGATAAATAATACTTTATAGAACTTCATAACGGATTATTGCATATAAGTGAATAGTCTATTAAATAATATATTTATTAGATAAAATGCATTGCGATAAAACAATTTAGCCTCCGTATTAAAACAATACATATATCACAATTTAAACACTAAATATTTATAATATAATATGAAGCCTAGTACTGGACCTTGAGGTATACCAATTATAAAACGATGTTCGATAAATAATTCATGAATTTAAAAATCGATTTGTATTATTGCAAACGCATTATTTTCCATGAACATAAAATATTTGTGAAAATAACTTTTTATATATAATAATTGTCATAGTTGAAGAATATGTCAAACAGGATCAAAGGCTTTACAAAAAAAAAACAATATATTACATACTATGATATTCAGTATATTAGCTAATGAAATAACTGAAAAATTATTACCTGTTGTCGTAGTAACGTGGTCATATTTTCCAAGAACACGCTATTAACGATCACCGCTTCCGGCTCTAATGGGCGGGGAGGTCTGAATGGAGCCTGGTATAAAAAGTGTATTAACTCAAGGCCATGAAGTAGATGCAGTTATTATAGTGCGAGGGATTTGAATTTTGGACTTATTTCCTTATACTGTGTATTTCGCCTCCAAAACTCTTAATTTAAAGCAATAATAGAGGAATTTCATATTCAGTGACAGACTAGTCCATGTGTTTTTTTATAGCATCGTTATTGTAAAAAAAATAAAAAATAATTTTCTTTATCAATATGTCAATAGCCATCAAATCACAAAATACCTGTATCAAAGGTCGTTGAACCCGTTTCAAATTGGTCATCCAGAATCTTTGCTGCCTCCTCGCTATAAGTGCTGCTCGGATCGCGTTCTCGAATACTTCATTAACTCCGTAATATGTGAAAACTGATGTTTCGTAGTAGTATATACCAAATTCGTGAGCCAATGCCCTACCTTGATCTGGCATAACCAGATCGCTTTTTCTAGTGGCCCTAAAGATCATTATAAAAGCAGTTGTAAATTGTTTAATAACTATGTAACAATAAATTAGCGTCTATCGTACAATTTTTTTGCAATATTGTTGATATTTACTCTCATTGGGCAACACTACATTTTTGCAGAGTTTGTAAAGGAGCTAAACTGATATATATTTTTAAATAATCCAGATAATAATCTATAAGAATATAAGTAACATATATCAGTAATTTATTTCATTCTTAACTTTAGCAAAAATAGTTTAAATAAGTCGATATAGACAATTTAATATAAAGCAATTCTCTCACCTAATAAACGGACTTCTGTCCTTGCAATAGTTCAAATATGTTTCATCTCTGTACATATATCGGAGGTCGTTCTTACATCCGACCAGCAAAATTGGGGTGTTCGGACAAAACCGTCTACAACATTAAAAATAATAGAAAGTTTAGGAAAAACATAAAAGGCTTTGTAAAGATAATGCATCTTTCTAATTATTTTTTTTAAGTTCATTGATATATTATACTTCGTAACAAAAAATTTAATCCAAAACGTAACTCCTCCTTTTTCAGATGTTTATTCCAAAGATTTGATGAAGGTAACATCATCATAGCCACATAAATCCAATATATATATTTTTATTGTACAAATTAATTTATCTCACCTTATTTCAGGATACCACATGGCGCCACAATTTCTTAACGATATTGGATTAGTAATTGAAAAACATAATAACACGACATCAGACCTAAAAGTATACATATTTTTCATATTCGAATTGATTAGTATTTTTTATAATTGTGAAAATAAAGGACCCTGTTCAGCCAGTTTGACACAGTGCCAAAACTTCAAAATTAGACAAGAGAGACAGACAATCATCGTCCATACTCGTATCCCCTTCTGCTATATTAAAAAATAGTCAAATTCAAGCTTTTCATGCTGTAATAATATAATAATAGTATGAACCTTATAAAATATCGATATAGTAATAATAATTATACTTAAAATATTGCCTACACATTGTATAATAAAACAAACAAGAGCCAGACGGCACCGTATAAAATCAATGACAGTATACAATTGGTGCTTGCGTAAAACGATACTTAACATGCAGTTACTTTTATTAGTTCGTAAAAAAAAAACCTTACTGGTTGCTAAACGAAAGAAACGCTTATAAAACTTGAATACGCAAAATGAATATCGTAAATATAAATCGATAATACTTCTCTATTTTTCTTCAGATTATTTACAATAATTCATATTATTTGTCCAAAAAGCTTTTAATATAAAGCATGTTTTTATTAAGATATAATTTATGAAACACGCATTAGCTTGAGTGTGATATGGTGCGAGTTCTTGCCGCCAAAAAAGACGTCAGAGATACGAAAATATGTTAAAATTTCTATCGTCTTAATGTAATTCGTACTATACCTTCCATAAGCGAATCTCCTGTCTTTCTCGTGGTCACCAAATGTATCCCACAGTCTGAGCGAGACATTCACACCGTCTACAACTTCCCAAGATCTTTCCAACACCTTAATGAGACACAATTAAACCCTTCAATATATAAATATTTTAATATGAATCAATAAATGGAGAGAATAGAAAAAGTATTTTACAAAACAGTAACCATCACACTATTCATAATATAAGTCATAAATACTGAAATAAATTTAAAAAATCGGACATTTATGGCTAAGCACATACATATTAGTCAATAATTATTTTAATTAACAATAATTTGACAACTGTAAGTCACTTATATGGAATTATAAGTGACTTACAGTTGTCAAATTATTTTTTTTCAGGAATCAACAAACAACTCACATCTTTATAGATCCGGTACTGATCAATAGCCCACACAGTGGGTACATGGGTGGTCATCAGCTGTGACAGCGAAACATGTTTGTTGCATGCGCGCGCGCATATCAGCCGCGTCTTGCCGACTGCTGTATCCCCGACCACCACACATTTTACCAGCTCTTGGTGTGGTTGTTCGTTGTCCATGGTCTAGAAAATGATGAGCTTCAAGATTTGTAATATTTATTGCAGATGCAATTAATTTACACTAAAATAATTTTCTATTTCTTAAAACAAATATTTACATAATTAAATTGGTTTAAAAACATAGCAACGCAGATGCATATACCAAATTTAAAGTACTAAATAATTATGTTGTTAAATGTTTCATGCTATATAACAATGTTTGTTATATACATCAACCCTTGTCAAATCTGTTATATATATAAGAAAAATTCTCATACTTTTTGACAAATGGTTGAGAATATTATTTAAGTAATAATACAAACCAATGAGCATACATTTAGTTTAGACACAAAAATACTGTAAAAACTGTAAGAAGAGAGTAAGAATTAACCACATGAAAATTAACAAAATTTTAATTGTTTTATCTCAATGTATTTTCTGGGTGTACAAAAAAGCATATTTATTATTATTTATTATATTCAATGAAAAGATTCATCATAATAGTGAAAACATATTATATTTTTTTGGTAACTAATACTCGTAGTTGTCTATATTTTGAATGTGTGATATAAAATGGATATCTTCCAGTGATATATATTTAATTAATCTACATTTCACAAATATAAATAAAAATAACCACCCAATAAACCATATTAGTCAACAAATTATTTTGTTTTTTAATTTTAAATGTGTTGAAACAAGTAAAACAATATGTTTTAAAATCCTTTATCAATTGTTAATGTAATCCTTTATTAATTAGATGATATTCATAAAGTATGTCGATTTCAAATTTAATCAATCTCTTATTTACTATAAAGAGATTTAGAGTAATTTGGTACAAAAATATTGGTATACCAAATTATGACTATCAGTTATGAATTAAATATATATCAATGTTTGAACATTTAAATAAGCAATGAGCTAAGTAGGTTTTATAACTTACTTGGCAGTCAGCATATTAAATTGAATGAAAACATTTTTTTCTATTTCTATTCACTGTACTTAAAACAAATAATATACAACTATAATAAATAATCCAAATAAAGAGGATAAAAAGTCAATAAAAATATACAGGTGTAATATAAATGCAATAAATACAATATCTGTAAAAATGTAATACAATTATAAGGAATAAAAATTATACACAGCACAATAGATATTTAATGTTATATGTATAATTTAGAATGTTTATTGTAACTGTCAGAAGGTTTAAAAATATGTCAAATTGTGAACAGCTGTACAAAAATGAGGCATTGACATGAACATTTATGATAAAAATGCGTTCAGAAGAGGATAATAATTTTAATAAATATAAGTTGTCCAAAAATTAAAAAAAGTTGAATAGCTAACCGTTATAAGACTCGGGTGTTATCCTAATATTTAGTGATATAAAAGATTATATTATTTAATTAGAGTTCAAAATAAATTAAAATACATACTTAGAAGTGTAAAAGGATTAATAAACCTAATAATATTAATTTAGATTTTCATACATTTCTTAATTCACTTACGATGCCTTTGTAAATTCCGAGTTGATTCACACACAAAACCTCAAGTTGTTGTGACGATCATCTAAACATTTTCACAAGTATAATAGACTAGAATATAACTCGATCACAATTTAACGCAACAGTATCATCATATTTTATAGAATAATGAAAATATCGCCGATGCCTATCCGGTGTGATTACAGAGTGAAGTTGATTTTGTAGCAATGCAGTGTTCTGCGCATGTTTTATGAATGAATACCATGCGCAGAGCCGCAGGCAAACCGAGTGGGCACATTTTAATTTTGCTATTGACAATTTTCATTGAGTCATTGAACTCACTGTTTTGTTTTAATATACCAACTTAATTTGTTACTCCGTCATATCACTTTAGTTTTATGGTCAATACCCTTTCATAATTCACCTTGGTTCAATTGATTGTGCTCCAGATGACATTCTCATTAACTGTATGGATGCGTTCACTTTTTCGCTTGAAGTTATTTTTTGAGATGGTAGACGGTTATTTGATAAATTCTATCGACTTATAAATTTAATATGTTGACCTTAGTACTATGACAATTAGTAGATATTATTTAAATAATACATTTCAATGTAAAATGTACACAATACATTTATCTGCTTGGTTAACATTTCAAATTATTGGACGGCGTTTAACCCTCGTTTAAAAGCCAAAAGCCTGCCATGAAAAATCAGGCAGTGTAATATTTTTATGAAACCGTAACTATTACCGCTATTATCTTATTAAAGAATAAGTACCAAAATGTTTGTTAGGGCTAACGATAAAAAATAAACTTGAAAACAGCGTAAGTGTTAGAGATAATATTAACCTGCCTTTTCAGGTTTTCCTAGTTCATAGCACCTATACATTTAGCAACCAACCAGGCCATCTTTTCTCGAGCTACAATTGAAACAGACAGAATGACAGGCAAGGTTAATCCTTAATATATTATTTTAAAACATTTGACTGTAATCTGATCCTTAATCTTACTTTACTTTCTTTAATCTGCTCGCCAACATGCATATGTTTTCTTTAGGTTATTGACTTCTGACAAATTTATTCGTTCGTCATTTCTAACCAAAACACTTAATATTAAATAACACATTTCACTCCTACTTTAGAAATAATTGATTTTTAATAAATAAATAAAATGAAATATTATAAATTAAAAAATATATATATCTTAATTACTAAAATTTATCAAAATTGGTGCAGACGTTTAGACGTGAAAACTTAACAAACAAGACCTACACTTTCTCATTTATAATATTAGTATAAACAAATATATTTCGAATTCGCCTAACTGATAGTCTTATACTTATAATGATCATATATTAAAGTATTTACAATAAGACTGGTTGAAATTGATTTTTATAGGTACCTAAAAAGAAAATTTAAAAGAAAAACTTTATCCAATGTCAAGAGAGTTGGAAGATTGTCCAGATACTGTTTCTATTAAAAGAGAATGGCAATGTTTTGAGTCATCATGTTTGAAAAAACATACATAAGAAAGCATTGCTCTATTGAACTTTAAATTGTAGAGCTTCAAGCTTCAAAATGGCATATTTTACCTCGCTTTGGCAAGCAAGAACAATAGAAAAGTATAGACTTGAATATGAAAACGAGAAGCTCAATTCTCTTTTAATATCGAACACGGAAATTCCTCGAAAGACTATGATGCAAAGATGGCGGATTTACGGCCACTATACAAAAAGAAGGATGACCGGGCGGTTGAAGAAATGGTTTCCCGATGGTTCTTCTGTATCCAATCTGTATTATTACTTAAAAACAGATCAGACGTTTCCTAATTTCGTGTTGAAAAGCATCATTGGCTTCCTTGGCGGCATTGTACTGACATATCTTTGCTTTATGTTCTTTGTGTTCCAATTGTCAATCTCTCTTATACATGCCACGTTTATGAGCTCCATTATTGGTGTTCTACTTACACTGGGCTTGGCGTTTAGTTTCAGAATAAGGTAAGATCAACATGCCTTTAGGTAAAACATATCCTTCCGTAGTTATTATAAAAAGGTCGCACTGATATAGTTTGTGTGGTTGTAATTCAGAAAAATTAAGTACGATAAACATGTATATTTTTTTAATATACTACAATAACTAAGATAGTAATAGTATAGTAACGAAACGAGACGTGTGAGAATTATCACAAGATATCGGACAGTAGTATAGTTCACCAGATTATTTATCTTGACCGGACATCAGATAAAAATTGAAATAATTGTCTTTCTGGGCAATTTGAACGCCAGCATTGACGCAACTATGACAGCAATTTTACAAAACCATATTGATTTAAGCCGCTGCAATTGTATTTAATTTTTACTGTCATTACTCTTTACCAAGAACTATATATAATGACTTATGACGCCACAAACTTTCGTGACATGCTACTTTCTGGTGCACGAATATTGAATATATGATTACTCCGTAATGATTATACTTTTAATGGCAGTGGTATAAAAATATTGCTTAAGAAAGCTTAGCGTATAGTTTGTTAATTATTTTTTAACTATAAGTGCTGTCTAAAAGTTGGTTTGGCACTAACTAGCTTCGTAAAAGGTCAAATAATTTGTGTTATTTTAAGGTATTGTGAATGGAGTAGGGGTTTTTTTAATGTTTGTTTAACTAAAAACTTGTTATAATGACTGACTATTTAACCATAACTGTAAAATAGTACCTCATACTTTTTACCTGCAAAGTGAATAGAGTTAGGTATTATATAACGATTTTACTAAAAATCGTGGTCCTTAAATCAGTTGGCAATTGCATCCCTTATCTGGATCTAGATCGGATCTAGGCTGAATTATAAATCAGATTTCTATTCGCATTTTCGCATGATTTATGCGCTTTTAAAATCATGTAACTAGAGTCGAGAAATACTTCAAAGAAATCGTTATGAATGTCTTTTTTGAACATATTTATTAAGTGTAATAGGCTTTTGCATTGTAGTCATGAAACATTTTAAGCTATGTACTCAACAGAATTTACACAATAGTTATATAACAGCTAACTTCAAATCGTAGCGCTATTGTGCTGGCTATTAGTAACTTTATTTTTAGCTTACAGTTGAAAACATTTTTAACTTCCCGCCTTTATAAGACGGTTCTTGTCTCTGACATCCATACTCGCCATATTTTCCTATATCAAAATAGTCTTCCTCGATTAGTTCACCAATTGCCAAGCATAGAGCATAGGTCTTAAAGCCATAAACATGAAATTTCAATTATATTATCGTCCTACTATTAGGACTTTTAATAGGCTTCAAGTATCTCTATATATTATCAAGTACATTTATATTGAAATGACTCTGTTCCAGGTGTCTCGTCTTTCTTCTCATACCCCAGTTCTTCTCCCGCGTCGGTCGGTACACGCTCATGTGTTACACTCTTATTTTAATCTTAACCGGACCGGCCACGAATACGTTGAAGAACTCTGAAGTGCTATCCGAATCTATGGCATGTAGTCAGGTATTTAAAAAGTTTATTTAATGTCAGTTTATTTACTGTCTTATCCTTGGTTTTCGATTAACTGTAGCCGTCAATATTTAGTCAAGAGAAAAAAAACGGCTTTCTGTTATGGAATCGCGAATAGCAGAGAGTTTATCGTAAACTTGTTATTCAGAACTACTGATAGAACGTATTAAAGAAATAGCATTAACCGTATATGTTTTATTTTTTGTAAATATTATTTTCTAAAAATAATGTCAAAGTAAAGATTTTATCTAATGCAATTGACTCAGAGATAAAGGAAAACTAAAATGTATATATATACATATATACATTTTAGTTTGTAATTCGTTTTATTAGTACACAGATAATATACAGTTTACTAACAATATAAGAAGGTATACAAATCATAAGCCAGTAATCCTGTCAATCAATGATTTATGAAATAATCTTCTATATTTATCTACATAAAACAGAGTTTTGAATTTTTTTGTCTGTTTGTTTATTAGTGCTTCACAGAAAAACTGCAAACTCCATTTTTATACATATTCGTATAATCACGAGTATAATTATTGCGGCGGTCTATAGAAAGTACTGTACACTTCTGAAAACTCTCTATTTTCACTATAAATTGAACTAATTCCTATAAACATTAAGTGATTCTAAATGGTTTGTTATTAAGTCTGAGAGGTCTGCAGCAGACGATGTCGCTGGCAACAGCTAGCTAACAATATATTTTTTAACAAACTTGGTATAGTTAATATTATAATATTAGTTTTTTTTATTATACATGCAACATTGAAGTAAAATATACCTAAATGGAGATAAAGATGTATCTTTCGCCCCATTAAGTTTTAA
Organism: Dircenna loreta; assembly: GCA_963555665.1. Taxonomy (NCBI): domain Eukaryota; kingdom Metazoa; phylum Arthropoda; class Insecta; order Lepidoptera; family Nymphalidae; genus Dircenna; species Dircenna loreta. The sequence goes on along the minus strand of OY743099.1, from coordinate 8,268,072 downwards.
GCGCGCAGTTCGGAATGATAATGTGTCAGCGTTTGTGAATAATGAAACGACAGATTGTGTTTAAATTTATTTTTTATTTTGTATTGCGATGTAATTTGAAAATTGCATTGCTTTCTTAGTTAACAGGTTTTTAAATCCAATTTACCTACATGGTTAAAATATCACACCCTCGTAAATTCAATCTGAAGGTCGGGCACTTAATCGTTTCTTGTAATGTTTAAAACTATTTATATAATTACATGGTAAACAATACTTATTTAATTATTAATATACTTTTTTAATTTTTTTTTAGCTACGTGTTTGAAAATATTAAAAATCATTAAAATAAATAAATAATGAAAAATTTATCGATAAGGGCAGGATGCAAACCTCGGACCTCTGGGAAACAATTCCGTCGCTCTATCAATTGAGCTACCGAGTCACTACCCACTTGACACTTGACTGTAGCTGCCTACTCATTATCTCTCTTTCTTTTTAATAACCCTAAAAAAAAGATAAAATAAAACTAAAAAACTATAAACTTTCATTCTCAGTGATAAATTACATGTCACTGGCTCGCAAGTGTATAAAAATCATATTTCGTTTACACAGTATAGCCACAAATAAAATAATTGTTTTTAAATTAAAGTTATTGAGTAACAATACTCGTATGTCTGTACATCTCGATTCATATATTTTTGTCATGGTATTAGCTAGGATGCTACTAGGCAGGAAAAAATACTGAAAACTATTAAGAATTTAATGGGCATGCGAAGTTTTATTGCGTCTAGACTACAGACTTAATTTCTGAATTACTGAGCCCGGAAAATGCAATAAGGAATTCTAAGCACAGTTAAGAAAAGTAACGTAGACTTGAAAGGGAGTCTTGAAATTTAATTGAAACATTAAATTTTTAATATCGAGTTTTTATCTACTATGCTATAGTTCCAGATTATTTTATGTTTTTTGTAAATTTGTAAGTTTAGGGTTGACGTGTTATATCAAGAGCTTTAGCGCTTTTTTCTCTATACAATATATAATAATATATAGTTTACTTTACATCAATAAACTTAAAATTAAAGAAGAATATAAACAAAACCATATCATAATGTAGGCTCAATAAAGACTTATCGTTAAAAACGATATCTTCTAATTATAATATTTGTATTCGACGAATTCGAAAGTAATATTATTTTAATGTTGTATAGGAGTTGGTCTGTGGTTGTTTTTAATCAATTTTGATCGACCCGTCCTTTTTGGCAACTCTTTATATTAAAAAAAAAACAGGAATAATATTGTTTGAGCGTACTAGTACATATAATTACGTAGACGTATTTATTTATGAAAGTTTAATGAAATTCCGTCCGAAATACATTTGTCGTATTAATGTAAATATACATTAATTATATCCGACCATTCATTTTTATTTGCGTTACAATCACAAAACTATTTTCTGGATTTTTAATTATTTGGTAGGTAAGTCTTTTTTAGTTTAAGTTATCCTGTTATTTATTAATAAAATCTTTTTTGCGTCCAGACAAAAAAATATATTTGCAGTTCAACAGTTGTTTAAGTTACGAATGAACGGTTAAAGCCTTATTATATAATCTCAATTTATTTCAGCATTTTATCTGAGTTGATTTTCAGATATAATAAACTTAAAAGAAAACTTTTTTATAAGATACTTAAAAGAGTTTATTTAAGTAAAATAATGTCTTCAGGAACAAATAAAATCGAGCGCTCGACAGATAACCGACTCTATGAAAACACCTTTTAACTCTATGAAGGACTCCATAAAAATAATGGTCGATAAAATAAAACGGGTCACCTCCAAGCTGAACGATTTCGTTTCTAGGATAGGTATTCTCGCGACGAGTATTGGTAAGCATTTATTTTATAGGTATAATAATAATAAAATATTCTTTATTGCAAAATCTGTATATATATAACATTTTATAACTCCGGCTGTAACGATTTTAATGATATTTGGCTTTGTGGATTCGTCTCAGCCGTCAGATAACAATTTAAATATACGAAAAGTTCACGAGCAAAATTATCTGAGGAGTTTATTTTTACCAATTTAATGACTGAATTTCGTAATAATATTAAAGATATTTGAATAGATTGAGAATTCAACTCGTCTAAAGTCGAGCTGAGTCCAGCTCAAGTTGACACGTCACTAGCGTGTCAAATATAATAAATGTCTTTTAACAGTTTTTTAAATTATAAATGGTGGAAATAAAATGTTTAATCATTGTTAGGCGGTACGAAGAAGAAAAATATATTTAATATTATCGTTTATAATTGTGAAGTCCCTATACTTAAAAAAGAAGACTGTCCATTTTTATTAGTATTCTTTAAATATTTCTTAATTATAAGTTTTTTTTTTATTAAATTTTACACAAATGTATAATTAAAAATATTTTCTATTCTAAAATTAAATATATTAAAAACATAATTTTTAATAGGATTTTTTATATACTTACGCAAATTGAGCCACTTGGTTCATGCACCGACACAAAAATGACAAAACCTTTGACATATATATGAAAATATTATTATAATTGTAGGCGATGAAATTCAATCATCGTTAAACTGGTTAACCAGCGTTGTTGATATTTGCAATCGTAAATTGGGAACTCCTTACGAATATTGCTTGAAAGTTGTAAGCAGCGGGTTGGACAAAAGCAAGAAATCTGTACATAGCGATTTTACTTGGATTTTTAATACATCACCAGCTAAATTAGCTTGCCTGTCTGTCAAGACATATGATTCTTTATGTGTGACCGCTGATTATGCTACAACGTCATTTGCTGCGACGCTGAAAAGAAGTAAGATTAATTTGAAAATATGTATAGCCAAGTTGAAGTTATTTGAATTCGAAATGAATATAGAATTAAAAATTAATCAAACCCGTGACCTCTGAGAAACCTTTCCGTCCCACTACCTAATTGAACTACCGTATCGCTACTAGATTCAAGGATTTATGATTAATATATAATCGTCTTTCTCGGGACAGTTGTTTAAAACGAGGTCTCGCAGAGGTCACGAGTTTGATTCCGAGGGAATATCTATTTATTTTTATACTTTTATTACTTTATCTATATTTAATTTAAAGAACTAAGATTAATTATTAATCTATCGAAAAGCCCAGAATCAGGTATAACAATGTAATTACTGTCTGTGCAGAGTTAAAAACATTTACGACCCGTATATCAGAGGAGTTCTTCATCGATATTGAAATGCACCATAGCCACAGCTTCAGCAGCAATGAAAGCGTGACAGCCAACCAGGTAGCCGCTGGTATAGTCACCGAGATGAGGAACAGAGCTGATCCCTTGCTCACCTGGTTGTCCTGGAGTTCGTGTGTCACCAGCTTATTCTTATTGCTTATCATATTTAGGTATTATATATATATTTACTTTAATTATTGTTTTATTTTGTATTTCATTGATTGCGCAAGGCGTATAGTTCTTTGTAATCTTTATATATTTTGTAAGGTCGATTATTAATTCAAAGATCTTTTTCCATATATTTATTATTAAATAAATATTATATATTATCAGAGCGAAATACTATCAACAAATGTATGAAACTCGATCAAGATTTGATAACCGATACGTGACCAAAGAGCTGCGGGAATTGGATTTCAAGAGGTATCAAGAGGGTCGGGAGACCGTTTTACCTCTTAACAGACGGGAACAAGCTAAATACATTAGTGTACGATGATTTTATTAATAACATATATACGAAAGAACATTATCTTATATTATTTTCATTTTATTTCATTTCATTTCATTTGCGGAGAGGGAAACGAGAGTAAAAAGTATATAATGTAATGTGACAAATATATTTTAAGTGATAAAATTACAGTAAAATAAGCAAAATATTGCATATTTATTTATATCCACTTTGAATAAAAACCAGTGTTTACATGTGTCAAATAGAAGTGTCAAGAGGGCCTATTTTGATACCATACTTATCGAAATAAGCTTAAGGACATTCCTCAACTTAAAATTAAAATTACGGTTCCACCGGGCCCTGGTCTGAGAAGAACCACAGAACGAACTCAGCCGGGTGTTTCTTTATTGTGATATGTTTCATAAACGTCAATATAAAATGAGCAATTTACGAGGAACTAGAACCATCGCAATCAAATCCATAGAAAGGCCTAATTAATCATGTAATATCTTTTGGGCAACCTTGGACTTATTTTTAAGTAAAACACCGATTACAGATAATGTCATACCGTCTGATAGCTACAGAGAAAGTGTATCTAACTAGATCTATAGTCTTCATGACGATAACCACCTTCAAGCTGTTGATACACATGGTTGCTGACTACAGCCTGTATTGGGTTCTAATGACTATACGTTATCATGGAAGGTTTCAATCTCAAATACCACGTATGTCCCTAACTTCATCTTTTATCTTTGTTAGTGTGTGTGTTGTATTTTGATGCGATTTTCTTGTTATACTTGTAGTGGTGTCTTGATTCGTAATTATATTGCATTGTACTGTATTATATCATAAGCCATAATTTAGTATAAATAATTAATTTAGACGAGCAGACTGGAACCTACTATCTCTGGGAATCCGTCCCCGTAACTCTGCAATCTATGCTATCGTGTTGTTTCTTGTGTTTAGTAGATTTCATTGTATACTTATTTATAAAAAATATATGGACGTTTGCAAAAATATATATATATAAAACGTAAAAAAATAACTGTCTTTATTTGAAATAAACTATAACGGGAGCAATAAAATTCAACTTAAAAAAAGGCGGACTTCAGCCGATGACACAAAGTCAATTCTTAATAGAGTTCTTCTTGCAGCTGGTTCATCAGACGCCGGTGTGCATATATCAGGAACGGGATTTATCAAAAAAATGATTCAATCAATATTTGATTCAATGACCATCCCACTGTTGTTCCAAATACCATCGCCTGTGACGTGTCTTCCAAATCCATATCCGCCTGATTTTAAACGTTACATGCAAATAGGTAAAATAATTTTAATTAACCTACATTCATGAAAAGAATTAGCCTCTTTGGGGTTTTAAAAATACATAAAAGTACAACAATAACATTTGCACGTTTGCAAGGAACTACAATAACATTTGCACAATTATGTACAACAGTTTTACAGATATATATACAATGTGTTAAGATATTACGCCAATAAATATAACCTTAAATGGTTTTCTGAGTAAACTTACAAAAAATCAAACAAATCTATCCAATAGTATAGCCACAATGTATATATAGTTTTCTTTCGGAAAATTAACCACATGCTGTAGCTTAAACGTTATGTGACTAATCTATCGCCGATAAAATCGTTGACAAACATATGTTTGCACTAAGGGCTTTTGCACATTGAATTTATTAAATGGAATCAAAAACCGAGCTAAATCATTTTCTCATTTTTAGCGATTTTAATAACTCTGCTGTGGTTCTTCGCACTATTTGAGCCGTATGGTCTGAGATTACGTCACGTGATAATGGGACATTATAGACCGGAACGGGCCAAATCACGAGCGATGTGGCTTTACAACCACATACTAAGAACAAGGGGTGTGTAATGACAACTTATTCATTAAAGGAAAACACATTTCAATAATACCTTGTACTCTTTTAGTTATACTTTTATCAATCAAGTTAATCAGGCCGGCCATTAGCTCTTATAGCAATATGACAATAATATTCCTTTCGAATTCCTTTAAAGTAATATTACTTTACTTTTGGTGCGATAACAAGTTTTGATGACGTCATCCGAAATCATTCATTCTTTTACTATAGGAAATATTATTAACTCGTACTATGATATGTTTTGACATTTGAAAGCGATAACAAGTTTTGATGACGTCACCCGAAATCATTCATTCTTTTACTATAGGAAACATTCTTCTTCTTCTTTTCAATAATATGGCAATCTCGAAATTTCGAATTCTGCCAATAGGAAACATTATTAACTCGTACTATATGTTTTGACATTTGAAATATTATATTGTGTTTGTCATATTTTGACATTTAAAGGAAGCTTTATTTTATTATGTCATTAAGTAAGAATATTACAATATTGTTTCATAGAGCTCATGGTACGAATCAGAGAAATATTATTGTGATATTGCAATGAAACTTCTTAAAACTATGATAGTTTTTAAGAGTCCATGGCACGCCTGAAGGTTATGATAAGATAAAAGATAACATTAAATTTTAATTACAGGTAGCTTCATGAAATTGGCGCGAAGAAAGCTTCATCGCGAATATAAATATTCCATACAGAAAGATATGACTTTCCGTCACTTGATTAATACATACATACCGTAATTCTAATTATTCTTATTATAATAATATAACATATATATTCTCTACATTTAAATCGATCTTAATTCATTTCGCTTTAGACGTTGGTGCTCGAAATATATTTTAGGTTCAATACCAAACGAGCCACACTGCTTACTTTGCAACACCTTTGAAGATATAAGAGACGGAGACACCAAGTTAAAAAGGTGATAAAAATAAAGATGGCAGTGTATATAATGATATCATAAGAATTTGACTGAGATGGAATTTTTGTTTTTTAGTTGTGAAACTTTAAGATGTCCCGGTATATATTGTATCAGTTGTTTCTCAGATATTGGAAAACTTTGTACTATTTGCTTGTCACCTTCCGACTACGGTGACATGAGTGACGTTAGTTTGGAAAAGTAAGTTATTAAACTTGTAGCTACAGTAGTTATACCTCAGGAATATTAGATCCAAATCTTATTGAAATCAGAAACGAATCAACGTTATTTATATTGACCGTGTTTTATATATCCTATATATTATAATAAAACCTTTGGAGAATTGGGTTATCAAAACTTTTTTATACGCAACGGTAGTTTCAAAGATTAAAGCGTTTCAACCAAAATCATTATGAAAAATATCTTTAAAAAAAATAAAATTCGGAATTAAGTTGGAAATAATTTTGGTCGGGAAACAAAATTTGTAGCTATGAATAAATGGTTAACATCTAGAATAATATAAATTATTGTTAGAAACTAAATGATTATAAAATGTTTAAAATGATTTAATTTAAACAACTAATGTAAAATTATATAATACTTTTGTCAGTGGTTCCTCTGATGACAGCACTGATGATGAAAATGATAATATTAAATTAAAACTCTTAAACAATGATAATAATGATAATGATAACGAGAGAACAAAGTTGATAAAAAAAACGACAGGCGCTCGTAATAATAATATACAAAAACGTAATGAAGAAGGTCAATATGAAGCTTGTAACACTTTTTCACGTGACGATAAAACTTACAAATATCGTCCTACAGTTAAAATGAAGAGAGATACTAAAACGAAGATGTCTGATGCAAATATTGAGACTCGTGATTATTTTAAACATAAAATATATGATAATAAAGATAAAAATAATAAAGCGTTTAGAAAAGTTTCTAAATCAGAATACTGTAAATTAAGATTAAGATTAAAAAACCAAAATAAATTAAAAAGGAAATATAAATCTCAGAGTAACGAAAGTGGAAATCGGAGAAATGTTTGTCGTTTATTTGCTACATTTTTACAATATTCAGGACTGACTAATGGCTGTAAATTCAGTTCAAGCGTCTATAATATACAAACAAGCAAGAAATCTGTTAAAGTATATAAAACAACACGCACAACCAAGTTGAGTACTGATCTGGTGAAGGAGTGGAAATATTTGAAAAGATCTAATAAAATAATAAATAAAAATGTAAGCCGACGACCATCTTTGAATTTACTATATGCCAAAAGGACTAAGATATCAAATCCCAAAATTATTGAGTATAGTCTAACTACAAATAACCTCAAGAATGTTATAGATAGTTCAGGTAAAAAGAAAATTAAAAATGATGGTAAAATCAATAAAAAACGTAAAAATAATAAATCCAATGATAAAGTACCGAAAAAAAGTATGATCAATGCTGAGAAAAAGCAATGTTGTCTAAGAGTAAAAAAAATCGGCAATCTCTGTTCATCTTGTTTTTTTACCATGAAACAGCAAGTAACTCCTTCCAAAGAACTAATACACACCTTCAAGAAGAACAATCATCCATACTCCAGCAATATATCGAACTTCAAACGTAGGAAAAAGGAAAAGAAACACGACAATGAGAAGAGTATCAGAGCAACCATTGAAAGTGAAAACACAAGAAATTATAGAATATCTACATATCTGTTTGATACTTGTTGGATGAGAGGCAAATTTTTCAAAGATTCACAAGGGGATAAGTTAAAGAAAGAAAAGGCATTAAGCGATTTAGCAAAACTTCGAATGGAAGCAGTTGTACAACAAGCCAAGGAAATAAAATTATTGAGGGTACGTACGCATGGTTATCATTGAATTTTGGTATTATCATAAAAATAATAGCTTTTTTTGGAATCGATTCTGGATTCGAATATTCAAAGTGGCTGTTTTTGCTATGGTTTATAATTTTAAATTAATTTACCGTAACATGCAAAACTTTTAACAAAGGTTAAATAGAATAGTTTTTGACATATACCTACAATTAGATGATAACGACCTAATTACATATGTTTTTATAATTGCAGATTATAAAGAAATTTCAATTTAAAAACTCTGTAAAAAGCCATTGCAATTGCGAAGAAATTCGTAAAAGTGTTCCTCAGGCTACTAAGGAAGAGAAGGGTATTACTTTTTTTTCAACTATTTCTGTTTAGAAACTATCACATATTATTATATAAGTGTCCTTAACGGATAAATTGTGGAAGGTTGTCCAGGAAGCTCTTAAAATGATAGGGTGATTTAACTCCGATGGCGTAGAGGGCGCCACCATATTTGAGACTGCCACTAAAAACCAACGACTACCTTAATCGCTTTAGAATATCGTCATATTACCTTCATGCAGGGATATTGATATAACCTATCATAAACAGCTTCATACATTTTAAACAGGTTTTCAGCCGCCTTCGAGTTTTCCTAAGAAAGTCTGCTGCGATAATGTATGGTCCTCGCACTCCGACTTGATGAAAAAGAACAACAGCAAAAAGAATACCTCCAAAGATATGCATAAGTTTTCCCAAAAAAAAGTGCGTAAGTAAGAATTATATCAAAACTATGGTTGTAACTGTCCGTAGTTAGAAAACGTAAATGAAATAAATCATAAATTTACAAAAAAATTGGTATCGTAGCTTCGCCGGGTGCTGTCGACTCAAATGTAGCAAGGAGAATGAACTATTATTCTTCCCTCGGAATTCCTAATTTAGGAGATAAGTAAGTCATGTTTACTTAATGCAACAATGTTAAAATCTAAGTATATACATTTTTATTTTTTAATTTTTCTCTTTTTTTAAATATATGTATTTTTGAGTCCTTTAGTTATTACTATAAATCTATATTTTCAGTATTGATAAGCCAGCGTGTCACAATTGTGAAAGCGCTGAAAAGGTTAATAACTTTGATTTTTTAATTTTGTTAGTACTTCATGGCTTGTATAAAGTATCAAATTCAAACATTACAGTTATCGAATCTAAGTATTGAAAACTCGCCTACGAGCAGATCTAGTAAAGGACTGAAAATAGAATTTGGCAGATTGCCAACATCCTTAAAATGTTTGAAAATAAAAGAAGTTAAACTGTAAGTATAAATAAAATAACGTAAGAAAAATATGTCACTATTAAACTCGGTATAACATCGTCATAACTATTCCACCGATATGGCTTCAAAATTATAAAACGGCAACGTCGGAATTCATTTGCTATAAAATTACAAATACAACCTGTGATGAAATCTTTACCTAAAAATAAAATGCTTGAAGTTTGACGTATTTTGACGTATTCATAAATAAATATAATATGTAATTTTTTTTTTTAATGCGAATTAAAAATTATAAATAAAAGAGATCGTAGTACCTACTGTTAAAAAAAGATGACGGTAATTATTAAATTTAATAATAATAAAAAAATATATAAAAATAATAAAAACAATTTTAAAATTCTACTAACGTACTGCTTTGATAAGCCATGAATGTATGCAGCGTGATCTTGTACTAGAAATACTCATAGATAATTGAGACATACTGATGTATTTACAAGTTTGTTTCCAAAATGGTATCTAATAATTATTTTTATGTTATTGGTTGGTATTGGTTCCGGACGCAATATCTTAATGCAATTAATGCTGAGGCATAGAATATAATCCGCCCCACGTTTGTTTATTGTAAAATCACCAATCGTCCTTAAAACAAAACACCGGTTTTGGAAAACCGATGTTTTATTCGAAACTCTTCACTAACGCAAAAATTTAAAGGATTTTCTCTCATTATACATATTTTTGATATTTTCAAAGATTGTTGCAATGTATTGCTTCGTCAACTTCTTTTGAATCAAAAAAAGTTTTATTTTAAATATTTAAGTTTTATTTTTATTTTAAATATTTTAATTTTTTTTAATTTTTGAATTTAGTAAAGCGTTACGTTGGTTATACCGAACTTCAACTAGGGTATAGGTTGGAATAACGATGGAATAAATTTTGTTATTACTTTACACCTACGTTATGCTAGGTTTAAAGTACACCGAGTTTATTAGTTGATATTTTACCTATTTAGAGTTTATGCTCGTTAAGAACTGTAAAATGTTGTTTATAAATAAGCCCATTAAAATTTACAACATTCAAATCCATAAGTAAAAGAGGACCTAATATATATAAAATCTTTGCGAATTCCAGAACTCGGTATAAATTTTTCAATATATTTTTTTTCTTTTAGGGGAATATCAGAACGATTTCTACATCTACGGTAAGGTTTTGCGATATTAAATTCATCATCTTCATCTAACCAACCCCCTCGGTTTTATGAATCCATTTGGACTTAGCATAGATACCATCATACCAGCATAGACATCAGGACACTCAGAAAGTTTTGAGAAAAATAAATGTTCTTTATTTCATTAATAATGAAATAATCGTTTCAAGGAATTTTCACCTTTCAAAGCATATTTTCCAGTCTGTCTCCGAGTCCCGTGTTTTGTTTCAATTTTACAGTAAAAACTTCTGGAATGTATTTAGTGGTGTACCACATGCAGTACTAATGCAACTATGGTTTCTTCAAGAAATCTTCAACTTAATTCAAAGAACGAACACTCTCTTTCTCATGTTTCAAAATTTAAGCGATCGCACTTAATCACATAATACCAGTTAAACCAATTGAATTCAATTAAGCGATGATGAAGGTTTTGTGTTGAATTAGAAGTAGAAAAAAATCAAAGAACGAAAATGTTCCTGACGCAGATCTTATATTATATGTAACTGTAGTTTCATAATGCTGGTAAAGCCATTATAAAGAAAATTAAAATTTGGAACATATAATTTTAAATTTTATATTTTTACGCTTTTTAAAAATAAATTATCAATTGCCAGTGTTTTATACACAGCTTGTTCGCTAAACCTTCTGAGTGGCCAATACAATACACACCAGTCATGATTTCATATTCATAGTTATAATTATATTCAGGGAATGCCTTCTAAAACCGACCTTTTCCACCTGGTTTAAAAAATCCTGCCACAGAATCGTAATATTAGTTCTGCAGACATGAAGTCTTAAAAACTATCATAGTTGTAAAAACAATCATAGTTTTAAGAAGTTTTGTTGCAATATTATTATAGTATTACTCTATAAAAAAATATTATTTTATTCCTTACTTTAAATGAAAAAAATAAAATAAAATCACATACATTAATATTTCAAATGCCAAAGCATGTTACAGCATCTAACTGTACCCGAAGCTTTAACTGCATTTGCCTTACACATACAATAAATTTACCTTCACACTTCTAATGAAATGAAAATAATCGCCCTCAAAAAAAATGTTTTTGATTTTCATATTAATTCTTAGTTCTTATCTAATATATTTCACAGTATACGAAATCCATTGCCTGTAATACGAGAGCTCTATACGCACCTTCTTGAAGTTTCTAAGAAAGACAAAAGCAAGACTAAAGAGACACAAAAGCCTACAGGTCGTTATTGAATAGATTCATTATAAGCCACAGAATCAATGATTATTATTTTTTTCAATAACGTCTCCATATTTTTTTGCAGAGGAGAAGAGTGTGGGGGTTTTTCCTTCAGTTGATACTCGGTAATATAACACTTTTTAGTCAAAATATATTGTTAAATAGTTCAGTGAAATAGGCAAGGTGTACAGGGCTCACCCTACTTCATGAGCTTAATTAAAAAAAAGTACATTTTAGTCGGGTCTAACTGTAAAACTACAAAGATATTATAATTATAATATATTTTATTAATGGGCATGATGTCGGTGTCTTGATTATACATATATATAGCAGGCTGTATTTTCTTCAATATATAATAGCTTTAAACCCATTTGTGGATCGTATTCATGAGCTGGGAGCATGGCCGCTTCGCGGCGTGAACTGCTACACGTAGGCAAGTGCCAGTATAATCGATGAGGATAATATTTAAAAGTCATCATGGATCACGAAAGTTTAAATTTAATAATTACATTTTACTTAAAACATATAAATATCTCTTGAATTATGCTTTTTATTCTTATAGATTTGAGATATTTAACGTAATTCAAAAATTTGTTTATAATATTTGGTCTGTTTTCTTAATATTGTCGACGGTACATTTTTTACTATTGGTGATAATAATAATCAACGTTAATGAAAACTTGTACATGTCAGTTTTCTCTTCATGAGAAAATGTATATATGTATGCTATTTATAACTTTCTTTAATTCAAAAAAAGCCTGATGTATATTTTTTTATATCTCAGCTCGTGTCAATGTAACAACGTGATAAATGTAACCAAAGAGGAACACTCAACTCAAGTAAAGAAAAGGGAAAAACTAAATTTGAAAACACAGACTGTAGCTCAGTACCCTCTACGCGGTGAGTAAATAATAAAATTAATCGGGTTTAGACAATGTAGGCTCACGAGGTATATTAACGAATTTATAAAGTATATTTTAAAGAACTGTATAAATATTTGTAGACGTTGAAACTGATGTACAGAAGTTAACTTGCACGTGTGCTACTCAGTACCAAGTAAATGACAAGGAATGTAAGAGCGACCTCATCACGAACAGTACGTAAATAACTTTGAATAATACTCTCTACCTATTCAATATTTTTATTACCATTAATGTTATAGACATGGAAGACACTGCAAATACATTTAAAGATTCGACTGTATCAGAGGAGACGGAAAGCTCAGGGAGCCTATTCTCCTTCAGCGATGAAACGAAAACTGATACAACTATATGCAGTAGAGTTGAAATTAACTATGAAGAACAACGAGACGTTAAGAAAAAAACTAGAAGAAAAGTTCATGTTGTTACAAAAGCTAACCAAAGTACAACAACAGAAAAGGCAAATTTGTGTGATGTCAGCACAATAACTGATGATTGGTGGAGTCCTATAGTTGACAGGAAACCACGTAAGAACCTCTTATGTAGAGAAATTAAAAGAGGCAAGAGACAAAAACCAAATAACGAAAGATCCGTGTCAACAGATGGAAAATTTGTGACTTTTATGAGTCGAGCGCAGATCATTCCAACGGGTAACTGTTTGTTATAAGATTTTTCAATTATGGTTTTTATAATAAATATATTGACATTTGATATTTTGCAGATACAACAGACATTCTTTCACCGTCTCGATATTTATTAGAAGTAAGTTTATATAAAATATATTACCTCTTTATTGGATTGTAAATCAAATTGTTTTGGACATATTTTCATCGCGCACTGAAGTTAATTTTAATACAATTGATTTAATTTTTCAGTCTCAAAGATATTACAATGAACTATTTACGTCAGAAAAATATTCACCTCGTGTTTGTCCTGCTCTATTTTACAAGGTTTGTTTCTTTAAATTGTCTATTAACATGTTAGCCATGTTAAACTTGGTAATTTTTTTAATATAGAATTAAAAAATTCGTTAACACGGATAAGACTTGAGCCTGCGTCAAACTACTAGCGTCAAGCTACTGTGTCGATAACAGCCTTGACGAATTTAGTATTCTACAAAAATACATGTTACGGAGGAGAAAATTTCTGTTTAATATATTTTTTTTATATTTTATTATATTTTAACAGTTATAATTTATATCCTTTATTTAACAGAAATCTAAATATCGCTGTAAACATTTATCATCAAGAGATAGTATATCATCAATACGAAAAGATAATAGGACAAGAAGTGGTAAAACATTATAATTATTTAAATTATATATTATATATAATATCTTTTAATTACTTATTTGAATGGTTTTTTTGAAGGTTATAAGCCGAAAAGACTAGACAAGAGTGTATCATCCACTTTCAAAAAAAGAATTGGAAAAACGAGATCTGATGAATCTAATTTAAAATACTGATGTATTTTTTCTTGTGGTGTTCTTTATATTTTTAAGATTTTTTAAAGTAATGTTAAATTTTTTGTTAATCTTTTATTTATTTTTAAAGATTCCTTGTTCGAATCTCGAATCGAATCGAAAATTATTTGTTTTGTGATTTTGTATGCGCTATAAATATTTAGTTTGTTTTGCCTTATTCGTAATTACAATTTAAAACGTGATCTTCAAGGCTTTGTAAGCTAATAAATATAATAAATCTAGAAAGTTATATCTTTGTTATTTTGATATCATTCTTTGAACGTAGCATTCCAACCCCAAATACATCTTTAATATTTTTTTATTCGTACCAAACCCTACGATAATTAAAGCAGCTATAATAATAGTTGGTTAGTTAAAAGTGCAAATCCAACAAATGGAATTTTTATATTTGTTCAAAACTTTTTGCTAAGGCATACTCATTTAATATAAGCAAAAATATACTTTTCGCCTAATCCTTATATTGCTGAAATATTTTAACTATATTTTGACACATATATTTATACACAATATTTTGACTTTATTGTTGCATTTTCTTAAATGACAATATAGCCCATTTTGATCAGTAAAATGGATGGAATTTTACTACACGTGAAACTTTATCGTTAAAATTAAAAATCTTTGTTTTGTAATTGACGAGACAAGTTTAATAATAAGTAGGTATGCCGCATGATACAAAACAAACAGTTTTCGACCTCTAGTCTTCAAAATTCGTTTTTTTTTAATTCTTAATATTTTTCTTAGACTTTTAACCGTAAAAGGAAGCTGCTTTAGTTTTAACTTCCTACCTATTCTGCTAATAAGCGTATAATTAGAAGAAATTGAATTGGAATTTTTTGGATTTTTCGGTTTTTTTCTGGGGGATTGAGCATATAAAGCACCTGCCCACCGAGTTTCAGCTTTCCACCATATCTAGAAGTATGCAATAAATTACAGCACTAATAAATACGCGAAATAATGAATTTTTGGCCCATTTTTTTCCGGTTTCCGTGAAGGTAGACTGATGTTTTAATGTGGGATAAAAAAAACGGTGCACGTAGCTTGTAATAAAAATTTGGTAGCTCTAGGTCAAAAAGCTTCACTATGTTGGTATGAAAAAGTCGTTTTCGTTTCGTCGTCTAGTCTAGTCTAGTTGAGATATATTATTGCGGCAGCCATGCGATCGGGCATGGGAAGTTGGTCGCGCTGCCGCACGCTTTCATAAAAAATAATAAATAGATGTCTATTACTTTTTATTAAAGCGTGGGACTAATAGATAGATTACTGTTAGTAATAGCAATGCCACGTTGTTACAATAATATGAAAAAAAGATAAACAAGAACATTGTTTAGGAATTATTGCCATATGATCTCATTTCAAGCTAGGCGGGTGATTCCAAACTAAAAATGAATTATTTTTGTAACTTTTTCATTACTTTATATCTATAAATACGTATTATATTTAAATTGAACAGATTTAGATTTGTGTTGCAATAAGTTGATATTTATATGAATTAGTTATTTATTTATTTATAAAGTATTTTAGCTTTTTTTTTTACATTAATCTAGCATATTACCAATGTTGTTCCTTTCAAACACTGGGAGGTTGACTGGAAGAGATTTCTTCATACGTCATTGTTCATAAATTACTTGTAAATATCTTAAGCCATACACTTATCTTATTTTTTGTATACAACAAACAAATAATCTATTCAGAAAGGTTAAACAGGAAAACGATAGAAGATTAAAATTTTAACTTTTTAAATATATATATATTGTTAATGTTCGAGGTTTTTTTTAATTTTAAATATTCATTAGAATTGAAGAGAATTACCCTTCCACAACCAACTTCCAACATGAAATATTATCTAGTGTTCATAGTTGCGGTGCTGCGATGACACGTTACTTGACTTACTGGTAAGAATTTTGTTTAATAATATATTTGATACGATTTCGTTGTTTATAAATAATTTTCTAGTATACGTTTTAAAGATTATGAATTAATTTAATACACTTTTGAATGTAATTGATATAGATATCGTGTATTTTTCCTAATATGAATGAGGTGAAATATAAATATGTACGTGTGTTTGTACCAAAATAAAGTGTTTGTACCAAAATAAAGTATTGATGTTTAGATTTAATTTATTGTATATTATAAGTACATTTACGTAGATGTTTTCAATATTGTTAGATTGAGCGTTCTTACGAGATATCTAAAGATACATTATCTAAAATAAGATAATAAATTTTAAAATTCTGACATTTTCTTACCTTGTGATATTTATGTATTAATCTCTAATCTGATATTATTTTCTATAATAATTCCAGCATCTTTATATTGACTTTTAATGGCGCATTGTCCAAAAGTTCCATAAGAAAATTCCCTAATGGATTCCAGTTTGGTGCATCAACAGCCGCTTACCAGATCGAAGGCGGTTGGGTCGACAATGGTAAGTATTTTTTTTAATTTATATTAATTTATGTATTCCATGATGTATAAAAGACATTTATTGGTCTTAGTTAATATATGTTTTATGACTTTGTCATAATTTATCATTAGGAAAAGGCATTTCGATATGGGACATAGCGACTCATACGGACCCATCGCCGATACTAGATGGGAGCAATGGAGACGTTGCCGCAGACTCTTACCACTTATATAAACGTGACGTGCAGATGATGAAGGAACTGGGTTTAGATTTCTACAGGTTCTCCGTATCGTGGACCAGAATACTCCCACAGGGGTTTTCAAATCATATTAATCAAGCTGGTGTCAACTACTATAACAAATTAATTAACGAAATGCTTGACAATAATATTGTCCCATTCATGACCATGTACCACTGGGATTTGCCGTTAGAACTACAGAAGTTGGGGGGATGGACAAATCCTTTGATAGTTAATTGGTTCGCTGATTATGCTAAGATTTTACTTACTCTATACGGGGATAGAGTCAAGTATTGGATTACAATCAATGAGCCAAAGCAAATTTGCTATGAAGGGTATGGCTCAGATCAGAAAGCTCCATTACTAAACATGACAGGAATAGCAGAATATTTATGTGCAAAGAATGTATTGTTGGCTCATGCAAAGGTTTACCGGATGTATGATGAAGAATTTAGAAAGAAGCAGGGAGGGAAAATTGGTATATCAATAAGTTGTACTTGGTATGAACCAGCATCTGATACCATAGACGATCACCAAGCTGCTTTGG
The DNA here is from genome assembly GCA_963555665.1 of Dircenna loreta. Classification (NCBI taxonomy): domain Eukaryota; kingdom Metazoa; phylum Arthropoda; class Insecta; order Lepidoptera; family Nymphalidae; genus Dircenna; species Dircenna loreta. Next base: position 8,250,482 of record OY743099.1, on the reverse strand, counting down.
ATGCAAGACAATTTGATGTAAGTATAATTGAAAAGAAAACAAAGTTTTGTATGCTTTTGTATTAGACTGACTATAAAAGAATGAAAATGAATGAATGAATTTGGTTAAAATATGTACACATTTTTACAAACAAAACTTTGCACACTTTAAACCTGTAAAACCTCTACATAATCATCTTCCTTCCCTTATCCCGTATTAGAGGTCTGCGTGGTATGTTTTTTATTTTCTTGTCATACTGATAGAGGTTTGGATTATTTATTTTTGTTGGTAATAAGTGCCGGTACCAAGCGGTTTGGTTTACATTTTGTAAAACAACCTGCCAATGTCTTCAATAAAATTAATCAGACCACATTTAAAACCTATTTAGAATAGTATACAATCGTATCTCGTATGGAAATAAATTTATCTTTGAGTGTTAACGATAATACGATGAGAGTAGGTAGATATAAAACTAACAGTAGCAATTATTATAAGACATGTAAATAAATATATTAGATAATATTTGTATATTTTGATGTGAATGCTGAGATGGATCTGTGGAATAACCAGAAAGGATAGAATAAAAAAGAGCGTACTAGAGAAATCTGGGGAGTAGTGCCAGTGAAAGAAAAAATGAGGAAGTCGTCGTGATGCGATGGACATGTTATGGAGAAGGATGAAAGTCATATCATTAGAAGTGTTAGATATGGAATTGGACGAATAAAACATGGATGGAATGTGTGAAAGGAGACATGGAAGGGAGTATGTACAGAGATGACACATGACAGGTACGTATGGAAAGAAAAATAATACTTTACCGACCCTAATTACTTGATAAGAGCAGAGAGATGGTGATGATTTAAATGTTTTGATTATAACATATCCTATATACTGTTATTCCCTAGTGGGGTCAATATGCGCATCCGATTTTCTCAAAAGGCGGAGACTTTCCACAAGAACTTAAAAACAATATAGGAGTTAAGAGTGCAGAACAGGGATACTCTCATTCTCGTCTTCCGGAGCTGTCCGGCACAGAAGTTGCATATATAAGAGGAACGTCTGACTTCTTCGGAATGAACTCTTATACGACAAAATTGGCATATAGGGATGCATCTTTGGAAGGTATGTTTGCAGTTCCGTCGTATAGAGACGATATGGGCTCTGTTTTGGTAAAGGATCCTTCGTGGCCCCAGTCACAGTCTAGTTGGCTACAGGTATGTTTTTAATGTCTACTAAGTAAGGTCTTTTCTTTTATCCTTATGTAATTATATCATCCTCATAAGGAAGTACCTTGGGGATTCTACAAGTTGCTCTTAGAAGTGAACAAATTATATGACAATCCACCTATATATATCACTGAAAACGGGTGGTCCAGCTCAGGTTCTTTGCTTGATGAAGACAGGATACAATATCTGAGGAGTTATCTTAACGCATTGCTGGACGCGGTAGAACAAGGGTGCAATGTAAAAGCATATACCGTCTGGAGTTTGATGGACAACTTTGAATGGTTGAATGGATACACGTAAGTTTAATCTGTGGCGGGCTTCTAAATGCGCCTATCCTACAGCTGCATAATTCCGTTATAATTTTGTTATCGCACTGAGAAGGAAGTACCAACTTATATTTACCTTATACGCATACACACGAGCACTGATATGTCAAGTTATTTACCCACCTAGATCTAAAATAAAAAATAAACATATTTTATAATAATAATAAAAATTTACCCCAATAAAAAAAGTACAATATATTTTGACATTTTTGCACGTTTACTTTAAATAGAGTATATTAAGAAATTAATGTCAGTGGTATGAAATAATATACGTCCTGCTTTTTCTACTTAGAAGTCAACATTTATTGTTTTTTTTAAGTTTCTTTGCGCCTTAATACTCCTAATACTTTGATTTCATACTCTTAAAACTAATATTACTGACAGACACGCTACGATCAACAATGTTCCAACATTTAAATTTTTTCTGTTAATATAATACGACATCTTTAAATATTTTGCCAAAATTCAGATTTATTAGCTTCAAAATTGCCTGAGATCCTGTCACTAAAGTACAATTGAGAGCTGAATAACGGGAAAACTTATCCTTATTTTATTTAAAAATCGCACTCACAATTGGTATATCTGTTTAGAATTTATAATACCATAAACAGACACAAAAACACAAATACAGATACACGTCAAACTCAAAGCATCCCTCGTCTTTACGTCAGCGATTTTAAATAAAAAAATATATAAAATTTCAAAAAATGTACGTATTCTTGATAGTTTGATTTTTTCAGTGAGAAATTTGGCCTATACGAAGTAGATTTTTCAAGTCCAGACCGTAACAGAACACCAAGAAAATCGGCTTTTATATACAAGGAAATTGTACGTTCAAGAACCTTGGACCCGAATTTTGAACCCGAAAATTACATAGTGGAAATTAAAGATAGCCAAGAGAAAGAAAAGTTTGAAACTGATTTATTTAAATAAATAAACAATAGGCATACTATTGTATTGTTTAACCATATTTGTTTGTTTTTTCTTTGGTTTTCTATTCGTTTAGTAACAACGTCGGAAGGAACACGTCCTATTGTGAGTCTTATTTTGAATTTAAAACGGTACCAACATATATTGCTATCTCGGTTTTATTCTATTCGCAACTTTTCAGACTATGAACGCATTAATTCAAATACCTAGGTATAAGTAAAACCTTATATATTAAAACGAATGGCCGAATATAAACACGTTTTGTAATATAATTATGAAACGAATAAGGTTATAAATCACTTTATTCTAATTGAAGTATTATTATAACAATCTTATGGCAACTCGCAACGATATTTCTTTCCACAAGTTTACACCATCGCAAGACACCCAAAAATTAGCTCTCCCGCTCTTTTTCTCTTGACACTTGACAGTTTTGTTACGTCCAACAACGGTCGATGGCTGGCTTGGCTGACAGTTATACATTTAACTGCCGTTGCGTGGCATGGCTTTGGCTGAGGCTTAGCTTGGCGTTACAGTCGGCCATCCTGTAACAATTGCTCCCGCAATGGAATACAAGAATCAAATTAGCTTTCTAATAGGTCAATAAGGTCTTCAGTGTCTAGCTGATCATCAGAACTGCTGGCACTGTCAGACACAGAAGCTACGCTACGATATGGTCGTAAAGAGTCAGCTGAAACAAGTCCCGTAAAACTTTTATAGCCCCTCAAACCTTTAATGCTTCTAATCCTGTATCTGTCATTGCCAACAATTTTGGTTATAATGTAAGGTCCAGAATATAAGTCGTCAAGTTTTGTATTAACCCTTCCAGCACTGCTAGTTGGCGCCTGTTTCCATAGAACCAAGTCACCCTTTTTATAAGCATGAGCGATTTTACGTCGTTTGTCAAAATTACGTTTCATCTTAGAACTAGCCCTACTAATACGCGCAGTAGCTCTGTCACGCTTAGACTGAGTAGATTCTGATACACGATCCGGAATAGCTATATCGCAGACTGACCTACTATTACGTGCAAACATTAAATCGTAAGGCTTAAAACCTGTGGTGTCGTTTACAGTATTATTTATGCCCCAAACAATATCCGGTAGACAGTTAGACCAGTTATTAGCCGCCTCGCTAGGGTCGGTGGCACGTAAGGCATTTAATATGGTACGATTAGTGCGTTCGACTTGACCGTTTGCACGCGGGCATGCTATCGCGTTTAGTGTATGCTTAAACTGCTTGTCACAGGCGAATTTCTTAAAATATCTACTAGTAAAAGCCTTGCCATGATCGGTTACAATTCTATCTGGATAACCGAACAACGCGAAAGTTTTTTTGAGAACTCTTATAGTTTCTATTGAATTAACTGTCCGGGTACATTCTACAATAACAAATTTTGAAAAGGAATCCGTTATCACAAGCATGTATACATAACCTTTCTTAGTTCTACAAAATGGGCCTATATGGTCGACATGGATCATTTTAAAAGGTTCATTTGGCTTAGGTATCGGATGTAACATTCCCTCTTTCCTGCCGTATTGTCCTTTCCCATATGCACAATGTAAACAAGATGTTACATACTTTCTTATAAAACGAGTCATCTTAGGAAACCAAAATTCACCTTTAATTAAGTCCATGGAACGTTTTAATCCTACGTGTCCTATCTCGTCGTGATGCATTTGAACTATTTTCCATCTGGCCGGTCCAGGGACAACGAGTCTATTACCATTGACCGTCTTTCTATATAATCTATCGTCTATCAAAACATAATTATTTGCAATATCAGGCTCAGCGGATCGAGCCTTAAGTTGATCTATAATATTTTTTAATTTGTCATCCTGACACTGGACAGTATAGAACCAATCAATAATTTCTAAGCGGTTAATATTTATACTATCAATGGGATTCCTACTTAACGCATCGACGTGTTTCATACGTTCCCCGGGCCTATATTCTACGCTAATGTCGTACTCCTGTATCAACAACCACCATCTCGCAATACGTGGAACAATGTCACGCTTTGTAAGTGTAGAGCGGACGGCTGTACAGTCTGTCACTACCTTTACGTGTTTACCTACGACATATACGCGAAATTTTCGCAACGTCTCGACAACAGCTAATGTTTCCAGTTCATAACTATGGTACATAGATTCCTCCCTAGATGTCACTCTGCTGAAATACATAACTGGACGTAAAGTACTGTCAGATTGCCGCTGTAGTAATATACCTGCTATTCCTAGTTTACATGCGTCCGTATGTATTTCTGTATATAACGTAGGGTCATATAAAGCTAACACTGGCTTAGAACACAAACAATTCTTTAATTGTTCGAAACTATCAGCTTGCCTATCGCTCCACAACCATGGCACATTTTTCTTAGTCAACTCCGTTAAAGGGCGAGCTATTACAGCGAATTTATATATGAATTTACGGAAATAGCTACAGAGACCGATAAATTGACGCACTTCATGAACGTTTTTCGGGGCCGGAAATTGTGACACCGCAATTAATTTTAACTCCGCAGGTTGCACACCTTTTTCAGATATTTCATGTCCTAAATACGTGATTTTATTTTGCAAAAATGAGCACTTTTTCATGTTTAATTTCAGATTTTCTGATTGAAACTTATGTAACACCAATTCCAATAAATTTAAACCGGAATCAATATCAATTGAGGGTAGTAATAGATCATCTAAGAACGCTAGAATTTCATTCGGTGAACCGTCAGTGTGCGGTTTTGAATAGCGAATGGATTCGATCAGTTTACTAATCAATCGCATAAAAACAGAAGGCGCGTTTGCTAAACCAAAAGGAACACGCAAATATTCATAATGGCCTTGAGGTGTTATAAAAGCAGTTTTATGTGTATCTTCAGGTGCGATTACTAATTGGTGATAACTTTGTGCCATATCAAGACTTGTAAAATATTTCATACCGGCTAACTTAGACATTTGATCGTCAATATTTGGCAGTGGATATCTATCTTTTATAGTTATTGCGTTAAGTGCGCGGTAATCTACACATAACCTACTGCCACCGTTCTTTTTCTTAACTAGGATGATTGGAGAAGCGTAATTGGACTCGGACTCTTTAATAATACCGGCATCTAATAAGTCACTAATTTTGGAACTAGCTATTTGTTGTTCTGTGTGTGATAATCTATATGGTTGACGATATATAGGTTGCTGTGTGGTCAATTTTATTTTCATATTCAGTAAATTAGTACAACCAAGATCTTTTGTGTCTATTGCAAAGGTGTGTTTATACTGTAATAATAAATGTATTAAACTGTTATAGTCTTTTTCATTTAAACTTCCTGTGTTAATATCGATTACAGATACTCCACCTATGCTATTATTTATATTTAGGTTCATGGTAGGTATGGAGGCGGTTGGTAATGTAGGCTGATGTAGTTTAAGAACACTGTTTATTTTACTGCTTGGCTCATGTGATAAAATATTATTAGGCAGGCTAGAGATAAATGGCTTGGCACGGCTCACCTGACTTGGCTGGCTGACAGATTCCTCGCAGGTCTCTGCTCGCGCTAGAACCATTCCCGCTTCCCAGTTGATGTTATCGGCTCCAGTATTGATAACTTTTATGTAGCCCTCGCGTCCGCGGAGGACTGTAGCTGGTAAGGAGTATGAAACTCCCTGCAGTTCGTAGTGGCGCGGTGTGGTGCACACGTTGTTTCCTTCCATATTCTCCGGCATCTGCACTCGGATGATTGAGGTACCAGGTGGTAGAGATTCCTTGCTCACCTCGCAAGCTTTTTGTATATTTCGTTGTAATTTTGTACTAGCTTGATTTCTTTGATGTTGCTACTTGATTCGACTGGAGGTTTGGAAGAAGCGCTTGTGCAGCGGGTGGCGATGTGACCTTGTACACCACACTTGAAACAAGTACGCTGATCGGGTAGTGTGCAGTTTCGTAGGATATGCCCAGTTTTCTTGCAACGAGGACAGGGATCGACATCTGGGTTTATTATTTTCTTTTCTGTGGTTGGCGGTGGTTTGTTGTCCTTATTCAATGAGCGTGCATCGAATGTTGCCGGGCGATAATCATCGAGTGCACACAGAAACGCTTCGTACAGTTCGTCGGGGCGCTGACACTGAAACGCTCTCGCGTTTGGTTGTATTGAAGGCGGCAATCCTCTAATAATGCACGAGACACTAGCAGCGTCAGAAAGATTACAACGAAAACACATGGCGATCTTGTCCTGATAATATTTGGTCATTGTTTCGTTAGATAACTTCTTTCTGTTCATCATCTCATCTAATAGCGCGCTGTAGTCACGATGCTTCGGAAAGGCTCGAGTTAACATGCCTTTCCATTCCTCCCAGGAATAATTATATTCATCTAGCCGATTGTACCACTTCCGAGCTTGGCCGCGAAGTTTGTCTTGTAGATGAAAGGCTTTCACCTTGTCATTCCAGGCGTGGATGTCACCGAGCTGGTCGATTTTCTTCAACCACGTCGACACGGTGCACTCCTCTCCGTCGGGGTCAAACTCTGGTATGAGTGATGCTGCACGATGATTTTCGGAACGGCTGAGAGGTAAGGTTTCATGATCAAGATCATGTATCGCCCTATCAACTTTATTTTCGAGTAGTCGTCTTAGTAATTTTCTAGCTGGTTGGGGCGGGTGATCTTCATCTTCACTGGATGATTTTTGTTCGTTCCATTCATGCGGGCGAACACCCTGGCCGGATAGATGAGAACGACTGCGTTTCATCCCACTTCTGAGTAAAACGAATGGCCGAATATAAACACGTTTTGTAATATAATTATGAAACGAATAAGGTTATAAATCACTTTATTCTAATTGAAGTATTATTATAACAATCTTATGGCAACTCGCAACGATATTTCTTTCCACAAGTTTACACCATCGCAAGACACCCAAAAATTAGCTCTCCCGCTCTTTTTCTCTTGACACTTGACAGTTTTGTTACGTCCAACAACGGTCGATGGCTGGCTTGGCTGACAGTTATACATTTAACTGCCGTTGCGTGGCATGGCTTTGGCTGAGGCTTAGCTTGGCGTTACTATATACATTGTTTTTACAAATATTAATCAAGGAATCTTAACATTTACTGAAAGAGGGTCAAAGCGTATCTGTACTTAAAATATTAAAAAAAAATAGCATGTGTTAAGTACATGAGACATCTTAGTCATATATTTTTTTTTATCTGCTGTTTGCTGCTCTTATCCGCACCATGCAAAATCTACTAGGCAGAATATATTGAAATTTTGTATGATTATAAGTTATTCTATCCGTCAACATTTAGAATACTTTTACTCTTTAAAATTCTTTCGTTTTCACGGAAAAACGCAATAATCGATTTAAGCTACGATTAAAATAGATAAAAAAAAGACGGCTTCAGAAAAGAATCCCGTGTGGTGTTATCTAAGACTTAAACTTTGAACAAACCAGCAGATTTTTGATTATTGATTAATTTGAAAATCAACCAGAAAAATATTTCTTAGTATTTTTTTAAAAGTATACTTACACATTTTTTGATAATTGTTAGCATTGTCATTAGACATTCTGACAAATTCAAGGATTCTTAGTAACGAAACAATTCTGTACAAAAAATATTTAAAGGCTACGTGTTAAGTGCATACATGCCACAGTTTTTAAAGTTATTTTTATTTATTTATTTATTAATTTATTTATGTACCAGATTTGATAAAAGTAAAAATACAGTTTTAATTTTTTTATTTTAATTAACGTACCCGTTAAAAATTACATGGCAAATTTATTGTTTTTTTTATTGTAAGTTATTGCATCCGTCAATATTACGCATACTTTTTACTCCTGAAATATTTTGTAGTTTTCCCGGAACCTTGGTTATTGCGTTTTTCCAGTTTGTTAGGTCAGATTCTAAGCGATAAAATAAATAAACAACAAATTTATTTCTAATAATATTGTGTATTCTATTATAATGAAAAATATCAAATGCCAGCAACAATAAATGAAACTAATTGTACAGATTTTGTTGACATGCATAGATTAATTGCAAGTAATTACTGTTTAAAAAGAAAAAGAGTTAAAGTGAAGTTCTATTTATTCAACATTTTTCTTGTGTGTTTTGATACCGATTTAACTAAAATCTTAACATTCATCCTTTTACCCACCGGTTTTAACAGTCAACGAGTACAGTCACTAATAACTAATGTCAAAAATTAAATTGTTTTGTTTATGTGACACATAGTTGTCAAATTGTCAAAAAGTTCATGCGTTATATGCAGTAATTTTAATGGAAAAATGTGTGATATTAACGATAATCCAATTAAATTAAGTGTTAAATGGAATGGAAAGGAGTATGAAATACCTGAATTATCGCCTTCTGACTCGGTAGCGATGTTAAAAATCGCTATCGAAAATGCTACTGGTGTCAGACCGGAAAGACAAAAACTTCTCAATGTTAAATACCAGGGTGAGTTGGACTTAATTCATATAAATTAAATTATAATATTAAAATTAAATATATTTTATTTAATACATCAAACGCCGTTAATCAAATCAGTCTTTTGTTAACCTCAAAGTATTATCAACTGGGCAATTATAAAATATGTTAGGCTTAGTTATGTTCTCTTTTCTCATTAAGGATATTCGACATATGGTAAGTTATTAACATATTCCATTTCATATTCTTAGCCCATTCAAAGTATTGATTCCTTGAAAGTCATTTGGACTATAATTGCGTGAAAAGTTAGAGTGACTGACTAAAGTTTATAGCTTTGTCTTGAAATATGTTTGATTAACAGTTTATATTTATAACATTTTATAATAGGGTTTATAGTAACAATTTTTTAAATATTTATCTTTAAAGATAGCGTTCACAATTTATAATGTTATAAAAAATCATCTTTATATTCAAGGTAAAGTGGCTGCCGATAATTACACCCTATCCGATCTCAATCTCAAACCAAACTTAAAAATTATGATGATGGGTTCTCTCGAAGAAGCAATAGAAGGTGCTAGAACAAAGCCGGATGTGGGTGATGAGGTGGTCAATGATTTGGATATTGAGGAAGAGGAAGTTGATGTTGAAAACCAGGAGGTATTCTGTCTGTAGCTAGTTAACAATTAATATATATATGTGATTTTGTTAAATACACTGTAAGTTAGTTTGAATCTTATATAAATTGACTCAATCCAAAAGACAAATATGTTTGTGCTTAGCAAACCTTTTGTAGTCATAAAGTCCAATGCAAAACAAACTGCTCTTAAGAATACAAAAAAAACTAAAATAGTAACAGCATCAAAAATAAAATAAAATATTTAATTATTTATTTATTTAATCTTTGTTTCACATAGAAATTATAGAAATAGCGGACTTAATGCTAAAGCATTCTCTACCAGTTAACCAGAAATATTAATATTTAAAATAAAACGAAAGATAAAAATTAATATTGAATAGTTGTTGATAAAACTATTTATACTGCATATATACACAAGCTAATACATAAAAAACAAAAAGTCGTATAATGCATAATTAATTAGGAACATAATTAATTAAATGCCTATAAAAACATACAAGTAATAAGAATATCATACTGAAATGATACATATACACACATACTGAAATAATATATATATACAATATACATATCTATGTTTACAAAGTATAAATATATAAATAAAAATACTTAAATTATTGCATCTTTTTCAAGAATGTATTTGCAGACACATTTCTCTAAACGCTATCTCTTAGGAGCTTGTCAATGTGGACTAGGAAGCTTAAAGATATTATAAATAAAGTTATCATTTTTTTTCAATTTCTCTTTATTTTCATTTTAAAAAACACATCTTGTTTTGAAGTCATGTTCTAGTTGACTTTCATTTACTGGTGTTACAATTCTAAATTAAAAACAAAACAAATGTAACAAACTTTAAATGTTTATAAACATATTAAGGTTACTTAAATTATTCATACAAATAGTATCAGAAATTAATAAAAACAGACAAACCTGCGACCTCTGGCCCTCAGGATTGTATCTTGGCGATTGTAGGTTCTAATACTGCTCATTGGGTACTGTGTTATAAGTAAAAGCGAAGGGGCTTTAATATCCAGATATTTTTTTTTAACCAACTTCAAAAAAGGAGGAGCTTCTCAATTGACTGAATTTTTAATGTTTTAATTTCAGATTTACTTAGCAAAAATAAACAAACGGATTAAGGATTACAAAATAAATGTATTGAACGAGCCCCGGCCGGGCAAAAAGCTACTGGTCCTAGATATAGATTACACTCTCTTTGATCACAGATCTGTGGCAGAAACTGGTAAATATACATGAAGTTTTTTTTTTCAGTATTTAAATTAATATATTTTATATTCAAATTTATTGTAAATATTAATGCTTACTAATAAGTTATTTTAGCTTAAACATAATTCTCATCCATATCCATATGCGTATAGCATCTCTAAATAAAACCTATTTGAAAACAAAACTTGATTTCTGTTCTTGAACTTTTAACTATTTTTTTTCATTTTATTTTCATTTTTGATGGCTCCTTCAAAATGTATAACTAACTTTGTACCTACCTATATGTATTGCCATTATATTTAAAATAATTAATTTTTCATTCAATATTATACATCTCAATCTTACTTGTGATTATAATAAAAAAAAAATAGATAGAAAATAAAAATATTTATTTAAGACATTTTCCTAAAGTATAAAGTGTGCCATTGGGAAACTGATTCATACACGTAACTATATTCTTAGGATTATCTAAAACTACTAGCTTTCCGCCGGCGGCTTTGCCCGCGTGGAATTATTAGCGTACAGACGTGGTCTAAGCGTCAGCATTAACGAAAACAAAATGGAATCATTTATTAGCGAGTCTGACGGTAGTTTTTTTTTTTCATGATTTTAAAATGTCGTAATAAAGGTTCTTGTCGCGTATATGTGGAGTACTAATAGTATTATTCACGTGTATAACTTAAAAAATCTCTATTTAATTTTAATCCCTTGTAACTAAAAGGTTTAGTTCCAGCGGTCTATCTTAACACGTATTCATTAATTTGTAGTAAACAACTAAAATCCAAATTTTCAAGTCACTAACTTCAACGGTGTAGAATTTTCATATTAAAGATTTCCCCCCCTTTCACCCCCTTCAGGATGGAATTTTCAGAAATCCTCTCATAGTGCTCCCCTTCACTCTCCAAGGAACATACATGCCTATTTTCAGACTTCTTCATTCAGTTGTTTCGGCTTTTCGGCTGTGCGGTGTCTGTCAATCACTGAATAACGGAAGTTTTATTTAATATATAGATTTAATTATTATTTTATTATATGATTTTATGATAGTTATAGCCTATTTTTTAACAATAATAAAATTAAATCTAATTAATTGAATCCATAGAAACATATAAATTAGTCAGTAATGAAGTTATTTATAAAATTATACATAAAAGAATTGTCATAATTTCAGGTTATGAACTAATGCGGCCATTCCTTCATGAATTTCTAACTTCAGCATATGAAAACTATGACATAGTGATATGGTCAGCAACTGGTATGAAGTGGATTGAAGAGAAGATGAGACTCCTCGGTGTCTCCACACACCAAGAGTATAAAATTATGTTCTATTTAGACTACTTGGCGATGATAACTGTTCATACAACCAAGTATGGTACTATAGATGTAAGTAAACAAGATGTATATTAAAATATATAAAAAATATTGTTATAAACATTTTAAATAATATCTATTTACAAATTATATTTTAAATAATCATCTCTTTCAGGTAAAACCCTTAGGTGTAATTTGGGGAAAGTATCCTCAATATAATTCTAAAAATACAATAATGTTTGACGATATCCGAAGAAATTTCTTAATGAATCCGAAAAGTGGTCTAAAAATCCGACCATTCCGACAAGCTCACCTAAATAGAGACAGAGATAGAGAACTACTCCATCTCACAACCTATTTACGAGATATAGCCCAATATTGCGACGATTTTGATACTTTAAATCACAAAAAATGGGAGAAATATAAGCCGGATAGAAAAACACAACATGCCGGAAGCAAACGGAAGGCTGAGGACAGCCCTTCAAAACCTAAGGAATGACGGTGTTGAAATTTGAGCCTTATTACAAATGCAATAAAGCTTACGCCTTATCGCTTAAAAGACTGTGAATTAAGACTTGTGATCAGATGTGGATATTTATATTCAATAAGAGATTTTTAAAGCAAATGTAGAGTCCCGATGTGTAAATTGAATTGGGTAGAGATTAAAAAAAATGTTCATGATACAAAGATTTTCATATTTTTTAATGTACAGTTTATGTTGTTTTATTATAATTGGCTAGTAAAAGCAATAACTTTCATGAATGGTTAGTTTATTACATTATTATAAAATAAAATTCAAAATATCCATACAAAAATATATTGGCGATAAAATTTAAATATTATATGCAGTCTCAAAAAATATGTTGTTTTAAATTATACCTTGCAGTATTGCTGAACAAATCAATTTTGATATTTTATATAAGTTTTATATTTTTTTTTATGTAAAATTAGTCATAAATATAATAATCCCAAAATCATCCAAATTAATTATATTAAACATTATTATGATAATAACGTTAAACTTATCTTTTTCTCAATATCTAGATTTGAAAATCAAAATTTTGTATTAAAATATTTTTGTAATTATTAAATTTAAAACCACTGAAAACATGATTTTTAAATTGCATTTCAATCTAGGTATATTATCATTCATAACAGTTACGAATTAATTTATTTGTCTTTGATCATGGACTCATACAAACAGCTGATATTTCAAAAAAATAATATATTTTTTTGGCTGTATATAGAGCCTTCATTCAGCCGTCATTTTAATTTTAGTCAATTTCATATATTTTCTCCCCTAATACTTTATTTAGTTTGCAAGTACTGTATGATATAATATATTAGTATAATATATACCTGGGATTATTTCTGATCATCCATTTTTTATTTCTCTTATTTATTTATCATTGCAAATACATATGACAAGAAATAATATTAAACAACTGTTTCAATATAATCTATAAATATGTCGTACAACTAAAGGTCTTCGAGATAATGTATTATCTCGCTATATTTTATACCTATCTCCCAAAACAAAATAATGACGAAGCTGAAATTATGTGGTATGTAAGATGAGATTTAAGTTTCCAGTTTGCCGTGTTATGTAATAATTCAGTAATTGTACGTAAAGGCAAAATTGCTTTTAAACTAGGCGAAAAAGATTTTGTCAATTATAAATTAGTATATATGCGGTGTAATTTTGATAAAACTAGGTCCTAATTTGTAGAGGTCTAGAAACAAAGATAAATATTTGAAAAATTCGATCCATTAAATGGACGGTGCACACCCTCCACGTAAAGTAAATTTTAAAATTAATACCGTTTTATAGCGTTAGCGAGCCACGAAATAAAGAATGGCCTGAAAAAGCCGTCTATCAACTTTGGAATTTCCTATTTGATTTTATTTAAATTTAGCCTATAGAGGTTTTTAATTAAATGCGTCCGTAACATAAACACTCCATCTCTTTCTCACATTAGTCACAGAGAATAGTCAACGTTCTATTGTGGTACATATTTTTATATTATTTGTAATAATAAATTTCTTTTTCCTTTCAAACTATATAACATCTTATGCCAGTTTTGTATCAGGACATATCTTTATAACTATACGTTAAGATTTTATTGGCGCATACGTATTACTCTCATACCCAATATATTTGAGATGGGTTTAGTTTGTTTTGTTTCATTTAATAAATCAAAGGACAAAGAATCACTACAATATTTAAAATGGTATTTTTATTCTAACTGCCAAGGTACAAAACTCAAGGTAATTAATTGTATGATCTACAAATTATTTTTCCGAGGTTTGGTGTTGGTATAAAATAATGAAGAATTGAAAAACTTTGTTTTTGAATGGTTTTACTTATCTCAAAAGTTGTAAATTAGTATGTTAATGTAGGTTTATCTACGTCTGACTAACACCTAAGCAATAGCTAAAATCATAAACCATCTATCATAACTTAAAAATGAATACTTATCTACAAATCGATATTTTTTAACGTTTTTGTAAGAATGAGAAAATTTACTTCAAAGAAATTCATTTTATATGTTGACAGATAATAAACAATTTTATGATAATTCCTCAAGTATTTAAGTTATCAGATAAACAGACAAAAATGAAAAGCACTCTTTGAGTTCCGTGTCATGTCCTGGATACAGCAATTACCTACTGTTTTCAAAATATTTAATACAGACCTAGCATTTTTATATGTCTAGGTACTTGTTCTTATATACCTACCTACCACTTAACGCCTTTGGTAACCGAGTCAGAGATTTAAAACTTAATTAATATTATGTATAATGTATTTTGTTTTTGTTGTCAAAATAATTACAACACAACAGTTTTCCTGGTCCGTTTTCTTCAAAGTGTACATTATATTTTCCTTAAAATGACTAATCCAATCCCATAATAACGTACACAGGATCAAAGTCTGTAGTATTGCAAAACCATGTCGAATGCTATAACGTCGCAGCCGAACCGCTTGTCGATGCGATATTCCGCGGGGAAGCAGAGTGAAGAAGACTTGATAAAACCAGACAACGAAACAGACCATCAAGAACCAAACACAAATAATACTAATAATGGAGAAGGTCGAGGGAATCCGGAAGCTGGACCTAATGAAGAGCCTGCCAAAGGGTATAATAAAGAAGAAACTTTCTGTGATTATATGGCTAGTATTTGTCATTGTAGCTCATGGCTCTGTTCCAATCTAATCAGCTCCATAGTGTTGTGTTTTGAAAATTGCATTGATTCTGTTCATAGTTCTAAGTGCAATCAATTCTGCTGTGATGTGTGTGGAGGATCAGACGACGGTCTGGAAGACCGTTATGAAGTGACAGATGAAAGAAATAATGATTTATCTGGAACGTATGAAGACGAATATATCGTTTGTGATAATGTATATGAAGAAGAGTTATCTGATTCATGTGTTGTAGTGAAAAGAAACGAAACGTCGGATGCGGCTGGAGAAAACATTAAAGATATGTCCAATAATGAAAATAAGACGGAAGATTCAACAGATAAAAAGAAAAGTTGGATCTAGGCGCCAGAACCAAAATGAAGTTTATGTTCATGTCTGTTTATTGTTTCACATTATTATTAGTTCAAACAAATATGTGCAAGTCGAGGATACTTTTATTACGGAGCAGGTATAGCCTGTCTAACATTTCAAGCATCTACTTTTATATCCTGCATTAGGATCTCTTCTCTCTAATGCGCCCATTTCATTATACAATTTAAGTGACACTATTTAACCTTGAACAAAACTCAATAGCTAGTAGGAGTTTCCATAAATCAAAGAGCAGCACTAACTCACTAACAACAAAATATAAAAATAAATATATAAAATTTCACACTGCGATACTTTGCACGCTAGTTGACATATTGTCACTTAGATTGTACAAGGAAATAGGCACAGTACATTATAAAGAAGACACGTAACGAGAAATAGTTTGGCTGCGAATATTAAACTTTTGTTTGAAATTATCTATATCTACCTATAAGAAAATAGTGACGGGGCCAGTCGCTGGCAACAGTTACAATATTTATTATATTTCAAGTATTATGTTATATGTCTTTATATGACTATTATATGTATGCCGAGTAAGAGACATATCGTAAATCGCATTCTATTTACGTGAGTTATTTGTAAAAGTATCAAACATTATTGAAAACTCTGTATTAAAATGTAAGGACGACATTTTTTATTGAATAATATTCATGTAGTCTTATTGTGAATAATTTTGTTTTCCATGATTGAGTTTAAGTTTTTTTTATTAAAAAGAATGACCTTACTCTCCTACTGTATACTGGATTATATTACAAAAATATAAAATATATATTTTTATAATTTTCTTATTTTATTGTTCATCATTGTTTATGTAATTTAAAAAATAAATTTCTTTCATATAATTTATAATTATGCGAAAACTTCCATGCCTTGAATGATGACCTTAGTAACAAATGTCAAACATATGTATGATTTGACAAACACTTCAGCAGTTTCACTCAAACTGGTGTCAGGAGTTCACCGAAGAAGGGATCAGCAAATGTACCACGAACTCTTATTACAACAATATTATAATATTCGATTTCGTCCTAAAAGTAATATTACTTTAATAATATTTCGATATAAAGCGTTGATGGCGTCATCCTCAATAATTATTTTTGTTTTTATTGGAAACATTTTTAATTCGTTGAAATATTCATGTAATAACGTTTTTATGACATATTTTGGCATTTAAGGAAATCATTCATTCTTTTGCGTCACTAAGCAGGAAAAAAGAAACATTGTTTAATATAGCTCACTGTAATAATATTCAAATCAAAGTAATATTATTGTAATGATTCAACAAAAGTCCTTTAAATTATGATAGTGTTTAAAAGCTCATTGGAGGCTGGCTGGGTTAAATTTCTTCCCGGTTCTTTTTCATTTGGAACCATGCAAGTGGTGTCTGATGTTTTACTAGAGCATTGAAATGAAAAATATGACTTTGTATACCTTATTACTTAAAAGTCTTTGTTCTTACATAATATTTGTAATTATAAAGTCCTCAAGTATCCAATCAGGAGTATCTTGTTCATGCAACAAATACAATAACTAGTACATAACATATTACAAAAAAATATATTTTACAGTATAATATTCCAAATATTAAGGATATTATTCCAATACAATACAAACAACATATCAACAATTGCTCTTTACAGACGTCATCGCAGTCACACACAAACACACACACACACACACCCATAATACTTAGTAAATTGGATAATGAAATGAGTGTGTGTGAAGAAATTAACGTCAGAGGAGGCAAGAGTCGTCTGTCAGGACAATTACTCTTTGCACTAGGTCCTCTCTGTCTACTTCGTAAGGAGAGAGAAGGAGGATAATGTAGAATGATGAGATGAGATGTAGATAGAATAGTTTAATCCAAGCGTCGTTTCATATTTATCGCATATATTTTTCCTTTTTAATGGATTTTTTGGGTTTAGGTTAATTATACTATTTTTCTCGAATTTTTATAGATATTATAGACATAATAGAGAATTTTTAAGATCTAGACAATTGCAATAGGACCAATATAGCAATTTATACTAAATATATTTACATAGTTCACCGGCATTACGTCACTAGCATTAAAGATAGTATAGCGTTTAAGCGATTTTTTGTATTAATATTATATTTTTTAAACAGTGCCATTCACGATAACAATCTGAAGCACAGTACCTACTTAATTCATACCCGTACTCGTTCGAGCACAACTAATATTAGAATATATTAATAGTATATAGCTATAATATAATCGTTTGAATTTGTTTCCCAAAAACAATCAAACATTAGAGAGACTTAAGTAGAATAGAAGTAGAAATTATAAAATGTAACTTCTTAATAACAAAACTACACTACAAAGACATTTTAAGGTACAAGAAAATGGCGCGAAGTGGTTTTGAAGTGCGTACTGCGAACTAGTTGAGAAGAAGTTTGTCCAGATTCCGACATAATTAGACTCAGCCATTGCCCATTAGCACATTAGTAACATATCAACCTCGCTCGCGTCCCGTCGTTTATGTGTTCCGCTGATTTAATGATTATTATACAATGAAATAATATTAATATTTAAAAATGAACAGTGATCAACTTTAAAGTCAAACAATTTATATAAAAATGTCAAATACAATAACAGTGCAGCCAACCTCGAACAAACGAACACCAGATAAACAGTTAAATCAATTTAATGACGTACCAATAAAACAAGTTGCTGTTAGTAGAGACGACCCCGGTTGTTGTGAGTCGTTTTTTTGTTATTGTTGTTGCTGCGACGAATGTGATGGTTCTGCGGCTTCGTATGATGGAAACAATTTTAGCAATGATACACCGACGAATTATATACGAGACAGTAGTCATGTACAATTTGGTGGAATTATTGGTGGTGATGATAGTTTCAGTAGTTCACGTGATAATGATGGAGGTGGCGGATGCGATAGTGGCGGCGGCTTCGACAGCGGCGGCGGCTGCGACAGCGGCGGCGGCTGCGACAGCGGCGGCGGTTGCGATAGTGGTGGTGTAGATTAATAACTTACATTATCCATAAAAATATTAAAAATGACGATTATTTTTTATTTTTGTAAAATAAATGAATTATTGAAGATAATTGTTTTAATGTATAGAATTAGATAAACACTACTAATTCTATAACTATTAGAGATGAGCAATTACTGTAGTCATTATCTTTCCGCAGTTTAAAATATTTGTAATTGTCATAATCTACTATAGTCATATCTATAAAACAAAATGAGGCAGTGCCGTAAATGCTTATGGCTCCTGTTTGGTGTGACCTTGTCTTTTAAACATCATGACGCAACTACCATTCGACACGAATACAAAGACTATTAAAATTCATGGTTAACTTTTAACCATAGAATACATTGTAAGTATATTTTGACAGCTATTGTAAAGACATTGTATCTATTGTTAAATATTAATCAACGATTTCAAAAGGAAACTTTAGCAAGAAATTTGGTATTCTGGTTGTTTATATTAATTTCGGAAATTTTTAATAGCTCTATATATACTAAATTTGAAATTTAAATGAATTTGCCAGCAATTTTGCTATAGATAGGTTTACTGTATATGATAAATACATATAGGTACACAAATTATTTTTTTTGATTGTATACAGGTTTTTTGTACATAATAAATAATAAATAAATCAAAACCATTGCTACAGTTTGTAAAGGAAGAATTTGATTTAAGAATTAACAATAATCCAGCAGATTCAACAAAATATAATAAATAATAAATACTCCCATTGATGCAGTTTTTTCAAGACATTTAAATAAAATAGAATCCCAAACATATGTGTCCTACTTCAGTTACCACAAGCCAATTATTACTAAAATTGTAAAGTTTATATTACATAATATTTGTTAAAAATAATAAAAATATTATTATAACTTTAAAAAAATAAATTTCCTTCACTAATTTTATTTTTTGTTTATCAATTTGTTTTTACTTTTATATTACATATTGTCTACTAACATTAGATATAAGGTTGCCTTGTAATACTAATATTTAATAATATGTTATGGACTATGTCTGAAATAAAATATATAATAATAATAATAAATGGCTCCGATAGAGCAAAAAGGATTTTCCTTGTAACAGTATTTATGACAAGACTAGGTAGATATGTATATTATATGTTTGTTTTTGTATTACAAATTAATTGAATAAGGTTTAATTATTTTGTTTATATCGTGTAATTAACGTTTCCTCTTTTTATATATGTAGCCATATTGATGATAATGTGAATAAACATGTAAAGCCATTTTATGTATGAAATATTGTAATATTTTTCCTTATTGTGCCTTTCGTGTGTTATTTTCGGTTCGCAAAATCGTGAAGCGTTCCACAATTTTAAACCTATACCTGGGTCGCAAGTCCCAGGATCTGTTTGCACTCCTCTCCCTGCAACGCGATGGGCCCGGCACCGCACGGTGAATCCATGGTATGCTAAGAATCTTCCTCTCTGTCTCTATAAACCACACTAATTGTTTTTAATAGCAGTAGGCGCCTTCACCAATCAGAGAAAAGCACTAACTCACTAACAGCCATTTCACTTTGCGATGCGGTTTATGCCAGTTGAGTGGCTCAGATCGTATAATAAAATGGGACAATTAGTCTTATGGGTTGACTGTTAGAAAGCATTAACATTAAATCTGCTAAATGTTTACATTTCTTTGCACAATAAAAATTGCTAAATATATAAATAAATATTCCTCCTTAGAGTGAAGTAATGCATCATCGTTCGAATTTCAAAACACGTTATAATATTGTAACGTAATGACATCTATGATAAAATAAACAAACTGACGTAATTTTGGTTGTCTTGTCTTTGTACACAAAGTACTTCATAATAAAATTTTCAGATGTCGCTGCAACATAACATCGATGGAAATCATAATAATATTTATGTGTTTTTATTCTATATAAAATGTATTAATTAATTAATCTTGCATATTTTTATTATCATTATATTTTAGAAAAAGTAAGAAGTAAGTAAGCTAAATATTTAAATTTATATACTAAGTACTATTCAAATTTAAGAAAATACCATTGGCCCATTTCATTATAAAATATAAGCGACACAATCTCTACTAGAGTATATCACATCGCATTGTGAAATAGCTGTTAATTAGTGCTCTCTCTCTCTGATTCGTGGAGATGTCTATTCGCTATTTTTCAAGGTCAAATAATGTAATTTAAATTGTATAATAAAATGGGCGCGTTGGTGAAATGCACGAGATCATTTTCTTGAGAGTTTTTCATTATTTTGGGAACACTTTTCGTTACGGATGATTTATAAATTGTAGATTAAAGAACATTACAGTATTGGAGCTGTATTTGTTTTTCTTAATATATATAAATTACGTGTCACAGTGTTTGTCCTCGATGGACTCCTAAACTACTTTACCAATTTTAATGAAATCCTTTAAGTATCTGTTGTTTGGTCCAGCTTAAAAGATAGGATACTTTTTATATCAATTTATTTATTTATATCTGACAGTCATAATTATTTGTTAATTCCATACAATTCTAAGAGTCAGCGGTAGTTGTTGACTGTATTGAGGAAGTATCCAATAGATGGCACTTTGCTAATGTACAAACGATTTATGTACCCTAAAATTTAAAAGGATAACTGACCACGTTTTGCTGAGACTAAAGTATGTATTAAATTTATATTACAATAAAAACAATACCATGAAATTCAATATAAATATATTATACTTTTTATTCTATTCATTAACATCTGAAAAATATATAGTTGACAATAACAGTGTGAAAGTAAACAATGAACTTATTCATTACGAATTTACATTAAAATTTCAAATTTCAGCACTCCATTTCAATATAAACTTAAACTATGACAAATCTCATATACCTACTCTGTGGTCTTTTCTAATAGTATAGTGAGGTAAATTTTGTTTGTTTGTGAGTTTATACTTTATAAGTTAATTTGTTGGAGGTAATTTTCAAAGTAATTTATACGAATCTAATAATTATTTAACAAATATTAAGAAATGACTTACGGTGAATCTAGGTTATATTATATTATTCCCTTGAAATAATACTAGCGCTTTTCATTGAGAGCAATTTTGGAAATAAAGCTTCTTATGAGCCCTGTAATCTAAATCTCTCGCGGATGCTTAATTTATTTTATATTTATAGTCTTTTGTTTTGTGTGTAGTGTTTTTAAAATTATAAAATACAATGCATTAGTCTTAAGGACGCGTTTACGAAACAGATGGGTAGCAAATCACATAACTACATTGACTGAACTTGACTACGCACACATACGCATGTGTAGTCGCGAAATAATGGCTACATTAAACAATTTTGATAGTTTGAATTTATTTGTTTTTCAAATATTATAATTTTATTTTTTTATGTTAAAGTTAGTTCTGATAAAATCTTACCGCCGTTTTATTTACGCCGATTAAGTGACCTTGAGGTTTACTGATGGGTGGATGCTATTGGATTTCCTAGATGAATAGGACTAGGTGCACCGCATTTAAACTTATTTAGTTAGACTGAGGTGGTGTTTCGAATTTTAGAAATATTTGTTATAAACAATCATCAAAAATGCAAGTAAAATAAACCTTATTACAGTGAGTTAAGACTCACGTGTCAACTATAAAGACGTGAAAAAAAATTGAAATTATATTATTATTTTTTAAGATATTTTGTGACGTATTGATAATTTTGTTCTTGACAGGATTGTAGTTGAGTATGTTTTCTTACCCAAGGTATTTTTTTATTCTGAAACATGTGGCAATTAATACAAGAAAACTGTACCGAAATTAAGACTGAAATCGTAGAATATGTGTGAAGAAGTGATGGAAAATCTTTTTATTAATATTAAAAGCTTTGATATTAAGGGATTAAAAATGAAGAAACGCTTTAACTGCTGTTAGTATAGGTTTTAGTACGTTTGGTTTGATTTTGTAGCGATATGTACCAAAAAGTTGAGGATTTTCGGCAAAACTGTAAACGCGTCCTTAATCATTAATATTTAACGAAAAGTTTAATGTTATGATTGATAGATTGACTCTTAATATAATGGTAATTAAAAATTTACATAACTTTGACTAATGATTAACCTGCCTGTACAACAATACTATACTTTTATTGTACTTGTATTTTTATAGTAAAATTGTAGTTTATCTGTATATAAATTGTTTTTATTGGTTTTAATAAAATGAAAAACAAGAAAAAACAGATGAAAATAAATTTCATCTGTGTGATTAAAATACGACTTATAACAGAGGCCAACTCACTGACTCTTCCACGCCATCCAAAGACTCCAGTCTCTTAGAAAGCTGAAAAATTACATAAAATGTCAAATAAGATCTCTTAATCTTATTAATTTGACATTCCATCAAGAATGTAAATAAGGTTTAAAAACTGTAATACAACTAATAATGAGTCAATTGAATTCTTCTATCTTATACCAAAATAAATAAGTTAGGTGAATCAATTATATAATTTATTCACCTAACTTATTTGTTGTATACTTATGTATTATATATTTATAGAATAGAATTAACACTATTGTTTTATACTATACTTATTCGATCTTTTCAATGGTTATCATAACTGGCGCAAGGCTGGAACTCATATGCTTTATTTTTTGTCTCTCTTAAATTAATCTCGGAGCTCTCATGTTAATGTCATCTTATTGTCCCGGATCAAAATTAATAGATCAATCTATCGATATTTCTATAAGTATTATAATATGATAATTTGGGTATAAGTTAGAAATAAATATATGTATATGTCTTTATATGTAACATCAACCTTTTATGAAGAGTTATAAATAATAGTTCTGTTTATTTGGATGCGAGTAACACAGTAAAACAGAGTTATACATTAGGTCATAACCTGAAATTATTATATTTTTTACTTGTCAAGTTCGTCAAGATTCCATTCCACAATAAGAAAGTTAAAGGTAGGTGATCGGTTCAAAAACATTTACGTAATAATCAAATAGGTCAAGATTGTTCAGTCAATATTCGTATTGAAAAGTATATTTAATATACAGTTACATTTTCATAGTAATAGATACCTGGGTTGCAATATAGTTATTAAATAATAAAGTGCCTAAAGATTTTTTATAAGCGTTGTCTTTATATTTATACTATTCTCAAGAATGGTTGGTTATTCTACATCATCGCAAGCATAAGACTATAAAACAGAACTGTATATTTACAGATACTTATATTTAGTTATGATCCCATTTCATTATACGATCTGAGCTACTCTATCCCAACTGGCGTAAATGGCTTTGTTTAGTGAAATGGTTGTTAGTGAGTTAGTGCTTCTCTAGTCGATACACTTATTAGCTATTCGTCAACGATAATCATGTGACTTAGATCGTATAATGAAATGTGGCCATTAGACACGTATTTAAAAAAGTGACATTTCAATATTCAACTTATAATATACAAAATTTGCTTGCGATTGGTTATGAATTAACTCATACGAGACAAACAAATAAATATAACATTGTGTATAATGCTAGAAGAAGAAAGAAGGGCGTTACAATAATTATAAGCTAGGTTGAGGCGGATTCGATTTGCCATATTTAATAAAAGCCATTTTAAGTTATTAAGTTGTAAGGGTTATATTTTGATGTTATAAAGCCTTGATCCTTCCTTATTAAATGGGTTATTGGGGAAGATTTCACCCTTTATAGTTCCAGAGATGGGGCATTCCAACAAGAATTCAACTCAACTTATATGTATCTAGGTCTAGATTATCTCGACTATCTTTTTGATTACTGAAATGTTAAAGATTAGTAAACGAAGTTGATAATTTAAAAGGTGTAACTATTCGACATTCACGTAGTTTACAATAATATTATTATTGAGCCATTTTTTATTTAACAAACGTAGTGGGGGTCAGCGGCTAGCTGGTTATATAATGTCAACTACAAATTCATGCGAACATATTTTTAAAGTCGCAACATTTACAAGTTATAATACTTAGTTTAAAAAATTATCGAAAGTGAATTACAAAAGTATTTATTAATTTTTAAAATGTTCTCGAATTCTTGTACGAAGACTACTTTGACAACTGCTGAACTAATTTTAATAATTTTACTGTCATGATTTACATGAGGAGGACTCAATTAAAGGATTCATTTCATTATCCTATTTACTAAGTGCTAGGTCAACTAGTGTCCTACTATAACATTGTGAAAAGGCTGCTACTGAGCTAGTTCTCCCATCTGATTGGTAGAAATTTTTACTCGCTATTTTTGATGTGGGGTAGTGCGCTGTAAATTGGATAATGAAATGGGCGCGTACCTAAGTGCTTTAAGACTGTGCAAGGATTCAGAACGAAATGATTCTGGGTGATGAAGAATATTAAGAGAAGTTAGAATAACGAAACTGCTGCAGAAAAGTGAGTATTTAAATAGGTAAATAAACAATTCATTTAACACCAAATAGTGTTACCAAGAACAAGAAAAAGATAGGTAGGTATGAGTTCTCACATCATTCCTCTCACCAATCTAGATTAATGATTAGGCGAAAATAAAATTAAAAAAATGAGAATTGCCTTTCGACAAGACTAAGCCTTTTTCATTATCCAAACTGAGGCTTACTCATTGAGCCCAAAAATTAAAACGTAGAGTGGAGACTCTATCACCTGATTGGTGGAGACCAATCAGGTGATAGCACTAGGATACTAACGACATTTTCACAATGCAATATTAGTACGCTAGTTGAACTAGAACTTAGTAAATTGGATAATGAAATGGCTGCGGGCAGAATGTAGGAATGCACCTAACCTAATTGTTCACGACTATAAAATATAGTAAACCTTTTTTAATATGTATAGATTAAGCCCAGAGTTGTGTATATATATGTATATATTCTATAAATATTACAACACATAGTGTAGCGACACATGAAGACACGTCCTATCTGGTAAGTGTCTCTACCTGTATCTTAAGCCAATACCTATAATATATTCTGTGCTCTACCACACTACTAAATTGTTATTACACATATAACTTTTTTATTTTCGGTATAATAGCAAAATATAAATACATTTAATAATCTATATATGTAATTATATAAACTTAGTCTGGCCATTAACACTGTTACACTTAAAAATAAAAAAAATAATACATTTGAATTTCGAATCTGTCTTTTTTATACGATTGTTCATTGTTTTCTCATTTTGGCGCCTATACATTGTACAATATCTTGCGATATTAAAATCGAGTGGGGTGATAAAGAGAACCGAATCGCTGTGATTGCATTACACAAAGTAGGTATGGAGCCAAATGCAATTTTTAAAACTCTCCATACACTTGGTTGTAGTAAAATGTTTGTGTACCGGGCTATTAATAGGTACAATAAGACTTCCTCTGTTTGTGACGGAATAAGATCTGGCCGTCCACGTAGTGTTCGTACTAAAAAGGTGGTCAAAGCAGTAAGGGAAGGAATTCAAAGAAATCCTGTCCGAAAGCAAAAGATTTTATCTCGGGAAATGAAGATAGCATCTAGAACCATGTCGCGTATTTTAAAAGATGACTTAGGACTTGCAGCCTATAAGAGACGCACTGATCATTTCATCAGTTAAGAACTGATAATTACGATAAGCTGATAAGAAGAATAGGGTGCTAAAATCGAAACAAAATTACTGATTATGATTTATGATCAATTTTTGAGCACAGCATGGTCTGAACGCCATGATAATTTGGAGTCCCTAAAACAATCTATACGATTGACAGTGAAGCGTTTTCCCATGGAAAGAGTGCGTGCTTCTATTGATAACTGGCCTCAACGTTTAAAGGACTGTATTGCAGCCAATGGAGACCACTTCGAATAACCTTTATATATTTTTAATTGTTTTATTTTTATGTACTAAACTAACATACTGTAAAAGTAATAAATGATATTTGCAGTTAAAAAAATTTTTTTTAAGTGTAACAATATTTATGGCCAGACTAAGTAATATTAAGATAATTCAATGATCAAAGTGAACGGAACCCTCAATTCGGGGCAGATTGCACTTGGTCGTTTTACATTAATTAGAATATGCAATTAAATTTAAATTATATATACATATATTAATTGCAAGTAACTTTTGACCTCAGGATTAATAGCATATGTGTGAGAATTATATTGTTTTCTTTAAATTATTTAAATTCAGGCTGATTAAGTACAATATCAATTATTACTTCTTCATTTGATTTCTGTATAAATGTATAGTAATGAATAAATAAAAAAATATTTAAAACATTAAGTGCTCTTTGGTTGGACAGACGTAAGCTTTACAAAAAACCAAGTAAAATGATAACAATTTTAATATAGGAATACATACTGATAAAGATATATTGAAATAAAGGGTAAGTATATATTTTAGTTGTTCCTATTTTGAAATATTTTTGTTTTTATTTTTATATTGAGAATCTGTATTACCGTATTTTTAATTAATTACATTTCAGTTATTGTTCTGTTCAGAATCGCTTTAATTTCCGAGTATTTTATTATAAAAAAAAATGTTTTATTACTTGAATCAAAAATATAACATCGTCGGAACATTCATAAGCTCAAGACAATAATGGCCATTTGTGTATTTAAAAAAATAAATTTATTTATTATTATATATTTATTTCTGTACCATTTAATATACAAATGCAAAAACATATATCTGTGGACTCGAAAATATAACATTCTGTTAAATATATAAATATATAATACCTTAAAATTTAATACCTTCATATTTATTTTTTAAGGTTATGATATTTATATTTTCTAAAATTGAATATAGCTATAGGTATAGAAGTTATGTTTGAAAATCCGTTTTTTTTTCTTTATTAGGCTTTAGCTTATTAATAGTTTGAATTGGATAGTGACACATTTAAAATATTTTTAGGGTAAATCTACTTACACAGCGGCGACGATGCTGGCATTCATAATAATCTTCGTGGCATGTTACCTGTATTGGAAGTGGCACACTCGACTGCAAGAAGGCGAACCGCCAATACTGCCAGGGATCCTGCCATTCATTGGCCACGCACATTTACTTGTAGGAAACACATCAAGTAAGTTTTATATCTTACCTGTTTTTTTTATAAAACGTCCTCTTGATTTTTTTATGAAATTAATTGGCAAAAGAGCAGTCAGCCCAACTGTCGGGAAATGATTCTTTCACGTGCCTACTTGAATCACCAAACATGAATGTTGCAAATGTCTTTCTATCCTTGGAGAATAAGGAGGAATGTAGGAGACGTATAAAAGTATATAAATAGCCCGTTATTCAGATCTTGTACAATAATACTTCGTGAACTAATTAAATCAATTTAAAATCATTTTTTTACCCTACGATTTCTTGTTTTTTTACCCTTCGAGGAAGCCTTTGCCAACTGGCAAACAGCAGTCGGCAAAGACCTCCTCCTACCGCTTCCATTCCAACCTATTTTCAGCCACTCTGTTCCAGGTTACACCCGTCACTTGTCGGAGGTCTTCATCACACTTTTTTGTGATCTGCCTCTCTTCCTTTTACCTTCCGCGGGGTACCATCTGGTGATTATTTTACTCCATTTATCTTTACCTCTTACCATATGCCCTGCTCATCTCCATTTCATTCTCCTTATTTTAAATTTAATGTCATTAGAGTTTGTTTTGGCTCTTGCGGTATTGTTCATTATCTTTTCCGATTTAGCACATTGCTAACTATTGCTCGTTGGCAGACTACTTTTCTGTGTTAGAGTCCATGATGGCAGTCAAAGGTACGAATAGGGAGTATGCAGGTGTTAAACAATTTTCTCTTCATACTTATATGAAGTTCTTTGTCCTTTAAAATCTCTTTTAGACCCCAGTATCTCTTCCAGCCATTATCGTATTTCTATCTCCGTTTGTCAACACACTTGTTTTATCTAGCCTAAGTTTTAATCGTACCTTCTGGCTTTTAGTAGCTAGTTCTTTTGTCATCGGATGTTTTGGCAAGCACACAATGTAGCCCGATAATCTTAGATGTGTCAGCCATGAGCCATCCACGTCGATACCAAGATTGCTCCAATCCTGTTTTCTGAATATTGCCTCTAGTGTCACTGAAAATAATTTTGAAGACTGAAGGTTTCCCTGTCTAACTCCTTTTCCAATTTATACAGGGGATCTTGTCTTTTGCAGCTATACAGTATTATGACTATAGACATTTTTTATTATTCTGATGTATTTGTATTATATTCCTTGTACGTTCAACTCCCTCCATATGTCTTTATGTATCAGAGAATCAAACGCTTTGCTAGAATCGATGAATGCGATATAGCAAGCTTGTATTCCTTGTATTTTCAATAATTTGGCGCCCTACATAGATATGGTCAATCACGAAGTCAATCAATCAAGTCAATCTTTTTGGAATCCCGCGCTTCGATGGGCTGGTTTTCATCTAATATTCTTTCTATGCGTTCCGGAATTATTTTAGCAAAAATCTTATATATGTTGGAAATAAGACTGTATAGGCGATAGTTTCCTATATGTTATGCCTATCTCCTTTTTTTTTATAGAAGCATAATGTTTGACTGTGTACAGAGAGAGATTGATTTTAAGATACAGACGGAGATATGGAAGGTTCCCTTTTTTTTCTTCTTGGCAGGTATTATTTTCCTTGTCTGTTAATTCATATTCAAATTTTAGGAATCCTTTTCCGTCCCCTCTTTTAGCAGTGCTTGTAAAGTCTCCTTTTTACTAGCACTTCCTTCGATTAATTTTCAGTAATGTAGACACCCTTGAGATATTTTCTCTTTTTATAAATCTTCTAATTCTCTTATTATTAATGAAGGAATATAGTACCGGTCTCGGTTATTATTGTCCTTTTTTATATATCATATACTACGAATTTTATTCAATTCATAATCTTCATCGACGTCAGTTTTGAATTTATCTTCCAATATTTTGATAATATAAACCTACAAAACATAAATCTGAAATATTGTCTTTTTTTATAAATATTTAGATACTTCTAAATAAGTTAATTGATTTATTAATTTTTTGGTTTGTGTTGAAGTTGTGCTGCAGTGATTTTATTATATCTGTGACATTGCTTTTAGGGTTCTGGAAATTCGTGAGAGATACCTCACTCAAATGCATGGAATTGGGCCATGCAAGCTGCTTCTATACCGGTCCCTTCAAATTTTACGGTAATAGAACCTATGTACTATTAATTATTGATGACTCTTATTGTGCTTAGTTGGTACATATATATCGATAACGCCTGTCTAAAATGTTTATTTTATATCGAGAAATATAATTTTAATACATTTTCACGTTTCTTTCAGTTTTAACCGATCCAGACGACCTGTATACCTTGTCCAATACATGTTTCCAAAAAGATGAATATAGTTATGAATTCACAAAACAACTTTTGGGAGACGGACTGCTTTTCTCACCCGGTACGTATATACTATATTGTTTATTATATACATACATATACAGGACTAGCATTTTCCCTCCACTTCGGTGGACTATTCTGTAGTGTTACAGATTCAGAACAACTCTTCGAACGCAGACAACAAATAGCATTATCCGAGTATTTGCTATATTTTACGGAAAGGCTACATATACATACTTATTGGTTTCAAGTGTCTTAATAGGGTGTGTGAGAGATTTCCTCCTTAGAGGGTTTGTCAAATAGCACATAGATTTTTAAAAATCAGACTGATTGCGCCCGAGATTAGCTTTCAAGCAAAAAAACAAACTCTTTGGCTTTATTTTATTACCGTAGATGATGATGAGATTGAAATGTAAATATCGTTGATTTTATTTTAAATAATCGTTGTATTCTTCGAATAACATGATAAATACAGCGTATTATTTTTAGGAAATTAGTTCAGCAAATTCCCATCTGTTGGAAAGTTCTTAACAATTGAGTGCATCTCGTGATCGTGATCTCGTGATCGAGATTGACTCCCTTCCTAGATGTAAAGATAGCTGATATTCATGGATAAGAGTCAGCAGACCAGACAATTCAACAACACACAAATCTCAAAAATCCACCCAGCAGTAACTTATTTTTGCTGATGTCCATAATTTACCATAAGAAAATAATCTCAAAGTATATTTAGATATGTTTAATATTTAACGAAAATATCGGGATTAGGAAACCAGTTATCGGAATAATAACAAAAAAAATGTTCTCTTCCGAAAATAATAATTTATTTTTCTACGACAACAGTTTAATTTCAAACATTTTACATTGATTTAGAACTTACATCTTATAGGCGTTTCACGTTTAGGTTGATGAAATGTTTATATATAATGACTTAACTAATTGTCTTATTCACCATCTAGATATACCCCTATTGAGACTTGGAAGATTCAGACACATCATAAAACTATTGAAGTACCTTTACGTAAAGTTCTATATGATAATAATGTATCGTGTTTTCTTTACATTCATTTCAGAATCTATATTGTTAGAAGGTAGTTTAAAATATCATACTACCAACAAATTTGCACAACAGAACCGTTAAAAGTGCCTTCTAAACTCAAAGACGTTTGTATAACCGATATTCTCTGGTTTGATTGGTCGGTAGAATATCATAGAATAGACGGAGTAGAGGTCAAAGCTGCAAGAGTTCCAAATGCAGACGAGATGCCAGAGTCTGTAATGGATACCTGTCTACCAATTCTTTAACCACTTTTAAAAGATTAAGGAGTACCAATAGAAAATATAGCATAAACATTTTTTGGACCGAAATCTGTTGAATTAAATATATATATATATAGATGCATACTTAAACAACATTCCTTATAGATTTAATGAAATTACCCGAAATTCGAAAAATTGTTTCATGAAAAATAGTTTTATCCTATCTTTAGTTACATATATTATATCTTTAGTTACATATATTAACTAACGCACATCTCTTTTATTATATACTATAATAACAAAATAAAACTTGAATACGTTAAAAGTAAAATAAATGGTCTTCACTTGTAATAACAAAAAGAAACTCAACCTTCCTCCGTATCAAGATTCGTATCCACCATTGAGAAAAAAACACTAGAAGGCTCCCTTGCTTTACATGTCATAACTGCTTTGAAAACTAAATTATCGATCTCATTCATTAATACTAGTCTCTGATCTTCATCAATTTTTTTTAATCTTCGCGCCAAAAGCTCGCAATACAGTTCGCATTCATTGTCCTCTTCTTTTGGAATTTCTGGTGTAACTTTAATTTCTGTATCCATTGTATAAGTATCTTCTGCTTCTTTCTTTATAACCTTCTTCAGTCGTTTCTTCTTCATAGGTATAACATGTATTGGTTCATTTCTATGACTTGATGAAGAGGAGTTCTCATCATACTCTGTTGTCTGCATGTCCGAGTGACGGGAGCGGTCCTCGTTGTCGGCGGTGATCTGAAATTATAAAATGATATTAACATGGATCAGGTCAACTTAGCAGTTACACAGGTCTGCTGGAAGCTTTGCTTCAAAAACAAGAACTCAGCAGAACTGCTCAATAATTCTGCTGCTGTTGATGATAATTCTATATAAAATATAATCAGAGCAAAAAAAAAGAGATATGGGTGCAATTGCTAACCAGATTCGAGAACTATTTGATCAATTACTTATTAAAAATATTCGCATCGCAGCTTTTCATATTGTTATTTGAATGAACTGTTTCGAACCCTCTATGAAATGTCATCTTCAATCGTCCTAAATAAATATATTTGTGAATATCCTATTGTCCCTATCGTCCCTAATTGTCTAGGAAATTAATCTGAAGAGACTTCTAATGTAAGTACTATTTGCATCACCTATGATAAGTTTTCGGTGACAGATTAAGTCTTTTTGATTATTCTATATTCAGAACTATTAAGTTTATTGGAAGTTTCACACAAAATATTTTTTCATTGGCAAAAACTTACAATATTAGCGCACTGAATATATTACTCTCTGTGTGACGCTGCCATAAAATTGCCTCTTATATATTGGCCATGTTCTTAAATGAATATAACGGTCTAACTTTTTTTCTTCTTACATAAGTATTAGTATTATGGTTTTCTGTTAAAATTAATCTAAATTAAAGGCGTATTACACTTGACTAAATTTAGCAACTCTAAATGACTTCTTCATAGAATTAGAATATTAAAAAGTTAACTAATTACAAGTAAAAAATATTTCTGAAACATTGAATTGTTTAGGGTCCTAGTTAGTAAATAAGGAAGGTATAAACGTAGTGATGAGTACGCTCTCAATAATGAGTAAGCATTGAATATAATAAACGATTTATCATGAGAACACCTGAATTTGTCAGTTTCATTAGGAAATATTAGTTCAGGTTTGTTTAATTTAAAAAAACAGTGTATAGCATTAAGCATTAATTAATGTACTCGTAATGACGTCACCAGGCGACAAACTACGACATTCAGTATTACGTACCTATATTGACTATTTCGTCATACGTAACATATCACGATATAGAGACCTCACTTACGCGCCGATTTCATTATCCAATGTACAACGCACTACTTGGCCGTAACAAATAGCGAATAAAAATGCTCTCCAATCAAATGTACTCGCTGACTAAGAGTCATTTAACAACGCGATATTAGTAGTACCCTACTTGGCCTAGCGCTCGGTGAATTGGATAATGACATGGCTGCTTCAATCTTTTTAACTAGGAAAGCAACGTCGCAATTCGTCGTCGTCACATCGTACTAAGACCGACCCAAACGGCAACGTCGCACATTATATAAGCCTGTTGTTAGGTTTTACAAATTTAAATAAAAGTTATATTTGAAATATATTAAATAGCTATATACGGAGACAGCTTTTAGATCGAAGTCAATCCAAAATATATAACATAAAAAAGTTCGTAATTTCGAAAAAGTTTGACTAAAGTATACGTTGGCTCGATCGGGATAGTACCAACCTCTCGCAGAAGAACGTAAAGTAGCACTTATCGTTAAATTTCGTACGGTGTTCTGTTCTCCCTCTCTCTCTCTCTCTCTCTCACTGTTTCCCTCTTTTTTCTCGCTTCCTTCATCCCTTGTGCAAAAACGCATGTGTATATTTGCATATGTCAACACAAAAAATACTTTTACCAAAATTCGATTTTACGATATGAATTATTATAACCATATTTTGACAGACATATAGATAACATCCAATTAATTCCATATTAGGTATAGGCAATCATTGCATTTAAAAATTTATTTTTCAATACACGTATGATCAAATGTATAATAACATTTAGTGTGTGTGTGTGTGTGTGTGTGTGTGTGTAGTTATATTTAAGTGTGTGATAATATGACTTACAGTATCCACATGGAAAAGACATCGCAAGCTTATAAGTCCAGCATTCAACCAGCAGATATTAGATTCGTTTTTGGAGATATTTAACAGGCAAGGAAGACAACTTGTTAAGAATATGGAAGTCGAAATTGGAAATGGATGGTTCGACCAGACAAAGTATGTGAGGCAGAATTTTATGGAAACCATTTGTTGTAAGTATATGATGTTTTTAAAAATGTATTGTACGATGAATTAATATAACATATACACATTTCTTACAGTAACAGCACTAGATGATAGTATAAGTGAAAAGGAAGCAGTCTATTACGTAGAGGCCTTTGAGAACTACTTGAATTGTAACATTCTTAGATTCCAGACAATCTGGTTGCACCCAAACTTCATATTTAAATTTAGCAGTCTGAAGAAGAAGTTGGACGCTAACATCAAAATTTTACATGATATGTCTGATAAGGTAGGAAACCTCAATTATTTTTGACAATCCAAAAAAAAATCCAAAATTTGAAAAACTGGACACGGGTTGTTGATTTGAGAGACAAAAATAGAACTACAATTATGACTTGTTAGCTCTTTTCTCACATTATATTTCGTATTCTTTCATTTTTATTATTTGATTTATTCATTTTAATTTTTCACAAAACTGTTTTAATTTTCATTTTATTTTTTCATATTATTGTATAGTCATCGGACATTTATGAATATGCAAAATTTCAAATGAATCCAAAGTTACGTTGGTCAAGAGGTTTAAAATTTCCATTCCAAACAAAAATACGTACCAAGCTAATAAAAGCGTTATAAAACGATTTTTACAAACATATAAAATATAAAATCAGTAACCATATATTTAAGACATTGTTTCAAAATAACCGAACGCAGATATAAACTAGTCTCAGCTCCAAATTATATCATTTTAAATGATTTCAATTTGATATAGTATTACAATGTCTTCTAGGTACTAAAAAAGAAGAGGGCTCTTAGAAAAAAAAATGGAACAGAAGTTAATAAGGAAAACAGTTAGTATATTTATTACTTCATTTAAATGTATAAAAAATAACTTAAATTAACCAAAACTAGTAACATGAATGTGTAATGTGATAGTAACGAACGATAATCAAACCCTTTTAGATCCGAGATTGAAGGTGTTTATGGATCTACTTATGGATTTAGACGAAGGTGTCCTAACTGATCAGGAGATAAGAGATGAGATGAACACAATCATAATGGCCGGTCACGACACATCTGCTAATGTTATAGTATTTACTCTACTTTTAATAGGATCATATCCAGATGTCCAGGAGAAGATTTTTAAAGAGTTAGTAAACAAATTCCGATTAATTATAATAGAACTATACATTTTAAAGTATTCCCGTCTTCGCTCGCATGTTTCCAGATTAGAAGACATATTTGGAGATTCAGACAGGGATGTGGAAAAGCAAGATCTTTCAAAACTACCCTACATTGAGGCTGTTCTTAAGGAGAGCATGAGGTTCTATGTTATGGCACCGTTTGTGGGACGTCATATTGATAGAGAGGTCAAATTAAGTAAGTAATTCATGACCAGGATCATAGCAAATATTCTTGTGGCTAAGGAAGTCTGTGCTAGAAACATTAAATATACAAAATATTTGCGTTTTCGTTGTTTGAATAAGAAAACTGTAATCTCTATTTATTTCTTACAAGAATCTTGGATTTATGGCATTAAATATATTACCAAACCTCATAAGAATGTGAAAAATATTAACTTATTAAAAAAAAATCTAAGAAATCTGAAATCATAAAAAAAATTACTTGAATATTTTTAATATCGGCCGAATTATATGAAAATTAACGTTTTTTCAATATCTTGTATTTCGAAATTTTGAGATACTGAGTCACGCTAATGTTCAGACAGACAGACAGACACACCTAAAACTAAGTTTTAACTATGTTTTTATTTTAATATTATTTTTCAGAGTCGTGTACACTTAAACCAGGAAACAATTGCTTGTTGCTGTATTATGGAAGCCATCGTCATCCAGTTTGGGGCCCGGATGTTAATGAGTTTAAACCAGAGCGTTGGTTGGATCCAGCCACATTACCAAAGAACCCTAATGCTTTCGCTGGATTTAGTTTGGGAAAGAGGAATTGTATTGGTAATTTAAATCTTGGTTTCTTATCTTTTTTTGTTTTTTTACACTTAAACTAAGTTGAAGCTTGACTACATTCCACCTGATGGGAAGTGGAAATGTAGTCGTAGGTGGTAAAGGGCATCAACTTAGTAAAAGCCTATTCACTCTTGCCTTGAAGACACCCATATTGTACTTGGACGGAAATACCGACGCAGGCAAGCTGTTCCACTCCTTCGCTGTCCGATTTAAAAAAGATGAAGCGTAGCGCTTCGTTCGGACATGCGGCACGTCTACTACAAAAGGATCTTATTATTTTATCTTATTATTTTATCTTTTTAGTATGTCATTTACGGGTAAACTGCTTATACAACAGTATTAAAATTTTATTGAACTGGGTGGATTATAATAAAATAAATCATTGATGAATTTCGTACAATTAAGTACACCAAACAATAAGCAAATTTTTTTTTATAATTTTTTTTACTTGTTTTAAGGTCAAAATTGAGAATAATATTTATTTATCCCAGGTAAAGCGTACGCAATGATGTCTATGAAGACCACGATATGTTTCTTGTTTCGTCGCTACAGACTCCACGCCGACCACAACCAGCTCGAGCTCAAACTGGATGTGTTACTGAAACCAGTCTCCGGTCATTATATTACTATTGAAGATAGAAAAAAATTAAAATCTTAATTCAATCGCTTTTTTTTATTGATTTAAACATTCGGTTACTGAAAGTTATAAAAAAATATAAGCATATGACCATACCGTTTAAAGACTAAATAATAAAATAAAAAATATTGTTGTTCTTTACAACTAAATAATAATTATTGTTGTTCTTTACAAGGAAATGATAATTATTGTTGATCTTTACAACGAAATGATAATTATTGTTGATCTTTACAACGAAATGATAATTATTGTTGATCTTTACAACGAAATAATAATTATTGTTGTTCTTTACAACGAAATAATAATTATTGTTGATCTTTACAACGAAATAATAATTATTGTTGATCTTTACAACGAAATAATAATTATTATTGTTCTTTACAACGAAATAATAATTATTGTTGTTCTTTACAACGAAATAATAATTATTGTTGATCTTTACAACGAAATGATAATTATTGTTGATCTTTACAACGAAATAATAATTATTGTTGTTCTTTACAACGAAATAATAATTATTGTTGATCTTTACAACGAAATAATAATTATTGTTGATCTTTACAATGAAATAATAATTATTGTTGATCTTTACAATGAAATAATAATTATTGTTGATCTTTACAACGAAATAATAATTATTGTTGATCTTTACAATGAAAATTTAACAGTTTTAACAATATCTGTATTCATATCTTTTATACAAAACAAAATTTGTAAAAAGCCATTCATGATTGATTTCGATCTCGAATTGTAGAATCATTATTAATTTCGGACGTATTAATATGAAGATACTTACATATTTTGTTAATTTAAAAGAGTTGACGTTTTCTCTGTTGTTATTTCAAAAACGACGCGTGGTCTGTCTTGTAATAAAACTGAAATTACCCGAAAGAAGTCTTCTACAACACATAACTATTTACAGCTTCATGCTTGGATTCACAATTTACCAACAAAAGTCAAATCCTACTAATAATAGTATAAATGTGAAACTTCGTATATTTGTCTCGCAAATCCACAAAAAATACTAGCTGCCTGTTTGTAAACGGATATGGAAAGGACATATGATTATTTTTATTTCGGGAAACAATTTTCTCATAGGAAAATCTCTCAGCCACCATTCCTCTCCAGAACGCACGAGATTACTACCGTTATCTGTTAAAATAGTGTTTTTTCAAGATTCCTATTTACCGAGGCCAAATTAATTTTAAAAATGCCTAATTAACATTTTTTGGATCAAATACTTATAAAAAATCCAAGTAGTAAATGTTTTAGACACTTTTGTTTTAGACAATTTTATTGCGCTAAGTATTGCTTATATTTCAAAACTTACAATATATATCTTAAATATAACTATCAAGAATAAAACCAAAGCATCATATATCTAAACCTTTGTAAATGTAAGCAATCATTTTATTATCCTATTTATTTTATTTATTTATTTTATGTACGCACATTTACAAGACACTTAAATCATAAATTTTGTACATGGGATATTTACCTAGCACTCGGTCAACTAGGGCACTAATATCGCCCTAATTTTATTATTGGGTCAAGTAGTGCGCTGTAATGAAACGGGCGGCGCACGGAACACTAGTTTTTCCAATTAGTTTATTAACGTTAATTAACTTATATAGGTAAGAGATAATAAAATAATAACGAGACGCAAAAAAAAAAATATATAAAATTCCTAATTCATCAAAGGCTAGTAACGACATAATAGCTCAGTAGATAGAGTACCTGTAACGACTTGCAAAAGCAGGTTTGAATCCTGCTAGGGTTCATGATTGTTAATTTTCTATCTCTTTAAAATATAAAGTAAGCTTAAAATGGCTAACATGTTTATAGACTATTTATTTTATCTTGTGTTAAATCTAGTACATATAGGTAAAACTCAATATCAACCATTAAAATTTTATTAAAAATATTTTTTTTAATAAATAGACTAGACCACAAACGAGACCAAAAAGTAAAAAAATACTTGATTTGAACAATAAGCACAAGACAAGACATTTTATTAAATTCCGTCCAGCACTCACAACAAGCAAACTGACAACAACGGAATTTATAATATACATATATATAGAATAATTATTACGGTTTTTGAGTATTTAATGTAGGCATCTTCTTTATTACATGATTATAAATTTATCTTAATAGACGTTATTAAAAAAAAATCATAGTCAACTGGGTTTTCTAAAAAACGATAAAAAAATAATTATCCTTTGGGAAGATATGAAAATTATTAATAATTGAACTATTGACTCCTGACTTGTCCGGAGCAAAATTGTATTATAAATAATAGCGACAATAATTGTAAGCTCAATTACAACTCGAGCTGTCGTCCAAATTACGTTTCTTACATATTCAATAAAATGAAACTATTTTTATTGACTATTTGCGTTTTAGTTGCGTTGGCAAATACAAAACCTTGGTAATTTATTTGTATTAATTTTTTTTATAAAACTAACTCTAAAATGTCTCATAATTATTCGTTTTTTTTTTAATATATATAATTTGTTTCCGATCGAACTACATCTCGCTAGCACAACGAGTGGTAAAATCCCACCAAACAATTATGTCACCCAATTTATTCCTTTAAGTTCGGAAAATGTAATGATTTTAATTTACCAATAACCGCACATTATATCATTTATTTTTACAGTGCAGGACCAAGATGTAAACGCATGTACTGGGGGCCATACGGAGATGGTGACTATGCCGATATGGGATCTAACGATGGAGATACAAATGGTGAAGAAAACAACATTTATGGAGGTCCCACAAACGGCGTAACAAACGAAAATACACTAAAGAGGTTAACCACTTGTTTACTTTGATATTTGAAAAAGAATATAAAGGCAATTGAACGGGAATAAAAAAATATATTCAATTAATCCAAAGCCGCTTGGAATATTTAGACGCAAGTGTATATTATTCCCTGTATAATTTGGTAGCACAATTCTAAAAAGGAATCGTAATTCATATACCTCTATTTTTAAATGGAATCGTAATTCATCTACGAGTACTTCTATTTTTTATAGTTCTAGAGTGTCAGACTGCCCCAATTGGTCCACTTAAGGCTTTCGTAACGGCTATTATAACGATACAATCAATATTGAAAAGAAATATTCTTAAATAACATTATAATTGTAAAAAAAGAAGAATTTATAGAAATAAGTTACTTGAAATAATTGCGTGAATTTAATGAATCTTTGATATTAAATATCTAGAAAAATCTGTATTGAAGTATGCATGCTGTGTATTAATATTTTTAAACGTGTTGTGTAGGACTAGGGGTCAAAACTATGGCTATACAGGAACTAAAGATGGATATACAAATAGGAGACAAAATAACGCTTACAGTGGTCCTACAAACGGCAAAACAAACGAAAATATACCAAATAGGTAAACAAGTGCTTTGATATTTGTAGAAATATATTGTATTTTAAATACAATTTATGTAACCAAAAAAAAAAAAAAAATATTTCAAATCTGTCCATATTATCTATAAGCAAGTTTTTATTATTACCTGTACTATTTAGTAAAAGAAATTCTAATTCTTATATTTACATTTTTATAGTTCTAGATTATCAGAGTGCACTAATTGCTACCCTTCCGACTTCGGTAACGACGTTAAGAATCGCAATACAATCAATATTGAAAAGAAATGATATAAGGTTGTATCATAATTACAAACAGCTATATTTGAACACAGAAATAATAAAATGTTTGTATGATGTATGATTTATTATTTACAACCTCCAGAATTTCGTAACATCAGAAACTTAGTACAGGGTTTGTTGATATCACTTTTTTTTTTAATATGAAAAGTTTATAAAAAAAAATATAAACTATTTTAAAATGTACACTTCTCTTAAAATTTTAAAACGTCTTCTTGGATGATATTCAAAGGCGAAAATTGCTTCTATAGTGCTACCATAGCATAACAACATAAAGGAAAAAACGAAAAAAAAAAGCTTCTATAGAGCTTTTTTTTCTACAATTTGCTGTTGTTAACAGCTACTTCTGCTTTTTTCTCCGTCTCCCGCTCAAAATACAAGCAACATACTTCAAAATGTTTACGACTGCATACTATTTCTTTAGTGCCAATTAAAACCCCCCTTTTTGTGTTTTCTGTCGACATTTTAGAATTTTACAAAGTGAAAAGCATCCTACGTGTTGGTTTAAATAAAAAGCCAAAACCACAATGAAAAAATCATAAAAATTTGTCTAGTAATTATGGCCCAAATCAGTTTGGTTCTCATT
The DNA here is from genome assembly GCA_963555665.1 of Dircenna loreta. NCBI lineage: Eukaryota > Metazoa > Arthropoda > Insecta > Lepidoptera > Nymphalidae > Dircenna > Dircenna loreta. Next base: position 8,209,543 of record OY743099.1, on the reverse strand, counting down.
ACCGAAAAAATGTAAAAAGTATCTTATATGAGGGCAATAACCTATAACCATTTAATGCTATCAGAATCTGTCTAGTGGATTATGCGTGGTAGGACATACAAACAGAGAAACCAATAAAATATATTGTTTGAGTTCTGTGACATAATGAAGACAGCAATTATTATTCAAATTGTTTAAGTTATATTTTATTATAATGTAAATATAAAATCAGTGGCTAGATTTTTATATAATAGTCAAGGATTATTAGAAATATTTCCTATCGTCATTCTGCATTCAAGAATTATTCGTAACATATTTAATACGAATTGTATCTCAAAATCAGCGCCACCGAAGCCATCGTCCTCACCGATCGCTACCGAAATTAATGAATGAGGCATTTCTGACTTACACCTGGCGCAAGTAACACCAAATTAATTAGTTCTGAGATTCGTTTTTTGATCGTCTGGGAGGGATCCGAAAATCGATCGTGCAGACAAAATGTATACTTTACTTTATCTAGAATGGCTTCGTTTTTTTTTTCCTACAAGTAATTTTAAATTATTTCCAAATAAATTTCCATTCAGAGCAAATTTGGAACCCGCGTCAGTTAGTTCCTACCAATAGGAAACATCCATTATATTATTGACCGAGTTCGACGGAAATGCGAATATACTCAAGCATGTCATTTGGCTTGGTAATTAATTCGTTGAAGAATATATGAGGAGTGCACCTAATTACATCTTAGGTAATTTATCTCTATTAACAGTATATTAAATTAATTATTGTAAAAAAAATAATGGAATTCCCAATAAACCACTAAATAAGTTTAGAAGACAAATATGTTTTGTTATAGTTAAAGATATCAAAATATGATAGTAACAACAAAGCTAGCATTCCATTATTCGAATCAAACTTAGAAAACGATGTGATACGCGCTATTTTTTAATATATAAACACTAAAGTTAAGACACCAATTATTATTAATCCATCAGGAGTTAGTCTCATGTATCATCATTCCAATCATTCAAGACAAGTTCAAAAGTCCTCTATGAAATTAGTTTTAATCAAAACCGAAATAGAAAATGCTAAAGATTTTTTTCAACAGGTTATTGAAAAAAAAATCATTACGAAGGAAAAACTAACCATCTTGGTACTGAAGGATGTATTTTATCTTATCCCGTTGATATTTTTGGTCTTAAATCAGAGAATTCCTAACAAAGTATATAAATGAATGTATTACTAAGTACTGAGGCCTCTGAGATTCTTTACCTCGACTTATTCCAACACAAAATGGAAAATAACTTACATTTGTCGATGGTTTTTCAGAGTACGCCCAATGTTTGATGGCACTTAAACACAGCACTGTCAAGTGCTTTCAAGTCAAGACAAGCGTTGTACTTGTACAATTAACTACAAGAATATATACAAGTCATAGAAAATATTGTTCTCAAATTTTGCACGAATCATAGCGTTCCCCTCACAGCAGTTACCAACCAAGGACCATTATTCACTAACCCATAAACCTTATAAATGGACACTTAGATCCACGTTATCAAAACATGACGACTACTCATTTATTACATCAGTAATTGAAAGATATTTGCAAAATATCGACAACGAATAATTGAGGTGTATTAACTAACGACACAATACAATAGAATTAACTGCATATAGAACAGAGACCGTGAACCTGTATAACAATACGCCGCTAAAGAGCAGGGTATATTAGGAATCAAATCGCACGACCGTTTTAAAAGACACCCACTGAAAAATTTGCAGATGCGCTACTTATGATAGTATCGACCTGAAACAGATTCAGCATACTAGAATTCATGGTAACACATTTGCTACGAACTGTCCGGACTGCAATAAGACATCTCAAGCGATCGCACTTCTGGCTCACCAGGAAACACCAAGCTAATTAGTTCTAAGATTTGATGTTATATGTTTTTTTTATTAAATTATGTTAAAGTAATAACCGTTTTTTTGCGCATTTCGGGTTATCTATTTTTTTTAACTTGGCAAGGTATTACATATACATAGGTATTTTTTTTTTCAGAAAAGAATGTTAAACATCATAAAAATAATAAAGAATAAAGCTAGAAGTGAATATTAACCTTATATTTGAGGGTTTTAGTGTGATCTTTATTGTTTGATTAATTATAGAGTTTCATTACACTCTTTTACGTCGAAAAGCATAACAATATATAACAACAAATGTTAATTATAGAGAGAGTACTACACGTAAACTTAATTCAGAAATTTGCACCGTAAGATATCTTTTAGTTTAGAATACCCGAAACATATAACTGAAGGACAGCAAAATATAGAAGCTGATCGAAATAAGATAACAGCCTCTTTTGAATAACCTTAAACACCAACATTAGACACTAAAAATGAACATACCTCTGTTTTAACGACGTTCCGACTTGAAGGTTCAGACGCTGGAAAACTCATAGCGTCAACGTACCACAATGTAGGTATAAATACTCTGTCAGCTTCAGCGCGAATTGTGCTCTTAACCTTAAACGTCGAAAATAAATAAACAGCAATTTCTAGTATTTTATATAAATGGTTAAGATTGAGATAAGACGAAATCGTGGAAAGGGAATTGGATTAGGATTTAGGCAATGGAATGACATGAGCCAATTTCCAAGCATGAGAATAGGATTTAATTATAAAAAATATAAATTAAATATCTTATATAGGAATAAGCATTTTATCGCTCACCACTTCTTTAGTTAAGATGGACGGATTACCCTTCTTAATATCAATCCCCGTAACGTCCTGAAAGCAAAAAATAACAAACATAGGTGGAGTGACAGATGTCAATATCTGAAGAGCTAAAAGTTTTAGAGAGTTATTTAGTTTGAAATAAGAAGAAGAGCAAAACCGGGAATTCATTGGGTTTAAGTCCAAATGATTATTAAGTTTAACAGACTACTTGCCTACGACTAGTGATTTAAAAAAATGTTTTCAGGATGGAGAGAAATACTCAAAAGAAGTTAAAATGTAACTGCGCTTAGCGTCGCTAGACATCCTGTTACAGAGATAACCCAGCTTTATATAAACAGCTATAGTTCCATCCATTCCATAGGATAGGTTCCATAGGATTTTTTTGGATCTTTGATATTGTTATGCTAAAAAATCCTGTTAGTGAACAGTTATGATATGTTTTATAATGTGTATTAAATTTTTGAAACGTGTTTTATAGAATTAGCGGCAAATACAATGATTATGACGATACAGGAACTACCGATGGAGATACAAATGTAAAACAGAATAACGCTTAGGATGGGTCCAACAGGCCAAATACAAACATATATTCCAGGAAGATATAGTGTATTGTATAACCACGACGAAATACAGAATTTCAGTTTAGGAATTATACATATTTTGATAGAATCAATATTCATTTACTGAAATAACTTACACAGTTCATACATTAATGTATTATTTAATAAGTTTATATTATAATTAATTTTGATTGATAACAATCAGTGATAACCATTTAATTAACGAAGCTGAACTACAATCAGATCTTAGTTCTTCAGAACGGGGTTCAGAATGCCGTTGCCGTTAGCTGTAATGCTGTTATGAAAAATGTTTTTAATTTTCCGCTTCATGAAGATCCATTTGAAGTAAAACGTGTGTATACAATAAGTAGGAATTAATAATTTATAGCTTAGCCCTATTATGAGGAATTTATGGATCCAGAGAATATTAAATTGTTTATCTATAAATTTCCTGAATATTTCGATGAACTAATAGGACTAGACTTATTAGCGCAATGCGATACTAAAATTGGCTTAACAGACAGAAATTTAATTACTCATACCGGCTCGAATTCGTTCAGCATTTATAATTGCTGTAATTTTAATCTTTATAAGGACATGATGCCGATTGGAAATTCTAAATTGATTCGTATTCCTATAAATTTCCCAGGCGGACTTTTTTTATTGAAGAATAATTAATTTGCAATTGTATTGTACACGAAAGTAATTCTACCATGAATGACAACTGTGGTAACCGACAAGAAGTCGAGAACCGGACATCAAATGACTTAATACTATCACTAGACCGACTGACTAGCGGTGACTTCTTTAATATTGAGTACGAATGGCGTCTGCTAGTTTACGCTGAAAATCGAACGAAAATAAATAAATGACAAATACCCAATCTCTTACAATAATGACGTTTTTTACCAATTAGTGTCATTACTTCACAATCCTAGAGGGTAAAGCGAGTGGATTTTACCAAGTAAAAATGGAGCCACAAAACATTTCTAAAAAAGGTTTTAGTGTGCATGTTGATTTTTATTTTTTTTTTCGTATGTATATGGGACTACAAAAATCACCATATATTTTTCAAAGGGTGATGGATAAGGTCCTACGACAGTTATAAAGTTTGCCTTGCGTATTTAGATGATATTGTAATTTTCAGCCCATCCTTACAAGAAAAAATATGAACAATCATATCCTCAAATTTGATCTCAGACATTTTATTAGTGAGGAAACTAAATTCTAAATTCGAATACTAAACGATATACCTACTATTTTTTGTTTGGCCTTTTTTTACCGGAAATGTCTTTCAGTCTTAGCTCGCATTATCAAATCTCTGACTTATTCATGTAGATTTATTCCATATCTATAGTTATTATAAGATTTGTTTACAGTACACAGCGAAAGAATATGACCTTAATTGACGTTTTCACGAAATATGGTCAAGCATATCATTTACGGGACAAAACTGCTTTAAGCATCCTACAAACTTTATATAATAATAACCGACAATGGAACCGATTTTATAAATCCAATATTTTCATAATTTACAAGATTAACTATACTAGAACGTTTCCGAATTTTCAAGCTTCGCAACGTTCTGAGGGTCTAGGCGAGTGGCAGTTGAGGAATAGAATGACAAATTTCTAATAATCTCCACGATCTCTGTAAACTTTCTATTGCACCTAATAAAATCCAAAATATTCTTAAATAACCTTATATTCTTATAAACCTTCATGGCAATTAACGACACATTTTTGTACATTGAGACAGAATGTCCGAAGCTCAAACACTGGTAACTGTGTGAAATAGAAATGACCCAAAGCATTCGTACAAAACCATACTGCGTACAACATATTATCGTTCGTCAAGATTAAAAGGAATACTGCAAATATAGAGCAGTTTACTTAGCAATACAAGCAATGGAAGATCTCGAAAATTAACAGTGTGCATTTTTCTTTCGTCGTGTTACCAAAGTACAGCTAGTTTGTCAAATAGAAGAATTAACCTCGCCCAAGTATATCTCAACTTGTTTGTGAAATGCAACATAAAACCGCCGAGTTTGGGTACCATTGTAAGTGACAGTGAAGAAATAAAGGGTCAGCCGATAAAATTGATGAAAATACCGCAATAAATCATACCGACGTTCCTTCTCTTTTAAAATAAAATTCAATAAATTTATAAAAACTGAACGAGCAGTGAACGAAAGTGTAATGTGTCATGGCGACGACATGAAGAATTGGAGTTTTGTAATCATATATATTTTGTAAAGAATATTATTATTCATTAGTTGTTATAACTAATGTAAATATATGAATTAAAGAGTTAATATTGTAATTCGTTTTAATTAATTAAAATTAGTTTAAAGAAGATTTTTCTGTTTTTAGTACTTTCGACTGAAGCTAATGTATTTGGCAGAAAAACAAAGGAAATTACATTAAAGAGGTAAACAATTGCTTTAATATTAAAAGAAATGATCAAAAAAAATAGATTTATGAAAAAAAAATGTACTTTTTTAAGATGTCGTAAGTAGATAAGATATTGATGTCTCAGTTATAAGAATTTAATGAAAATTTGATATTCAATTGGTAGAAGATATGTGAGTGAGCAAGTATGCTTTTGCGTATTAAAGATTATTACACTTTTTTTTTTAATTTAAAACGTTGTCTTGGGTGATATTCAAAGGCGTGGCAGCCCTACATTCTACAATTTGCTGATTTTAGCGAGTTCTACCGCCTTCTTCTCCGCCTCCGGCTCAAAAAACAAACTATCTATCACACTGAAAATGTATTATATATATATATATATATATATATATATATACTTATTACATAAATATTAAAAAGCTTCCTCAAGTACCAAGTTTTTCGTATACCAAGAAAACCGGTTCAATATTTTGGTCATATAACAGTTCATAGAATAGAATAATATACATGATTCAAATAGACGTCTTGGAAGCGCACCGATTTGCTAATTTCGGCAATACCTATATGTTTATAATTTTTATGATCTTGGATAATTACTTTTATATATTAGATATACAATTGCAGAAAGGCTGGAAGAAACACTGCAGTGATGAGTTTTTTGGCTATTATTTTCTTTTTTTTTTACTTTTCTCTACTGTAGTTTCCATTGGGTGTGCAAAAAAGTTATTTAAAAAATTAAGTGGTGTTACTCATCATTTAATGGCATAGCATAGAAAATTTTGCAGAGCATAGATATTATGCAATTTGCAGAGCGTTAAAATGGTGCTGCGATACGACAAAGCACAGACTAATTATTCTCTCTTTTAATTGGGTGTATTGGGTGTATTGGGTGTAAGTGACTTATTTTTATTTAAACCGTATTTTCAGCTTAAATTTATATTATTTTAGAAAATAATGTGAATCTTAGAAACACAAAATAGTAAGTTATTTATGGCTAGAAGTGAATATTAGCCTCATATTTGGCAATTGTATCTGTATGATAAAATAGTTTCGTTACACATTTTTATTTCAAAAAGCTTCAAATGTTGATTATAGAGTAAGATCTACTTGTATATTTAATTTTTAAATGTGTCATGAAATAATATTGCTTTGGTATCACAAACATACAGAAGCTTACCTAAGTAGGATTATGGAATTTTTTATCCATAAGAAGTACACATTCTTTAATAACAGTTAAATCACCAACATCAAATTTACACACTAATGGGCCCATTTCATTATCCAATCTACTGCGCACTATTTGAGGCCAAAAGATAAGGACTGATGTAATGTAACGTAATGGTCCCATTTCATTATACGATCTGAGCCACTCTATCTTAACTGTCGTAAATCGCACAGCATAATGAAATGGCTGTTATTGAGTACGTGTTTCTGATTGGTAGAGACGCCTATGAGCTATTCTTCAAGGTCCAATCGTATGGTATACAATCTTAACATTAGATCGTATAATGAAATGTGACCAAAAGAGTCTCCATTAAATAGATGAAATACTAACTCGTTTGCAGCCTTTTCACATTGCGATATTGGAAGACTAGTTGAACTAGCACTTAGTAAATTGGATAATGAAATGGCTGCTTAAAAATAGACATACCTCTAACCCATTGATGTCCTGACAAGCGCTTTCAGACGCAAGAAAACTCATAGCTTCAAAGTACCACAGTGTAGGTATATACACACTTTCAGCTCCAGAGCGAATAGATCTCTTAACCTTAAATAACGAAAATAAATAAATAGAGTGGAAATGATACGATACAGCATACTTTGTAAAAGATACATTTATTAAAACTCAACTCATTTATTAAATATTGTAATCATTAAACATAGAACATAGTATTCATAGAGCCGTTTTAAATAATAGACGGGCGCGTAGTCAATTGCACGAAAAAACCCTACAAGTACCTACATAGTTATTAAAAATAAGTTGTACCTATTATAAATATTAAATTTTAAAAAATGTATGGAATGTAAAATAAACCAACACGGGCAGGGATTCGAACCGGCGACCTCTGGGATACCGTCCCGCTCTACCAATTGAGCTACCATGTCTCCGTGAATTTTGAATCCTATACATGTCTTCATCGGGACGGTAGCGACATCTATTAGGATTCTTTCGAAAATCCTAACACTTCTAACTTTGCATTGTAGATTAGCAATGAAAAGATGTAACAACCTACAATATGTTTTAAAATATTTATAATAAGTTATAGTCATGTCAATCTTATTTGAATTTTAAATAAATATACACTGAAAAAAAAACCGATAAATATCCATTTATATTTAAAAGTAACCACATTTTTTACCTATAATCAAGTAAAAAGTTAAATAACAAATACATACCTTTCTTAATTCCTTAAAGAAAGTAGTTCTTAAATTTTGTATTTTTTTCACTACACTTCGTACCGTAGCATGGATATCGAACTCTTTGTAAATTTCAAAAAGAATTTTGTTTCCCTCCTTTCTTAATTCTTGGTTTCTATAATTTCTATGTCTTTTATCCCATAAATATGGCATGTCTTTGTATGTTTCTATAAGATGAAACAAAATTTCTTTTTCCTTTGTAAGCATTTTTTCGTATTTCCAAATACCATAATAAACTGGCGCACGATAGAATAACGACTAACAAGGGTCCCTAAATTAATGACGTAAATAGGACATTTAGCGTCTAAGCATTCTATATCTGGTTAACACGACACGATACAATGCACTTAACACAACCTAGTGTACTTATAAGCGAGAGCGTCTAGAAGCCGTACAATCACCAGCACTAAGTTCTTTAAATTAGCACGCTAGGTCAATGCACTGCAAATTGTACACAATAGTTAAAATAAGTAAAAAAGGAAAACACACTAAAAACTGCTAAAAACAGTTTTAGTTTACTAATTCCAACTTGCAGACTCCACCTCTCTTTGCTATCGAAAACAGATTACAATTTACAGGTTGAAAAAGAGTAGCTTTGACAGTTGACAGCTACTTATCGTTTCACGTTGGACTTTGTGAACAGAGTATGCTATAAGCAGCCCATTCATTATCCTAGATGCAGAATTCTGCGTTAAAGCTCAAATCGTAGCTGTAGAATGTAGTTTTCATTAGGAGCTATAAAATAGTTCTAATAAAAATAATTTAATAAACATTAACTACACCAATGCATATTTATCTTAACTACACACAATATGAAGTAAATATATATATTTTTTGTAACAAACAAATCTAAATGTGAATAATTATTTACATATAAAAAAATATATTGACTTAATCTTACAAAAATGTAAGATGATATGCAGGACCATGCATTAAGCAATTCTGCTTTCTGGACTATGAGTGGGCTGCTTATTGCTTAATATACTCTGTGTTTTCACCGTTCATCTATGCACTTTGTGAGTTTGTTACTGTGTAATATTTAGAGACGTTTAAAAAAATACACTCTTCCGTAAGGTACATTTCAATTTCCATACACGTTTCAACAATTGCTTTTGTTGTAAAATTTAAGTAAATAATCATGAACGAAACGTTAGCAATCTCAACTACAACGCTTCTAACCATTTAATACTTATAGATTAAATAACATTTTCAATAAAATTGGAAATAAAAATATCTTAGAAATTATGACTTGATAATGTTTGTTAAAGGTCATTAAATATCAATACCTAGTAACGTACCCATCTTGAAAAAGAAATTGTTGCAGTAAAATTAAATGTTATTCTTTGTGTCAACTTTTCTAACAAGAAAAAAATGTTACTTCTGATTACTGCACAATATTGTAAAGAAAGGAACGAGATATAATCACATGAGACATTAGGAGTGCTCACTAACCTCAGGAAACTGGTGTAATATCCAGTTTAAAGCCAGTCTTACAGTAAATGATGGTGATAACTTGGTTAAGTCAGTCAATATAAGATCTGCTAGATAAATGCCTATAGTTAAGACTTAGTAATTTTATTATTTGTAATTTGAATGGTTTCTTAATTATGTTATGCATGGATACAATAATTATATGATACATATATGTTATATATACATTCTCTTAACAGACATATACTTATACATCCTAAACTGCTAGGTTACAAACTTATAATTCTTGATGTAGATTTCTTTTCTGAAACAGGCACTCCATAAAACAGATGCTATAGACATTCCATTCCCAATAATTAAAAATTTTGTAAAAAAAATATGGAACCAACATTATTGCAGCTAAAGTTGGAATTACAACCCAAAAAGGAATTGTGTGTTTTAGGATATTTGCTAATGTCACTCAGAAAAATTTCTACACATCAGAAAAAGTAACATATGAATTATAATTGTTTTGTATTTTAATTTTGTGTACTTTTATTACTCCTTCTTACTAGGAATATTGTTTCTAAGGGTTGACTATACTCTTTATCATTCTAATTTAACAACGGAATTTAACAGTCCTACATGATATATGGCTGATACCTGTATATGAAGCTGCAGCAATGGAATATGATGAGTTGATGTGTAACTAATTTGGTACATTCATACATGTTTTAAGATTTATTTATGAATTAGAAAAGGACCTTTGGTTGTATCCTTATTTTTTAAGAGTAAAACAAAGTGAGCCATAGCAGCAGCTTCTGGCATGTGTCACCAAGCACCTCAGTGACAAACAAATTTTTAGCGTACACTATATACATAGCATACAGGACTTAAAAAGGGCTGCTGGACTTGTGCAAATTTACTGTTTAATGTTCCTGATACTCTGTCTACAGTGTAGTCACATAATTTCTATTACCTAATATACTGTATTGTCAACAAATTATATAAAATTTGAAATGATTAAATTGATGATAAATTACTTATCAAAACATAACTTTTACATTTGGTTATGCTTTTCTTTGGTAGAGCCAAGGAAAAAGTTACCAAGGTAAGAAAAATTGTCACTAACAGAATAAGTACATACTCTAAATATACCATTAAAAAATTATTATATTTTGAATTCAGTTATTTTTAAAATAGTAGGAACTATTAGTTCATCTCTTAAAATCCAAAGACTCAAAAAAACTGATTATTTATATAAATTTAATTTTTGTTCAATAACTAAAATGAATGTTTTTATAATAACTAAGATGAATTTTATCTGACGAGATTGTTGATACAGTATCTCAGACAATATTAAATATTTTCCAAGTGTTGGTTGGAATAAACAACTCATTTTCTTTCAAATGTATTAATTATGAATAAGCATTAATTATAATAATAACTATTAATAATTTTCCAGCTATGTTAGAATTATTTAGACAGTTTGAGAGAATGATAAAAAACACAACTCTGTAAAAAAAAGTCAAATTAAATTTAAGTAAACAATATTTGAAATAAAAATTAATAATAGAATCAAGTGTAAGCTAAGTTTGTGGAAGGGGTCGAAATTAAAAAGTGATAGATAAATCCTGGAAGAAAAGGAAAGTAGGTAGGTACTTATACCTACTATGTAATGGCATGTTGATTGGATAAAAAATCCAAACGTAAAAACTCCGTAGAGTCGTATTTGAATTTAGTTATGTTCCCACAAATATCCCAAAGATACAAGATTGCCGTCACTTCTCAATATTGCCTAAACTTAAAACTTACAAGTCGGTACTAAAGCCAACCTTGTGCAAATAGGTTCAAGTGAAGTAAAAATTAAAATTCTAAGATTTTATAAGTTATATAACATGTGTTGCTGTTATTAAAAAAGACACTACAAATGAAATTGGTTCAACGAACACTACTTTCTAATGAGAGAAATGTAAAAACAAATATTTGTTCCTACATTGTTGAAAATTTTAATAATTATCTGAATTAGAATTTATCTAAATTTATCTTAACAATTAACATAGACGTTAACATTTAGCATGTTGATCTGACAGATTACTAAAATAATACTGCGAGTTGATTAACGATTATATAAAGTGGATCAACGTCTACTTATTTGCCAGATGCACAATAATTATTAATTATGTAGATCTAATATTAAGCTAATTACTTTAAGTTTTAATCAAACCTATTTTGTTATTGGGAAACATTGCATGTTGTGCAGTGTCGGCGAACTAAAAATACATTTGACGGTTATTATCAAAGTTACATAATTTGTTTTGATCATTTGACGTAAATACTTCAAATATGAATGGGAAGGTGTGGACTGCGGCACGACTGATAACATCTTTAAAAACTCAGTGTATAACGAAATCTTTTAATAATTCCAAGATAGTCAATGGTGTACGAAGTTTTTCTATCACTCAGTGTAGAAATATGAAACTTGTACAATTCATTTACCCTGAAAATCCTAAGGATATCCGCGTTGGATATTTGGAAGGTGACAAAGTTGTAGATATAAACAAGGCAGATTCTAGTTTATCTAGCACATTATTGGATATTTTGAAAAATGGTGATTTAGAAAAAGTAAAAAGGTACCTAATTTTAATTCTTTAATTATACCTACTTCATACTTAAAAGTAATATTTAGATTTCGATAAAGCTATTATCATCAGACCTAATTGTATTCATCACATCTCCATAATAAACCTTTGTTCAGATTTTACTCAGAAGAAAATAACTGTCTTGTAAAAGAGAGTACCTTCATATTTAAAGAATCATACTAATCTAGGTAAAACACTTTAAAAAAGAAATTAAGTATAACAATTGTAAAAAATTACCTATTGTTTTAGGATCAAAAATTAATTCATATTCCTAAGCTCAACTGAACATGAAAATCATGTATATCTATATTATTTCAGCTTGAAATTATCAAATCCTCCAAAAATAGAGCTGTCGTCCATTAAATTAGCTGCTCCTATCCATGGCCAAGATAAAGTATTATGCATAGGTCTCAACTATAAGGACCACTGCGAAGAACAAAACCTCACTCCACCTGAAGTTCCAATGATCTTCAGCAAATTTGCCAGCACAGTTATAGGACAGAAGGACTCTGTTAGGCTACGGACTGATGTCACTAGTGTAAGTTTAATTCAAAATCCACTAATATTATTATCCTCCTATATATTATGTTATCTACTAATATAATATGGAAGTTCTTAGATTTAATAACCCATTTATTGAGGATGGTTATTATATAACTTTACATTTTAAACCATCCATCAACCATTAGAAAGTGGTTTTTAAAATAAAATACATTCTATTTTCTTATTATGTATTTCCTATAATTTGTTAATTATTTTTGTAGAAAAAATGAAAAAAAATCCTTTCCTGCTTAGTTTTGCATTAATTCAAAACATTTATTTCTAAAACTAAAACTTAATCTTTTCCTACAAGAAAAAAAAACATTAATGTAACAAAATAATGTAATACTTGTATTAGTTTTTTAGATGTTATCTTATTTATTTTAGATAATCTTGATCTTGGTGCTTTTAACTGTTTTAAACAATTTTATGATGCCATTTATTGATTGATTGATTGATTGATTTGATTGATATCATATCTGCTTCATCTACATTTTGATAAAAAAAAATCATAACATATGTTGCCTATAATCAGGTCACCTCTGTATGGTCCTCCTTGTGAAGGTGCTATTCAAGGCTTGGGTCTAATTTAGTGGCCCACCCCTGAACTCATTCCAGTAACTTTGTCTTCAGTGGAATATGAACACTTGATCTTAAATGCATACCCCAGATAGGGTCTCACAGAAGTCTTAATATAGTAAGAAATGTTTCCTCTGTGATGTTATAAAAAGTGTTTCTTAATGAATGCAGCATTGAGTCTGTCTTAATTACAATAATTACAATGTGGGCTTTAACTAGAGGATTTTTACATGTAAAACTGTAAACAAATAAATGATTTCAAAAAGAGGTTCATAAAACGCTACGCTATCTAGATGTGAACAAGGCCAGTTATCATGATGGTATTCCTTCATTTGTAATGAAGCCATGTGCTTTTCCTTGAGACTGGAAAAGTACTGAGTTCCTGGAAGTTGGCCAGCTTACAACCAGTGCCCAAAAAAGGCTGTCGTGCCGATCCTGCTAACTACAGGTCAACATCAGTCACGTACAAATTGTATATATACGCCCTCGTTTGACTACAGCCTCCCTCAGTGTTAAGCATCACTGTAATCTTAGATGTGACATGCTTACCTACAGTCGCGTGCAAGTAAATCGACTCAAGCCTCAAGTGCGCATAAAAAGTGATATAACTAAAAAATTACTTATTTTACCTCTATATAATGTTTTACATAATTAAAGCCTAGTAATTAGGCTTTCAAATGGTAGCATAATATCAGTAATTTAAATAAACACTTGTACTTAGAATGCAACTGAACGCAACCTCCCGTAAACTGCTCTGCGCTCTATACACAACTTGCGCGACACAACCCCCTATAAAAACCCTCTGTAATCGTTTTTTCTTATCAGTCGCTCATTAGACGTTGACCTGAACACATCTCTGCAAATTAAAGCCGTCATTTGAAGAAAATTATGGATACAACACCTGAGGAAGCCGCTCAAGTCGTTGCCCTATTGCAAGAAGGGTTGAACCAGCGAGAAGTCGCTCGTCGTTTGAATATGAGTCAGTCCGCTGTCTCGAGAGTATACAGAAAGTTTCAAGAGACTGGTGCCTTCACTCGGAGGCCTAATACCAGCCGACGCCGGTGCACCTCAGAGCGTGACGACCGGTTTTTGGTCTCGACCTCTCTCCGAAATCGACACCTTACCGGCGTAGATGTGCAGCAGGAGCTACGTCAAGTTCGCGGGGTGACTGTCAGTCAGTGGACAGTTAGAAGAAGGTTGAAAGAAGCTAACCTTTCTCCGAAAAGACCCGCTACAGGCCCGAAGTTGACCACAGCTCATCGTCAAGCACGGCTTCACTTTGCTCGAGAGCATTTGGATTGGAGCATAGAGCAATGGCAGTCAGTCCTGTTCACAGATGAGACGAGGATGTGTCTCCATGGCAGCGACAGGAGAGGTCGGGTATACCGTCGTCCCGGTGAACGGTTTTCACAGTGCTGCTTTGTGGAAACCGTTGCATATGGTGGCGGATCTTGCATGATGTGGGCCGGAATTTCCTTAGAAGGCAAAACGGAGCTTGTTTTCGTTCCTGGGGGAGGCCGGGGAGGAGGTCTGACCAGTGATCGTTACATTGAAAATGTTCTACTGGATCAAGTTGTCCCTTATCAAGGCTTTATTGGAGAAAATTTCATCTTGATGCATGACAATGCCCGATGTCACACTGCTCGGGCCACACGTGATTTCCTGAACGAAGTTGGAATTCACACTATGCATTGGCCACCGCTCAGCCCCGATTTAAATCCCATTGAGCACATATGGGACGAGCTCAAAAGGAAAGTTAGAGCGAGGAAATCAGCTCCGACAAACATCAATGAGCTCAAGACTGCGTTGGTAGAAGAGTGGGGTCGAATACCACAATCATCCATTAAAAAGTTGATAAGGTCGATGAAGAATCGCATGAGAACAGTGATTAGAGCTAGAGGAGGAAATACCAAATATTGACACGAATAAATTTTTTATCTTACGCGCATTTTGTTTCATTTAAACACAATAGCCCCATACTGTGAAATTGTATGAATTTTCAACATTTTTTACATTATCATTGGCATTAACCTTTTTTACTAAACTACTGAATCGATTTTCATGCAACTTGCACCATTTTAAAGCTCAATTACTAGGCTTTAATTATGTAAAACATTATATAGAGGTATATTAAGGCATTTTTAAGTTATATCACTTTTTATGCGCACTTGAGGCTTGAGTCGATTTACTTGCACGCGACTGTAGAAAGTACCTATTAACTGTGGATTTGAAGATTAGATTATATATCAGGAAACAACGACCAAAATTTTACGGTTGTTCAAAAAATTAAAATCGCAAAATTTTGGCAACTATATACCAGCTTAAGTTCAGCTTAACAAGCATATTCTGTAAAACTATGGAGGAAGCATAGTAATAATAATAATAATAACTTTATTAACTTAACTACCGATTTATATAGTCATACCCTTTTTTATTTTTTTAATTGCGTTAGAAAAATCTGTTACGTGTACCCGTCGGTCAAGAAAGTGATGGCCGAAGAGACATGTGTAAGGCTAACGTTTAAAAAACCAACGGTCGCCCTTATCGTCTTAATGGGACATCAGGGGATCGCTTTAGCTCTCACTGCGACGCCCTGGTGGAACCCCCCATATACATACCACATGTATATGAGAGGGGTCACCCTCCCCTTCTATAAAGGCACTACAGCAGGGGAAGGAAGCGGCGAGCGTATTCTCGCCTCCTTCTCCCCAGCCTTCCCCTTCGGTGCGGGTCAGCGGCAGGGGCTATCTCCCTGCAACCTATTTCGCGGCAATTACTTGATCGCAGAAGGAAACCATTGTGACCCAAGACCTCTCGCGATCAATAGTGATAGATTTTTACAAACCTTAGATGTCTAAAATAATGGATTTTAAATTGGATGTTTCATCCAATTTTTCCAATTCCAATCGTTGGACCCACTATCTGGATTACGAAAAGGCATTTGAAAGCATTCACGTCGGCTGCTCCATAAGCTAAAACACAGTGAAATACATGGAAAACTAATAGTCTGGATCGATGACTTATGCGACGACTGAAATATAATTCGTAGTTAGGGTTGGCGAAGCAACGTTAAGTATTCCTCCTGTGTGCAGTAATATGGCTCAAGACTTTGCTCTGGGATCAATATTATCTACTATATTCATAATTAATCTAAATGCTAAATGTTTCTAGCCTTTCATTCTCATTATTTGTAGATGACACAATATTATTTCCCAAAAATCCGAAATCCCATAAATAAACAAGATTATACAACAAAACATAAAAGCCATAACACATTGGACAACGGAATGAGGGTTGTGGCAAAATGTGTTGACATTCAGACAAAAAATCGTTTGTTTGTGTACTATTTTCTTTCAATGGAGCTTAACATCAGGCAGTCAAATTCTAGTGCCTGGTAGCGTGTGTAAAAAAATAAAACAAACTTGAACTGAATGAAAAACTGAACGTTTACTTCTGGCCTCCTTCATGACCAAAAATCCAAATTAATCATTTACCTCATTTCATTATCGGATAAATAAATTATCAATAGAAATATAAACATTTTCTTAAAACATCATCATTCTTGAAACATGAGAAAAGAAGACCGATGATTTCGTGCGTTCGTGATTTCAAGTAAGACCACCTTACAGTTTCTCGAGATTATTTGTGGTGTTATTATCTTCTATTTCATATAATGAGAGGAAGTATTATATACAATATAATTTGCACTTTCCTCTTTTGGACGTGGATTCCGAAGTGGCTTCTATCCTACCAAAACTATATGATGAATTTTCTCTATTGGAGGATAACAGCTAGGGAATTCGTCAATGCAGATAATTAGATCTAGGAGTGGTGCTCATTTCATTTTTAGTATTTAAGTCACGATATGCATAAGATTATTATTAAAAAAAATACAAAGTTCAAACTCAAAATCTCTTCTACAAATTACTTAAATACATTTTATATTCAAACTTTCGTGAACCGTGACTACTATATTTATATTTACCCGGCTGTATTCACGTAGAAATTAAATCAGAATGTGCCCGACTAGTTTCGAACCCATTCGGGGTTCTTAATCTCATTAATATAATACTAAAATACTGTTAAATAACATAATTTTAACTAGTTTGAGTTTACCCTGCAACTTATATAATGATTTTAAATGTTGATATTCAAAAGATTAGTCGTGAGTATACACAAGTTATTAAGAAGTTGTCGTGAGTTTTCTCTATACAAGTTAATAAGAGAGTAATGTTAGGATGTTTACTAACCTGGGGCTGTGGGTCTGGTTTAATGGTTAGTGGTCCTGCACAAGGTCGTGGGATCCATTCAGATTCGGGACAGTTATTTTTGTAATCCACTCATGTGTTTACAGTGTCCGTTATTTCTATTTTTGTAACACCTCTACGACACAAGGATTATTTCTGTACACAATTTACATATACAGTTTGCTGTTTATTTTTTATTTAGAAGGACATATATTTTCATTCCTTAAGATTCAATTAATATTTGTTGTTTTATTCTAGGACCAATAATTTATATAGGTCTGTTATACCTAGACATTTAAATATAATAAATATAGTGTAATGATTGTACAGATGTTGTGGGTAATTTTCTTGCAAGATATAATAAGGAAACAGTATATCTTAACTAGGATTTGAAATGCTATTTATTTGCTTAGTAATATATTATCTATGTAATAAAATGCTTGAAAGATGCATAACTCATTTAACAGCAATTATATTCCAAATATAGTTTAATATATAAACACTTAGGTAAGCCTAGTATAGGAATGCCTTTTTGCCTTTATTATAAAATAAATTCCTTGTAGAGTTTATTTTATATAACTATAATTGTCTTCATATTATATTTATTTAAGTTTGTTATATTTTGTGTCTTATTAGTTATTATGCCTTATTTAATATATTGTAATATATTCAAAATAATGCATTAAAAATATACTTTTACTTAACACATACAATTGATTACATTTTTTTATAATAATTCATTTTAAATAATCTGAAACATTCAAATAAAACAACTTTAATAAAAAAGAGTTTATATAAGTGAGATATATTTTTATACATTTTTAACATTAAACAATATGTTGCTTAGTTTTTGCTAACGGGAAATTATACCTACCAAATAATACCATCCAAATATAATAATATACCAAATAAATAATAATAAAACAAACCTATAATAATCCATATTTATTAAGGTGTGGTCAAAATGTTGTACAGTGATTCACGGGAGTATTATGACCTCAGAGCACAATTAGGGTCAATTATTGAAGCAAATTGAGTTCGTAATTCATACGACGCGTAGGTGGATAGCAAATGAAATAATTCTGTACATTATATCTGTAACTGAAAGAGTCATATAAAAATATTATATAAGAAATAACATCCATAACATGTTTTACATATTAGGAGAAATAATAAAAAAACATTTTCATATATTTTTGTAATATATTAAAAGATTATGAGACAGTCAAGTATTTTCTTAAAATAACAAGGTAAAAAACGTGATTTTCTCCTCTAACCTGAAAAAAAATCCTCTTTAGCCTGGAATTTCCTCTAACCTGAAAAAAAAACATGTTTTTTAATTGTCAACAGAAAGTGGATTGGGAGGTGGAGTTAACAGTGGTTATTGGCAAGGAAGCCAGCAACGTCAAAGCCAAGGATGCATATAATTACGTCCTTGGATATACTGTCGCTCAAGACATCAGTGCGAGGGACTGGCAGAAGAACAAGAATGGAGGCCAGTTCTTACTGGGAAAGGTATGTTTAAAAAAAAAAACAATTTGCGCAGTTTTATTATCTGTGTTGTACAGACTTAAACAGATACTCTACATTATTGACAGATTGTGATTTTTTTGTCGCTAACCAAATCTTCGGTTTTGATTTTTTTTATTAAATTTCTCTCTTGTTTCGAGCGATTACGTAATAATGTTGAAAAAGGGTTTCGCAGTTTCTAATTTAATAGACTTAGTAGTTTCTTAGATATGATGGTGAGTTAGTGACGACATTTACTTAGATTACCAAACACGAAAATATCAATTCGTATAATATTTGAGTATTATACATTTTTAAAATCAAATCTAAAAAGCCCAATCCCACGTTATTTTTACTTAAATGTAGTGATGGCTTGTAATGATAATTATTTTCTCTCTCTTTCTCTCTTTAGTATTTTATTAATATATTAATATTAATATATAAAGTTGTTTTATACTTGGATATTGTCTTATCTGTAAAAAATATTCAGTTATATATCATCTCAAGTACCTACATTGTTGAACTTTCTGATTATATTACGTTATTATCTTGAATGAAAGTCATACTTGCTCAAAAATAACATTTACCTACTATAATATAATTTAATTTCGTCTTATATCCAGTGGCCATATCACGGCCACCATTGGATATAAGAAAAGCTAATAATATTCAATGGCTTGTCTTATTTGCTATAAAATGTAAACAATTTATTGTTATACAAACCATGATGTTAAATAGTTTCCCTCGATAAATTGTATGTTTGTCGAAAACCTGAAATATATGTAAATATATACGACTCTGAAATGTGTTCGTATAGACACAACAATAAGAAACAATATAATACAAAATTTAAATTTTAAAGCCATCTTATTTTTTATTCATAAAATCAAATAATGTATACCATTTACAATATTAGTGCTAAAAGCGAAATATTATTTACTTTCACAAACTAAAAAGTATATGAGTATACCGAAATTTTCGTAAAGATATAAACATGTAACAATTAGAAAAAAAATGGACATAGTTTAAAACGAATGACACTTGAAAAGTTTTAACAAATTTTATTTTTAATTGGAATTTAATTAAACGAAATAAAAATGTCAGCTATAACTATTAAGCAGGCAAAACATACGGTCGCATAGTATGTAATAACAATATCAACTTCCATTTTACCACACAATCTTCCAGTCAATGGACACATTCTGCCCAATCGGTCCCTGCATCACGACCACCGACGAGATCAGCGACCCTCAGAAGTTGAACATCAAATGCAGCATCAACGGGGTACAGAAACAGAGCAGCAACACCAACCAGCTGGTGCATAAGATACCCGATGTTATTGAGAGATTGAGCTCGTGAGTTTTCTATATCCACTCCTTTGGTTTAAAGTAGCTTCGTTTTGTTTGGAGTCAGACAGAGAGAGAGAGCTTCAATATATCTTCTTCTCCACGTGTTATACATACCATCTATCCTCTCTGTTCTTCAAGAATATCGACACGCCTGCAGTTCCTCTTGCAGCTGTCATGTCCAGTCTGGTACATGACCAGACCATGACCTGATCTCGTGTGTCATATAGAGTACTGTAACACGAGATTTCAGATTGTTTTAAATGACAGAATATACCTATTTCACTATTGCAGGTTTCTGAAAATTATTTGATAGCACTGTCCAAAGTGACCCTTAAAAAGTTACAAATATTGGTTATTTTTTATATTATTCTGTTTTTCAGAAACCTAATATTTTCAGAAACCTGGTATTATTATTCTATTTTTTATTTTGTATGATGAAAATTCCACTTATCACTTACTCAGGAAAGAACTCAAGATTCTCTTGGTATTTTTTGGCGATATTACCTTCAGCAATCACATTTTTGTATTTTGTCATAGTGATTCAAATCTGATATGCTTTGGAAATAGTTTTAAAATGAATCTTAATACATTTTAAAACTATTTATTAATCCTTACATATTAATATGATTATTACACTAGACCATTTTACTAGTCAGCTTTCAACCATGTTATATTTTTCATAGAAACTGTCAGGGCTTCGAATATATTTATGAGATATTAAATATATTCGAAGTCTTGACAGTTTCTATGTTATGTCTGTGTTGTAATTTTAGTTTATATTAAAAATGCGCTTAATAAATAGTAATAAATATTAATTGACACTCACAGGGTAATGACACTACTCCCAGGGGACATAATCCTGACAGGCACGCCAGGGGGAGTGGGCATGTATCGCTCACCGCCGGAGTACCTGAAGCCAGGTGACGTCATACACAGCGAGATTGAGAACATCGGAGTCTTAGAAGTCAAAGTTGAGAAGCTCTAAGACATTTGAAAATACATTTTTGTATGCATTTTTTAAACAATGTTTTTACAATGTTTATAGCGAGGTTAAGTAATAAAAATTATATTTATATTCAAAAAGTGACTTAAATAATAAGAAATATCAAAATGGCTGCCATTCATTATTAATTTCTTATTTTCTAGTTTACCATATAATATTGTTGAATTATATAATAGTAATTATATAACAAATACTTTTATTTCTCATAATATTTGTTACCATATTTGTTTTTGCAAAATGTATTTTTTAATGAAATTGTAAATTATAATATCGTTATTGTAGTGTGTTTTATTATACCCAGTTATAGAAATACCAGTTAAGATATATATATATATATATATGCATCGCCATATACTGTTGTGCATAGAATTTGTATTCATATGAATTAAATACCTTTTCTATTATTATGGATAAGAGCCATATATAAAAACTAAATTACACTTATATAAATCAACTAAAGCACATTAATATTTCTCACCAGTGGTAAAATAGATTAAAAGTTAAATTAGAACATCATTTGCCAGAAATCATTTTAATATACAATCTAGCCATCTTTATAATATTATTAATAGAAAGTTGGAGATCTATATTATGAACACAAAACATTTTAAAAAGACTGACAGAATGGCTTCTTTGCCTGAAGTATGTGGAAGTGGTTTTGCTTTTAAGCATTAAGAGTTGACTATATATACACACATATATACAAACACACACACAACACAATCTGTTCCACACAATCATTCATACCTACACACATCAACACACATTTTACTTTTAAAATGCCTGTTAATTTTCAATATTTAATTAAAAATTTACTTATCCTTAAAAGAAGACTTCAATCTTTTTGTGTATATGATTGTTTGTACTTGAAATAAATGATTAGTATTATTATATTTGTTAAGAAAGTATTTAAAATAAAAGTCAACCAATTATGAATAAAAAAATAAATGATGGTAGTAAGCAATTTATTATTAACATAATTTAGAAATCACTAAAAATCAAATAAAAAAAAAACGAATTTAAAATCTCTATTGTAAGTCAGTTAAGTATATACAAAACATTTTTTCTTTGTCAAGCTACCAGCAGTTCAAATATAAAGTTATCTTTGTATCTTGAAATGCCACCAAGCATTGGTGATGTTTCAACTCGTCTACTGTATCTAGTTTTTAAATCGATAAGTCTACTGTTTCGACCTCAACATATACTGGTATTACTTGATAATAATATCGATATCAATAATCGATCAACTACTTTGTAAATTACAATTCGTTTCTTATCTGTGCAAATAACCAGAGCTTTGAGTTTGTAGGAAATTACAAAGGAAAATATTATGATAAGAGCAGCAGTGCCAAATTACATTTTATTCCAAACGCTACTTGGAGTCTTATGGCTTACGTGACACTGCATATATACGGATTGGTTTATTATTGTAACATCCAGAAACAACACATTTTGACATTTAGTTTCCCTCCGTTTTGTTTTATTTCCTCACAAATGTATTATATACTATTGCCGGTGACTTCGTCAACTCTCACCCAGAGATTCATATAATAAGGCACTGGCTTTAAAGTCATTAACAAACAATGCTATGTCTGTCCAGTAGTTTTTGCGTGAAAGACAGACAAAAATTTCAAAATATTTTTTTTGGTTTGTGTTACATTGTGATTGTATGAAGACCAATGGTGGTTTTTTTTAGTTTTTAGTCAATGTATAGAATTGAACTCTTCTACAGTTTCATTATATGTATAGAATGTAGGTACTGCGTAGTGTGCTGGTCACTCAACATATGATTTATGAATAAATAAACAAAACAAAATGAAATTCAAAATAAATAATCAGTGATGATCTTATTAGTTCCCCCATGACGATAAACGTTGGTCATGTTAATACTTTTTTCTAATACTGTAGTCTTGATTTTCGCGTTACTATAATGGAATCTTCATCCTCTATTAACTTTTTTCAGTATTCCTGATTTTTAGTTTTCAATAATCCTGACATCCGTGGCAGTAATCGATGAGCAAATCAACATTAATTTTTACAAATTCAGTTTTAAGTAACGTCATATTAAGCGAGAATTTTTTTTTTACAGAATTTCAATTTACCTAAAACCGAATAACAATGCATGTTTTTCAATTATTTATATATACTGGGATTATCAAATGAAATACACATTAATGAAGGAGTATGTATTGAAATTTAAAATAATACCTGGATAACTATTGTTATATAAAAGTAAAAAAAAGTTTTCTATGATATGGAGTCTTAAAAAGTAGGTAGAGTGATATGAAGCGGATTTATCAATCCAGAATATTTATTCGTATACTAAAATTATTTCTATATTTTTTCTTTAGTTTGACCGTGATTTTCTGATTCTGTATATATGAACTTTAATGCTAACTACAGATAATACAGACGTTAGAGCTACTTACTACATTTCTCCATAGTAGCTTAATATCTTCAAGAAAGACTATATTTCATACTGTAATAATATACAATATACACATACCTACATATATCCCCACACTAACAAGCTATATTTTTTTTAAAACATACAATAGGATAGTGTAACTTCAACGGCCTTCGTATGCGAAAGCAAGATTTAAATTCAGAATTCAAATTGCTAGTAACTATCAGTATTACTCGCCGCTGATTGGTGAATGGGCCACTCAATTGAGCCAATCGTCGTCTTCCGTTTGTGCAGGAAGAACCGTTTGAGCACTCCCTTTCATACACTATTAAATTTAATACCGAGGGGAATTTGATTAAGTTAAGTGATACGGGTCGTGCCACCAGCATCACCTGACCCTACACTCTTTCAAAACTAATCCGAATTAGATAATAAATCATAGATCACGCCACAATGGTTATCTACCCGCACATTCTAAATTTGTCTATGTACAACGGATATACTTCGTTACGAATAGATTTCGAGCAATTTTGTTATTGAGATTGATTGATGCACTTTGCATCAACAGATTTGTGCATCAAATTGTTTCTCAATTGCTTTTAAATCATTTTCAAGGGTGTTTGTTTAATTTGCAGACACCTTGTCACGTAAAGATCCATTAAAGGCTGGAAGATAGATTATTGTAGTAAAGATAAATTGTGTTGTAGATTTTGTAATTTCCCCAAAATTACATTATACAGCTTAAACTTTATTTATAAAATAGTTATTTTTTTTTAATAATATACAAACATAAATCACTTATTTCAGACCAGAATCCATACTATGTTAAGGTTTAAAAAAATATAGAGATATTATGTAATTTTTTTAGACTGGCCTGAAAGCATACACAAAATAAATAATATTATATTTTTTAATGCTGTATACCTAAGAAAATACTTTTTAAATAAAGTTTGGACTGAAAAGTTCAGCGAATAAAATTAAAATGGACTCGACCTTGCGACTTCTGGAAGTCCGTCTCCGTCACCAAATATCATATGGTTACTTATTGTGATGATTTTAGCATTTTATACAAACTCATCGAAACGTATATTTAAAAAATATAAATAGGTATAAAAAACCATACATAACCATAAATATAGTACAATATTATTTTAATGAATATTACAGAGCCAGCATGGTTGTGGACAATTTTAAAAACGTTTCTATTACGAAAGTCCCGTCAAAATTAGTTTAGATTTACAAATACCTAACAAAAGTTTTAAATAAGAAACACTCCAATATTAATAGCCGGATAGAAGTTACTAACGGCCGAAATTAATAGTTGCTCTACAATCCACGATAGCTATTAACCAGAGATTGTTCAAATGAATTCAATTCATAGGTTCTTGCCATAACATTAAAAAAAAGGTTTTGTAATAGCGGTCGTCCATTAATCACGTGATGTTTTTTAGTCGTTTTTTAACCCCCCCTCCCCCTTGGTGAAACGTGGTGATGGTTTAACTACCCCCAAAAAATCACGTGTATTTTTTAGTAAGCTAATTGAAGTTCCATTTGAAGACTGGAGGAATACACGCTTCTTTTAGGTTAAAGAATCACGTCTAAAAATCATTTAAAAATTACCAAAAAATAAATACACGTGATATCTTACTGCTACCCCCCTCCCCCCTTGTGATATTTCGTGATTTTTGCCGATATCCCCCTATCGCGATTAATGGACCCCCCTCACGTGATTAATGGACGACCCCATATAAGTCTTTCGTAGCAAACATTGACAGGTTATTAATTTCAACCGAAAATATGCTTAAAGATTTTCGAATACGGAATGACAGCGCCATCTATTTTATAAAGTAAAATCGTTTTATAAGCTACCTACACTACAAACGCATTCAGGTTGGCGCCATTTTGATTAAGTTATTCTACAGATAACTACAAATGTGAAGCTACGCTTTGTCAATAGATTAAATTGCCTTTTCCAAGACCCAAGAAGCAATTGATTGGGACCGTTTTGCTATTTTGGCTGATAAAGTATTAGATTTTGACACAGTTACAGTTTTATTTTATTAGTAGTTTTATAGATTGTAATTTTTAGATAGTGTACCTATATTTTTAGGTAGACACACTCACGACTATTATTTTGAGTCTTTACTCCAACCGAAGACCATTTTGACAATGGCCGTGTTAATTTCAAAAGCGTTTAAACTGATGCACTATCAAAGAGCTGAGGTAAAGTAAATGGAGGAGAGTTTTATTATATCAATAGTGGTAGAGCCTAGTTCTAGTCTAGTTTAAGTGGTAGAAGATCGGCTTAAAATAGCTGTTATGCCGTACAATGAGACCCCTCTGAGTCTTTAGATATCGCCGTATCTTCCATCTTTTGTTATTGCTCATGGGCGCCAACGCATTTGCAAATATTCATTTTTTTTTAAATACAATCGGTCAATTATATACATTCCAAAGAAACACCAAAATTTAAGTCTTTCATGTTATTTCTCCTCTTATTATTTTATTAAAGGATCATCTATATACGTATATAAACTAGCTGACTGATTCTATTCACGTAAATTATATTGGAATTTACCCGACTAGCTTCAGACCCATTTCTTACTCATGAGTTCGAAGAAGTGGTCAAATTCCAATAAACTAACGTGAATACAACCGAGTAAATATAAACACATAAAATAGTTCACGAAATGTTCACTTAAGTTTCAATATAAGAAATAAAGATAACTTTTATCATCACAAAGAATTGATTTAAAGTTGTTCGTGCTTGTTTGTTAGCTTTAAACACTTACTTGCTGTGAAATACATTACCACAAATTTAGATAATTCTAGAAATTTTATATTTTAAGGAGTAGAAAAGCTCTATAATATTATTAGGAGCAGTCCAATCAAACTTTGACAACTCATGTATATCTTTAAACATTTAATTTAAATGATCACTCTTAACCAATTTAATATCTTAAAAAAGTAAAGTGCGAAATAGATTTACCAAAAAAAGATTAATACTAAATGAAAACTAAAATAAAATATATGAAATTACAAATTAAAATATATGAAAAAAGTCATTAAATTTAAAGATTATTATTGTAGTTTTGAAATAAAATTTACATATCAATACTTTGCTTGCGGAAGGAAATGTATACAGGGAAGCCACACGCAAAAAAAATTGTTGTCAAATTTAGAATTACTAGGAATTTCTGAAATTCATTTTATTACCTACGTTGAAATAAAAACCCGTTTAATATTAGAATTATTATTTCACTTAGTCATAGTTTTGGTTGAATTGGTTATTAAATCTAACTTCAATGTCCAGAGATTACTTATTTTATTCTAAATTTAGGAAGAAAGATATAAAATTATACATATTGATGTTATGAAATTCATTTTTTGCGGATTTATTCTACATTACATTGATTGTTATCGCAGTTCTGGAATATTTTAAATTTTCTTCAATCTTTCATGTACGGTGTCGCTGACGTCATCATGGCGTGTCTGACATTTTGAATCTTCAATCTTCTTCAAAATGGCTGCTTTGTACTAAATCTATTGATAAGCACTTAAGCAGCAGGAGATATTAAAAAGCACTCCTGCGGCACTAGTACTTAGGAACAAGATTTAGGTTTCTTCTTTTTTTTTTTCTTTATGCTGATAAATAAAATGAGGACAAAATACCAGAATATAATTTTGTTTTTTTTTACAATATTGTTGTTGTTGTTATCATTCTTTTTTAATATAAATTAAATAATAAGAAATTATAATAACGTAGACACGACAAAAAATATTAAAAATATATTTTTTTAAAATATTAACGCTATTATACTGTGTTCTTTTCTCGGAGCATTAATTAAAAAAATATTCTCAGTATAGCACAAGCACATTCTAAGACGTAGACAGAGTTGCTACGAGAAAAAACTTTTATGATACAATCAACAGATCTCTATTTTTGTTAATAAAATTATATAAAATAAAATGTAATGATAAGAAATCGTGATTATTTACAGGTTATAATAAAATTATAAATATACGTACAAAAACATTTTTATCAATTGTCTGTCTGTTTTCAATTATTATAATACAGACCAGTAGGCTTATCACGAACTCTTAAAAACTATCATAGTTTTAAAAAGTTTTGGTTCCAATATGAAATAAAAACAATATTACATTAAAATTTCAAATGTCAAAGACACGTCATAGTACGAGTTTATTTTTTCCCATAAAAGAATGAATGATCAAGGATGACGTCATAAATATTTCTTATTACTTTTTGGACGAAGTCGAAAGTATTATTAATGTAATATTCCTGTAATAAGAGTTCGTGGTAGATCTGCTGATTCGCGCAGGCATGTAACATTGTTGATAATCTACATCGCTGAATCGTTAATTAAAACATTGTATGTGTTATTTATAGACGAGTAAATTATTTTTATAGAGCACAGTCATATGATATATTTAGAACATTTAACAAAATAACGCCATTTTCCAAGTTGTAGTTAAAAAGAAAATACTATGATTAATAATATTATAATTATTTACGAGTATATGTATTTTTAACCATTTCATTATTCAATTTACTAAGTGCTAGGTCAACTAGCGTACTAATATAGCATTGAAAAGTCTGTTAGTAAGATATCCTCCCATCTGATTGGTGGAGACTCTTCCGCGCTATTTTTTGGGATCAATAGTGCACTGTAGATTGGATAATGAAAGTGGTGCATTGGTTATATTTATTTGTTAATATTACTGATTGCTACCTTTTTCGATGAATTTTGCCATATATATAAATACATTAGGATCTTCATTGAGCCATATCTATTACGCTTTATTCGTTATAACACATTCGTCGAAATCTGCACGTATTGATTAATTATAATTCTATATTTATTTAAAATTAAATAAGCTATACATGTTTATAGGCAATTTATAATATTATATGGGATTTACTGGGATTTCTCTGCGTATGTCATGATATAAAGCCAACGAACGACTCTCGACTGTTTGGACATGATGCTTGCAGCTGGTAAGTCTGGTGTTAACATAACAAGGGAGCTTACCCACCGTCTCCGATCAGAGAGAGAGAGAGAGAGAAATGTTGGTTGTAATAAGTGTAGTTGTTTGTAGGAACGCGTATTAAAATATATGTGAGTTTTATTTTATCGGATTCGGATCGGATACAGTGTGTATATCCCCTAACAGTGCATTAAAATATTAAAATTCATCGTAATTTTGTAACTATACCTTTTTATGTTATAGCAAATGTCGTTAAGAAATTTTCTCGTCGACTTTCTCATTTTTTAGATTAGCCACGATTTTTTTTTTATAAATCGAGATTAATTTCGGAATAACTTTAAATATTTTCTAGATAAGCCCTTGGAAGACTTATTAGAGATTTTTGCTTCCCTTCTTTTTATTCTTGCATACGAATACATTGTCTTTGGTTTAAGTAACTAAAATACAAGATAAATGTAATTATAATACAAAAATTCAGATTCAATTTACAGTTTCCCGACGTTAGTCACAAAAAACTAATATTTGCATAATATTTATTTAATAAAAATTATAGATGATTACTAATAAAGGCAAATCTAATTAGACAGATCCAACTATTTTTGAGGTGTGAATGTTTCACAGATCATAGATCAATATTGTAGATGATGTAGCTATGTATGTCTAAAGGAAAAGATAGATAGACAGATAGATAAGATAGATAAGATCTATCTATCTTATGATGGCCGCATTTCATAGGCGTCGCCATCAATATGACAGAAACATTAACTCACTTACAGTCATTTCACCATGCGATGCGATTTACGACAGTTGAGATAGAGTGGCTTAGATCGTATAATGAAATGGGACCATTAGTGTGGCTGTTTTATAGACTATGTCATACATAGGTAAAAAAACTGTAGATGAAGTAGGTGTGTATGGCTAAAGATAAGACAGATTCATCTATCTTTTAAGTGTGAATGTTTCAAGCCTAGATGCAAGCTAAGTGGTTACGAGAAGTTACTTAGGGCGTGATGTGTTGAAATGTTGCCATTAGTCTGTCTGTGTGTTTTTACTTTTATATACATATATGATTTAAAAGTTAAAACTATTATATTATCTTGGTTTAGATAAAAGCAGATATTATATACTATAAGAAGACTATTATATATATTCAAATTAATAAAAATATTGCCAAAGAAATTATTAAATTATACATTTTAACTGCTAGATGTCCATAATTTTAAAAATATTAAACTCTTCACCAATATAATTCCGAACTATTTATCGTTATTTCGTTTTAGTGAAAATAAACTTTTAAATCTTTCTTTGTAGATTAAAGAAATTTCAATATATATATATAAAAGTATTTACAGGTCAATTGAATATTTGTTTTAACTGTTTCTTATTATCTAATTTGATAATTTGTACCAACTAATAAGTAGTACATATATATATATAGTTGTATGTCTGTGGTGAGATTCTGAAACGTCAAATTATAGTTGTATGGTTGAAAAGGACATTAAAGACTTCAGAGAGACAGACCAGAGACTAGACAAGTGCAAGAGCTCGTTGTCGATTCTTCATAAATGCGTTGACGTTAGCGTTACTATAAAGTATTCATACGTGAAATATATACATTTGAGATGCTATTCGACAAGCTTTAATACCATTTGTTAATACCTAGACCATTCAGCTTTTTTAGGATACCTTTACTTTTAGTTATCATAGATTTAAGTGCCATAGGTACCTGGGCATTTAGGGTCCTTTCAATCAATTATATTTTTATTGACAGGTTTCTTAACTTATTGGGATGATTGTTTTCGTGGAGGTTCAACCCTAGTTTCTTTCCAAATTCCATGGCTGCTGCGGAGCTGAAGCACCCAGGAAGTCCACGTCTTTGCATGGAAAAGACCAGACACTTCACAAAACTAAATATGTTTGTATTGACGTGGCGATATGATTTTGACATTTCATTTGCAAATTGGTTAATTAATTGAATTATCATATTAATTAATTTCATGCTGAAACGCCATTCCAATTATTTTCATTCAAACATGTAAGTATTATAAGGGTATGAATTTATTTATGAAATGAGGGCGTAGTTAAGATCTTAATAGACATTAACAGGGAATGTCATTGACCTTTAAATTCTACTAAATAGTACAATATAGAGTCAAACAACTTGATGAATAACTGCCTTAAAAAGCACATCACAAATATTCCTATTGCAAGGAGATTGTTCTCAACATGTTCTTAATTGTTCAATTGCTCGCATCCGTACCACAGAGCTATAATCGACAGAACTGACAATATCCGGATTAACGCTATCTTTAAATTAATTCGATAATAGGTTGTGATTTAAATGCTTTAATTGTTAAGATTGGATTGATTTGCTTTTCTATTACAGATAAGAAATAATAAAATATGCACATATATATTTAAAACAATTTGCAAGATGACCTAATATTTATTTATAATATGCAAATAATGCACGTGTCACTTCTATATATTATGAGGGCGGTCGTGATCGAACATATGGCATCGGGATGAATGACCAGCTTTTCGGGAGCCGAGTGTTGGTAATTTAATTTTTTAATTGCTCTGTTAGTCATGCAAAGGCTTTAATAAAATTTTATTTTTTATTACAAATAATATATTAATAGATAATAAATATGATAAATTTATTTAAATATTCCATTTTTAGCACATTATCATTATGAATTTCCATTTACTATTAAACACAATTAATAGAGTCTTATCTAAATTGCATTCTATTTGAGGCCAAGTCTAGACAATACAGATGTTAAAACAGTGTTTACTCTGTTAAGTTCATCACACCGTCAACTATCAGCCTCTGTATTCCTCTAACTTTTGCCCTCACTTATCTCAAGTCGGGTTGCCACCCCGTCTTATCTCGCTAACGTGTAAACAGACTGCCGTTTCTTCAAAGTTATTTGTTCATTGACAGTTTTGTTTAACGGTTTTATTTAACTTTCGAATTCAACAAAATTAAATTTAAAATTCGAATTACCTATGAAGAACAGTTATGCCAATCATCTCTCATCCCTGAACTGTCAAATGAATAAGATTGTAATATAAACCAATGGTATATATATGTACATTTTTATTGCATGCATACATTCAGCTTATATATGATTTATCATAATTATATTAGTAATTATTAAATTCCTATCATTATAAGCAAACGTGCAGATGTTTGTTAGAATTCATGATCACTTAGCGGCGAATTGATTAATGATTCACAATGTCTGACGGTCTCAATACCAAAATAACGTCATAGTTTAAAACATTATGAGCAGGGTGGAACTTTTATCCTTGTATATTCCTTATTTAATAAGGTAACAATTAATAATAGATAATTAACTTTAAATATATCTTTTATTCTCCAAGGAGTTTATAAAAAGGAAGTCTACTAAAAAAACTTACAAATTGAAAAATAAAAGCGCGCGAACATCCATAACTGTCACTGGTAAACATCACTCGACTACCGCGTACGGAATTTGAATTGTAACTAAACATGGCGTCGCGCGGCTCCCGCACTCGTTTGTAGACTACTCCTTAACAAAGTTTGATTAGCTTTAAATAGTGGTGGCCACATTATCTACTTATTTCATTGAACGGACCCAGGCTTGTGTGGGACAATGTCTCTACTTTATTATGCCAGTATAAATGCATTGCTAGAATATTACCAGTGACTCATTTAAAAATAATGTACAGGATTTCTTAACACTATACCTAGCAAGATATTTGGAACTCTTTGAGCAGTAATAGAAATAAATATTCTTATATTTGTTATATTACTTTAATATTACAAAGTAGATGATACAAAGACGAAAACAAATAATGTACCACAGAAGATATTAAATTTATAATTGGTTGAGTTGGAGTGACGTAAACTCCAATCCATTATAACAATGATTCAAATAAAGAATATGTAACTTTTATTTATCATCTCAATAAAATAATATTAAAAGTGGCCATTACAATAAAAACTTTTTTTAAGTATAACCTACAAACAGTACTTTATATCTTACAAATAACTCATACTAAGGGTACATTCAAGTGTGGGTACAAAAAAGGGGAAATTATAAAGAAAATTTGAACTGCAAGAGAACAGTTGCTACAAATGAAATTTTTTGAAATAAGAGATCGTAGCTGAGATTTGCGAAATTTAATCTGGGAATCAGAAAATATTAAGATATCAAAATTATATTGGCGTTTAAAAAAATGAATTTAAATGGAACTTCCTTGTTGCGCACGCGCATCGCTTCCGGCGGATACAGCATGGCTATCTTGGATTGAATTTAATTCAATTAACCCCAGTTTACCCATGACGAAAGGCAGCATAACTTTCGACTGCGGAATTTTTAATGTGGGTACTTTGCTACTCAATTAAAATTGAAAATATATCTCAGATTATTATCAATATTAATAATACCGTACCCCTATATGAATCAACTAATGTATTACGATGGGAACCTTTATTTAACTAATTAATTTTTGTTCCTAATGTTCTAGACTAGACCAGTAGTCGATTTTTTATAAATCCTTAAGGGAAAAAGAATGATTAACTCATTAAAATACGGAATAAAGTAGCAAAAACAGAAATAAAAAATGGACACTGGTCAATCCAACTTTATTATTTCTCAGAAAGTAATTGCTCATCAAATGACTGAGAATTCAGAGAGATTTAAACACAAATGAAAATGCCAGTTGGCAAAACATTAATTTTGTGACTTATTTGGTTACTTGTTATACTAATTTTGTAGTAAAAATCTCAAATACCATAGAACATAGCCAGAGGAACGACAGAGCGACATATTTTGCACACTAACGCCATCTAGTAAACTATTAAACAATTACGAAACTAGATTCGCGTAGGCGGTAATTTCATTTTCATTTGTTTTTCCTTCAAAAGTCCGTGTAGTCCTTCAAACTAGAATATGTAATGAAAATAGTTTTTTATTAATTGCTTTACTCCCACTTGTTGGATTTGGATGTGACAGACTATCAAACCGGCTCTAAAGTTAAGGCTATCCAGTAGTGACAACCATATCCCAATCGGCTTAGCAGTGTTTAAATGATGAGCGAACCAACTATTATATAACAGTGTAAGTGTTATTTCTAATACAAAATATTTTTGCGAACTCACTTTTTTTTTTAGGATCTTCAACTTACACTTTTTAAAGGTTTATTGTAAGTAGCTATAGAATACTTTGAAAACATTGATCATTATCATATACAAATATATCTTCTATCATTTTAGTCAAACTTCTCTCTCACCAGACCAGACCAGACCGCAGATTAAACCAAACCCAGGTCGAGGTACGGGGACCTTCAAACCACCTTAGCGGTTATAAAGTTCAATTTAGTGATGTGACACAGAAATATTCCAGAATAAATGCAAGGCAATCTGCATCTGCATTGTAATTTTCTTTAGTGCTAGATTGGCTTCGAGCTAAGCGACAGTTTCCTTATTGAATCCTTTGTGATCTTCTATCGGCACATAGGGATAATATCGCTCTATTATTATTAAGTGTTTGATAGAGTCCAGAAATTGAGCTAGGATAGATTCTGCAATTCGCTACCTGTTCTATATAAAGAGCTATAGATTTTATAGCGTAAGTGCTGATGATAAAGCCGTTTAAAATGTGAAGTAATTTTCTATCACTTTTTATTCTTAAACTCCATTTATAAAAATAATAACTTGGAGCTCTTTAAAATAATAACTAGGAAAACAACATTGTTTAGATTTGAAGAAATTTATTACCAAAAAATATACTCATATGCTATTTGTATTTACTGATTCATTTACCTTATCTTTACATAGACTGAATTAACATTTATATATAGGATAGTTTATCTTTTAAAGGATTCCTGTTTTACTATTATTGTGTAAGAGAAGTACTTACTGATATATAATCTTTACAAAAACAAGATATTCGCGCCAAAACAATAATTGTGTATTTTCTTATAGGATTTTTTGACCATCAAGTCAAGTAAGCTTCAAAGGGCTATATAGTTAATGGCCAGTCGAAACGTACTTAAAAGGATGATCAAACTCTTTGTTCACTAATAACTTTGAACTCATCATAAATTGTGACGAAATTATTATAAAACAACTAGCAATCGATGCTTCTTCTTGTCTCAATTTACGATTAAATTATCTACATATACAATTATATTAATATAATATGAAATTATGAAAATACAAAATACGACTCAATGAAAAAAATTGCCACAGCTGATAATTAAAGAACCAATTAGTACAGCAGATGCGTCTGAAATTGATTTAAATTATATTGGCTAATATGACCTAAGTTCAGACATTTCTTCCTAATTACTTAACATAGCAATGGCCTCATCATTCATTATAATCCTTGAAGCTTCTCACTAACCGTCGATTTGTTTTGCTGTAAATATAAGTAAATTAAGAACGACTTTGAATAAATAACAAGTCGAACTAAATCTACTTAGTGTTGCAACAAATAAAATATTAGAATATTTTCAATGTACTGTAAATTGACATATTCTAAAGCAGACAAAGTTCGGTTTAAGGAATCAAACCGGACACAGTCTACTTAAGAAAATATCAATTGTATTGACAATGTGGCTTGACAATTTCACAGTGACGTGTACCGCGGCATGATGGACTCTCTCCCCATTCGTCGAGCGGAAGTATTGCATTACATGGCAATAAAACAATTGTCTTAAAATTTAATAAATATCACACGACTTAGTAGAAAAAAGTCGAGTAATATCTACTTAACTTCACGACAATAAATAATTTAATTATGTCATAAACGGTAGCTTGCTGGTTATTTTTGACATGCGTTGGCTTAATGCGCCCATTTCATTATACAATTCAAGTGACACGATTTGACCTTGATAAATAGCGAGTAGGCGTCTTCAATAATCAGAGAAAAGCACTAACTCACTAATAGCCATTTCTACTATGCGATGCGATCTACGCTAGTCGAGACAGTGTAGCTTAGATTGTATATTAAAATAGGGCCATAAGGGATTCAAATTTCGAATATGTAATTAAAATTCACACACGCACACATACTCACATACACACATGTGTGAACGCGACGATTTATTTTGAGTGAATAAAAGTAGACAACATTCGGCTCGATAGGTAACAAGCCAGATAGAATCTACTTAGATCCGCCACAAATTTAAAAATACGTTCTAAAACCACAACAACAATAAAATGAAACACTTCAACATAAAATATAACACTACTTACAGATATAATTGTAATTTCTGAACGAAAATTCACAACTGTCAATTAATTTAAAGTCAAAACAATATGTGATAATATATGTACTTCCTTGGATGTACTTGTCCGAACTGATGTAAAAAAATTTTAAGCTCGCCATTTTATACATTATACAAACATCGTTAAGGGATGAATGCTATTAACTAACAATCCCTATTTTCCTTGGTAATGAGTTTGTTTTTCTTGTGTGTACCTCATTATATAACCAGGAATTTATTTTATTGTTGTTTGTTTTAAATTTGTAAACACGGAAATCCAAATATACTAATTAGTATTATCCTGATAATATTTTTAGGTATGTCCAAGATGAACAAAAAAGATTCATACAATTTAGTTAGTATTATTAAAGATAAATAATAAATTCACCTATCCTGGATAAGTATTACTAACTGAAGATTTTTTAAGAATATATCCATATTTTTGGAGTATAATGTAAGTTTATAATCACAGAAAACATCATTTGTTTTATTTAATTGTTGAAATTACCCAACATCTAATAAATATGTCAATTTCAATATATGTTGTTTATATAGCTAATATTATTAGCTACATATATAACATATATTGAAATTGACATAGGTTTTAAACGCCTATGTATATTTATAAGCAATGCTTATAAACTTGTAATTGCTGAGAAATATTTACCGGAATCAAAAAAATAAAGAATGTATGTATATACTTGAGTAAACTTTCTAGATTACCTAATATTTCTATATTAAACACTTAAACTAATTAATTAAATGTAAATGAACATATTGTCATAGTGACACTGAAAACACCTATTTATAAACTGTACGTCCTTAAATATGTCTGTTTGTTGTATATTTATTTAATGTATTTCCATGCATTGATTGATTAAAGCGATACGAAAATGTTACATAAGTTAGTGGAAAATCTCCAAAAGTAAGATAGCTTTGCATACCATAGGTATACATACAATTATTGTAGCTAAGATTGATCGGCCTAGTTGTATGTAACTCTCCAACAGATATAAAAAACCTGATAAGTACCTATCTGCTGTTTTTGACAACAAAAGTGTAATATAATTTATATCATATAATTATATTATTTTATTATGGGTTCATTGATGTTTTGTTTTTTTATAATTCATTATTAAATAATTCGAATGATCTATAATGATATTTAAATGTGACTCCGTATCATGCTGGTGCTTTGAAAATATAGATATAAACTATTATAATTAAACTAAAACTATATTTTACCCTCGGCTCCGGTCGTGTGAAAGGTGTACAAGAATTCCTTCCACCAATAACTAAAGTAAAAGCTAGGTAGGTAGATGGTAGTGGCTTGTCTTCGAGGCTTGTAGAGACGAATGGTGGCTGCTCGTTTTTGCCTTACAGGATAAAAAATCATCTGTCCTTTTCCACGTCATGGTATATCTGATGCAAAATTTCATACAATTTCATTCAGTACCATTTGAAAGATCGATGAACATCCAGATACGCAAAACTTCTAATTTATAATATACCTAGTAAAATATTAATCTCGCTTAGATTATTTTACATAGATTTTAAAAATTTCTTTTGTGGTAAGTGGATACCATCAACCATTGACATAAAAAAAATATGCGCCTGCGATGCAGTTATAGCAATTTCGACGATTAAAATACCAATATGATAGGGCTTAGGATAATTCGCAAAAAAAAAATAGGAAAGGAAGCAATTTTTTATTTTATTAACTTATCAATTTCCTAGCCACATAAAAATAAACTGCATACATAAGTTAAGATTACCGATGATTTATGATGAATGTATAAAATCGACTCAGCCAGGTATTTCCATATCCAAAAATATCATAAATGTATGTGGGATCATTGATCCTCAAATTATTTTACGGTTATATAAGTTTTAACCTAAAGAAGAACTCCAACGGACAGACATACAGATATGTGTATTATATTACATAAATATATTTTTTAAGTATGTTATAATTACTTAACAATAAAAACATCTAAATATATTTATCCAATGTGTGATCCGGAATAAAAGAATACAGTGACAGTAATTAGATTTATAATTAATATGTTTTAAAAAAAAATAACAAATAAATCATCAAAATTATAATAAAACTAACATACATTCAAATAAACAAAACTGTTATATAATAATAATAATAAATAATTCTGGTTCTCTTCATCGATGTTTTTAGTCATGCGAGTTCATTTTGCGATCGTCAAAACGAGCAAATATCACAACTGCCCGTTAGTGACGGTCACAAACCAACTTCGCCAACACACTACGATGAAGTTTGAACGTGTTCTTCATCCGTCGATGGAACCCCAAAAATGGGGAATGAACTTCAGTGTGGTATGAACTTCAGGATGCTTCAAAAACTGCTTCCTGTTGGAGGTCTGGTAATGTTCTTGTGCGCCTGATGTTGCAAGGTTCGTAAAGAGTCTTGGTCATTTAACATAATAATTTGAACACTCTTTTGCCTTCCTTTTTTTGTAAATTAAATTTTAGCTAAGACTCCATAAAAGCTGTATGTTAAATATTTGTTATTGCGAGATTTGTGCTTCAGATGTGAATCCTAGATAACACTTTAGGTGTGAGGCATAGTTTAGCAAAATTAAGTTTAGTAATAAATCTAGATTTAAACATAATACATATAATAATTATCTAAAGTATATATATATACAAATTTGGGTTTTCGTATATTTTAAATAACAAGCAATACTTAATATTTACATTATCCGTTGAAATATATTTTGGTAATGATACTACTTAAAGATAACGAAACGTAATATAGATAATATTAGAGTCGAAATAATATCATGTTGTTTCCTCAAAGATATTGACTCAGGGTTTATAATCAAAGACATAAAATAAAATATATATATACTATTAAAATACTTTGAATTAAACAATATTGTTTTTTTTTAAATGATCTGTCTCACTCACTCTACCGACTCTAGAATTACTTTTATATTTATTTTATTTACACTGTACCAACCCTTTCTAAAATACTTGTCATTTTAAAATATAAGTACATTTTCAAAAACATCATACTGTACGATGATTCGAATTATATTATCTCCAAGTTAATAAAATAAAAAATAAAATTATTATTGTTTCAAAGAATCTGGAATAACATCATATTTATTGGATTATACAAAAAACTTACCGTTATCTTTCTGTTTAGATCTACTTATTTTCGTCTGTCAAGACGTCTTAAAAAAAAACAATTAATGTGTAGATAATTAGCCCTTATTTTTAGAAGACGAACAAAAAACGCTATCATTTAGACAATTGTAAAATTTAAAAGTTCGTATTTGAAATGTAGATTGGATAAAAAAACATTCCTTCTTAAGGCGAAGTTTTGATTTGAGGTCATCTGTAATTAAAAACCCACATAAAATACATATTTAAAGTTATAATACATACATAAGAATAATAATTAGCTTAAAAGTCGTCCTAAATTTTAAAGACATTCAATTCTGAAAGTGTATTTAGTTGTTGACACAAGTGTCGTGTGTCAGGTAACCTCGATCGACACCATTTGTGCAAGTCTGCGGGTTTTAATAAAACAAATATATATACATACATATATTTTTGGATAATTATGACTGAAATAATTGCTCTTTTGTGCAAAGTTATCGTCATTTATATGTCGTCTCAAATGTCGTGTCGGAGTCGTCACCTTTAATATTTCTTATACGATATTGGTTAAGTGTTTAGTTCTGGTATATCAAATATTCATTCTCGTTCATCTGAAGCTTTACAGATAATTTACTGTCTACCAAAAAACAAGTCGTTAAAAATTATAAATATTATTAGAAACTATCCAATACCTAACAGGTATTTAAACTTTGCATATTCAAATATTTATTCAGATAATAGATTTAACTGAATGCAAAGTGGAGTAATTGTTAAGAAATGAGATACCCATATTAGGTAGAAATTAAGCCATGTAACTTATATCTTTAAAGGTAATGAGATACGGTAAAAAAATCGTAAAGATTGTTAAAAAAGGGAATATAATGATGCTGCAATAATGATATCAAAAAATATTAGTTCCATAGTTAGGTATATTAGAAAATATTAGTTCCATAGATGTATCAGAAAATATTAGTTCCATATAGGGAAATTCTACAGATTAAAAATTTATAAAAATGCAGGAATACCACCCAAAAAATATGAAAATATTATAATATCCACCAAACCTGTTTGACTCCTGGATGCACTCAGATAATTATAATAATTTAATAATTTACTTCAAATTGCAATAGATCTGATACCAGAGGTGATCGGGCCTGGACTGAGGTGGATACTGCCTGCGGTTCAGCGATGTAGGTCTTGAGAGGACAGCCTTCGTCCAGGGGCGAACTATTTTCAAATTTTAAACCGCTTTCATCATTTAAATACATTGTATGTAGGTTGTATCGAAATATATCGCAGTAGAATTACTTGTTTAAGTTATAAATCTACAATATTTTATTAATTTTATTGTAAACTATAAAATATTTGTATAAAAAGACCCCGCAACGTCGCTGAAATCATTTTTTTTCGTACTTCAAAAAAGTTCCCACAACCTATCTTGTGACTTAAAACAAGTGCCTTCCAACGAATTTGGTATATATTTGTTTCTATCTATAACAAAATGAATATATACGAAACAAGAAGAAGTATAAGTTCTTTAATAATGTATTTAATATTTGTAATATAATTTATATATTTAATAGTTTTAATTAACTAAGTACAGCCCTGTGTCATGTGGTTTAATGTGTGTTCAAGTGTCTTCTATATTTGTTCTAATTCCTGCGTAAGTGTAACTCATAGGTACCGCTCATTTTTTAATCTCATTAATTTTATTGATAATCCAGATTGAATATTGATACAGTCTATTTAATGTGACAAAAGAATGCCGGGATTTCAAATTACGAAAACTTGAGATTTTACTATCCTATCCTTTGTCACTTTAAATTGTTTAGTTAATAGATGATCTCCACAGTATTGTATAAAAGTACGAAAGGTATAATAAATATACAGAATTATCTAAAAATGCAAGTAGGTATGTATTTTTAAAGATTCTAATTAATTCTGAATGTATACATGAAAAAGTTAGCTGGATAAACTCGCCTTCGGTGACGCTGTAACAGCCAATAGGGCTAACAGCATATACATAACAAAAAAAAGCTAAACTTGCTTTATAATCCCCAAAAGAATCCTGTTATTGGATATTTTCAACACTTTCATAGGTGAGGGTAGCATTAATGTGTGTA
The DNA here is from genome assembly GCA_963555665.1 of Dircenna loreta. NCBI lineage: Eukaryota > Metazoa > Arthropoda > Insecta > Lepidoptera > Nymphalidae > Dircenna > Dircenna loreta. The sequence goes on along the minus strand of OY743099.1, from coordinate 8,168,219 downwards.
GCGATGCTTTAAAGAATATCATAGGTCTGAAATTTTGTTGCCAGCATGGAAATAAGTTTCAACAGAAGAGACTTTATTCCAAGTCCTTTATAAAAAAGATTAAACTTTATCATTATTCCTCATAGTATTTATCTGTATAATTAATAATATTTATGTTTCGATTCGTAACCAGAATACAACGCTTAACTTATAATACTACACAGTTTATTTTATCGTCTTTTTGGTACCAGCTGAGTGAGACCTTAACTTCTCATCCAAAATTGACAAAATAGTAAAGGCATCCCTTAATTCATTTACACTTTATCTTATTTAGTTGTTACTATTATAATAGATTCAATTTTTTTTAGATAATTGTATATTGTGTTTGTCTGTTTACAAACGTTTCAAAATCTCTAAATACATACAGATGTTACGGGTTCATATGAAACGTATGTGTATATCAAATTAATTATTTTATTTCTTTCTTTCGCAATTAGATACAAGTGTTTGAAATTGTCTTTAAACATGTTAGACATATTATGCTTATTATTTTTATTTAAATAATAAAACATACATGTAGTTTTTATAAGAAACTAGCTGTTGCCCGCGACTGCGTCCGCTAGAACATAACAGAAGGCTTGTAAGAAACTAGTTCGCTCCAGCTTTTATTGGTCAATATTTTTTCAAAATTGTTCTCTACGAAAAGCCCTATTACTATTTCAAACGAATAACATAACATAGCATATATTCAACATAAAAGTTATATCTAAATATTGTTTAAGACATTTTTAGATTTTTTTAACTTACTTTGAAAATTACCTCTAACAAATAAACTTATGAATTATAAACCCACAAACATAAAAAATTTACCTCTTTATAAAATTAGAATTGATTGATCAAAATTTGTAATGAATAAGTTATTTGTTTACTTTCTTATTTATCAATGCTAAGTATATATTAGTCTGATGTCTTATACTCGCTGAATACTCGAAGATTGTCACCTCTCGTAATAGAAAAAAAACATTTATGTATTGAACTTCACAGTATTGTATTTACTATAATATACATACATATTAACTTATACATAGTCTCAACAACACGTGGCCGGTTATCCTATTAAGTTTTAGCTTATATGAAACATTTGTACTCTATCAAAGCGCCATCTATTGGATATTTACTCAAAGCAGTCAACGAATACGCTTATATCGCCATCTATTAGAATAGTACAGAACTAACAGATAATTGTTGTCAGATGTCAGATGGTAATTAAATAATTCACAATAAAATAAATTAATAAATGTGATTGACACGATAAAAAGTATTATATGTCCGTTTCCAGGCTCTAAGCTGCCTCCCCACCAATTTTCAGTCAAATCGGTTCTGCCATTCTTAAGCTATAAATAGTTATAACACCACTTTCATTTATATAAATAGATATATGAATATTTTATTTCAAATACCGTTAGTATTATACAGATAATATATCAAAACTTTTAGTTCATGTCTACATTTAACTTACATTTGAATAAATATGTTTAGTTTGCCCTCATTATTAATCAAACTTTTATTAATTATACTTTATTTCTTAACGATGTATACATTGTCTTTTGTTATTGCCCATGACACATTTAACTAAAAATATAATAAAGTTATTGTTAAATATTATTGTTATATGAGATATTTTGATTGTCAATTGAATCTAATAATATTGTTTTAATATTCCTAAGACTCATTATATTTATTATATTTGCGCTTACTCTTTTACTCTTTTTACTACTACAGAGGAATCTTGATAAGCCGAATGTCGAGGGTAATGCTAAAAAAATCGAGATATGAAGAGTTTAACTCATCAGATGTCGACATAAAAGGCGCAATTTCTATGAACATTTATTTAGTATTTACATATTATCGAACTTACAATGAGAAATGGAATTGAATATTTCGATGTTATTAATTATAAATATTTGATACAAAATCTGTTATGTTCTTTCGATTCAATCCATTTGTAGATTTTTTATCAATTATTTTTTCAAGTTCATGTAACGAACTGAATGAACTTCGACATCGTGACATTCAACATAGGCTCGTCACGTATCCAGTGCTGCTCTGGCTTCTCTATTTGATACCGGTGGTTTAAGATGCCGCAGCAGCGTGACCAGTATCATTTGGATTAAGTAACCGAACCAATGATTTCCACATCAGTTAATATACCAGCAGTATCAAGATCTTCACTATTGACATTTGAACTTTTGCCGCAAACTTTTTTAAACAGAAGTTCATGACGCTTTTTGAAATTCACCAACCAAATATTGCTGGCACCAAAAGAACTGTTTCCCAATGATTTTGAATGTTCTTTGGCCTTTTCGCATAACATAGGTCCAGACACTCTTATGTTTTTGTCACGACACTGTTTGAACCAGGTGATTAAGCACTCCCCTAACTCAGGAAAATGGGCTTGACGTCGTCTTTTACAAGATGGATTGCTTGATTCGTATTTCAGCAATATTTCGGCTTCATTCTTAATTATTCCCGATAAATTACTCGCTGGTAATCCGTATTGAGCTGCCACATCCTTTTTCTCAATGCCACTTTTTACAGCATTGATAACGTTACATTTTTCACGTAGAGTTAAAGTCGTTAGTTTTCTTTTAGTACTCATGTTGTTGGAGTACGGGCTTATATCTTTAAATTCTCCATTTTCTTTGCAATGGTAAATTTGCGTAGGTTATCCAAAGGCTAGTTAACCTGGGTAGGTTTTAATACTTAGATACATGGTTACAGTAAATAAAAAAATGTAATTATCAATTTAGTTATGTCAGATTATTCATTATTATTTATATGAGATATGATTTATCTTGTATAATAATAACAAACAACTCCTTATACAATATAAATAATATAGATAGTTGTATTAATAAACGTATTTTGCATAAAAACTAAGATATAAGTAGCTGTCGATAAACGGATTCCTCCTCGGTCTCTCCACTCTGGCAGTAGACACAAGTCAGGTCTGGTCTGGGCTGCTCTTCCTGATTTCAAGATGTCGATGGGACGATGGCTCACCGGGAGTTCTGGCTTCAGAGCAACGCTGACGTTTGCTAAAGCGATTCCATTGGCGTTCTACTATGGTGCTGAAGCTTGTTAACCGTCTGGTTTAGTCTCTTAAAAATAGCAGCATCTTCTACGCCACCAGAATTCCCAAATAACCGTTCCCTCCTACCATTGGGATGTGTATATCCTTGTATATATTTTTTATTTTAGGAAAAGTATGTTTTTGACTAACTTCAAAATTGAGGAGGCATTGTTGGTTCTCGAAATTGAAAATGTAAACTTTGTATGTTTGTCCTCTCATAAGGTCTACCATGAACTCTTATAGCAATATTACAATAATCCTACTTTCAAATTGGTCCTAAAAGTAATGTTACTTTAATAATGTTTCGATAAGAAGTTTTGATGACGTCATTCAAAATCATTTATTCTTTTACGTCATTTGTTTGCAAATATTCTGAATATTATTGTTTAATCTCGACATTTTATCATAAATATTTTTTTTGGTGATTACAAAGAGATATTGCATTTTATTATCATTGAGATAACGATTCAGTTTCAAAGGTTTTATTTGCATTTAAATACATATTGTAAAGTTTTACAAGTAAATATATTTTGAAACAATGTATTACTGTTAATATATGTTATAGATTCAAGAGCAGTTTTAACATATTGTATGTTTGTATGTTCGTGCCTTACGAAAATCTAGGAAACCGTGTTGATGAAATTGGGTGTGGTCATAGGCCTGGTCAATGAATAGAGTAATTAACCCTAATGTGTATAAATAGTAAGAGATAAAACTATCTTATTTTTTGAATCGGGACACAGACGAAGTCGCTAGCCACAACTAGTTTTTAATATGAATTGATATTTGTATCATTCTAAGTCATTTTGCGGTTTTCAACGAACATAATGACACACCTTTCGATAGTTATTGCGAAGTTTTGAAATATTATCCTGTTCATGAATTTACGATATCTTTTGTTTATTTAAACTATATTCTTGGTAGGTATTTTATATGGAAGGATGTTTCATGGAGGTTTCAAGTTCTTAATTATTTCCATAAAATAATTTCTGGGAAAGTTTATTAGTCAGCTAATTTAATTTACCATGAGAGTTAATAGTTATTGAAATATAATGGAATCAATAATCATATCTAATCCTATAGTAAACTAAATGATATAATACAATTTAAAAAAAAAAATAAATTATAAACATCTATTCCATCAACAAAATATAAAAGATAATTAGCTTTATTTGATAGATTATTTTGTTTACTCATAATTAACTTATTATGATGTTCAAAATAAAATAATGTCTTAAAAACAATTATCAAAAATTAAACATTGCTATCAATGTTATAAATATAATATCTTAATTCTGTATTTATCGTAAACAATCTTCTAATTCAAATTTACCCAAAATTATAACGGAAATAGTCTATACTTTTACGAAAATAGTCCTTAGTTTTATATATTCTTGTAATCTTCATACGAGCTCTCTGGACTCTAGCCTTGGGCCCCGTATATATAAGGGGCCCCGATTTAAAACACTGGACAGTATTGTGTATTTTCATGGAATAAAATAATACTTTAAAACTTTAAATCAATCTTTTAGATCAAAGATGTTTGGACTGTTTGAGTATTTAAGTGTATCAGAAAAAATTAGCTGTAAATAAATTTAATGTTTGATAAAGTATATTTTTTCACAATAATTTAGCTTTAAAATAATAGTGTGAATCCAATATTACAGTTGAAAACGATTCTACAAATTTGCTTGTTTTTATTTTGTCTTGTAATTGTCAGGAAACACGAGATCATTTTGTATGAATGATATATTTCAATAAATCCACTTAAAAGAAAGTCAGAAAGGTGGTAATTTATACGGTTTTATAGTTTAAACAAAGCTGTAGCATTTATATTCACAGCAAACAAAGACAGCAGGAGTAGAAATAGTAAGGTAATATCATATGACAATGTGTTATCTAAGTAACTGATAAAATTTAGTCACGAAATATAACTTTTATCGTGCGAGTTGCAATTGCTGTACTCTTTTGTTAATTCAGTTGTGGCATTACGTTCATATACTCTTAGCAGTTATTTCGTAGAAATTATCATATTATATTTATTATTCAATCAACATGAGGAACTTACCAGAAGGCCTTAAAATAGGTGTTGCGACAGCTGCCTATCAAATTGAAGGTGGCTGGGATACTGCAGGTTGGTACTTTGTTTCGAGAATAATATAATAGCAGACATTTAAAGTAGAAAGATCTAGAACTACTAGGATACTATGAACTAGATACACTTACCAAATAGATGAGATATATTATATTGACATTTATCATTCAAATACTAATATATAACACAAATATATATAGTGTATGTGATTCTTAAATTTCGTTTCCTTAAAAATATTATCATAACATAAAGAAAAGAAATAGTATGCATAAGTCAGTAAACAATTAACAATGAAAAATAAATCATCTTACAATTTATTTAATGTATTTTTAGATAAAACTCCAAATATATGGGATAATTTGTGCCATAATAATCCAAATGCTATAAAAGATAATACAAATGGAGATATTACTTGCAACTCGTTCGAATATTACAAGCGAGACATTGAGATGCTAAAATTTCTAGGCGTTAACTTTTATAGATTCTCCATATCATGGTCGAGGTTGTTGCCGAATGGATTTTCTAACCAAATAAGTAAATCTGGCACCGAATATTACAATAACATCATTAATAGTTTACTGGAAAATAATATTGAGCCAGTGGTAACACTTTTTCATTGGGATCTGCCTCAGAAACTCCAAGATTTAGGAGGTTGGGCTAACCCTCTGATATTAGATTGGTTTGGTGATTATGCCACTGTCGCTTATAAATTATTTGGGGACAGAGTAAAAACTTGGATAACGATAAATGAACCGAAACAATTCGGTCTTTTTGGGTATGGAATGTCCCGAATGGCCCCAGCGCTAAATATTTCTGGGATTGCTGAATATCTAGCTGCAAAATATATTGTGTTGGCACATGCCAGAGCTTGGCATATCTATGATAAAGAATTTAGACCTACGCAGAAAGGTAATCGATTGACTCTAATTCTTAAACCAAATCCTCAATTAACATCATAAGAAACATAACTAGTCAAAGATATAATTTTCTAAGTAGAAAAAACTAAGGAGGGAAACAAAATTTTTGTCTGTGTTTATATTGAGTTTCCAGCAAATTGTATCACGGTATTTCTATTTTCAGGAGTATGTGGCATTACCATAGCAACGGATTTCCGTGTCGGAATGTCTGATTCACCGGAAGATGTGGAAGCTGGATTAGATGCTATAGAGTTCGAAGTAGGGCTGTATAGTCATCCTATATTTACTTCAAAGGGGGGTTTTCCTGAACGCGTCATTCGTATAGTCGCTGAAAAAAGTAAACAGCAAGGTTACCCCAGAAGTCGTTTACCGGAATATACTGAGGAAGAAGTTGAATATGCAAAAGGTGGAGTATATAATTGGAATTACTTTTACATAAACCTAAATCCAAAATTGTCTTTAACATATTTTATAGGTACTAGCGACTTTTATGGCTTCAACCATTATTCGACGAAATTCTACACTCGAGACAGCTATAAGCCTGGCACTTATCCAGTACCCTCATATGATGATGATATAGGTGCAGACTCCTCTTACTTAGACTATGAAAAAGGTGCTGTTCCTCATGTCACAGTAAGCATTTCCACTAAATCATTATTTATTTAAATCGGATTCTGTCTACAAAAACGTCAAATACTCTAAGTAACACTTGAAACTAATCGATTAAAAAAAAACGCTTTAATTTAAATGTTTTATTCTATATGTTTTAGGTAATACCTCACGGGATAAGAAAAGCTTTAAATTGGGTTAAAGATAATTGTAACAACCCTCAGATAATGATAACCGAAAATGGATTCGGAACTTTCGGTGGACTTAACGATCTTGATAGAATTTCTTACTACAGAAAATATCTAGACAATATTCTGGATGCTATTGAGTTTGATTCTTGTAATGTTATCTGTTATACCAGTTGGAGTCTGATGGATAATTTTGAATGGGATAGTGGATTGAGGTACAATTGGGTGTATTTTTATTTTTTTGTTATGATTGAATATCTTGAATATCAAAATTATAGATTAACAAAAGGTTCCAACACTCCAAAATTTAGAATACCAAATTCAAATTCAAAGCATGACGTTGGTAACATATTCATATATAATTAGAAAATGAATAAAAAAGGATTCTATATTGCATATCATAGCATAGTATGTTCTAGTAGACGGTACAAAAAAAACTGGTATATATGAATACATACATATTGAATTCAAAAATTCGATTTCAGTGTCAAGTTTGGACTTTTTGAAGTTGATTTTGATGATGAAAAGAAAACCAGGACTGCAAGACTATCAGCATTGTGGTTTAGAAATTTGATCGCTACGAAAACTTTGGACCCCATTAACTTACCTGAGATGAAGGAAATACTTTTTTAAATGTCTTACCGTTACCGGCAAATGATAAATTCTTCAAAATTCTTTGACAGTTCGTATTCAAAATATAAGATATGTTTTTTATCTGGGCACGGCTTTTAAAAACTTTTGTTTAAAAAAAAAAATAACTTGACAATCGCACTAAACAATCTTATTTAATATAATACGTATTACTTGTATTGACATTCTGTCTTCGTGCGATGGCAGAGTCAATTTATTTAAAACAGAAAGGTTTTTTAAAAATATATATGGTCTCTATAGAATGTTGTTGGGTTACCTAATTGTGTAACAACTTAAGACAGAAGGTTCCTAAAGTAGGGACTGAATAAATTAATAACCGATTTGGTATAAGATGGATTTTACAACATTTTTACGTTGCGAGCTTAAGGACCGAAACGAGCATACCATTCATATTCCATTCATACCATCTAGTGATAACAAAGAGAAACTCTTCCCAGTCGACTCCGCAATAAAAGATGGATTGGAAAATGCTTTATCGATTTTACAAATTTTTGAAATTTAAAGTTTTACCTGAAAAATCTTCAACCGAAGCGATAGCTTTTAAAATGATAAAAAATATTAAACATCAATCTGTGAAATATTCATGAAAATTCATAACTTGTGATTGTTCTTTTAAATCTCATTAGCCACTCGAGGTAATTTTGCATATAATTAGTCACTTATTGTTTTCTAATTAGTCTTTTCTTTTTTCTTATATCCGACGTATTTGATTTTATTTTGATTATATTAAACATTTCTTAATAAAAATGAGAAAACAAAATAAAATAACTGTGATGTCACACCAGGTTCTAAATGTGACAAGAACGGGGAGAAGGGTTTAAGGGTTCAAAAATTCGTTGGGCGTAATTTATGGTATATGGAGCTAATATTTTTAATCTTTATGTTTCTTTAAAATTTTAAGTTGTTTAATATAACATGATATAACATTGCTTATAATATATTTTAAGGACGTTTGTTCACATTGCTCGAATATAAGATGTGAAAAAGGATATAAATTTGTAAGAAGATAATTATGTGTATATAGTGTAGACATATATCTGTCTACGCTTGGAATTAAAAACTTTATAATTAAGCCTAGACAATTGATAACCAATATACCTGGGACTTTAAAACGATTACTATAATACTATTTAATAGTTGTATAATGCCGAGTCACACACTAAGTGATCAGCATTTACTACAAAAATATGGTTTTCTATATTCTCAGGTTCCTCTATATTTTTCTGTGCGTTGAGGATAGATAGATGTCACATGAGTTGTCACTTGTCAGTTTTTATATATCGTCTGTCAGCTGTCAATAATATACTGACAAATGACAGTAGCAGTTAGTCGTCAACAAGTGTTTGTGGAGTTAGGTGATTCTTTAATCAAATAAGTTATAGGAACGTAAATTTAATGATGTACATTTACGAGTTGCCGTTTGAAATAAACAAGGAACTGTGTAGATTATTAGACAATGATGATGATTGGAAAGAATTGGCCGGTATTCACATGAAATATTCTGCATTTGATGTAAACGTAAGTCGTGCATTTTATGTTGATAAATAAGTGTTCGTTTTTGGAATTTCCCGGCCGTAAATGTTAAGAGTCCATTGATTTGGAAATCCCAGTGGGAGTATCAACATGACATCAAGTTTTTACGTATTTCAAAAGTATGTTTTTCCTTCTCTAAAGATAATATCTTTTAATATACCGGTAGCAAAACGGAAAAACGTGTCCTACTAGCTTGAAGCATAAAATTTAATTTAATTTATTAGGTGTATTCACTAAAGAAATATTGAAAACATGTTTTTTAATACATTAAATAATATCACTGAGATGATTAATGGTTAAGGTGGAATAAAAACAGAAGAAGAACCTAACTTACAGTATTTGTACAATATTTATAAGAAACATATTCAATATTCAATTTATGAACCTCCTTTACTGGAACCACTTTAGTTTCTGTTAACTTTTATTACTCATGTCCATGGAAGCTATTGAGGTAACAAAATCTTGACTATACAAAATAACTAATAAGTACTAAATTCATTCAAGCTTTATTGCATCAAAATTTTAAGTCATTAATTTAGTTCATAACAAAAATATATTTTGTTTTAGCTATACAATAATCATATTCAACTTTATACATACTTGCAATTGTTTTTAAATTCACCATGATATGCTTAACTAAAGTCATACATTATATATTATATTCTGTATATTAAATACCTTTATTTTTAATTATTGGTGTATTTGGAATGTGGATCAGAACTCAAAGCAATATTTCTTAAATTGTTTGTCTGTTTATAATTTTGTGACAGTCGCCCTTTACATCAAATTTACTAAATGGATATTGGTGTTGGCTTATTATCTAAGTCAGCATATATCTTATATGTTTTCCCCTGGAAAAATCACCTTATTTCATGGAAAAACTTAAAAATATAAATTAATTATTTGTTTTATTTATTTATTAATGTGCCAGATTTGTAACAGAAGATATGGAGGGAGGTGGATATATAATGAGCTTATCTCTCTAAAGATATTGTTTCCAGCGACATAGGGCAGATATAGTTACTCACAAAATAATGTACATTAAAACTAAATACAAATATAACAATTTTAATGTTAATTATTATAAATATAAGTTCATAAACAAAGGTAAATATCGAAAATATAACTTTCTTCAGTATATTAATAAAAACATATATGTATATATATATATTTATGTATATATTCATGTAAGTGACGCTTTAGTCTTCGTTAAAACATTATAACTGATGGTCTATTAATATTATTAATCAGCATATTTCATAACCAAGTTTCACCTTCTGTAAAGGAATTAAAATTGTAAGTTGTATTATAAACAAGGAATAAATAAATTTTATAACAGCAATGAGTTTAGTCTGCTATTAGGTACAGAGAAATGAAAACATTAAAACTCATAAGTAAGGGGTTTCTGATTTTGAAAAGACATTATATATCTTGGTGTAAGTGCATATTTTGGAAAATCCTGATAAAGAGCCCCTTCAGGTAAAGCCGTGATCATGACTTGAAGTATGGTTAATCTTGAGCAATCCAATCATCTTTCTGATAGTAAAAAATGCATCTCCTAGCAGAAACATTCCATTAGCAAATGTCAGTGTAGTCATGAAGAGGTAATAGAAGGCAATTTGCAAGCAAATTTAAGTTCTGAATAGTAGAAATTTCTGCCAACCCTTGAGGGAATAGATTACATATGCATACACCAAATGGTTTTAAGCCTAGAAGCGTTTGTTAAATGTCAATGCCTAATTTCTTTACCCCATCTGAGTAAGTTATAACAGAAACATCATAGCTGGTTATGGTATATTCTTTAATATCTATCTAAAGTATATATTATAATTTAATGCGACTTTTCGGGATTTACAAGGAGCCTAAAATATACAGTTCACTTCCTTATTAAAATCAGGTTATGATTTATGTCATTGATTGTGGATGGATAGATGGTCATTGGCAGTGGACGGATGGATGGAATGTCTTTGGTGGTGGATGGATGGATTACATTTATAAAAATGGAGAACAACGCCCTGAAGTTTGCCAACAGAAATATCAGCCCAATCTGAGAATAAGTCATGAGAGCAGATAGCAAAGTGGGTAGAGATAATAAAAAAATATTGTAAACAATAACTTTAATATTTATTAATGAAGACTTTGTACGTATGTTGTAGCTATACTGAATTGACGTACATTGTCCATTATGATGTGGCCATTGTTTATACGATTTAGTCACACTATTTGACCTTGCAAAGTGACTAATATGTAATATAATATATAATGGCATACTTCAACTGCCAGGGACTCTGAAACGAGCGGCAAGTCACGTCTCCCTTTTCTCTCTCTCTTTTCCAAACCAACAGTCAGGACGGAATGGCTTTCCCTGCTTTTTAATTTTCAGCAAAAACCTACTCTTTTATTTAATGTCACTGTTTAACATTTTAGCTATAACTATAATCATGTATATACGAGTTAGGTAAATATTTAATTTGCTTATAATTAAAGTATTTTTCCTTTTAATCTTTATTTAATTTGATAACGTTAGTTGTCGTACGCTGCGTTAGGACACGTGTCTACTATAAACTGGTTATGTAGTAAACCATTCCTAGAAAATATGAATAACAATCCGTATTGGATGTCACAGTGACTGGTCAATTGCTTATATACGATATTCTTTAATATGTACTTTGGACAGGAGAGGCAGAATGGATATTGTACAAACTTGAGAGAGAGATTTACGTTTTGGTAGTGGAACTACAATAGCTAATTCCAGGAATTGTATGTTAAAGAGAAGTTTTGAATATGTGTTATATAGTATATAAAAATATGTTGGGAAGAGGAATGAAAATGACGAATTATATTATCATTACGTACAGCTTTGGTGCTAATATTAATAAAAGCGGTCTTATCATCGGTATTTTCTATAAAAGCTAGATCATCTCCGATAAATGGAGTATTGGTATTTAATTTATTCGAATTTCATGGAATTACCTACTTAAAGCTGGTCACTAAATGCTGGTTAAGTAACGTTAGCTTCATTATAATATAAGAAGATAAAGATTCAGACCCACTGAGGACTTGAAAAAATGTCCATAAGTAGAAATACTCAAATAGAAATGAATAGGACGACGGATAGCGTCTACAAATCCTTTTACAGCGATTACGTAAGCTTTTATTGGCAGCAAAGTTGTCTGGGTCTTTATTGCTTGTTAAGTTAAACTTTTTTATTTCCACTTAGGTACGGAGAAGGATAATATTTAAATTTTATTAACTTACAAGGTACACGATAGTAATTTAAACTAGTTACTGTTTTGTTCAAGAGTAAAGAGTAGAGAGTAAAGAGTTTACCTTAATATAAAAAGCTGAAGAGAACCAATTGTTAAAATAGAGTTATCTTTGGAATCTCCCAGGTAGTATTATCTTCTGCTCTGATCTGGTGGGTTACGGTTACTATTGGCGTACAGAAAATCCACCGAAGAATTAGAAGATGAGCAAAATTTATTCTCATTGAATATTAAGTCACACAATACATTTTTTACATACTTTATAGTAATATATTTATAGTGAAATATAAATATTTAATGTTTTGACAAAATCAAATAGTAATGGTGCTTATATCTCCCACTCGTAGCGGGAAATATTTTTATTAACATCAAAAAGAAAAAAAAACACTCGGGCTTTTATTTTTTATATATCTATTTGAAAGATTTACTGAGTATTAAGTTGAAATAGAATTATTTTAAATGTTTAACTTTACAAGTACAATACTTGAAGTTAAGTCCTTGTTAATGTAAGTGCATTTTAAAACTAGTAATAGTTATTCTAATATTATTTGTACGATACTTTATTTGTGTATCGATTTTAATTTGTTCACAAATATCGATTATGATTGTGACACATGTCAATATTATAAGAGGATTGAGAATAAACATGTCAAAAGAGTATTCATGGAGTTTCTTTCTGGTTCTTCTCCAGCCAGGTTTTATTTGACGTACACAAGTGATAACTGCTAATGATTTAAAGTGGAAAAGATTTAAATAAATAAAATAAATACACCTCTACCATTTATAAACCAAATAGTCTGATGTTTCATATGTAAAATAATGTTTAAACTAAAACAATTTGATTTTGATTGGTTGAATTTACATGCACTTTATTGTAATGTTGTCTTATTATCTAAAATATTTAATCATATTCACTCACCTAAAAAAATTTGAAAGTTAAAAAAATCTTGTTGTATAAGGTTTGTATAAATAATTTAATTTGTATAGCAAGTAAGTTATAATTTATGCTTTAGCTGGCGGGATTTGAAATCCGGCGAAATTGCCGGATACAGTTAGTTTAAAATAAATATAGAATAATAAAATCAGCAAGATAAACACTCGAACCTGTGACCTCCGGGAGTCCGTCCTATCGCTCTGTCAACTGAGCTAACGGCACGACAGCTACGTTCATATCTACATTTCTCCACTCATAGATAAATTCTGAGTATATTGATGCACATACAAATTATAACTATATAATTGAATAATAGTTATACTATTACTTTCGTACAATATACAAATAATTATATTTATATTTACCCGGCTGTATTCACGCAGAATTAAATCGGTATGTGTCCGACTAATTTCGAACCCATTCGGGCTTCTTCGTTCTTATTCATGGGCTCTAAGCGTGGCGGACTCGCGGCGTGAACTGTTAACTAAAGCCGGGTAAATATAAATATAATAGTTATGGTTCACGAACGTTTAAATATAAAAATATACGAATAAGTGCATTAATGAGATTAAAATTTCTTCCGATAACTTTACACGCGCCAACAATACATCCGGTATCCGGCGGGTAACATAAATAATTTATAAATATAATTTTCTAGGAAATACAACAAGTAGCAGCTCGGAAAGCCTCATCACCAACAGACCAGCTATTCACAAAATGGGGCCAGCTCAACCATCGAGTAGAAGAACTATTTATCTTATTATACCGTATGAAACATATTCCAGCTTTACGGACCCTTATACCAGTAGTTGACAATCGGTTTCACAGATTACTACAAAAATACGATAGCAAGGCCATGAAGGATAATCATACACCTCCCACTATAGGTAAACTTTTCTTTTGCAATGTCACCATGACATATAACAGTAATTGTCATGACCTGTCTTTTGTCATTGACATTGACATTGACATTGACATTGTAGAGATGACATTCTTAAATTATTTATTACAGAACATGTAAACAGACAGAAGACGCAAAAAATAGAGGGTAGTGTAAGTTCCTTACCATTACCTGTAATGCTTATTGAAAAGGTAACAAAATAATTATACGTTTTCGGCTCTAATTAATAATCGATACACAACTAATTTATTTTATGGATTCATATTAGATTACATTTATTTTGAGTTAAGTTTGTAGAAATACATCTGAGGTTGAATTCAACCTTGAATTGTAGATCGGATATTAATTTCGCCTGTTAATTTACACTTAATTGTAAAGAATTGTTAGAAAATGCGTTATGTGTGTATTTTTGCAGGGTGTACATCACCAGACGCCGAGTTATCGAATCGATGATAATTCGACAACATATAGTTCTAATACAGAGTCAACAAAGGTAAATAAAACTTTCTGTATTATTAAGTTATTTTGTTACTAAGGTAAGTTGTTCCTCACAATTAAGGGCAATTAGCCAACTTCACTCAGTTATCTTCGTAGATTATTTGAAAATAGACCGTCTATACGTAAATGGCAATCACGCACAGAGGGTTCTGTAGCACCAAAGAATATTATTTATTGTGCCTGCCCTTATGACACAAGAGGTGGGGTGGATACATTCAATTTTTTCCACTTTCCTATATGAGTCCTCATCACCTAACTCCCCTGATGGAAATTTCCTCTTCCATAGAGCCCATCCAAACATTTAGGTTTTTCCTATCCATAACTATCCTTTGTTTTTTATATGCTGTCATAAAAAGTGGAGTTTTAGTTCCAGGTCAGAAGTCCATCATAAGATCTTTTCTAAATTGTATAAGACATTTTTTTCCAAATTATTTAACAATCCGACAATATATTTATTTTGTGAATAACCTCACCTTTCCTAGAAAAATAACTGCTGGTAAAAAATAGTGGTTTTATTTATATAAAGAAAATATATGGACAATAGAACGTTTTACTTATTGTCATTTAAAGTATTTCGTAGTATTTTCTTGTTTTACCTCTTTTAAAAGATATTTAAGTTGTTATTGAGCAGTAGCTCTTGTGAGAAGTTATAATTTCCTCGAAGTTGGTTACGTTCAAGTCATCCTTCTAATCAACTCCTGAATGTTTCATAATTCTCTCTGTTCGATGTCATCTTGTCGTATTCCGCTTACAACTTAGACATCGTTCATAGTTGAAGTTTGAATTTACTTGGATTTTTAATAACTTCAGAATACTAGAATGGTTTCAATGTGTCTATCATCTAACGATTCCTTTATATTAACCAGTATTACGTAACATTCATATCAGAATAATATTTCTTGCTAAACAGTATGATTTTGAATTCATCAGACAGTGAACATTAATACCCTCGATTATGCCATGTTTTATAGCAGTAAAGCTGTTGTGTTAAGGAAGTAAATGTAAAGGTAATTTGTATATAATATCAAGTACACGAGAGTAACCTGGAGCATTGCCAATTATTAAAACAGCTTTAATCTTCTAGTTACTTTTTGGAAATAAGTTTAAATCATAGGAATCAAACATTTACGAGTCCAGACAGGCTAAGGCAGGTTATTTTTTTTTGTTTGATTATAAAAAGCACAAGGACGGGATTTAAAATCTGTAAAATATAAATGGCTTTATAATGCGATCTCGAGATGCGTTAGCATAGAGCACCAGTGTTGTCATATCTTTTGCTGTCCTAAAACTGGGAGCTGACGCTGGTTTTTGGGTATGAAAGTTTTGTTTGGTCTTCTTTTCCAAAATAATGAACTCACCTACACGAAACACTTGCGTATGTTTGCATCCAATAAGATCAATCAACTTTTTAAAAAATCCTGGATCTATCTGCTTCACCGGTCTCTGCGGATCCAGCTTCTCCAATAATTTTATTGTTATCCAACGATTTACACCTTGCAATGTATCTTAAATTTATTTCTCCATCCTCCTTCATTCTTCCGAAGTTTGAAAGCCATCATGAGTGCCTCCAGCGCCAGGTTAATTAAAATGTGCGTAAAGACGCTTTTCCTTGTCGCGAATTAAAGAACCATTTATATGACACTCTTTTTTGGTTGCGGTCGTCAATCCACAGTGAAAAGGCAGCTTAATTTTTTTCTATTGTTGGATAACGAAAAATGTTTGTGTACCTTATTTTGTCTCCGGATTTCTAAATGAATTGTAAGTTTCGAAACCTTGAAGAAAAAATTCTATAAATAGTTAAATATGTATGTTTGAATGTAAATTTCAGAATTCATCATCGCAAGCCGGCAAACAAGATGATATAGATGATTCCTTATTGAGAAACGTGTCAGCCATACCGATGATTACTTACAAGGATCTAATGGAGGCAACTAATAACTGGAACGAAATGAACTTGCTCGGCAGAGGCGGGTTTGGGCAGGTTTTTAAAGGTTAGCTTTAGAATTTGTGTTATTTTCAAAACATTAACTAATTAACCGTTTTTGTACTAAAATTAATGCTGTATACTATGATATAAACGGTTCCATATGTATGGTTTCTATTTTCTATGTTACTATACTATTTTTCAGGCGAATGGAAACTTCTACCGGTTGCAGTCAAAAAACTTCGCGATAATGACGGTAACAATAGAGAGTTAATACGAGAATTGTGCCTGAATCAGTACAGACATGACAACATACTACCTTTATATGGATATAGCTTAGGAGGTGAGTAATTCTCATCCATCCATCTACGATTTCTCTCACGTTCTCTTATCCATCTACGTTTTCTCTCACCTATTCATTACGATTTGTCTTGAAGCTGTTATATTTTTAAATGATCCGTTTATCATAAATATGCTTTATAATATGTAATCCCAATACCCCTCCGTTTTTCTTCTTGTCCTAGTTTCCTTCATCCTTTCCCTTCTTCAAGGGTAGTTAAGCAATGCAATGATCCATTGGAGACGATTTCCACTTATCATCAGTACCGTTTGCTTGATTCCTACGAATTCATTTTAAAATATGTTGTGCTGTTTTCTAAAGCAGGCGATCTAATACTATAAAATATTTCCTTCAAAATCGAAAGGTCCGGAAGCATGTCTGGTGTACCAGCTAATGACGGGCGGGTCACTGGAACAACGACTACGATTCAAGACGGCCCACGCACCTATGTCCTGGAACCAGAGATACCGAGTCGCCCATGGAGTTGCCAGGTTAGTGATCTAATCGTAGCTTAATTGTTAGATTTGCCAGATTAATCATCAATATAATTTACATGACCTCAATTTCAATTTTGCTTTAAAATATTGGAATATTACTTTTATTGACAGAGGTCTTCAATATCTACACACAAAGGGAAATATTCCACTTATTCACGGAGACATCAAGCCAGCCAATATTCTTTTAGACCAATGCACTATGCCCAAGATTGGAGATTTCGGACTCGCTAGAAAAGGTCCATATGGAGACGATAGAACTCATTTGAAAGTTTCCAGGTAAATAAAATTTAATAAAAATCATCCAACAACAAAAAGGTTTAGAAATTCTAAAACCTAAAAGTTTTTTTTTATTTAACGATCGATTAGCGTCTTATATATGATGGGTTACAAATGACTCCTCCTCCTATTGAACCCTTCAATCTTTGGAAGCAGTGAGAGCTTCCATCATAAGCCCACATCAATGCCGTAAACAACGAGATTTTTATTTTAATTTTATAGGTAATTTTTAATTAAAAGAAAAGTATATTAAACTTCATTAGCTTATTGCAGAAACAACTTTTTTACTATTAACCATATGTAAACTGTTATTTCAAAATTCGTCATAATGTTCATCAAATTTGAGGAATATTCCTTAACCCAATATACTTGTAGGGTCCACGGCACTCGTCCTTATCTGCCAGACGAGTACCTCCGTTCTCGTTGTCTCTCTCCCGCAGTGGATGTATTCAGCTACGGAGTCGTCATGTTGGAAATGGCCACTTCTTTACCAGCTATAGATAAGACTAGATCTGTATTGCTTCTGAGTGATTATATGCAGCAATTGGCCAATGAGGGGGTGGATTTTGGTGAGTATTTGGGAGCAGTAGCATAAATTAAAGTTATTTGTAATCACCCCCCCCCCTCCCCGTTCAGGTCCTCCTCTAAGAATAATAATTTTATTTTGATGAGGGACTAAATGGTATGGAGGTAAATAATATAATTGCAGAGTGTCTGTCCGTGTTGATGAGTTATATATTCTATATTTGTTTCAAAATTACATAAGCTTAACATGGCTAAACATGACAGACAATTTCATATATACATATTTAAAATTGCCATGCTTGGCTATACGAGTATATATATATATAGAGTTATATTTAAATGTAGCCACATATAAAATTGTCAATGTGAGTAACTTACACGTTAACATACACACATTTTTCATACAGTGAAGTTTTATAAAAAAAAAAAACGAATATTCCATTGAAAAAAGTACCAACAGTAATAAAATATAAAAATCTTCTTGTCCATATTAAATATCATTTTTATTAGGATTGTTAGGTTGGTATTAAAAATAATAAGTTCTTATCAATAATCTTTCTTTTTCCAGGTACCCTCGAGGATAGAATACTTAAAGCGACAAACAACTCAAATCCACAACTATGTAGAGAGTTCGTCGCCATTGGGCTTCTTTGTACAAAATACTCACGAGATGAAAGACCCACCATGTTAGACGTATTTAAACGACTGGTTGCTTTAGAATTTCCCGGAAAGAATTTAAATTGAATATAAATTAATAAATGCTACGGTCTCTGAAAGGAAAATATTTATTTTTAATATAATGGTTCAGAAAATAGTCGGCTGTTATCGAATAAAATAACAGAATACTAATTAATTGATTTCTTAAAAGGCTTTAAAGAAGAAGGCTCAACTGAATTCAGAAAATTTTATAAATTGGAATTATTTTTAATTAAATCATATATTATTGTAATTATTTTTCTCAATTTCAATCTTGGTATATTTAAGAATTTGTTTATTCTTGATACACGTTTCAAAATGCAATTTCGTTATCGATTTATTTGCATTTGCATCTCTTTGGAATTTTTTTGCTTCCATTGTACTTTTTCCGACCCTAACTAGTTTTCAAGAAATTAAAAGCCTAATTTTCAGCTTCAGACTACCTAGGACCCATACAATTTTAATACTTTATGGGTTGATACATATTAAAATATATTATAAGAAACTTTTTAAATAACGATCAAGTTTTAATTATCAAGACGAGTTACTAAAATATACGTAACTCGTATTAAGAGAATATTAATTTTTAAATAAAAATAATTATTGAAAAAAATATAAACACAAGCAAGACTCATGTCTTCGACCGCTGGGATTCCTTAAATATAATTGAGCTTGAGATAGTTATGGATAATTTATAATACTAAGGCGTTTTGAGTTTTTTTTACTAAATATATTATATATTTTTTATAACTTTGTGTCAATTGACAGCCAAGGCATATTTCCTATTTAATTCTAGACCAGTATTAAAAAATACCTCCACTGAATACTATATACATCGGTCGCAAATAAAACTTTTATCTTCGATGAAATTATTTTCATATAAAATATGAAAAAATCATCACTTTATCGCTTGTATAAGTTTTTATTGGGGCTTATGTATATAATGTATACAAATTATTTTATCGGTGATATAAAAGTTTTAAATTTCGGCCAGTTTACAAAATATATGAAGTTTATTATACTCTATACTCACGTTTATTATTACATATTTCTATTTTTACAATAAAGAATTTATAATAATTTTGGTTTTTAATTTCATCCCAAGCAAAATGGAAATCTTTTGGGCGTTACATATTCGTTCACAAATTGATTGGGTTGTAAGCACAAATAGCTTCTAAATATATACAATTTGTGAATGTATTTCGTTATATTGATTTTCATTTTCATCAGCAACATCTACAAAAAAATTTTTCTTTTTTTTTCAAGTTTTTTTTTAAACGAAAAGACATTCCAAATTATTGTGAATTATGTCACTAGTACCGTTATAAAAGACTACCATTAAAGTTGTTAATTCTACTATTTTATTGAACATCTTTTAAACAGTACTAGATTCTGCCAAATCTGCAAAAAATCATTACAAAAGTAAAGTATGGAAGATACGGATAGCTACGTTTTCCATTTAAATCTTCATTGAACACTCCGATCATAGAATTATAAGAAAACTAAAGTAAAAAAGACACAAAAAATAGCGACCTCATCGCTGTAAAGCAATCTTTTTCAGGTAACCAATTAGACAGTGAAGAAGGTATACAGGAGACGTAGTGTGGGTGTGTTTACATAGTTACAAGAAAATAAAGAGACTACGTACCTTTATTTACTTATGTACATGTAAATGCATACATATATACCCTTATAATTTTCCGATATCTAACGAGGTGTAAAGGCGAAATTCAACTCTTTCTAAATTGAAACAAAATTTATTAAAAATGTATTAAAAAAACTTGTAAGTTTATGGAAGATTATAAAATATTAAGTGAAGAAATTTAACAGAAAAGTGGTTTCCTTAAAATTGCTATAAGTCTTTAAACTATATATAGAACGTATTATTTTATTACATTGTGTATATATTTTAATATTAGTAAAATGACAAGAAAAAAAGCTCGTTTAATTTAACCCTGAAATTAATATAGAAGAAATATGTAAGAAAAAATATTATATATTTTATGTTGAAAATTATTTGTTTCACCATTCAGATAATATCTTTATTATATTTTTATTGAATAACGATCCAGAAGATTTTTTTATGATTTTGTATACGGGCTAGGGGTTGACCTTATCACGGCGCGAAGTTATTTTTTGAGCAATTAAGTATCCGAAAGTCAACAGAAACCTTTCACTTAGCTTTAAGGTAAAAAACTATTCAAAACTGGTTTTATAAATAAGTTTTTGTTTACGTTCAATAAAAGTATTTGGTTTTGCATTTACTTATCTCATAAAATTTATATCATGTAGTTATAACATATATTTTTTTGGTTTTTAGCGTCGAAGTGTAAGGACATAGAAAGATAATGTACCTTCAATGATTTAATAACGAATAAGTACTATATATATATAGTAGTAGTAGTAGTATAGTACACCATATATATATATATATATAGTACTTATTCGTATATAGTAATTATTTTTAAGAATAATATAATGTAAAATATATGATATGAAAAGAAAGATGTAATCATATTTTAAAGATTGTATTTATTGCCTTATTTTGTTATAGGAGTAAAATGTTTTTATTTGTTTAATATTTTTAAAATGTCCCAGGTCCTAAATTTAAACCGTTATTGATCCTGCTTCTGAAACTGCCTCGTAATTGTGCTTTCGGGGAGTGAGATAAAAGCAGATCATTATTGGTAATAACAGAGTAAGTGGTATTTCGGCGTCCGGAGGAGGGGAGGGGGGGGGCTTGTATAACGTTATATAAACAAGGATTTCTGTTCATAGTTGTTGCATTTTTTTGTATTAAATGACAACATATGTAATATAATAGACTTATTTACATATGTTTAGTTTGAGTACGAATTCTAATTCTTTTGAAATTGTGTGTTGGATTTTTTTGTTTTTAATGTTCTAGTATTTGTGAGCTGACCCATATTAAATCTTGATGTAAGTTTGTTTGAGGTCGTTATAATACTTCGGTTATTATTTATTTGTTGTCAACGTTCCGTTTTACATTCGCTGGTTTTATGATAATTCATACAGTGTTTAGTGGAATAATTAATATAGAAGCAATTTTGAAAGCTTGATTTATTGTGAAAAAATATTTGACTTAATTGCAATACATAAAAGGTAAACTTCTTTAATAAGGTAAATTTTGATATCAACTGCGTTTCGTTTCGTGACTCCTATGGAAGGTTAAGGGTTCAATAAAATCTATTGGTTATTAAATATTTTTATTACACTTGTCCTTTTACGTTTAGCGTTCAAAAAAAATATTTTTTTATTTTTTACTTTGGTTGATGCAAAATGTAATAATACATTTACGATAACATGTTATGATATTACTTACTTTACATATTATATTGGCTTCTTGAAAGTTTTAAATATTTATTATAATAGATCTTTCTTTCTCAAATCGTTGACTCTACATGAGGCGTGGTTAGAAAGCTCACTAAGTCATGTATCACTAAATTTTACATTTATTTTAGTATGCTTATATATCATATTTTTTATGTAACCATGTTTGTGAATGACAACTCTATAAATCTATAGCATTCAATATTTACATTTATGTCCAAATACTTTTTTTAACTAATGTAACCAAGCTCTTTGTTTATATTAAATATTTACTATTTGTAGGTAAGATGCTAGCCCTGGTACTGATAGGTATAATCTCTATATTGTGGCTGTGGTCCAGATGGAACAGAAACAAGGATGAGCCGCCGGTAGCCCGTGGTTCTAAAATACTAATTGGTCACGCGTTACAATATGCAGGAAATAGCACGCGTAAGTAGTTCTATCGTAATCTATATTATTGAATATACAAATTACATTCTACGAATATTTCAATGATTATTTTTTTTTTTCAGAGTTATGGAGCACTGCCAAAAATTTAACTAAAGAGGCCTTAAACCGTGGTGGGGTTCTGAAAACGACTATCGGTACCAAGACTCTATACAGTACGTTATTTCGTTTATAAGTCATGTTTTCTGGCAAAATATTGAAATAATAAGTTTTTTCTCCATCTTATTCCAAAGCATATCGCATGAAACTAGATCAAAAGCCTTGGTAAGATCGAGGAAGCAAGCGTAAGCCGGATTGTTTCTGTTGGTGCCATTAGACTGTCTATGTTAGAGTATTTTTTTTTTCAATATATTTATACACACTGTTTTGTTCAGACTCCTATTCAATTGAATTATTAGGTTCACACATTTGTAATAATCGTTTTCATGAACTGGCCACTATACCTAAGCCTAATATAAATTTGAATTCCAAATTCAAATTTATTTAAAATTAGGGCATAGATATATATATACTTAACCAGCTATACATATTGCTCTCGTCATACAGTTACACAGCAGCTCCCTGCTGGCCAGACAATTATGGTTGAACCGATTGCAAAACATGATGGAAAAGGTGTTAAACTGGAAGAGATTTTTTTTATTGCCCACTGTTACTTCAGAAATACGCTAGACCCATAATTTACGGAATAGATAAACTGCGACTGGAATCTTTTCGAGACGTGTAGTTTTTGTTTCAACATATTAAGGACGAGTTTACGAAACATCTTATCACATAACTACATTGAAAAAGCTTGAATACGCACACATACGCATGTATAGTCGTGAAATAGTGGCTACATGAAACAATTTTGATAGTTTAACTTATTGATTTTTTAAATATTATATTTTTAATAATTTAAATTATTTTACTTTTTATTTTAAATATTGTTTTATTATTTGATATTAGTATTGTTTATCAACTGAAGTTATAAACGTTAAAAGCTGCTACTAGATCTCCTAGGGGAAAAAGGCTAGATTAGACGAGTTTAGGCTTGTTTTGATAGTTTTGATAAGATCTTTCCATCAGACTTGACGGAGTGCCCTGAATATGTACTTATGGATGGACGCTATTGGATCTCCTAGACGGATTGCAGTAGGTGCGCTGAGTTTAGGTTTGTTTTGTTATGTATGACGTCGGGATTGAGAGAGTGACCTGAGACTTGATAAGAATACGGCCATCGCTTTGAATAAAATACGTCACATAAAATTTCTAGTTTCTATGCTCGACCCTCGTCACGTAAGTTAATAAATATCTGAAAAATTATATAATAATAATTACGTACTCTTGTATGAAGCGAAAAAGTTTTTCATTTACGTATTCCTGCAATACATAAACGAAATAAATTAGACATTATATTATTTTTTTAAGATATTTTGTAAAGTATAGATAATTTTGTTCTTTACAGGATTGTAGTTGAGTATGTTTTTTTTTTTATTCTGAAATATGTGACAATTAATACAAGAAAAATGCACCGAAACTAAGCCTGAAATCGTGGAATATTTGTGAAGAAGTCATGGAAAATTGTTATATTAATATTAAAAGCCATAATATTTGATATATTTTTTTAAAGGATTTAAAAATAAAGAAACACTATCTGCTGTTAGTATAGGTAGTACATTAAGTTTGATTTTGTAGCAATATGTACCGAAAAGTTGATGATTTTTGGCAAAACTGTAAACGCGTCCTTAATTTTTTTTTAAGGAAACTACAACTTCTTACAAGGAAAAAATGCGATCGCATTTCGATCGCCTAATTTATCGATTGATAAAATATATAATTTTATACATGTATTTCTTGGTTTACTTTCGTTTATATAAAATAATAATTGCATAAGCTAATATTTAGTTAAAATAATTTATAACGAAATATCCGTTCTCATTATGTATTGTTAAATTTGTTTTTAGTTTTAATAAACCCAGAAGACTGTTTAACAGTATCAAACATCTGCTTGAAAAAAGATAGTCTGTATGACTTTTCAAAACCCTGGATCGGGAACGGTCTCCTATTATCAACGCGTGAGTTTAAAATCTATACGTAATATAATAAAACTGTAGTAATATATTTTGTAAAACTGTACTGAATTTGTTTTTATATCTTTTGCAAATATATCTTTGGATCTACAATTATTTTTTAATTATAGAAATTGTAAAATTATTTCTGATACAATCATAAATGTTATTTATAATAGTATATTGTATTTATCTTGAATGTGTACAATATGTGTTCTTGTAAATGATCTGCATAAACTCGTATATTGAGCCTATCATTTTTAATGATAAATATTATTTATTAGTACTTTTTATATCAACCCGGTATAAAAGCGAACAGAACAGCTTTTAGCGAGACTAACAAACAGCAGTTGTTATATGCTGCTGAAATAGCGTATTTTTTTTAATCATAAATAATTTCGTACGTTTTATAGCACCACAATGGAAGGTCCAACGAAAGCTACTAAGTCCTGCTTTTGGTCAAAATGTTTTGGATAATTTTCTTAATGTATTTAACGAGCAGTCACGTATTCTTGTCAACAATCTAAAAAAAGAAGCTGGGAAAGGACCGTTCGATCCCTGGAGCTATACAAAATATAATAGTCTGGAAACGGTATGCTGTAAGTATGACTTTAAATTAAATTGATTTTGATAAACAATCTATATATATATATTTCTTAAATATTATATAAATTAAATATATACCTTATAATAAATTATTATTGCAGTGACAATTATGGGTGTGGATTTAAAAGAGAAAAGTTCCGCCAATGCCGAATACGTCTTAGCGTTAGCAGAAAATTTGAATATTCTTATCAGCAGATTCCAGAACTTTTGGTTGCATAATAACTTTATATTCAGTCTGTCCAGTTTGAAAAGAAAACAAGACGCTTGTATTAAAAAATTACATGACATGGGGAATAAGGTAAGTAACTGGCTCCTACATTTTCTCATAATTGATATTATATCTTCTTTGTCCATTTATTTGTTATAATTATATTCTTGTTATAAATATGGTTGTCTGGAAGAGAAAGCTATTTAGCGATAAAACCGCCTTATTGTATACACAAAATGTTTTTTTTTCTTTTTACTTCATGGTTTTTTTTATTTTATTTTCTTATAAATTGTGTTGTACTTTTCATATTTCATTTTGATGTGTGTGTGTCTCATATATGTAAGTATGTATAATATACAAAGCAGACGAATTCGTTTGTTTGTTTGAACGCGCTAATCTCAGAAACTACTGGACCGTTTTGATTTTTTTTTTCACTATAAAAGAGTCCATTTATCGAGGAATGCTATGGAATATATAACCTCACGTCAAGATCAATAGGGGAGTAGCAGCAATAAAAAATGTTGCGAAAACGTCAAAATTTAGAGCTTTCGATGAAAGTTACGCAAAAATCAACTATTACAAAATTGTTCCCTCTAAAAGTTCTGAAAGAAAGTCCGCGACAATATATATTTAGCTTTTAAGATTTACCCACTACATTTTTATGGTTACTAAGCTTATATATTTGGCTTATGTACTACGCTTATGTAAATGTACAAAAATTAAGTTAAAGTTAAAGAAGCAAAATCAATTTTAAATATAAAATTCCGATAGCACTATATTCGTAATTATTTTTCATCTACTAGGACTAACGGTTTATGTTTTATTTTAATACTAAATAGAACTTGTTAGCTCCAGATTTCCATGTGGAGATAGGAATATAATTTTTAGAGATTTTTTTTATCACAAATTATTATTGATTGATTAATTTCATATTGTTGGTTCGATAAAAATCATCGAATAAATCAGGTCATCGCTGATTAAAATGCAAACTACTTTCAAACTTATGTTGACATAACAAAAAATGGGTCAGAATAAACATTGAGTCAATCCTTCATTTTATCATTTAAGAAATCATATATGTCATGATTATACCATTCCCGTACGAAACATGTAAATTGAAATTCAAAATTGTACGTCATTATGCAACACATTTTTTTGTTATGAGTTAGATTTAAAGTATTTTTTAAGAAGTTTTATGAAAAATTTAATAAAAATTTCAAATACACAATGGCAGTGTTAGAGTCAAACCTTTGCTTTGTATAATATAAGATGCAAAATTCATTACCACGTCTAGTACTTGAATCTTCGACTTACAAGTTATTAAAAAATTCGTAAGGAATTTCCCTATCAAGAATATATACCTAAATCTAGCCAGAGATACTGTTGCTAGGAAAAATCTTTTTTTCTATTGCATAAAATAATTATACCTGTTTGAAAATATCTATAAACATGTATAGCCATTGTTTTCACCGAGGAGGAACTCAATAGGTAGAGTGACGGTACACTCTCCCAGGAGTCGCGGGGCTGAAAATATAAATAAACCGGGCAGGGATGCCCGTATCGTCTTATCCAGTCGGTCTTATACAGGCTTTAAAACGTTGAGGGCAGTTATCAACACGCATCACCATGGCGTTAAGACATGCAATCAAAAAATAACTATATTTTATAAAAGATAGTATTCAAATCAAAACTAGGTGATGGCGAGTCCGAAACTTTCGTTTCCAAACGTGGAGGGCCAGATCTTTTTCTGTCAACATAGGAGGTTTTATTGTAATAAATAAAAAAAAAATTACACCGATTGGCGCCAAAATAAAAACATAAATCTGTCATTCTTATATATTCATATAAGAAGACTTAAACTTAACTTACTTAAAATTCAAATGTAATATTGTGTTTTTTAAATACCTTGATTTGAAAAAAGAAAAATTAAAAGCTTAATTTATCAAGGCGCATAAGGTAGCTAAATTGTCAGCTCAACGAGTACGGTGTACCGGAGAATGTAGATTGAAATATTGCCCGTGTGGATGAAGTTTTCGGTCTGTATTATGTAACACAGTAAATAACAGTAAGCAACAGTAAGTAACATAGCTTAAATGTATACAGACAAATTCAAAGCTGAGTCAAATAATGAGTTTTAGCAAATTAAATAAAATAAAAAAAGACAACTAGGCATGCACTTTTGAAACGTCAGTTTCTTGTTACACGGTTCCCAAGACTTATTAAATAGGTAAAAACCGATAAGAAACTCCCAAGGATAATCTTTTAACTTTTTTGAATGACTATTGAGTCACAAGTCACCGTGGTATTAAAAGAAAATCAGGATAACTACGAAATAAGAACTTCTATGAAGCTGTCACATTTACAAGGGTTAAAATAAATAGCTTAACTTTAAATATTCAATATAATAAAATTTTATGATGCCTCACTTTTGAATTAGGAATGCTAACAGGCAACTCCTTGTATGAGTAGTCACAGTGAAGTATCTTGTACAGAATTACTACTGAGTCTATTGTAAGGCCTCACTGTTTTCAAGTCCTTAGTTTTATAATAAGCTTTGGATACAAGAACGCGTTGAATGTTAGCTTTGTTATTATGATATTCGATAGTTCAGTAACAGAACTGGGCAATTTAGGTTTATTAACATATTCCATTGCCCAAAAAATATATATATAATTCTTATGTTTTTTTCTGGAAATCCATTATATTTTCTAAGATAATAAATGATGGAAGCGTAAGTACTCTAACATCTTTGAAATAAGGAAATAACACAGGAACTAAAACCATACCCTGCATGTATAGATCTATACGCATATATATATCAACCGAATAGTAGAATTTTATATTTACATGTTGAATGTATATAATATCCGTGAATAATGCTGCATGAGATGCTATTTAATTTAAGCAATTTAATACATATATTAATTTATCCACTATATTAAATTTTCCAAAATATATATTGCCATTTATTAAGAGTTATTGGACGGTGTTATTTAAAAAAAAATCTATTAAGTTTTTTGTTATAATTGAAGATGTTAAAACTAAAAATACCTTTCTGATATATTTTTGGAGTTTGATTATTAAAGTCCTTTAAGTGTGAGCGTCCTTAATATATATATATATATATATATATACGTGTTTTTGCTTATTTGACGTGTTAATTCTATAATTACGTATCTCTAAATTTAATGCATCTGTTTTTTATTCACGAATAAAAAACAATAGGTGTTTATGCTTGCTATTGTTTTTAATCAAACTACTGGAAAGTATAAGTCGCGTTGCCGAAGTAAGTCACTGCTAGGATCCAAGATGTGAAAAAATATTATATTTGTTTTCTTTTGCAGGTTTTAAGACAAAGAAAAGAGTGTGTTACTAACGTTACAAATAAGCAAGAAACAGAAGGTAATTTGTTTAAAATGTATTATTTGTTAATTTGATATACCTATAGTTTTTCAATAAATAATTTTAAATCTCAGTTAATAATCACATGGATGTAGAAATTCAATGACTACCGAAAACAGAGTAAGGTGCAAGATAATATATTTTTTCAGTATAATCATTAATATGCTTCATAGTTTTATCATATAGTTTAAAAACCACTTTAAGCAATATAACGTAACGATTCTTACTATATATGCCTGCAATTAGAAAATAAAAACTTTCATAGCGACAATCTTATAGTTTAAGTAAAGTTTTTTAAATTTAATATTATCTTGATTGTCTCTAGGTCGAAAGTTCAAGCCCTTCATAGAACTACTTCTGGAACTTTCGAGGAATACGAATGCTTTCACCGATCGTGAGATGAGAGAACACGTGGACACTATGATAATGGCTGGCCATGATTCTCTTTCTATGGTTTTGATGTTTTGTATGGTGTTCGTCGGCTCCAGACCACAGGTTCAAGAGAAAATACACGAAGAGTGAGCATTCTATGTAACCTTCCACCGCTTCTTTTATTATTATTTTTCCACTACTTAAACAGTTTATCAAGTTTTTTATTGAATGCAACATTTGTTTTAATAACTCTTGTAACTATTCTTTGGACATTGGAGCAAATATGTTTATCGTTTCCTTAATACCGTTGACTTTTATGTCTTTTATTATTTTTTTTGTATGTACTTCTTTCTATGTTACAGGTTGAAAACGGTTTTTGGTGATGAAGATAGGGACGTTACGAAGCAAGATCTTTCGCAGTTAGTATATTTAGATGCCGTTTTAAAAGAAACTATGCGTATCTGTCCAAGTTCGCCTATTGTTGTGAGGCATCTTGATAAGGATGTCAAATTACGTACGTAGATAAAATTATTAATTATTATTTATATTTTTGTACGAATAGCGTACATTTCCATTTTTTTTTAATAACAGAATGTTAATAGAGTGATTTTATTATTTACTTGGAAGGAAACTTTGTTATTACTTAACCTTGGAGTTGTAGTCGACATAGTGCTTCATAATATAAAATAAAGTTATTTAAATATAAGAAATCCGTAATTTATAATAAGATTTTATTATTTTAGAGAATTGCACTTTATACAAAGGAAACTCAGCATTCCTATTTATTTACGGAATGCATCGGCACCGCATGTGGGGACCGGACGCTGAGGAGTTCAGACCGGATCGCTGGCTCGACGCTTCCACTCTACCGGACTGTTCCTATGCCGTAGGTAGTTTTGGCGTAG
This sequence comes from Dircenna loreta, assembly GCA_963555665.1. NCBI lineage: Eukaryota > Metazoa > Arthropoda > Insecta > Lepidoptera > Nymphalidae > Dircenna > Dircenna loreta. Next base: position 8,137,918 of record OY743099.1, on the reverse strand, counting down.
GACGACGGAATTGCATAGGTGAAATATATTTTATTATAATTTAAATATTTTTTATTTAGAATATAACATAAATAACATATTTACAATATCAGTTTATTTTTAATATACACGTTGTTAATTTTGTTTTTGTTTAGCGTATCTCTTAAGAATTTTAGTTATGTTATTTATTTCGAATTGTTTAATTCAATATTCTAATGAGATTGTTTTTTGAAATATTTTAAATTTTAAATTTCTTTTATTTCAGCTCAAAACTATGCGATGATGTCAATGAAGGTCACTTTGTCTCACATTTACCGAAATTATATAATACATAGTGATGACACAAAACTAGAATTGAAGCTGGATGTGGTACTTAAACCTATTTCTGGGCATCATATTAGTATTGAAAATAGACATTAATTTATATTCGTTTAAAAAAAATGTTATATGTTCCATGATTTTGTTAAGTTTTATTATATTTTTAATTTAATGTTTTTATTTAATCAATTAATTTTTGCTTATTAAAATGAATAGGGGGCTAATTCACCCATGCACGAAAGATTTTGCCAGATACTGTTTATTAATTATGATAAAAATAACAATGTATTATTAATTGACTAAACAAAAGTAAAATAAAAAAATGTAAATATAAATTAAGTACATGATTCCCCGGAACCTTCAAAGAGTAATTTTGGTGTACTTAAGTGCCACATTTTAGGGCCTTTGCTCTTTTCGTTGCACATAAATAAATAATTATTGATACAAAACATCTAAATCATCTTCATTAACTATTACTTATTAGTGATAATTAATACGATGGCTGGTTAATTAAAAAAATATATATCATTTATATAAAATATAACAGAAAGAATTTATTGAATAATGAAATATTCTATATGCAATAATGTAACCTTGTAAATTTGATTTGCAATTGTATTTTAATGATGAAAATCAATTATGTTGAAGAAAATTTGTGTGTAGGTGATTATTTTTCAAAAAAATGTAGTAATGTTGGATCAATATTAATTCTTACTTTGGCTGTCGTAAATTTTAATTAACTTATTGTTATTATTTTTTTTGTGAATGGAAATGGTCTATGAATTATTTAAAAATATTTTATATTATTATTTTTAATTCAAAGAATAATATAAAGTATGTAATCTTATTTAAGTGAATATAAACTTATTAAATTAATTAGTAACTCTTTTTAAATTAATTTAAAAATGTTTGATGTATACCTTACAATATGAATCCTGCAAATGAGTCAACAACCAAAGCTCCACAATCTAAGCTTTAAGTTGGTCGAAAGGAGATAACGGATTTCTTAACTTTTAGAAGAATTTCTGCATAGAAAGTTTATTTTTATTTCTTGTATTTATAGCGTATCTATCACTGTTGTTTACAAATGTATCTAAATTGTGACGTTTAAATAATATGTTATTAAATATATATTGAGAAACGACCGTAAGAATAGAAATTTCTTTTAAAACATCTTTAAGGGAATCTCTAGCTTTAAAGTTACAAATATGTGGGCTGCATAGCTCTTTTTTGTAAAAAAAAATACAGAATTTATTTCATCAGCACTGCCCTATAATAAAATACAGTGAGACAAAATACAATGAAAATAACTAAAATAAACTAGTCGAGCCGTATTAACATCTGTTAATTGTCTTACTTTTTTAATTGCATAGACGGCGGAGCTGAGATTGCCTGCGAGTGTTCGTTTACGAAGATAGATGGGGGTCCCACTGAAGCTTTTTATCTAAAGTTATACCTAGGAAAACTGTTGAATCAGTTAGTTACAACACTTTATTGTTAAGACTACAATTTTGACTTTTTATAATAGGAAGTGTGAACTCCATGCATTTAGTATTCTTAGTATTAAAAACTAATTTTTTAAATTATTAATTTCACACCAATGAAGAACACATGACAGAGCACTCTTTATTTTGTCATAATTAGTCCTATTACGCTTGACTTTAGATACAATTAAGAAATACCTGGCTGAGTTCGTTGTGTGGTTCTTCTGAGACCAGGGTGCGTTAGAAACCCTCGTTATTTTAATTTTATGTTGAAGACAGAAGAGCTGATTTCGATAAGTATGGTATCAAAATAAGCCCTCCATTCCATGATTCCATTTGACGTATACAAGTAAAGTGTAGTGACATGAAAAAATGACACGTTTATTTAAACACTAAAATTCTAATGTGATATTTATTTATGTATATCTAAGTACAGTAAAAATATTGTAGATTTTATCTTGCTAAATTATTTCGTTTTTTATTCTGAAGTTATTCTATTCTATTTATTCTATTTTCAGCGGGTTATGGAATGATACCATACGATCCCAGTAGAGCTTGGCTTGTCCGTTATTAGGTACATGTTAGGATATATATATATATATATATATATATGTATGTAGAATTGTTGTTTGTATTTGTTTGAATATATAATTGTATCTTTCTGTGTGTATGTTTATTTCTTAAGAATGAACAGCCTGTGATATGATCAATCAAATTATGTCTTATGGTTTGTTTTGCATAATCTTCATTTATCTAATATGACTGTGGGATCCCTAACTATGTAATTTTGGTTATTTTCTGTATTTATAATTTGGTCTTGATTGGCTACCATAAATGTTTATGTGCTATTGTCGTTTAATTTTAAAGGTGTTCCTGATGTACTGTAAGAGCTTTATGTATGAGTAAATGGTTAGATTTATATTGAGGTGTATATTTTTTTAGCCTCTTTGATAATACATGTATTTTTTTATTTTACTGTCTATAGTATCTATGGTTTCCTGTAATGTAAATTCTGTTCCTAATCCTTCAGTTTTTATAAGATACATTTTCCTATATTTTTTCTGAGCACTGGAATTATAGTATCTAGTCGTATTTTCCTTTGTTTTATCAAGTTTGATTTCTTCTGATGTCGAATTACATCTAACCTTGATTATAATAGATGGTAATAAAGAACGGGTGAGGTACAATTACGGTATGGTATGTACATTGAAACTCATAACCGGTTATGTAAGTTTAAATGTACCAGAAATCAAAATATATAATTATTAATATTTTTTTTATTTATTGGTTGCTTTAAAAACTGAAGAAAATGTAAAAAATTTACGTGCCCTCTTTGGCTTATAATCATTTAAATATAATCTTTCGATTACAGAGGTTGCTTGTGTTTAGTGAAATATAAAACGTTTAAAGTTCTATATTTGTATTGTTTAAATTAAATTGACACACAAGTTTTTATTCATGAATATTTTCAATTTTATTTAAAATCAAGTTGAATCATTTTTATTATTATTTCTTAGTTATTTATTTAGAATTTATGCTGAATATAAGATGTTTATGGAGTATATAAGCGCTGTTGAGACTTGATATCATTGTATTTACAAATCATAACATTAATTACTTAGCGTTGAAGATAACTAGAAATGAATAATTAGTAGTAGAAGGGAGCTTGAAGAAGGCTATATAAGCTACAAGAATATTATCAAATAACATTATTCAAGTGTTACAAAATAGTAGTAGTTTTTAAAAGCTAAAGTATCGAGTCCTATTTGCTGACTTATAACTTTTTAAGTGTTTTTATTTAAGGTAATTATAATTGCTTGCGAATTATTTATTATGAGTCGAAGGCCTTGTTTTTATATACTTTACGTGCAAAGCAATTTGTATTGTTAAAATTTATATATTTTATATTAAATTGACAAGTAAATTTCATTTATTACTTATATTATTTTTGGTGCCAAATTTGTTACAATTGCGTCAGCGCTTATGCTTTAGCGAAATTATAATAATTATATTTCACTTCAGGTTAAAAGGAGGAAAAAATAGCGACTTATAAAATGGGAAAATTGTTATAGACAATAATAGTACATACTTCGATTGAATAAATATATATTTTCATATTGATTTTGCCTATAACTTTTTCCATATAAAACGCTGGTTCATATGTAAGGACCTCATTTAAGTTTATCCTCTATTTTTTTCTGCTTTGTTCCTGGCTTTAGTTTAAATTGCTCGAGTTGATTTTTACCATTTTGCTGTAATTTTAATTACCATATAAATTTTGGTTTGCGTCATTTTGTACATAGAATATTATTCATAGTCCATAAAGCTATATTATTTTCTTATAATACAACTTTCTTTCGCAGACAATAGTGTCTATGTAATGTAATGTGTGTTCTATTTATAGAAAGGTAGCAAATTAATTGTTTGGCTTTGACCAAGTTATAATTTGTTTGTTTGTAATTGTGATATTACTTTTATTTTATGTTTTACGTGTAAGTTTTTATTACATTTTAAACAATATTAATACGTATATTGTTGTAACCAATGTTTAAGGATAAGCTCTTTGTTTATATTAAATATTTACTATTTGCAGGTAAGATGCTAGCCCTGGTACTGATAGGTTTAATCTCTATATTGTGGCTGTGGTCCAGAAGGAACGGAAACAAGGATGAGCCGCCGGTAGCCCATGGTTCTAAAATACTAATTGGTCACGCGTTACAGTATGCAGGAAATAGCACGCGTAAGTAGTTCTATCGTAATTTATATTATTAAATTTACAAATTACATTCTACGCATATTTCAATGATTATTATAAACTGTTTTCAGAGTTATGGAGTACAGTAAAAAAATTATCTAAAGAGGCCTTAAACCGTGGTGGGGTTCTAAAAACTACCGTTGGCCCCCAAACTTTTTATGGTCAGTGTTTTTGTAAATAAATCATATTTATATCCTTTATGCAAAATGTATTATACATTGAAATATATATTAATCTTTTTTATTCAAATATACATTATTTATGTGCCTATTCAATTGATAAGAGAAATGATAAACTATTTTATTTTAAAGTAAATGTTTGATTTTAATTGTCGAATCTGGTTTAGTTTTAACGAATCCGGATGATTGTTTACAAGTATCAAATACCTGCTTTAAGAAACATCCTATATACGATTTCTCAAGAGCCTGGATCGGGGACGGTCTCATTACATCAGCACGTGAGTTTCATTCATTTACATATACGAAATGAAAGAATCTATGTAAGTAAATGGATACTTTTTTTAAAAATATTTTTTTAGAAATTTCACAATGTCACAAACGTGTAGCATATTTTTTATTTTAAAATAGTCACTCAAAAACAATAAACTTAAGATATACCAGTTCATTTTTATTTATTTAAAATATTTCTTGAAGTTGAAATAACCTCAAATCTTTATTTATTCTTTATATATCATAGCACCGCGTTGGAAGGTTCAACGAAAGCTACTAAGTCCGGCTTTTGGTCAAAATGTTTTGGATAATTTTCTTAATGTATTTAACGAGCAGTCACGTATTCTTGTCAACAATCTAAAAAAAGAAGTTGGGAAAGGACCATTTGATCCCTGGAGCTATACAAAATATAATAGTCTGGAAACGGTATGCTGTAAGTATGACATTCTAAATTTTATATCCGTAGTATATCTCAAGTCATATACCTTATTTTATTAATTCTAGCCTATCAAGAACGAAAAGAACCGTACTGCTGTTGTCGTTAGCTATTTAAACCCGTTTTTGACATTCACTTGTACGGAAAAAAACAAACATTAATTTTTAATTCTGGATTCCCAAATATACCACATTTGAAAGCCTTTAAAACTCTCTGTCCAAGTCGCAACTGGATACTTTTAAGTCCAAAAAATCACATAAATGTTTATTCAAGTTGTATTTCTGACTTTTCTCAAAGTCGAAATATCGAGGTTGAGCAATATCTGAGTGCCCGTTCTAAATTGTACCTGGTACCTGAAAAAACGAACTTCTTCGTAGAATGCATGTCTGACTTTCTCCAGAGCCCAAATATTGACTTTCACCTCAATTACCAATTTTGGAGCCGATTTGAGGCCTCGTTCTATTTTCGAACAAAATACCGGAACCTGGAATCTTAGATGTTCATCAAATTCAATAGAGAGTTTAATAGAAATAAGTAAAAATAAAATATCCATAATGGATTGGGGAGTCCTAAGATCTAGCACATTGGTAAAACTAAAAGTATCTTAAAAGTAAGTAAGAAATCTACTTCTTATATGATGCCTCCAGTTTCAAGGAAAAGTACATACCAAATTTCAAGTTTCTAAGTTTCTGTACATAGACTTAAAACTCTTGCGTAAGCTTAATTAAAGTAAAATATAAATATCATGTAATATTATATTATTGCAGTGACAACAATGGGTGTGGATTTAAAGGAGAAAAGTACGGCTAATACTGAATACGAATTAGCGATAGCAAACATGTTGAATGTCGTCATTACTAGATTCCAGTCCTTTTGGCTGCATAACAATTTCATATTCAGTCTGTCCAGTTTGAAAAGAAAACAAGACGCTTGTATTAAAATATTACATGACATGGGGAATAATGTAAGTAAAAGAATTCACTCTTTTTGTTTGTTCTTGTGACCGAGTTCGCATTAAGTTTCCAGATTCTTGATCGTAAAAGATCTTGAACGTTACGTTATAACGAGATGGCCATTCCGTAAAAATGACATTTTACGGAAAAATACTGTTTTTTTTTTTGCGATATGAATGTAGTGTTAAAAGTCCTGTGATGCAAATAATATTAGTTAATAACTTTAATTTTAATAATTTTAAGTTAACATTGATTAATTATAATTCAAAACCCTTAACTCTGACTTTCAGCATAAGATTAGATTTCATAAAAAATAGAAACGATTCTAGCTGGAGTCTGGATTTTCATAAGAATATTTAACTATAACTTAAAGAAGCAAAATTATCTTAATGTATAATATTCTGGTATTCCTTCACATAAAATAAATAAATTTAATTTGCATGACAATTGAATCAAAAGTCCTTAATTTAATCATTTAAGATATAGATTACGTAAAGTATAGGTATTTACGTAATAATATGATTAATGTATTTTTTTTTATATCAAATATTGCACTTATGAAACGTCCGACAAAAGTCGAACGGATCCAAAATGTAGGTCCGGAGCAAAAATGTCAAGAAAATCCATGGATATTCTCTTAACTTATTTATAAAATAAAATTTATTCATAATGTTGACTTCAAAGAGGAAAACTAAAACTGGAACTATTACCAGTTTTTATGATCACACACAACTCAAGGTTGAAGTTCTGCTATAAGATGAAATTTTCAATGTTGAATATTTTAAAAATAAAATATTAATATGGATGTTTTAATTTTATACTTAAGTGAGATATTAAGTACTAGCCTTGGCAAGTACCTAAGTATTTTTTTAAATTTCAATACGCTTAAATTGCAATTTTGAAACGTCAGACTCTGCAAATATAACACGGTTATAAAGGATAGGTTGGTTTCATGGGTAAGAAAGTTAAAAGACTTTCCCTGGAGCTACTTGACAGAGCTCCAGGGAAAGTCTGTTAACTTATTTAAAAACTATATTTTTATACATTATTGTCTATTAATGAACAATAATAACTGACATGCGAGAACAAATTATGTACCAAGTAAATAACACCAAGTAAATCGTGGTACTAAAATAATTCTAGAATTTACAGGATTTTCAGTTTAAGCATCATATTATATTTATGTACGTACATATACTTTTTGGACATTTACAATTCTACATCTCAATATTAAAGATAAGTAAAAGCCGGATAGATGCCTCACTTTTCGAAAATGTTTTTTTTTTTGAATGAACGTTCAGAAAATTGTTCTATATGTATCTTAAAACATAGTTCTTTTATCTTCTTTAATAGCCTATTTTTGTATACATAAGCAATAACGTTTTTGAACAAATACTGTTTAATTTCACCTCTAAGAAAAGGGATAGTTGCCTACCATGGTGGTGGTGGTAAAGGGATAGTAGCCTAGCGTAGAAAATACTTCGGAGGATACTTGCCTCATGCGGGGATAGCAAACTCGGTATAATTAGTATTTAGGATTTAAATGATGTTATTAATTAAAGTCATATTTATTATTTATTTCATTTAGTTAATTTTTCACCGAAAAGCATCGAAAGAAACCTAATAGATGTCACCACCATTCCGATAAAGATGAATATGTATAGAATGCTTCATTCATTGAGTGTGGCAGCGATGCGGTAGCTCAATTAGTAGAGCGCCGGGATGGTTACCCAGAGGTCGCAGGTTCCTAATCGCTACCCATATAGGTTTATTTGTCCTCTTGCTATAGCAAGGAAATTGAAAATATCTATAAACATGTATACATGTTTATAGATATTTTCAAACATTATAATATTTTTCACAATTCTGTCAGGAAAAAATATTGAAATCATTCATTGTGAAAACCAAAAACAGGATACTTTCCTAAAATTTACAAAAAAAAAAAATAGTCACTCAAGTGGCAATTATCCGTGAAAGCAAGAAGGGCCACTATCCTTATTGATGCGGATACTTGCCCTTTTTATTTACAATATAAATGATAATTATTTAAAATCTACTAAACTATGTAATTGAAGAAAAATTTACAGAAATTACGATCAGTAATAAAAATATTCCCTAGAAATCACTTACCAATATAATTATAATGTTCGTCAAAGTTTCCCCGCGGAAGATTATTGCTCACACGTACAATACACGAGCACCTGTTTTGATGGAATTTGCTTTTCCGAGGTCTGCAGGGGGTCATTAATTATTGTGGAAAAGCATTAACACATCTTATAGTTCTAACATTGAGTACTAAAAACTGAGGCATGTATTCGTCATAGGCAACTATCCGGCTTTTAACCTACATAATATCCATTAGTGTATATATTACATTTGATTCCTAAATGAAATGCTTGCATATGCATGCTCTTTAACATGATCGTATTATCAGTGACGTCATATTCATTCTTTTGAATTCAGTTTTTACATTTTGATTTCTTCATTTCACCTTCACCTAATTTCTTAATACCTTACGTTTCCGATAGTTTAATGTTATGTTATGTTGTGACAAAGTGTTTTGTAACTTGTTCTGTGATTTTGCATGTTTATTTTACAATTCCTTATCTTATTTTATTATCCTTTTTATTTTTTCAAAATCAATCAAAAATCTTTATTGAAAGTAAGTTTTCTACAAAACATTTTTTCATTGTCAAAGCTACCACCAGCTCAGAAAATTAATTGCCACTGACCTGAGAAGAGCTGGCGAAAGACACTCAGCGGGCTTGTCATATGACTTATTTTTAAATCATGCCCACGGTGCATCATCCTCTAAATATTCGGAAACATTGTAATATCCGTTAGCACACAATCGTTCCTTAGTTATTTTATTAAATTTATTAAATGGTAATACTTGAACGTTTTGAGTATTAATACTTTAATAAGTTTAATTAAAATTAATATAATACACAAATATGATATTAATTTATTGCTTTTATTTGAAAGGTTCTACAGAAAAGAAAAAAATGTGTGGCTAATGTTGAAATAAATGAGGAAGTAATACAAGGTAAGTCATTAAGTTAATTTGTTGTTTTTATTAATAAAAGTCATAAAAAAAAATAATCTTACGTAGTAGTAGATATTCGCATATGTGTAGAATTTCCATATCTGACGAAAATTCAGTAAGATGGCCGCATTATTTCACTTAGGTGACAATAAATATTTTTCCAGAAACATTCAACATGATTCTTAACAATGCCAATAGTTGTTTTGGATTAAGTATTGGCTTCTTTTCTTCAAGGTCGAAGGTTCAAGCCCTTCATGGAACTACTTCTGGAACTGTCCCGTGATACGAATGCTTTCACGGATCGTGAGATCAGAGAACACGTGGACACTATGATCGTGGCCGGTCACGACTCTAGTGCCGTTGTTTTGGTCCTTTGTATGTTGTTCGTCGGCTCCAACCCACAGGTGCAAGAGAAAATACACGAGGAGTTAGTATTCTACGTAACCCTCCACCGCTTCATTTATATTTATCTTTATTATTTAATCTTTGTTTATTTTTTTGACCAGTTTATGTAAATTTTTCACTGGATACAACTGTTTTTATTTTGCTCTTATCACTATTTATTGGCGGTAAATATGTTAACCACATCCCTGTTTTTTTATGACACGTCATTTCAATAATTAATTACTTCTTTGGAACATAATTTTCACAAAGTTCATCCATGTCTTCTTCGCTTTTCCTTCTCTGAATCTCTGATTGAAACATTTATATTGTTACTTTGTAAGTAGCAGTCATTTACTGCACATAAAGAAATAATATATTTATTTGTTATAATACCTTTAACTATTATATCCCTTATGTATTACAGATTGAAAAACATTTTCGGTGACGAGGATAGGGATGTTGCAAAGCAAGATCTCTCGCAGTTAGTATATTTAGATGCCGTTTTAAAAGAAACTCTCCGCATCTGTCCAGCTGTGCCTGTTATTGGGCGGCATCTTGATAAGGATATAAAATTACGTATGCATAAAAAAACATTAATTATTATTTATATTTGTTTACGGAAAGCGTTTATTTTTTAATATTTCTAAATACTTACTCCTCACTCCTTTTTATAGTGACTTTTTTACTTATAATTCACAATTTAAATGGAAGATTTTGTTAACGTTGTTTTACATTTTACTCTACAAAAACGTTTTATTTTAGAGAATTGCACTTTATACAAAGGAAACTCAGTATTCCTATTTATTTACGGAATGCATCGGCACAGCATGTGGGGACCGGACGCTGAGGAGTTCAGACCGGATCGCTGGCTCGACGCTTCCACTCTACCGGACTGTTCCTATGCCGTAGGTAGTTTTGGCGTAGGACGACGGAATTGCATAGGTGAAATATATTTTATTATAATTTAAATATTTTTTATCTAGAATATAACATAAAGAACAAATTTACAATATCAGTTTATTTTTAATATACACGTTGTTAATTTTGTTTTTGTTTAGCGTATTTTTTAATTGTTTTCGTTATATTATTTATTTCGAATTGTTTAATTCAATATTCTAATGAGATTTTTTAGATTTTTTTTGGAATTTCGTTTTTTTTAATTTAAATTTTATTTAATTTTAGCTCAAAACTACGCGATGATGTCAATGAAGGTCACTTTATTTCACATTTACCGAAATTATATAATACATAGTGATGCCACAAAACTAGAATTGAAGCTGGATGTGGTACTTAAACCTATTTATGGGCATCATATTAGTATTGAAAATAGACATTAATTTATATTAGTATTAGAAAATGTTAAATTATTTAGTTACATTTTAATTCTATTTTATTCAATTCTCTACTGCAAGAGATTCAGCAGTCGGACTCAATACACATTTTTAAACACTGCCTAAAAGTCTGTATGTATGTATGGATGTGTATGTAGAGAAATTTTTCGTTATTTACAATCGAACTGAAAACTATCCCTTTTGTTTAATGTAAGCTAACCACTCTTAATGGAACTTTTCCTCGTATAAGATGAGGTTTGTCTAGAAAAAAAAATTATATTTTAATATTTTTTTTATCTCTCTTAAATATTTAATCTTATTAAATAACTATGGTAAGAGTACCATAGTTATTTAACCTTTTTTTATTTTGGGTATAATAAATAATTTTACTATTACTATACAATAATTAATATAATACTATTTAATTGGGTATAAGGTTTTTATTAAAAGTAACGGTTTCAGTGTTATAAAATATTGTTTTTTTTCAAAAAGCTTTGAATTTTATGTGATAATTTGATTTTATGGTTAAATTAAAAAATCTATTATGAGTATATTCAATTTTATTTAACACCGAACCTGTAGGAAAAACATTTCGCTAGACCTTGTGTATTACAAAGTACAAAAATCGTTATAGATAGGTGTACCTGAGAGCCACATCCTAGGGCCTTTACTGTTTTTGGCGCACATAATTAATTAATTATTTATATTAATTATTAAAGCATGCTGAATAATATGAACTTTGACATTAATTTAGTAAAGAGTTAACAGATAGAAATTAATGATAAAATTTCAAAGTATAAAATATTTATCGATTGATGATATTTTATTACAATATGATAAAAATATAATTATAATTTTTATTACAATATAATTACGTAAAAGTCCAAAAACGTGTGAAGTTCTACTTTCGGTGGGATTTACGATTACGATTTTTCTAAAACAAACAGTATAATATAATACACAAGTGTGATAAATATAACTAGATGAAAAAGCGACATTCTTGATAGTTTTACTCCAACGGCATGACAAAAAATACTGTTTTACATTAAAATAAAAGTTATTTATCTTGTCAAAGTTATAATTATCTTTTTTGATGTTAAAAGTTCTATGGTCAGCATCCATATAAATTAACATCGAACTTTAAGCTTGGTATCAAACTCTAACATTAATTATTATTTATTATTATTATTATTATATTTTTCGACATCTACAAATTCCTCTAGATTATTATAATTTATTTTATGATTAATTTTTAAATATAAATATTTCTTCAAAAAAGTTATTTTAAATGCATATTTAAATAATTTTCATGTACTGTTTATTATCGTACGAAAGAAATAGTGCCATATTTATATTTTTATAAGGGTATTTTGGTAATTGTTAAGATAATATTTTATAAAAAAAATTAATAAAAATCAATTCAAAATAATTCGCAATGTTGAAATTCCATAAGAAGTATGATTTAAAACGATTTGAGGGTTCAAAACTATTTGATATGATTTAATTCTTTCAAATGTTCTTTTTTAACCTGGGCAATTAAGCTTTTTTTGCGTACTCTAGGACTGAACTCCAGTCGTGCGTTGGAGCTGACACACATAATTTTTGTTTTTGTTAAACGTTAAATGGTCTATTATTGATTATTTAACATAACAATATTTTAAATATTTGTTATAGTTCTTAAATGCATGCGTTTTATGCATTTTCTAGCCGCTAACCAATGACTTACAAGAAAATTGATATGTCGCCAAGATGAAAGAAAACAACAAACATAAGAACACTATCCCAAATAAATAACGTAAAATATTTATACGGTTTATTTAATCATTTAAAAATACAAGACAGATTAGGCGAAACAAATACATTTTATAAAAGAGAAATATTATATAATTACAATGATTTCTAGTAAATCAAAGTTTCTGGTTAATACTATTGAAATAATTAACATTCAAATAACTTCGTAATTAATTAATTAAACAATAAATTCTAACATTTATCTGAATAAATAAACTTACTACTAAACTTCGCAACGGATATTTGTGAAATTTGCCGCGTCATAGGGATTACTCGTTTTCTAATGCGGAAGGAAGTTTTTTGAAAAAAAAGTAAAGTCAAGAAATATTGCATAAAACATAAAAAATTTGGTTTATAGTTATTTGCTTTCAATATATACATATTGTTTAATTTTACTTTGGAAGCGTCGTATGGTCTGTCAAGGTTAGGTATATAAAGTTTCACCATATCAGATTTGTGATTAATATAATGAATGCGTTGCATTCACACACACTGACATAGATAAGTTTATATTTGTGTATTTTGCTAAAGTTCTTATCACAATGTCATCTTAAATGTTTATATTTCAAAAGCAACCTTTTCACAGTAAAACATTTCAATTATAATTTTTAATTACCACACTAAATATAATTATAAATAAAGAATACCTTTTTATTATTGTATTCGGATACATATTTAAGCCTACGTTATAGATGCACTTCAGTTTTATTATTTGTTCTTGACTTGTCATCGGCCTGCGTACGTGGAAAAAAGAAAGGTAAGAGGTGAATAGTTTTTATTATATAATATTACGCTGTTTCTAAATGCTAATTATAAGTGTAAGTTTGTCTGTCAGTTTGTTATGATTTCATATTTCATATAATTTTTAAGTACTCAACTGATCATTGTCAAATTTTGAACTTACACTATAGTAAAATTGCATAATTTTTATTTTCAAGAAAGCACCAATCAATCAAAAGATAGAAATATAATTTTACAAGGCTGTACGTTTGCTTACATAGCGCAGATGAAGCTGCTGTCATAATACAGTTAAATATCAAATTTTAAATATAGAAGAAAAGTGAAAAAGTATGACAGATATTTATAAACGCTTATCAATTAAAAACAGGAAACTTGTAATAGCAACATTGAATACAAAAACGTGTAAGGCCAGTTAATGTCCAACGAAGACATTTACATTGTACGTACATTACCTTTGATAACCCATCTGTGATGAAGCAACGGACGGCCAATGGTCTTGATAATCTATATATGTACGCACTCATACATATTAATATATGCCTACTTTGGTAAGATAAATGTAATACAGTTAACATACCAATGACGAAACTGAATTATATCTGTCAATAAAAATGTATATTGTAATGAATAAGAGAAGTGGGGTACCGAAGACATGGGAAATAATCTGGTAATGAAGAAAGTCTCCATTGGGATGACGTATGATAGAAGATCGTAGAAAAAAGCTGGTTGGTAGAATAAGCTGTTTTCTTTGCTTGCTGCTTGCTTGCTTGGGGTTTTTCTAATTTTGATATTAATAAGGATATATTATAGGATTCTCGTAAACTTTTAACATCTTGCATAAATCTTAGGTGTGGCCGGCCTTCTTTAGTTTGTATTCATTTCTACTAAAATATTAATTAATCTTATAACAAGATGGTACACATAAAACAACTTATATAATATGTGTTAATTAATAATAGTTTTTAAACCTCGTCAAACCCCCCAAAAATAGTTTTACGCCCCCCAAAAATACTTTCGGAATATCTGGTCTAGACGAAAAATGGTCGAATATAGGTAAAAACATTCGGCGTGATATCGCGACGACATTCATTGTACTTGTATGGAATCGATTAGTACCAAGTTTTTTCTGGAAGTACTCAAGATGTAAGGCTTATTTTATCTTAATAATTTTTTTTTGTTCTTTTTCGTATTTTTTATGGCAATTTTCTCAAAATGTTACCAGTATTTATTTGTTTCACTTATATTATTTTAGTCATTGTTATTTCCTTAATATATTGCGCATGTTTTTCAAATCGATGTCAATTATTTTAATCTGTTTTCTTACCACATATAAAATTACTTCATATTATTTCCTTCTTTATAATATTTAATTACTAATCATTTATAATTTATATTAGAATAATATATTTAGAAACAATAAACATTTCAAGGTTTCTTTTAAGAATGAATAAATTGTCTTTTATCGATAAAGTTGAATAAATATATAAAACTCTTCTATCATGGCACCATCTCAAGAAACATGGCGTATGAATATAAATGTATGATAGCTATCAACCGTGTATTATTGATATTACGAATATATTAATCATACATATTTTAGAAAAATATTGTTTATAAATGCAAAAGTATTTCAAGCATATTTTTTTTATAAAACAAATAGATTTAGTTACCATTCTAAATTACTTTCTTAGTATAGTAGACGAGGTAATTGTATTCAAGACATTAAAATACAATCGTAATATTAAATCATAATGTGTACGCTCCGATGGTGTCTCTATAGATAAGCTATAAACATATATTTATTTTATATTAAGTGCTATTATTATTATTAACGCATCCATTTAGTCTAGCATCTTTCCTAGCTTATGGGTAAAGAACTTAATTCATTTACAAAAAAAATAACCCCATTAATCTAAACGACCTTCATCTTATTAGTATCCAGTCATGTTTATCCAAAAATCTAGAAATAAAATGTTTTGTGCAATCCATCTGTTACTTGGAATCCAATAAGATATTCCATAACGTTGAGTCTCTGTCTCCCAGAAGGAAGACTATATCTAGAAGTATGCCCCTAGACTCAATTCTAAAATCTGTATTATTCTCTCCTTATTGATCTACGTCATCTAAAGCGCTGAGACTCATCATCTAATATAAATATTTAAAAAAAATAACCCAGTGACTGTCAACATGGCTATGTTAGATCCAGATCAACGACAGCAAATGTAGTTCATCGAAAAATAGTCAGAAACAGAAAGAAGTAAGATAAGATTTAATGGTCAAACCACATGTCGTTATACACTTGTGTACAATAGTGTATACAATTTAATAATACTGGCTGAAAATTTACTACAATGAATTGAAAATGTTAAAAAAAATATATATTCTGTCCTTCATACCCAAACCACAATATGGCGGATATTTACGAGACTGCTGTGAACTATAATTACATTTTATTTACATAACAAGCATTTGTTATTTATCATAAACTAAGTATTCGAGAGTACTGTTTGTGACAATTATTTAAGGGCTTGGTCTTAGAAATACAAAAATGATTCACATAGGAAATAGCGACGTAAGATTTTAATTTTGCTTGAATATTAATATGATACAAAATTAAACAAAATATTTTCGATAACGCCTAAGCTGGTTGAATAAAAAGAGATGTTTTTTCTATTTTTTTTTAAATTAAAAAAAATTATGGAGGAATATTGACAAAAGTACAACGAGCGCGATGAAGTTAAAAATACATTTGGTCCCCTTGGTTACTGTTACGGATACGGTTTGTGTTTTTTGAAAAATTATAGTATTACTTCGATTATTATATGGTTATACAAAATTATGTTATTTGTTTAAATAGTATTGTAATATTGTTTGTAATAGTATTGAAATATTTAATAAGTTTAGAGATCTAGTATTATCGAATGCCTACCAAGAAAAATATAGTAGTTAATCTCACAATTTTTTTTGTATATAAATACATTAATAATTACTTTAATCAGAAACCAATTCTTTCACTAATTGTATACGATCACCGTGGAAATACAACCAAAAGCTACTAAATCTAGCGCTCGGTTAAAAGAACTCATAGCAGAATATATTTTTATTTCATTTAAACAGACGACGATTGTGTGCGTTCGAAATAAATACGATTTTTTTTTATTACTTTATAGCAGTCATTCAATTAATAGGTGATAAGGAACACTAGTCTCAATATCATACTCTTGACATCGTACCAGGAGTGCAAATAACCATAATTTTAGCACGATTCATTTTAAGGTCAAATTGCTTACTCTTAATACATACAAATTAAGTGTAGGTGACTGTTGATAGAGGTCTTATAAGAACAAAGGAACTTTAATACTTTAATGGTATTAAATTTGAAACTTATCAGCATACATGTTATAGAGAGAAGACATATATTGCATATCAGGAAAATAGCAATTAGTAAAGGAGATAGTTCGCCGCCATAAGGTTCTTTAGCCTGTACCAGAATGGTACAACTTTTGAGATCAAATGCCTTGCCCGAGAGGACGCTTCGAAACCAGTATATCGCCAATAGTATTTAACAGGATTACAAGCATTTCTAATTCATTTCATTTCTTTAGTAAAAACAGAAATGTAATCGATTTTTATATATTATCTTGTATGTAATGCAAATAAATCGTATAAAAACTTTAATTAATTAAAAATAAACTTTACACACCACAGTATCAGAGCTTAATTCCCGTATATCATCATATCGTCATTTTTTTTATCCTCTAACAAACACCTTCATAAGATGTACAGCTACCTTATTAAATATTTAAGCACTAGTATTAGATTTAAGACATGTTGTATTAGCTACTGGTTGTCCATAATTAAATAAATAAATAACTTTTTAATGTTTATTATTATCTTAAAACATGAGCACTAACGGGAGAAATTAAATCTTCTTTATTTATATATTTCAAGCGACCACTTTAGATGTCGATATAAAGAGAGCTGTTTACATAGTTTGTTTAGTCTTGGAAATATTTTTACATGTATATGAAATATTCTATTAGTAGATTCCAGGCTTTTTGGTTTTACAATATTTTTTTATTCTTAAAGTTTGAAAAGAAAACAATTACATTGAATTTAACTATTGCACGACATATCTGGCATGGTACGATCCTTGACTATTTCTTCTATCTCTACATTTATAAATTAAAATGTAGAGTTTTACTGACTTGTAGACATCAACAATTTTAAAGATTTTAAGAAAAACACAGAGAGATTTAGTTTATAACATTAATATAAATTGATCTAGATAGTAGATAAAGTCCCGAAACTAAATATTAATAAATAAAGACCTTTATCTTTATTTACCACATTTTTTTATAGTAACATTATTTTTAGGACAAAAATCTCAACTAGTATGTGGCTTTCAATGCTAATAATGAATAGGAGCAATTGTATAGAAAAAAGAAAAAGAATACTCTACAGATAATTTAACAGAATTATATCAAATTTAATTAATATTCTACAGATAATATAATCGAAAGAAATAACTGAATAATTATATAAGCAAAATAAGAATATTGTTTTATATTTGATTCAATGTACACGTAAATTATAGTAATATTTTCCTTATGTACGTATCAAGTTTTATTTATGCAGTTACATTATAATTATTTGTAATTGAAGTTATAGCTATTTATGTGTTACGGAAAATCCCTAAATTTATACAAATTGCTAAAAAGACAGAAATAAATACAAATTGCTCAATAGATAGAAATATAAATTCTTAGAAAACACGGTTTTCTTTATTTCCAGACCCAAAGTTCAAGACTAACCATTTGTGAATCCATCATTTACCGATTATCGAATAATTACATTCGAACACTATAATTGTGTGTAGTCATGATACTTAGCTACTATTTAAATATCCTGTATGACATTTGTCGGTGGCAATCTAAAGGTGAGTAAAAATATGTGAGGAACTAGAATATTAGTAAAAATATTTTTTTCATATAAAATAATCGTTATTTTAATTGATTGCATCTATTTTTATAAAATTTGAAAGAATTACAATTACAGCTTAACATATATCATGGGTGATCAGGATAGAGACATCACGAAGTCAAATTTCGTATTTGGTGTTCTTAAAAACGCTATTATCTATGCAGTCATTATGGACTGAATTCCTAATCTATCATCAGTTCCAAACTTTTTACATCGTCTCAATCAGATCCGAAGAGACGAATCTCTTTCAAACGGCTCGATTCTTTAAAACTGTAAATCTGTGATTATGGCGTCTCGTTTCTATACATGGTATAAGCATTTAATTTTCTCATACTTTTTTAAATATAATAAAAGCTAACCAAGCTGTCTATGGCATTCATTGTCTACGATAAATATTTTATTTAATTGAAACTCAGATTATAATAAAATGTGAATAAATGTATCTGGATACATGTACAAAAAAGATGTTTTTCTTTTTACTTTCTTTGCATATTTAATATTCAAGGACAATGTACTGCGTGATTTAATAATATTTGTACACCCTTTTTAAAATTACGGATTCCGAAAAAAATATAATACAAAAAATTTCAGCGTAAAATATAATAATGTAGGTATGACGTATGACGCTTGGTGTTGCCCGATTTAGAAAAAAATATTCCGCTACCTTGATGAAAATCGAGAATAGAATAGGAACAATCTAAAGAATATCGTTTTTGTGTTGTTATTATAAAATTCAATTATTCAATTATCTTTCAAGGTTCATATTATTAATCGGTGTAACAATTAAGTGTTAAAGTATATTTTTGAATTTAGGTTCTTTTTTGCATCTGGTATGTTAAATCAACATGCTTAGAAATTACACCGAAATGGCGTTACAAAATTTATCTAAGTAATCCAAATAATATTCTATATATTTTAATTCACAGAAGGGTGGATAAAATACTATAGTTTATTGTTCACTTTTTATTGTATCATTTAAAGTATTTATAATAAAACAAATAATATTTGTCGCCATTTAAAAAATAATAATCAATCAATAAATACTAAAACATTGGTCAAACCTAGGGTATTCAAGCCCATCTAAAATAAATAGGAACGTGAGCTTGTGTTCGTTCCTCGTGTTTATATTGCACAATGAATTATGAAATAATCGCTATTGTTATTTGCATACATTTTCAAAAATATACTAAACGTTGTCAGGAATTACTAAAATGTGTTTCAAATTATTTCGTAAATAATCTCTAGGGCCTGTATCGTGCATTCTATATGATTATTTTATGAAGGTAAGTGGAGTCCTGGTGTCTTGTAATACAGATATTAACACTCAAATATGAAAATCATCAACAAATATGAAAACTGTTCTTATTTGATAATAACAATTTTACTTCTGTCTTTAGCTATTTATAAATAAATTAATTTAGAGTACGATGGAGGTGAAAAAGGACCATCTTAAATAAATAACAATTTATTGCAAAATTTTAAATATTATTATCAGTTGTTCAATAAAAAATATTATAATTTCAAGGTTATTAAGTTTTATACAGATCTACAATGAGGATAAAAAAAACAAAGGAATGAGATACTTAGTTACGTCGTCCCAAACCGCTGCGACTGCACATAGCATTGTCCGTCAGCCACCTGTTTTTTTTTTTTTTTTTTTGTAATGTCTCTGCTGTTAGCCCTATTGGCTATTACAGCGTCACCGGAAGAGCGGGTGGGTACTGGGACCCACCCTGGGGGGGGGGGGGGGGGTGAGAGGACCTGAAGGGCCTCCCGGGAAAAAAGGGGGGACGGGGGCCTGAAGGGCCCCAGAGGAACGCACGTTCTAAGGGTGGCTCATGTGAGGCTCGGACCGCGGCTTAGAACGCCGCTAGTGGAGGAAAGCTGGGATTATCGGACACTCACATCCTCCGACGACAGAACGCCGGAGCAACGTGTGGGGGGCACCTCGTCTTCGCCGGCGAAGACGGTGCTTGTGTGTACTGTTTGGTGTGATGCGCGTTTCCAACCGCGTTAGCTAATGTTATTGGGTCTTTGGGGTCTGCGAGTACCGACTTCGGTTTCCTAAGTTTGACTATAAGAGTCCTACGCGGGTAGTAATTAGTGGCCTCAACCGCCAGTGGGTTCGGGTGATCCACATCCCTGTCAAAGTAGCTTTTCGAAAGCCCCTTGAAGTACTGTGCGATTGTCGGAAGGTCGAGATCTCTATGGAGGTCGATGTTGCGAACGAACCACGGTGCCCTGATGGCTAACCGTGAGATATTTAAAATAAAACAGCCCCATGTGCTATATGATGATATAAATAAAACAATTTCTCAAATCCATGCACTCTTTACAATTAACAATAAGTTTCTCTGTTTTTTTCAGGGGGAAAAGAAGTTTGTTCCAGCAGCTGAAGGCAGCATATTTATAACTCCCTCGTTAGGCAACTGTTTAATACACAGGAATGGCAATTTTTTTATGCTTTCTGATTATGAATATAGCTGTTACTTAAGCTTAATCTACCATTATATTGAAATTTAGTCAATTGTCAACATATTAGGGAAACAAAAGGACGTTGGTATACGTTCGCTGCTTAGTGTTGAAAAAATCCAACTGTCTTAACATTTTTTTATACTTATAGATTGCTGTTGCATTTAAAAAAATATATTTATGTCCATTTACAGATAACTTTATAAGTTGAATTCGTCAAAGGCCCAAATTAGTAAGTAACCTATCCTTATGCATTTAAATTCTAAATTTGAAGTTCTCAATAGAGACTTCAATGAAAATGCCGAGCTAATTAAGTTTCTTTGCAGTGATTTGTGGTCTGATTATTATTATTAGCCGATGAGGTAAATGTTGTTATTACTAAAGGGGAGATACTGCTTACTAGTTTAAAATATGCTAAATGAATCGTTTTTAAGTAGTTGTCGTATAACTTTGAATCGAGAAACAAGTGAGGAAAACTAAGTAATTGTAGTGCTATCACGTACACATGTTTGAATATTATTAATCTTTAGGATATTTTATAGCACATTAGTAAAGTAAGTGGTAAAACTAATTACGCAAAGAAAAAAAACAAAAAGCGTAACGACTCTGACTGATTTTGATTTTATAAAAAATATATTACAAAGTTTACACAAAATAGCCCATTGGTGTATATTATAAATAAACATTTTGGGATCAGACGTATATTTATATATATGTAGTATATTATATATACACACACATATAGTAAACGTGTTCATTCGGCTATTTTTAACTGATAATTTATTTAATTTTATACTTATTTGCATTATACAATTTATGTACAATATAAAAAAATATGATAACGCTATTATTGGTTGTGGGATATGTGTCATTAAAAACGGAAGAACACGCTGTAGGAGTACGTATGAAGGTATGGCGTAAATAAAGTATAAATATAATTTTAGATCGTTTTGTATTTCAACATTAGTATAGATAAAGCGACTATTTTTCTTATTGATCTATGGGACCTCAATTGTATTTAATAAATAATTTCTATTTATATTTTAATTTGTTTTGTACATATGTTTTTTCAAGTTCTATTTCAACTAGTTATAATTAAATAATATGCCATATTGATTTTTATTTTTTTAAGATCTTATCCCTAAGAATTATAAATAGGAATTTAAAGTTTGTAAGGTATTCGGTTAAGTTTGAAATAAATAATAAGAAAGTATTATTGTTATAAGGTTTAGTCTACACTGTTGTTAACAAGAATACTTGTTTTCAATATGGTGATTTTACACGACGAGAAAATAAAATTGAATAGCAAGTACCTTTATATTATAATATTAGAAGTGGAAAAAATGTTATATTGTACTTTTGAGAAGAAAAAAAACAGCTACAAACGTTTTAAAAAAACATTTTTATCATTTTGTCCATAGAAATATCTGGAATTTGTTAGTCGTTTTTATTTTCTACTAATAGGAATTTTAACGGAAAACGTTTTATTAGAAGAAAGTCACCGTTGGGGTCAAAACGAATTAAAATAAATAATTCCAATTCGTATTTTTACAATCTTAGCTGGATTAAAAGTCGAACAGTTTTTTCAATAATAATTAAAATCTATCACATCTTTTTGTTAATAAAATATTTTTTTAATTAAAATTTTATCTGGAAGAATGTTATTTCCCTAAATGCGATTAACAAAATATACTTTTACCTTGATATATTTCTTTGATATTTTAATTCCATGTATTAATATTAAGAACATTTGATATTTCTAGGTACAATGCTGGTGCTAGTATTGGTTGTCGTGGCCTTAATTTTTTGGACTTTGTGTAAAAGAGACAGATACAAGGATGAGCCGCCGTTATGCTTTGGTAGTAAAATAGTACTTGGACACGCACTGCTATTTACAGGAACTAGTGCTCGTAAGTTTATTTTTTTATTTTTTTTATGGACTTGGCTTTCTTCCGGGAAGAGATGATAATATTTTAATAATTATTTTATTAAAATATTATCATAGTTTAATTAAGGCTAGTAGCAACACGGTAGCTTAAATGACAGAGCATCGTGATGGAATTCAAGATGTCTGAAGTCCGAGTCTCGACCGTATTAATAAATTTCTCATTCTTTATTTATTTAAATTTAAATAAGCTTTAATGGAGCCGTTATTATCTGCCTCGTTTCCATTTTTATATTTTAACGTGTTAACGTTTTTTAGAATTATGGAGTAATATAATGAAAATAACCAGAGAGTGTATGGACCGAGGTGGAGTTTTAAAAACGACTATTGCATATCGTACTTTATATGGTAGGTACTTGGCTTTAAGAGCTTAAATCTTTTCATCCTATTCCAGCCAAAGGACATATTTTTTAAATTTTGCTAGCTATGTTATATCATGGACCTAAAATGTGACGCCATTAAAGCCCTTCTGGTAAAAGACAACAATTAAAATATTAATATAACAGATTGGCATATTAATATAACAGATTGGCATATTAATATAACAGATTGGTATATTAATGTAACAGATTGGCATATTAATATAACAGATTGGCATATTAAAATAGCAGACAGTCTTTCCAAACGTATTAACAAATTGAATTTTCATCTATTTCTATTTTTGTACTATTATAATGGTTTTTAGTTGTAACAGACCCAGAAGACTGTACAACAGTATCGAACATCTGCACACAGAAGGATAGTATATACGAATTTGCTAAGCCCTGGGTCGGTGATGGCCTCGTGACTTCATCAGGTGAGTTTCATTAATGGAACTACACGGGATAATATATTGTAATTATAGTCAATATTGTAGTCCATAAATTGAAAGGTTTGACGTCAATATATTTTGATATTTTATAATTGTATTACATATTTACAAGACGCGTGTGTGTGTGTGTTTACGCACAGCTGTATAATCTGTAATCCAATGTGTTTTGTATATTTTGTAGCATCAGTATGGAAAGTCCATCGAAAGCTACTGAATCCAAGTTTTAATCCACATGTGGTGGACAGTTTCATAGACGCTTTTAACAGTAAATCACGTAGTTTTGTTAAAAATCTAAAGCCAAATGTTGGCAGAGGACTATTTGATCATTGGAAGTATGCGACATCTTATTCTCTGGAAACGGTATGCTGTAAGTATTAACTATCAAAAAAATTTTTTTTGATAAAGTTTTGATAATTTTAAGTTATTATAATATTAAGCATAATATTAATATACATTGCTAAGCTTGTATAACTAATAAGCAATTATTCATTACTTTATTTTATCCATAATGCAATTTTTTATTTTTTTATTTTTTGTTAAGTACCTACAGCTTTAATGTGATAAAAGATCATTTTAATATGTTTTTTTACAGTGACCACTTTAGGCGTTGACTTAAGTGTAAAAAATTCAGCCAACACTGAATTTGCGACAGCATTAGAGAACATATTAAATATTCTTATAAGTAGATTTCAGACTTTTTGGTTGCATAACGATTTTCTATTCAGTTTGTCAAGTTTGAAAAGAAAACAAGACGCTTGTATAAAAAATTTGCATGTCATGTCCAACAGAGTAAGTTATAAAATTATCCCGTGATAAAAACTTCAATGAGTTTATTTTTTTGTTTTTTTTTTACATAATTTTTATAAAACATAAATATAAATCATCACATTCAATATTATAATTGATTTTATTTATTGAACTCTTTTATAGTCAATAAGTAAAATTATGACCCTTTGACTAAGCCTGAATAGGTTTACGTTATATTTTTTGGAGACATTTTTTTCGTTTATAATACTAAATGCATGTATTGTTATTTTTTTCATCCTAATAGTCAATAACTGATTGTAAATCAAAAAGTCATCATTTCATAGTATCATTTCATTTAAAGTTAGACTGTCGTTAAATAATTTAATTTAAAGTATATTATTAGTATATTATTTATTTTTATTATTTATATATAGTTTTAAATCTGCAGATTCTAAGGGATAAAAAAGAGAGCTTTTTGAAACGCATTTCTAATGTTGAAAATGAAAATGTGACTGAAAAATCAAAAGGTATAAAAGTTCTTTTATTAAACATGTCATCTTTATTCTCTAAACTATATAAGAGGTCTTAAAAAAATGGTTTCTTCATAGAACAAATGTATTAATGAATCTAACACAAATTTAACGTATTTAGATAAACACATTACAGGTATGTACTGTATTCTATTCAAATGATAAAATTGTAACGAGGTCAAATGTGTACATATACGTAAATGTTTAATAAAGTAATAAAGGTCATTAATACACGCGAAAACTAATGGTACGATATTTTTTACACGGGAACATTCTTAAATTTTATGGGATAGTACTACAACTGGCTTGAGTTAAAATTACAATACAAGATAAAATATTGAATGTTTTTTGGTGATGTTAATGTAGTTCATTATTAATATTATTCTTTCTTACACCATTTAGAATAAATATGTTTGTTCTAAAGTATTTTTTAGGGTTCCGTACCTAAAATCTAAAAACGGGACACTATTACGTCTGTATCCACCAGGCGATATCTCACAAACAAAAATAGAAAATTTTTAGACCCATTGATTGATGAATTGATCCCATAGATGATGGTACGGAACCCTTCGTGCGCGAGTCCGACTCGCACTTGGCCGGTCTTTTTCTTATGGCTATGGCTCTATGGCTCATAATAAAAGTAATTAATATTTTTACTTGTTCGACGGAATAGTGTGTCTCAAACATATTTATAATTTCAATTCACATACTTATTCAAGTGATTAAATGTTACTATATCAATTAGTTATAGTTATTATCTATATTATACTACGACTAAAGTACACACATCCATTAAAATTAATTACAGAAAAAATATATAGACAGATAGAGAAGATTATACATAGAATGCTACATTCCTAGAGGAGGCGGATTGAGTCATAACCGTTACGATACATTTTACATTTATATATTTTTTATAATTAAATGTTTACGGTATTAAAGGAGGTCACGCTACGGCACACGCAGGGTCACGCTACGGCACACGCAGGGTCACGCTACGGCACGCTTCTTTAAACTTTACCGAAAGTTCTAAAAAACATTTAAAGAAGTGAAGCAAAATACTGTCGATAATTTATTTTGTGTTGGCAGTTTAAATAAAAATAACACAACACGTAATATTATATCATAATAAATACGCATGTTTCACTATTTCTTTTTGTGTTGTTTATAATGTAATATTATGTTGAATGGAATACCAGTTTTCCTATCCAACATGTTGAATGGTATTCCTTTTTACGTAACATCCCAATATTTAGTATTAATTGGTTTATTGACTTTATTAAATGAAATTTTTTATTTGGTCAAGGTCGTCTTATGTTTGCAAACGAGCACTCGTTTATTTTTTAAAGAGACCAGATGTTTTGTATTTATATTCCATATCAGATGAAACGCGATATAAACGTCCGTACGTAGTACATTAATTTACAACGCCTTACCATACATATTAAATGTACAACGTTTTGCATGCCTACACACATGGTACATAATTTGACGACTGTTTCTCGTTATAAAATAAAAGACGTAATTTTAATCACGATACACCTTACAAAAGAAATTTGCCTATTCCCATACTGGTAACATTTAATTACCGAATGTCTTTGACCTATAAGTGATAGCCAACTAACAATAATTTTTAAGCTTATATGCTTGATTTTACGAATGAATTATATTACGTTGCAGATAAATTACTAAATTGATTTTTGCCAAAAAAATTTTTTCTTTATATTCAGGTCTGAAATTCAAGCCATTTATGGAACTACTTCTAGAACTTGCTCATGACACGAATGCTTTCACGGATCGTGAGATCAGAGAGCACGTGGATACAATGCTTGTGGCTGGTCATGACACTTTTGCCATTGCTTTAGTGTTTGTTATTATGTTTGTCGGTGCCAATCCAGAAGTGCAAGATAAAATACACCAGGAGTGAGCATTATAAAAATATATTTTTAACAATCGAAAATGTTTATCTTTCTTTAAATTCACTTCCTATATTATTCAATGATTTCTTAATATGTTACAGGTTACAAAGTATTTTTGGTGACGAAGATAGAGACGTTACAAAGCAAGATCTCTCACAGTTAGTGTACTTAGAGGCGGTTTTGAAAGAATCTTTGCGTCTTTACCCGACCGTGCCTCTCATTGGGCGATATCTTACTCAAGATATAAAACTACGTGCGTTTCCTGTTTAGTTTTTTTATCTTTATTTCTGAAAAAAAAAAGGTATAATATTCGGACTTAATGCTAACAGCATTATCTGGGAGTCAGAGTTGGAAAAATGTAAAAGAAATAATTACGTTTAAATTCTACATCTAAATAAAACTAAGCAACTAAAACAATCACGAAAATACATAAATAAAAATAGGCAATTAAAAAAATACACAAACAAAATTATAATATAATGCATTTAAAAATATAAAATATTATTGCAATTATTAGATCAATTGTTCAGATAATAAATTTAGCCTTAAGACTGTTTTTACTCGAGACTCCTAAGTTAACCAGTTTTGACAAATACTTTCTTTTTTAGGAAATTGCACTTTATACAAAGGAAACTCTGTATTCATGAGTCTCTACTCTGTACATCGGCACTCCGTTTGGGGACCGGACGCTGAAGTGTTCAGACCGGAGCGGTGGCTTGACCCTTCCACTTTACCAGAGAGTCTTAGTGCCTCAGCTAGTTTTGGTCTGGGTCGCCGTGATTGCATAGGTTAATTGTTTATATATCATTTTCATATTTAATTTGTATATCTTTATAATATTTTTTTTTTCTTTTTTGGGTAAAAGGTAAATCCTACGCAATTAAAGCGATGAAAGTAACAATGGCTCATGTTTTCCGAAACTATAAAGTACGAAGTGAAAACACAAACCTGAAACTTAAGCTGGATGTGTTTCTTCAACCTATTTCCGGGTATTACATTTCTATTGAAAATAGAAAATAATTAACATGTTAAAACAAATAACAATATAATTTATGTGTCGTAATTTTAATTACAGTTTTTTTTATTATATTTAAGTTGCAATTTTGTAATTAAGGATATTTAAATTAAGGCAATCGCCAATGCTACCTTTTAAAAACTATATATCAATCGAGATGGGAATAAAAGTCAATAAGATCATAAAAAACGAGGTTTTTATTTTTGTTGGTGGCCACTTAATGAGTTGTAATAGCAATCTAAACCCGCACATTATTTGGTCTCATAGAAGTAGGTTAAGCAGAGTTCCTAAAAGTGTATTTAGAAATAATAATATTATTCATACACCTACACTTGAGTATTCTATAGGATACATTTTAGTGAGTGTGCGCCGGAAATTCCTGACCTGATTCGCCCCCTTCCATCACCGGACTTTCCGACGCTTGGCGAGCATCCATCCTTTCGTCGTGGACATTTCACCTGTCTGTACGAAACGCATTGCCTCGTCTTTTTTAATTCGTATAGCGAAGGGCTGAAATAGCTTACCTGCGTCGGTATTTCCGTCCGAGTACAATGTGGGTGTCTTCAGGCGAAGAGTGAATAGGCTGCTCCTATCTTGATGCGCCTTACCAACTATGATTACATTTCACTTACCATCAGGAATGTAGTCAAGCAACGGTTAGTTAAATGTAAAAAGACCTTGATGATAAAGTAGCTAAAATGTGTCAGTTATAACGAAGGTATCTTCGATTTTTGCAAGACAGTTTTTCAAAAGTGACTGGCACATATCATTCTGGACATGACTAAGGCACACGTATATTGATTATTACATAAAAAATAAAAACATCGTTTGTGGAAAACAAAAATAAGGGTGCTCTTATTTTTATTATACATTAAACATATTTATACATTAAACATTAAACGTTTTTTTAATATTTATGAAATATTTCCACATCAATGACATCTTTATTCTTAAAATAATGTATATTAATATGTTATTAGACCTTGATTACATTGATGTGCCACTGCTAATATTTTGGTAAAAGTAGCAAGTCACATTCATCAAATAGCTTTATAAGCAATATTCACTTATCAGAGGCATCGATCTTGATCAAGATAAGACAAACTTGTCAGCAAAAAAGGTAACACTGACAATTGCGATGGCCCATTTATTTTATAAGTTATAATTTAACTTATTTATTTTTAATATATTACGAGGAAATACAAATATAACGAGAAATCCAAAAAATAGCATATAATAAGAACAATAAAAAAAAAACAATAAAAGTTTCAGTTTTTATATAAAAAGTAACAAAGTAACAAATACTAACCAAAACATTATAACCGATTCGAATCTCCTCCTCTATCTCTTCTACTAACAAATTAAAATGAAGTAGAGTTTATGAGAGACTTCAAAATTAAAAAAAACAGCAAGGATTGACCGTACATCTTGCAAATTATCAGACGTTATTGTATTCTTCACTCACCTATTCAATTCTCATCTGAAATGTCATCTCATCTTATAGTTCTTGTCATATCTCCTTAAAGTGCACTAATGAAACCAGTTTATAAAAATTATGATAAAAATTGCGACGAATAGACGACTTACATTAGCATTAAGGAAGTAAGTACAACATACTTATCATTCATCCTAAATACATTTTAAATTTATAGTAAATACCATATATTAATACCAACCGAAAAAATGTATAATCACAATAGTCTATCTAATCTAAGAAAAACCTTGAAAGTTTGTTACATTGAAAAAATGGGATTTTGTTAAAAAAGTCGTTTGCTACCATTTACGTTTATTTATTATTTTATTATTTTTTATTTTTACTAATCGATCACAGTTTGTATTTTATTATAATTATATTAAATATAGATTACTGAATATTTTTGGCAATCAACGATAATTTTCATCTCTGTTTTCGATAAGGTGAGGGGAGATTTGATTTATGCAAGGGCAATGGCTTAGCCATTTGTTTAATACTCTCGTTTTATGAATAGACTTAAGTCACTCAACCAATCAAGCTATAAAAATTGTTAGCTCAAATAACGGATTATAATTTAAATCAAATAATAATGATAATTTTAAATTTATATTCAAATATAATTGAATTTTATTTTAATTATTCCAAAAAGCAAACGTTTGTTTTCAACAGTCTAACATGTTAAAATCATTCAATACTTTTTTTTACGTTTATATTAAAGGCGCATTTTTTTAATTTCCTTTACAATAACTTGAACTATCTTTACAATAAAAAACATTTTAAGCTGAAAAAATGTCATTGGTTAAGGATCAAAAAATAACCTAAACTCATTAGTTTTGACTCAAGATTTAAATATAATCTGTTATTTGAGCTATCAATATTTATGTCTATAGATTGAGATGAAGATTAAGATTGTTGTCAGAAATGAGCTTGGTGTTAATATTATCAAAAGAGTAGGGGTTACTAAGTAGCTTTAAATATAAAGAATATATTCTTTTATTTGTAAGTAGTGATTGTATAACTTTGTATCGAGAAACAAGTGTGCCAACGTGAGTAGTTGTAATGTTTTTTTTTTTTATAAAATAGTATTAGAAAAAAAAGTGGCAATTTAGTAAGCAATAAAAAATATAATAAAAGCTTAACAAAGATTTGTATTTTATAAACATTATTTTATCATTCTATTAGTTGATTAATATATATATATAAATAAAATACTCCACAGATAATATAACTCACTAGGCCTATTATGTTTTCTATTAATGAATTGTAAAATTATTTCGTTTAAATAGTAAGTAGATGTAAAATGAAATGACAACGTATCTTTATGCAAATGGACGTTTCGCGCCCATTTTGACAATAACAACCAATTGATTAATTTGATAATATAAAAAAAAAGAAATGTTTATGCCATCTTTCGACATGTTTTATTATTTATTTCAAGTTATACTTATTCGGAATTTAAATTGATTTTGTGGTACGAATTCAGAGTAACACAAATATTTTAACAACGTTATTTGTCGTAACTGGTGGGATAAAATATTTTAATATGTAAATTATTTGATTAATCTTACTCATTTCATGTTAAAACAAACAATTTAAAAATAATTAATTTATAGATTTATCAGATTAAATGCATAACGCGAAAGCTAAAGTTACCTCCAAGTCAACATACAATTTATAAAACAGCAAAATAGTTTTGTACCTTTCCTGTTAGCACAAGTTGGTGAGGTTGAATTGTGCCCTTTAAAAATACCTTATAACACTATAAGGTAAGTGGTCATTTTAGGAATGCGGTATATGAAGTACGTATGTGTAATTAGCGATCAAACATGAATAATTATGTGCAACTATTCTTGTAATTAATAATAGGCTAGACCGCCGTTTTGTTATCTTTATAAATAAATGTTTACCTTTTTTATATAAAACGACAAAATATATCGGTTAATTAAGAATTGAATAAATTACGAAAATGTTCCAGTACGGGTAACTAGCTTTGTAACTAGCCTTGTAATTATTTGACGAATAATAAGTATTTTTTCACTAAATTTAACTCGATTTAGTATTTGTTTTGTTACGGAGTTATATAAGATGTTTCCCAATGAAAATTGGGAAACATCTCCTTATATTAATACTATTTTATATTTTACTATTTTATATTTTGACTTCTGATTCTAACTTGATTTTGATGATCCTTTATACATTGAATAATCTCGTCAACCCCGGGACCACTCTGGTAAATATAGAGACGAAATCCTAGGTCATCAACATTTATCGTTTCGGACACTGACTCTTATTCTTTTGGTATAACTTTTTTCGTTCTTTCTTCGTCTTTATCTCTTTCTATATTTAATGTGACATTAAAAACGGAAGAGCTCACTGCGGGAGTGTGCATCCTGGTATGTGCTATGAAGTCTTATATGGCAAAAGTTAATAGACAATTAAGACTTAAGTTATAAGTAATGGTTAAAGAACCGTTAAACGCTTACTACATATTTGGAATTTCTCATACCTTATTAACAATTTCTATGTTTCAGAAGTTTATAACAGTTGTATAAAACCAAACAAACATATTAATATTATTTTGAATTATTGAATTATTAATCTGAATTACGTTAGTTTGTGTTTTTGAAGTCACGGTCGAGGTGTATTGCATACGCTGATATATGGAAATCCAGTACTCTTATTTTATATATGGAGAAAATACCAATACCAGTTTAGAACTAGTTTAATTCTAGGAATAACAAATACTTTTACATTATTAATTAAGAATCAGAAAAATATTTTTTATGCTTTTGCGCAGAAAAATATCTTAGTATTGTCAGTTGTTTTTATTTTATACAACTCATACGAAATTTAATAAATACGTATCTTCTTAATGCATACATAATGCTTACATCTTCTTCTTCTTGCTCTACAACTTTACTTCTTAATAGTACGCATTAAGAAGTAGAGTTGTAGAGCAAGAAGAATTTTGCATCCAAAGCAAAATAATATAAAGTTAGAAATCTCGATCTTGACTGATTTAAAAATCCAACAGATTTGTTAAACATATTATGTACTTTTGAAATAAAAAGATCTTTTTAAGTAGTAAAGACTAGCTTTAGTCATTTGACTGCGGCTCATATGGACCTGCTCGAACAGTACCGCTAGTACGAGTTTTGTTAGTACGAAACGTTGATAGTTTTCGAGCAGTCACGAAATAAGTTTCAGTTTCCGAAACTCGTTTCCTATCTACGTTTCGTACTAACATGACTCGTACAAGCTGTTCTCGCAGAAAATAAACGTCAAATAACTATAGCATACATTTCGTGGTGTGATTGCGAGAAGATTCAGAAAAAGGTCACATATCAAAGCGAAGAAGTATCTATAATATTTTAATCTCTGATCAAATAAAATAAATATCAAAAATATGTGTTTCTCTCATACAATAACAAATATAAACATTAACAATTAGATAGTATTGGGTTAAATATTCAAATAGTTATTTGCGGTAGATGGGACAGGGAGAGGGACTTTATAGAATTCCAATTTTGTAATAATTAATGCTTTTAATTAAAAACAAAATTATTTTATCGCATTTATATAGTTTTATTTTATTTCTAGGTACAATGCTGGCTTTATTATTGTTTGGTGTTGCAATTGTACTGATTGTTATTTTGTGGAATTTCCTTACAAGAGACAGATACAAGGATGAGCCGCCATTATGCTTTGGTCGCAAAATAGTACTTGGACACGCATTGCTATTTACAGGAACTAGTGCTCGTAAGTTTGTACTTTTTTAGATTTTTTGTATGGATGTCGCTCCCTTCCTAAAAAAACAATAATATATAAAATAATAGTATAACCAAGGCATGTAGCTTCACTGTGTGCTTAATAGGCAGAGTGATGGGACGGTACTTAAGAGGACTGAGGTTCGAATCCTGCCCGTATTGTCGTTTTTTAATTTAAATAAGCTATAATGGAGTCGTTTTTGGCTGCCTTGATTACATTTTTATATTTTAACCTAGTTAAATGGCTTCCAGGACTATGGAGCAACATAATAAAAATAGGTCAAGAGTGTCTGGATAGGGGTGGAGCTTTAAAAGTGAAAGTACTTTTCCGGACTTTATATGGTATATGTTTTAAATAATATCCACGTCAACTATATTAAGTATATTTTAAGTTGAACAAAGAATGTAACTACGTCCATATATAATCTAATATTCTTTATTACATTGCTAGGTATATATAGCACAATCTTAAAATGAGATCCTCTCTGTTAAAAGTAAAATAATCGAAATATTAACATTAAATATTCGATATTCTTTACAAATTGTCATATTATCTGTATCAATTTCGGTAATAGCGGAATGTTTTTTTAGTTTTAGCGGACCCAGAAGAGTGTACAGCAGTAGCGAACATCTGCTTACAAAAAGATAGTATATACGAGTTTGCTAAGCCCTGGGTCGGTGATGGCCTCGTGACGTCATCAGGTGAGCTACAATAATGGTACTACACGGGAACTACCATCAGTGATGTATCACTACACCTTCATATGTCAGTGAATAAGTTCAAATAATTCATACCGTGATATATTAATTTTGATATTTTATATTTGTATAATGTGTGTATGACAGCTGTCTTTATTTATACTTAACTAATAATTACAATCTTGAACCATATCTGTTTTGTATATTTTATAGCGGCAGTGTGGAAAGTCCATCGAAAGCTACTAAATCCAAGCTTCAATCCACATGTGTTGGACAGTTTCATACATGCTTTCAACGATAAATCACGTAATTTTATAAACAATCTAAAGACAGAAGTTGGTAGAGGAGTATTTGATCATTGGAAGTATGCAAAAACGTTTGCCTTGGAAACGGCATGCTGTAAGTACTACGTATATATTTTTTATTTTTATTAATGTATTTGATTATTATAATTTTTTTATTATTTGATAATTTTAATTTCAATATAGACATTCTCTTCTTATTTGTATAAATATTTTAAGATCCATTTTGTTCACTGTACTATTTTAATTTTATGTAATTTTGCAGTGACCACTTTGGGCATAGATTTAAGTGTAAAAAGTGCTGCTAACACTGAATTTATTGAAGCTTTAGAAACAATATTAAATATTCTTATAAGTAGATTTCAGACTTTTTGGTTGCATAACGATTTCTTATTCAGTTTGTCAAGTTTAAAAAGAAAACAAGACGCTTGTATAAAAAAATTGCATATCCTGTCCAACAAAGTAAGTAATTCTTTAGATATTTAGTAATTTAAATAGAATTAATGAATATTCATACATATATAATATCGTGCTTTACATAATATTATATATCCCTCCTAAAGCCCAACTTTTTCGTTCGAGTCAATCGCCAGACCCACACAAGAGAGGGGCACTTATACCAATTTAAACTTATAAGCTATCAGCAGCAGCAGCAGGCAATGGCAACCCAAACATGGAGTTAAGGAAGTTAATTCGAAATAACGCGAATTCCTTAAATTTACTTAAGGAATTAAAAGGCATGGTCGGAGTTGTCCTAGGTGGTGACAGCATTGTAGTAGTGGCTCCCAGCTAAATAGGCTGGCTGGAGCTCAAAGTGGAGCTGGAGCTGAAAGTGGTCTCTATAGTAATTTCAAAAGCTTATGTTCTGCTTTTATAAAGCAAATGCAAAAATCTTGAGATACATAAATAGATTAGACACTGTTATTTACAGAAAAAATAAATACACAATCCGAAAATGATTACTTTTTATGGCACTTTTTTACCAAACCAAGCGCAAACAACACAAGTTGGCACAATCCAGTTATCTCACGAAGAACAATAGCCATAGTAGAACTGAAAACAATAAAAAATAACGATGAACTTTCAAAAAATTTAAATACACAACTAAAAAATTTAACTTCTCAAAATTGATAAGAATACACAAAACAACTCCGATATAAGGACAATAAACACCACTCAAATTATGTCACAAACTTAAATCATCCAAAGATTTTCTTCTAGTAATAACTAGATATGATTTGAGGATTGATTTTAGAATCTGACGTTAGAACGAAGTGGTTTGAACAAGAAGTGCATGAGCTGAGATTTTGCTATTATAAAGCTAAGGCAGAACGACCGGGATCGAAAAATGCAATACATATTTAGAACTAGAAATTTGAATAACCTTAAAAGTAAAAATCTCAGGTAATACTTTATCAAACCAAGCATGGAGCGTTATAAAAAGACAAAAAATCTCAATTGAAGTACTCGAAGAAATTAAACACGAGGCCGAAAATTCAATAAATCCAACAATAGCAACTACACCTATACTCAGTTAATATGATTTCATTGAGATAAATTGAGATTAAATCAAAAATTACCGAAATGGCTTTGCCTAAAATACACGAACAAACACAACATACACTGTGTGTTATAGAAGAAAAAAAATCACGTGATCAAGATTCCCTTATTTTACATTTTTTACGTATATTAGCGAAATTAAGAGAGACACCTATTATTACCTGATATATTATTTATATTTTTTACAGATCTTAAATTATTAACTCTTTCCAATTAAGTTCCATTACACTATATAATGGAACTTAATTGGAAAGAAAGAGTTAGGAACCTACACGACAAAAATAAAACAAAATATTCAATTAACAAAGAATCAAAAGAACACCAAAGAGAAATAGCACTAGTACGGGACAAAAAAACTACACGCTTTTAGAAATAAGAAACGCAATAATACACACTAAAATTAATTTATTGACAATGAAACCTTAGCATGGACAATTTTATAATAAAATCTTAGATGCACTAAATTCGGACAAATTAAAATCATTCAACTGGCTCAGAAGACAAGTGATATCTCCCAAATTAGAAGCCTCCATGTATGCAATACAGGACGGAAATGCTTTAACTAGACATAAGGAAGAATAAGACGGTAAAGCATATCATCTCGTACTACAAGAAAATAGCCGGCACTTATTATCTGAAACAACATAATAACTTAGTTCAATTTATTCACTAGACAATAGTTTTAACTTTAATAATCTTTGGTTTTAATCCTCAACAAATCTACAAGCAATTATAAACGAAGCCTATCTGATGTGGGAGATGTCAGTTCAAACGGACGTTACCGTAGCTCACAATAGACCGGATATCATTTATGTAGATAAAATATGAAACAAAACGTACCTAATAGACGTTACTGCACCCTCCAACTACAACATAGTAGCAAAAGGAATTGAGAAACTTATTAAATATCACGTACTTGGAAAAGAAGTAACAAGACTATAGAAAATCAAAACTGATAGAATACCCATAGTCATAGGAGCCACGGGAATAGTTGTCAAGACCCTGTGCAAGGCAGACCATTCGTTAGCCTATGACGACGGAAAAGAGAAAGCCGATCTTCTAGGCAAACTTTTTACGTCCAACTCGACTTTGGATGACCGGGCAAGGCACCACCCACCATACTGCAGTGCCAAAGCTCCATGCCGGAATTCCTGTTTTATGAACGCTTCATGCGTAAAGCTTTTCTATCCCTGGACATTCAGAAGTTGTGTAGGCCCGATGGAATTCCTTTCATTGTGCTGAATACGTGTTCTTCAGAGTCGGAATCGGTTTTAACACATCTTTTTCGGCTCTCCTACTCCTCAAACGTCGTCCCGAACTCCTGGAAGACATCCCTAGTTTTAGATCCCTAGAGTTATTATTGAAATTGAATTATCATTGAAATTTTACTTCTTTCATGTTTTAATCACATAAATAATACATAAATAATACGTTAAACAAGCCATTTCTAGGTTACCGGAAAAAAAACGAGTTAAAATAATGCGCTCTAGTATAGTTTGACCGGGACAAATTACTTTTGCATACAGGGGACGAAAAACAAAGTTTTCATTCCGCAGTAAGAGGAAAATATTTTTAATTATCTTTATTTCTAAAAATAATGCTTGTTTTAAATATACAGATTCTAAGGGATAGAAAAGAGAGCTTCTTGAAACGCCTTTCCAATGTCGAAAATATGGAGGAAATACAAAAAGGTATATTTTTTAAATTATATTTATAAATATTTAATTATAAAAAATATAATATGTTATTCACTCAATCATAAGACCGTTCCATGGAATTGATTGCGATGGTTCTAGTTGTTCGTAAGTTGCATACTAAATATTGACATTCGTGAAACCAATGATCACGATAAAGAAGTTCCGAAGAAAGCTGAGTTTGTTGTGTTCCGTGGTTAAGATCAGAGTGCGTTTGGAATCCTAGATTTGATTTTTAACTAGAGAGTTTGGAAACTCTCTAGTTAAAAATCTTTTTTTGTTTTATTTCTTTTGAGATCCTCAAATCTGATCTGTTATTATAATAACCATGAAATCACATTAACTTTTCTCCTTAAAGTCAGCAATTCAGTCGTTGACAAAAAAGTTCCCGTGTTTGTAAAATGGAGTGGAAAATATAAATGCGTCACAAGCCCAATGCTTAAATCGATCATGCCTTTAATATAGAAATAAATAATATTAAATATTCATAATTCTTTTAATAGAAAATTTAGCCGTAAATGCTATATAATCTAACAAACCTACTGAACGGCTTCTAAGGCAACTGATGTAATTATTATTATATATGTTTGTTGAAATATGAATACGTATATAAATATTATATTTATAATCTCAGTTTTATTTTTGTTCTACAATTTCTGTATTGGTACATACAATCTTTTTTTTTATCCAGGTCCTAGATTTAAGCCATTTATGGAACTTCTTCTGGAACTTGCTCATGAGACGAATGCCTTCACGGATCGTGAGATCAGAGAGCACGTTGATACAATGCTTGTGGCTGGTCATGACACTTTTGCCACTGCTTTAGTGTTCATTACGATGTTTGTCGGTGCCAATCCGGAAGTGCAAGAAAAAATATATGAGGAGTGAGCGTTTTTAAACATTACAAATATGAATTCCTTAATCATAATCACTTTCCATATTTTGTAATAATTTTTTAACATGATACAGATTGAAAAATGTTTTCGATGACGAAGATAGAGACGTCACAAAGCAAGATCTCTCACAGTTAGTGTACTTGGACGCGGTTATAAAGGAATCTTTGCGTCTTTACCCGATCGGACCCGTTGTTGGACGGTATCTTACTCAAGATATAAAACTGCGTACGTTTTCTATTCAAAAAATTTTTTTACTCATTTATATCATTCTCACTTTTACATTCGAATCAACATCTGATTTAATGTTCTTCTTTGAATAAAATGTTCGGTTAATACTTTACTCCTATTTCTAAGCAAAGTGCTTTTTCAACTAATACACTTTTAAAATTATTATAAAGGATGTCGTTACTTAATACTACTTACGAGTTATTATATTTATTTAAGGAAATTACACATTATACAAAGGAAACTCTGTATTCATGAGTCTCTATTCTGCACACCGGCACTCCGTTTGGGGACCGGACGCTGAAGTGTTCAGACCGGAGCGGTGGCTTGACCCTTCCACTCTACCGGAGAGTCCTAATGCCTCAGTTAGTTTTGGTCTGGGTCGCCGTAATTGCATAGGTGAATAATTTAATTATCTTATTTCATACAGATAAAAGATTGTTCTATATTATTTATAAGGTTTTCTTAAGGTTAGAATTATAAAGTTTTCTTTTTTTAATAGGTAAATCGTACGCAATGCATGTAATGAAGATAGCTTTGGTTCACTTTTTCCGAAACTATACAGTACAGGGTGAACATTCAAACTTAAAGCTCAAGCTGGATGTGTTTCTTCAGCCGGTTTCTGGATACTATGTTAAAATTGAAAATAGAAAATAAATAATATTATTAAGCGTAAGCGTAAGCGATAAAGCGTCTTAGTATAAAGTATTTATTTGTGTCTAGTATTTTATAATAAAGTGTGATTAAAAAACCAAATAGAACAGTCATAATATATTAAAGAAGTATAGGTCATAATAATCAAAGTTCGTGTTTTGGTTGGCGGTCGCTTAATGAGGTTTAATAGCAAGCCAATAACCGAGTCGATACTATGAAATATGTTCATTAAAAAATACTTTGTATGTGGTATTATAAGGTTTTAGTTTTAGGAATGAGAGTATATTATTATTATACATAATTTATACATGTGTGAAGCTGTTCTTGTTATTATATTGAAACCTTCTTGTTAACTTCAAAAATAAAGGTAAACCATTGGTTCTAAATGGGTCTGAATGTCTAGAAAACTTAGAAATACAAATTTGAAGTTTCTCACAAGTAACTAACAAATTTCATGATCAAATTTAATAGTTATTATAATGTAATATATATTTCCGTATAATATCGTTTGCATGATTTGTCAAAATGTTATGACATGATTTGTCAAATGTTATTTAGTAATCCCAATTGTATTCGACATTTAATTACATTTGGTTTCCTAAACTTGCATCTGCTTATATATTTTTTTATAATTCATCCTTTAATTATTTTGTTTGTTTGTACAATTTTAACAATTTTCAGACGGGTGTTGTTTTTAAAGAATCCACCTTAATATTTAATAACAGTTATTGAAAGTGGGTAAAAAACCCGTAAAGTTTGAAATAATAATACGAAAAAAAAATTGACTGTTAGATTTGTTTTTATGGTTAAAAAAATGAATAGTTTTTTGACAGTCAAATGTTTTTGTAAAAATAAAAGTTTCTTAGATCGGGTGTGACACCATAGGTGATGTTATAAAAAAAAGCAAAATGGCGTGAACAATAACCATTGTACACATTTCGTACTGGGAGTGAGAGACCAGAAACCCCAAACACCCTCTTTACCTTTCCCATACACCCTTTTTACCTTTACCTCCCTTTCCTAGCTTACTTCATCCCTCTCGATATCAAGGTATTTATAAAACCTTATGGGTAACTAGCACTAAATGCTGCTGGTTCGAGAAAATGTATCATAAAAAAGTCGCAAAGAGAAGAAGTACCAATAGTCTTTTTTTTTCTGGTGTAATAAAAAAAAATTGTGTTCCACTCGTACAGTAATAAATATAATATGCTAACAATTAATATTGGTTTGAATAGTGAAATAGTTATTTGTGATAGACAGAGAATTAATATATTATGAAATTACTGAGAATATAACATTTCAGTAACAACAAGAGGGATCTTATATAATTTTAAGTACAATCAATTGGTTTAATTCTAAGGAACTAGAAGAATATTAATTCCCTAAATCGACATTTTGAAATATACTGTTATTTTGTCATATTTCTTTGATATCCTTTTTACTATACAATAATAATAAGAGCCGTACATTACACAAATCGACCGAATCCACCTTATTGTAAATGTAGGTAGCACCAAGCGCTTGTACTTGGTGCTATTTCACTTATGTCACTTTTGATATTAAAAAAAACTTTTCTAAACTTTTGTTGTTATAGTGTAAGCAAAATGTTTAGACTTCATTCAAAAACTATTTGCGAACTTAATATATTAAAATTATCCTATCAGATTAATATTAATAAAATCAATTAGTCACTCACATTCTTATTTATATTCACTGTAGAATGAAGTTAAGAAAAAAATATTTATATTAAGAATAAAGCTCAACTGTACACCAGTCTTACATGAACTACATTTTTTTAACGTGTTGAATCCCAGTTCGTATTTGCTTTTGCATTGTAATCAATAAAATGGTTACAAGTTAAAAGTTAACAATCTTGTAATTCTCAATACAATTTATCAACAGAAAGTCTGCCTGCAGTAATGTCAATATCTATATTTATATAAGATAATAATTTATATTGACAGTTTCTTTCTACTTATATCAAACATTTTAAAAATAATCACTAAAGTGGGTATATTTTGAACAAAGTGAACGGAATTATCTAATAGTACCAACAAAATAAGATTATTTTTTTTCAATAGTAAAATAGTTTAGTACCTAGTAATAATTAAATTAATTACGATGATGTTCCAGTTCGGATAACTAGAGCTATATAATTTTAAAATTATTCCTTATTTTACGAATAATAATTATTTTACCATTAAATTTAATTCGATGTAGTTCTTTTATTACGGCTTAGGTAAGGAGGTGGCTTCTGTTTTGGTGACTTGATTTTGATGAATCTTTCTGCGTTGAAAAATCTAGTTCAACTCAGGACGGGTCACTGTCGTAATGCTGGGTTGTCAGCATCTCGTCCACTTCGGGACCACTCTGATAAATATGGTGTCGAAATTCTAGGCTATCAACTGTTTTTTATAGCCATAGCCTGAAATTTTTTTGGTATATGTCTTTATGTCTTTACATAATTGATTTGACATTAAAAGCGGAGGAACTCAATGTTGTAGGTATATATGAGTATGGGGTTTGGCATGTGCTAGGACGTCTTATATTATTATACTTTATTATTTGACTTTATTTTTGACTGAAGTCATAATTAATGGTAACAAATGGATCTAGAAGCGCTTAACAAAGAAACTTTTAACGCTTACACATTTGGACTATCTCACACCTAACAAACAAATATTTTTTCATTCTTCAGAAATTTAAAAAGACAGTAATTTAAAAATATTCTATAATAATATAATCATATAATATCGGTTGCTTTGTCTTTTTGAAATCGGTTCTGTTCTGTTTAAGAGTTTAATGAACGGTTGGTAATATGACATTTTGATAGATCATGTGACTCATATTTTTTTTCTATATTACCTATAGTAATACCAATTTTTACATTTAATTAAATTTAGTTTCTTAAATTTGCTTCAATGTATGTTTTATTAAAATTCAACCACAGCAATTATTTTGTTTGTTTGGAAAAAAAATTAAAAATTACAGATGCATTTTGTGTTTAAGAAATTCATCACTAAAATATATCAATAGTTGTTGAAAGTTGATGAAAAAATCGGTAAGGTGTGAGGTAAATAATATCAAAAATAATTTAGACTATGATTTATATTTTTCTTTGTGGTTAGAAAAAAAACTAATATAAAACGTTAGTTTTTTTTTTTTTCATTTTCTTTCAGTCGAAAGTTTGTGTTAGTTATATAAAAACTACTTATATATTTAATTATCGAGATAGCACAACTATAGCAATCAATTCAAAAAAATATTTTTTTTAATATTATACATTTTGTTAAAACAAACAAATTTTTAGTAAACAGTAAAGAAAGTGAAGTAAGGTCCAGTTAATAGTAGTAAGTAAATTAGGAATTTGGTAAAAAAATCAGATCCTATACAACCATTTAATAAAAGAAACCATAAATAAACATGTATGATAATTATTTAACGAATGTTGTAACTATTTTAAAGGTCTTCATTTTTTTAAGCCATGTTACACTACACGGTTTTGGATGTTTACGTAAAATCTAGCAACCAAAATTATATTTATCATACGTCTAGTAATTCGGTGAAAAAAAGAAATGCTTATAAGCTCAAAGAAAATGATTGTTTTACAAAACATTATGTGAAGGTTCAAAATAATAATCAAAACAGAAAACAAGGACGCGTTTACTACAGTTTTGCCGAAAATCATTAACTTTTTGGTACATATTGCTACAAAATTAAACTTAACGTAATAAAACCTATAGTAACAGCAGATAGAATATTTCTTTATCTTGAATTCCTTAAAAAAAACATATATAATAGTTTTTAATATTAATAAAACAATTTTTCATCACTTCTTCACACGTATTCCACGATTTCAGGCGGAGTTTCAGTACATTTTTCTTGTATCAGTTATATATATTTCAGAATAAAAAATACTTTGGGTAATAAAACATCTAGTAACTATAATCCTATGAAAAAAATAATTATCCATAATTAACAAAATTTTTAAAAATATATATAATGTTTTTAATTTTTTTATGTTATGTTATAAGAGGGCAAACGAGCGTGCGAATCACAGGTGTTAAGTGGTCACAGCCGCCCACGAACTTTTGCAACGTCCGAGGACTCACAAGAGCGTTGCCGGCCTTGAAGGTGGGTATAAACGCCTTTTTTGAAGGTCCCATGTCGTATCGATCTGGAAACACCGCCGAAAGAAGTCCATTCTACGTCTTTGTGGTACGTGGAAAAAATGTTCAACAATTGGTCTAAGACCGTTGTCGTGAGTGGTCCTGTATCTCTTTTATGCAAAAATTCTGTTGATAAAGATCGTTGTACGACTACAAAATATTATATATGTCTTGATTTATATGTTTATGGACGTAGCGTAATAAATGTTTATGTACTATTCATTTACTTTAGTTGGATAATAAGGAAATAGGCAGGTACAACTTACCGGTAGTTGGCATTCTATTTGGTGTAAATTTATGTATTAAAGGCATTATTTTAGAGTAAAATACTTCAATAAATTCATCAATGTGTACACATTCCTCAAATACAACCGACCATTAAATACTTTTTAATGAAAAATTCAAAGCTTCGTAGTCACATTTAGTTTAATTGTATGATAAGATATTATGAAATTTAGCAGTGCTTTGCGAGGATGATTTAATATTTATACTTAGAGGAGGATGGGATATGTCTATAGGTGCAAAAGGTGCTAATGCGCGAGCCATTGATGGGAAGGATGACGGGTCAGTAGTAAAAGCTAAGTCCAATATCGAACAGAATTAAATTGATATTGACTGTGATATATAATATTATCTATAAAATTATTAACTTTGAGGCCATTTCATGAGGATGTTGAAAGAAAAATGAGCTTGAATCGTATTTATATTTTATTTCCGAAAAAATAAATTCGCTGAGCAACAGGAATGATGAGTTGTACTCTAAATTTGCAACGATGTTATAAAGTTGTACAAAAACGTATCAACATAGCATTTGTCCAAGGGCGGTGGAAAGTACGCTACGCAAACATTTTTATTGCTCCGATCTA
This sequence comes from Dircenna loreta, assembly GCA_963555665.1. Classification (NCBI taxonomy): domain Eukaryota; kingdom Metazoa; phylum Arthropoda; class Insecta; order Lepidoptera; family Nymphalidae; genus Dircenna; species Dircenna loreta. The sequence goes on along the minus strand of OY743099.1, from coordinate 8,093,523 downwards.
ATTTTAAGGTAACCTAGAGATCTTCACAAGAAGAATCGCGTTTTTATTTTCTACTAACCTCAAACTTCCTTAAGACAGCTACCAGTATACTACCCCCTTCCTTTTTGATAAAAGAAATTGCGAATAAACCTCTACAATGTTTAAACTAATATAAACTTTCCAAACTTTGAAAACAAAATGGTTTGTAGTTTAATTTTAATTGTATCATCTATTACATTTATAATAAATAAATAATGTCCTAATAATCAATGTATAAAATACTAAGTCATTGGTCAGATAATCGTGCACTTATTAAATATCATTTGCATCACTTATTATATATTAAAAACGAAACCCACTAATTAATGGTATATGTAAAAAAGAAATAAGAATAGCTAATCTGAAGTAGTAATGGGCAGGCAACATAGCTCCCTGGACAGATTGCCATTGGTGCTATAAAGTTCTCGAGTGGCGACCATGTACCGGAAGACGGATCTGGTCAAGGTAGCCGGCATGAGATCGATGAGGGCTGAGCGGGACCGATCGTCCTATGTTATGATTTTCTAGAACCTTCAACTGAAGATAAAATACTATTGGGTGTTTAGGGAATTACTAAGAGGTTATAAGTCAAGGAATATAATTAATAAATATTTTAGGTACTAGAAGTTCTTAATTACAGACTAAAAAAAAACATGACCGCTGTTGACATTTAGTTAGAACATGTTTAAGACAATAACCATTATTATTTTTTTGGCTAAGTATTCGCATATCCTTGAAATATTGATAAAAAAATAACAATATTTCGCAAAAATTTTGTCTCATGTCTTTACTCGGATAATAAAAGGCAAAATATCATGTAAGGACAACCGTTTACACAACCCTTCAAGGCTGTCCTGGCTGTCAACTCCCCGAATCAATCTGATATTCAAGATCACTCTCAATATTTATAATATATATTGCGTATTGTATATATTCATATCATATACATATTGTAAAAAGTTTCTAGACGTATTCATCAACTACCCTTCGATAGTCAATATATTGAGAGTATTTAGAAGGGACGGGACATTTTTTTTGTTTTGAGTGTACGGAGGTTTTATGATAATCAGTATTGGTTGTTATTTTTTATTTAATTAATTATGTACACCTACGACATAACCGATTCGGAGGGTTTCGCTCTTTGGTATTTCTCTCTCTAATAAACTTTATGATAAATATTTTTAAAAAAATCATGCATTCATTTTCTTATAAACGTATTTTTTAAGTATTTGTATTCATTCCATTATTATATTTAATTGAAGTTTAAATCTATTTCTTAATGTATAGTCCGGTCAATCTAAACCTAAAAATGAGAGTGAAGATTCCCATCAAATTAAAAATCAGTAAAGTTGTTAAAACATTTAAAAGTTCCCCACCTTTCTCCTGTATGGAAAAAAGTATTGATACATTTTTTAAAGATTATTTTATGATCTACAATTTTTGTCTCAGATATTTTTATGATAAAACTTACCGTTTCGCTGGAAATCCCGAAAATCTATTTTTGACCTTTGTCCTTAAATATTTTTTTTTCATACAGGGGAAAGATGGGGAACTTTCAAATTTTATTTTAACAACCGTAATGATTTTCAGCTTCATGGGAATTTATGTAGCTTCGAATGTTTAAATTAACCGGAGTAGTATGTCTTAATTCTACTTAAGACACAGAGAGGTAGAGAGAGAAAGAGAGAGAGAGAGTTTGATAATGGGATTACGTTGATAAAAAATACGAAACGACAACTATTGCATGATGAATGACGATTACGTGATGCCCTCTTTATTTTATATTATAGAGTATTAATAAATTTAACTAAATTTGTTTTTTAATATCTTTAGAAATATCTTATTCTGCTTTAAATATTTTATAAAAAAATATATATTTACATGATATTATACTTTTTCGCACGTTCACACCGATAAAAAAGTCAAGGTTTGTCTAATTTGAATAAATATTTTTATAATTATATAACTTTTAATTTATAAATATGTATAAAAAATAAATTATAGATATATGTGTGAAATACAAACGCTTTAAAGTAAGATTAAAATAAAATATTTTAAAAATTCCAGTATTTTACTTAAAAAAAATACAGTAATCTATATTATAAAAAATATATTCTGATGAAATAATAGTAAAAATAAAAGTTTATAAGAATGCAAGAATTTCTAATACACGTTGTATTAGAAATTCTTGCATTCTTATAACCTTTCAACCTTTTTAACACATTCTTTCTCCAGACTTACTCTTACATATATATATATATATATATATATATATATATATATATATATGTACATATGTATGTATTTTATAAAAATAATATGTATTAAACTTGTCAGAAGTTGATTATGTGTGTGTTCAATAAAAGTAAATACCATTTAGTCTTAAATTGTCGTAATACCAAAAATTACTTACCTAATGGCCACTTTATTCTTCGGTAGTAAAGTGGTCAGTATCGCCGCCAGTCACGCGGGAGACCGGGGTTCGATTCCAAACCGGAGAGTCCCATTTTTCCGCGCTGTGATTATCGGTTTTGGGATGTATACTAAGAATTAGTTTATCTGTAAAAAATAGTTTGTACTGGTGTAACATTCTGTTGATGACCCAAATAAAAAAAAGTGTTGTTTGTTATAAATTAACTCACAGTAAACTTTCAGTAAACAGAATTCTTAAAAAGGCGCATTGGTAAAGGGCCAAAATCAGTAACGTATACTTTATAATTAGTTTATAATTAAGTTTTAATTTATAATCTTTTTATTATTTGAGCTATTAATATTAACGCCGAACTATAGATTTATATTCAGATTAGGTTTTTTCTCAGAATAATTAATTTGATGTCATTAATATGGAATGAGAAGGGGCTCGGTTAGGTTATATACAGAATATATTATTTTAGGTAGTGTTGGTATAACTTTGAATCTAGAAACAAGTGTGCAAAAGTGAGTAATTGTCTATTTTTATTATTTTTATTATAAATTCTTTATTGATTACCGAAAAAATATACAAGGATAAAGATATATATATATATATATATATATATATATATATATAAGAAAAAACCTAAATATTGATATTCTATTCTGATTATTATAATTCTATATGATTTTTTTTAACATAGTTTTTGAAGAGTACCTAAGTGAAAAAAATAAAACGCAATAATAAAAAACATATAAAAGCTTATCAAAGCTAACAATTTTTTTTATAAATAATATTTGACACCGATTTATAATTTGATTAAATAAAATTTACGAAAATCCACACACAATTAATATTGGTATTAGAATACTTATTATGTATGTTATTAATATATTGTAATGTAAATAGTATGAAGATGTGATTTGAAAAGTCAAAGCAAATTATTGGAATTAGATCCTTAAAGTGATTATTTCGCTATTTTTGAACTTAATTGTAAAAAATAAAGTTAGCGATGTTATCCCTCACTATTTATAAATAATTACTAAAGTGAATAGATTTATCTAAAGTATTGGTCTTCATACAAGTAACAAAAGTAAAAAAAAGCACTTTGAACTATTTGTCTGCCTCTCAGTTGACCGGCTTTCATGCAAAAACTACTGGGCGGATTATGATGAAACCTTTTTCACTATAAATCTATCCTCCGCAACATATATTTTTCAAATTTAACATATGTTTTTCAACTTTTCAAATTTAAATTCACTCAACAATTATTTCTCGACTTCGCCACTTATCATAAGTGATGCTAGGAAATCCGCAGTTCTTAATACTTTAAATAATATAACTCCACCTATCTGTGACAATTTTACCTTCTCTGAAATTACGGAGTGTGATGTTAAGGCAGCTATATATAATATTAATTCCAGAGCAGTAGGCAGTGACAATATTAGTCGTGACATGTTGATTCCTCTTCTTGACATTGTATTGGCTGTAATTATACATATTTTAACTTTTCCTTAACTACCAATACCTTCCCTGCTTCCTGGAAATCAGCACATGTCATTCCTCTGCCCAAAATCAACAATCCGAGCTCTCCCTCCCACTTTCGTCCCATATCAATTCTTACATTTCTATCCAGAGTCTTAGAAAGCCTCGTATCCAAACAATTATCAATGTTCTTAAACTATAACAACCTTCTTATCTTATCTCTTATCCTTACCAATCCGGTTTTCGTACCTCGCATAGCACATCCTCTGCCTTGCTTAAGGTTACTGATGACAGCAAATGTGCTATGGACAATAAATCCCACACTATCCTCATCCTATTAGATTTTAGTAATGCTTTTAATACAGTGGATTTTGATATATTGTTTGGAATCATGCGCAGTCTTAACATATCTCCACCTTTAATTAACTGGTTTCATTCTTACCTGCATGGACGTCGACAGATTACCTGTGCTGATGATACGTCCTCAGATTGGGCTGAGCTTTCTGCTGGCGTCCCTCAGGGCGGCGTTCTATCTCCCATACTTTTCTTTATTTTCATTAATGAAATTACAAAAACTCTTTCTTGCCACTACTATCTCTACGCTGACGATTTGCAATTGGAGAACTAAATAGTACCATTAAACTCATTAACTATGACTTAAACATTATAAAAGAATGGGCTGAGTCTTTTGGACTTTTAGTGAGCCCCATAAAATCACAGGCCATTTTAATTGGTAGCAGACACTTTCGCAATAAGGTTGTTATTAATCAACTCAGTAATATACTGTACGATAATTCGATTATACCCTATTCGGATGAAGTTAAGAATCTAGGATTCATATTTGACAAATACTTTTCTTGGACAGCGCAAGTTAACAACGTGAGCAAGCGCATTCATATGTCAGTTCACTCCCTGAAACGTTTACAGAATTTCCTACCATTGCGGACTAAAATTCTTCTAGCACAATCTTTTTGTTACCTCTTCCTGACTACGCGGATGTTTGCTATTTGCATGCACCTGAGGAGCTGCTTAATAAACTAGATCGTCTTCAAAACTTGTGTATCCACTTTATTTTCGGACTAAACAAGTTTGACCACATTTCAGATTTCCGTCGTCAACTTAAGTGGCTCCCTATCCGTTTTCGCCGGAATATGCACATCCTAACCACGCTGTACAACGTTTTCCCTAAACGTGCCCCTCTTATTTGCATGAACGTTTTCATCCCTCACTTCCCAGTAGTCGCACAAAACGTTCCTGTGTCCTAGAAAAAACTTTTGATATTCCTACCTATAAATCCCACTTTTACTCCAAATCTTTTACCGTACGTGCAGCAAGGTTATAGAATTCCCTTCCATCTAATGTTACATGCAGCCCTTCCGTCATGGCATTTAAACGAAGACTGAAGCACTATTATCTATCACAATCATAAATTATATATATTATTATGTATGTATTTTTATATATATTGTTATTATATGTATTTTTTTATTATAATTTATGTGTATATGTATTTCTTTTATTATCATTTATTAGTACTACAATTAAGTATTAAATATCTATGTACCTATCTCTGCCATCAAAACCTATCCAACACTCGTGGGTAGCTGGAAGAGATCTCGCTGTACAGATAAGCTTGTCCAATGTATACGTCTTTGTTCATTTTCATTTTTGTGTAACTTATTGTGGTACATGAAATAAATAAATAAATATGCCATAACTTATTTTGAAGAACGAGATATCAGATTGAGATTTTTATCTGTCTGTATGTTGTTCGACCTTCACGCCAAAACTATTGGACAGTCGCAAGCGCTGTGTTTGTCAATGTCTGTAAGGAGTTTAAAATGATCTATTGACTATCTGTCAAAGTAAAATATAACATATTTATAAAACATTGGGGAATGTATAACTTGTACGAAAAAAATATGAATTAGTATAAATTAATTATATAACATGTTTTGAGTCAACAGCTAGTATTAAATAAATTGCTATTGGATTCAGTAGGATATAGGCCAATCTATTATTTTGTACATAAAGAAAATAAAAATGCAGCTAAGAACTGGTTTAATCCTCGAATTAAAAAATACTTTTATATTACAATTAAGAATAGGAGGAACGTTTTTTATGTTATTTTGCGAAGAAAATATTTTTTTACTTTATACATGTATTAAAAATAAATAATATTTGTTAGTTGATTTTATTTTATACTCACACGAACCTTAACAGATACGCATCATCGGTGCAAACATCATCGGTGACATCACCGATGATGTTTTTGGATACGTATATATGTAAGTACATACTTACCTACCTCAAACCTTACCTCTTACCCAGATCAAAGGTACAGCAGATTGGATAAAAATATTAATCAATCAGATAAAATTATCTCTTTAGGTAGTAAAGACTAGCTATAGCCATTTAACTGAATCTAGTATGGACCTTCTCGAACAGATCTCACAGAACACGCTTTGATAATATTTTGACAATGGAACTCAACCACTGGCCACTACCATGGATCATGAATCCATTTTATGAAATAGAAGTGCCGGAATTGGTATTACAAGAGGAACTACTCGAGCTTAGCACCAATGAAGAGTTGAAGGTGCAGTTTAAGAAAGGCTATCAAACATTTTGGCAGCAGGCCGAAATAATTGGAAAAATATCTTGGGCTGTGGGAAAAAGCGAGAAAACTTTTGATATTTGTTTCCCTCGTGATACCGTGTCGAAAGAAAATTTTGTGTCGTTACAAAAATAATAACAAAAAGAGGATCAGATTAAACTAATGTTTATTAGTTTAATCTGATCTGAAACCGCAAATCTGAGAGAGAGATTTGCGGTTAATCCTTACAAAACTAAAGTCAAATATTAATAATTTGCTGTCCATCCATCCGTCCAAGTACATCCCCTTCATTAAAATTATGGGTATTTATTTTATTATTGATTTACATTTTTGAAACTACGTAACATTATAAGGGTTTCATTATTTTTCTATAAAAGTCTGTCATCATTATTATTTAAATAAATATTTTTATTTTTTTTTATTTTTACCACTCCCTATTTAGGGTTGGAACTCACACACGACGAAAATTTCCATCGTTAGATCTTCACATGTTGGACTAATTTTGGGAATATGGTAGTAATATAGCAGCAGGGGTCCACCGAAACCAGTATTTTTTTTAAAGTGGTCTACGAAAAACATTGTTTGGGAACCTCTGCTCTAGACTATGCTTAAAAAACTAAAATGGAAATAGGCAGGATATAGCCAGAGATAGTCCACAAGAACAACAACCTAGAAGGTCTCCCAAGGTAAGCGAAGTAGAGGCAGACCCGTGACACGCTGGGAAGACAAAATTGCAAAAATAATTGGCCCACAGTGGATTACAGTAGCACAGGATAGAAACACATGTTCTTACAGAATGAAACTAGCTACTTAGTATTAAATAAACACTAATATTAAGAAAAATGAAAATTAACCGTACTTATTTTATTTTTTATATTTAGCCTGTGAGCCCCAGGATTAAAATTTAAAAAAGCGTCTTTTAAAATGGTTAATGAAAAAAATATAAATAAAAAACAATGAATAATTGTCAAAAGTATTCTAAATGGGGTGAGGTACAATAATTAAAATTATATGTTACAATCTAAGTATTCGCATTAAGGTTGAAATAGTGTAAATAAATTAAAACTAAAAAAAAGGATTTTGTTTATTATAACAAACATGATTGCAAACGTGTTTTTTTGATGTACCAACTAAATAAATGTTTAATTGAAATAAATAAATTATTTATAGGTAACATGCTGATGTTAATACTGATTGGTACGATCTTCACATTGTGGTTGTGGTCCAGAAGGTCCAAAAACAAAGTTGAGCCTCCGGTATTGTCCGGTTCTATAATACTAATTGGGAACGCATTGAAATTTGCAGGCAATAGCGTCCGTAAGAAAAATATATGTTATCTTAAAAATGGTTTGATAATAGTCGAATATAAAATAATTATTTCACAGAATATACTTAGAACGATTATCAATGGGACGTTAAGCTTTACTAAATGTTTATTTATTTGTTTGTTTCCAGGGTTATGGAATAATATGAAAACTGCTAGTAAGGAGGCTTTAGAACGTGGAGGAGTTCTTAAAACTACTTTTGGTCCCAGAGTGGCATATGGTTTGTGATGTTTTGCCTCCTGTTTTATAACAAAAAAAAAAATAGACTCGCTAATTATTTAACTTTAAAGAATTTATTCTTACACGAAAAATACTTTATTAAATTTTATTTACCGTTAATGGATTTTTTCTTCAAGTTCTAAAAATATGCAAATATATTTTATAAAATTCAATGAGATTGATTTACGTAATAATAAAATACAAGAATGACGTTGCTTTAACATTATGTATGAAAAAAATACTAATTCGAAAAAAATACTAATTCGAAACTTCGCACGATAAAAAGTAGCTAATAGTTCTATATATATTATATATTCGTATATTAGTAACAATACAATATTTTTTAGTTGTATCAGACCCAGATGATTTAGTAACAGTAGCAAACGCCTGCTTAGAAAAGGATGCTATTTATAAATTCAGCAAAAGCTTTGTTGGAGATGGTCTCGTGACAGCATCAGGTGAGTTTTATTTATTTAAAGGTAAATCATCAATAAAATACTTAACTGCACTTGGAAATAGAGACGACTTAAGAATATTAAACTTTATTCATATAATAAATATTACAAATGTAACTGTTAATTTATGATGAATTGTAATTTGAATCTAACTTTACAGCAATTGAAATTGCTTAAATGAAACACTTTTGAAATATTCTATAAATATGTAAAATTTTGGTGGGATTTATACTTTTTGTCATCAACACGACTAGAACTCCGAACCAAAGGATTTCTCAAAGGATAGTCCATATTTATTTTAAATTATTGCTATTTTTTGTTTTATAGCATCGAAATGGAAAACCCACCGAAAGCTACTGAATCCAGCTTTCGCTCAATGTGTGTTAGATAATTTTATAGATATATTTAATAAGCAAGCACGTTATTTCGTCGAGGATCTAAGTGTGGAAGTTGGAAAATGAACATTTGATCATTCATCCTATACAAGAAGTTGTGCATTACAGATAATATGTTGTAAGTAATAACATTTTTAAATTAATAATATATTTTTGTTAGAATTTACAAGGTGAAAAATAATTCTCTTACTCAATTATCGGAACCTAAGTTGGTCATAAACAATTATTTTAAAACGTACGTGTCTTTGATGAAACGATTGGTTGACACAATCCACACAATGTTGGCAAACAAAAAGTCTCATCATTAACACAAAATGCCAACATTGTGAAACACACTACACCCTAAATGATAATGTTGATCTTAAAGAATATATATAGATTTAATATTGTTGCAGCGACCGCACTAGGTGTGGACTTCAAGGAAAAATGTCACGCCAACATTGAATACGTCGAAACATTATCAAAAATGTTGGAGTTGTTAGTTATTAGATTCCAGAATATTTTTTTGCACAGTGAATTTCTATTCAATCTGTCATTTTGGAAAAAAAAACAGGATGAATACATTAAAATATTACATAATATGTCAAGGAAAGTAAGTCATATAATTTATTTTGCCATTTTAATTTCATAGTTATAATACATATATTTGAAATTAATATGGGTTATGTTTTTTAGATTCTGACACAAAGAAAAAAGATTTTGATAGAGAAAAAAGAAAATGGTAATGTATAAATTTAAATTTTTAATAATCTTATGTTTTAAAGAAAGTACTTTAGAAATAGTAAAGTAGTAGTTAGCAAAAACTTTCGAGGTGTTCAAATCTGATGATAAAGGGGTATTGATAACAATAAAGGAATTTATTGATTATTCATATTCCATAAGTATTTATTTTTTAACAAAGAAGTTTATATACGTCGCAACGTTGGTATTTAAGCGCCATTTACAGTTTCCCATGTTAATTAATTATTGGGAAAAAAAATCAATAAGGCATTCAGTAGAACTTATTGAAAATGTCAAGCAGTATGCTTGATTGTAGTCGATGCATCGTGGTTGATATTCCGACACTTGATTGGTAGCTGTCAGTGTCATCTGACAGCTGACATGTCAGTTAAATTAGTGACTTTGATGGTGGATTAACTTTTTGACGGAACGCGAACGCAAACCAGAACGAGGGGCCAGAACTGCCTTAGTTATATACGTATTGCATATATTCATAAAAAATAGATTACAAAGGTCGCACTTCATCTCTAGATATAATAGTCGATAGCTTTTTAAATGATCTTAAGAAGGTAAACGATCAACCAATCAGCAATATAAAAAAGCTTGGATATATGACAACTATCTAACGTCACGTCTAAATTGGCCTTTCCTAGTTTCTTAATAAAACCCTTTTGTCAAAGTTAGATGCAAACGTCATAAAGATATTGAAGTCGTGGTTTGGGCTGGCGCGTTCTGCGGACTCTACAACTTTATTCAGAGACCGAAAAAATTTTGGGATGATATTAAAGAAATCATCGGAGCTCTATAAACACCTAAGAGTTACCAAAAGACATATCACCAAAAAATCTCTTGATGATATTGTAACATCTCTTCCAAAAGATAAATATGCATCAGAGTCACTGGAGTCACGACTTCAATTCCATAAACAATTCATGATAGGTGCTCAAACAAATAAAGTAGGGTTAAGATCTAGCAGGAAAGTTCGAGATGTAGAATCCTTTATTCGGCACGATGAAAACGATAGCTATCGAGTGCACGCGATGAATCTAGAAATTCAAAATGAGTGGGTGACCATAAGCGACTTTTGTATTCCATTAGCATTGAGGTGGCGCACCTTACTTCATGATTGGTCTCCAGCCTTATTAAAATTCTATCTAAATGCATTCCAAATGACTCTCCCAGATCAAAGTAATTTAGTAAGATGGGGTAAAGCTACCGAAAATTGTTGCAATATCTGTGAGGAGGCAGTAGGAACGGGTAAACACTTGTTGGTGGGCTGTAGGGTGCTATTGGAAAAAGGTCCACACTCGAGGCACCATGATAAAGTATTAGAAATCATACGTGGAGCGGTTAGTCTTTCAGTAGCTAGAGCGCAAAAGGGTATAACAACCACCAAAAGATTCATACTGTTCATTAAAGAAAGCTCGTCTAAAAAAACAAAACAATAGCCTCACTCTATCTTGGAGGCGGCTCGCGATTGGACTATAATTATGGATACGCATGAGAAACAGTATAGAATTCCCGAGCATATTGTTGTTTCCTCATCCAGACTGGACATATTCCTGTACTCTAGCCAGTTAAAGTGCGTGATACTTGTGGAGCTTACTGTTCCGTGGAAACAAACATCCCCAAAGATCACACAAAGTAAACAAGTATTACGAACTGACCAACGAGCTGACCAGGAATAGGTATATAGTTAATTTCTACGCGGTAGAAGAGGCAGCGAGAGGTATAACAGTGAAATCTCTCTTTAACCTACTTAAAGATCTTGGCCTCTCTAGAACTAGCATCAGTTCATTTCTAGAACGTGCTTCAAAGGCGGCATTGGAAGGTTCATTCCAAATTTGGTTAGGTTGGGAGAGGAGCGTAACCAGTTGAGGTGAACGTGAATGCGCATTTTAAAGGGGCCCTTAAACCTACCCTAAACCTGGGTTGCAAGTCCCAGGAGCTGTTTGCACTCCTCTCCCTACAACGCGATGGGCCCGGCACCCACACGGTGAATCCAAGAAATGTTAAGAAGCTTCGTCACGTCTTGATGCTAACATATTCAATAAAGGGTGAACTCACTCTATTGTGTTTTTCAAAAGCAAATTTGTTTTTGCTTGAAATTGGTGCAATCTTTTGTTTTAGAATTTTCAATCAACAATATTTTTCTTATCTCATACTTCGCAGTTTGTTGGTTTTTTTTCGTCCAAATTCTATTTTTCAAATTTTATATATTCTCACATTTCAAATTATCTTTATCAGACCGTTATAAGTAATAGTTTAGAGCGTTTGTCGGTTTTTATACAATTCAAAAATTTTTTAAACACGCTGATGGATCGTGTTGTTCAATAAGGTATCTTATATTTTGTATATTTCTCTTATATTATTTACAAATACTTAGAGAACATTTTTCTGACTAAATATTCAGAGGAAGCTGTAATTTTTTTTACTACTTTATGAACTTTAACTTAACCTTAAATAAACTTTGGTATTTCCTGAGTTTTTTTGCGTCAATTTCACAGTCTAAAATTTCTTATTTATTACTTAATTTTTGCAAGAACACAATGGTTGAAAATTGTCAATATATTTAAATAAAAATAATTTTTAAGGATGTCTAAGTTTGACTTTAATTATAAAATTAGACAATCGGATCAAAAAGGACGAACACTTTATAAAATTTCAATATTTAAATTGGCATTTTCTTTCCAGTACATCTTATTTAAAATTAGTGAAAATTCATATGTTTATAGAGAAGAAAATATCTTTAACAAAAATAAATGTAATAATAATTATTTCTAAAGGTTATTTTTTATATTTAAAAGTACTTAAAATTGTTACAAAACTCCGCCCACAACTTATTAAAAATCAAACCGCCGCATTTCAAAAAAATCGACATAAACACCAGCGTACCGGCGTGACCTTCATCGTGCGTATGTTAAAAATTTATTAATATCAAATGTATAAATGTTGATACTTTAAAAATTATATTTGATAATTTATACTTTATAGCCATTGTTTTCATTTTTACCAACTAAATAGTAATATCTTTTATGATAATTCATATTTCAAGTACGCGAAAATAAATTAAATACGATTTTTATAAAATAAATTAAAAGTAATTGAATAATTTGAGTATGTAGACGGGTATTGTTACATATAAAGAAAGCTTTATGATATTTCGTAGCCAGCTTAGAATTAAAGACTTTAAAAGGTGTAACTATTATTTTTTTAAAAAGATATTAAAAAATTTGAAATGTAGGATGTAATTAAAAATTCTTTCAAAAAACCTAAATATTGAGGTAATATGTAAAAGAAATACCATTCAAGTTTAATTTAGGTGCATCATCAACATTTAATTATATGACGAAACAAACAAAACAAAGTGATCCGTGCGAATGTACTAAGTATAATATTATTATATGAGATGATAAGTAAGAGAAAGATCTCCAATATATGAACGTGAGTTTGTTTGACTATAGCAATAGAGACCGCGATACTTCAACACAAAAATTTGCATTCCCACCACGTAAGTGCATTTTGCAGCGCAATACCTAAAGTTGAGGTGCTTCAAACGCAATAAATGCTTTTAAAGATAAAATGCTTACATTTATGGACGTGGAAAATAAGATTTCTTTAACCACAAATCTCATATTTCTCTTACATGTATTTTCTTCGTTTTTTTTATTTTAATAAAATACTTCTTATTTTTAGGTTCGAAAACCAAACTCTTTATGGACCTACTTCTGAAACTTTCTTGTGATACTAATTCTTTTACTGATCAAGAAGTTAGAGAACACGTCGACACCATTATCGTGGCTGGTCACGACACTTCTGCCACTGTTCTTTTGTACTCTATTCTATTAGTCGGATCTTATCCACAGGTTCAGAAAAAAATACACGACGAGTAAGTATAGTAAACAATGTTAACATTTTATAAGATGTTTTTTCTACTTTGCGTCATTTCTATTCAATTTATAAAAATACTAAATTTTATTTGAAACTCCGACGACAAGAAGAGGTTCAACATTCGAAAGATTAGTTCAATATTACCGCTACTAGAAATAATAAAAAAGCGTGGTCAAACAAAATAAAAAACTCTTCTTCTTTATTTATACTATGGGTAACATTTTACTTTGGATATCGTAATTATGTTATTCTAAATATATAGACAGTGAGAGAGTGTTTATTAATCTTCTTTATCTTTATATTTAATTCCAGATTAAAAAATGTTTTCGGTGATGAAGATAGAGACATCACAAAACAGGACCTCTCACAGTTGGTTTATTTAGAAGCCGTTATAAAAGAATCTATCCGGTTATACCCAATCGTGCCAGTCATTGCCCGGCATCTTCATGAAGATATAAAATTACGTACGTATTGATATCAAGACAATATTTAATAAATGTCAAATTTTCCGAGTATGTTTTAGAACACGTGCCTCTAAGAATTAAAACCAATAGTAATGTAGTCACAAGATAACAATTTTATATATTTTTATGTTCAAACTTTCGTGAACGATGACTATCTATTGAAAAGGTATTTATTTCCCCGGCTGTATTCAGGTTAAATTATATCGAATGTGCCTCACTCTGAAATCACAATTTGTTTTTATGCTGAGTGAGTGAGGTGTCCAGTGGCCCAATCTCCTACCCCTCCCCCACAATAGCGCAGTTTTAAAAAAATATATATTCCCCAGGGGAGTACCAACTGCTCTAGCGTTGGAGAATCCCCCTCTGGGCGATCAAGCTCAGATCATAATGTATCTGGCTTTGGCCGCTCGGATCCGTCCAATCATAGACCCATAACTTCCTAGCCATCACTTCCTAGTTCTCAATGACAAAGACAATGTAATCCATTGTCAACTGCCAGCGCCTTCGGTACTTAGAAGATCACCAGTTGCTTAATGATCGACAAAACGGTTTTCGTAGAGGTCGCTCAGCTGGTGACCTTCTCGTATATCGAAGTCACCGTTGGGAGAAGGCGATTGAGACCAAGGGTGAGGCTCTGGCAGTTAACTTGGATATAGCAAAGGCCTTCAATCGGGTTTGGCATAAAGCACTTCTCTCGAAGCTCTCTTCCTACGGGCTTCTTGTGAAATTGTGAAACTGGGTCACCAGTTTCCTGGCAGACAGAAGCATGAAAGTCGTTGTCGACGGTGCGTGCTTCGACTCTAAGTCGGTTAAGGCTGGTGACCCTCAAGTCTGTGTGCTATCACCCACACTGATTCTTCTGCATATTAGTGATATGTTGCAATGTAGCAGCATTTATTGCTATGCAGTTGATAGTACAGGTGATGTCTTTTACTCCGGCCGCATCAATATTTCACGGGAAAACGTAGTTGGGAACCAAAACAAACTTGTGTCTGAAATCGATACTTCCTTGGGGAAAGTTTCAGATTGGGGTCGACTTAACTTAGTCTAATTTTACCCCACGAAGACACAGATTTGCTCGTTCACCGATAAAAATATACCGTTTGTTATGCGCGTGATATGAAACCCGAACTCTGCGAGATTCAAGTATTATAATACATTATAATAATTATTATACTTTGTTTCAGGCAATTGCACATTATTGAAAGGAAACTCTGTGTTTCTTTTAATCTGCGGAGTTACTTCGCACCCCATGTGGGGACCGGACGTTGAGGAGTTCAAACCGGAACGCTGGCTCGACCCCTCCACTCTACCAGACAGTATATACACCTCAGCAAGTTTTGGTGTTGGACGTCGGAATTGTATAGGTAAATTAGATCTAGATTAGACTAATTTATATTTTTTTCATACGGTTTATTAATTCTATTATTTGTATTAATTATCCTTTAATTTTAATTAATTAAATTTCGTAATAAGAAGAGACCAATTTCTAATATAATATCTGAATTCTATTCAGTTTTGTCCGATACTGAATGTGATGCTGAAAGAATTATAATGTATATTTCCTCTAACGCCGTAGGTACTGATAACATAAACCGCAACATGATCTCTCCTATTATAGATTTCACACTCCTATAAGGATAGGAGTGTATAGATATACCCATATCCTAAATACATCTACATCAACTGGCAAATTCCCCGACTCATGGAAAGATGCACTAATTACCCCCATTCCTATAAAATCAAACACTTCTAACTACTGTGATTTTAGACCTATATCCATTTTGTCTTTCCTGTCCACAGTTCTTGAGCTTGTCAGCACTCAATTAAATATTTTTATAAATACTCATAAACTTCTTAACTCTTTCCAATCTGGATTCGACGGACGGATTATCGTACTAAGCCCATGACGATGGGCATAGTACGGTAACGGCCCTGGTTGAAGTTACTGCCGACATTCGTTGGGCGATGGATAAAGGGCAGCTTACAATATTAACTCTACTAGACCTTAGTAATACTTTCAATAGCGTTGATTTTTATATATTGTTAAGCTTATTGTGTTCTTTTAACATATCTCCATTAGTGATTAATTGTTTCGTAGTTATCTCAGATGACGTCGGCAGCAGACTCGTGCAGATGAGATTGTATCGTCGTGGAGTAAAGTTTGTGCCGGTGTTCCTCAAGGCGGCGTATTGTCTCCATTGCTATTTACAATTTTCATTAATTAGATAACTCATTAAATCTTTTCTCTCTATCATATGTATGCAGACAATTTACTAATATACTCATATTACACAATGGATACCCTGGCAGGTGCAGTCGCTGAAGCCAATAAGAATCTTAATTGTATTTTCAATTGGAATGTATCGAATGGCCTTACAGTTAATGTCCTGAAGTCATAAACTATTATTATTGGCAGTCCTAGTATGATGTCAAAAATTTACTTCACTACCTTACCAAATATAAAATTTAATAATAGTCATACCGTATACTTCCAATGTATAGAACTTAGGTATTATATTGGATAGTACATTATCTTGGATGAAACATATAAAAAATCTTAGTTGTAAAAATTTTGCGACTCTGGCATCTCTTCGACGACTTCGTTTTTTTCTACTCATTCCAACCAAAATAATTTTAGCACAATCTTTAATCTTACCCATTCTCGATCATGCAGACGTAAGCTATATCAACCTAAACGAGGATCACCTTAACAGCCTTGAGAGACTTCAAAATCTTTCAATACGGTTTTTATTTGGATTACGCAAATTTGACCGTGTTTCTCATTTTCGTTCACAGCTCAAGTGATTACCCATTCGATTTCGCCGTAATATGCACATTCTCTCTTTCCTGTACTTTGTTCTATTTAATCCTAGGTCACCATCCTACATCCTAGGCACCCAAACACAGAAAACCCTTAGATTTTCTGATAATCTGCATCTATATATGCCAATACATAAAACTAAATTTGTAAGTCGTTTACTGTTCAAACTATCCAACTCTGGAACAGTCCCCCGCTAGAAATAAAAAAATCACAATTACTCCCTTCTTTTAAGAAAAAAATTAAAGCACACTATCGTTCCTTAAGTTCGGAATAAATACGTATATATCTCATTATTATATCACAGTAAAATATCTTTATAATTATGTGTAAGTTTATTGTATATAACCAGCATTGATTATATTTATACTTATAGAAAAGCTATGTATTAACTTTTACTAATATTTGTTTACATTTTTAGGTAAGACCTACGCAATTATGTCAATCAAGATTATTATGGCTCACTTTTGCCGAAATTATATGGTTCATGGCGATCACACAAAACTTACGCTGAAGATGAACGTCATGCTGAAACCTGTTTCTGGTCATCATATTACAATTGAAAAAAGAAACTAAATTACTAATTAATGGACAAAAAATGATCAGCGGTACGAATTTTATAGATAACATAAAAGTTTGAATGTCTATAACGAATTAAATTGTAGGCGTATTTATACTGATGAACGGTGGATGTTACACAATGGTCTCTTATGGAGACCTTTCGCGCCAAGATGCGACCTGAGTCTTGTCTGTATTAATATCAGAGGCCTATCAGGTTAGACCTTGATAGCGATGATCTTTCCGAGAGAAGGTGTCACCACAATATGATAGACTTCCGTAATGAGGGGGTGGGTAGTTTGTTAAAAAAAAAATGTCCTAGTCTATATTCAATACTATATATAGTTTTTCAAAATTGTCAAGTCATTTACTGTCCAAGCATTCCCGCTGGAAATAAGGACTTCACTCCGTTCTTAAAAAAGAAAATAGAGTACACTCCTACACCTACCTCATACATAAAAACGTATATCTCATTGTTAAATATGCATAAGTATGTAACTGTAAATATCTTTAGAATTATGTGTAAATTTATTGAAGGTAAATGGTTTATGTATAATTTACACATAAACCATATACCTTCAATAATTGATAAATACATATATATTTATATATATATGATATGGTGGGTCGGACATAATGAATATTCTCTTATCTTTTACAATTAATGTAACACGATTACAACAAAATAAATCTAATTCTAATAATTAATCTTTCTTAAATTATCCCTTTAAGATTTTTTTTGTTATTTTTCTTAACATCCTTGGGTCTTAAAAGTCAAGTGGTATGAATATTAAAAGAAAAACTTCTGCCAAGTTAAGGGTTAATAAACAAACAAACGGTTAGGTAAACTTAACAGGTAATTCTTCACCTAATCTAAATCTCGAAGCTCTAAACAACTTTTTCACATCTGCAGTACCCCTAGATTGTAGATCAAAGCAAACAAAGCAACCTTTATCTACTTAACTCTTCATCCACCCCTAGTTTTCCTCCCTTTCACTTTACTCCGGTTTTTGCTGATGAAATTAGATCTCACGTGAAATCAATCAAATCTGATACCACTGGCTGTGATGGAATCAATCGCAGAATGATTCTTTTGATTCTAGATTCTATTCTGCCATCGTTAACACATATTTTAAACTTCTCTCTTTCCTCTTGCGAATTCTCCCATGCTTAACGCTGTTGTCATTCCATTCCATAAAATAAATAGTCCCGTATCTTTATCTCATTTTTGACCTATTTCTATTTTACCCTTCTTATCCAAAGTATTAGAACTACATTCAATTAAATACCTTTATCACCCAACGCCGCTTTCCCAATTTCAGTCCGGCTTTCGAAGGGGACACAGTACAGTTACAACATAGGTAAAAGTTTGCGATGACCTACGACACAACATGGACAATAAGCAACTGAGTATATTAGCTTTACTTGATTTCAGCAATGCATTTAATATGGTTGATTACGACATACTTTTGGCAATTCTGGACTCTATTAACGTTTCTAATGATGCCATGCCATTAAGTGGTTCCGTAGTTTTTTATATGAACGACATCAGTGTATTTGTGCCCATAATAAATTCTCTTGTGTACCACAAGGTAGTGTCCTATCGCCTCTTCTATTCTCTATAGTTATAAACACTATTACTCGATTTCTTGTGTTAATGACAGTGCTAATCAAGCACTGAATAATGATTTAGTACATATATGCACTTGGCGCAGGGAGTACGGGCTTAGGGCTAATTTAAAATTAATAATGGTTGGCAGTCCTAAGTTGCTAACTAAAATTGATTACAATTCCTTACCAGTCGTCCGATTTGGAAACTCTATCCTAGCTATTCGTAAGTGTGTAAAAAACCTTGGTGTTTTTATCGATGATACTTTATCCTGGTCAGTGCAGATTGCGGAGGTAAGTAGGAAGATATTTGGCACTCTTACGGCGTTGAGACGTTGGAAATATTTTCTGCCAAAAAAGACTAAAATCATTTTAGTTCAACCGCTTTTATTCCCTCTATTGGACTATGCAGATTGTTGTTAGCCTGACATAACAGAGGAACAGTTCAACAAACTCAAGCGGCTTCAAAATGTGTGCATCCGTTTTATCTTTAACCTGCGTAAATCTGATCACATTTCAGATTTCCGTACGCAACTTAAATGGCTAACCATTAGACACCGTCGCGTCTTACATATACTGGCCTTTCTATACGTTATTCTTTACAATCCTCTAGCTCCAAACTATTTAAAGGAACAATTTTGTTTTTTTGGTAATGAATCTGGGTCATGTCAACGGGAGTTTCGGTCAAGAAGCGATAACAAATTAATGCTGCCTACTGCACACACAAAGTTTTACAACAAATCTTCCTCGATGAAAACAGTATTACTGTGGAATATGCTTCCTTTAGATATCCGTTGCTTACAATCCTTGCATTCTTGTAAAACTCGCTTATCTAATTATTTTCTCTGCATACAGTAAATGTTATTTATTATTGTCGTCGCGTATTATTTTGATTAATATATATATTTTTAATTTAATTAAATACTTATATATTTTTTTTATATTAGTGTTGTTTTGTATGTAATTGTTTATGTATATTTTATATACATATATACCATTTGATTTATGTATAATAAGTGTGTATTTATATATATATATATATATATATATATATATATATATATATATATATATATATATATATATATATGATGAAATATATGAAAATATAAATAAATTTGTTTATTATTTTTAAGTATTTTAGGTAATATTAATAGTATTTTGTCTCAATCGCACGATGCCGTACTTTTTTACTTAAGTCTTTTCACCTGAAGGTTGTCTGTCAGAGATTGCTCTAAGCAATAAGACCGCCTTTGCATATTTTATTTGCATAAAATCCGCTTATTTATGTTTTTTTTAATGTTTATTTCTGTTTGCAATAAAGTGCTTATCTATCTATCTATCTATCTAAGAGCAATAGAAGCTCAACACAAAACGGCTTTGTAGTTGAGAATAATATTTAATTCTTTTTCTCATATTTATTATCCAGAGAGTTTGTTTTTCTGTTAAAATTTATTTTATTAACCTTTATTTGTTACAATACAAAAAATACAAAGGGCAGACGTATAGCTAAATAGTATTCTCTGACAGTCTACCTTAGGAAAGTGCAGAGAGTTGATAAACGGTACAATAAAGAAGGAAATTACTGAAAAGATAAAAGATTTGAAGAGTGTCATACACATATTCTAGATATATACGCAACTTATGTTATATATTATGTACTTATATGTATATCGGGTCACCGACCATGGTATGGTCTTATTGTGCACTCATATTATATTTTAAGCAAATGAAATCACTTTTTAACACTGACATTTATCCAAGGGCGGTGAAAAGTACGCTACGCAAACATTTTTATTGCTCCGATCTAATTTTAAGGTAACCCAGAGATCTTCACAAGAAGAATCACGCTTATATTTTCTACTAACCTCAAACTTTCTTAAGACTACCAGTATACTACCCCCTTCCTTTTTGATAAAAGAAATTGCGAATAAACCTCTACAATATTTAAACTAATATAAAATTTCCAAACTTTGAAAACAAAATAGTTTGTTATTTAATTTTAATTGTATCATCTATTACATTTATAATAAATAAATAATGTTCTAATAATCAATGTATAAAATACTAAGTCATTGGTCGGACAATCGTGCACTTATTAAATATCATTTGCCTCACTTATTATATATTAAAAACCAAACCCACTAATAAATGGGATACGTAAAAAAGAAATAAGAATAGCTAATCTGAAGTAGTAATGGGCAGGCAACATAGCTCGCTGGACAGATTGCCATTGGTGCTATAAAGTTTTCGAGTGGCGACCATGTACCGGAAGACGGATCTGGTCAAGGTAGCCGGCATGAGATTGATGAGGGCTGAGCGGGACCGATCGTCATATGTTAAAATTTTCTAGAACCTTCAACTGAACATAAAATACTATTGGGTATTTAGGGAATTACTAAGAGGTTATAAGCAAAGGAATATAATTAAATCTAAACAGTTATTTTGATTCCCTCAATAAATATTTTAGGTACTAGTAGTTCTTAATTACAGACTAAAAAAAAACATGATCGCTGTTGACATTAATTAAGAAAATGTTTAAGACAATAACCATTGTTATTTTTCGACTTAATATTCGCATATCCTTGAAATATTAATAAAAAAATAATAATAATTAGAAACAAGTTTGTCTCATATATTGACTCGGATAATAAAAGGCAAAATCTAATTACTATATATATATATATATATATATATATATATATATTAATTATAGTAATTACATAACAATATATATATTGCTAGGAGTTTCTAGCCATTTTCTTCAACTACCCTTCGACAGTCAATATATTGAGAGCGCTTCGAAGGCACGGATCATTTTTTTTGTTTGCTCTCAGAGAGTACGGACGTTTTATAACAATTAGTGTTGGTTGTTATTAAGGTAATGTTAGACATTTTTGCTTATATTTTTATATTTAAATGTTGATATTTGCAGTATTTGATTTTGAAGTAACTGATTTTTTTTGTTGACTTTTAATTTTCATTATTAAATTCTTCTTCTTAATCTTAAAATATTATATTATATTATCATCACTGTAATTTAAATTAGTCTTACTGTATATGAGCACTTAGTTTTTGTTCTAAACATTTAGTAATTTTAGTATTTATAGTTGTTATAGTAGTATTCTAATTATTTATATGTTTTTTTATTGCATTATACTAAATTTCTCCAAAAGGTTGTCGGTAAAAGCAATAAGACATTTACAACCCCTTTGTGTAAAAAATATACATATATATTTTACTTTATTCTTTCACGTGTTTCTAGTTTTTTTTACTTTCATTTGTTTTTTATTTTTAGGCAAAACATATTTTTCAAATTCATATTTTATATATATATTGAGTGACCTTGTCAATATTTAGGAAACTTAACTGGAATCTCTAGGACACAAAAGATATACAATTTCAGTGCTGTGAACGTAAAAAACATATTTCAAAATTACTTACGGCCTTTATACTTAGTAATGAAGCAAACGCCGTGACGTCAGTTAATCCTTAATTGTAGCACGTGGATAGAGTCGTTCTTTGAAAGTCGAGTATTCCAATGGTCACTTCTTTTGGAAACGCCGATCTATTCTATTCTCCAATACGAAACTGTCGATTTGCCTGCGATAATTAGTGACTGTAATTCTGCCCAATATAACGGTAAAGGGTAACAGTGTCCTTGTTATTATTTTAAAATACAGGCAATATGAACCCTGTTACACCAAGTCTGAATAAAGATGGCCTTATCGCTCTGCTATCGCTGGTGGCGTGACATGTAATCAATTATCATCATAACGAAAGACAGACACAACAGAGTCAGAGAGTTTTGCTCTTTGGTATTTCTTTAAATAAACTTTATAATATATTTGAAAAAAAATCAATTCATGCCTTCATTTTCTTGTTAACATATTTTTATAATATTTGTATTCATTCCATAGAGATAGAGTTTAGAAATATCATTACGTTTATAAAAAATACGAAACGAGAACTATTGAATGATGAATGACGATTGAATGACGCCCTCTATATTTTATATTATAGAGTGTTTTGTATAATCTTCAATGTAAGTAAATATATATAGAGTTCTAAAATTGTTTTTGATATCTTTAGAAATATTGTATTTGCTTTAAATATAATATGAATAAATTTATATTGTATACATGATTGTTTGCTTTTTCACACGTACACACATAAAAAATGAATGTTTGTATAATTTGATTAAATATTTTTTTCTAATTATTTCCACTTGTAATTAAATATACAATATAACAAAAGAATTACAATATTAATTATTATAAATAAATAAAAAAATCCCGAGGAATAGATTGTTATCTGATGTCAATGACCAATTAATATATTTTAAAACTTAGGTATGTACATATGGAGTTTTTGTAGTGTATTTCTTCACTTAAATCTAACTCAAAGCTCATTGATAAATAATTTACTAAAGGATTTTGTAAATCAATGTTCCTATACCGACATGTGAAAGCTCTTTTCATATATTAGTGATTAATATGAAATTTCTTAAAATAATTAATAAGTGTAGTTTGATTAAAAAATATAAATAATATTTATTATTTGAATATAAAAACATATAAATAATAAATATGCAAATATATATATATATATAAATATATATATACATATTCAAATATTAAATATTATTTATACTAAATACTAGACTGTAAAGTAAGATTATATGATAATAGCTTACAAGAATACAAGAATGTCTAATACAACGTGTAACCTTTTTATCACTTTTCTTTCTCCAGACTTACTCTTACTTAAATATATGTACATACGTGTTTTATTAAAATAATATGTATTTAACTCACAAATCTATTTAAGTCAGTTTCACCATTAATAAAAATAAGTACCATTTAGTCGTGAATTGTCGTAATACCAGAAAATACTAAATGGTCACTTATATGTTGTTTGTTATAACTTTGTTAAACTGTTTTGAATTAAAATAAAACAAAGAGTTTTTTCGATTTTTATGATAAGATTGTGAAGGAATTAATACCGACAAAAACCTCCTCTCCTTTGTTATTTATTACATTTACAGCATCTGAACTTTACCAAGCTTCTGGTTATAAAAGCTGAGCCGCTATCCCGCACCTAGGTTACCTACGGCGCGGGGACCTCTGTACGACAGGGCTTATCTCCAACTTCATCTAGTAGAAAGTGTTAGTTTTTCGTTAAGATCCATTGTTAGATGTCTTAAAAAGGCGCATTGCTAAAGGGCCAAAATCAGTAACCTATACTAATTAGTTTATACTTAAGATTTAAATTATAATCTTTTTATTATTTGAGCTATTATTTTTTATCCCGAACTATAGGCACGTGAGAATCAGATGCTTAAAATTGTTCTCAGAATAATTAGTTTGATGTTATTATTATCAAAAGATAAGTGACTGCTAATTAGCTTTATATATACAGAATATATTATATTTAGGTAGTGTTGATATAACTTTGAATCGAGAAACAAGTGTGCAAAAGTGAGTAATTGTGTTTTATTATATATTTTTTTATATATAATTTCTTGAATACCGACAAAATATACAAATACAAAGAAATATATAACAGAAAAAAAAATCAAATATAGATATTCTATTCTGATTATTACAATTCTGTATTCTTTTTTAGAAAATAGTTTTTGAAGAGTAAGTAAAAAAAATAGTACGCAATAATAAAAAACAAATGAAAGCTTAGCAAAGCTTACAATTTTTATTTTGTAGGAAATATTTAACGCCGTTTTAAAGTTGATTAACAAAATAAACACAATATTGATCTTGGAATCTCTTGGAATATTGATCTTGGAATCCCTTACAAAAATCCACACAATATTGATCCTGGAAGAGATCTCTTTAGTGCCTAAAGTCACCTATTGTTTTATTGATTTTGTGTACTTTTTATTTCTTTTACAATTTGTACAATAAAATTGTTTAAAATGAAATTGATTTTGGTATTGGAATACTTGTTATGTTTATTATTAATAAATTATACGAAGATTTGAATTATCAGCATAATTTAATGAAAATAATCCATAACATCTATATTAAACTGATTATTTGTCTGTCTTTGAAATGTTTTGTAAAAAAAAAGGTTATCTTTGTTATTTTTCGGCATTTAGTATTAATTTATAATTATTTGGGTTTATACATGACTTCGTAGTGCAAAGTGGGACTAACACAAATGAGCTAAAAAAAATATTTGTTGTGGGATATCATACTTTATACGTATATTATTTGTTTATTTATACATATTTTGTGTTCATGACAAATAACACAAAAAAGTCACTTCTATATAACTTTTTCTTTGGTGTAATAAAATAAATTTACAAAATGTGTGTTTTGCTCATACAACAATAAATATAGATATTAATAATTACTGAGATTTAATATTTAAATGGTTATTTGCCGGAGACAAAATAATAAAATGCAAAAAAAGGAAAATATTATGTAGCAAATATAACCAAACCACGGCGGAGATAAATAAGGATCCTATTTGCCAGACGAATATAGAGGCAAATATTATGCAAACAATGAAGTCATTAAGACTAGAGAAAAGTCCAGGATCATACAACTTAAGAAATTAAGTAATTAAATCAGCGCATTCTATCGTGGCCGGACCACATAGCTTATTTATTTAATCTAATACTATAAAGTACTGGAAACCAGCGCAATTTTCAAAATCAGACATAGCACTTATTTATAAGACCCGAAAGATATCAAGAACTATATACCAATAAGTTTGTTACCTGTCGTATATAGCCTCTTTACCTTCATCATTAACCAGAAAATAAACTCTATCTTGGAGGCAACGCCTATGGAACAGGATTTAGAATGGGTTCTTTTATCAATGGACCACGGTAGTACGCTAAAATACCAGAAACACCAAAAACCATTGTTTTTATTACTACAAAATAGCTTTTGATAGAGTATCACATTCAAGTATGTGTGAAGAAAAAGGAGTAGAAGATAGACATATTTCATCTAAAGTATATATAAAAACAATACGAGTAGAATCAAGCTAGAAACTAGAGACCTACACGTCTCTAAGAAGAGGACTAATACAAGACGGCCCTCTATCACCTAAAATATTTGTTGCTATTCTGATACATCATTAACAAACTGAGCTCTTTCTTGAGCCTTTTCTTTAGTGTAAAAACACTAAAGAAAAGGCTCAAGAAAGAGCTTTTAAAAAGTAATTCTATCAATAGCTGTTTTAGCCAAAAGGCTAAAACAGCTATTGATAGAATTACTTCACTTAGAGAGTATAAAGGTAGGTCTCAAAACGAACCTTTAAAGAATATGATAATGACAGTCTCAATCTCAAAAACAACAATGAAAATAAATAACAATCCACTAGAAAGCAACGTTTATCGAGGAATAAAGATTCAGTTTTGTTAAAAGTAATAATGAAGAAAGAAGAGTAAAAATATACATGAAGTGAATACTGCAAACTAAAAGAGATATTTAAAATGACAAAATTATAAACTTAAGTATATTGCTACCCTGCTTAGCATATGGATGTCAAACGTAGAAATTAACTTTAAAAGCAAAAAAATAATGAACCTGCCAAAAAAAAAAAACCTGAAGTGGAGCATGCTAAATATAAAGAAAAGAGACAAAATAGGAAGCAGTAATATGAGAAAAATAACAAAAGCAACAAATACTCTAGCCAACTCTCAAAAACTAAAATAGTAATAGGCATGACATGTGGTGAACTTATAGACCAGTGATAGTCCATAAGAACAAAGAAGGAACAAAGAAGGAAGGGCCTACAAGGGAAGTGAAATAGAGGCAGACCCATGACACGCATGGAAGATAAAATTAAAGAAATAACGGGCCTCTCTGCGAACTACAGTAGAGACACATGGAAAACTTTGGAGAAGGCCTTTACTCAATAAAAAGGGTTCTTACAGAATGAAAATTAGCTATTAGAAATAAAATAAAAAAAAGGACACTGCACTAACACTATCAATAAGAAAAGTTAAATTTAACTGTATTTATTTATTGCTGTATATATTTTTGGTCAACCTGTGAACCCTGGACTGAGGGTCGACATTTAAATAAGTATCTATTAAATTCTAATATGTTTCATGAAAAATATAACATTCAAAAACAGTTAATAAAACGGTTTCATTGAGCTTCGGTTCACGAAAGTGTTGTTCTAACTATTGTGTTATCAATAATTAAAATTTTGTGGTACAATTGATGTATTTGAGTTAAAGTAAAAATATTAGTAATCAGACGTGATCTTTTTTATATTTATATTTAATAAATAGATTATTTATAGGTACAATGTTCCTGCTAGTACTGATCGGTACGGTCATTGTTTTGTGGCTTTGGTCTAGAAGAAACAAAAACCAGGATGAACCTCCAGTAGCGTATGGATCTAAAATACTCATTGGAAACGCATTACAATATGCCGGCAGCTCCACCAGTGAGAAAAATATATATTATCCTATAGCTCGATAATAGTCAAATATAATATTAATAATTATTTGAATATGCTAAGAACTGTTTATACAATATATTTTCTGTTCAATATGTTATCTATCGATGGTTCGCTTTCAGTTTTAACAAATGTGTATTTATTTGTTTGTTTCCAGAGTTGTGGAATGTTATTAAAAATACTAATAAGGAGGCTTTAGAACGTGGAGGAGTACTCAAAAGCACTATTGGTCCCAAAGTTATATATGGTACCTACATTTCAAAATTCATGTCCCAAAGTTATATATGGCCTACATTTTTTCCTTTAAGTTTTAAATATATAAATATAATACTAAAACAAGACAATAAAAAGCAGCTAAAGAGACGAAGCTTCTTAGCATTCCATGTATTCACCGTGCGGTGCCGGGCCCATCGCGTTGCAGGGAGAGGAGTGCAAACAGCTCCTGGGACTTGCGACCCAAGTGTAGGTTTAAGGGGCCCCTTTAAAATGCGCATTCACGCTCACCTTAACTGGTTGGGCTCCTCTCCCTACCTAACCAAATTTGGAATGAACCTACCAATGCCGCCTTTGAAGTAAATATATATATTAAACATATGTATATTAGTAACAATGCTATATTTTTTAGTCGTATCAGACCCAGAAGATTTAGTTACAGTAGCAAACGCCTGCTTAGAAAAGGATTATGTGTATTCATTCGGTGAAAGCTGGTTTGGAGTTGGTCTCGTGACGTCATCAGGTTAGTTTTATGTCCGAGTCGTAAATCATCAATAACACACGATACTTTAATTTATTATACAGATAATTTAAGGATTCTAAACTTTTCCACTATTCAAATAAATAATATTTCAAATGCAATGAAGAATTTATGATATAATTCCAATACTTCATAATACTTAACATAATCCATAATCCAATACTTCACAATACTTAACATAAAATAAAAAAAAGAGTAAAAAGTTCATCAACTTTCATCAACGTCTAGAACTTGAACCTGTCACCTCTGGGATTCTCTATTCTCTGTTATTTTAGTTAGTTATTGGTCTTTATTTATTTCCTATTAAAATGGATTATGTTAAAAATCTTTTTTTATTTTATAGGACCAACATGGAAAGCCCACCGAAAATTACTGAATCCAGCTTTCAATCAATGTATATTGGATAGTTTTATAGAAACATTTAATACGCAATCGCGTTATTTCATCGAAAAACTAAAGGTAGAAGTTGGAAAAGGACCATTTGATCACTCACTCTATACAAGAAGTTGTGCATTGCAGATAATATGCTGTAAGTGTGAAAGTTATTATTTTTTTCTAATTCTGCTTTGACTTCGTTTTAACATTTCAAATAGCTTTTCTCCCCTTTATCTCTTTACTTGCAAGAACGTTTTCTTGCACCACCACCGAGGAAAAAACCATCTTGTACACATCCTGTGGTGTGTATCCCTTAGAAATCCTTCTAAGTTCTTTTTTCAATTCTATGTTGTTTAAATAATCGTTGTTACTGTTTTAATTGAACACTCTTCTAAAGAAGAGTTCTGGGTAGTAATACCTGTTAAGAACTTAATACGATCTGAAGTGGATCTTAGGGGCAGATTCACATATTTTAGGTAAATGATAGCAAAAAAATATATATTTTTTTTGGTAGTGGAGCGGTAATAAAATGCGAAAATTGATAATTGTATGAAAATATATACATTGAAAGTGAAATAATAAAAAAGGTTATAGAGGTTGGGAGTATGACTTAGGTGAATTATAGCTTAAAATTTGAAAAACATATCATTAACATGGTTCGGAACTGCTTCTATCGCCTTGAAATACTGTATAAAATAAGAAATATCCTGAGTACACAAATAAGTATAAAGCTTCGTGATACTTTAGTTCCATCCAAATTTAACTACGCCGATGTTATTATTGGATAGACTTATAGTAAAAAATGCTTGCGCTAGGTATAGCTTTAAAATTTCATTTCGTGTACATATATCACCCTATTTAAATAATACAAGTATACTTAAACTGGAATACCGAAGACAATTGCATTTTGCGACCTTCCTCTTTGGAGTAGTAAAATATAGGGTTCCCTCATAACTATATTTAAAATTGTCGTGGACAAATAATACTAATACAAATTATAATAACACTTTTTATTTTATGTAGTTTGTTAATATATATTTCACATATATTTAATTATTTTCGTTGTCTTTCTTCTACTTATATATAATAACGTACCTGATCGCAAAATTTAACACAAACTGTCTCACACAAAAAAGTAACTGGAACAGATCTTTTTTTTAGTAGAAAAAAGACTAAGGCGACATTTATGGTATTTTATTATCCACGTATCTTAGATGGATTTAATGCAATACTAGTACATTAAAACTTATCATTAGCACAAGCTCCGACATTACAAGAACTCATCAAACCAAATAATTGTTGAATTTCAGTGAAAAAATATACAGATTTATTAACGTTTCAGCGACTGCATTAGGTGTGGATTTTGGGGAAAAAAGTGACGCCAATATTGAGTTCGTCGAAACATTAACAAAAATGTTTCAGTTGCTAGCTACTAGATTTCAGAATATTTTTTTGCACAACGATTTTCTATTCCGTCTTTCAGGATGGAAAAGAAAACAGGATGAATATATTAAAATATTACATAACACGTCAAACACAGTAAGTAAATACAGTGTCTTTACTATTTTCATTTCATAGTTATTTACTTAATATGGGTTATTTTTTGCAGATTCTAAAACAAAGAAAAAAGATGTTGATGGAGGAAAAAGAAACTGGTAATATAAAAATTTATTATTATTGAAAGATAGAACTTATTCTTCAAAGAAACAAATTCTTAGAATACTAACCACACACATTTCTACGTAATTAATATTGTCCATTCATAAAGACATAAAAATTACAAACTTAATAGTAAATAGTAAATTCGTAGTAAAAATAAACGTTGTGAGCTGTTCAATTGTACAGATAAAGGCAGATTGAAAAAAATAAAGGAATTTATTAATAATATATTATTCCATAAGTATATATTTTTTTATTATTACGTAAATTAATCGCTAATATCAATTAGTATTCTATAGTATTCGATCGTTTGAAAAGTTATGAAAATGAAAATTGGAATATTATATTTGGTAGTTGATATTTTATAAGTATCAACGTACGTTTGTTTGACTATAGCAATAGAGACAACGATACTTCTATACAGACATGAACACTCGCGACTGTGTGAGTGAATTTTACAGCGAAGTACCTAAACTTAACAAACGCGACAAGCATACGTGATGAGCACTCAGCAACAAAATAAAATTTCTTTAACTAGTAACCTTATATTTTTATAATGTGTATCTTCTGAGTTTGTTTTTTAATTTTAAGAATACATCCCTTGTTTATAGATTTGAAAGTCAAAATATTTACTGATATTCTTCTAAAATTTTCTCGTGACACTAACTCTTTGACTGATCAAGAAGTTAGAGAACACGTCGACACCATTATCGTGGCTGGTCACGACACTTCTGCTACCGTTCTTTTGTATTGTATACTGTTGGTCGGATCCTATCCGCAAGTTCAGAAGAAAATACACGACGAGTAAGTATTGAACACTGTTTAAATTTTATGAGATATTTTTTCTACTTTGAATCATTTTAATTCAATTTATAAAATACTAAATATTCATTAAAACTCAGACTACAAGAGAAGGTTCAATATTCTAAAGATTAGTTCAGTACTAAAGCTGATAGAACCTGGTAAATTAAAAAAACATCACCCTCATTTTCTGTATCATAATATGAGCAAGCCGAACCTATGTCTTATGTATTTGAATGAATTATGAAATGCAAAAAGTAATTTTCAAATCAAGTAACAGAGATAACGGTGATCAAACAAAACAAAAATCTGTTCTACTAGCTAACACTTTACTTTGGGTATCGAAATTACATTATGTTATTGTCACAAGACAAATGCATTAACTTTTATTAATCTTCCAACTATCTTCCAATCCATGAAAACTCTTTCATTGTTCTCACATAACAGATTAAAAAATATTTTCGGTGATGAAGATAGAGACATCACAAAGCAAGATCTCGTGCAGTTGGTTTACTTAGAGGCTGTAATAAAAGAGTCCATGCGGTTGTACCCTGTCGTGCCAGTCATTGGGCGGTATCTTCGTGAAGATTTAAAATTACGTACGTATCGACATCGAGTCTACATACAAATTATAAATAAATTTAGAATTCGTCAAAAATTTTGTTTTCGCTGAAAAAAATGTATTCAAATCAACCCATGGAATGTTCCGAAGTGGAATACTGAAAAATAAAAGTTAAGACGTAACGTTAAAGTACTTCGCATCAAAAATAGGCTGATATGAAAAGAAATTTTAAGTTTGATTTTGCTATATTGACAATCATAAACTGTCGGATATATATATAATAACAAAAAAAGATATGAGCGGATATAACCTATCCGCTCATATTTTTTTTTGGTATTTAAATACACTTACATTCATTTATAAATCTTAATTTTTTGGTTCATCGGTTCGGGTATAAGATATTCACACTTATAATGCTTTAGCTTCTGAAGGTAAGTCAGCTTAATTTGGAGAAAAAAATACTACAAATTGTAATACATATTTTTTGAGTACTATGGGCGTATTATAATTATTGAAGTTGCTTATAATGAATTTTGGCGTAACCATTGTTTGGTGGCGGCCACCTGCCTCGCAATGTCTTTCGCGTGCCACGAAACCCGCACTCTTCTTTATTTCAGGCAATTGCACATTATTGAAAGGAAACTCTGCGTATCTTTTTATCGTCGGAGTTAATAAGCATCCCATGTGGGGACCAGACGCTGAGGAGTTCAAACCGGAGCGCTGGCTCGACCCCTCCACTTTACCAGACAGTGCATATACCTCAGCTAGTTTTAGCATTGGTCGCCGGAATTGTATAGGTAAAGAACTTGTGTATTATTTTTTAATTAAAAATGTCTAATTCAAAATTTGAATTCTATTCAGTTTAGTCCGATACCGATCAATATAATTAATTAGTAGTTAATACTTTTAGAAGAGGAATGTATCAACTTTTAATAATATTTTTTGTTTAAGGTAAGAATTACGCAATGATGTCACTCAAAATTATTTTGGCTCACTTTTGCCGAAATTATATGGTTCATGGCGATCACACAAAACTTACGCTGAAGCTGGACGTCATGCTGAAACCTGTTTCTGGTCATCATATTACAATTGAAAAAAGAAATTAAATAAATAATGAAAAGACAACATGAAATAATTGCGACGATAAAATAATCAAAATATCATAGGCTTCCGTAATGAGGTGGCGGGTTATTTATTAAAAGAAAAAAGTGTAAAATTATGATTATGATGCCTTGTTGTACGTATGTATAATGCCTTGTTGTACGTATGCATAATTTTAAACGCTATTTCGCCTACTCGAATCAAACATATTTTTAGTATTTTTTAAATATTATAATTGTTTTTGTCATTACCAATTTAGTAGAACCAATAAATAGAAAAGAAATATAAATCATCATTTCCATCAAAAATATAATACAAAGCTAAATATAATTCAAAATATAATCAACCACGTCGCATTTTTTATAAATGAATCAACCACCATAAATTACTAAAACAATTACAGTAAAGAGGCAACATTTTAAGAAATAATTATTAAATATTATTTATTTTCCCAAATATAGAATACAACAAAACTATACAACAATTCACAATACATTTAAATAATTAGTGCAGGAATAATAGTCTTAAATGATATATAATTTTACCCACCCAACACTCACCAATATTCACCAACATCCAACAGCATTCACCAGCATCCACCAACACTCACTAACATTCACCAGGTATAATTAAATGTTTATGAATATTTATTAACTTATTAATTATAACTCATAATCGTGTATTGTTTGTTAAAAAAAATATAATTGTGCTGTTGTTTAAGATACTATGTCTATAATTTTCTTCCGTGGTAGAAAATAATCGCTGTATCAATTAAGCTTTAGTTTGTATTATATTAATCTAGTTTCATCAATTATATTTTTATGTTCTGAAGGTTTTTTGCATTCTCTTTTTCTAAAATTTTCTAAATTTTTCTTTGTTATAAATTATCATATATCATAACATGAATGTAGATCCATGTTATGATATACGATATCAGAGATTTTAAAGAAATCATAATAACATTCGATGTAGATTGATTCAGAAGGGGATTCAGAAGGGTGAAAAAAAAAATATATATTAATATTCAACAACAAAATACTACGATACAAACGAAATCAGAGGATTTTGCTCTTTAGTATTTCTCTTATTTTCTCTATCATATTTATTTTTAATAAAATCAATTCATGCCTTCATTTTGTTGTTAAGGTATTTTTTTTATATTTGTATTCATTTCATTATTATATTTGGTTCAAGTTTTAATGACCTCTACTTAAGACACAGAGAGGTAGAAAGAGAGAAAGACATTTAGAATTTGACAATGGCATTATGTTGATAAAAAATATGAAACGAGAACTACGGAATGATGAATGACGATTAATTGATGCCCTCTTTATTTTATATTATAGATTGTTTTTTATAATCTTCAATGTAAATATATAAAGAGTTCCAAATTTGTTTTTTAATATCTTTTGAAATATCTTATTCCTGCTTTAAATATTATATGAATAAATTTATATCGTATACATGATTGTTTGCTTTTTCACATACACAGATAAAAATGAAGGTTTGTATAATTTGACTAAATATTTTTTTCTATTTCCACTTTTAATTTAATATACAATATAACAATATTACAATATTAATTACTATAAATGAATAAAAGAAGCCCGAGGACTACATTTTTATCTGATGTCGATGACCAATTAATATATTTTAAAACTTAGGTATGTACATATATAGGTATGGAGTTTTTGTAGTGTATTTCTTCACTTAAATCTAACTCAAAGCTCATAGATAAATTATTTACTAAAGGATTTTAACACATCAATGTTTCTATACCGACATGTGAAAGCGCTTTTCATATATTAGTGATTAACTTGAAATTCCTTAAAATAATTTTTCCTTAAAAGTAGTTTGATTAAAAAAATAAATAATAACAATATTTATTACGACTCGCTCCGGCTTCGCACGGGTGGATATTTATTTTTTAAGCTCCTTGAAAAAAAAATGGTTTTGTATGTATATTTTTATAGGTTTTTTATTCGTGTTACATTTCTTTGTATCGTACCTGCTTAACTCTTTTATTTTTGTTTTTAATTTTTAATTTTTACGACTCTTTACCTTAATGCTTCACTCTACACTATGTTAGAAGTAGTATTTGTAGATGGCATTAAAACATATTGGTTTTCAGGAGATCCTACTCGAGAAAGTGCAACATATAATTGGCCATGAGGAAAATACTCTTTTCTGAGATCGGTGCCTACCATTGAAAAAGTTTGACCCTTAGCCCAGTCATATTAGGTAAAAAAAGGGGTCAACCTCGGAATGAAAGATAATAAGCTGCAAATTGGTATGAACCTTTGTTTTGTTATTCTAAATGTTGTCTCAAAAGTCACAATCGTTATCGTGTCCGCGTCTCAAGATATTCAAGGTCAAAGGTTACAAAAATCGGTTTTTCGCGAATATCTGGCTTCCTATCGGTTAAATGAGATTTGCATTTATTATAAAAGTTGTAGGCTATAAAATTCCCTACAACTTTTGTTTAAACTTTTTTTTCATACGACCAACCGTTTTGAAGGTAGAGCGCGAAGAGTGCACATCGTACAGTCATATACGGCCTAATGCAAGGTCAAGCGTGAGTTATGCTTATCAGTACGTTATAAAGTCAATTATTTACTTGGATTAACATTTTGACGGAACGCGAACGCAAACCAAAACGAGGGGCCAGAGCTGCCTTAGTTATATATGTATCGCATATATTATTAATTATTCGATGCTAAAATATTTCAATAAAGAGTAGACTCACTCTATAATTTTACCAAATGCTTCAATTTATGGCCATGGAAAATAACATTACTTTGACCAGAAACCTTATATTTCTATTACTTGTATTTTCTTTTTATTTTTATTTTAATAAAACATTTTTTATTTTTAGGTTCGAAAACCAAACTGTTTATGGACTTACTTTTAAAACTTTCTCGTGATACTAATTCTTTTACTGATCAAGAAGTTAGAGAACACGTCGACACCATTATCGCGGCTGGTCACGACACTTCTGCCACTATTCTTTTGTATTATATTCTGTTGGTCGGATCTTATCCGCAGGTTCAGAAAAAAATACACGACGAGTAAGTATTGTTAAGACTGTTAACATTTTATAAGATTTTTTTCTATTTAAAACATTTTTATTCGATTTATAAAAATATTAATTATTTGCTGAAACTCTGACGACAAGAGGAGGTTCAACATTCGAAAGATTAGTTCAATATTACAGCTAATAGAACTGGGTAAAGAAACAGGACCATTCTCATTTTCTGTATTTTAGAAGCAGGTATTACCTATATTTGAATGAGTTATAAAATACAAACAATATTTTTCATATCTAGTATCAGAGAGAAGGCTAGTCAAACAAAATAAAAAAACTCTTCTACTTTATTAATACTCTAGGTAACACTTTACTTTGGATATCGAAATTATTTTATTCTAAACAGACAGTGAGAGAAATTTTATTAATCTTCTAAAATCTAAAATAAATCTTTTGATATTCTTAAATTACAGATTAAAAACCATTTTCGGAGATGAAGATAGAGATATCACAAAACCGGATCTCGCACATTTGGTTTACTTAGAGGCCGTAATAAAAGAATCTTTGCGATTGTACCCAGTCGTGCCAGTCATTGCCCGGCATCTTCATGAAGATATAAAATTACGTACGTATTGATCAAGACAATATTATATAAATATCGAATTTACCGATTATGTTTAAGAACACGTGCTTTTAAGAATTAAAACCAAAAGTTATATAGTCCCAATTTTATATGTATATCAAATGTGCCCACAGCCTCACTCGGAAACCACAATTTCATTTTATGCTGAGAGAGGTTTCCGGTGGCCTATTTCCCTCGCCCTGCCCCATGATAGGTCAGTTTCAAAAAATATACCCCAGGGTACCCTGAGGTATATTTTTTGAAACTACTCTCTAGCGTTGGAGAATCCCCCTCTGAGAGAACAAGCTCAGAGCACAATGTATCTGGGCTTCGTCGGACTGGGATCCGTCAAATTAAAGACCCACCCAGCCATCACTGTGAACTGCCAGCTCCTACGATACTGAAACGATCACCAGTTGCTTAATGTATGAAAATACGGTTTCTTTAGGGGTTGCTCAGCTGGTAATGTTCTCGTATATATAAGTCACGGTTGGGAACAGGTGATTGAGATCAAGGGTGAGGCTCTGGCGGTTAGTTTGGATATAGTGGCCTTCGATCGGGTTTGGCATAAAGCGCTTCTCTCGAAGCTCCTTTTCTACGGGCTTCCTGTGTAATTGTACAACTGGGTGTGGCACGTGATGATGAAACAGAGGAGAGGTGAGTGCAGAGGTCATTCACGTGATGGTGAAACGAACGACTATATGCCGCTTAGTAACTAACCATTACATACATGCTCAAGTGCACTTCCATCCGGGCCACTTAGTAGCGGTTTCACGTAATCTAACAAATAGAGCTCTATAACTATCTGAGCTATCACGTGAATGATGAACTTAAACACGTCAGAAAAATATTTTGGAAAGCAACGGATATACTTGGCGTTAAAACCTAAGACTAGTTTTAGCATTGGTCGCCGGAATTGTATAGGTAAATTAGATCTAGATAAGATAAATTTATTATTTTTCTTACGATTTATAAATGCTATTATTTGTATTAATGATTCTTTTGTTGCAAGTATCGAAATGAGCAAATACTAATTTCTAGTACAATATCTGAATTCTATTCAATTTAGTCCGATACCTGTCAATGGCATTGATTAGATTTATACTTTTTATAAGTGCTGTATATCAACTTTTATTAATATTTGTTTTTATTTTAAGGTAAGACCTACGCAATGATGTCACTCAAGATTATGATGGCTCACTTTTGCCGAAATTATATGGTGCATGGCGATCACACAAAACTTACGCTGAAGCTGGACGTCATGCTGAAACCTGTTTCTGGTCATCATATTACAATTGAAAAAAGAAACTAAATTACTAATTAATGGACAAAAAATTATCCGCGGTACAAATTTTATAGACAACATAAGAGTTGATATCCTACGTTAGTAGTAGATACGTTAGTTTATTATTATATAATGTCGTAATTTTTATAAAGTAATTTTCATAGTATAATGTCGTATTGTATTCTACTCTGGGATAGTGATATAAATGACGTTTGCTGACATTAATACTACTTTTGTTCTACGAAAGAGAGCTCCGTGCATATTACAATCTGGGAACTAGAGATTCTTTACGGTCGCCGGTCAGTATATTTACGACAACCTTAAATATGTACATAAGAGCACTGATTCTTTTAGTAAGCAGTGTGATATATACAATTTAAATACGAGGAACAAACAAGCTCGCGTTACCTGTTACTTGACTAAAAAAATGAGTCAATCTTAGATGAGGCAATGTATACAAATCTTCAACAAACTGCAAACCCAGCAAACGTTCAAGTATTAACATTGAATAAATTTAAGAAACAAACTATATTTCCGAGTATATAGAAGATGATGCACCGTGGACATGCTAGGCTGTTTCAAGAATTATTTAGAGTTCTTCTATATAATGTTATTTACAATTGACGATGATTTATGAAAAAACAATGACAAGCCCGCTGAGTTTCTTTCGCCAGCTCTTCTCAGATCAGTGGCAATTAATTTTCCGAGCTGGTGGTAGCTTTGACAATGAAAAAATGTTTTGTATAATACTTACTTTTAATAAACATTTTTGATTTCATTTCATTTAAACATAAAAACATATAAATAGTAACAAATTAATATGCATAAAAAATATGTATGTGTGAAATAGAAGGCTCTAAAGTAAGATTAAAATAAAATACTTTAAAATTCCAATATATTACTTAAAAAAAGTAATCATTGTTTTCAAAAAAAAAATTGTGATATAATAATAGTAAAAATAATAGCTTATAAGAATACAAGAATGTCTAATACAACGTGTAACCTTTTTAACATATTTCTTTCTCTAGACTTACTCTTATATAAATATATGTACATACGTGTTTTATTAAAATAATATGTATTAGTCCCAGGATTCTATTTTTTTAAATTACTGAATTATTTTTGCATACTTTTTCTTTAAGGTCAGTTTGACTATGAACAAAAGTAAACACCATTTAATTGTCAATTGCCGCAATACCAAAAAATATTTAACGGTCACTTATGTGTTGTTTGTTATAAAAAAAATTGACAGTAAACCTTCATAGTTAAATGTACGATCTTAACTATAGTAAATTAAAATAAAATAACGAGTTTTCTCTGTTTTTATGACAAGATTGTGCCGGAATTAATAACGTCACAAACCTCCTCTCCTTTATTGTTTATTATATTTACAGCATCTGAACTTGACCAAGCTTCCGGTTATAAAAACTGAGCCGCTATCCCGCACCAAGGTTTCCAAAGGCGCGGGGACGAAAGAGAAAGTGAAAGTTTTAGTTTTACGTTAAGATCCATCGTCAGACAACTTAAAATGGAGCATTGGTAAAGGGCCAATATAACCTTAAGTTATTCATTTATATTTAATATTTAAATTATAATTCGTTATTTGAGCTATAGGTATTGAGTGTTGAGTATAGAGCCTACTCTTATTGAGTATTTAGTATAGAGATTCGGGTACTTAGCTTTGTTGTCAGAGTAATTAGTTTGATGTTATTATTATCAAAAGAGAAGGGCCGCTAATTAGCTTTATATATACAGAATATATTATATTTAGGTAGTGTTGATATAACTTCAAATCGAGAAACAAGTGTGCAAAAGTGAGTAATTATGTTTTATTGATTTTTTTTGTAAATTATTTATTGAATACCGACAAAATATACAAAGACAAAGAAATATATAACAGAAAAAATGTACATATTTATATATTTTTTATAACACAGTTTTTAAGGTGTAAGTAAAAAAAATAAGTACGCGATTAAAAAATAAAAAAAAGCTTAACAATGTTTACAATTTTAATTTTATAGAAAATACTTTACGTCGACTTAAAAGTTGATTACTTGAAAAAGATCTGATTTGAAATGTCAGTATAATTTAATGATAATAATCACTGACATTTATCTTCAAGTGATTATTTGGCTGTCTTTGAATTGATTTGTAAAGAAAAGTTATCTTTGTTATTTTTCGGTATTTAATATGAATTATTTCAATTTATACTTATTCAGGTTCATACATGACTATATATGAACCTGAATAAGTATAAATTGAAAATACGACTATGACTTTGTTCATACATACGTAGTGCAAAGAGGAATCCCTCTTTGCACTACGAAGTCGCAAATGAGCTAAAAACATTATTTGTTATGTTAACTTTTATCTCTACGCCAATATATAAGAATCATAAATAATACTTAAGAATCTGTACATATAAAAAAACTATAGAAGTGTTAAATTCTGTACTGTATATTGAATAAAAAATTAAAAGCAGACCCCTATTGCTCTTCCTACAAGTAACAAAAGTGAAAAAAGGACTTTGAACATTTTGTCTGCCTCTCTGTTGACCGGCTTTCACGCAAAAACTACTGGACGGATTATGATGAAACTTTTTTCGCTATGTAGCTATTAGTCCTCGGCAACATATATGCTATAACTTATGTTGACGATCGGAATATCAGATTGAGATTTTTGTCTGTCTGTATATTGTCCGACCTTCACGCCAAAACTATTGGACAGTCGCAAGCGTGGACAGTCGCAAGCGTTGTGTTTATCAATGTCTCCTTGCCGTACAGTAACTTGAATATCGGGTAAGCAGTTTAAAATGATCTATTGAATATTTGTCAAAGTACAATATAACATATTTATAAAACATTGGGGAATGTATAACTTGTTCGAAAAAAGTACGAATTAGTATAAATTATATAACATGTTTTGAGTCAACAGCTAGGATAAAATAAATTGCTTTACGATTCAGTAGGATATAGGCCAATCGTAGTTTTATTATTTTGTAAATAAAAAAAATAAACATGCAATTACGAAATAGTTTAATCCTCGAATTAACAAATACTTTAATGTTACGATTAAGAATAGGAGGAATGTTTATTATGTTCTTTGCGAAGAAAATAATATTTTTATATTTTATACACATATTAAAAATGTACAATAATTGTAAGTTGATTTTATTCTCTACTCACACGAACTTTAACAAACATGCATTTTTTAAAGTTACATTTTTCAACCATAAACATCATCGGTGATTTACCTGGATCTAAAGTACAGCAGATTGGATAAAAATATGAATCAATCAGATAAAATTATCTATTTAGATGTAGCTATTTAACTGAATCTAGTATGGACCTTCTCGAACAGATTTAACGGAACACGGGTTAAATTAACTATTGTATAAATTTCGTAGTATGCGTGAAAAAATAGAAATCCCAAATACTCACATTAACCCTCTGTTTCCTAGCTTCCTTTATCCTTCTTAATTTAAAGGATTATATTTATTTTTTATTTCTAATGGCAAAAATCTATAGGCGAATACCATTTCATGCTACTTTTTTGCCATTCTATCTCTCAAAAAATATACTTCTAAATAGCTGAGGTTTGCAGAGGAATGCGTTGTTGTCTAAAGCTAAAGATGGGTACAAATACATGACATAAATACTGGAACCTAAAACCTATAAAGTAAGCGTAGAGGCAGACCTGTGACACGCTGGGAAGACAAAATTAAAGACATAGCGGGCCCTCAGTGGACTACCGTAGCACAGGATGGAAACACATGGAAAACTTAAGAGGGGGCCTTTTCCCAATAAAACAGGTCCTTACTGAATGAAAACTAGCTGCTTAGAATTAAATAAGCAGTAACATAAAGAAAAATGAATATTAAGTGTACTTAGTTATTAGTTAACCTTTGAGCCCTAGGATTAAAATTTAAAAAAGTTACTTTAAAATTTGTTAATGAAAAATAAATAAATAAAAACGATGAATAATTGTCAAAAGTCTTGTTTTTAGCGGGATGAGGTACAGTAATTAAATTATATGTTACAATTTAAGTATTCGAGATAAAGTTGAAAGAGTGTTCATAAATTAAAACAAAAAAGACTTTTGTTAATTATAACAAACATTACTGCAAAAGTGATTTTTTTATGTGCCAACTAATGGCACATAAAAAAGTTTTTATTTAAATATGTTTTATTTATTTTTAATAAATGTTTAATTTAAATGAATAAATTATTTATAGGTAAGATGCTGATGGTAATACTGATTGGTACGATCTTTACATTGTGGTTGTGGTCCAGAAGACACAAAAACAAAGATGAGCCTCCGGTATTGTCCGGTTCTATAATACTAATTGGGAATGCATTGACATTTGCAGGCAACAGCGTCCGTAAGAAAAATATATGTTATCTTAAAAATGGTTTGACAGTTGTCGAAAATAAAATATTAAATACGTAGAAAATACTTTCTTTTTCGATGAATCGCTATCGTTTTATTTATTGTTATTTATTATGAGATTTTTTTTGTTTTCAGAATTATGGAATAGTGTTAAAAATATGACTAAGGAGGCTTTAGAACGTGGGGGAGTTCTCAAAACCAGTATTGGTCCCAGAGTTGCATATGGTTTCTGATGCTTTACCTCCTGTATTATAAAAAAATAAATATTGGATGCGTTCATTATTTAACTTTAAACAATTTATTCTTACAAGAAAAATACTTTATTAATTATTATGTATCCTTTTTAGGTTTTTCCTTTAAGTTCTTAACAAATGCATATGTATATATATATTTAGGCAATTCAATTAGATTGATTTATGCAATTTTAAAATATATGAATGACGTTGTGTTAACATTTTGTATGAAAAAATACTTCTCGAAAAGAATAAAAAGAAACTAACATTTTAATATATATTATACATTAATAATAATACAATATTCTTTAGTTGTTACGGACCCAGAAGACTTAACAACAGTAGCAAATGCCTGCTTAGAAAAAGATGCTTATTATAAATTCAGCAAGAGCTTTGTTGGAGATGGTCTCGTGACAGCATCAGGTGAGTTTTATATATTTAAATGTAAATCATCAAAAAACACATAACTGCACTTGCGAATAGAGATAGATAACTTAAGAATATTAAACTTTATTCATATAATAAATATTACAAATGTAACTGTTAATTTATGATGAATTGTAATTTGAATCTAACTTTACAGCAATTGAAATTGAATAAAAATTTGAAATGTTCTATAAATATGTAAAATTATGGTGGGATTTATACTCTTTGAATATAAAGAGTATTGATTATCAACACGAACAGAGCTCCAAGCCAAAAGATTTCTCTGATATTTTATAACTTGTTTTTTTTTAATTATTGCTATTTTTTGTTTTATAGCATTGAAATGGAAAACCCACCGAAAGCTGCTGAATCCAGCTTTCGCTCAATGTGTGTTGGATAATTTTATAGATATAT
This sequence comes from Dircenna loreta, assembly GCA_963555665.1. Lineage (NCBI taxonomy): Eukaryota > Metazoa > Arthropoda > Insecta > Lepidoptera > Nymphalidae > Dircenna > Dircenna loreta. The sequence continues at coordinate 8,050,446 of OY743099.1, read as the reverse complement.
TCAATAAGCAAGCACGTTATTTCGTCGAAAATCTAAAGGTAGAAGATGGAAAAGGACCATTTGATCACTCACTCTATACAAGAAGTTGTGCATTGCAGATAGTATGCTGTAAGTAATAACATTTTAAATTAATTTACAAGGTAAAATATATTTCTCTCACTCACTCAATCGGTCATAAACAATTATTTTAATACGTACGTGTCTTTGATGAATCGATTGTGTGATTGACACAATCCACACAATGTTGGCAGACAAAAATTCTCATCATTAACACAAAACGCTAACATTATGAAATACACTACACCCTTTAATATTGTTGCAGCGACCGTACTAGGTGTGGACTTCAAGGAAAAATGTCACGCCAACATTGAATACGTCGAAGCATTATCAAAAATTTTTGAATTACTCATTATTAGATTCCAGAATATTTTTTTGCACAATGATTTTCTATTTTGTCTGTCAGGTTGGAAAAGAAAACAGGATGAATACGTTAAAATATTACATAATATGTCAAGCACAGTGAGTCATATAATTTGTGTCATTTTAATTTCATAGTAATGTTAAATAACTATGAAATTAATATGGGTTATGTTTTCTAGATTCTGAGACAAAGAAAAAAGATTTTGGTGGAGAAAAAAGAAAATGGTAATGTATAAATTTAAGTTTATAATAATCTTAAGTTTTGAGAAACTACTTTAGAAATAGTAAAATAGTAGTTGGCAAAAAGTTTCGAGGTGTTCAAATGTGAAGATAAAGGGAGATTGATAGTAATAAAGAAATTTATTAAGAATATAAGAATATATATATTTTTTAACAACTAAGTATATATACGTCGCAGCGTCGTCGCAGCCATGTGCAGTTTTATATGTTAATTAATTATTTGGAAAAAAAAAACAATAAGGCATTCAGTAGAATTTATTGGAAATTTTAAGCAGTATACTTGAGTGTAGTCGATGCATCGTGGTTGATATCCCGACACTTGATTGGTAGCTAGTCTTTGTCATCTGACAGCTGACATGTCCTTTGAATGAGTAACTTTGATGGTGGATTAACTTTTTGGCGGAATGCGAACGAAAACCTGAACCAGGGGCAACAGCTGCCTTATTTCTTTCTTTTTTTACACTGAAACTAAGGTGATGCTTGACTAAATTCCACCTGATGGAACTTAGTAAAAGCCTAATCACTCTTGCCTTGAAGACACCCACATTCTACTCGGACGAAAAAACCGACGTAGGCAAGCTGTTCCACTCCTTCGCTTCCGATGTAAAAAAGATGAAACATGCGGCGGGTCTACTACACAATAATGGATGCTCGCCGTGCGTCGGAACGTCCGGTGATGGAAGGGGGATGGGGGAATAAGTTCATGTAATACTAAGAGGCTTGCAACTCTACGTCTATGTTCGAGGCTATGAAAATTGGCTTTTACCAATTCAAAGTCACCAATTAGCCATTTCGCACGCCTCTTAATTGTGTCCAGAGCAGCAAGATGACATTTTGCGGCACCGGCCATAAAATGGCCACAGTACTCCATACACGACCGGATCTGTGCATTATATAATGTTAGAAGTTGTCCCGGTGTGTAGTACTGCCAGACCTTTCCAAGGACGCCAAGCTTGCTGATTCTCTCTCGGCTCTCGACTCGGCTCTAGACTCAATGAACTGACCAAAGTTGAGGTTCGAGGAAATACTCTATCCCTAGCAACTGAAATTGGTCACTGTATTCCAAAGATGCATTCTGAAAAGTAGGAGCCTAGGTAAAAGGGCTCCTTTTGGCGGTGAATAAACACGTCTGCATTTTGGTGGCGTTAAATTCAACAAGATTTGAATTGCCCCATACGGAGACCACTTCTAGCTTGTCATTGAAACGCTGCGCCATGCCATTCATCTCTAAGGCCTCGCCTAAACCGTGTGTAGCATATACTTGAAGGTCCCCAGTTTACTTATTTTGGTGAAACCCGTACTGTCGGTCACTGAGGAGATCGTTACCTTTTAGGTATGCTAAAAGGCGCGAGTTCAATACGCTCTATAATACGAACTGCAAGAGTATGGAGATGATTGAAATCGGTCTGTAATTGGCAGGAACGGCACGGCTACCTTTTTTGGGCACTGGCTGTACGTTAGCAAGCTTCCAGGATTTCGGCACTATTCCAGTCCTGAAAGAGAGGTGATACAGAAGTGATAATACAGGAGACAACACAGCTGACAACACAGACGACACAATGCTTTCCATACCGCTTTTTTAGTGATGCGAATTTCAAGCATTCTGCAAAATTCTGCAGTGAGGAAGATGTGCTGAGTGGAGATGAGAAAAAAATTTCAACATTTAAATTGGCATTTTCTTTCGAATATGCCTTGTTTAAAATTAGTGAAAATTCATATGTTTATATAGAAAAAAATATTTTTAACAAATTAAATGTAATAAAAAATATTTATAAAGGTAATTTTTAAAATTACATAAAATTTTTATAAAACTCCGCCCACAACTTATTAAAAATCATACCGCCGCGTTTCAAAAAAGTCGACATGGACACCAGCGCACCGGCGTGATCTTCATCGAGCATATGTGAAAAATTTATTAATATCGAATGAATAAATCTTGATGCTTTAAAAATTATATTTGATAATTTATAGCCATTATTTTAATTTTTACTAAATAGTAATATTTTTCATGATCATTCAAATTTTAAGTACGCAAAAATAAATTAAAAACGATTTTTATAAAATAAATTATGTGATATGTAAAAAAGATACCATTCAAGTTTAATTTAGGTGCGTAACCAACATTTAATTATATGATGAAACAAACAAAACAAAGTGAACCGTGCGAGTGTACTAAGTATGTTATTATTATATGAGATGATAAGTAAGAGAAAGATCTCCAATATATGAACGTGCGTTCGTTTGACTATAGCAATAGAGACCGCGATACTTCAACACAAAAATTTGCATTCCCACCTCGTAAGTGCATTTTGCAGCGCAATACCTACTTGAGGTACACTTCAAACGCGATAAATGCTCTTAAAGATAAAATGCTTAAATTTATGGACATGGAAAATAAGATTTCTTTAACGAGAAACCTTATATGTCTCTTACTTGTGTTATTATTATTTTTTTAATAAAAGATTTGTTGTTTTTAGATTCGAGAACCAAGTTGTTTATGGATATACTTCTAAAACTTTCTTGTGATACTAATTCTTTTACTGATCAAGAAGTTAGAGAACACGTCGACACTATTATCGCGGCTGGTCACGACACTTCTGCAACTGTTCTTTTGTATTGTATTCTATTGGTCGGATCCTATCCGCAGGTTCAGAAAAAAATACATGACGAGTAAGTATTGTAATAAAATATTAATTATTTGTTAAAACTCTGACGACAAGAGGAGGTTCAACATTCGAAAAATTAGTTCAGTACTACAGATAATAGAACCTGGTAAAGAAACAGCATCATTCTCATTTTCTTTATTATAGAAGCAGGCATTACCTATATATTTTATATTTGAATGAGTTATAAAATGCAAAAAATATTTTTCAAAACCAGTATCAAAGATAAAGATGGTCAAACAAAATAAAAACTCTTCTACTTTATTTATACTATGGGTAATAATTTACTTTGGATATCGAAATTATGTTATTTTATACAGACTAATTAATCTTCTTAAATTTTAATTTATCTTCTTCAATCTAAAATAAATTGTTGATATTCTACAATTACAGATTAAAAACCATTTTCGGTGATGAAGATAGAGACATCACAAAACGAGATCTCTCAAAGTTGGTTTATTTAGAAGCCGTTATAAAAGAATCTATGCGGTTATACCCAATCGTGCCCGCCATTTTCCGGCATGTTCATGAAGATTTAAAATTACGTACGTATTCACATCAAGATAATATTAAATAAATGTTGAATTTTCCGATTATGTTTTAGAACACGTGCCTTTAAGAATTGAAATAGTAAGAATAGTAATCTAGTCACAAGATAACAATTTTATATATCTTTATATTCAAACTTTCGTAAGCGATGACTATCTATTACGTCTGTACGTAAACTGAAGAACTGAGGACAAAACCCAATAAATGCAACATGTCTGTGTCTGGGTAGACGAAACATCAAATATGCCTCTTATAATCCGGGTCTTTTAATAGGCGGTCGATGTATTGCTACAATTACTGAAGCTGCCCCATTCAAATTTTTAGGCAAAAAAATAGATTACAAAGGTCGCACTCCATCTCAAGATATAAAAGTCGATAGATGATGATAGTCGATTGATGCTTGGTTGATCGTTTATCTTAAGAAGATAAACGATCAACCAATCATCAATATCAAAAAAGCTTGAATATATAACAACCCAATATGAATGAATATAAAACAATATATACCTAACGTCACGTCTAAATTGACCTTTTCTAGTTTACGATCTTAATAAAACCCTTTTGTCAAAGTTAGATGTCAAAGTTAAACGGCATAAAGATATTGAAGTCGTGGTTTGGGCTGGCGCGTACTGCGGACTCTTCAACTTTATTCAGAGACCGAAACAATTTTGGGATGAAATTAAAGAAATCATCGGAGCTATAAACACCTAAAAGTTACCAAAAGACATATCATCGAAAAATCTCATGATAATATTGTAAAATCTTTTCCAAAAGATAAAAATGCACCAGAGTTCGTGTCATGACTTCAATTCCATAAACAATTAATGATAGGTGCTCGAACAAATAAAGTAGGGTTAGGGTCTAGCGGGAAAGTTCAGGATATAGATTTAACAAAATCCTTTATTCGGCAAAATGAAAACGATAAGTATCGAGTGCACGCGATGGATCTAGAAATGCAAAATTGGTGGGTGACCATAGGCGACTTTTGTATTCCATTAGGTGGCGCACCTTACTTCATGATTGGTCTCCAGTTTTATTAAAATTCTATCTAAATGCATTCCAATTACTCTTCCAGATCAAAATAATTTAGTAAGATGGGGAAAAGCTACCAAAAAGGCTTGCAATATCTGTGGGAAGGTAAGGTGTAGGGTGCTATTGAAAAAAAGTCAATACTCGCGGCGCCATACATGGAGTGGTTAGACTTTCAGTAGCTAGAGCGCCAAAGGGTATAACAACCACCAAAAGATTCATACTGTTAATTAAAGAAAGCTCGTCTAAAAAAACAAAACAAAAGCCTCACTCTATCTTGGTGGCGGCTCGCGATTGGACTATAATTATGGATACGCATGAGAAACAGTATAGAATTTCTGAGCAATATCCTCAGAAATTGTTTCGTTATCCTGACTGGACATATTTCTGTACTCTAGACATTTAAAGCGCCTGATACTGTTCCGTGGGAAACTAACATCCCCAAAGATCACACAATTAAAGTACGAATTGATCAACGAACTTTTTACACTGAGTGAGTGAGGTTTCCGTTGGCCTAATCCTTAGCCCTCCACCATGATAGCCTATATAAAAAAAAATGTACCCCAGGGGCGTACCAACTCCTCTAGCGTTGGATAATCCCCTTCTGGGCGATCAAGCTCAGATCAAGAACAATGTATCTGGGCTTGACTCTCGGATCCGTCCAATTATAGACCCACCCAGCCATCGCTTCCTTGTTCTCAAAGACAATGAAATCCACGGCCAACTGCCAGCTCCTTTGGTAGGTACTTAGAAGATCACCAGTTGCTTAATGACCGACAATACGGTTTCCGTAGGGGTCGCTCAGCTGGTGACCTTCTCGTACGAGTATATCTAAGTCACCGTTGGGTACAGGTGATTGAGACCATAGGTGAGGCACTGGCGGTTAGCTTGGATGTAGCGAAGGCCTTCGATTAGGTTTGGCATAAAGCGCTACCCTCGAAGCTCCCTTTCTACGGGTTTCCTGTGAAATTGTGTCACTGGGTCAGGCACGTGATGGTGAAACAAAGGTGAGGTGACGTGCAGAGGTCATTCACGTGATGGTGAAACGAACGGCTGTATGCCGCTTAGTAACTTACCCATTACATACATGCCCATATGCACCTCCATCCAGTTTACTTAGCAGTGGTTTCACATACTCTAACAAATAGAGCTCTTTAACTATCTGAGCTATTACGTGAATGATGAACACGTCAGAACAATATTTTGGAAAACAACGGATATAATTAGCGTTAAAACCTAAGACTAGTAATTAGGAAAACTTACAATCCTAAATTAGAGGGATGACATTCATCTATTTATTTACCAAACATTAACGGAGTTCCTAATAGAATAAGATACTAATAACATTCTAATTATAATAAACATACTATTTTTCATGTTTAATAGTTACGGTCACCTAAATAAAAAATATGTATTTTTTTTCAATACAATTTATAATACATATATTTAAAGTACTATGGGCGTCTTACAATTATTTAAGTTGCTTGTAATGGAGTGAGGCGCAACCCTTATTTGGTGGCGGCCGACTGCCATGCCATGTCCTTTGCAGATATAAAACCTGAACTCTACGAGATTCCAGTATTATAATATATTATAATAATTATTATACATTGTTTCAGGCAATTGCACATTATTAAAAGGAAACTCTGTGTTTCTTTTTATCTGCGGAGTTACTTCGCATCCCATGTGGGGACCGGACGTTGAGGAGTTCAAACCGGAGCGCTGGTTTGACCCCTCCACTCTGCCAGGCAGTGCATATGCCTCAGCTAGTTTTAGTGTTGGACGCCGCAATTGTATAGGTAAATTAGATCTAGATTAGTTTAATTCATATTTTTTTTCATACGTTTTAAAAATGCTATTCAAATAATAGAATTATATTAATTATCCTTTATTGCAAGTGTCGTAATAAGAAGATATCAATTTCTAATACAATATCTGAATTCTGTTCAGTTTAGTCCGATACCTATTAATAGCATTGATTAGATTTATACTTTTTATAAGTACTGTGTATCAACTTTTATTAATATTTGTTTATATTTTAAGGTAAGACCTACGCAATGATGTCACTCAAGATTATTATGACTCACTTTTGCCGAAATTATATGGTTCATGGCGATCACACAAAACTTACGCTGAAGCTGGACGTCATGCTGAAACCTGTTTCTGGTCATCATATTACAATTGAAAAAAGAAATTAAATTACTAATGGAAAGACAATATTAAAGAATTGTGACGATTTTACTGTACAAAGGTGTTTCCAAAATATCATAGGCTTCCGTAATGAGGAGGCGGGTTGTTTATCAAAAAAAAAAAAGAATAAAATTATGATTATGGTTTATTTCTATATCAGTATGTATATAAAATATTTTCAGTATTTTTTAATTTTATAATTATTTTTGTCATTATAAATTTAGTAGTGTCAATAAATAAAAAAATATATATAAATCATTATTCCTTACAAAAATATAATACAAAGCTAAATATAATTCAAAATATAATCAACTACGTCGCATATTTAATTAATGATTCAACCACCATAAATTAGTAGAATATGAAATACAGTCGCGTGCAAGTAAATCGACTCAAGCCTCAAGTGCGCATAAAAAGTGATATAACTTAAAAATGCCTTAATATACCTCTATATAATGTTTTACATAATTAAAGCCTAGTAATTGAGCTTTAAAATGGTGCAAGTTGCATGAAAATCGATTCAGTAGTTTAGTAAAAAAGGTTAATGCCAATGATAATGTAAAAAATGTTGAAAATTCATACAATTTCACAGTATGGGGCTATTGTGTTTAAATGAAACAAAATGCGCGTAAGATAAAAAATTTATTCGTGTCAATATTTGGTATTTCCTCCTCTAGCTCTGATCACTGTTCTCATGCGATTCTTCATCGACCTTATCAACTTTTTAATGGATGATTGTGGTATTCGACCCCACTCTTCTACCAACGCAGTCTTGAGCTCATTGATGTTTGTCGGAGCTGATTTCCTCGCTCTAACTTTCCTTTTGAGCTCGTCCCATATGTGCTCAATGGGATTTAAATCGGGGCTGAGCGGTGGCCAATGCATAGTGTGAATTCCAACTTCGTTCAGGAAATCACGTGTGGCCCGAGCAGTGTGACATCGGGCATTGTCATGCATCAAGATGAAATTTTCTCCAATAAAGCCTTGATAAGGGACAACTTGATCCAGTAGAACATTTTCAATGTAACGATCACTGGTCAGACCTCCTCCCCGGCCTCCCCCAGGAACGAAAACAAGCTCCGTTTTGCCTTCTAAGGAAATTCCGGCCCACATCATGCAAGATCCGCCACCATATGCAACGGTTTCCACAAAGCAGCACTGTGAAAACCGTTCACCGGGACGACGGTATACCCGACCTCTCCTGTCGCTGCCATGGAGACACATCCTCGTCTCATCTGTGAACAGGACTGACTGCCATTGCTCTATGCTCCAATCCAAATGCTCTCGAGCAAAGTGAAGCCGTGCTTGACGATGAGCTGTGGTCAACTTCGGGCCTGTAGCGGGTCTTTTCGGAGAAAGGTTAGCTTCTTTCAACCTTCTTCTAACTGTCCACTGACTGACAGTCACCCCGCGAACTTGACGTAGCTCCTGCTGCACATCTACGCCGGTAAGGTGTCGATTTCGGAGAGAGGTCGAGACCAAAAACCGGTCGTCACGCTCTGAGGTGCACCGGCGTCGGCTGGTATTAGGCCTCCGAGTGAAGGCACCAGTCTCTTGAAACTTTCTGTATACTCTCGAGACAGCGGACTGACTCATATTCAAACGACGAGCGACTTCTCGCTGGTTCAACCCTTCTTGCAATAGGGCAACGACTTGAGCGGCTTCCTCAGGTGTTGTATCCATAATTTTCTTCAAATGACGGCTTTAATTTGCAGAGATGTGTTCAGGTCAACGTCTAATGAGCGACTGATAAGAAAAAACGATTACAGAGGGTTTTTATAGGGGGTTGTGTCGCGCAAGTTGTGTATAGAGCGCAGAGCAGTTTACGGGAGGTTGCGTTCAGTTGCATTCTAAGTACAAGTGTTTATTTAAATTACTGATATTATGCTACCATTTGAAAGCCTAATTACTAGGCTTTAATTATGTAAAACATTATATAGAGGTAAAATAAGTAATTTTTTAGTTATATCACTTTTTATGCGCACTTGAGGCTTGAGTCGATTTACTTGCACGCGACTGTAGTAGAGGCAATATTACAAAAAAAAATATATATTATTTAAAAAAAAATACAGAATACAACAAAACTTTACAACAATTCACTAAACATTTAAATAATTAGCGCAGTGACAGGATTCCAAACTCGGTAGGTCCTATGATATGGATTTTCTGATCTCCCTTACATTAGCAAAACAAAAAAATACAATAAAATAACATGACATTGTGTTTGAAATATTAATAATAAAAAGACAGAGAAATTATAAAATTTAAGTCAAAACGAAAATAAAAAAAACGAAACGAAACGAACGACATGACAGTTACAAACAAGACTATTAGGAGAAAAACAAGACTGTGTTAAAAATTGGAAGCTAGGGCTATCAGTTGGGGAATTGTCACGGATGAAAAATGTAATAAACTTGGTTTTACTGGAATTCAAAGCTAAAGAGTTTACAGTTAGCCATCGACACACCAACATTCACCATCATCCACCAACATCCACCAACATACACCAACACTCACCAACACTCACCACCATTCACCAACATTCATCAACATCTACCAACATCCCCCACACCCACCAACATTCACCAACAGTCATCAAACATTCACCAGCATCCACCAACATCCACCAACACTCACCAACATCCACCAACACCCACCAAAATTTATCAACAATCACCAACAGTGACCAAACCTCACCAACAACAACATCTACAATTACCAACACTAAACAAAAACCTCTAACATCCACTAACACCACACAACATTCACCAACTTTGGCTAGACTTATTAGATTTCCTTCTTACAAAATAACTTCGTGCAAAAAAGTTACTAGATTATAAATATTGCCTTGTATTTTATAATTAAACTGATACAGTTCAATATTCCCTAAAACTTTCACATTACTAGTTTGTTGGGGCATTACATCAGAAACACACATCAACACGCACGGCGGCGCGGGACCATGTGCCATTGCCCGACCGCATGGCTGCCGCAATAGTATATGTCGAATGATAGTTTACGCCAAAAACAGCTTTTTCACACCCTCATAGTCAAGCCTCTCTTTTACCTCGATTTAATAATTTTTTTATACGAGCTACGTTTATTGTTTTCTACCCCACATAAAAAAATCAACTATCTACCTTTACGCAGGCCGGAGAAAAAAAAGCTAAGGAGGTTTTATTTCGCGTTTATATTCATAAGTGATAGAAATGTACATTTTTACACCTCAAGGTAGAAAAAAATAAAAAAATATATATCATGATGTAGACCCGATATTAGTTTCAAATTAATTATATTATTAAATAGAATATTTATGGCTTATCTAAATCTGTCAGATAGAAAAGATTATTTTTTGGAACAAGACTTCGATTTTTTTAATAATTGTAACAAAATTTTGAATCATTTGCCATCTTAATATTTTGGTTAATGAGGTAAATTTTACATTAAAATCCATTTAATCACACATAAATAAATAAATAAATTTAAAGTCTTTATCAGTTATTATTTCGTACGTGCTGATTTTTTTCTATTTTATATATTACGTCAAAGAAAAGGACAACACGCGTATAAATCAAATCTTTATTTTTCTTGACATAAGATGTATGATCGGTCTTTGTGAACTTACAATAATTTGACGAGGTTTACAAAATTATAATCCCTGATGTAAATGAAACTCATTTATAGGACAACGGCGAGGTCACGAGTACTTATCATGATTTTATTTTATATATTAAAAAAAAACTAAATAACGTGTGATAGAAAAGCCTGGACGCGATTGATATTTTGCACGAACCCCAAATAATTGGAGTGAGTAAAGTTTGACGTCGGGAGGAGAAGGGGTAAAAGGCTGGTATTAATAATGTAATATACTTTACGCGTTTAAATTACCTTGTTCATTGAAAACTCTTGTAATTTTTAGATCATGTGATAAATCATGAAAAGTTAATGTATATTTTTATTAATGAGCATTAAAGCGTTTTGCATAAAAGTCAAAATGAAAGATTTTAATTTCAAATAAAAATCTTTCATCATCATTAATTGATCTATTGAAACGTAAACATGTCTCTAATTGCACGGCTCCAAAGAGTACGTCCAATTAAAACCAGCAAGAATTATTATTGTCCAATTACTGTTTTATTTCAATTATACTTTAATTGGTCCAGTTACAATTGTAATTAAAATAATGATCGACGATGAATAATGTGATAATGATGATGATATACCTACGTATATTTTATGGAGTCATAAAATAAATATAAGTGTTAGTTATAACGTTATTAAAGAAAATTTACTGGAGTCTAGCATTATAAGTATAATCGTCTTTATTAGGGCGGAGATGAATAAAAGATGTCATTAGGCCATCTTCGAAAATCATAACCAAAGCTTCATATTATCTTAATATGTTTAAACATCAATTCAAATTGTAATAATACGATGAAATATTGTTTGAAAATATTTATAAATATGTATAGCCATGTGAAGCTTATTTTAATAAATATATAATGAGAAATAAACCGATACGGGTAGGGATAGGGGCAGGGTTATAAATAACGTATAATGTTAGACAAATGGTCATTTAAAAGATAAGATTTTTTCTTTCTTAAAACACTTACGTGATATAATTTGTCACATAAAAGTATTTATTTGTATTATTATAATGCTTAAATAATCTTGATTGTAAGTCTTGAACATAAATTATTCATCGCATATATAATTGTGTAATTGTAACCCAGTTTTTTGAATATTAAGTATCCACTTTAAGAGCTTTATTAAGTATCCATTACATTTTTTTATCCTTGGGTAAATATTTATGGATATTACCTGGGAATAATGGTGACGGTAATATACTCCTGTGATAACAGGAGCTCTCAGTTGAAGGTTAGTATGACTATGAATAAAAGTTACAACCATAGCTAGTATTGACGTAATACCAAAAAATACTTATTGGTTACTAATGTGTTGTTTGTTATAAAAGATTTCATAGTAAACCAAAAGTACAGACAAAACAAGTACAAGTAAAGACAAAATTCTGCTGGAATAACGTCATATCATCACTTCTTTTCACCGTCATTATCTATTATGCTTTTTCTTTTTTTACACACAAATTAAGTTGATTCTTGACTGCACTCCACCTGATGGAAAGTGGAAATGAAGTCATAAGTGGTAAGGCGCATCAACTCAGTAAAAGCCTATTCTCTCTTGTCTTGAAGACACCCACATTGTACTCGGGCGGCAAGCTGTTCCACTCCTTCCCTGTCCGATTTAAAAGACGAAGCATAGCGCTTCGTTCGGACTTGCGGTGTGTTTACTACAAAAAGATGGATACTTGTCATGGGTCGGGGCGTCGGGTGATGGAAGAGTGATGGAGGAATTAAGTCATGTAATTTCTTCGCACACTCACCAAAATATATCCTACAGAATACTGAGAGGCTTGCAACTGTAAGTCGTGTTCGAGGCTGTGGAAATGCACTTCCACCGTTACTTCCATGCTTATAGCATATCAACTTATCATCAAAATGACAACAAAAACCAACCCTTATTTTATTAGAACCCTTAGATTATTAAAATTGAGCCGCAACAAGGTTGCCTAAGGTGGTCCTCCATGCGGCAGTGCTTAATTCTAACTTCATCCAATTTCGACGTAATAAAAACAAGTACAAGGATATCGGCTATGGACGAGGTCCAATCACAACCACCATGCTACCTTTTCTCTAGAAATGTACCGGAGCTGAAAGGCACGTTTACTTCCCGTACACATCGTTAGCTGGGAATATCAGTGAGGCTAACTAGCAGTATCCCGCCAAAACCTAGTCGTCTTACATCAGGTGTACCTCAAGGTGGTGTGCTTTCACCGATTTTATTTTCTTTATTTATTAATTATATTACTTCGATTCTTATTTGTTGATACCATCTCTACGCTGATGATATGCAAATTTACGCATCATCTTCGATCACAAATATTGACGATGCTATCAAACGGCTAAATTTTGACCTTATCTCTATTTCAGAATGGGCGAAAAACTTTGGCCTTTTAGTAAATCCGCTCAAATCCCAGGCAATAATAATAGGTTCGAGCTATATCTCTAAATTATACGGAATGACATTACTTAATATTGTTTTTTATAGAGTTGCTATTCCATACACAAGGAAAGTCAAAAATTTAGGGGTCATCATCGATAAAACTCTACCCTGGGCACCACACGTAAATGATAAAGAAAATACCTTACGACTAATTCGTAAGGTATTTTCTTCTCTTCGATCGCTTAAGTGTTTACAAAATTTTCTTTCTATTAAAACTGAGATAATGTTGGCTAATTCTTTTTTAACACCTCTTATTGATTACTGTGACGTTATTTTCTTCGATCCTTCGTATGAGTTGTTATTAAAGCTCAAACGCCTCCAATATGTTGCAATAAGATTTATTTTCGGATTGCGTAAGTTTGATCACATTTCTGAATTTCGAAGAAAACTGAATTGGCTTCCGATAAAAACCAAAATAATATCCTTTTTAATCTGGTATTACCTGTTTATGTAAAAGAACGTTTTCAATATTTGACCTATATAAGTAAAAAGTGTTTGAGATCCGGTGCTAATATGAAACTTGCATTACCGATAACCAACTCAAATTGTTATGCAGGATCTTTCACTGTACATGCCGTTAAGTTACGGAATGGGCTACTAAAGTCCATTCATGAGTCTTCCTCTTTAGTCTCCTTTAAAAAAACCACCAGAAGTGTTACGACAACGAACAATAGACGTCCATTATGTAAATTTAATTCTCATAGATTATAAGTAGATATATTAATAAGATTTTAATTATATGTATTATATCATATGCATATATTTATTATATATATATGATTTAGGATTAGATTAAATTTAGTTGCTTTTTTGATTTATTTTTCTTAATTTTCTTTTACTTCTATATTTAGTGATATGAATGTACACATTTTTCATTTAATTTTTTTATTTATAATTTATTATTAATCTTTAACTTTTTTTTGTTTTTTTTTTCACTTTGATCTACCATATTATATTTTTCCTTTTGAATACTCAAAGGTTGACGCGAAGATATCCCTCCATGGGATAAGTCCGCCTTTGTGCATAAAATGCATTTATGTAGAATTTTAGGACATGTACTTTTTTACATTATTTGTGTACAATAAAGAACAAACAAACTGTAAGGCTCACCCACTTCCTAACAAGTGGTATTGGCAAGCCAACTCTACACTCCACCGGTGATCGGATATATGCTTGCCACCCATCTAACTGTTAAGCTTGTAAGTGTCCACATCGCATCCGATCCGATCAGATCAGATCAGAAGTCCCGAAGGGACTTCTGCCCATGGGATGTTCAAGACCCGAAGTGAAAGACAACCGATCACCTAGTATACAAGTAATTTCAATTTATTCTTGATTTTTAAAATTTAAATCTTTGTAATGATAACAAGATAATTATTCACAATGATTATTCACGATTAAGAGAGAGAAAAAAATACTGAGATGACTTTCAATGTTAACAGATATTAAAGATTGAAACTAATTCTATTATTAAATAAACGTAAAACTTATTATAATTAATACATTAAAGCGGATTCTATTCTCTGTTTTCATTTAGGCTTACTATTCAAATATAATTAAAAAGTTGTATTTGGAAATTCCAAAAAGCAGACATGTCTAGTTTATTGTAGTCAGTAGTACATAAACATTATATAGCGGACCTTAAAAAGGTAGTAATATGAATTCGCAGCGAAATGTTGACACATGCCAACTTTTAGAAAAAAAAATATACATGTTGTTTAAACAATACTGCAAAAGTATTTTATATAAAAAAGCGCACTGGTAAAGGTCAAAATCAATAACCTATACATATTAGTTTATGCTTAAAATTAAAATGTAATCCATTACCAATACCGATGATATGATATTATCAATACGAATGACGATCTCTGGATTGAGATTTGGCTTTAGATAGATGTCAGAGTAATTAGTTAGATGTTATTAATGACAAAAGAGGAGGAGTTTCTAGTTAGCTTTATATTTACAGATAATATTATACTTAGGTAGTGGCGGTTTTACTTTGTATTGAGAAACAAGTGTGCAAAAGTAAGTAATTGTATTTTTTTTTATCCATATATTGATGTTCTAGTTTCATTATACACATATAATAATTCTTTATAATTTTTAAACATAATATAAAAGCAAGTAGAAAAATTAAGTACGCAATAAAAAAGAAACAAAAAAAAGAGCTTAATAAAGCTAACGATCTGTTTTTTTAGGCAATATTTTACAAGTTGATTAAAAAAAATCTTTGGTAGTTCCATAAGGTGCGGGATTGATTCCAACATATTATTATTCTGTTATATATATTTTTTCCAACTTTTACATTGTATTGGATCAAAAAACATAGATATACGCAATACTTTAACAATGTTGTAACAGTCAAACTATGCCACTATATTCAATATTAACGGAGCTACATTTTATGGAGATTTAAAAAAATCCTAAAAAATTAACAAGTCTTTCGTTTATGCCCATGTGCAATACTAGAAAATAAAAAAAAATTAAGTCAAACTTTCACTGGATAACAGGTAGCGACGTGACAATTGTTCACTTCGGTAATTCTTTCTTTATTTTATTTATCGGAATGTGTAAGTCGGATCAAAAAAATCCTAAAATAAAATGTATGTTTTATTTTACGATTGCTGGGACGTGTATTCTCTATTTTCAAATTGACTACGATTATGATTTTTTTAAGTTTAAGAAATTTAATGGTTTTCCCATGTGCAATCTAATCCAATAAATAGTACCAGAGAATAAATAAAATTTTCAACTTTGACCTCTCCTCCGCCACGCTCCTTTCGCTTTGGACAAATAAAAATTGCGTCTTGCGTGTTTGGGCCGGTGATGAATTCAATGCTACGTGGTGTAAGTTCTTTGATATTTATATATGTATGTAGATATTGGTTAATTTAAAGTTATCAACGGACCTCGTTTTCTTTATCTCCAGTTCATAAACGTCGAAAACAGCCTATTCCGAGGCCTGGACCCCGCTGTTGCATCGATTACAATAGATAGATTCTTAGAATGGAATCTACGTAAAAATATCTTACAAAAATCCATGCAATAATTTCGCATCTATTGTTAATGTGTCATCCTTTGGCATGTTATATGAATGATTTTAATTTATTCACATGAAATTTCTGATAAATCAAATTTGTTATTTAGGCGTAAAGACATATTAATGTAATGTTAATAATTCACAAATATGTTAAAAACATTATTTGTCAGGCGACATAATATTTTAAGACGTAGATTATTTATTTATTCATACTTATTTTGTATTAATATAAAACAATTTATAACTAATTGCTATAGTGAATAGAATTGTAAATGTAATTATCTTAAATTACCTCCAAGTATACATACAGGGTGTTCAATAATAAAGCGGATAATCTAATCTAACTTCGAACCACTCTACCTACTTTTAGTATGATAGAGCCATAGCAATACTATAGGTTAGCCATTTTATTTGTTACTGATACTAAATGTCTATCTTTTTATACAGAAACTTAAATAACTGTAACTAAAAAGATATTTTTTTGTCTAATAATCTTCTGCGAACGTGACATTAAAAACGGAGGATCACACTGTATATATATTCAAATCGGCTATGAAATCTGAAACTATCCAAATTAATAAACAATTATGACCAAAGTCATAAACAATGGTTAAAAGCCGTTAAACGCTTTTAACACATTTAAAATTTTTCACACAAAACTATCAAACTCTATATTTCAGAAATTCAATACAGTATTATAAAAATTAATTAAATACATTTTTATATAATTCATGTTGCTTTTTGTTTTAAAAGTCGGTTATTTTTGTTTAAAATTTATATGAACGGTTGATAATAAAAAATGAAAGATCACCCAACTAATTAATTACAAGCTTTTATTTGGTTTCACCCGTCCCGATCTGTAATAAAATCTTGTAAGCTAAATTTCACCCACTTCCCAGTTTCCGATTGACCAAAAATTAGGCATATAAATTTAGTTTTATTATCAATCCAAAATGGCCACCGTAAAAAAATGGCGGCGTACATATTTCATAACAACCCACCCAATGTGGGCATCAAATGAAAGAGCTTGCAGAATACAACACATAATAAAAAAATTCAAATCAAAGATAGCCGCCAGTACATAATGGCGGATCAGTTTAAGTGCTCAAAATAACGCATTGCGAGCGTAGGTACTACGGGCTACATAACCGGAAAACACAATACTAAATAATTCAAAACAAAATCAAAAGAAAAAAAAAGAGCTTTTATTACTTGTTAATAAAAAAGTACTAAAAAGTTAACAAAATTGAAGCCCGGTGTATTAAATATTTGTTTTTATATCAGACGCACTTTTTAATAAATAAAAGCATGAGACCCTTTCCGCCCTATGTAACTCTGCCTAGCATTTAACCCATAATCTTCTTTGGTAAATTGTGACAACAATTTATATAAAGAATAAAACAATGGGTAGGTACTTAACTCATCTGATGTACATGGACGATATAAAAATATTCGATATAAAGAAGGGTTTCAAAATTTTATTAAGCGCAATTACACAATTCAGTAACGATATCAAGTAATCCTTCGATTAAAATAAATGTAAAACTCTCACTATAAGTAACGGTAAAATAGCAGGATCCCATGGTATGAACCTATTAAGAACCCATTTTCCCTCTAATGGAAACAGCAGAAACTTACAAATATTTATGATTTCAAATAAATATAAAATGAAAAATAAACCGATGCGATTCCAACCCACGACCGCTGATAAACACAAAAAGTCACGAATAACCAATATAACTGTATGAAAATTTGATCGAAACTTTTCATCGCTTAATTTAAATAATAAAAATACAGTAAGCATCTCATGAAACCCGAAAACAGAAAAGCTAAACAGTGGGCGCGGGAACGACTTTCTTGGAACACACCGCCATGATCTCGAACAATCCTACATTATCTAGAAACTCCAAAAACATGGTTGCAACTTACAGCACATTATAGATATTAAATAATCGGCACATATCTTATTCACTTATAAAAATAAAATAAAAATGTAATAATACCTATATGGAACGCTTTTTACATAATTTGCTAATTATATATTTATTAAGGATTTCGGTATGTATTATGAAAAATTACAATAATTTTCAATATTATTTAAAATATTTTTTGATTAAGATGAGCCGTAATATAGATAATAATTTAAATGTGTTATGTTTTAGTCAGTTCAGGCTTTTCAGCAAAATACTTTTAAAAGACAAACATGAGTTTCTCGGCATTTAATATTTTTTTCATTTTAAATAATTTTATATAGTAAACAATTATTATTATATCGCTTTATAAAGCAATAAATATAAATAAAGCTCACTAATTTTGGTAGTTTTCTGAGCGTAAAAGTTATAAAAAAATGTTTAGTGTCGAGCTAAAGTTGAAACAGTATTAAGAAATCGAAACTTTCAAAATGCTTATTTCAATTATACCAAACAATACTGCAAAAACTCTTTTATGTGCTAATTAAATAAATATATAATTAATATTTAATAAGTATATTATTTATAGGTACGATGTTCATGCTAGTACTGATCGGTACGGTCATTGTTTTGTGGCTTTGGTCTAGAAGAAACAGAAACCAGGATGAACCTCCAGTGTTTTCTGGATCTAAAATACTCATTGGAAACGCATTACAATATGCAGGCGGCAGCGTCAGTGAGAAAAATATAAATTATTTTATATAGAGCTCGATAATAGCCAAATATAATATTTATAATTGTTTGAATATGCTAAGAACTGTAATATGTCGAACTTTGAGATTTGATAAATGTTTATTTATTTGTTTGTTTCCAGAGTTGTGGAATCTTGTTAAAACTGCTAATAAGGAGGCTTTAGAACGTGGAGGAGTACTCAAAACTACTATTGGTCCCAAAGTTATATATGGTACCTGATTTTTACCTCCTTTTATAACAAAAATATAAATATTGTACTCGTCAATAATTTGTCCTTAAAGTCTAGATTATTTCATAACGGCTTTTGGGTGTTTAAATGGCAATTGATTAAGTTTTAAATATTTTTAGTACTAATATTATGTTGTTTGCACATTTTGTTTTGAAAAAAATACATACAATAAAAAGTAGCTAAAAGCTTTTTATAACTAATATTCAAATGCATTTGAATATTAGTTCAATCCAATATTTTTTAGTTGTATCAGACCCAGGTGAAGTAATAACAGTAGCAAACGCCTGCTTAGAAAAGGATGCTGTGTATTCATTCGGCAAAGGCTGGGTTGGACTTGGTCTCGTGACGTCATCAGGTGAGTTTTATGTCCGAGTCGTAAATCATCAATAACACACGATACTATAATTTATTATACAGATAATTTAAGGATTCTAAACTTTTCCACTATTCAAATAAATAATATTTCAAATGCAATAAATAATTTATGATATATTGGAATTCGAGTTAAGATTTAAAATACTTGAAATTAAAGAAATGGAAAAGTTTTGGAATTTGCAATAATTATGTCATGTACCTATGTGTAGCCATCATGTCGAGCTTATTTAAATTTTAAATAAATTTAGAGTAAAAAGTTAATTAATGGCTACAAATCGAGCCTGTCATATCTGCGATTTGCTCTTCTTTGTTATTTTAGTTAGTTATTGGTATATATTTAATATTTTCTATAAAATTAATCGTGTCAAATCTCTTTTTTTTTGTTTGACAGGAGCAAGATGGAAAGCCCACCGAAAATTACTGAATCCAGCTTTCAGTCAATATGTATTGGATAGTTTTATAAATATTTTTAATAAGCAATCGCGCTATTTCGTCGAAAATCTAAAAGTAGAAGTTGGAAAAGGACCATTTGATCACTCACTCTATACAAAAACTTGTGCATTACAGATAATATGCTGTAAGTGCTGCTGAAATGTTAGATTGGAATAATATTAACATTGACAAAGTGTTTTAACATTTCAAATAGCTCTTATCCCCTTTAATCATTTACTTGCAAGAATTTTTTCAAGCACCACCACTGAGGAAAAACCATCTTGTGCATTTCTCCCTTAGAAATCCCTCTATGTTCCTTTTTTGAATTCTATGTTTTTTAAAAATCTTTTACCATCGTTGCTGCTTCTTTGAACTCTCCACCCCAGAATGTTGTGGATGGTAATTCCTCTTAAGACTATTTTAAGCTAAGAGTTAAGCAGCACTACCTTTCCTCGAAAATATACCTAATGATCGTTGTCAGTATGGTTCTACTGCTATGACAGCAAAAGTCGATTAGTCAATTTTACCTTCACCTTTATTTCACGATGTCAACTATAACCTATACTACCTATACCCAAAAATTTAATAAGTAAGCATTAAAAGTTATTAAGTTAGCATTAAATCATTTACGACCATGGGCTCATTATGACGTTTACAAAATTTTCTTCTGATTCCGACCAAAATGATGCTTGTACAATCTCTTCTCCTCTACATTCTCAATTTTGCCGACGTAAGCTACCGCGATCTATTTGAGAACCATTTAATAAACTTAAGAGTTCAAAACCGTAGGCTCCGGTTCTTATTTGGCTTGGTTACGTATGACCACGTGTCAGAAATTTGGTCCCAACTTCAAGTTGATATAAATATATTATTTGTTGTTAAAAATGTGTACGTTTTGAATACATATCTAAGTTTTTTCTTTTATGTTATCTTGTTTGTTACTATATAGATCACATATAGATCGCATTGCCCCGCCACCAACTAAAATAAATTTGAAGTAAAGACATTATACAAATATTCAGTTCATTTTATGGCATTTTATTATTTTCGTATTGGATTTAGTATGGTATGGATTTAATACAATGCCAGTAGACAAAAACTCTTATCATTAGCACAAATCTAACATTTAAAGAACACATAAACACCATACCATATATTTGTTGAATTTAAGAGAAGAAGTATACAGATTTGATATGGTTTCAGCGACCGCATTAGGTGTGGATTTTGGGGAAAAAAGTGACGCCAACATAGAATTCGTCAAAGCTTTATCAAAAATGTTTAAGTTGCTGGTTACTAGATTCCAGAATATTTTTTTGCACAACGATTTTCTATTCTATCTGTCAGGCTGGAAAAGAAAACAAGATAAATACGTCAAAATATTACATAAAATGTCAAACACAGTAAGTAATAGAGTGTCTTTACTATTTCTATTAAATAGTTATTTATTTAATCTGGGCTTTCTTATTCAGATTCTAAGTCAAAGAAAAAAGATTTTGTTGGAGGAAAATGAAAATGGTAATGTATAAATTTAAGTTTTTTATAATTTTATTAATTGAAGAAACAAATTCTTAAAATAATAACGACATATTATGTTTCTATTTTTTATATTATCAATTTATCAAAACATAAAAATTTTAATCTTTATAATAGTAAAATCTTAGTAAACAGAAATATTGTGAGGTGTTCAACTGTAAAGATAAAGGGAGATTGATAAAAATAAAGGAATAAATAACAATGTATTATTCCATAAGAATATTTTTGAATTTTAGTAAATATATTCGATGTATCAATTTGAGTAAGAATATATAATTGAAACGCAAATAGATTTTGCTTAAGATTGGTGTAATCTTTTATTTCTAGAATTTTCAACCAATCATATTTTTATCTCCTATGGCATTTCACTTTTTTGTTTAAAGAAATTACAACCAAATTCAAATCATTATATTTTGAACTAACTGGACCATTATTATGTATTTAAATGTATCCGTTATAGGCTTATCTCTGTTTTACCGACCTTAAGTAAAATTTATGAAAAAAATATTTTAAATAAAAGACAATTCTGTCATGCATAGTGAACAATATCGTTTCACCAAACCATCAAAAGTAAATCAGCATCTGATGCGGGTGCCAGGTTCTTATGCAACTACGGCGAAATCGCAGAATTCAATCGGGGTGTTTTGCGATATATCCAAAGCCTTTGATTGCGAAACATTACTTCATTATGCCTTACTTAACCACTGTGGTGTTCATGGCGTTGCGCTCGATCTTAATGCCTCTTACCTATATTAAATAGTCCAGACAGTTGATATAAATAATTCTAAATCAACTGGTTCTCACCTAAAGATGGGTGTTCGCTATGGATATATTCTTGGCCCCATTTTATATTTACTTTATATTAATGCTCTGCCCTTACCCTGTTAGGTGGTCTTCAACGCATCGAGTTAATAATTTGGTCGTCTTAAATACTAAGAAAACTAAATGCACGCAGCCTACACTTCCTAATTTAAAACTGTATACTGCTCAACTGTCAAAATTGTATACTGTCAAAATTGTATACTGCTCCTTAACAATTAAGTGTGGGAACTGACTCAACAGTGTAATATAAATATAACTGTATCTGTAAATCAACATCTCTTAACACTTGCAGGCAAACTCGGCTCCGCTGTCTATGCAATAAAAAAAAGTAAAACAATTAAGGGATGTTAATGCGGTTCAATTAGTTTATTTTAGTTATTTACATAGTATTTTGTCTCACGAAATTTTATTATAGGGCAGTTCTGCTGAAATAAATTCTGTATTTATTTTTTACAATTTAATAATTTATTTATTTTTTTATTGAAGTTATTATTATTAATTATTAATTGAAATTTAAAAGTGCGTGTAAATGGTTACTTGATTATATTAAGAGCGTTTATAGCTTTTTAACGTAAGTGCATTTTGCAGCGAAGTACCTAAACTTGATGAAACTTAACCAAATAAAGGTTAAGGTTTTTACATTGTTTGGTGTTACGATATATATATACATATATATGATAAAATGTATCAATCAATTGACATACAAAATAAGGTTCTTTTGACAAGTAAACCTGTTTATATTGCTGTTGTTTCTTTTTCAGTTGTTTTTTTTTTTTCTTAGATCAATAGATTCTATATTTCTAGATTCTAAAACCAAGCTGTTTATGGACCTACTTCTAGAACTTTCTCGTGATACTAATTCTTTTACTGATCAAGAAGTTAGAGAACACGTCGACACCATTATCGTGGCTGGTCACGACACTTCTGCCACTGTTCTTTTGTATTGTATTCTGTTGGTCGGATCTTATCCACAGGTTCAGAAAAAAATACACGACGAGTAAGAATTCTTAATACTGTTTACATTTTATACCATATTTTTGTACTTTAAATAATTTTTATTCAATTTATAATAATACTAATTATACCCCGAAACTCAGACTGTAAGAGAAAGTTACACGTACGAAAGATTAGTTTAAAACTACACCTAATCGAAACTGATAAAAGACGTTTACACCTACATTACAGACTAAAAAGTATTTTCGGTGATGAAGATAGAGACGTCACAAAGCAAGATCTCTCGCAGTTGGTTTACTTAGAGGCTGTAATAAAAGAATCCATGCGGGTTTACCCAATCGTGCCAGTCATTGGACGACATCTACATGAAGATATAAAATTGCGTACGTAACATCGACATCGAGATATTAAATAAATGTCGAATTCTCCAAAAATATTGTAGAACAAGTGCCTTCAAGAATTAAAAACAATAGTAATCTAGTCATAAGATAAGGACATAAGACAAGGACTTTAAATTACTGAGAAAAAAAAACAACCTGTGTAATATTACGAAGTGGAATTCAAGTTTGATTTTGCTATATTGACAGTGATAAATTGTCGAATAGTTTCTCTCGGCTTATATATATTTTTATGTTATTAAAATATAATTACAATCACTTGTAAATCTTAATTTTTGGTTCCATAGGTTCGAGTATAAAATATGTTGCACCTTTGAATTCTTTAGTTTCTGAAGAAAAGTCAGCTTCTTTTGCAACATTCAATTAAATATAATAATAATTATTATGCTTTGTTTAAGGCAATTGCACATTATTGAAAGGAAACTCTGTGTGTCTTTTTATCTACGGAATTAATTCGCATCCCATGTGGGGACCGGACGTTGAGGAGTTCAAACCAGAGCGCTGGCTCGACCCCTCCACTCTACCAGACAGTACATATACCTCAGCTAGTTTTAGCATTGGTCGCCGGAATTGTATAGGTAAATTAGATCTAGATAAGATAAATTTATTATTTTTCTTACGATTTATAAATGCTATTATTTGTATTAATGATCTTTTGGAATCCGGAATTGCAGAGGTAAATTAGACCTTGTGAATAACTTTTAAATTAGAAATTTCTAATTCAAAATCTAAATTATATTCAGTTTAGTCCGATACCGACCAAAAGCAGTAATTAGATTTATACTTTTAGAATAGCTATGAAGCAACTTTTAGTAATGTTTTGGTTATACTTTTAGGCAAGAACTACGCAATGATGTCACTCAAGATTATTATGGCTCACTTTTGCCGAAATTATATGGTTCATGGTGATCACACAAAACTTACGCTGATGCTGGACGTCATGCTGAAACCTGTTTCTGGCCATCATATTACAATTGAAAAAAGAAATTCAATTACCAATGAAAAGATAGATGATAGACAGAGTGAAGCTGCCGCCACAAAACAATAGGATTCCGTAATGAGGTGGCGGGTAGTTTTTGAAAAATATAGAAATTATAATTATATGCCTTGATGATTATATTGTTGGGTAGAATCTTAAAGGATGTTTCCCTTACTTGGTTCAAAAATATTCTTAGTATTTTGTTTTTTTTTTTTATAATAATTGTTTTTACCATTAGAAAAATCAAACTCATACAAAACTAAGTATAATTAAAAAAAAACAAAAACAGTCACATTTGAATACATGAATCTACCATAAATTGTTAAAGTACAAATGTTTAATATTAAAACTTAATAGGATAACCAACCACGTGTTTGCTGAGGCTAAAGTTTAAGTTAAATTGATATTGTAGTAAACACAATACTGTGAAATTCAATATAAACATTTCGGAGTCAGCAGACGGCGATGGCGGTGCTGTAGGGCCGTCTTCATCTAGACTCGGTGTTACAGGAATTACATCGCCTGTGTAGTAAAATAACAACAATACTACTTTATCAGAGAAGTGACTAGATCCACGCCTCTAAGTGACGTGATCCTTGTACTATCCACACTTTTCAAAATATATCTTATAAGTCCTTAAACAACATTTATAAATAGTTTTCTAGGTTATATTATATTATTTCCATGATATAATAATAGGGTTCTCCGCTGAGAGTGATTTTCTAAATAAAGTTGACACATAAAGCTCGAGCGAAGTAGTTTCTTACGAGCTCTGTATTTTGTAGTACTTGGGGACGAAGTCGTGGACGAAAGCTTGTTTATTATCGCAGGTAAAAGCTTATTTATAAACGCACTGTAAATCTAATATTCATTTTATCTAACAATAGGTTATTATATAATCAAACTGCTTCAGATAGATTGGACGCGATGAGTCGCGACATGAAATACAAAACGATGCACATAAGCAAAAAGGTGGTGATATACTTTGATAAGTCGTGGTTCACCAGCTTATTCCGCAGGGCAGAGAGGAAGCAGCGCCAACAATCTTTAGCTCGCCGTTAGGCCTAAGCCTTGGAACCCTGGAATCCCGTGTAACGTTTAATCTAGTGCACATAAGCTGTGTTGGTTTGCCATCAACCAAAGCACAAAGGAAAGCAAGCAGTGTTGGTATGCAAGGATTGATTTTCAAAGACGTGGCAGTCAAACTTTGTACACTGACTTATTTTAAAACGTTACCCTCCTTTTTCAATAGTAGTCGGATAACACCTTAAAAAGCAAAAGCAATATAAAAATACTTAAGAAAAATAATTTGAGTTGATTCTACGCTTGTGAGGTTAAGCCACGTAAAGCTGCGCCATGCTATGATAAACTGCAATATTTATAATTACTACGCTTTGGTAGGTGTGCAAACAGTAAAGAAACAAAATATAAAACAAAAAAACACATGAATTACACAATTTTAAAACACAAAAAAGCTACAAAAATATACTTATAATAAAACTTAAGGATAAATATTGAAATATATAAGAGAAAAAACAATACATACAATTTATAATAAACTGTGTTATATTGTACCAATAATGTTCTATGTACATACATATTCTTTACTTGAGATAAAGTTCTTTTACCTGGCGCTTGAATGACTCACGAGAAGGGGCTTTTCTAATACATCCAGGCAACTCGTTCCACAATGTGACAGCAGTAACAGCAAATGAATTGGACAAGAAACTAGTTCGATGTAGGGGTAAATGGAGCAGTAAATTGCTTGAAGAACGAAGTGATCTCTCATGTAATCCGCTAAAAAGAACAAATTGCGTTTCAAATAAGCAGGACTGGGAGATTTAAATAAAATAGAGTAAATTAGACACAAAATTCATAGGTTCCTCCACCTTCGAATAAGCAACCATTCAAGTGTTGACTTGTAGTCGGAGATATGGTCAAACTTCCGGATTCACAAAAATGAAGCGGATACGCTTCATTTTTGTGACCATATCTTCGACTACAAGTCAACACTTGAATGGTTGCTTCATTTTTGTGAAAGATGTTAAGTAGGCGATCTAATTTATTTAGAAGTACTTCATTGGCGACGCACACATCAGCATAGTCAAAGATATGCAGCAGTAACAAATTAACCAACTATAATTTAGCTCGATAGAGGAGGAAGTATTTTAGTCTTAACAATGGATGTAATGTGTTATAAAATTTACCTGATGATTCTAAAAATTGGTGATTCCAACTAAGAGAGCTGTCTAAATACATTCCTATTTTTTTTACATTAGAAGGAAATGGTATAATAATGTTGTTAAAAATCACACACATGTTCACAGAAGACAATTCAGAAGACAGTTTTTAGGAGACAATTTCATTTCTGCCAGATAATACAGATATTGCTAATTTTCTTTCCAGTGGCATTACAAAAACAGAGAAGCGACTAAGAAAAAGACCTGACTTCTATGGTATAGCTTACTAATGTATTGATGAGATGTCAAATGATAAGAGTTCAATGGTTCAGAAAGTGTACAATGGCAGCAAGCAATCAAAGAAGTGTTGCTATCATTCAATGATCGGAAAGACTAGAAAAGGCCAATTTAGTAGCGTCAATAAATAGAAAAAAATATATAAATCTTTATTTTCTACAAAAATATAATACAAAGCTAAATATAATTCAAAATATAATCAACTACGTTGCATTTTTAATTAATAAATCAACCACCATAAATTACTGGAATATAAAATAATAAAGAGGCAACATTTTAAAAAATAATTATTAAATATTATTTATTTTCCCAAATATAGAATACAACAAAATTATACACAAATTTGTACTTTTAAATAATTAGTGCAGGGACAGGAGTCCAAACTCGGTAGGTCCTATGATATGGATTTTCTTGTCTCCCTCACATTAGCAAAACAAAAAAATAAAACGAAATTATATAACATTGTGTTTGAAACATTGATGATAAAAAGACAGAAAAATTATACAATTTAAATCAAAACGAAAATAATGCCTTTTTATTATATGTATTTGGAACAAAATAAAATTACTGTGGGAAGATATTAAAAAATGTATACAAATGTGAAAAGTATTTTAAGCATCTATGAAAAACTTATTAAATGTAATTTGCAGGAGTTTCTTAGTTTTCTCCTTATTAAAACTCAATAGCCATTTCGTTACTGTTCTATTGATTTGCCTTATATTGAAGCTAATAAAAAACAGGTTCTTTGCATGATAATATAGTTTCAGGTCTTTGAAATTCAAGATTTTTTGCCCGAATCAAGTGCATAAGCAAAAAGGTGGTATACTTTGATAAGTCGAGGAAAGTCAGTATAATTTTTAAAAAGTATTTGCTCTGCTCACTAAAACCAAAAGGATCACCAGCATTCATACTAAGCAGAGCATACAAGCTGTTCTCGACGGTTGTTTACTCGGACCCCAAACTTGTGAATGCTGGTATTCCCATAGGCTGCGTGCTGTCTATAACACTGCTCCTTCTGCATATCAAAGGTGAGAGGGAAGGCTTTTCAGCTCTCTCGGAAAAATCGATGAAAACAAAACCTCATGTCTTCTATTAAAACCTGTTATTCACTTTATTTACCAAAAAGACAAAATTACGTTTACTACCAAGTAAACCCAAATCGTCGTATCCCCACTTTTCGATAGCGCTCCAATTTTCTATATCGATATGTAAGCCACCGCCTCCAATAATATTCCTACAACTTAGATGGCGCTTCTCAACTGTGCAGCTCTCAAGGAACTTTCTACCACGAACCACCAAAATATGGAATTAACTTTTCAGATGGATATAACATAGATGCTTTCAACAAGAGTGCCTACACGCTGCTAGCTGGCACTTCTCTGATAATGTAAAGTATACCTGCTGTTGGCAATCCTTAAATAAATCAATAATTAATGAAATGAATCTCTTTATTAAGAAAGATTTTTATAGCAGTTTTATGTCGCTTTTGCCAATTATATTTATGTGTTAACATAAATACCCAAGGCTTTAAAAAAGAATCATGCTGACGCTAATTTTATCTGCACCCCTACCCTCCGAATCAAATAAAAAAAAAACATGTACAAAATTCATACGTTTCTTGTATGATTATAATTATAATTCAGTCAGATTTAAGTAAATTAATGTGAAAATTGTCCACAGTTGAAATCATTCTATTTGTCGAATCAAATAATAAACTCACCACGTGCACCATCCAATTTCAACAAAATCCTTATAGTATTTCTACCGTAATCGTAACCCAATTTCTCTGAAAATCTTTCTGGAGTAAAAAATATTTTATATACACAGCAATTCTTTGAAACTTCGGTCGTTTAATGAAAATATATTAATAACTTTAAAAAAAATACACTGTACGTCTATAGATACCTAGAAATTGTAGTAATTTTAATTTTTGTCTGCCGGTGAATTGTCTACTCTGAAGAAGTTGAGTTATAATCTGTTGACAGTTAATTAGAAACTTATTAGTGCGTGACATTTCGGTTTGGATTTTCGGCATTCAATGTTGCTAGCTTTAGATAACTAAGTTCCTTAAATTGTAAATGAACATATATACCCTTTTTAAGCTAATATTTAGTTTATTACTTGATTTTTAACAATAATATTGGTAGCACACTGATAAATATTATTTAAGATTAGATGGCATTCGTTTGATAAGTAGATATAGCATATTTTTGTTTTATCAATATAATTAAAAATATACCGATATGAAATAAATATATTACACTTTTTGAACTCATAAACTGTCAAAGCATCGTTTTAAAGTTAACGAATTATTAGTATGTATATAAATATACCTATATTTGGTTTGACTTTCTGTCTACCTATGTGTGTGTGCACAGTTTGCTTATTTACATAATTTTGCATTTGATGTCGCGACCCATCGAGTCCTACCTATATTGATAATAATTTTGTATGTTATTTTTAGTAACGATAACTGGTACTGTTACAAGCTTTTACGTAGTTTCTATTTCATATTCCAGTAATTTATGGTGGTTGAAAGAATTCAAAATATCACGTATATATTTAGTTTAGTATACAGACTAGATTTTTTTCAAAATAGTTGGCGCTCATAAATTGGTAATAAAGTATGTTTTTTTTATTTTTTCCCAATATTCGTTGGTTTTGTATTAGTATTTGGTTACACTGCAGTGTAGATATCATGAATGAATTTAAATATAATTAATGATTTTTAAAAATATTTTTTTCAGCATCCTTAATGGTTCACATTTTCTCCTTTGCAAATAACATAGTAATAAAATCTTATCGTAATTCTTATACTTCTTAACGTATTAGACATACATGTTACACTTGAAAAACTTATTTTATTAATTTTAACCTATGTATCTATCTATTTGGTAAACAGTCACATAATTTTGTACTTTATTTCTATGTTAAGTATTTTTGTCCCTTTTTTATTTGTTGTCCTTCTCCTTCTTCTTCTAGGGCTTCTGTCCACTACCAGAAGATTTGTGCAGGACTCATACATGATAACATCAAGCTGACTCTGCATATTTGTTTATGCAAAAATGCAAGGTAAAGGTACGAAAAACTTCACGGTCGTACTTTTAGCTTCAGAATATCTACCTGTTTTTCATAAAAAAAAGTTCCATAAAATATTTTTTTTAGATGCGTGTGTAAATGAAGTGTCAATGAAGTGTCAATGGAATAACCTCCACTTATGTCGTTAATAAAAACTTCAAGGCAAAATTACTTATTATTTTACCATTATGACGTAAATAAATTGAAAAAATAAAGTCTGAATCTCAAAAAATAAGATTTACAGATCTGAATATTAAGCAACAACACAAAGATTAGTTTTGATAAAAGTAACCGAAACAGCCTGCAAGATTTTGCAACAAAAATAATATATAATACACATAAATATTTTATTTTTTTTGCTTTTTTTTCAACATGTTGCCAGCCACTGCATTACGGAAGCGTATTGTATTATGGCAACATCTTCACTCAAATGTTACTTCCTAAATTTATCATCAAAACTACACCGACTACTTTATTTGGCAAAAAAATTCAAACTTCCAAGATCTACAAACAATTACTACTTCTACAGTAATATTAGAAGGACTTAAATCGCGAATGTATTGTATTGTATGTACTTACGTAAGGTGTGCTTTGATAAGAAATAAAAAGAAAACAAAATTTTTGTCTATAAACTTCTTAATTAAGGTAAGTTAATTTCTTTTTTCAATTGTAATATAATGACCAGACTCAGGTTTCAGCATGACGTCCAGTTTCAGCGTAAGTTTTGTGTGATCGCCATGAACCATATAATTTCGGCAAAAGTGAGTCATAATAATCTTGAGTGACATCATTGCGTAGGTCTTACCTAAAAATATGACAAAAACATTACTGAAAGTTGATACACTTGCACTTTTAAAAAGTATAAATCTTATTAATAGCATATCGAATTAAGCTGAATATATTTTTTCTATCAAGGTCTTATTTTTTACAATACGTGAAATAAAAAAAATCATTCAACTAGTAGCATTTTTAATCCATATAAAAATATTACGCCAAAAGTTGTTAAATATACACAAATTCTAATTTACCTATACAACTCCGGCGACCAATGCTAAAACTAGCTGAGGTATATGCACTGTCTGGTAAAGTGGAGGGGTCGAGCCAGCGCTCCGGTTTGAACTCTTCAGCGTCTGGTCCCCACATGGGATGCGAATTAACTCCGTAGATAAAGAGACACACCGATTTTCCTTTCGATAATGTGCAATTACCTGAAATGAAGAATAATTATTATATTCGAATCTTGCAGAGTTCAGATTCCAGATCACGGGCATAGTTGTCTTCAAAGGACATTGCAAGGCAGTTGCACTAGATAAGGACAAACAAAGACAAACAGGTGCCACCAAAAAAGGTTTGCGCCAAACTCCATAATAATTATAAAACGCCCAAAAAATATATTATTACAAATCGTTATGAATAAAATAAATAAATAATAAGCAATAAAATTGAATGTTGCAAATTAAGCTGACTTTTCTTATATCATATCTTAGCGGAAATTCGGATTTGAAAGGGAGTGTAAGTGCAAGAGTGTTAAAATATTACAAAAGTATAATTGAGCGGCCATAAAGCTCTCCGCCATAATTTTTCATCGTTAGCCTGCCAAAAGCGAATTTGAAATTTATTTACATAAAGACCTTTTTTTAATTCGAAATACGTTTAAAACAGGGTTAACTTCTAAAATATTTTGTATATCTGAAGATGTAGAGGTTTTATAACCTGAATATAAGATGTCTAATTAACGATTATAAAAGCGAATATATATTTTTTATTAAATAAGAAACTCTCAATCGAGGTCCAGTATACTCCGTCGGAAGTATCCATTTTGATAAAATATTTTTCACTCAATTGAAAGCCATTCCGAAGATATATAAAATCATAATATTGCGACAACATTATAGTTTAATTTTAAATTCGGCATTGATTTAATATTGTCTTGATGTCGATACGTACGTAATTTTATATCTTGATGAAGATGCCGTCCAATGACAGGCACGATTGGGTACAACCTTATAGATTCTTTTATTACGGCCTCTAAATAAACCAACTGTGAGAGATCTTGCTTTGTGATGTCTCTATCTTCATTACCGAAAATATTTTGTAATCTGTAATATGAGAATATCAAAAGATTTTTTAATTTAAGAAGACAAATAAACACTATACTTCGTCTGTCCGTATTTGTCTGGTCCGAATAACATTACGTAATATCGATACTCAAAGCAAAGGGTTACTTATACTATAAATGAAGTGGTAAGAGAGTTTTATCTTATCATTCAAATATAGAAGATAAAGGTAGTAAATACTATTATAGAGAAAATAAAGATTTAATGTTTCGGTTAGCTATAGTTCTACATTAATCTTTGAACATTGAAACTTCTCTTTTAGTCTGAATTACGGGAAACAATTCGTTTTTATACATTGAATAAAAATGAGTCAAGTAGAAATTATATCTTAAAAAATATAAACAGTGTTATAAATACTTACTCGTCGTGTATTTTTTTCTGAACCTGTGGATAGGATCCGACCAATAGAATACAATACAAAAGAACAGTGGCAGAAGTGTCGTGACCAGCCACGATAATGGTGTCGACGTGTTCTCTAACTTCTTGATCAGTAAAAGAATTAGTATCACGAGAAAGTTCTAGAAGTAGGTCCATAAACAGCTTGGTTTTAGAATCTAGAAATATAGGATCTCTTAATTCGATTAAAAAAATATATTGAAAAAGATGAACAATACAAATAATTATATTTATATTTACCCGGCTGTATTCATGCAAAATTAAATCGGTATGTGCCCGACTAGTTCCAAACCCATTCTCATTCATTTTAAGCGTGGCGGACTCGCAGCGTGAACTTTTCACGCCGCGAGTTACAAGCTAATTCAGTCGCCCGACTGAATTAGCTTGTAACATAGCGATTTAATTCTGGATGAATACAGCCGGGTAAATATAAATATAATAGTCATGGTTCACGAAAGTTTAAACAAAACAAAAAATTTAGTTTAAATACATAAAAGTTGAACTGTATTTCTTTTTACATTTTTCCTCAATATCTAAAACTAAATATTTTATTGAAATTTTGTTTCATTAAATACGACAGTTGTTTTTTTTTCCATTATTTTCATAGTTTCATCTATTTATATATATATATATATATATATATATATATATATATATCAATAATATTATTCTATTATCAAACTCCTTTTTTAAAATTCGAACACCTCACAACGTTTTTGTATACTACGAATTTTCTGATTACTGATATTTAAAGATTTAAATGTATATATCTTTATGAATAGATAATATAAAAAAATATAATATTTATATAAATATGAATTTACTGATTTTTATGTTAACTTATTTGTTGTATCTATAAGTATTATTCAATTGTTTATTTCCCTTTAGGATAACGAAATAAAATAAATAATACTCCTAAAAAAAATTCCTATGTGATTCTACGTGAGTACAGCCAGGTAAATATAAATATAATAAAATTAACATAAACTTAAATTTCTTAATTACCATTTTTTTTATCTTCCGTCAAAATCTGTTTTCTTTGTTTTAGAACCTGCAAAATAAAGCCCAGATTAAATAAATAAATATGAAATAAAAATAAAAATAGAAAATAAATTGTATGACTTACTGTGTTTGACATCTTATGTAATATTTTAATACATTCATCCTCTTTACTTTTCAAACTGGACATATTAAATAAAAAATTGTTGTGCAGAAAAATACTCTGGAATCTAACAACAATTAAATTGAACATTTTTGTTATTGTTTTGACGAATTCTATGTTGGCATGACTTTTTTCTCTGAAATCCACGCCTAAGGCACTCGCTGTAACAATATTTAATCTATATAGTTTCTTAGTGTGCTATGTTTCATAATATTGCAACGTTGTGTGCATTGTGTCATTTCATCCAAACGAATCATTAAAGAAAAATACATATTAAAATAAGTGTCTACCTGCAATAAAAAAAATGTTAATGAAAGTTTTAACTTGCACGTTACACACGCTTTTTTTCCTGGCAGTGCTCCCTCTCTACTTGATCTTATAATCATATCTTCGCCAACTTCTATTTAAAAATATATGCATTTTCCTATTATGATTGTAGATTTTTCTCTTCTATAATATCCGGTTCCCTTAATCCCAATCTAAGCTTTTGTTACGTGGTTTTGGAGGAATTGATAAGAGTGAGAATAAAATTGGGGTATTTAATGTGCTCAATTCAATTTGTTGACTCAAATCAATCAAAATGAAATACCTTCCTCTATCATGGTTTACTAATGAATTGAAAACTTTAAAGGAGATGAAAAATAATCAAGCAAAATTAGTTATAAACTAAATTACTCCAACCACAATAATTATCGTAAAGTACGAAATCACAGCAAAATATCGTAGAGATGCCTACCGACGCCTCATTCCATAAAAAATAGCAATGTATCAAAAACATGATGTTTCTTTAATCACTGTCAGTTAGGAGATCTCCAAATATTTCCATTAATATTGACATTTAATGTCTTAATAAACACTTTTCTTCTTCAGAAATTATGGACACTGCTGATAAGGAACTCATTCTAAA
Source organism: Dircenna loreta (assembly GCA_963555665.1). NCBI lineage: Eukaryota > Metazoa > Arthropoda > Insecta > Lepidoptera > Nymphalidae > Dircenna > Dircenna loreta. Next base: position 8,015,712 of record OY743099.1, on the reverse strand, counting down.
TATTTTTTTATTCCCCCCAATTCCAATATTTACGTTTTCTTTTTTCTTATATCCTATAACTGAATGTGATGTTATGTAAAAGGGAATGCTATCCGTTTATTTTTAAGCTGTTGATGATGACAGTATAAGTCGTAATGTGATCGTACCTATCCTAAATATTATTTCTCCTATAATAATAATGGATGGATAATTAAGAGCTCACAGACGCAACTAAGTTTTAGTAATGCAGAAAATACTGTTGACAATGGCATTTTGCGGAGTCTGAGAACAACTCTTAACATACCTCCATCAGTGATAGATCGGTTTCGGAGTTATCTCACTGGCCGACGACGGTGCATTTGGAAGGATAATAAGTCGATCACATCGTGGTGATTAGTCTCGGCTAGGGTACCTCAAGGTGACATGTTATCTCCTATACTTATCGCAATTCTCTATCACATGTTTGATATAGATATTCAAATATACCGCTATTTAAACCTTGACAACCTTCACTCTCCCGTATCTGCCATTAATCATCTCACTGCAATTTTAAGATGTAGCAGTCTTCATGGTCTGAAAATAAATCCTGATAAATCGCTGGATATATATTGTTGGTAATCCCGGCATGATTGCAAGGGTCGGTAGGCAAAATAACGGTAAAATTATACCATATTTTTACTCCGCTAAGGATGTTTGTCCGTACTTGGATCAGACGTTATGTTGGTCTGTTCATATTAGACTTTAGCGGGAAAACATTTGTCGTCAGAACATTTGGTTATTTTTTCTAATTCCTACCAAAATGATATTAGCACATTCTCTTCTTTTCCCTATTCTCAATTTTGCCGATGCAAGCTTAATTAATTAAACTGAGAATCATTTGAATAAGCTTCAGTGATTTCAAGACATACAGTTTCAACAACAGCTCAAGTTGTTAGCTATGGTTATCGCCGGGATTTACGTGTTTTTCTTCTTCAGTATTGTGTATTATACCTAAAAATAACCTCGTATCTAAAAGAATAATTGAAGTTTCTCGTGTCACCGGATGATTTGCCATCATGGTTAATCGTCGAAATGCCTCTTCGCAAATCCAAATTTAATGAGCACTCTTTTACAATGATAGCTACTGTTTTTGGAACGTCTTGCCTTTATATTTATTTATCCAAGCGAAAACACTCCGTGTTGTAAAATTTATCCAAGTTTCCTGGGCCATCCGTGTGGTGATATCAGGGAAGTTCCAAATTCCTAGGGTCAATTAAAGTTGTGATATCGGGATGGGAAAAGTTCATCCGGCCCCGATGAAAAAATCTTAATTTTGTTTTTTGAAGGTGGACTAAAGGCCTATACACACTTGTGTTTTTTTTATTGTAATAAGTAGACTGAAGCGTTTGTATTACTACCACAGAATATAAAACATAAAAGGTATGACTTTCTTTGAATTTTTATTTTGTACATAGTATGGTATTTATGAAAACTCAATATGCGACTCATTGGTAAGAGTAAGAATATGTAGTAAATACCTAGATGAATAAGAATATAAACGTGCCTAGTTACTGTAATTATTTTACAATGGCTATCAATTGGTCAATATTTTGCACGTGTACAGAGATGCATAATTTTAGGAATGTTTTTCTTTGTCTCATTTAATAAATTATATGTGCATAGGCCCTTAGTGGCAACATACATATCGAAGGTCTTTGAAATATTGGTGATAGTCTAGTAATATTGAATTTAAGCTATGGTTAATACAAGTTAATTTTATGAATGAAAACCATGACATTGTGGCTACAGTATAATTAGAAATTTAGGGTATAATTTACTGTTGAATTGTCATTATGTATGAACCCGGCGGCTAGAGCGGACCGGGAATCCCTGGTCTGGATTTTCATTTTCAATATAGCCCAGTTCCATCAGTAAAATGGATGGAATAGAACTTCACGTAAATCCTTTATAGGTACCCATTTCAAAGGAGGTAGCCCTATTCGACCTTTTTTTGACTTAACGAATAACATTATCAATAAACGTTGTATTTTGTACTTGACCAGATAAATCGATTGGTATATCGCATGATGGAAAGTTCACAGGTCTACGTTTTCGACCTTGAGGACAAATATTGCAATTTTAAATTTAGAATATAAATCAAGTGAGTAAACGAATAAATAATATAATCAAGTGAGTAAACGAACTAAATGTTTGTATCACAAAAAACCTTGAAAATTCCAATATATATATATATATATTATATATATATATATATATATATATATTATTCAGTTTTATTTTTATATTACTTACAGCATATTATCTGTAATGCACAACTTTGTGTATAGAGTGAGTGATCAAATGGTCCTTTTCCAACTTCCATCTTTAGATTTTCGACGAAATAACGCGATTGCGTATTAAAAATATTTATAAAACTATCCAATACTAATTGACTGAAAGCAGGATTCAATAACTTCCGGTGGGCTTTCCATGTCGATGCTAAAAATAAAAAAAACAGGGTTACTAATAACTAAGTAACTAAATTAACACAGAACTAAGAAATGCAGAGGACGCAGATTCGATTTCTGCTCGTGGTGATAAACTTTTTACTATATATTTTAATAAGTTTACCATAACTATATATTTTCATAGACAAACCTGTTCCATATATTTTATTCATGTTGTAAAGCTAGTCTCTAATTGCAATTTATCAGAAACGCTTTATTGAATTTGTAATATTATTTATTTCAATAATATATACCACTAACTTACTTAAGTTATCCCTATATTCAAATTCAGTATTGTGTTCTGTTGATGACTTAAGAGTAACTACATTAAACTTTTTTATGTTAAACTTACTTGATGCCGTCACGAGACCGACTCCCACCCAGCGTTTGGAAAATTTATACACCGAATCTTTTTCTAAGCAGGCATTAGCTACTGTTGTTACATCTTCTGGGTCCGTAACAACTAAAAAATATTGGATAATTAAAAAAAAGATAACTTACATAGAGCTGGTAGGTTCTTTTTATTGTTTTTAAGATGTATATATTTTTGATACAATTTCAAAACAACGTATATTCTAGTATTTTATAATTAGATAAATTAAATCTTATTGAATTTCCTAAAATATTTTTTTGTATATTTAGAATTTAAAAAAAAACTAATAAGGACACAAAAAATATAATAAAGTATTTTTTCGTGTAAGAATAAATCATTTAAAGCTAAATAATTAACAAGTCCATTATCTGTATATTTAAAATAAAAGGAGGTAAAATATAATTAACCATATATAACTTTGGGACCAATACTGGTCTTGAGAACTCCTCCACGTTCTAAAGCCTCCTTAGTTACATTTTTAACACTATTCCATAACTCTGAAAAAAAAAATCAACAATAAATAAAGCGACATCTAACAATAGAAAGAAAGTATTTTCTACGTATTAAATATTTTATATTCGACTATTATCAAGCCACTTTTAAGATAACATATATTTTTCTTACGGACGCTGTTACCGGCATACATTAATGCGTTCCCAATAAGCATTTTAGAACCGGACAATACCGGAGGCTCATCCTTGTTTCTGTTACTCCTGGACAACAACCACAATGTAAAGACTGTTCCAATCAGAACTAATAGCAGCATTTTGTTTATTAAGTAAATAATATATTAACTTAATAAGCACATTCAAAAGTTCACTTTTGCAGTATTATTTGATATAATTGTCAAATGTATTTTGATAGTTTTTATTTCTTAATACTGTTTCAACGTTAGCTTGAATAATTAAATAGTAACAAAAAATGTAAATTATCGAACCTCACCACACTAAGAAAAACACTTTTATGAACCGAAGCCCAGAAAAACACTTTTATTTATTGTTTAATATTTATATATTTTTTTATTAAACACATAGCAATTTAAAAGATACTTATATATATCTGGTTGACCCTCAGACCAATGCTCTAAGGTTGACTTTATACGTCAAAATTTGATACTTATATAAAAATCAGTTACAGGACAGATACACGGTAAATACAAAAAATAATAAAATAAAAAAATCTTTTTAAAAACAAGCTTTTGTTGTTAATAAAAAGCTTTTATTAATAATAAAAAACAATATAACATTCCGTATATTGGACCCACTAAAGCTGGCTCGCAGAACCGTGTGGTTCGGTCTTTCATTTAGTAGTTAGAAATAATAATATCACTATTGATAATTATTTGTATGAATGTGTTCTTGAACGACAATTAATCGTCATCAAACTTATATAATGGTTGGCTACAACTGCACTACTTACTGTATTACCACCAGTTAAACGAGATGCGATCGGTAATTCTAGTGACGCTATACATTTTTTTTACAACTCTTACGCACAGAAATATATTGATACTTTATGCTATATTATCGTTTACTAAAAAAAAATATTTTAAATGACATAAAATTCTATTCACAGCCCGGAAAGTCATCTTCATCTTTAAAAATGCCTCTTGCTGAACGCTTGAACTGACCACAGCCTAACACATTTAAGTTATGTATAATTTTGATACTAGGTAAACTATCAAAGTACGTCTCAAGACTGACAAATTGTAAATTTTGATGATGGGTTTCTATGTACCTGGTTTTGAATTATTAAAAATGTAACTTTCAAGAAATCCTGTACTACTACGCAATACAAAGTACAAACAAACAAACTACTAACTTATTAAAATCCACATACTTTTTTAGCCTTTCGTTTATAAGCTTTTGATCAGCTCTCACGATCTTGAAAATATTATAGTTTATAGCCTGATTTGTTTTGATTGTTTTTTTAAAGCACCTTTCATATCGTTTTCGAAAGCGGTATTTATTACTTTATAATACAATATTTGTTACTTTTGACCGTGACTCACGCAACTATAAAAAGTAGCTTTGAAACTAATTGGCTCGACCTATTTTTCCGGATTCCAAAAATATGTTTAAAAAGTATATTCCATTTAAAAAACTTTTATTTTAACAGTTTAAAATGAATGGTTATGAAGATATAAAATGTAAATATTTTAATAAAGATTTTAAAATATCACTTGAAAACTAAATTATATTTTGTATTAATATGCAATCCTCTAGGCCACCAAGTAATTGAAGGCGTGACCAAATTTATATAGCCTACATTTCTAGTCAAAATTATACAGAGAGCTGCTACCCCACGCGCCACCGAAAAATCAAGAGACTTCAAATTCTCTCCTACTTTCTTCTCTATTTATTTTCTTGAGAACACATAAAATAGTATCAGCAAAAAAAAACCAATTCATTTTTCTCTTCCTTCCTTCCTTCGTTCCGCTTAATTCAAGGCTTTTATTTTGTTTATTTTAAACAACAGTGCGTAATTTTCAGTGTATGTTTTTTTCATATTCATATATTTTATCTTACTATTTAGTTAAAAGTAATTTATATTTATATTTTCGTTTAAAACACAGCTGGCTGGAACATTTTAGAATTAAGTTAGCCTTGTATATTTCTTAACGCGAAACAAAATCGGAAAGGTACGGAATACTTTTCAAGGCCGTACTTTTTATTTATAGAGTGTACGTTTTATTCAAAAATGTAGGATTGGTGTTTTATACATTAAATCATTAAAAATGTGAAATACAGTTTCCTGTAAATGGAATTACCCAATACTACGATTTCACAATATGACTTATTATTGGTGACTTGTCTGTTATAAATATAGTTTTTAAAAAAGGGCACAAGGCATTGTATTGCGTCATTTATTAAAGGTTTTTTTTTCAATTTGCTGCAATGAGCTGCGGCTCTACATTCTTTCTAAAAAAAATTGGTACACTTCTACACCCTAGATTATAGAAAAATTTATTAGGTAGCACTTTTATATATAAGATAATGTCCTTAAAATTATATATACACCATAATCTCGCCTATATGATATAATTTAGCATCTCTTTATAAGCTAATCTAGTGTCAAGTAATGTATCTATGAACTATCGTTACATCCCTTCTTCCGTTCTTCTTCTACGTACCCTCCCCACACTCACTATTATCTAGAAGAAATGGTAGACGGTAGACAAGCCACTAAAAGTCTGTAGAAAAGCCGCATCGGGGCACTTTTACACGATAACACGATTTTATTAGCTTGGTATTTATCTTAGTTTTTAACGGAAACTTTGAAAGTGATTTGACTGACTGAAACGACAGATTAATTTGAAATTTTGTATACTTATCAAGGACCAATTAACATATAATGACATGAAAAAATATTTTATGATACATCTAAAAATGAAAATGAAAAATATATTATAATTAAATAAACTAAAAAATTAGCTTTAGTGGAAAAATTAACTAAAAATAAGAAATAGATATATATTCGTATATCTATATATTAATACGTGATGCCAAAACTTTGGACCCCTTTTTACGAAAACTGAGCGGACGCAAGACCATAAAATTTGGCACACTTATAGTTTATGTGCAGGAGAAGTGCAGAACGCTAATATTTTTCAATAATAATGCTTATAAAGTACATTAAATCAATAAATAAAACATTACTCACACTACCATGCATTTCACACACACATGTTTCTTTTGTTTTTCATTTTGTCAATAGACATAGAAACATTACACACACTACCATGCATTTCACACAACATGTTTCTTTTATAGTACTGACATTGACATATCAAAAATATATATATTTTGTTTTTTATTTTGTGCATAGAAATAGAGTACTCAAAAAAAAGTTTTATTGTTTTCAGAGAAGTTTTAAATCAATAATAAAATTATTGCAATATGCGATAAAAAATGCTCTAAATGGATAGTATTTTTAACACATATTTTTTTGTTTTGAATCCTCTTATAGCATGCATGCATTTAGTAAACATTTTTTTAAATAGATATTCTTTACTTTACTTTCTTTTAATTTCATATAATTTGTTCAATAAAGAAATTGGCAAATAACAGTCTTGGTCAAATCTGTGGTTATAGTAGTTTAGTTTTCGACAGTGGAACCTTAATAATGTTTGAATATTATATTTTAATAATGTATATTAAGTTACTTACAATTTAAATTTATTATATGGTCGAATTTCGACCACTGGGCGACCACTAGTATATATAAATAAGCATTAAAAAACACATCAAATCTTGTTGTGTTCTTTCCCTGTACCAAATATATTTCCCTGGTAACTAATCAAAAGCTCCAGATACTGAGATCAGTGATTCCTAATTCTCCCGATGACCTGGGCGATGATGTCGCGGGCATTCAAACTGTTGTAAACCCACGGCATTCTTTCAATATTCATCCAAACTGTAAAATTAGAAACTTTGGTTAAGATTTTCGAAAGAAGCCTAATAGATGTCACCACCGTCCCGATAAAGACGAATATGTATAGAATGCTTAATTCACCGAGGCTAACAACGATACGGTAGCTCAATTGATAGAGCGGCGGAACGGTTTCCCAGAGGTCAAGGGTCCCTGCCCGTATTGGTTTAATTTTCATTCTATATTTATTTAAAAATAATAATACATTCGTTGTTAATGTTCTATTTTCGTAACAATGTCAAGTGCAGATCTCAAGTGCATTTCTCATGGATCAACCGGCTCCCAATGCTTTGAATGTTGGTGTTTATTCCATAAATTGGAAACTTTTCCAGTTCATCTAAAAATGTTAAAAAATGTACAATTTCCCACTCACCACTCCTTTCCCCTATTTCAAAATAACCGCCAGGTGCATTATGAAATCGATATTATAACAATTTATTTTGCTTTGTGCTTCTAGTAATTAGTCTACGTTATTACTCACAGGTAGGTAGCATTGGCCTTTAAATTCGAACTAACAAATATATGATTATCTATCCTACTCATATCGCTTAAGAGATGAATGGGACAGCAACACTGAATAGAGCTGATGACCACTTCGGGGTATTAGATGCAAAAATCTATGTATAATTATAAGCAAGTGATACATGCCATTTATCGGCCATAAGCCAAGTTACAATTGCATTCAAACTTTGTACAGTACGTTCAATCTTTGGAATTTACAATGTCAATGTAAATCTTTAAGGAAAGAAAGAAAAGGCGGAAATTTATAAATTTGTATCAATTTAATAAATAAATTTTAAATAATAGTAAACAATAAATTAAATCGATTAAATAGTTTTATTTTTATAATCACAACTTAACAGAGATATAATTACATATATTTTTCTAAGGCAGATCTTATTTTTATTAATTTCTGTTTTCAATTGCAATTTTATAACCGGAAACGGGTCTCAGCATCACGTCCAGCTTTAGTTTTAGTTGTGTGTGATCACCGTGTACTTTATAGTTTCTATAAATGTGAGCCAAAGTGACCTTCATGGACATCATCGCATATGTTTTACCTAAAATCAAATAGACAAATAATTAAATTATTGCATGACACTTTTTTTATTATGTGAAATACCTATACTTTTTTTATTATCTGAATGAAGATGAAAAAGTGGAGAGGTGGTAGAGTCTAGCTATAGTCATTTGACTGCAGCTCGTATACGGGCTGGTTTAACCGATTTAGCAGCACCTTCCTATGAAGTTTGGCGTAAAAAGCTAGCTACTTTTATGCAATGAGCTGGAATTCCGAACACTTCTCTTTCCCTTCCCAGAACCAGTCTCCTTCGTGTCTTCCAATGCTATTACAACACATTTGCTATCTATATTTGCAAATGTCCATTGGAGATATTATCACTTACCGTTAAGAAGGTCACCCTGTCACATAAAAAGATCAAATATTACCTATACAAGTTCGGCGTCCTATGCCAAAACTAGTAAATCCATATGAGCCATATGACAAATTACAGGAATTCAGCCAGCGCTCGGGTCTGAACTCCTCAACGTCCGGTCCCCACATTGAGTGTCGATATACACCGTAGATAGACATGATTACAGACTTTCCTTTAGATAAGGTGCAATTCCCTAAAATAAAAATGAATGCTAAGACAAGAATTCTCTGAGTTTTTTATAATATGGGACGGAACAATAAATTAAAAACGTAGATACTGGGGGTATGTAAATAATGGTAGAGTTCAGTTCTGCAAGGGCACAAGATAAATTTAATTTAAAGATATTAGAAGGTAATCGATGATAATATTAATAAAATTACTTTTTCTGTCCACCGAAGACTGAGCGAGCAGAAAGGGTGAAGGTGACTCTCAAAGTCCTTCTATTCAAAATATTTTTAAGTACAAAAATAGCAAATTATATTTTGCAATAACTTTAATTGATCTCGAGTTACTAAGTGTAGTGTGGTGTGATGTGCTGTCTTGTTCTGTGCTGTGTTGTGTTGTGTTGTATTGTGCTTTGCTGTGCTGTGTTGTATTATAGAACACTAATCTAAGATTTCATCGAAATTGGTTAACAAATGCGATTTTTACGCGTGTACATAGTTTCGAAGCAAATATACAGATTCGCAAGCAAAAAAGTAATATCGATAAAATGAATGCATGTAAAAATAATACGTGATGATACGACCCATATACCTAATTTAATATCCTTTTCAATAATCCGTCCTATGATAGGGACGACTGGATAAATGCGCATAGATTCTTTGATTACAGCGTCTAAGTATACCAACTGCCCAAGGTCTTGTTTAGTGACGTCCCTATCGTCATCACCAAAAACATTATATAATCTACGAATAATAAACATATAATTAATTAAAGTTACTAAGTATCATTGTCGCTCTTTTTTATTTAAAAAAACAATTATATTAATATTGAAGCAAAAACTCTGTATATTTTTTTACGAAATAAACACGGACGGAAGAGTGGGAAATTTTGACCAATTTAATTTAATGTTAAAGTTTATGTAAAAAGAAAGTTCAGAAAACTATTGAGTCCTGACGTAATAGAATTAATAAATGATATATTTAAGCAAAGATGCATTGATCCAAACTCTCATAAACATTAAAACTTCGGCAATTCAAAAACTGTCTAAAGTATTTTTATACTTACTCCTCGTGTATCTTCTCTTGCACTTTAGGATGAGAACCGACCAGCAATGCACAGAACATCACAGAAGTAGCTGTAGTATCGTGACCAGTTACTATGATTGTATCCACGTGCTCTCTTATCTCACGATCCGTGAACACATTTCTGTCATGGGACAGTTTTAGGAGTAGTTCTATAAACGGCTTGAATTTAGGACCTTGAAATAAAAAAGGAGACAAATATGATAAGACTTTTCTTTGCTTCAAAATTCCTTGATATAACGTTAAATTAATAGTTTGTTTTCTAAATATGATTACTTAAATAATTGCGTCAACTTATTTAATGATTTAATACCTTTAATTGGCGAGTTACCTTTTGTGTTTTCCTTTACATTTTTTACTTTAGTCAGACTCTTAATAAAGGTTTCTTTTCTTTGTTTCAGAATCTGTCAAACAAAAATAATATTTCAATTTTTTCAAGAATAAGTATATCTATATTTTTAACTTGTATATACGAGTATGATATGTTGGAGTCATTTGAATAGAAGCTTATAGAAACTTCTCCAGTACTACGTTATTGTTAGGGTCAAAACAAACAAATTCAAAGAATTGAATTCTATTTTATGATGACTTTTTTATTATTATATATAATTATTATATGGAGGCTAGATAACGTCACATTAGCCCTGAAAAAAGGCCTTCAACTTGTTTCAAAAGCGACTGAAAAAAAGTCGAAAGTTCCATCCTATTTCCATTAGTCACCCGATGTATAATAATAATAGAATTTTATTACTTACTGCGTTGGACATCTTATGCAATACCTCAATGCTTTCTTTCTCTTTTCTTTTCAAACTGGACAGATTAAATAACAAATTATTATGCAACCAAAATTTCTGAAATCGAGTTATAATTATGTTCAATATATTAGTTAATGCTTTTAAGAATTCAATGCTGGCGACGCTTTTTTCCTCGGAATTGACACCTAGCGCGGTCACTGTAACATATGTTAAGAAATATAATATTTTACGACGTTGCTTTCAAATCTTAACATTAAGCTAAATTATTTCTAACTGTATTTTACTTTATTAACAATATTTGTAGTGAAGAATAAGATAAATAAGCAGATAACAACGCCGCAGCTATTTTCAAATAAACATATTTCACTCATAGTAATTTTTGCACTACAACGGATAAGGCAACGGCTCTAATACTATTTAAAGTTTCGTATTGTAGTAAAAAAGGTGACGGCCACAATATTACACGAAGAGTAATTTGACCATGGAAATCCTAGAGTCCCACAAATATTTAAATTGAAAATAAATAGATGAATTAAAATACCTCTACTTTAATTGTTATAGATTAAAAAAAATGTCAATTGTAAATTGAAATACAAAAACAACAATTTGCGCTAGCGTGTAAGCTTAAAAGAACTCTGAGATATATCAATCAATGATATATTTGTGTGAAAAATAATCGTAAGCAAAAGTTTAACATATGTTTTAAATTAAATAATAAATTGGTAAAACTGGCCTGACTCAAATTAACTTGACTATATTAGGGCCTTTGAATTAACTAACATTATCTTTTAAACATATTCACTAAATATATATTAAATACTTACAGCATATAGTTTCTAAAGCATTTTGTTTTGTATAGGACCAAAGATCAAATGGTCCTTTCCCAACTTCCTTTTTTAGATTATTGATGAGACCACGTGATTGACTGTTGAACACGCCCAGAAAACTATCCAATACATGCTGTCTGAAAGCTGGATTCAGAAGTTTTCGATGAATTTTCCATTTGGATGCTAAAATAAACAGAATGAATTAGAGTTAACATTTTAGATTTTAGCTATTCCAATTATCATTTATAATGAAAAGACAGTCCAGTAAGAAACAACTATGAGTTTAAAAAAGGAAATAAAAACTACTTACAGATCGTAACTTTGTTTATTAATTAGGTTATAAAACTCATAAAAACTATGTGACTACCAAAAGTAACTATATAGGAACTAATATAACGTTTCGTTAAATAAAAATGATATGGCAACCTCCTACACAGACAGTCTTATTTTGGATTCACATTATAAAAACATCTAGTATCATAAGAGCTTTTTAAGGACTTCATAAATATTCTATGCAGAAGTTAAATAATTTTCAAACAATACAGTTAAACAATACTCTTTGTCCAGTCTTTAAGGTGAACTATATCAACGCTTCCGTTTGTAGCTTGTACATTGTAGACGTGGTTCAAAATCAGTTTATTATTTACTAGGAAAGACCAAAAATTTAGTTTGATATTGTTCTTTGCGCTGTATTTTTTTCTCTCGGCAGAAGTAATCCCAACCACTTGGTAAGCAGCGTAAGGGTAAGAGCCTTTCATTTTTTTTCACTTACCGTCATTCAAATTCATTTATAAATGTTGAAAGATCTATTTCCAAATCTGAGCAGTTCCATCAGAGGACGGAACCATCATTATTGTTTATTATATTTGCAATATTTCTTAAGCAAAAAACAATTTAAGTTGTTTCGTAGTTAGAGGGCATGTTTGTATCCAGGAGAGTAATATGGTTCGAAATTTAAAGTGATTAAAATTTACCTGGTGACGTCACAAGGCCGTCTCCGAGCCAAGCTTTGCCGAAGTCATAAACAGGATCTTTTTGTAAACAGGCGTTCGATAGTGTTAAAAAATCCTTTGGGTCTGACAAAACTAAAAACAATCGTTTGGTTCCAAACAGAAGAACAGAAGTTTACGTCTAGCAGATAATAATCACTAAAGCAATATGTATTTTAACGAAGTAGTGCATTAATTATATTTATATTTACCCGGCTGTATTCACGCAGAAATTAGTTTCTAGAAATTACATTCTGCGTGAATACAGCCGGGTAAATATAAATATTATAGTCATGGTTCACGAAAGTTTAAATATAAAAATAGTACATTAATATAAACAATAATTTAATAAACTTATGTAAAAACAATAACTAACTATATAGAACCAAGGGACCAACAGTCGTTTTAATCACTCCACCGCGCTGAAGAGCCTCCTTACTAAATTGTGTTATACTATTCCATAATTCTGGAACAAAAATAGGAAACGTAAAATAAAAAAGTAGTTAGATATGAAGTAAGATAACATAATGTACTCGTACTTACTGATACTGTCGCCTGTATATTGTAACGCGTGACCAATTAGTATTTTAGAACCACGGGCTACCGGTGGCTCATCCTTGTTTCTGTTCCATCTGGACCACAGCCACAATATGAAGGCTATACTACTCAATACAAACACCAACATATTACCTGTATATAACAAATGTATTTTTTATTAAAAAGTAATTAAAAGTTATGTACGTACAAATGCTTAGAGATTTATATAGATTTATAAATACTTTTGAGATTCACGACAATTTTTGTAATTTCCTATTTTCGATAAATTATAAATATAATAGAGATAATAAGATTTATCTATGTGACGTCACTCACGTTACTCACGCTACAGTTTGTTGGGCAACAGTTGAGAACAGACAGCAAATCTAATATTAAAAATGAAAAACTTTTTTTATAAAACTCATATATAATTAATGACAGAAAAAAACAAAAAACCCAAAGTCAACAAAGTTGAGAAAAACCTTTAATGAAATTATCTCGTAAATTTTTTTTTCATGAATATAGTCCTCGAAAAACACCATTACTCTTGGTTGTTATAATTTAATTAACATAATATCGATAATTTGGAATGATTAAATACTTTCATTTGTAATAAATAAACATTGTACACGATTCCATAGCTCACCACACAAAGTAATCCGTTTTCATTCAATTAAGTTCCCGAAATGTAAAATTGAATAACTGTTGATTCTTTATTAACACACTTTTTTTTAAAACAGATCTTTATGAATCAAACAAACAACTTGTATAGTCGACCCCCAGGTCGACTTCGAAATGAGCAAAGAAAGTTACATTCAGACCGATTATACAAATGGCCGTGAGACATTTTTGTCAATATTGTTAATATTCAATATTTTTTAAAGTAGGTCGTTTAAATCTAGTCCATTTAATATTATTTTAATGTTGTTTCAAGTGAGTGAAGATGCCCTCAAAGGCATACAAAATATAATGATTGATCTCTCTTAAAACTATAAAACTACTTAAAATACATTTTATTCGCTATTAACCTAAACTATTAACACAATAGATTCTTGTTTAGTTATAATAATTTAAATCTTAATGTTAAAATAATAATGTCCTTTGAAAATAATTTCTCATGCCACTATTCTTTTAAAGAATTCTTTCGCTGGCAGCCTTGTCGTGTATGGAATTTCCTTACATACAAGCAAGGCGAGCTCAACCTCTAACTCTATTCAAAAAGCTTGTTCAAGATTTTGCCTTATAACTGTATTTATTTGTATTTTTTTTTCTTATAAATACTTCTTTTTCTCATGTGTTATATATATCTAATAATTATCTTCTATGGTTTTTTCAGTACTTTCTGCACCTTAGTTATATATTATTTTTTAGTTAGTTTTTGTTTGTTATTGTATTTATATATACTAATATCTTTGTATGTATTTATCTATGTATTAATATGATGTAAGTATACGAATACGAGTACTCAAACTCCAAATTATTTGCACCTCAAGGCAGAGTTCACAGCTTTAACGATAAGGCCGCCTCTTGTTAATTATTTTAATATGAGATGTACTGTTTTGTTTTTCATCATTTTTTTTTAGTAGTGAACAATAAAAACAATAAAGAGTATTATTATTATTGAAAAATATAATGGAAATAGACAAATTATTAATAGTTAAAAATTAAAGTTTGTATCATAAGAATAAAAGTTGGAAAAATGTGAACATTAGAAAAGCTGATTCGACGAGGGCCTTAGACGAACTAAGGCCCTCTGAGCTGCATAAGGGATATAAAATTTAACATCTTATATAAACCTTCATACACTAGAAAAGAGTTGACGATATTGGATTTTCTTTTAATTACAGCTAAGAACACTCTCTATGCAGTTTCTCTCTCTCTCTCTCTCTCCCTCTCTCTATCCCTTTTAAAACGCAAATACTTATTCAAAATGAGTTAACACACACACTCATATATGTTAAGCTTACAACACTCATCTTGTTGCGTCGTTGAAAAAAATGAGGCAAATAAAACGGGATTTAAAAAAAAATGGCCCTGGGGCTCTATCATATCTATGAATAATAATAAACTATGGTATTTCTGTAAATATTTTTTTTGTTATTTATGGTAAACATTTTTTGGTAAATACATTTTGATCAAGTTGGTATTATATAATAAATTGATGATTTTTGCTGTAAGTTTATTTAAAAAATATTACTTGTATACCAAAAAAAAAGTACTTAATTTAATTTTTGTTAAATATAGTAGAGTAACTCTTGACAGTGAATTCGTCTGCTCCCTTCAACCTTCCCTGCACCTAATGCTTTCAAGCATACAAACATATTAACAGATAAAATTTTTCAAAACGACTTACGTTCTGAGTTTGAAAAATAAAAATTTACAGATTTTTTACTTCATTCCATTCATTCATCCATATTTCAAATTCTCACATCAATACCTATAATTATTATGTATTATAATAATGACTATAATTTTTATTGCACAGATAAAAAAAATCGCTTATTATCTTATTAAGAATTAACTGTTGATGTAAATTATGTTAATTGCTACCTTTCGTGTTTTTTTTACAAAATACGAGTATTTATATTTCTAGCCTGTTGTTGTGTGAATATTAATTTATTTATTTAAAAGATTACAATACATAATGTTAATAAAATATAATGAAGTTCACAAAGCCTACCGGCTTTTCGGTGTACAAATGTTGACCTTAGAATACAAATTCATCTTGCCATTAGTTTAGACCTCGCTCGCCTTGCTTGTATGTAAGGATTTTCCATACACGACAAGGCTGCCAGCGAAAGAATTCTTAAAAAAAATATTGGCATGAGAAATTATTTTCAAAGGACATTATTATTTTAACGTAAAGATTTAAATTATTATAACTAAACAAGAATCTATTGTGTCCAGTCCAGCTTAATAGCGAATAAAATGTATTTTAAGTAGTATATCCAAATTTTGAGTACTCTAGATATTTAATGTATGAGAGCAGCATCTGATAAAACCAACAGATTTAAGTTTAAAAATTCTAATAATAATAAAAATAAATATTCTTTATTGCACACCCTGATTAAAAAGATACAAAAAAATAATATAAATGTATTTGTAAATATATAGAAACATGTATACTAATTTAAAGCTTATTTATTTTTTAATATGAATATAAGTGTAGAACGTAAAATAAGCCTAATATAAACTAAGTTTATGTAAATTTTTAAGTAGACAGATGGCTCCGAGATTAAGTGAAAATTATATCAGTATCCCATTGTTCAACATTTAGTAAAGTTAAGTAAAGAACTTGATTGTCTAGTGAAAAATGTACTATTTGTGCAGAAAATCATTTCTTAGGAAATTAATAGGCTTTTTAGATAATCTTTCTACCTGAAACTTTTAGCAGTGTCAACTTTCTTTTATTTAATAAATTATTTTTTAAAATA
Source organism: Dircenna loreta (assembly GCA_963555665.1). Taxonomy (NCBI): domain Eukaryota; kingdom Metazoa; phylum Arthropoda; class Insecta; order Lepidoptera; family Nymphalidae; genus Dircenna; species Dircenna loreta. Next base: position 7,999,218 of record OY743099.1, on the reverse strand, counting down.
TCAGATATAAGGCGGTATGTTACTTAATTAGATTTATAGTTACATAACTGATTGTAAATCTTATGTGGTTGTAAATGTTATGAAATCTAATTTTTCCAATAGTTTATTAGGTGTGCCTCAAGGCTCACCTGGGTCCAATATTGTTTAAAACATACAAAAAAATATCTCTTAACAATTTTGAAGCGTATTTCTTTGCAGATTATTTAAAAATTATAAAATCTTTTCATAACATTCATGATTTGAGAAGAGTTTGTCTTTAGCACGAAGATATTGATAGATTGTTTTCATTTTGCAATAATAACGACAGGGAAGTAAATACAAAAAAAATATTTCGATGATCTGCTACACACAACAAAATTTGTATTTTTTCCAAATAAAAAAACTTGAAGAAATGTAAAGCATTTAAGACTTGCATTATATAGATTATTTAATCCTCAAGACCATTTGTTAGGTAATAATCAATTATAGGATTACAATTACAATACCATGGCATGGGAATGAATTTTATTTTAGCAATTGAACTACTAACTTGCGCAATTTGTGTGATGTTGTCAGTAACTTTTGTTTAATCAACTGGCTGCATCACAGGGAAAGGAAGGGAAAGGTCCCTTAGAAGTCATTACTTAGCCGTAGTCTTAAATATGGTGAAGGAAGTGATATTTTATATTTGATATTTTAAGACCTTCCCATAAAATTGATTGGGAATGTTTTCGTTGTTGGCACATTTCTCACAACATATGGACGTTTGTGAAATAGTGATCTCAATAAAAAAAAAACCCGACTGATTTTATTGTGTGGCTTCTCTCATATCAAGGCGCGTTGGGATACCTCCTAATTTTATTTTTTACTTGAATATTGTCAGTTTTATATTCAAACTTTCGTGAACCATGACTACAACGACGAGTGACGAAGACCTGCAAGAGACCTCTGAAGACATCACTACATCTTCCCCCCACCGCCGCCGCCAACTTCGCGTCGGGCCCAGAGAGCTGCAGCACGCAGTTCGCGGTGCGAGTCCGCCACGCTCAGAGCTCCGATTAAGGACCCCGAATGGGTTCGAAACTAGTCGGGCACATTCCGATTTCCTACGGGAATACAGTTGAATATTGTCCTTAATTTTAATTTACAACATTCGATTGAATGTTGTAAACTGATTAACTTATCATAAATTAGTTTTAAATTAAGCAATAAGTATTGGTGAAAATATTGACATCTTTTCTCGATTGTTTCATTTAACCTTCGCACATAAACCGTACTATTCATTACATTACCATTCCCAGAAACATGCTTCACAGTTAAACTTAAAAAATATTCTATTTTTTTTTTGCGTCACATAAATATAGGAAATAGCTCCTATATATAATAGCACTTCTTAATAAAAAAGGCCCGTCTATTTCTTAATTCATCAAGGTCTACAAGATTTACATAATAAAGTATGTTTATTTGCTTTTTCGTAGAGAGTTGTTTTTGAGTTTTGAAAGTTACTAAATTTCGATGTGCTTTTTCTGTATGTATTCTGACTTGGCCACTTTGAAAATATCTTTTCAGACAATTAATATTTTTGCGTCTTATCTTATATGTGAGTATTTATCTTATATCTTGCGTACTTATCTTATATGTGAGTATTGTGATCTTCTGTGGTCAATTTCAATGCTAGTTATATCTAAAAAAACCACAGTTAAAATAATCATTTTTAGTTTTATCTGCGCATTTGCATACAATTTTATTTGCTAACATATACATTCTTTATAGTTGGATAATAAATATTGCAATATTCATGGTTCTAAGGTTATGCGTCCAATGGGTAAACCTACACCTGGGTCACAAGTCCCAGGGACTGTTTGCACTCCTGTCTCTGCAACGCAATGGGCCCGGCGTCCACACGGTTAATCCTTGGAATGCTAAGAAACTTCTCTCTGTGTGTATATATATATATATATATATATATATATATATATATAATTATATAGATATTATTATCTTATAATATATTATCTTATAATATGTTATAAGATAATAATATCTATATAATTAGTTAGTAGTATATAGTTAGTTTATTTATTAATTTTACTTAAATGCCTAAATATTCACGCTTATACTTTATGTTGAGGGTAGAGACCCAAGGGTTGCCTAGAAGAGATTGCTTTTACATATTTGCGTTTTCATATTTCGTATTTCTCTTTTTTTTTTAATAATATACATAAATTACAATTTTATTTGTGCATGTATCTATAACTATTTTTATTTTTATATATATAATATGGTTGGTTTAGTTTATTATAGGTATGTTTATAAATCTATGTATTAGTGTGTAGTTATTAGTAAGTATGTTTATTATTATTGTTACTTTATGCCACCTACCTTCAATTAAGAATTTTTTATTTTTTTTCTCGTGCTAACCCTAAGGTAGTCTGGAAGAAATCGCCTTTAGGCGATAAGACCGCCTGGTGTTCTTTTAATATGTATTTGTGTTTGTAACTTTTGTGGTGTGCAATAAATAATAAATAATAAGAAAATTGCTCTTTATCAAAAAGGCCGCCTGTTGTACTTACTATTCGCCGATCTTTTTATTTTATGTATAAAATATCGTTATACACACAAACACTTTTATAAACAATTTGCATTGGCATTGATTTATTCGAACGTAAACCGTTACGATACACAGAAGTGTTTTTATTTAGTTTTATAATAATGTTCGTAATTTTATTCTCATTAACATGTTGTTTGGTTGCTTTTTGGATTTATGTAAAACTATCATCACAGATCAATGAGTTAGTTCCTAAAATACCAAAATCTTTGATTTTGTTAGAGATTGGATTGTTTAAATTAAACTTTAATAGTGAGTACATTTTCCAGTTTCGCTGTGTTAACTATATTATATCCTTAGAGAAATTCAGAGTTTCTGATATTTTTACATACTGGAAATGATATGAGGGAGAAAAATCAATTACGGGAAGTTAAATTTAGTTTCATAATAATTAATTATAACTAATTGAGTGCTTCTAACGATAATAAACCATATTTTAATCAGTATAGTAAAGTTGTGTACATTTTCGCATTACCAGATTTATATAAGAGAATGACGTACTTAGGAAGGTATACGAATGAGAATGGTGGAGTTACAAGATTTAATTGTGGACCCTTTCCCGTGTACGGTAAGATTTTGTTTATTTTAGTTGTACTGTTAAAAAAATACAAAACCAAACCAACTGTCTCATTAATATTAAATAAATAATTTGAAACTATATCGTATATACTATATCGTATTCAGATGAACGGTACCGGTGAATAAGTAAAACTTAATAATCTTAATATCTCGTGATATATGTATTCAAAAGATGTCCAGTATATACTAACTTATGTAATAAGATAAGTACATAAGCTTCGTACATATGCTAAGGATATAAGCTAAGTACATAAGCCAAATACCTAAGCTAAGTATATAAGCTTTGTACATAATTTAAGTATATTAACTTATTGCGTATTTATTTCCAATAAGGATAATAAAATATACTTCATTAAATAAGTATTTTAATATTTCCAGTTGTCTCCAATGCTGAGGATATGGTAACTGTCTTGAACAAATGCACCAAAAAGATATTTGTCTTTAACCTGATCAAGCCGTACGTTGGGAGCCAGTTAGCAGCGGCTGAATGTACGTTACATTCCTATAGTTAGATTTAACCGTGGTTTAATCTGCAAGGTGGCCTCCTTAATATGTCATCTATTTGAACATAACACTTTCACTAAATATTAACGATTCAAATACTACGGAAATTTTGAGTGCTCTTATGTTTGAGAATTTTGTTTCTTGAAAAGAGAAACAAATTATTAATCATCTTATATATTTACCTCCGTCTTATTTATTTATATAAAATGGACAGAAAAATAACTTTACAATAAATGTAACAATTATTATATAACTTTACAATAAATACATAATTATTATATAACTTTACAATAAATAACTTTACAATAAATGTAACAATTATTATATAACTTTACAATAAATGTAACAATTATTTCTTATAACGTTACTACTAACAATACAAACACTCATATTAACATGCGAAGATTTATGCAGTGAAATGATCAAAAAATATCTGTTTGTTCTTGTTAGAATTATAACTTATATTTATTAATTTTATATTAATTACTTATATGCATATTTGCAGTTCCTGTGTGGAAGCGGAACAGGCGTCTCTTGGATCTGGCTTTTAAACAAAACATATTGGACGGATACATGGATATTTTTAATGCGCAAGCGAGTCGCCTCGCAACAGCAATGGCCAAGGAAGTAAGCAAAGAAACCGATTTCATTTCTTTGATAGGACGAAACTTTTTGGAAACAACTTGCCGTAAGTAATATTGTTATATTAATGTTCGCTTAAAGCCTAAATATATAAACCAACATTATATATATCTTTAAGCTTTATTTTACTTTTAGTTTTTTTTTAAGCTGTTTATTATATTTATTCACTATTTATATAAAAAAAGCCTTCTTTTCATTTTATTGTCTGAGCGAAAACGGCTATGTTGACTTGCACCCACAAAAACCAAACGGTCCAAATACCTCCCTGAAGCGAAGTGCCAAGAAAAACGCTTGTGTCGACGTGTACGTTGCTCTGGCAGAAGGAAGCACACCCGGTTGCCACGTGCATGGCTCACTCTGTTGGCAGGCATGTCTTAATGCGGGAGGTCTATAGCCCGCTAACCTAGACCTAGACATCCCTTTTCGCCGCAACAACGGCAAGCGTTAATCAGAATCAATTATTTCCAATCTGACTCATCCACAACGGCTCAGACACCTAAAAAATATCAGAATTTGAATCCACTAACAGCCACTAATCACCCTGCAAAAGCAGCAGAATACCACCAGGTTAGCTAAGGTTTATGTTAGATCCATGGCTGTCCCCGAATATCCAACGTGCACGTCCAAACACCACTGGTAGCTCAAGATCCTGACTACTTTACGCCGCAAAAGACCCTGTCAAAGGGGGCTAACTTGGACGTACAAGGCGGGAAGAGGCCGGTAATTGTTAAAAATCTCCTAATAGTCAAGATAACTCCGAGAGAAACATAGAATCCACTTCTTATCTAGCATGCAAAGAAGAAAAACCCCAATCTACCAGCCATCTAATGTCCGAAACTCCCTTCCCCTTATCATGCCACAACCTCCTGCGTGAAAGCTCCTCAGCCAGACCTTAGACCTTAGAGGTCTCTAGTATCTACTACTAGCACAGTGGTTAGCTGAGATAAACAAGAAAGAAGAAAAGGCGACCGCTACCTAATATTTAATTCTTGTTTTTAAATGCTGACGATTCCTCGGACTATTCTAAATATATACTTAATTCTTCAGGACTAGGTATACTTACCTATATCTCGAATATTAAAAAGTGTACTCTTGATATAATTCAAGTTTTACAAAGTGCGTCAGCAGATCCAGCTCAGTGAATTGAGTCGGCGCAATTGCTACCCATGTCTAGTTGGTGCGCCACCGCCAGCGTCACTGCAGCCAGATACCAGGGCGTTCAGAGCATCTGCTCATATGGGTGACCCATAAAGGGACATAGACCGCACCACCCCGGTGTTCAGGCGACGACATTCCTTGATTCCTCTGACTGTAGCAACTCTAACAATAATTTCGTCCACACTTTAACCCAATTTCGATAACATTACGCATTTCTAATCAGCGGTTAAAAAATTAATTAATAATTTAATCAATCAAAACCTCAACTAAAGAACCTCACTCTATATATCTAGTTTCTATGAAAGTAACAGAGTTATTCCATTAGTTCCTACTACTACTAGTACTAATGTATGTACTAAACTTTTAACAGGTAACTCTGAGGATTCAAAAATCTGTGTTTTTCAGTTACAGCACTGGGAATAAAGATGAGCGGACAGGAACATATAGTAGATAGATATGTGAAATCAGTTGATAAAGTCATAGAAACGACCACATTGCAGGTTTCAAAAACCCTGGTTAATGTTAGATTTTTTATTTAAATTCAGCAGCTTAAAGAAGGAACAGGACGAAGCATTAAAAATTGTATGGAATTTCTCAGAAGAAGTAAGCCTTGCTCAATACATATATTTGAACTATAACAGTATAGATTACTTACTATGTGTAATAACGCATGGCGATGAATAGGTGCTTACATAATTATATTTTTCATATTGTGAAATCTTATCTTTATCTAAAATTTAATGATAATAATATAATTCGCAGTGCAGTGGTTGCTTAATTTTTTTGTTATCTCCTTAATATGAAAATATACACAAATATATTGTATTAAATAATCTTCATGCATATTACAGATTATCAAAAAGAAGAAAATAGAATTATCGCAACAGAGTGACAAAGGACACAATTCAGATAGTATTTTTTTTTATATCGACTTATATATGATGCCTTTGCTAAAACTATTTAAAACTATTGAATTATTTTTTCCAGATAATAAGTTCCAAAGCATTCTAGATATTGTGATGGAAAATCGAGATGAAAATGAGCTTAATGACATCAATCTAAGACAGCTTATGGATAATGTTATTTTGGCGGCCTTTGATACGAACATACATGGGTTACTTTTTAGTCTAATATGTATTGGAAGTTACCCTGAAGTTCAAAGAAAGGTTTATGAAGAGTAAGTATACGTACACAAAATAGTAAATAATTCAAATAAATACAAACCTCAAATTCCAATCTTTGGTAGTGCAATCAAATAATTTAACCTTAAATTATCGTTTAATAGTTTAGTTTTCTTTTCTTTTCTTTTCTTTCTTTCCTTAGTTTCCTTAGAGGACACGTTCACAGAACACATACACGCGTTTCTACACGTTCACAGAACACATACACGCGTTTCTACACGTTCACAGAACACATACACGCGTTTCTACACGTTCACAGAACACACACGCGTTTCTACACGTTCCTAGAACACACACATGCGTCTCTACATCACATACTCAAAAATAAAGAAATATTATTGGAAGATGACATGATGCTTAAATTTATCAATATACGAATATACTTTTAATAGCATGATGAGCAAAAGTCTTAACAGATTAAAATAATTGTCTATGTAAGATAGTTGTGTTTTTTAAATGGAAACAAACGGATGTCATCAATAAGAAAAAGTTTTTTTATTTTAAATAAATATTCAACGAAAAATATATTGGACATAGAATTTCTTAACTAATAATGCTATTTTCATTGAAAAAACAATATGTTCCCATCCACAAAAATATTTATTACTAAACAATAATTTTAGCACTCACGGTGGCGGTGTCATGAATCAATCTTTTAAATATATATTATATTAAAATATATATTATATGTTGTTTAGAATACAGCGGAATACAGCAATAGACTATTCTATTGACACTCTTAAGCATAAACTAAAGTTTTGACAGTCTTAAGCATAAACTAAAGTATTGACACTCTTAAGCATAAACTAAAGTATTGACAATCTTAAGCATGAACTAAAGTATTGACAATCTTAAGCATAAACTAAAGTATTGACACTCTTAAGCATAAACTAAAGTATTGACAATCTTAAGCATAAACTAAAGTATTGACAATCTTAAGCATAAACTAAAGTATTGACACTCTTAAGCATGAACTAAAGTATTGACACTCTTAAGCATGAACTAAAGTATTGACACTCTTAAGCATGAACTAAAGTATTGACACTCTTAAGCATGAACTAAAGTATTGACACTCTTAAGCATAAACTAAAGTATTGACAATCTTAAGCATAAACTAAAGTATTGACAGTCTTAAGCATGAACTAAAGTATTGACACTCTTAAGCATAAACTAAAGTATTGACAGTCTTAAGCATAAACTAAAGTATTGACACTCTTAAGCATAAACTAAAGTATTGACACTCTTAAGCATAAACTAAAGTATTGACAATCTTAAGCATAAACTAAAGTATTGACAGTCTTAAGCATAAACTAAAGTATTGACACTCTTAAGCATGAACTAAAGTATTGACACTTTTAAGCATAAACTAAAGTATTGACAGTCTTAAGCATAAACTAAAGTATTGACACTCTTAAGCATAAACTAAAGTATTGACAGTCTTAAGCATAAACTAAAGTATTGACACTCTTAAGCATGAACTAAAGTATTGACACTCTTAAGCATAAACTAAAGTATTGACACTCTTAAGCATGAACTAAAGTATTGACACTCTTAAGCATGAACTAAAGTATTGACACTCTTAATCATAAACTAAAGTATTGACACTCTTAAGCATGAACTAAAGTATTGACAGTCTTAAGCATAAACTAAAGTATTGACACTCTTAAGCATAAACTAAAGTATTGACAATCTTAAGCATAAACTAAAGTATTGACAGTCTTAAGCATAAACTAAAGTATTGACACTCTTAAGCATGAACTAAAGTATTGACAGTCTTAAGCATAAACTAAAGTATTGACAGTCTTAAGCATAAACTAAAGTATTGACACTCTTAAGCATGAACTAAAGTATTGACACTCTTAAGCATAAACTAAAGTATTGACACTCTTAAGCATGAACTAAAGTATTGACACTCTTAAGCATAAACTAAAGTATTGACACTCTTAAGCATGAACTAAAGTATTGACACTCTTAAGCATAAACTAAAGTATTGACACTCTTAAGCATGAACTAAAGTATTGACACTCTTAAGCATGAACTAAAGTATTGACACTCTTAAGCATGAACTAAAGTATTGACAGTCTTAAGCATGAACTAAAGTATTGACAGTCTTAAGCATGAACTAAAGTATTGACACTCTTAAGCATGAACTAAAGTATTGACACTCTTAAGCATGAACTAAAGTATTGACACTCTTAAGCATAAACTAAAGTATTGACACTCTTAAGCATAAACTAAAGTATTGACACTCTTAAGCATAAACTAAAGTATTGACACTCTTAAGCATAAACTAAAGTATTGACACTCAAACTAAAGTATTGACACTCTTAAGCATAAACTAAAGTATTGACACTCTTAAGCATGAACTAAAGTATTGACACTCTTAAGCATGAACTAAAGTATTGACACTCTTAAGCATAAACTAAAGTATTGACACTCTTAAGCATAAACTAAAGTATTGACACTCTTAAGCATGAACTAAAGTATTGACACTCTTAAGCATAAACTAAAGTATTGACACTCTTAAGCATAAACTAAAGTATTGACACTCTTAAGCATGAACTAAAGTATTGACACTCTTAAGCATGAACTAAAGTATTGACACTCTTAAGCATGAACTAAAGTATTGACACTCTTAAGCATGAACTAAAGTATTGACACTCTTAAGCATGAACTAAAGTATTGACACTCTTAAGCATAAACTAAAGTATTGACACTCTTAAGCATAAACTAAAGTATTGACACTCTTAAGCATAAACTAAAGTATTGACACTCTTAAGCATAAACTAAAGTATTGACACTCTTAAGCATAAACTAAACATATTGATGGTATTTAAATTACACACATAGACGCTATACATCACCAAATGTATAAAATACATACAAGTATATTAACATATAAAAGGAATATTCACTTAATATTTTTGTAACACTGACAGTCTGATTGACAACCTAAATTTGAAATTTAAAGAAAATATTCGTAAATAATCTTAAGAGAATTAAGGATGCTTTTGGTCTTAGTAGAATTAGTTTCCGAGACGTATATAAACTACATACAATATAAATCACTGAAATGAATATTAATAATTAAAATTCACTTACCTTTTAGAGTAATAAGTGTAACGGGAAAGACGGACAAAGATATCTTAAAAGAAGATTTGCCGAAACTGGTATATTTGGAGGCTGTTATAAAAGAAGCTATTCGTCTTTACCCCCCAGGTCTAGTAACAGCTCGTACTTCTACTTCTGAGGTGCAATTGAGTAGGTATTTTGTCGTCGTAAGTTTATTTAATGAATACCATATCTTTTAAATAAACAATTATTTGGCGTAAACTTTTTATCTATTACTGATAGGTAAAGGATACAATCGTAAGAAATTACATAAAATACAAGCTTTAAAAATGTAGGAACAGTCATTTCTTTTCTTCTTTTATAGTCTTATCCAAAATTAGTTCAATACAGGCTTGGGAAAAAACAAAGACGAAAAAATGCTACCATTGTCGTAACTACCAGCGTACGTAAAAAATAAAAACTTTCGCTTTAAAACTCTCTGAATATAGTATCAATCCATAATCTTTACAGAGGAATACATACTCCCAGACGGATGTCACGTCATATTACACCTTGCAGCGGTTAATCGCAACAAAACTTACTGGGGACAAGACGCAGATGAATACAGACCGGAGCGCTGGTTCGATGCCCTCCCTGACGAATTCGCGGCCTTCGCTTCCTTCGCTCCTGGAAGACGGGGTTGTGTTGGTAAATAATCTTTTCTATATACCCATTCTACTATTACCATTTACTATTTCTAAAAAACCGAATTTCGTCTGTCTTTCTGTCTACAATTATTTGAATAGCACCTTTTCAAGATATATAATATAGTTGAAAAAATACTTTATCACATTATTCTATCCATGAACATTATTAAAGCTTCTCTGTAAATCCTTAACTAGTTTGAGGATTAATTATGTTACCCTCATGATGAACAAACAAAGATATCCTTTCGAGTTTTTTATCCCTTTTGCCATTTGTTGTTTTTGTTTTTAAACAATAATCTTAAAACCCATCTTGGCTATGACAACTAAAAATATTGATCTTTCATAAACAAAGTACCGATGGCACAAGGCATATCAGATAATAATATTGATTTATCCAACTCTAAGTAATAAAGTAATGGTTTTTTTTATTTTAGGTAAAAAATATGCATTGATAAATTTAAAAATGAGTGTGGCTAAACTTATCAAAAAGTTTCATATAAGTGGAAATAATAAAAATTTAGACCTTGAATTCGTTGTCTTTTTAAAACCGATTGCTGGTCATTTAATTAAACTTGAATTAAGAGAGCAGAAATCAGAAACAAAGCAGTAACTAATAATATAGGAACCTGAATGGAAATGATTGATTATAATATTATTGGAAAACAGAGGAACAATATATAATATATTTCAAACTGTATGTGTTTTATTTCCTTTATGCCTTCTTAGACATTTTCTTTTCTCAACACAAGTTTAGCATTAGCATTGTTTTTATAGCATTGTTTTTATAGTATTGTTTTTATAGCATTGTTTTTATAGCATTGTTTTTATCGTCCTAACATTTGTTTTAAATAATTTTAAGATCTTAATCACATTTTGATATGCTGAAATACATAGATGAACTTTTTAAAGCGGGCAATTCACTCAAAGGAGGGAAAGAACATTCGTGATTTTTTTGTACAAATTTTTCTACTATCACGAAACATAGCTTTAAAATAAAACATTTTACAAATATTCTGCTATAATATCAATATTACGACTTTACTTCCCGTATATATTGTGTTTTTGATAATTTTCGCTCAATAACATTATATATATATATATTTATGATTGTTTTAAAATGTTAAACGTAATGGCTAAACTTAAAAGGTTCACATTCATGCAAATTTTATTGAATATTACTTTATTTTTTATGACAAATTATTATTTCCCTAAATATAAACGCTTGCTCTTTTTCACTAAAGCTGCCTGTTGAACTAACTTTTTTATTTTTTTACTGTTTTTATGTTTTTTGTTGTGTTTAAATTTTAGTACTAAAAAGAATATCGTATTGTATCGTACCGTATCTGGTCCAAAGTATATTAAACAGAGAGCAGGAAATGAAAATACTGTGGTGTTAAACGTATGCTGTTCAAATTTGATTCCTCACTGACTTGCTATGACTTTGACTATGCTATCAAGTTAGATGCATCGTGGGTATGAAGCCATCGCTGCCATGCTACTTCAAGATTTACTTAGAGTATTTGTACTTAGGTAATTAAGTATTTAAAAAATATAAAAATCACATTACAATCCCGTTGAGTTCCTCTCGCCAGTTTTCTCAGGTCAGTGGCAATTAATTTTCCAAATTTGTGGTAGCTCTGACAATAAAAATTGTTTTTTATAAAAGTAATTTTCAAGAAAGACTTCAATTTTTCGCAAATATATTTTTGTACTTTACTATTTACTAATTTTTTAACTATCATAAAATTTTATCTTGTATGTTCACTTTCTACATTTTAATTAAAAACTATAAACAAATCTGAACGAAAAGCATTCATTGAACATACAGGGATTTCTAAAATGCTACTATTTTAATTATAATTAATATTATTTAGTACTAAGCCCCACGTGAGCGACTCCTATTCATACTTGGTCGGTTGTTTATATTCTTGTCGACCCTGTCATCCTAAAACCAGTTTTTGGTGTCGTTGGGTTAAATACACACACATACACAAAATAATTTAATTACATCTCAGATCAAGACATTAAAACCTTGGATGTGAATGTCTTTTAATGCGAAACTGACTTGTATTTACATAATAATAGATATCAAATTGGTTTGTATTTTTGTAATTGATAAAACATTAATATATTACTTTTATAAAATTTAAGGTAATTATTTTTAATTATTCGGGAATCTGAAATAACATACTGGAATGTTGAAAGTTGTTGTAATTTCAATATAAAATGTTAATTTTACAACCTAAAATATCATAAATAAAAGAAAAAAAAGTCATCAACAGTCCTTAAGATTAAATGGTTTAGTACTGTTATTTGTCAATCTCGATATTATGTAATTTTTTTTTATCGAAAAGAATATATTTTATAATAAGAATTGCAAGTACCGTGAATTGATGACATGAATTTGAAAAACATTAAAGTAGTTATCCAAAACCTTATTTTCTATGGACACTATTGAAAATTAAAATAAAACAGGTTATTCGTTAATAAAAAATACAAAATACCGTCATACAAAAAAAATCGACCCGTACGTCAGTCACTTGAGACGCTGAGCACGTCTAACACACACACATATAATAAACTTTTGTATACAATGTAGCATTGGCATTAATAATCACTGCACAGACTAAAGAATACCGACTGATTTATTCGAACGTAAACAGTTACGATACACAGAAGTGTTTTTATTTTATTTTATAATAATGTTCGTAATTTTATTCTCATTAACATGTTGTTTGGTTGCTTTTTGGGTTTACATAAAATTATCCTCACGGATCAATGTGCTAGTTCCGATATTACCAAATGCTTTGAGTTTGTTTGGATTGCTTAAAATAAGTTTTAGCGGTGAGTAGAAATTCCAGTTTCGTTGGGTTAAATATATTATGTTCTTAGAGAAGTTCAGGGTCTCTGATATTTTTACATCTTTTTCTTAGAAAAATAACAGAAGATAGAAAAAACAATAATGGAAAATTTACAATCAAATATCACTAACTGACCGACTTTTAACGATAACAAACCAGTTGCATTAATTGGGCAGAATATTAAAGTTGTGTAATTTTTCGTGTTACCAGATTTATGCAAGAGAATCGCGTACATGGGAGAGTACACAAATGAGAATGGTGGAGTTACAAGATTTAATTGTGGACCTGTTCCCGTGTACGGTAAGTTTTTGTTTATATAATTCTTAACAACTAAAAGGATACAATAGCGAACTAACTGACTCATTAGTATTAAATAAAAAATATGAAGCTAAATCCAGTGTTAACCATTCTGTTTGATCTGTCAGCCAATTACAACTCTTGACACTGCTGTTTTTTATATTTTAAATATCAAGATAATAAAATATCTACTAGTCAACCTAAAAAAGAAACCCTTGAACAATAAGTTTTCATTTAATTACAAAAAGATTTAATCTTATAGTCTATGAATTACGCTTATTAACTTGTTTTGTGCAGTTTCGGTGTCATAGTTCTTGATAGAATTCGATAATATATTTAGCATGATTCATGATAGAAAGCAAGCACTTTATATCCGAGCGAGATTCAAATAATATTTCTGATACAAATACAACTTATATTTAATAGTTTGTACTTAATATAAATTTAATAGCTTGTACTTCAAAACATGATCGGCGTTAATAAACTCACAAATATAATATCGTTGTATTCAGATGAACGGTAAATAAATATATATAAGTTAAGCAATTAACATTATCACTTATGATCTTAATATCTTGTGATATAAGCATTCAAAAGATGCCCAGTATATGCTTAGCTTATGTACTAAGATAAGTACATATACTAAGTACATAAGCTAAGTATATAAGCTCAATGTATAATGGGCTTATGTGCAAAGCTTATAGCTAAGTATATAAGCTTGGTATGTAGTAAGTATATTAACTTATTGCGTATTTATTTCCAATAAGGATAATAAATACTTAGTTAAATAAGTATTTTTATATTTACAGTGGTTTCCAACGCTGAGGATACGGTAACTGTCTTGAACAAATGTACCAAAAAGATATTCGTCTATGACCTGATCAAGCCGTACGTTGGGAGCCAGTTAGTAGCAGCAGACTGTAAGTTACAGTACTCGACTAAATTATTAGTTACATTGCTCCACTAAGTTATTCATTACATTACTCCACTAAGTTATTAGTTACATTTACTCTACTAAGTTATTAGTTACATTACTCTACTAAGTTATTAGTTACATTTACTCTAGTAAGTTATTAGTTACATTACTCTACTAAGTTATTAGTTACATTACTCCACTAAGTTATTAGTTACATTTACTCTACTAAGTTATTAGTTACATTACTCTACTAAGTTATTAGTTACATTTACTCTACTAAGTTATTAGTTACATTACTCCACTAAGTTATTAGTTTAATTACTCCACTAAATTATTAGTTACATTGCTCCACTAAGTTATTAGTTTAATTACTCCACTAAATTATTAGTTACATTTACTCTACTAAGTTATTAGTTACATTACTCCACTAAATTATTAGTTACATTGCTCCACTAAGTTATTCGCTACATTACTCTACTAAGTTATTAGTTAAATTACTCTACTAAGTTTAGTTACATTACTCCACTAAGTTATTAGTTACATTACTTTTATTTTAATACTTATTAAAATAAAAGTAATGTAACTAATAAGGGTTACTCAACTAACTAAGGGCTAGCCGTGGCGAAGATTTTTAAATAATATGCTATAAGAGCTGAGCGAATATGCAGAAATTAACGATAAAAAGAAAATTAACAAAGAAAATGGAGAAATTACACACAAAAAGATTAAAGAGAACACCGCCTGTTGTACTTTTAATATGTATTTATGTTTGTAACTTTTAATTTTGTGGTGTACAATAAAGAATAAAATAATAAAGAGAAGATCTTTAATGTAAAAACTCAATACTCAATACTCAATCCTCAATTTATATCCTAAAGATGGCCCCAGTATTATACCATCGATTTTGACTAAATATTCACCATTCAAGTTTTACGGAAATTATAAATGTTTTTGTGTCTTGTAATTAAAATATTTCAGTAGTGATAAATATGATGTTTTGATTGAAACTATCAAGTTAGAAAACAAATTCTACCAAAATGCAGCTAGTAGTAGCAGTAGTAATGCAATATATATACAATACAATATATATATTATAACTTAAAAAAAATTACCTTACAATAAATGTTATTTCTCATTACGTTACTATGTACTAACTATACACATCAGAGCTTCCAAACGTCCCGATTTTTAGTCCAAAACTAAATGTCTCGCGCGGGACGATCTTATACGATATCACCGCCCAGAAATGGTACCACATCCCTAAAATGTAAAAAACATTTTATACGGCTTTTAAGATTGGAAACTTTATTTAATACTCAAATAATTGGATAAGTAATAAAAAGACATATTTTTTACTATGCCGCTTGTTGGCGAAGGAGTCCTGCTTTTTTACTATGTAGGTTTAAAAATTTAACTTTCCCCGAAACAAAATCTGACAACGCTGATTCAAATATTCATGATAATATGAATAGAGATATCCAGTTATATGGTCACAAAAACTCTGGCGTTTTGATAATATATAAAGCTGTGTTCATTTTTTTTATTAATTGGAATACAAGAATATATATCATTTATTTGTTCTTGTTAGAATTATAAGAATCAGGTAGTGAAAGTACCATCTTTAAAATAGTAGTAACCTGTTTATACAGTTAAGTTATTATCTTAATTCAAAACAATATAAGGCCCACGCATAAAACCAAATAATTTATATATTATGTTGCTAGTAATACTTAATAATTTATATTTATTTCTTCAAATATTTGCAGTTCCTGTGTGGAAGCGGAACAGGCGTCTCTTGGATCTGGCTTTTAAACAAAACATATTGGACGGATACATGGACATTTTTAATGCGCAAGCAAGTCGCCTCGCAACAGCAATGGCCAAGGAAGTAAACAAAGAAACCGATTTCAGTTCTTTGATAGGACGAAACTTTTTGGAAACAACATGCCGTAAGTTATTTCATTATAAATAAATCCATCTCTGAACTTCATATTATTATTTTAAGCTTTTTTTTATTGCTTATTATTATTATTCACTATTTAACCTTTAACTCTTGACATATCCTTGAATACGTGTAAATTATGTTGTATTTTTTTTTGGAGTCTATTGATTAATTATATACTTTTAAATTTGTACATTTTTTTATCTTACAAACAATAATCAAGGTACTTACAATACAATAGTGGTTATTATGTAATACCAACTAATGAATAACTTAGATACAATTATATACAAAAACCTTCTCTTTTTGTTGCCTGACCGAAGACGCTCATGTTAATTTACACCTACTCAAACGGTACAAATCCTAACTAAATCTAAACCAAACGGTCAACATATCTCGCTGTCATAGGGCAGTACCAAGGATAATGCTTGTGTCGACGTCTTCGTTGCTCTGACGCCCAAATGAGGAGCACATTCTGTTGACACGTGCGCTGCTCACTCTGATGGCAGGTATGTCATAACGGGAGGGGTAAGCCCACCAAACCAGATCTAGAAAGAAAGCGGTACTCAGAATCAGAACGAGAAATGAGAAATGAGGAGATCCGCAGATTGACATGGGTGACCGATATAGCCCAGAAAATTGCGAACCTGAAGTGGCATTGGTAAGGCCACATAACTCGTAGGACAGATGGCCGCGTCCCTGAAAACGGAGCGTGGGTAGGCCCCCTACAAGATGGTCGCTGGCAGGAGATGGAAGAGGGCTACGCGGTACTGATCGTCGTGTAGATCTTTGTGGGAAGCCTTTGTCTAGCAGTGGACGTCTTCCGGCTGATATGATGATGATGATAATTAAAATAGTTTAAATTAATCAAATTATCAATCAAAACCTCATCTCGAGTTCAAATTAAAAGACTAATTTTCAAATATCATCAGATTTAATCAAATAATAATAACTATTAATATATAATTCGGAGGATAAAAAATCTGCGTTTCTTAGTTACAGCACTGGGAATAAAAATGAGCGGACAGGAACATATAATAGATAGATATGTGAAATCAGTTGATAAAGTGATGGAAACTACCATATGCAGGTTTCGAAAACCCTGGTTAATGTTAGATTTTTTATTTAAATTCAGCAGCTTAAAGAAGGAACAGGACGAAGCATTAAAAATTGTATGGGATTTCTCAGAAGAAGTAAGTCTTGATTAAAACATACATGTATACTATTGCAGTGTTGACAACTATCTGGCATATCTATGAATAATGGCTTAGATACATAATCAATTTGCTTATTGTGGGTGAGAAATCAGGAACAAATCAATATCTTAAATTATATGATAAAAATAGGTCCAATCCATAGTGCAATGACGCGATATAAATTGTACACCATTTCCATAAAATGAAAAAAGTACAGTGAATCAAAAAAAAAGATATATTTTAAAGATATTAATGCATATTACAGATTATTAAAAAGAAAAAAAGAAAATTATCTCAACAGAGTAACAAAGAAAACCATTCAGATGAAGGTAATTTTATTTTATTTTATTATTTTTTTTTTTTTAACCTTTGGTTTTGGGCTAAAACTATTTAATTATTCGTTCCAGATAATAAATCCCAAAGCATTCTAGATATTGTGATGGAAAATCGAGATGAAAATGAACTTACTGACATCAATCTAAGACAGCTAATGGATAATATTATTTTGGCGGCCTTTGATACGAACATACCTGGGTTGCTTTTCAGTCTATTGTGTATTGGAAGTTACCCTGAAGTCCAAAGAAAAGTTTATGAAGAGTAAGCATACTTAAACTTAGGTATTTTTTCAGAGACTGCATAAAAGAAAATGGCTAATTCGCACTCAAATTAAAATTCTTGGTAGGTTAAATAACTTAACCTTAAATCATCATTTAGTAAACCTTTCCTTAATTGGCACGTTCACAGAATACACACACCCGCGTCGTTATTCATTCACAGAACACCTGTGTGTTCTGTGAACGAATAACGATATATGTGTTCTGTGAACGTGTAGAGAAACTTGTACAGACACGTTCACAGAACACACACGCGTTTTTACATCAGATACTCGAAAATACAGAAGTATTATTGGGGGATTACTCTTGTACTCTCTTTACTTGTCTAAATCTTATCATTATGTTAATATACTTTTAATAACGTGATGAGCAAGCAAGTCTAAACCAATAAAAAATAATGTGTATATAAAATAATTGTGTATAAATAAATATGTTTTCACAAACTTATACCATGAATTTCCAATTTTTTAAACGGAAACAAACTGTTTTATTTACAACAGTGTTTTTTTCAATTTTAAAGAAATAAATCAATACCTACTTGCAATAAGAAAAAACATTGTTATCATACAACAAAAATACATTTTTAATAAAAAAATAATATAAATAAGTATTTCAGGTTGAGTGAACTTCAGCTGGCTGTGCCATGAATTAATCTTTTAAAAATATATATTATAGGTTGTATAGAATACAGCAGATGAAGTCTATTGACACTCTTAAGCATTAACTAAAGTATTGACACTCTTAAGCATAAACTAAAGTATTGACACTTTTAAGCATAAACTAAAGATATTGATGGTATTTCCATTACACACATAGAGGCTATAATTTAAAAGTATTCGTAAGATAATTAAGGATGTTTTTGATCTTAGTAGAATTGTCTCATGTTTCCGAGACGTATATAAACTACATACAACACCGAAATATATATTATCTAATAATTAAAATTCACTTACCTTTTAGAGTAATAAGTGTAACGGGAAAGACAGACGGAGATATTTTAAAAGATGATTTGCCGAAACTGGTATATTTGGAGGCTGCTATAAAAGAAGCTATACGTCTTTACCCCCCAGGGATGGTTATAGCTCGTACTTCTACTTCTGAGGTGCAATTGAGTAGGTATTTTGCTGTCGTAAGTTACTTTAATTAATGACATAACTTTTAAATTGACAGTCGTCTGGCGTAAACTTTACATCGATAAAACCGTGGGTTAACTGCTTAGGAAATTTGGATAAAAGGATATCTTTATTCTTAAAAATACAAGCTTTAAAAATGTAAGAACAGTCATTTCATTTCTTCTTTTATAGTATTATCCAAAATTAACTCAAAATGATGAAAAAATGCTACCATTGTCGTAACTACCAGCGTATGGAAAAAATAAAAACTTTCGCTTTAAAACTGTCTGAATATAGTATCAATCCATAATCTTTACAGAGGACTACATACTCCCAGATGGATGTCACGTCATATTACACCTTGCAGCGGTCAATCGCAACAAAACTTACTGGGGACAAGACGCAGATGAATACAGACCGGAGCGCTGGTTCGATGCCCTCCCTGACGAATTCGCAGCCTTCGCTTCCTTTTCTCCTGGAAGACGGGGTTGTGTTGGTAAATAATCTTTTTATAATATACATATTCTACTATTACTATTTGTCAATCAATATTTCTAGAACGCGGAATTTTCTAATGGCTGTCTGTCCACAACTTGAATACTACCTTCTTAAGATATATATATAAAACAATAGTTTTAAAACCCATCATGGTCTTAGGTCAACCGTTGATACTAAGCATATCAAATCCCATACATGATACCCTCAAATCCTCAAATTGTGTCACCGAAGCGTACCTTTCTTTTTAACTTTTATATAATTATTTACCCAACTGAGCTTGAAACTAGTTGGGGAAATTTCGATATAAATTATGTGATTACAGCCTGATAATTGCAGTAGTTACATGGTTCACGAAACTTTATTTTAAACTTCTCTTTTACCTGTAATAATATTGATTTATCCAACTCTAAGTAGTAATGGTTTTCTTTATTTTAGGTAAAAATTATGCATTGATGAAGTTAAAAATCACTGTGGCTAAACTTATCAAGAAGTTTCATATAAGTGGTAACGATAAAAATTTAGACCTTGAATTCGTTATCTTTCTAAAGCCGATTGCCGGTCATTTAATTAAACTTGAATTGAGAGAGCAGGAATCAGAAACAAAGCAATAACTAATGATATAGGAACATAAATGGAAATGGTTGATTATAAGATTATTGGAAAACTAAGGAATAATATATAATATATTTCAAAATGTATGTGTTTTTATTTCCATTATGCCTTCCTAAAATATTTTCTTATGGCAGCCTCCAGCTTCCTCTTGACAATTTCAATGCAGTCAACCACTCGTAGGCTATCACATCAAGTTATCCGCAATTGAGCGGCAATCCGCCTTACTACCATATGTGAAAAGTGTTACTGACAAGGTTGGAAATTTTTATTTTTTTTTAAGATCTGCCTTTAGAAATAGATACCTCATTTCTTAAGACCAATGAAAGAAAGAACTTCTCCACCGAACCCAGAATCCAAAGAGACAGACTCAATAGCGCTCCACTGATCATACTTGTTCACAATTTCTTGTTTTAACTTCATACATCAGCTTCCAATAAGGTTCGTCCTCCGATGGTGGCGCCAGTACATAACAAGCCTCAAACAAGTCAAATACAAATTTATTTTAACTATATTTACTTATTTTAAACTAATATCGGGTCTACTTCGCGATAAAAAATAATAAAGGTGAAATACCTTTTTATTTCCCGACGTTTCGACCGAATTTCACCAGCCGTGGTCACGGGATGACTAATGTCAGCTCAGTGTCGTCTTCGTGAGGCGCGAGTCTCGGTAACTACCCTCGCTTGTTCCTCATTATTTGTGTTGTTGATATTGTTACTATCGGAAGTGAGGGTATTTAAACAAACGACACTAACGGTGTCTACACACTGGCATTTTAAATCGCGGCGAGTATGGCACTTGTTAAAAACTGAATTCCATGCTGGTGATAGTCGATATCCATCTTCTCGATTGAAATTTTTATGTTTCTTTATTTCAATCGCTTCAAGTGCTATTCGAGGATAGTAGTGACGGTCTTTGGAGAGGACTTGTGGCTGGTGCAACTCAATCCAGTGGTTGTGACCTGATTCTATCAAGTGCTCAGCTATTGCAGACTTTTTAACTTGTAGGTTTTTTACAGCTGCAATATGTTCCTTGACCCTTTCTGCAATGATTCTTTTGGTCAGTTTGATGTAGAAAATTGAAATATCTTTCAGTATATTACAAACATTCGTCATGTCGCGTTTTACATAACAACTATATTTTTCTCTCTTTGCTTAATTATTTAATAAAACCGGACCTTGATCTTTTTCAATGACAACAAACGTGACATAGATAAAAAACCTAATTTCTACCTACTTTAAGGTAATTATACAAATACAACCTTTATCTTTTTAATTTAATTTTACACAAATCGAATCGAAATGGCAGTATTGCTTTGTATCTTTGTCTCTCTTTTGGTGAATACACAACCACAATGGAGTACTATAGTCTATAACAAACCACAAACAACATTGAATATGACAAGTTGTCAAGTCCGAACTCACCAATGAAATTACAAAAGTAATCTTTTATCACACTAATTACTAATTAATATTTATAGTATTCAATCTAAATTTTGACACACATTATTTTTAATGAAATTTGTAAAGAAAATACCATTGCCTCAAATTATAAGAACAAACTCAGTACATTATATATATTGAAACTTAGTTCTTTCTATGTACTTCTACATATTCTACAGTTCCTGTAATACGTTTCAATTTATAAATAAAAGTAAAAATCTTAGTGCCAAATTTTACTAACATGTCGGTCATAACAACACAACCACAATCAAACGAACAAATGTTGGGGCCGGAACTATCTCCTGATCAACTGACAGTTGAGGAAGAACAGAAAAAGAAAGAACGGCAGAGAGAAGATTGCTGTTGTGATGTCTGGGATAGCGAGGAATCAGATATTTTCTTCCTTTGTCATTGCTTTGCATGGTGTTGTCGTGGTATAGGCAACTGTACCGAGTCATGTTTTGATAGTTGTGGTGATTGTGTTAGTGACTGCTGTAATTCTAACGATGACACATCAGGGTCCATGGGTTGCTGTAATTCTAACGATGACACATCAGGGTGCTTAGATTGCTGTGCTGACTGTGGAGATTGTTGTAGCAATTAAGGTTATAATTCTATATTTTAAAAATATTTTTTTTACTCATTACTCTTTAAATAATATAACAAGAGTACTCATTGCCATAACAAGAGTATATTTATGTATAGAATGAATTATTAGAGTAGATAGGCTAAAATATACAATGTCAATTTTGTTACAATATTTGCAAATCTAAGAACACTACTATAAAACAAATCTGGTGCTATAATGATCCACAACTTTATTTTTATACTATAACTTAACTTTTACTTTTCATTCAAATCATTTTTGGTTGGTATTTATCAATAGAATTAATTCCATTATTACTAGTTGCACAGTATGCAGCAAATACTATAAATAAATAATAATAAATTATTCTTTTTGTCTTTCACATTAAAACATATTAAAAAATAATCTGCAACGCTAGGAATGAGTTGCAAGGTCAGGAAATGCCATGAAACCTCATGTAAATACAAATTAAAAAAACATATATTATATAGTTAATGTTAATCAAGTTGTGCTTCCATCAAAAGATTACAAGATAATCCATGAAAGAAAGTACAAAATATATACCATAGAACCTCAATAACTATAATCAATACCAATAACTTGAAACTTTTCGTGTTTTCCTTGTACAGGATACAGCATTTCAATTATATGGCTGTTACAGAAAAAGTTTAGCTAAGTTTAATTTACTTCATTTTAACTATATATTTTAATATTCAAGTTGAACATTTTAGGATTTAAGGAAAGTTTACAAACTGGTATGGTCTCTGAGAATACAGTAAGTAATGTATTTAAATTCAGGACATTATTTCTCTGTTTTGAAATTTCAGTTTCTCAAGGGAGAATTTTTATCTCATCTCATTAAATCTTATCTTATCTCATCTGATCTAAATTAAAGAACGACTATGTTTAACTAAGTATTATAATTGTTTTTTATTGTATTTATGAATGTTTGTTAATGGAATATTTTGATGTATAGCAATATTTTGATGCACTTTAATAATAGAGAAACGTTATTAAAATGATACTTAATTCAAAAATAAACATATAATAACAATATGAATAAATAGTAATTATAATGTGCCAATTTAATAATTATTTTTTTTACATTAAATAATATAATTATAGACAAAATATTTTTATCAAATAATTGTTATAAGTACTTATTACTGTTTTTATTAATATAAGGAAAACTTCATTAAATGCTCAAAATTATTTAAACTTAGTTAAATGGTGCTTGAGTAAAAATTAAGTATTTTATTTGTTATGCTAACAAAATATACAAATATTTTGGGAACATTGTTTTTATTTTTATATTCAATATTTATTTATTGAAAACATTTAAAAGCTGTCTAAAGAGCATCCTCTTCAGATATGATTGAAATGTTTTCAATTTTTTATTTAAGTATTTTAACCATTTTAAACTGGGTGGTAGTTTCATAAATTAATGAATTTCAAAAAATAATATATATCGCAATTTTCTACCCTTGTATAAAACATTATTTCTGCTCATTGTTAAACAGTTTCTGAAAAACAAGCTAATAAAAGCGTGTTAATAAAACGAAATATTTCCAACACATTTATTTTATTGACATATGGACTAGACACCAAATATTCATAACAATTTAAATTGAATAAATTATTACTTAATGAGAATTATAAATACAATACCTAAAATTATTTGTCATGTACGATACATGTGTATGTAAGATACATGTTAGAATTATTATATATAAGTTGAAACTAGAGCAATAGAAAAGTAACCACTACATATGTTTAAGCAAATTGACAAATAACACACATTTAACAATTTTCACTTGCATATTGTTACATAAATAAAATACTTTTAAGATGATTTTTACCATGAAATATAGTAAAAAACGCTAGTTTCAAATAAGAAGAATTATTAATAAATATTGTTTATCAATTAAATTTAATTTCCTATGAAAATATTAAGACATATGTAGATGAATTTATTTATGTATTTGATATGTTTTTACCAAAAATATTTTTTTGGGTTTTTATAATTTTATATAAATACAAATATGAAGTTTTAAATATTTATTTTTAACAAAAATTATTTATGACTACACGTTTAATTATGTAGCGTTGCTCGCCCTACAGTAAGATTAATTTTATAAAGTGTAGAGAAAAAGAGTACCAACTAACTCCATGTCAATTTATCCTCGTCTAAAGCACTAAAATGAAGTCGTTTCACATAAAAATTTAAATGTTAAATCAGAACTACATAAAACAAATTTGCAGAAAATTGTTTGTTTTTAGAAAAAGGAATGCCACTTTTTCAGTTTTTCTCCCATACAGTATTCGCCAGCCGTTCTTAAGAATAATTACAGACAATAAATTTTCCGAACTGATGTAAGCTTTGACATTAAAAAATGATTTGTATAAAACCGGCTTTCAATAATTTTACCGCACATACAAGTAATCAATTCGAACAATATTATTAACTAGATGATGTGATGATAATTCAAAACGATTCCGGATTGTTTTATTTCAATATATATAAATAGATTTCTAGAAACTCGAGTATTAACAATAAGAAATGTAATAGGAAAATATGCAAAAACATGGGTTATTATTAACTGCAAAATATTAACTTTGTCACAAACCTGAATCGATTTTCAGACGATTTTATACGTTACTGTTATTTAACTACTAAGTACTATTTCCTGTAAATTCATAAGTGGTTAATATTATTGAGTATTTTATAATAAACACGTCTAATATACTTCACAACACACAAATAATTTATATCTTAAAGGCTAGAGTATTTTTTTTAATGTTTTTTATTTTAAGAATTTTAGTAATATTCAAAATGTATATTCAAAATAACGTTAGAACATCTACATCCTAAAATATCTATATATTTAACAATAAAAATAATCGGTGGATGGATTATATACGCTAGAGCCTATTTTAAGTCATTTTCTATTATTTCTATTGTTCATACATATAATTTGTATGGTCAGGGTAATAACAACTGGTGTATAGTTTTACATTTATATTAATGGCGTAATTATTTTCATAATAACTACATAGAGTAAGAGAAAATAATAACAAACAAATCATTATTTGTATTTAAAAAAAATATTCAGACTTCTTGTCCGTTTGTAAGGCTTTGCTTTGCTTTTACCTAAAGGTGTAAATTAAAATAAAAAATAATATTGTAGCAAAAATCTTATCAAAGTAATATTTATATAAATTCGTTAATTTAATATGATAATACCCTTTATTTTTCCTGATATTAACTAATACAAAACTTATTAAAGTTAGTATGACAAAAGATTAGAAAAAAAATTGGTATCACCAGCCACATTAATATTTTGTTCATAATGCTAGCTTCGATTAAAATACTTTTAAAATGGACAATTATCCAGAACATGGAGAAGATAACATACTTTTCCGCATT
Organism: Dircenna loreta; assembly: GCA_963555665.1. NCBI lineage: Eukaryota > Metazoa > Arthropoda > Insecta > Lepidoptera > Nymphalidae > Dircenna > Dircenna loreta. Next base: position 7,973,306 of record OY743099.1, on the reverse strand, counting down.
TTACAAAAAAAATATTATTAGAATTTAAAACAACACTAGATACAATTGTCATTTCTTGGACAACTCTATACAGTTTAACATTTTACTAACCTATTTATAATAATGATATTCAATAGCAGTTTTGACGATAATTAAAAATTGGACTTGTAAGAAAAAATAAGACATTTAACAAATTAAAAATAAATTACCCTGCTTACTGTGGCAACATTTATAAGAAAGTAAGTATACTTAGTACTAATGAAGCAAAAAATTAATAATTAAATGAATATTTAATATCAATATATATTTTTTTATATCTTATTGGATGGATCAAAAAACATCTGGAGTAAGATTAATATTATTTAAGTTGGAAATACCATTGATGCTTTAACTACTTATATAATAACTATTTAAGTATATAATAATATTATATTTCAAAGTTTAATAACAACTGAATAAAGACTAGAAAATATATTATGCAAGACTAGAAGCTTAAGAAATTTAAGAGTTAGCCCTATTCTAAACTACTCGCGAAGTTAAACGATGTTAGACGAATTCGTATAGTGTACAGGCACCTCGGCGTACCTCGACAAACTTTAGCGCGCCTCGGGCGAATTCCAGGTACTTACTTCGCCGAGGAACTTTGCGAGTAGTGTGGAAGTGGCATTAAAGTTATGACTAGTTATTTAGATTATTCTAATTCTACCAAGATAATTATATTTTTATATAGCTATATAGATAGTGGTAGTTTTTTGTAGTGCAATTTAGTATTTTCTGAAGATTAAAATATTTTTATGATTATTTTTTAATATGTTCATTTTATATTATTGTAAAATAACATTTGCAGCATATAATTTAGTGATTTAAAGATAAAATAGTTCTTTAAAATTATTATTACAAGTATTATTAGTAGTGTGTCTAATAGAAACTTTTTGTTCACTATGGCAGATAATTGGCTGTTTAAAATTATACTATTTTTCTTAAGGCAAATGAAGGATAAGAGCTAACTATGAATATAATAATAAAGAAATATAACAAATGAGCCTTAGTACAGTTTACAATAACTTTTTAGCGACAGAAATAGTTCGCCTCTGAAAAATTACACTTTTACAAATCTGACAACATTACATTATTTGCTGGTAAAATTCGCCAGTATTCATAATTAAATTTATATTTAATTATGATTACTGGCGGATTAAATTTATATTTAATTATGAATTTATATTCAAGCCAACGTTTTAATACCATCCAATGGTCAATTGCGATTAAAATGTAGTAAAATGCTAAATTTCATTCCATTCATTTAAAAAAAAGTGGTTAAATTTCCCGCCAGTCATTGCTGGAATACACAATTAAAAAACATACGTAACCTCTTTGTTGTTATTTTGTATACTTCCTGCTTTGTTCATATCTTTATAAATATTCATTTTATTATGTGAATAATATTGATGGATATTGGAAAAGTAAATCTTATATATCAGTTTCTTTAAATATATCATACGTATTGAACTGTATGTAACGCGAGTTTGTTTCCATTTCTTGATCAGATTCATCTTGCACGTGCTTCGGAGAACTCTCCGAATGGAACTCGTGGCGAAAGTTTCCTGGAGATTATTAAAAAATATATTATGACAGTTTATTTAATAAAATGTGACATTGACATTGGGACGTCCTAAAACTTTTATTCCAATTTAATATTTTTTATTATCAACAAATATTTATTATTATCAACGAAACATATTTATACAGACAACACAATATTTAAACACTCTAAAATAACAAGCCATTGAAAGTTACATATTAAAAAAAAGTAAAACTAACATCTATTTACTTAAATAAATTGCAATTCTGGCGGTAGGAGACAAAAACATACTTACAAGCAAAGCGTCACAGGAGACAGTCATCTGAAATTACTTAACAGACATGTTTTAACTAGAAAAGCAAAAAAAAACTACAAATACAAGCTTTAACTACAAATGCTAAAAACATGATATTAAACTACAGTGCTATAAATTAAACAAAAATTGATAAATTATTAATTATTTTAGTATAAAATTATAAACAAGTGATTAAATAAAATAAATGTATCAGTAAGGAATGTTTATTTTGGAATAAATCGAAGGTATACATATAATTATTTTCACGAATTTGGATATTACAAACATTTGTAACATCAAAATAATATAATGGACAATAATTAAATTTAAGTACCGTGAAAAATATTATTTTTAAATCCAAATCCATTTCATTAAATGCAAACCAGTCTTAAAACAATAAGAAATGAAATTATTATTTAATAATTGTATGGTAACATTTCCATATAAGATTCATTTAAAAACGACACTTATCCTTTGAGGCATTGAGTATATTTTTGGTTAAAAAGCATCTGTCGCTGTCACACAATAAAAAATAGTGGTGTTAAAAAGAGACAACATTAGTATATTCGAGGTCCACTTGAGCAGATCTGGACTAGATTATTAGACCATTTGGTATAATTCACTTTAAGATAAAAGTTACAATAGATTAACTTAAAGACTATTTTATGTACGTCAATTGCATTTTATCAAGGGAACGTACGCTCCACTAGGATGGGGGGGGAGATAGGGGGACTGGGTTAAATTATAGCCATTTAAGGCAATTAATTAATGGACTGAGTGACATTTGAACAAAAAAAACAAAAATAAAAGCTTGAAACCAACTCAAATTGGCCGATTTGGTCGATTTAAATAATATCAGGAAGAATCCCATACATCATGGAGCAGCACCACTAACATCAGCATGGAGCAGCAGTCGATAATTTACAGCATTTTAATAATACAACAGACTTATTTATCGGTGGATGCGTAGTCGTAATATAGGCATGTAACTACAGATTATAATTGGGAGATCGTCTAAACTATAGACCGATAAATGGTCTGTGGTCTGCGGAAGGTTTAAACTTTATCAGAAATAGTGATATGTGCATTGTATACTTTAAGGTATACCACAAATAATTTTATTGTGCTTGATGTAGACTTTTCTTAATATTGACGGATCTCAATCCGAGGTCAAAGGGAAAGAACACGTGGTTTACGAACGTTCCCTTGCTTGTTATTAAGTTTTCAAGGCATCGTGTGATGACTAGTTAAAATAAGACGAATTATTTACAATAACGTAAAAAAAACTTACTTCTACACTAATATTGCAACATTAAAATGCATGCGTCATAATTAATACTATAGTAAACACTCATGCGGAATTACTTTCAAGTAAGCGTCGAAACAAATTTACAACCATAAGGTTGGGTGTACTAATACATACTAGCATAGTCAATATTACATTCGAAATTCAAATTTGACAGATACTTTGGCGGCAACGTCATGATGTGCGACATTACAAGCTAGTACACTAGAAAATTCGTTCCAAATTCAAATTTGACAGATACTGTGGCGGCAACGCCATGAAGTGCGACATTACAAGCTAGTACACTACAAATTATTTCCAAATTCAAATTTGATAGATATTCTAGCGGCAACGTCATGATGTGCGACATTACAAGCTAATACACTAACAAATTCGTTCCAAATTCAAATTTGACAGATATTCTGGCGTCAACGTCATGAAGTGCAACATTTTAAGCCACTACAGTTCACTTTGCGAGCCTTACGCCTACAGAACCCGTAACATTTCAGCGCCAAACAACACAGACCTTTACTACCATCCGATTTACAAGACTCCCTACTGTTACGCCTCTCTATCTCCGGCGAATTATCAACATTCTTTTGTACTTCATTACTACATAGCAACATGTCCAATCGAGATTTGAGTTGTGACGGGGAGACGCTTCTGTCGGGATTATATTTCGTTTTATCTATAGTAATAATAATATCGTGGGAATCGTCTGAGCCGTTGGACACTTCAGCGGTGGGACTGTGGGAGTCCACGCTCTCTGGTGTATAAGGATCCAGGCACTGCCGCGGACTGAGCAAAGACGTGTCTATATCGTTAACAAAGATGCAATCGTAACTGGAATCGGCACTTGTTATTTTTACATTAGGTATACGAAATATTTTCTCGTTGAGCGAGCCGGTCCTAGTTCTTTTAAGTCTCTTGTCGTCGGACAGTAGTTGGTCTGGGTGACTGGTTGAATATTCGTAGTTTTTGATCGTTTTTTTCGCATATAGATCGGGGTCTGTAGGGAGGCGTAGTAACTTTTGGGGGTTGGGGTTCAAACGGAGTGCGCAAGCGCATATGGCACAAGACAAACTGTCACAACACTGAACGGTACCTCGGTCGCTTTGCAGCATCACTCGCAGATATATCGGCTGTGAATAGAAATTACTGTTGATAGAAGAGATATAATTCTGCTTTAAGCGGATGTACATGGCAACATTTTAAATGAATGGTAGTTTTTAGTAGATAATGGTAGAAAATAGAAATACTTTAAATACATGCAGTGTTTTAGAGATTGATGTAATTTGAAAAAAAAATGTATATATATGGTAAGATTCGTTAGGAGATGGCATGAATGGGATTTCTACCTTATGGTCTCCCATGCACGTGGCATCACCGATGACGCCATACTCGCTTCTCCTGCGCGTCGGTGCGTCAACTAATCGCCGTAGTTCTGCTGAAGCCTCACCACTTTTGGGAGATCCCTCAGATTGATTCCTAACCAGTTTGCGACGACTTGGCGACACTTCGGAGTCTGATACCCTGTCACAATAAGTCAAAATATTTTTAAAAAATGTATGTACACATGTATCCATAAATAAACACATGCTGTATATTAACTAAAAACCACAAGAGGAGGGAGTGTGCCGGTACCTTTTCAATCACAAAGCACTGACCCAAAGACTGTTGTGATGTATTAATATGTGTCAAGGTTTTTTATTTCAATATTAAATAAGTGGATAAGCTAATGTTTTTCATGTTCGCATAAATAAAAACAACACTACAAATACAATTTCAAAAAATAGGGAAAATAGACCAATGCTTGTTGTCGAAAACCAATACAACAGTAACGATATTATATATTTTGTATCACGACATTTAATGGCCGTCATAAAGAATACATGCCAATCTTGACCAACACTTTAGAAAATCAACACATACATATTTGTTATATTAAATAGATATTTGTTTACATGTGTGCGTCTATGTGTGAATATTACACTCATACGAATGTTACTAAAGTGTATTCCCAGGATGTGTTTAATTTAAAACGAGAACACTGTCACGACACTTGTTTGTTTACACACTTACTGTTTCCTTTTACCGAAAATCGCGACTTTTAACCTGTGAAAGTTATTTTCTATTCAAATATTTTATATTATTAGTGTTTTTATAACATTCAATGCAGTAATTTATTTCTTTAACCTCAGATACTTACCTGAGATTCATATACATGTGGCATAAATAATAAAATTACATTAAGTATATTATGAAGCACTGACACCATAATGGCATTTTCATGACATACCATCTCTATCCCCTCTTTTTCCCTACGTAAAATAGCAATCTATATTAAATTAGTTTATCTCAAGCACTGACACACTGACATTTTGATGACATACCCCTGCCCTATCCCTCAAACAGCCTAAATCAAATCTGATCAGATATTTCAACATGTTTATTTATTTTTATTTAAAGATTTATATTTAGAATCGATATCAGTGATCACTTGTGTATATCAATTCCATTTGTGTCCGTTTGAAAGGGAGATTCAAAAACTCAGTCTCTGGCCCCTTGGACATTAACCCCTACTATATGTTATAAGAACCTTACACTCTTAAGCCATCTACTTGATTTACCCACACATTTAATCAGAAATATGTATAAATGTAAAAAAATACACTTTAAAATCTTAAAAACCTAATCAAAAGAAAATTAAATAAAAAAAGTAACAATGCTGACTGAATACTGACCGTGTGTTGATGGCGTGTTGCAGCGCGGTGGGGTCGGCGATGCTCTTCCGCGCCTGCGCCAGCCCGGCCGCGCCCGGCCCCAGCCCCCCGCCCCCCGCCGCGCCCGGCCCCAGCGCCCCGCCCCCCGGCACCGCCAGCGCCGCCAGCTCGCACGCACTGCTCTTCTTCTCCAGCGTGCGCGCCTGGGGATACAGGGTGGTTTTTAGCATATATGAGCATTCATAGTTTTTTTAGTATTACTTTTTAGTAATTTAGTTACTTTAGATGTATAAGTTGGAATCATCGGTCGTGTTGAAATCTAGAAATATGCAAATACACTTTAGTTCATTCAATAACACAAACTATTTAATTAATTTTAACATAAATATATATCTTTTGTTATTTCAAGTTTTTTTTATTAAAAAAAAAAACACTTGACCAAACATATTTACTGCCAAAAATTTTTGAACAAAAAATTGTCCCCAAAACAGTTCTGTACCCTGTAAAAATATATACTGACAAAATTGCTGAACAAAAAGTTCTTCCTAAAACAGTTCTGTATTATCACTCTGTATAAGTCTCATACCTGTCCGTGCCTGGAGGGCGAGCCAGAGCGCCCCGGGCTGCTGTCGGACGACGACACCCTGCTGCTGTCGGACTCCGCCACGGACTTCCTGAAACATACAATGGCTACTTACATATCACTACGATATTGTGATACACACTACCATAGCGATTTTAATTACACATGTGTAAATTGAGTACTAGAGAATATTTTGGGAAGACTCCGGCGCGTGCCCCACTAACCAGGCGGGACACCGATACAGAATGAAGAGTACAGGAGGTGCCCCACTAACCTGGAGGTGTGCAGGTGTTTGTCAGCGCGCTCGGCGTGCTGCACCAGCACCCGCGCCGACGGGGACAGCAGCAGGCGGGACACCGATACAGAATGAAGAGTACAGGAGGTGCCCCACTAACCTGGAGGTGTGCAGGTGTTTGTCAGCGCGCTCGGCGTGCTGCACCAGCACCCGCGCCGACGGGGACAGCAGCAGGCGGGACACCGATACAGAATGAAGAGTACAGGAGGTGCCCCACTAACCTGGAGGCGTGCAGCTGTTTGTCAGCGCGCTCGGCGTGCTGCACCAGCACCCGCGCCGACGGGGACAGCAGCAGGCGGGACACCGATACAGAATGAAGAGTACAGGAGGTGCCCCACTAACCTGGAGGCCTGCAGCTATTTGTCAGCGCGCTCGGCGTGCTACACCAGCACCCGCGCCGACGGGGACAGCAGCAGGCGAGACACCGATACAGAATGAAGAGTACAGGAGGTGCCCCACTAACCTGGAGGTGTGCAGGTGTTTGTCAGCGCGCTCGGCGTGCTGCACCAGCACCCGCGCCGACGGGGACAGCAGCAGGCGAGACACCGATACAGAATAAAGAGTACAGGAGGTGCCCCACTAACCTGGAGGTGTGCAGGTGTTTGTCAGCGCGCTCGGCGTGCTGCACCAGCGCCGACGGGGACAGCAGCAGGCGAGACACCGATACAGAATGAAGAGTACAGGAGGTGCCCCACTAACCTGGAGGTGTGCAGGTGTTTGTCAGCGCGCTCGGCGTGCTGCACCAGCACCCGCGCCGACGGGGACAGCAGCAGGCGAGACACCGATACAGAATGAAGAGTACAGGAGGTGCCCCACTAACCTGGAGGTGTGCAGGTGTTTGTCAGCGCGCTCGGCGTGCTGCACCAGCACCCGCGCCGACGGGGACAGCAGCACGCGGTCGCACCACGCGGGACACCTGACACAACACTACGGTTAACTACCACTTTTGAGTAGTGATGGGGACACTTGAGAAGAGATACATAAATTAAATATATGTTTTTAATTCTTTATTTACTCTTGATTTAGAAACGTAACTAGATGCATAGTAATCTTTAACGGATAACCTCCGTTGTGTTAAGAAATTGCAAAGCTTTTAATGAAACCTAGTATAATAATGTAAACTTTGTGATTTCAATGTCACACTTTTTTATATTAGAAGCTAATATGTTCATTGTTAGTTGACACACAACGGACACATACTCCATTCATTAATCAGTACGAATCATTAGTCAGTATCTCTACACCTCCCTTATCTCGCTGGCTATCTATTTATATTACTACCAATATTAAAATTACTGCACATAGGAGTTGATAGTGCGACAAATGAGATTACATTTATTAAATAATGCTAGATTAAACAAGAGTACCGACACCACATTGGCGCATTCCTTATAAGTACTGACTGACTGAATGTATGTAACCGACCTTGTTTTCATATAATGCGTCGGTAGATGAACATCTTCTTCAAAGGGGTAGCTTGGCGGAAACTTAACGGGAAACTCATATAAATGCGGCCGGAGTGCTTCGAGTTCACGATCGTATTTTTGTAACTGAAACAAATCATTTGAATATATAACAGTATATTCCATAACTGCGTCATCTATACTACAAAATTACTATATATTCTCGTCTCTCTTTCTCTGTTATTTTATTTATTATTTATTTTATATATTTTATATATTATTTTCTCACTCCATTGAGTACAGGAAATAGTTTACGCTATCATTCACTGTCATCATGACTTTTCAGACAACTAAAAACTTCAGGTAAAGTTCACCCCAAAATGCCACTCACCCAGGGCTCCCGGAACACCTTCTGATGGTCCATGTGAGAAAACTCCTTCTTCCCCACAGTGAGCACGACGCGCTCTTCCTTCAAGTACTGCAGCTTGGAAGACTCCACGTTACTCACGTTCTGGAGGCGGCAAGCGTGGAGATCTTCAGTCACTTTCTGTAATTTCAGGAGGCTATAAGGATATTATGATGGAGTGGATAGGAACAGTGTTACATAATGAAAAGGACGAAATAATACATATAATACCTAATATATTCTATTATATGTACGTCACCAACAATTTTTACACACAACATGCACAGGAACTTCAAAAAATATAACGTTTACAAAAACCTTTTAAAAATAATTAATAAAACTCGAACGGATCATTAACCCCCTTCACACGAAATATCTTATCAAAATCTGACATACCTTAACAACCCCCCCGGTGTCGGTCCTGAAGTTGAAGTCCCCGAAGATGAAGTAGGGCGCGGCGTTGTCGTCGGCGTGCAGGTGACGCAGCGTGTGACGGAGCGCGCGCCGACGACTGCGGCAGTACACCTGGGGGTTGGTACACGTTGCAGGGGTTACGGTTAACGTTGTCAGGGTACTGCAACACATTGCTGGAATTGCAGTACACTTGGTGGGGGTAATAGTGCACCGCCAAGGCGTCACGGTTTATTGTGCGCCATCCCTGACCTCAGGGCGTGACATATACCCTCTTCCTACTAAGGCTACCAATGAGGGTATCCCTGGATTTTGTGGGAGTAATAGTACACTTCAGTATATATTGTGGGTGTACACTTTTGGGGATATACTGTGCCCCCATATTTATTGACCAGCCGTAGTGCTGGGGGGGCCTCTTACAAACAATAAACTTATTCATGAAAGTTGAATGTAAGCAAAAAGGGGTTAAAGTAAATATTATCAACTTCTTTGCTTAGAGATAGTTATTGTTTATTTTTTTGCCAAAACAGTAGATTTTTGATTAACTCGTTAATAATTACTTCTTTAAAGGTAGTAGTTTTATTTACTACTTAAGTGTTGGGTTAATCAACTAGTATCTGTATTAAGGTATACAATATCAGTGAATATGTTATTTAAAAGTTACTCACAGATGGGAAAGGCTCCATCGCGAGTAGGTTAGAGGCGTCATGGAACAGATGTATGTTGACGAACTCAACCGCAGTGCCGCGGATCAACCAGCGCGTGCGGAGGAATCCCTTGCGCGACCATTTACACTACAATTGTGTAAGTTTATTTAGTAGGGGTTACAACTTACATATTTGATGTAATATGGGTTATAACAATTTTGGTGTAAAAGGGCTTATAATATTTTGGATCTAATAGGGGGCTCATGTTGTTTTTTTAGTTACTCCTGCTTTAGAGCATAATAAAACCTGTGGATGACACGAACAAGTTTTGTGTCTGAATCCACGACCCTTGGCTCAACAGTCCGGATCACCAACCAATACACCAACAGGCCATAACTTCCATGGGTTTAATATTTAAGGGTTGATTATTGAACGGTTAATATGTGAATATTTTAATATGTATATATAATTAAATTGGTATAATTGAGAATAATATAAATATCTATTTAGAGTTTTGTGCGTACAGAGTATTTTAAAGATTGCTAGCCTGAAAATTTTCAAAATATGTTTGTTTTATCGACATCTGACGGGGTATATCTAATAAACCTCTGTAATAAATATGGTACCAGTAATCTGTAGGTAGTTTATATATTTTTTTGCCTACAGTATGTTTTGTTTAATAAAAAAATGTAATAAACCAACCTCAGGAAAGAAATGCTGAGGAAACTTCGCCTTCTCCTTTGTGGTGGCCTTTTCAATATTACCACTATTGACCTCTTTACCAACCACGTCTACATACGACTTGACTTCGAAGTCCCATATCTTGATGTCAGTCAGCGTGGAATGAGCGAAGTACATGTTGCCTAGTGCCTGAAAGTAATACTTATTTTAAATGAACCAGACATTTCCGAATGGTATTTTAAATTAATATATCATTTTATTGTTTTTTCGATGATGTGATTATATTGCTATATTTAATCAAGGTTAAGCTTTATTCTGTCAATATATGTAGTTTTAATTCTATTATCTTTTATGCTATTACATTTTGTATGTTTGTACATTCTGAACTAGACAATAATGGACCCGTTTCATTATCCAATCTACGGCACCCAATTTATAACTATGGCACACTATTTGCAACAATAACTAGCTGTAAGCCTGTGGTTTTGCTGGTGTGGTTGTGTTACAGGCAGTTCGCTGATCTCATAGATTGATTAAAAACCCTATAGCTTGGCCGTACAAGCCAAATTAAAGTCCCATCCGAAACGATCGAGCTATTTCGTTTATATTATATAATTATAATCATGTTCTTAAAATCCACCTAGCAACTTACAATATATATATATATATATATATATATATATATTTGTAATAATAATCGTCGGTGCGTCAAAAACTTACGTCACATGTAATAAGCTGTAAGTTCGTCAATTATTAATTTATCGTTAGCGCGATATCGTATCTCCAATACATATATTATCACTTGATAAAAAATCTATAAGCTTAATATTATAATACAAAAAAGAAAAGCCTTTTATTTCTTTCCAAAAGTACATCTACATACAATAACTTAAAAAAATATATTAAAATTAGCACTAAGTTTATATCTAAGAGATTTTACATATAAATGTTCGAAATAAAAAAATAGGAAATAAATGATAATTATTGAGTTTATAAAAAATATATTAATTTACTTAATATGCTATTAATAATTTATCTACATATATATAACAGTTATGAGAACCAATTATTTTGAGCAAAGAACCCCTTTTCGGGTGAAGGCCTCCCCCAAAGAAGGCCAATTGTTGGCCTATCCTTGGCTATTTCACCATTTTGTACCCACAGTCTAAGTGATGTCATCTGCCCATCTCATGCAGTATGTACCTTTATGGCGATTTCCCTTTGGACCGCACCATAGTAAACTTTTGCATTTCATTTTTTGAGCACGGATTAAAGCGTCAGTAGCTCTTGTTATGCTTTTTAGTTTTTTGTCTTATTTACTTTTTTTTTTTTATTTTTAGCATAGTGCGTTCCAGTCCCCGTTGGCGGCTAATTATTTTATGTTTTGTGTGTATTATTCCAGGTTTGACTCCATATGTAAGACGTGGCAGACCTGACTGTTTGTATTATTCCAGGTTTGACTCCATATGTAAGACGTGGCAGACCTGACTGTTTATATTATTCCAGGTTTGACTCCATATGTAAGACGTGGCAGACCTGACTGTTTGTATTATTCCAGGTTTGACTCCATATGTAAGACGTGGCAGACCTGACTTCATCACTCTAGTTTTTATATTTACTGGCATGTCGCTTTTGAATATCTCTATCAAACTCCAGTACTTATTCCAATTTGTTCTTCGTTCAATTTCCAGTTCATTGTTTTTTCTATCAAACCCTATTAATTTTCCAATATTTATTTACCTGTGCATTTTACTATTTCACTAGTTTTACATACAAAAATATTATTCTATTTAAACTTTCTTGAACCGTGACTATTATATTTATATTTACGACTGGTTTAGAACTCCGAATGTGTTCGAAAATCACATTCCGATTTAATTCTGCGTGAATACAGCCGTTTAAATATAAATATAAAAATAATATTGTTTAGTTCTATGACATGTTATTCAGCATGTAGCCCTTTGTAGTATATAACGTACAGATTTTTTACATATATAATTAAATGAGCCTTTAAAGTATTTTATTAGGTACTTGAATTCCATTAAAACACATTTGCATGAGAACTTCCGTGATAGCGAATCGTTATCTATTGCCATTCAAGACAATTATAACAACCGATACAAATTAAAAAATAACCTTATTACATCGTGTTACAGTTGATTTTACAATAAAAAGCTTTGTATTCTAAAGCTATTAAAATCACCACAACTCTTTTAAAGGTGAGTTGTTTCAATTGATTTACGTCATTCGACCATATTTGTTTGGTCCTTCACTTCTTTTCCACATTCCATGAAATACGTAAGAGATCCGTAAGCGTAAATTCTTATTATAATTATTACAATACTAAATGTTTCCCGCGACTTCATCTGCATCGCTATTTCCATTAAAAGCATCCATCACATACAGTTTTGATGAAATCTGTAATGTTCTAGTTTTATTTATTATAGCCCAAAATTGTCTGTTGATTCCAATAAACTAAACCAAATTGTACCAAAATCTGTCTAGTGGTTTTAAGGTATTGTATTTATTACCCGTTTGTTCGTGTTTTTCAGGTAATTAGAGAATTTTTAAAGTAAATCGTCAAATATTTTAAATTTAAAAAATATATATTAACTCAAAAAACCCATGGAATCGAATCTGCAACTTCTGGTATACCGTGCCGTCGCTCTACCATTAAGCTACCATGTCCCTACCGGACTTGATGAATATTTCATTTTACATAGGATCGTCTTATTCCGGAAACACGCGACACCTGTTAGGCTTGTTTCAAAAAACGTTGCTAAACATATTAGACAGACAGACAGATTAAAACTTAAATGGTTGTGACATCTTTTCAATGTTGAACAGTGCAGTCAGCAAAGTTAGAAACATTGGTTAAGAATTTCGAAAAAAGCATAGATGTTAAACCTCGATATGAACCATTATATATATAAAAAAATCTAAACCACATCAAATTTCATCAAATTTTACACGCAAAAGAACCAATTAATTTGTTAAAAAAATATACATAAGGTACATATTTTGTCTCGTTACTATTTTAATCGAAACAATGATAAATTCCTATAATATAACAAGATTTTAAAACGGCTATGGCGGTAAATATAAAAGTTAATTTTTCAAACGCATACTCAAAATGAATCAAGTCAAGGGCACGGTTATATTATATTAATAATCCGCTTCACCTAATAAAGGATATACGATTCTTTTCACTAAATCCTATTAAACTAATAGTTGCTCAGACACCGCTGATGTCATCAGGTGACAGGTTTCCAGTCTTAAGATAATAACACAAACGAATGACGTACGTAAGCTACTCAAGTTACATCACAAATCATGTGTTTGATTCTATTAACGTTATCCGATATACGTTGATAGGTATTTGTATGTTTTTGTAATACAATTTAAATCAAGAATACGATTTGAATAGATTTAAATCAAGAATTCATTCAAGATGCTATGAGTAGGCGTTTTATACGATTTGTTTATTGCTGCCATGAATAATATGTATCTAGTGTATTTATAATAGATGAGATCTATAAATGAATTTGATATATGAATATGTTCTCTGTGTCCTCGGTCTGCCCTTACCGGAAAAGAAAAAATATTCAGAACGTTTTACACCTCAATAATAAAAATAGAAATCTTGAATATATTGAAAATGGCTGTGATATTCCGCTGAATGCTATTTTATGCAAAATTTACCCCTACTTTACAGTGACCATAAACCTCCTACCATTATTCCAATTTCTTGGGGCACGTCAACGTCGTCCATACATATATTTATAGTTATTTAACTGAAATTCCATCTTGATACAATCCATACATGTTTCATTAAATCTTCCATTTCTCTTACAATCTTCCACATTTATACTCAGTCAGGACTCCTGAAACGTGATGTATCCCCATTTCTTCTCCTCCATACCATGCCACAATTTTCAGGCAATTTTTCTGTCTGTTTCTGTGACATTCATTTTCATACTTTGTCTCATGCATTCTATTCTGTTATTCTATCCATACAAATCTCTTCTATATTCAGATGCCTTTCATTCATAAATCATTATTGTGGGTAAACCCAATGAAAATACCAAGACAGCAGCTATTACTGTTACTTGTAGACTTGTAAATTTATTTATGATGTTTCCAATAAGAAAACATATTGAAAAACTTTACATAAATTAAGCTTAAGAAATTATTTTAACGTCCATTGTGATTGTCAATACAGAAATATAAAGACGACATCGAGACAGCTCTATTTAGACAGATCAATAGGTACGGAATAGAACTTAAAAATAGATGAACACAGTGATCATGAATATTTATATATATAGTTTTGACCTCCATTACAAAAGAGCTAGAATGAACATTTAGCTAGTAAAAGATTATTTAAACTTACGTATGTAACTTCGAGATTATTATTACTTATTTGATAAAAAAGGACACAATTTATGGGGTTTGAGGGTTAACATTCAAGACTCCATATTCTGAAAGATTTGAAAGTGGGTTATAGTGCACATATGGCAAATAAAGGACCTCGGGCCGATTTCTCATTGCCCAAAAAGAAGTTAGCTACCTTCTGTGAGAGTTCATGAGGACGTAAGTCAAGCTGGAATGTAAAAGCAGCAACTACAGCTAAGCTATATGTTATTACCAAGCCATACGTTGGTTTTGTAATGCCGAGAATTCTTACCGTAAACTTCTCGGGAGAACTGAAATCCTCATCCAGATAGATTCTGATCTTATCATACAGCCTTAATTCTGGACAATCACAGAGTCTCTGGACAAAGTCTTTAACATATTGCATTGACTTTTCATACGCCTTGCCGCCGACTTCTTGCAAGTGGAGAGCGATGAACTTTGGATCCATTCTTGCTACAGCTTGGAGAAATTCTGACGTCCATATGGGAAGCATTACAGATGGCTGTAAGTAAGTTTAGAATACATTTAGTTCAATTTAGGATACTGATTCCATATAAAGACTCTTTAGAGCAGGATAGGATATCAATAGGATAGGGTATTGACGTATGAAGTTCTTCAACCATGAGTTGGAAACTTCTCTTATCAAAACATTTTATTATGAAGAACCACAAGTATCCTACAAAATATTTGTCACGGACGAATGTTAGTCAGACTCATTCTGATGTAATCATTGATAACGCAAGGCGGTAGTTTAATAAGCCATTCATTTTTAAATGAATGATGATTATACTCCTAATATATGTGCAATCATTTTATTATATGGTTTGTAATCATTCGGCGAAACGGAAAAGCCGAGGTTCCGTCCGATTTAGTCACATTGTTTTAAGGAAACGGATGTGAAACGGTTATTTTATTAACCGCTAACCAAAATCAAAAGCAAATTATTCAGATGCTTGAGATGTTCAGCGTTCATTCAACATTCGTTCATTATATAAAGTCTTCAATCTATCTAGGTATATAATTCTATCTTTTAGTCGCATTCCGCAAAATAGAATCATAAAATGTCGTGGTTTTTTATTTGAAAATTCTGGACTTTTAAAAATGTGTATCTACACGAAAATATAACAGTATATCATACGTCGGGAGGAAGATATAACGATTTAATGACATCCCAATTTGAAACTTTTTAAAATACTACCTCTTACTGAGTTATAATAATAGACCAAAAGATACAATACTTTTATTATTTTCCATATTCTTCAATATAAAGGACGACGGCAGCACGTCTACGCGTTTTAAGCACCTACCCTATGTGAACTAAATTTACTTAATTTGTATTTATTACTATGTTTCTTAAATAAAAAAAAATATAATAAATAAATTTATTCAATATACTACAACTACTGTTTCTTGCCCGTTACTCACATTATAAACATCTTTATATATGTATACATACATATATTTATTTTAAATATAATACTAATATGTAAAATTTAAAAAGTAAAAATAATAACATCTCTTCTTCCATATTATAAGTGTGTGTATATTTATTAATTTAATCTTCTCCACTTTGATCATTCTCCACATTACCTGTGATCACTTTTGTGTGTGTAATCATTTAAAGTATACAATTTGAGAACAATCCTAAACAAAAATAGTATGAGTAATTTTTGTACGAATTATTAAAAACAACTGACACGCCAAACAGGAAAACTTATATATCATAAATATATATATATTTATTCACTAGCAATTATGTGAACGTCACATTTTCCTGTTATTATGAATAGCAGAACTTTATAACAACAATGATATCCTTATAAATATAATTCCATGAGCAGATTATGTTTTTAAGTTGAAAATAAAAATAGTATTGTTGTGTTAAATTTAATTAAGTTTTTATAATAATAAATATATAATATATAATAAATATGTAATAAATATTTTTACAAGTTTTTGACCATTAAACTTTTATTTATGTTTGATTAAACAAATTAATATATATTTAAATGAATGGAAAAGTTAAATTCTGTTCAAGATACATGAATTATCATGAGGAGTAGTTTATTAGGTTAGCATGTACCCATAAATTGGGATGAATTTTAAGACGGTATTGGTCTTAAAAATAAATTGTATACAATAATTTAATACATTTTACTATAGATTGATATAATTTAAAAAAAATCAATATACTTTGATATGTGTGAAATAAAATCAAAGTTCAGAATTTTATTTTAAAAAATTGACATTTATTTAGCCAAAAATTTCAAAGTATATTTCAAATTCATCAGTTATTTTGTTCAAAGATTCTAATGTAATTTATATATTATTGAAGTCAAATATTATAAATAAGCAGGATTTTTCTATTTTCAAGTTACTAGTTTCAAGTGGTAATTATTATAATTTTAAGACCCCAGAAATATTTAATTAAAAATTAATTCTCCAGTTAAGCGTGACTAATGGCAATCTACGTGCACTGACATGAAAAACACTTGTTTCAAAATTAGAACTCTGTGACATGCGCAACAATTTAATTAAAATGATGTAGGTAGACACTAGACACTCATTATGCGAGCTCCAAATCGACCATAGCGAAAGGCAATGAAATAACACAATACTCACATCCTCAAATATAGATCCGACGTTCGCAGTTACCAGCAACAATGGCACTTTATCGGAACCCATTTTTTTGAATTTCAACATCCCGAAAATGTAGTGAAAACAATATCGCCTTAACAATTCTAGTTGCACAGGGTAGCGTTATATTCGAAAGACTGGGCGTATTCGGCGTATGTACGCCCTATCACGCAGCACCACTGATAACATTATTGTAGTTACAATAATTATTTTCTTAATTACAACAAATTTATGCGATATCGCAAAATCGCCCTCCTCGCCCTTTCAGCATCTGACATATTTTGTAAATGAATGAATGACATTATGTTTTATGTTCGCGCAGTAGTACACGTTTCGATTAAAAACATCTAAACATAAGCTGTTAATAAAGCATATTACTGTTAATTAAAAAGACAGTGATATATTTATTTAATGTTTTATCAAAGGAATGATCACATTAGTAATAGGATTTCATACATTTTCAATTTTAAGACCTTTATTTTTGCAGTAAAGTGAATTGCTTTTAGTAAAACGAAACGTACTTTTCGATTACACAGACTTGGAAGTTGCCCAATGACGTCTTCGTCTTTTTACGTCACGCCCTGTTTTCAGGGACGTACTTGCTTATTTATATCTTTAATGTAAATAAATAGGAAGTTATAATTAAAGTAAATAAACGCGCTCGTAAATAGCGACTTTCATTATTCGCGTTTATTTCACAAGCGAAGGTTTATCGATTTTTAGTTTTACAACATGATAACATATTCTTGATTAAATCAATTGACGTACAGGGTATATTACAATAAGATTACGTTTAAGATTTTTAATTATTTTAATACATAAATTTAATAATTAAAGTATACAAGTTAGCGTTTTCACCCGCCAATACGTCTCTGTGGGGCGTGCCGGGATATCTTTTGCACATGTGCACGGTGTTTTGACGCTCACCATTTTACGGTTGGTGTGTACT
Source organism: Dircenna loreta (assembly GCA_963555665.1). Classification (NCBI taxonomy): domain Eukaryota; kingdom Metazoa; phylum Arthropoda; class Insecta; order Lepidoptera; family Nymphalidae; genus Dircenna; species Dircenna loreta. The sequence continues at coordinate 7,955,014 of OY743099.1, read as the reverse complement.
AGTTTAGTATGGAAATCGATTAGCAATACCGTATTATACTTTTATATAAAAAAGGTAAAAAAATGCAGAATATTGAATATTACAAATGTCTGAACATTTTAAAAGAATGTCTTTTATATTAAGGTGATCTGTGAAAGACTTTGTATCTAACTAAACATTATTCTATTTTTGAATATACAGATGCTGCTACCGTTACTATGGCTGTTATTTTTTATCAAAGCGGTTTCAGGACATATTTATAATGCGGTCGAGACTGAAATGTTTTCGATACCCATAAGCCCTAATTTGTTTAACTGGACGTATCAAGGTAAGTTTATTTTAAATCAAATATTTTGTAACATAATGTCTATAATATAAGTATACTATTCGGTGTTTCTGCCATATATCTTTTTTGGTCCTCATTTATATTCGTATCGTAGATATTAAGTAAAAGTTTTTAACAGAATATAATTTAAAATTACATAATAAAAATTATTTACTATAAAGTTTTATTTACCTATTTTAATTTTGACAAAATAAATATATAAATTTATAATTATAAAAATATTTAAAAAATATTTGTTAATTCTTATAACAAGAATAACATTTTTATTCAGTACCCACCTTGATTGGTGATAAAAGAAATAGACTTATTATACTATAAATAATCGGATAAACCTAAACAAGGACTAATACAGTTTCAAATAACGTAAAACATAACGTAATAATGTCAAGAAAAACGTATTAATTACAATGATAATATGTATAATACAAGTAGTTACAAAAAACGTACGGTAACATGTAACATCAACCGCTAAATGGAAGTCTATTGTCTTCAGAATTTGATCAGCAGTACCGTTTCCACGCATCACTTATTGGTAAACCGGAACTGCCGACATGGCTCCGGTACATCTACAGCGGACGACACCATTCCGGGTTCATATTTGGTACTCCACCGCGGAATACGGAGTCTCCTATAACGGTAATATTCTACCTAAAGCGCCAATTTCATTATACAATCTAAGCGACACTATCTCAACTAGCGTACATCGCATCGCATAGTGAAATCGCTGTTAGTGAGTTAGTGCTTCTCTCTGATTGGTGGAGACGTCTATATGCTATTTTTATATTAATATGAGCATATAACTCTAATACTAAATTCCTTGCTCCAGTAATCAACTTTGAGATTCAATTAAGATCTATGGTTTTGGTAATTTTTAGACACAGGATTTGGATAAAATTTAGTTGATAATCTGATGCATTAATACATTTTTTTTCAGATAGAAGTGATAGGACTTAACCGACAAGACTACGAGACGCGACGTGTGTTACTGACTTTGACGATTCAACCAAAAGAGAAGTTGGCGAGACATGAGGTTGAGTTTAAGATAGACAACCTCAATGTAGAAGATTTGTTAGACGAACATAGGTAAAAAACAAATTAAGAAATAACAATCTTCTAAATATATAAATACTTCTCAAAATGACAAAACCGACAGATAAAGTAAGCTATTACTTTACTTAAGTAATTTGGAAAACCAGTATAAAATATGATTTAGTAATAACTATATTTAACTGATTATTTTGAAATATAATTAAGATAACGATTTGAATGTAACCAAACTATATATTGCAATTTTGTATATTAATATATCTCTTTATCAACCTTCAGGATGACTCGTCTGAAAAACATTCTCCGTACAAAGCTGTGGACTGAAAGTAGCGAGGACCTCTACGCGACTTTTCTGGCGTCGGCCATTGACCTCGGAGCCAGGTTGCCTCTGAAGCCCAGCGACGGGGAAGGGTTAGTAACCCTTGTGAAATTACTGAAGTTTATTTTCAGAGTGCAACCTTATCATTAATCGGAATCGGTTCAAATATTTAAATCGTCAGTTTGATGAGATCAGATGCTAGCTGGAATAATACTGTTTTGTTTGCTCCTAAAGCTGACGATGCTGTCTGTCGTAGAGACAAAATCGTAGCTTTAACGTGGTTAATCCCTCTGCAAGAAGGTCCAACGATCTGTTCAAGGTCGCGCGTAGGAGAGGGACTCATCCCTCGCAGCCCTCAAGCTGCGCGGGAACGATAAATTCAATATATATAATATAATTTTAAAAAGTGCTATTAACATATACGGCCTGTTAGGCCTGTTTAAGTTTTAAGTCATAATTAAATTTTAATAAAAATTATACATAATATATGATGATGAATAAATTGCAAAAGGTAGCGATTCGAACATAGGACTGCATTTAAATGGTCCCTCAGAAGTAATGGGTTCAAATCCCTGTCCGTATTGAGTTATCTTTCATTCTATATTCAATTTCTAGGTTAGTAATTCGTCTAGGCGGCACGGCGGCGTTTTCATCAGAACTCAAACGTCTAAGAGAGGAAGTGAGGCCGCTGTCTCGACTGCCGAGCTGTCCCAGGGAATACAAACGGACCACCGTGGAGAGACTCTTCAGGGACGCGGGGTTCACCCTGGACTGGTGTAGCTTTGAATTGGTAAGTCAGAGTATCCGAGATTCAGATTTTAAAGTTATATCAACCACAAGTACTTCAAATAGTAATAGAATGTTAAATCTTCCAGTACAACACAGTATACGGCAGCAGGAGCACGGATCGTCTGGAGTATTTGACGGAGGTGCCGTCCCCCCAGAGCGCTCAGCGCCCCCCGGAGCGCGCGGTGTGGAGCGCCCCGCGGAGGAGCGCGCTGCCCGCTCGGGGCCTCGCCCGCCCGCTGGCGGCCGCACTCGCGGCGCCCGTGGCGCTGCTGCTGCTGTGCGTGGCCGCGCTCACCGCTGTGCTGTGCTTCCGTTACGCCGCCGTGTGAGTCCAGGATTCGATTGAATTATGAATCTACGATTTTGAAGTAGCCTTAATATCTACTAAGCGATTAGCGACGCAGTTGGGTCTGGAATAATTGAACTGCAGGGTTTTTGTATATTTTTTTGTATTTATACTATCATGATTTATTTGACTACACATAATATACACATATAAATTGACTCTGCCCTGTTCCCGTCAATCATAGATGAACTTTGCCCGATCTGTTTTGAACCCACTCGAAGTTGTTCCTTATGAGCTCGTGGCGTTCTAACGTGGCGGCAGGAACTGACTGACTTTTTGTTAATTGATAATTGCAATAGACCTTCTCTTTACCCGGATAAATGTTCTGTTGAAAATAATTACTTGCATTTCAGAAGTGATCCCGAATCAGATACATTTCTCGAAGGCATATATCATGTCTGCGAAGACTATAGAAACAGAAGGTTATTGGTACTTTATGTACTTAGCCTCTAACATAATAGAAACTATATTAATGATCAATATAATATCATAAATTAAGTGCTTTAAAACTAATAAATAATTTCTAAAATATACTCCTTGCTATACTTGGCTCTAATGGGTGTGCTACTTTAATAAATTAGGTAATATTACCCATGTAAAAAAATATATAATTTCAGAGCGCACAGGTCAGGGAATGTGGAGATATGCAAATACGGCACTAGCAACACTGAGAATACACAAGCGACTCAAGCTGACAACACTAGTTCTAAAAGCTTAGGAGTGAGGTGAATTATTATTTTTTTTTATTCCAAGTCATCTTAATAAAAATCTTTATAACACAGACAGAATAACAATAACAAAATATTTTTTAGCCCCAATAGCAGTCTGGCCCGACCCTACAGCCCTAAATCGACGACCAACCTGGCCGGCAGCTACAATCGCCCGCAACCTCCCCCCTACGGAACCCTCCACCATCGCAAACTAGACAAAACACCCGACAACAGATCACATTCACTGGAGGAATCCCTAAAACTATTAAACGAAGCCAATATCACCAACGAGTTCGAAAGAGACCCCATCATCGACTACACGGACGGCACCGACGACTATATCCAGATAAAACCGGACAGGGATTACATAATACAGGACAAGATGCAAAATGATCTGGATGATATCGTAGTTCCTGAACTTGCCAAATACGGCATATCCGGTATTGGACCGATTTGACATGAAGTGTCAGACGGGAACGAGCCGCCTGTCAAGACATGGTTCTGCTAAATAAATCATAAATAGAAATATAATAGTGGAATGTTATGCGACCATTTCATTATCCAATTTACTCCAAAAAATCAGTAATAGTCCACCAATCAGATGAGAGGACTAGCTCACTAACAGCCTTTTCATGAAGAGATTATTAGTACGCTAGTTGATCTAGCACTCTGTAAATTGGATAATGAAATGGCTGATTAAGTCAATTTGAATGATTATATTTAAAATGTCATTCACATTTGTTGAGCACATACATATAAGTAGACAAGTATTATTATAATTACGTTATATTTTCATATATTCTAGTCAAATTCAAACATAATTATAGCCTAGATATGTCCTATTTAATACCAAATACCTAGGTGTTCTCTAGTCAATAAAATATACCTAAAATTCTTTTGTTTCATTGCGTTAAATAAAACAATAGTACTCAAAAAAAATATTTATTACGTTAAATTAATACATTTTATAACTTTATCACAATGTCTGTAAACACATATCACTAATAACTACAATAATATAAACTGCCAATGAGATAAATGTGCCACTTCTTATTATATATTGTCACGTGAAGGCGCCATGTTGAATATTTAATGAGTACTAAAAATTTATGGAAAATAAATTACACTGAAAATTAGGTTAAAATTGAAATAGGAACGCGCTAATAAAGTTTTGTTTTCCAATACAACGTTTTCAAAACAAATACATACAACGATATTCTAAAAATATCTTAGACATAACATTTTTTTTTCTTGAAGACGCTGTATTTAAAAAAATAGTTTTCAGAACAAAAATAAAGTGTTCTGAAAACGATTTATTTTGTACTACTGATATCATTTACTGATAAAATAAACTTAAGCTAGTTTGTACTGTTACTAATTTTCAACAAGATCGCATATTATTTAGATTAACATTTTATTTACACTTAAACTTTACTGGCTTTAGCTTTTTACATTTTTAAAAATAATTTCATAGATTTAAAAGAAATTAAAGCCAAATCAGTAAGATATTTTTATATTTGAAGAATCATTTCTTTTGTACTAATTAAATTTGTTAAATAACTTTAAAAACTAAAAACAACATTGCAAGTATACTAAGATTTAAAAATAAATTGAGTAACTTGAAGATGGAGTATGTTTTGATGATAGATTCAATGAAATCATTATATCATACTGAGCACAGAGTATATTATTCAATGTTTTTAATTCCAATTATACTTGTCAAGTAAATGTCAAACTTAACGCTATCGTGCAAAATAACAAAATAAATCGTGCCATAAATATTCTAAGGTATATAATAATAATTAATAATTAATCCACTGGTTTCCAACACACTATCGCTCTCATGTCGTCGGGCGCTCGACCGAATGTTCTTTCTCCGTTGGGGTCAACGTACTGATTTATTTGGTAATCCAGGAGCGTTTGGAAGCCCAGAACGTCTGTGCCGAGTTGCTGGAGAGGGAAAGGTTTTAGCATATCTGCTAGTGTCATTCGATCTTTCATTAATTCATCAATCCATTCATGTATCCATATATACCTCTCCTCATTTATTCATTCACTCATTCGGTCATTACAAAAGGCCAGTATTTGAAAAATATATCAATCTAATTTAGTTGTTAGTTTTCCCATTACTGTTTTATGTTTTCAAAAAAAAAAATTGTACCTGTGTCAAAGGGCTGGTGTTAGTGGTGAATATTCCTTTGAATCTCCTCTCCCGCGCTATTTTCTCCGTTCCAAGCTCCAGCATTCGTATAGCGGCTACGTTCTCACTCGCTGTCAAAGATGGCGCGGTCGCCATCATGAATGAGTGAAGAATTGTACCTGGAGTAAACAGTAGAAATATACATATATTTCTAGTGAAGTTCCACAGATTTTTTCTAAGTGCAGTCCAGACTTCGGTAATCAGGCCACTCCGGTAATCAGGCCTCTTCTGTAATCCAACATCAGTCAAATAATCTTCGCTAATATAGATCGTACATGGTGGAACTGAAACTTACTTTTGCACAAATTTATAAGAAAAACCTTCTGAGAGATGTATGAAAAGACCAACCAATAGAAACAACATTTTCAGCCAGATCAGTGTAACTTGGGAAGTAATAGAGCAAGTTGCTGCTGAAACACAGATAGTCCGAAAGATTTTGAAATCTGATGGCGTGGAATGGAAAAATGCACTAAATATTGTTATTACAGCATTTTTTTAAAAGGCACTCATAAAAATAATTATTTCAATTAACGAAAATACTCAGTAGGAAAATTTAAAATAAATTTTAATATCACACATAAGAAAGGAAATAGTTGCCTGATACAATTATTAGTTTAGGATCAAAATTGGATCCATTGTTAAGCATTCTGTCTCTTTCTAACTCTATCACTCACCCTTTCCTTCCGGCAGCATGGTATCTCTTACGGAACCCTCAACATATTCAAGGAAGGTCATAATTTTGGCCAAACCACCGCTGACTTCTATTTCCGGTTCATCTCGAGCGTCGAAGTTCAGCGCCACGGCCACCGGTGTACCGGACTCTGTACACATTTTTAGTATTTTTTATGAATGATATTTTATTGTGTTGGTTATTTACGTTTATCATGAGTATGTTGCCTTTTATTTGTTTAAACTCGTAGAGATAGGTACAGAAAGAAAGAATCAATGGTACCTCAGTCTCAACTGGTAAATGACGAAAACATTGGAGGAAGTGAGGATACTTAAAGGTTTTATCAAACATGATGTCAGAGGTGATAATATTGATAAAGATTTCGCCGGTAGAGTTTCACACATCAGTGGATGGTATGTCTCGTTTGGTTTTTACTACAGGAATGTCCACGTGTATAATCTCGCATATCGACTTTCGTCTCGTATATCATTCTTCTCAATAACCGTACATGATCAATTCATGAGACTGCTTATGAATTATTATTAGGCTTCTTAGACTGTGCAACTCAAACCTAAAAAGTGAGACCATGTGTAAGCGTGTAAGTATCTACTTACACGCTCACACATGATCTCACTTTTCACACAGAAATACGCACACACGAACAGAGATAGATGTCTCTGTTCGTGTGTGCGTATTTCTGTCCATGTAAGTGTCCGTCTTGGCGTAAGTGTAAGTATCCGTGAGTGACCGTGTAAGTATCCGTCTCCTTGCATGTATGCATATATATATATATATATCCATGCAAGTGTCAGTGTCGGTATTCGTGCGTGGTTGCGTATGTCTGTCCATGTAAGTGTCCTGGTTCGTATAAGTGTCAGTGTCCGTGTGTGTGACCTTACCGTCCCGCAGCAGCACACTGAGTCTAGCGGCGCGAAGCGCCTCCCAGCACGCGGAGACGCAGAGGGCGTAGTCCCTGGGGGAGATCTGGTCGCGGACGAACTGCTCCAGCTCCGCCTTCTCGTAGAACGACGACACTATCATGCTGTAGGACATAATTATACGGGTCAGGTTCAATAAGGCGCGTATGCCCCGATAAGGCGCACCCATCATTTATAAATTATGAAATGAAATGAAAAAGTAATTCTATTCTTAACGAAAAAGTTTTACTTTAGTTATCTGATGAAAAAGTTATTCTAAGGTGAAGATTAACAAAAAAGTTATTTTTTACTTAAGAGTTGTCTGACAAAAAAGTTATTCGAAAGTTATAAGATTGATAAAACGTGCCTCAATGAACTTACTCAATGACCTGGTCCTTATGTTCATCTCTCATCGGCTGCAATGTGAACTTAGTTTTATCTCCAGTATTCCCAGCATCCGGGCTTGTACTGAGATGAGAAAGAACTTCACCCAAATTAACTGCACCCAAGAAGTCACTGATCTCTGAAAATAATTACAATCTTCAGTTTAATAGTGAGTTTGTTAGTTTGTCTATAAGAACTAATCTTTGAAACTACCAGATGGATTTTTTTTGCGTTTGAAAGTACATTTATTGTTAGAGCCGTATAAGAAAGTACCTTCTTTATAAATAATATAGCAAGAGAAATGTGTTCTTGACGTCTAACGTGCAGTCGATGAGGACGGAGTCACGGACAACAGCTAGTTATAAAAAACTATATTTAGAACTATATGAATTCATGTAAATCTGTGTTTAGCACCAGATCTCAAAATCACATTGAATAATAAAACTTACCCGTACTTACAGAAACAAAACTTACCTATTAAATATATAGCTTACCTATATAATAACCCTTTTCCCTCAACCTAGTGATTGTATAAATAGAGTTAAGAGAGTTCCCTCCGAGTTCGTAGAAGCTGGCTCTTACACATAGGGCTCCTCTCACGGCCCTGCCTAGGACTTCGCCCACTGTTTCAAAAAGCACTCTTGCTACTTCCATATCCTGAGGACTTACATCGGAGTAATCAATATCTAAGGGTATAGCGGCATCGTCTGAAAAATATATTACTTTAAAAATAAAGTTGTAATTTATTATAAAATGTGCTTTTTTAAGGCTATTTTAAAATAATGACAATTTTATTCGTTTAATTCTAGTTTTATTTATAATATAATGTCGTACTTATACTGTAACTTACCGTTATTGTTGGTATTTTCGTACATCTTCAGTAAGCCCTGTCTGTCCACTTTACCGTTGACTAGTAATGGTACTGCTTCAATTATGATTACCTGAAATAAAATAGAAAATGTGTCGTGTAAACATTATAAAATATTACATTTTTTATTTTTTACCAATCACACGATGAAAAAAGCCAAAATATATCTTATTTGGTACATTGATTTCACAAAAATATACTTACTTGTGGAATAAATTGCATAAAAATAAAACTTACCCTTTGAATAAGTGGCAAAGAAATAAAACTTACCTGTGGTATCATGTAATGAGTGAGAGAGTTTCTCAAGGCTGATTCAATGTGATGTTCTGAGAGTCTGGCGTCGGGCTTGATAGTAACAAAGGCTAGGATCTCTGGGTTACCAGTTGCCAGTCCATAGCAAAGAACTACTCCTGTTTAAAGAATTGCAAATGTAAATGCATATTTAACAATTAAACAAAAAAGGAGATTGAAATTTCTAAATATCATATGTATAAAAAAATAGTAGATTAAAATTTCATAAAATTTTTCAAAATCAGAACCTTTATCAACCCCGTGCACTGCTGTCACGGCTCTTTCTACTTCTTGCAGGTCCACTCTGTGACCTCTGATCTTGACCTGAGAGTCTGTTCTGCCGGTGTAGAGTATTACCCCCTTGTGTAGTGTGCCGAAATCTCCAGTACGGTAGAGACGGCCAAATTCTATTCATTAATTTTACATTAGTAAACGAAATGAGCAATCCAAAACCCAGAACCCAGAAGTAGTTCTTCACGTTGTCCAATCCTCACCGCTGTGCGTGTGTTCCGTGAACCGCTCGTCCTGTGGGCGCCCCACGTACCCGGCGGCCAGGCTGCGGCCCGCCGCCCACAGCTCGCCCGTCGCCGCCGCCCGCCCCGAGCCGTCCAGCACGTACACGCGGCTGTTGTCCAGCGGGGCGCCTGGACAACGTACGACACTACTGTTGTGGGAGCTCTTTCATACAATACTAATTCTTAAAAGCGATCTGAGAAGAATCGACGAAACTTAGCGACTAATATCATGTGATGTCTGAGCTTATTGATTATTGCTTATTATAGAGCTTATTATTTTGACTTACTCGGAGAGATATATATTTTAATTGTCTAAAATATTAGGTGCAGCTTTTTAAGATCGTAGTTAACACAGCGTGTAGTTTATAATATCACGCTACGTGTATATGAAGACGTAGCATTGAATTTAATTTCGAATTTCGAATTATAATTATAGGCACTAATTATAATTTTAAGAATATTAACCTCTCATATTGTCAATTATATAACAGTAGGAAAAATAGCTTACAAAAGAGAAGATAGCTTACATTTTTTTTTCGAGCTTGTGAAACTATTATCGATCATATACTGAAAAAACAGATAATACTCACCGATCGGTATGGTAGGGTACATATCCAGCTGAGCTGCCTTTTCCAGCACATAATACGTAATATCACCCATCACTTCTGTACTTCCATAGAAATTCGCCAACTGATATCCGTTCTCGTCTCCGAAGAACTGGAAGAACTGAGAAGCCAGTTCCTTGCTGAGGGTTTCACCAGAACATACCCAGAGCTTGAGGTGTTGAAGGAGTCTCTCAGAAGGATTAAGAGATAGATACATGAGAATGGATCGGAGTAATGTCGGCACTAGGACGAGGCGTTTTACCTACAAAAAAGTACTTTACTTTTTACATTTATATTTTACAGGTGATTCTAGCGTCCAAAAAATCTAGATGAACTAGTATTTAGAGGTATAGGTCATTAAAAAGACATTTAAATGCCTGATTCTTTATCCATTTTCCACTCCATCCTATTGGAGAATATTCATGAATATAAATATGAAACTTTCCTAATTTGCAGATACCATTAGGTACCATTTGCTGTCCGATCTTTTGGTATTTTTTTAATTATACAATTACCTGATACTCAGATAGAATCCGCACCAATTTCTGTGGGTCTCTGGTGGTTTCTCGGGACAATATAAGCAGGGTTCTTCCGTGTAACAAGGGACCCCATATCTCACACACAGAGTCTACAAAGGTCAGTGCGGTCTTCCATACACAAGTGACCTCATCATCAGTGTAGGGAAATACTCGGAACTGCCACCAGAGACGGTTGCAAATCGCTGTATACGGTATACGAACTCCTAAAATGACACATCTTATTCAATTATGTTTTGTTATTCAAAATTGGATCGATAGGAACTACCAGTCGAAATGAAATAAAGTACTTTTGATGCCCTAATTCTTAGGAAAAAGTATTTTTATTACGCTCCTTTTTATAAAATATAGCAAATATATTAGAAGTGCGTTAAATAAAAATATATGACTTTGTCCTAAGAGTTCGATCAGTAGTTCTGAACCGACGTTCTGGATGTGTAACACCTTTTTATTCCTGTGCGTGTACATACAAGTACGTGGAAATAAACTCTGGAATAATTCCTTCTTTGAATTGTACAATTCAAAGAAGGAATTATTCCAGATCTGCCTTAATTATTAATATGAACTGCGTACTCGTCCTTGTTTTTTCAGAGTAATAACTTTATTTTAATACTATTATTATATTATTATGTACTCGATCCCAGCGCCACCATTATTTTATATATTATATATATTTTATTTTCTGGCACAAATAGATTTAATTTAAAATTAAGTTATTGGAACGTTAAGAAAGTACTTATTACTAAACAAATCGGATGACGAAATAATACTGACAAAATGACAAACAGATATAAAAATTTATATATATCTACAAGATGCATCCACTTGTTCAATTATAATTAATTTACTCAATGTATTCAAAGTACAGATAATAAAAGTTAAAATACAATAAACAAACAGAATCCTTGAGAATATTAATTGTTAAATGTTTAGTCGGCTTTTATAATAGCTTATATAATTTATTAACTACCTACAATTGAATACTACTAATAAATAAATCCTTCAATTAAATAAACAGTTACTTTTATGATAATTGTAAATAAAATGGTTTCTCTTGAATTAATAAACTGTTAACACAGCCTTGTTGTAGGTTTGATTGTTTTCTTTTTACGGATTTTTTTTTACGGATTTCAATTTCTTGTTTATCCGATTCTGTTAAATCTAAATGTAAAATTAGGTATACTCCAGACTCGAAATGTTATTTTTATTTTAGCATTTTTTTTAAATTATGCGTATGTCGTTATGTCGTGAAATAGGTTGTAAACCTATAAAAAGAAACAAAGGTTAAGGTAGTTGATCAAAAGATGGAGATTATAAAACTGTTGAAAATTGATAAGAAAATCGATTGTCAGAAAATTGTATAGTGTTTAGTCCAGAAAAAATAACTTATTTTTATCACCCCAGAAACAAATAGGGGGAATAAAAGTCTATTTATACGCGAGTGAAAACGCGGGCTAGGACTAGTGTAAAATACATTTTAACAATACGCGTCGTGTCTGTGTGCATTAAGTATAACAATACGCGTTTTATCTGTGTATTATAGATAATAAATACTCTAATGCCATAAGTAAGTACAGAAACAGTATTAATCATTAAAATTTATGAGAAACGTACAAACATTTATTATATTATAATTAATTATATTAATGTTGCTAAGTTGACATAAAAGAGCCTTCGCTAAATGTAATTTATAGGCCAATAAATTGGCAGAGGATTCGAGAGCAATCAGGATTTAGGAAAGTTAGACGGAGGGAAAGATAATGAGGGAAAGAGAGGGACACAAAAAGAGGGAAAGGGAGATACGGATATGATTCGAGAAAACCTAATCGAGCTGCAATTGTTTTGCAATAGGTACTCGTATACACCACAATAATATAAATTAATTAAATTGATATTTCTTCAATTTCCTTAATACGTTTGTTTAGTTGGAAAAACCAATACTTAGTTTATTTCATTGTTACATGAAAGAATGTGTTATAAACATATTTTTCTCATTCTTAAGGGTAGGTGCATACAAAAAACATTTTATATTATTTAACATATGACTGTATGTCGTAATACGAGTATTTTAAAATGTTTTCTTATTAGTCTGATAAGTTTCACCAGCGCGTAAGCAGGAACTTTATTAAAATTTACAATAAGTAAAAGGATTCCTCGAAACGAAATTACAAAAAACATTATGAATAAGGAAACTTTCATTATATTAAAAAAAAACCATTTTTATATTATATTTATATTTACCCGGCTGTATTCACGTAGAAATTAAATCGGAATGTGCCCGACTAGTTTCGAACCCATTCAGGGTTTTTAAGTAGCTCTGAGCGTGGCGGACTCGCGGCGCGAACTGAATACAGACATTTCTACGTGAATATAGCCGGGTAAATATAAATATAATAGTCATGGTTCATGAAATTTTAATAAAAACCCTGAGGATTGTTATGAAGAGTATACAACAAATATCAGCATATACATATATTAGAAACATTAATTCATAAGATGATATTACTTGCACAATTTCCTACAAAAATAAAAGGACTCCAGAATTTTACAATTATATGTTATACAATTGTATCTAAAACGTCTTACCTTTCGGTATTCCAGTGCTTCCAGATGTATATAGAATAATGCCGATGGAGTCTGCATCAGTGTTCTGCAACACCTCATCCTCCCCATCCTCCAGACATAGTGACTCAAAAGAAACACTAGGGACTCCGGAGCCCGAGAACATGGAGGGGCTCGCTGGAGTATAATATAGTACGTTAAAAGACAATCGGACAGAAAAATTTGGGGAATTCTGTTTAACTTAAAAGTTAAGCTAGGCAACTTCTGGCACTGAAAGAGAAAGGGCAATTCCAACCCTTCTTCTGTCTCTACAGATTCAAGAAGAACTTCATTACTTATAAAAAAAATATATATGTAATGAAGTTCTTTTTTAATTTAATTTTAATAAAATTTTAATTAACTGACAGACAGACTAACAAATAGTAGTTGCAAGTCTTATTTTATTATACTTTTTTTTCCTTCGTCTTCCTCCTACACCAAATTCGGTATCCCGTGACTGCTTTTAAAGGTTACTGATATTAAAAGACTAAATTCTTACCAGTATCATCGTAAATGATGAGGGATGGCTGGGAATCCTTCAATATATGATTGATTCTCCCCTGAGGGAAGTTCGGCTCTATAGGCAAGTAAGCCGCCCCGGCTTTCCATGTAGCTAGCAGTGCTATTATAGTACTGCGGTAGAACATATCATAGTCATTATACAACATTTATCATTTTTTCTACTGCTGTGCATATAGCGATAGATTAAAAAAAGAATACCGAGATACTTTTAATGATCTAATGATTAAAAACGTATTAACATTAAACTTACTTGTGTGTCGGCTGCATACATACTGCGATCACGAAGTCTTGATCATTGTTGGGTCCTGATTGCCGCGCGTGCGCCACCAGGGCCCGCGACAACGCACTCGTTCGAGCTTCTAGCTCTGCGTAACTTACCTGTGTGGTGCAGGTGTCATCTGGAATTAATAGTATTGTTTTTCAGGAACAAGATTTTACTTGAACTTATAGTACTACGAAAAATTCTTGCAGATCTGTTGGTGGTTAAAAAGATCTTATCTAACCAAACAATTTTGATACATGTAATATGACTGGTCAGTATGATTTTAGTTGAAAAATTTTTAAATCCCAGTTTAAAAATCTTCAATGAGGCAATTAGGTAGAGCAATACTTCCAAGTTTACATTGAATTGCCTCACTCACCAGAGTAAATAAGAGCCGTTCTGTCGCTGTGGGCCATCAGCTGCATATGCTTGGTGAGGGGAGCTGCTGGCACAGACGTCCGCGGACCAGACACCACCGAATCATGAGGCAGAGATCCCATTGTTTTTCTGAAATTAGTATAAGTTAGCATGGTGGTCTTATCTATTAACTTGGCACTTGGTAGCCGCACATGGCAAACTTTATCTATATACAGACAAGTATGGCTTTTAGCTGTTTGAATTTTTTTGATACAAGAGGTTTTCGTTTAATTTTGTTCTGATAAATAATCGTTTGGTCGTTTGGTCCATTTGGTCGTTTGGTCGTTTGGTCCATTGGTCCATTGCTATAACAGTGGTAGCGAGAGTCAATAAACTCTTTGGAGGCAGTTTGTTCTGCCTCAACCAATCGCACGATATTTGAAGTCAAAGTGGCCAGCTTATGAAAACGCTAGGTATAGGGACCTAATTTTAACTGAACTTTTTGATTATAAGAAAGAGGATCCTCTGAAAGCACCGAAAGCTTCACAAAAAGCTTCAGAAAAAATTTGCTCACTGGATGATAAGAAAATCATCAATGAACGTCCATTGGTAAAAAAAAATGACGACGAAGACAATAACTATTATTCTGATCGTCTTACTACAAATAGTAATTGATAGTTGATGTGTCAAAAACACTTCAGTGCATCTGATTTATAGACGTGTCCTGCTCTAGTCAGGGGTATTATTCAATTGACTAGATTGACTCTCAATGAGATGCATCTACGTGCATCCGATAAACTCCCTAGGGAAGACATCATGTCACGGGCGAATGTTAAAGCAATCCCAATCCTAAAGTAAATAATTATTTTTTAGTTGGTAGCCTTGAAACTGGCAGAGGCTTCTACGACGACGACGAATATGTTCTCGCCCGAGCCTTAAAGCTCCTCCAAATCGGTCTGCCATTAAGGTTATATAGAATAAAATGGAAGACATTTTTGATTAAGACTTGTATAATCTTTACGAAAAATATGTAAAATAGGCACATAAAAAAACATACTGCACAATTTTTTTTACCTTTTTGTTTCACGACTGCCTTAAATATTAATAAAAAAAAATACAAAAAAAAATACTACAAGTGCTATATCCTTATGGCAATGAAAAAAAAGATTCTTATCATTTTATGATTCGACTTGTCTGCTTTTTTTTTATTGTTATATTTTATTTATTATTTGATGATATGTTACAAAATACACCAAAATATTTTTTTTTATATTTCTTATTTGATTAACTTTTGAGTCTTTTCGTTTTTAGAATTTTTAGAGTTACGGATGATGCAGCTACGGATTTTTTTAGAAGTTTGAAAATTAAGTCTATATTACTTAAGTCAAAAAGAGTAGCAACTGAATAATAGTTACGTGCTTGAAATTATTAGTTAATTATTACTATCTTTTACATTTAATGCAAATATCGATAACTATTATAATATTAATTTATACGGAAGCTTATTGTATATTACTAACCCGATTAGATTCAAGGACGTTCTTAAGTTTTCATTACCTATCAGTATATAAAAGTTCAAGATAAATATTATATATATATTTTAAATTATTTCAGTACTTACAAAAATTTAATTACAAAAGTTTAGCAAACGACGTATGTGAAAAAAACAATTTACATTTAATCATTGATAAAAAATAAAACAAATTCCAAAAACATCTGGGATTTGACAGTTTGAAAAAACTAAATTCAAATCAGCCATCCGGAAAACGGGTAAATCGAAAAAAGGTAAATCCTTATGACATTTCCTATAATATTATTATAAGTTATTATATTTCAAGATGGGAATTCTGATGCAATAAACTGGTTGTTACAATCATTCTTATGTACAATTGGTAAGCTTCATTTGTTCCTGGTAAATACATAGCCGCATTGTCAATATAAGTGCAAAAAAATATATTTCATTCAGCTGTCAATCTTTGTGTAAGTATTTTATAATAATGATGTATCTACCTAATAAGCTTAGAGGTATTTACCTCTAAGCTTATTTATTCATAATATGATTTATGGAGTCATTTGAAAATGAAAGATTATTTGTTTTTTTTTTATTATAAAGTAGTGATGATTCTTTGGTATGTTAATATAACCAATTTGTGTATTTAATTAAATACATAAAAGCTCTGAGACTATTTTCTATATGACGTCTCTGTAAGGTGCAGGAACAAATACACTTTTTATGGTGATTTTTTTTTATGATTTCTTGTTTTACTGAAAAGTATGCGATAATTTTTTTCTAGTTGGACGTTTCTATGTCATTTTGTAAATTTAATTATCATTGTGATAAAATTATTTGTTTTTACGGCGGTGATAAAAATTATGTGAAAATTTCTATTAAAAAAAAAAATTGTGACAGATGGATGGACAGACACTCGGCCTAATAATAGAGTTCCGTATGCTTAGGAGTTCTTAAAAAATTCTTGTCACAAACAAACCTACAAGAATTCACATAAGATAAATCAAAATACAGTATTATTTGTAATTATATTGATATAATAATTTCCTGATAGTAAAAACGTTTCAAGACAATATAAATACATTTAACACAGTAGCAATTTGTTGAGTTAATTGTAATTTTAATAAACGATAAGCTTGTGGATTGTATTATTAATTATATAGACGTAATTTACTTGTAACTCTGAGCTTAACATTTCAATAAACATTATTTATAAATATCTATTCATTAGAGACTTATCCTGGTTAGTTTATTTATCACCAGCATCGTGGGAAACTTTACATCCAGTTTCCTTCTATGAGATGGGATTTCACTAAAACAGTAATTTTCAAACCCCACTTCTAGGTTGGATTCTGTTATTACCGTAAAGAAAACACTATTCAAGGGTGGCACCGCTGGCGTGTTAGATGACATAAAAGACAGCATTTCACGTTCACAAATTTTTTAGCACGCAAACACACTCTCACACACACACAAACACACACACGCACTCGAACACACACCCACATAGAGTATGTGGTAGTACTAAATTATTTTGTAAACGTTGTAATGAAATTTGTACAAATTATATTGTAGCAGCCATGCAGGGTATTAGGACTGTTACTCCTTAATACAGACTACTTCATAACCCAGCTAGGAGTACAGAACTTCACCCATATGTTATGTAACAATAAACTGTACATTTATAAATAAATAAATAAAATAAATTTCTGTCAAGAACTGGATATGAATCCTTGAAGTTTCAGTCTTCCCTTTACACTGAGAGCAAAAAATAATAAATAATAATAACGCTATCTTTATGAATATACAATGTATATAATTCAAGCTCTTAATATAAAATAATAAAACGTAAAGGACGTATGACTATATATTAGAATTATCCAATATGTGTGATATGTAAATGTCTTTGAAAGTTTAATTTTAATAAACCGTGTTATCTATACATACCTATAAAGAACTGTAGACGAATACAATTCCGTAAATTAAATAAAAACTATAAAAAAATAAACCTAGGGGGTCTTCATATAAGTATCACAAGCCATTAATTTATATTGAAGATCGGAATATCAGATTAAAATTCGTGTCTGTCTGTTAAAGTACAATAAAACATATGTCTCCTTGCCATTGATATGGATTAGTATACATTTTATGACATGTTATGTGATTTATTATTTGACTCGCTGGATGGGAGCTGACGAAGTCGCTAGCAACAGCTAGTAAATAATAAATTAAAAGACAGACCAACAGTTTTATAATTGACTTTAACACCTCATGTATTATTTTAAGAATCAAAATGTTTGTTTACTAAATAAAATATTTATTTCATAACTTTGAGATGGAAGCTATTTAAAGAGATCAGAAGTCAACATTTGATTAAAAATGTTGCTTCCGTACAAATTATTCACATATACTGGCAATTATGTAAGATAAACTATTGAATAATTGAATAGATAATGCTAATTAAAGAATTAGCATTACTTAATATCAAGGAAATGTTATTTAATAGCTTCCAAAATTATTGTTAATACTTCATGAATATTAATAATTAAAATATCATGAAGACGACTGCTGTTTAGAATTTTTGTTTAACTTCTGGCTCTATGGCAACAATACTTTGCGTTGAGTGAATGACTTTAGAGTTCTATTCACGACAGTTAGGGATATAATTTTGATATATTTATGGACTTTGTCTTAAAGCAGAACATCTTAAAATAAAAAAATGGTGAGGCAGAGTAGTTGGTTTAGCATTGCCTTTTAAAATTGTAAAGAGATAATTTTCTAACAGAGGTATATTTTAAACACTTTAAGTGCAATAAATCAGTAAAATTGTCCATATTGTTTATTTTCTAAGTTAAATGCTTAACTAATAATAAATAATCAGCTTGTTATTGACCCGGTGATAAAAACATTACATCACCTGCGCGCGCGCAGCGGTTACTGACCTACCGCACACTACGGGCGTGGAGTCGACTTATTCAAATCATACGAATTATTGTTTATGTATGTACATTTAATTTATATTGATATTAATAAATCTTAATGCCGGCGTTTTCAAATGAAAGAAATAACTTATGATTAAATATTATTTTTTCATTTGTTGAATAACGTAAGTATGAAATAAGTTTATTATTTTTAATAGTTTAATATTTTTGGTTCTTAAGTTCTCTTTACATTTTGTTTATGAAGTATAAATATACTCGCTACAAGAATCGTGTTATTCTGCAGTTTGCAGTTACGCGGCCATTCGCTTTAGGGACCCGCGGGGAAAAGTGTAGTCCATTTTATCATCAAAATTACACTACTTTTAATACATTTTTAATCGTTACCAAGCCATAAGCTTTTAACTTTTTTACACTCGTAAAAATATATTCGTCACAATAATTTCATCTCAATCTATATAACGGTTAAAGTATTGATAATAAACATATATTTTGTAATATGAAAAAGATTTGATTATTTCTTAGTATTTTTAATCAACATATGTTTATAGAAAACGAGTAATTACAACGTATTTGTAAGTAATATTGATTTGTTTTTTCTCATGCTGTTAGCTTTTCTGATTATTATTCATCAAAGACGTATATCTTTATTATATGCCTATATATATATATATATATATATATATATATATATATATATATATATATATATATGCATATAATAAAGTATTAGCACAGAAATAATTATTACTACGTTTATTTAACGCCCCATTAATAAAAAATATGTAAATGTACCCGTAATTTTAGTATAGTTAATAGATATTATGTGTTTCATTTAATAAATATACATTTCTTAAAACTAATGAAAGTTTTTTTTTAAGTACGGAACTCTGAAAACACGTAAATTCGCGCTTAGATATTTTTTTATCTCATACTTTTATAGGCGAAGGCTGTTTAAGTAAATTGAGCGTGTCGGAACTACTTGGTATTACGATACTCAAAAGCGCTGTTTTATAATTTACATAATATTAACAACTGATTAGTTTATATTTGTCCTTTGTTATGACAACATGAAGATGAAGATACTTAGAATTTATTTCTTATAAATATTTAAGTCGGAACGAAGTATTGATTCATACCGACGTTTTATAATATTGGTTTTCAAAAATGATATTAAATTTATATTATACTCGACATACGTACGTAAGACGCAGGCTCATTTGTGTATTCATACGTCGACTTTATGTTTAAAAATAGGTATACAGATATAATATAACAGACCAGAACATAAAAAACCTTGTTTTTTGAACTATATTTTTTTTTATAAAATACTAATAACCCAAACGCGTACTAAGGAAGCCATTTAAAAGAGGTCGTAAAATATATAAACAAAGATCTTCAAATGCCATATGTCGTAGACATTCAGCCTTGGCAAGAGACTGTGCTCCAGAATGAATCAAGCTCCATCTCGCGGGTTCGCTTGCGTTATATCTTCATATGTCTTTATATGTTCTTTCACACACCTAATATATTATGCATAGAATTATGTAATGTATTATCAGCCATATTATTTATTCGAATAAATGCCATTGCAACAGAACCGAAATATCAGCAATAAAATATACTTGATATGTATAATTTATTTATATGTAGGTACTTAAACTACCGATGAGTTTGAAATCTTATAATTATGACAACATTTTGGAATGTTTAAAATTTCATAATTTATTTGACATGACACTTACGATAAGCAGTTTAATAATCTGTTGTACTTAATATTTATTTAAAATATGTAATTTATGTAATAAATAACTTCTGTACCTATAATTTGTCTATCGGCACACCAATTACCGAAGTATTATAAGGTATTATTTATGTTATTTTCCCTGTAAGTCGTATAATTATTTTAGATTTCGTGGAGTCGTTTAATAATCACAAAACAAATATAATGTTTTGATGAACTAAGCTATATTAAGAAGTAAAAGAAGAAACGTATATTTTAAACCGTAAACAGATTAATTCCTGAGATTCTTTGATTTGACAGTTTATCTAGCAATCAATCGTTGTATGCTTCCATTTTTAAATATAATAATATAATAGCATTTCGTAAATGCAAGGTTATAACACCATATTGTATTTAGCCAGATTTAAAGTCGATTCTAAGCAATTTGTACGACGCTTATGGTTTAGCATAATAAAGCTTTAGACAGATAGACACATATTCTATGAATATATTTATATACTACGTACCTAGTAATATTATTTGTGATAGACTAAACTATTTCTGTATTCTAATATATATCTGATGTCAATTCAATTATGCCTTTGAAGCAAATGTATTTGTCTGTTTGTTATTAATTTATCAAATATCGAAATAAAGAGGCATATATTAATAATTGTATTTATATTGTTTTCTATTCCCCGTCTATCAAATTCGTTAAATTCATAAGTTACCTGGGTTACCTGGAAGAGATCACATTAAGTGATAAGGTCACCTATTGTTTTACTGTATTTTTTTCTATGTGTGCAATAAAGTTATTTAAATAAATTAAAAAAATATGTTTTTCTTGTAAAAGTAATGGGTTGCGTCTCCTCCCGTAATGCCTCAGCAAGATCGACGCTTTACAGCTGTCACCACGTTTTATATCTAACAACGTCCTTTTCGCAAGTCTTAGCTGTTAATAAGCGTTGTTAGTACATTAATTTCCAATGGAACTTCTAGAGCCTTTTCTAGATAGGGACCACAGGTAGTAACTTATTTTTGACAATGCATTAGCCATCTCAAAGAAAAGATTCAGTGTCGTTCTAAAACGTAGACGTAAAATCAATAAACAGTTATATTAGGTGTATTTAGAATATAAATATTACCACTCCCTATTATTCATTCACCCACTTTTTTACCCATTATCTAGTTTGCAATTTAAATTTTAAAAAGAATCAAAAATAAATCGCTGAGATAGCTCAATTGGTAGTGCGACGGGACGCGTCCATAGGTGGCGGGTTTGAATCCCTGCCGGTATCGATTTATTTTGAATGTAAATGTTTATAGACATTTTTATTATTATTCATATTTTATATATGTTTTAATACATATTATAAACAAAAACCGGATTTATCCCAAGGCTTATAAAGTTATTTGTTTCAGTTTTAATAACATTAGTATTAAGTATTTTATAATATACAAACCATTACTATGAGATCTAGAATTAATTCTAGTTCCAAATCTATAACTTCTGAGTTGGAGCCCCTATATGTATAAATATTGCCACGATTAAAATTCTAGAAAAAAAATCCATTTCAATTTAGTAAATAACTAAGAACAATCACAAATAAAACACTTCAATAACATTTATAAGTGTGACATTGAAGTAGACAAATTAATCAAATCGAAACGCGTTCGAGAAACCCTGGTAGCTTCATATTTCGTAAGAACTCATTAAATTCATAAAACGCAGCGGGCGACCTCGTGTTACTCAACACTTCGGCCAATCGCCACACTGCCATCATGCTTTGTTTCTATATAATTCGAATGTCAAGTTTGAATTTCCAAACTTAACACATTTACTATTTGTCTTATATAAATTCTAAGCATAACTTTTGTCTGTCGCTATTTCTTCATTTTATACGTCATACACGTACGGTTAATGACCTTAGCAATCTACACGAGAGAGGAAAAGTCTCTATGGCTTTTTAATAAAATGTTTATTAATGTATGAGTTAAATGTGGGACTATTACAATTTAATAATTGTCTATGGTTTCGTTGAAATTAAAACTTTAAAATATAGTTTTATATACAATTTATATGTCTAGAGTAACTGTATCACTGTTACAAAAATGTCAAATACTAAATAATCTCAAAAAACTTCCCTTAAAATTTGTTGGGACTCGAAATAAACATTTTCAATTTATATAGGATTTATTGTTAGATGATAGATTGACCATTTCTTTGCTTTTACAGCGCTGATAAATTAGTGGCCTTACAACATTCATAAACAATAAACAATAAAAAAAAAATATCAACAATAAAAAAAATAATATCAACGTATAATAATTAATCGAATAAGGGAGGATTTTTCGATTCTCGAGTAAGATTTAACCGGATAATAAATTTAACAGTTATACGAAATCTGTCGTAGTTATTTTGTTTTATTATCTAAAGATAAATGAATCCTTAGCAGTATATTACATATATATATATATATATATATATTGATTAAGTATACGTATTTAACTATCAAGGTAACGAAACAGTAGGTACATCCGCGACTGAAAGGAACATCTTCCAATGTTCAGACCATGTGCCTTGGTGTATCGGAAGTGAGCGGATACCAAGGTCTGAGATGTAGGTCAATGTGCAATGTATTCCAATTAAAACCCTTCACCAAGGCTTCGTATAATTTGTCTAATGTACGCGTGGTAAAAAAATTCACGAGCGTCACAAATAAATCGATTGTAAGCAAATATATATTTTGTTAAAGTAATCGAATATATGTCATCTATTGATATCAAGCGCGAGTAAGCGTAGTGAGTCCGCGCAGACACAGCGTACCAGCACAAACACAGTGTACCCGCACAAACACAGTGTACTCGCACAAACACATTGTACTCGCACAAACACAGCGTATCCGCACGGACATGGGCGTCTGCGCTGGTTTTTTCTTTTTAATAGTTTGAAACTTAACAATCAACAGTAATTCAATGATGAAAGCTAACAAGAATAAATAACATATGAATAATGAATTTGCATCTTTAATACGTATCTGTATACGTTTTAGTGCATTTTAATTATTAATTGGCTGTGATGAAGTTTACGGGAACGAGTTTCATTGACGAAGTGAATATCTTGCTTTGTCTTCTTGTTTCTTCGACACCACTTTTCTTTTAGCTTCAATCTTATCTAAATAATATTGTCTGGAAGAAATACTTATCGATAAGATCGGCTTATTGTGTTTTGGTTTTTAATGCAATGTTTTTTTTAATCTGTGCTGTATTTTTTCCCTTTTTTGTGCAATAAAAATTATTATTTCTTTTTTTACACTTACAGACCAAAAGCTGAATCTTTAAAATCATTTTGTAATGGAAACTACACAAAGAATACTTTTTACTATTATATTTTTTTTTTCCAAAAAACAAGCCCAAGGATAGTAGGCAATATTTTTCAACCTCATCTATTTTCAAACGACATGCGTTCTTAAATTATACAATAAATTTATAATATATATACCTAGGAATTATGTACAATCTAGACTTTCATTTTTAAAATAACATTTATTATTAGAAGGTTTGCCAAAACACATGTTATCCCGACTTTGGTATAATATGAATAATACTGTAAATGTTTCTAGGTCTATTCAAAAACATACTCTTTTAATAAGAAGAATTAAACAATATTAATAATAAATTGTATGAAATATGATGGGAAGTTTTTAAATTACAATATGAAAAAATAAAAGAAGGGATCAAAACAAACGAAACCTCAATACTGTATAAAGTTTCAGTGCACCCTGAACTCTACACCCAATAAATTAGGAAAACCTTGCTGGTACATAATAATTACTTCTACCTCTAAATAAATAAAATAACAAAATGTATATATAAATAATAAGGATGATATTTATATATAGAGCATAGGACACGAAATAGTAGTTCTTCATTGCTCTCAGTATGCTCTCCGGACACGGAACTTCAACGGCACTTCCTAACAACTTCAAATAAGATTTAAATCGTTTCCACTATACACTTTTCAAATTAATACTGACAAGATGATAGATTACCTTTATTGATAAGCGAAAGTGTACTTACAAAGGGCTCTCATACCGACCTTATACACTGTTCTGCTCGGCATTTCGATATTTTTTATAAATATATGTCGACAGTAAAAAAACAGTCGTTATATCTAACTTAACAAAAGTGGTATATTTTTTACTCTTTCAAAATAAAAAGAAAAAAAATAAAAGGGGAAAATTATGTAATGTGTCTTTTTATATAAATAAAAAAATATATATAATAGTTGTTCATGAAACTTTGTATTAAAGTGTTTTCAGAATTCGTAATTTAAGAACGGTTATATACTTAGTGTGGCCATACTGTTACACTTAAAAATAAAAAATATATTACATTTGAATTTCAAATCTGTCCTTTCTATGCGATTGTTCATTGTGTCTTCTCATTTTGGCGCCAATACATTGTACAATATTTTCGATATTAAAATGGAGTGGGGTGATAACGAGAACCGAATCGCTGTGATTGCATTACACAAAGTAGGTATGGACCCAAATGCTTAAACTCAAATTTTTAAACTCCATATACTTGGTATTAGTAAAATGTTTGAGTACCGGGTTATTAATAGGTACAATAAGACTTCCTCTGTTTGTGACAGAAAAAGATCTGGCCGTCCACGTAGTCTTCGTACGAAAAAGGTGGTCAAAGCAGTAAGGGAAAGAATTCGAATAAATCCTGTCCGAAAGCAAAAGATTTTATTTCGTGAAATGAAGATACCACCTAGAACCATGTTACGTATTTTAAAAGATGACTTAGGACTTGCAGCCTATAAGAGACGTACTGGTCATTTCTTAACTGATAATTTAAAGAAGAATAGGGTGGTAAAATGAAACAACTACTGAAGCGGTACGCAAGAGGAGTTCACAGAAAAATATTGTTTATGGATGAGAAAAATGTTACAATTGAGCAACATTTTAATGACCGTATTTATGCTCAAAGCTCTAAGGAAGCTTCCCAATTAGCCGACAGAGTGCAACGTGGACATTTTTCGACTACAGTGATGGTTTGATGGGGTGTTAGCTATGAAGGAGTGACAGCTATTAGATATTTTTGTGAAAAAGATATCAAAACATCGGCACAAGTATATCAAGATACCATTCTTAAAAAGATAGTTAAGTTTAACATCACGATGTTCAATAACAGTCATAAAGCTCGTTCCACGCAGTCTTGGTTGGAAGCGAACGTTTCGGACTTCATCAGAGCTGAAGACTGGCCTTCGTCTAGTCCCGATCTGAGCATTGTTTACATCGTTAATTACTGGTTGCTGTCTATTCATTTTAAAAATAGGAGATGTATAATCAGCAAACAATACTATCCCATGTTTATCCCCTACAAAGTAAGGCAAGTCCTATATATGAGGAAAATATAATATATAAATGAGGAATAAGAAACGCCCTAATATAGAGCCTTGTGGCACGCCCATTATGACAAATGAACCAGGAGAATGCTTTCCATTCACGTCAACTTTTTGTATCCTTTCATTAAGATAGGAGCTAATCAAATGAAAGGCTTTTTTCCTAATTCCATAATGCTGTAATTTTCGGATTAGAGTTTCATACTGTACATAGTCGAACGCCTTAGACAAATCACAGAAAATAAAGCGTCTCGTGATTCTTCCCAGGCCCCAAATATAATCAGCAGTAACTCAACACCAGCATCTGTTGTTGGGCGGCCGGAAGTGAAACCAAACTGTAAAATGTTATTTTTATTTAAGTGTGCTACTAGTTGAGTAAAGATAATTTATTCAAAGATCTTACCAAATGTGGGTAGTACTGAAATTGGTCCATAGCAAGTTGGATCTAATGTACTGCCAGATTTATAAAGGTGTTATTTTACTATGTTTCATTAGATCAGGAAATATACCGCAATTTATACAGTTATTGAATATTACTGCTAAGTATGGCGCAACAATAGGTATTAGAGACTGAATTACGTAAACAGATACTCCCCAAAGATAATTTGTCTTCTCAATGCCCAAATCAATTTAAAAGCTTTTACTATTTCCTGGGCACTAGCCTTATCGAAATTGAAATTTATACAACATTTATCGACATTGTCCGTGAGTAATTCCTGAGTGGCAGCAGTTGGACAATTTAAAGATTTAGTTGTGGTAACTGGTAAAGAAAAAACAGTAAAGAAAGTTTCAAAAGCAGTTGCAACCAGTTTTCTCGTTAATTATTTTCCATGTTGTTTTTATTTTATTACTGCTATTTTTAGAAGGCCTTTGAAGGCCTCGAGCTAATTATACACCTTCCTCCGTTACACGGCAGTACTTGTATGGTTCAAGGGCTATAATTACTTAGTTTTAGTTAGTTTAGTCTATTTATAGAACTGCCTCAATATATTTTACTTTTTACAGGTCCACTGGCAGAGGATACTTTCAGCAGTAATTCCACCTTTAATTTAATAAATATCTTTATATATAAAGACCTTTGCAATAAAGATCTAATAAGTAAATAATCAAAGTAAGAATAAAAAACGTATCCTGACTAATTTTGGTTAATCATTAAAAAACACTCTCTACATAAGTGCTGAAATCTAATTATAAAAAATATTTAAAAGGTCGTTGACCCACAAAAAGACAAGCAATTTTTTTGTCAATGTAAACTAACCACACGTTTAATTAAATATTAATAATACATGTCACAATCAAATAAGGTTGCATTAAAATTCATGGTAACTAAAGTCATAACACGAGCCGGAAGTATACGCTAGAATACTTCACCAAAACCATTTTTATCTCAAATCCGCACCCGCATTGATTTATTTAACTCACGAGATAACATGTTATGGCTTCAAATGTAATACAGTAGCGTCTGCAGATAAATTATTTAATAAGTTAAAACGCAACAGTAACCTTTGAGAAATGCGTAAAAAGAAGAGGCAGATAGATCGGCTATTAAATCTAAATGTACATTTTTATCTATAATTTTATATTTTTCTGTCATCCATGGTTAAGTTTAGATCTTAAACCTATATATACTTCACTTACTTCAGTGATTTTTGTTTCGAAATTAATCTGTAAAATAGAAAAAGGATCTACAATCTTTAGAAACTACATTATTTTATAGTTAAATATTTATATTTATATTCTTTAATTCGATAAAGTTCTGTAATTTTAATCCAAAGACTAAATAAAAGGAAATGTGTAGCTTCCTTATAGTGTATTCTTAAATACCCAAGTTAAATATAGTGTAGGCCTCCTCTGAACTAAAACTAAAATATTAGTTTCGTTTTAAGGTTATACACGAGGTTAGTAATGTTTATTTTTAATAGTTTTAATTCTATTTATAAGTAACCTACTTTGAAATTACGCAATCTCTTTTGATAAGGTCACCACGCTTTGGATCGCATTTTTTTTAATTTTTTCCACTGCGATACATTCTGGGACATTCAAAATATGCAAATTGATTTATTTTTGTTTAAATATTTTTTTTTATATTGAATAATACTATCTACTTTAAAATGTGTCGCTTATTCCTTCCTTATTGCGTATGAAATAACTTAAATATTTAAAAATTATGAATATTCAAAAAATATATTAAGAAAAATTATGTTGCAAGGAAATTAAATTAGAAGTCAATAGTTGATAGGTCTTCTTAAATAGTGGGGTCAAGTGACAATTGATCTTCATGGTTTTACATTAATGATTTTTTTCATTTTGAAATGTTAAGCGCTACACCAAACAGCACTAGCTCTTTCACCTTAATCCCTTGACCTGTAAAATATGTGAAATTCAAATTCACGCCCTCTTTGTTTGTTTTCTTGTCTGCTCTATTTTGTACACAAATAATAATAAAAGAATATCGTATAAAGGCAGACTATTCCATAAAGTCAGTCAAGCTTAATATAACATGGTAAATCAAAATGAAAAAATGATACAAAAATACAATAAAAGTTTGTAAAATGTCTATGCACATATTGACCTCATTAAAAAAAAAAACGCAATATCAATTTTTTTACATTTTTAAGATGCGATATGTAAAATGTATAGCGACGTTTATAGTTATAGGAAATGCTTTTTTTCTTTCTACGAGGCTTAATCAGGCTTGGAGGGAAGTTTGAAACATAGGTTAGCTTCTGTCACCAAAATACTTGTAAAGCTTACTTATAAGTTTATTATGAGAAAGATATTTAATTAAAAAAAACTTTTCAAACTTTAAAACCTAAAAGTACTTTTTTTTTTATTTATTATCACTTTAATATCGTAACAAATTCAATACCGTTTATTAACTGTAATAATAATCCAGTAGATATTATGTCACTTAAAATTTAATAAGAAAAAGTTAAGTCGATTTAATATTTTTTTATGGAACGAACGGTAGTTAGAATAAAAAAAACGCCTTGGATAGATCAAATAAAAAACAGTTAATGAGATGTTACATTTAAAGACTGAAAATGGACAAAACAAGCACTTTCATACTCATTATATATGTAATTAGGTTTATTTATGAGGTCAGTAATACTGTCCTTTGCCATTTTAGGTCAATTGTTTTTATAGGTCTCGCATATTTAATCCTAACGGTAAACTACAATTATACACTTTTTATATGACATTATAAACCATATAAGGGCAGAGTTAGTTACACATAGTAATGCCACATATTTTAAAAATGGTTTCTAAAGAGATTTATTTGTTAAGAAAGACCGTGATTGCTCATTGGCAGGTCAACTACCTCAAAAATTCGGATAATATTCAAATTACATAACAAGAAAATTATTCAAATGTCTATAAATATTTTTGGCTATGTAGTGCCTATTTAATTTTAAATATATATATAATTCATGTCATGGATTTTCAAGCAAGCCTGTTAGATTATATTAATTGTATAGTATAATGTATAGAATTGCTGATTCAACAAGGCGGGCAGGAACAGGAGCAGGAACACGGTAGTTCAATTAGCAGAGCGACGGATCAGTATACCAGTGATCGCAGGTTCGTGTCTATATATATATATATATATATATTTAAATAATAAACAATCTAGATTTAAATAATATTAATTATCATTATGCATGTTATGTCTTTTTTTTATTTCCATTTCATTTAAATATATATTAATTGTAATCTTTAACAACTGTTCCTGAAAAAGATATATATATATATTTATTGAAGGGTATTTTTTATTGTTTTGTATAATTGAATTATACTATTTTATTATATATTTTATTGCTAACTTATAATAACTATTTTATGTACTAGTTAATTGTATTATATTGAATAGATACGAGGTCACAGTTAAGATGACCTCTGAAATGATTTTGAAAGATATTACGTTGTTGTAATGATACAATAAATAAATGTGTAAGAGAATTAATTTACACACACCAGTCAATAAACAAAATTAGGTGTTCGTTTTGAATATCTTTCAGCTATTGAATAAAAATTTAAATTATTTCTAAATGAAAATGAAAATAGAACACATAATTTTAAATATTTAAATTTTAATTGCGTTGATATAGACGTTAGATTTATTCAATAATTTCAATGTCAAATATCTCTAATAAAATACAAGA
The DNA here is from genome assembly GCA_963555665.1 of Dircenna loreta. Lineage (NCBI taxonomy): Eukaryota > Metazoa > Arthropoda > Insecta > Lepidoptera > Nymphalidae > Dircenna > Dircenna loreta. The sequence continues at coordinate 7,925,002 of OY743099.1, read as the reverse complement.
TGTCTTGCTCTACATTAAAATGTAAATCACCCTATAAGGAGGTACAAAAGGTGGATACAAATGGGTTTCTATAATAATGCAGTTCTTCAAGAGTGATACACCTTGCTTCCTTTGTATTTAAAAGGTTATCGACAGACAGATCAATTATGCTATAAATATATAATAAATGTTAATAAAGGTGTTCACGTTCAACTAATTCCTTGTATACTATAAACAAACCTTTTCACTAAAATAGTGTCCTTTTATGTGTAATTATCGTCTAAATGGACTTTTGCATCAACTTTAAAAATCTGTTATTATCTTACCTACCAAAATGGTAAGCGTTCGTTTTTTTTTTTATATTTAAATGTATGGACGTCTGCAATAGTAAACCGTTATCTTATGCCAAATCGATACATTTATAATTCTATTCGACTAGCGTCAATGCCATCTGTCTAGGTCCTCAGGCTCTCCAACACTCATGGCAAAGTTAAAAATAACAGTAACTTCATTGAATAACAGACGAACGAACACAAATAAACTTAAAACAATTTTTTTTTTCAGTGAACTATAATCATTTTCCATAAAGCTTAGGTAGCGCTATTTTCAGTAAGTCTATATTTTATCTGAATTAAATATATATGGGGAAAATACTTCTAAAACAGACAAGGGAGCTCAGGCTAGAGGAATTCCCGACCAGTATATCTCATACTGTTTTTAGTTATTACCAAGTAGGGAATTTAGGTTAAAAACGATGATTTTCCTTTTAAGAATAATATAAAATTTAGTTATGGGTACAAATTTACGGCTTTAAATGATGCTGCAAGAATTTGTTAAGTACTTAAGTAAGTACGTCATAAAAATATTTATTTATTTAATCAATGAGTATATATGTCATATGAGATGTTTTTTTAAAGTCGTGTTCTATAATCTTATATTATAAATAATGTTAATGGTATTTGAACTTATAAAAGATTTACTTAAATCAGTAAGTATGTAATAAACCTATGCTTAGAAATAGTAATAGTATCTAAGTTAATCATTGAAATATATTTCATTCAAAAATAAACTAATAAGTCATGGTACGAATTATATAGCAACTTGTCCCAAAGGAGATCGAATCCAACATTATATAATATTAAATAATAAGTAATTAGAATATACACCCGTGACTGTATAACAAATATATAAAAACTCTACCTTCAGTTTAAGTTGGGCATCGAACCAGCGATCCGTGGTAACTGTGTCGAGCCGACCTTGTGAGTGACGATTATTTTTTGTGCTTTTATAATCATTATATAATATAAGAGATTATTTTTAAATGCTTTTCATTCTATAATTATAGTATTTTTCTATATAAATATTCAAATTCTGAGAACTTATTCTTAGAAATTCTTCTTATTATTTGAAAATATTTATAAACATGTAGAGATGTTAAGGTTATTTAAAATTTAAATAGAATGTAAAATAAACTGATACGATCAGGGATTTGAATCCACGACGTCCGGAAAACCCTTCCGTCGTTCTACCAATTTAGCTACCGTATCGCTGTCAGACTCAGTGAATTAAGCACTCAATAGATATTTCTTTTTATCGGGACGGTGGTGACATCTATTAGGCTTCTTTCGAAATTCTTTTTATTTTAATAATAACGCTGAATAAGTATTAAGCTATCTTTTTATATATAAATATATACTGAAAGATTTACATACGGTAGCGAAATTGGCAGGATGACGGGACAGTTTCTCAGAGGGCACACGTTCAAATTCTGGCCATATAAAAGTTTTTAAATATTTATTTATATTTATTACTTATTATTTTAAATATTAATTTCGGCTGTGGCATCTTTTCAATATTACTGCGAAGTTGGAAACATTGGTTATGATTTTTAAAACAAGCCAAATAGTTTCGTTTCGCCTCCGTCCTGATAAAGACAATTATAAATAGAATGCTACATTTATCGAAATGGGAAGCGATACGTTAGGCCAGTTGGTAGAGCGACGGAACGGTTAACTAGAGGTCGTTTGTTCGAACCTTGCCCGTATCGATTTTTTAATTTAAATTTATTTAAAATGGCTAAACATGTTTTAAGACAATGTCGAACAAGTATAGGAATTATTAAAAGGTTATTGATAAAACAATGTTATTGTTTTTCCTTGACTCTTACGTTAAGTAATTATATCGTACATTAATAATCTTTTTTTGCTAATTTATAGGAATGTAAAGCAGCAAGAACAAAAAAAAAGCAAGAAAAGAAAGAGCAAGGATCTCCTCTTTAGGTATTATGTTTTTTATACTTTTTCGGTTTTTGCGCGTAAAACCTGACTATTTTCTTTTTTAAATGAAGTCACAGCCAGCATTTATACATCAGGGGTGAATCTAGATTAAAAGACGTGTAAAATAAATCACCAGAATTAGTGCAAAAAAATATATATTTTTTTAATTTTAAATTACATTCCATTTCCGATTGCCCGAAGGTTTGTTTCAATCTCGGATTTCCGATTAAATATTAATTTCGCACTAGTTGATACAATATTAACAACTAAATGCCCTTAATGGCCGGCGAACGATACGAGGTCAAGAACTCTTTAAATTGGAGGCTTAGTAAATGAAATACTAGTAATTTCAAGACATTTGTACAAAATAGTATTAACTGTACGTAACCTTGTGATGAAGTTTGTATTGAAATTATATTAATATGGATATAATAAATTATTAAAGTTTTTCATGCTTGAAATATTGATTCATCTCCTGTAGATGCTATAGTAGTGGGAGACGATAAGGTCAAGATGTTCTTCACTCTTCAGAACATAAAAACGCTGAGTCGACGAGATCATTTTAATAGGAAATTAAAAAATCATAAAAGGTCTGTGCTTTTTTCATGTCATACTTCTCGTAAAAGTAATAACCCAATGGAGGGAAAAACGAGTTTGAAAAATCTCTGGAATAAATGTTATGCGAATTTCAGTAATTTTTTCATATTTATTATCATCTCACGGAGACGGTAATACGGTTAAGTTTTTTTTCGTTGTATGAGCTTTTAAACGAAAAAAAACTTTTAACGGTTTTTTAATACTAAAACAGTTATTATATAAAAAAAATATTTTTGGAATTTTTTTTCCAAATTATTAAATATATTTTTATTATTAAATCAGTTAATATAAAAAAAAATTCTTCACATATGATGTTATGTTCCGTATGTTTTAAAGCACTCATTAAAATTAAATATTTTTATTTAATAAATATATATTTTTATACTTGACCTAATTGTAAGCGATTATTTCGATTTGATTAAATTAAATATTGCTTTAAATATTTTAAATTGCTATTTTCAGTTTTATAGTTTTGACCTTTAAAATTAAAAATAAAATTTATGAATGAACATAAAGCCTGTTGAATATGTTTTTTTAAAAAGACTTTTTTTTAAAATTAAAACTTTCGAATGATTTAATCAAAAACAAATTATATTTATAAAAAAATACTGCAAATTATACATATTTATGAATTTGGCAGGACAATAAAAGTAGAATAATTAATTTTAAATCTTGGATCTATAATATAATACATAAATAACAAAAACTAAAGAACTATTTACAGAATTATTTACAGTCTTTTTAAAAATATTTTTAATCCATCATCATCGTCATAAAGGGCTTTTTATTAAAAAAATATTTTGAACTCATCTTTCACAGACCAAGAATTTATGTACCTAAATGATTTATGTTCTTAGGAAAAATCATATTTTAATTTCATCTTACTACATTTTAATCGAAATAAAATTCTTTAAAGTTTATTAATAGTAAGTTTTTTTTTTTAATAAATGAATGAAATATGTGTGCATAGTTCTCGGTAAGTTAGTTACTCTCGGTAAGTTAGATTAAAAAGTATATTGCAGCTCTCAAAGAAAAAAATAATAATTAAATCATATTAAAATATTACTTATAATATTACTCACTCTGTAAATCCAAATATCACAAGGAAAACACAAAAGTAATAAATCTGATCACAATCGTCACTTTCCCGCGCACACTGTGTGTGCCGCTGTCAGGCGATTGTTTTTTTTAACTGCAAGTCAATGCAGCCGAGGTATAGTGCGCGAACTGCCTGCGTAGTTAGACTCTATCAACTTATATAGCTGCTGTGTAATGAGATTTGTGGACTCAAACCGTTCACAGTTCTTCTTTGGCCTTTAGTTACCTTTTTGTTCAAATCTATTAATGAAATTTTTATAAAAAAAAGCATTTTACTCCTTGACATAGTAACAGTATTTTAAAGACAAAGTAATGCAACAGAATAATCCTATTTTATTTTTATTATTTAACTTTATGTGTTCTTAATAGAACTCCAATGACAAATTTGAGGATAACCAAACACAGCTTTATAGCATTAGAATATTCAAAGATGAATTGTATTAAAAAAAACCATTTCCAGTCACTTATGTCAGTCAAAACTATTCTCACGGCCAACCCCACGTTGGACGAACAGTAGTTTTGAACAGTAGTTTTGATACTATGAAACGTTGATAGTTTTCGATCAGTCACGAAACAAGTTCTTGGTTGTGATTGGTTTACTACAAATCATAGCCAAATAATATCGAATCATAACCAAGAACTCGTTTCGTAACTGCTCGAAAACTATCAACGTCTCATACTACCAGAACTCGTACTTGGGGTACTCAGCGACCGCTCCCGATGCCAAGTGCCACAATCCTAAAAAATAAATACATATATCATTTTTAAAAAAAGAAGTGCTTTAATTAGATTCTACTCAATCCTAAAACTAGCCTCAGGCACTATCCTTCACTTATATTTAAATACAAGTTTTATTTTGCCCTAGTGCAGAGCAAAAACAAAACGGCCTCGAAGTTTGGATATGATAAAAATAGTGTGACTTACGAAAATCTGATTAAAGACTTATATACTATGTAAATCCAAATATCACAAGGAAAACACAAAAGTAATAAATCTGATCGGGAGCGGTCGCCCAGTACCCCAAGTACGAGTTCTGGTAGTATGCACGTAATTATTTCATCTAATACTAAAACCTTGTTTGTAATAACTAGATTTGTAACTTTATTTTCCTCAGAGAATTAAGTTTTTGAATAATAAATAACTTTAATTTCTATCATTTATGGATAGAGAGTGCGATACAGTCCATTAACATTTTCACAAAAAAATCCCAGAAGTCGGGAATAAAACAATTATTTCCAGAAATTTCCTACTACTTTACTAGTAAGCACATTTAATGGGATTTTTTGGAAAAAATATTGACAAATCTTATCCGTTGTTTCCAAAGCTTATTAATTATATACCTACATTTAAATATGTATCAATAAATGGTTATAAATGTGGTAAAACTTTGGTCACCGGAAATTGATTTAATGATACTAGTTGCTGTCAGTGACTTCGTGCGTCGATCACAAAGAGGACTGATGAACACGGAATACGAGGTCAACATCCGCATATTTGATAATATTTTTAATGATGTTTGGCTTCGACTGTTTTTGATTTTAAGGGGCGTAGTGTAGTTCTATATTGCCTGTAAATATCAATGCAGCATGACTATTCGACTAGTAGTGAAAATGAAAAATAATACTTTTTATTTTTAACATAGCAACAAATTTTTGAAAATATAAATAATTCCCATGTATTGCTTTTTTTCTACTATTTGTATACTGGTGGCGATTTATGGATAAACATAAAAGAAAAAGATTTTTTGGTGGAGGTTGATGAAATACATCAAGACTATCTTAATTACTAACAAATATACTTTTAAAAGAGAAGCTTTGAAAAAAAAAGAGTTGACTAAACAATATCATAAAGTTTATTCTATGACTTTTCTTTATGAATATTTAAATAAACGGCTAATAATCCCAACAAACAGAGACTCGGATATCTGAAGATTTAAAAAATAACAAAGAATGAGATTGTTTTAAGGGATTGATTTTAAATAATACCTCAGTATTTTTTAAAATTTTCCTCTAAATAATTCTTGTCATACTTAAAAATTACGGCTTTACTAGATCGATGTGTCACTATCCTTATTTATTTAGATTATTTTTCTTGGTTTGTTTTATTAGATGGGCACCTAAAGTATATACACATAATTAAAATATGCTAACTAAATAAAGCAATCAAAAATAAAATCATTGACAAAGATAATTCTTCGAACTAAACTATTAAAAAATCAATATGACGCACGTTGTTTTCTCGGGATATGCGAGTAGGAAAGATTTTATGACATTTATGGTTATTAAATATTAGTAAATAAATATTAGAATAGATAATATTAATAAATGAATAAAATTTGACAACTCGCACCCAAACACAAGACGAATATTAAAAAAAAAAAACTAACATTTCCTGTCATAGGTATGACACAGACTAAATGAGTCTGGTACTATGTGAACTCTATAACTAATTTACTCAGTGACAAAATCTATTACATGGTTACTCTATACCTACATACTAACAGGAACCCATTACGCTGGTATTTGATTAGGCGACGTTATTCTCATGACCTTGTTGAAAACATATTATTAATATTAGTAAAATATTTTTAATATGGGACCTCCATCAATTATTTTATATATTATCTTCCTATAAAGTTAAATTCTTAGAACTCATTAAATCTGATGAACGAACGAACGAAAATAACGCTATATGTCCGCGGCAGTCACTCACACATTCAAATAATATGTACAATACAAAAACACACAACAAAACTCATGAATGAAATTGATTCATACAAAAACACGTTTGACTTTAACAAGAGAGGGATATCCCTTTTTGTTTTACTATAAAATGTCATCATTTTCCTCATTTATCGTAACTGCAACAATGTATGAAATACATTTCTAGTAAATATGTTCATTCAAATTGAATGTCTAGAAAAAAATCTAAGATTCTCAATAACAAAAGCTTACAGTACAAGAAAGCAAGATAATTCTAACCTGATAAATTTAATTATTAATTTATTTAAATTTTCTATTTTATAATCCAATTATATTTAATATTATTCAGTGTTTAATGTAGTTAAATAATTTTTCTATTTAAAAGAATATGGTTTTTAAAAAGTGTAACGACTAAATAATTATAATTTTGACGTAATTGTTTTATATTTCTTTCTGTAAATTTGTCGATATTTCATATAAGTAATATTACAACTTATTAAAACAATGATATTCTTTTAGAGTTCATGATAGGCTTGCAGAACACAGGCCACCGATGTCCGTACCGTGTCAGCATCGTGACCTTATCGTGACTCTATGTATTATTAATACTGAAATTCATTTTATATATTGATTAAAAAATACATATAACATATTTTTTAAACTTAGAAATCTGTAAAGTATAACTAGTATCTCGAAACTAATAAAATAAGAAGTGTTGAAAATATTTTAGTTTAAAATATACTTATACATTTACTAATTTGAATATTTATCATATCTAGATATGGAGGTCAGACCATTCTTAGATGAGATGTAGTCGTACATTTACTACAATCATGGGACTTGAAAAAACGGTTCTCTGGCCTCAATGATATACCACTAGTAATAATTTAATACTAATATCGTATGTCTTAAATAAATAGCAATATAACTTAAATTCGTAAATAGATTGCTTAAGATAAATAGCATTTAGTTAATTGATTACAAAATCATTGTCTTTTCATGTTAATATATACTTTTGTTCCGTGTCCGTGAACTTTTTGTTACTGTTTTTTTATTAAAAATCATATATAAATTTAAACAAACAAAATACAACTTCATGCTGTCCATTTCAATTACGCAATCCTAAAACACAGGAAGAGCTTTTGTTTTGTTGACCTCGAAATGATAACTTATATACATAATGTACATTAAATCTTTAAAATATCAGTGAATGTAATATAATCTAGACATATTGACTTGTTTAGTTCAGCATATGTTACCTTACCTTGACCTTAAAATTACTTCGCAAATTTAATAAAATAGAAAAAATCCGTCTCGACTTCAAATTAAAAAACTGCTAATCTATTCCTAAGATCGGTCCAATTGCTGCTTCTGAAATATTTTCACGAAAATTTATAAATATATATCTTCCTACTTGTAGTAGAATGACTTCAACCATAACCTTCTGGAAAAAAAAAAACATAACCTAATGATATTGGCCAATCTTACGTTATCACATTAATTATAAGGTACGTTTCGATGATAATTCACAGCTTCCAACTATAGTGGGAACCGTTAATATTGTACCGCACTTCATGAGTCAGTTTTCAGTCATCAGTCAGTCAGAATGTACAACTAAACAGCCTTAAAGCGTCACTGCGTCGTTTTTTGTGGATGTCGAATAGTAGTATACTTTAAATCTATTCGAATTAGCAGTTTGGTTTAAAAAAAATTATAAATATAAGTTTTAAAGTCTTAACTATAAGTTCATTGTTATTAATTCTGCATCAGAGCCATCTTGCAATAGAAGCAAAGTTTTTTACAATTCGTTATAAAACGCAGTCAAACAGACAAATACTTTCTTTAGTTTTTTGTGGTTATTAAAAAATCACACCAAGATCTATTTATATCAAGATTATTATTTTATTATAGTCAAGATTTTTCATTACCAAAATTAGATTGTACTATTATCAAGATTTGTTAAGATATAAAACTGACGTCAATAAGATTTAAATAAATATAACGAAGAACGAAGTGTCCGTCATCGTTATGCTGGCGTCCGTCATGGTCTAATATTCAAAATACTGCACTGATCGTGCGAAAAAACGTCTGTGTTTCGTTTTAAATTAAATCACATCACTAATGATTGCTAAGATGACGGATTATAATTCTTTAATAACATTGAGGAAATGAAGATATTTCTGTCCGTCAGAATTTTCCGTTATTTTTTTTATATTATATGGTGTTTATTCAATTATATAATCATAGTTAATTTATATGCACAATTAGCATTTTACGACTAAATTTAGATGATTTGTATTTCATAACAATTTTATGTCAATAAGATTCCAAACTTTTGACAGTTGAAATGAAAATATTAAAAGAACTCATAAAAATAAAAGCTTTAAAATAAAAACTCTATTCACAAATTATATTATTAAGTATAAACAACTCTTTAAAGAGTACGTTAACTTTGAATCTAGTATTTGTTTGAATGTAGATATACTTTCGGTAAACAGAGATTATATCTGTATGGAAATTGTTTATAATAGATGACAGATACAAATATGAAATTATGATGTCAGATATAAAATCCCACGTCTGTGAGCAAACTGTATGATCTTAATATGCTGTGTATTCTATTGTATGCATCCTGAACTCTGTGCCCGGAAATCAAGAACTCGTTGGCGATAGATGACATATATATATATATCGACTAAGCTAGTAAAATGGTATTATACCTACAATGTAGATAATCGTGGAAAGCATAATCAAAATTAAAAAAAAATACTTTTATTGCAAGAGATAAAATACCACAAATGGTTGTCTACTTGCAAAAATTCGTTCACGAAGACTTTCTTTACTATATATATATATATATATATATATATATATATATATATATAATACAATTACAATATAGTATATATATTATAATAAAATCAGATGTTTCAGTTTCAAAATCTTGCAATGAAAGTGTCAAAATTGAAATAATAATAAAACAAGTAGGTTCCTACTTAAATTATTAATATACAGATAAAATCTTGTACAACTCGTTTAAACAAGCTTAATTTTAACGAAGTGGCAATATATTCAATGTGAAACTATGTGAACCTTCCGCCTTTAATTTAATACATGTTCTTGAACTCTAGAGGATATAAATAAAGCGAGTTATTATATTACATACTTTACTTTTACTTGCGTAAGTCGTGTGCACCATCCTTATACAAAATATAAATGTCATTACAGAATTTAAGCCCTTATTTACACTTAGATAGGGCTATATTTATAGTAATAACAATTGGATGTACAGTCGATTATCTCTATTAATTTACAACTACAGAAGTGTACAGGGATTTCCCAGATGCACCAGGAATGTGTCGCAATCGGGTTTTGTATGAATTATTATTATGAGTCGTCTTCAATGTGCTTATTATGTTCTTTAATGTTTATAAACTACATATAAATTGGATGGGGAAATGGGATGATACCAGGCTTGAGTAACTAGTTTCTGAGCAGTCCCCAAGTATGAAGGTCTCCGAGATCTAATCTACAAGCAAGGGTGTAACCTCGACCATTAAGAAACCTGTGACCAAAATATTTAATAGCCTTGTTTTAAAAATCGCAATTAACTTATTTACACTTTTCATCATAATAAAATTATACCGGATTTAACTATAAATATATTGGTTATATTTAAATAAATTCCGAATTATCGGATTTTATATTTTGCGATTGTGTTCACGACAAAATGAAGACGAGATGTATTTCTTTTGTAAGTCAGTTTCATCAGTCATTGGCGCTTCCAAAAGAAAACAGAACAATTGAGCGTAATTTTTCAGTCCTAGAAAAAATCTTAAAAATAGCAATTTGTCAAACTAACAATCCAAGGCTGTTAGATGAACAATACTACGAAAGTCGAACCATAACAGCGGTTTAAAAGCATATTCAACATTATTTAAGTTTTAAAAGAAGAACGTAACCAACATTTCAAAAGATCTTTGTCCATTTATATTTTAAATTTACTTTATTGTATGTTGTATGTTATCGGAAGAAGCCTACTAGTGGTTGACATATAAAGTTTTCAGAAACTAAAAGTGAACTATATTGAAAAATCTAACTTTATTAATAAATTAGTCTAGTTAATTTAACATACCGACGTATGTGATAATTGAAAACTTGAATTATGTTTTGGTGTAAAATAAAATCTTAACCATAGGCCTCTAGTACCTCCAAGAACCGGACATCTTTGAAACATCGTGTTTTGTTCACGTATATGCGTTCCCCCCCCCCTCCCCCTTGGAAGTCGTAGCAGTCAAGTCCTCATCATGGTCCTCTCAGCACACTACTCATATGGTTTTCTATTTGTTAGATATTTGAGTTGAAGCTTCCTTTTTCTTATCTTTATCCACTCTTTTTATATATCACGTTTTTCCTTCTCATCTATTGCTGTTTTTAACTAACTATCCTTTCTTTTATTTCTTTCCATTTGGACCTAATTTTCTTTTTTTATTTTCTTTTTCCGAACACTGATCTTTTACCGCATCGTCAGGTAATGATGTAAATGTGTGGATAATCTTGACAACTCCTGGATTAAAACTAGCCAATTGATGGATTTTGCCGATTACAGGTCCATCGGTAGATTCTCAGTAGATCGGTAGATTCTCAATAGTCCTGTAGATTATCAGTTCTTCATTTCAGGACCTGCGTCATCTGTGGACGTTAGGCAAATTTATTTTTCTTGTTGAAATTCCTTACACTTGTATTGGCATATTAGTCGTACGAGCTATCAATTGGGGTGATACCTGTACTTTTCAAAACCTGATACAGCTATATCCAGCAGAGTTACTTTTATAAAGGATTTTGACCACGTCAGGCAGTATACGATAGTAAGCTATAGGAACTTTTACATGGCGGTGCGTACTCATAAAATAATGACTTTACTTCGGAGTAACAATTTTTTAAACTTCTGGCCTCTGGATCAGGATTTTTTCTACCTGTATAATATTTCGAAATGTTGAAGAAGTGTCGCCTTGCGATTGGGATACAAAAGTAAACCTGTACAACATTTCAATTCTGTACATTGCATAAAAACTAAAAAAAGACCCCCAGCCTTTATACAAGTAACAAAAATACTTTAGAAACTTTTTCTGTGTGTCTATGGTCCGGCTTTCACGCAAAAACTACTGGACGGATTTTGATGAAACTTTCTTGTTATATAGCTATTGGTCCTCGCCAACTCGGCATGCTAACATTTATTTTGAAGATCGGAATTTCAGATTGAAGTTTTGTCTGTCTGTCTGCTGTCCGACTTTTACGGATAACTACTGGACAGGCTCAAGCGTTGTCAATATCTGCTTACCATAGAGGAACGTTATATATGCCACTGCATGTCAATGTATAATATCGCATAATTCTATAACTTAAAAAAAGTATGGATTAGTATACATTTTATGACATGTTATATGGTTTATTATGAGGTGGGAGCCGACGAAGTCGCTGGCAACAGCTAGTATTATATATAGTACTTATTGAATATTTTGTCAAATGCGGAAGTCTTGATGAATGACTTTATATCTTTATATCTCAAATACTAAGAAAATAAGAAGGGAAAGTCCAAGTTTTTGTCATTATACTTTTGCCAAGTCACTGTCCGGTATATAGTAACTAGAAATAAACCTAGCTTTTGTAAATTCAAATAATTTCAGTATCAAATCGATTATATACCCACGATTGGATTGTTTATTAAATAAATTGATAAGTTGAGAGATACAAATGTACATAAATCGAACCATTACACAGCTATTTAGGTTTTGTCGTCAGTAAGGTTTTTGGGAAATACCTAAGCATCAACCTACTGGCATTTACTGTAACCCTGAACTGGTCCAAAGTAAGCGTATATTTGATCGTTAAATAAATGCTATATTTATTTAGTTTATACATGAATTTTAATTATTTTCTTGACGTATTTTATGACTCATTTCATATTTTATAATCTATTGAAATACGTCCGAAACTACGTCAGAGTTGACTTCATATAATAATAAAAACAATAGTTACCGAGGTAATGTAGCTACAATATTAATGTCATTTAGTACCAAATTCATTTGTTCTACTGAAATTTCATTAGTATGCCTACGAGTCAAAAAGTGTATTGGTAAGTTTTTATCCTTATAGTTTCTCGTTATGTAGTTTTTTTTAATCTTATACAGCTAAATCGTAAAGCAATGATAGTCTTTTTTTTAAAAAAAAAGGTCAAAAGTAGTGTGGCGAGTTGGTACTACAGTGATCTTCTGTTACTGGACTAGACTGGACTTTAAGGAGTCTAAAGCGAGTAAGTAAGTACTACAAATGGGTTTGGAGCACCGAAACTTCCGAAACCGAAAAATCATCGAATTACAAATAAAAACAGTGATTATTTATGTAATATTTATATAATATGTCGTTTTTCTTGAAGAAACAGCATTAATTTATATAGTTCCAAATTATTTATAGTTTACCAAAGTTAATGGTTTACGATTCTTGTTAAATAATTATTTTACATTGTGTCGGAACAAATTAAAAAATATTATGATTTCATAATAATTTCGGAAGTAATTGTAAAAGGCGGTTACGAGATTACTTCAAATTCTTTTCAAGTTTTTATTTTTATCTCTGAGAAGGTCAGATATAGTCTTATTTTATATGAAAATACCAATAATATATTTATTAACCGGATATACACTAAATTTAAAATTTAAAAAATACCCAAAATTCACAAGAAGGTTAAACTATTTCATTTGGTATTTTATACCCAAATTTATTGTAAAATATAAAAATTTACAATCATCATTCCTATCATTTAGTTCATTAGGCTTACTTGTCTTGTGAACTGATAAAATTATTTCGTAAATTATGTACATTGGTGTAATTTACACTATCTCAACAAAGCCACTTCTCTATGTAAAGTCAATTATAAATCGTAAACTAATCCCCCTTCTTCGAAGTCGGTACTAGTTGTATCAATCATCATTTGAATCGCTAACTTCCTCATTATAAACAATTATTTGTCCCCCGCAATTATTCTATTACAGAGTCAATTTTAGGTCCCTTATTCTTTCTAAATGTCATTGTCGGTGAGAGGTTGTTTATTAATAATTGACCACACGTCGGACCCTTTTTATTGCATTTTATTACAATTCTGCATTTAAACCTCAGTTATATTAACCCATTATTGATCTCAACAGTGAGGATAAGAATAAAAACCCTAACTGAATTGAGATGACAAAACTTAGGTGCAATTCGCAAGGCGTGTTCTAGAGATATAGCAAGGTTTATAAAAATACAAAGTAAGAATAGTCTTGTGTATATGAAATACATATTTTTTTATTATAAATATATTTACCCCACTGTATTTACGATTTATAATTATATTGGAATTTTCCCAAATAGTTTCGAACCCATTTGTGGTTTTTATCCAAAAGTTTGCAACATGGCGGACTCACGTCGTGATCTCCGTGAACTTGTAGTCGGGCAAAGTTCGAATCTAATTAACGTAAATACAGTCGGGAAATCGTATTTTTTTTATTATTGGTTTCATAAAGCTTTTAGTAAAATTAATTACAACCTTCGCAGCAACGGTTGTTAGCTTCCTTATTAATTACGTTTCCATAGAAACGACATAAACAGAGTATAATACACTTGTTTACATATTTACTATTATTTTATTATTTTCTTCTTTCTTTCTGTTCATTTGCAGATTTTAGTGATAATTTCGTAAACATGGAGGATGAAGACGATTTCGGTGCAGCTATCACCGTGGGCTCCGAAACTACGGAGGCCGAAAAGGAATTTGAAAAAGTATTTAAATTTATCATAAACCTTACTTTTTTACCCTTCCTCGTATACAATTTAAATAAAGTAAACATGACTATGGCCATTCTTTAGTCAGATCGAAATCGTAAATAAAACATTTAATATCATTACTTATCAAAAATGAAACGAAATTGTTTTCTCAAAAAATCTTATAATTTGCCATTATGTATATTTTTATTTCCTAAATTTATACAAATATAGACTCATTAAAGTAAAGTTGTATCTGAAAAATTGTAACGATGAACTATCACAGTTATAAGTCATAATGCTTCTAAATAATATCATGACACCCTTATGTCAAAAACAAACAAGAAATAGAGTCTTCAGCAATATTATATTGCAAGATTAGTAAAAGGCCGACAAATTATTTCTGTGGGATACCATCAATGTTAGTGAGAGTGATACCGACGTCATGCTTTGTTATAGATCCTAGAAAAGATGCGGGAAGCTGAAGGACTAAAATTATATTCTGATGTGTACACAAAGCTTTATGATTCCTACTACAAAATGAAAGAGGAAAATGTTGCTCATCAGGAAAAAATATCCTATCTTCAGGTAAATTAAAATTTATTAATGGTTTTGCTTAGCGTTGTTTTTTAATGAAGCAGAAATAAAAATTCTGAAATAGCTTAAGTTGGAGAAATTCATAATTAAGTGCAAACACTTATCACTAAGATTTACCTAATGCTGTTTTTTTTTAAATAGAGGAAGCTATCTCGCTACGATACAACTGTGACAGAATACTTAACTGAAATTTCGGATCTATCTAAGACTATTGAGAAGTTGAGAGCCGAAATAGGTAAGCTATAATTCAAATATAATAAGTAGCTATTGGGTAAAACTTTGCTTAAAAGTATATTTAATTCTAATAGACAAATAAGCTTTTTATAAAATATCTCTTCATTATTATATTATGGTCTATGTAGATGAAGCTAGATTATTAGCTGACGCCATGCACTCTCGAGAACTGGCCAGTGTTGAAAGTCTGGAGACTATGAAGAAGACAGTCACCAGGCTTGAGAAGGAATTAGATGCGAGGAAGAGAGCGGGCGACGATGATGCGTGAGTCATGTGACGTCATTTATTTAAAAATATAGCAGTAACTGTCAGTTTTTATGAAAAAAGTTTAAAGAAAAAAAAGTGTATTTGTCTGCCTAATATACCTTAGTAAAATATAATAAGAAATTCACTGACTTGTGGGACTGATCGATCTGTAAACATTAGTGCTGAAAATCATTCGAAACTTGAAAATCATGGGAAACCACATTATATTTTAACGGATGATGAATAATTGAATGTTTTTATGATGTAATTAAGACTGATTTATTATTTTTCTTCACTTTAGAGGAGCAACTTCAGCAGTAAAAGAAAAGGAGAAATTCGAAAAAGAGAAGGCCCGCTTGCAGGGAGAGCTAGATGGAGTCACGCATAGATTGACAAATGCACTGGGTTACGTCGAGGAGTTGGAGCAGAGACACACTCATGCCGAAGAGAATATTACCAAGCTTGAAGAACAACTGGAGGTAAAATTGGTTTTTACATTACAGGGTTTGTACATGTACGTACGTACGTTTGTACAAAATATATTTATAGACATCAAATTTTATTTAAATATCTTTATTTTAAACTCATATTAGTGAAAAATCTATTTATATTTTTTCGTGAAAGCCAACCTATAAGTAGAAAGAAAAGTCTTTAATAATTAAAATTGCTAGTATTTTATTTTTATTATATTGATTATTATAAAATTGCGATTGATACTTCCTTTTAGATTCAATAAGTCAGATTTATCAACTCAAGTAAAATATTACGACCAATTCTAACAAGCTTCGATCCTTATCATATAACAAAAGGCTGAATAATATAAAACAAATTTAGTATTGTTTATTTTATTTCAGGAAGCAGATAACAACGCGGTGCGGCAAAACAGATTAGTAGATCATTTGAAGAATGAGAACGCAACCATGAAGTCAGAGGTGGAAAGACGCGGTAACACGATTGGCAATCTTAATGATAAGGCAAGTCACGAAGATTACACATTTATTTTTAATATACTACCTTGCTAATGAAATCTGAGCGAGCAACTACTAATTGAATATTTAGTCTGAGAATACTGTCTCAATGGAATAACAATAGTAAGACCGCGCGTCAAAATAAATAAGTAATTGCCTATTTATGTAAAAGCAATGTCCTTGTTCTTAAAACAAATAGATTTGTGAGAGTTAATCTGTTCAAGATAATCAGCAAGTCGGGCGTGCCTAATTCAAAAAAAACGTATCGTTTAAATATGCTCGACCACGTCACCATTCAAATTGATTATAATTGCTTTCTTAATTAAACACCAAACGAATTCTTACAGTTAAGCAAAACAGAGAAAACCCTGGAGCGTCGGGAGAGACAGCTTAAAGATATGGGACAGAAGTTAGACACAGCACACCACGAACAAGAGGCAGCATCAGCTAAGGCGGCGCAACTGAAAGAACAACTCGATTGTACAAACGCTGAATTCGACAAAACTAAGCAGACTTTAAGCAATACGACCAAAGAGTTGAAGGTTTTTTTGTATTCCTATTTAGAAGATATTCCTAGATACAAAATAATATTATATTTATTCGGACCTAAACAATATTTACTTATTTCTTAAATTTATTGTTCTTGTATTATGTTCATATTTTTGCATTTTATATTAACTCCCTCTTAAAATACTTAGTCTGGCCATAAATACTGTTACACTTAAAAATAAAAAAATATTACATTTGAATTTCAAATCTGTCCTTTCTATGCGATTGTTCATTGTGTTTTCTCATTTTGGCGCCAATACATTGTACAATATATTGCGATATTAAAATGGAGTGGGGTGATAACGAGAACCGAATCGCTGTGATTGCATTACACAAAGTAGGAGCCAAATGCAATTTTTAAAACTCTCTATACACTTGGTATTTGTAAAACGTTTGTGTACCGGGCTATTAATAGGTACAATAAGACTTCTTCTGTTTGTGACAGAAAAAGATCTGGCCTTGTACGTAGTGTTCCTACGAAAAAGGTGGTTAAAGCAGTAAGGGAAAGAATTCTAAGAAATCCTGTCCGAATGCAAAAGATTTTATCTCGTGAAATGAAGATAGCACCTAGAACCATGTCACGTATTTTAAAAGATGACTTAGGACTTGCAGCCTATAAGAGACGTACTGGTCATTTCTTAAATGATATTTAAAGAAGAATAGGGTGGTAAAATCGAAACAACTACTGGAGCGGTACGCAAAGGGAGGTCACAGAAAAATTTTGTTTACGGATGGGAATTTTTTTACAATTGAGCAACATTTTAACAAACAAAATAACCGTATTTATGAGCAAAGCTCTAAGGAAGCTTCCTAATTAGTCGACAGAATGCAACGTGGATATCATTCGACTTTAGTGATGGTTTGGTGGGGTGTTAACTATGAAGGAGTGACTGAGCCATATTTTTGTTAAAACGGTATCAAAACATCGGCACAGGTATATCAAGATACCATTCTTGAGAAGGTAGTTAAGCCCCTTAACATCACCATATTCAATAACCAAGTATGGTCCATCCAGCAAGACTCGGCACCGGCTCATAAAGCTCGCTCCACGCAGTTTTGATTAGAAGCAAACGTTTCGGACTTCATCAGAGCTGAAGACTAGCCGTCGTGTAGTCCCGGTCCTAATCCGCTGGATTACGATTTATGGTCAATTTTTGAGAGTACAGCTTGCTCTAAACGCCATGATAATTTGGATTCCCTAAAACAATCTATACGATTGGCAGTACCTAGCACTATAATTTCAAATGTCTATTTTGTTTTTTTAAATAGAATGTATAAAAGAATTATTACTTTGATTTTATACTTACTGTAGCTAAATTCTGTCTAATTCAATATTTTACTAAAAATAACAAATATGTTTTTTCAGAATATGATAGATGATGGCAACAGGCTGCGTAATGAATTGTCGAAGCTTACGAAGCAAGCTCTTCAGCAGATGAAAAGATATCAGCTACTTGAACAGGCCAAGGCTAGTGTGGAAGCTGACAGGTTAACTGTTTTATTACAATACCTTGTATAAACAGTGTGTACGAGTACACGTTAATCTTCTTTTTCTTCAAAAATCATGATGTCAATTGTTAATTTTTAATAAATATAGAATGTATTTTTTAATAAACATAGAATGAAAAATCATCGACACGGGCAGGTCTCAACCTGCAAACTCTTTGAAACTCTTCAGTCGGTATGCCAATTGAGCTACCAGCTACCTGATCCCTATCCGCCTTGATGAATCTAGCGTAGCATAGCATAGTATAGCATAGTCTTTATTGGGACGAATTTTTATTCCATATTACTTTTAAATTGAAATAAGTTTAACATGGAGAAATAATTTCAAGACAATTTTAAATATTTCAATGATTTTAAAAGATCGTATGATATTAATAAATTATACCCATACAATGGTATTAGTCACTTAGATGTTATATTTAATTATCAGAGAGAATCTTCGTCAACAAGTTAGCGTGATGGAAAGAGAAATAATGTTGAGCAACAAACAGTCAGAGGCAGACCGAAGAGATATTGAGAACCTCAACCGAGAGAAGGACATCTTGAACAAAAACATGCAGAAGATACAAAGTACGTTGCATTAAAGCTGAATAACGCAAATTACACGTTAGTAGTTTAACTAAAATTTTAAAGGCAGAGCCTAGCTGTTACAAGTTTAATACAAATTCATATAGATCTCCGGACCGGTTTACAAAACTATGTCTAGAACAATGAACAGGAAGTAGCTATTATAGTTGCATTACATATGGTGAGAGAGTAAGCTTGCTGCCTCCCAATCCCTCTTTTATTTCTCTCCCATCAAGCTTACCACTTACACAATTACAGGATATCAATATTGTAAAATAGTAAAAGAAATATTCTTCTAATTTCCTAAAACTTTCACAATTTTGAAACTGGATAGATTCGGCTAATGACCTTGATTACCGAGTAGAATATTATGGATTCGCCGTCGAACAACAACTGGACTGATTGTCGTTCTGAGTTCTGGCGTACTTTTCGTTGTCTATTTATAAGAAAGCACCGATATTAATTATATCACAATCTGGAGCGTTTGACAGACGAGGCAATGGAGAACCTGCTGATAATTAACCGGATGGAGCAGCGCCGCAAGCAGCTCGAGCATGAGCTGGAGACCAGCGCAGCTCAACTCAACAAGCAGAGACTGATCGTGAGACAGCTGGAAAAGGACAAAGACAGGTCAGTGGGGGGGGGGAGATAATTAAAAATTTTATTCATTAATCACCATCATCGTGTAGATAAAGTCTTTAGAGCAGAAAAGTATTTATGTAGAGTTAAATATGCAATTAAATTTTTAAATAAATTTTCCGTGTTTAGAATGCTGGAAGAAACAATAGCATTAAATGAGAAGATAGATGAAATTTCTGGTAAGTGGCATTATTTATACGTACAGATAAAATTTTATTATACATACAATACAACTCAATAATTTCACAGAGGAAGTTCGCCTGCGAACTGCCGATATCCTGGACCTCAAGAAAGCTCTTCGAGAGGAATCTATTAAGGGACGAAAGCTCTCAGTAGCGTTAGATACCACGCGAGCTGAACGTAACATGCTCCATAAGAACTACACGGAGGCACTAGATGAGATACAGGATTTAAAGCAGAAATTGAAGGTAAGTTGAATTACTCAAGAGAGAAATAATAAGAAATAAGATTCTTTTCAAAATTTCGTTCGTTCGTCATTCGTACAGTTGTATTTTTATAAATAAATCACATATCATTAAAACTATTTTTAACAGAGAAACGTAACTCTTTTGTAAAAAGCTTCAAACTTACACAAAAAAAAATTGCTAATCGATATATTTTCTATCGATTTTTTTTTGTTACGTTTTTGTTAAGTAAAGAAGGCCATATTTTAAAAATGAGTGGAGATTAGGATTGGTCTCATAAGCCACAACAATTTAGTTTAACTGGCATGTCTTATCGTCTAGATGCTAGCTTATCAAATCGAGCAGCTTAAAGAAGATATCAGCGGAAAGGAAAGTGGACTCAAATCCTGTGAAGGGACATTAGTGAAGTGCAACAAAAAAACAGAACAACTAAAGTCTGAAGTGCAAGCTGGACTGACTAAGTTGTCTGAAGCAAAGGCTGATATCACAGCCTTGAGACAAGAAGAAGCTAGACTTAATAGGATTGTACAGGTACGTAAGAAACGATAGATTATATTTAAGGTAATAACTTAATTAAAAAATATATGTAGTTATTATAATTGGTAATTACAATGTTACAAGTTCAGAGCTGATGATATGGTGAGATACGTTAGTTTGTTATAAGTTTTTGTGGGGGTTTAAGGGTTTTTATAACTTGCTCGTTTTGTACGTAAAAAGATTTTTCTTCTCTATTAGTAGCAATATAATATAATAAATAGCAGGAATATGTTTCTTATGATTTGTCATATCAATTGTCATACATCTGTAATTAATAGTCTTTGCCTGATTAGATGTTCTGAGAATAATAAATAATCAGATATTATTAAGGCACTAATATACCTACTAGAGCAAGGAAAATCAAAAAGAATAACTCTGTGTGGCCTTTTCATAATTCTAAACATGTGTGGCATGTGGCAGTCTGTATACAAGTATATCTGTATATAAAAGAATGTGTGATGCCTTCCTCAGAGTTACGATTTATTCTTCCTGTATTTTATTAATATTTTCATAGAATGGGGGCCGTTATTTTTAATGATTATCCTCGATTCATACCAATACTTACCTACCTACCTTTGAATTGACGCATCGCGGTTTTCCATGCAGTCTGTTTTTTTTTATTATTATTAATCCATAAAGTAAATATCTCGATGAAGAAGATTACATTCAACAAACCTGCATATTATTGAAGTTTAAATGCTATTACTGGTTGCTCCAGTGTCTTATAGAAAACGAGATATTTATAATCCTTAATGATTGAATACAATTTTAGCCACTAAATATAATATTGAAATTATAATAAGTTTATTTAGTTGTAACACCTGTAAAGTATAGTTTGTCAATAAAATCTAATATTAACTTAATATCGGTATGCAAAATCAATTATTGGTGTCGTTCGGTAGCCTGTAACTTTCTTTTTAAATCCGTATCTATGATCTATCCATCTATTCGTCCTAAGCCAGTTTGTATAGTGACATCCACATTCGAGCTCATTCTCTATTATACGTAGGAAGGAGACGCAGCTAGAGCTAAGCTGATGAAGGAGTTAGAGGGTCTGGTAAATGAACGCGACGTGGTCGGCGCGCAACTCGTGAGGAGAAACGACGAAATATCACTCTTGTACGAGAAAATACGTATACTGGAGGTCACGCTGCATAGGGGTTTGTGTTATAACATATTTATATATTACGTCGTTGGGAGTCTTAGTAATTACAGTAATCAATAAGAAATAAAATGTATCAAAACTGAATGTAAATATAGAAAATTCTATTAAAAATGTTTTTTAGGTGAACGGCAATACGAGCAGCGAGTTGAAGATATAAGACTGCTTCGGTTAGAAATAATCAGATTGAGAAAAGAGAAGAACCTTCTATCAAAAGGCATAGAGAATATGACAGATCTCCGGTTAGAGGTGAGGAGCTTCAATTATTATATATTAGGTTCTTGCATATGAGCCTGGCGTTTTCATGAACCGGCCATTTTGACTTTAAATATCTGGCGTTTGGTTCGGAATACCGAATTAAAATATATTTTGAATTTAAGCTTGTGTGTTGCAGTTTGGAATTTAGTAATTTAATAGTTTTCGCGCCATTTTATTTTTGGTTTACGTCCTTTTGTAAAAAAATAAATAAATCTTAAAATATCACGTAAATTACGAATATTTGATTGATTCCTAATGGAGTCAATGAAATATCTATAAAATGTATAATAATGGTTCGATTGAATAAATATATAATTTAATTATTTTTTGCCTTTTACTTTTTCTATATAAAACGCTAAGTTCATATGTAAGGACCCAATTAACACTAAATTATTATCACAATATGATTTTAGCGCTAATCAATTTATAACTAAAAGGGTTTTTTTTTAATAAAAGTAAACTTTATATATCTTTATCTAGCGTTATTTAATTATATACCTACATCTAATACAGTTGTATATAGTATATGTAAATTGACAGTAATTGTAAAAAATAAGACTAATTCTTAAAAAATATAACGTGTACATAACTCTTAAATCAAATCGCTATAAGTTGCGAAAAAATATTTCCACAACATTAAAAAATATTAAAAAGCACAAAGAAAGTACTAATGTAGATAGATAAGTTGATAGTTATATTTTAGTTCATTAGGTGGCCTTAGTAAAATGGGTTGCACTAACTTTATTTATGACATGACGGTTTACTAATTTTACCTGAAAGTAAGCAGTCAATTCTATTGGCATGCGGTTCAGCAACTCTCGTTGGTATTTCGTGTCTGATTATCGAGACTATTATTGCCACATTTCCAAGGGTGAGTTAAGGAGCCGGAAGCCCAAAAACTCCCACTCAAGTTATCTAGCTTTCTCCATCGTTCTCCATTTCTCCAGAGTTATAACACATTTGCAGCACCATTTACTATTACCGTCTTGACGTTTGTCATCTTATCTAACACAAAAAAATATCATCCGCTCGAAGTGCAAATGAAAACCACTATGAACTAGTATTTATTTATCTTTTCAATTAATCTAACTTAGTTAATTGATAGCACAGAAGGTCAACAGTTTTGCATAAATATAATTGTAATTATAAGACAATCAAATTAAACAAAACTACTGGCGTTTATTTCATTTTTATTAGACGAGATTCAATTCATTGATTCTGTTATAATATAATTATTAATAATTAATTCTAAGCTGTGGGAAAGGAAAGGTTAAAAAAAATTAAAAGTTTACAAAGTGTTTGCTCGCTAGCTTACATTGTTTGTCAAGGAAAAATAGGTAGGTATAACTCATATATAATTATTGCAGATGTATTCATTAAAATACTTGTAAAATCTAAGAATTTAGTCATATAACTTAAAATAAAAATATCCAGATACTATTTTATCTTATTTATTTACAAAATTGTTTTACAGTATTTATTTAATATGATATCAATCACAATTGATATGAGAACAAATTAAAAACTAAAGTGTACCAAAACTTACACAATACGTATGTATCCAGGTGTTCAATCTGGAGCGTGAGCTGGGCCGCGAGAGACTGCGCGTGCGAGCGCTGGAGGAGGCGCTGGAGACTCCTCTCAACGTGCACCGCTGGAGGAAGCTGCAGGGCACTGACCCCGAGAGTGTCCATCTCACGCAGAAGCTTAGATTGACGCAGAAGTAAGTCGGTATTTTAAATAATTTATTGAATATGAAACGACCGATGTATGTAGCGACATCTACCGGGTCCAGATTTTGAAGTCATAGTAGTCTATAATATATAATATAAGCATTTCATGTATATATAATTTTACTACACAATTACATATCCAAGCCTATATGTACCCACGTCTCGATAAAACACACTGAAATATTAACATAACATAACAGGTCAATAAAATATTTTCAAGTCAAGGCTGCCACCACGGAAATGTTTATTGTTGCCGCTCAATGAAAATGGATGATTATCTATTTTTATTATCAACGATTATATATAATAATGGTAGGCTGTTCTCGGCCGTGACCCTAGCTTTTGACATCGCTATCAAGTCTTGTAACAATAGACAGTGACACTACTTGGATCATGTAACGTACTTTATTACTTGTGATGAGTCCACGGTACTAAGTACAATTATTACTAGTAAATAATAGGGCAACTGTATTCTACAACAATATTGAAGTCCTTAATTTATATTATTAATAATGATACACATTAAATTTTATTGTAAATAATATATCCAGCCTTTTCTACTACAGCCGAATATTTTTAGTATTATTGTAATTTATAAAAATATATGTTACGACATATTCCGATTAAAAGTATCCTATTTATTAGTAGTTAATAATCTACCAGCAGAATTACATCAAACTTTGTTCGATTTGCGACAAAATTCAAAGACAGTTTGGAGGTTTGTGTCAAATAAATATCATAAAATTTATATCTATAAATTAGAGAGATGAATACATTTTTAATATCGCATTTTTTTACTATTTTCAGAAAAGTTCTGGCTCAGAGCGAAATGCTAGTACTCAAGGATCGTGAACTGAAGGAAACTACTAATTTGTACACCGCCGTCAAGGACATGCTAGCGTTACAGCCTAGCCCTGAAATACAGGTATAGCACCCAATACACAATATGTAACAGATTAGTGTATAGGGTATTAAGGACTTATTTAGTTATTAGAAAATGTTACAAAACGAGTAATTTCGTTACTACTATAACAAATGTAAAGATCAATGCAGTCATTAGCCGCTTCATTAAAATTCTTCTATCGAATGCATCTTAACTGTGACAGGCGATACATCATTGATGAAATATTTCAAGTCAAAACTATCATATAATATAGTCCTTAATTTATAAGTAAATTAACGGTTCAATATTTTGTAGCAAACCCTAAATCTAACGCAACGCGCCCTGGCACAGAGAACTACTAAGATGAAGTGTCTTATTGCTGGTGAGGTTTTTTTGAACTCAATAGCCTATAATAAAAAAATATTTGTTATAATTTAATTTATTTTTTTGTCTAATTATAAACTTCATGCAGAACTCAGTATGCGAGAACGACAAGTGACCGACTTCAGACTGGAACTCAACAGAGTCAATGAAGAACTTCTGTCGGTCAAACAGAAGTACTATGAGATGAAGCGCGCGCTAGACGCCGACGAAGCGAGGAGACTGAAAGTTCCTGCTCCCGTTACACCGGATAATAAATAATATTTGACTTACAGTTATTAGATTGTGTTGGCAAATGCATTGTCTTTTTAGTCTGTGATGCTCTTTACACCCACACATATGTAATGTATACGTCACAACTACATGCATATACGTGACTATTGACAGTACTATTACTGTTTTTTATAGTACGTCTAAATCAATATTATGTGAATATTATATTATTCTATTGAATGTTTGAAACATCTATTTATTAGGTGTTATACTTTATATACCTTTTAAAATATTTATTCTTAAAATTATTTAGACGAAATGATATGGCATATTAACTACGAGATACCTTGTAAAAAAAATGTTTAATATTTTTGGAAACAAAAAGGTACCAACCAACTTTTGTATATCTTTTTTGATTGACGAAAATGTCTTCAGTGCAATATACTAGTATTAGTTTTCAATGTTATAGATGACCTTTTTGTAGCCACGTGCCAAATATTACTTTATTACTTTTATACATATATGTTACTCTATTTATTAAGTTTGGGATAAAACATTAAATAAAACACCAGAGTCATTAATCCGAAAACAATAGTTTTATTTAAGAACTTTTCACTTTCTCATAAAATATACACATTGTTTTTGTCATTAAACTAAACTGTAAGTAAATACTAATTTTAAATACCAATTCTCACGGTTGTGGGTGTGGCCCGCTGTTGCGCTTCGCTAATTGGTGTCTCATGTACAAATCCGTCACTTAATTCTATTTAGAAAAGAAAAAATAAACCAAAGCATGATTTTGTACATTTCAAATTAAAAAAAAAAACACAAGTCCGTCTGTTCTCGATAATTAAAGTGTGATGATAGAATTCTACAGTCCATTTGTCGATACTTAAAATTAACAGTTTGTATGAGCGCGGGAACAAATGCGAACAAATGCAGGACACGCGAGCGGGCGGCGAACGGACCGCAGATACTGGAACCAGCCTTATATTACCGAGGTAGAAGCCGATAACATTCATATACTAAACCGTTTTACATTTAACACTAATTTGGACAGTTAACTATATCGAAACAATCGTAATAAACTTTTATATCATCTATAATCAAATTATCATATAGAAAAGTTAATCTAAGTACAAAATTTTCGACTAATCTTATCCGACTCCGAACGGAGCCGTCGACTCGATTCACAATAACCGCAAATGAACGTGAGGTCGGTCCGACACGCCGCCCAGGACATACACACTCCGGCCCGCGATCCACGCGACACGCCAGTACGCGACACAGCTGTCCCTCTCCGGACACAGACACAATCAACCACCGCTCCGACACGCATTACACATAGTCCGTAGAGATATCCCTCACGTCCGTACGCTCACATACACTAAGCCATTCACTTCGTGCCGCAGACGTGGGTTCGCACATCACTTACTAGTCTAGACATATGATGGAATCAATAAAACTATCGTTTGTTAGTGCGGCGACGGTACTGCAACGTAGCGTGAGGCCTAGTGGACGTCGGAGCTCTCCTGCTTCATCTGGTGGTTGGCCGGGTCCGAGGTGTTGATGGGCTGCGGGCAACGGGCGCGTTAGGAGATGCAGTGACTGAGTACGTAGTAAGTGGAGAGTGAGAGGCAGCGAGGCTCACCAGCGTGATGGGCGGCTGCGGCGGCGGCTGCGGCGCGGGCTGCGGCGGCAGCGCGGGCGCCTCGTGCACGGCCGTGGTGGAGTGCGCCGCCTGCGCGCCCCCGCCGCCGTAGTAGCCGCCGTTCATGCCCGCTGGAACCATGGAAGAGATGCAATCATAAAAATACTATTTGATGAATGTGCTGTTCTATCGTCCATCTAGTCACTTAGCCTAATGACTGACTGATTTCAATTAAATATGTTTAGTCGAGTTTATAGTTTATTTAGCCAATCGAGCATAGGAGAACGGTGAGAATGATAGAATTCTTATGTGTCTCACCCTCGGTGTAGGCGGGTGCGGGCTGCTGCGGCGCGGTGATGGGTGGCGGCGGTGCCAGCACCGGCACGTTGCCCACGTTGAAGTAGTCCTGGGAGGGGGAGGGGTTAATAACTGACGGTGACATTCGACAAGTACGAGGTATTGGCTGTATTATTTAACAACACCATGAAATAAATAAATCTTAGTCTGAGCGTACCTTATTGACACAGTTGCGCAGACAGTCGGGGATGCGGCCCACGATGGCGCGGCGGATCTCGGAGGCGGCCATCTCCCGCAGCTCCTGCGCCGACGCGTCGGAGTAGAAGGCGGCGTGCGGCGTGCAGAGGACGTTCGGCGCCTCCTTGAGCGGGCCCTGGCAGAGGGAGATTGTATTCATACAACGAACTTCTATAATACTTTATATATATGTATGTTTTCCCATATTACATTTTAGATACATAGATATAGAATAAAAAATATCTTCAGGGCAGGACTCGAAGGTGCGACCACCAATAACCGTCCCCGCCTCGGTGAGTCTATATAAAACAGCCCCGTACCTGGAAGACGTTGAAGGGCTCGTTCTCGTGCACGTCGAGCGCGGCGGCGCGGATGCGGCCCTGCTTGAGCGCGGCGGCCAGCCCCTCGTCGTCCACCAGCCCGCCGCGGGCCGTGTTCACCAGGAACGCGCCTGGCGGAGGGCAAGACGACGTGTTAAATTTATATTTTATTTGAATCATTTATATAGCTTAAATCATACATCCTACAATTCTTTTTTATCAAAACGATTATAGAAATGTTTTAATCCTATCTATATTTACTTGTTCTGAGTGTCAAAAAGGAAAACTAGTTATGTATAACTGTTAATGTTTGAATGTGACCAGTCTTACCCGGGCGCATTTGTTTGATAGTGAATTCATTAATAAGATGGTGGTTGTGTTCGTTCAAGCTGCAGTGCAATGACACACAGTCGCTCTGGAATAAGAGGTCCTGAAACGTGAAACATTTATTATACATCATATTCTTCAACGTGATGATACCATGACGGTGTGAGCGGGCACCTACCTGCAGCGTGTAGACCCTGGTGAGACCCAGCGACTTCTCGATGCCGTCGGGCAGGTAGGGGTCGTAGAAGATGACGTTGAAGCCGAAGGCCTTGGCCCGCAGCGCCACGGCGGAGCCGATGCGGCCGAGCCCCACGATGCCCAGCGTGTCGCCGCGGATGCGCGCGCAGCCCGCCGCCGCCTCGCGCACCTGCTCCGGGCCTGCGGGAGGAGGAGAAGGGAATACAGACGGATCATGATGTTTAATTGGTAGTCAATTAGCTGTTTCATATATTTTTTTGGTCCTCCCTTTGCCAAATATTTATGATTCGATGGCGTTAAAGCTAATGGGTTTGACGGCATCATTTAATGGAGGGGCGAGTACCGAAACCCATCCCTGAAAATGGAAACCCGTAAAAGATAGGCCCGACTTGATGTTTTCCATGAAACGCCGCCGTTTGTACCTTGCAAATTGAATAAACGCTGTATCCTAAGCGTCTGGTTTTATTAAACAAAATTATTTGATAACTATTTCATTTTCAACATAATTCTTTCTTTTTATATGATGCCCATCTACTACGAGGCGTCAATTCTGATGAATATTTATGTTTTCCCAATCAGTAAGTACCTGTGAATTTCTTCCCTTCCCGCACCATGTTGGCGAGCCAGTACGTCCGTCGGTACAGGTTCAGTATCAGACACATGGTGGTGTCCGCCACCTCCTCCACGCCGTAGCCCGGCACGTTACATACTGCTATGCCTAGAAAATAGTAATCACATTACCAGTTTGTGTATTTCTATATTTTATAATTACACTCTCGTGAACCATTGTCACTATGACATATATACACCCGACTGTATTCACATCAATTATATGGGAATTCTTTCTGACTATAAAGTATAGCGGACTCGCGTGATTTACTCTCAAACTTTTATACTAAACCCTCGAAACTACCAGTCATTATTTCGTTTGACAACACATTTATTAGGGGAGAGTTACAGGCATTATAAAATCACACTATCCCGCTACAGCCGTATTAGAAAGTGCCTTATAAATAATATAACAGAATTGTATTATACAAAAATATAGCAGATGCAGTTGTCGAGGTCTGTGCCCAGTTCTGTGGCCGGGGCGAACGGAGACACGGGCAACAGCTAGTTATATAATATAATGACATGAAAACTATTAGAAACTTAATGTTACTACTTCATTTCAAATGTTATATTTAATTTAATACAAAATGTATACGATTTATATTATAGGACAATATGTTTAATATATTTAAGTTATTACTGTAGACTTTGAATAATGGTTGTGTACAATAATTATGAAATATCAAGTAATAAATAATAATAATAATAAATCTTCCATTATACAATTCCAACAAACAACAAATCAATATGATAAACATTATTTCTATGAATGCTATGAATTGTTTATTCGTCTATGAGAGTAGGGATATCAGACTTGGACAAAAACACGAACGGGTCACTAATAGATTTATAATTTCTACATGTCGTGACTTATATCTGAATGTACAGATTTATATCAAAAAGTAATCAATTAGAATTATTGATGATACTTTAAAAAAAAAACTGAATAATTTATTAATTACTACCACTGATATCTTTTCAAGTGCTTAGTTCGATTGCTGTCGGTAATGTGATGATATTTAAAGGATCCAAAAAAAAAGGTGCTTAACCTATTTGTTTTAAAACGTCATTTTCAACTCACCTAATTCCCCGGCGGCCTTGACATCGATATTATCAACGCCGGATCCAATACGAACAATAATTCTTAACGCCTTGAACTTCTCCAGGTCCTCCTTGGTGAGGATGATGGTGTGCCACATGAGCGCGCCCACGGCCTCATTCAGTACCTTCTCGTGTATCTCGGACGTGGATTGCGCGTCGCAGAAAGCCACTGTCGCGACGTCTTTCAGTATCGGCATCTCGACCGTGCAGTCTCTACCGTCGAGTAACGCCACCAGGGGCCTGGAATTATCCAAACACACGTTTTATTACGATGAAATGATAATATATTTATTAATAACAGTTTATTTACCATATTAATAAATAAATGCAAGGATTTTAAATTTTAAAAAAAACCTTGTTAATATTATCAATAACTATGAATAGCTTCATATATTACGACTTATTCTCAATGAGCAAATAAATTATCGCATAGGATAAATATCACTTATTCCTAATAGGGGAAAAATGACAATTGTTTATAGATTATAATATAATAACTTATGATGTCATCTAGAACCAGTGTTTTAAAACGACTATATAAGTTTATCAATGCATTTTTCATTTGTGTATAAATGTTCAATTTCATTATTATATATTTTTCCATGTTGTTTAATATTATTATATACTTTTTAAGATTATTTTGGAAATAAATTATTATAATTTGATCAACAAAATAAATCAACAATTTATAAAACAACGTAAAGCGACGACATATCAGACAATGGAAACTGCATTCTACCGGTTCTTATTATGATGTATTATTATTAAACATCTTAAAGAATAACTTAAATAGAAATAAGAGACAAATAAAATTATACTAAAATTCTTGATAGGAGTCACGATTGCCATTCTACGAACGAAATTACGACTATTTAGAATACTTTGCGTAACCAGGTTGGGAGCTGAGTTATGCACGGGGGAGACATCCCATCTAACGGTTGTTAATTAAAAAATACCAAACTTGGATCTCTCTTAATTATAATGTTTTTCGTAGTCTTTTCATACCTAGCTATATAAACCTGGATGTATGTATGTAACTTTACTGCACAGACAAACAATACACATTTATTTATAATAATTAATATTTTAAATATTTTTATTATAGTAATAAAATCCAAATACATATTACTAACCCAAGCTTTTGCAAAGATATTTAAAATATTTGATAACTTTATAAATACGAAAGGATGAAAATAGTTTTAAAAGTTCAATTTCGAAAGCTATTTTTATACTTCTCTAGTAACAAAATACAATTAAACTGTAGGTGACAGCTTCACATCTCGTCGGAAAATCTCGCCGAACGTCAAAGTGAATCTACCAACACAAATGGAAAGGAACGTCATACACGTGAAGCTAAGAGAACACTTTTATACGGAGCCAATACGGTCGTCATGTCATGAAGTGCCAGTTTTCTCTACATTCTCATTTCTATCAGAGCTCACACACGCGGGTTTACAAATTGATTTTTAAAGTGTAAATAAACCTAATTATTATTCTTAAATAAAAAAAAAGATGAAACGGATTTCTTCAATAATAAATTAAAGCTGCTATACACAACCTCGTATAGCAGCTATATATATATATATAGGATAGATATTGAAATCTATTATAATGCTTATTATGATTTATGGAATAATAAAGAATTAATATATCACAAAGACAACAATAAAAAATATATAATAAAAAGTAAGAAAATACACAAACAGCTGTACAACTAAACTTTAGATAATACTAAAATGTTTAAATCTTCCAGAACGCTTTTAGTTATTTTATTGTAAAAGACAGTAATATATATTAAATAATACTATATTATATTTGATGACCAGTATAAGTGAACACATAAATGTAAACATATTATTTATTGCTAGAAACTAAAGGAAACAAAGAGAAACAGTGTTAGACTAATATTCGCTATTCCACCAATATTGGTTTGAAACTCGACTAAATGCATTCAAACTATAAGCTCTAGTTAAACTTTATTGTGAAACACTTCAGAGGAAACGTAACATAACCGAATTCAAAAGCGATAATATTTATATCATAGAGATATGTGTATAGAATGTTTAATTCATGAGCATTTAAACGATGTTTGCGTGTGAACGGAGTTCCGTTTTATAAATTCTCTCACATTACTGTTAAAATGTAAAAAAAATATAATATACTTATTTGAAAAAGAGGCCAAGTTTAAGTATAAGTATATTTTAAGTTAGCTATGGTGACATAATAGTTAGTGTACATTAAACTTTTGATATTAAGAGTCGATAGCGAGCAAATCGGGAGGACAAATTGGATTCCAAATCAAATATCGGCAGCTCGGGACGGGGTATATTACCATCGCTACTAGATTAAAACGGTTGGGGGACCCTTCCATAACCCGGAATAATTAAAGCCGCGCCAGTACGATTAAACTAATAAATTAAACTTTCGTCATAGCGAAGCAGAATTATTATTATTACCCGTGGAAAGTTTTGCGAAACGATAAAGTAATTCCGAGGGGGAGGGGTGGAAAGTTTGACGGAAATTCTGCCAACTCTTCAGGGCAGACGAAAACAGACTTGAGTGAAAACAATGAGCGGAGAGAGGAGTCAACCCCTTAGAAGGAGTTTTGATGGAAGGCAAATAGGATTAGCGAAAAGAAAAGTTGAGTGAACTTGATAGGAAGGAAGCTTTTGAAGGTTTGCCGATTGCTGAACTTCCTAAACTAATTGATCATAACAATGCTAAGATTACGTAAAGATATATATATATACCGTCTTGCTATTAATTTGTGGTGAAATTCCTCCAGAGCTAAAATCAAAGCTGCAATGCAGGCATAGTCATAGAAACGTTTAGATAGGTCAAGGCGGTATAAAAAAGGCTACACTGCAGTTGTTTTCATATATCATAATATAATACACTAATAACACTTCACAGCCAGCCATCTATACGTCCGCGTATATGAGTGTGTGACATCATTTATATGAATATATATCTTTGATTCATCATAAGATAACAGCAAAGTTATGTAATTTATTTTAAATATTAATATACTATATTAAACAGCTTTTCATCAATAAAGCTCCTCTAAAATACTAGTTCAATAGCCGCAAACATACAACTAATACGTTTAAATAAGTTTTAAAACGTTCACTCTTATTTATTTATATAATAATTAACATAACAAAAATTTAATAAATAAAATAAAATTCCGCATCAAAGTTCCACTTAATAGTTAACGAGGCTAGATAGTTTGATAAGGGAATATAGAATGAATACACACACATAGATGATATCGTAAGCCAATCAATTTGGTGTCCTAAAACATATAAACACTCCCTTCCTCTCGTGTAACTGCAGCGGTTAGCTATGCGATGTTATTGTATATGTGGTTAGCTGTGCGATGTAGACAAAGTACACACATTTTTTTTCTAACGCTACTTACTTAATACATTACATATGTACTGCTACTACTCAAAAAACTTAATATCTATTTACTACAAATAATTTATTCATCACAATGAAGCACATAACTTGAATTACTTGAAAAAATATATAAGTTATATGATTTATATGTCTATTTGTCATCTATATAAGCAGTTGTATACACTTTCAACACAAATACGTAGTGACCCTAATACTGAAACGATTAAAGGGTCCTAATTGGATTTCTGCTCGATTAGATTACTGTCGCAATTTGCTATCCAACCCTAAGCTCAAGTTTTATATTTGCTCCAGCATTTGCTTTATAGGGGGTTACGTTTGTTAGTACGACCCTATTGAACGTTTATAAAATGACCGCATTTCAGCAGCTAACCCTTCCACAACTGAGTCTAATAATAGTGCTTAGATGATCTATATGATGAATGCTCATTGGTTGCTTTTGTGTAGTGATTTATTTATTATTTACAACAGATAAGTTGAATTGCTCGTTGAATTGCACGTGACGAGGGGTTTTTTTTGGTCAGGTTTGGAGTTATACTCCGTGTCAATGTAACTTACTATCTTAAACAAACACTCACCTCGACTGCAGGGGTCCATTCGCGATGGGACCCCGCATGCTATCCATGCGCGCTCTCTTTGGCAGCATCTTGCGTTTATCCATTTAAAGCGGCAAAGCCGCTTTAATCACCGCTCCGCAGCGCGTCACCTGCGAACGGCGTTTCATTAATAAAGCACTTCTAAAAATACTTGTTCACTAGACGAAAATATACAACTAAAACTTTCCAATAAGTTTTATGGTATGACAAAAAATTCACAAAGTTATTTTAGGAAACATTGTTTCTTTATTATTTCTAATCTTTATAATTGTTTACAAACATACATATACATTTTGTACGACAAATGTAGGAAGATCTATATTTTTGTTAATTATAAACACTAGTCTCCGACTAAGTAAAAGATGAAGATAAATTATTGTCTAGATTTCTAGAAACGTCACAATACTAAGTCTTCACAAGCAGCCACAACATAACTGTGTTATTATTTAAAAGATTCACTCTTATTCGTATGAAGCGTGTGAGAAAACATGTATTTAACATAAATAAATAAAAATGATCACATCACAAAACATGTATTATATTATTTTGAAAACTGACAATAATTCAGATAAGATTTTTTGAAACTTATTTCCATTGTTTATAAATTTAAATCAAATAACTGCTATTCTGTATAAGATAGTGTTACATGGTAGGTCATAGAACTCCGGTAGTTAAACAGATTGTACAGGATCTTGGAAGGTCTCCAAGGCGGCTACAAAAGTTGCATGCATAAGAAAATCTCTATCTAAATACCTTAAAACCAAAATTTATTAAACTGAGCGTTTGCTTGAGGTAGATTACGACCGGATCACAAATCATTAAGTCTTAGACGCCTAATTAATGTTATTACACGTAAAGGTAGCCGGTAATAGTTAATTTGTATGAGAATGATTAAACTTTCAACATGGCTACTCACAATTCAAGGTCATTAGGGTTGTTGTTGACAAATCGCTCTTTCTCTGGCCGCGCTCATTTTACCTAGAGCAAAAATATAATTTCAGTGTGTAATCTACTGCTACTCTAATCAATTAATATTATATATATGTTATATTTTAATTATTCATTAACTGAAACTTAGTGGTTTAGTTTTTGTCCGATAAGATATTATTATATCAAATTTAATTGTAAGGTGTTAAAAAATCATCACCTAAAGAAATATTGTGTATTTTCACTAAAACGCTTTGTTAAACAATATAAAATATATTCAAACCTAATGTATTAAGCTAATACTAAGATAAATATATGTTCAATAAAGACATTAAAGAGTTGCACGTTGTTCTTTATTACTTTTAGTTATCTCACGATTTTATTTTTTCTTCTATATTCACTTTACTTTTTTACAACTTTACTTTACTTTTAACCATGTTATAATATAAATATTATTATTAATTTGCAAACTAGATAAGCATAGTTCAAAAAAACGTACCTATTCTTGTTGATATATAATTGCTATATATATGTAAGTATTATTAAAGGAAAATCCCGACTTGCTGACTCATGATATCAACGCCCGGTACAAACTATAATTATATAAAGTCTACAAAAAAACAACAATGAAAATTATTACTTTGCTCTCCAGTTAAAAATAAATATATATCCGTTTCAGTTTTTTGCAACTAACTCGTGCACTGTTAACGGGAATATAGTTTATTACATGAAAGTTTGTCTGTTCGGACAGGAGCGCAGCGGCGGACAACATCAAAAAAAATTGAAAACCGAAAAAACATGACAAAGCAATCAGTTCTGAAATCTGATTCAGTCTAGTGATTTTAGAATATCTATAATACAAATCAGTTTGATAATAACAACGAGGTCAACGTATACATGAGTTATTAACACACAATACTTGAACATACACTGATAACTGTTTGTACGTTTTAGGACTCTATAGATATCAGGCTGAGATTACATATAATAAAAATGACGCACGGAAAAACGTATATAATACCTTAAATTATTCCATTAGACATTTTTTTCCACAGTAACATTACTAGGAAGTAATTTGTATGGACAGAAACCGTTTAAAACTTCATTAAATTGGTTGTTATCTAATCGTAGCAATGTGTTTATAAATATTGCTATAACGTGTTGACGTTAGTGCACTAGGAACTAACAATATCATTTAGATAAACATTCATTAGAAATATATTTTACTATAGCAAAAGTATCTATAAATCATCAAATTTATCCGTGTCCGTATTTTGCTTGTTATTCTAAGCTTTAAATCTGATTTAGATTAGAATTTATTAAAGAGAGTTAGTATGTATCTACGAAATATACTAATTCTTATGAGGTCTACTCACAATGTTAATTTTTATCATTTAAACAAATTAGAATTAGATCATATGGAAACAATTAAGATAGTTGTGGCTAAGCAATTTCAACAAAGCGATAATGATCCTTATACAGTTAAATATATTAGTAGCTCGAAGAACTTCATATGGATGAAAATTGTCCTTTCATATATAATATCATTTGAATGAGCACTTCAAAAGATATCAGATATCTACAATTACGAGTACCAACAGTAATTAGTTATTCACGTGACGAAGCTTGAGCAGTTTTGAACCACGTAATATTATTGATAGTTATCTTATAAAAAAGTAGATTTAATAAGATAAAAAATATACATTTATATCAAAATTATTTTTACTAAATAGCAATATAATCTGTCGAAGATTAATTGAAAAACCTATCAATAGATACGTTGTCGATAGACATCTGTTTTATAAAAACAATTTATATCATTTACAAATAATTATATGGGTATACATATTTACTAACGGGTAGCTTACAATTTTTTTTTTTGGTTTGGTGGTCTGCGAAAGGTCGTTTCAATAGCTTTCGCAACAAAAAATAAAATTATTAAATCTAACCTATTACAACATAAAAATATATTAAGCTCTTAGTCATACATACGCAGGGAATTGTTGTAAATTAAATTAATTACTTCACAGATTAAGGGAATGATAAAAAGTGTAATATCGTGTTTAATGACTAAATAAATTACGTTATTAAATTACATTTTTAGATATTTTAAAAAAATTAAACAGTAAATTTGGTTAAAAAAAATAAAATTGTTTGTTACTGTGTCGCAAATTTTTGTACAAAAAAAATACCATATTATAAATTTATAAAATAATAAAAATGATCGGTCGCTTTCCTCAGAAACTTGAATAAGTTAGTAGTAATACTTTACTTTCGTCTTTTTTTATAAAGTATTTTAGTATTTATTAAAGGTTGTAGAAGATGGCGTTTTTAAATGCAAAATGTGGTTGTAACAAACTTACTTGAAGCTAAAGAGTTGTTTATCAACGCTTGTTATGAATTCATTTAACGATGGCATTTTTGATGCAATTTAATTGTAAAAAAACACTATATAACTTTGTATTAAAATTGAAGGTTATATTAAAAATAATCAATTTGCAAGGCTTTAAATATAACTAAACACGTGCCAGTGCAGCAATGGGGTAATTATAATAAGTATTGTAAGTAATTTATCAAACTTTTTATAATAGTGTTAGTAAATCGAAAGTCTTATAAATTATAAGTGACATTAAACAGCTGATCTCTCGATTTGGTTACGGAATGATGGATGAGTTATTTATGTAACTAACAGTTTCTTACTTATAATTACATAATAATAATAAGATATACAAACGTATAGATATTTTATTTTTCTGACTAGTCATTTTGTTAGAAGCATGGAATTTTTTCGTGTCAAGTTTTACGAAAACTCTGATAGAATTTTACTTAATTACATTATAATATTGACTAAATTTTTCTTCCATAATAGTAACTAATAGAAGCAATTTAATGTTCAATAAAATAAATATATTTACATAATAGATGTATGTATGGAGAATATAGCGATTTCTTTGAGTATGATAGGTATCAAAAAATCGTCTAATAATTTATATTTTTACTAAATTATAGACAGGTTGTTAAAACACTGGTGATATTAACGAATCTATATGAAGTATGTATATGTTATTTTTATTAATTTAATAGTTATGGTGGCAGTTATTATTTAAAGCGCCCATATTAGAATATTAAGTTCCTTGTGTGTTGCAAATCTGTTTAAATCAGTTGGCTACATCTACATAGTAATTTTCCTTCTCGCGGCAGACGATACACGACGTCAGTGAAACATGCAGGCTGATGTTTGGTCTAAGCGAAATGATAAAGGCCTACTATATTTATAAACTTTAACACTCGTGTTTTTCTTCACCCCCACACATTATACAAACTTGAAACCACATACTAAAATAAAAAGAGAAATATAACTATGCACAACTAAAAATATAAATAAAACCACTAATATATTCATTGTTGTAATATTTAACACTATATTAAAAATTAAAAAAAAAATAAAAAAATTAAGAGATCATTTTTAATTACATTTTACATTATCATGAGCAAATGTAATTAAAAAAACTTTTATTGCTTTTACTGAGGCGCTTACAAAGCTATATGTACAATAAAACTGATGATACGTAATAAGGTACTCATAAATCGGGTAATCAGTCAAAGTAGAATATTAAAAAAACTAGATCATACAAAAAATTCGTGAATGAATACTATAGTATATAGTAAGTACTAAGTAAGTCATAAAAGGTTTGTTTACTGCGCATGCGGACGATTTTTAGAATCAATTAGTGATAACGTCGGACTATCTCTCAAGTCGCTTGCTTGCTGATTGCCCAGCCGACCTTGTGAACTCGACTAATAATACCCTCGTGTTACTATAGCATAGACATTGTGTTATTAGATATTTTTAGTTGAATCAAAAGAGTACATTTCTAAATTATTATATAAAGTGAATATCCTACCATAATTTGCATTGTTTCTTTGAGTTAAGTATACCCTTATAACAACTTTGAAGACATACATGTTAGTTATATAATGTGGAATGTGAAGTCATTTTGTCTTTGCCTTTAAT
The DNA here is from genome assembly GCA_963555665.1 of Dircenna loreta. Lineage (NCBI taxonomy): Eukaryota > Metazoa > Arthropoda > Insecta > Lepidoptera > Nymphalidae > Dircenna > Dircenna loreta. The sequence continues at coordinate 7,885,951 of OY743099.1, read as the reverse complement.
AATAAGCTGAGAAGATTTATAACCAATAAGAATATTTGAAGGGAATGTTTATCATCTTCATGCCATCTTTTTAAAGTATTTATCAAAGTTAAACGAATATTTTTACATTGAAACCTTTAATTCTCTCAAACTTTTGTAATCATTTGTAAGAACTGAATTGTAAAAAAAAAACTGTCACGATTTCTTTAAAAGGCTATAAAATAAAATGAGACCATATATAAACAATTTAAATTTTAAACTAACCGATACAAGCTACATCACAGTGTATAGTCTCATATGCATCCATATCAAAAGCATATTTGACAGCTCACATACATTATTGAACACAACTCCCATAAAAGATGCCAAGTCAACCTTTTAAGTATGCAGATATGACTAATAGTTTATCTGAAAATCAATGGCTAATTAAAATGTTGTTAATAAATAAAAAGTATTTAGGCGTTCCTAAAAGAGATTGTATAACGGAAAAATGTCACTGCAACTTGTAAGATAAATCTAACGGTTCTCGTTCCGAATGAATGCGTAGACATGGCAAGGAATTTAGTGCTGTGAGTCATCGAACTTTCAGTTTAATTACTCAGTAGAGAGCACTAACTTCCTGCAATGCTGAATGGTATGCGATTCGTATAACGTACCATCTTTTAACTTTAAACCGTTAAAACTTCACGACTTGACAGTTAATTACACTCCAACTTAACTACACCGATTTAGGTAGCAATCCATTACATGTGTTTATTCCTAAAGACCGTAATATCTTGACATCGCTATAATAAAATAGCGGTAACTTCTAATATATAATTATACGGTTCTATATAATATAATACAGTCTTCTTCATTATTTTTCATTAATTTATTCACGATGCATATGACCTATATATAAAATCTTGAATGAACTCTGTATATTTTTAAACTCACCAGCGCTGCTCTTGTGACGTAGTCAGGCGGTGATCACCGATCCATCGGCGCACCGGCATTGAGTTGACGCTTGCGTCGGCGCCACTTCGGACGCGCGTACGCACACACACACTGTAACAGTCACTGTACACACACGGGTACACTACACGGCACTAACACACACACACGGCCCAGCCGCTAACACTATTTCACGTTGTCAGAGCCTCACTTGTCACCTGAAACAAACAGATATAAATATAAAATCGATTGTCGACTATTTTCATTATAAGTACACTGCGAAACGTAAAAACAACTTTCGTGAAATTTCAACCCACCTGCCTGCTCTTGTCTAACTCAAGATAACGATGTAATTTGACGGCCGTTAATACCTTTAATAAAATATTCGGGTGCTCTTAACAAGTGCGATATGAAAATTGTTTATTATTATTATGCAAAACGTTTTACGATCCAGTTATATTAACGATGTGTACATGAAAATGATACCGCGTCGCTATACGCTGCTATTGGGTAGTAACGAATAATAATCGAGCTAAAGAGTAAATATGTCCTTTATGACTTTTAAAGGAAACAATAAAGCTATTCATATTAATGATATTGGATTGCATTAATATTAACACAACTGCAAGAATATATTTCTATAAAACTATGTCATTTAAAGATAACAATATGATGATATACCACGACATTATAATTTGAGATTAAAAACATATATGCTTTTTAACTGCAGTACATAATATATGTCGAATTCAGCAAACCCACACATAGTAACGTGCGGCACTCGAAAAGATTATTTTTATGGTATTACGGAGACAATATTTTACGGCTCATAAACCTCATACGTAGACATTGTAATGTTTACGATTCAGACGTTACCTGCATTGTCTCCTGTATTTACAAGGACTGGGGTTTGCATTTTGCAACGTGTGAGCGCTACTTCATACTTTTTAAATACTTATATATGAGCTAACTTCAACTTAAGTATATGTAATACTGTATATAGGAGCGTAGCATATTTTAAAAATAAAGAACCTTACCAACGAAAATTAACTGTAAAGAGTACTATGATAGGTTTAGCTCACAGACATATACCTATTATATATCGTATTGAGACAAACTATTATATACATAACGTATTTATATATTTCGTTATGTACTATTCTGTTAAGTGTTATATATGTATAGTGTGATTTAAGATAAATACTTTGTACGTATCTTGGCATATGTCATATGGTAGAAGTTCTAAATATGACTTATCTAATTTTAACATATCACGAGCTATTGTATCTATATATAAATGAAAGGTATATAAATGAAAATGTATAACTTGAATGTGCTGGTTTTGTATGAGTATTAAGTTCTGTGGTTTATATGAATTTTATGCAAATTATATATGTTATACCATTGAGCTCAGTTAACAGTTTATTTTGTCGAAGAAAAAAAAAAGAGTGATTTAAACAAAACTAGAATTTTAAAACATACATACAAAACAACTATATAGTTAGAGTAGCAACACGCAGTGCAGTGCATAGTTCACAGTTGTTTGAAACTTCCCGAGTTCAGTAAAACAAAGTATTACCACAAAAAAGGAAGGTAAATGGTATATTAATAACCGTAAAAAGCGTCCGAGGGTACTCTGAAACAATGTAGTGATGTACTCGCAGTCCAGGGAAACTTTTAATTGAAACACCCCGATAGCGTCCCCCCCACTGTGAACATTCTTTGCAATATATATATATATATGAGAAGAGCTGATGTCAAACGACTTTTGAGAAACATAAAACAATACCATTTTAAAATGGTCTCTCTTCCTGTATAACTTTGATGGAAAATTACATAGAAATATAGAAAGGATTCGTACAATTTTACTGAGCAACTCACAAGTAATCATTAACGTTCCGCCTTATCGTTCTTTTGATGATACTTTAGATTTAGCTTCAGTTAAAAGATAATGTAAAATGTAGTGGATAATGAAATCGTATCAATCGTAATCGAATACAACTAGCAATACGATATAACTACGTTATTTGCAATGTTATCAACTATCTATATATATTAAATATTAAGATATTTATATTTTATAAACAAACGCTTTTTTTACTATCACTGTTACAATTGAAAATAAATTAGTGCTAAAAGGTATAAGAAACTGTTCCATACAAGAAAATTGATAGTTTAGAAATATTAAAATATTCTATTAAAAATAATTCAACCACGCAAACAAGAAGAAATTCTCATATACCACATGTTATATTTTAGATAACAGACTCGTCTATCAAAGTGATTCACATAAAACAGTTTTATTTTCTTTCATGAAAGCATAAGAAAATTGCAAGAGCGTTCACTGTTCAAGATATCAAAAAGACAAGGCGGCGAGATGTAAGTTTTATCACGAACTAACCTAATAGGTCCATTGCTATTCCGCTAGCACGGCGACTCGTATTTGGGGAAGTCCATATAAGTTTGATCGAAATGCCAACTCGATGGATAGATGTCTCGCTGGATACTATCAGATTAATTAGAAGATCTGTTTATCTTCTAATTCTGATATTGTCTTTGGAGTGAAACGATTTTAGTTTGGTGGTTAAGAAAAAATACATTTTTATTTATTATTATTATCACAGGAGAACAATTATAAAGTTCGTAAATATACATTTTAATAATTAAATAATATTATATTAAAGTCACTGTATACTTTAAATTCAAACAATTTTCATATACAAATAATAATAATCTCACACTATACAAAAACTCAAAGCTATACAACAAACAGACAATAGTTACAAAACCAACTAACAAGTTAGCCGTTAGCGGGGTCATTGAACTATCGATTGCGCGCAAGGGCACAGAACCAGCTACCTACTAGGCGTACATTTGTTGGTGTCGATTTATCTCCGTGTGTCGTGAACGTGACGATTGCTGTATTATGTTTTTTTGGTATGACTGACTGATTAAGTGGCTCGTGTTACAAATATATAACTGTACTTAAACAAACACTTCATTTATCTAATGTTGTACGATAGAAGGGTCGTGTCAACTGAAAGATTATTAATAATATCGTTCATATAATTAATTATAATGAAATGTAATTCATATCATTATTTAAATGTTTATGTTCTTGTCATTAAAAACTGTCCAGCAGAACTCTCTAAGCCTTTCACCAATACAAAAGGTAACCACAAGTCATCGTGCAACAGATTTCGAATCTATTCTGCATATATGTATCATTGTCAGATAGCTCCGCACATAATTACATATAAACATGTTAGGTACATACATTTAATACTTATATATACTTATATATATGACCATATATATGACCATACTTATATATATGTATATATAAGTATGGCTTCGGGAATCATTGTAAACGAATATTGCTCACAAAGCTACATAGCTATACTAGGTATTAATAAAAAAATAAAACTAGTTATGGCCGAAACTTTTCTATATAATAACTATTCTTATACATAAGCTATTATATTTATATATATTAGTTAATGATATAAAGATTGTCCTAAGTACAAACTGTAATTCAAAGATTATCTTGAGTGATAGACAAAGCTCTTGTTGTTGATGGCGGTGCTGAAACCGCCTGAAATAAATATTTAACTGAACACATTTATCAAATATAATAAATCTTGAAACAATAACTTTCTTAATATATTTATAAATTTTTATAATATCAAATTTTTTACATCATATCTATAATGCAGACTGCCTCAAAGTCTAACACCATTTACCATATTGATAAATAAAATTATCTATATATTTCTTTAACACATGATAAATCTGTAATAATTCTATATAATTTTAGTGATATTTTTGTATCTTATAATTCAAAACATTCCTAAAGCAATTTAACTAAATGTAACATACCACTATGGGTTTTCAAAGAAACATAATTCGTACAAATTAGACAACAATCCACATTTAAAGACGTTAAAGAGGAGAGGCTCGCAAAGTTATAATGAAATTCACGACCAATAAAACTTTCTTTCAGTCTAACCCCTAGATATACATTAACGTTTAGGGTTGGCACTCGTCGAATTCGCGAGCGTCGCAAAAATGTAAATTTTATGATGGTTAAATAGATTTGCATTATCGTATTGAGGCTCCATTTCGATGTGCGTATTTTATCTTATCTTTTTCGTTATACTCTGAGAGCTTGTGATTTAGTATTTTCAGTACAGTATGTAATTTACTATGCTTAAGAAATCATTAAAATAACTACTAGCTACAATGATAAGTATAAAATGATATCATATTAAAAGAAAACAATAACACCGCAGCACCCCTACTACCCCGCTAAAGTTATGAACGAAGCGGCGCGGCGAGCCCGGGCGAACTTCAAACTCAGACAAAGGCGGACTAACTTCCATTAAATCTTTTGCAACAAAGTTTCCCCCGTCCCCGTTGACTCCTGTGTGTTTGTTACCCACCTCTGAATATTGGTAGCCCGCTAGCTTAAATACGTTATTGTTATTATATCTAATCAACTGTAAAACTAACATCACAGAGCCGTCATTGACATTACATTGAAGGGTAAAATTAAGTTTAAAGTAATTAATATTTCAATAGTTCAAATATTGTTTAAAACTTGTTAATCTTAAAAATAGTGTCACTAAACAATTAAAAATTTCTTATTATCAGCCACTTTTTTAGTAATGTATATTAATATTAGATACGTTTAAAATATAAATGGTATAATAAGCGATTTGAGTAACCGGCGACAATTTCGAAACATCGCATCGCCGATGCTGAACGCAAGGAATTAATCAATTTTATTATCCCTACATGTGACGCATTTAATTAAATTACAACTTACATCGACCATTAATCACTATAAGTTTATTATTAAATTAATTATTTACATTGTGACCGATGTACACACACTACTGAACATTCATAACAAAAGGATCAAACTGTATTTTTCCTATTTATATTATGTCTAGAATACTACAATAAAAATAAAACATTCTAGACATATTATATACTTGTATATAGCATGGATAGTAAATAAAAAATGGACAAAACTAATTATATAGATTTCATGGCTATGGATTGGGTTGAAATTATAAAATTTTCATATTTATTAAGTCAAATAATGACATTATCATCGGATACTATAATTTGGCGTGAGACCAAGGCCCGTGTGATAAAAACCATGTCGTAAATTTTCACTAAACATTATAACAACGACTGACTGCCAATGGTTGCTTCTGATAAAAAGGGCTACGACTAGGACCCTCAGCGCTATTATGTGCCCTTCTTCGCTGCATGCGTTGATAGACTATCTACGACCCGCGGATATATTATTATTTATATAATTTATAATTAAAATAATCCACAATTTATATGAATATTAATATCATACTATTATAAAAAAATCGGTGACGATATTGAATTTCACTATTAAATCATAATATTAAGGCTGTACAAAAACAATAATAAAAATGGGTTTCCGGAAATGTACATACAATAACGAACTAATAAAATACAAAAATTAAGGTTACGTGTGTTTAGGATTAAATCTGTATTGTATTAATTGCTTTCGGTCATGATAACATAAAACATACAGACAAACAGACTAATATGCTATAAAAACATTAAACTTTTCAAGTACAAAGTATATGAAAAGCTATTACTTTACTATAACGAGCAAAATTTCCATAACAAACTTAGTTAAAACTAAAGATGGGTAGGTGTAGCGTGTTTTTGACGGATTAGTTGAACGCTTAATTTAGTTTCGAACTCACTGAGACCAACTCCATATGCGCTTCAAACTTATACCTTACAGTGACTAACACTCGGCCCCCTATAACGCAACTTGTATCAAACTCGATACGACTCATTAATGATAGTTTAATTATTTAATACGTATTTGTAAATGATTATTAATAAAAAAATAATAATTGTATGAGTTTAACTCTGTGGAAACTGTCCGATTAAAAAAAAAAAAAACTATACATATCTAGACACGCAGAGATATAGAATTTAAAATCTATGCATAACTAATAATATCGTAAATTTATCATAGTTAATTTAATGATGATTTATTGCTCTATACTTTGAGACACGAAATAAATTCTATTTTATTTGCATCCAAGACAATTTATTCTGCCACAATATTAATCAACATCGAAAACACTTAATATTAAATAAAATTCAAACATTACATATAAGCATAAATAACAGAAACGGTTATAAAAACTATTCAAATAGCAACCAGTCAGATAATATAATTTAACGCTTTTCGTAATAATAAAAGCTAAAATTTTAAACTTATAAAAAATATATTTCTTAATAAATATATACATTATCTTTATAAGATAAAAGTATGTAATATATATCGCGAGAGCAATGAGTAACTAACAAAGTGTAGTACTTCACTAGTGTAGAACAGAAAGTAAAGCAAGTGGGGCAGCGGGAGAGTGGCGCGGAGGCGTTCGATCGCGGGGACGCGCTGGGTTCGTTCACCCCGCCGGACCGAGTCGTGTCGTGTCACCGTGCGACACGATTGCGATATCGTCTCGGCTCGTAATAGAGTTTTATTGATATATCTTATATCATTAAACCAGTTCTTACTACAGTGATTTGTACCAAATATGTGTATTAGTAAAGAAATAGTTTATACAGATTTGCTATCAATCAATATACTTGAATTATCAATAAACTTAAATTAAATATTTTTTTTATAAAAATTTACGTCACATTTATTTAACATTTGTTTTAAAATAATCGTGAACAGTAATTTTGGCAGCATCGTAACAAAGTGAAAGCATCAAGCTTAACACGCTCGTTACTTTGCGGACCGTGAGCTTTTCGAAGATGGCCGCTGGTGTGGTTTGACAGATCAATAAGTTGTTTAGACTTAATGGACGGTCAAAGAAATGCGGAGATTAAAGCTACTTCCTTATTTAAGAAAAATAATAACTAATCTATATTTTCTACATTATATATAAACTAGATCAACTATCTGCTTTATTTCTTATACTAAATTAATGAAGAAGAAAAAAAAACCACTTAGGTATATTAAAATCACATTTAAGTTATAAATTAATTCAGTCGATTCAGTATCGAAGACATTTATTCAGAGCGGTGGCAGTCCGACCGACGCCATTGCCAACAAAACTACGCTGTCAGCGTTTCCACAAAAGCGCTTTCGAACAATGAACGAATTGTTAAGACAAACCTATTCACTGAATTTCTGGCCACTGTACCCAAAATTTCAATGATTTCACAAGTTTTGTGTTGTGTTGACCGTCATAGCACTCATAGCGCCTATTAGTTTTAGAAAGTTATTTGGTATCCTTTCAGATTTTCATAAAATAATTAATAGGATAATAGTGTAATACTGGTTCAATTATATTTTTCAAAATGTACTCAATTTTTCAAGAGTTATAGATAAAAAGAAGTGTTTCTCAGTTAAATTTGTTATATTGATATGTCTGAACGGTGAATATGCCCATATCGTTTTACGAGTAGATCTCGATTAGACTTCGTATCCTTCCTTACATCTATTTCACGAAATGTCTTCGTAGATTGGACTTTAATTCAATTTACCTTAACCACTGTGCGACTACATAGCGGGCTGTCTACACATTTCCACTTTTAATCGTAGTTAAGTTCGTAACGTTTTCATGATTCTTGAAAAAATAACGATGTTTATTTCTCATTATATATAAAAATTACTACCTACAATTACAGTTTTATTGATCACCCATTGTATATTACACAGTAATATTTAAGAATAAATAAATTTACTAAGGTAGTAATGCAAAATGTATTCATTAAATAAATTTGCTAGTGATTCAAATAGTTGATTTAGACCATTTTATTGTACTATTTTAATAGGTAATTGAAGGTAATTAACATATTTATATTAAAAGAGGTAGGTATCTGCTAGGTAGGTAGGTAGGTAGGTATCAATCTAGGTAAAGTTTAATTCACTAAGTAAGACGCAACAAAGTCCACTAATGGAACTCAACACGTCTGCAGATATTTACTAAAATATATTAATTATCTTATTATTACGTGCTGTGAATTTTGAAGTGAATACCTTTTTTTTTACGTTACCTTTAAGTAATGGCTAAGTTAAAAAAAAAACAAGTTATTATTAAATGCATTTATTTAAAGATAAATAAATATAACCAGATACAATAACCTTATATGAATTAATCTCTTGATATGTACGAAAAACATTTTCATAATTTTCCATTTCGATCAAGTAACTCATAACCACTTGGTGCTTAGATTTTGAATATATAAATATTCCAGTGCTGTATATTGTGACTATTCCGAGGAACAATATCGCGTATAGCTGTCTTGTTCAAATAGATGTAGAAGAGAATAAGTCGAACCAGTCCTAAAGAGAATAAAGACCTAAGGATACCTAGACTAGTCCAGATCCATTGATAAAGCTATTAAGCCATATTTACATAGTCGTATCGCTAATAAGATTAAATTAACCGGTATAAGAAAATCTTGTACGGTTGAATATTGTAAAATTTAAAAAACTGCACGTATGTCACGTCGTGTCATATTATTGACACTTTACGAGTATATTTTATATACAATGTTATCATTCAACCTGAAGTCACTATTAGTCACGTATTTTTTTTTGTTAGAACAATCAACACCTTTTTTATTACAATTCTTGCACATTAGCAAGATAATATTTATAATTATACATCTTATAATTATATCAGTGAATTAATAGTTTATTCTGAATTAAAAAGTGATGAAATTATTAATCGATACTATACAAATCTAAACATTGAAATTATAATTAATTCAAAGTCAGATTGTAGAACGTTTATTAATTTCGGAAATAACTTTATAAAGTTGTGTACACTTTTACAATTACTAAGACATTCTTATGAAAAAAAAAATGCAATTATTATATTGTTTTAAGTATCACAAAGAAGATTAACAACTGAAAATAAATCAAATCATAAAAAGTTGTTTTGGGTGAGTTCCGTCACCCTCGGCAGTTTCCAAATTTGCCACCCCATCAGCTTAGTCAGCTCGTAAACGAGCAAATTATGGCCCCTATGGTTGGTAGCGTCAACAAAAAACGTATTACACAACCGGTTTATGAATCCGGTGAATGTCGTCGATTGTACTGTTGTAAAAAACAGTATTTCGAGGCCCGATAATGAATAATTATTGACCTGTACTTTCAATTTTGTTAACCTTTATTTTAGAATACAACCATTTAATAAATAAAAAACGTTTTAAGATAACAAATTTAATATATAAAATATCAATTTAATTTAAGAATATCTGTGAAAATCTAGTGATGTTTCTTTACCCTTAGTACAAGTCGGACACAATTCTGTGTGATCTTTCATACGTGAACAGCAATTAAGCGCTATAAGCGTAGTTGAATCTAGCATATGTGTACTAGTGAAGCGCTAATTGATCGCTTTATGTAATACTGAGTGGCTAATGTTAGTATTCGCCATTCATTGCATTCACACGTCTCAACGACGGGCAAAGGTTCAAAGTCCGGTCTCTCGGAGCACACGTAGCTATTTACGTATGTACTTAGCACACATACATGCGCACCTCGTAATCATTAACGCACACATAATTGTAAGGGCGGTTTCATGCTGAACAGATAAGTAGACCGGTTAGTGCTGTGGATGTGTTAGTGTGTTGAAATTGAAACGCCATAACACAAAATGTATATACATCTAGAAAATTAAATTGTCTAACACATATAAGTACATTTATAAAACCGTATACTTATATACTTGTTACACAACTATGACAAACGATGTCAGAAGAAGACACTCTCAAAGTCGACAAAAACTTTGTAAGCAAAAAAATATGGATAAAATATATTATTCTATAAATTCCTACATACTTTGTGTAAATTATACATAATAATTTTGATAATAATTGACCTCATGTTAAAATATAAACATACATAACAAAACATTGAGTTGAATATAAATATTCATTACATAAAACTCTGATATTAGTAAATATTAATACTTAAATTTAGATAAAAAGAATTTATTTTAATATTTGAAATAAATTCATTGAAGAATTCCATGGTGTCTCTGTTTTGGGTAATAAATAATGTACATAAAAAATATTTTATTATAATCAATAAGCGGCAACCCTGGCATATTATACCCCGGTGTCACAAGGAAAATGCAGTTAGGAACGCTCGGATAGCGCTACTCGTGCAATTTTTATAATATATTATATTTTAAGTTGAATGCGGAAGTTTCAGGGTTGCAGCGAATGCTCTGCAGATTCCACTTCACAGAGATGTTTTGAATAACTGACATTCTTACGTGACTATTTTTATTCACCAACTTTTATATCAAACCAAAGTATTCTTGTGTAATCGTGTGCTTTACTTCAAAATGTTTAGTTATGTAATTAAAATATTATATATATATTGTGAATAACAAAGGTTTTTTTTTTATTGAATGATAAGTACTTTATATCTTAAGATATCTTCAATATATTACTGTATTTATAATAAGTAAAAGTTATTCTGATTATTTTAATTGCACCCTCTATGCAAGTGCATCTTGATACATATACTATACTATATTACACGTAATATATTTGTTTTTTTTTATTCACATCTAAAAATACTATTTTTAATCGTATATCTTTATATAAGTCACATAACACACAAATATATTTTAATCAACGTACAAAAACCTATTCATAAAACTCCACACAGTACCCCAAGTCTGAATACGGCTTCCATGAACGCTCTCTGAATATTTATCCAAACGCCACACGTTCTTAAAGAACCACGTATGTGTATTTTTCATATTTATTTTCTTTGAAAAAAAAATATAGAGAATTTATTTTGTGAGAAAGAAATTCGTCTACGCTCAGATTATTTAAACAAAAAAAAAAACAGGTTATTCGTTTTATATATAACTTGTTAAATTCAAAAAGGTTAACGTTTATTTGGGTCACAATACTTATCACCTATTTATATATATATATATATAAATAACATTAATTTTAGTGTAAATAAGAAAAAAATAAAGTACCAAATCTAGCCATGCGTGAGATTTAAGATAATATCAAAATGGAGTTAGTATATCTAGGTAAGTAAAGCACGTAGCCACTTATCAGTGATTTATATTTGATACGTGCATAAATTAGCTTAAAATGCTCAAGCTGCAGCTACTTTGAACTTCTTTATGATAGCATTATAACCTGGTTTGGGATAGTTTTGCAGATTTCTCATGACATTTATGATCAGGTAGATATATTACTTTTTCCTGTTCTATTTTCCTTTACTTTACTTACTTAATTATTACATTCTCCAGTTATGTTACCAACAAATTGAAAACTCACTCATTTTTTATACATATAAACAAAAATGTCATGTGAAATAAGAACCCTCCCGCCTTTCGTAAAAAATCAACTATTCGTTTCCCAATACACTATAATAATATTAATTATTTTGGTATACGTATAACATTTCTAACGTTTATTACTTAACCATTATTAAAGCAAGGGTGTAGCGATAAACATTTTATTACGGCTCTTATCGCGCCGATTAGTTCGTTAGCAACAATTTTACGTCACATAAACTGTAATATATACTAAAATATGTATCGCTTTTGTACTCTAACCACAATTCCGATGAGGTTATAAATAATTAATAATATTATCGTGTGACATACATTAAGTTATAAGTTAGGTAATTTCATATTAAAAATTACCAAGCCTGCTAAGTTAAACAAAATTCCTCCATAACAAGTATACGATAATTTAATTTCGACAGCCCTAAGTCAAGCTTGGCTGAGCCCACCCGTAGTGCTCGGAGTTGTTGACTAAATACACGACACACACATACAAACATACATACACACATATAGAAACACATAGTTGCGGTGTCACTGTCCGATTCTCTTTACGCCAAAACGTTACGTTCGGAAACTTCTCTCGCAATACCCTTTTTTTTTTAAAACCCGGTAGTGAAAACCGATAGACTTTGTATAAAACCCTCAACAGAGCGACGTTTGTAAATATGAAATGTTTCGGGGATTAAAATCGTATTGTGTGAATAAAGCTTAGTTCAGAGTATGTTTTCAATTTTATACACAATAATTAAACAACAGAACAAAAATAGAAAAAAAACTACATAAAGAATAAAAAAATATCTATAATGAGTTTAACAATAAGAGTAATATAAGTCCCATATAACTATTTAGTAATGAATGGCCCAATCCATTTTACGCTGTCACAGACAGACTGATATATGGACACTAGAACGACAAGAACCAAACGCCGTATATACTATAATAAAGACAGATAATTCAGTTAATGTACACTCCTTATGTATTCAGACAAAATAAATAAGACTCTGGGCGGGTGAGCTGCGAGCCGTGACGCACGTTTCGCAAATCACCTGTCAAATCGTTAAACACCACAAATGCTCTTAGCCCCGACGTACGCAACTTTGATCATTATATCTATACACTTGTGAGATATAACAGCCTGGCCAAATTATATATATGTATTACGCCAAACGATAGCGGCGCGGCTAGACTAAGCACATTTACCTTGGCTGCTATAATTGGGTTACTTTACACTGTATTTTATGTAAATATATAACTAAAAAAAAACATTGTACATAAACATACATATGCCTAAATAATATAATATTTTTATTAATAGTGATCGTAGCTTACCGCAGTCGAACATAATAATTTAAAAAGAAAATATAATGAATAAAAACGAGTGTTATGAGTAAATAGTGACCTACTTTTTCTTTCTATTATAAACAAATTGGAGAATAAGTATTTCACTTAATATTTATCAACGCAAAAAATAAACCCAGTTCAAATATTAGAAAACCTTACAAGAGGCTGTCTTTACTTTCCCTAAACTGCAAACAGATCCTTAGCGACATCTTGCCTTCTAGATGCCAAAGTAAAAAGAACTCTTCTACGTTACAATATCGTTTTATTTTGTACAGAGGTGTGCTCTTTGGATAGTGAAGGCCGACGGCGAAGCCTCCAGCGTTTTCCTGTTTACCGTATCTTCCGTGAAAAAAAAAGGGGAGTAGGGTTGTCGAATTGTTATTTTTGGAGATGTACTTAAAAACGTATCCGTTTCTTTTGTGGATTATAATTATTTATGAGGAAAGAATGAAAGCTGAGATGAATTAGTTGAAGAAAACTTTTCTTCAAGAAAATAATAAATTCTCTAAAATTAATATATATTTCTATTTAGTGTTATTAATAAATTTATTATTAATTCTGTTTCTTATATTAATATTGTTACTGTACAATAATTAAATAGTGGTATACGCCAACCATTTCCATTTAACATGCCCACATTAATACCGCAACAATTCATAATTTAATATATTTAATATTGTTTGTTACTCTCACCGCCGCGTATGAATTATAACAATTACGAAATATGTTTGCGGTATTCCATTTATCAACAAAAATGGTACAGAATTAAATCTGTCACAATAATAAGTTATTTCTTTACAAATCGCAAAATATGAAAAGCAATATTCCGGAACCCAGAAAGTGATGAAGATTAAATTAAGAAAATTTTACAAGTATCCAAAATTCCTTTACAATTTAAATATTTGAACAAGAATGAGAAATGTTTACTATTTATCTTTGTATTATTATTCTCCGTATTTATAAGATCGTAGATCTCTTAAAGTAAACGTAAACATTTATTATCAGTATAAACATGTGATATTATATAACAAACTTAACATTATTTTAGCATATAAAACATATATTTGTCTAATCACAAATCAAAAAAAGCAAAGAGAAAAATTAAAAAAAATAATAATAAATCATCGTCGAGCAGCCCTACACCCGGATGGTAACAGAGAACGTGTAGCGAGGCGTGATCTAGCGACACATCTTGCTACACGCGCTTAGCTAAACAATTACGTGTCTCGTTATAAAAACACACATCCAGCGCGCGTGTTCATACACAGGCGACGTCTCGATTAATATTTAAATACGTGATAAATAACTGTTTTGCAAAAAAATATATAAAAAAATAGTAATAATAATAAATAAACGATCAACTCTTAATCCTACAACGCAATATATTCTTAAGAATAATGAATACTATATAAAGAGGTAACATGTCTTGAACAATAATATATTCCTGTATATACATATACGTATATATTTGTTTAAACTTAAGTAAATAATTGAAGACGTGTATAAAGTTATTTATTCATCACGCTTGTGGAGCAAAATTATAAATTTTCCTGTTTTATTAACACTACGACTAGAGACGAGGCAAATTATGAAGTTACGTCATCAGAGTAAACGTCTCCACGAGCAGAAAATAATTATATTTACCTACATACGACTTACACGGTTCACAAATATTAATTTTATCTGTTATAGTTTGTATAATACCTATTTGAATTTCACGTTAAAATTCTGATTCATTGAAAGTATAGTCTACAATCAATATTTTTTTATACATATAGTGAACCTTATCTGTATCTTTTTTTCACAATACTAATATATAATAGGCTACACCTAAGTATTCATGTCGTAAGATGTCATACACTAAATCGCTAGTGGGCGCCAGATAACAAAAAAAATAAAAAAGATAATAAAAAGGCGACGTCGGCTCGTTAAGGCGGTTACATAAGCACACATTTATAAAAGCACCGACAACTTTTAATTTGACACACCGGTCGGAGGTCTTAAAACGTTATTGACGTATTCATTATATTAAAAGCTTTATGATATTATCATTTTATCGTTTGTGTGTAAGGATAAATAAAAGAAATACATATTTAAAGTCGTGTCGGTCGCGTATCGTCGTCCACTAAAGCATTATATGATACAATCGATAAGATCGTATACAGCTATGGGTAAGGTTATATATCCCGGCATCACTATCACTTACACACAAATACACACACACACACACACGCGCGCACACCACAGGCGAATTCCACCGTCCTTGCTGCGTTATCGGCTCTCGCATACCAATAGAGACTCTTGTTTCTTGCTAAAGACGAAATGGAGGCCTAAGGGTACTCATACACTAAGCTTGTTATCGTATAACAGTATCTTGTACGAGTAATAATTAAATAAGATAACCGTCCAGGCATTGACTGGCTTTTAACATAATCTTATAAAACATTGACTATTTAAGAATTGCGTGAATTTATATATGAATTGCGTGTTAACATTAGAAATTATCATTTAAATTAAAAATCAAAATTTGCTTTATATACTGCATATAAACAAACTATTATAGAACAATAATTAATTAAGTATTATTTTAAAAGTATACAAGTATAATATAAATATATATAAATATATATATATATATTTATTTATTTATTTATTTTATAAATGGTTCCGATCAATAACAATACAAACAATACAAGTCTTAAAGCTAGACCTTGCACAAATTGGAGCGTTGGAGATTGATGTGGAGGGTGATAATGGGAGCTGGTCACAATAATTGAGGCGGGTCAATTCAACGCAACGACAGACAATCGACGCAATTGCAATAATTGAGGCGGCTTTTTTCTAATAAAAGATGCGGGACTATCGAAATAAAACATTGCCATAAAATACTACTATACAGCTACTATACCCCTAGTACGAGTTTTGATAGTACGAAACGATGATAGTTTTCGAGCAGACACGAAACAACTTTTTGATTATGATTGGTTTACTAGATACCACCAAATCACAACAAAAGAACTCGTTTCGTGATAGCTCAAAAACTTCTACTGAAATACAAAATAAAAATACCCTCAATTCCATAATATTTCAACGTCGAGATATAAATGATTTTCACTCAATCCCCTAGCACTTTTGAAAACAGTAGAACATGAAAACCGCGTTAGATCAGAGTCAAAGCCGGGTGTGCCCGGGGCTTTAACCCATTAGTGAGTCCGCCGGCATCGCCGGAGATCACGTATAGGACCGGTCGTGCCAGCCGTCTGTGTTAAATTACCGCCATGCGGGCCGGGTGGGATAGTAAAAATGTGCAACCTAACGGAAAATGTTATAGTAAGCCAACTCCTATCTATATTTCACTTGTGCTAGCATTTCATTTCAATTTTATGGCTATAGTCGGACGATTTAAATTGTAATTTACTGGACTTTTATATTGAAAGTGCGATCGAAAGTAAGCTGAAAAACCAATTCCCAAATTTTGTCAGTGTTAATAAACACTAGCGTATGAAATGGTATAAAGCTGTTTTGTTCATAAACGATTTATATTGCCGTCCAATACTCAAGACAATCCATTTAGATAGTTATTAAGATAATGCCTAAGTTAACCTAGAAGGGAGATAATAACAATATATCTAACTTGGATATAAGTTACAATTTACATAACCAGTCGCAAACCTTATTGGCACGTAATTTAAGAGCATTAAGGAATTTTAATTATCTCCTTGCAAAATAAATGATTACCACTGCTGAGAAATATAAATGACATTTATAGTCTCGGAGAAATGCGTCCTGTGCACGTATACTTACACACACGCACACGCACGCACGAACAAGAAACTCATTCAACTCGTATAATAAAGAAGAATGCTATAATACCGTGTTGTTTACAATATCTCGAGATGATGATTATTGCATAGTTAAATTCAATTATGGCACAATTTCAAGGAATATTATTATTTATTTTAGTGACACTGAAACAAATATTTAATACCTATATAATATAAATACGATGTTTAACAATATTTATCGTTTATCCGTTCGTTCCCATCCCTAGCCATTTATCGTACGTAAAGCAGACAATCACAATTATTATTATCAACAGATACGTTTAATGATCGTGTTTCCAGTCGAGATCACTCTGCGTTTCTAACGATATTGGTCTTTAATCCATGTACATTGTGAATAGAATCCTTTAAACCGTATACACTTGGAGGGTGGGAATTAGTAAGACGAAGGGTTGCACTAGTGTGTCGAGGGGTGGGGAGGGTGTATTCTTGCGGTACAAGTTGGCCGAGTGATGATTTGTAGTGCGGTTAACGTTCATCTAGCGAACTATAGACCGGAGTATAACTCATCCTAACAGAGATGAATCGTGGATGCTGTAATGTATGAAGAGCACGTTGTATCTTTACGGTTTATTGAAGAGGCACGACAGTTATCTTGAATAGTGGCGATATATAACGTACATTTGATACTATGAAATGATTACTCATTTTACAACTACCTTCTATTTTGAATAATTGTAATAATTTATTTATATACCTTTATTCTATAATATAAATAGATACTTACTGGGTCGTTTATACTGGTTGCAGCTCACTTTAACCTAAAACAAATAAAAAACTTATTAAATTGCTACAAATATAAAAAATATATTTGGGTCATTGTCAAATTTTGCGCAGGTAAACTAGTCCCTTGACAATTTTTGTTTTTATATTTATTAATAATTCAACAATCGCTAAAAAATCATATCGAACACACGATAAACCCATATTATTACCATTTGATATTAATAAATGACTTAGATTTGATTTTTAAAATTTTTATTTCCAAGTAACATAGTAGTAATTTTAGGTAACAGAATGGTTTTCCTTATAAATTATACCTGTCCCAAGTAGCACTTTGTTACTGTAAAGATCAAATAACTTCGATTTCTAATATAAAAACTTACTTCAAATAAATAAAATACAGTAAAAAGACTATCAAATATATTTATAAATTATGTTAAAATGACAATAAGTATTGAAATGCATTTTTTAAAAATTGACTAAAATTTGTCCCACTTATTACTCGAAACCATCTGCAATACTATGTTACTAAGTAAATCACAAGTTAAAATATAGATGGCGCTATTTTTGTGTATCTATCAACTTGATCGAACGTCTCGTAGTTCATCGTGGCTGTTGGGATAGGCGGGGGGAGGGGTTCTCACTTTTCAGTCGCCCGCGTGGAGTTACACGTGACGCGTGTTTATATTGTGCATCCACTTTGTTACCTGCCTTTTCGGTAAGTAAATCAATGTTTTTTCTGTAATTTTATATTCAGTTTATCAAAAAGGAGGTATATATTCTAATAATGACATAAAATTTATATAATCCACTCCATATTTTTAATTACGTGTCATGGAATACAAAATTTACAACTCTGTTACTAGCAACTCTGTTACTTTCGTCTGGTAACAGAGTTGTTGTGAAAGTAACAGAGTTGCATAGAACCACTTTTGGTTAAATTATGTGTTTCAATTCAGTACTTTTTTAATAACTACTTGGCTTAAACAATGTATAAACTTGATATAAATGAATCCTGTGAAAAGTTAATACGGTAGACGAAGCTAGTTGTAAATAACCCTCATAATATTGTTTCAGGACATTGTGCATTTCTTGATGATTTCAAAATGGCTCTCACGGCAGCTGAGAAGCAACGACGGTACCGAGAACGTCGTAAAAATAATCCAGAAAAAGTAGCACAGACTAAACGAAAAGACCTAGAGAGGTATCATGCAAATAAACGCTTAGTACGAGATTTAACAACGCGTGAACATCGAGCTATAAAGAAAAAATGGCGATCTGCAAATGCTAGACGAAAAGATAGAGCCAGAGCACTGCGTATTGTTATGCATACTCCAGAGTCAACACCGCCTCGTTTAAACAGTCCCGTCCCTTGTCAAATTATTTCAAGAGATCATCGTCGTTTGTCAACACCTCAGCAGTTTACTTCTCGTGAAAACACTCCTAACTCTACAATATCATCGGCTGTTCGCGGGAGAAAGCAAGTAAAAAGAAACAGATCGAAGTTATTTAGAGATAATACGAAGTTGAAAGAAAAATTAGAGGCAGTGAACAAGAAATACGAAAGGTATAAAAAACGATACAATAGAGAAAAACGTAAGACATCTGAACATAAGCATAGCAGTACAGTAACTCAACGTAAATATGAGATCTTATCCAATGCTATAAAGAAGCGCTATGAAAATGTAACAAATCGGAAGGAAAGATATGCTATCCAAAAAATATTTGAAGAGAATGCTGTTAAGTATTCAAGACAAAAAACTGAAATAATTCAAGAATGTCTTGCTGTAGATCAAGGTTACTTTCGAAAAAAACAACCCTTACTTAAGGAAAAGGTTTTGAGTACCAATATAAAAGCATTTTTTGAACGTGATGACGTATCAAGGGCAACTGCTGGAAAAAAGGAGACAGTTTCTCGAAAGAAAGATAAATTACAAAAGCGATACTTACTTGACAATATGAAGAACCTTTATGCATCTTTTAAAAGAGAACATTCTAACTTGAAATGTAGTTACAAAACTTTTACACGATACAGACCATTTTATGTTGTGCTGCCTACTGTTGCGGCAAGAGAAACATGTTTGTGTCGAATTCATACTAACATTCAATATTTAGCAGTAGCATTATGTAAAAACAAAATCATAGAAACCTCAGACCTGAACAAGATAATTATGAACCAAGTATGCGATCCAGATTCAGCTAAAACAAGGCGTTTACCTCTTGCCATTGTTCCAGAGCCTAAAGTAGTCTCCAAAGGTAAAAGAGTATATTACCAATTCGATGTTCCTTTAGATATCTTTGAGAAATAAGAAACTCAAAGTTTTTAATATTGTTTCATGACATTTTTATTTTTATAGAATTTATTTTAAGTTGGAACATTTCTATTAATAATTGTTACTTATTGTTTAAATATGTTTCTTTGATCTCAAGTTTATGTTTTTTTTATCTCAAGCTCAACCAACTGTAATTTTATGGTAAGCAAAGAGCAACTATGTTACTATGTTACAACTCTGTTACTTTTTGGTCCCAATTATCAAAGAGTTTCGTAAGGCGTTTTAGGAATAAATATTTAGTATTATGTTGCAATATTAAAATATATTAATTACTTATATTTAATACTATTACAATGTTAAACTTTGCTGTTAATATAATGACATTTCGCGGATTTTAGAATAAATTAAGGTTTGTTAATATTTATAAAGGTAACAGAGTTGTTTAAGATTTGATTATATTATTATTTAACTTTAAGAAAGAGTTGTGATTCTTAATGTGATTATAAGAGTTAAGACTGTAATCAATAAAAATGCCAAAATATTTGCGACTGATTTGTTTAATTTTCTAATAAATGGTAAAGTGTTATACGTAACAGAGTTGTTTTTTTTTACGCCCTGACCCAATAAAACTGAAATAAATAATAAATTATTAGTTTTTTTTCGTGGCCGATTACAATAGATCATATTTTAGTTATTTTAACAGCTATCGGCATTATATAAAATTATATTGAAATATGTTTACTTTTTAATATTTTCATAATTTAAGACTTCTTTTACCTGCCCAAAATTTGACAATGACCCATTTATACTAATAAGCAAACTATTATTATAGTACTGCCTTAAAATATATATTAATTTACTGCCAGATATGGTTTACCACAAATAGCAAGGAACTTCCTTGTTTATGTTAAACTATTTGAAATAACAAAATCCAAATTAAAAAATACGCTTCAGGAAACGCTTGGATCAATCTATTCCAGTTGTTACAGCAACAAAACAGAAATGTAAGTAAATATTCTTTAACGCGGTAAATCAACTCGTCACTGTCACAGACAAACGAATGAATCCAATTTGTTTGTAATACCTTCATGAACTTGTCACTGAGCTGGATTATGTCATGAATATAATACTTAATAGAATTCCCTGAATTGTAAAAAAATAAAAAAAATGATTCAATTCTTAATACACATATAATAATCATTTAATATACAACAGCCCGTTATATAATTTAGTAATTTTATTGATTTAATGTGACGCACTGACGTCATCATTTTTGTTTGAACCATACGACAATGAGATAAGCTAAAACTTATATTCATGTTATAGAAATGTGACATTAAGTATATCAAGCCGAATTCTATATATTTTCCTTTAATAGCTCGAATATATAATCTTTTAAAAAAAAAAACATTTTTGTGATGTTAGGTTCAGCAAACCAAAGTTGAAATTGTAACTAACTAAACATTTAATGCTAGCTGTGTAAGTCCCACTTCAGCCGGAGTGAAATATTTCACAAGCCTCGGGTGTATATCTAAAAGGACATTAGCGGAAACATTAACATGAATCAAGTGCCACCGAAATAACGCGGAGTTAGTGCCGTGTTAAATTAATATAGAAAGGCGTGCTACCTACAGTACTTATGTGCGATCAAAGAGAACGCCTTCGAGACGTACTGCGCGTGTCCGTCTCTGTTTTGAAAAGTTTACGTTTTATTTTCTTATCTGTTCATAGTGAACGGCATCGGTTAGTAAATTTAAAAATAGATTTACACAATGAGTTCACAAAGAATTCAGGAGCGTACAATACGTCAATAAGCCCCGCATCGGAGAGGGCGTTGGTAGGAACGAAATGGACAATGCGCATAAAAAAATCAATAAAAGCCGGGCACGGCCTTCGTGGAGGTCGAATGACGCTTAGATCAGCCCGTCACATTACAAGACTCGGCTAAGATGGCGGCACTTTAATCTTCTACATAAATTTTAAATTTATTTAATCATTTATTACAAGACTATGGCGAAAGTTACTAGTTATTGTTGAAAGTTTGTGATTGTTGAAGTTTTTATACATACTTTAATAATATTAAAAGATATACTGTTTAACAATATAAATAGACTTTTACAATATGCAAGCATTTTATAATACCTATACAAGTTTTGGCAACTTTTCAAAAACTATCATAAAAATTAATACCAAAAAAATAGCTATTTCTCAGCTAAAATATCCTACTGGGGACAATACTAATTATCAGCTAAGTTGCGCGTAACTAATGAGTAAATTCAGCATAGAACATACATAATTTTGAAATTACTTCTGGTAGCCATTTTAAAGTTCAACGACCCCGTAATATTTTCTTTGTCTATTTAGCGTTCATTAACAGGTGTCAGTGACAGTCACACCAAAAACGCCTTATCGCATAGCATTCCTCATGCCTATGCAAAAGACGTCTAAAGATGAGTATTATGCATGAAATGTATAGGAATACCTTGGCTTTAGCTCAAAGAGTTAACGCCATTTCATATGCCAAGAGTAATATTTTTAGATGGACTGTGAAAGAGTATATTTTGATGAGAGCAATAAATAAATAAGTCGTCTATTTATATAATAAATTATATCTTTAACTTTAAATAAACGCTTGCACCTAATATATTTCTTTCTTTTATATTTCTTTTCACTGTTATTTGATATGATTTAAATATAATATCATGAATGTAGATAACTTTTGTTGAAATGTTGATCACGTATCATAATTAACTCGTTGAAAAGAATTTGAATTATAAGATAAGGCTTGGAATGAATACCAAAAAGAGAATAAAAATAATATCAGAAAATACCTTTCTGAACAAGATAATAGTACAACAGATCAGATAATTATTATAAAATAATTGTTAAATATATATAAAATTATTACGCGTATTTCGGTTAAAGTGGATATTGAGTTTAATATTGTTATAAATATATAAAGTTTAAGAATATAATATTTATTATATTCTTAAACTTTATATACGTAACATTTTTGTAATTTTGAATGAGTAAATGTAATTGTATATAATTGTAGGACTTATTGAACATTCCAAAAAACTATTATTTGAACAAACATCCTTATCCTACACACAAATAATAACATGAGAACAAAAATGAGCACATCTTAATACAAGATGCACAACAAACTACAAAGATTGTGATTCAACATCATTACGACGAAAGGAAAAGATTCATTATGTAGATAGAATAGCAACTTTCACAGAAACTTACGGCCATAGGTTAACTACCTTTTGTAAATGAAACGATGGCAAGCTTCCGCTAGATAATGTAAAGAAAACTTTATATAGACTACAATAATAACTTAGATATAATAGATGGAATTTAATAAATATAATAATTATATAGCTCCTAGCAACAGCGATATATCGATTTAATACTAACTAGTTGTTACTTATATGGCATGCGACTAGCCAGGCAGTCGGGTTAGCATACATTAAAACCGGTCCGGCGGCACACATAGCCAGCAGCCTAGAAAATATACCGCGGCTCGGGGATCAAAGAAAGTTGTGGTGGCGTAGGTCGAGCCGTGCGTTTTACAATGCCCGAGTACATGCTAGGAATAGAAAGTCCGGAGAATCGCAATATATACCTACCCACTATCCGCAGACTGCGTTGTCGTTGTAATATGTACTTAGTGTTTTAAATAATGTTTTATTTGATGTGTAATGTTATCAGACTTGTGAATACGTAGCGAGATTTTGCTTTTAAAAATTCCACGACCTGTTCTACGTATATTTATTTAAAAAAAACTAACTTCATCATCCGTTCGCTTTCCTCGTTTTTGCGGTTCAGTAACGACGCCATAAACAGTCTGTCCGTGGTTAAGAACATTTTTAGAAATTTACGTACTTTGTACAATAATAGTACCTAGTTATATCTTTATATGTTTTTAAAGAAATATTTTGTGAAACAAAGCTATGATTCATATTACCGAGTCGGAGTAGGAGAATTTAATCAGATTTGTGTAATTCAATCTTAACTTTGAAACTGAATTTCGATTTCATGATTCTTTACCCAATAGGATATTGTATAAGTATTTTTTTTTTAATTAAGAAGTCCGACTGATAAATAGAATGAATAGGATATATAAATTTAGACGAAAATATAGAGACAAATTTTTAAGGCACCATTTGTAAAGCAATAACAACTTAGCGAGACTAACAGCCAGCAAAAACATAATAGCTTAAGTTTGTAAATAAATAGATATCACCGTCCTATTGACGTATAGCTACATCAGCTCAAACATAACTGTTGTACGAGAATCGCAACCAGCGCTATCATATCAACGATGTTATGAGCGAGGTGTGACATCATTAGGAAAACATTTCCACTTGTTTACATTATAACCACGTATGTACTATATTGTAACGACGATCACGTTTTTGATACAGACCGCGGCGGCGTAAGCGACATTCATATACTGCAGCGAAAGCGCTTTCATGCATGCTTCAAATTATAACGTGAATTCTGTGCAATTTTACATTATGCAATTTCCTAGTGCTGTTTTAGAGGTGCGTTATTTCGATTGCGTATACGATTTTATGAATTCGTTTTATTATTAGTTTTATTTTTTTTTAACAAATACTTTAAGCAAATATTGATAAAGTAAGAAATCATTCTCTTATTCCTGGAATATTTTTTTTTACATATTTATTTATGTCAGAAATAATATTTTCTTTCGCATTATAAAAGTCAATCTAAGCTTGATTATCGAATATTTTCATCATTTATATTTACCAAATCCATTATCAAAATTTGATTTCGAAACAAGTAAGCAGTAAGAGGGCGTTTGTAGATCTCAAATGTCTATCTGACTAATGTAAACCCAATTAAAACGCTTACAACTTCACAAAGTTATGAAATAGTTTCGAGATAGATTATCATGCAAAAATCCATATATAACTCTAAATGTAAAACCGCATAAATAAACATGATGAGAAATGTTTACAGATAGCAAGGCAGAAACACCTCGTACACGAGAGTGC
Organism: Dircenna loreta; assembly: GCA_963555665.1. Taxonomy (NCBI): domain Eukaryota; kingdom Metazoa; phylum Arthropoda; class Insecta; order Lepidoptera; family Nymphalidae; genus Dircenna; species Dircenna loreta. Next base: position 7,860,473 of record OY743099.1, on the reverse strand, counting down.
TTCAAACGGCAACTTCGCGCACGCTTTCAAAAGTTTAATCAAAGAACTTCCACTGACCGCAGTGAGTTACATACAGGATGTTATAGACATACATGTTTACAACAAGCCAAACAAAATTGGAACTTCAAGTGTAACCAAATCGTCATACATAATTCGGTGTATGGTGTAATAGTTAACGTCGCCATTAAATCAAGTTACTCGTAAAATAAACAGCTCGGCGGCCACGTGAACCGATCCCCGGCGTATGACGCGTAACAAGGTCACTGAACGCGTATACCTAACCAAATCCTCGCAACACTTTGTCCGTTTATAATACTAGCACATTGTAAACAGCCATAGGCGCTATTGTTTACAATACAAGCAAAGTTTACTCGACAAACATACCTGATAAGTCCTTTGGTTCTAACAATCAGATCACAATGTATACGATACACGGCTAACTATAGAATCGAACGTGTCAACAATTCGAAAAGTTAGTTTGTCGTTTGTGTTGTCATACTGGAAATAAATGGTTTAGAAAAACGAGAATCATAATAATGAAAATAATATCAATAATAATTGTTAGTAATATTATTCGTATCCGCGCGGTCTCGCACACTCGGACATAATCATAAATGTGTGTCGTAATGTGACACGCGCACTCTCGCCACGTGTGGTGTCTCCGTTGGGCGCAGGTAATTGTGATATGGAGCGATGGCGGGTAGGTGCGTATCGATCTCGCGATAAATTCGACACGGCGAGCGGTGAATGCACCGCACCGCACCGCTGGCGGCGCTCGCCTTTCACGCCGGCGAAAACGCAATTTACGATCACTGCAAGACTCTTTAATATAGTATATAGCCGCGACTGTAAATATTCATCGCGCGTACATGTGTATGAACCGTAGACGAGCGCCACGCGGACGCGGAACGTTCTCGAATGCCGCGCAGATAACACGTGTTTATTATAATAAAGGCGGGAATTGAGCAACAATCATTAACTGATAAGAATATTTTACTTTGTTTAAGCATTCATGGAGAGGTTACAAAAGGTTGAGGCAATTAAATTTATATAAAAAGATAATTTAATTTATATGTTTAAATATGTATGTTATGTTTATCTACCTATTTAAAGCGTACATTTAAATAACTTAGGTAACTCAAGGACGAATCGTATCATAGAGTTTCGAAACCAGACGGACACAGTGGTGTATTACTGTATATCACACAATGAGTCACAAAAGTCATCTACAAGTACAAAGCAATAAACACGAACGGATACGTCTCGCTAGTTCTATTGAAGCGAGTTTTGTCCGAGTTGTCTAAATTGGTTCATCTGTCGTCGAAGCCAGTGCCGGCCCAAAGGTGCTGTTAGAAAGGAGCAAAATTCAACTAAATTTCAAACAAACAAATTAATCATAATAAATATGACACTTCATAAAATGCACAATCAATGAACAATTCTGTAAGCAAGTCATAACTTTATTAAAAAGAGGGGCGAAGAAAACAATGCCCGCTAATGAAGCGGAGCCATTCAATATGAAAGCCGAAATACTTTTTGTTTTGTGATTTGCTACGCCCATTTCGAATCCGGAAATCGAAGTGGTCGTACAAAATGACAACGGCACATCAAGCGGAGCGGGGCGCAAAAAACGTCAGCGACAACCAAACGAGTAGTCGAACGCTAGCAGCGCCAGCTCGCAAAAAGTGAATAATGACGAACGTCGGCCGCCGTCGTCGCACAATTGAGCTATTTTAAGCCACGTTTTCCTGCTAGCAATAATACCTATTAATAATAACAGACGCTTGTCCTGTACAAACCCAATGATACCGATAGTTAAGAGCGCGAACTGCACAAATAGCGACCACAGACCAATCTCCCCCGCCGCTTGTTACCAAGAGTGTGATGAAAAAGTAACACGTGGCGCGCTACCAAGCGCACAAGGTGAACGGCTAGACGCGATATTAACGCTAAAGAAAATAGCATGCAAATCGTTACAATGATATATTGGATTTGAATTGTTTGTATTAGAATGAATTATAGCCTACCAAAAACAAAAATAAAAAAAAGAGTACAGCATTATTATGAACTCTCGACGGTATCAACGACAGTAGTATTTGTGGGAATTCTCGGGACAATCAATACTTGGCATAGTTGAAATTGTATGACAACAGAACAAAGGAATATCTTTTTGTTGGCAGCTACGTCACATTTTTAACATAACGTGTTGCTTCATATTGTGTTGGTGGTCTAATTAGTTTCACCATTTGCTTTAATTCATTAGAAGAAATACATATATTTATAAATTCAGTATAAAAGGTGTGGTTTTAAATTAAGGAACACTTTATTTTCTTTCTTCTGAAGAAAGGCGATATTTTCTATCCCTATTTACTTCCCACTAAATTTAAATACATATTACAACTTTTAATCTGCTTATTGCTCCCAAGTTATCTTTTTTAAAGTATAATCAGAATAAGAAAAATGGCATGATCGAATTCGTATACATTTCACATAAGAACAAAATATTATATTCCAGGAAATTTCTTCCTTATATTCCACGAAATTTATTATAAAATGTCATAACAAAGAGAAGAAAAATAATTAAAATAAACCTTTGGTTACTTATTACATTTCGCAATAGTGGTTATTAATATATATTTGATTGTCATGAATGAACATAACGTTCGCACGGTAAGGTATTAAATAAAATGAATATTATATAAAAAGGCATGTTCAGTGATAATTAAGACCGGTGTGTTTCCATGAAATACATAAAGGCGGACGAGAGTCGTTAACGTGAAAGCCGACATTGACTCACAGCGACAGCAGACAGGCTGCTACGTTGATCACTTTACCTGGAACTAACACATACGCACTTTTATATTTCGACTTCAACGCCCGTTTCATCATACAATTTAAGTGACACTATTTAATCTTGAAAAATAGCGAGAAAGCATCTCTACCATTCAGAGAGAAGCAACAACTCTATTCAAATATCATGATTTACATTAACATATGAATTACATATTTAAATGAAAGTATTCATTCGTTATATGGACCTCATTATAATATATTACTATTTATGGTATAGATGAGTAAAGATTCATTTTAAAAATAAATACATAAAAATAATCGTCAATAAAATATACTCATAGAGATTAGTGATAATTAAAAGAATTACCTATACAAGACTAAATATTTTCAGTATTAACCGTTGCGAGCCTGGCGACAGCTAGGTCGAATTACGTACGGGGGCGGCGACCTTGGCCAAACCCCCCCTCTACAACACCCTCTCCCCTACGAGCAGACTTCGGGAGTTTGGGCATTCTTTTCACTACATTTCAGCTTTATTTATCGAAGTGTGTGTTGAATACTCTAATAAAAAATACCAGCGTCTTGTAATACTAATTAGGTAGCTACAAAGTAAAATGAGGGAAACATTTTATCTAATGTAGGAAAAACGAATGAATTATATAATCAACTGTGAACTACATTTAGGTTTAATTAGATGTATATATATGTTTAGTATTTGTATAATGTTGTTCTTGTGATTAATTACATAATTATAATAATTATTTATAAGCATGTAATGAAGTTATTTTAATAACGCGAAATAATATTCCGTACATACTTAATAGTATTATGTTTAAGAAGTTTCTTTACACTCTAAGCATGAAGACATGTGACTTTAAACGAATCCGTTATGGCGCCGTTATACCTTGGTGTGAAACATTTACCAATATAGGGAAGTTCCAATATAAAAAGTCGTAAGCTTTTACAAAACAGAATTAAAATTCAAGTCAAAAAACATTATATTCCAAAATATATCTTATTTAAATATATTATATATCGCAACCGGCATTCAATAGATAAATAATACATGCATATTGTAAATTAACAAATTGCATGCATATTTATAAAGACCTTTTAACCTACTGCCACAAGTGAATATTTATTTTTCTTATTCTCATTATATAATTCCAAGAAACTATATATTTTTAATTATGTATTTAAGAACAGTTATTTATACACGTGAACAACAATGTAATAAAAAAAGTAAGTATCTTTCTTATAAAACAAAAAAAAATCGAACCAGAATGTATGGGTTATAACTTATCTTGTCTTTTATAACTAACTTCTTCACACGACTCCGCACGTTATTTAACAAATCATTATTTAAATCTCGTCCAGAGCTCTAATAGGGATCTTAGAATAACTTGGGTCAAAACGTTCACAAGTTAAACGACAACGTTTACGGCGTTATATAAATATTATTTTAGTGTGGCAAGTGTCTTGCGGCTGTTAGATAAATACCGCTCGTAATATATTCTATTTGGTGTGCCAATATAATTTTACGACACATATAACAATAACATTCAATTCATTTAACGCAGTTAAAATAATTCACGAATCAAGTGAAACCATTTGTCGAGATTTTAAATCCTAGGAATTACACACATTACGGAATTTTAGTCCCAAATTTAGAAAAGAATGCCTTTTAATTAACCATCCTTATTTCTAAGTTTATTTTGGTCTATATAGAAAACAATCACTAGATGTTTTCGTTATAGCTAAATAATAATAATACACGTAACACACACACACACACACACACACACACACACACACACACACACAATAATAGCGTTGATTACAGTAAGCTACGTACGTTAACCCTCTATCGATTTGAACTGCAGCTCGCACTAGAGCGGTCACTGGTTTTTTTTTTTTTTGGTTGCGTTTGAAGCACAATGTACTCTACATTTCACTGAAGTGACTGACACATATATATATATATAAAACTAAACTACTAAATTAAACATTAGATATATTAGTGTATTTTATGATTTCACGAGTGTTATAATATTAGGAAATATAGCGTCAAAAAAAAGATGTTTCCGATAGAGAACATTTATGAATAAAATATAATCACGTATAACCTATTTAGACCGATTATGACGGCAAGTTATAATGGCATGTGAATCATTTACGTACATAACAATGAGATTGCATCATTATTTATCAGCGTGATAAAAAAAGGAAAATTTAATTTATTTCATACATAAATATCAGAAACTAAAAAAATGATTGATTACATATCTAATTTTAGGGGCCGTCAAACAATCCAAAAATGTTTAATGAACCATTGTAAGATGCCATCGCGTTTTTTGTATATAAAATAAACTTATAAACGTTATAATAAAAAAAAAAACACAAAAAAAAAGTTATTTCATGTCCACACAGCGATTGCTTCATTTTATTAATGCTGTGCCAAATGGTCAATATTTGTATTCCTAATATTAATAATAAATCTTATCTATCACTGGTAAGAACTGGTATAGCTTTAGGATATCATTCCAATGCTACTTTTATCAAAAAATATAAATGACAAACTGATAAAAAAATACTTCGACATACAAACCGAGACCTTTATAAAATCAAATCGAATAAAAAAAAAACAACGGTTAATATCCATTACGCCGTGGTTTCTTAAAACTTATTATGTTCTGGCATCTTTCATTCTCGGTATGTACTAATTACTTGAGTGTTTTTTTTTTAATTGACATTGACAAGCCGGTTGAGAGCCACCTGGCGCTTAAACCAGTTCTCAATTGCATAGCTTTCCTGACGGTATTACAAGATTCCGTAGCCTGCCTAATCGATAAAAAAATATTAATGTCTGTTTTATTAACTAACAAGTTTGAATATTTTTTCATAAATTCATGAAACGATTGGTTAAAATGTTTAAAAATAATGAAACAACTCTAGCATTATGTAATATCTGTGTCGCAAACGCACCAATAACGGCCAAAGCACACCCAAACTCAGAAGAACAATCTGTGAGATCACACAAGGAATTGTAGCGTTTGGGAACCCACAGCCTTTGGATCAGCAGTCAGAGGCACTAGCCACTACATCCAACCGGCGATAAAACATAATTCGCATAAATATATTACGAGTACTGCCCAATCATTTATATGAAACTGTAAATAAATTTAATCATAGATAATAATAATTATAAATAACCGTTATTCTCCAACGTATTGGCAATGTATTGGATAGTAACTGAGAACACCTCAATCAATCACTATGACACGAGATCACGGTGTATCTAATATAATAACGGAAAGAGGAATTGCGTTACTTGCAACACAATTTCTTTGACAATTTTATTATAAACATAAGCTTGAAGCTTATTTTATCTATTTATGTTACTGTCTAGATTGTTAATGGAAACGGGAATCTATTCCTGGTAACTATTTGATAATATATTAGAATTTTCACATCTGTAAATAAATTTGAAAAAGCGGTATCCAGAACAGATATAAAAAACAAAAATGCATTGATTGAAAGCTGTAGATTAAAATTGTCAAGCTTAGTAATTGATAAATAAGAGTCCTTAATTATTTTTAGTGCAGAGGTATGTTTACAGATATAAAACTAATTATGAATTTCGAAACCACCAACTCTACTCAAATTCCAGAGAGCATTTGAGTTCTAAACTTCACTGACGCGACAATGCACCATTACCACACCACACTCTGGTAAGTTAGATATGTACGTTTACACCACAGTGTGCGATCAATTTAATCGCATTATAGTGATAGTCAGTCAGCTGACATTGTGATACGTAAATCGCTTTGAGAAGCCGCTAGGTGCTAATCCGAAGGCGGTCACATCGGAACTTTTTGCCAAGTTTGCGCAAATCCCCACAAAGGGGAAGCCGACGATTCCCTTTCTGTTGACTGAGCGATCGAGTCGTATTACTTTTTATATTAGTTGCTTTACTGAAAAGTTGCTTGTAGTTTTATCACACTTTGCAACGATCCACTACGTATTTATTTCATACAATGCTTGAGTTACAAATTAAATAAAATTAATGAAAAACGTATATGTATAACAAATATACCTTGAACGTGGGCTTTAATTTTAACATATAAACAATTATAAGACCTGTAAGAAATTACAATTTAATAGAATATACCAATCATAAAAGAAGTACAATAATTTTCCTCACAATTCATACAAGAATACAATCCCACGATACCGGATACTAGCGATAGTCGAAGCGTTTGCGTCAGAGCGAGGGAAAAGTGTCGCCAGCCGCTATTGTTAAAGACACTTTACTGTTAGCGGCAACGATACGATTTCAATTTAGAATCTGTTACGATGCAAAGCGAGGAATAACGCTTTAGTTTGAGCCGATAGATAAAATATTTCATAGTACCTAAGTAATATATTCCTTCGGCAGTTGACTTCCAGATACTGTTAATTAAATTAATATTTTCTTAATCACCATAGCTTTTTACTATAACTATAATTTTCTATTACTTATAATTTTTACTTTTAATCTAAAAGTTTGTACACGAACTTTTAACCAAGTTTTAAAAACAAAAAAATATATAGGTATTAATTTCGTAATTTCAAACGACAGCAAAAATTGAAAAAGGTCATCGCCTTGATCGTTGATCGATCCGAATAACTTATCCGTATCCGTTACACGTGAATTTACACGAACTCACATAAATGTCAGGTTATCATTATTTACTTTATTTACTAACACTTTCTAAAACTAATGTTTTAAACATTTTATTTGCCAACGACAATTACTTAATAAAGTAATTAAAACAGAGGCACAATCACCATATACAATGGTAAACTCAACTAATTTATTCATTCAATATAGCGCTTGCTAAAATTGTAAAATAAATTCTTGTCACCGATATAATTATTTCATAGGGAACAAAAATTAAAAAAAAATGTCGACTAAGAAGTAACGTGAACATCTTTTCAAATTAAAATATTGTGGAGGTGACTTTTTAATCAGTCATAAATTATGATATTATTTTATTCTGCTGCATTTAAATCAACGTCCAAAGCATTTTCTTTTTCTCAAAATCTACTTCATAATACTTTGTTTTAATTAAGGAATTGTTTTTAACGTATGGTTTTCGGCGAATTATCCTGTTAAAGTGCTTCTTTTCGTGCGAATTAATATGGGCTCGCTTTGGTATAAGATAACAAAAAAGAATAAACATATTCTGTACCCGTTGCATGGCTTCTATTGTTTTTCTGAAATAGCTGTGCCGCATTACTACAATAATTAAATTGCTACAATATTAAAGATTACGTGTTCTTCCTATTTGTTAAAATAATCTTTTTTTTTTTAATATAAGTAAATATTAAATAAAAGAAACGTTGTTATCAACATTTATTATAATAAATTGTAGCCTTGGTCTATTGTGAGCACAAATTTGAAGTGCTACGAAGATCAATAATTCTCCCCTTGATCTATGGGACTGATCTTAGTTCGGTCATTTTTATAGGAAATTTTACCCTAAAATATGTTTCTAAACAAGCATCTTTTATAAAAACACCGAACTTCAACATATTAATATTTATGTTATTTAGAACCCGGATATACGTAACTAAAAAAAATATTATTTGTTAGGTATTGTATAAATATGTATAAATATTAATATCTATGAAAGTATTAAATGACGTCATCAATGTGATAGAATAATGCGATGGTATTAAAATATTGAATGAGCTGTCACATTAGCTATTCAATACAGATATAAAATACATACCTACCAGATTTGATAGTTTGTACTGCTTTCTCATATAACATATATTCAAATAAATATAACGCTCTGATACATACGATTCTAAGTAGAATACATATTAGAAATCATAATTGTCGGTTATCTACCAAACCGGTTTTATTAAATGGAATTGCCTTATCAAAGTATATTTGGATTAGATAAGCGTCCATACTAAACGCGGCATCTTTCATATAATGTTAGCTATACCTTATGTAAAAAAAATATCTACATTCTGGCTTCATTTCTTAATTAACTATTTAGATAAAATTGACCATATAAAAATACAAAATCAAATACATAATCAAGTGTTTTTATAAAGTAAAATGTTAATTTATTCTAGAATCATTTATTTTAGTGTAAAATTTCCAACTATCGAAGATTTACTTTCAACAAATTGGTGCGTTTGTTTCAAGTAAATCGTAAAAAATATAGTAAGCATTTATAAACAAACAAGAGATAGAATTAGTATTAAGATCGTCACTAGTACGTCATCGTCACTGTACGGAACTACATTATAGAAGAGGGTAAAAATAAAAAAAATAACAGTATCAACTGCTCCCAGACGGATCGTATCCAACTTTGTGTCGAATAAGTAATTGCCTTTTAGAGTTTTGTCGCTACTTCTAGCTGACTCATCCAACTCAGTCCGAATAGCGTGAAAACGCTTGGAGTTAGACGAAGTTCAGTTTCAATTGTTTATTATATAAAAAAAATCTTAATATTGGAACAAAACGAATTAAGAATCGTAAACTTCATTTGTAGCCAACCTACGGTACGGTATGGTACCTACGGTAATGTAATTTTGTTAAAGTATTTTGATACGAAAAATATCAGTATTCTGTATCTATAAGAATCATTTTCTTTTAAATGTTTCAAAGATAATTCACAAACTTTAAAAATGTAATACAAATTTAAATTCAAAAGTGAAGTCATAAGCAGAGCATAAATCTTAGCTAGTTTTAAAAGTAACGTTAAAAACCTACTTCTGCCACGTCGCCTCACGACTCACGTTCTAGTATGTCGCTGACACACCATTCTCCGCAAAAACAACGTGCCTCCACAATACTACAATAGCTGGCTGAGCAGAGCGGCCCCGCCACCCCACACTCCCCCCCCTGCAAAACCTACTCAGCTCCCCACGGCCGCCACTTACGTGACTCAGCACCAAGCTTTATATCAAATTCGACATCGTGCGACTTTAGCGACTTGTTTTTCGATGTAACGTAGTTTTTTCTGTCAATAAAACATTTTCTAATAGCGCTATTGGCAATGATAAAGGTGAGCAACTGAGAATAAATTATAGTTGCCGGGCGAGTTTTCGTTTTATACTTTTAACAAGTTCTTGGAAAGAGTAAACTTTGAACGGGAAAGTTTATCGAGCTACCGGCAGGCAAGGTTAAAGTTGAATTCTAATACTTTCCAAGACAAAACCACGAAACTTTGAAACTGAATCAAATAAGTTTACTTATTGTTAGACTTAAATAATTTCCAGTCTGCATAATATGTAAAAGAATACAATATATAGGTATGTTTAAAAGTATTTTCGTTGAATGTCTATAATATGTGACCGCTTTTATTTAACATTAGATGTATATGTGTGTTAGTTGTAACAGTCAATATCCTCTCAGGTGCAGTTGCAGAACACGTTAGATAAGATATTTTAAAAAGGTCAAATATAGAAAACATCGTATCGCCGGTATCGATACGAAACGAAATCCAATTAGGCATCCCATCGCGCCCGCTTTCATTAACTGGTTGAATAAGCGGAAACCGTAAAATACCTTGAAGGAAAACGGCCTTTGGAAGGAGACGAAAACGATTTCAAGAGATATAAATTGTGAATAATTACACCGAACCAACAATAAAACTGTACCTCGGTTAAAATAACTATTACGGTACTTGAATTACACCTGCCATATAATTCAATTGGAGGTTAATATTCCCAAAAAAAAAAAAAATAGACCTTATCTTAAATATGAATTTATATCAACTGATTCAGATAGAAAGTGTAATCCTGTGACTAATACTACGTACATAATACACAATGCTTAAAATAATGCTATATTATATAGTTTTTTACACGACTCTACCACGAACATTATCGTGTTTGTAATGGCTTTGCGCTTTGTTATCTGTAAAAGGGGACTGATGCTTATCGTATATAAAACAGTTTTTATAATACAATTAGATGTGTGCCGTTATTGATCATACACCAGAAGAGATATTATATTAACTTTACAACCATTCGTTTTGTAAATTGAGCCATAAATTCTTTATCGCAACGAGAGCGCTCGCAGCCAGCAACGATCGTGCTCAAATGGATAATTCAACTGTACCACTGGAATGGTCCTCGTAATGTGTGTACAAAAATGCATCTGTCGTTCGCATACGTGAAATTTTTTTTAATTTACACACAACATTATTCACCAGTGCGTCAAAACAAAAGCATAGTTATTAGTGTCGCAGTGCAAACAACAGACATTAAGCAAAACTTTATATCGTTATTTGTATGGAATTAACAGGGTTTGTATCTTACTCTAAAACAAGTAAATTAATGTTCGTGTTACTTTATAATACTCATTGTTTAAATTTATACACACATATATTTGTTAATTTCATATTTTTAATAATATTCTTAACAAATCCAGCATCTGCAAAAAGGGTATTTCCAAAACGTTGTGCTAACAACACAGGCCTCGCAAAAAAACGATTACGTGTGTAAAGCCAACGCAACGTGTATTTTTAGATAACCTTAAATATTGCAGCACTGACGCCCCCGCGATTCGTAGTTTGAGACATTCCGTATATAAAACTGATATTTTGATAATCCGGCAGCAGTCTGACATGAATACACATTACAGAATTACAAGAGCTTACTATACTATATGAACGCCTACATTCTAAATAAAATAAATTTTTATATCGTCTGAGAAAGTGGGGACTAAGTACAAATAAGCGAATTTCGAGAAAATGCACAGCGAGTGAATAAATCCAACTATTCACTCCTTTCAATAAATAATAAGCAAGTTAACGTACAGCGGGTACGAAACAAGGTCGTATCTTTCATCTCGAGGAAGGTGTCCCAGTCAGCCCTACTCAGGGGACTGGATACTGTCCCTCGCAAACTTCCTTTGTGTTCAATTCACATTATACCATTGTTCATGTCCCATACACTGTGATATGAATATACACGTGATTACATTCCTAATGTCGGTGGGACGCAAGGGACAGTGTGCTCTAATGTATGTGTGATAGCGTACACAATGGCGTAACAATGTTGGGAATGTTAAACGTCGATAGGGTTGGAATTTTGTCAATTTCAGACGTCTAAATTGCTGAGCAATAACACTACTATTTTATTACACAATTTTGCCACTATTATAGTCTTTTGTGAGCTGGATTTAGATAACTTAGCCATAATCTAAGTAGTTGTAAAATCTGCTTTCTAAACGATTTATTTATATAGAGCAGGATGTGTAAAGAAACTGGAACTGCTATTAACATACAGTCTACATTACATGTCGTTTAATTGTTTTGTATTAAATCATAAAACAAAAAGTAATTTAACAATTTAATTATATATGATGTTTAATTAATAATTTTTAAGTATTAATTTAATATATATCTGTGTACAGTACATAAATTATTAATTAATTATTTTTTTAAGTAATATAATCTACGTGTACTTAAGCTTAAAATAATAGACTTGTGTTCTCACAAACAGAAATAAATATATTTACAATAAATTAAACCATTACAACACTGAATAAGTATGATATGAATAATAAATTAGATTTTATGATGTAAGTTTACCCGTCGATTACTTATTTCAGAATTCGCGAATTTAATACAAAACGTATCTTCAGCTGTTCCATTGCGATAAAAAGGAACAAATATAAAATGTATCAATAAAATATTGATATTACTTATGAAACTCCCAAAAATTATATATAATCTACATTTGAAGGCACTATCACACAATTATATTGAATAAATCAAAGTCTCGTACACATATATTTAGATTTCCAAACTAAATACTAACTATTCCGTTCCGCATACATAAACAGACTTTTAAATTTGAAAAATCGGTAGTAAAAGTGAATTATATAATTTTGTGTGATAATAAAATAGTATTCGACAATAAAATGAATTAAAAAAAAGCCTAAATTGAAGTAATTAATATTAAATATTGGGAACTTGGGAAAATCAATATGACATCATTTCAGCAATAATACACAAAGCCGTTTGGTAATTACGATTTTAATGGGTCGGTCAGTCGAGGGTTCTGCCTGGGGTGAGTGTGGGGAAGTGACGGAGGGAGGGGGTCCACAATAGCTTTACGTAACTCGAATTATATGCCTCTTAATAATATTGAACGATTTCACTGTAGCGCGCTTTTAGTGTAGAAAATATGACACTGGCACAAAATTAATATTTAATAGTTTTATTGCTTGAAAGTATTTGGTTATACGGTATTGGAGATGCGGTTTAAAGACATCTCTATAAGGAGAAGTATTGGTGACGATCGTTTAAATAAAAATATTTGTGATTTAGAATTATCAGAATAAATTTTATCTCTATTCAATAATGAATACAAAGACATTTTTAGTAAAATTGTATTTACTAAATATAGATAGACATTTATTATTTCCGTAACACACGCGAATCTAAATAAAATGTAGCAACAGCATAGCAACAAGGGAATACCCTCTGCGTGATAAACGAGACCAATTTGCTTTGAACGAGTCCGCTGTCGAAAAAAAGTGAGCACACATCCCCCGCATTCTTGGCAAGTAATTTATGCGCATACTTTACAAGTACGAGTTTAAGATAAATGCGTAACAAAGAAATTAAACATATACTTAAATATGGGATATGACGAACATTTCAACAACAATGTTTATGTTGTGATAAATTATATATTATAATATGTATTAATATTTTATTTTTAGCCATTTGTTAAAAGAATAATTTAAAATTATTCAAATAATAATGATTAATATATATAAGAACACTTAACATCTATCGATAGAGGAAAAATACGGAAAAAATTAAGGTACTTCTAGCGTTAAAATACGCAAATTTCTCAAGGTTGTATGACAATGTAATCTATCTGGTAACAAGCAACTACTAAACCATAGTATTCGTCAACTAAATTTACCAACGACAAAAAAAGAAAACATTGCGTCAGTAAGTATAGTTATGGCTTATTCACGCTTTTAATGTGACTTGAAAATGGCATCAAAACTTAAAATAATTATACGAAGAATATAGTAGAGGTATTTTTATTACTAAACATTAATAAGATATCTAATTTATTATTCAGATTAAACTTAAACTTTCCGCGGGTTTGGGTAAAATAAAAGGAGAGCACCATGAAACTTTCCGACGGCCTCTCAAAGTATAAATTTTTGCCTCAAACTGAATCCAAACTTGTTTCTATAAATTTCCTCTGGCGATTAAAAACTTTGAAACCCTTCTACTTTTCGATATGGAAGCCCTGTGAAAACGGGTCAAGACTAATACAAAAAGGCAGGCGTTTTAAATCCAATTACTTGCTTTTAAAGGTTTCTATATAAAGCGACACTGGAAAATTGGTAATTAATCGACGACTTAATTGCTCTCAGACTTTTATAGTGTCACTAAAAAGTCGAATAAATTTATAGTAACTTCAGAATAAATACCAAGCAAGTAGTATTTATGATTTTAAATAGTCTTATATTCTTATCTGTATACGAATAAAGTTAAGGATATGAAATTTTAAACCAAAATAAAAGTTATAATCGCACATAAAAGAAAATAAAAGCTTGTATTTAAAGGCAACACAATCGATAGCCGATCGAGCGGCGGGACCGGTTGTATTAATGTGTGCGTGAACGGATGCGGTCTGTGCATACAGCGTGTTTAATAAGAAATAACGAGCCAACTATGGATGTGCCGCTTGAGATGTTTTTATACCGCTAGATTCGCCTGTGAAGTAATCACTCTTTGTGACGAACAAAAAAACACTCGAAGAATACTGTTTTGTTTTATAATTAATTAACGTTGAAAATAAAATAATTATTTCGAGTTATTTAGTAATTAGTTATTTATTTATAGATATTTATAATGGTATGAGGAAAGTTGTTTGATAAAATACACGTGTTTTTAAATAGGTACTATTAATTTACATAAAATAATTTAGTAAACGGATTGTAATAAGCTAATGCCCATCTAACAATTTAAATAAAAACTATTTATTTTAGGTAATCATCGAAATAAAATTATGAGAATCTATTAATTATTGGACTGTAAAATTGTTATTAAACTACAAACAAAATGTATTTATAGCGATTACGTATTTTCCAGCGGTCACGGTCGTTTAAGCATTTAATATCTAGTTTGGTATATAATACGTAAATGTATAGATATCAACGAATATGTATGAATGTATGTAAATTTATAATAATCGGACGTGACACGATATTCATACAAGATTAGGTATGTTAATGTACTTTTTAGAATGACTTGCATATATTATGAAGAAGGAAAACGACGTAGGTATGTTACACGAGTCGTCTTGCCATTTTAGGAATTCAAATTGACGAGTGTGAACAGCAAACATCATTCATGATCTCATAATAATTATATTCGTATAAAAATTGGAATAAAGTACCATTTTCCTATACTTAATGTGCATAATTTTTTGAAGTTTTTAATTCTAGTTTACGTAAAAGGTATTTTGTTAAAACGTTATCTAGTTCCAAACTTGTTTTCTCATTTCTTAAACGTAGACGTGTTTTCTAAATATAAACTTGCCAGCATACCTACATAGAGAACTTTATGTACCTGTATCATATAGACAATACAGTATAGTCGCATTGCGACTGAGTTCTTCACGTGATACAGAGATGTGCAGATAGGTCTAGATAGGCTGTCTTTGTTTATGACACAGGTCACAGTGAATAATGCATATAACATATATATAGATGCACACTTTAGTATTCAGACTGTCATCTGTAATATATATTCTATCTATATATATTCTGTACAATAAAGCTATATGTGTATTAAATTGAATAAATAATCATCAGTATTTTAATAATGATAACTTAATGAATTTAGCAGGTGGTGTCCACTTCAAGGTCCCTATTTAATGTTTATTCATAATACATAGAATGATGTAATTAACTAGAATGAATTAGAAAAAACTATGAAATAGGCATTTAATATTAATATATTATATAAATGTTTGACAATATCTATGAACATTTTAAGCTTATTTAAATATGAAATAAAAATATATATAATTGTTTTTTATAGTTTCTTATGACTCCATTTTAAAAGCTATTTTAAATATTAAACTTTACTTTCTTTAATATTGATTTGTGATGAAAATTCGAGCATGTGTTGGATAAGATGAAAAGGCTAGAGATTTTTGTATGCCTCAAACATATAGTAATACTACTAAACTAAACTTATTACAAAAAAGATGAAAACATTTGTAATTCATTAAAGGCAAAATGAAAGTTTAAAACAAAAAGTTTTGTTTAAAATTTTATCTTCTAAAGAAAAACTTTCATTTGTTCTATGAACATAATAGCATTGTTTCCAACCCCAAGCAAACTTCAATCAAGAAATTATTGAAACTGGAAAAGAATTCTAACAAAACCAAAACTGAAAACAAACATAAAAGATAAATAGGTAAATAATGAAAAGCAGAACTTTCAAATTAAATCTGTTTAAACTTTTAACCCAATTCAAAGTTAGTTGAGCAAGTTGGTACTAATTTAACTTTTCTAAGGGACATGTGAAACAATGTTGGATATTGAGCCCCAAGAAAGTAATTAATTTTCAATGCTTATGTCAAACTTTTCCTTTTAATTGGCATGTGTTGAAGTAAATAAGTTGCATAGTTTAACATTTTCAAATGTGTATGTAATCCATAGAATAAATCAGAAGAAATTTACAACATCAATTGGAAATTATTAGAGAGAAAATAAAGACTACTAGATTGTTTGACTGAAGAATTGTTAAATATTTTTATAGTTTAGTTATATAGGCCCCATTTCAAGATTTTATAATTAATTCTTGAGTCTTTCAATAGAAGGTAATTATAAAGTTTAGTTAAGAATCATTGTTCAGTATTATTTATATCAATTGAAGTTTTATCTCATTAGGTAATAACATAACATTAAAAATACATACATCCGTGTAACACTTAACATAGATGATGCATTTAATATGGCAATAATAAAAATATATATATCTTCTTACAAATACTTAAAACCGTACTTCACCATTCAAGTTCCAATAACATTTATAATAAATACAATCTAGGCTTATGTAACATAATTGTCAAGCTATATGGGTGCTTGGTTTGAATTAATTTACATATAAAATGAAATTCAATCACCTGTGACTCAAGCAGGTTTCCTTGGAATACAATAAAAATGCAAAGATAGTGATTTCTTGCTCATAATTTATGCCTTATTTTAAGGAGATAACTTGTATGTACCTAGTATCAAAATGTGTATTTTGTGGGAGTATAATTTTAAAGACATTTTAAGTTTATATGAAAGATTGTTGCTATACAGTTGTTTCGTGGATTTTAGAGGTTTTCATAAGATTAATTTTAAAGTTATTTGTATGAAATACGTTTTTTTTTTTATTAATAAATACATATTTGTAATAAACAATATTAAATTAATTAATTAAAACTACTAAGATGCAAGGAGGCAGTTGCCGATAGTTTGGTAGTATTCCAAATGCGAACATTTAGTATGCATAAACTTTCTATTGCAAGTAGGTCAGCGTCCCAATGTCAATCAGGAAAACCGCGTGGATAAGGATAAGTATTTTGCGAAAACTTGGTAGCTTCTAGAAATGTGTCTCGCGTCCTAACGGCTGCGAATTCATGACGCGGCTTAGCGTCGGCCAACGTATCCAAGCCGGAGACCTCAACTCAGAGTCGATGCGACACTAACTACGGCCACCGCGATCACGCCAACAAATTTGGCAAGATTATGATATCACTGTGTTGATATGGTGGCTTCATAGTTTTAATAGATTTCTATTTGTTTGGAAACGAAAACGTAATTAATAATTATACAAAAACTTACCTATTTTATGCCGAATCCAACAACAAAGAATAACCAGCCACGCGCTCCAATTACAGGGCACTCACAAATCACGAAAGCACTTGGTAAAGCAGTAAAATTATATCACTAATACGTCTATCTAATTAGTAGTCTGGTTAGAAAGTCTATTTAACGAAGTTTTCCAGTTTTTCCACGCAATAAACACTTAGCCGGGAAAGCGAACCCTGAATCACCGCCAGCTACGTACAAAATGGCGGATTCGCGTAATGAAAGTGACGCGGTGACGCGCCGACAAAGTCAGAGACAACTATACTTTCTTTTGTTTATGGAATGGCAAAAGACCATACAGATAAATCATAACAGCAATAGATACCTTATTTTTAAAAAATGTGTATTTCATAAGAAAAATAGCCTTTAAAGTATGGATTTATTTAATAAAAAAGGAAATATATCTTTATTTTTTTAACCTCCGTACTTACATATGTCATAAGTTTCAAATTTCACAGATAATTTAGTTTGGAGTCTACAAGTTACAGTTTAACAGTTTTACATAGACAACAAAAATATTTTTATAAATTAACACACGTATTCACTGTTCGGAATTTGATAATACATTTCTGTGAAAGAATAATTATTGTTTTTATTTTATTATTTCAATAAATGATCGTTTATATTATTAAACACATTATTTAAAATAATATTAATAATCGTAGGATGGAGTGAAGTAATTGTTTATGTTGGATAAATATTTTTTAGTCAACATCGAAACAGCTGAGTTTTGTTTTCGTTTTCGGGTATTCATATTTTGAGGCGTATACCTCCATTCTAAAGATATCTCAGGATAAATCACAATGAACGAAATAAAATCATTAGAACATGCAACGTTGAAGGTATTTTTAATATTTAATTACAAATCTAAATAAATAGTAGTGAGCACCCATTTTTTAAAGAAGTTCATGACACATTTTGTAGTATGATTTTATATGGACAATTAGAACAATCTCAAATAACGTGTATAGAATCGAAGCTATTGATTTTAATTTTATTCGTCTAAACAAAGATTTCGAAACAATTTCAAATAGTATAAATAAATTAAAAGTATATATTTGCTAGCTTTTTCTTTCTAAAGATTCAGTCTGGACCCACAAGAAATACATAATTAGAGTAATGTAGTAATATTAATACCTTACTTTATAACGGCTAATATATCAGTGTATTTTGATACTACTTCAATAAAACCCATTTTCCTTAATTTAGGTACCCTATGAAATATTCAACAAGAGATATCGCAATGCTCAGCGGGTGCTGGATGTAGAGGCACGGCAAGTAGCCACTACAGTCAGTGATATAGACACTACCACCAAGAAGGGTACTACAGTTGGTGAAATTGACACACTTCTGGGAGGAATGGTATAAATATTTATTTTAATATTACTATGAGAAAGCAACTTACAAATCTTAAATATAGTAGAATTTTTTAAATTATCTCTGTTAAAGTTATTTTTTATCCCCAAGGACATGCCTGCTTCATAAATTATAATTAAAATTATCCTAAATAAGTTATGTAACACACTTTTCACTTTTTCATTTGCTACAGGTAGAGAAGTTAACCACAATGAAACGTAAAGCATCAGAGGCTATTACCGAGGAGGTGCAAGCTGCATTTGTGTGTAAGAAGAGGTTGGAACATCTAAAAGAACAAGCAGAGGCTCTGGTTGATTTAAGTCTTCCCCAGGCCAAGGTATGTTGATTATCTTTTTCTTTATTTATTAAGTTGGTCTTGTTTTTAGGACTATATAGAGTTGTCTACTCATTACTCCTTATTAGCCAGTTAAAATAGAACAAAAATATAAATATATATATGCACACACAAGCATATATACATTATATAATATTAATTAATGTGTGAGTATATATTTATGATGTGCATGTTATTATTTATATTCTCTTAAAATAATGTTCCTCCAAACAAGTTATTAGATGCATTTCTAGGTATTTGACTTTTGTATGCTGCAGCAGAAAAGTTGCAGCATTGCTCCTTTTTAAGAGTGAATGTCACAGGGCTAGACTTTGAAGCACTTGCGCTTATGTAGGATGCACTTAGCATCTCGTGCAGGAGCACTTTGTGAGTTTTTTTCTCCTTTTACACAATCAGCTTAACAAGCTTTTAACAGATTTGTTTTAGGATGTTAGGCAGGTGAGATCTGGCCCTTCAGCAAGGGAGCTGTCTCTTTTAATTATTAAAGGATTTTATGTGATTTTGAGTAAAGGAGGAAACAGAACATAGGGCTTTTTCCTCCTTTACAGTTTTCATTTCTGTGTACTTGTGTAATTAATTCACTATTAGTGATGAATAGACATGCATCCAATATCATTCGGAGTCATTTGTTTTGAAAGTGTTGTAATATTTCTACATTGAAATTCTTGCTGCTGTTCCCCATAACTCTATTGCATATGTCCAAATCGGTTTGATTATGGCATTGTATATCAGTATTTTATTTTTCAGGGTGACATGTGACCTTCTGCCTAATAACCAGGAATCATATCTTTTGTCTTATCTCGTTTTTTTGCAAAGTGAATTTACCAAATCTGTTTCCTTTCCACATGTCTAGGAATCTGGTTAAGTTTCGTTCAGGAAGAACATCGTTTATAAGTTTAATTTGAGCGCAGTTATCTTTGCGGAGAGTGAATTTAACATGATTTATTGAACTTCGCCTTGATGCGCTACCTTTCCATCTTTGTTTAAGTGATTCTGTAGAAACATGGAACAGTAGTAGGTTTTTCATGGTTTATTAGAGCAGCGGTATCGTCAGCAAACGTCTCAGCTAGGATATTATCTGATGTTGGTATATCTGCAGTGTATATCAGATACAGAGTTGGACTCAGAATTGAGTCTTTGGGCAATCCAGCTTTTATTTCTTAAAAACTTAATATGTATGGCTAATTTTGGCTCTAAATAATAATCTTTTAATTATGATCTCAAGAGCAAATAGAAATTGTGTGGAAGTGTGTTTTTAATTTTGTTTAGCAGGCCTAAGTGCCAAACCTTTTCAAACGTGTTGTACATTCAGGAAAACAGTAGAGCAGCACTGTTTCTTTTCAAGTGCATCTCGTAATTTTATTGGCTATTCGTTACACATGTCTATTGTCAGATGGCCGCTAGGGAATCCAGACTGGTGTCGAGGGACGATATTGTTTTCGTTAAGTGTTTGTATCAGTCTTCTGGAGATTTTTTCGAAGAGTTTTATATAATTGGCAGAAGACTGGTTGGTCTGTAGGAAGATACATGGCGTGGAGGTTTTCCAGTCTTTGGAACTATAATGATCTCTGATACCTTCCATGTCATTGAGATATATCCAACACGAAATATGATGTTAAAGAGTTGCGTAATAGCAACTACAGCTTTTTAATGAGTTTGCTGACTACTGTTGTTAGGAGATTCTTCATTGTTGATATTTGGTCTAAAAGTTTGTCTAGCTTTAATACTTGTTGTGTGAGAATGCATTCTAAATTATTTATTTAGGGTGTGGGCTGTATTTCTATAGCATCTGCATAGGTTTGTTTTCCTGTGTCAGTATGTTGTGTTTTCTCGAGCCCTTTGTGTTGATGGTGTGATTCAACAGCAACATTTGGCTGTCCTATATTTTGTATGTTGCTATTCTTAATACGCATCTCTGTTGAATTTATTAATATATTTATGTAATTAAATAAATTGTTATTTTTTAACGATTCTGATCTTGACGTGTGATAGATCGTTATAGATTTTACAATACTATTCCATGTTTATCCCTAACAAAGTAATTTGAAAGGCGTGCCACAAGGCTATATTATAGAGCCTTGTGGTACGCCTTTCAAACTCCTCTGATAAATCACAAAAATTGCCAAGCCCATCCTGTAAGTCTTCCCAGAAACCAAACTGTTCTGTTAAAGGTTATTTTTATTTAAATATGGAACCAAAATTTTACTAAAGGTGGGTATTACTGACATTGGTCTATAGTTATTTGGATCTAATGTACTGTCAGATTGAAATAATGTTATGATACTAAGTTACATTAGATCAAGAAATATTCCACAATCTATACAGTTATTGATTACTAATGCTAAGCCTGGTCCACCAATGATTATTAGTGAATTAATCATGTTAACGGATATTCCCCATATATCATTAATTGACTTTATAGTTTTAATCAATGTTTTTAACTTTTGCAGTATTGAATAACATTGAAGAGACGCTACAACCGAATCATATGTCTGAAATTGTTTACAAAAATCTTATTCTTCCTATGAATGTCATACGCAATCAGTAGGGTATTATTTTGTTGCATTTTGCAGTAATCCTTAATTCTACAGTCCTGGTGTCCATTTTTAGATTCATGGTCAATGAAAAGAAAAGATTAAATATATAAATGTTACCTTATTAAGTTGTCGCTTAAACTTAATATTTATATTTTTTTAACACAGACACAAATCAACCAATGGCGTAAAGTCCGCCTCGACAGGATGCTAGTGGACTACTTCCTTCGCAATGGTTACTACGAGTCAGCTAACAAGCTGGCAGATGCTCGTGACCTGAGGGACCTTACTAATGCTGGTATGTGAAAATTTATATTAATTAATACTGCAGGTTAAAAACAAATGCTCATACCATGAGATCGTAAGAAACCTTATAGAGTGAATCTTGTTTTTCTTCATATTGCAGTAAAATAGTTTTAACATTTGTTTAATCGATAATTGATATCTAAATCTTTATATATATAATATATCTTATTTTGTCTTTAGAGTTTAAAAAAAGAGTTATTTTTCAAAATTTTAATCCTATACTTATTACCAGTAAGCATACATATAATTTACTAATCCATCCAAGTTTCCAAGGCATGTAAAGGGAAGAAAATGCAAGAAAATACGTGCATACCGTAACCCAGTGGCGTAGCTAGGGTATTTGCTGCCTGGTGCAGCTTAGGTCTTGATGCCCTTTAATATGGCTCACAGAAAATCAATATTTCATTTAATTTTATTTTATTTGCTTCTAGATTGTATTTTTCTTTTTCTTTTTTGATTGAAAAAAAATTAGAAGAATTGATCGTCGACTTTGATGTCCAGCTATTTATAAATTAATAAATTTTAGTTATACTTAGACTTATAATTCAAGTTAAGCGTTGGAGACGATGGAATAACTAGCTACTACTACGTAGATATATGATTTATGATTCTAACTAGTATTTATTATAATAATTTGTAATATTGTTATATATATATTTGCTGTATTCACGTTAATTTATCGGAATTTGAACGGTCGAACACAGCGTGGTTCACGAAAGCTTTAACATAAAAAAATATCATAATTCTCAATTCGAAGAATAGACAACACCCTGAATGCTGAAGTGGTAACCGTGGCATTTCTACCTATTGTCAGCATAGTTCGTAGCTCTCGTACATACCTGAGACACATGTCGTCCGTGTTCCCCAGATATTTACTCGGCGGCGGCGGAGGTGGAGGGTGAGCTGTCCCTGCGCCGCACCGCCCGCTGCCTGCAGTGGTGCGCCGACAACCGCTCCAAACTCAGGAAACTCAACTCCACCATGGAGTTCAAGATACGGATACAGGTATATCTATCTATCTAGCTATCTACATAAATGAAATGAAAATACGATCGTCTGTTAGCTAAATAAGTTAATTCATATAAATAATTAATGCAAAACAAAACCTTAGTCTTAGTCAAGAGTTGTTATCAAATTCATATGGCAATGTTGTTTAGATGTATGAATATTTTCTCAATATACAAAAAGTTACTTTTCGGACTTAAAACAATACATTGTACTTACTGATTCTTTACACTTATAACTGTATTTACAGTTTGTATTTACAATCCTCTTTCTAACTCGTGATTATCAAACACAGTTTTTTCACTAACAATTATTTATTTATTTATTTATTCACTATAACTTATAACTACAAAGAAGAGCTAAAACTTAAAATGTTGTAATGGTCACCAAGGGACTCGTGAAATTTGGACCCCGACAGCTTCGCACAGCATGCAATTAAACACAGCGTATGCATTGTTATCAAAGGTGATAGAGGTGCACCCAGATCTTAGGCAGAGCAGGTGGTGGGTGGAAAAATAAAACACAAAACTAAATAAACAGGAAAAAGAAACTACGATAAAAATGAACAATGACAATAACTAATCTATTATAATCTAATATATTAAAAACTGTCGCAAAAAATAGACATATTAAACGTGTAAAGCAGTGTTGATAAATATATTCCTCAATTAACAATACATTTACCTTAATAGACCGGTAAACTGCATAGACATCCAAACTTTTACACAGTTTGTTAAGAGTTCGGAGGGCCGTTAAGAGCTGCATTATTTCGACATACTCAGTACCGGCGTTAGGGTAGGGCGCGGTTGGGCGACCGCCCAGGGGCGCCGGATCAAAAGGGGCGCCGCAGGCCGCAGGCCGCGGCGCCCATTTTCGTCCGGCGCCTCTATCTGATTCTTTATAATTTTCCACAGGCACCCCCTTATTGTTCCCTCGCTCATTGAGCAAGGCCCACTAGGTCAAAAAAAGACAAGAACCGTGAGGGATTTTTTTTGTTTTCAAGTTGCCTCACTGTCAGCATGAATTGAAAGGAAACTCAACATGAAAAATATTATGGTAAAACAGAACAGCATATTATTTTATAGCATAACAATAATTCGAGTTTTTCCGTATTTAACTACACCTATCGATAATTTCCCATATTAAAGCAGAGGTTTACTATTAGAGTTATTTTTTTTTAATACATGGTAACAGTCATTTAACTTAACGACAAAAAAATATTATATAGTTTCTTGTCTTTTTTCGCCGACCCAGCTTACTTACTTGTAATTTTCCCAAAATTTAGGTAAAAATTGTAAGTTGGCAGCACTAGAACGTTGTGTTCAATCGGTTTAATTTCTCGGGAATCCCCGACTTCCCAAACATACAGAAACAATGTGTTTTTCTATGGTCGGGGATTCCCCGGGATATATCTGTTTTTAATTTTTGACGAAACAGAACACAATCATCTTCTTGCTTGACATAAGTGGACGCTCTTAAAATAATTATTCGATTGTTTTAAAACAAACAAACACAGTAATCAAACGTTTAACGCTACGTTACGATGCTCTTGTTCCAACTACAGAGTGACATTAGTTTTGCCTATTTAAAAAGTAGACAAATAAATAGTGTATAAGTAGGTGTTTAATTTTTGACGGATCACATCAATAAGTAAGTACAAATTTATTTTAACTATCTATACTACACACGCCCTAATACTTAAAGTATATAAGATGTTAAAATAACAGGTTAATTATTGAAATTGGCTCCAGGCTCTCTATCTTTGTAACACCCTAACAGGGTGTCACATAATTGTTTTATATAACTTTGTGTAATTGTTGTAACTTTGAGACGTGCAATGTAAATAAATAAATACTATGTTTTTCGGTCTCTGCTATCTATTAATATTGATAAAATTTGTTTATATGTTTATACGTTTGGGCAGCATAATCTCTGGAACGTCAATAGCGTTGTAACGAAGTTTTATTGCAATCAATTTATTTTTATAAATGTTTCGATTGATACAGATTTAATTTGTTGCAGATTTTATTTATTACAACTAGAAGGTACAAAATGTCTGAACAGGGTGATTTTATCAAAAGAAAACCATCTGGGTCAGAATATAGGAAACGGAAAGCGGAAAAAGAAAAGGAATTTCAAAAAACAAAGAAGTTTATGAATATAGATAAATATATCAGAACAAAAAATCAAGAGTTGAATGTGGCATCTACATCTGCAATACAAACGAATGCATCGGCAGTGGAGCCTCTGTCTGGCAAGTCCGATGGAATAGCTACTCAAGAGATTGTGGATGAAAAATCCCGAAGTGAGGGAGCAAGTTGTGCTACGATTACAGATGCTGCTCAAGAATCTGTTATTGATGTACAACAAATACATGTATTAGATGATGTTGATACTGTTGTCCCGAATATAGCGGATCCAGCTACTTGGCCACCTATTCGAAATAGCAAAATAATTGATTATATTATAAATACCGGCCCACTGCAAACTCACTGTGATGATTATCCGAAAAATGATACAGGGCGACATTTTTCTAATTCTCATTTCATAAAAAAACTAGCAAACAGTGAGACAATTCAGCGTCGTTGGTTAGTATACTCCATTTCCAAGGATCGAGTTTATTGTTTTTGTTGCCGGCTGTTTGATAGTAGCTCAACGCGAGTTTAGTATCTGAAGGATATAACGACTGGAAACACTTGTCTGAAATATTAAAAACTCACGAGAATAGCACTTCACATAAGAAGTTTTACCTTTCATGGATTGAAACTGAACTACGTTTAAAAATAGGCAAAACAATAGATTACCAAGAGCAATATTTGATTAAAAAGGAAACTACAAGATGGAATAATGTTTTATCTAGATTGATGCATATTACACTTTATTTAGCTGAAAACAATATGGCGTTCAGAGGTAATTCTGACAAATTATATACGCCAAATAACGGAAAGTTTTTGGGCTTAGTACAATTACTAGCTAAATTTGATCCAGTTATGCAGGAGCACTTGCGATTAGCTATGAAGGGTGATATTGCAGACCACTACTGCGGAAAAGACATTCAAAATGAATTAATAGAGCTGATGGGTAAAAAAGTGAAGTCAGAAATCATATCACGCGCAAAGAAATCAAAATATTATTCTATTATAGCTGACTGTACACCGGACATTAGTCACGTAGAACAACTTTCACTGACAATACGATTTGTTGATATATCATCAAATGACGATAAAATATCAGTAAAAGAGCATTTTGTAGAATTTTTGCCTGTAAATCAGTCGACTGGTGAAAAACTAACTGAAGTTATTATTGATATTTTAAATAAACACGGACTTGAATTGAACGACTGCAGGGGTCAGGGTTATGACAACGGGGCGAATATGAAAGGGAAAAATGTTGGTGTTCAAAGGAGAATTCTAGACATAAATCCCTTAGCTGTTTATGTACCTTGTGGCTGTCATAGCTACAATCTCGTACTATGCGATGCCGCTAAGTCTTCCGTAAAATCAGTGACTTTGTTTGGGGTACTTCAGAGGTTGTTCACATTGTTTTCAGCTTCTGTTCATCGATGGAAAATTCTAACCGATAGCCTGGGATTATATACTCTAAAAAAGCTCAGTGACACACGTTGGGAAGCAAGAATAAGCAGTGTCAAAGCAGTTCGTTATCAAATTAGTGCCATCCATGACGCTTTAATTACTTTGGCAATTGAAACTCAGAAAACTGATGTTCAAGTCTCTCATGAGGCTACTACTCTAGCTGAACAGTTAAAAGATTTCAGTTTCATAGTTTCATTGGTTGTTTGGTATGACATACTTTTTCAAATTAACGTCGTTAGTAAATCTCTACAATCACCAGATATAGATCTCAGTAAATGCACAGAAATGTTGAAAAAATGCTGCACTTTCTTGGAAGAATATAGAAATACAGGCTTTAAAAGCGCCATTTCAACTGCAAAAGAATTGGCTGAAGAACTGGAAGTTGAACCTGTGTTTAAGGCCACAAAAAGAATTCGATTTGTTAAGCGTCCAGCTGATGAAACTGCCCGCGACGAGCCTATTGTTTCTCCTGAAAAGAAATTTGAGGTAGAATTTTTCAACTCTCTCTTGGACGCTACATTAATTTCAGTTAATGAAAGATTTGAACAGTTCAATGAGTACTCGGATTGCTGGTCTTTTTTGTACAATATAAAACAGATTCCTGAAAAACCCGACCTTGTCAAACTCTGTAGTGATCTCCAATTGAAATTAACTGTGAATTCTAAATCAGATATAGATGGTTGTATGTTGTGTGATGAACTCATAAGCCTGAAATCTTTTTTGCCTGATCAGAATGTGGCTACCCCTGCTTATGTTTTAAATTTTATTAAAGATCGCAACTTACAGGAACTGTATCCAAATGTATGGATAGCATTTCGAATATTACTGACTATACCTGTAACGGTTGCTAGTGGCGAAAGAAGTTTTTCCAAGCTAAAGCTGATTAAAACATATCTACGATCGACAATCTCTCAATCTAGATTAACAAACTTAGCAACTTTATCAATCGAAAACGAAATTGCAGAAAACATGGACTTTGAATGGCTAATAAAAGAGTTCGCCGATGTAAAGGCTAGAAAAGTGAAATTTTATTAGTTTTTTAAATAAATGTTTTTTTTAAATAGATAGTTATTTCATTGTACACATTGCCTTTTTTCGTATGTAATTGAATTGCAGTTAGGGGGCGCCGAAGAATTCTCGCCCAGGGCGCTAGTAGTGCTAAAACCGGCACTGGACATACTGTTATATGAAAATGCACTTAAGTGCGAGTGCTACCTAGTTTTAGTGAAAAATGGCTTAGTAATTCACTATTATCCCATTTTGTATTAATAATTTTGTAAAGTGTAGCAAAATTTTGAGTTCTACATTTAGAAACAAGACATGTTAAACCAAAGTACTTAAGCTGGGTCTCATAAGTAGGTAGAATAAAAATCATAAACTCTGACTACATAATGGCGATTGGTTATGGTATGAGCTAAGCCAACGCAGCAGTAAGTCGTGTATACTCGTATTTCGGGTCTTACAAATTAATATGTGGTGATCAATTTTATAGAACGCCATGTAGAATTCTATTTAAACGAAATCGATATGCTTACTTTAGTTTAAAACAACTGTAACCCACATATTCTTATTAGGCAAATAAGAATGTTTTGCTCATAGCCTGAAGCGCCTATGAAGTGATATTACAGAATTCAGTTCCAACGAAAAGCCTTTATATTATCCGGAAAATCAAAATTATTTTGCAGGAATTCATAGAACTTGTGCGTGAAGACAGACGTCTGGAAGCGGTGCGATACGCGAAGAAGCACTTCTCCACGTACGAAGAGGGGCAGCTAGAAGACATTCAGCATTGCATGGGCATGCTTGCTTTTCCGAAGGATACTGGTAAGAAAAACCCTAGTAAATATTACCTTAGGTGACGTGACGTAAAGAAAAAGATGACATCGTTTACCAATTAGAGGATATTTTTAATTATTGTGAACAAAACAATTGACAGAAGAGAATCTTTTGCAGAAGTCGAGCCATATCAGTCCTTGCTGGGTGCTTGGCGCTGGGGCGCGTTGGTGGCGCAGTTCCGCTGGGAGCACGCGCGCCTCCTGCACCCCGCGCGCCTCCCCGCCCTGCCCGTGGCGCTGCAGCTGGGGCTCGCGGCGCTCAACACGCCATATCCTTTACACATATATACGAGCACACCAATACGCACACACATACCTGCCTCCTGTACCACGGACACAGGTTCATTCGCCTGCGTCTTCATCACTATGCGCTGCAGCTTGCACCTCTCGTACACACACAAATGCACGCATGTACACATTGTCGGATGCACACGCACAAGATCTGTTGTAAATGTTTGTAATGAACATTTTACCTCTTAGGATGGCTCAAGTTTATTGATCACTTCACATGTTGATGTGTCCCCCTGGTATCCTTAACGCGCGCACTCAGTGCTACAAGGACAGCAGCAAGGTGCCGACGTGCCCGGCGTGCGCGGCGCCGCTGAACGCGCTGGCCCGCTCGCTGCCGCACGCGCACGTGTCGCACTCGCGCCTCGTGTGCCGCCTGTCCCGTCTGCCGCTCAACGAGCACAACCAGCCCATGGTGCTGCCCAACGGACAGGTGTACGGGGAGAAGGTACGTACGGGCTGTACCACTGTACCACTGTAGCGCTGTACCACTGTACCACTGTACCACTGTACCTCTGTACCGTTCGCTGCCGCACGCGCACGTCTCGTTAATCCTTTCTCCATCCAACTTGCTTAATTACCGTGATCCTTAAGGGCGGCCATACTTCTTCAAACATTTATTTTTGAAGAGATATATTGACGATGATAATTATTTGCTTTCCGATGGACTTCCGTGCGCTTGCACATGTACTCACATGCCCCTGGAGTTTCTTATCGGTTCTTTTCAATGAACTATAATCTGACATTTTATAAGTATAATATAAAACTTATTAAAATGTTTTGTTTCGATTAAGACTATCTATTTTACTGAACCTATTTTTTTATAATTGTTAACTTTTATAACATATCCCCTTTATTTACGATACAATGTTGCGAAATCAATTTATATTTCAGGCCCTGAAAGAGATGATGAAGGAGCATGGGTCCATCATTTGTCCAAAAACAAAGGAAGTGTTCTGTATGAAGCGCGTCGAGAAAGTGTACGTCATGTAGGCTCTGGCTGTATATGGAACATCGTGTAATCTAATTCTTATTTTGTACTCCTTGGTATTATTCAATCGGTGTTTAATTTTAATATAAGGCTGTGGGAAGTGGAGTAATGCCATAATAATATTATCTTGTCCTTAGACATTTTAAATCATTTTTTTCAGTATTTCGATTTCAGATTGTTTTTCCATAAATTTTAATTCATGGCAACTTCCACTTTTTCATATATGTATATTAAGATATCATAAAATGTTATATTACCTTTGACAATATATCAACGTTGTTTCTTATGTTGAATCTCTCGGGTCACCTGACGTTGTAACTATTGATTTCTGAAAGTACCTGTGGGTAAGAATATCATCTGGTCAGTGTTGCCATTATATCTATTTAATTTCCCTTAATATCAAAAAAATTACCCCAAGACGGGGTTAATTTTGCATGTAAACTTTTGTTGTGTGTCATCGAAATATAAACGATAATCAAATAAAGTGTGTTTCATTTGTTATTTGTTTTTACAATATAATATTCCCTGTGATTGTATCTTACTCTGTACGATCAGAAGTCATTGAAGTATCATTTAATATTCATGGCACCTTACATTTAAACAGCCGCTAAAATTTAATTGACTTGATAACTTTAACATTTTTTTGTCCTATATAGACTTGTCAAGAACAACCAAGGTAAAGAAACATAAAGCAAGAAATTAATAATAGTCCGTTTAGTATCATATTATTTAAAAATATTTCTTTTAAAGAATATGTGAAGACAGAATACGTAAAAAATATAATATATTATAAACATCGAATATTCTTTATGGAAGTCTATGTTATTAAATTATACAGTTGAGTGGCGGTAGTCGGATTTGCACCAGTGAATTGGCGTTAGTCAGAGCAGACTGGACTGGATACACCATCTAAGGCAACCGAGATACAACTCAGGACAAAAATCTTCTACCTGTTCCTGCCATTTTTCCAGTATTCATTGCATCTCAAGTTCACTTTCTACATCATACACAATGCCGTCAGCGACAAGCACATACCAGGATGGTTCCTCCTGCATGTCTGATTTCAGAGCATCCATTACCAGGAGAAACAACTGGGGACTTAGAGCCGATCCCAGATGTAAGCCTACACACACAACTACACCGTATTTATTGGTCTCACCAACTGCTTCACCTGACCTTTGTACTCGCTCGATTATACATTGCATCAATCAGTCTAACATACTTCCCAGGCGCCCCTTGCTTTAAATCAATATAGGTTGACACTTATTCCAACATTCATTCCAAATTCCAAATATTATCCTCAACCAGCTAATTTCTAAAATATAACTTCCATCGTTCTTCAATTTTTTCATCATTTTTTATACATATCATATGGGTTATATCCCTTTTAGTACAAAAATTCTGAAAATTAGGAGCTCCTTTTAGCAGTAAGGTTCAATTTAATTTAAGCGTTCAACTTACCAAGATGAGCGTTGCCCTAAGTGGGGACTGCCTAAAGCTATCATTGAGACGCTGCACCATGTAGTAACTCTGAGCTGATGAAGAGTAACTCGAAGGGATCTCTGGCGCAGAAAGTCCGTTACCCAGGCGATCA
Organism: Dircenna loreta; assembly: GCA_963555665.1. Taxonomy (NCBI): domain Eukaryota; kingdom Metazoa; phylum Arthropoda; class Insecta; order Lepidoptera; family Nymphalidae; genus Dircenna; species Dircenna loreta. The sequence continues at coordinate 7,828,903 of OY743099.1, read as the reverse complement.
GGGCAGGAGATATATAATTCATTGAAATCTTATTAATAAGGCTCACACTCCAGTCCTGTCACATGCCTTTAAGACGACTAGAGACGTCGGCGAACGCTTCTCCATTCTGCTCGATGGCCGCGTCCTTAATGTATGTAGCATGCAATAGAAGGTCCTCAGATGTACATTCATTACATTAGAGTAAAGTTTTGATACTCTGACATTTACTGCTTTCTTACATAGTATAGGTAATGGAATAATAAAACTATTTTATTTGTACATTTATTGATTTAACATTTCTCATAAAATATAGTAGAATACAATACTTATAAATGGCCATAATTATCACACTTCTATACTAATGTTGATATAATGGAGTAAAAAAAAATCATAATTTGAAAAATAGTAAATGCTTTTAAAATGTTTTAATTACAAATTGTGTCTCTATGAACTTTGTAAATCTTTATGGATTGAAAAAAATAACTAACTTGTAACAAAATTATATACTTAATAACTATCACAATACAGTGGAGCTCGCACTACTACTACTAAAAAACACTTAGATTTATAAATAATATATACAGCTTGTATGGCTCTTTATTGTTACCTTTGACTTAATATTGATTTATCAATCAAATATCTACAAACTAATTGTTTTTTAACATTTTCTGACTAAATTGTTGACTAAATACAAGAGGTAAATGATTGAGTGTACATTTTCACTTAGTTTTTAAAATACGTATGCTTGACGTTTTAGTAAACCTCAAGCATTATGTTTGTATCTTAAATAATGTTTTTATTAAGTTATTTAAAGTCACATATATTACAGTTTGGTTAATATGTGGAGTAACACAATGATCCAACTCACTCACACAGGATAGTATGGTAGAGCTGTATCCTTCTTAAAGATACTCCGAGTATTGCTTAGTTCTTAATAACATATAATCTTAATCTATAATTTACTCAAGTTCTATAATACTTTTACTGTCTCCGAGGACTGGATATCAAAAATAGAGGTACCATCAAGTTACGTTTTGAATAATTTTAACAGGTTTTATCACACACCCCGAACGATAGGACATCATTGTTTCCAATTTAAACACTACTTATTATAATTGCATCACTGAACAGCACAGGTCTCATCACATCTCATCACATCTCATCACATCTCATCACATCACATCACTCCCCGCAGTAGTGGTTGAGGGCGGCCATGACGGCGACGCCGGCCAGCAGGGCTCCGAGGTGTTTGAGCGACTCCCCGCGGTCGTTCTCCCGCAGCAGGTCGGGAAGCACCGTCACCAGCGCGATGTGGAGGAACCCGCCCGCCGTGAAGGGTACTATCCACGAGGTTTTCGCCTCTGGAATTGCATAAAACAAAATAATTCATCGGAGAACAATGACACGATAGCTCAGTTGGCAGAGAGACGGACACTGACTCATAGAGATAGTATGTTGGAATACTGTTTAAATTTGTCTTTCTACATTTATATAAAATGTAGGCTTTAAGATAACACGTTAATAGATAGTTGGAAATTATATATAAGTACATAAAGCACCACTCCAGTTCCTCACTCACCTATGGAGTTCCTGGCTCCGCTGAAGACGACGGCCGTCATGGCGCCCACGAGACCGGCCGCCGCCGTCGCCTGGACATGGTACAATTATCTTAGAACTATTTGACATTGAATGCCCTCGTATGACGCTGCACAGTCAGCTTGAACTTTGCTATCAATTATTTCTATAGTTTATATTATTTTAGTTTATTGATATGTACTTACAAGTTGCGCCTTTGCCGCCTCCCACCGCGAGAAACCACTCTTCAATAGGATTGCAAAATCACCAACCTCGTGAGGAATTTCGTGAACTGAAATATTAATTGTATGTTATAATTCACATACGTTACATACATTCTTAAAATAATTTTGAAAAAATAAGCTTAAATAATTTTCATCACACATTTCTGATGCACTAGCTGTACTTATCCCGTACAAAATGAGAAAGGATATATTATATATCACCAGCACCAGAGACTCCTCTCACCGAGTATAGCAAAGGTGGTGAGTAATCCCACTCGGAAGCCCACGAGGAAGGAGCCCCCCACAGCCAGCCCGTGGGTGAAGTTATCAATGGAGTTGGCCATCAGGTTGAGGTAACCGGCCACCTTCACGAAATAAACACAATAACTTTATAATTTATATATGGTTATTAAATATAGTGATGGACGTGTAAAGTGCGACCAGTCCATTTTACAGTTAAGTTATTCATAAATAGTTTTCTAAACATGGTCTATAATACTCTCCTAGCCATATATGATAATGAAAAATAGAAATACATATAATTAATTCTGCATTTTTAAGTTCTTAAAAGGTATTTAATAACATTAAAAAGGGATATATGTTTAAAAATTAAATACATTTTTTTTAATTGCAAACATATGTTAAGTAAATAAATTCTCTATAATTGATAAACAACAAATAATTATATTAATTAATATATGAAGTCAGACGAAAAAGAATACACAATAAATATTTCTCTGCTGATAAACAAAAAGACCTACATCCTTCTTGTCGGTCTTCTCCTTGAGCTGGTGCGTCTTCTCGCGGGCCTCCCGCAGCAGGCAGCGCCCCATCCAGCGGGAGCCCTTGTACCCGCAATCGCTGGATGCCAGGGCGCTGCAGCAGCCAGCCTCACCTGATGTATCATTATCATTATTTACTTGAAAGCCCAAATTGAAAGAAAAATCTGAACTAAAAGTAAATAATTACAATTTGTATAAAAATGCAATGATCAGTCAAAAAACATTTCAATGCAGTCAAAAATTTGCGGAACCTGAGTTTGTATACGAATTATTAATTCTTCTCTTTTTTGTATGAAATAAACTAAACGGATCATTGGAAGATTGAAAAGTAATAATAATTGATCAACAATGAGAGAAATCATTTTTAAAAGCCTTTCCACCAACTTAATCTACAAACAAACCTAACCGAGGCACTGACTCCAGAAACTAGTAATTGTAATCTAAAGTTGTATTGTTTTACATGTAATTTCAGGATTCAATATTATTTCGACTCCAATGCTTGAGCATTTGACATATCTAATTAATAAATAGTTGTTATTAAGCACGATTTACTACTACTATGTTGTTCAACGCCTTTAATATTACATTTTAAGATGATGTTACAAATATATAATATTATTATTTCAATTATTATATTAAAAAAAAATTAAGATTATCATGAACAAAAACGAAATAGAGTATACGATCAGGAATGGAACCTAGAGGCACTCCCAAACATTTTTGATTTATCAGATGATTCCATAAATAAAATACGATCATAATTTCAGCCTAACTAGTCTAGACATTAAGGACAAATGATTTTTTTAAATATAATACCTTTAGTATTATTATTGAAGACACAAGTTTCAAATATCTGCTTCGCGGTGACAGTGCCGTTTCCGGCACAAATTCCTTCTCCTATTGAATTCCCTCTCTGTTTTCTTTCCACTTGTAGCAACTTCTCTATCTCTTCTATCTCTATGGTGCTGATTGAGCCATTTGTTTTAGGTTCCTCTTCATCCCCCTCTGTACTCGCGAAAAGTTTTTCTACTATTATAAAGACCAGCATCCCAAACAGACACCAGAGACCGCATTTCATTGAAACCGGTTCACCTTCTGTAAAATTGATTAAAATAATAAGTACTCAATATGTTAAAAAAATAATAAAATTTTAAATATTTTACTTGAATTGTTGAATAAGTGATGCCATAATTAAAACTGAATTCAATTGTATTGTAAAAGGGAAGTTCAAGTTGACGAATTTTAAATGTCGACATATAAATATAAATCGTTAATACACAACAGACAAAGAGTTTTTAAAATGTATATCACAACAAAGTGATTCTAAATATACGTGACAGATAAGTCAATATCGCGATTATCAAGTGAATAAGTATTTATGACAATATAATAAAGCTGAGATTTTGTTTGTTTTAACGAAATAATTGACATTTATTTATTGTCTTAAACAAAGCCGACCCTGACTGGTAGAAACTGAGAAGAAACAAAACCGCATTCTTTCTCAATAAAAGTTCTATCAAATGTAAAAAAAAAAATACGACTCGTAACTTTAAATATTCAAAACAAGCCCTTTATCTTTATTATATTATTAGTTTAGAGAAGTTCGATGACCTCAAGAATTAATTTTGTCAATAATGTCATATAGAATCTAAAAAATATATTTTATCAACCTTTTATATAACTAAATATAACACATATTATTAATCAATAAAAACAAACGCATCAAGAGTTAATTTAACATACATTTTAATTACTGGGAACACCATACCTCAACTTCGTCATACGTTACAAGAACAAACTAATTTCCTACTTTATTCCATTACAATAAAGTTAACTTTCCTTTGTTTGGTTCCAGTATGTTATCATTCGCGACACAAAACCTCGACAATACATAGAATATATAATTTACGCAGAATAAAGACAGCCGTGGTGAATAACTTGACATAATAACGAAAGTTATTTTAATTGTAAATACAATTATTATTATTATTATTTATTTATCGAATGTGGAAATAGTTATATTTTTTTTTTTATTTTTATTTATCGAATGTGATAATATTTTTAAATAAGTATAAGTTTCCAATATAAGTATTATCAATATTTTTATTTTTTATTTATCGAACGTGGAAATAGTTTAAATTATTAGTATTATTATATTTGTCAATATCATTGTCAGTATTTAAATAAGATTAAGTGACATACTTTAGATTTTTTTTTAATTCAACCAATTCAAGCAAAACAAGTGGATTTGAAGGATAAAAAACAGCTCGACGGATAGGCATTCTTTTAAAAAGGATATTCCATACATAAATATGATGTTAAGTTATTTTTTTACAATTTTATTTTTCAGATAACGTTATCTAGGTGTATGAATGTTATTGAACTTGAGACACTAATGACATGCATGTATGCTCGTTACATTTGAAGGATGACTTTTAAACATGTAAATAAAGCGACTCGTAATTTTTTTTTATTATTTCTGTTAAATTACCTTGATTGTGTATATTGTGTATTATAAAATTATTTAAAGGTAGTAAAATAATATTATTTCAATGGATAACTCGTTCAGCTGGCCTGCCATGAACTTTTTTAACAAAATTAATTTAATCTTACTTTGAATTCGTTATAAAAGTAATATTATTTTAATATATGAAACATTATTAACCTTAAGTGTGTTTTGACATTTGATATATTAGTGTAATATTGTTTTTGTCAACGTTTTTGGCATTTAAAGTAATATTTTTTTAGGTCACTGAGCAGGAATAAAACAATAATATTATATAGAGCTCGTCATACGTCATCAAAGTAATATTAATGTAATATTGCACAAAACCTGTTAGAAATATACTTTTTTAAGAGTTCATGGAAAGCCTGCATTAGTAAATTAATGTTTTTTGTACCTTTAGTGTTAGCAAGGTCGTGCTGCCATGCTTCCGGCAACAGATGTAAGAACACATCTCCCAGAAGGCCTCCCACTGCGAAACTCAGCAATATCCTCAGGGTTGCAGCACCAGCTGTAACAAGTATCCAACATATGGAGAACGTACTTGATTTTTGTCCTCTGAAGACTGCAGATTTATTAACTACCGCATATAATCAGTATAGTTATTTAGAAATAAATACACAGTTTCGTCAATAGTTACTGTTTATATTTACATATATTATAAAAATGTAATGTTCGTATGTAAAAAGTATCTTCGTAACTAGTGGTTTGAATAAAATGTCAACCAATATTTAGAATACATAGACAAAGATTTACTATCCTGCTGAGATAAAACGTTTCACGGAGACAAATTTACATCGTAAATGTATTTGTTACGAACGCTGCCTGCCTCAGACAGAGTCGCGGATGACAGCTTGTTTCATATCAACAACTAAGAACCATATTCTGGTTTTAAAATTTATTTTTACCACGAATCTATAGCCTGTCGAATACCAAATCAGACATATCTTTGTCTTATCTATAGAGGTGAGTCAAAAATTAGATTTTATAACGTAATATCGAAAGCATAACGCAGTAGCTATTTATATGATAATTAATTATTTGTTTTTTAAACAAACTATTTAATTTGTCACAATCTTCGGTGACGCATCCAACGGTAACTAAATCAAGGTACGTTTTATTTATATAACATATTTTCCAATATTGATAGAACACTTTTATCCTAACTAATATTATAAATGTCGGTGAGTTTATATGTTTGTTACGCTATAAGGTCTTAACTACTCAACCAATCATCATTAAACTTCGCACAGACATTGCCAGTGGTCAGAAAAGGACATTCATACTTCTTGAAAAAAGTACTGCTCTCGAGGGATGAAAATTAATATTTCGAGTTTCTACATAACAAAATATTGTATTTTAATACAGCAAAGACGCTGGCAAAGTATTACATAGATATAACGGAAAAAAATATACAATAATGAGAACTATAATTTGACTAGTGACTCTGTTCTTTGATAAAGTTCTGATAAATATCATTTTGTGGTTATTGGTTTCAACAAAGTTGAACAATTACATATTGATATCAATACAAACGACACTTCACTCTATTTATTTATTTATTATCATACATACTAATTTATTTCCCGTATCATAGCTACGATACTATGGAAAAGTTTATTTAAACATTTACATTACATTTAAAGATAGTATGTAATCTTAATCGTCCAGTGATTTTGATAACGTGTATTGCTTTTATCTTGTAATTTATATATCAATTATTGTTGCTCTTATCAATGTATATGTCATTTGTACCTTTTAATACTTAGGTAAAAGAAAGCCTAATTTTTACCTAAACTTCACCTTTACACGCATTTCTAGAAATTTAGGTCAAATACACTCTGAAGTCTGTACTAAATTAATAATTTTAAATAAAATTATATTTATGTATTTTGGATAAGCAATATAAACTTACATTTAGACCCGACGTTTCGAATGCTTTGCAATTATGTTCAGAGGAAGAGTTAAGAATAGTTTTATTTATGCATTACTCGATAAAATCTAAAATGATATTATATTCACTGCTATGGTATTTCGAATCGTAAAATCCTTTGACCAATTTAAGCTTAACTTCCAGCTCCAATAAGACTCTTCATTAGAAAAAGGATTCATTCATTATAAATCCAAGATAATTGATTGATTTTAAGGTCTAAATACAATAAAATACCAAATTATTTCCATTTTTATCTAGATTGTACAATAATCTAATATTTTCAGGGCAACAAAGGTTTCGACTTTCAGTATTATCGGTCAGCTGTCAAACATCTTCTTCTTCTGTCGTAATTTATCTCCGTCTGTTCTCGATCACGTATTGATAAGACATGATAATAATTTAATTATCTTTAGCGGCAACGCTCCAGGTATAAGCTCCTATAAGTGGATGATCCCTATGACCTTGTTGATTTGAAATTGACGATCACATGGCTACTCCCGGCGGCATACAACGCAAATTTTTAAGACTACCCACCGGAAACCAACGGTCACCTTAACATATTTATCGGGAAGCCACGATATCTTTCGTGCTCGACTGTGGCTTATACAATCTAGCCATGCTAATTTTAAGTAAAAATATATAAAAAGGTACAATATTTAATATACATTGTGATATTAACTTTGGTATCCTTTATTATCCACTAATAAAATTATTGAATAAACCACCTGAATAACATAAAAGACAAATATCGCCTATCTCGTTAGACACACATATAAAAAAAAGAATGAATAAACAGAAATAATTATTTTTACTAAAGAATAAAAAGGAAATGCCTTCTCGACAATAAAATAAGACTAAATAGCTGTTCGCTTGCAAAGAACTCTTGACATAACAAAACGAATATTTAAGGCCCCATGTGAATTTCTGTGAAGTGTTTTATAATATGTAAGATTAATTTATAGGTATGTATAACTTCTTAAAACGTTATTGGTCATTAATATTGTTCCACTTAAACAACTATCGTGATATTACATACTTAAATAGCATCTTCGCTAACGAAGAAATGCGTCCAGTAGTTAACAGAGAGCACCACACAGCTTCAATTAAAAACAGGTCAAAGTAGTTGCGCTCTTGTAATGTCTGGCAATCATATTCGTCATAACAACTGAAGGAAAATAAGCACACTATATGCTTGGTTGATGAGAGTACCACAATGGCCCAATATGCGCCAAGCAGGTTGTCAATCAGATGCAATTTGTATTATATTGGTTCGATGCTTGGACGACCCAACGTGTAGCCAGCGTTGGGCACTATTGGACATATGCGTATATAGTCGCGATGGAGTGCACAATAAAGAGCAGTCACTAAAAAGTTTATTTAATGGAATTAATTTTGCAATCAAGCGTGTCTTAGAATTCGTCGAACTCATTTTTTGTGCAGGATCTTTTAACTAGACTCAAAATTGCACAGGATTATTTTAATTTGACGTGACTCGAATTATTAACTTGATAGGCCTTCATAAAACAATAAACTGACGTTATAACAATATTCTCTTAACAGTGGCGAAATTTTACAAAGGTTACAGTCAAGAACTCTTGTACATATAAACCTGACGGTACTCATACAATTAAATATGAATTTCCACGATGCATTCGAGTCCATTCGGGGTTCTCACACATAAGCCGGCCACACATCATGAGTCGGTCACGATAAGTGCTATATGAGTAATGGAACACGCAAGTTTAAATACAAATATAACAAAACTATTTTTCTAAGGTAAAAGTTCTTTTAAACATTAGAAACGGAGTATTGATTTAGATTCGTAACTGCAATAGAACGTTCAGAAAAAAATGGGGAACAGTACTCCCAGTACGTGTTTCGATAGTATGTAACGTTGATAGTTTTCGAGAAGCAACGAAACGAGTCCTTGCCAAATCAAACTACGAACTCTTTGTAAATTTAAATTCGTACTAGACGTAATGCGTCGACGTCGACATTACGTCACATTTAATAACTTTGGTGTATTAAAACAAACAAATACGTTTCAATTAGCCGATCAATGACTTCTCCCAAAATATATTTTGTAGCCAATACAAATAGTTTGTATCATTGTTTTTCATCTTAAGAGTTCGTTTCAAAGTCGAGTCACTTAGGGTTACATTTATTGAACACATATCTTTCGTCGAGATAAATACGTGAATAAGATTGTATTTATTCGTCTGATAAGATGAAATCATGTCAACAAAGGTTTTTCCAAATTTTATATTTGTAGGATAATATTTTCTAAAAGTGATCATGTAGTCTCCAAAAATGCCTTCTAAAAATAATCTTCCTTGGTATGTACGTACGTAACTATCTTATATTCTATTATCTGATATTTTCTATAGAAATCAAGTAAGCTTTGAGCAAACCTTTAGATTTTTGTCATGTAACAAGTCGATTCGACGATAATGGCCAATTAAAGCAACGGGTTTCTGAGGTTAGGGGGCTAGCAGTGTCGCTTGTAGACGATTTAAAATACGTGCTATTACTTTATAATTATTAGTATTAAGATGATAGCAATAAATGGTAATATTCAATCTTCAATTAAAACCATGTATTGAAACCTTAAACGCACTCTATCCTTATATACTGAGCGACCGTGGGAATTTATAGAAGAAGACAAAAATTATATTTATATGATGAGAGGCAATGGAATCACGATCCCTTGTTCTTGAATAAAGTTAGGAATTTCTCTAAAATATTTAAGAACGTTTGCTTACAAGCCAAGTCGATATATATAAGAAATAAAATCGTAAATTCGGAAGATAAAATAAAAGCAACCTGGGATGTTTTGTTAGTGTTAATGGAAAACTAGGGCTGCTTATTAACCGATAAAGTTAAAAATATATAATAATGAAGTAAATACTATTTTTGAATAATAATAATTATTATAATATTGCTCGATTAGTTTATTTTAGTTATTTTCATAGTATTTTGTCTTACGGCATTTTATTATGGGTCAGTGCTGCTGAAATGAATTACCTATATTTATTTTTTATAATTATATTTATTTTACTAAAAGAGCTGTACGGACTATTTATAACTTAAAAGCTGGAGATTCTCTGAGAGATGCTTTTAAAAAAATTGGTATTCTTACGGTCGTTTCTCGATACATATTTAATAACATATTATTTGTACGTCACAATTTGGATATATATGTAACAAACAGTTACAGACACGCTATAACATAACAAGAAATAAAAATAAACTCTCAACGCGGCAATATCGTCTTCAAAAAGTTAAGAAGTCCTTTATGGGCTTGAGTGTACGCATATATTATAGGATTCCACAAGATAACTTAGACCTTCCTTTTCTTGCTTTTAAATGTAAAATTAAAAGTATACTGTTAAAGAGAGATAATATTATAACATACAAGAGTTTCTAGTTGATCGCATTTCGATCAACTAACTAACTAAAGGTTAGGTTGTGGAGCTTTGCTTGTTGACTCAATTGCAGGATACTCTAATGTATACATCAAACATTGTTAAATTGTTTTTAAAAGAGCAACCGTTGAGTTTCTGGCCAGCTCTTCTCAACAAAGCCGCATCCGAGCTGGTGGTAGCTTACTCACGGAATGACATACTGACATACTATACTGACATTTTTTTTTATTAATGTAATGTAATGTAATTGACGATTTAAAAGTGCATGTAAATGCCTATTTGAACAAAGATATTTTTGAATTTGAATATATTATATTATTTGGTATTGTTACTTCAATAACCGTAACACACTGATAGGTCCTGAATTCAATGATCAGATATATATTTTAATAAATTAACAAAGCTTTGATTGTACTTAATAATTATAAGATGAAGTCAGCATTTATTTGTGTTGTTGGTTTGATCGCTTAAATCTCTGGAACTGACAGTGGGGTTTAAAAAATGTATACATTGAAGAGCTTAATTCTTGGGTAAGGTTAGAGGTTTAAGGAGTATAGGTATGACATTATATTACGACACTTACAAGTAACATTACAGAGCCTTTATTAAAAACAATATAGCTACGTATCTGTCTTCGATCAGTTCCTTTAGTAACTTGAACGATGTCATTCGACCAGTGCTTCCTGAAGAGTAACACCTATAATTGTCGCGAACGACGTCGCGGGTAAAAGGCAGTATCTATAAATTACATTATATTACAATTACTGAACCTATCACATGAATTCATTTCTGTCACGATGTAGATAACACCGATAAACTTTGCACGAGAGGCGTGTTCTGTCAGATAATGTAATATATTCAACACAAAGACAACTATTAATTATTATGTACTTGTCTTTATTAACTTCTTTTTATTAATTATTCTCTTTAGAGCTAACATCTTGGAGTCAGACATTTCTATGTTAGTAATATATTGATTTAGGTAATAATTTAATAACTGTAATTTAAAAGAAAAATTTTAAAAATAAAAATATACGTAAATATACGGTTGGCAGGTGCAAGGGTGCACTTGCAACCATTTTATTGTTGAAACAAAAATTATAATAGGTATATTATAAATTTTAGGCATTGGAAGGGTTATAACATTACATTTTACTCCAATTTAAATATATTTCGTGATAATTTGTCGATGAGTTCAGGAGTGTAGGCCATATTTTTAACTACACCGAGTTCATTTATTTTTTTTAAAAGGGTCTCCTTTTCTAAAATACCCAAAGCTTACCAACTTCAAACGACGCTGAAAGAAGTGCATTTTGTATTTTGGTAACTCGTCTTAGAAAGCTTTTAGAGATCTGCACTACAGCAGCAGAAAGCTTTTAGAGAACGCCACACACACAGATAGTTTAAACGGTATTGCAACCGGTGGTTTAAAATGAATTTATTTTAAAATTGAATAACATTCCTGGTGATTCTAAACTACGCTGATGATATATTATAATCAGAATTATTGAAACTTATTATAATTTCGTTTATTATATGTCGGGAACGTTCCATAATCTTGATACCTATTCTAAGGAGCGGTAAAACACGAGCTGCAGTGTGACAACGTAGCAAAGAAACAATTTATTGTTTATTTGTTTGAGATAGAATCAAAGGTCGTTACATTTGTTGACAGCTAGTCTAAACAAACGTTTATACATCACAGAAGACAGTTTTTATCTTGTTATATTTATTATATATATTTAGATACTTAATATGATTTATCGATACTTATTGACTATTTATATATAGATAATAATGTGCTAACTGCCATTTGTTGAAACATTCAGAATAATTAAGTCCTTAAGAAAGCGAATATATTTTAATATAATTAATATTTTTAACTTTTAACTGCTTTACTTAGTGCTATATACAATTTGGAGTTGGCCTTTTTTTTTAATCATAGACAAAATTTCTTTCAATAGATATCTTTTTTATACGATAAACGAAATCAGCTACTTGACAATGTTGAAATTTATTACACAAGTGTTACCAACGTCGCGTTCACGAGCCATGGACTGGCGGTGAGATAGGTACTTGAGATGAAATCAATATTCATTTAGATGTAATTTTTTCAGCTGGACTATTTTAAATCAGGATTAATATGACAATATAAACTGTTAGAGATAATAGATTTTTTTTTCTGCAATAAGAATATACTATTTTTTTTGAATGATGAGTTTCCATATATTTTTATATAGTTTTATGTTTTTTTGTTTACTAACGATTTTTATTTTTTTTTTATATATTTTTTTTTTGGTTTACACTTTATCTTTCACAGTCAAAGATTTTTTTGTAAATATTTCTAGGACAAAAGTAGAAAGTAATTTTACTATGTATTTTAAAAAATCCAAAGGTTTAGGCAATAAATAAATATAATTAGAATTTTTAACAACCTTTCATCATCTTAAGATTTTTGCAATAATCAATTTTCTTAGACAATACTGTCACCTCATTTAATATGGTAAAATAAAGTTTATAATACAATTAAAAAAATATATAATGTCAGTAATCACTTTAAATTATATTTCAATTACTTTATTAAGTGACATATAATGAACTGTACATTCTTATATACCAAAGAGGTCTTGAAAATCTGGATGTGGTCTTAGACTGATGCTGTTGACTGTACTTACTAAAATAGGTCATTCAAAAATACTTATTAAAAAAAACCATATTGAGATCCAAGAGGAATATAAGTGCATATTTTTAGTTTTAGGAGGTATGGCAATTAAAAAGATTGTTTTTAAATAAAAAAAACAACCAACCAAAAAAAGAGGTTCTAGGCATGTTAAAAAGAAATTAAGCAATTTGCTTATTAAAGATGAATAATCTGACAAGTAACCTAGCAACAGGTTTAAGGGTATGAAAATTCCAATACATGTGAGTCCTACTAATACTAGATTCTTAATAATCCCTCACTGAACAGTGATTGAAAAGTGGTTCTATTTTTTTTTAAATCTCAATTCAAAGAATTTAATTACACACAAACTGCCATAATTTATTATTCACTATAATTATTGTAGAAAAAATAATGAACCATTAATGTATTTGTTGTTATCATTAAGAATTCTTTTTAATGTGACAGTTGTGCATGCATTAAGAGGACAGTAACACAGGACTTTAAAAATAATATTATTAATATTCTAATATAAACTATATCTAAATTTTAATGAGATATATTTATAAAAGAATTTGATCTCAAATTTATTATTAACAATGAAAGTTAATCTATAATCCTGGATTGAAAATATTTTATTTAGCTTTCCGAAACTCAAAACCACAAGTGGGATAATACAACAGGATAAGATTTAGATTGTTATTTCAATCTTTACCCACCTAAATTGGATTTATATTGATAATAATTAAAAATGTAACAAACTATAGAAAAATAAATTTCTTCCTATATCTCTAAATATGTTTACAAACATACACGCCTCCAACACTTCCCTTCACAAAGGAAGCAACTTCATATCACATCACATTAAGTAAACATCACAAGTGGTAGTACAAATTAAACATGGTTTTGATATATGTATTAGATTTGTATGTCTTATTTTATATATTATTTATATATGTAAATTAATTTAATTAGATTATATGATTTTTTTTAAATAAAAGTATATATATTTGTAATTAAATGATTAATATACATATTTTATGCAATAACTACTGGTTTATATATCCCTTATTTTTATAAGCTATTGTATGATAATAATAATAAATAATTATTTTTTTTCCCAGTTTACAATATTGGAGATATAGTTACTGTATTTTTAATTTATTGATCTTAGTGTAATGATATTAAATCAAAATAAATAAATTCTTTACATATAGAAATAATCATTTTAATATATTTAATAATTATTATCAATTATTGTTATCCATGTCATACTTATAATCAAATATTATTGACTTATTAATCATAAATGTAATCTGAGAAAATCATTACGTATTCGTGCCTTTTTTTTACTTTATTTATTTCTTTCATATAGTGTAGATAACAAAGTGTGAAATTCTATTTTTAAATTCGTCAAAAAGAAACAAAGGCAGGATTGTCACTTATCTATGCATTGTGCATTTATATGACGAACAGACAACGAAATTTAAAAATAGTTTAGATGTATGCAAGAAAATAAAAGACTTACCTCCGTCTTTGAAATTTGCTGTTTCATCAATAGGTATGATCAGCAACGGCAGAATTCCACTTAAACCTACCAACATTGATGCAAGAGCAGAAAATAACCAGGGATGTTCATCTAATTCATCCACAAAAGTATAAAAATATTCAGGAAAGAATCCCGTCACTAAAACTTCGGCACTCGCCATTTTATTTAGTTTTTAATTTAAAAATCTAACACACGAAACTATTTTTGGCGCAAAATGTGACTGTACTCCAGCACACTATATTTATTTGTAATATTTTATCAATCGTGAAGAGACTGTCAGACGAACTAATCTACACTGAAATCGAGTGCGTCCGTTATCTCCACAGAGAAACGATTAAACCATCTCCGCCAGCGCTGAGATAAATTTAACTTTGACACTGTCAATCGTGTTTTTCTAATACTGTTTTACTACATTATAGCACGCAACCACTGACAACATAAATTACAATACTCCTGTACAAGTCGAAACAACCGAATACCGTGTAGCAAGTTACTAATTGGTATTAACAACAATAATTCCGTCACACTTGTTTATTTTGTTTCAAAGTGACGCGTATGTCAAGGGTTACAATCGAGTAATTCATTCACAAGGTTACTCGAAACTATCGATATTAGAAGTACTCGATTGCATACTTGCAATTATAAATTATTTCACTAATTTCGAAATTTATTCGTAGCTCCGGAAAAAGTTATCTCAATAAAAATACAAGTTATTGTTTTTATTGGAATGTAGGTTATTTGGAAAAAAAATTAGGTTTTAGCCATCCCTAATCCATAATTGTCACGACAATTAATGAGCTTGTTATCAAGTAATGAATTTAAAAGTTACATGTGGTTTTATGGGGTTGGGAAGAGGAATATTAACTTTAGCAACGTCAAATAGCAAAAAACCATTGCTTTTTTTTATCCAAGATATTGCAATATAATCTTACCTGTTCATAATTGTTTATTCTGATCACTTTTTTATTTTTAGTTAAAAATATGTGTAATAAGGTTGTTTAAATTACAGTCTTCATTTTCAACAGATACTATTCTGTCTTCTGAAATGCCTTTTTTAAAAATAATAACTAATTTCCAGTTCACCATCGGATCTTTTGTGACTTCTCCTGCTGTAATCTGTGTGTAAAATTCTCTTTCGGCATTATGGAACACTGCTCATTCAATCAAGCTGATCGCACCTGATTCGCTGAATGAATTACCCGGTATCATTCAAAAGTGTAAACCGAATAAAATAAAAGTTTATAATTTACCGTTCACATAAGAGTTATTTGTTAATTATTTAAAAATATATCTATTTACTTTAAATTTCAGTTATAAAACGAGTCTTTAATTGATGCATAAACTCATTGACGAGCAGCCTTGTACATCGTAAAATGGTGGCATAT
The DNA here is from genome assembly GCA_963555665.1 of Dircenna loreta. NCBI lineage: Eukaryota > Metazoa > Arthropoda > Insecta > Lepidoptera > Nymphalidae > Dircenna > Dircenna loreta. The sequence continues at coordinate 7,812,889 of OY743099.1, read as the reverse complement.
GTCAAAAATAAGCTTTCAAAAGTTATACTGTAACCTGAGAACAATTACTATAACAGTCAATTTGTCCTATGAGCGCAATATTTTAATGTATCATAGAAAATGTAGTGATATGGCAATAAAGGATAATAATTAATCTAACTATCGAAATTAAACGAATTGACAATGCTATGAATAATCGAGAGGTTTGAGATGTCAAACCATGTGTAGTAATCGATTTAACATTTGAAAATAACTCAAAACATAATAATTGTTTTTAAGTTTTGTTTACAGAATAAAAAGTACTTTATATATTATTACTATTCAACATTGTATATATATAATACACTTTTGTTATGAGGACTCGTAAGAAACCATTTATAATAAATACTTGCAATCAGAATCTAGTCTATCCTAATAATAAAGAGCTGAAAAGATTTTGTTGCTTAAATACGCTAATCTGTGGAAACTCCATTCACGAGCATTTCAAAAAAATATTTATCATTTGCTCGCACAATATTTGGAGTATTTTATAGGGTATGTAACATTGTGACCTAGTGCCTTCTACAAAAATATAGCAATTTTGCGGATAATGCCATTTGTTGTCCAGTTTCGATCAGCAATTCGGAAAGTGTAACGCGTTTCTACGCGGACAGAGTCGGAGTTAGTTTTTATATAACTACCAAGGTTCCCATGGGGGATTTGGTGACCTTTCAAAGTCAAAACGCTTAATGCCTAAAGTCACAACTACACACAACACACAGCCTACAGGTTACAATCATAACCAATAGAAAAAAAAAGATTGTTTATAATGTCGGTTTATGGACTATACTTTTACGTTATAAGTAATAGTTATTACGGAATCTTGAACCCAGATAAAAAATTTCGAGCTATGAATGTAATTGAATTATTATCATCGTATTAGCAACCAAAGAAGCTTTACGTTATTATTATCGTTTTTTTGGGGACGCAAAACAAAGGCCATGGTCCTAATTTATTTCCACTCCTTAAAAGAAATGACAAAAGAACAAGAAGTAATGAATTTACAAATATCGTCTCTCCCAAATTTTTGGCGGCTACAAATTGAAAAAAAAACAATATAGTCATTTAAATTTTATTTTCGAGTAAACTTTTTTTTGTCCTCACTATGGGTTGTATCTTTTGTTATTTCTAAGATATATTTTGCTTTTCAATTGCTTACTAAAGCAATAGTTGAATTCATATTTTGATTAACATTTAACCTGCAATTAATATATTGTTTGTTTATATAATAACAGATAAGTTATCTGCAATGTCATGATTTAGGTAGTAGGACCATTTCCTGTTTCTTTAACTCATTTTAAGACTAAGAATATAGAATAAGTATAGAATTTGTAAGCTATCTTTCTGGCACTGTCACTTAAAAATTCTTCTATCTCATACTTTCACATTTTCACTCCCTGCTTATAGGAATAGTAAAAAAATAGATCTTGTTTTTATACTTTGATGCAGTTATTACAACTCACGAATATCAAAAATATAAGAAAAAGATGCAGGAATTAGATCCTTCATAACTATTTCCGTAAACTTTTATCGTGAATCTTGTTCAATTCATTATGCATTAAATGGTTAAATATCTACTTTAACTTCGCTGCACTTTATATTGTAAATAAACTGGCGGTTACCGTGACACGAAATGCAACACGAATCGTCTTGGCAGCCTATGCGGACAGCCCAGCTCAAGCAAAATGCCGTACTTATTTTGGCTTGCCAATTTAAATATCTGACGACATATAAATATATACGTGTACTGAACGACGCATCTTGTAGACTACAGAATATAAGACAGCGTGAGCGACGCAAGGTGTATTCTTTTGAATAAGACTGTTTCCCGCCAGTGTCGTGAACTGTATAAATTGTGGATAAGGAATAGTGTTGTGATTGCCTCATTTGGTTGACGAATTTAAAATGGATTCGTGGGGAATTTTAAATGTGGATTCGGCTGCTGCTGCCATATCCAGGGATGATAATACAAGCTTTCGTCGAAAGCAGGTCATGGTATGTTAGCCGCGCAATTAAATTATAGTTTTTAATATTAAAATGGTGGCACTTATCAAACAATGTTATACAATGTCATTCTATTAATATGTACATTTATTTATATACATTTTAGGTTTAAATAAGTGCTTTATTAAGATTTATTCTATACTAAAAGCGTTGAGTATAAACTTTTATGTTAAAAAAAAATTGTGATTAAAAACATAACGTTATTTCAAATTGTTTATAAAATATTTTTTCCTGTGTTTCTTATTAACAGGTTTACTATTTTTAGTACGTAGTAGGTATACTTATGTTATTGTTTTTTAAACAACTCGTGTATAGTATTAGATATTTATTATATTATAGAACGCATCAACATATCTATAAGTACCAACATAGAATAAAATATGTTATAGTAATGAGATCAAATATATACGAAAATCCGTATATATACTTATACATATATACATATATATGGATTTTCGTGTTATTCGCATTGGACAATCAGCTATACGGAAAATTGGTTGGAAACGGGCGTTGTTTGTTCTCGCCTAGCGAGAAAACTATTCAACAGAACTTATTAAGTTAATAGTAAGAATGGCGTTAAAATAATACATTTGTAAGACGTTTATAATTTATGTTGACAGTTAGACAAATATTTTTTCTCTTTTCTCTTTAAAATACAATTTAATACAATCATAATAAACGACAACTATAAGTAAATAGTATTGTGTAAATTGTTAATTCTATTTATCTTTATATACTTAATGCGATTTCTATTAGTCCAGCTAAACACTTTTATCCAGACTAAAATATTTCAAATTCCATGGCAGGCTACCAAAATAGATATTGGTTCATCGTCCCATTAGAAATAAGTGCTGTAATTAAGTACCTACGTACTACACTTTTAGTTTTAACTTAATTTATGTTAGTAGTGCCTAATAAAGAATATAAGATCGGTACTACTATAAGTAAAATTTACTACTGACCCATAAACCAATTGGTTAGGTGTCAAAGCATATACTTCAAGAAATAATTTTTAGAAAGATATGAAAACAAGACATTGCATATTATGTGATCAAAAATATGGTATTTATGTACACATATTTATAATCAGCAATTAAATAGAAAGTTATTACATTCGCTAATTAAAGAGGAACATGAAAAACGCTTATTTCTATTAGTGGTGTACTGTACTCTCTTCAAAGACACGTATAAACAAACAATATAATTGAATTCTCTGATTTATATATATAGGTTAGGAATTTATGAAATTTACGTCAATTATTTTTTTTATGAATGTGACATACTGCGTCACAGTTGATGTCACATCTAAATCTACCCACGTTAAGATTTTTATTAAGATTGTAAACTCAATAAATATGTTTTTTAATGTATATTACTTCTATTTTCCGAGGAAAAGGAGCACGATGCACTTGACCAATATTGTTTCGTCCCGTAATGCGGCGGGGTTCCGATTTTTTCCCCGGAAGAACGAAGTTAAGTAAACAAATTAGGAAAACATTTTGGGACTATAAACTGTTTTTTAAATTACTTTTTAGTTTATTTGTGAATGTCACTCTTTTTATAAGTATCTACAATCTTCATTTTTAAATGCTCTTGATAAAATACAATAACGAACTGTGTAATAGAAAAACATCTAAATAAAAGTACAATATTCAACCCTTTCATTTTTAAATTGTTAAAGCTATTCTTCAATTTCTTATTAAAGGCCATGTCAGTAGCCAAAGTCACGATAGCTCTACCACCGCTCATCTTTAAGAAGTTTAAGGGCCTTCGTTACAATTAAAGCATTAGTAAGAGATCAAACCAGACAGTTGTCGTTGACATTACAATCTTAATTAGAACGAGACAATACGAGTAATATACGTATAAAGAGAATCTAGAACAAAATCAGTATTATTGTTTGTTTGTTGTTCAGACAAGTGATATAGTTTACATAATTATGTCATAATAATAAACTGATTGTTTTTATCTTTCAATTACAAAACCGGTCAAGTGTGAGTCGTACTCGAGGCTAAAATTTAAAATATTTTATAATTAGAGGGGGTATATTTTTTCGTAACCTTAATATCTTAGGACAGTTGAATATAAATAGGTTTATTATTTTATTATTTGGTATCTATGGAGCCCCTTAAATAATTCAACCTTATTATAAATATATAGATGTAGATTATATTTCATAAAACATCTTTGTACATGAAACTTTTTTTTTATGTTATAAGAGGGCAAACGGGCGTGCGGATCACAGGAAATCGGCTCTAAATGGTTGAATGGAAATTTAATGGAAATTATATTCCTGTGGCAGAAGAACCAACAAACGGATAGACGGAGAGGACGCAATTGTAAGGGTTCCGTACTTGACATTTAGTTACGGAACCCTAATGGAAAATACCATCCATTTTAAAGAACAAAATAGATATCAAGCAAAAGATGTCATTATTGACGTTGACAAGAGACATATTGCGTTCCTCGATTCAGTTCCAAATTCTAATTAATATTGGCACAGATGAAAGCCAGGAATCAAGAGAAAAAAATATAATGTAAATTTATACATTGCGTTAATAAAAAAAAAACACTTCGGAAGTCATTATATGGAGCTAGTAACTACTAACTTGTTAATAGTTCCTGGAACCGATACAATTTATAACACCATTTATTTACTTGCAATAGATATATATTATAATTAATTTGCAATGATTCTAATCTAGTCAGGCTGGTAATTTTGGCTTTTTTAACAAATATTAAATAAGAGAAACAGTTGTTAACTTTTGACTTACCAAGGTAACATTGAAATTATAGGAAAAATAAAGTCCGTATAAAAGAACAATCTTTCTTATATCCAGGTTTAAAGCGCTTGATCCCAAACTACAGATGTTGGCAGAAAAATGTTGTCTGGCGATGAGTCATTGTTCCAGGAAATACCTAATGGCCTGCCAATATTCATTGCTTCAAGAGCGCAGACAAACAAAATGACCACGACATGTTTACACAACTTTCGCTTTTAACAATATCACCGCGCACCAAATTTGATGTATAATTATACATTAAATAATTAACACATTTACTTCAAATCAAATCCTAAATAATTTTCCAAGACAACAATCACAAGGCGTTGGTTTTAACCCCCAATATTTCTGTTCTCTAATCATCTATAAAATTATCTGTTCTCAAATAGTATATTGAATCGAAATCAATTTATTTTATTGAAGCTATTAATGTATTAAGATACGTTTCATCTCTATCTTCAGACCAAAATAAATAAACATAATACAGCTTTGGCGCCACTTCATTCATAAGACACGTAGTACACAGATAATAAAGTATTATTAAATGGTGTCGTTTGTGTGCAGGACATAACAGAGCCGTTTCATCCGGAAAAAGACTTCCACTTGCAGATGCTTATGCTTCTAATTAACTCAGATGTTGAACCTTCAGTAGACGCTTCTGATGATGAAGAGCCGACTCCTCCGCCTAGGAATAAAAGAAAATCACATGTCAGTTTTACATATACCACATAATGGGTATAATAGGCTGAGGAGTGAAAGAAACGATCACAACTCACTCATTCAAACGCGACAAATTCAAATCGGCCGCCATTTTTCAACATCGTTGCATTAAAATTATAAAAATCATACATCGTTTAGATAAATATAACCCAAATAGAAAACATAAATGTATGATTGAATTACGTATTGTAATAGATTATTTCAGGCGATAAACCATTTGTGATTAAAAAAAAGTATTGAATCGACAGATTCCCGAAATATTTGACGACTGTTCCTCCCAGCTGGATCCAAAATTAAACTGAGCGTCTCATATTATTAGCTCGAGTTGAACTTTCCGCGCATGAAGTAAAGTCAGTGTAGTTGGTAGAAAAATCAGCATTTCATATGCATTTTTAAGTGTTTATTTATAGTAAATATACATATTTATCATGGATATACCTACTGATGTGTGGGGTCAGCTCGCTCTGGAGGCTAGTCAAGTGTATCTAACTGAAGGTGGTCAGATCAGGAGTCCTTTTGCGAATACGGTAATGTAGAAACAGATTAAGAGTATTTTATGTCTCAACATAATAAGATAATGCATATTTCGAATACCGATATAATGTTGTTGGTACATAAAATGTATAATAAAAATACAATCGGTTACAATCTTCAATTACATATCAGCTACAGCTACGGATTAGTTGTGATAGAAATAACTTTTCAATTCCATTAAATAACATAAACAAAACTACGTTCTTGTTCCAGACCATAGAGAAATTACCAGACAAAGTTCTTCAAAATATTTTTTCCTATCTGTCCCATCGAGAAATATGTCGCATGGCCACAGTATGCAAGAGGTGGCGGATGGTGGCGTATGACACAAAACTCTGGACACATGTCAGCTTGCGACCTGAGATCTCTGGGTTGCATGTAGGTTAGTGAGTTGCTTGGTTACTCTATTATCTTTAATATTATCTTGTAAGCAGTTATGAGTGGAACTATACACTTAAAACGAATGAATGAACTAATTATTTATTTAAGGTTCCTTGGAATCTCTCCTGGCGTTGATATCAATAAGGTTTGGACCCTCGCTGCGGTACATAGAGCTACCAATCGAGCTAATAACACATACAGTGCTGCACGAACTGGCAGCCAAATGTCCCAACTTAACACATATGTTGTTAGACTTCAGTACAGGTAAATAATTATTAATATACCTACGGTAATGAATCATTTATATATTACTATTATATATCTATATATTACTTATACTAATTACATTAATCCTCATCAGCTATGCAACTCCACGATTTCTCTGAAATGCAGGCATTTCCGACTAAGTTGCGTTATTTATGTATTTGTCTTTCCGAAGTCATCTTCATGGAAGGTTTCATGAGAAAAATATATAACTTTATAAATGGATTGGAAATATTACATCTAATTGGTAAGTTAAATATTTAAAAAAAAGGTCCTGTAGAGCCGATATATCTAATTATTGGTCCTACGAGCCAAAATATTATGTATGTACCTTATTTTAAGCTACAATAACTAAGCAAATTACACATATTTCTAAGCAAATATATTTAAAGGTACATATGAAAAGGTGGAAGAAGAGGAGGAAGAGATATACGAAGTCATCAACGTTCACAAACTTAAATCAGCAACTCCTAATCTACGCGTAATCAACCTGTATGGAATTAATTTTGTGGATGACTCCCATATCGATGCGTTTAGTTCAAATTGTATACAAGTGAGTTAAAATTGTAAAAACTATTTATTTATATTCATTCATTAGAACTTCATCTTCAGTTATAATTATTTTAATTATCTTAATGCAAAACAGTACATAAATTATGTTTACCTTACAATCTATATTATCTATGTGAATATTCTAATTATTTATTTCCAAATTAAATGAACTTACTTTTATGTTTCTTAAATATAATCTATTAAGATTGATTTTCTATTTTCTTATTCGCTTTACTTATTTACTTATTATAACAATTTTCATAAAGTGTTGTATTTTAACATGTTACAAATATAAATAACCACAATTAATAATGTCCAGACCATACAATGTTTTTGGCAGACTGTCACATAAATAGGGTACAATCGATTTAATTTCTATATGCACGGCTATAATTAGTTGCATCAGTACAATATAAGCCATTTCTCAACTATTTATAAATTTAATGAATTATTTGGTACGTACATATAGACACTAAACCTTATATTGTGAATACAGCCTTAAAATTCATTACGTAGCTTCTGAGATAAATAATTTAATAACTATACGTGTATATAACTTAAGGATGCCTTTACGGTTTTGCCAAAAAATTGCATTTTTTTCTGTACATATTGCTAGAAAATCTAAATTGCCAAATAAAAGCTACAATAACACCAAATATATCGTTTCTTTATCTTTAATTCTTTGAAGTTGTTAATGTCAAAAAATACATTTTCCGTCACGTCCTCACACGTATTCTACGATTTCAGGCGGAGTTTAGGTACATTTTTCTTGTATTAGTTACCGTATCTTTTGAAATAAAACAATACCTTGGGTAAGACAACTTGCTCAACTGGAATCCTTTGAAGAAAAAAATACAATACTTAACAAATATATCTAAAATTTAAAATATAATTATTTTATTTTATTTACGTCTTTGTAGGTGACACACGAATGTTAACGCACTGCAATAAGTTTGCTTGGTTTTTTTGTTGATTCTTTATAATAATTATTTCTAAAATTCAAATACCACTTCAGTCGATGTACCACGTACGTTGTCGCGCGTTGTCCTGTATCTCTTTCAGGCAAAACTTCTGATGAAAAAGATCGCTGTACGAATACAAAATATTTTATAAAACCTAACTTTATACTTTATTGTTTACACATTGTTTTGTATTTATTGTCAAATTGACAACTACAATATTTCGTTTTTACAGTTTGTCGGATTGCTACAAGAACGTAAGGGTTATTATCAAATAGTATTAACGTGATGAAGTCACCTGATGGTACACTAGTAGATGGATGATACTAGATCTCCTACACGAATAAAGCTAGTTACGCCAAGTTTAGGTTTATTTTGGATATACTGATGGATGAATACTACTGGATCTCCTAGACGAACAGAGCTAGGTGCTACGAGTTTAGATTTCTTTCGTTCGTTTGGATGAGGTCTTACCCTCAAACTTAACATAATGACCTTGAGGTATACTGATGGATGGATGCTACTGGATCTCCTAGACAAATAGGACTAGGTATGCTAGGTATGTGTCACATAAAATTTCTATTTTCTAAACCCGTCCCTCGTCACGTAAGTTCTGAAAACATATATAATAATAATTACGTTATCTTATAAAATATGATAAACGTATACGTTGATAAGAGATGATGATAAAAGAAACATAAACGTAAACAGGAGAAACGAATACGTTTTTCGTTTACGTATTCTTACCATAACTATTTTTTAATTCTGTAATATATGGCAATTAATACAAGAAAAATGTACTTAAACTACGCCTGAAATCGTGGAACATGTGTGAAGAAGAGATGGAAAATCATTTTATTAATATTAAAAGCTATAATATTGGATATATATTTTTTAAAGGAATTAAAAATAAAGAAACACTTTATCTGCTGTTAGTATAGGTTTTAGAACGCTAAGTTTGATTTTGTAAAAGTTGATGATTTTCGGCAAAACTGTAAACACGTCCTTAAAAGTCGTAATTCTCTAACGCATACTGATACATGATCATAACTAAGATGGATTGGTTCTTGAGCCTAGTATATGAGAGATTTTTATCATTTTACTCTTATATTGAAATCAAGGAACGACATGGTCATTTATGTAGATTTTTTCGTAGCAGATGTCACAGTTAGAACTTAGACTATTTTACTAAAAATAAAATTTAATAAGTATTTATTTTGTGAATCAAATCTTATTCTGAGAGAACGTATTCAAGGCTAACTAATGCATGTCTCTATAAACCTGAAAACAATCCAGACTAAATTATATACAAATTTCCTCAGTTAGAATGTCTAGCCGTAAACTTTTGCAACAAAGTGACGGGCTCAACCATGAAGACCCTGTTCCAGCGCTCCAGACGTCTAACTTGCTTGCTCATGAATGGTTGCAGTATGTTATTTCTTATACGTAAATTCCCCTTTTCTCCTATCAAAAAGTTCTTTGTGTTTATAAATCAATAATCTTCATGGGTCGTCTCTGATCTAGAGACAATCCTATTGGTGACACCTAAGAATATAAAAAGGATAAAAGACAAAAAGAGAGAGAGAAGCTGTTACTATCACTGTCCTATTTTTAGTGACATTTTTAATCACGGACATGTCAGATTAAATTACTTTGAACATTACTTATATTTTGACAAAAAAAACTAATTGGTCGCTCCTTAAGAAAATAGAATATATAGAATATTTAATTCAAAGTACGATATCGTAGCCATTCTTCATTGAATATTTTTCTCTTTCCAGGTCTCCAATCTGAAAACGTGATGCAAGTGGAATGGGAGAAGTCATCTATCCAAGAGTTGGATGTGACAGCCACAGACCTGTCTACCGAGTGTCTCATAGACATGCTGACTCGGATTCCTAATCTAAGGTTTTTGGCAGCTGGACAGATCAATGGTTTTAACGACAGCGTGTTGAAAGCTTGGATGGAAGCTGGTACAACAAGGTGCATTTTGTGTAGATACACAAATTTTTTTATTCTGTTAATAATAAACCCAAGGGTCAAGCGTTTGTTATTAATGTCGTGTCATAATTGTGAAACAAATACGTTTTGACGCGTATAATTTTCAAGCGGCGACATACAAAGATACATTTAAATAGACTTAACTTAAAGCAAATTCGCTCTTTAAATTCCTAGATTAATTAACATATCAAATTGGGTACAATTATTCAATTATACATTATTAAAAAGTAGTTTAGCCTAGGTCAGTCAGTGAAGATGCAGCTTTCTAATGGAGAAAGAGTTTTTGAAATCGAGCCTGTAGTTTTTATGCGAAAACAATACAAACGACGACAAATAAAATGTTACCTCTTTAAAATATTAGTATAGATATCGGTTTGTGTTTCAAAAGCTCCAAGTTATGTGTTTGAAATTGTTTAAGACGGTTAAGTGATGAACCGTTGCTGGCGTTGTTAGATAATCTGGTCGTGGGGTGCTAATCAAACGGAATGACTTAACAGAAGAAAGAGCACGTTTCGATTACTACTTCTGTTGTGTTAGCAATCTGCCACTGAAACAAGTCCATTATATTATTTTTCATTCTATCCAAGATTTTATTTTTCATTCTATTAAAAACCTAAGGATTCGTTCTAATCAATTGCAGAGAATTAAAAAATCCAAACAATAAAATCTTCTATCTGCTATCTATAACGCTTTTGTACTTGGTCTTGCCTCGAATATTGTGTGGTATGGAATCAGTACTGTGATATATATGAAGAGCGTATTGAGTGAGTTTTGCTTTTTAAGCACCTAACTCTAGTTGCAATTTGTCAATAAACTGCTCAAGTTATCGTCTGCAGCATTTCCACACGATGTCGCCAACTCACCGTCGGACGATGCTGGACGTTATGTTACTGTTTAACTCATTTTTAAACTTCCGCAAATCTAAGTAGTTATAATAAGTTACGTTAAGTAGTGAAAAATGTGCTAGGGGTACAAGTGTCGGTTTCCCAGGAACCTGGTGGCGCTGGACGTGGGCGCATCGGACAACCTGTCGGATGAGGCGCTACACCGATTCCTGTCGCGGCACGGCGGCGCGCTGTCCGGCCTGGCGCTGGCGGGCATGACGCACATTACGGACCAGCTGTGGCAGAGCGTGCTGTCGCTACTCACCAACGCCAAGTATGTACTCTTGGAAATCTTTACTACCAAGATGGTATTGGTGGTGGTTTTTTTAAAACAACAAGTCCTGCATCAGAGATTATGTAATTCCTGTGTCGAGAGGGGTTATTACAATTATATAAAAACTACACCTTCAATGGGCACAACAATAATCCGCAGATTACACAAAGAATTACCCTGTCTGGGAAACGAACCTACAACCTTTGTTACAGCATGTCTTTTAATCCATACCTTTGCATACTCTGTTATGTCAACCCCTTTTTAAATAAAGATGTGTTGAGTAAAAAAAATCGTATATATATAAAGAAGGAACGCTCTAGTAAATTTTAATATGGGCGTTTACATTTACCCGATTTTATTGCAGGATTTTAATAATGGGTACTCAGGAGCGACTCGGTGTGAATATTCACGTTGATCAGGTAAGTAATATAATTGATTGCATTTTGAAAATATTTAAATGCTACTTTTAAAATATAATATTTTAATAAAAGCAAAACATCTCAATTATTATTCTAATTAAACGAGTTTTATCACTCCAAAAGAAATATACCACCAAAATCAATTGCCGCTTTAATTGCTATTCTTTCCTTATTATTATACTATTCCTTATCAAGTCTTGTATTTGGTTGTAGCTCATGGACGGAATTGCTAACAGCTGCCCTAACCTTGAAAGGCTAGAACTTCGATGGGATCCTGAAAATCTACGATTCAGCGATAAGAGTCAAAAAGCTATAGACATTCTACGTGTGAAATGTTTAAAACTTAAATGCCTCGTACTAAGGTAATTAAAAAAGTTTTTTGTCTATTTTTATAATTAATAAAGATTTTTGTGTACAAAAAAAAACCTTTAAAAACAACTGTACTTACAAGTATCGGGACAATATGATACAGTCTGAATTGTTTTAATAAGTAAGTAAAAATAGAACCTTTTCAAATTTTTGAACGATAATGTCCTGTCATGACCTGTCATGAGTTTCGAAGTCTGCCATACAAGTCAGCAACTTTGACCTGTAACAATGTCTTTACAAACTATAATATTTTCATCGGATTTAAAGTAAATATTGTTCATTCCAGTGATGGTCGTTATTACGAGATCGTGAAGGCTAACTTCGAGCGCGCGGACCGCACAACCGTCGTTAGAACGTCAACAAACTGCAGAGTATCAAACTATTATTTGTTGTCTAATTATAAAGATCTTATATTTAACTGATGGTTATAAATGTCTGTGTGTAAAGATGTGATGTATTAGTTTTTATACTTATTGTTCTGGATATTGTTGAAAGACACGGAAAATCAAGTATTGTTTAGATATTTTTTAAGAATCCATTAGCCTCTTGATATTTACAACCATTGTTATGAATACTTATTCAGAACAATGGTTGTAAACTGTTACTCTTGTTTTTGTTTTGTCTCAAGTAATTTTGAGACCTTTAATAATTATTAAAAATATAATTAAAATAAATTATCTGTAAAATATTGTTTGACTTGTTGATATTATTACCTTCATAATTTCTATTGTAAGTTTTGTATATAATATATCCAACATATTTATGAAAATACATATTCAATGGATTGAAAAGTTTTTCTTTTTCTTGACAACAAATTCAAACAAACATAGGAATCATGTATAGCTAAAAAGTGGCTATTTCCTCAAGAGTTCGAGATCAGTGACCACTTGCATTTAGGTGACTCTAGATGCTTGTTTGCCTTATAATATTTAAAATTAAACAAACAATTACTTAACTTATTGTACCAGGTGTTGTATCTATGTGGCAAGAGCTAAAATAGTTCCAAAAGATTTGATTTAAAAACAACCATTCTACTAATATAACTTTATTTACAGATTAATGAGAAAAATACTGCTTTAACAGGTTTTACGTCAATATACAATGATATAATTACCAGCTACTTCTAAATACTAAACATCAATTTAGAAACAAGTTTATAACAAACCATAACAAAACAAGTTGATTTACAAACAAAATATTTTTCACAGTAAAATTCATAATTTGCATACATTCAGACAAATTTCCCCCTACAAAATAAAATACCTTATACGATATTTTATTAAAGAATGTAAAAATACAATATATATATATATAAACTTACAAAACAAATCACAGGAGTTTAGGCGGGAAAAAGCATTGTTATATATTTTTTACGATACACCCTACGAAGTTATCAAAAGAACCAAGTAGGCCGCGCTTCGAAACGATTTTATCGATTATGATGCACGTAGCGGTTACATTAATGATGCATCGTTCACACAAACTGGTCTCTCGTATTATAGACGACGAAAATAAAATAAAAATGGTCGTCGTGTGAACTCTGAGTTTACATTAACTCGATATATTACATACATTAATCTCAAGACATTTTAAATCACAGTAAACAACTTATCCACATAGAGATACTTGAGAAAATAAATATACTATACTAAATATAATCACCACTTATTATTCAAAGAGCTCAAAATATGATTTACATCCAATTTGTGTCTCTATGACTCAGTCATCGAAGATTAGATAAAAATGAGTAGATTCGACTCGTCTTCGAAAAGCGAACTTCCGTCGTTGCTGTTGATTAATCAGTATCCTCTTCAGTACTGTCCTCATTTGGGTCGTCGTTTGTCTTGTATAATATTTCATGGCACAGAGGACACTTGTCCTGCACGTAGAGCCACTTCCGAAGGCAAACACCATGAAAGAAGTGATTGCATCTCGTTATTTTTGCTGAGCGCATCTCTTGATAGCAGATAGCACACACGTCTTCTACTTTCAGCTGCTCTACCGAAGCTTCGTCAAGTGAATTTATTTTATTGACAGCCGTACGTCGTTTCATTAACACGGACCAGCCGGATTTTGCTTTGCTCCAAATATTGAAGTAAGCGTGTATGCACATCATCACAGCACGCATCGCACTTCCGGATTCGAACATAAGGTTCCAACTCCCCATGAAAAAAAGAAAAATTCCAAAGCAGTACTCGATTGTATGTCCAAAAGCTCGTATGTAATAAACAGAGTCATCTAAATTTTCCCAGAACGTGCTCCTATATGCATCAAATAGGAATAATGAGTATATTAACAGACTGATTGCAACTTTAATTATGACTTCTATGCTGAATGCGCTCACAGCCAGAAGCCACGTTGAAACGAAATGTTGCGACCACAAATATGAGAGGAACAAAATAGGAAATATGACAAGAAAAGCACAGACGCCCAATGCTCTGGAGTGTCGACGAGTCCTTGGGTTTTGCGATGCACTCACAGACATTAATATAGGATTGACGATATGGTGCAAAAAATGTAAGAGAGCAGTGATCAATAAACAGACATTTCTGCACAAACGAATGAATCTTTTCTCTGGCTTTAAAGAAGTCAGTCCTGTTTGAAGCGCCAAGAGATAAAACAATATAGCGGAAACCGTGCCAATACTATTATCCTCTTCGTGATTCATCAACAGTATCCATTGGAAAAAACTCCCGATATAGTGACAGAAAAATGAGATGACTGACGTCATACCAAGCACGGCGGTAATGGTCTCGGAACCTGTTATCAACAACGATTTTGCCATCGAGGCAAACCACTCTACGCCAAGCCGGGTAGAAGCCTTCAATCCTTCATCACTGTCCTCTTGGTTATTAACAAGCAGTACTATAGCTGACTCTGTGACTCGCATTATCCAAAAAACCCTGAGCACACAAAGTACGTTCAGTCTTAACCATTCTGTCTCAATAAGCGCTGATAATCCATTGCGACTTACAAATAACCTTCCGTGTTGGTACCCGGAATAAATTACTTTTATGATACTATAACTTGACGCCCAAATCACGTGTTGAACAAGCACCAATGGCAAAAGAGATGATAATATTGGAGAGTTATGCAATACCTTCGCTGAAACGGGTAACATTGCTAATAATGACGGGGCCATGAAGCTCATTGGTAGCAGCTTTTGGACTCTTGGATGTTGTGGACCAAGATGCACATTCCGAAATAGTACTGACAGAAGAAATTGTAGAGCCAAATTTTGTAAGATCAGTATTCCTGGGCCTTCGACATCAAGTAAGCTTTTTAAGTTTAAGTCGACTATATCTTCCAGTATACTCGTAGCAGTGTGTGGAGAACTGGAAGTTTCTATTAGGTCCTGGAACTGCTTTATAGTGGACACATTGATCCAGTAGGAGATGAATACTATTCCAAGAGATATTAGATAGAGGTACACAATGATGAGATGCTTTGTGTAGAGCAGGAAAACGCAGACTGCTGAAAAACATCCTGGAATGAAATAGAGAACATATTAAGATTGATTTCACAGGTTTATGATTAATATATTCATTCTGTCTTTTTGGTAACACAGACTGGTTAATGAAGGAAGGTATAGGTCAAATATTTGTAATATATATTAAAATATCATTACTACAATTATAAATAAAATGTGGCTCAAAATTAACGCTAACACGTTTTGGATAATGCCAGACAGGTTTTAAGCCATAAATTAGTTTTTTAAAGTTAAACGAAAAAGAAGGACATTATAAGTTTACATGTGTATCTATGGCATGTATCTGTTTATGTCAAATTTCCATTAAGGATAAATCGAGATGTTGGAACACATTTTACACATCTCCTTTATTGGGAATTATTTTTGATTTGCAATTTCCAATCAAATCCCTTAATAATACAAATGAATTATATATTTTTTACTGTTGTTTCTTTAATTTAGCTGAAAACGTCTTTACTTTCAAATGCATTTGAACAGAGAAAAGTATAAGTGAAAAACATACAGTGTATATCTGCACTTAGTCAGGCAGGTAGGTCTTCAGAGTTACTGCACCACTAAGTTCTGACATTTGAAAATGACATAAAGACATTTGAAACACCTTACATGGTCTTTTATTTGTGTGAGTAAACAATCAAGTAATATCAGTGAGTGTTTGTTGGGTTTCTAGAAGTGGTACAGCTTGAAGCCTTTAAACATACATTAAGTTAGGTAGACTCCACAATAACTGCATAGATAAATAGTGTCAAAATATATATCAAAAAATATTCATGGAATAGATGGAGACAAAAATAATCCATCAGCTTTACTAAATAGTTAAAGGTGGATGATAGATACATAGGTATGTGCAGCAAAGTATTAAAACTGAACAAAACTAAATGCACTAAATGTGTAAAACTCTCATGGTATACACCAAGGAGTCAGAATGAGCTACAATAGCAAAAAACTGTTTTTTATTCTAGTCTTCAAATGGAGAAAATGGAGAAGAGAAGTAATAGAGAGAAATATTTATCTGCCTTTACCTGTTTATTCTACTACATGGATTGCTATACGATAAGTTATTCTTATTGATAACTATAGTTTTTAGAAGTGTGGTAAAATTATAACAGAAAAATAAACAACATATTTATTTGCCCTTTTCACTTATATGAGACGAAGCTTCTTAGCATTATACGGATTCACCATGCGGGTGCCGGGCCCATCACGCTGCATGGTGAGGAGTGCAAACAACTCTTGGGACTTGCACATTCATGCTCACCTCAACTGGTGTGCTCCTCTCCCTACCTAACCAAATTTGGAATGAACCTACCAATGCCGCCTTTGAAATATGTTCTAGAAATGAACTGATGATAGTTTTAGAGAGGCCACGATCTTTAAGTGGGTTATAGAAACATTTCGCTGTTATACCTCTTGCTCCCACTTCTACCATGTACAAATTAACTATATACTTATTCCTGGTCAGTTCGTAATATAATGGTAATAAGTAAGTAAATAAACTATTAAACAATTTAAAAAATAATCTTAAGCAAGATGTAGATTTTATCTAATTGATATTATATATATATGTTTCATATTTCCTTGTTATTGATATTTTGTTAATTGATCACACATGTAACAATGAGAAAAGCTATTTATTTCGCAAATTTGCAATAAGAATGAAGATATAGCATTGCAAATATATAAAAGTAGTACATACCTAAAAAGCATATGCAGAATTTCACACCAATGAAGAACAACGTAGTTAATCCCTTCAAGAGGCGCTTGCCGTCTATCGTCAGGATCTCGTCGTTGTTAATCGTAGAGTTCGATACATTCGACACTTCCTCGTCGTCTTCGATTGACAGTGGTAAACCGAGACTGATCTTGAGGAACTCATCCACTACAAATAATGGTGGAACCCTCAGCAACACCTCCACCAGCGTCAGAGCTTTCGATCTCAAAGACATCGTTTATATATGCAACTTTACTCAGAGTTCCGAATATGTGGAAAACACATTTATTGAGAGCGGCTTTTACTATACCATTTTAGTAGTTTTATTTTTACGCAAATATGACTAAAATTTCTGTGACAATAACAAAAAAAATGTTTGCATTTTTTCATTTATGTCAAAACTAGAAAGCTAAGATCAATAATCATAACGCCTGACGGCAGACAGCTTATATAAAAAATATAATGCGTGCAAGTACACAGCGGTACGGTTTTTTGGTTTCAAATATTCTTCTGTTCTCTTCTTACTTTGTTTCAATTGTTTTCTTTCTATGAACAATATTAAATTAGATCTTATATCTTCTGTAGATTGAACAATTTTAATTTGTATATCTGATGAGATAAATTGTCCCATGTACAACATATATGATTTAAGTGCTTGATGTAAATGTGTGTACATAAATAAATAAATAAAATAAATAAGAAAATAATTTTCGTTGTTCCTTAAATTGTACCGTTTAATTCCCGCAGCCATTTAATTATCGCAGCAGCAACAATACTTTTAAGATAAACAGTTATTTTTCTATCTATAAAAGGGGTCGCATCGATTGACGATTAAATTTCTACATACAATGGAACAGTTCCAAAATCGAGTTATTGATCTTGTAACAAATTTAGAAATACCGGTAAAAGCTATTTTACTGGATTATTTGAACATATCTTTCTGTGGCTGGATATGACGATGTTTGAATTTTACAGAAAACCGGGATCTGAAACTAGATGGACATGGCCCATGGGTATGCAATTTTTAAAACTCTCCATATACTTGGTATTAGTAAAATGTTTGTGTACCGGGCTATTAATAGGTACAATAAGACTTCCTCTGTTTGTGACAGATAAAGATCTGGCCGTCTACGTAGTGTTCGTACAAAAAGGTGGTTAAAACAGTAAAGGAAAGAATTTGAAGAAATACTGTCCGAAAGCAAAAGATTTTATCTCGGGAAATGAAGATAGCACCTAGAACCATGTCGCCATATTTTAAAAGATAACTTAGGACTTGCAGCCTGTAAGAGATGCACTGGTCATTTCTTAACTGATAATTTAAAGAAGAATACGGTGGTAAAATCGAAACAACTACTGAAGCGGTACGCAAAGGGAGGTCACAGAAAAATTTTGTTTACGAATGAGAAAAAAAATTACAATTGAGCAACATTTTAACAAACAAAAAGACTGTATTTATACTCAAATCTCTAAGGAAGCTTCCAAATTAGTCGACAGAGTGCAACGTGGACATTATCCGACTTCAGTGATGGTTTGGTATACCACCCGTATTAGATATGAAGGAGTGACCGAGCCATATTTTGGTGAAAAAGGTATCAAAACATCGGCACAAGTATATCAAGATACCATCCTTGAGAGGTAGTTAATCCCCTTAACATCACCATCTTCAATAACCAAGTATGGTAATTTCAGCAAGACTCGGCGCCGGGTCATAAAGCTCGTTCCACGCTCGTCTTGGTTGGAAGCGAACGTTTCGGACTTCATAAGACCGGCCGTCGTCTAGTCCCGATCTTAATCCGCTGGATTATGGTTTATGGTCAATTTTAGAGCGTACAGTTTGCTCTAAACGCCATGATAATTTGGAGTCCCTAAAACAATCTATACGAATGGCAGTCAAGAATTTTCCCATGATATGAGTGCGTGCTTCTATTGATAACTGGCCTCAACGTTTAAAGGACTGTATTGCAGCCAATGGAGACCACATCGAATAAGCTTTATATATTTTTAATTGTTTTATATTTATGTACTAAACTAACATACTGTAAAAGTAATAAATGTTATTTGCAGTTAAACATTTTTATTTTTAACTGCAAATAACAACATTATAATAACAGTATTTATGGCCAGACTAAATACATAATAAGTATGTTTTTTTTTTACTACAGAAATATCTTTGACGACAGGTATACTTACGTCTAACCTTTGATCCCTTATCTTATGAATTAACTTTCCAATAAAACAGGCACAGTATCAAAAAGATACCACTTACCTTATATCTTTATTTCTACTCAAAATAAGAACGCAAAAATTATTAATGCTTTAAAATATATATACTAGATATACATCCCCTACCTTAGCAGTTTAGATTAATTAACCAAAATATTTCTGGAGTGTGTTTAAGAGCCACGGTAAAAATTAGCATTTGTATCTCTTTATTATCCCTTGTCTTTTCAATTACTATAGTCTCTTTGTCAATTGCTCTAGTTTTTATAAATATCGACTATACCTAATAATTGTTCAGTTTTCCGTTCAGTCATAATTCAATGCCGAATATGATCTCCATATTGTTCTATAAAACATAGAAAAGTTCTCGTTATCAAACTAATTTGTATATAATAATTTATATTTTATGACGCAGAGCCCAGCAAATCTTGCTTTTGAATTGAAAGATTCCGGGTTCGATGCCCGGCCGTAACAATTTACAGTTCGCCGGATATGTGGAGGAAAACTACATACAAAGTACTGCACATCTTGATAGAAATTGCTAAATTTTCATCAGACATTATCTACTTTACTGCTTAATTAGTTAACTTGTTTTTATTTAATTGTTCGCCCTAATATGTGTATGACTACATGTAAAATGTATAGAGATTTTTTATTTTTCCAACAAATTAAACTGTATTAACAAAATGATAATGTTTTAAATAATAACATTTTTTTCGCAAAACATTCAATTTTATGAGAAACAGATGTTTTGTTTTGCACATCGTTGTGCAAAACAAACGAATAATAACCGTCATCATGTTTAATATCTAATTATATAATAAATTAGTATCATGACTGTATTGTTTTTTTTTTCAAATAAATAAGTAAGAAGTCCTCCTTGTTCTCCCATTTTCCCACTTTAGTCGTGTTGTAGTCGGTATATGTTTTTCTCTATTTATTCTAGTATTCCGTTAAATATCCTCTTTTGATTCTCACAGTCCATCCATGTTTTTGGCACATATCCATTCACATTCATATATATGACTTGCCTAATCACCGACTGATTTTCATTTTTCCTTGTTATGTGCCCATACCATAATCTGAACATAGTACAAGCTTTGATTAGTTTGGGGCTAGATTGTCTTGTGTGAAAATGTCCGAATATTTATTTATACCATGGCAACCTTGCGCTCCTCATCTCTCTCCTGTCACGAGCGCAACTTTCAAACATAGGGTATGTCGTACATAGCCGTTTCTTATCTTATTATACCACACATCGACCCAAACATTCTTTCAACCTTGTTTTTTAATGCTCAACACTCTGATCCATGCATTAGGGCAGGCCAAGTTACACTTGTACGTTTTATCTTAAGATAATATGAGAGAAATTGGGATGATTCGCCAAAGTGGCATAGTATATGCTGGGTTTTGGTTAATGATATTCAGTCCAGCTCTCTCCAAATGTGACAAAGTAAATGGTTGTTGTATTATATTGTTTAACCAATTGTCGTTTTAAAATCTTCTTTTGACCTCTGTCATAAACCAAACTTTGACCAATCCGTTTATTTTAGCATTGATTTTAAGTTATCTCACCACCGTTTTATTTCTATTTCTAATGCTACCAAGAATATTCTAATGTATTTATACTATACATATTTTAAGACTAGAAAGGAAAAATGGTAAAAAACTAGCTTTCTACTAAAATAACTTTATTTACAGTTTGATGAGAAAAAAAATACTATTTTTTATATTTTTTTACGTTATTTTACAATATATTAAAAGCTATTTCTAAACATCTATTTACAAATAGCTTTCCGTCGTTGAAATTACACAACAATTTGTTTTATTTATTAGTAAACTAGCGATTTAGACTCAAAAAAGTGTAACATTAATAGGACAATGGTAACGGCGCATCGACGACCAAGCGTACAAACTACAAAAATACTTAAAACTAAACATTACTCTGGTATATAATGAAACTCATTCATCACAAGACAGAATTTAAATCACAGTATTCAACCGATTCAAATATATTTAAGAACAATAACTTACTATACAAAATATAATTATACCACTGAAAAATCGAGCTCCAAACTTGATTTACATCTAAATGGCGTCTTCATCACTCAGTCACCTAACGTCATTGAGAAGCAAACCTGGCTCGTCTTCTAGAAGCAAATTTTGGTTGTTGCTATTTTCTTCATTAGCAGCCTCTGAATTGTTGTCTTTATTACGATCATTGTCTATCTTATATAATATGTCGTGGCACAATGGACACCTGTCCTGCACGTAGAGCCACTTCCTAAGGCAAACACCATGGAAGTAGTGATTGCAAATTGTTATTTTTGCCGAGTGCATCTCTTGATAGCAGATTGCACAGACGTCGTCTAATCTATAGAGCTGGTCCGCGGAAGCTTCTTGTAGAGAGTTTATTTTATTGACAGCCGTTCTTCGTTTCATGAACACGGACCAGCCGGCTCTTGCTTCGCACCAAATATTAAAGTAAGCGTGTATACACATCATCACCGCGCGTATTGCTCCACCGGATTCAAACAAAAGAATCCAGGCTCCGTTGAAAAACAAGAAAATTCCAAAACAGAACTCTATTGTATTCCCAAAGGCGCGTATGTAATACACATAGTCGTCCAATTTCTCCCAGAATGTGCTTCTGTATGCGTCAAATAGGAATAATGAGTATACCATCAGACTGACTACGACTTTAACTATGACTTCTATACTGAATGCGCTCACCGCCAGAAGCCACGTTGAAATGGAATGTTGTGACCACAAATATATGAGCAATGAAATAGGAAATATGATGAGAAAAGCGCAGACGCCTAAAGCTCTGACATGTCTGTGTGTGCTTGGATTGTGCGATGCACTTAAAGACATTAACATAGGATTTACTATATTGTGCAGAAAATGCAAGAGAGCAGTAAACAATAAACAGAAATTTCTACACAAACGAATAAATCTTTTCTCTGGGTTTAAAGAAGTCAACCCTGTTTGAAGCGCCAAAATATAAAATAGTATAGCAGCAACTGTGCCGATACTTTTGTCCTCCTCTTCGTGCGTCAATAGTATCCATTGAAAGAAATTCCCTATGTAGTGGCAGAAGAATGATATAACTGACGTCATACCAAGTACAGCGGTTATGGTCTCGCAGCCCGTTACTAGCAATGACTTGGCCATCGTGGCAAGTGACTGTACTGCTAGTAAAGTGGAAACCTTCAGTCCTTCTTCTGCGTAATCGTCATAGCTATCCTTGTGCAGTATAATCGCATGTTCCGCAACTCGCATCACCCAAAATACCCTAAGCACACAGGGTACGTTTAGTCTCATCCATTCAGTCTCGACCAGCGCTGACAGACCATTGTGACTCACAAATAATCTTCCGTGTTGGTAGCCGGCATAAATTACTTGTACTACATCATAACTTGACGACCAGATTGCGTATTGTACGAGCACCAATGGCAATAACGATGAAAATACTGGTGAGTAATGCAATAAATTCGATGAGACTGGTAGTATAGCCAAAACTGATGGAGCAACGAAACTCAATGATACCAGATGCTGCAATTTTGGATGTCGTGGTCCGAGGTGGACATTTCGAAATATGACAGATAATACAAATTGTACAGCAAAATTTTGTAGCAGCACTATACCAGGGCCTTCGAGATCAAGTAAACTCTTCACGTTTAAGTCGACGATGTTTTCCAGTATATTTGTTGTAGAGTGTGGAGAACTGGCTGTGTGTATTAGGGTTTGGATCTGCTTTATAGCGGATACGTTGGTCAGGTGGGAGATGAAAACTATCCCGAGAGGCATGAGGTAGAGGTACACAATGATAAGATGCTTCGTGTAGAGCACGAATATGCAGAGCGCTGTCATACATCCTGAAAAAAAAAAAAGAAAAATATTAGTTTGTTAATTGAGGATAGAGTTAAATTTAAAACCCTAAGAGTAAGATTAACTTTCTTGAATTGTTATGCAGTAGTTATAAACACTAGTATAGTAACAGCTTTGTAAACGAAAATAATATAAATTGCACGCGGCCTATCGATTAATCATATTAGGATAAAAACCGAACATACAAATTTATCGCAATTCATAGCTCGTATTTTTAGATAGATATTTATATTAATATACTTCGAATATTATTTATTTGTATTTATTATAAAGTAATTCTACATTTGCATAAAGCTTTAAAATTATCATGTCTAATATTAGTTATAGCAATTTAGTTGTAAGTGAAATAGGAATTGTACAAAGTTTTTGACCCACTTTATATAATTTATTACTAATTCTAGAAACATTGGGATATTTTACTTAATAGTGTGTGCGTGAGATGTAGCGTCTCACAAGGGATTATATTAGGCCTAATGACCTATAGTTTGTTTATAAATAAATGTATAATAATTAATAACATATTTGTAATAAAACTGTCGCGGCTGATTTTTTTTACTTTTATATTATAGCTACTTTTAATATTCTTAGCATCTGTGGCCTCATATAAAACATTAATGGTTCGTAGAGTTAAGAGTGCTGTGTCAATATCAGTTGTTAAAAACAACTACCGCCTGATAACTTTTCTAAACTAAATAAACATAATAAAAGGTGTTTGTTCATTTTAAACATAACTTATTACCATACCATATTTCCCCAGAAATCTTAAAATAGAATATTCTATGAAGGTAGTCAATCAAGTTTTAAAGTAAGTAATGTAGGTATAGTCTGTCAGTAGTGTAAATTTAAAAGGAGAACTCTGCTCTCAATAAAAAGTACAATATGCCTTAACGGTTATTACAGAACGAGTACAAACAAAAATTTATCAATTCAACGACGTTTTGATTGCAATTAAAGATCAAAATTGTTTAAATGAGAAGGCTACAGAAGACAATGTCAAGATTTCGAATAGCCTCGCCACGAGGTTGCGGCGTGAAGAAATGAATACTCGTTTAAAAAGGTCATTAGCAAGTTGACAACATTGCATATCTCTTGAAGTATTTAATGATGTTACCCTTAGGACTAAGCAGACTTCTAACCAGTTACAGAGGTCATCATTGGTAACACGTGTTGGGAATGCCTTAAGACTTTTGTTGATGAATAAGTCACCCGCAACGCTAATAAACAATGCTAGATCATTATTATTTTAGGTGTACTACATTTTATCAGCAGCATCGGTATATATTTTTATATGATTTGTAATAGGTCAATGTGACTTTGCCCCAAAAATAATTAAATTTCTTTGCCCAAAAACAACAAAGAGGAGACCTTTACATTATCAATTCGGCTTACCTATTGTTACCCTATTTATTCATTATAACATTCCTTCCAAATCCTCTTAATGCCTGCACTACTTGGCCAAGTTTGGCTACTTTAGCCAAGTGAAAGCAACGCTTTGCCTTGCCATAGCTCATTGTTGTTCGGTTAGCTGGTCGAGGGAAGCCCAGCGCTAACGTGTATTGTATTGTACACTTTATTTGGCGTGGCTAGTCATAGCTCGCGGTCACTCGTTACCACTCGTCTCGCTAGAGCAGAGTCGTTTTTTTCACAAATCAAAAACTGGCCTGCGCTGGCCCAAAGCAGTCGCCCACGACATTAAGCTATTAGTCTTCATTGAGCTGGCCCAACTTGTGGACGGTGAACTGGTGGATTTGTCTTTTATCAATTTATTTACGCTAGCGGATTGCGAGGTTCGACCGACCCGTATTGCAAGCATAAAATTTTGTATATATGCGGGCACACACCACGACCACAAATAACCGTTATTTTTAAAGATCATTAAAATGATAAGTTTATGACCAGCCTTATTAAATATATTAATATATTATGCTACCATATAAAATTAAAATATAATAAGTAGAGTAAAGCGTTAGAATTTACAGACATTTGCATTACCATATTAATTCTTTGCTCTGTTACTTATAGAAAAGTGAGTATTTCATAATTATACACCAATTTTAATAATTCCTATACCCGGCCTTTACAATTCGTAAAAAATGAACAGTTGATGTTTGAAAGGAGAGAAGAGAGGGAGGGCAAGGACAGCTTGCCCAATTTAAGGCTGTATGTTAATTAGGTGATACATTATAGTCTAAGTCAATATATACTTTTTAATACTACTAATTTCACTACTTTTTAAAACCACTAATTTCACCAATAACAAAAAAAAACTAGACCAGTTATTTGTTATTTTTAAGATTTGAATTTTTGACAATGAATTCCATCGGAAATTGAAATTATTCTAGTATGAGACTATCTTTAGAGTCATACTCGTCATTAAATCTAATTAAGTTCATAATCAGGTGTAAAATCGTAATACCTTTCATAAAAAAGGCGTTTCTATTAAGTAAATAGGTAAAAGGTGAACATCCGCGACTTTAATTATCTATCAAAATGGATTAGGCCAAATCGCATTAACATTTCAATGTAGTTTTTTCGTGTAGCATACGAGTTTGAATAACTCTATGTTCCCCGATACTCGCGCGGTCATGACCTCTCGTGGGAGGCAATGGCCTGCCATAAAGTAAATAATAACAAACTACTTTGTAACACTATATTGTATATTTAAATAATGTCTATTTAAATGATCCATGTATTATTATGTTTCCTTACATAAATCACAAAATACTACAAGTAGCAGTTTTCAATTCGAAAATTAATGAAATACACTCAACATAACAAAATTTGCAATAAAAAACTTGTTTAAAATAAAAACTACGTGTTATTGCACGTACAGACAGAGGTTTGAATAATTTATTAATTAACCTTGCTAACCATTCTAACAGTTTAATAATAATGTATCAATAATAATATAAGTAATTATTATTTTTTGTATAACATTTTTTAACAAGCATGATTATTATTCAATTATAAATAAACAATGTTACATGACCATTTTTATCATCAAAATATTGGATAATTTTCACTGGCCTATATCCTAATATATTATTACAATAAATATTCATATTCAATAGATAGATATATTTATTTCTTGAAGTGTGAACCTAGTGCAGGCTTTAAGAGGCTTGTCTGATGTTAGACAAGTCTCTCTCTCTCTGCCTACAAAAACTGTAACTATACAAACAAATTTACTAATATATAAGGCAATATTGCCATTACTAAAAACAATTGTACATGTATAGTTACTGATATTTATTTAAATTTAAGATTTTACTTACAATATGACCTCTTCAGTCAGTTATAATGCTTTATATAAATTTATTATACAAGTATTTCTGGGTTAAAAAATAATTATTGTATTTACCAATGCATTCTTTTAAATTGTTCATATAAAGTGTAAGGATATGGGTAAAAAAAAAATGAAGGAATGTTTGAAACAATCTATAAAAATGTAAGTCATGTTATGCTTATTTAGAATTTAAATAAAGAATGAATGAATTAACAAAATTCAATGCACAAGATACATGCATAAGAACTATTCATACTAGAGTTGAGACATATCATATATACATTATATACATTATATATCATATATACATTATATGAACATTAAAAAACAAATACTAGTGTTTCAGGTTTTAATTTTTTGTAATTCTAATCAACTTTATCATAATAAATCTTAAATATTCTAGTATTTTTAATCAATTAATTCTTTAGTCATGATATCACCAACAGAACATTTTATTTATATTGAAATGTTATTTTAAATTGTGTTTTATAACTATTCATTTAAAACCATTTTCTGCTGATGTTATTAGATATCCGTCCTTCATATATGACTTCATGACAAATAACAAATATTACTAAAAACATATATTGAGAATTTTGTTGATATTACCTTATTTGATTAGTAATGAATGTAATTAAAATCTTCAAAATCACCAACTTTTATATCAAATTGATAATTAAAAAGTAATATACATGTATTATTAATAAGTATTTTTGTTTTGAGGTGTGTAAAATTCTTATTGTAGTCTTGTAATATTTTAAATAAACATTATAAAACAAATAACCAAAAGATTACAAGATAAATATTTAAATAAGAATATTCAATATTCTACAATTATGTTTACTATCTCCAGAAGATAGAAAACAGTGCTCATAAAACTGCATAATCTTTACAACATTGTAATCAATGATTTTTCTTAATAATGGTCAGAACACTTACAAATATGGAGTGAAGTAAATATTATTTTACACTATTATGATACAAGAAATGTATTAATTGTGGTGTGTTTAATCTTGTGGCGTTTGTGTTTAATCAAATAGCAATAGGATAAGATCAAAGAAAAGATAAATATATATTATTATAGAAAAGATAATTATTATAGAACTGTATTATATGTAAATAATTATGATAATCATTTGTGATAGAGATAATGGTAATGAATGCATACATTATTGAATTATTTATTTTGTTAATTTGTGTATTAAGTAAATTATGAGAATAGAACAAATCGAATAACTATTCATTTTGTTTGATCATGAGACAGTTTAAGCTTTGTTTAAAAAATATCCTTTTCATTAACTTCCAGCAAATGACAAACTTGTTCCTACATGTAAGGATGCATTCATAATTATTGAACTTCATATACAGATGATCCAAAGATGATCCTAAGATGATCCTTTAAAAATTTTACTAAAAGTTTAATGGATGTCTGAAGTAATACCAGTTGCTTTTCATTTCACAAAAAACAGACCTGTTATTATTTATGAATTTACTTATTTATGAAATGTTAACTTAATAATTGTGAAATGTTTGACCTATAGTTACAATAAGTAGTCTATTTAAATATTCATATAATTTATGTAAATCAGTTATTGTTTTGTGAGAATAAAAAAATAATCAGGATATAAATAATTATGTTTAGATAGTTTTCTATAGAATCTGTGAAATAATAGATTTATTCCATAATTAAGTCATCTGGGAGATCAAATATTAGCCCTCAAAGTGTATATAATTATTTATTGCCAAATATAAACTATGAAAATCTATCACAACCGTGTCACAATGACAGTAAGCAAATATTTCGCAATAACGGTTGTGAAATAACATTGCAAAATAAATAAATGTACATACCTAAACAACACACGAAGAATTTGGCGAGTGTGAAGACAAATGTGTTATAGAAATTGGAGTCGTAGTAATTGCTGTCTGCTTCTGTAATATCTACGTGGTCTACCGTCACGTTCGAGAGCAACGACACCTCCTCGCCGGTTGACACTGGCAACCCCAGGCTAATTTTTAGGAATTCATCCACCACAAATAATGGTGGAACCCTCAGTAACACCTCCACCAGCGCGAGGGCCTTCGACCTCAAAGACATCATTCATTTATGCAACTTTACTCCGACAGTTGGTGCAACACAGTTAATGCGAACGGCGCTCACGATATTGTTTTTATTTTTTATATACTATTTTGAGATCACACAATATTTAACGAAAATAAGACTGAAATTTTTGCGACAATAAAATTTGACGTTTGAAAATTCCGAATTGCCAAAATGAAAAAAAATTGTTGAATGTTGCAACTTGTCATGACCATTTTGATTTTGTTGACACAGAGTATACAACAATACACACACAGCATAGATTACCTTTATCGTAATTGTCAATAAGATGGATTCCCAGAGGTTTATCCTTTAATAATAAAGGAAAAAGTAAATATTTCATTTAAGCCTTTAATATACCTTAGAATTAAATAATGCTTTTTTAATGATTATAGAATAAAAAAATCATCTACACAAGCAGGAATTAAACTTGCGACCTCTTGCATACTGTCCTGTAATTCTGTCAAAAATTGTGCTTAAATAAATATGACGCGCAACATGTGACTATAGACTTTTACAGGTTGTTTTCTTTAGGTAAGTATACAAGTTGTGTACTTCATAATATTATAAAGCAAGCACTGCAAGCAACAAACAAATTAAAACGTAAAAATGTTATTAAACGCTTTCAGGAGCATTTAAGTCTATAGAAGCCCTGAAATGGCCAACAAATATTTGTCACTGCAGAATGAATTGGAGCCATCTGCAACATATTTAGGAAATAAATGGATATAGAGTAGGTATGAGTTTACTTCACTGGAGGCGGTGTAGACTAAAGATTGCACCCAGCATAAACAAGGAATCACTTATCATATCACAATCACCCGACATTTGTTTGTATGCTATTTATAGCCAAATAAATTCATAACAATATTGCGAAATATAATTACACCAAATTAATTATTATTAAAAATAAATATTAATAAATGGTCTTTAATAATAAGGTAAGAAAATATATATAGCAGCGGTTATTTTGATATTGTTTCTCAGACAAATTTGCATTAGTTCAGTGTTTTTATCCCTATGGTCGGTAAAAAAAATGTTCTGATTTTTAAAAGTTTTTCGATATTATTTACGTATTAATTAAAATTTTGACTATTAATTTAGTTGTTTTCAAATAATTCTTTTTAACTTGTTGCTATTTATTCTTCAATTGTACGTGTACCTACGTGGATAAACTCTCGGGAAGCAGATAGTAATGTCGCTTCCTAAGACACGCTTTGTGCCACACACGATCGAAGGGCAAACTGACTGCTAGGCCCTCTCTATTACTGGCCGCCTCCAGGTGTGAAATAGGGGTGTGACGACAGCCATTCGCTAATACAATAATACATACTTGGAGTTAGGTCTGGTGATTTAATGATGAAGGATTCTCGAGTCATGGCGGTATTTTCTAATTTTTTTTTAGATCTCTAGAGCTTTAATGCTTGGTAAGTAGCACTTCTGCCCAGGGGCGAAACGCCTGCCGTTTGCTAATAGCAGCTGCTCTAACAGACGCATAGAACCAGGGGTGAGATCTGCCACCGATTCGCCCAAGGCTTCATGTGTATTTGCGTTCGAGTATCTTGCAGACTACAAGCGAGAACGTCACGTGTATGTTTATTTTAATGTTATTTATTTAATTATATATAATTCATAATTTACTATTATGTAAATTATATTTACAGAGATAAAGAATATTTTAAACCACCTGTCACTCTGGGAACTGAGCTCTAGTGTCCGTAGACCTATAAATATATAAATATACTGTGAACAGTTTGTATTTCATTATCCGACACAAAAGATCAGAGACATCCAAGAAGTGCCCAGTCATAGACACTGTTCAGCAACATACTTATCTTGGATTACTAGCAGATAAAGTAACATGCTTTAACTGGAAACCTCATATAAGTGCTGTATGTGACAAACTTAGAGCTTTCTTGGCTAATATAGTTATAATTAGGAGAAGAATTCCATTTTAAATCTTACTTATGCTTTATAATAGTCTGACTGTCTCGATTATAGGGTATGGTATCACGACTCATGGTAGAACTTTTAAAATCTATCTTAACACCATACAAAGTTTACAAATAAGAATCCTAAAAAAATATTACCTCCTAAAATAAAAGAACAATATAAAAATTATATCAATAAAATATTTAAGTATTGCAATGTGTTGCCGGTAGAACATAAAAAAAAACTTTTTTAATGCGGACGTACAACACAAAATAAACCATAAAATTACTATACGACAAATAACAGAACAAAAACTTATAAAAAAAAAATAATGTATATGGGCAAAGGACCACGAATTATTTGACTTTTCATTTTTTGAATGGATTGGATGTGTTCTATAAGAATAAAATCACTGTAAATAATTTGAAAAATAAATTAAAATCTTATTATATCAACAGCCTATAGTTTACAAGTTAGTCACAAACCAGTTTTGCGTTTCGATGGTTTTCCCTGTCTAAGCTTTTACGTTGATTTAAATATGTATTACTTATTTTGTTGAACTACCCACCTTATTGTTAATTGTCCAATTGAACTGTATTCAAACTTAACACTCTGGACAAATTCTCGCGATTTATGGAGTGCTTTAGTATAATTAGATGTAACAAATGCTACATATAATTTAAAAAAAAAAATAAGGGAAAAGCGAACTATTCGAAGAGTAATACATATGTGTATTAATAATTAGACAAATAATAGTGATTATTGCTCATAGATTAACCAGTGTGGTTCACTGAGCCCCCGCTTTAATATGTTAGATTCTATCGTGAAATACAAGCCATGATAATATTGTTTTTAAGGAACGTTAATGTTGATCTGATCCTAATTAATAGCGATTTACATAATTTGTAACTAGTAGACATTTAAAGTCTCTACTTTTAATTTTATTTAAATTTTGAAATAAAATTCTAACAGGGACTCATTCAACAATAACAGATGAATGTTGGAAAAATAGTTTTTTTGAGTTTTCCAGCTAAACGGTAAGTTTTATAATAAAAATAGGTGAGACAAAAATTATTCATCGTAAAATTATCTATAAAAACTGTTCTTACACTTTTTTCCTAAGAATCACCATTTCGGAGATACAGCGACACAAAATGTTGAAAAAGTTGTATTAAATGTAAAGTTGTAATAAATTAAGACTATTGAAATCAAGGATGACAAAATAGTACACAGAGATAAACTCATCTATTTATTTTTTATTTAACATTTTACATTTAATCTACTTAAAAACAGTGTTTTAATAATACTGATTATGAAAGAGTTGTTTACATTTATAATCTAATAAAATTTCGTTCTTATACGCTACATTACTAAATATAGTGTAAAAACAAAGTTCTTTGCTTATATACAGCTTTCTTTTTTCTACTTAAATAAACATTTATATGGGTGACAGAGAGAATTTTATCCCAGAAACAGTGCGATAAAATTCAAACTTGAAAGTGACTAGAACAAATACATGTACTCTAAATATTTACAAAACTATATATAATCATTTATATATTTACAAAATTAATATTCGATTAATCTATTAATACTGGATGAGATCTAGAAATACGAAACATTCTGTTACGGTAGTCTAACAGCCGGCTTCTGGAAGGTTGATCAAAGTAAATATATTTTGACAGCACAGTAAATAGCTATGATTGGCAGTCTATCTTGCGATTAACCAATCAAAAAGGTAAGCACTGTATTTGACAGCATATTCGATGTTTTCTAATCAACCTTTGAGAAGCCGTGGTTAGTTATGTCAAATTACTTCATACAAGGTAAGTAAATCTAACATCGCATAATGTAACTGTCTTTAATTTAGCACAGTAATAGCTTTATAGACAGATTTTCTTTGTAATCGATTATACGAGTCTTATCCGTTTTTTAGTTTTTACTCACTTCCACCACAGATTATATTTAACAAATGTCTAAAAACGCGTACGCGTAGTTCTACATGTGTCAGCCAAGCATGCCGCTTGACATATTGCCGTGTACACGCATGTGTCTATTCAAGTTGCCGGATTGTGAGAATCTGTCATAAAAATTATAAATTAATTAAATATCTAATTGTTATGTTATCATAAGTTTCTTTTATGTTTACCTTAATAAGCACAATTTGCATTGATACGGCTTTT
This sequence comes from Dircenna loreta, assembly GCA_963555665.1. Taxonomy (NCBI): domain Eukaryota; kingdom Metazoa; phylum Arthropoda; class Insecta; order Lepidoptera; family Nymphalidae; genus Dircenna; species Dircenna loreta. Next base: position 7,779,916 of record OY743099.1, on the reverse strand, counting down.
CACCAGAATGTATCCGTAAATGTTTTGTCAATGTAGAACTGTCCGAAAATGCTTTTTTACACGATCGACACCTAGAAAATTTGAATAAAACAATTTCAATATGCTATAAAAAGGACTTGTGGCTTTTGTACTGGATTCTGGCAATTTAATAGTTAGCCTGTACTTTGCAGAATACTTAAATACTTACTGGTAGGGTCTTTCCCCTGAATGCGTTCTCATGTGAGTAGTGACGCTGGAACTCTGGCTGAAACGTCGGTCGCAAATCGGACATCTAGAAAAAATATCATGATTTTTATGTTATAAGTTAGCAGGTTTTATTACTTTGTGTACAAATTTTATTAAATATTACTATTACTTGCTATCTTATTTTATATATAATTTGAAAAAGCTGACATGCTCCTTTTATTTATTTGATAATATGTACTATGTGATTTAGATTATAGTAAGCAAGAAAAATTTGCATGCCTTTTAAATGGTAAATTGTAAGCTGACTAAATTTAATATTTTTTTAACCCCAATTTCTGCAAGTCCTCGTAAGTATTTATTCATCTATTCATAAATAGTATTATATAATTTACCTAAAAGGCTTCTGTCCAGTGTGTGTACGGACGTGAGCTGTTAGATTGGCAGCTTGGGAGAAGCTTTTATTGCAGTCTCCACAACGGTAAGGTCGTTCGCCGGAATGCGTCCGGAGGTGCGTCTTCAAGGTGCTAGGTCGGGCATATGTCTTGCCGCAGATACGACACAGGTTGGGCTTTTGTTCATCGTCTTCGGAGCACCCACTAAGTGCACCTACCTGGGGAAGTTTTTAATAAAATCAGTCTTATTTCTTACTAGCTTGTTTAAAGTTTTACTTATTGTCACACAATCTGACGAGAATGTGCTTAGAGAGCCTAGTAAATATGTTGACATGCTCACGCCATGACGTATAGGTATCAAATTCAGATACCATTGGATTAACAACTTGTGAACGCATGGATAATATTAATATGAAAAGAAATAATAAAATGTCATATTGTTATACTTACGTGGACCTTGCCCGATGAGTTGACACACGTGCTATACCCAAAATCCTGGTGCATTTGACTTTGATGGTTCAAAATATATCCATTCCCCATTTGATCCTTTGGACTTTCCTGCATATATATCTTTGAAGGCGATCTTTTCAATACCGTTCCTAAGTTCTTCTGGTTCGAAAAATTTGGTTTTTGTTGGAACAGGTAATTGGGATTTGATTTTTGTGTGTTTTGTATTTGTAGAGGCTTGAACGTGGAGCTAGCGGTGATCAGTGGGTCGGATTGGTTTGGCGTCCTAAAGTCTGCTGTGAACGAGTAGGTTGCAGAAGGATAGGAAGCTGGGATGACGCTCTGCGTTTGAGGATATACGACGTTTACGGATGGAGATGAGGCGTTTTGATTCCATTGTACCTGATAAAAATAAATGCATAAATACAAACATAGACGATAAATAAAATTATTGAAATTATATTTAGTTTATAATTTAATAAGGTACCTGCGAACACAGCTGGTCGGAAGGGCAGCCGTGCATTGTCATATTCATGGAGACGTTCACGCTCATGGTGGGGAACAATGGCGCAGACCCATAGTGCTCGTAGTATGGGTAACCACCACCACTGTTTACCACCATCTGGTTATAAAGGATTTATTAATAAGCGTATCTTCATATACGGAAATGTAGGAATTTTGGTATCAACGATCTTATGTATGAAAAATAGTCTAGCTCAGAACGAAGGGAAATATAAAATGTACCTATACATAATATGGCAGGTTTAAGTAAACAATTAAATTGAACTCTTGTTTTATTAAAATTTAAATAATAAAACTATTGTAATTGTATATCTGACTTTATACCATTTTCGTTTTACATATTTATTCATGTTAAATAAATTGCTTCCCTCATAGATGTTTATACATATGTGGGTATATATATTTATATTCTACCTATATTATTTGTATATAATTTATTTATTTGTTATATATTGTTGTATTATACACCACTCTTCAGTTTACCTTAAATGAATCTTATCAAAATATGGTTGTCTAGAAGAGATCGCTATTTCGTGATAAAACCGCCTTATTGTTTACACAAAATGTTTTTTTACTTTTGTTTTTTTTTAATTGTGTTTTACTTTTCAATCAAAAATATTTTATTATTATTATACACATAGTTACTAATACATTATCTCCGTTGTGTTTACAAAATCGTGAATAATGTACGTATTCAAAAGGTTTGTGTGTGCAAGAGCCTAAAAGTGTGGTCTGTGCCTAAGTTAGAGTACGTGTGTATGTTAGAAAAATGAATGGAATTATTAATTATATTAATAACAAGAAAAATATGCCCACGTCGAAGTTGATGTTATTCGACTTTATGACAAGCTCCGATAAAATATGATCAAACTCTTCAAATTTTTAAAATAATACTTTGTGTATTTTGAGGATGTAAAATCAAAATGATATCCTAGATATAACTGGTTGGTTGATATACCAGTGAGATATAACTGCTGGTTACATGTCTACCTACTTATATAATATTGTAGATTTATAACTATTAATGAAAATGTCACCTAAGCTAGGTATGAATAGAAAACGTAGGCCAAAAAGCTTGTAATGTTATATAATCAAATACCTATATATTTTTTTTATTAAGTTATGGTCTTTTTTTATTATTCACCAAGATGTATGGAATATTCTACCAATTTCAAGTTACAAAAAGAAAGAATAAAAGAATTAATAAAAAAATACGAAAAGAATTAATAAAAAAAAGAATTTATTTGAAATTCTATAACTTTGACTGTTAACGCAAAGCCTTTGAGTATAAATTTTTAAAATGTCCAGATGACGTATTTCGATAGAACAATTCTGTCATCTGCTATTTTATTTTAAAAGAAGGTATTTTCACTAAAATTCACTATTAAGACATCTTAATAAACAAAGCGTATAGTAAACAAAATATATATTAATACAATTTAATAAAACATTACCTCAATTAAAATATTAAAAAATGTTACAAGACAAACAATTTTTATATTTAAACTTTCGTGAACCATGACTATTATATTTATATTTACCCGCCTGTATTCACGTTGAATTAAATCGGAATGTACACGACTCGTTTCGAACCCATTCAGGATTCTTGATCATGAGCTCTAAGCGTGGCGAACTCGCGGCGCGAACTGTTCACGAGTCCGCGAAACCGCCACGTTTAGAGCTCATCTTTAAGAACCTCGAACGGGTTCGAAACTAATCTTGTAATATAGCCGGGTAAATATAAATATAAGACAAACAATATAACAAAACGATTTTCTTTATAAATGTTGTTTTAATGTAGAAGATATCTTTACGTCCAAATGTTTTTTATTTTCAACCTATCAAAAAGAGACCACTACAAAAATTTGTAAACTATTAATTACTATATTTAATTAACAAGTAGACGAGAATCTGTTAACTGAAACCTGTAAGTATTCCTATAGAATTGTTATTAATCCCCCATATTAATTACGAGGATTTCATAACCGCCCCATCGATTCCAATTCACCCCTGTCTACGTAGGGGTACGTAAAATCAAAACATTCCTATCTCGTTCCCACATAATAAGTTATGGTGCGAGTGAAAGAGATACCTGCGGGTGCACAGTGTCTGCCGAACAATCTCCATGAACCACGGCGTGCTTCAAAGAGAGGAGGACATCCGCTGCCTCTCCTCCCCCCCTCTCCCGACAATCCCCTCCGTTGTTCCTACTGCAAGGAAAATATAAATCACTAAAAGCTTTCAGGTAGAAGCCATTTTGAATCCTTTATAAAATTACATGTTATGTCATGCTGCTGACATAATATAGATTAATATGGAAAGCTAGAGATTTAAGTATAATAGAATATAAATATATAATTTATATAAAAACAATATTTTTTAAAATTAAGAATTTTGTTGTTGCTAAATAAATGTTTTTTTATTATTTGTTCTACAATATCAATATTAGTTAGTCGATGTCATTTTTTTTCGAGATTTAATTCAATGTTGTTAAATTCTAAATAGAATTGGAAAATAAAGTCATTAAATTTCGATTTCATGAGAAAGTATCTAATTAACTGCCAATTATATCGTAAGGACAAATATTATAGAATAAATAATTCAAACTAAGACTTTAATCTGATCTCTCCTTATAATTCAAAAATCAAATGGAAAGCGTTCGTTGTAGATTCTATTTTAATCATTGTAAGGTAGTGAAGTATTATGCCAAAACCAATCTGTCATTCTATTCGACTGACATTTGTCTCGGCTATTACTGTTTACTTAGAAACTTCCGAAGTTGCGATTGTAATGTAAAAGTCGCCTGAAAAGCGATTATTAAACATTGTTAGAGTAAGCGATGCTTTGGCCTAAGATGGAATGGATGGAAATTTCAAAATGATAAGTCATCTTGAATTATTTTTCAAAAAATACAGAATTCAAAATAACCGATACGGGAAGGGATTCGAACCCTCGAGCTCTGGGAAACCGTCCCGTTACTCTACCAACTGAGTTACCGTACCTTGAATTATTTATTTGAAATAAGATTAACAAGACTATACATATTTACTTATACATACTTTCAAACATTAATCTTCACTTCTACAAATTTAAGCTGATTAGGTTTCATTGATGACTGAGGAGCTCTTAATGTTTTAACTCCGCTATTTATTTATATTTATTATATAGTAGTACATACTATATAAAATTATGTCTAAATCAATTCAGTGATTTCAGCGTCATAGCGTTGAACACGTTCAAACGGACAGACAGACAGAAAAGATGTTTATTAAATTGTATGATTGTTTTAATATTAATAGAGATTCTGTTTAGTTTTACATACATATATTAACTAGTCCACAGTGTTTGAGTCTAAACTCCTTTAAACGGAACTTGTCTTCATTTGCATCCACTGCTTAACTTATATCCGTAAAAAAACGACTATAGCAGCATTTTTCTATAAATTTACTTCATACCCACGTCCAAACAAAACAAACGACTTTGCAAAAAGTATTTAAACAGGCATGGGCGTATACATAGTGTACAACCGGCTGTAGATACCTATAGGCTATAAGCTCCTATGTGGCTACGTGCCTATTAGGCAATTTAAGAATAATCTTCCTAGAATTGCCTTTGCCTCGTGGAATAGGCTGCCACATTAAATTGCATTCTGAAGTACACAATAGTACACAAGGTATGGCTTTCAGTGAGAGACTCAACTTATCTCTCGATCATGGATACTCATGGATCGAGTATCCATGGAGTTTCTTGCCGATTCTTCTAAATGAACCTACGCCTTGGAACCGCATCTAGAGTTTGACGTTTCATAAATGCAATATATGCCTATTTGAAATAAAAATAATGACTTTGACTTTGCCTTTGATTTCGACTCTCAAGCACTTTTTGAAAACGTGCAATTTATCCGAAAAGTATTAAATAAGTACATATTTTTAAAAAAAGAATAACTAAATGCATTATTTAGCCCATAACTGCTATTGAGCTGGTATTATTCACTCTAGCTTCTATGTCTTCTTCATATATTGGCACTTTCTGATCATCAGCAGATAAATTTCCAATCGTCTGATCGTAGCGCTGAAAGTCTGCTAGGCCTTTGCTCCTCTTAAGATATCATTTGCCGTACCAGTGAATCATCTCTGGATACACCTGTCTTGGCAGACTTCATCTGTGTCTGTGACATCCCCACTTCCAGCCAAAGTAGTATCAATACTAAAATATCAATTGTGATTATAAGCCCTTATGCGCAATTCTATTAAATGTGTTTTATTTTGTTGTATTTTTCCGACAAAACAATAATAATTTTCAGTGAAAAGTATATATATGTTGAAAAGAATTTACGAAATTGTTGCAGGTCTGTTTATTCGGTTTTGCTAAATCAGCCAGCAAACAAACAAATAAATGATAAACTGAAATAAAAATAAAATATGCGCCACAAAATATATAAAGTTTGTTAGTTTATAGCTCTTCCACATTGGACTTCCATAGCTCGTTTACTCTTCGAATGCCTTCTTGTCTGAATATCAATTTACTCATTTACCACAGGCTATAAGACTCGAGAATGCATTACCTACTGACGTTAGGAACGCTCCTAGTAAAAGGATCTTTAAATGTTAAAAAAAAATCTATCCCAGGCTCTCAAATTGTGAATCTTGCTTTCCATCTATTTTATTTATTGCTATGTGTTTTTTATATATTTTAATATTATTTTTACCCTCCATCACAATATTATAATTTCCTTCATTATGAACGACAGATTTTATTTATTTATTTTTTTTAATTGGAAATTTAAGTAATAAGGTTTGTTTTTCTATGCACGATATGTTCTCTGTATATTTGGCAAGCTGGAAGATAACGCTTGTGGCATTACACTTGCCTTTGCAGGATTTGTGCAAATAAATAATAATAAATAAATAATAAAAGCTTATGAAAGAGAAAATATTAACAATTATCCGATTCGATTGTATCGTATGAATTATGTATACATAAAAGAAGATTTTATAAATCTTTTTAATTAATAAATTAATAAAGTATAATACAGCGCTACGTATTACATTATTATTATTTTTTATATTTATTTAAAAAAAATGAAAAATTATCTGAGTTTCGTATAAAGTTCTGAATACTAATATACTACAATTAATTAATAATAATACTACAATTGATAATAAGCCTAAACTCAATCGTTATCTTTTTCTTATTCTTTACAGAACTTACTTGTAACCAGAGCATGGCGAGAACGGGAAGAGTGAAGGTAAAGGATCTAGATCCAAGGGCGGCAGGGAGAAGGAACCCATGTCCTCTGCAGGCCAGCTCGGCTCGTTCACATCGCCGAGCCCCACGTCGCAGGGGATAGTATCTCCTAGCGCGTTGAGGTCCTCTCCATTGTCAGGGCAGCAGTTCTCGGTTTCTTGCTGCAAAAAATCATTTTATTATTACATTTAATAAAACCTTTAGGAGTTTGAGCATTTAAAATGGATTTTTTTATCTCTTGTCAGGTATCCAACAACACTATTTTAAATTCCATCTAAATTACATAGTTCGATAGGTTTGTGATTATTCAAAATAGAAAAAAAACTATAATGAATATATTTAAGTAAATACAGAAGTCGTTTAGTTATACAAGATTATATTGAAAGTGTAATAACCTTACAGAGAGTAATTAAATTATACAAAAATAATATAAACTATGGATTAAATTTTAGGAAAACTACCCGCAACTTGAAGATATTCAATTTTAATAAATATAGAATGAAAAATAAACCGATACGGGCAGGGAATGGGACGGTTTCAGAGGTCGCGGGTTCGAATCCCTACCTGTATCGGATTGTTTATCATTCAATATTTATTAAATATTTAAATACATTATATATATATATATATTAAGCTATTATATTTATAAATATATTTAAATAAGCTAAAGCCATGTAGCTTTACATGTTTGAAGATATTAAATACGGATAACTGTTCTTAACAACAACTAAATGATCGCTTTTGTAGTAAACATCTTGAATGAATATACTCAACCTACATTTTTACAACACATTGCATTTAAAATGCATTAACTTTGGACCCGAACCCCTGACCTCGTTGAGTTGGTCCCCGTCGCTCTGCCAGCTGAGCTATCGTGCCAACAAATATTAAAAAAAACTAAATAAGAATATGATTATGGATAATTTCGATGTTTAATAAAACCCTTTTCAGATGAACAGGAAGGGAAGACAAGAATTGAAATCGAAAACTGCATATCTGAAAAGAAATGTAAAGCGGTAGACGCGTCACTTTTTATATTTGAAAGTATTTTTTTTATAAATTGATAAATTCATACACTTTGTTTCTTAAGATTTAATGCTTATTTAATTATTACCAAAGTTCTTATGTGTTGTCTTTCTTATCACCGAATTAGTTATATGTTTTTGATTGAATAACTTCAAAAGAATCCGCTTTTGAAAAATGTACCCACTCTATTTAAGCGTTAAGAAATGAATAATGTTTATTCTTACCCGTAGCGCTTTCAAATCAAACATCTTTCATAACCAATTGAATCTTGAATCTAATAAATATCGCTCATCTTATTTATTTGCTCTATGATACTATTAATTTAATTTGAGAATACTTATTTAATAATAATAATCTCAAGCTATTATTTCTGGGTTGCGATACCATTTTCAAAGCAATTATTCTTCGACACGTAAATAATACATTTTTCGTATTTATGAAACATTCAGTGAAATATTCAGTGATTATAGTAACTGAATATTTCTATTATTAATTCGATTATTGAAACGGAATGACATAAAAGTGTTTACTGGTATGTTTAGGAAAAAATACCTTTTTAGTCGTAAAAAAAAAACGATTTAAGATCATTTTAAGATTCTTCATACCCTGCATCTATATATAAAAATTAAAAAATATATCGGATTAATTGATCTATCAAGGCAAAATCTAAACGATACAGACTTACATACTGACAGACTGTGTGAGACAGCCTGTTTAGAAGAGTGCAGTTGCAGCGGCTAAAAATTGTTTCAAATTTGTGAAGCTTATTAGTACTTCGACAGACGGATCTGATCCCAAAAAAAAAGTTGATAAGTTCAACTATAAAAATATTACTTTTTGATTTGTAACGATTACCTGGTGCTCCTTAAGAAGTCTGAGGAAGAAGAATGAGGAAAACAGTTGCACGGGGTCTCTTTAGAAGAACACGGCAGCACTACCCTAACAGCTGGATATCTGTAGCGGTGAAAACACGTTTCAATATGTGAAGCCTACCTGACAGCAATCCTCTGGCAGCCGAATCTGATCACACGAGCAGGGCTGCAGCGGGTCGCAGCACAGCCCGTGGCAGCACCCGAGGAACTGCGGGTTATTGGGTACGTAGCAGTCCATCGCGCACACCCCCGCGCAGGGGCGGGATCACAGCTTCCGACGCTTTGCCATCCCTGGAACAGACCACTCCTATTTACATATAACTGTTTGTATGAATGTGTTTTATGATTTTCAACCATTTTCTTATTTTAATGACGTTTGAGAAAATTGTGTTTGTGCCTGCATCTATTATAAAACGCAACTTGACTATTAGTTTTATATTTTAAAAGCTTTTGTGTCCTAAAATGAGAAGAACAAGAAGACAGAGAAGATGCGGTGAAAAATCGCCAGCTATGCGTTATCTTATCGATCGTATTATAAAAAGAATAAATTAATTTATGAAGTCTCTACGTTTTTATGAAAATATTCATTAATAAAAATGAAAGTTAAAGTGACCGCAAAAAAATCTCCGAAATTTTCTATGCCATTACAATGTTTACCTCTGCTGTCGTACTTTGGATTTATTGATTCCGTCAGAACTCCTAGGAACTCCTTACGCTCAGATGTTATTAAAGAAAACAAGCCAGAGCTCATCTCATTATAACTCTACTTTTCATATATTACCTCATAAGAACTCTACTTTTCATATAAAAAAAATATGTCAAATTCAACGTTTTTTAGTTTATTTTAAAACAGGACAAAATCCGTTAGAAGGTAAGTACGTTGTTAGAGTTATTCAATCTGCTTATATTTGAAAGAAATCCATTTAATAATACGTAATATTAATTTATAATATATTCTCAAGCATTCACTTTTAGTTCACATATAAAGTTATTTGTTTAATAAAAATTAACTTACGAATACATATAATTTATACATATGAAAAAAAAAGTAAAATGTAACCATGTCACTTTCAAGCTACTAGTATAAATATTATTATATATAGAATATTTTAGACGTGGGTTTTTTTCTCTACGAATAATTTGTCATACTTATTAAGTTATTCGAAACAATGCATACATTAAATATATAGTCTTATATATATAAAACTATTTACTAAAAATATACAAAATTAAGGATGTTCCGTCGGCGTCGGTCACAGTGAGGTTGCATTACACCGGAAATCCTGTTGATGCAGAAGTATTCAAAAGTAATCCAACAAAATAGCACAAAAAGCTTTGAATATAGTATATAAGATACGTTTACTAAGCTATACCAAATTTTAGCATATTCTTTTTTAAATATTTCATTTGCTAACCAACTTCCAAATAAAAAAAACCGACAAACAGAAATGAAAAATGTATTGTATTTTTCTTTATTTTATTCATACATAAATTAATGTTCTCTTTTAAGTAACTTTTCTTATCAAATAGATTACAATATTACAGAGATATTCAATCAAGAGGAAATATTGTTTAATTTTACATATTTTGTTGTTAAATGGAACGTGAAGAAAGAAAATAATAAAATCTAAATCGGATAAGAAGCTCGGTAAATACCTAACTTATAACTAGATGTTCCCCGCGACTCTGTCTGCTTTAAGCTTATAGCCAAATGGCAAGCTTTCGTTGTTGATTATATTTCAAAGTTTGTATGTAAGGATGTAAGCGATAGTCTTTACTATTTTATTTTACAAAAGGCTAACATAATGACTATTCTCTCCCAGTAAACCTTTGTTTACTGTTATGTAGTAGATGAACTCAACAAATTTCCTCAAGATGTAAGTTATGAAATGCTAAAATATTTATTCATCTCCATGTGTTAGTTTAAAAGATTATCGTATTCAAATAAATACATATTAGCGTTTCAAAACAAATTACATAAAATACTAAATCTTCAACTTTTGAACATTTAAATAAATCAAGAGTATCTCCAAAGAACTTTACTTTCTTTGAATATATAAATAATAATAATACTCTTTATTATATCTACTAATAAATAAATAATTGATTAGAAACAAAAAAAAATACATACATGATGTACAAAAGGTACAATATTAATCTAAGTCCTTCGAAAAATGGAATTAAATATTGTATCTGTAATTTTTATAATAATCTCAACATGTTTTATATATATATATAATAATAATAAAAATCTTTTAAATCGATTATAATATTGATAGAAATAAACCTCACAGTATAAATATAATGAATAAGTATAAATATGAGGACTTATTAGAGGCCGATATCTTTTACTGAAAGTCTTTCATATAAACCTGTCTCTATAATAATATCTCAGACTATGTAATCCAGTAAGTGACCTGATTAACAACGCTTAACACTAATTATCTAATTGGTTACTATTATATGTTACTATTTACCATTCGACTACAAAATTATATATATATAAGTTAAAATTAACAGTATACTTTTAGGCACCATAAAAGCCATCTACTATACACAGAGAACGTTAACTATTTAAAAAATAGGAAGAAAACGTAAGAAAGATGAGGATATAGCAAACCTATTCCTTTAAATGAATCGATCTTATATTTGTTTGAGTTAAACCTGATTTCTTAATCTCTAAGCTAGGAAATAAGTTTGTTAATCTTAATACAAAATAAATACTTAAGTTCATACAAATAGTAACTAGCTGTAGTACATACTTCAGTAGCTCAGTTAAATATTACTTAATAGAAGCTATAAGTAAATATTATATAATAGTAAAGTATTTCAAAGCTTTTAATTCAATTCTGAGCTTAAATATCTTAACCCAAGAAAGAAATTACACAGTAGCATCATATATTTTCTTACGATAATTATATCATCGATAAATTAAAATACGTTAGTAAAATCGTTTGATAACTAGTGAAAGATGTTTAACAGTAAATATTATCGATTACCAACTAAGTAGGCATGTATCGTTACTTTTATTTGTATAAATAAAATAAAAAAAGTCTTAACGCTAAGTCGTGAATTTATGCGCTACAGTGCTTTCTTTTTCAGAATCAGATGATGTTTCTAATTACATACATTGAATATATTTATACCTATATATCTATTATTAGTTTATTATTCTAGTTATAGAGTACTAGATACTACCAACATGAAGTATTAATGAACATCAACAGTTATTTGTCTTTTTTATTCAACTTTACGCTACCTCGCGCATTCTAAGGCCCAATTTTAGTATCGTTAATTTAAATTTTTGCCGACGGTACTTCCTCCCAACAGGTTACAGTGAAATTACTAAGTGTCTTTTTTAAAATATTGGTTAGAAGAAGGTAAATCTAGTTTTAAAAGCGACCAAGAAGTTTAAATGTCCAGAAAGAAAATATTTATTTTGTTATTCAAAAAATAATAATAAGGGTCGAAGAAAATGAAAATCGTATAAACTCTTTTGTGAAAACAAGAAGTGAGAAGTCTAAAATTTCGAAAAATATTTCATTAATTCCAAGAAGTAATAACTTTGTGTAAAAAAAAAAACGAATTCAAACCCTTTGTTATTATAATAGATTGAAAATGAGTTTAATAATTTAATACTGAAACGTAGAATTGTGTCGTTTGAAAACATTTTGTTTTTTAATTTATTATCTATACAGGTTGTTTGATTTTCGTATTAAGAGTAGAAATTAATGATAAATATAAGGTGTTATAAATTTGTAAATATTGAAATGAATTAAATAGTAGGTGGTTGAAGCTTAGAGTGGATGAAAAATTAATCTACAAGAACAATAAAGATATCTACCTCTTTTGTATAAAGAGTACGCTCATAAACAATTTAATAGCTTTTAAATTTAGTTTAAACCTTATAGTTAAGGAAACTAAAGCAATATCAACTAAGTTAATTCCAATAATATTTTATAGTGAACACCTAATTTGTAACAATTATATTTTTAACTGTGTTAGGCGTTACTGTCACTTATTGATTATTTATTTATGTTATAGTTTTAACTTGTACCCACTTTTTCTTTACATATAAATAAACATACATAAAATAACTTACCTTCCTTGAAAAACAATCCAAAATTATCCAATAGTTTTTAACTAAAATGATATTAAAACACATCACAAAATCACTATCACAGAATACTTTGTTCACTAATTAAATTAAACGTTCAAAGCATGCGACATGGCAACACTTGCAACAAATTAAAAAAAATATTCATTTTCTCTAAGACGAACCCTTACAGGCTAATGTTGGTGACTAAATGACTATCTCTGTTAAGTGCACTCCACCCGCCCCCACGTTAATTGGCTGTTTGTATCCAATCCAACCCCTCGTCTGAAAAAAAAACATGACATATTGCGCGCGGGAAAGCCGCTGTCAACGCGTATCGGGTTAACATGGCCGCGGTAGCTTTTGTTTTTGTGGTGAGAATCGTTTAGTGAGATCTGATCTGTTTAGATAAGTAATTAATTGGAGTGAATAATTAATACTGATGTTGGCTTCGCTTATTTAAAATTGTGGTGTATTTGGTTTTTGTGGTATTTAGTATACATTTGTTTTTACGTATTTATGCGAATAGCTGCTTTGTCGCTTAATATTTCTCAAATCAAAGAAATTATATTTATACCCTTTATTATAAATATTAATCTTAGGTCAATTTTATTCAGAATAATTAATGTATTCAAATTACAGTTCTTGTACTAGATTATTATTCATTATGTTAACACCTTACAGGCGCGTAGTTTAAGTAGGTATCAGATATTATACCTTTATTGACAATAAAAAGTTCTATACAAATTAGAATGTAAAATAAAAATAGACTTTTAATTTTTATTTCAGCAACAATATTATCAAGATCAAGAGGTTAAATAGATAAATGTGCCTTATGATGGAGCTTCAGCTAAAGTTGCATATTCATCCTCATATTTCGTGGTTATTTCACTCCAAAAACACAAAAAAATACTTAACATGAAAAATATATTATCATCATAACTTAAAAGTATTATTTTTATGATCTCTCTTATTGGCGGCATCAAAGATTTGTGGCAATACAGTTGGACTAAAAACTTAACTTAGTAGCATGTAGTCGTGGTTTCATCCGCACGGTTACCTTCTACAACAATCTATTATCACGTTTAAATTTGACACAAAAAGACAAACAAACACCATATTTCAAATAGGTACTATAGTGTATGTTATGGTACAGCTTTAGCAGGGTAATTTTAGATATATAAATTTACCCGGCTATATTCACATGAATTTTATCGGAATATACCCGACTAGCTTCGAACCCATTCGGAGTTCTTACTCATGAGCTCGAAGCATGGCAGCATCGCGGCGTGTACTTTATAAATATAGGTAACAATTATCATGGTTCACGAAAGTTTAAATAAACAAAATGTTTTGGCCTCGTTGCTGTTTTAATGAATGGTGACGTATCGTTGTGACAGAGCCTCCGAACGGATACTGTAATATCGATTTCTGTCTGATAGCCCACCCAGGTAGTGGCCGTCGCAGTGTCTCACCATATGACGGTTATTCCCATGAGAATGGTTATGGCATAATATATATAAGGATATATTTATTATAAGTGTGTTGGTAAAATCATACTCGTTATATATAAGAGTATTTTTATTATGTCTGTATTTAAATAAATCATAATATTTTATTATTTATTTATATTTATTTTATGAAAGAAGAAAATCAAAACGAAAGAAAACAAAATATAGTTTCGTTTTTTTTTTACAAACTAACAATTAGTGTAATTACACGCTTGTAGAATTTTAAACATAAATTTAATATATTTATTAATAATTGTTTTTATTATTTATATGTTATTCATGGTGTTTTTAGCGATTGTGTAGGTATCGCGACAGAAAGTAACATTGTAAAGATTTTTCGGGAGATTTTATGTTATTGGATATGACAAGTGTTATTTCGCTTATATATAACAATCATAGTTAAACGTTTAATGAGATATTAGAGACTGGACAATATGAATTGGTAAATAAAAAGAAACCTTCAAACATCGGACGCTGGGCAGTGAAAAAACTATTACACGCGAAAATGTTTTTTACCAATAATTGCTTATAATTGCACATTTTCGAAGAATCATTTAAAAATGACTTTTATGTAAATATAATAAAGTAGATCTTAGTATGGAATTAATTGCAAAAAATGTGCCAAGAAAGCGTGTGAATTTTAGTAATAGTGCGCGCCCGGCGTGCCTCGCGTCTACTCAGCTCACTGAGCAGCAATGCCTCAGCTCCGGTGGTCTGAGCCCCACACGATGCATCGGGAACCTGCGAAAATATAAATTCAATCATTAATTGAATCTATATCTGGGTGTCTATATTTATATAAATAAGGTTTTTATGCTTTATTAATGGAATCACGTTACTTTTGTTCCTCTATTATAAGAATTTTTATTTCCATCCACATAATGATATATTTTTTTCTAAAATGGAATTATGAACAATAATAATGAAATAGAATTATATTTATAATTATTTTTATACAAAATCTTAAAACAATCAACATACACCTACATGCATAAACAATCTCTACAATAAGTGTCAGACTACACATGTCCCACTGGTGGGCAAAAATCTTTATATATATATATATAGAGAAAGTGTAGAGTTGAAAGTACCCTGCTACGATACTGCGTGGTGGTGGGTTCCAACATATCATAGAACTGCTCATAAATGCAGGTTTTTGCACTCGGTGCTTTCGTGTACCTATCAGACCCGGACTAGACCAATATACCATTAAAAATGGAACCCAACTTAAAGATCGTCATTAATAAAGCTCTATAATAATTATAATTGACTGTAGGTACTTTAATTATTATTATCCCCTTACTCATGTTCCTAATTTAAGGACATGCAAATGGCGAGGGTAGCGTAAATATTCATTTAATCAGCTCAGTGCCGTCTGATCGGCTGTGACGTATCCTCTATCCGGTTTCAGACATCCGACACTTCCGTTTCCGAACGATCGACTTTCCGACAGGTGAGAATCGATCGACTTGGTTGGGGCTAGCACAATAATTTATTACATTATATACATATAGAGACCAATTTAATCCTTTAACAATGGCGTTTTTCTTTTCGCGTAAATAAAAAAATCTAAAAAATAATTACAAGTGAAAATATTACAGTGAAAAACCCAAGTAATATTATTTTATAATATAATAAGAATTGAATATATTAAAATTAATTTAACTCAACAGACAGGATTTTTAATATTTTTCATTTTTTTTTTTCAGGAGAACTCAAATTACAACAGCGTCTGATATTGTATAATATTTCATCTACTTGAAAAGGTTCTTCGGTTTTCTGACATAGAATGCAGGAAGCATTTAATAAAGCGGCTTTAATGCATCTTTAAGTCAGTGCTGTCAGGGTGATATTGTCAGTAATCCAAGAACACTTATTTATAATTCTACAAAATATTTTAATAGCAGCAATAAGCAATGTATGCTGTTGAGATGGGCTAATTAATCTTTGCCAAGAAAAGTACTCGGAAAATTATCATAAACTTTATGACAAATTTACTGCTTTGACATCTAGAGACTGCCATCAAAAGGAAATTATAATAAAAACCAATTCTGTTTCCAATTGATCCAGGTTCTTGTAAAGATTAAATAACCATTCGACCATTCAGGGTAGTTAAAGTTAAAGGCTACTGTAGAAGTCAGACAGAGCAAATAGTTTGTCCATATATATAAATAAATATAATAATAATGTAATCGAAATATGCACCCATTTTTATACTTTACAAAACGGTTTATCATGGATATATGTAATGTGTATGTATGATTGCTAGAAGAACAAGATTGCTAGAAGAAAACCATAAAAACTAACCAGAAAACCATAAAAACCATAAAAACAATAAATACAACATTTTAATGAAATATATTTTTTTTATTTATAACGTACCTACACTGTGCCCGATCGCACGTAGTAATTACTTATCCACACTACGATATGTAACGTAGTGAATGATTACACTGAACGAGATGTAACGTATTGATTAATTACACTGAACGAGATGTAACGTAGTGATTAATTACACTGAACGAGATGTAACGTAGTGAATAATTACACTGGACGAGATGTAAAGTAGTGATTAATTACACTGAACGAGATGTAACGTAGTGATTAATTACACTAAACAAGATCTCACCTCAAATGCTTACTAGTATCTATGAAAACTTGTAAATTCTCGACTAGTGTTTTATAAATAATTCATCAAACAAAAAGAACATACTCGTTATATAAGTATATACACAACAAGCAGTTCCAATGGAACTCGTAGTAAAAGTATAAAATATATAAGTATCAAGATAGTAATAGAAGTAAGGAGTAAGATTTTTCAACTTCTTTTTTATTTAAAATATAAAGTATTAAGAAAAATGAGGTACTTTTATTTTTAGTTCCTTTCTTTTATACAAAGTTACAGTCAGAGTTACCATGCACTCCTAAAAACTATTTACAAAGTTTTGTTGCAGTATTACTTTAATACTATCTTAATAGTGAGCTCTATAAAACGATAGTTTAATTCCAGTTTGTGACAAAAACTAATGAATTTACATGAATATGTTTACAATACAATACATATAATATGTTTAATGTTCATACAAACATTCGAAACACACCTCAAGTACGTCTTAATACTGCTTTCTATGATAAAATAATGAATGATTTAGGATGACGTTATCAAAACTTCTTTTGGAAATATTATTATACTAATAGTATTTTAAGGAAGTATATAAGATGATTGCAATATGTATTGTTATAAGAGTCCATGGTAAGTCTGCTGGTCACGCTGTCACATCTCACAATCTGCTTTTTAGTTATGCCATCACGATCGTAACATCGCTTCTATTTCCTTAAGCTTTGTAATTAAAGCCACCCCTTGACAAATCCATTAATTTAATGGTAGAAAATGCATTGACAGATAGATATTTAGATTCGGACTATAGACAACGTTTAAATAAAACTAACTCACTATATTTCATTATATATTAATCCAATATTTCAAATGATTTGCATCAACCACGTTTACGAGACTTAGGTGTCTGTCAATTAGTTAATTTGGCATTTACCTTCAACTTTTAATAACAAATTAACCAACTTGTGAAATGTACATTAGTAAAAGTAAAAATTATAGAACATATTAAACAACAAAAACAATATTAATAAAATATGTAATATGCATCAGAAATGTCTGAATTTAGCTAGTGCTATTTTTAATTGAAATAATTTTGAATATTTATCCTAATTAGTATTTGTAACAATAACTCTTTAGTTTCTAAGTTTTCCCATCGTGAACAGAGTAAAATAAAAAGAGAGAAACCATAACAGATCAGTAACGAACAAATAAACTACAATTGTATTTCATAATCTCACTGCAAACAAACTACTGAGCCTAAATTGGTAACAATTATTCTTTCCACCTGTGTTTGCCCTCGGGCTACCAGATAGGGCTTAAATCTGACAGGTAGACTTTTTTGTTTGCGTAACGGGTGCTTTACAAAACATCATAAAGAATAGAATTGGGTGTTTAAACGGTCAGTTGGGGTGTTTTTTTTAATACACAATCAATTAAATATATACTCAGTAAATAATTACTTTAACATAAAAAAATATAGGTTGAAATAATAATTAGTAGTAATATTATCGTTAGCTTTTTAAGCATCGTAGAGAAAAGGGAATTGGGTGTTTAACGCTCAGTTGGGGTGCTATTTATTTTAGAACACTCAAACAATAAAAAAACATCGTTAAATTATTAATTTATCTTAATTACCAAAGAAGAAAATGTTGAAATAATTATTTTCATGAGCATTCATAAAATAAATAATATTAATTTGCCAGTTCCCCTTACCATCTGGGTAAACAAATTTTAATGATTCGGTAGTTTCCATTCCCATAGAAAACAAAAACATTAAACCGAAAAGTGATATGGCTCAATCGGAAATGTAAATAAAAGATAATGTGTGTAACTTAATATTTTATTGCGGATTCTCGATTTATCTTTTAGATTCTTACGATTGATTTACATTTAATCGGTAAAGGCGCGCGCGTGGCCGGCACGTGCTTTGACAGATTGCCGCCATGTTTCTTTTACTTTTTTGTAAACCGGAACGTGCGGTCCGTTATCCTTTAATGCATATTACTTTGCGTTGAGTAATCTGAGGAAGTGTGTGATTATGATATTAGTGTTACTAAATTATTAGTTTTGAAGTGTGAATTTTTCGCGTAATCCTGCATAATATAAAAAAATATCTGTAGATACTAAGTGGGGTGAATAAGTCCTTAAGTCGACTTGCTAGCTTTGAAAATGAAAAAATGATATAAAATGATATAAAGATTTTTGATTTTGATTTAATTTTGCAAAAATAAATAAAAACTTATATTATACATTCTTGTAAGCATTATTGGTATTGTCTCATTAATATCAATCAAACTCGTAGAATTGATAATAGGTTTGTTGATGGTAGATCCTACCTGTAGTCTTTACAGCTCGTTTACAAGCTGCCTTAACTAGAGTAGTACCACCGTCTCATAGAAGAACCGCGTTAAACACCCTTCCTTCCCCCACCAGTCTCCGTCATCCCTATGTATGTCTCACAAGGGTGGCAACCATCCATATTTACAAATATCCATGGTTACCAGCACCACTTACCATCAGCTGTTTACTATCTGGTCGTTTGTAACGTATTCCTATTCTACAATATGCATATGCATCCATTTATGCAATCTTACATATTCAATTCATATTCACGTCATATGAACATATAGTTATAGATGCCACTTATAGTTTTAGTTCAATTGTAATTATATTTATCAAAAAAAATAGTATACATTTTGTTTTTTTTTCTATCTTACAACGTATTTGTTTAGTATAGTTTCCTAATTGTCTCAATTAAACTTCAGTCATAAGTTATTATTGTACTTTTATTTAATCACCAAACATAAAATTGGAAATGCAAGTATAGTTGCTAATTTTTATATTTAAACTTCATTGAACCATGTTGACTATTATATATAACATATACTAGTATCGAACCTATTCGGGGTCATACTCGTGAGTTTGAAGGGTGGCGGACTCGCGGCGTGAACTGAAAGTTCAAATTCATTTATCAGAATTTGAACTTGTCAACTTGTCAAAATATTATCAACTTTTATACCTATATAAAATTTGATATTATTTGGTTCACAATACATTGTTCTACTCAAGTAAAGTTTACTTACAATTTACTTAATTTCACTTTTCTAACTAACAGAGACTAGACAAAAATGTATTGTGTTTGTAATGAATAATATAATATTAATAATACCTAAATTTTATATGTTTTGTTTTTCTTTTTCTTATAAAAAAAAATCGTTTGTTTTTTTCAATCGGCATTTGTAATTATTCTGCTATTTTTAATTTCTATACTTTAATATATATTTAGGGATAATATTCTTTTATTTTCTTCTGGTATTTTTTTGTTATATTTTTATTACTTTTAGTTCTTAGTAGCATTATTTTGTTTTTACCGGTTATGTTAAATGATTTGGTGGATGAGCGGAGCAGCCAGTAATACGGGGCTAAAATATTTTACAGGGCCCCTTGCATTTAGTTGTATCGAAAAGTAAAACGAATAAATATATATACATTTTTATCGTCAGAAAATGTATATAATATATTTATTCGATTCGTGTTTTATCGTGTTTAATCATTTTTAATATATCGTTTTTGATTAAAAGTAATTTATTATTAATGTTGGTGATAAATCCGATGAATTAAATATAAAGTTAATTAATAATTGTACTATTAATTTGAATTTTCTATTACATGTTGTTCATTGTGTTTCATTCATGAATAATTTTATGATGAAGGAATGTTTTACAAATAGTTTTAATTTATTTCGAAATAAGTAATTAATAGATTTGTCTTGAAGTGAGACAGACACGTTTGGACTAGTAACATCCGTGTACCAGAGCTTTAACAATCGTTGTGTAAATAAGGCTATAAGTGCAAGACATTTAACAATTCTTAATTATTTCAGCTAATATTATTCCCCGAATAAAATATTATTTTCTTGAAATATTAAGTTTCACAGAAAGCTGAACATAATTGTAGATTATGTTTGATTGCTACGTGCCTACATGTACGTCTACGACGTCTACGAACGTTTTTATTTATTACTACTAAAGATAAAAGAATATTTAAAACAAATGAATACTACTTTATATATTAAAATTATCTTGTAAATATTAATCTAAACTTAGATACTATTAAAAAGAAATTATACCAGTAGTACCAGTAAGCTCCTTCAATTAATGTCAAGGTAAAGTTTCCATCATTATACAGAATTTCATTTAAAAAGATAACTAATTTTTGCCAGCGGTTTCCACTGCGCAATAACGTTTAAGATTTACCGGTGTTATACACAGCCTTTTAATTGCGTGATGACACGTTCTTACTACATACTATGTACATACCAACCAATTTTCATCAAGATTAATTGGTCGTTTTTTAATTAAAAAAGGATGTCCACTTAAATAGATGCAACATAACCTACAATTTCATAAACAAATTTATGTACAGATAGGATATAAAAGTATCAAGTTTCACAAATTAAAATAATTGTAAAACTTGTACATATTTATACAAAGAAAACCGTATAAAAATATACACATAGTAAATGTAGTAAAAAATACAATTAATTTTAAACGTAACAATAAATACAAACTTTATTAATTATATTATTCTTATACAAGTAAAGTCTGGTAAAGTTAGCTTACTTTATCGTAACAGAGAACTTTCAAAGCTAACTTTCAACGAGCTTACAATAGGTTGGGTGTTTTTAATTCTCCTCTGAACCTCGGAAGCCATACTGGAAGCCGCACAAATCACAATCGATCCAAAATGGCCGCCTACCTTTTTTGGTTAACGTATTTTGTTTACAATTATATTTATTATAGTAGTTTTTTCCCATAACTGTATATTATTTTATTTTATTTATTGGTGTAGTTAGCCTACAATCCCTTGTAATGGTTGGAAAACATTTATAAATTCTTAATTATAGCCATGTTAAGCTTTTAAATTTTAAATTAACATAGAATGAAAAACAAAACAATACGTGCAGAGATTCGAACCCGCGACTTCGGGGCAAGCCCCGAATATATATGTGATATATAATATAATATGATAATAATTTCGATAAATATGATAAATACGATAAAAATTATATAAAAAAAATCTTACATATCTAGATAAATATTAAATAATTAATACAAGACTTACATATAAAAAATATATTTGTTACTTTTTTGTTGACTATTTCGTACACCCAAAATAACATATTTTAATTTATACTAATTTCACCAGTATGATGAACCTTAAACATTCAGTTATTAATTGTATTTATTAGGAAAGTAAATGACAATATTTTAGTGAATATAGAATCGCCGAAAAATTTATTTTAATATTACTACTTACTACTACCCTACTATGGCTTTGAAACCAAATTTTAACTATTAATAGATTTTTGGTATATTTCAAATGTATAAATTCTATTGAATTCTGGAAATTACTATAATTTTCCTTATTATAAGAAAATGGCTGAAAAATTCAACAAAACTGTGATTAATTTCAGTTATGTAGAAGAGCTAGATATTTTGATTAAATATTTTCAAGACAGATTTTCGGAGTTTAAAAAAGTGAAATCTCTGTTGGACATATTCAGCAATCCTTTCATAATTCCAGTTGAAAATGCACCAGAGTCAATACAGCAGACTTGCTGAACTTTTACCGCTGCATTGATAAAAATATGTACGAAGAGTTGCGCATAAGCGCTCTGAAATGTGCCAGCTTATTTGGTTCTACTTATATATGTGAAAAAACTTTTTCAATACTAAATAATAATAAAACAAAAAATCAAAACCGCCTTGCAAATGAAAGTTTGGAATCAGTTTTACGTGTTGCTACGAGTAAATTTGAGCCGAATATAAATAAGATTGTGAGCACTATGCAGTGCCACGCTTCAAATTAATAAATTATTTTTCAATTTTAATAAATTATTATCAATTCTTTATTGTCTTTAATTACCTATACTTGTGGCGGCTGGCCCGCCATCAGTTCATAATTGGCCCGAGTGGCTAGTCTCATTAAGTCTGTGCAACCAAGCTCTAGATTTTTGCCGTACGGACCGTCTTCCAGTCAACCTAAACATGACATTAATTTACGTCAATCTACACGTCAAAACAAGTCGAAGACTTCTGTGTAAAAAAAAACATCATTTTGACGTAATATACATCTCTGTAATTTGTTACGTAATATCAAGTCCCGTTTGATCGATCGTTGATCGACCTAGAGCCCTGTTAATTTTTTTACGACCCCTACTTACCTTATAATATAACTTGATGTGATAGGAAAAATAAAACGGGGGAAGAGCTAGGTATTTAAATAGGCCCCTACGCCATTCTAACTAAACGTTTCATTATTTATCTGAATCGTAAAACTGAAAAAAGGAATAAAATGAAACACATAACAAAAAATATAAATTAAGTACATATTGTGTGTGCCGTATATTTAATGACATCAAAAAAATAACATAATTATAAAAAAAAACTTGCAATATAGTCAATAGGCATTCAAGATAGTCAATGGGTTGACCTTAAACAAATATATCATCTGACCGCCGACTCTTCTTGGGCAATTTTCTAAATAATTATGGTCAAAGAGAACGTGATATTGAAAGACGAAACGAAGGAATATCCCCTCGCCTCGAAATAAATATGTATTTTCATGGAGCATCTCTTCAACTATCTGTATTCAGTAAGGACATGTAAGAAAACAAGTGTCTTAAGATTACTCTATATTCAGTAGAGTCAATGGCTCCACCATTGATTCTACTGAGTATAGTAGGGTGGCAAAAGTCTTATAAAAGATATTTTCGAATGATTTTTCTTGCTGAAAATGTTGATCACCTTAGAGTCTTGGTGAATGAAAGCCTATTCATATTTAGTTTGATTTTATCGCTTCTCCAATATCTGGCGTTGATGATTGCCTTGATCTGAGAGCTGGAGATCGGCTTCATAGAATAAAAAAAATGTCGTCAAAGTTTCTGAACATGAGATTAAACATTGTTTCACCTAACAACTTTCGATCATCTTAATTCCAACGAACGTTTGAGCGTCGTTTATCTGAATCTAGATCACGTTAAACAGAATCAGATTTAATCAAAAACGAATATCGAGTTTGTTTACGCTTTTTTCAATTCGTGAAGCTACATCACGCTTTTTAAATTCATTTTTTATTTAAATGCATGATTTAAAGTATGTAAATCGTACTCCACTCATAGAACTGTTTTTCATAAGGAATGTGGATATATGTCTAAATAAAGTTCTTGAATTCGAATTTTTCAGTTAATTCTTACTTAATTCGTTGATTATCATCATGATGAAAGAACTCAGTGCTCAATTAGGTACATAAAACTTAAATGTGTTAACGGGTTATTAAACCTAGTAGTAACTAGCCGGTAAACACTACTAAAATACAAACATAAAATAGATTTAAGAAAATGAATACGTCTCTCAGTATAACTCTTTGTTAAAATATAACAAAAGATCAAAAGAATATAAAAGTCTATAAATATAAAACTGAAGTCAAAAGTAAATTGACAAAAACTTTTTTGAATACCTATGTACTGAAGAAAATGGTGTGCGACAATAGTATTATTATTAGAGCAACCTATTTGACATACACTAACGCCATCTATTGAACTACAATACATGTACTAACTGCTTTTATTCAAAAGTCAATGTTAATTAAATATTTATTGAACTACTTTTAGCACACAATCACGATTAACACCACACTACAAAACGTTCTTAAACAATAGACCTGAAGAAAATTTATGTTAAAAATTATTTTTAGTAAAAAAAAAGAATGATTAGAAATTGTTGTTAATATTAACCTGCGAAACAATGAAATAAATAAATTTATATAACTGCATTATATTTTCGTGGAATTTTTTAAGTGGTAAAATTGTTTTATTGAATTATTTATATTATATATTCTTCACGGCATACTTAGCTACAATAGCTAGATAATAACGACATTGTGGCGAATTCTTGAACTATTATTTCTGTTTTATATTATTGGGACTTTTTTAGTTTGCCTGGCTCTCAAATAATTTGGTACTCTTTGCCTCTACCATCCATAGTTTCATTTAGTTTGACAACTTATATTTCATTGTCATTTCTGATTCTTCGTATTATAATATTGCCCAGATATCAAGTGGTCTGTGCTAGCGGTATTCAGCTTCTTATTTCAATAATTTACATCTTTATTGGGTAAACCGGTATTTAAAATCGAAATATAAATGATATATATTTCGATTGCTATTCATTTATGACTAAATCTCTGAGGATTCTCTGATATCGTAATAGATAGAAGATAGTGTCCTCTAGAATTATCTTATTTCCCTACATTTTACTTAATTCGGCAAGTTAGAAATTATTAAAATGACTGAAAGTTCTCCGGACGATTTGAATGCAAAACGTAAGGACTTCATTTGCGGTGTTGTAGAAGGTATGTATATTATCGAAAAGCCTTTAGACATGTTAGACATTTAGTGATTATAATGTGCTATGTAATATCTGCCTACGTTAGATTATAAGTGAATGACCTGAAATGTATTACAGGCTTTTATGGTCGCCCATGGACAACAGAGCAGAGGAAAGATTTATTTCAAAAGTAAGTATTTATCTCATAGTACTTATAAAATTCTTATCAGAATGTTATTGTTATTATAAATTTAACCATTATATTAAGTATATGTTGCTAATTTATTACATTTTATAAGAAAAGAGAAATAAAATATTGTTAATTTATAAATTTAATTATAATTCTATTTAGGTTGAAAAAATGGGGTTTAGACATGTATGTATATGCTCCAAAAGATGATTATAAGCATCGGGCCTACTGGCGGGAGCTATACACAGTGGAGGAGGCGGAACACTTAACATCTTTGATATTTGAGGCCAAGTCCCATGGTATTACCTTCTGTTATGCCTTGTCTCCCGGACTAGATATTACATATAGCAGCCAGAAAGAGATTACAACCTTGAAACGAAAGTTGGAGCAAGTAGGATTTTTCTCCTTTTCATTGCTTGCATTTCAATCCTGTTCAAAAAAAAATATTAAAAATAACTCTTTTGATAGTAATCCCTCTTTTGTATAATTATTATTGCTTTGACTGATCACAATGCCCACTTGTAATTTAGAACTTAAAACTACATATAAACTTTTTTGAAGGTTTCCCAGTTTGGGTGCACATGTTTTGCTTTGTTGTTCGATGACATTGAACCTGAGATGAGTGAAGCAGACAAACAGATATTCCAGAGTTTTGCACATGCACAGGTTTGTAATTATTGATGATTGAAAAGAAAAGAATTTTACACTCATATTTTTAAGTGCTTTAATTTATTTAAAAAAAGTTAATTGGTTGGCAAAGATACTGAAACAAATTATACTTATAATCATTATGTCAATTAGAATGATGCTAATTGCATTTTGCTTAAGTTAATTTTACAGAGTATTCACTCTCACACAGAGAAACTAACTAACTATGAACTTAGTAATAAATAATGTAATTGTACTACAGAAATGTTTGTAGACATACAAACAACAATATTAAACTTGAATTATGGTTTGAAAAACTTGAATGATTGTAGGTTTCAGTAACTAATGAGATCCACCAGCACCTTGGGAGTCCCAAGTTCCTCCTTTGCCCCACTCAGTACTGCTCCACCCGAGCAGTGCCCACTGTGCACAGCTCAGAGTATCTCAACACACTTGGCACTAAGCTGTCCCAGGAGATTGATATTATGTGGACGGGTAAGAAAATTTACTCTCATATTAAACTGAAATATAAAAATATATTTTTTGTATTAAACCATTTTAATTGTTCATATACATTATTAGTTTTCTATTTTATACCAAGACCTCGACGGAGAGTTCCTAATGTGGATATAAAGGACAATTGGTACCGTTATATTGTTATACTTTTAGTCATACATATCTTACAATTTAGGTCCTCGACAAGTTTTGACATAAGGTTATACCTCTGCTATAACCATACCTATCTATGTCTATCTTATTAAACTTATCTTTTGGAATGATTAAAATCAATACATACAAAAAAGGTGAAGTTGGATGAGAAGTTCACAAAGAGACAGAGACATTGTATTGTATAAGGATAAGAATTACCAATTGGAGAAAATTTTTAACTATTGTTATGAGATTATTATTTTTTTAAATCTGATTCAATACTTGTTAACAAATTTAATAAATGTGTTAAAACAGCATTATTGAAGTTGAGTCAATATGTTAATTCTAATTGTAATTGTTTTATTTGATTAAAACAGGTGTAAATTATAAATATTTTATATGTAAATGTAAAAATAAAGAATGTGTACTATATTTATTTAATAATTATTAGAACTGTTTTCATTAATTGGATCCATGTGAGATTTGGGTATCAAATCTTATCATAAGGGTCATATTTTTATAAAGATTTATAATAAAACAAAACATTTATTTCTTTTAGAACTACAATAACTACTGTTATATACTTGAAAAGTATATACAAATAATATACACCATTATTATTTGTATATACTTTTATTCACATAAGTTTTCCATATGGTATTTGATGACTTAGACCACTTGTGAATCATTGAGGTCGTTACTCTGGTGATAATTAATTTATAGTAAACTAAGATTTACACTCTTTATAGTTTAAATTCTTGTATTCTCTTACCAAATGCCATAGTTTATTATTTAATTAAATATTTAAACTTTAGTGAGGTGATAAAAATATTTTTTCAGGAATATTTATATTTAAATGTATATTAAAAAAAAAAATTTAAGATATTGTTTAGTGTAGTGTTATGTACTAAATGTGCTGTTATTTTTGTTAATATTTTTAATTTACATATTTTGCCTTATTTGAATCAATATCAGAGATCACTTGTGTACATCTAATGGAAGTGTCAGAAAGGCTCATTATTGTTACCATACTGCTTCTGTAATGGCACTCTCCAAGTTAAAATTCAAACTATAAGGTTGACAAATTCGTCATTGTCTGTAAAGAACCATTTATTTGTTTATATAACTGTGTATATTTGACGTAGGCAATTGTTCCAGGTCCCAAGGTAATATCAAAGACGTTAACAACGGAGTGCATCGAGGAGATCACTCAGGTGCTCCGACGGCCGCCCGTCATCTGGGACAACTTACACGCTAATGATTACGATCAGAAGAGAATATTCTTGGGTAAGAAATTAAATATTAAAAAAAAAACGTGAGAAAGTATCACCAAACAAACATAAAAAAATATGAGTACAAATTGAGAATGACCATCTTTTTTGAAGTCTCTTAAACATGTAGTTGGTAAAAGTAAATAAAGACCATATGAAAAAATAGAATTAAAGTATGATTACAAATTAATGGGTATCCTTTAATGAGTACTTTAATATGTGACAATGACAAAAATATATGTTTGAATGAACTCAGATGAATGAATATATTAAGTTCGTTACTTGTAAATTTTGGACATAATCTAATAAGAATATTACATACAGTTGCAATTCACTGGAACATATAACACATACAAGGTCTTTGTTTTCTGATAGAGTCATATAACAAAATTAGGCATTTACTGTCAGCACAACTAATAAACTATCCCCATATACCTCCATCTAGTATTTTAACTAATACAACCCCCAGGTCCGTACTGTGGCCGGTCTCCGGAGCTGATACCGCTGTTAAGAGGAGTATTGACAAACCCCAACTGCGAGTACAATGCCAACATGATCCCAATCTGGACGCTGGCGCACTGGGCGCGGTGCAGCCTGGATGCGCCTGCGCATAGTAAGGGTTATTGTAATGTTTGATTGAAATAATCAAACTATGATATTTATTTGACTAAAAAGTATATTTTTTTGGTGTTTGATTTGTTTATTTGAATTTATTGTCTTCTTTTAGTGGAGGCAGTATCTTGGGACATCAAGCTAGAGCGAGAAAGCGAACAAGGGGTTTGTGAGGACGAAGTACCTCTCACTCTCGGAAAACATGTGTATCACCATAGACAAGCGCTCAGGTTAGTGGTACCTTGTTTATGATTATTTATAGGGAATCTAAAAAAATATTGATCTGAAGTTACTTAAATATTTAATCAATCTTTATTGTACTTGTTGATGAATCCTATGTAATCATATGCTTGGCGGTCTAAAGGGTGTGTCGTAAATATTCTTATGAGAGTCCATCCATCTTTGAAATTACAGTTATCAAAAGTCGTCAATTATCAATAAATTTTCCATTTTAAATATTAATTAGATTTTGACTATTCTCCTTGTTTCAGGCAAGCCATAAACGAATGGTTGCCAGAGTTCTCTATACCAAAAACAGCTCAGGGACCCGTCATCAAACCACAACCACAAATACCTGGTAAGAACATTGTATTGTAAGAATTTAGCTAAAGAAATGGGAAATTTGTGAATAAATGTTGTAATTTCTCTTTACCTTACAATATAAGAATAATAATTTGAACGATAAATAATATTAATAATACACATATTTAGTGCTTATTGAACCATTTAATTAAAGAGCAATGTTATTAGTAGTTCAGAATATTGTTTTACAATAATGTTTGTTAATTAACATCTGTATGACTTGTGTCGTAACATGAGTTGGTATTGGATGATATACCGCAGTGCCCCCAGTGCCGATCATCCCGATCCTGCCGTCCGTGAACACTTGCATGTCGCTGGTGACGGCCACCACCACCACCACCACCTGCGCCGCCGAGCTCGCCATCCCCACCGTCACCACCAGCCAACTGCAAGCGCTGGCAGACCGCCCCGTGCTCTCCACTGGGGTTAGTGACACCACTACCACGTCTAGGCATCCCCACCAGCCAACTGCTCGCACGGCCCGTAGTGGGTACTGACACCACTATTACTCGTCTTTGCGTCACCTGAAACCACGAATAACACATATAATACCCAGTCTCTCCTCTCCGTGCTGTCTACTGTGTTTAGTGACACCAATTTCTCCTTTTTAATGATAGGAAATCCTATTCTGATTCCCCCACGACTAAGCGGATAGCCGGGGTGATTAAGTGTGCTCCTGGCGGCTAAAGGACGCCGCCATTTTGATAAATTCTCACAAACACATTTTTTAACATATCTGTGCGAACGTTAGCGGGGCTAACTTTAGCTTGAGGCTGTGAACATCCGTCTTCGAAACCATAAAATAAACTAAAATCTTGAAAGCAGATTAGCCGATAATAAAAATGTGTCCGACCCCTTGGGTTATCTATTCTGACTTATCTTGATGGTGTGATAGACACTCAATGACAACTCTTCATAGAACTGTCGAATACATTTTACTGAAACTCCCGTAAATGTTAGGAACATTATTTTCAGGTGTCAGCAATAGAGCCGTTCAATCCTGTTCCTAACACGGTGATGAACTCTCTGGTGTCACCAACCAAGGTGATTCTTAATGAATCGATTCCTAACCCCATCATACCGATGGCGAGTGCCATCGCCCTCCCAGCAGAACTGCCCGTATCCACCTTACCTGTACCCATATTGGGTATAAAGGCAATAGATAGTGACAAAATAGATTCTGACATGGACAAATTTGATATAAACGAATCCGCCTCGAATGATAGCGTTTTGGAGACTCAGAGCTTTATCGAAGAGATGAAGAAGGATAAAGAGGATGATGATACTATCATTGTGGATGAAGTGGAACCCGCAGTAGAACAGCAACAGAATGGAGATATGAGTGTCGGTGGTAAGTCTTTGTTAATAACCATTAAATAACATACTTTGTTTATATAAAAAGTAAAATATCCCAAGAATAATATAATATGTAATATAGTAAGATAACAGTTACATATTTAGTAATTTTGTTATAAAGTATATTGCTTTCTTTAATCATTAAAAATAAAAAATATCTTCACTATTTAAATAAAGCTATCTTAAAAACCATCTTCATATAACTAATTTTATTTCTACTAAGGAGTGCTTTTGACAATTTGGCCAATGATAGACCAAATTTCATCAACATATTCAATAGTCTGTGTTTTCTATAATTATAATTGTTTGTCTCCAGATACCCCTCAGACGCTCAGTCCCAGCCGCGTAGTGGAGGGTTTGGAGCCACTGGATGTAGACCCTCCCTCCACTAATGCTGACTCCGACGTTGTTATGAACGAACAGCTGAGCGAGGTTTGTTACAACCAATAAAATAAAAAATCTAAATCTATACAATAAATATATTTGTGGATGACTGTCATAATAACTGTAACTGGAAGAGAGAGTGAGTAAGAAAGAGAGAGGCTTGTCTTCTAGAGACGAAATGGACAGGAATGAAAGATAGCGATCAGCGAATGTCGTTCAAATTAAAGGGCCTTCATAAGCCCTATGATTGTGTATGGTTCAGAATGTTGAACGACGAAAGAAGCGTATGACGGAATATTAATTACATTACTTATGATCCCATCCTGTGCGGGATAGAATCAGGAATTTGTATGTAAGAGGAAGCACAAAAGTTTCTCCTGTGACGGATAAGTTGCGGAGCCATTGGCTGGTAATAGTGGACTTGGTATGGGCATGTCATGTGGAGGTATGAATGTGACACTACATAGTAAGGGCTAATATAATCTAAGGATCGATACATCAGTTGGAACTATTCTTATTATTTGGTTCCAGAATGGTTCTATGCAAGTGGAGCCCTGCAGTAGCCCTCTCAGCGGTGACATGATGGTTGAACCCACTGAAACTGTTGATGAGTGAGTACAGTACTTAATATTTAAAATGTTATAATGATTTATCTGGTGTGACCTTCGCGGGATTACTGATTTATATTTTTTGAGTCAATGATGTGGTAATGTTTCCAGTTCGGACGACAATCTAACAGCGGAGGACCTGGTGCTGCTGTGTGACCTGTTCTACTTGCCCTTCAGCCACGGCGGACGCGGACTGCGACTCCTGCACGACTACCACTGGCTCAGCACACACGCCGCCGGAGCACCCCGCGGCAGGGAGGTATTGCAGCATCACAATGACCTTTAAGACACCGGACATCGCTTTCATATCTGATTTATCCATTTTTTACACATACAATGGATCCTCGTTACACATTTCAAACCGGCGTCCCTACACTGTTCCATAGACTTTACTAGTACATTTATTTACAAAAATTTATTCAAGATTTGTTTTTAAATCCTAATACGGCGAAACATGTTTATAGCTATAGACATTTACATTGAATGTCCGATAAATCGGATCATAGTCGCGGTGTGTGACGTGCCCTCTCCCCAGCCAGGCGAGTGGCGCCGCCGAGTGCGTCGCTTCACGTGGTGGTCGCGTCGTGCTCGCCGCCTGTCCCGGCGGCTGGCGCGGGCGCCCAACCGGGAGCTGCACGCCGAGCTGCAGCCCTACCTGTGGGACCTGTGCGCCGTGCTGGCGCTGCTGGAGGCATTCCTGCGTTGGCTGGGTGAGCCCCCACTTACTGGCTTGCTTTATATGTGTCTTCTTATTTTGTTTGTACGATTTTTCGACATTTGGAAAAGATAGGGTTGAAATTCTCTTTCGGTGCATCTTTTCAAGCCCCCTACCCATGGGCTTCCTAATACTTAATACAGGGATGGAGCATACTGGTCTTTACCGACAACTTTGGCTTGGATTCAAGTCCTTGAACGTTGGTGTTCCTCAAGTCTGCGTGTTATCCCCAACACTGTTCGTTCTACATATCAATGATTTATGCCATATTCCCAACATTCATTTGTTATGCGAATGACAGCAGTATATACTGGGCCTGCAGGACTCTCTCGGAATAACATCGATGAGTGCCGAAAGAAACTTGTCGTATTTTGAAACCTCACTTAGGAGGATTTTGGAATGGGTTATATTTAATACGGTACAATTGAATCCGCAAAAGACAAAAATTTACGCGTTTACCAAAACCTTAGTCGAACCTAGCTCTGTATAAAACACAAGTCTGGTAATATATGAAATACTGTTCCAATCTACAGTTTTACCGATATCAGCAAATAGCCATTTGACTTGTCGAGAATCCCTTGTTCTTTGAAAGGCTAGATTCGTTGTTGTTGCGTAGAAACGTTGCATCTCTGTGCTACTCCTCGTCTAATGGGGAGTCTTCCGAAGAGCTATTTGATCTGCTTCCTACCACATACTACTCTACTATCGCACTGCACGCAACTGCCTACAATACCATCACTACTACCTTGGTGCATAGCCGTCCTTAACAGTGCGGATACCAACGAACTTTCTACCACAAACAACCAAGGTATGAACTTCCTTCGGTGGTGTTTCCAGATCGATGCGCTATGTGTTGTGCAACAAAAGCGCCTATTCGCCCCTCCTATTGCAATAAACTGCCTCTGATATTGCAAGAGACCGTGGGCGGCGGTGCTCACTTACCATCAGATGACCCGCAGGCTCGTTAGACCTTCTAATATAAAATGATAATCCAAGCACCATGTACATAACAAAATAAAAAAAACTATTGACAGTTGTATCTTTCAGTACCCAAATATACGATAGTTTTTGTTTTCAGATCTCGGAAAGTTTCCCCCAAACATCACAAATAATATACAAGGCAGTTATTCATGTAAGGATTGAAAATAAAATACCGTTAAATAATAATTATAATTGTTACTTATACCTCCTCCTCATCACATGCAGGGTTCTCAAAGGGTTGGCGTGAGGCCTTCGAAAGCGGCACCCAAGAGCCTTGGGTGTTCCGCGGAGGCCTAACCGCTGATTTGAGAAGGTTATTGCCAGTGGAGTGCAGTGGGGATGCCTTGAAGCCTCAATGTATACCGTTAGGCCTTCCGTTGACTGTCAGGCCCTATACTCCCGCCGATGAAGAAGCTGTAAGTACATTTGTTGTAGCTAATCAATGAAGTTATAACCTAAAATATCTAATTAACCAACAGGTACTGTAAAAGATCGTGTAACACTAATATTTAAAATTAACTTAATTTTGTCTGTGTATATGGTAAAAAAAAAAAACAATATACAACTTGTAATAATCTTCAGAGATCTAGTAGTAGAGAATGCCATAGAACATTAAACTCCCTATTGTTAAAAAATGGGTAAATAAGTATATATATTCTAAAATTGTATTATTTAGGTATGCAACCTGTGTCAGAAGACATGCAGGGATGGTCTGGACTGCAGTCATTTATTTCCAGGCGAGCTGCTGGGTCTACCCGCAGACAGGTGATAGAATACATCTTCGTTATGAAACTTGACAAAATGTATCTTACTATAGATAATAGTATCTTATTATGATATTATCTCGTCAATATTATGAATAAAAATATCGCCACCAAGGGATACTTAATAGAATGCCGAATTATAATTCTGCTGTATTGTGTAAAATGAAATTGTGAACTACAAATAATTACTATGACAGTAATAACAATACCAACAATATTTTATTATAAAAGACATTTTAATTATCTTTTATTTTTGTAATTAGTTTTGCAGATTTGTATCTCTTGTTAACAGATTGATAGCACCCTTCCTGACACTGTCCCCTGAGCTGTGCATGGTGATTGTGGATGAAGGCGACGCCGTCATCGACGAGGACCTCGACAAGGCGGAAGTCAACACTAATGGTAACATACGGGATTTATATATACTTTATGTGTGGCTTAAGTTTCTTGACACCGCCATACACAGGGTGTGTTAATTTCTTAAAATCCGTTGATGTTTCTGTTTTAAATTTTTTCAGGAGTATTTGATTTATTTATAAGTGTTCCTTGTAGGTGCTCAACCTGAAATAGTGGGATATGTATGTGCGGCGCTGAACAGCAACGAGTTCTATAAGAAACAGGAGATTGCTTGGATTCCGGAAATGTGTATGAAATACCCGAAGGAATTACTGGAGAAAGAAGATTTAAGTGATGCTGCTAAGGTAACGACTATAAAGACATCATATCACGTTTAAAGCAACCTTACTATATATATATGACCCACTGCGCCGGGCCGAGTACCGTCTACAGCGGCCGAGGTAACTGTATGCGATTGAATTTAGTTTGAATGGATCACATACCCGTGGTATACTTATCATTGCAGTAAATAATTGTAGTTGTCTGAGTCTACGTATCATCGATTGTATCGTTAAAGATGAAGATGTATATATCCGTTTCATTAACTTTCATTATTTATTCTCTCCCAGGAGTGTATCCGTCACTTCCACTCGTTCGAGGCGGAGCAGCTGATAGCGGCGTCCTCACACACGCACTCTTCGCACCCGGCGCTGATAACGTGCGCGGCGCTGCCCCGCGCCGACCCGCTCGCCACCACTCGGCTCCTCACCTGCCTGCTGGCGGCGCTCCGGGCGCACGGTACGTTACATATCGCCCTCTCACTCGCACACACGCACTCGTTATAACGTGCGCGGCGCTCCGGGCGCACGGTGCGTTACATAGCGCCCTCTCACTCGCACACACGCACTCGTTATAACGTGCGCGGCGCTCCGGGCGCACGGTGCGTTACATAGCGCCCTCTCACTCGCACACACGCACTCGTTATAACGTGCGCGGCGCTCCGGGCGCACGGTGCGTTACATAGCGCCCTCTCACTCGCACACACGCACTCGTTATAACGTGCGCGGCGCTCCGGGCGCACGGTGCGTTACATAGCGCCCTCTCACTCGCACACACGCACTCGTTATAACGTGCGCGGCGCTCCGGGCGCACGGTACGTTACATAGCGCCCTCTCACTCGCACACACGCACTCGTTATAACGTGCGCGGCGCTCCGGGCGCACGGTGCGTTACATAGCGCCCTCTCACTCGCACACACGCACTCGTTATAACGTGCGCGGCGCTCCGGGCGCACGGTGCGTTACATAGCGCCCTCTCACTCGCACACACGCACTCGTTATAACGTGCGCGGCGCTCCGGGCGCACGGTGCGTTACATAGCGCCCTCTCACTCGCACACACGCACTCGTTATAACGTGCGCGGCGCTCCGGGCGCACGGTGCGTTACATAGCGCCCTCTCACTCGCACACACGCACTCGTTATAACGTGCGCGGCGCTCCGGGCGCACGGTGCGTTACATAGCGCCCTCTCACTCGCACACACGCACTCGTTATAACGTGCGCGGCGCTCCGGGCGCACGGTGCGTTACATAGCGCCCTCTCACTCGCACACACGCACTCGTTATAACGTGCGCGGCGCTCCGGGCGCACGGTGCGTTACATAGCGCCCTCTCACTCGCACACACGCACTCGTTATAACGTGCGCGGCGCTGCTTGCTCACCTAACTAACCGAACCCTACAATGCTTCAATAATTTAATATTTGCTTTTCCTGCAGGTGTCAACGGAGTTCACACTTGCGTTTCCGCCAACGACCAGCACCTCCTGCAATTCTACGGAAAATTGGGCTTCGCGGAGCACTCTCGTGCCAATAATCTCGTGTTCCTGGCTAGATTATTCTAGCCTTATTTACTGCCTTAGAAAATATGAGTGTTATGGAACTGTGTTCGCAATAGTGGTTTGGAAAGTGAAATATTGGTTATGGTGGGTATTATTTTATTGGTAATTAACATGGTCAAGTTGAACTCTTTTTTAGTAACTTGTATTATGTGTATTCTAAACAATGAACAAGTTAACTATTTATAGTATGTTTAATACTTTGGTTGGGGCAACACAACATTTCATTTAAATTTGAAAACGCCAGTGCGGCCTGCACAGAGAGTTTGTGGACAATAAACTTCTATACAAGAATGCAGTTCAAAAAATCGGATGTTTTTTTCCGTCTTAACGCAGTGCGGCCAACATGCTTGTTATAACGATAATCATTTATCACTTAAAAAGGTTAAATCATCAAAATTTTTTATCTAAGTAACTTTTTTAATCGGCCGAATTGGTCTATTGTTTGAAGGCGACGTGTTTTTTTTTTGTATATACAAATATTGTAAGAAAGTAAATTTCACTCAGTAATAATTAAATCTCATTTTTGTATTGACCGAATAAGACATACGTTTGAAATCTTCGAAAGGTCATTTTATTCCACAAAGGTCATTTTATACTTCCATGATAAAGACTTAATTTTTTTTTTCACCAAGAAATTATATACAATTATTTAACAGCCATGTTCAAAACACCTTAAATATATGAAAAATTAGTGTTTGGTATCAGTATTCAAATGATTATAATTATAATTTTATCACAGAGTTTGATATTTTTTGGGTAAGAAGAAACTTGGTGAGGGTGTTACCAAGATGGTTGTAAAACCGCTCAATGCTGGGACTTGGCAACTATGATATCAATATTCCAACGGCTTGCTCTGCAGAAGAAGGCTCTATTGCCCCTCTGAATTACTATCAGATAAAATTAGACTTACCCCTGTTAATGGGAAAGAGCGAGAGAGAGAACCTCGTTGCATATTTAAAAGAGCAGCTAGAATGATGCAAAATAAGTAGTGGTTGTTAGTTTAAAATTCTTAATTAAAGTAACTGAAATTAGAAACTGTGTTGTGAATAGGCGACTTTTCAATTGCATAATTCTTTTATAGCCACGATTGTTTTCTGACTGTTGGTAGTAAGTAACCGGCGGTTTGGGATATAGTTAGTCCATCTTGTACAACTAATGCATGTAAAAAATAAATCAAATCCTTTAGCAGCACGACTTATAACATCCTCCGTCGACAGCTAATATGGAATATAGGCAAGGAGCTTATGATGATTGAATTTATTTTATAACCTATTTAAAGATATTGAAAAACAGATTTTATAGATCAAAATAGTAAAATTATATTACGACTCTTATGAGTTCCGAAACAAACAAGCAACTGTTGCGGAAAAACCTCACTGCCGATGCGACATTTTTTACACAAGAGTTGTGGAGCCATGTGGCGTTCGGGGTATGCAAGTGCGGCAAACACGCCAGGCGTGTGCCGCAGTGGAATGAATGTTATCGGTATTATACGTCGCAGCCAGTGTTAATATTTTTTTCATTGTCAGTGGACCTGTTATGTCCGGTCCTTAAACATAAACCATAATAAATTTCACAGTTTGACCAACATTTTTTGTTTTAACCAAATCCATAAAATAGACAACAATTTAAATAATTAATCACAAAGAAATGTTTTTTACTATCTTCTCGTTGCTGAAGTTTTTTGGACCTAACGGAAATGTAATAAACAATTTACTGAAAAATTATCAGTCAATTATAAAAAAACTACACATTTTTTGAAAGG
The DNA here is from genome assembly GCA_963555665.1 of Dircenna loreta. Taxonomy (NCBI): domain Eukaryota; kingdom Metazoa; phylum Arthropoda; class Insecta; order Lepidoptera; family Nymphalidae; genus Dircenna; species Dircenna loreta. The sequence goes on along the minus strand of OY743099.1, from coordinate 7,741,853 downwards.
ATAGCTGGATATATCAACTTGAAATAATTTTGCTAATTTATTATTTGGTAAAGAAGTTATAAAATTTATTAAAAAAAATACAATCCCTTATTACGTAGATATGTTATTTGAGGACAGTATAAAATTATGTTATTTTAGAAACTATTCTGTATATGCTTTTTTGAAATAACATATTCCAGGAAATAATTAGAGTCTATTAATGTGTGTATTCTATAAGTATGTATGTAATGAGTATTTATGTATTTTTATCTATATTTAAGGATTTTCCTTCCATTAAAATTATCCGGTCATAATTACTAATCTTGTAAGTAAAACAGATAAAGGATCAAAACTTAAACAATTGAATCACTTCCTTAGTTAAAAGAAAACTTAGCAATGAATCCTTTGAGTAAGAGTTTCTACTATATTATATATTATATATATAATATAGTATTATATATATTATATACAAGGATTTGAAACTGGAATTAATTAAATATAAAGTAAATGTATAGAAAAATAATTTAAAAAAGCAACTATGCACTTAGCAATGCTTATGAGTTGAGTGCCTAAATATAACATTGAATTGATGAGGGGATTTGAATATTTATCATGACGTGCTTATTATTTGCCGCTTTCAATATTTTTTCTATGATTTTCACATTTCATAATTAAATATACATAGCTAATATAATTAATCATGAGCCTGAATGTATTTATTGACTAACATATATTTTTATAAGTTTTATTTTGCATTTTGATACAAGCATAAGTTTCAAGATTGAAATTAAATCAGAAACTAAAGCATTTTAGGAAAGTTTTGATTGCTTAAACTCTATTCATATTAAATTTTAAATGTCTCTATAAATTAAATTATTCATATGTTATTATTTGGTATTATTAAAAATATAAAACAATATAATAGTACATTTTCAAATGGTTGGTGGAATGTATCTAGGCTGATGCTTGAGGCTAGTCAAGGATGTGAAGACTGAATAATCTAGGGATGTGATATCAGGATGGAAAGCTAGCAGTGTTTTGGGGATTGGATAGGCCCATGGTTTGATATAAATAAGTCCATAATGTTAGTAAGAAGTAACAGACATTTAAGAAAAAAAAACCATTTACCTTTTATTAATATTAAATCTTTTATTTTAATTATATAAATTTAAAAAAAAACGAGACATTCTATTTTATGCGAGACATTATAAATAAGAGTCTTTAATTCTGGATAATATAGACATTACTTGTAGAAAATAATTTTCCAAAAATTATAACAAAATTTGTTATACAGAAATCATAAACAAATAAAGAAAGCAATTTGAAGTCATTGAATTATTTTGGTACCATAGACAAGAAAGCATAGGCGGGTGAATCATGGTTTTATTTTATATATTTTTTCTGTTATATCACAAACAATATAGAAAAACTTAAATCTTCCACTAGGTTATAGTTTTTATCTTGCTTTAACCTCATCATTCCAAGGTACTAATAGACCTTAATAAATGACAATACTGACAGTATTGATAACAACACTTGTACATTATCTCCTGTTTTTTATTCTGTTCGTTCTTAAACACATTATGTAGTCACTATTATAAGTATTATTAAGAAAATTTATTCATTTTGTATCAATCACAACTTATATTAAAAGCTTGTTTAATATTTTATGTTGGTTTTTATTCTTATATGTCAAGAGTATTTTAGTTTTATTTATGTATATTTTATTGTCATATTGGCAAAATCAAAAATATATATATATATATTTTTAAGGTAGTATTAATATAAAATAAGTAAATTAAAATTGATCTTTTTAGCTCAAAGAGACTTGGTTTATTTTATTTGAAATAAAGCGACAATACCTATATAATGGCACCATGTATGATCACTAATATCTACAGTATTCAATTTTATTATATAATTTTGTAAACATTAATAGTAACAGTTTATTTTTTTGTGTTTTAGTAAAGTTTACTCAATATGCTTTTTGTGGTACATATAATGTATTATTTATTATTATTGTATGGTGCCGATGATTTGAATAAATAATAAAATTTTGTAAAATCAAAATGTGTTTTATATATATAAGTTTGTAAATTCCTTAATTCTCCTTTTATTAAGGATCTATCAAATACAAATCTAATCCATACCAACGGTCCTTGTGTTTGTTGTTGAAAGTTCCATCAACTTTTGTTTAATTTCTGATATCTGAAATTTATTTAATTTTATTAGCATTTCATTGAGGTTTAAGCAAACATTTCAAAAATGTCTTAATTTGGATTACCTTTTGTATTTCACCCAAAAGTATTTTCTGCTCAGTCCTCGGAGACATAGTGTCTCTATTCAAATCAATGGCCTCCAAATTTTCAAACAATTGCTTTATCTTCATAGCCAAATGAACATCATTCCTGTTTTTCCTAGGTACTGTCGGTTTAGACTTTCTATACAACCTTTTTTTATATTTATTAGGAAGATCCTTTTCTATATCTTCTCTGTTTAAAAATGTCATATATTCTGGACTGGTATCATAAGGAAAGTTTGTAGGTGTTAGCTTATAGGAATCATTATTATATGGTAAAGTTAATTGTTTATTCCTATAGTTTCTGCGCCAATTCCTAAGCAGCTCAATGTTTCTGTAAATTTTTTATCAGTAATTTATACATTTATTTTTAATTGTCGCAAATAACATTCATTGTCAATTGTCAAGTACTACTTGAAACAAAGTAATGCAAGTTAGGATATTAAATAATAACAGTAGTAATTAAATGAATATAAGCTTAGCATGGCTAAACATGTTTGGATACAATTTCGAACAATTTTTAATATTTTAGAATATGATTTAAAATGAGTATAGAAGAATATTTGAAATCTACTTACTTTTTGCCTTGCAGTATTGTATCTGTCCTCGCAATAAAATCCTTATGCTTTTTTAAAGCTATATCTTGCAAATAACTTTGTTTCATTTTGTCATTATACACTCTTTTGGATGGAGTTACGACGGGTTTTAAATATTTAGAACTTTGGCAGTGAGGAGGCAATGTTTTTGTTCTACTTTTAGGCAGTTTTGGACATTTTCCTTTTCTTTTCGAATAATAATCATCATCAGAATCATAATTGTCTCTTTCGCTAAACTGTACTGATAATGTTTTATGTGTCTGTAATTTCTCTTCGTCAAGAACTGAGTTGTAACTACGAGCTCGATTAATAAATTTGTCTATATCACTGATACTCGTCCTGTCAGATAACGTCGATCGAGTTTCAAGCTGTTCATCTTCAAATGCGTCAAAAAGAAAAGACAAAACTTTTGCAGTTCCCGCGTTTATCACGTCTCTTGGCGGATACATTAACGGATTACCGCCAAGTTGAAGAACCTTTAAACATTTCACCGTCCCTAATTCGTTAGGCAGCGATGTTATTTTATTATTTTGCAACAATAAATGTGTTACCGATTTATGACCCTTAACAGATTTTGGAACATCGGTTATCTCGTTATCTCTTAAATCAAGCCACTTCAAATTAGGTAAAGATGGAAATAAATCTTCTGGTAATATTTTAAGTTTGTTATTTTGCAAATAAAGAACCTAGAAGCAAGTCAGATTATAAAATCTATATTAAAAAATAACAATATATTCATTTTCAGATACTTACGCTAATTAATTTATTCTGTAGGTATGGAACATTCAATAAACATTGCGATGATAAATCGGTAGTTTTGACATCATTTAGGTTTTCGTCATACAAATGAACGTCTTTAAATTTATTAAAAAACGCATCCTCGGACATTATAATTACTTTTCTTTTTATATAAATTTTAATTTAAAAGTATAAACAGAAAGATTTATATTTGTAGTGGTAAGAATTAAATACTGTCAGTACTTAATTTATTTATACTTTGTTAGATCAATACTGTATAAATTCAAAAATGGCGCGTAGGAAGTGTTGACCAACGACAATCAATTTGTACTTTGTAGATCATAATATTCTCTATGATAAACCATAATTCTAATTGCGTCCATTTCATTATCCAATGTACTACTTAAGCCCCAAAAATTACTAGTGGAAGAGCCCTCCTACCAGTTGAGAATACTAGCTTACTATAAATCTTTTCACAATGCTATAATATTACCTTATTTGATCTTGTGCTCGGGAAGGTAGCTTATAATGAAATGGTTTAAAAAATATACAGAAAGGTACTACAATAGTACAGATGATTTTTATAATAATAGTAAATAAGAGTGGTGTATTATAGTTTATATCATATTTATTTTATACACATTTTATACAGTATAAAGTTGTTTTCTGAAATGTTGTAATATTACAGATTTCATGCAGAAAGTTTTCAAATTCCGTTTATTGTCTTTGGTTGTATTCAAGTCGTAATTTATAATTTATTTATTATTCTTAACCTTTTTATAATAAGATATATATACCATAAACTACAAATTTCAACTACAAACGCACGCCACTTACACACATTACTAAAACGTCACTTTCTCAGTTGCAAGATGGCGAACGTTCGGGATAGTGACACATCGTTGTGGCTCCACAATAAACTCGGAACATCGAATGATTCGTGGACAACTGGTTCAATTTGTACACAGTTAAACGCCGAAGTTTTAAAAAACATCAAGGATTGTTTTCCAGATTTGCAAACTCAAGTGAAACTAAAATTATTGTTAAGTTTCTTTCATATCCCGCGCAGAAATGTTGAAGAGGTAACTTTTCTCTCATGTTCTATGGTTTTGCGTAACTGTAACATGTGCGTCTCTTTCGTTTCTAATTTGGCTGTAGCATGGTAAAAAGAGATGAAATATCATAGCGCTGTACGTATTACTATTATTTGTTGTCATAAAATAATTGACGGAAATATTGGAATATTTTCGAATTAAAGCGATTATTAAACAAAATATAAGTTTGTTTACATCGAGGTAAGTGTGATTGGTACTACTAACAATTTCGCAAATATAATTTGTATGTTTATAACGTTCCCCAAGAAGTGTGTGAAATAAGTATTATCATAATGTTGTGGTGATTTTGTAAACAATATTACATTTTTATTAACACGTTGAAGAGACCATGTGTACATTGTTTTTAAAGTAGAACATTTTCTCGTCTACGGTTCTAGACCATGTGTGTAACGACTTTTATAGTAGAACATATTCTATATGAAATTGTAAAGGATAACTAGGTTACAACTAATAACATTAACAACATATCTATTTCAACATAAAATCGTAACAGTTTTGGAATTATCAGTTTAATAGTTATTAAAAATATCATCATCAACATACTATTTATAGTAAATGATATCTTGGTTTCAGTGGCGAAATGAACTGGAAGAAATCATTGAAGTGGCAGCTGTGGATTCTGACCTCTGGGTGGCTATGCTCTCTGAGGTCCTTAAAACATTCCCATCAGCGGGGACTCTCAATACCGAGATAGCAGAATTTGATGAGACCAGACCAATATTTAGCGATATGATAGGAGAATTGAGACGAGCTCTAGCCAAACATTCTGACCTCGGTCTACTGCCACTTGAGTGCCTATACTTAAATAAAAATGCCTTAGTATCTGTGGTGAGTGAGAATGTAAATTAGTTTATTTATTATATATTGACAAATACAAATAAATAAAAAGTACAAAATGCAGCTAATGTTATTGATGCTAAATATTTGTTGCTTTCAGCAGTAATTTACATAAACTTATAAATTTTCTGTTTGAATTCATGATTATTAATTAATTGTTTGAAATCAATAAAAGTATTATATTATAATAATGTATATTACTTCTAAAGTAATTTATGTATAAATAAATTTTTAAATACCTTTTATTTAAATATTGGTCCATTATTATTTTTTAATTTTAATTCTTTTCCAAGTTAAATAAATTTCATTTTATGTAATAATTATAATTTTTCAGGTGGGTCAACAGCCCAATCCAGTAAAACATTTTACACTGAAACGAAAACCAAAGTCTGTTTCATTACGTAGTGAACTATTAGCTAAAGCGGCCGAAGTACAGGCTAATCAAAAGAAAGCCCAAGCCCCGACTGTGCCTGTTAGGAGTAGAGGAATGCCTAGAAAAATGACTGATACAAGTGAGTTACAATTATCATCTTCCTAAGAACAAGTGTTTGATAACATTGGTTATGTAGAACTCAGTTTTATAAGATTTAGGAATTTATTAATGTATTATATATAATACCCAAAAACTGTTGACAGTAAAGTTTCACTTAGGTTGGTTAAAAATTGAAACCATATTAATTCTTATAAAACATTGACCAACTTCTAACTTCAAAGTCTACTTACATTAACTTCCATGATAATTCTAGTAATTGTAATGCAACGTCTGCACTATAAAATGACCCCCGTCCCCCGCTTGCAGCGCCGCTGAAGGGTCTCCCGTCCCGCTGGTCGTCGCGCGGCGCCGCCCGGCCCGCCGTCGCGCCGCGCCCCCCCCCGCGCTCCGGCATCAAGCTACTCGACATTGCAGAACAACCCACGCACCTACAGACCAAGAAGAGGAGGAAGATTGGTGAGTTTATTTGTGGCAGGTCCTAGATATAGCCATTTGATGGCAGCATGTATTCAGCCATTATCTCTAAGATCAATATGAAGTAATTGTTATTGTCACTTTCTTATGGTTAGTGCTCCAATTCTCTTTCCCTTCTGGTTTCCTGGCGTTTGTCCCATCCCATTTTTCCTGGATGTTCATCTGCAACGTCGATGGGTTGAGTGAGTGTGGGTGATGAACCCTCTTTGCTAGGAGAATCATTAGCTCCTTGGATTGCAATTGCCACATAAATACTACTTCAATAACATAAACACTTCTATTTTCTACTTCCTGATGAGACAGAGAGATGTAACCCGTATGCACCCAATGTAAATCTGTGTTGTTCCATCAAAGGCAAGATTTTTTTAAAAACGAAAAATCATACCAATAACATTGGCAGAGTTTGGACTTCAATAAAATTATCTGACACCATGGTTATAACTGGCTCATTGAAGTATATAAATACTTATTTTTGAGATTAATTTTCTGAAATTAGACTACAATAAATAAAATATTTAATGTTGTTGTCTTGTAAAGTTGACTTCTCTGTTGAAATGTTGAGCACTTCGATCTTTTAAATAACCTACATTATAGAAATGGAGGAAGGTGCAAAGAAGGCGCCACCGGCGGCCCCGGCCTCCCCCCCGCCGGACTATGCGAAAGGACTCAACTATCAAATGCCCAAAGCAGAGGAACAGCCACCGCGTGAGTATTTCCTGATTAAAATAGTTAACTACATCATAATAGATTACATATTTATCACTGTAAAATAATATATTTTCTACTAAATGATATAGTATTAAATATATATATATATGTATTTTTTTTTCAATAGTATTTCGGTATGTAGAAATAAGAAACAAATTTATTAAAAGAACTTAATGATGGTCAATAAAAGTTTTAGTTAGCTTAGTAATATAAACATGACCTTCGTCATCTTTATTTTCCTGTTGCTAAATATGTCACAACCAAAACCATGTGCTAGGTGTAAGTGTATGTGTAGTGTAATGTAAATTCCACCACTCTACAAACACATCGGAGAATAATAGCTTTATTTTCACAGCGAGCGCGTCGGAATCTCCAGTGGAGGCCGCAGACAGCGAGGAGCCTCCCGAGGCACCCTCGCCGCCCCCTGCGCCATCCGCCCCTCCAGCACCACTGCTCCTGCAACAGGTATGAAGAATAAGGAGAAACTACATTGAGCATGTTATTAATGCATTATGAATTCCCACTAAGCTCTTAACTTCATTTGTACCTTCCAAGAAAATATGTTTCTAAACTCAATAGTATACAGTTATTAATGAAACAATTGTGTCCAGGGTGGCAGTACAAAGCCGTTGCTGTTAAGTCAGCCCAAACTCATGCTGGGCGGCAAGCAGGTGCTGCTGTCGGCGCCCGGCCTCGCCTCCGCTGTGCTGCTCCAGCAGGGGAAGGCGGTACTGCTACAGAATATCAAGCCGGTCAGCATTTATATATTCACATATAGAATAACTCCAAAGATTCATAACTAAATTATATCTAGGATATACATACAAACTGATATACTTACAATCTTGTTTAATTAATATTGTATCAACAGATGACTCAACAGGTCGTCCAACAAACACCACAGCCGATACAGCAAATAACACACCCCGTAAGTGAAATGAAAATACGAAATATTATGGCAAATAATTAAGACCTCTGACCTAGTACTGTAATAGAAAGTCCATATGTTAACCGACCCCTCTCCCCAGGTGTCGGTGTCGTCTGGCGCGGCCCCCCCGGCGGCGACCCCCCCGGCCCCGGCGCCCCCCCCGGCTGCGACTCCCGCCACTCCCGCGCAACCCTTACTGCCGCGACGGGGACTGTCGCTCACAGTAAGCATCGCGTTCTCAATAATTATTATTTACTATATATGTACTGTATCTATCTATGATAATAAATTGATATCGTCTTTGTTTGTGGGCGTTATATTGAGGTGTGTGCGTGTCTGTGTGCGTGTGTGTGTGTTTTATAATATTAATATGTTTTCCTTTTACAGCGGGAACAAATGATGGAAGCACAAGACATGTTCCGGAACGCAAACCGTGTCACGAGACCGGAAAAAGCACTTATACTTGGATTCATGGCCGGCTCCAGAGGTATGTATCAATATTATTTATGTATATTTATAACTTTAAAACAATAAGGCCCGGCTCCTAGAATGATATATACAATAAGTCTTATTATTAATAGAGCATTAAAAGTTTTGACTCGCTCATTGTTCATCAACCAAACAATAGTTACAACAATTATTTTAACACCAAATTAGTTAATTTATGTGACCTACAGAAAAGCCTAATTTATATGTAATTAATTGTGTTTGTCTAACATTGCACAAGAAAAGGTTGTAGATTATAGTTTATAGTATAGATATATTTTTCTTATATGTTACAAATATTACTTACCTGTTTATAAGTCGCATTTATTTTTAATAGTATAGACAAGATTTTTGATTTTAATATACATTTAGATACTATACTGTAGGTAGCCTAAGATACAAAGCCTGTATTTATTTTCAGTTTTTTATTGATTTAATTTCATTTTTGTTAATATTTCATCCACACTACTTTCGTTAGTGTGGATTAAAGCTCAGCAGCTATGATCAAAAACTTGTTAATATATTTGTGTATACATTATATTCAAATAAAATATGATAACTTAAATTTTTCCAGACAACCCTTGTCCAAACCTTGGCAACATAGTAACAATAAAACTCTCGGAGAACATAGAAAATGTGTTACAATCGGATGACACATACCTGACAATGCTCTCAGAAATGCACTTCCAAATGAACTACAACAACGGTCAATGGACAAGACTCAAGAAATACAGGCACATAGACGGAATGGTGCCCCAGAAAATACCCCCAGGGTCCACGGTGATTGCTGCCAACAACCAGCAACCCGTTGTGTCGATAGCCAACCAGAGCTAACTACAAATAAAAAAACAATTGTTGTTGGCTGTGATAAGCCTAGGAAGAGTTCTAATATTTATCCGTTGGGACTTTGTATTATTGTCGATGGCTGATTTAGGAATCTTCTAAATTGTTAGATTAAATTGAATAGTAATGACTGAATTTATATAAATCGCATCCAACTGACCTTGATGTTATGTTAATACCGTTATTAATGCAGATATATTTTTATAATACTAGCTTTAGCATTGGATCTGTTCAGATTTTGCTGGAATTAGTCTAACAATCCCCATTCAGTTGTGTCGGTGTAGAGAATAGTAACTGTTGAAGACGGAATACATTACATTTTTACATTTTTATTAATTAGGTGGGTGATAAAGAAAATTAATTTGATTTTCTAAATATGTATTGATAATTGATTGGACGTGGAATCTAGTAAATTAGGTAAAAAACACACAAACAATTTTCTTTATCATGTATTACCTACATGAAGTATATAAATATATAGTTGATGTGAGATTTATCTTGTGAAGTGGCCTTATGTTGTATTGTAACATTTTCTATTAATTTATATATTATTTTATTTCTAAATAAGGACACTTCACACGGGTTTGTTATAACGAATAAAAGGTATCTTACGCGTTCTAAAGCTATATTATATTTTAATATAATTATATATATATAGTATAATTTATACTGGCGATGTATCGTAAGTATATTTTAAACACATGTATATTTTACTTTTTATAGTTTAAGCTTAGGTTAAGATGGAGATAGTTTTGTTTGATCTCAATGTTTTCGGTTTATCTTTTCTGTATCTGTGCCAAAATGTGGTTTAATTCTATATATATGCAGAAATCATTTAATATTGTTATAATTTCTATTATTGGTTCAACAGACTATTACAATGATAACGCTTGAAAAGCCTTGTATTTAGCATTAGATTAAATATTTACATTTTATAATAATTTGATAATTGTATAACCCAGGTATTTATTATATTTATAAAAGTCTAAAAACTTAGTATGAAATAAAAAATAAATTTAATTGTATTATAAATTGTTAAACAAAATAAACACCGATATATTATTCTTTGGTTCATCGGCCAGTGTGTATCTGCCTTAACTATTTGATGCAGATTGAACCAAGAGGCAATGATATGTAAGTATCACTATTATATTGCAGAAAGCTTACTTTTTAGTTATATATTTGCCGTTTTCAATATATGTCTATTAAACAAATCAAATAACTTTTAATCTATTTATAGTTTTTTCTTGCAACATGCTGTTATTTCTTATTAAATTATATTTATATACTGAAATAAATGTAAAATTGGGATATAATACATTGAAAACGGTAATTTAACAACGATATCGTAATGTGATCTATGACGATTACTATACATAAATATTTACGGGCTGCGTTTACGTCAATTATATCGGAATTTTACCGCGCTTTTTCGGCCCCATACCGCCATGCTATGAGCTCACGAGTAAGAAGTTGTCCAATATTTGGCCAAATTCCGATTTCCGATACAATTAACGTGAATACAGCCGTCAATATATTTATATGATAGTCTTATGCTTTAATTTTTTATATACAATGAACTGTTTTTTTAAATTACAGACCAATTAGCCTCTTTGACATTAACGTAATTTAATAACGAAACAATTTTCGAAATTAACGTATAGTTTTGAAATTTTATAAATCTCTTTGTCCTTCTCTATCTCAGTTGATTTTGCGTATGTGCGAAAGAGAAGACATTATTTTTTAAATAAGTCCAACGTAATTGTACATATTTTAATTTTTATATTTGGCTTGGATGCGCGTTCGATGCAGTTTTTTTTTTAATTTAAGGAAGCGAGATGTTTTCTATTTTAGTATTTTCGTTAGTTACGTTTGTTATACGTTTTTCTATAGATATTTAATATTCACCGTGTATATAGTAGATAGTACAAAAATATTAAACGAAAAACGACAACTTGAAAATAATATGATATTTAATTTTTGTACCCTGAATCTAAAAATTACGACAATACATTTATAAATTATTAAATATTTTTTTTCCCTAGTTTCAAGAACAAAGTTTAATAAGTATATGAAATGTATTTCAGAAAAAAAAATAGTAAAATTAATGATTTTCTAAAAGGATGATTAGTCGTAATTTGTCCTAAGTCCTTACACAGTACACACAATCTGTCACAGAGTACTAAGAAGTGCTGTTGTTTGCTGAGAGTTTTTATAATTGCACATATATGTTGACATATTTATCTTAATTACCTATACTTAGACGTACAGTTTTAAAGAGGGAAGCTTTCAAAATGGCGTCTTGTATGACTATACAAGCTGTTAAACGGGACTCCCGTTTAACAGCTGTGACATCATACATTCGAAAGTTATTTTTACTAGTTATATACTTGTTATATACCAGTTAAACCAAAGTGTTTAAAATTTATGTTAGTTCGCGCATCACGCAGACCTACTTCTGCGAAAGCGAATTTTGATGAAATTTTATAAATGGGACGGTATCTACAAAATAAAGGAAACTGAAGAAGTTTTCGCATAACTTCAATAATATATCATATACTCATTACAATGAAAAAGGTTTTTGTATTTATATTGATTTTGTAAAAATTTATGAGAGTAGGTTAGAAGATTTTTATTTATCTTTTTGTAAACTTTTCCCAGGACTTTTCAATATAAAGATCTAATCAATTTGATTGGTTACTAAAGAAAATGTTAGTAGTCCCGGTTAGTAGTATTATTATGCGTTTCCCTTCTAATTTCACTTTAGGTATATTACCTATATATTATTTTACTGTATTTGCAATAAATAACAAATTTTATCTCAGGAGCTCTTGTTTATTTAAACAGCTTATTTAACCTAAACCTTTAGGAAAAAGAAAACACTAAGTATACAAAACTAGATGAATTGCTTAATTTATTAATAAGTCATTGGTCAAACAGCAGGAGCGTGGACTAGACCGGACCCTCTAGCCCTTTCTTGTAGGTGTCCACGAAGGGAAGACACCGAAATGTTACTGAAATCAAATAAGTTGTTTATTAACAGTACTTATTTGATTACAAATTACATTAGTAATAAATAAATTACTTGTGTAGTAACAAATACAGTACTTGGATATGTTTATTTTCTAACAAATACTTTTCTAGACGAAGCTTTGGTTGAATCATAAAACTCCGCTATGTATGTATGTTATACAACTTTTAGAATTTGAAATACAAGCTACAAGTTCAAATTGACGTACAGTATGATTATTTAAAAATAAAAATATACATGGGAATATTTACGTAAAAATACGATTTTCACTAAGACTTATAAAAATGCATTCGGTGTAGACCACAACCAAGCTAACTACATATAGCAGTTTGTAAAATATCTTATATTTATACTAAAATACATTAATTCAATGCTTTATATTTAATACTTTATAAATACAAGGTAATAAACTGTTTCTAAAAGAAGTATACTATCAGATTCTCTCATAAAGCACATAACTTATATATACAGAGTTTAGTAACACAAACCAAACAGAAACGTGACTTCAGTAACAAAGGTGGCAAAGCTCCAAATGCCTTCGTCTTTAACTCGGAAACAGAGATCCAAGATAGCTACAACTAGGCCAATTATAACAAAACTCAGCATGTACCATAGATACAGTTTCAGGAGCAACGCACTCTCCTGTAAATCGTGAGACTTCATTAGTTTGAATTACACAAGATTTCTAATTAAAAGTTACTTTACACTTACGACGATAGAACCTAAAAGCAGAAGCATATTTGCCATTTGGAACAAAGTAAGCAATACATTTTTAAGTGACTCCACGTGCTGCCTGCCGCTACAACACGCCTCTAAACTCGTGTCATTGGATAAGACGTCAAGGAGGCAGCCAGTCTGAGATATAATATTAATTCCGTAATGATATACCTACATATTTGCTACTTTTATTCTTTCACTTTCATGAACCACCATGATTATTAAATATTTGTTTACTAGGCTGTATTCACGTTAATTATATTGGAATGTGCCCGACAAATTTCGAACCATTTCGGGGTTTAACTCATAGCAGACTCGCGGCGTGAACGTGCATGCAGCGGATCTCTGTGACTCCGCATCCAGAATTTACCAGACTAGCTTAGGGATAAGTTAAAGTGAACGCAGCCGAGTAAATATATATTGTTTATAATGTTTGCCTTCGAAAGAAAACAAAAATACATTATTTATATAAGAATTTAAATGAAGTATTTACGAATACTAAATTCTGGCCGACTTGGCTTAGTTCCAATCAACTGAGTTCAAGAGAGGTTACTGACCAAGCCTTTAGCAATAAGCTCATTGTAATTCAAATGTAATACAAGTATTTATCCGAAATCTACCAGGCTTATAATGGATATAAGAACTGCAGTTCCTCGAGGTGATAAGCAGTAGCTTGAGTCATCTGAACATCTCAAAGAAATCAGGAAATCCATATCTAAATTTATACAATAAAAGAATTGAGTTCAAAAATTCACAAATAACTTGAATAGCTATTCAATTTTATATATGTATTCTTGAAAGACGAATGACAGTTGGTAAATAAGTTCATTAACAGAAGAATTTCCGAAATTATTGCTTTTTTTTTATTACATGAATATACGAATCCAACGATAGAATCTGTTTTTATTCGGCTAAAGGTCCTTTATTTTTATATTTTTGTTAAATTAAAATAAAATAACTGGCTGTATATATGTTCTTGTTTTAATTTCTAGAAATGTTCTGCTCTCTGTTTTAAATGACATTTAAAAATAAAAGAGAATAATATTACCCAAAATGTATTTACTATTGGTATTTTGCTTATTTGTGTTTTGTTCTAAGGCGGAAGTTGTTATAGAAGGTAAATTCCTAATTCCTAAAAATATTAATGTCCAGATTACTTGAAAATTTACCCATGCTTATATTTTTTTTTTAGAACCAAAACCTACAGAGCACCAGCCAGGCAATGAACAATGGTTTTCACCAACAGATATTCCGGATTTTCCGGGAACGGAGAATGTAATTAAGGCTATCGAAAAGATGGAACAAATTGCTGCATCCGCAGAAAAATCTAGAAGAGAAGGCATCCTACCCGAAGACCACTCTGAAGAACTATACGACAAGATGGTCGAAACTTTATCAGATCTTATAGAGATTCTGAAAAGTCCTCAGCATACTTACAAATTTCTGAATTCAAACGGCGTTGATAGAATTATTACTCCGATCATAGGTATCAACTACGAACCATTAAAGAAACAACTACTAATATTATTAAAAACACTGTTCACTGTCACTCCGACAACAACCAACGTGTTGATACCAATAAGTATTATTGACAAACTGCTGGATATATTCGAGAATGATAATAATTTAGCTTTAAAAGCGCACGCATTGGACATCATGTCTGTTTGGTTACCAAATAACCCCATTTTACAAACTAGGGTCATGAGATTAAAGGGATTGGAGCCATTTTACCACCAAGTTACGAAATTAGACATCTCTGTCATACAAACCTTAATAGATCTCTTTAATAAGATACTTAAGGAACATATGAACGCTCGGAATAACAAACAAAAGAATAAATATGATTTTGAAACAATGAAACTATATGAAGTTATTGGTCTAGTTGAATTGATATCAACTCCAAACGTTTGTTTTGGTCTTTTAAATATAATAGAGAGTGTAGTTTCATATAATGTTGATATTAAATATTTCTCTTCAATATTCGAACTGGTTAAGAATATAAAGCCGTTTTGTTTTAAAATATACAAAGGGAAGGCTCAAGGCATCAGAGTATTTGACGAGCTAAATAATTATATCGCAAAAAGGGATGATATTGAAAATCTTAATTTTAATTATACAGAGATAAGGATTTTGTTAGAAGAATATGCGAGGGATGTTAGAAATGTCAGAGATGAATTATAAATGTTATTTGAAGTATAATTTAATTATTTAATTTTCTTTTTAATTTACATTGCTTGTATTTCACTAATTTTATATTTCAAACAACATGTAGACTCGATAAACTATTTTTACTCTACGTTGTATTGAATTTGATATAAGGGCATACTTATCGTATTTAATACGTCTATATATATTTAATTACTACAACCCTAGTATTATATACCAGACCCTTCCGTGTGGTCCTTACCGCAAGCATTGTGCAACAGGGTCCCATAGACAGATACAAAAGCTTATAGATGCGATTGTTAGCAATTGATTTATAGTTCGCGATGTTACTTGCGGTCGTAATGTTGCGATTTTGCTTATTATAATAAAAATATATCATAAGTATGTGGTTTCAATTTATTATATGTAATATAAATTATCACATATACGTTTATGCATTTTGAACTTCCCGTCGAATTAATGTCTGCAATGCCTGTGCAAGCGGAAATAGTTTTACTTAGGTCATTGTGTAATTATATATAAAACCTAAATTGGGCGCTGTTTTCTAAGTGTATATAATTTCAAGCATTATTTTAAAAAACTTGCCTTGCAAAAATAAAAGATTCCAAGAAGTATATGCATAATAAAGATTATAGAGTGCTGAAACAATGAAGAAATACAAAAGTCCTATGTATTGGTATTTTTTTAAAACCTACGAACATGAAATACTAGCCTTTGAATCAAAGTTTCTCAACCATTCATCTAATTCAGCATTATAACAACGCTAAGTTACGTCACTCAATATAACGTATTTTCTACATTATAAATTGCCAAGAAAGTTCAGGGTCATTGTGAATCTCTCAATTATTAATGGCCTGAGAATTTATGCAATAATGTTTTAATAGATCGACGCGGTGTGTTCGTACTGAATGCATAATAGTCAGATCATTAGCGAGGTGACAAATCGCGCCAAGGGTGGCTTCCACAGCTTCCTTGCATCTCTTACCCGACAGGAAATTACGAAATTTGTTAAATTTAATTGTTCATTTTATTTTATACCTCCTTGCTGTAGAGACATCTGGGCAAATAAAATATGTTTTGAATAAGTTATTTTAAAAAAATACGGAATCTGAGCTGAGTCTTATGTTATTTTTATTCTTGGTATTTATATATGTAGGTATCTAATAATTATTATTTTAAGCGTTATTTTAATTATAGTACTCTGGTTCTATTTTAATTATAGATGTCAGAATTAGCGTCCATTATTATTATCTAAATATTCGTTATTCTATATATTAAGATATGTTCCTATAGAACATTACCCCATTAGTAGACATTTGTAACAGATCAATAAACTGTGCAAAATAAAAAATGCGTGGGAGAAGTACAAGCTGTCTTAACAAGTGGCAAAAGTCACAGAGGTCGAATAGTCAAACACAAAATCGAGACAAATCGATCACTTTTTTTAAAGAAAAAATGGCGGCCATTCATACAACTGAGATGTCAAAAAGACACTCTTGCGTTTAACCTGCCCCGTGACGAATTTACCCAAAAATTGTAAGTACGGCATGGGAATAACATTGTAATTTTGTCATTTTTGTGAATGAGCATTGTAATGACCAGTGCTAGTGCTATTTGTATTGTGAACGCAATTCTTTGGACTCTTTTTGTAGGGTGCGCATATTTTTCTCTAAATTATAATATTTAAAAAAAAAAACGTATTAGTAAAATAAAATTATCCTTAAAACTAAAGTTACAAGTATTAAGTCAAATAAAGCGATATTATATTTTTTATTAAAACAAACAAAAACAAAAAGACACCCAGAAAATTAACTAGTCAGTATTCTAATATATATAAAAAACCTTACACAAACGCCCACAAGCACACACACACATATGTGTGTGTGTGTCTTAATTGTACAACGCACACGCATTTATATAAAAATATATTATAAACAAACAATCATATCTTTTAAAATTATTGTCACTGTATAATAAGTAGCACACAGTGGCCAGGTAGTAAAAAAATGTATGCGTAGGCGTGATGCCACCTGACTGTATTCCCAGGCTGTATGTGTAAAGCTTAATTTATGGTTATAGCCTCATTACATGTCACACTTTATTTAAATTAAAAAGTCAATCTCGGATTTATGTGTCAAAGTTAAAGAATGACAATCATCGAACTGATAAATATTGTTTTATGATTACTTTGAAACTGTTTGTACTTTTTCAATTTAAATATGTTTTTAATGCAGCTTAACGGTGAAAAACTAATGCTTTTATTATATTTCTCATTTGGTAAAAATAAAATTATTAATTTATATTCATATCACATTATGGGTAAAGCAATGATTTTATTATTTTTCAATGTCGATTTTTGTGGGTCGAAGAATGAATGAATTTTTATGTTTGTACAAACCAAAAGCAAACAATATATGTTTACACTCGGTCATTTATTAAAAAAAGTTCATTCAGTCGCTCTGCCGCGACTCACCTGCTCTAAAGGTATATTTTTTATTTAAAGAACAAACCAATAAATTTGATACGCGCTATAAATTATCCATTCAACAAATTTGTAGGATTTGTAGGCGGGTTATGAATTCAGAGGTTATGTTAGTTTCCCAGGCGGAGGTGACAAAAACATTTTTTACAACTATCTATCAGTTACAACCTCTTTGAGTGACCATTTTTTTAATTATTTGACATATTTTAGTTTAGTTTTTTTTAAGGTTTTTTTTAGTAAGCGAATCAAACTAGTCGTACTTAGATATCATACATATGAGTACCAGGCGACTCTCAAAATCCTTCTAATTAAAAAGCTTTTTTTTGAAAAAGACGCTTAACATTAAGAACAACAAAATAGTATTCTAGTTCAGGTTGGACGTTTTTGACTTAAGATTTTTTAGAACATTTATCTTAAGTTTTGGGGCTGTTCCATTCATTGTATCTAAGTATGTTTCTCGTCATGTTACTATACGCAGTGCCAGAAATTGTAGAAGACCAATCCGAGGTTTTATTAAATTGGTTGAGAAATTCGATCTCTACACTAGTACAAACATAACATACAAATTTCAAAATCTATTCGTCTAGTTTCGAAGCAATTACCTTCGCTCGCTTCTCTCGCTAATTATTTCCAAATTTGGAATATTCTTTATATTATGACACGTCTAAGTTATAAAGACGTCAAACTGACAACACCTTCTGTAAATTAGGACTGAAATTAAAAGGTGAAATTGTCGCAAATGTGGCTTCAAGCTGTGAGACGGACGTCCGAATAATTTATTGTAATGTATCCGTAATGGACGTGGGAAACGTCTTGTTGACTGTTATTTATTTATGTATATTTTTTCTGCCATAACGGATCAAACTTTAAAGATAAAACCTATTTCAATGTTTTCTGTATTATATTTTGTTAATTGTAATAATAATTGTTATATTAATTTAAACGCATCACTGTATTTAATGTGCATATTTTGCGTTCAAAATAGACTATTCCTCTACTTTTAAGCCTTATATCAATAACTATATAACTAACTTACTATAAAATAACTAATAATACTTGTTCTCTGACTTAAATAATAAGCTGATAATTATCGTGTATTATGTACAAATAACATGTAACTTTAAATATGTTTTTTTTTATTTGTTTTTCCTTCTTCCAAATAACTTTAAAACATTTCAGACGTAAACAGTGATAATAAGAACAAAAAACAAAGCAGAAAAATAGTTGTTTATAAATATTACATAATATAATATTGACGTTTATATTATTTTTTTTTTATTTCTCAGGTCATACTTGCTGCCAAAATCATACGATTAATAACTTTTTGTATTTCTCAAAAGTCTTTTATGTTTGCAAGTGTCTGTACAATGGCGAAGTCAAAATATTTTTGCCATAGTTAATTGTCTGTCTGTCTTATTCATGGCGACCGGAAGTCCGTACTTCAATACTATTTTGTACTTGCGTAAGTTTTTTCCGGTTTTGAAAACGGATTGATTTATCGATGTTTCTTATTTATATTATTTCTATGGATGTTTTATTATAATACGCCCTTAATTTAATAAAAATACTTTGGATATTTCACAACAGTGAAGTTACTACAGAGCAAAGCATTTGTTAAGATTATAAAAGAAAACTTGAAAATAATTTAGAACAAGTTAAGTACCATAATTGAAATTACAGTTTAAAATCAAAATATAATTCAACTATAGGCATATATAAAGGTTCTCTTTATATAAATAGTTTTACTAGTATGTACCTATGTTAGTAGAGTATCCATTGCCCAGTAGGCATTGACCTTCAAAATATAATAACTATATTTCTTCAGATTATTTTTCTTCACCTAATAGACTAAAGAATAATTATCTTTGCAACCGTCGGGCATCGAACTCGAAAGTCAATTCATAGACAATATAAACTTCTGTTGGATAAACCATCAACTTGTCAGTGTTAAGATACAGTTCATTTTACTCTCCATTTACAAAGCTCAAGTTAAATTGGTCACAAGACACTAGCACAAGAATAATAGTTAAAAAATGATGCTTAATTGTTGTTAAGAATCAATTTTATTAAGAACCCATTATCGATCGTCTGATAACCCTAACTACGGCTCTGGTATATACATTATAGACCCGTCTATATAGATTGGTAAATTTTATCAGGGTTTACCTCAGTAGTTTCCAAACCCTTTCGGGGTTTTTATCATGAGTTCGAAGCATGGTGAAGGGCGAGGTGGTAAGTCCTAGTGTGATTGACACGCATACAGCCGGATATATATATATACATATATTATATATATATTTACAATATTAATATATATAATAATACGGAATGACATAATTATATTTTTAGAGATATTTTAATTTAAAAGATCCAATTTATTTCTATAAAATTCCCCTTAATGAATTTAATAAATTAATTACAAAAGTATTTATATAATTAAATAAAAAATATATTTCGCATCCTTTTATTATAAATAACAAAGTATTTATTTTTGAACAAAACAAGTATAATAAGTTAATTAAAATACATCTTTTGGTTTACCTTAAATTCAAAAACTTTGAATGCCCTCTGGCAGCTTAATTTGAATTAAACTAAGCGAAGTTTGAATAAACCAAACAATTAAACTTTCAGCCTAAAATAATCTTTTAATTCTCTCCTTACTTATACTTTGTTAAAGAAGTCTTCAATTAATTGATATATATATTTCCAAAAGCTTAAATAAATTTCCAAAAAATAATTGGACAGCATCAAGAAGAAACTTAGCATTATAATTATTTTTGTTAATTACTACCTTATACTAGCTTTGAATAAGTAATGTAAATATCTCGACATGATTCATAAGTATCGAGATTCTTTACATATTTTTTCTCATTATTAAATCGCCGTAGGTGCTGTTGGTGAAGTAAAATCGGTTCAGTAGTTATATATATTACATTTTTATATATTACAAACAAACATATCTGTCCTTTTCCTGATTGAATCCCAGATATATATATGTATTTGAGTATTTTTGCTTGTAACACCACTTTCAATACTGACGTATTGAAAAGGGAAATATTTAAAAACGGGAAAAAAAGAAAAAAGTTAATCATAGACAATATATAATTTTAATTTGTTGTATA
The DNA here is from genome assembly GCA_963555665.1 of Dircenna loreta. Taxonomy (NCBI): domain Eukaryota; kingdom Metazoa; phylum Arthropoda; class Insecta; order Lepidoptera; family Nymphalidae; genus Dircenna; species Dircenna loreta. Next base: position 7,720,839 of record OY743099.1, on the reverse strand, counting down.
AAAATATTATTCACACTATCTTTATTTACAATATTGTATCTACTTAAAATATATATTTATGCAAATTATACTATCAAAATAGTTATAGCTTCTCTTACACTGGTGTGTATAGTTTACAATAAAATTACTAATATCCATACAAATATGGATATCCAGCGACATGAGGTACGGCTGACAATGGCACGAAAACTGGCATCATTCTCTCCGCCTGGAGGTAATGCGTTCTCGTGTGTTTCTTTAAATGGTCTCGTCTTCCGAATTTCTTCCCACAGGTTGGACAAGGGTATGGACGTACTCCAGAATGTATTCTTTTATGGCGCGTCAGTTCCTCATTCCTAGTGAAGGTTTTTCCACAGTTCTTTTCGTCACACTTGTAAGGTCTTTCTCCAGTGTGAATTCTTATGTGACCCTTCAGCTGTCCATTGTTGGAGAAGCCAACTTGACAGTGAGGACATTTGTATTTCTTTGGGCGCTGTTTTCTTGCGTTCAGGAGCTTTACTTCGTTCTCCTGCTGCAGTATTCTGGCGTATTCCAACTCCATCGCGTATCCTTGAGCTAAGGATTCCAATAACAAGGGGTCGGTCGGAGGAACGCCAAGAGTTTGAGCGATATCTGCAGACATGTACTCAGGTATAAATCCACTGTACATATTTGGTGGAATCATATTTGGAGGAAATACATTTTGTGGGTATACGTCTGTAGGGATTTTAGGACTATCTCGTTTTGTTTCAGTTTTTAAAGCTTTTTCTGGCTCTTGGAGTAATCTATCGCAGCATAAAGTTAAGCTAGCAACTGGAGAATCAGACACTCCAGAAGGTTCTTTAGGAGTAGCTTCAAGCTTAGGTTTCTTTTCTTCCCCATCTGAGGTAGTGGTAGAGACAGTGGCATCCTGATTACCGTCATTCTTCTTAAATACTCCCCGTATTTTTCTCAGTCGACTCTCCCGCTTTTCATGTTTTCTTTTTTGGAGTTGAGTGTTTTTTAAATCAGTTTGTTCACTTTTAGTTAGAACTTCTTTCTTACTTTCACTTACATCCCAAGGTCTAAACAGCCGTGAGTAGTTTTGCTTTACGGATAACATTTTCATAAAACCCTTAAGACGAACTCACACGCAATCGAGTAACAGACTGGGGCCGTCTCCCGTTGCAACAAATTTATATACATTGGTTTAACAATAAATTTAATAAAAGCGTCCAAAAGTAGAGGGATAATGCCATTGAATGGACGAAAGAGACGCAGCATTTTTCAATTGTTGCACACTTGAATTTGATCATTATTCTTTTCATCTATTTCAACTTACATTAAAAATACATTCTAAACTAAATCTGAATACATATAGAGTTCAAAATTGAGTACGTTTTGGGTTAATATAGGACATTTTGAGATAAGTGGGGTGGCATGTCTTTGAGATAGGGGTGTGTAGTGTTATTTATGTTGATTTTTGTGCGTGCTCCGGGGGCGGGCTCTGGGGCAGAGCGTCATGCTTGAGTGCTTGCCCCTGCAGCTGCTGGCGTGTTTGTTTTAATGGGCTCCGATTGTTGCGGTTTCTGACAATTTATATGTTACATACATGCACATACACGTACATACATACAGCCATTGTTACTCTATGGGAGACTTAACGATTTTATTTCCCAGTCTCAGAATGAGGATATTTATTGCACAAATTCTTATTAAGATTTGGGATGAATTTCCGAATTTGTTTCAGCAATTTATTGTAGGAAAATGAATGAATATTAGCTTCCTGTTTTTAAGCGACTGTTGAATTATTTGCCAATAAAAAATACTAAAAAATGTTAAGGCAAAATAAATATTATTAAAAATTATACTAAGATAAATGTATACTTGCTGATATATGTATAAAATTTTCATTTAGTTCTGAATTCTGTGGATTTAATATACATGTTAGAATAAATTTTCATTACTAGTAAACCATTGAACCAGTCATGTTCCTAGATCAAAGTAACTATTCTGAGAATGTGTACCCGCCATTATAACTATGTCTGTAGTAAGTATTCTATATATGTAGTTGTTTACTATAAATTGGATAAACCCTTGGATATAAATAAAAAAAAAACAATTACAATATTTCCGTTTTATCTCTTATCTTTACTCGTTAAACAATTAAAGGGTAGATAACTTATGCTTTTTGAAGTGTCTTATCCTTGAATTGGTCGACCTCGAAATAAAAAACTAAAACCTTATAACTTTATGTATAAACTTTTTTGACACGTATTTCTTGGAGTCCAGTTCATTCTCATGCCCTCAATAATGTTTCCTGGATTATAAAAATCCAAGTGCCATCCACAAAATTGATCGAAGGCATCAATCTAAACAAATCTTGTTATATTTCAGATACAATGCTCTTGATTGGGATCTTTTCATATTTTTTGGATACTTTTTCGTTTGATTGTGGAATTGGCTCAATCTGTCAAATTCCGTGTCCTATGATAGATCACCCGACATTTTATTCGCAAGTATCGAATTCTAAATAAAATAATCTTGTATTAAAAGGTTACATTTGCTGTTGGTTTGTAAGTTAAAATCTTTTAAGACCTTATAAATTCTCATCTAGCTTTAGTGACGTTTAGTTATTCTAGTATTGTTTTAGTTTATGCTTTTCTTAAATTTTAATTTGTTCTCATATATCAATTATGACTCAACAGTAAATACTATATAAAATTTTAAATTAATAAGGAAGCTAAGAGTCCATGGTGTTTCTTGCCAGTTCTTCTTCATGGACCTACCTTTTGGAACCGTGCATCTAGAGTTTGACGTTTCATAAGTGAAATGTATGCTTATTTGGAACGATCTATCATTATATTTATATTTATCCGGCTGTATTCACGTTGAATTAAATCGGAATTTGCCCGACTAGTTTCGAACCCATTCGGGGTTCTTGATTTCTAAGCGTGGCGGACTCGCGGCGCGAACTGTTTTATAAAGCCGGGTAAATATAAATATAATAGTCACGGTTCACGAAAGTTTAAATATAAAAAAATTTAGGAATGAAAATTAAATAGATTCTGCTAGGTTTCGAATCCCCGACATCGTGGAAGCCATTCCGTGGTTCTGACAATTGCGTGACCGTATCGCAATTTAATAAACGTAGACTTCAACTTTATCTATTGTCACTGTTTTATGTATATACTGCTATACTAAATAACCTATTATAACATATATATAATATATATATAGTTTCTGGACCAACAAAAACTCACACAATTAGTAAATTTAAATTTGTTTATATTAAAGAAATTCTATGAACTTTAATTCAGGATGAATTGAATATTACAATTAAAAAAAACTATCTTGTAACCGATCTTCCTTATTCGTCGATACATCAAAAATGACAACATTTTTTTTATAAAGTGATACTTGATTTTAAGATTTCTTGAGCACGCCTTTATTATTAGAGGTAAAATATTAAATCTCAAAAACACACAGTGATCGATGGATTGATGAGATGTGGATTCCGTTATTATAATATTATTTGTATAAAATAATACTAAAAAAATATTTTACATATAATAATTTTAAATAGACTTATAAAAAGATAAAAGTAATTTACATGTATATTTTAGACTGAAGAGCATTCTCTGTGTAATTTTCAACTACAGCCTTAAAGCGATCTATATTAATATCATAAAGAGATAACTTTTATTTGGTGATTTTGTATGTTTGTGTTGTTTACATACTAAAACTACTGAATCGATTTAAAAATTATTTCACCATTAGAAAACTGCATTTCCACCGAGCGACATATTACGTTTTCAAAATAAATAGGGATTCTTAACAAAAATGCGGTTTATTTATTCCGTGTAGTAAAACCTTTTTTAAATAAATTTAATATGGAAGAGCGGGATACTCTAACACAAGTATAAATACACTTTAAACTTAAGAGAACTCCATAACTGTTTACAATATATATTGTAATACATTTAAGGTTATCGATTTTGAGAAATCCAATAATGTAAACCAAGGTGTGAAAAAAAATTGTGCTAAAAAAATTACCATCGCGTGCGCTGTAGAAAGTAAGGAGATAGAACAACAAAAAATCTACAGTATTATAGAACATATTAATATCTAAAATAAAGTCCGCTAAGCCATACATCCAACTACTGTATTTTCGCCACTATAAATATTTTATAACTTTTTAAAAAGTGGATAAAAATGACGGCAATAATCAAATCATTTAGTTAATACCCAAGTATAAAACTTATCCTATTTTATCGTTTCAATTCTTGTAAAAACTTTTTAAATTATTAAAATCGAACATTTCATTCAAAAGATATAACGAATTTTAAAATGTCAACATAAAGAAAACAATGTGGTGTGGGTCGCCGCGCAACGTACCGGGTAACGCTGCGGGGACATCGATATCTGTAGCTACTTTATAATTTTATTTGTTGAACGTTATCTTCAAAGTAACTTATACGAATCTAAAAGTATCTTAACTAATATTTAAAAATAACGTTTACGTTGGATCTAAGCTATATTATATTATACCCTTGAAATAATAATAGGGCTTTTCGAGGAGAGAAATTTAAAAATAAAGATGAACCAAAAAGCTCGAGCGAAGGAGTTTCTAATGAGCTCTGAGGTATAAAGTCATCCAGCTAGTTTATTTTATTTCTGATATGGTATAGATGCCTTGAACTCCTTTATACTTCCCTCTGATATACCTACCTACTATTCAGTTTATTCAAGAGTTATGTCAAAGATTTAGACTAGAAGTCTATTGAGTTTTTAGTTCTAAGATAATATAAAATTATATATCCTAATATTGTGAATGTTTAAAGTTGTAATCAGTTAAACTCTTGTAAATGTGAGAACATCATAGAAGTAGTAGCGCCGTAGTAATAGTCTTATATTTAAAGGACAGCGTGGTTACCCAAGTCCTTTAAATAGTAAACATTGTGGATAATTGTAAGTTTAAAAATAAGTGAAAAGAATTTAGTTAGTTTTTTGTGTTTCCTCTCCGTTTCTGGTCAGGTCATCGTTAACCCTTTGGTAGAGTGCAGCTAGAGTCGTTAGAGTCGAAACGTTTCATAAGTGTAAATAAAATGACTGACTTTAAATATTAGCAAAATAATAAGCTATCAAATACGAGTCATTCTTAATACCTGACTGTACGAGTTCATTCATAAATATTATTGATACCTCGCATTCTTAATTTCTTTATAAAAATGTTATAAATCTTTTGTATAATGCTTCAAGTATAATTTAATGTAGCTTTTAGTGGAATTGTGTAAGCGTGACTGTGATTTGGTTCACTTTTTTGGTATTGTTGGTGATTGGTACGGTTGTCGTAGTGAAGTTGTCAATGGACCAAGATATATACAGGCTGTGTAGAAAATACATATTCATATACATATACAATTATTATTTTCAATGCAAGATTTATATATATTAAAGGAACAAATGTTTGTCTGTGATATTCTAGGACTTATAAAATCTATTTAAATAGCAAATACGAAATACTAGACAATTATAAAAATTGGTATTGTACTATATCTTATTTAATGGCACACTGCCATATACTAGCCTCCATAAAAACCATAAAAAATATAATAAATAATAGTAGAAAATAATAAAATCATCCTGTACAGTCGCGATTATCTGTGTGGTCTTGAAAACCGCAACAGTAGAGTATGGATGAACTAAGAACAAAATGAGCTATAAATTTAAAATGGCTGACAAGTCATTGTAGTAGCGCGCCATTCACAACACGGCAGACTTACTGACGCCGTGCCATAAACATTCAACAGACCTCTATATTGTCTCTGGTTTGAGTCAATTAAAATATGTTGACAGTAAATACTCTTTTCTTAAAACTTGTGATTTGATATTGATAAATCATTCGTGTAATGTTTAATCGACTGTTTTTTTTTATTAATAGGTACACGCTGAAATAAAGCATATTATAGCTTTCTATTTTTAAAAATATACTATCTTATATTTTCTTATTTTGTAGATTATATTTATTATTAATAATTAATAAACTAATAAAGTAGTGAAATGTCTTATACTACATACAAACACACTATAAAGTATTCTATATTTATTACAACTGTTTTTCACACGCGGCGTTGCTCATATCTGAAATAACTCACTTTCATCGACTATCACTATCATATATTTTTATTTCTATTCTTTATACCATGAAATTCATACTCTAAAGTTTACTATACATACCTATACTTATACTTATTAGTAAAAAAATTTACGTTTACACCTTCAATTTTTATTTACCCTCTTTGGGAATGCTCCAGAAAAATCGTTTTCATCATTAAAATAAACTATGCATAATTCAATGTCCCGGTCCAAGAGTCTAAACTAAGTATTAAAATAATTATGATTATTTCTATACTTAAATAAATTATCAAGATGGCCTCTTCTTGAGCAAATTATTAATGTTTGGACGGTCTTCTCATGGGATTTATTGTTGAAAAGTATTTAAATACACGCAAAAGATTAAGGTTTCCAATTAATAAACAAAAATATTATGTATAACCAAAAAGTTTCATTACATTCAAACGTCAAATATTATTATAAAGATGAACCTCGACACCATTTTCATAACACTTTCGGTTGAGTGCATTCAGCCTAATTGATTTAAAAAGTAATGTCACCGCAATCCCGCGTAACGAGGGGACTCACTTGGGGTCAGCAGGGAGGGGCCTGTGATGGGGGATACAAGTGGGGTTAATATTATTATTACTATTCACAGATGAATTGTATATTTGCGGTATTGGTTAAAATAAAAAAAGTTGAGGTTATATATAATACTTTTTATTACTGTTTCATTTTTTTTATCTGTAATTGTCATAAACTTAGGAGATCGTTATGATTAAAAAAAAATGCATTGTCGTAAATTATTTTACGCTTTTTTTAGGAATGAACGCTTTATGTGATATATATATATCAGATATGATTGCATGGTTGTATTTTACTAAATAAATGATGAACATATTTTATTGCACGCTATTTAACCTCCTGCTTTTAATAATTCCTTAAAGATCTTCGCTTAATTTCTTTAAGTATAATTTGTTTTACATAACATTTCCAAGAAAAAGATTATATATGAAAATTAAGAGACATTAGACACTATCAGAACTAAACTATGGTTTTGTTTGTGTTAGTCCTGATTATTTAAATATAACAGTTTAGTAATTTTAATACAATGTTGTGGTTTGTTAGTTGAGTATTTTAATTTATTTAATTTAATTCAGTATCGTATATACGTTTCCAAACATAAAATCTTTTAAATTATAATTTAAATTCTTGACGAGCCAATTAAAATTATAATTTTTCTATAATGTATGTTTAGTAGAATAGTTTTGTTGTATTTCATAGTCAGTCAGTGTTACATATAGACTCATTTACTTTTACTCGTTTTCAGTATAGAAACAGTTTAGTAAGTTAAATAATTATTATAATATTTTTTTTTTATTTTAAAAATAATTATTTTTATAATAAAAAACATTTCAGTTTCTTTTTGAATAAAGTTTTATTTTTTCGATAATCATCGCCAGTATTAAAAATGATTGGTCTTTTATAAAATCCAAAGTTACGTTCTGAAATCATTCGATTAAAATGTTCATCCAGTACTTTACAATAACATTACCTCTAAATCATTAAGAGGAATTAAAGATTTTATAGGAATCCCTCTGAACAAAACCACGATTCAAATGAAGTTACATTTAAAGTTACATTTCAATCAAGTCAATGAATGTTAATTAGGTTTGTAGTTTTCTAATGACATTTTTGTTGTTTTATTTTGTCTGGTTACCATGGAAACTAAATAATCATCAGTTTCAATTGAAGATATTTAGTGTACAAAGTCTACATTTTCAATTTCATACAGACATATCTTGCACTTGTGAAATGGTGGACTTCAGTTATTGAGTTCCATGAAGAAGAACCGGCAAGATTATTTTAAATATGCAACTTCATGAATATGTTTTTAACTTATTAAATAATTTACAAAATTTCACATTATTGACTATTAAATAAGGCATAACAAAATAAATTCAAACTCAAGTAAAGATTATAGAATAAATAATTTTTGTGTATAGTGTTATATAATAAATAAGCATTTATATACTATTATAATATAATGTTTAGAACATGAAGACTAAAAAAAATATTTTAAATGTTGTGTGTCTGTCTATTTATAATTACTATTTCACATAACTACTGCTGCGATTTAAATAATATCTGTTGTATTATTTTAACATACAAGTAATATTTTTGAACCATTGGTTTATAGTTTATACCAACGGTGGATCGTCCCTTGAATATTCCGGAATACTTTAGTATCTTAATATATTAAAGTAGTAAGTAGTAGTAGTAAGTATAGCTACTTTTTAAATCTGTGATAGGTAATTAATGGTATTGATATGAGAAGCACTACCCCAGAGTAGAATACCATACGACATTATACTATGAAAATAACTGTAATAAACTAACTTCGTAGTCTCGTCAGCGAGGGATCTAATTTACTAACAGCATACACGGCTGAGTTAAGTATATTAGCAAATACAGTTATATTATGGCCTCGTTGTAATTTATCAAAAGTGATTACAAAGGAATATAAGCAAAAAGCAAAAATAGTTATATAATTTTCGATTAAAATTGGCTGAAAATCACATCTACCATCATCATCATCATCTACCGGCTTTGTTAGGGATACGAGGCTTTTATCTAATAAAAATCATGTATTCCTTGCTAAAATTTGCGTCATTTGAATATAATATCATTATTCAAGCTTATCTTGCTTAAATACAATAAATAAAATAAAGAATGCAAGCAAATTTATTAATGAATTCTGAATTAAAATATTCGTTAAAACGAAATTCATAATCTACTTCTAGTACAATGCCATCCTGGACATAAAATAAAGTCATAAAGATTCAAAGAAGCCTCAACAACTCTCATCCTATCCAATGAATGTCTATTTGTAAGCAAAAATAAATGAAGTGAAAGAGGCCGCACCTTTGAAGAGACCGGCCTTGACGGCATCGGGCTTGTGTATTTTTTTATTTTACACAATACTATACAGAATTGAAAGGTGTAAATTAGATTAAAAGCCTGGATGTGGCGAATTTTTGTTATGCCGACAATGTCGCATTGTTAGTTTTGACTTGTCACTTAGAAGACGCCATTTTTATTTAGTTATTATCAACTGTCATTTTTGGTATGTCATTTTATTCAAAATAAGTTTAAATTTTCTAGCTTTTACATTAAATATATCAGTTGCCTGTTTATAGCAAATACAGTTCTTTTAGATTTAATATATTATATTTTACAAGCGTATAAAAACATAAGTTAAAATAAAAGATTGTTACAGAGCTTCGTTTGAAGAAATCATCAAAGAACATTTTATGTCAATTTGCTCATAAAAATGAAAAAGGACAAGCCTCTTTGGCGTAAAATTGCGACTTTCATACATTTAGTGTTTATTTGATAGATGCGGTGCTTTGAATACACCTTGCGGCGTTACAGAGCTTACTATTTACTTTGTAAACTGCCGATTGCGACAAATTGAGTGATGATCATTTTTGATACTTTATCTACATTGATTATGTATGATTTTAGTAACATATAAGATGGCGTTTAAAAAGAAGTTTATTTTAAAGGTCATAGAAATGAAGGTGGTTTTTCTATTGCAATAAATATAGATTGAAAATTTTATCAAATCCTGTATAGATAAACCTTTCGATTGTATATTTATTACAAATTTTATCAAGTTTAACATGGCTAAACATGTCTAAAGACAATTTTGAACATTATTTTTCCTTACTAAAATAGTTTACACAAAAGGTGGTAATAGTTAAATACCTTGTCGTTATATTATTAAAACCGATAAAGTATCAAGACTTCTGTACTTCGAGAATCTTCAATCTTTTCACAGACCGCGAGGGCGTGGCTGACGCTTTGAGTGTTTGTTTGTTTGCCGCCGACACAGATGTCACACTGTAATACAGTCAAGCGTGAGCGCGGACAAGGGTTGAGGCCTGACAGCCCTTATATTAGAAATCACCCTTGCGAACAATATATACTGTTTTGTACATATGTATGTTTAATCTGTGTATTTAGCAATTTTATTTGTAAGGTAATGTATATTGTCGTATTAAAAATATTTGTATTTTGCCTTAGTATTACAGATTTGTAGAGTTCGTTAACAATATGATGATTTTTATTCCTGAAAATAAATCCCATGATTATCTGATGCTTGCTATTTCCAGATTATTTTGGGGTATCCTGATTAAAAGTTGAGGCCAACTAGAGGACCAAAAATACTATAATGTTTTAAGAACTTATATGTTTTTCAATGGATCTTCTCGTGATTGAACCTCTAGATATAATAAAAAGACAAGACAATACCGAATAGTGAAAAGGCTGTTAGTGAGTTAGCGTATCCTTCTAATCGGTAACCCTTATTCATTATTTTAATTATGTAAATTTGATATTTTTTATTTTTTGATTTGATGTAAATTTGATATTATGATTTTATATAAAATCTAAAAAAATATACAATAAAGAACATGTCTTATTACTTATAAATACAAGAAATATCTCAATCCATCATATTATGTATCAGCCCTGATGTTTAAAAAACAACGCTGACGTATTAAGACGGATAAGCCGACTAACAACCCTTTATAAGCTTATTTCTATAGAATAATAAAATGGCTTAAGAATATCGTATATTTCAGTGGTTTTATTTATTTATATTCAATATAGGATAAGTCATTATAACTCGAGCGTAATAATTTACGATCTAATTATTAGTTATTAATAATATCTTAATATATAATATTTATTAATCTTTCATATTAATATCAAGCCCGTGTTACAACATTAGCGGACACACGTGCTAGTGACCTTCATTTCACATCACTTCATAGATAAACGTCCATTCTTTGTCAATATGACATGTCCGCCATTATATATGGTATTCGAATTACAAATTACGTCTTTTTAATATATTTTAGCTTAGCTTAGCTGTAGTTTTTAGAATTGTAAGTTTATAAAAACGTAAATTTGATTTTTTTTAAATGTCTATGTTAAATTGTATGTTAAACTACGAGATAGTTCATACTTTTATAAATTCCATTATACATATTTACAGGTTAATCTGTGAGAACTAAAGATCAACTGAGTCAAGAGATGCCATGTTCAAGAAAGTCTCCCCAATATTTGTCGTTATATAGATTTATAGTCATAGCGGTGATTTTATTGTTACATTATATGTTGTCACGGGTGTCTGTGTGGTTTTATATCAATGGCGTGTATTCATCTCGGCCATCTGCTTCAAATAAACTAACACGGGCCAAGTATTATAATAATGACTTTGCATCAAAGAATTTAACTAAAATAAGTATTCTACATCTATGTTAGTATGGTAAACAATTAAATCTTGTCAATTTGGTGTTAGAGAAAATCTTAAATAGTAATTATCACATTTTACAAATAACTTCAGTGAAATTATTATATTACCTTCTAGGAGAAAATTGGGGGTAAGTATATTACCTCCTTAAAACCTTCACGTGGATATATTGCAAAATAAGTTGCCAAAAATGTCGATCTAATTATTTTTATTTCTAGTTTACTTAAAATACAAAGTCATACATAGTAATACATTTTACTTAAATTATATATGTAAAGAGGACGGCTTGAATCAAACTCAATACTTTTTACTTTGGAAACAATGTTATAAACACGGAAGAACACTATAATTACAATACTAGTAGAAATGTACGGATTTTCTCATTTTAATTCATAATTTATGAAAGAAAGTCGCTCTAATGCAGAATAATATCGAAAGATTAAAATAAATTAAAAAAAAAAAAACAAAGTGAACTAAACTGTCATCTAAAACTCAATTAACACTTAACTTTAATAACAAAGAACCGTAACATTAACATTATTATAAATTACAAAAGCACACCTGCTCTAAAATAACTCAAACAATAACAAACAATCAACAATCGGCTTAAGAACAAACAGTAAACATTACAATTTAAGCTGTCAGAGTATACAAAATCCTAACTCAATCGAACGCAACCAAAATGGAGCTTCATTGAATACATACTTTGAAATGCGATTACATATTCATTATTCCATTGTAATAAGGAATATTATTTAGGTATCTGATGCTTATATAAATTTGTGAATGAACACAAACATTAAAACTCCATTGCGTGTTCCTTATCCCATTGCTATAAGGTTTATTTTTATGATATTTGCAGTTTGTATAACTTTGTGATCCTTTTCAAAACCGTTGACTTATGTCCATTGTAATCGGAACCACAATGGCTAATGTACTCATGATCTTTTCAACAACGTCATCTATACTAAGTACTTGATGATATTGACTTTAATGATAGCACGTATGACAATGGATTAAGGTTGATAATAGTTTACATATTATATTTTTTTATAAAGGTAATTGTATATTTGACATTAGTAAGTTCTGTGACGAGGTGACTCGGTGTGACGAATCAATGACAGTACAATTGTGATTGCTTTTACACTTGAAAAGAAAGCTCTATCCAATACTTATAATACATTATTCTATATAAAAAAGGGATTAAAATAAGTTATAAGTATTTTAAAGGAAAAGACTAAAGCAGTCAGAATCCTAAGTTAAAAATTAAATAAATATTAATAATTAACCATCCATGCTCGAACTCGATTTCTTGGATTTGAATTATTGTTTTCATTGCATTTAGATATTTTATTTATTGACATTGTTTTCTCTTTATAACCCTTACTTCATACTAAATGCTTATACCCATACTTTAAAATAGTAGGTACTTCAGATTTTGCAAAAAAAATATCGTTTTCTAAATAGAAAAAAACTACTCATATAGAATAAATAAAAAAGTGCCTTTAAAAAATTAATACATAATATAAATGAAACCCAACAATACGATGACACGACCCTAATAAATTTAATACAAAATCACCAAATATAATAAACCACATCTGTTCCGGCACACCCATACACTTAAACTAACACCCATACACTTAAACTAACACCCATACACTTAAATTAACACCCATACATTTAAACTAACACACGTACCTACACTTAAAATAACACACTATCACTATCATTCACTATAATATTTCTATGAGAACTAATATTTATTTAAATTCGTAAATAGTTTTGGGGATTTTTAGAGACGGAGAATTTTTAGTGACGGAGAAATAATTTGTTAGATTAAAAAAAACAATACATATATATTTTACAAACAACAACATATATTTTACATACATACATACATACATACATAACATATATTTTACAAACAATATTTGTTTATAAAATATCATGTTTATATTGTACAAGTGATCACTGTGTTTAACACAATTCGATAAACACAACACACACACAGACACATATTTTTATATATAACATAACCACTTGGAAGAATCATAAACATCGTATACTTAAACTATTTTGAAAGTTTTCTAAAGCATTCATCACGAGTTTTTCATTGATAAACAAAGTAGCAAAGTTTCAGTCGTATTTCATTAGAAGTAGGTCAGAGCGCGTAATGCTGTGTAGTACGAACTTTAATTATGAATAAAATACTGAATAAGTTTTTTTAAGTATAAAGATACATAATAATACTACTATTGAAAAGTATTTTGATGACAAAATCCGGAATTACTAATAGATAAAAACGACATTTGGTATTACGATCGAGGTATTTTTTTTACGATTGTCTAGAATAGAACAATATTAAAAAATATATTTTTTTTCTCAAAAGTAGGTAATTAATTTATAAATCAAATTGCGTTTACATATTAACAAACTTATATTGTTATATAAATCGTAGTCGAAACCGTTCATACATGAATTATTAATTGAGCAAATGCAAACAAATATAAAGTCAAAAGATTTATCAAATTAATGCAATCATTTTTATTAACGCCATCTATTATGCAAATAAAAATACAAAATATTAAAAAACTAAATGCTATTCCATAAAAGATGGCGTTACTATAATTTCAAAATTATTCGATTAAAATATATGTTCTTAATACTTATAGGAATATCATAAAATACTAATAAGTTAATCTAATTCTATTTCTTATTGGTTTGTAAGAAATAGTCAAAATTATTATAACACTACATAATTGACCAAATAAAGTGTACTAAATTTTGTACACTTTGTTTGGTCCAAAGTGTAAAAATATATATTTTAAAGATTCTATCGTCTTAAAGGTCAAAGGGGCGCGAGTGTTGGCATCTTGCCACGTTCTACGTTTCAAAGAATGTAACACTATGAAAATTAATCTTAGGAAATTTGTTAAAATTATACTTTTTATTCAAAATAATTTCAAACTCCTTTCATATTGTAGTTGATTTCTTAAATAAGGAGTTAATAATATTTTCAATTTTTTATTGTTATATTTTTAATAAATTCTCTACATTTGATAATAATATTAAAATAAAAATTTAAATAAATGAACTGTTTCATTTCAAATCAATAATTTCATTATTTGTAATCCCAGCTCATCTCGTAGCAGTTTCGACACGTAGCACCCAGCTACGTGCGTAGCTGACTACGCTACGGGATTACGTAGCGCGTAGCGTTATACAATTAGGTTGAGTGTAGACGCTGAATCGCTTGGGATGAATTGTTTGAATCGTTTTGGTTGTTTATTACATAATTTAATTTTCAACATTATCTTATTTGTAAAAAAAAAAATATAATTTGATATTTATTTATTTCTTCGCCATGTTTACGAGGAAGATCTTGTTGGAAGATATTTAATTTCAAGAGATATTTAGATTGTTATTTATTTAAACAATCATCAATTATGAATGAATCAATCACCAATTAGGAATGAAAACAAAACTATAAATCTTCAAATATAGAGTAAGTATACAATAAATACGTGCAATATCGTATGACAAGTATGACGCCGACAAGTCTGTCTCAAATACTGATAATGGGAACGTTACACTAAATTTCCCATGTATAGTAATTTCTGGAAAACAGACCTTATGTCAAAGATATAAGCTTTATTACAACAGCAAAACGTATTTGAAACTAACACTGATAAGACAGAGGAGAGTATTTTTTAAGACGTTGAAAATAAAGTTCCTTTTTGTATAAAAGGTTTAATGAGTTTGCATGTGTGAGTGGAACGCCGCGCAGTCGCTAGTTTTCCACGGTCAGTAGGCTTGGGGGCGCCACTGAGCACAGTCGTGTTAGGGGTGCATCGCTGCCGAGTCGTGATTCCCGTCAATTGAGTACAAATAATTCCACAGTCAATTCCTGCCTTCCATTTAGAATAGAATTTTGAATTAAGAATATAAAATAGGAGAATCAGAGATGTGTTTATGAATACGGGTAGCGGAGGCGCCAAACAGTTTGGCGTGTGGCGTTACATAACTGTTCCGGCCAAATCGATAGCTGGGGCGTATAAATAGCTAGGGTTGAACAGCTGGCCGGCCGCCAGGCACCATGCAGCCTTCGGTGAGTATGCGAGATCAGTGTAGTTTTTTTATGGGTAATCCTTGTATAAAGTAAACAATATTGTTAAATTTTATTATAATTCTTCTTTTTTTATATATTTTTTTTCAGACACTTATTTGATTTTATATTTTTTTTTACCAAAAATGTTATAAATTGGTAGATTAGTATTCAGCTTATTCAGATTTGTTTCAAGGAAAAATATTAAATAAAAATATATATAAAATTAAATGCAATATCCTTTAAAAAATGTATAAATTTCACGTAATCATAAATTAATTTTCAGAGTAAATCTAATTTTTCTTAAAATGGAGGATGTATAGATAACGACTATTCTAAATGAAATTTAAATTAATGTTCTTTGTGCTTTACATCTAACAAAGTCAAAATTCACAATTCAATTTAAAGTTTTTTGTAAAAATAATAAATCTATAACAAAATTTATCCCATTATAGTTTTATTTTATAAATATTTTTACAAAAATATTTTATGTCCATGAAATTCAATGTCTTTATATTTCAACAAATTAATCTGATTTTATATAAATACTGCATAATAGTAATAATATAATACAAATCTATGAAACCGTGATACTCTCTTTTGACCTTTTGAACAATGTATTTAAAAATATACGTACAAAAGAAAATAATGAGATGCTTCACCGGTCGTCATCTAATAGAACCACCTACGTGCTTCTACCTCTTACGCTTTTACCTTCAAAACCCAAAAAAAAAAGAAAATATTCAAACATACACAAAAGAAAAATAAACTCCACGCTCAAAAGAGGTTTATTGCTGAATGACAAAAGAGGTTCGATGCAAATAAAAATTTATTCCGGTACTTTTATATGCTCTTTTGAATAATCAAAAGGCTTCCATCACATCGCAGTGTTGAATTATAATGATTCAATTGATTTTCGAATATTCAGATTTATATTTAAACAAATATATAGGTTATTTTATTTTCATAAAAAACTAAAATTAACAATACAATAATGTATGAATGATTTTTAAATGTCTCTAAAATTTTACCTTGTTTATTTTTCTCCTCAAAAAGGTTTCATTACAATAAATTTAATTGTTAATAAAGCAACGAATTTTAATAATGCCGCGTCACGTTGATGGAAGCAATAAAAATGGCCGACGTGACGTCATCTAAGTCGTGACGTCATTTGACCGTTGTTCAATTTTAGCGTTATAAAACATCATTTAGAGAGCGATTAATGTTTAAGACCGCCATTAGTGAATGTCAAATGTTCCAGCAATTTAAGAGCGGGAATTTGTTAGATGATGACATATTACCGTTTTTGTTGCTTGGATTTATTTTTATTGTTGTGAAAATATTTTCTTCTTCCTTTGAGTTTTCTTTGATTCAATTATAAAAATTGTTTGATTGAGATGGTTTATTGAAAAAAATAACTTTCGTAACCATACATTTATATAAAAGACTAAATGATGAATTATTGTAGTATTTATTCGAAAAAAAAAGTATCTAGTAAAATATTCAATAAGCTAAAGTTTTTATTATTTTATTTTTATAATGGTATAAAGTATTACTTAGTGTGGTATAACTTCTCTTAAGATCTGTTAGATTTTCTTTTCTTTTACAATAATACAAATATTTCGTAATTTTTACACAGTACACGGAGGTTTGAACTTTAACAAATAAATTAAGAAATCTAACTAATGTCGTAGTAATATCAAAAGTAAAAAACATATTTATCGCTTTTAATATACTTATATATTTTTGATGCTATGGCTAAATGGCTAAATTAAAAAAGATTTGTCTGTATCTCGATATCATATCAGATCGAACTACAGTAAAAAACATCAAAATCTATCAAAGCGTTTACAAGAATTACGAACAAAGGAAGGCACCAATTTAACATACATATGAAGATATAAAGAAATTCTTTAAAGAAACGAAACAAAGTACATTTAAAAGGCAGCAGAAATAATGCCTTTAAATATAAAGCCGTTAATTTTCAAATACACTCCGAACGAAGGATGAAACAATAGGAAAGATTTTCAAAATACAAAAATACACAAAGCACCTTATATTGAAACTAAATTTAATTTATAAAATTCAAGAGAAAAGAATTAATAATTAGTCTAAGCATTAGTTTCCATTGTTTTGGCTTTCCTGTCACAGAAAGTGTTGTCTTTATTTATGTGCAAAATATTTCACAAAACTAACAAATGTAGAGTACCTCGTCACAAGTTTCAGTGATTTAATTTGCTTTTGGTGACATATTGGTTTATATTATTATATATAACTGGTTGTTTCCAGCGACGTTTTCAACACAAAATTTGTTCAAAACCATGAATTTTTAGTGTTGTTGCAAATATAGGACATAATTTCTTATTAAAATTTGTTTTTTTTCCGGAAAGTGGAGTAAAAAACACCTCATACTTTATTTTAGATGAGAAGCCAACACCTCGCCAAACGTCATAAAAATCAGTCCACTAATTTTATAGTATTGTAGTTATGGCCTAAATCAATGCCTGTGCCATTCCGCAAAAAAAAATAATTAAAAAGTATCCCATATGTTGAACGAGATAGTAAATTAAACCCATACAAAAGTTCATCAAAATCGGGCTAATAGTTATTTTATTTTGATTCACGACCTTTTGAGCTTTGACCATTGAGATAAACTTACAAATATTATAAAAACATTTCTTTAGTTCTGTGTACTGAATACGTGACAATTAGCTTTAAAAAATATTTAATTTTCAGCTTCAGTACAATTCTATAATTTCTAATGATATAAAGACTACTACTAGCAAGAATATTTTATGTTGCTGATTATATACAACTTCAATTGTTAGATATTTTTCAATCAATCTGGTTTTAATTTTATTACTATGAATAAGATAAGTCTCAATGTTTTTAGTTTGTAATACGAGTTCGTGTCACATCTGGCCAAACAGTTTGCTGTTACATTTTTTATCTTGCTGTGATATTAAATTTACAAAACATTTTTAGAATATATTTGTAATTTTTTTGCGTAAAAGTATATTAAAGTATGTAATAAATTATTACTGGGTAAAGCTTTGGCTTACTTCGCTTTTTAAAACGGAAATTTTGTCTGGAGGATCATTTATCTTTTAGGTTATTTTAGGAATTGGGATTTAATTTTCCAAAACAAAAGTTATTTTTTTACCATAAATTACATAAATACTGTAATTATATAATACATGAAACGTGTATTCAATTCATGGAAGATATCATTAGTATCCCGTTCCATTGATAACTAACTTACTCGTGCGGCCTCAACATTAAAATGAGTCATTGAACTTCATTATACTATTTTGGCTCCTATTGATTCTGGCTTAATTATTAATACTGTGGCCGAAATTCGAACGTAATTTTTAGTTTTAACGTTGTTTATAAGGGTCTGGACTTAATGCGTATATATTTTTATTTTTTTTAATCTACTCGTTTTGAGTATTTGACGTCAGTATTTCAGACTAATATATATTTGACATTGACAGTTTCAACGTAAATAATGAAGTTGTGTGTGTAATGTTTTTTTTCATTAATGTATTACATCCAAAGTGCACTATTATATAAAAACATTGCTTTTTACACTTTTCTCCATAAAAACCTTTACTGTGCCAAATTACACACTCCTCCGTCGGCGAATATTTCGTAAAAGGTGGGACAAACTTTGAAAGGTTATGTTCATACTTCTATTAAGTCATGTCGAAGCTATCATGGATAAGGAAGTGTATCCACCATTTTTATATTTTTTCATTTTTATATTTATTCATTTTTATATTTATTGATTTCTATATTTATTCATTTTTATAAACAATCTAACAAGATTATAAATCCAACTGACATTTCCGGAAAACTCACTAGAACTTTTCTCATTTACTTTAACACTTCGTTTGCTATTTTGCAATTTCCAATAAGACTCTCGGAGCTTAATTGGAAATAGAATAGAAATCTTACATTTGAGGTTTATTAGTTTCGTATTTTCCATTTCTATTTCTGTTTTAATACCTTTCCTTTACAATATAACATTAACAATGTAAAGAATGATATTAATATCGTTTTTGTATGGTTTTTTATGTGTATAAAGTAATCTTGTAGTCTTCTGGCACAGGGATAATTTTAGTTAAAAGAAGACGTCTACCTTCTTTTTGTATATGACCGTTTCATCTTGAAATCATATACAAAAAGTCAAATCAGTCATATAATATATAGATAATTAAATGTCGTAACTTTGCGTTAACTATATTTAAAAGACGATTATTCTCCATCTCACTCATCATTATCGCTGTGGGTGTAAGCGTCGGCAATCATCTAACGTATATATTATATAATCTACATATAATAAGATAAAAAAATATAATTACATTACATATTATCGCTTATTTACTGAAATATATATATATATATATAAATTTATATGAAACATATAACATTATTTTTAATTAGTGTATTTTAATAAGTAATAAGTAACGAATTAGGTTTTATAAATTTTGATTAAAAATATCTTTCTTTGTAAATGAAAATTATCATATATCAATGTTGGTATGAAAGCGATAAAAAAACACTGACAATTAGGAAGATTCATAAAAATTTAAAACTCTGCGGATTTTAATTCATTATCATACTGAAATTGTTTTGTTTCAAAATTCAAGGAACCAATCTTGACAAGCTGACAGACAACATGCATACTAATTACTGGATGTGAAACACCTTATAAAATTAACATTACTCTATATTCTCTTCATTTGTAAACGACACATGCAAAACCGGGGCGAATCGCTTGTATATAAGCACATATTTAAATTCATCTAAGCTCTTTGTAATTAAATCTGTACATAAATTCATCTGACACATCTATCATCAGAGATGTAGGTCGCTCTAAGTACACACGAGGCGACGCAGTGGCGCCACGAGCGGATCATAAAAATACTATTAACAATCTGAATCTACTTAAAATATGTTAATGCTTGAATATATTTTAGTTCAAAAACTGCATAAAATAATTAAAAAGTTATTCGTTTATCTCTATTTCTGTGATATGTAGAGTTTTTAATGACATATTTCAAATAAAATTGGTTTCTTATCAAGATCCTACACATCATGGACAGTTCCTGCCGCCATGCTGCTAGCTCATGAGTGTATGCAAGCTGATTAACGTAAATACAACCGGTACAGTCATCATGGTTCACGAAAGTTTAAATATAAAAATATTAGTGATGCTTAGATGCAAATAATGTACTTAGTACATTTTGGTATTTCGTGTCCCGTAAGTATTAAATTATGTATGAATTTTAAGTGTAATAGTAGCTGGTACAGTGGCCGGATTATGAGGTAGCACTATCAGCCAGCTGGTACTACCATTACCTCTTATCACTTATTCATTATAAACATTATAAACACAATAAACAATGTTGTATTTTAGCTCTATACCTAGAGTTCTAGTAAGGCTTTACTTTATAAAATCATTTAAAAATCGCAAACAGCAATACCGTCTAGATTATTAATATATCTATCGAAAAAAAGGAGATAAACTCATTATTTAAGTTTTAATAATTTCGTTTTAATTCATTTATTATTGTGTAAGAGTTAAATAATTTTAATTTGCTTATTTTTATTATTATTTTGTGCATTAGTATAGAATATATATAACATTAACAAAACAGATTTTTCTACTTATAATATATTATTTTAAATCTTTATTTATAATAATTAAAATAAAATATGATTTGTTACAAACTAATCAAACAAATAATATTTAAAATAATTACTCGTTATCTAATAACTTCAAGCTCGAAATAATTAATTTATAAAGCAATCTGTAACAAAAGGAAAATCTTGAATGTCATTATAGAATTCTAAGATGAGACAAATATCAAAAGACTTAAGTCTTTGATTCTCGAAAGTTTATATTCCGATTCTACTGTATGTGATAAATGTATTCGATGACGCAGCGCTATTCAATTATTTAATAATAAATATTTGCCATATTATTATCAAATAAATGGATGACAAAACTATTAAGTATTGTACTATTAAACTAACTATTAAATATTGGTAATAGAGGTTTTTTGTAATGTAGAGTCAAAAATATGATTGACATTGAACACAAGTCGTTATAAAATGTTTTTTTTTGTTAAAACGAAGTATTTAGAAAAATAGTAAAGAACAACAAATTAATACGAATGATCACAATATTTTTTAAATATAGTAAAGTAATACTTCGTTACATTTTAAAGAAGTTTTATATTTTTATGTAAACCTTTGTTTACTAAATATGTTAAAAACATATAACATAACTCCATGATTTAAATTCAACACATATATATATGTATATATATATATATATATATATATATATATACTGAAAATAGTTATATAACTTCAGGATTTAAAAAAATTTCGCTTACCGATCGCTTCACTCGACCAAATTTAATCAGGATGGGTCGCGATAAGCCTCGAAATGCTGCCTCTTTAATCTGTATATCTCTTTTGTAAGGTTTCTTCCATTATCAAATATCCACCACATCTTCATCTTATATAACTATAATTCATATAGGAATAATGTTCGAAGATTTAAAATGAGAAAGAAACTCTTTCTCTCTCTTTCCCTTTTTCTGTAATATTTTCTGGAACAAATTGATGAACAGATTTGGATCTAGCCAGGTTATTATTTCCACCCTGTAAGATTTTCTTTTGTCATATAAAACCGGAGGGAATGAATAAGCATGTTTTTTTATTGAAACCATCGCTTCTAAAGTTATATCAAAACATATTCAGCTTTTGATATTATATATAGAATGGTATAACTGTCTATTTTTGAAAAATCCCTATCCTATACCTATATATTTTTTTTATTTTTTATATTTTATAAGAGGGCATTAATGTTTAAATTCTACATCTATATATTTTACTCATGTTCATAACACATGGGCTAAAATAGTTTATCCATTGTGGGCCGGATGGGTGCCGCTGTGCATACAATATATATATATATATATATTTATATATATATATATATATATATATATATATAAATAATTGACATTTATATGTCCTACTACTATATTTATTTAATGTAAGTTATAAATATATATTTTTAATAACTGATATCGAATTAATCCTGGAACATTAATTTACACTGGTAGATGTGTAAGTGTCTGTTGTCTATGTGTGTTATATATACAGTGAAGTCTTCACAAATGGTTTAAAATTAGAACAGCACAAACACGAACTACATTACACACATTAACATATCTTTACAATCCCAATTTTGATGAACTGCATCCAAATGATTTTGAACCTTAAACCTTTGTAACAAAATCTATATTGAATCATCTGTAACAATCGGGTATCGATCAATACTTTATATATTTTACTGTTCAAAGCTTTATAAAGCGAAACTTAAAAAGAAAAAAGAACATGCTATTAATGATTAATGCTCTATGGTTCAAGGTTTTTAAAGCAATAAAACCTCTTTTATTCAATTTTTCTTTCTTTATTTTTAATTGTTCTAGTAGTTAAAACCTTTTTGGTTTCAAATACGTAAAGATGAATATGATGTCCGGGAATTTGTGTCACAATTTCGTCATCCCATGCCTGACCTATTTCCTCTATCAAATAGAGCTCACCTACTAATGTAGATATAATATGTAGAGCTGTCAGTTATCGTGTTACAAATCGATTGTTTGTGACTCTATCGATATATAATACTTTAAATCACTATTCGTTGGCAACTTTAAAAGGATTTCTGTATGTATTCTTGATAAATTGACAACTATAAGTAATATAAGAGTAGCAATATACTAGTGAATATTTGGCTTATGTCGTAACATGGTCAAAGAAGAATCAATTCCAACCAATAAATAATTTATCTTTTTAAACGGAATTCTTGATTTTGTATATTTCTGAAAGAAAGACCCAAATTGTATCTAGTAATAATTTAACTAATTAAGATTTACAATATGATTTGATGAGAAACACTTTATTATTCCATCTTCAGTATCAAAATTTGGATTAAGATCATTTATTGATTTTGCTGTAAGATAATGGACATATAGAATTAGAATTAATATATGTTATATGATATTAACCTAATGACCCATGTTTAGTTTAGTTCAATATTACAATGCGCTAACTAAACGACCTTCCAAGAAGCCGTTCATGTGCTCCAATTGACTGAGGAGTTGACTCTGTTGCTAGAGGTCGTAGAGTCACACTTTCTACTATTATTTTATTTATAATCATTAATACCATATTATTTCTATAGTAAAATAATTATCATATTTATTTTCAATAAAACATACATGAATGAAAGCTACGTAAATATAAATATCAACAAATTTTAACAAGCTAAAAGCAAATGCACGCGTAGCCAAAGATGACGGTCCGGAAAATTAGACCAGACATACAAACATAATAAAGGGTTGTTGAAAACATTCTCGGGACCTTTCGAGTTATAGAATTGAATGCTTATTATATTTGTATTATACCCTTACAATATAAAAAAAGTTACCTTACATGTAATCATTTTTAATATGCGTACTAAAAACAGTTCACAAACAATTTAAAACTTTAAATAAATAGAAGTACCTTAATACGATAATTTTAAAAGCTATTTTGTTAAACATAATTTGAGAGTAATTTATGCTTTAGTTATATTATAGGGTTTATTTCGAGAAGTATTTCAATACTCATCAGAATAAACCCTTCTGACACCCTCATTTGACGTCCACAAGTATTCACTGGTAATGATTCCAAGTGGAAAAGATATAAATGTATAAAAACCTTTCACCATCACGAAAACCATTCACCTCATCTGGAGATCACAGCATAATAGAGTAGTAACTTGATAGCCGCGGGCGAAAGAGCAAATGTGATACGATCCATTTTAGTCAGAACAAATTGTGACCTGACACCAAACTAGGGAATACGTTACAATGAAAAATAAACGAAGAGTACAATAAAAATAAATATATATAATCCTAGCCGTGATAGCTTTGTGATCATCACACATTCAATAATTTCATCATAATACATCACACAAGTTTTTACACAAATATTTCAGAATACAATTTAAAAATATCCCTCCATTGTTATAACTCTACTTTTGCTAATTTAAATTTTCTATCCATCAATACAAGCAATGCGTTGCCTGTCCTAGTTTTGGAGTTCCATTCTCTATAATATATAAACAGTTGCTTTAGTAATGTTCACTACGAAAGAATTCATACATACTGTTTACAAGCACTTTAAGCAACCAAGCACATGTAAATTGATACACGAACCAAGCAACTTGATCCATACAACACCAATGCAATTTGTTCTTCAATATTCACTTTATGAGGAAAACATTTTACGTCCGCTGCAGTAAAAGAGGTTTTATGGCTCTCGATATGACATGGAGGAGAATTATCAAAGAGTTTTATTAGCGATAAAAGTTGTAGGAATATTTCAATTCCGTCGCAGGAAAATCACTGACATTTGAATGAAGTTTGCTGTTAACTTGTTACTGAAATACTTCCGATCTATGTATTGGTTATTTTTCAATTTAGCTTTGAAATATTCAACCACAAGGTACGTTGTATATTTTGGAATTTGGACTTTGTTTTGATTTGACCAAAGCAATGAAAATCTAAAAGAATATAGTCAAAAACTTGGACTTTTCTTAAAACACATTCAAAATAACAAAAATATATTAGCCAAATGTAATAATTGTTCCAGAGAATGCGAAAGCCCCGTCGGCACCGTTGGCTGACGGTGTCGGTATTCTTCATAGCCTACTCGGTGTTCCAAGCTGTGCTGAGCAACGCGTCGGAGCCAGCAGATGCCGAGCCTGATGCTGCTAAAGTGTCTCCATTACCGGATATGAAGACTACCAATGATATTAAGGGTACGTTAATCATCTTAAGGTTTACTTCTTTATTTTATTGTTTCAAGATTTTAAACTAAGAATGTCACTCACACTATATTAGTTATTGATACAGTACTCATTGGTCTTAAAGTAAATTTTTAACTATTTAATTATTTCTTTGCTTCTAATTCAATTGTATATTGAGCTATTGTGACTTATGCGAATTCTTCATAACTTAGTATTTGATACATGTCACCTAATAGGGCCGATTATCACACCAAGTGCGTCAAGTAAAGAAGAAGTTACAAAACCGGATGGCAAGAAAGCAATGAAAGGACTTATTGATGAAGCGGATGAAGGTGAAAAGAAAAAACAAAAAGATGCTGGATATGAAGAGGTAGAGACCAAAAATAAATCGAATATAGTTGTATAAAGAACAGATGATCTTATTAATGAACTAAAAACTTCACTATTTTTCATTCAGGATACCGGAACAGTGGAGATACGGAAAGAGGAGGAGAAAGAAGAGGAAACTGATGCCATTCCCACCGTCCATCCCTTGAGGAACTGCACCCCGCCGGCAATCGAACAGGTGACCTTAATATCTTAAAAATTGATGTTTATTTAATTAACTCCATGTTTTGGGTCAGTTAGTTTAGTTTAGTTGGTAGCTTTTAATAGATTTAATGCCAAATATTATTTAAATTTAATTTGAATTCAATTACGAAACAGCTTGACAGAAGCTTAGTTGATAATAAGACAAGTACTTTTGTCATAATATTTTAAACACGGGTTGTGTTTGGTCGACTTAATGTATAATGTATGACATTTAGACCTCTCGCCTCTTTATTCTCTGACCCGTGGCTAGGGGCTGAAATTAAAATTTAATTTGGGACGAGGTACAATTTGTTGCCGTATTTTACTACATTTGGTTAATGTGTTTTATATTGTAAAATAATATACTCTGCTAGACTGTTGAAGGTCGTTTTTTATAGTATATTAGTAACAAAGTTGAAACCATATAAGCCAATATATTATCATGCTCCGGTCGTAAGAGTCATCCGAATTCTTAACTAATATATCCTCTCGAGCTCCAATATACGGGGAATAAAGAAAATTTCGAACTATTCTCTTAATTATTAAATTAATCTTGAATTATTCTTAAAATTATAATATTTAAAACCGCTTTAACTCGTATTTACGTACATTTTATCTCTACTATAAAACGAGGTTACGATAAGTTTGCTAGTCGTGTTCAAATACGAAATGTTGGCATCACACGTTTATACTTGTTCATTAAAATGCAATATATATGATTTTTTATGAAATGTACTCTACATGGAGCTTCTGTGAAAGTATGATTTGATGATGATTTCGCTTGAGTCAGCCCGTATTTGAGCTACATTTAAACTCTACCACCAGCTAAATGGTATCTTATTCTTTAGCATTTTAGTATTGAATTATATATTTATATAACGTTACAGTTCCCCAGACCTCTCATGGGTCAGACAGCGCGGAGACACGGCGGGTTGATCATACACGTGCTAGTAGCAGTGTTTACATTCATAGGACTGGCGATTGTCTGCGATGAATACTTCGTGTCCAGCTTGGACAGGATTTGCGAAGGTAATGTGAATTGTTTGTATTTTGAAAAATAAAATATAAGCAATAGAATATACTGCGCTTAAAGAATATATTTTTTGACGAATTAATGATATCAGCCTATAAAATCCTAAGATTGCTCTGAATATCATGCTTAATTTTCATTAGTATTATGTAATTAGAGTTGGAAAGCCATCGAAAATAAAGGAATAGTTGTTTATTATATTGTTGATATGATTGGTTAAACGCATCTGCCTCGACACCTATGACGAAGATTAGTGAAATTTTAATCTGAAAAGAGTCGTCCCTTGTAATCCGATCAGAATGGGGGGTAACAGTTAGTATGTAATGTAACAGAGCTGAAGCTGGCTCCGGACGTGGCGGGTGCCACCTTCATGGCGGCTGGCAGCTCGGCGCCTGAGCTGGCCACCGTCGTCATTGGAGTCTTCTGCGCACAGGACGATATCGGTCTGTGACTTATTTTTGGGATTAAATTTTCAAATATGAGCAACAATAAACATGTTTTATACAATTCTTTAAATATTCTTAAGAAAAACTAAAACATTTCTATTATTGAAAAAAAAAGAAAAAGGAAATTCAAATTTCCGTTACCATTATAGAACAAAGTACTGGTGTCGTATTATTGTTACCCCCCCTCAACCCCCCACCCACCGCAGGCGTGTCGGGTGTGATCGGCTCCGCGGTATTCAACATAATGTTCGTGATCTCGGTGTGCGCGCTGTGCGCCGGCACGGTGTCGCACCTCAACTGGTGGCCGCTCTGCCGCGACTGCTTCTTCTACGCGCTCTCCATCCTCGTCATGCTCTGCACCATCGCGAATGGATTCGTCTCCTGGTATACACGGATATCATTTACATTAATATCTATCTACTTCTCCATCTCATTCATCATTCTCATTTCAGGCCGGAGGCGCTGTTCATGCTGATCATGTACGGCGTGTACTGTATTGCTCTCCGCTTTAACACGGCGCTGGAGCGCTGGGCCCTCACGCTACCTCTGCCCTTCAAACTACCCTCCCGGGAGGAGCAGGCCGCTCTCGTCACCTATAAGTACGTGTTGCCATTCATATTTATATAGCTACTAAATAAGAAATTCTATGCATCATAATATTAATTTTATTAAAAAAAAAATTATGATAATGTATGTGATGTCAATACAGAGATCCGTTTTGATTATTTTATGCCACATTCTAAAATATATTAATACTTGTAATACTATTATAACAATACATAATGCAGTGTGTATTTGTTCTAGAGATTAGTTAGCCATTAATGATTATAAGAAATAATGAACGAATATTGTACTTCAACCTCCTAACATAACATTTTGACAAGAGAGACACCATTTAAAAAATAAATAAATGATTTGAGTGGTAGTTGTGTGCGCGCAGACATATGTCGATGTGTCTGTGTGTCACGTAACTTTTTATCCAACATCGATATCTATATTAGATGACAGAACTAACGACGCCTCGTCATTAGCGACTGGTAGTTGAAACACTGATAACTTTAATGCGTGACTCAATTCTTTTTCTGTACTGTCTACTGTTTGTCTTTCTGTATTGTCTACTGTTTGTCTTTCTGTATTGTCTACTGTTTGTCTTTCTGTACTGTCTACTGTTTGTCTTTCTGTACTGTCTACTGTTTGTCTTTCTGTACTGTCTACTGTTTGTCTTTCTGTACTGTCTACTGTTTGTCTTTCTGTACTGTCTACTGTTTGTCTTTCTGTACTGTCTACTGTTTGTCTTTCTGTACTGTCTACTGTTTGTCTTTCTGTACTGTCTACTGTTTGTCTTTCTGTACTGTCTACTGTTTGTCTTTCTGTACTGTCTACTGTTTGTCTTTCTGTACTGTCTACTGTTTGTCTTTTTGTACTGTCTACGTATTTGAAGATTTATGATTTTTCTCTTTAGTACAATTTTTGCGATTATTTTTTGTCTTTAGAGGTAGATGAGCTGTAGGAAGGAAAAGCATACTCTGTATTCTGAAAGCAGCAAGATATATATTAACAGTTAAAACATGTGTATAAGTTGTAGTCAGTTTTTTCTTCAAATAACCAATTCAAGCTTCAGCAAATAACTGATTACATGTTTTTTGGGAAGGCTTTCAACGTCTTTCTATTAAAAATGTTTTCAAGAATGAATATACGATATTCATGATTCGTTTGAGTTTTTTGATTTCTTATGTTACAACTAAACAACACACAAACATACACACGAATATTTATATATGTATATCTCAGGAGCGCGGGCGCGGCGGCGGCGGCGGGCGGCGAGGGGGGCGCGGGGGGCGCTGGCGGCGCGGCGCGGCAGTACGCGGAGATGGAGGGCAGCAACGAACAGCCACAACAGGGTGCGTGGAGTACACGGCGACGATGACGTCACACTCATCACCACACTCGCGCATTGGAATGGTTTTGATCGTATTATTGGTGTGTAGCGTTCAACCCCGACGGAGCGTACGACAACGCGGCCTACAACGCGGAGGCGGGGCGCGGCTGGGACCCCGGGGCGGCCTGGGACCCCGACCGCGCCTGGGACGACTCCAACAACGTTAGTTAAACACTACTACACTTGACTTCTACCCACAGTTCAACTAGCTCATGTTTTCTGTTTCACGTAAATCGATAAATGTGATATTTGTAATATATATAATAATCTGAAATACACTCGTTCTCTTTTACATTTTATTTATTATTTTATGTTTATAATAATAATAATAATAATAATAATAATTCCCTTTATTTAAAATAATAATAACAGTAGTAACAATTACAAATAATAGTAACAATTACTATTTTTTAACCCTACTTCAGGTCTAATACCATGCCCTATCAGTTAATCTTTGTAAATATTGCACAGAAGGGTCGTAAATAAAACTACCCCTTATTGTTATCTAGATTATTTCAAATGCATAATCTATATCACTTTTTTCAGCAACAACCACCACTCACCCAAAACCAATCCTGGGGAGACGTCGGCAACCAGATGCAATCACCCGACCAACAGCAACAGACAACACAGCAACAACAGGCAACACAGCAACAGCAACCAGGGCAACAGGTGAAGAATTCATGAAGATGTACTTCTTCTATTAGCAGTTTTTCTTTAAGATATGCAAAGGAATTCAGAATTTTATATAATACTCATTCAGGGCGCTCGGAGCTGTTAGCAGAAAATAGTGAAAATATGTTATATAAAATTGAAAATTATCAGACTAAATGGTAATATCAACAGAGCAGATCCGACAACCTCAGATAGCACGGCGCTAGGGATGAATATCCCAAATACAACCTTCTCTAGCTACTTACTAACCTAAATATGCTCTCTCCTAATGCTCACTGCTCACTGCTCACTATAGGAGAGATACTACTGAGATACTGATGGGTGAATTAGAATGTAGGAACAATGACTGGAGGAAATCGAGAGCTTACAGACTAGAGAGGTGGAGAATAATTTATTTAAGTTAATTACAAGTATCTATGTTTTGTAGAAGGGAAGGGAAAATGTACGATAGTTAGGGAAATTGGAGATACCATACTATTTCTGTAGTCGAAGCGCTGAAAGCTAAGAATGCATATGATTGAATAATGCTGGTAAAATAATGAATTTTCCTACATAAATATACAACACCCAGAGCAAGTAAAGCACCGTAAGGACATCTCTGGTGAAGCATTAGTGACTCAACAAGGCTTCTTTCACTGGAAACCAATTAAGACAGCTTTTCTTGAGATTATTTCCCGACATCCGAGCGCAGAATGTCTGTAAAAAGCTTGTTAAATTAAAAGATTAACATTCTTAATTTATATCAATAATATTCAATAATATTCCAGCCTCCCGCCCAGCCCGCCTACTACAAGGCGAAGGAGTACAACCCGGAGACGGCCGTCGACCCTCTCGTCAAACCCATCGGCGCCAGTGAGTTGGAGCTTACTTTTACTTTATTCATAATACACATTATAAATTATAATAAATATATACATTGTGCAGTTTGGAAAACACGGCGGAATACTTATAGTATGTAGGTATTTAAATGTATAAAACTTTTAAGATAAAAACAAAACAGTCGTAATATATTTTTTTCCTTTATTTATAATTTGGTTGACTTCAACTCACATTACTATAACTCACATAAGAATGGAAATTGGAGAAATTGCTTGCTGACTGAGCATTCGACAGCTGACCATTCACAACTGACACCGGTACTAAACCTCAACCGTTAGACTCATCCTCATAGTAGGATGTTACAGATTTGCCTTCTCACTCAACCGGCCGGATGGTCACTGCCGGAGGGAAACTCAGGACACCTTACGACTTTACTAGATTAGGTCTCTTTTAGAGCCAGTCTCTTTTAGAGCTCGGAGAAGACTTCTCAATTGACATCGGTCTAACACCCGCCACTGACCCCACGTCCTCCATGTCCCCCCAGCTCCGTTCCAGCTGGTGTGTTTCTACGTGGCGTTCCCGGTGCACTGGTCGTGCCGCCGCACGATGCCGGACTGCCGCGGCCGCTGGTACCCCGTCACCTTTGTCATCTCCATGCTGTGGATCTCCTTCTACTCCTACTTCATGGTCTGGATGATCACCATTATTGGTGAGTTACCGTCGGTCAATCTACTATCTAGTTGAGATGATGTCGTGTTTGTAATTTTGTATTTGAGAAACTTTTGGGTCCACAAAAAAATATAATGTTATTTTATTCAATAATCGATTTGGAATCGAGATTCAAGTGAATCTAAGGTGGCTCTCAACAAGCTCAAGTCAGTTGGCACAGACGAGTGATGACTCCATACAGTGTATGTGATACGAGGTCGTTGCCCCGCAGGCTACACGCTGGGCATCCCGGACACGGTGATGGGTCTGACGTTCGTGGCGGCCGGCGTGTCCGTGCCCGACGCGCTCTCCTCGCTCGCCGTCATCAAGGAGGGGTCGGTGACGGACCAGCTCCGTACTACGAATATACACTGGAATACTATCTACTGAACGAATAGAATCCCATCTTTGAAATAATTATCTAGAAAAGTCCTTTGTATCATTAAATAAAGCTTCAATGTTTGATTTAGATCGGAATCCCAAAAGTCATTTTTTTATGAACATCGATATTAGACTATATCGACACCTGTCTCTGCTCAGTTACGGCGACATGGCCGTTTCCAACGCGGTGGGATCCAACGTGTTCGACATCCTGGTGTGCCTGGGGCTGCCCTGGTTCATCCAGACCGCCATCATCCAGCCCGGCAGCCACGTCAACGTTATCAGCAAGGGTGAGGGGTCACTGCTTTATTCTACTAATAATAATGTTATAATATACATGGAACAGACTGATGTCAGTTTTTTTTGGTTCTCTATAAATTGATGTATATAGATAAGATAAGTTATAATTTCAAGCTCTTAATATAACAAACCTACTTGATTATATGTATTCTTAATTACCTACTTGATTATATGTTTTATCAAAGGGCTCACATTCTATAAAACATTAAGCTCGTGTTAATATTCTATTATCATGTTTCTTTAAATTATATCATTACCTAACTACTTTTATTTTAATCATTACATTCACATTTTTAATCTATACCAATGGTCACTTGTGTACGTCAAATAGAAGTGTCAGGAGCGCTCATTGTTGTTACCTACTTAGATATAAGTCGTTCTGTAAAGACACTCCTTTTCCACTTAGAATTAAAGCTAGTAAAGTTTTGAACGAGTCCAGGACTGAGAAGAACCACAGCTATTCTTTATCGTGGTGACTGTTTCACAGGCGTGCATATTTAGTGAGTGATTTACGAACAACTATAAATATATATATTTATTTTTATATGGAACAATGTATGTGTCGAGCAGGTCTGATCTACTCCACGCTGTCTCTGTTCTCGACGGTGATATTCCTGGTGGTGGCGACCCACGCCAACGGCTGGAAGCTGGATCGTAAGTATGGTGCCGTGCTGATGGTGTGGTATCTGCTGTTCATCACACTGGCCAGCCTCTACGAGCTCAACGTGTTTGGAAACTACCACCCCCCGGACTGCGACTCCCCCTACTAAACACGACCGCACTGCGGCGGGAGAGCACTGCTTCAGAGCTATTGTTTTTTTAATTGTATTTTGTAGTGTGATCACTCGAATCTCTCCCTGACCTGACTCTGTCCTCTATGGTCGCTCTCTCGAGGCACAGTTTATTGTGAATTCTCGTTTATTGACCCGTTATGTATTTACAACTGTTGAAGTATATTAGAATTTGGTCTCTCTCCGTATGGATGTGTATGAATTATGTTTGTATTTTAAAAAAATATAAAAAAAAACATTGAAAAAATATGTTTTAAATAATCAATATTTTCTGGCCTTCGTAGTTATAGTGGTCTAGACATCTGTAGTAGCTCATTGTTTGTCTCTGTGTAATACAATCTAACATTGAACCAACATCGACTAGCTTTATGGTTATGATAAGTGTAACTTCACAAACGTGTGTCCACGTCTTTATTTCTTTTTGTAAATATATTTATTAAATCGTTGCGTTTTATGAGATGTTTTATATTGTGTTGATTATTTATATTTCGCGCACAATAAAGAAATATGTTAATTTTATTTGTGTTTTTACAAATATCAAAAATGTACATGAGAGTTTATTTAATCTTGAGTTACTTTATACGAGGTTAAAAATATATATATTTATTAGATATCTTTATCGTCTTTATTTCTTTGAGGGTCAACTTCTCAATCTTCAGATGACAATTGCTGAATAATCTTTATATTTTGACAGATACTGTAAACTGTCAAAACATAATAAATACTCCTTGTTCAAATCTGACGTTTCTGTTGATTGAAAAGTGGACTCTAAGGTGTATTGTGATACTTGTGTGTACGATTTAGCGCAAAGCGTTATCTATGCTACTGACATATTCTTTTTAAAACCAATTTGCTTTCATAATTCAAAAACATAAATACCAGCGTTCGTTTTAAATCGGTCGATGACAATATCAAGGTATATTTGTACTTATCTATGAATTTCATAAATAAGAAGATATTCTATGATGTGTTTTAGTCGCTGTTCATACTCTGTACTTCAAAGTTATTATTTATAATCTGTTGTAGAATTACTTCTAAATACTTGTTAAAATAAACAATTGTGGATGAATAAGAAAAAAATACCAAAGACAAATGACAGATTGGTTTTAAAGATAATATAATAAAATCATATTTATCATTAGATGTGTAATCTCAAATAATAAATTATACGTTTGTTTAAAACTATATAACATAGATATAACGTATATGAATGTTTGTCTAGTTCTAGCGTGAATATTGTACATTTTTATAGCTGTTCCATATTTAATGGTTATTTATTGATGTATCAGCGGTCAGTGACCTTAATCATTTTTCTCTATCTAGTCAGAAAATAGTGGATAACTCTGATAAAGCAGTTTTCAATATCTTATCTATCCACGGTTTACTCTTACTGTCCATGGATATCATTAAATTTTAAATTGTTCTGAATATGAAAGTTCTAAATTGGAAAGTTCTTGTTTATTTTGTTGTTTATTTTATGTCTGTCTTATCCTTAGTAAGATATTGAAAACGACCGCTAACCTGTAAATTTATGATTAAATAATTATCATAATTAGATGAAATGTTATTATTAATTTATTTAGAAAAACTGTTTTGGAAATGAAAACATATTATTGTTTATCTTTATTCCTTGTCGCCCGATTTTGACATTTAATTTGATTTAACGAACTTCAAAAGTTGTGTTGAAACACGAAATATTGTCAAAATAGAATAAGTTTCACAAAACATTTGAATTAATTAATTATACGATAATATATACATCGAGATCGTGACGAATTAAAACCTAATAGTATACAATTTATACATTTTAGAGAGCACAGTACCAAACAAATAGAAATAATCGAGTTACTTGACAATTATATTAAACTAATATATATATATATATATATAAACATTAACTTAATCTAAATAGACTTCGAACTGCAACCTTTCAGAACTAAGTTGTGACGTCACAAAGCTTTTTAATTATCTATCTTTGTTTGTATCTATAGATGAAAAATGTTTTCCAAATATCCTAATTGCTCTCCTACCTCGTTGTTTCTTCCCTTTTATATTTCATTTGAGTACTTTAAACATTTATAAAATGGTTAAATGGTATGATACATACGTGTGGAACGAATCTTATTAAATATGCCTTTGCCTTTTGTCTCAACATATAATAACTTTTGCAGTCTGTATTATAAACGAATCAGGCTAAATTAATGTTTTTGTGAATGTATGATTGAAAATCTATGATCGGACAGAAAATTTAGAATAATTTACAAGTATTATTAGTAGTGACAATAATAGCTTTACATAATTTAAAAAGCTGTGTAGCTTCGTGTTTGTAAATACGCGAGTATGATTCAAATATGAAATACAATATGAAGCTAAAAATACTAACACGTTTCATAAAAGTGTTACATTATTCAGGATTCTCTACTCTCCCGAGATTTCGACTTTACCTTTGCTATGAAATACGACACGACTGTAGCTTGTCTAACGCGCTATAATGTTACTGTAGGTAATGTATTACAATATTATTATATATTACACACGTACATACATACGTACATACACACGTACATACATACGTATATATATCACGAGTAAACTTTAATGATTATTTGAAAATCAAAATCAAACTAGCAATATTCTAACGTGTTGGATGATTCAAATGAAGTTTAATCAAAATTAAATAAATAAACCAGACATCTTATTTTATTTATTCCCTCTATTCAGAACGTTCATTTACATTCCCATATAAATTAAAAGTATTTTTATATAAATGTGTTCGTAATATATAATTCCCGTTAACACTTAAAGTTAACTTTGCATGTGTGCAATTATTCATGTCAAATTAATATTGAATAAATTTGTAATAAATGTTAGAACGTTGTGCTTAAAGTTCAAAGCACAATGAGTTTATAAATAAATATTTATGCTTTTTAGTAATTATTTATTAAAAGTTACTTGATATATTAATTAATTCATTATAACGTTAGAGGACCACAATAATTCAAATTCCTAAATAGCGGTAATATAGTAAAACTAGATTATCTTTAATTCGAGGTGATTGTTTGTTGTGACAGATGGCGCTGAAGCTGAAACTTACGTCTTTGTTTAATTAGCTTGTGGGTAGTGTAATAATTTTATTGTAATGTAGTGAGCAAGTTCTAAGATAAGCAAGCAATATAATACTGTAATAAGAGTTTGTACGGTCAGTAGTGAGTTCTACTGAGTGCTTGTAACATTTAAATGTTCTACAGTGTTCGAATTGTTATTCTTTAAGATAGAATATTATTTATTATTCTGTATTAGTGTTATTGACAGCCCCCATCATTTCTACTCATTATTTATATATATATATAATAATCTGAGTATCACTGTAGTGTATATATTCTTTCCAAACCAGTAGAGAAGTCTCTTTAAATTTATCAAAAGTAAAATTACAGCCACTTTGATATAAATCTAGATCTAAAATTGCTTCAACTCATGTAAGCCACTATCAATCATCCTAAAATTAACTTTTTAATAGATGTTGCTATTTAAATATTTCAACAAATATGTCATAACTTTTAAATGGACGTTCATTGCGATTGCTCTATCACATAGTTTTAACTTCATTGAAAGCGATCCGTGTGAGATAATGAGACAAATATAAAAGTGTAATGTTTTTATATATTAATATGTGCTAGCAACCTTCCGTAGACATTTAACTTTGTATATGTACCTGTTAAAATAGTATATTACACGTACAAAGAACATTATAACTTGTTTGAATCGTCTTCTTAAACAGTTTTTGACTTGTCGTGTTTTTCCTGAAAGTTGCAAGATTATAAAAAAAGTGTAGTTACCGGGAATATTTTTATCCCTATTACGATATTCATACATAGTTCATATAAAGCTACCACTCCACTTGCTCCTTCAGGATGGACGCGGACTTAGTAAGATATAAATTCTTTGTGTATTTTGTCTGTTAACTGTCTGTTTCGGGTTTGTGGCAAGTATGAGGTATTGTTAATGCTATAAGTTGTAATACGATGTTAAATAAAGTATAACAAATTAAAAATAGTTTATTGAATTTATACCCTTACCTTTAAATAGACTCAAACCACGTAAATCAGAATATTTTATTAATGACTTGTACAAAATAACCCTCAATAATGATAGACTCTATGATTCGATCAGACGCGTTCAAAACTTCTTAATAATCTAAAACTGTAGTTCAGAGTTAGTCTTGCAGTTAAAATCGTCTCTTGTTTTCGTATTTTCTTTCATTCTTGTAATGTATTTTTATAAATGTTGGGTTTCAGTGCTGTCTCGTTTATATGTATATCTATTTAATCTCGGTAATAAATGAACAATCCCTTTCGCTACCTTTATATGGTTGGCTGTTTTTGAGTTTGAATCTATGCAGATAACTTCAAAAGACTTCGTGGCCTGTCGAGATCTCAGTGAGTACCGGACTTGTGTTTAACTATTGTAGACTTTTATTTGGTTGCAGGGCGCTGTTGTAAAAATATTTTAATCATATGTATAAAACGTTGAGTTCCGACGATTGAAAACATCTTGGATTGTTTCAAAATGTCAAATATCATTCTCTATATACTTAGCTTATAAACTTTGCTTATTTTCCATGAAAGACTTGGACGAGGAATGTATATTGGTAATAAAAGAACATTTTGCGAATGCATAAAAAAAAATCATAAGGCATTAATATTTATATGTGCATTTCTAACTATCGAAATGAGATTTAAAAAGCTTATTTATATTTATAACACAATACAATTTATTAATATCGTAGTTGTTTCAAAATAGCGGTGACATGTATTATTAGCAGTAATTCTAATCTTATTCATCTCAATTTGCATTACTATTTACAAAGGGGACGGCGCGTACGCAGTCCCCCCTACCAAAAATTACGCGTCCGAGTTATTCACATTAGGAATAATCACAGAGGTCAACCCCGCCGCAGTGCAATGGAAGGGCCTCGCTCTGGGAGAACCGCCTATTTGATCACGGTGTCTCCTACGCCAGGTAAGTATGAGTTGGAGACGGCGACTCAGCGGGGTCATTCAGCGGACAGAAATCTTGCTAGCGCGATTTATAAAAGTCCAACTTATTGCTAGCGCCATCCATTGGTTACATGAAGAACCAAAATGTAGAGCGTTTATAGTATGTAGAGATTGTTCTGCATTTGCTGCTAGCTTATCTTCAATTTATAATATTTTTTTGGTACAATAGTAATAATAATAGATTAATATTTTATGTTACTCTACATTAGCTACTGATTAAATTTTATTTATATCCATCCAGCTTCTGCAGCCTTTCCCTTATCCGTGTCAGCGCCATCTATTAGTCATTTTAGAAACTAAAATGTAGAGCGGACATGGTATGTAAAGTTATATCGAAGAACTATTATTTCTAATTGTTTTCAGGCAAAATAAAAAAAATTGTTTAAGTGACTTTTATTTTAAAATTGCCATAACTATTCCTGACAATATTGCAAATAATGTATGCATACGCAAAATTTCACTATTACACCTTCCAGACTTCCATTCATAATTAAAATCGTCAAAATCGTTGGTTAAATATGATGATGGCTGGGATTTGTAGGTTCACTTGATTATAAAACTGTGGAATTTAGTTTATAGGGAGGCTGTATGCCAATAGTTAGTACACACTTGCAATCAATGTAAATTTTCATAACTAGTTAAAGATTTTTTTCTTTTAATTCATGTCGTGCATAAGTAATTTGCGCTTTAGCTTTTCGTCAGTATTGTATACAACAGACGCATCCGTATCTATCGACGACTCCACCGCGATGATTTTAATTATGAATGGAAGTCTGGAAGGTGTAATAGTGAAATTTTGCGTATGCATACATTATTTGCAATATTGTCAGGAATAGTTATGGCAATTTTAAAATAAAAGTCACTTAAACAATTTTTTTTATTTTGCCTGAAAACAATTAGAAATAATAGTTCTTCGATATAACTTTACATACCATGTCCGCTCTACATTTTAGTTTCTAAAATGACTAATAGATGGCGCTGACACGGATAAGGGAAAGGCTGCAGAAGCTGGATGGATATAAATAAAATTTAATCAGTAGCTAATGTAGAGTAACATAAAATATTAATCTATTTTTATTATTACTATTGTAACAAAAAAATATTATAAATTGAAGATAAGCTAGCAGCAAATGCAGAACAATCTCTACATACTATAAACGCTCTACATTTTGGTTCTTCATGTAACCAATGGATGGCGCTAGCAATAAGTTGGACTTTTATAAATCACGCTAGCAAGATTTCTGCCCGCTGAATGACGCCGCTGAGTCGCCATCTCCAACTCATACTTACCTGGCGTAGGAGACACCGTGATCAAATAGGCGGTTCTCCCAGAGCGAGGCCCTTCCATTGCACTGCGGCGGGGTTGACCTCTGTGATTATTCCTAATGTGAATAACTCGGACGCGTAATTTTTGGTAGTGGGGGACTGCGTACGCGCCGTCCCCTTTGTAAATAGTAATGCAAATTGAGATGAATAAGATTAGAATTACTGCTAATAATACATGTCACCGCTATTTTGAAACAACTACGATATTAATAAATTGTATTGTGTTATAAATATAAATAAGCTTTTTAAATCTCATTTCGATAGTTAGAAATGCACATATAAATATTAATGCCTTATGATTTTTTTTATGCATTCGCAAAATGTTCTTTTATTACCAATATACATTCCTCGTCCAAGTCTTTCATGGAAAATAAGCAAAGTTTATAAGCTAAGTATATAGAGAATGATATTTGACATTTTGAAACAATCCAAGATGTTTTCAATCGTCGGAACTCAACGTTTTATACATATGATTAAAATATTTTTACAACAGCGCCCTGCAACCAATAATACCAATGCACCAGAAATGTTGTATACAAAGAGAATTATAGATTGGACAAACATGACTTTAAGTTTGTAAAAGTATGTAAGATTTTACTACTAATGTAAATTACTGTATAAGCCCGCGGTAGAAAGTATGTAACCTATAGTAAAGTTATTCCATTTACCAGATTAATTATTAAAAAAGGGACTCCCTGCCAACTAAAACACACGATGGGAGAGAGTAAAAAAATTATGTTATAATTTAAAAAATAAAGAAAATTTTGCCACAATTGCAAATTGTCAATTTCATTGCTGACAGACCACTCTCATGAATCCCCGTTCAAAAAAATATTCTTTAGTCTGTTCCGTTAATACTACCAAAGAATTGATTTCACATATTAACAGGAATAAAAGAACTAAAAATGATCAATATGGAAGAATTCTATAACACAAGTAGAAGAAGACCAAGCTCAACAAACTAAAGATATATATATAGAACAATCATTATAAACTTATTAATGAAAAGAATAATACGGCAATGTAGTTCTTATATTATTAAAATAGAAAATTACTTTTGTACCAGTAACTGCAAACCGTATTAGTAAAATAAAAAATGACTTGGTATGCTATTTACCATTTTTTAAAATAACCAATTCCAATATCATGTATAAATATTTTTTTAATACTTTTATTCAATTATTTAACTCGGTATTTACCACTAAAATGGTCTTTGTTACTGATGCATTAATATTTAGTGAGTGGGCATCAGCAGAGTTACATAAAAATAGTGAAAAATTATACTTAATACGTACGAGGAAAAGCAATTTAATACTAGTGAGGAGTTTCAAGATGATGTCAAATTATTTTCCAATACTTTTAAAAATGAATGTAAGGTAGCTAAATCATTATATATAAATAGAAAGATACAAAATAGCAGTAATAAAATAAAAACAACTTGGAAAATAATTAACGAAGAAACTGGAAGAGTTAAATCTCAAAGGATTATTTTGTTACCAAAAGTTGACGTGAATGGAAATCCTGGTTCATTTCTCAAAATGGGCGTGCCACAAGGCTCTATATTAAGGCCTTTCTTATTCCTCATTTATATAAATGACTTGCCTTACTTTGTAAGGGATAAACATGGGATAGTATTGTTTGCTGATGATACATCTATTATTTTAAAATGATAGACAGCAATCAATAATTAACGATGTAAACAATGCTCTCTCAGATGTTGTACAATGGTTTAACGCTAATAATCTGTTGCTCAACGAAAAAAAGACTAAATGTATTAAATTTGCTTTATCTATCGTCAAGACCGTCAAACCCAATGTTCAGCTAAAAAATAAGGAATTGGAATTGGTTAATGATCGATACGGCCTAGAGAATCGTTAAGAAATAAATCCAAAGAATTCAAAATTATCACTTAGATAATCAATATATTTATGAGAACTTAATGTATGTACATAAGAATATTCATAATTTAAAGAAAAATAGTGATTTACACAAAATTAATACCCGGAACAAAAATAAACTTGCTATGCCCACCACTAGGCTCCGTAAAATAGGAAACTCCTTCAAGGTATTGTATACGTTTTTATAATAAACGCCCTAATGAAGCCTTAAAATTGTCATTAAATAAATTTAAATCATAAATTGAAAGAAATTTGATAAAAAAATCCTATTATAGTGTAAAGGATTACATTAACGACGGTATGGCCTGGGAATAAATTGTATTTTAGCGATAAACTAGTAACCTGCGCAATTTGTTTGACGTTGTTAGTTAGTCTTGTTTGATTAAACTGGCCGCATCACACCGTTCCCTTAGAAGTCATTACTTGCGGTAACGTTGGGGGTCGGGTCGCCCTCCCTCCCTCAAAGATGACGAAGGGGGTGATGGCTGACCCTTGCGGTATGCTCGTGAACGGGTGCTGCTTGCGGTAACTGGTCGTGTTGCTGGCAACGGTTTTTGTATTTTCTTTTTATTTTTTATATTATTAGGCCTTCCACGCCAATCGTTTGAGATGGTTCTGGTTGTTCGTAAAATGCTCATTTTACTTATATTGACTTTTGTGAAACAGTGATCACAACAAAGAAACAGCCGGCTGAGTTTGTTGTGTGGTTCTTCTCA
Source organism: Dircenna loreta (assembly GCA_963555665.1). Lineage (NCBI taxonomy): Eukaryota > Metazoa > Arthropoda > Insecta > Lepidoptera > Nymphalidae > Dircenna > Dircenna loreta. The sequence continues at coordinate 7,678,800 of OY743099.1, read as the reverse complement.
GTTCAGGGCGCGTTTAGAACCCTCGTAATTTTAACTTTAATTTCAGAGGTGTTCTTGCAGAAGGTCTTATTTCGATAAGTATGGTATCAAAATGGGCCCTCCTGACACCTCTATTTGACATACACAAGTGATCACTGGTAATGATTCAAAATGGAAAAGATTTAATAAAATAAAAATAAAATATACATATAATACCTGAAAATAATACATATATATATATATATATATAATACATGAAAAGAATAATAATTTGTAATTACTATTTTATTTAACAAGCCTAATAGCTGATTTGAAACAAAACCCATGGACATTTCTTTTATGGACATTTTGGGTAGACTTTCTTTTATAGAAATTTACGTAAAATTTACTTAAAGCATTTTATTTAAAAATATATATTTTATTTTCTACTGCGACATCGATGTTTTCTCATGAGAACTTTATTGTTCAACGATACTTTAGTCATCGTGATGTTGAACCCGATGTCAACATCGATGTTTTTCTGTTATCGATCATCCCTAGTAAAATCACTCCAGTCTCCGCCAAAACCAGAAGATCAATCTTGATCTGGGGGAAACTTAAATGGATGTCCCATGCTATAAGTGGAACGATGTATTGTCTTATGATAATGATGTCGGTTTATTAGCGTTATTCAAAAAGTGTAACTTATTGTCACCGCCATCTATTTTTCATATCAATTACTTAAATGTAGAGCCTAGAATCTGACTTACTTATAGTACAAATATTAATACTTATAGTAAAAATATTAACATAAATATATACTAATATATAAAGCAGAAAGTTTGTTTGTTCGTTTGTTTTAACGCGCTAATCTCAGGATCTACTAGACCGATTTGAAAAATTCTTTCAGTGTAAGATAGTTCATTTATCGAGGAGTGCTATAGGCTATATAATATTACGCTAAAATAAATAGGGGAGGAGCAGCAATTAAAAATGTTACGAAAGCGGCAAAATTTAAAACTTTCCTTCCGTGCGCTGAGTAAACGATGAAAGTTACGCAAAAATCAACTACTACAAAATTGTTCCCTCTAAAAATCCTAAAAGAAAGTCCGAAACAGTATATATCTAGCTTTTAAGATTAACCCACTATATTCATTTTTATGGTTATCAAAATATTTCTAAAATAACACATTATTTGCGAAGTGGTTTTAATAAACATTTTATTAATCTTTATCCAAATGAATAAGTTATATATCACAGACACTTATTTTTTAACAAAATCGCCCTTGACAGTATTTGATTTCAACCAATATGTTAAGGAGTTATTAGAGTTTCATCAATTCCATTTTGATATTTTTAACATGTTCACTTATAAACAAAATCATTGAGTAAGAAATTGACAGTTAGATCACCAAATATATATAATAAAGTCGTGTTAGTTTAATTATTTATAACTCAAAAACGGTTGAACCGATTTGGCTGAAAATTGGTGGGGAGGTAGCTTAAAACCAGGAGACGGACAAAGGATTCTTTTTAAATCGTTCAACCACTCATTTTAATAAATAGCGATAGATACAAGCGTATTTGTTGACTGGATTGAGTAAGTATCTAAAAGACGTCGTTTTTTTTTCGAGTACAAACATTTCGTATAAGCTAAAACTTAATAGGATGAACGATCACGTGTTGCTGAGGCTAAATTATAACTAAAAATTGTATTATAGGAAACACAACACTGAAATTCAATATATATGATATTTTTTATTCTATTGCGCCAGATGACAATCTACGAGTATTTAGCGACCATTAAACATCAGACTAATATATAATTAGCATTGATAAGTGTGAAAGTAAACAAATAACTTATTCATTACGAATTTATAAAAGATTTTCAGATTTTCTCAGCACTCCTTTTCAATATAAACTTTAACTATGAAAAATCTCCTATTCTATACGAGTGAATAGGAGATTTTTCATACGAGTGATATTATAAAAAGGTAAAATTTGCATGTTTATACTTTATAAGTCATTTTATTGTATTGTAATCTTCAAAGTTATCTGAATCTAAAAATGTCTTAACCAATATTTAGAAATAACTTTCATGTAGGATCTAAGCTATATTATATTATTCCCTTGAAATATTAATAGGGCTTTTCGTATAAAACAATGTGGACCAAAAAAAGGTCGAGCGAAGGAGTTTCTTACGAGCCTTGTGTTCTGAAGTTCTCGCGGACGGAGTCGCGGGCAACAGCTAGTATTAATATATTTTTATAGAATTAAAATATTTGTTATGAAAAAAAGAGAAAAACCCTATGATGATATGTTTTTCTCTTTCGTAAAAACGAACGACGACGGTTATCCGGGAGTACCCGATATCATAAATGAGGCATCCATTTTTAAGGCCACTTACTAAAAACCAACAGTCTCCCTCATCGCCTTAGTGAGACGCCACGGGATCGCTTTCGCACTCATCGGGACGCCCCGGAGTGACCCCCATATGAGGGTTCCCCGAACCTATCCCTTCAGAAAACTAATTTAACCTAAACTACCTAGTAAAAAAAACATTTTACAAAAACTTTTACAATTATTGCACATACGTACGTCAAAATTGATTGATGAGCGATATATACATACATAACATAGTATATGATTTGTATAAACAAAATTTGTTCTTGTTCTGAGAGTTTGTGAAACCCCCTTGACACAAGAATTAACCGAAAAAATTACTACAGGAATTATATTTTCTGTTTACTAAGAGCTATGAGATTCATTCATTAATATCTATATCCACAAGTCGATTATGCAATTAAGATTTTAAAAGAATTATTAGACAAAATTCGTTCTCAATATTCCAAGTAGACGTTACACACACAGTTTATAGGTGTCATTAGCTATGTTGAGGGCAATTGAATTATGTAACAACAGTATCACTATACCTTCTCCTACCATCTCAAACTACAATACTCTTTTCAGAGGGGACGGCGCGTACGCAGTCCCCCACTACCAAAAATTACGCGTCCGAGTTATTCACATTAGGAATAATCACAGAGGTCAACCCCGCCGCAGTGCAATGGAAGGGCCTCGCTCTGGGAGAACCGCCTATTTGATCACGGTGTCTCCTACGCCAGGTAAGTATGAGTTGGAGACGGCGACTCAGCGGGGTCATTCAGCGGACAGAAATCTTGCTAGCGCGATTTATAAAAGTCCAACTTATTGCTAGCGCCATCCATTGGTTACATGAAGAACCAAAATGTAGAGCGTTTATAGTATGTAGAGATTGTTCTGCATTTGCTGCTAGCTTATCTTCAATTTATAATATTTTTTTGTTACAATAGTAATAATAAAAATAGATTAATATTTTATGTTACTCTACATTAGCTACTGATTAAATTTTATTTATATAATACAGCTTCTGCAGCCTTTCCCTTGTCCGTGTCAGCGCCATCTATTAGTCATTTTAGGAACTAAAATGTAGAGCGGACATGGTATGTAAAGTTATATCGAAGAACTATTATATTTACATTATTATTATATTATTATATTTACAATGCTGACGAAAAGCTGAATTTACATTGAATTACATTGATTGCAAGTGTGTACTAACTATTGGCATACAGCCTTCCTATAAACTAAATTCTACAGTTTTATATTCAAGTGAACCTACAAATCCCAGCCATCATCATATTTAACCAACATTACCGACTCGAGTACAAATAGGTCGTGCTCATTATAATAAAACTGAAATTGTTCCTGATGAAGTGCATGTACAAAAAATATATCGAGTAATAAGCTTAACTACTTTGCATCCTATGACTTTAATTTTTTTTTTAAGATAACGGTATTGTGTATGCAGGTATAAAATGTGTAGGTAGGTACACACTTGCATTCAATGTAAATTTTCATAACTAGTTATAGATTTTTTTCTTTTATTACATGTCTTGCATAAGTAATTTGCGTCAGCAGCAGTCAGCAGTCAGCTTTTCGTCAGCATTGTATACAACAGACGCATCCGTATCTTTCGACAACTCCACCGCGACGATTTTAATTATGAATGGAAGTCTGGAAGGTGTAGTAGTGAAATTTTGTGTATGCATACATTATTTGCAATATTATCAGGAATAGTTTAAAAATAAAAGTCACTTAAACAATTTTTTTTTAGAAAGAAATTTTTTTTTTTTTAGTTTTAGAAATTTTTTAGTTAGAAATAATAGTTCTTCGATATAACTTTACATACCATGTCCGTTCTACATTTTAGTTCCTAAAATGACTAATAGATGGCGCTGACACGGACAAGGGAAAGGCTGCAGAAGCTGTATTGTATAAATAAAATTTAATCAGTAGCTAATGTAGAGTAACATAAAATATTAATCTATTTTTATTATTACTATTGTAACAAAAAAATATTATAAATTGAAGATAAGCTAGCAGCAAATGCAGAACAATCTCTACATACTATAAACGCTCTACATTTTGGTTCTTCATGTAACCAATGGATGGCGCTAGCAATAAGTTGGACTTTTATAAATCGCGCTAGCAAGATTTCTGTCCGCTGAATGACCCCGCTGAGTCGCCGTCTCCAACTCATACTTACCTGGCGTAGGAGACACCGTGATCAAATAGGCGGTTCTCCCAGAGCGAGGCCCTTCCATTGCACTGCGGCGGGGTTGACCTCTGTGATTATTCCTAATGTGAATAACTCGGACGCGTAATTTTTGGTAGTGGGGGACTGCGTACGCGCCGTCCCCTCTGAAAAGAGTATTGTAGTTTGAGATGGTAGGAGAAGGTATAGTGATACTGTTGTTACATAATTCAATTGCCCTCAACATAGCTAATGACACCTATAAACTGTGTGTGTAACGTCTACTTGGAATATTGAGAACGAATTTTGTCTAATAATTCTTTTAAAATCTTAATTGCATAATCGACTTGTGGATATAGATATTAACCCATTAACGCCCTCTGTACCCACTCGTGTACAACACTACGATGCCGCACTGTGTGTTGTTTATCTGTGGTGTCTATGAAATGATGAATTATTTTTAAAATAGATAACACTAGTATTCAATAAAAAACAAAAAATTGGCGGTAGCGGGAAAATAAATGTCATTTTTTTTAGTTTGTAATACGGATTGTGAACTAAGTTACGAAGGTAAGATATCTTAATTTATTTTTATTATAAATAATAACAAATATTGTTATTTTTTTTGTTATATTATATTGTTAGTCTTTATTTTGACGTATAACACCATTGAAATAACGATTTGTGTGAATAAATATACATAAGAGTTCACTTTATTGCAATGTACTCGGTCAGGTACAATGGGCAGTTGTGTACTATAAATTGTCATTTCTTTACAGGTGTATTTTAACATTTTACAATGGCAAATCGTCGTGTCTTTACAAGCCAAAATGACTATTCAAGACTCGAAGAAGCTCTTGAATCAGTAATGGCTGATGAAAATGATGATGTGGAATATGACGTCCTGCTGTTGCCACCAGATCCAGCCGTTGTCAGTGACGAAGAAGAAGGTAATGACGATGACTTGGTTTCTACAACTTTTCCAAGAGAGGTACCTGGAACTATTGAGGTAATTCCACTTCGTCCCGATCATGATGTTTCAGATTGGGACGATAGTGACGAAGAACCACTATCAAATCGTACCAGACCTGCAAAACGAGCGAGAAATCAAAATTCAAACGAACCTGTATGGAGAAAATCTATGCCTATATATAGTACAACCCATGACGTTACCGATACCATTCACCGAAGACAAAAAAGCGTCGTTGACTCATTGAAAGAACATAACCCTGTGATATTGTTTGAAAAAATATTTGATGATGAAGTTACAAACTTGATAATAGAAAATAGTATGTTGTATGCTGGTCAAAATAATAGACACAATTTTGAAATCGATAGAGCCGATTTGAAAGTATTTTTGGGCATATTGATGCTTACAGGATATCACGAATTGCCTCCTGAGCGTGCATACTGGAGTTTAGATGAAGATCTTGGTGTTCCACTGGTCGCTAATTGCATGTCACGTAATCGATTTTTAGACATCAAAAGAAACTTGCATTTCGTCGACAATTCTGTAGCGGAAGGTTCAAAAGATAAAATGTTCAAAATGAGGCCGTTGTGCGAGCTTATTCAGAAGAATTCGTGCCAGTGGGGAGTTTTTCATGAAAACTTGTCCGTTGATGAGTCGATGATCAAATATTTTGGCCGTCATCCCGCCAAACAATTTATAATGGGGAAGCCTGTGCGATTTGGCTATCGAAATTGGGCAGCAACAAGTTCAGACGGCTACTGCTATACCTTTGATGTATACTGTGGCAAATCTTTAGAAGTTTCTGCTGATCCTCTGGGCTCGAGAGTTGTAAAATCATTACTAGAAAAGATGCCAATTATTCCCAGCGAGCACATCGTGTATTTTGACAACTTCTTCACGAATTATCAGTTATTACATGATTTGCGACTCTCAGGCTACAGGGCCACAGGTACGATAAGAGAGAATAGAACTATGAAATGTCCCGTAACTAATGTAAAGGCTATGAAAAAACAACCAAGGGCAGAGTATGACTACCGTTTTGACATAAAAAATGAAATCACAATCGTACGCTGGAAAGACAACAATGTTGTCACAATGGGATCAAATTTTGATGGTATAGAGCCTGTAGGGAAGGTGAAAAGATGGTGCAATGTTCGTAAGCAAAAGATAGATGTCAATATCCCGAGACTATTCATAAACTACAACAGAGGAATGGGTGGGGTGGACCAAATGGACCAATCGATTAGCCTGTATCGCGTAGCCATAAAAGGAAAAAAATGGTGGTGGGTAATCTTTACATACCTCCTAGATTTGGCTATTTCAAATGCTTGGCGGCTACATGTATTACTTAGCAAAAATAACGAAGCGCAATACATGGATCAGTTATCATTCAGACGGACGATTTCTCGAGCTTATCTAACCGCGTTCGCTGGCGTATCCAACTATGTATGAAAACCCTATGTGTTGAATGACCATGTTTCGAACAATTCCACTCCTAATCTGCCCATTGTACCCAGCCGTGTACACCCCTGTAATTTCTAAAATAAACTATTTTCTTCAGATTTTTTTTCATGCACCTTTTATTTAGTCCATAATGATGCAATAAATCAAAAGAAATAGTAATGTTCACAAGTAGTTTAATGTTGGGCGTTAATGGGTTAATGAATGAATCTCATAGCTCTTAGTAAACAGAAAATATAATTCCTGTAGTAATTTTTTCGGTTAATTCTTGTGTCAAGGGGGTTTCACAAACTCTCAGAACAAGAACAAATTTTGTTTATACAAATCATATACTATGTTATGTATGTATATATCGCTCATCAATCAATTTTGACGTACGTATGTGCAATAATTGTAAAAGTTTTTGTAAAATGTTTTTTTTACTAGGTAGTTTAGGTTAAATTAGTTTTCTGAAGGGATAGGTTCGGGGAACCCTCATATGGGGGTCACTCCGGGGCGTCCCGATGAGTGCGAAAGCGATCCCGTGGCGTCTCACTAAGGCGATGAGGGAGACTGTTGGTTTTTAGTAAGTGGCCTTAAAAATGGATGCCTCATTTATGATATCGGGTACTCCCGGATAACCGTCGTCGTTCGTTTTTACGAAAGAGAAAAACATATCATCATAGGGTTTTTCTCTTTTTTTCATAACAAATATTTTAATTCTATAAAAATATATTAATATTTATGTTAATATTTTTACTATAAGTATTAATATTTGTACTATAAGTAAGCCAGATTAATCGACTTACTTTATACTCGCACAATGTCAATTATTATTCTTAGTACGTTCAAAAATAAGAAATAAATTAAAGTCACTTCGTTTTTTTATATTATTCTCATACTCTACATTATCTGGGCTCTACATTTAAGTAATTGATATGTAAAATAGATGGCGGTGACAATAAGTTAAACTTTGTGAATCACGCTATCAAGATTTCTATTCGCTGAATTAGGTTAATGAGCCGTTTCTTTTACAAGAGATTAAATTCTTTGTCCACAAGAACGAATGCATTCATAAATATTATACAGTTAATTTTTATGTCAAACCTATACTTTTGTCTAGGGGATTTTAATTTACGTTTTATCACCATTTATGGGGTTGTGACACAACTTTAATGTAGAACAGTTGTTAGAGTAAGTTAGTTCATATAATCTGTGCATTCTGAACACTGGATTTCCAACAGATCTGGCACATAAACCTAGTGCTCCAGATGAGACAATTTGCACTTCTGATCATATCATCTTTCATCTGGTCACCTGCAAAATTTACTTGTGGCAGTTCGTCTTATCATTAGTTATTCTTTTGAGAACTCCAAAGCAAAAACGTATAATGATAAGTGTGTATAGTCTCTGTTGAACTGTTGTTGAAGAAAATAATCGTTTTCCAGAAATAAGGCCATCTAACATATTGGAATTTCCACTAGCTTTTATTACAGCAGTAATTGAAACTACAGATGATATATTTTTATTTTATATTTTTGGTGCAAGATATATACCGTCACCACCATGATGGGATACAGAACACTGTTGCAGGTAATCAAAGAAGCAGCAGAAAAGCAATATTGGAAAAACATGACCAGTGAAACTACTGATCATTAATAAAAAAATGACAATTCTACTGAGAAACTGCTTTGATTAAAGAAGTATCAAGAATATGATGGCATCTTTTTTGTAAGTCCTTAAATCTGAATGGTCCATCATCAATAGTTTCGCAATACATATATCAGTGTATGTAGTTGCGTATTCAGTCACCAGAACAAAATATATCTTGTATTGGTACAAGTAACGGATCTTTTAGCTATTGCTTTTGTGCCAGAATGTCCCACGGCCCTATATGCCAGGTTTTGTCTAATAATTATAACAATGAAGATTTGCCATATATAGTTAGTTACTTTATCCAAGTCCACAGAGTTCTATAAATCTATTTTTTTCATTTTTTTATTTTATAAATTAGGTAGACAATGTATAATATATTGTCAATTATCTTATTACAAAATTGAGTAGTTTTACATAATGATTGGAAAGTAAATATACGTTTAAATTTGTTACTTTCGTTGTAACAAATATACAACGAAAGAAATAATATACTTATGATTTACGAATAGAAAAAGAATAACAAACATTTACTCTTTACGATACAAAGTTTCTTATTAATATATTATTAACAACATAAATAACTATACTTCAATGTAAGCCATTTCCTACTTTACTCGATTTTAATACTTAATACAATAATAAAAAGCCATCTCAAAAATCTGTGAAGCGATTCATAGATGTTATTGGTTTGTAATTTGAAAAGTCGCAAATAAGTTTATCTTTTTATTACAAACTGGCTATTGTCTGCTGTCCATACAATATTTTTTATGTGAAAATTAGATAAAATTTCCTATTATACCTTAGATCACACAAGGAAAGTCATCAATAAAACCATGTATTCACGTTTATTATTTATTAATTTAGAGTTAAAGTGCTTTATAATGAACATATTTAGATGGAGACAAAATAACTGCTGTCGTTACGGAAGAATATCCCTCTCAGTTCAAGGAATATCGAGATCCATAATAGCACAAGGTAAAAAACTATCATCATAATATATTCCAGTCGTTATGAAAATCAGTACTTTTGTCCCCATATTGCATTCTCTCAAACGTATCTATTACATATACACATATAATTAATTCTGTACCAGACGCCTCGCTACACTGGAGGCATGGAAGCTTGTACTCGAGTCGCTCCAATGTCTCGAGGCGGCTCAAAGGACCAAAAATATCGTGTCCTTAAAAAATTAACATTTAAAATGAACACTGTCTTGTATTTACAATTTCCGTACTTAAAATACGCGATACATGTTATGTACCATCATCTTTGAAAACGCCCCGTATTATGTACAAAGTTATAACAGAATGAACGGTACTGAACAAAAACGTGAAACTTAAATCTATGAAGACGACGGAGCGTTTGTAAAGATAGGATCCGGTTTTTTTTTTACATTTTTTTTTTTCAATACAGAAACCTATATTAGTCTATCAGTAGGTTTCAGCCAACACTCGCATCTGGCCGACAATTAAAATAATATTATTTTTTATATGACCATCTACAAAAATATGTGAAACTTTACAATCATATTTCACAAACGTGCACATTTTAGATTTCTTTAAAGCGACCGTAAACAGCAGAAACTATAGCATACAACTAATTATTGAATAAACACTAGCTAATAATTAAAAAACTAACATTGACAAACTAATAAATCATTGCGGGCCATTAAACTAAATCCAAATGAATACGGATATAAAATGTCAGTCCTAATTTAATTAAACATGAATTTTAAAATCAATATTAGCTTCTCGGCTGGTCCACTCTAAATTCACACATGCTTCCGAAGAGGGAAAAACCATAACATTAATGTAATAAAAATAATCAATAGATACATTTAATATATCTGCGTTCACAGTAAAGTTAGTCACCGAAGTTTTACACACTGTAGTTAGAAGCACTACCGGCCGTGGACACTATACACTACGCCGACGTTAACTTAAAAGGCCTCCGTAATAGAAAAGAGATGACGACTCGCCACGCGGCTGATCTACACACAGACGTCCGACAAACATGGAACTCGGTGGTGCCAACAGGTCGCTCACGGCAACCGACGAGTCACGGGCAGCGGGCGGGCCGGGCGGCACGCACACGCACACGCACACACGCACACACGCACGCACACACGCACACACTCACTCACACAGACGCACTCAGTCACTCGCTACCGTTATCGCGCTCGCTTCTTCATCGGCCCGCTGGTGGCTGCCGAACGTCGTGATTTCTTTCACTGAAAAAAGATAAACTAATTAGTTTTCAATAATTAATCCAACATGATCACTACTACAAAGAAATCTTTAATTTGATGATATACTAGAATGTCAATGTAGAAAACCAATGTAGTTAACTAAATCAAAAAAAAACTTTGTTACCAATTTTTATAAGTTTTATATTGAAATTATTCAAACATATCAGTTACTCAAGTATTTATTTTATATACAAACACACAACAATATATCTAATACAGCATTCACATACAAAACACTAGAGTTAGGTCAATTTATGCAATTTTTAATTTGCTTTAAACTCTCACTGTTTTTTTAGCATTTTTTGCTAAATAGAGTACAATACTTAAACATTCTCAGTTAATTATTACATACATTTATATTAATTATTAATAAAAATAACACAACATTTAATTTCTCTAGTTCCTTGACATTTGCATTCTCTGCCATTCTTGTGAATTACAGAGAATGTTCTAAATTGTATGATCGTTACATCTTCAAAATTGTTTTGGTGTATTTATAGGGGATTCATTTACAAATATTAAAATACTTAGAAAAACAAAACTATAATAATTTGTCCAAAGTAATTATCTTTAATCTAACTACACCAAACTACGGAGAATTTTCTTATTAAATTCAATGTATCAATAAAAGAACGATTGTTAAGATATTGCCGTGAGTTTCTTCTTCAACTGACTAACAGACTGGTGGCCCTTCACGGCTTGTTTGGACTCTGCGGCGGCGTGCACGGACTTCGCCTAGGGATGTAGTTTTAAGATAAAGGTTAGGCCTTATTTCAAATAATCACGATGGGATCGTTACATTACTTTTGTCAACCGGAGTAGATATATCGGAGACATCGAAGGGAATTACAATAGCCACTAAAGTTACATATACTGACAACACTTGGAATAGTTTGTAAAACACAAAAAACACAGAATTTGCATGCGTGTCCGAGTGTCCTTGTGTAGTGTGTGTGTGTGCATTCGTGCGTGTTCGTGGTCGCTCGTGTCACCTCGTTGTTGGGCGGCGGCTGCGGCGGCTGCTGCGCGGCGCGGCGCTGCACGGAGGGCGAGCGTCGCTCGGCGGCCGCGACGGCCTCCATGGACTGCTGCTTGCGCTGCCGGAGCACCGTCCAGTCGAAGGTGTAGTCGTACTGGTAGTTCATCGTGCGGAACAGGATGCGGAACAGCTGCGGGATGTCCGTTCTACGTTATATGGTTCCGATTAAACTGTACCGAGGATACGTTGAATGTATGCTCACCTGTCTCAGATACATGTAGTCGGGACACTCGTCGAAGCTGAGTCCGCGGCAGTAATTTAAATACATCGCAAACTCCGCCGGGAATCCCTGTGAATTAGAAATGCATGGATAGGTTACATTTAATATAACGTCTAAACATTAAATCAAAAATAAAACTTTAATACGATACTCACCTTGCAGAGAACCTCTACGGGTGTAGACATCTTTTTCTCGCTAATTCGCTCATATTTTTGCTTTTTCGTTATCGCTTTCAAACCTTGCCACGGCAACGATCCCCTGTCAAAAGGTAAAAATTTTATTTAAAAAAACAAACAATAAAAAACTTAGAGAATAAGCCATCTATTTAGTATAAATAAAACTTGTTCGTGATATATAGCGCACCTATTGAAGTACATGAGTACGTATCCGAGGGACTCCATGTCGTCTCTGCGGGACTGCTCTATGCCGAGGTGTGCGTTGATGGACGCGTAGCGAGCCGTGCCTGCGGAATAACATCGTCAATGTATTATCTGACCACTGCTCCATCATCATCATCATCATTCAAAATAATTAAATAATCGTTATAAGATTTACATAATTAAACCAACCCTAAATCATTTAACTTACTATTTACTGAGCAAAACTTCCTACCACCTAGTATTACATTCCATAATGTTACCAGTAAGATTCTTGTCCTCGCGATACCCGATGTGTGCCCTCGTACGTAGATCTCTGAACTTCTTGGCGAGTCCGAAGTCGATCATGTACAGTTTGTTGCAGTGCCTGCCGATGCCCATGAGGAAGTTGTCCGGCTTGATGTCTCGATGGATGAAGCACTTGCAGTGGATGAACTCCACCCGTGCCAGCATTTGATCTATAATTTTACATTATTACAATTTTCATGACAATTAACTTCTAAATATATACACTTATATTTATTCAATATTTAATATCATTTTGTTTTGAAATAATTTTGTATGTTATAAAAAATTTACAAGTTAAGATCTACTTCCAATACAACAAGTTCAATCATCTGTATGATTGTTCGTCTGTACAATGATATTACTATGAAATAAATAGCATATTAGTAAGTTAATAATAATCTTTTATCATTGAGTGCGTGATCATTTTATTATACAGTACAAATTTGTTTCACAAGAATTACTAAAATAATTTAGTAAATAAGTCACTTTTGGAATATAATTTACTGATCGAGATATCATACTATCTACTATTTCAAATTCTAGGTTTAAAAAAAATCTTAATTTAAATTTATTTTAATAATGGTACACTTTTTTAAATTACTTTTACAACTATATAGTACTAATATAAATGAACTGAATAAAAACAGTTAATATTACGCTGTTGAGTGTGACTAATTCCTTTTGCTTCTAATTCTGTATGTGTAATCTTTTACATTTGCGGATTATATTTGAAATACAAAGAAATTAAAATAGTTTTGACAGGACAATTAGTGCTGAAGAAGTGCTTCAAGAAAATGACCTTACATGTATTATAGTATTTACGATGATTGACAGTAATAGTCACCATAATATTTTTTTAAGTTAATACCTTTTTAATATATATAAATAAATAAAACCTCAAACTTCTTATAACACTAGGAAATATCCTAGTGTTTTTATTTATAATAGATTTTTATTTATAATAATAAATAAAAATCTAAATAAAGATGAACTAAGGTATTGTAATACACAGCCCATGACCTACATCACACACGTCACACACTTTCACTTCACAACGGCAAGTAATATAGTTAGGTGATGTCAATGTTACTAATTAGAATAGTACGTCTGTTTGTATAGTCTATAGTCATTTATTTATTAAAATCTTTTCCATTTTTAATCTATACCAATGGTCACTTGTGTACGTCAAATAGAAGTGTCAGGAGCGCTCATTGTTGTTACCTACTTAGATATAAGTCGTTTTGTAAAAACACTCTCCTTTTCCACTTAGAATTAAAGCTAGTAGAGTTTTGAACGAGTCCTGGACTGAGAAGAACTACACAACAAACTCAGACGGGTATTTCTTTAATGTGATAATTGTTTTGATAATGTCAAAAATAAAATGATAAAAACAATATAAAAAAAGTATTAGTTTTTTGCTTAAATTTTGCTATTTAAATCCTGAATTACATTTTAAACTGTACATATTTATTGAGTAATTTTCAGTAATTTTATTATACAATTAATTTGAATAACTATACAGACCTGCAAGCATAAGGACTGTCTTGATAGTGAACTGGCGGGAGCAGAAGTTGAACAGATCCTCTAGCGAGGGACCCAGCAGATCCATCACCAGAATATTGTGATCCTTCTCGTAGCCAAACCATCTACAATATATTGGGTTCATATTGTACAATGTTTAATAGATGATATATAAGATATATTTGACATACAGGCTATTAAGAGTTATTAGGGGGGTTATTAAATGAAAATAGATCTAGTGCTTAGACTACTTGCAGGGGAATTTATGATGGTGAGGTAACATATATATATATATATTGTAAAACTAAAAACATAAATTTTGGCATTTATGTTACATTTTACACATCTAGAAACTTTTAATATTACTTTGTTATTGTACATATAACATCAACAAGCTGCTCTTTAGAACAAAACAATGTTATCATTACTATTTCAGTTATCACAACAAATGGCCATTAAACAAAAACATTAAACAAACATGGACATTCACTTTATTACACTAGTGTGGAAAATATATATATACTAATGTCTTTAAAAAAATATATATATAGTAGTGTGTAAACGATGTATATAGTAATGTGTGTAAAAAAATATATATAGAAGTGTGTGTAAAAACTGTATACAGTAATGTGTGTAAAAAAATATATATAGTAGTGTGTGTAAATAAATATATATATATATATATATAGTACTAGTGTGTTAAATACTTCTTTATAATTAACCTCAGCTTATTATACAGAGTTATAACTACTAACTTGACTTTTCCAGAAACTTATAAACAGATCAGTTAGTTTGTTAAATAGAAAAACTAAATGAAGCCTTTAATAATGATACACACATCTTTAATAACACATGAACAATGCATATTAAAATTTTAGAAGCATAGTATATGATCATTAATATATACAAAAAATGATGGTTATAAATGGTAATAAAATTGTATGGATATTATTTGTATCAATATTGTTATATAATAAATATTGTAAGCAAAGTCCATTCTGGAAGATCAAAGACCAGGCGCAAGATAAATCTTTCTAAATTAATTAATTATTAGCACCCCCACCCATACCTTTGGTTTGACTTAAATAAAAAAAACACTAATCTTGTAATTCAGACAAAAGCCTTGTATTTAGATTTTCACAATTTATTTAAATTCTGAGATGACCTTAATACACAGCAAGTGTTTCAGGGTCAGACGGTGTATTAAATATCTATGTGATAGTTAATAATAGTATTATAACACACTTATTTAGGGAGTTTAAACAGTTGAGACAGTAATAATTTTATATTCTTAGATCTATTGCCTTTGTGAAATTGTCAACTAAATATTTGGCCTTACAAACTTTTCACAGCAGACAATAGACTTTCGAACATTGACTGATTATAGACACACCTATCAAAACACTTATTTAATTTAAACATTTTAATATAATATTTTGATGTAATGTGTGAATGTATACTAGAAAATAAACTAAAATAACATCTAGATCAAAATGAATGTTTTACTTATTACAAAATATAATATTCCTAAACTAAGGGGTCTTTATTTCATTTAATCTCAACTTCTAAGAAACATATATTAAACAAAGTAACCATTAAATAAACTTTGTCACAATAATAGAATTCCCACTTAGTTAAAATGTTTATATAAATAACATGTGTATCAAACATTACCTTATGTGAGGTATTCCGATGCCCCCTTGGAGCATTTTATATACTCGGCTTTCATAGAGAAGTTGTGGATGTCTAGCCTTAACAGATTCTACCTTGACAGCTACCTCCTGAAATAGAAGATAATATACATAAGTATTTCATTTTTCAAATTTTGCTTTATACAATAATCTTCAAGGCTGCTTTTTGTCACCTAATTTATATATAAAGCAACAGGCATTAGAGGCTGGAAGTAAACCTAGAGAAACCTTGAAGTTCAGACAATTTAAACTTGGTTCTATTCTATATATGTTTGAGCATGTTCCAAGTTAACTCAATGGCAAACGTAGAGTAGTTATATAATGTAAGCAATGGCTTCATAAAATCAATATCAATTAATATCAGTTGCTTAATTTATACATAAGATTCATAAAAAACTAAATCAATTTAAATTTGGATTGACCTAGATACCAAGTTAAATTACAAAAGCTCAATAATGCAAGGCTGTTCCTGAAACAATAAACTTAAAAACAAGTAAATAATGAGACACTATTTCAATAAATCACATTATGTATTAATATGTGTTACATTTTAGAAGTACTATATAAACTATAAATAATATGTTGTTATTAATTTATTTTGTGTCATAGTTTATAATTAATATTGCTATGTTGACCGAAATTCATATTATATTCTGTTATGTGAAATGTAACTGTTTATACTTCCAGGTAGCGATATAGATACTAAGAATACAAAACCAAAATTTTGTTAAGAAACAAAATTGGATAGAAAAAAGTAATAATACACAGTAATTAATAATAAAGCCATATTGTCAGTTGAAAGCGTTGAAAATTAAACTTCTTGAGTACATTATCAAGGAACTGTGACCGTCATTTTAATACAGTATTACGGAGATCAACATCGAGTTGGAACACTGTTGTGAAATGGAATCTAATAATAATTCAGATACATACGTTTCCAACATAATCTACGGCTAAAAAAATATCTCCAAAGCTGCCACTGCCTAGTTTACGAACGAGTTCGTATTTTCCTAGTTTTATCCTCCATGATAACATGCGTTCGAAGTACGCCATTTTCTTTGCCTTCGTCACTTTCTGACACTTAAATTATATAAAAACGATTGCACTGCACAATATGAACGCAACGAATTCATAATTTTGTTATTTATGTCTATTTAAAAACACTGTACTCCATAATATCGCTACGGAAAACTACGTTAACGTAAATCATTTAACTACGAAATAGATGTCGTCAGCCTACATTGTGTGACGTCACAGTGGCATTCATAGCAGTGTTGCCCTTTCGGATTATATTGCTGTTACTTGCCAGCTGCTAAATAGTCGAGGCATAATTTATTATTATATGAAATAATAAACAAGATCCTCTTTTATTATAACATATATTGTACAATAAATAAATTGTAACCAACTCGTATTTATTAATACGAGTCAAAATGCGCCGCGATTCAGTGGGAGATTGAGAAAACATTTTTAAACCTTGTTACATAAATTTGGGTGACTTAATTATATTGACATTAGACCAACATTTTTAAAGCTATAAAGAAGAGCAGCACAAAAACAACAAATTTTGTAATTATTGCTATTGCAACATTAAAAAATATACTATTGCCAGTTTAAATAAAATACAATTTTATGAAATATTAGAACACAAATAATCTCTTCAAAATTAGGTGTAGTTAACTGTATAAACCAAAAAGGTTTAGACAAGTTAGTTACCAATATCATTTTATATTATTATTATAATTATAATATCTAAATATTATTGGCAAATCAATTTTGTGTGCAAGACATAAGACTACTGTACTATACTAGCTAGACAAGTACTATACTATAGTCGCTAGACTATACTAGCTGCTTCCAGCAACACCATCCATTAAATAAGAAAGGGTACCCAGAAAATGCCTCAAAAACCAGTTTAGAACAACTAAATGAATCTGGGAAACAAAGTATCTTCATATTTGAAATATTTTTAAAAGGTTTTACTAGTTGTAAGCATTTTAGCTGATGTTATCTTTGATACATAGCCTACAACAATGATCAATTTATGGGCTATAAAATATAAAATAAATCTAATGTAACCAGAGACATTCAAACAAACAAACTGTAGAGAGGGACCACATATTTTTTTTCAAAACATGCAGTCACTATTTTGATGTTGGACAAGCAATGTCTGGTCATATAAAATTATGATAATTTTTCAAAAATGTACATAAAATTACTTTTCATATAAATGTCCCCTATCTTAATGTTTGTTAAAGCCACTAAGATGTGAACAGTTCCTTTATAAATGGAATATCTTATTATAGAGGTTGTTCAATTTAATTTATAAAACTGGTCAATTTAATTTATAAAATTAATTAATATTTAGGGAAATATAACTAGACTACAAAGTATATCTACACATAATCTAAAGAAAAATTCATTCTTTCAAATGTATATCATCTTCAAAGTACTCAGTTCAGTTTCAAATGTATATTATTCACAAAAAAGAATAAGATAATGATGTTTTTTTCAGGGTATACATTCACTTATTTCAAAGCCATCCTTTTTAAAACATTATATAGGGTTGATAGAAGATACTTTTTCTGCTACATCCATCTCTTGTGTATTTGTATTCATGGATAAATATACATATATGCACATGTTTCATTTATTATAATTAAAACAAATATTTAAAACACAAACATTTAATTAAATGTTTCTAAATTTACTATTTCCAAAATCTGTACCACAATTACTATTTAGAATTAAGTTAAAGAAAATATATTTCTATATACTGAAAATTAAGGAATTTACAGCTCTCAGTAGCTTATTTTTTTTGTTAACTTGTAACAAAACAAACTTGACTTCACTATTGGCGAAAAAATGTTCTTTTGATGTAATGATAATTGTTGTTTAAATGTAACTTTCAAGTTGATTTCTCCTTTGTTTCTAAGTAGTTTAAAGCAGTTATGGTGCAAACTTATTTTTTATTATGATACTGTTATTAAAACATATCAATAAAAATTATGTCTTCTCAACCCTATATAGTATATCTTAGAAGATATAATATTCAATTTATATTCTATAGCATATTTAGTGAAGGTAACATGATGAAGGCAACACATTGACTGTCGAACATTCATTAACACAACAGAGGATATATCTTTATATGGTTTATCTATGCTAATGTAAAAAGAGAAGTCTAGTGTTGGTGTGAATATCTACCTACTATCAAATTTGGTTGTTTATTGCACATGTATTAAGTTAATCACATGTATAAGTTAATGATTCAAGCATCGGAATTACATTGAATGAAAAAATAGTTAAATTGCGTCAACCACACGGAACCTAGATGTAGATTGGTTTTAGGATTGAAAAATTAATAACGGAATGCGTCATTAAGATCCTTTGTAGATATATACTATAACGCCTAAAATGAGACATCAACCTTGTATGGCCTTCAAATATAAGCAAGATAGTAGTTGATATGAATTACCTCTCCGCTCGCAATATTGATCGCCAAATATATGTCACCAAATGAACCACCTCCGATTTTTCTCACAATCTTGTACTTTCCCGTTATTAAGATTTCCATACCTCGCATAAACCGAGAAGACGCCATGATTTAGATATTTTACACACTGGTTGTCAATAGAATTAAAACTCACAAAAATTCGTACAATAAGTTCTGAAATTAATGGAATCCCCACGACATTCTACGAAAATGTAGTAAATACGCAGCCAGGCAGCCACAGATGGAGAATGTTGCGGACTTTTGGTGTTGCTATATTACATGACGCTATAAATTAGAGTTATCTATGGCCAGTACACAGTCACAATTATTTTTAAAATATTAACGGCTGAATAGAAGGATTATTTTTATAAAATTGGTTTATAATATATTAAAATAATCTTGTGGTTTTTAGTATGAAACAATTTAGCTTATTTGTAATAATTTTATTCTTTAAAAAAATTCTCGGCTATAAATATAAATTTCCACTTTCAACGATGTGTCTATGATATATCATATAGTCAACAATAATTTTTGTTAATTTTTCTCTTTTTAAATAGAAAATAATTACAAACTATATTTATAAATATAACACAGTAAATTAAAAAAATCCACTTCATATGCGCTAAATACGTCGTATACTGTTTGTTGCTCACCATTACTTAAACTAATTTAAAGGATAAGTATTAGTCTTAAATTGTTAGTCTCACAACTGAGCAGATTTTGATTCGGTTTGAAGAAATAAAGATTATTAAGAACACCAGCAACAATGGTGTTCATACTTGAGAGACCACCGTTATACTTACTTCATATTAACTTTATATTATCTTCTAGTTCAAAGACAATAACTCGTATACCGCATAGATTGCGGGTACTTGATCTCCGTAGAGTCTTAGTTCCTAAATATAGTCTTTTGACAGCATAGTAGACCTTCAGACCAGAATAGTACACCTTTTCACAGAGGTTCGGTGAGCTTATTGTAGATATACACGTTCCGTAATGTGAAGGAACTGGAAAGCCCACCCACAACCCACCCTTGCTTTTAATTGTCTTCTTCATCCTTTTCTATTTCCCTTCCCTCAGGCAACGCATTTATTTTTATTTATATTTTTGTCAATTTTCAATTCACCACTTACCTTCTTAGAAGAACCGTCTGCTGGTTTGTCACCTTTGACCTTAAAAACAACGTCGTCATTTTGTGACAGAGGATTCAAGGAATGCTATTTGTCTGGAAAAGGAAAGGAGAGCTTTTGTGGTCGGATGTTTGTTTTTGGGTACACGAGATTATCATTATATCTATCAACTCGCAAATTCGCACGGTGTAGGTTCTATAGCCTTCAAAGATTAACGCAATTTACCGGATGCTATACACGTGGTCACTGTGGATCAAGAATACTATTATGATAACTATGCCAGTATGATGTTGTGGCTTACACAGGTTTATGTATTTAGATACTCACCTTTACTATGTAGATACTGTTAAATACTTCAACTTTGCTTGGATTTTGAAAGTTTTATTGAATACGTACTTATAATTGAAGAAATTCTTAAGTGATTCGAATTATAATTCAATGTTGTACTCTAACTTACAGGAACAAAAGTTCTATAGACAAAAGTATACCATAACTTAACCAATAAACGAAAAAAAGAGTAGGCAAACTTTTTTCCAAAAATGGTGAACAAAGTTGAGAATTTAAATAATAATATTTTTTATCTGAATCAAATTTGAAAGAAGAACATTTTTTTTTTGTATTTATTTATGTGTATATATTTTTTTGTATTTATTTATGATCATAATTAGAGGTGTGGTAAAGGACTATATTTAATAACGCGTTTAAGCTTTGTGCTTGAAATTTTAAGCAGACTTATTAAACAGCTAAATTTCTTAAACGCTTTTACTGATTTTTTAAATTTAGTTTAGTATTGTTAAATACCGTCTGATATAGCACGTAATGTTTGTCTTCTTAGTTTGAATATTCACGTCATGAATATCCTCATGTATTTTTTTATTGCAACTCAATCATTTGTATCATCGTAAACAACTCAACTTTTATTGTAGGTATGTGGTATAGGTTATTTTTGAACAATATAATTTAAAAGGATCTGAAGAAAATGAATACTACTCCGGAAAAAGCTGTTCAAGTCGTTGCGCTAATTGAAGCGGGTTAGAGCCTGTAAAGCCACGGTAAAGTGCTGTTGCTCGAAAGTTGAATATCGCTCGATACTCAATTCGTCGTGTATACCAGCGCTATCAAAAAACTGGTAGCTATGAGCGGCGACGAGTATCCGGTCGAGCCAGAGCTACAATACAGCGTGACAACTGATTTCTCATAACGACGGCAATACGAAATCGTCGTCTGACTGCCGTTGAACTTGCACATCGTCTCCAAGAAGTGCGTGAAGTAAAAGTCAGCCAGTCAGAGAAGACATGCTGAAGGTAGTCTGATTGCTCATAGATCAGCACATGGTCCCGAACTGACACCAGCTCACCGCAAGGCCCGTCTTCGATTTTCACAGGAACATGTGCATTGGTCCGTCGAACAATGGAGAACAGTCCTGTTCTCAGATGAGTCCAGGATGTGTCTTCAAGACAATGATGGACGAGGATGGGTTTACAGAAGGTCTCCAGAGAGATTTGCCTAGTGTTGCATCACGGAACGCGTGTCATACGGGCGGTGGTTCGTGTATGTTCTGGGGAGGTATCCCAGCCGGAGCCAAAACCGAGTTTGTGTTCATCACTGGAGCCATTATTAGGCGACAAACAAGAGGACTAACATCTCAACGATATATTTATATTTACCCGGCTGTATTCACGCAGAAATTAAATCGGAATGTGCCCGACTAGTTTCGCTCAGAGCTCATGATTAAGGACCCCGAATGGGTTCGAAATTGATTGTACGAAATTATATATAATTATGTATATATATGTATATATAACTTTACATATAAGTTATACTTACCTAATCTTTTCTAGTGACGTAAGCAATGAATATGTCTATATAACTTCATATTATACATACCCTATTTACCATGACACAGACAGATATACATGACATGACACAGCCACAGCACATCAAGATCATGCTAAAGCTGTGTCTAATGAACCTTCTTACTGAAACCTCGATGATAATGTGAGATGGCTTAACTTCGTCTAATACAGGGCGATTAAAACAAGCTTGTAGACTTTTAGAGGAAAAACTAGGCAGGGACTTAGTATTATCTGCTTGCCATCTTCTCATTTACGAACTGGTTTTAAAATATGTGTTCGAAACAAACATTCATTAAACCAAAAAATACCCAGATATCCTAAAATTCAAATATTTTAGAGACAATCTATTAATCCAACTATAGAAAAATGGCATTTCCATAATCAATATATATATATATATATATATATATATATATATGTTTATTGCAATCCCAGTTCAAAAAGAATGAATAAATGATTAATTTACTATCAGAACCAAAGAACAACCAAGAACACATTTCGTGACTGCTCGAAAACTATCAACGTTTCATACTATCAAAGCTCGCACTGGGGGTACTGCCTCGAATAAACAAAAGATCGAAAAAAAATTCAAAGAGTTTGTGGATGGGATTAAAGATCTACCTAGAAGTAAATTCTAGCCAGAACAAGTCTGTGAAATAAATATTTTATTAAAAACACTATTAATTGCCTGTTTGTTCGCGCATCCCGCAAGAACTACTGGGCTTATAGCCAAATGGCGTTATGTTAAACCCATACATTTATTATTCTATTCGACAGTGTCATGGCGTCTTGTCTAGTCCCTCTGAGGGTCTCGACGAGTACAAACGCTCGTTGCAGATTCTATAATATACATAAGCGATAATTTAACGTACTCTTATGTCAAATACATACTACTACTACATTTGCCATTATATTCTACGAGCGTTAATGTCATCTCAATAAATATAACACTTTGGAAATAACCTTTATTTATATACAACTAGCTGTTGCCTGCAACTCCGTCCGCGAGAGTTTTAGAATAAAGGGCTCGTAAGAAGCTCCTTCGCTAGAGCTTTTTTTGGTCAACTTTATTTCCAAATTTTCTCTCCAGGAAAAGCTCTACTATTATTTCAAGGGAATAATATAATATAACCTAGATTCGTCGTGAAAGTCATTTCTTTGTTAAGGAATTATTAGATTCGTATAAATGACTTCGAAGATTACCGCCAACAAATTAACTTTTAAAGTACAGGGTAGGCCAATAATTCGTTAACATTTGAATCTAACGCCCTACTCAAACAACAACCGCGCGGGGCGCGAAGAGGGGTCTGCCCACTAGCTCGGTTCTCGGAAATTTTGTCGCAATGGATCGCTTCTCGGGGCCACAGCGCACTTACTGTGTAAAACAATTTTATTTAAACAACAATTCGCTCATTATTGTGAGGCGCTTATTTCGCGTTGAGTACGATTTACACTACTTATATCATTGTCCGAGTGCTCCTTTAATAAATAAATGGGTAAAAAAGTTCGAAGAGACGAAATCTACACTAAATGTGAAGCAAACTTTCGGCCCACGGACTTCTAGGAGCAAAGAGAACGTGCAGCAAGTTTCCGCTTCTGTTCGACGTGATCCAGATTTATCAACGCGCAAGAGTTCACCTGAATTAGGATTATCCCACACATCATTACGCCGTATTTTGAAATTAGACTTGAAATTACATCCGTATAAGATCCAGATAGTGCAAGAACTAAAACCTAATGACTTACATTTGGGCAATCCTTATGTTGTAACAATGTTAGATCGATTCAGTAATTTTGACAACATCATATTTTCCAGGCTTCCCGTTTCCACCTCAACGATCATGTAAACAAACAGAATTGCAGATATTGGAGCAGCGAAAATCCCAAAGCTAAACATGAGAGGCCACTGCATTCTCCCAAGGTAACTGTATGGGCTGCAATTTCGGCAAAAGGAATCATTGGACCCTACTTTTTCGAAGATTTTCGCGGCCGTACAGTTACTGTCAATTCTGCTGAATATGCCAAGATGTTACGGGAGTTCTCGGCACCGATGCTACTGGAATTTGCTGGATACAAACGTAACACTTGGTTTCCACAAGATGGAGCAACTTGTCACACGTCCAACGAGTCCCTGCCGATGGTTAAAGAAATGTACCCAGAAAAACTGATTTCCAGACGAGGCGACATCCCATGGCCACCCAGGAGTCTAGATCTATCTCCAGCATACTTCTTTTTATGGGGTTATTTAAACAGCCGTGTCTACATTAATAAACCAAAAACACTACCTGAACTAAAACAAGAAATCGGCAAAGAGATGTCGACGATCTCGCGGTCTCTTTGCTAACGAGTATTCGAAAATTTTAGAACTCGCTTAGAAGAGTACAAAATACGTAACGGTGGTGGTATTTAGAAGATGTAATTTTTAAAAAATAAGTTCCTACTATTACATATTGGCCGTGATAGTGGATTATTTTGGCGTATCACGTCCGACCAACACTACTGCTTGTTACAGACAGACACGCTGGTGGATTGTATTATAATTGAGAGTGTCAAGTCTAGATCAACAACGGCAGGTTGGTAACATTCATGTTTCCTTATCTATAGAGTTAGAATCAAGGTTCCGTGGGTCTAGACAAATGGCAAGCGTTCATTAGTGATTATGTTTTAATATATGGACATAAGCGATAGTGTAGCGTTCGTTATCTTATGTCAAATCCTCTAACATTCTATTCGACTAGCATCAATAATGCTCGTCTAGGTTGAGCGCTTGGACAAGTGACATTAAGCCTTGTCGACTGGAATGAAAATTATCTTTTTTGGCGTAATGTTGTTACGCTATGCTATCGTTTTGTTTTTTTTTTTTTATTTGAAGCGCATACGAACAGGTGCAATTCTACTACAGTTTGGCAGTTGAAATATTATAAGAATAATCATCATCTATCTATCATCGTTCTGAACCGAATTACGATCACCATCACAACACTTAAGAAACCCTTGGACATCTGAACATTAAATATATTATTATTTTTTTTTCAGATAATATTTATTAGGTAATTTATTAAAATTAAATATGTTTGCATAATTATCCATTATTTTCAATAGGAGGAGTCTAGCTTTTCTGACGTAACATATATAGAGGGGGTGGCAGAAAGTGTGACATTATAATAATGATGGGGGTAGGGGTCTAGAAAGGTAAAATTTTTGGTGACGTATTTTATGAATGGCCCAGTCCAGCAAGCATACCAAATCTAGTGCGGTATGCTCCAGCGTATGGTCAAGTCTATGCGTCTATAGTAATATAACATGTGATAGCATTTACTAACACAGATTTTAATTTCTTACACAGTGTTGTTGTAACACAGGATGGCAACAATAAGGTAACATTAACTAAAATATTCAAATATCATTCATAGTACCTTAAATGATCTGAATTCATCAAAATTATGGTACCCAGTACACTTTAGCCATAATATAATATTAATTTGATGTGCCCTTTATTTAATTCAAAAAATATATTTTTTGAATTAAAGGGCACATCAAAATAGAATCATCAAGATACAATTTGCCTCTTTGAGGACGTAAAATGATAAATCTATTTTAAATATAATATTAGTCTTGAATAAAATGCAATAAGATGCAGACTATAAATATATTTAAAAGTCATGCATCATTCCAAAACTAAGAGACCAGTGGGATTTTAATTAACATTTCATACAAACATTTGTCAAAATAGGACCATACTACAATTCTGTGAGCCGTCAAATAGTGTATGACAATACTATTTATACAACAGAACAGTAAGAATACAGTAATATAACCAAAAAACACTGAGGTCTAGAATTGAATAGGTTATAGACTATATATAGTGTTCCAATATCCAATACATTCAGATCACAAAATTGATGTTTCACAAAAACAATGTTTTGGCACTTTGTATGCATCACTCAACATTGACTGAAAATATCTTTTATTCAATTAAAGTTTCAAAATGTTTATCTGATCACATTAATAGTTATACATGGATACTGAATTTGGAATAAATGTTACATTTACAATCTACTACTTTATAAGTAAAATTAAATTTTTGACATACCTTCACATGCAATCTCATTCCATCAAAAAACTATTTATATATTGGTTTAAAACTATGTAATTGATTATCATTGCTATTGTATTAATTTGTCAACAATCCAGATTTCTAATGAAACCAAAATTAACATACTGTCAAATCAACATTCATCTGCTCATCAATATCAAGAAATAATTCACTATTTAAAAGGTTTGTTACAAAGTTTTTGATTTATATCTGATGGGATGTATTGAATTAAAGTAAAGTAATCGATTGATTGATTGATTGATTAAACAGGGTATGGGTATATTCTATTAGAATATCATATAAGATATACTAGAATTTGCTTTTGAATTAGAATTCTATTAGAATTACCAATGTTTAAGCTCATAATATTTCTTACTTATCTATAGTTAAACAATAATAAATAATCACTTTTTATAAAAAAACCTTAATATATCACGGGTACATAATATTCATTGTGATTTAAATTATTTGGGATTGTATGTCTTTCTTGAAAAGTGAAGTAGTGACAGAAAATAGTAACAGATATTTAAAATTAAATTGTATTTAAGTTAAAAATAAAACATATTAAAATAGTTAGACTAAACCTACATTATTTTGGTTGTTGTTATGTTCTGATTTGTGAACAAATACAATATTTTATATATTTCAGTGTTATTTAAATAAAAATAATTTCGTGTTTCGTTTCATCACATTTTATCGTATTGCAGGTTGATTGAAGTTATACGATATATTAGGTATTTTAATAACGTTTCAAAATATTGACGTTTAGGCTCGAGTAGAAAGTTATCAAAGAGATACGTGTGATGTAAACAATGTGAATTATAAGCATTTACAAAACTATCCAACTGTTAATGTGCGATTTGAGTAAGCTAGTGTTAAGAATAAACTAATTCAAGACTTACCTCTCCTAATTCTTCGTGTATTCCCAAAAATATATCACCAAAAGAACCACCACCTACTTTTTTTACGATCCTGTATTTTTCGTAAACAAGATGTTTTTGGGATACATAAAACAAATAGAACAATGATGTAGACATGGCTATATTTTTAGAGAGCCTTTTTTATTGTTTTTATAGCAATTTTCACTAGCAATCCACGCTTCTTCGTCAGCACAATGCAGACAGTAGGCAAAGATTTTCACAGACGTTTGTCACATATTATTTGGTTTTTGTTTAAAAATACTGTCAGAGTAAACAACACTAAAAATTCCTTATAATAAATAAACACTTTTAACTATTTCTAGATTATTATGATGTTATGAAATTTATCGAAAGTAAAGAAATAAAATAATGTGACAATGGCCTCCGCCCTTAACAGGGAATCCAACTCTATACGATAAAATAGAAACTAATGCACACATCCATAATATTATTGTTGTGTGAGTTGGGGACCAGATGTAAGATGAGATACATAATGTAACTGGCCTTGTCCCGCACTTCAGATATAAAATATTTATTGCCATATTTAAAAAATTTAAATATCATTGAGCAACTTTTTTTAAATTTTTCTATTCATGTCTCAACTGTTCATTCATGCTCAAAAACATTATTATCAATATTAATAATATTGTTGTATGTAGTAAGTAACATCTCTTTCTTACCATAATTGACATTATTTCCTCGCTAAAGAGTATTTATAGGGATATATAATACAGGGGGAAGTTGAAAAAGTGTCCATCTGTTAAATAAAAAAAGAGGTTCTAGTATCCAGCACGACACCGCTGGCGTACGAAAAACTACAATATGAAGTAAGCTCTTGTATAGTGTGCAATGTGTGTGTGCATGCACAGTTCAATAAAAATTTAACCAGTACACCAAAAAATCCCTTCAAATCATTTGTTTTTCGACTATACATTATTTTTCAAAGTGCGAATTGCTTATTTTTTTTATTTCACTGCCATATTTTAACTATTATTTAAGTCTTTTAACTTTAGACGGGCACTTTCTGATACAAAGAGAAAATTCTATTTACCTCTACCCTCTATCAGAGTATAATACCCCTTTCTTACCTTTACGGTTAGTTCAAATATTTTAAAGTTAATACCGTAGATAGAGAATGCAATAGACAACTATTTATCTTCTATTTAATTCACACAAGAACAGAACAAAATATGTATATTATGAGACATAGCGACATGGTTTTTGTCACGGTTGCTTTCAGTCCACCGTTTTGTCGTTTGTTTCGCACAATAATCTATCTAATCTAAAAACTATCATTTGGCAGTTGTTCAGATTGAAACACAGGGATAGTGTCAAATAAATCGGTCACTACAATATCCGATTATCAAAAGATATTGGTGCCATTTCTCTGTATTTAATAATCAATTACAATTTAGTGAATTTTAACACTAACATTATACACCAAAGGACCTAATTAGGTGACTAGAAAAAACTGTATATTTATATAATGATCGTTTTGGTTTTTTTTAATTTAGTGATTAAGAATTATCCAGTGCGATAAAATAAGAATAGCTGAATAATTCCATCGTTTACGGAAAATGTTATATATATTGTATGAGTTATGTCTTTACAAAGTTGTTTTAACTTCTAAAGTATGAAACGTCAAATAGTTTATAGTACCTTTTAAATCTTGACAGCCCGTCATGGAATTGAATCATTTGTGAAAAATATATTTATAAGAGTTGATTTAATTTATTTTTATTGTTTGCAAATTTGGGTAAAAATAAATATAATAATAATATTATCATTTTATTTGACAATTAGGAATATTGTTTACAAATATAATAATAATATTATATTTATATCTGTAAACAATATTTCCGTTTTCCGTAAGTACTTTATTAATGTTATAACCATTAGACCTATGTAACAGCTTTTAGATTGATTTATATTACTGATATTAGAATTCATAACTATAATTGATTAAAATTCTTTGCTATGTTTGAACACGTCTTTTTTAAATTTATTCTTGTCAGAAAAGAATTATTACTGTTCCACATACTTTTACTGAGTCCAGATTGCTTTGCACTACAGCTTAGTATCGGTTCCATTCCTAAAAAGTTTAATTTAAGTTTACAGTCTTCATAAACATTGATATAAAACTACATATTAAATGCATACACATTTAAAATACGTTTTGAAAATACTTTAAATATATAGTAATATTGATACTCACCAAGAAAAATATATTTTCTTCACTACAACACAGTAATCTTTTAAAATTGTAACTTTTATCACTTTAATAAAAATTCGCGCTATTCAAGTCAATATGACGTTACTTTAAAATGACGTTCCTTCAGAATGATAATACTTGAAATGACGCGTTCCTTTGAAATTAAGTTTCTGCGAAATAAAGCTTAATATATAAACTATAGACAATATCCATAGTACTATATACAGTAACGATAAAATAAGTTGGCCATCTGTCTAAGCCCTGTATTCTGCTGGCTCTTCCATTCCAAATATTTGTCAAAATTTAAATCAAACCACAAAAGGATTTTGATTTGGGATACTTTTTCTGGCCGCATTCCAAAATTAGGGTAGTTATAAATAATTTTAAGTAATAAATAGATAAATAACGAAGTTGACATCGTAATCGCTATTAACTACTGTAAAAGTATATCTATGGCTTATCTAGCTATATCGGTGTGAATGTGTTTGGTCATTTGTGGGTACGCCAATAACCAAACTGGCCAAAATTGGCCAGTCCCTATGGCACCACTCACAACACCATTCGAAAATTATATTAAATGTTTCTAAAGTATAGAACATATAAGAAGTATCTTTTTTAATCGACTATAATATCCTAGTTTTGTTTGTTGTATGTAAAACATTAACATGTACAACTTCCAGTTTTAATTTATAACTAGTTGATCTCCTTACTGACTCTAATTACGTAACACTTAAAAGTTGTAGAAATGCATATCCCATTTTAATATGTTGACTTAAATAATAAACCAACACTTAAAATTAAATTAAAAATGTTTTATTGTAGGTAATTTAATATATATCTCAAACCAATTGGTCTTTTCAGCAAAAAAGAAAATTGTCTGATGTGAAAAGCATTGTATAGATAATTAATAAATAATAATAAATCAGTACAAAAAAAACATTCAAATCCATCCAGTACCTTTTATCTATTGTAGTTATAGCTCAAATCAGCATGGATTAAAAATCCTAATGTATGAATACCGGTGCAATCAATAATCGACCAGAATTGAACAAAATCAGTTCATTACATTTTGCTTGATGCTCAAATAAGCAAACGGTCAAAAAACAAGACTTGGTGTATTTTCGTCAGGGTATTATTTTATCTCTTATTTCAAACGGACTTATCGTAGCTTCTCATGACCTTCCTGGTTTTATATTTTAAAGTATGTTAATATTTGCTCATCTTATTTCACTATGGAGACTTTGTATAAAAGTATCTTTTAAATAGCTATCTAAAATATAAATCTAAAAAAAATATAAGTCTAGAAAAGACTAAATGCGAAATTTAAATTAAAAAAACATTATTTTTTTTTAAATGTCATGTTCTAAAATAATAAATAGTTACGGAAGCAACATAACAATTTTTCTGAGAAATTTATTTCTTATAAACAAATAAATAAGGACTTTTCATAGATTATTTAGATTATGTTATTCATGTTAAGAGAAGTTTACTGTAATAAAGAAATAATTACAGATTAATTTGTAATAATACATTTATTTACTACATTAACAGTTTTGTAAACATAATTTAAATAAACAATGGTATATTGGCCATTGTTGTATTAAAACAATCTTCGAATATTTCCGATATTATTATACTTAAATCTACTGCATGTTTACATTATATTAAAATAAACGAGACTTAATTTACAGTAAACATAAGAAAAAATATAGAAAAAATAAAAATGCTTTATAAATTCGTGTACAGTGTACCGGTGCATAGTAGTGAACAGAAGTACTACAACAGTATTTGGTACGCTGGCCGGGTACGTCGTATTAGGGCGCGGGCATACACTTGAGTCTCTCGAAGGCCGCCTTCTCCAGCGCCTCGCGGTGGTCGGGGTGAGATATTTTGATGAGTTCGTATGCACGCTGCCTTAGCGTCTTACCGAACAGATACGCTATGCCCTGCTCGGTCACCACGTAGTGCACGTGTGCTCTGGTCGTCACCACGCCCGCGCCTGCACACTCATTTATTACAATCACAATATTGTTCATTTAATAAACCAAAACAAAGTGCTGAGTGTTAATAATCACTATAAAAGTTGTATAAGAATTTATGGATCACATAGAGCTTGGATACTGTACTGTACCTAAACTGTCCAGTCTTGATCATGTATTATTTGTATAATAACTGTACCAGTACAGCTTCACTGGTTAGTCTTAATATTTTACCCTATTTATTGTAGCAATCCAGTCCTACTGACCGTTCTTAAGAGTGGGCACTATCTTGGACTCCCCCCTCTTGGTGGTGGAGACGAGAGCGATGACGGGCTTCCCTCGTCCGTCCACGGCCTCGGCCGCGCCGCGGATGAAGTCCACCTGCCCGCCGAAGCCGGAGAACATGCGAGTACCTAGGGTTGCATTTTTGTTAAATTAATTTAATAAATCGAGGTGTGTGTACTATGTTCCTAGGGTTTAATGTTTTAGAGTTTTAAAAAATGAACTGTAACTATTTAAATAGTATTTTGTATTTAGTAGGCACAGAAAATAAAGACATTTGCAATATATGGGAAGAAAATTCTTGAAGAACAACTAAAAACAACAACATCCTTGAAGAAAAGAAAGAAGTAAAATAAGGAGCTTGACTTCAATGAGATGTGATTCTGACTTATTAAATAGAGTTCAAATACCTATAGAATCAGCACAGACTTGTCCAGTCAGATCCACTTCTATACAGGAGTTGATGGCAGTCATGGACGGCTGGAGAGACACTATGTGAGTGTTATTCACATAGTCAATTTCTAACATTTCTGAAATTAAATTGATAATTATCAAAGATCTAGTCAAGAAATGTATGTGTAAATATAAGACTTCTATAAATATTTTTGGTAATGTTACAAGCGGTATCCAGTGGCCGCCATTAATAAAACGAGTAACATGACAGCATTATACATTAACCTATCCAGTCTGGAACATTTATAATTTCAATAATACTTGTAACACTATGGCTCGACTGATAGGTCTTGATATTTTTAATAATTTTAATTAAATTTAAGCGACTCTAGGTAAAGAATATTGCAATAGCTGCATTTTAATAAAATTTGGTTTAGTTCTGGGGTTGGGTTTTTTATATAAAATAAAAAAATGCCTGTCTGTGGGTAGCATTATAACTTTCAAACAATGATGTAGATGAATGTGATATAATTGTTTTTTTTTAATTTGAAATATAGCCATATGACAGTAGCCATATAATAATTATTTTTTATCTAAAACTTCAGTCACTTTAGTCATATGTATATTAATGTATATTTACCAATAAAAGGGTTGTTGTCAACAAAGTTATAGAGTTCCTTGTTTCCAACCAGGAAACTGCCTACAATACGACCTCGGTGATTCTTCTTCCTGGTAGATTTCAATATTATTATTATTTTTTTTTTAAACACATACATATATTGCATTTTCATAACTTTGATGTATATCAATGAAAATATTAGTAGTTTTGTTAGGTTTTATATTTATTTCTCTTCATAATACTATTTTACAAAGACTGATTATCCACAATCATATATTTGAAGCACAACCGCAACAATGATGAGTTTTTAATATCATTGATGCTGTTATAGTTCTACAATAATTAAGTAATATTCTCTTTAGTTATACCACCTAATTGTTTTTTTATTCTTTATATTCTTTTTCTTTGGGTTCAATGCTCTGTAGAATTAAGTCCGACCACTGTACTTTGTTGTTTTGAAAATAGATATTAATATTTTTTTATGAAGATTAAAATTATTTGGCTGGTTATTTTTAGGGTTGGAACGTTAAATATGTTTTTTTAAAACACTATTTATATCTATCGGTGTCATTATTGATTATAAGTGACCTGTTATTGGTGACGCAGCCTCTCTTCACGAGGTCGATGACCCCCACGCTGAACATCTCCGAGTGTATCCCGAGGTCCTTGTGGTTCTTGAGCGCCGAGAGCACCGCGTCAGGGATGCTGCCGATGCCTGTGCGTTTATATAATGAATAATAATCAATATATATATATATATATATATATATAATATAATAATCAATTAAAGTATTGATTTGGTGATGCTCTGTTGCAGCCCTAGCTAATTCAACCAAATGTGTAGCTTTTGAGAATTACAACCTAGAAAAAGCAGGAGGAGCAATCGGTGTCACAACGCTGCAGACATGTAGAGTTGAAGATGCGTTGCTATTAGAACATGAGAGGAGTCTCATGTTCTTCTCTCTCCTTGTTACTCTGGTTGGTGCTGTAACGTTTTAAGACGCAAAAGAGGTAGTAGTCTGTTCTTAAGGGAAGATGGGAGAACGGTTTCGTGTCTGAAGGAAGTAAGATATGAGAGGAGAGATGAGTTGGTATCCTGGGTATCCTCACCCATCTGCAGCGTGGCTCCGTCCTCCACCAGATTCTCCCCGATGAGGTTTCCGATCTTGGTTTCCTCTGGCGAGGCTCCCTTCCCGCCGTGCTCCGGCAGCGGCGTGTTGTCCTCCACGGCGTAGTCCACGTGCGACACGTGGATGATGGCGTCCCCGAACGTACGAGGCATGTTCACGTTCACTTGAGCTGGTGGGACAATTGGTGATATAGCAGTGGCTTGGTTGGACTGGGTTATAAGTTAATCTGTACATTTTAAATTAATCGTTAAAAATAGATTTTGGATTTGAGGGCTATTAAATAATATATGCTCTTTTTTAGCTTGTCGCAGTGTTGCATAATACGGTTTTGTATACACAATTGTTGGCAGAGATTTCAGTTATAACTACGAGGTCAGACATCTTATTCGTCTGAATATCGATTTTCGAAAATGACTTGTCGGTGGCTGTATTTCTGGACCTCATGGGTGTGATAAAGATGTTTTTTTCTAAAGATAATCTTTACTAAAAAAAATTACGGTTACCGACGTACATAATACATGTTGATAGAATAAAACAAACATTAATACTGTGATTGAATTCTTGTGCAATCCAAACTAACCAATATCGTCTCGTCCGTTTATTAAACTAATTCATTTTACGTTCAGTCTTTTTTATTTGAAAGATATATACAGGTAAGGGGAACCGACAAGGAAGTCCATGAATACTCTTTTAAGTTCTTTATTAAATAACAATTATCCATGTTATTGACTATTAAGTCAGTCATAATTAATATGTGAGAATAAATTAAAATTCAAGTAAAGGATGTACTAAAAGATGAAACGATAACTAACCACGTTCTGTGTTAATTAAAATAATTCATTTTAATAACACTTTTAGTCTAATTAAGAGTGATAAATATGTACGCTTCTTTACGACGATATTGCACGTTATGTTACAATTTTATGTTAAGATTTAAATCATAGGAAAATAGCTTGGGAGATATAACATACGAGCTATTTAATAGCAGCAGTACCCCTACTAGTGACATAACAAAACGTTTATAGTTTCCGCGCAGTCTGCTCGAAACGTTTATTAGTAATCACAACCAAATACTTCGAAACTTGTTCTAGAAGTACAGAATATCGTAAACTGTACTCATTGGTCACTCTGACTATTAAAAACAACCAATAGAACTACATATTGACATATAGTTGCGTAAATTAACTTACCGATGATAATTTTGGAGTTAACGAGAGCTGCTCTCACGCAGTCCACAGACGTACCCAGGCTGCAGTAACCGTGCTGGTCGGGGGGTGACACCTACACAAACATACATACATTCCATATTCTCTCTATAAAAAAATACGATAATATTATTAGCAAAGTTGTTAGTTTCAAATAAAAGAGAATACTTATCATATGTTAGTAAGTTTAACAAAAAAAAGGGACGACGAAGAATATAGTATCCGTTCACAACATATATTACTAAAGCAGTCATTTATTATACAATTTACAGCGCACTACTTGACCCCAAAAATTAGCAAGTAAGAGTCCACTAACAACACAACAACCTTTTCATGAAGGGATATTAGTAGGTTAGCTGATCTAGGTTACCTATAGTTAGACCTAGACCTAGTTTAACAATAAGCAGATAGGTACTAGTTGTCATGTTTGTTTCAATAATACTTTTAGGAAGATATGTCTGTCCGAGCAGTAAGTATACTGTCGATTACTTATCTAGAATATTGAAGTCAATGTAACATTTTGATTAAAATAACAACTTTCCTAAATTTTGTTATTTAATTTAATTAAAACTAATAACAAGTACAATAATAGTACAATTTAGTTTGTGTTAGGTAAATAAATGGAAAACAAATCTATAATACGAGCATGATTATATTATAATTAAAATATATTATGATAAATTTATTTTTAAATGTCAGATAACTTTTATATTTTATAGAATAACTGCTATAATATTAAATTAATTTAACGATATTAAAGATGTCTCAATATGTAAGAACTAATTCCTATTCTAGTTACCTGGATAAGAGCAATATCGGGCTGGATAATCTTCTTGTGGAATAATTTGGGTATATCCTGAAGGAAGATGGGGATAGCGTCCGAGCGCCCCTCCGCCACAGACTTACGTACGTTCGCGGCCATAAATAGTGACACCGATCTGGAATATTCATAAAATATATTCCGATATAAAAAAAAATAAAGATAGATTAAGAGAATAGTTTTTAATTTATTTTAAATAAATAAATCTACAAATGAAAAACATCTGTTCACGTTCTTAATGTAGTAACACATTTTGGGAATTGTTGATAATAATTAGTGTATATTTAAATTTTCTGTAGTTATTTTTAAAATTAGTCAATGTTGTAATCGTAGTGACCACATTCTCTGCATCTCACTTGAACTGTGGCGTTGTTAGTCTTTACTCTTTATCATATTTTTAATATTGTTTTAACAAAAATAAATGAATAAAAAAATAAATAAAATGCTCACATACGTAATTCAGACACGCGTGTTTAGTATGCATGGAGAATTTAAAATATCATGCAAATTAAACTTGAATGTTTCTGTCGTATTTTTGGAGTCATTGTTCGACGTTTTCGACATTACTGCTGTTAAATCTTCTATCTTCAGACTTATTTCGATTGAATTAAACTGATATTTTCAAGGATAATGATGTATTAGACGTCCTTTTTAAGTTGTTTATTTATAATATTCTTAATGAGTAACTCGTAGAACATGGCTGTATCCACTCAAACGAGTGTCATTAAAGTGGGTGCCTCAGCCCCTAACTCACTCGACTAAGAGAGAAGTATCACCATCTCAAAGAATATTAGTGAGATATAGTTACTACAGCTGAGTCTACAAGGGGCTCAACCTTTCCCCTCTTCCCCTCTCTTCACATGTTTCGTATTTCACGACATGAATGTGATTTGTGGACGCTACGCTGTTACCCGGCGCCATTTTGAACACGCAAGTAAGAGGCCTATCCTGTAAATCGATGGCGGATTCACAGTTTTATAATGTTAGATATGTTTGTGCGATAGCTAGTCAGGGGCCCCGACTCCGTGGGTGCTCCGGGGCTCAAGCACCCACAACAATATAGAGGTGAAAAGCACACCCACGGAGAGGAGCGCTTCATCTCACTCTATTATGACATTGGCAAACCTTAATTGACTGGAAAAAGCAGTCGGCAAATTTCTTTCAAACTCTTTGCCATCAAAAAATAAGAACAACCCGGATCCATTACTAGAAATATTTCAAATTGATATCTTGATATTGAAGACATCTGAATTTTCAGTCAAATTCTTTAATTCCGATAACACTGACGTCGAATTTTATTATCAAGATAAGAGTGCCCACGATAAATTGATGGATAGATTATATATATAACTAAACCGCCAACTAAACAGCAAAGCGATAACTAAGTTTAATACATAGTTGTCATGATTGGTGTATATTATCTAATTGCTGAGGTTATGTAACAAATAGAGTGACTGCGTACTGCGAGACATCAGCTGCAGTTTGTCCTAAGCAAAGTTTCGTTATATCCATTTCACTTTTAAGAAGATCTTGTAATCATTATTTCGCTTTGAAAAAGTTAAATACTTCTCTTTGTTTTATGAGCTTTTGGGACAATTTACCCTTTATTTTCCTTTGGTCTACTCTAGTTTCCTTTGGTCTACTTCCAACATGGTCTATTCACTAGTGGTTAGTGATCCTGATTGCAAAACTTAAGGTTATGGTTCTATTCCTACACCGGACAACTCTTTGTGATACAGATTGCGAACTTTGCGAACTTTGTGTCCGTTATTTGCATGTGCCCAAACATGGTTACTTGTGCACAAATAGCACTTGTTCTTTAAAATATACAAAATAATAAAAAACATGCTACTTTTTTGCCGTAATAAAAATGAACGTTCCTACTATTTTATCACGATGACCTTCAGTCATTACAAAGAACTAAACATGAAGAGCAAAATACCTAAATATATCCTTGCACTCGGGCGCCACATAGGGAGCATCCTTTTCAGTGTGCATGTGAACGACCTTGATATTTCGAAGGGAACCGGCCTTGCCGACGTCTGTCATCGCATTTAGCAGCGGCGCCGGGGTCGCTGCAGCGCCCTGGGCGTATACAGTTTGACCTGAAAGTAACGACTCTTTGGTTACATCGCACTTTTTTTTTAATATCAAGATACAGTTTCAAACACTTTTGACGTACAGATTTTTAATGACTTGTTTTTTTTTTCTTAAAATCTTCGTAATTCACTATTCTAAAAATGTTTTAATTCTTTTAATCTTGTTCTTTTACTATAAAATCTATGCTTCGAATACTGGTAATTCGCGTTATATCAAACAAAAGCATGCTTACTCTCGCCAGATAATTACTCGAGATATGAATGCATTTGTAGCTTGAATTAGATTCAAACAACCTTCACATACATTACATGAAATCGAATATTAATCAAATATTAGTGATACATTGTCGTCTAATATTAGTATGCTCTAGATAATATTATAAACTTTTTAATTATAAAGGTCATTAAACTAATGTAGATTTTTCTAGCGTTTGTTTGTATTCTTCTTTAATGTCGTATTTTAGTATCTATACAACAATTAAGTTATATTTATTTATTAAATACGAATAAATTTAGATTTCTTGATTAATAAATGCTATTATTTTGTCTTTTATCAGACAAATTAATAAATCATGAATTTGATTGGATTACTTGATTGGATTGGATTGGATTTGATTGGATTACTTCAAACAACACTACTTTGTAACTTGTAACAAACTTTATTATTTTTCGAACATCTCGCCAATGGTGTTTTTAAGATCACAAATCGATTGCGGATATAATATAACAAGTTAATACTTTCAATGTTTGTTATTTTATAGAGATATAAATAGATTTATAATAATAACAAACATTAATGTTTCTAAAGATAGGGACGGGTAATAAACTCATCGTTGCCTTATTTTTTTTATCGTGAACAAAACGGATATTTTGTTATTATTCGACCTGACCTTCGTATTACGAAATCATTGAATCAGGTACATTGACTTACAAACTAATAGAAATCAGTTTCTTATTCGTCAATCATCGACAATCGGTAAGCAAACAAATAATACATATAAATACGGCGCTTAATATACACTTTATTTTTGGCTGATATCTGTTCACACACATCTATTTTGATAAAATGCTGTGTGGTTAGGCGGCAGCTTTATAGTCCTGAGTGAAGGATCCTAAGATTTTTAATATAATAAAATTAGCACAGGAAAATATAATACTATGCTTAAAGTTATATAAGAACCATAAAAAGCAGAAATTTGTTGTATTGTTATAAGAACCATAAAAACTGTAACTCAATGATATTCGTATTTACTACAAGAGTTTGTCCACTACATCTACGCTGTGGACACATTTACTAGCTATCTAATACCATAACATTTTTTTCAGCTACAGAGAAAAAAATCAATACGTCATAGATAACGTTTAGCTTTTTATAGTTATCATTTACAGATATATTTTTAGAAAAGATATAAAAACAAACTAGATCTAGAAAAACAACCAATCTTTCATCCTCGTTTCCATAACCTTAATTTGGTCACTCATTTACATATATATCTTTTGACTTTTATTCGATATTTTATGAAGATATAAAAAGAAATGACTGACGTTTATCCTTGTTTCCTTAACCTCAATGTGGTAAATGTAATGAATATTAAT
This sequence comes from Dircenna loreta, assembly GCA_963555665.1. NCBI lineage: Eukaryota > Metazoa > Arthropoda > Insecta > Lepidoptera > Nymphalidae > Dircenna > Dircenna loreta. The sequence goes on along the minus strand of OY743099.1, from coordinate 7,638,983 downwards.
GAACTTATCTCTCGTGACATTGAAAATTAAATTACTATTGTAAAAACAAAAAGTATTTACATCACGAAATGTATAATTTGTAGTCAATTTTAATCTTACTAATATTATACATCTACTTGCTCTCATCTACGAGCTGACGTTTTTTATTGAATCATGCTTATTTGAACTTTGAAACTTTTTTATACCGAATGTAAAATGTACTGATATGATAACATATAATATGTAATTTTTATATTTAAGCTTTCGTGAGCCATGATTGTTATATTTATATTTACCCGGCTGTATTCACGTGGAATTATATCGGAATGTACCTCTATATACACTATATACCTACTCTATATAATTATATAAATCAATCGGACACATTAATTCCCGTCGTCCGTTAATTAGCATATATAAATTTAGTGCAAGCGACAACAAATAATACAAGCTACATGACACATAATAAGTACTTACTTAATATACTTTACAAGTACTAGTTCAGTTATTACTTTGGCAAATGCATCCTTAAATTGAGGACAAAATGGTCGCGTGGACTCAAGTCGAAAGATGTCGCAGGCGAGATATAAATTGTATATATACAATTTTTTTATATACAATATCAAATATAAAATAAATATATGTAAAATATTATACATATAAAATACATAAAATTTTATTTACATAATATTTTACAAATATTTATCGTTGTTTTCGACGTTTGTAATTTTTTTTCGTAAACAAGTAATGATAAAGTTAGTTTACATAAGCTGCCACTCCCCACCAAATAAATAATTATATTTAGTGAACTAAATACTGAATATTTTAAAGATCACTGGGTTATTTAGTTCCAAGAGTTGAACTAATTATCAGAATGTGTGTAATATAATAATAATTCACTTAAATAATTTCCATTTAGTTTCAAAGTAATTTTGTTCTGTTTTTATTAATGATTTCTTGAAAAGTTTAAATAGATAGTTTAAGGGACTGGACACTACCTGTAATTCATTATACAATTATAGCATTATACAATAGATAATTTATCACATTATGTGCATTTAGTTATAGACTACATTGAAAATGTAATATATCCTCCACAATGATTTTAAAAGTACATAAAGTGTTACATGAAAACATGTTCAAAAATAGAATGTTTATTGTTTTGTTAAATTTGTATAGCTGCATCTGGTTGCTTTTTGAACTGCTATATACAGTGACAGCGACAGCTTATGTATCTGTTTATGTACCTACTGTTTTTAAATTGTTTTTTTGCTCAGAAAGATCATTTACTCAGATAAATATTAATCTCTTTTAGTTGTCTGTTACATTATTTTCTCTATAATTAACTTAGTTATTTTTACCCTTTATCCACAACATTGTGGCAAGTATTTTTATCTATCTCATCCATGCTTAAGAATGTCACCTCTCCTTAATAACAACAATAAAGATACATTCTTGTCTGTTTATCTTGTCATGTGAAGTCCAAAATTGAAGTTACATTATGAGCAATGATCAGTTTGTTAAATTATAATGTACACATGATTATCACTATTAAACTGCCTTTTTATTTATTAATCTTGTATCTTTATTTATCTATTCTGTTTAATAAACATATCTTTCAAAATTTTAAAAATTAAATGAATTACTTATGTGTGGATGTGATGGAAGATCTCGTAAAAATAATAGCCCAATAAACTTAAAGCAATGTATTAACAATTCAGATTCAGGTATTTAGATATAAACAAGGTTCAAAGTACAATTGTTTGTTGATCTTCAATTTCCGTCCCATTAGCCCATTTAGTTAGGTACCTAGTTGACCAATTTATTTAGAAGTTGTTACTGAAATGTTTATAAAATTCGGCTTTCTAAAATACTGCTAAGTCATTTCGGTATATCAGTCTTGATAGGGAGGTATGGTTTTTTATAAAAAGGGCTGATTAATAAATAATAACCCCTATCATTGCTTAGGTCACAAATACGAAAAACTTTTTACAGATAACATCATAACGATTTTATTTGCCGTATAATCGAATTCTCAGATTACGCGTTCCTATATTTAGAATATTGCGTACTTATAAATAATTCTTACCAGATTTCAAACATTTTTCAAAAGCCTGTTTGGCTGTAAGAAACTCAGGTTTTCGATCCAAGGGTTGAGACAGTTCTTGAGTATATGTAAAATATGTTCGGTTCGATTTTACAGCTTGCAACGCGGCGCTAATTTTAACAAAATTACGGTATGATACATTAGGCACAACGATTTTACCCATTACAGACATCGTAATGTTTATTAAAAAACGTTTTACTCTAAACAATCAATGTCCAGAAAAATCTTATAACACTTAAATCTTTTAATTTAAATAATGTAAATTGTAATAATAAAATTACAACTGCTTGACAATACGAGTCAACACAAAACAGTCCACTCCACCGAAGTTCTAACTTCGAGACCCCGACCGAAAACAATACCGAGTCCGAGCAGCAGCGAAGTCCGCAAAGCAACTTTCCCCGGCCCCGCACCTCACCAGATTAATATTAATTTTGACATATTTATTATGTTATTACCCTCAAAACAACGAATGTTTGTATTTTTAAATATTGTATCACATTCATAAAGAAAAATTAATTAAATATAATTAGCCTTTTGAAATAATGAGTGTGTTATATACATAATAATTAATTATTATGAAATGTGTAATTAATATATTATTTGCTTTCAATGATACTTAAAAAAATAATGAAACTATATATTATTTTATTGCAAACGTCATTAAATTTAAGAAAATATTATTATTTGTAATTATAAATAATAAAATTAAATTGCAGAACCAAATTTCATTTATACATTCATTTTGGTACACTACTGTAGTAGATTTTTTTTTAATATATGTAATTCAATATAATATTTCACATTATGCTGGCAACCTTTACGTTTTGCTAAAAATTATGAATAACAAAATATAATAATCTTTTACTTACATATAATAAAAATTTAACTATGACAAATATCCATATATTTTTAAATACAAAACTGATTTTGCCTATAATTATAATATGCACTAAATAGTTATCTATAATTATAATATATACCAAGCTACTGGTGGAGGTACCTACTTATTAAGTGAGTCAAAACTTAATATATATACTTCTGACTTCATCGTGTAAAAATCAAAACAAAAATTGATTTGGAATGTAATTAAACTAAAATATGGATGTGTATATATTTTTTACAAGAGATTTTATCTTCAAAATGATTGATTTGTAGGTCTTTTATTTACACACTTCTATTTTTATAAAGAGATTTTTTATTCTGGCAAATATTGAATCAAAACAATCTTAACATCTATACATTAAACTTCTGTTTTTATAAAAACTAGTAATGAAGTATAAATTTTGTTCTTTGTAAGATGTACTTATTGTTCGGCCATCCGCCTAAGTTGAAAATAATATTAAAAGACTGGAATGCAAAATAAATAAAATGGAAAAAAATACAAATATGAATTTAAAAAACATTAAATCTAAAAAACATACATTGCAATTGCTACGTCAGAGTCTTGTTAAGACTAAATTTAATGATTATCATAACGCTGGCTACAGCTTGAAAGCGTAAGTCTCAATGATGATAGTTCGTGTTCACGTGCTGGTATACTGGAACCGATAGAACGAAACTAGTTGATGTACCACAATTATCTGCTTTTTATGAAGCAAACAGAAAACAAGCATAAGAAATTAATATTCTTAATGACGAGTATACATTACAATGGGAAAATAATTTCGATTGTATTTGTAGTATCCATGTTTTACAGGATCGAACCGAAGAATAAAGGAAGTCAAAAGACAACTATTATATATTCTTACAAAATAACAAGACCGTATTATCCCGGGGATAAAAGTGAAAACAAATAAAGTTTTGCATGTCCACTTTTTTCCACAAGTATTAGTTGTGTAAGTGTGGAGCTGGCATTATAATGGCGTAGTAAAATAATACATATACATAATCATTTTGATAGATCTTAAGCATGTAATAATTCTTCTGTATCCCTTGTTACTTTAATTCTACCACTGAGTTTGATAAACGCATTGATACCTGTTTAGTTGCTTTGTGACGTATTGTCTTTTACTGGCAACTTTTACCTTGTGATAGGTCACGTGACAGCACGTGAAGTGGCATAGACAATTTATCCAATCGTCAGTTTTCGGGCGAGGAGGCAGCGCAGTTTAGTGTTTTATTGAGCGGCCTGCCATAAGAAAACAGAAAAATGGCTAAAAGTCTCTCGTCTACCCAGGCAAATAAAGAACATGCCCTGGTCGTATCCCGCGACTTCATATCCCAGCCCCGTCTGAGTAAGTAATATTCAATTATAAGCATTCAACATTTTTTACGTATTTAGAACTAATATCTTTTGGCAACCCGTGATGTCAATTATTGATTTTCGCAGTGAAAAGTCTTGTATGTTTTGTTTCTAGCTTCTCTTTCCTTAAAATTCTGATTTCTGCTGATTGTAAGAGCACATCCCAAAAGCTTATTAGATGAAATCTAGTGACTAGATTCCTTATCTCTATCATTCTCTAAGTCTTTTTACCCTCAAATAATTGAGTATATTTAATTGATTAATGAACAGATTTCATTGATTTACAGTTTCTAATGATATAAAATAAGACGACAGCAGTCAAAATGTAGCATTTCATTTTTTTTAAATCCAATTTAAAACTGATGGTAAAATTGGGTTTTTGTCGGAATCCTTAAAATCTATGGTATTGAATTATATAAATTAAGATTATGAAATGAAAATTGCGTATTTTATCTCCAAATTTTAACATAATGAATTCTGTTCACTAACAAAAGCAAATCACATGATGACCTAATAAGACAACTTACACTTTTATGACATTTGTTTCAGTTTTTAAATAAAATTATATTTTTTTTGCTATATGTAATCCATTTATAAGTCAATCCATAAGTCACGGTACCCAGAGAGTCTTATATTTTATATTTTTCCTAATTTTTGTCACTACACATATAGAAAAGCACCATACACCATTCTATATATTCATATAACATGTACAAAAATGGTTGGACCATAATAGATTGTCACATTAAAAATCAATATATTACAATAATTTATACTTGGTGTTTTGTATGTAATTCATATAGATTTAGACAAAAATTTAGATTTATATAATATAAGTTATGATTTCTGGGTGGATAAGAAAGAAAAATGATGTGATAGTTTTATCAAGAGTCATAATTGGGGCGACAGTAATATCAACCAATAAGAAAGGTATATATGGGCTCTTACAGTACTTTATTTGTGTATTATTCAGCTTTTAACAAACTGTACGAGCGCTGAGCATAGGTGATAATTTGTATCATCCTTCTCCTGCACTGAGATGTCAATTACATTCTTGCAAGGATAGATCTACCTTCTCTTCACTATCTATTATTTTTTATGTAACATCTCAACTTCACTAACTTCTATATATATATTTGTGTTGAGATACTATATTCATCTTGCAGATAACAAAAGTGAAAATCATTATAAATAGTAAATGCTAGGTAATAGTTTCCATATTATAGTTATTGTATTATTATGTGACTCAATAACAATCTTAAGTATTCTTTACTCATCAGCATACAAGACGGTGTCTGGTGTGAACGGGCCATTGGTCATCCTGGATGAAGTGAAATTCCCCAAGTTCTCTGAAATCGTACAGTTGAGGCTTGCTGATGGCACTCTACGTTCTGGACAGGTAACCAAATGATGATGATTTGTAATTCATATTTAAGTCTCCATATTTATAATAACATAAATTTAAACAGTTTTTATATTCCTATATAATTCAATTAAATCCCAGTATATTAATTATTATTAATAATGACAAAACTTTATAAGTAGTGTATCTAACAAGTTAGGCATTTATTAATAAGAGGAACCCCGATGTCCTGGTTTGGTTAACTAAGTAATGTTAGGACATAGTTTAAATGAATTTGAAGGTTTTCTAACCCATATAGACATTGTCTTTTATTATGTAAACTTATATGTTATCGTTTAGGATGATCCAATTTTTGCGACCTGCAAAAGATTTATGTAACAAACCAATACTATTATATTTATGATAATATTCTTTCATGAGAATCAGGAACTCCATTCATGTTGTAATTTTTTTACAATAAATATTAATTGACACATTTAGGACTCGATCCTGTGACCTGGGTAGCTCAATTAGCAAGAGTAACATGACGTTTCGTCATAATTGATAATTTTTTCATTCTTTACTTATAAAAAAAGACATCAACACTAGTACCGACACGATAGATAGCATAGTGACATTGACGGATTCCCAGAGGTCCTAGGTGTGAATGTACAACATTTTCGAACACAAGTCACACAAAAACTGACTTCATCCTCAGGTGCTGGAAGTCAGCGGTACCAAGGCCGTGGTACAGGTGTTCGAAGGTACTTCTGGTATTGACGCCAAGAACACTCTTTGTGAGTTCACTGGTGACATCCTGAGGACACCTGTGTCTGAGGACATGTTGGGTAAGCTGTACTTGTGTGGGCATTTAAATAAATTAATTGTTAGCTTAAAAATAATGAATCAGGTTTATTATTAATATAATTTGTTGAAAAGTTGTAACCCCATAACTTTCTTAAAAAATTGTTTTCTTTTCACTCAGGTCGTGTGTTCAACGGTTCCGGTAAACCTATTGACAAGGGACCCCCAATCCTTGCTGAGGACTTCCTCGATATCCAAGGTCAACCCATCAACCCCTGGTCACGTATTTACCCAGAGGAGATGATTCAGACTGGTAAGTTTATTATTCTCCTTACATTATGTTAAAAATAACTTTAATTATATGATAAAATACTTCAAACCTATTAGCGTCAGTTTTTCTATCAAAAATTACTCAATAACATATTTATCTTCAGGTATCTCTGCCATCGATGTGATGAACTCCATCGCTCGTGGTCAGAAGATTCCCATCTTCTCGGCCGCTGGTTTGCCGCATAATGAAATTGCCGCCCAAATCTGTAGACAAGCAGGTCTTGTTAAGGTGAGAGTTGCTGCTTTGTTACGACATTAATGTCGACATTTGGAACTAAATATATATTGAAAAAATATTACATAACTGCAGTTTTCCTGGCGGTGTTGCTAATTGTAAATATGATTTGGTTGAAGTACAGTCAGTATAAATAGGATTGATCACTGTTACTTTTATAATTTTAGTATGGATTATTTGTGGCTGAAATGAAATTTCCATGCAGGTACCTGGCAAGTCGGTGTTGGACGACCATGAAGACAACTTCGCCATCGTGTTTGCGGCTATGGGTGTGAACATGGAGACTGCTAGATTCTTCAAGCAGGACTTCGAAGAGAACGGCTCCATGGAGAACGTGTGCCTCTTCCTTAATCTGGCCAACGATCCTACTATTGAGAGAATCATCACTCCTCGTCTGGCTCTTACCGCTGCTGAGTTCTTGGCTTATCAGTGTGAGGTATGTCTTAGAATGCTTCTGTATTTACAGAGTATATAATAATAGTAAATAATCTGTAAACCAAAAAAATATTGTGTACTTGTTGATAATTTCTAATCACTACTGACCATGTATGTTAAAATCAAAATATTTAGATATTTGTTCTATATTTTTGATATGCACTATACTGTTTGTTAGAACCACTGTGTGATTTCATAAAGCTTAATTTCACCTCAAAATTGGGCTATCAAATGCAAAATGTTCTTTCCCCTTTTATTATTTCTGAAAAAAGCATGTTCAAATAAAAACTCTTGAATATTATTATATATAAGGAACTAATTTAATAACAGAAACACGTGCTGGTCATCCTGACTGACATGTCCTCGTACGCCGAGGCTCTGCGTGAGGTGTCGGCCGCCCGTGAGGAGGTCCCCGGCCGACGTGGTTTCCCAGGTACATATATATTTATTTACTTATCTTCAAACAAAGAGACTTAATTCTTAAGAAACCTATATTGTGATTCAGATCTTTAAAAGAAAGGCTTATAAACAAGGTTTATATTTCGGAATAAAAGATCAGAAAATAAAACGAATAAATTCCAGGTTACATGTACACGGATTTGGCCACCATCTACGAGCGCGCGGGAAGAGTCGAGGGACGCAACGGGTCCATTACTCAGATCCCCATCCTCACTATGCCCAACGACGACATCACTCATCCTATCCCTGACTTGACGGGATACATCACTGAGGGACAGGTTTGTTTACACACTGTTGTATTCTCAACAACAATAAATATATAAATAGAATAGAGAAATGTTCTGTCTTACTTCCTCTCTATATGACACTCCCTATGAGTGTCATTTTTGAATCATACATAGAGTTGTTCAACTTGAGATTGAGACCAAGAAATATTCGACTTTAATTTATTGTGCTAATATGATATTAAGTTACGAAATATACTATAAATGGTTCAAAATCTACTTCTTTTAAAAGAAGATTAAGAGACATTAGTTTCTGAAATTAGTGCTATTATTTCTAAATTCTAATAACGTTTCAGATCTACGTAGACCGTCAGCTCCACAATCGTCAAATCTACCCTCCGGTGAATGTGCTGCCATCTCTGTCTCGTCTCATGAAGTCCGCCATCGGAGAGGGCATGACCCGTAAAGATCACTCCGACGTGTCCAACCAGCTGGTATGAACTAGTCTACATTTGTGTAACATTAAAACAACAAGAATAAAACATTAATTTTTAATATTATCTCTCCAGTACGCGTGTTACGCCATCGGCAAGGACGTGCAAGCCATGAAGGCTGTGGTGGGTGAGGAGGCTCTCACACCAGACGACTTGCTCTACCTCGAGTTCCTCACCAAGTTTGAGAAGAACTTCATCACCCAGGTATGTGAATGTACCTCATATAGAATTATAGAGTGTTAGTGGTTTTTTTTTTTTTTAATAATTTCAGTCTTAAAATATAAAACGCTTACCGTCCTATAGATCTAAAATATACATTTAAGATTTCATTTTTTAGACTGAATAAATATCAATTGTCATGTCTTACTGTTATCTTATCTTGTTATCTGACGCATTTGATTGACTGATGTCAGTACAGATTTATTTTATCATTACTCAATCTTAAAACTAAATGATCATATTACTCCAGAGCAACTACGAGAACCGTACCGTATTCGAGTCCCTGGACATCGGCTGGCAGCTCCTTCGTATCTTCCCCAAGGAAATGTTGAAGCGTATTCCGGCTTCCGTCCTCGCCGAGTTCTATCCCCGTGACTCCCGCCATTAAACGTACACGAGCTCTGGTCACCAATATCGATTACAACCGAATGATAATGCCGTCAACGTTCTTCATACATTTGAGAATTTTATTTATACAGAGATGACGTTGAGTTGAACAAATGTTTGTTGACCAGAATGTCCTCGGTACACTGTAAGATATTATACTGTTATAAGTAAGTTGTTAATAGTTTATTATAATTACATGTATTACAATCAAGTTACTAAATTATAACAATCGTGTTGCTAAATAAAATGTTTAACCGTATATGTCATGTACATACGTCAAAATTGGTGATTTATTTCATTATGCCGGTGCTTCTCGTGTAGTCGTGCACAAATTGTTAATGTGAGGTATTTAAATATTGTATTAGCTGATAGTCAACGGGTGATGTAACCGTTTGTGACAATGATATTTATGTAAATAGCAATAAACTGATTGCCCGAGTAACGACATGTTACATTCCAAGTTTTCCTCGTTCACTCTTTAAATTCTATATTCAATGATTAAAGTGAATTAGGATTGTTGTTTTATGGAAATAAAAGTATAGAAGTTTAAGCCTTCTTTATTTATTAGCAGATACATGTCATATTTATTATTCATATTAAATTGGAGAAGAAACTTGGTTTTAAAAAAACTATACTGAAGTTTCAGTGTATTGAAAGGAAATTGAAATAATATATCGCCTGCCAAAATACAAAGCTTTTTAGAATCCTAATATGCTAGTTGTCGGTGTAATATTTAAAATTGTCCAAGAAACTTATTTCAATTTTCAGCCTTAGAAAGCTAATGACCGAGGAGTATTCAAACAGTAGTGTCAGATTGGAATTATATTATAAAGATTTAGAACTAATATACTAAATACATATTAAATAAACACTACAGAAGTGAATTAAGTCTGGTAATAATATCACGTAATTAAGATACAGCTTAATAACTTTTCCAAATAAATCCTACAAATTTTCGACCGCATCCATCCAGAACTCAAAGAGGGGATTCTAACGACACCCTGTGCGCCGTTCTCGGATCATCACTTGGTGGAGTTTGTTTTCTATAATAAAAATTTCATTTTTTTAAGAAAATCTTTACGACTTACAAATTTCTAAAACTTTTGTTAATACCGCTATTTAGATAAAATTTTATTTTCGATATCCATAACATCCCGCACAGGTTCACCTCTTCGGGACTTATTTTGGTTTTCGTACTAAATGTGTTTTCTTTGCGTAAAACTTTTTTGAGAATTTTTTAATAATTAAATTCTATCTCGTAATATCTTACGTAGACGCGCATTTCAGTAACTCTAGCCCGTTCCGTTTCACGCCTCGCAGCGTTATTAACAGAAAACTGAATTTATGAGCGTAAAATAGGAGACGTTCGTTTCTATAACTTATGCTCTTTCGAGAGCAATGCTTTATATTTTTTTGTGACCTGAAGTTCTAGTTTGTGACCTGGGGAAGGTCATGGACTTTTTTCCAGAAACAAAGTTTGAAGTGGGTATAATATGGAATATGGTCAAGTATGAAGCGCCTATCATTACTAATAATTCCCGCTCGCTCGTAAGACGACCGAGATAAGACAGCGTTTAATACAACTAAACTGTCATATTAGCTCTAAAACGGGATACTTAGTGAGGTTCTAATATTTTTTATTAAAATGAATTATTGATTTTGTAAAATAAAAATCGTGTTAATATCAACATCCGAATCGTCAAGGCTCTGCGAATTGAACTAAACAGCAATTAATTGGAATTGGTTATGAAAGTGTTTCCATATGGGATGAGTAAAGACTAAAGGATATAGAGTATAAGCAATGTGTAGACAATAAGTACTATATTACTACTGAAATATTCTGACATAAATAACTTTAATTTAACCTTTAGTCTTTAGAGAATACCCTCATTTCACTACGAGAACTGCTGATTTATTTTCTTGAATGATAAGGTGATATGTCTATAGCAGTAATAGTTTTCCTTCGTAATTTGAATTTCCACATTGATCCCTTTTAGATTTATTATTCCATCATCTGCATATGTAAGTCGGTCAATTCTATTATCGTAACCAATTAAAATCTAATTGTATGTATTTGAAATGTATAATTTAATGTCTTTATAAAGCACATAATATTTAAATAAATTAGTTTAATTATTAGCTTCCTCTCTTATTAAAGTCAAGTCTGTTTTCATTATGATTTTTTATCTTAAAGAAAAATCGTTAATAATCAAGCATTTAAAGTCATTGACGGTTATATTGTGGCGCATATATATATTATCTGCCTACGTTACCACAAGATTGTCAATGAGAACAAGACTATGAAGAGGTCTAACATTGTGCATAGAGCTATTGTTTCATGTCCATCAATATCTCCGAATCTTGTCTATTTTTTAATTTATAATAGATTTTTAAGTGGTTCGTAAAAGTTTTGTTGTAGTATTGCGTCACACACTGAATTGAGCTCATTAACTAGAAATAGAGTTTAACTTTAATCTTCTATCGATATTATTGGCAGCTCCATATTTATATAGGGGATAGTTAGCTTTTAAAGTCTCTTGTAAGCAGCTGAACTTGTTAACATTAAATATTCTGAGCAGCAACGTGTTGGAATCACTAATAAAAGACTGATTAGGATATATTTTGAGCTGTGGCTAGATACCTTAGTAATCGTCCGTTAGTACAGCTTTTAAAATGTGACACTGTTTTATGTACTTTATTAATAGCCAGATATATTCCATAATCATTGAAAGCAGTTTGGACAATTGAATTAAATGTGTGACAATTCCATGACCTTTTTGAAATATTAAAGGCTTCCACTACCATATTTGCAGCATTAACTATCACTCTTACTTTTTTCGAATGTTAAGTATTCAATATTTGTCTCATTTAATTGAAATACCAGTCTCTCGGGTGTGGTGGCGTTCAAGAGTTGCACAATTGATAGGCATACTTCGAAATTCTAAGGTTTCTGGATGTAATGATGCTGAATGAAGTGCCTTGTAACGGCCATGTAGGACTCGCATATTTCGAGATGTTTAAGAATATTTACTGACGCAAATGCTAATACCTACCGCACAGATTTTACATTTCTACATTTTTTTACTGTCTGTCGTCAATATTAAATTTGAAAGCGTTTTCCTATTATTTTGGATTTAAAGGTTGGAAATCGACAGTTATTCATTTGAACAATACTTTCCTTTCCTGAAACCAATGCCTTGTGTCTAGCTTTCCTAAGAGAATTAATTACATTTGAGGATTTTGTCGCCCGTATTCTATTAACAATTTTTCTATCCATATTAAAACATTCTTAACATTTTGCCTTTACTAAAATTAATTGTTACTATAAAATAATTGTTTACTTTAAAAAATAATATTTTGTTTATAAAAATATAATCTCCTTAGGTGATTACAAAAACACTAGATTCAATCTGTCTAATAGCGCGGGCAGAAATAAATATCACAGATTAAATAAACAAACAATAGGGAAAGAAAATAAAAATAATACATTTATACATTTTTTGTGAAACAGTGATCACAATGAAAAAAACCGGCTGATTTTGTTGTGTGGTTCTTCTCAGACCATGGCTCGTTTGAAAATATCTTAAGTGTATTTTTAGTAGTATTCTTACAGGAGAGCTTATATCGATAAGTATGCAATCAAAATAGGCAAAATTATCAGTTTTATTAATTGGCAAACGTATGAAAAGTTACGATGTACACACATACACAAATTTTGCTTATAACGTCTTTCTTTTTGCAAATCTTGTTTTTGCAACGCTTAGATTTATTTGGATGGACATATTTGTGAGTAGATAATCACACTCAAATATGTCCATCCAGTGTCCCATCAACTACAGCTAAGCAGCTGGGATCATACAGCTTATTCTGACCCGACCACCGGACGAACGCCAGGAATTTGTACTAGGCCCGGCTCTCCGTGCGATGACCACCTTTCAGTTCCAAGATGAGTCAAGCATAAAGCATAATAGCCCTGCGGGCTAGCAGGTGCTGCACCTCAGCTGTAACTAAAACTGCCGTACAAGACGATGTACTCAGAAAGCGGACCAACTTTGAACCTGGCAGGTAGATCGGTCATAAAGATCAGACTTACAGACTAGAAAAGCCTTTTATTAAAATATATTGCAAGTTTGCAGATCATTTAATATTTTCTAATTTTTTAATTAGAAGTAACGACGTCTCAAAGGGAAAGGATGTAAGTAGCAATAGAAAATCAAACAAGGCGCCAAAAAACATGATAAAAATAATTTATTATCGTAGGATGTATTGTGATTTTGCTTCAAGTGTTCAGCAGACCTGCAGCCTTAGCAATAATTATTTAATATTAAAGTATTCTTTTTTTACTTTAGTCAGAGGCAATTCATACGTCTTATGTCCTTTATTTCTGTTGTTAATACTTTGACCATATCTAAGCAATTTAGGTTATTAATATTATTACTTATATAGGGTGTAAATAAATAATAACATCAATGGTTTTTATTATTCTATATTCAATTTGTTTACAATTTCAATAGTGCAAATTAAATGCCGCAAGTGATTGTCTATTGTTCTTTTACACTGGAATGAAAATTTTATCTCGTTGGTTTAATGGCTTATAAATCTGTTTTTTTTTGGAATAAATATAAACTAGATAATACAAATACAATGACTATAATTAACCGGCTATCCCGGCGATGGCTTCCGATGCGAAATATTTCACGTCAACATCGGGATCTACATTTAATTTTTCCAAAACAGGTTTTACTTGTGGCTGTATGACGGCTGGGTCAAGGAACGGTGCCATCTTTTGTAAAGTTTTAGCAACATTGAATCTCACGTTGGCAACATTGTCGTCAGCCATAGACAATACAGTCGGCAGGAGTACTCGTGTGGTGATATCTTTTCCGCAAACCTCTGACAGTACATTGATACAGAATAAATAGGTCATCCTATGTAGGTAGTTCTGTTCTCGCGACATGGCCAGTACTTTAGGTATGACATTGGTTTCTGCCCAGGGTGCCCCATACTGATCCACTAATTTCTTCAAATTCAGCGTGGCGGCTTCACGGATAGCATAGACATGGTCGATTAGCCACGACATACATAGTCCTGTGAGCTTCTCATCAAAGAACTCTTGACCAAGTTGACCTGCCAGCAGTGGCATGTGTTCAATAATAGCGAGTCGTACACGCCATTTTGTGTCCTCAGCAAGTTCCACAATGGCTGGGAGGAGAGATTGCACTAACTGTTGGATACCAATAACCTCATTAACACATTCGAGGTTTGAGATAATATTCAGACGGACTTCAGGGCATTCGTCTTTCAGCTGTGTCAGGAACAATGGCAAGAGATGTTCGATTGTGTTCTGTCGTCCCACAATAGGGCTTAGTCCCATTATGACCGAGGCAAGTGCAGATTTAACGTGTTGATTTGGATCACAGACCAATTCCTTGATTTGTGGTAGGATCATTGTCATTATGATGTGCTCTTGATGTGCCTTGTCCAAGTTCATGCAGAAATCCTTTACCTAGAAACGGAAAGTATAATTAAATGTTATATTACACAACAGTGTAATGTATTCATTCATGTAATGGTTGCATTATTATAACAATAACACACAATTTTGCAAAGGCTGATTAATTGCAGTCAAAACTCATGTTAACCACTTCAATTGGTTTGATTGATACATAAGCTTAATATTTTTAAGTGCTCTAACTTTAATCAGCTTTCCGGAACCCAAAAGTATATAAAAATGAAACAGACAGACACATTTTCAATAAATTTAACTGGTGTTGAAAAAAAAGTTGTGGACATCATACATTTTCTCCAAACCACAATATGAATTACATTTTACAACTATTTCCTTACCTTAGCAGCTGCTGCAGCTCGTACTTCTGCCTCAGTATCCTTCAGAAGTGCCTGGAATATCTGTGCCAGGTCAGCACGAGCCAGCTCCGGACCAACCGCTTGTTGGAGTTCAACAAATCTAGACATTGAGATACCATTAAAATGTGCTGTATCACAAGAGTTTAGAAATAAGAATATTATAGAATTGATTAACATTTGAATTTCAGAATTTAATGTGTATATTTTGGTGTTATGTTTTTTTTTTATTGATAATGGTTGGCGTAATTATATTTGCAAACGCTTTCCTTAATAAGCTTAGAACTATTCAGGAATCAATAAGTGCTTTTAAATTATAATACTGACTTCTCTGCCACCATAAACCGCACCCGCCACGACGTATCGCCGGCTCTAGCGCGGACAGTTGGCATCACAAGTTGCTCCATGTCTTCGGGAGGAAGTAAAGCGGCCACGGCGGCACATGCTTCTGCTGCTAGAAGACGCACTGAGTCTTGGTCGTCCTAGAATAAATTGAGAATATATGTAAGATGTGTCAATAATTTACAAAATGCAAGGGAGAGCATAAATATTATTTGTTGTACAAACACATATAGATAAGAGTACTCAAAGCCCATTCTCTTGCTTAAAGCAAATATGCTGAAAAAAAAACACCTGACTGAATATTGTTTTCCATGATGTAAAAATGACGCTGAGTACAGTAATGCAATTAATTTATTACCTGGGCTAGATGTATGAACATGGGTATGAGATCGCTCTTGACATATTCAACTTCTACCACCCTTGCGAACTCTCCCAGCTTGAAGGCTGCGGCACGGCGTACCATGGGTGTGTCATCTTGACAGAGTGCTTTAAAATGTTCTCGGAGCTCTGCTTTCACAGGGGCTCCTACTCGAGGATAGCAGACACTATAAGTGGAAATGAATATACAATTTACAAGAACTAAATCAAATTTTTTCCTGTGAAAATGCATTTATAATTAGTATAAAGTATAAATAAAACTCCTTTTTTTTTGTAATGGTTTAGTTTATATAATAGATTGAATTTAATTTCTTTAGTGAAGTTTCTGTTTTAAACTATTAGGATAAAACATTGGAGTATGATTTATATAAATATATTATATTACTAGTTTCTATGCAAGTAACTATTCCAAAACTTTGAGAAAACCAAACCATTAAACCAGAATGTCTTTATAGTGTATTATATATTTCACAATGATATAAATTCAAACCTATAAAGGCCACAAGCAGATGCCCGTGAAGTGAACCAATCACCTCCGGCCAGTCTTTGTACTAAAGGGACAAAATGCAGCTCCAAAGCCTGTGGGGAGTGATGTGAAGCGACGGCTCTCAGTGAGGCCACAGCCTTATCTCTGACAACAGTTTCCTCCACAGTTGCCAGAGATTCAAGTGGAGGGAGGAGGCAGTGTGCAAACTCTCCCCCACCCACGAGATTGATGAAGTTGCCTATAGTAAAAGGTTAAGTTAAGTAAATTAATGGTCATTTATAAGTCTGTAGTAAATAGAAACCATAATTTATATAGAATGTAGAATATATTTATAAATTCGGCATGTTCATTATTTATAATATATATCAATAAAAATAATTTTAATAACTTTGTTTGGTCTATTTTTCAATTATTTTATCAAAAGTATGTCCAGTCTTCTGGTGTGTATAAAACTGTTAAATATGTTGTTATCAACAAATGCCAGTTAAAAAAAATACATTTATTAGGTTTTAATTAATATACAAAGTCAGACTAAGGTGATATAACATTTCGTAATATGACTAATACACAATACTATACTATACAAATTACATTATTATAATGTCCCTTCAGTCCTAATGTACATTTTGGTGGTCCTATTAGCAATGTAATATAAGTAATTAACTGATCAATATCCAAACTGGACTCCAAACTGAGAAATATGTAAACCAAAAATAAATTAAAAATCTATGGCATTGGTCACATAGCAGTCGATAACAAATTTCAACTAACTAACAAGAGTCATCATAATATAAATAGCATAGTCTTATTTATCTCTATGTAATTGATCTAAACTATTGTTTCATATCTTTAGTAGCAAATTTATTGTAAATTTAAAAATGGTGAACGTTTTCAATTACAAACGTTTTACTGTTTTACTAAGCTACTACTTACAGTACATAAAAACTTACCAAGCTGTTCGGCGAGTGCCAAAAGGACTTCATCTTCATCATAAATAGTCTCAGTTAGAAATGGGATGAGTTCTGATCGTGTTCTCTCCACACCCAAAGCCAGAGCAATAGTAGATAGCTTCTTGATGGAATTCAATCTAAGTTGAACATCCTCGTTTTTAAGCTCGTCAATAAGTACCGCAATGGGATAAAGTGACTCATCAGTCCCGGAATCGCTGGCCGCCATTCTAAGCTAATAAGTGCGTTTGTTAGGAATCCACCGAATTAATGTCACTAAACACTTAACTACGGTATTTTTCGTAGTTTCTTACGCATTTACCAGCAAAATGGAAGCCTGTCGTTTTACAATAAAGAAACTTTGTCTATTTTCAGTATCTATGCTGAATAGTCTATGGTCTTGAACTTATTGCTACGTTCACAACAAAAACTTCACTGTTCACACATAAAACTAATATATTGTATTTTTTTTTTATTAGCTACTCCTGTATAGTTGTGGGTTTTGTATACATTTCACATTTGACATAGAATTAAAATCAAAGTTCAATAAAAGTACTAAAAAATAACAGCTTACAAAGACAAAAGACAAGGTTCCGAAGACTGATATTCATGAAGCATATTAAATAGTATATGTGAAAATGTTGCATATTTTACCTCTAGTGAAATGAACATAAAATATTTTTAAATTCATTGCACAAATTGACATAAAAACATTTGTTAAGGATCGCACGTTTCTTAAACTGAAAATGAGATTTAATTACTGGCAGCACTAAAGAAATGGTAAACTTAATTCTACCGGGTAAGACTTTAAAAGAGCTTGAACCGTGAAATTAATAGTGAACACTTTTTTTTTTATTTTATTTGCATAATTAGAAAATTTTAGTTCAATAATTCTTCTACATTTTCGAAATACAACATACATGGCACCAAATATAAAGACTTCTCCGTGTACTTTCCCAAATCGATGTGTAATGGGATCACACAAAGTTTTGAAAGTAGATTATAAACAATAAATATTTAAACTATACATGAAGGATATATGACATTTGTAAATCGGATTATCGTCAACACTATTGACAATTAATCTATTTTAGACTATACACTATAAAAACTTTTTACATTACATTCCTGATTTTAAAAATTCATAAGATTGATATTTGACAGTTGGTAACTTATTTCGGTTTTTGATTTAATTTTATACATGTAGATTTTTATTTCTACGCATGGTGTATTATGGGCGGAGAGGATGACCTTAATGCCTCTATTGCACATATTGTGCTGTGCTGCGTGGCCGGACACCGATTGGGTCACATGCATAGCAAAAATTTCACACATCCGGGCTTGCACGCCAACTTCTTCATACACGGAATACTCGGGATTCTCCACTACCAAAGTAAGCTTTTTCAATGTGATAGAGGCAGGTAATTTTAAATTATTTAATTTGACCAAGTGCGACGTGAAAACACGATTATTTTTAACATAAAAGTAAGATTGTATCAAGGCTGTATTATGTATTTCCACAGGTGGAAGATTTAACAACGATTTCAAATCAGCCTACACCATTAGCACTGCTGCGACGCGCTACTTAGCGATGCCATGTCTGATGGCTGATTTGTACCGCGGGGACCATGGCTTGAGCAGCATTCACCTTATCTCTGGATTGATTCCATTTGCCATGGCGTTGGCGGGAAACGATAACCAGCATTTGGGGAATTTGGTGATTGCTTGCAACATTGTGTCTTTATGTGTGTATTCACAACAACGAGATAGGGTTTGGGGTTATTATACGGCCGGTGCTGGAGTTTTGGCCTATTTCTGCTCTAACCATGCTGGCAAGAAAATAACATATCCGTTATTCCTTGCGCTCATTGACTACTGCGCATACAGGGTTTTTCATATACATTTTGCTACACCTTAAATAAAACCTAAAAAGTATTACTATTTTTATTTAAATTAATGATTACAGAGGTGAAATAGTAAGGACGCATAGACAATATTAATTGTTATGGTTCCAACAAACATCCCAATTTTAATAAATTACCAAAAAAAATAAATTAAAAACAGGCCAATTTAAATTTTTCTAAATATTATTTTAGTCTATCTTTGTTCTTATTTTGTTTTTACCATTAATGATTATTTGAAGAATTCATAACAGTGATAGAAAAAACGTTTGGAACCATTATGGGAAACGTTTTCGTCATCTCATAAAATTGGTCGTCATTTAGTTATACTACCGAGAGACCCTGGATTAGATAGTTACTCCGTAATTCTGTTCATTTATTCATGATAAACATAGTCTTTGTTATCACTGACTTGGTCACTACATTATGTTGACTTGGTTGATCACCAAGTCAATATAAATGTTGTGACCTACAAAACAAAAGGTTACAGTTGTAAAGATAATTTATCTTTATATGAGTAATTAAGACAAAATCAAATACAAGGAAATAAAACCTTTCTCAAGTCTAGATGATAAAATCTTACGACTGTTTTATTCCTAATCAGACAATAGAATACGGTACTTATTATAAGTAATTTGTGGTGTTCTCAGCTATGTTTAGACGATGGGGAAATGGTTTTTTAATAAAAAAAAAATCGTTTATTTAAAATTACAATATTAATAAAACGTACTACGTGAAAAAGCAAAGGTGAGACAAAAGGGACAAATTAGAGTTTGATATAAATAATAATTAATAAAATTAAATAAGCATTGCTTATTTCTTATTTTTCTCTTCCCGACTGTTCCCGCCTGGGGTCCTGATGACGCCTCCCCCTTTAAGAAAGAAGCTCATCTCGGAGATTCCTTCAGCACCCTTGCTGATCTCTGCATTTTGTTTGGTCCACTTTCTTTTGAAACATTGGAAGAGCTTTCAGGTGATTTAAATGAAGCCAATAACAAAGAATTAATGTAGTCCAACTAGGAGTCGACAATTGACATCTTAAGTATTCTTCATCTACTGAGCATGGTTAACTAGGTACGAATGATGTCAAACAAATTATATTCAACTAGAAAATCAAATTGTAACTCCTTTGAAGTGGTAATGGTGTTCGTTTGTTATTAATAAGAATGAATTTTAGCACCGTTATTAGCACGAGGTTAAATATTGTAGCACAATAGATTCATTCTTATAAATAAAGTCTAAACGATTCAAAAAGTATTAATAAGTCATACAAGTTGTATTAATGAGTCATAATTACGTAATCGAGAAGTAATCAATGATTATTGAGAAACCGACATTGGTAGTCTCGGTTCTTTACACTGGTTTGTCCAATTTACAATAAGCTGTGTCTATTCTTGTCTTGTTTTGTCATCTCTTACTTCTAATAATAGTTACTATACATTTATTTTCGACATGCACTTATCTTATAAGACAAAGTTTTACTAGCGCAAAGATCTTGCCATTGATAAGAAAAATGTCCGAAGTTTATCAGTAGAAAATTCGAAAAGCTAAACTAATTCTAATTAAAAAAGAAGCATAGACTAAGAATAAAAGACGTTTAATCTGTTCATGACAAGATGCGGGTGGTTTCTATTTAATGTAATCTGCATGTGTTTTTATCAAGGTGTAATATCTTAATAATCAAATACATTATTGTCACCGTTTGTATACTTTATATTATTATTTACGAGATAATTTTATTTTAGTGATAAGGTATAATAACATGAAAAGTATAATTATTATTCAAATTGAACGTCCTAAGCAAACTATTAGTTTTGTCACTGACTAAGGAATATTGTAGAGTAATTTGACAGATATTTCGAATTATAGACTGTTAAATACTCTGCCCTTGTTTTCAGACAGAATCATTACAAATAGAGAGATAATAAGTATTGTCAACAATTATGTTCATCATTTTTATAAAATATTTAATAAACTTCTTCTAAATTATTATAGGAAAAAGAAAAAAAAGATACATTTGATTATATGGTTTTCAATAGTTTAATCAATTTAACTCTTTGAATAAGTATAAAAAAAATATCTGAGAATAAATAAGATATTTTACTTACGGTAGTACCTAACATTCTTTTTTGTTCTTGCTGAGCTGGAAGATATTGTTTATTTCATTTAATTGCAGTTGTTGATGCAGTGCTTACGTAGTCTTAGGGTGTGTATATTAAATTACATTGTGCAATGCAATGTACACGTTTAGTACGTACTATCTCTAGCCTGTTGAACTCTCCAGACTCGAGAGAATACTTATAAAGAACGATAATATTATCAGATAATAAATAATTATCAGTATTCTTCCTCACATTAAAAACAAATACATAAGTTAATCTATACGTTAAATAAATATATTTTTGCTTTTCACTCAACTACTACACGGATTTTGATATTTTAAGTTCTGTTTCAGCTTGATAATATGAGTCAAGATATATGTCACTTTAAAGCTCCGAGTCAATATAACAAAATAACACTGATATTATACGAACAGTCACATGTGTTTAAAAAATCCCAATCATTTGAATTATCAAGCTAATTGAATCCAGTATGAAATTAACCTCAAATGAGGCACCTTTTCTAATTATCCTATAACTATGACATAATTTGTTAATTTTGACCCCGAATACCCGAAATTAAGGTAAAATAAACTAATAGATGGTTATTGTAAATACCTTTCAGTCGAGTAGAAACAGCCTGAGGTTTCTGACCCTAATCGTGCGTGGGTCTGGAATGTATTGACTGCTGTTATATAACAGAGTTAGCTCTCTGCGTTAGAGATAAAATTAACGTTAAATTATTAAGGCTTACGTGCATTAAGGATCTATTTTTTAAGTAATTAACTGGCGCAATTTAGAAAAATATTCCCTTTTTTGCACAGTTTTTATTGTTAACTAGATTTTGGTGAATATTACACCTACAAAAGACTGTTTAAAAAAAAAACTGTTTTAAAATCAATAATTTTATTGTATCTTATAAATTCGTAGATAAGACTTACGTTTAGATTCCTGTATTATTTAGTTTTTTAGTTGAGGAAAGTTAAAGAATTTTTAATAACATGTCACACACAATCTTATGACTTTCACATCTTATATGAATTTCTTTGAAATTTTAAATCTAATTTTAAAATGGCAACATAATTTTAATACGTATTACCGGCTGTCAAATACCTGACTAATCGGCCACAGAGTACTAATCGGCCGAGTGGTCTGAATCACAGAGTAGGTACTGTCCGAATCGATCATTGCTTTTAGTGGATTTCTTCTTTTAATATTTTTTGTTCCTGTAGTTTTGTTTTGGCAGTGTTACCCCAAATTTCAATTAAATACAATAAAAGTGATTTTTATAAAGAATTGTAAATATTTTTCTTTATTTTCTTATACATTTAGAAATATTTAACAGTGACCCAATTAGGGAAAAAAGTTTTTTATTTATGTAGTCTATTTGATATCTAAAAGTTAAATGATTATCCATTCGTAAACCTAAGTATTTTTCACAGGTTTTCTGCTCGATTGGTAAAACCATTGTGGTAAAATTTATGTAGAACATCTAGGTCTTGTTGAGCTTGAGCAATTATGTCACTAATGTTACTACCAAAATAAAATAAGCAGGTGTCATCCGCGTACAAAGTCAGATGAAAAGGTCACCTGACATAGTTTCAAGTTCGTAATATTATTCATATAAATTAAAAATAGTAATGGTCCCAAAATTGAGCCTTGCGGGACTCCACAGGTGACAGGCGACGCACTAATTTATATGTCACCAATTTTAACTATTTGCAACCTATTCGTTAGGTATGATTTGAACATTTCAAGTACAGTACCCTTAACTCCAATGTTTTGAAGCTTATATTCTAATAGATTATGGCTGACGGTATCAAACGCCTTTTTAGATCAATGAATGCGCCCAAAGCTATGTTCTTTCTATCTAAGTTTTGTCTTATTTCTGTTACTAAATCTATAGTTGCAGCAGTAGTGTTACTTCTAGCTCTAAATCCGTATTGATGTTTAGATATGTAATTAAAAAATAATTTTTGATACGTACGTGTATAATAACCTGGATTAACACACAGAACATTGTTTTTGGTCAAAAGTTCTTTAGGAACAAATTATAAATTAAAAGGGAATTGTGTGCAGTCAGATAACTGAATCAAATTATAATATTAACACGTGAAGCGAAAATTTTGCACCTTTATAAGAACTATACGCAGATAGTATGAAACTTGACGCAATTAAAGTTTAGGTTTAATAAGAGGTGTAGAAAGTTATTTTGTTAAATATTCCGCCAAAAAGTCGCTAAGAGTTGTCGCCTGACGTAATAGAATAATAAACAAAAATATATATTGGTGCTATTTGTGGAGGGGAACTAGGAACACATACTCAAACTTTCACTTATTATTAAAGTAAATTTTATATATTACTTTGCTCTTACGCATCAAAATAAATAGAGCCGACCACTCGCCGACTCGTAGCCGACTATAAAAAAGGCCGATTAGTCGGCTTTATCGACTAGTCGGCTACTAATCGGCACATCCCTGAAGAGAACATAGGTCAGCTCGTATCTTGGTATAACATAAGGTATATAATATGGCACGTCGCTTCTTTGGAGCTTTATATTTTGATAAAATGTTGCTTTCTATGAAAAAATATTTCTGAAAGGGCTTTAAGTAATGTATTATATCGTCAGTGGAGACATTAGAATACTGATTGAAAAAATATATAAAGTATTGTAGAAGCAACGAAAATATTTTTTTATTTGTAGAACATCGCCATTTCTTTTATATGAGTACTAACTATCAGAAATATATTTAATTCATTTGCTGTCTGTTTCACTCATCGGTTTTCAATTATTTTAATTTAAAGTAATGACGCCAATTCATTCTGTTGAGACGTGAAAGGAGGAAAAATGAATTCTCTGACATTTATAATATTAGGTAAAGTTTTAAGGAGTTTATAAACGTCTTTATATAATTATGTTGCGTTCTTGGAGTGAAGCCGTGTCTATGCAGTAATTTAATTTGATCTCTGACTATAAAATGAATTATTTGGAAATCGTTCTTTAATAAAACTTATCACTGTCATATTTAACATTTTAATAAGGCAATACAATCAGTTTTGCTGTTATTTTGTTGAGAATTTGATGCAATATAAAGTTCCAAGTTTCAGAAACTCGGAAGTCCGACCAGAAGCTTTAGGAGAAGACAAACACCAGTATACAAAAGGAATATAAATTGCAAGTACTGTAGTTTAGGAATCTATATTAACTTAATTCCTAGCTGTAAATAATAGGTAACATACATTTAATTTAATACAGATTTGACCTCATTATTTAATTTAATGTATGCTCAGTGTGTGGTGGCATTGGGCTGATCTCTATTAACAATCAAAAGCTAGACTTATCGTTGCTAAGAATATGAATAATATGGCTGGAAATGAGATTAATTGTAAAAATAAAAGAATGTATTTTTAAGGTATAATTCTTCTAAAATAAACGGGTCATTCAGTATTTATTATGTGGATATTACTCGTATTAGTTATCGAGTAGAATGTAATTTCTACAAAACTAAGCAGATTTCTTATCGCGTTCACGGGAAAGAAAATATCCGGTAAAAATAAATAAATGTTAGAGGTAACTTCCCGTTTAACTTGACGGATGGTTGCCTGAGAGAGACAGGGTAGTGTCGTCTGACTATTTAGTGCCTATTTGTTCTGACTTAGTGTAGTATAAAATACGTGTTAAGTTTTATAAGAGGCGAATATATATGATTCAGCATTGAGTTCGACATATTGCAAACCCGTCTCTGATTATAGAAGATATTATAAAATAAATAAATATTTATCTCTCTTACATTCTTTTTATTATCTTTGAGAATTATATATATATATATATATTTAAATTCATTTATTGCTTTTAGTAGAAAACGAATTTACCTACTTTTTATTCGTTTTAAAAGGATTAATTAATTATGAAAGTAACACATATTAGAAATGTTTATTTTTATTTTTCAAACACAGATTAAACTCTGTCTTAGTCATAGTAAAAATAGCCACGAAGCCAAGTTCAGGTTCGTAGCACTTGTAATTTCTGAAACATCATCAGTTAGTAAGAGGTACGCAGCTTTAACATACATAAATAACTAGCTTTTACCGCGTTGTTGGGTAACATATAACAGACACACACACAACGACATAACGTAACAGCCCTGTTATGTTACGCTGTATAGTAATTAAATGTAATTTTAACCATTTCTGTTCGGTGTAGTTCTAAGATGTAAAAGATAAACAAACAAAATAAACTCACTCAAATTCACATATGCAATATTAGTAAGGATTATATAACCGATGAAAACGATCAAACAAAGTCAAAGTACAATAAACATTACACTATATAATTACGAGGCGGAAGACGTTAACTGTTAAAGTCTGGATAATTTAGAATATGTAGCTAGCTATATTAAGTGGGTGAGGTTGATTTTTGAATTATGTTTGTTTTAAAATATGCCTATTATTAATAGTATAGTAGTATATAGTATACAATAGATCTATATAATAAACTCTAAACCTATTTAAAAAGAAGTCTATTTTTTAAAATAAATCTAAAATCTGGATCCAATTTTTAATATGAGATTCTAATTATTTTTCGTATAAAATTGTGAAATATCAAATGAAACATCAATTAACCATAAATTACTGTCAACATTCACTAGGTATGTTCGCAGCCTTTGCTGACTAATGTAAATGTAACTTTTAGAAAAAAAAAAATGTTTTTAATTGATTTCGAAAATTGACTTTGTAAACACTGCTGGTAAATGGTGCTAAAATAAGTTACTCTCCAGCATCTCAATAGGTTGTTCCTAGTTGGACTTTTAATTCTAAGTATAATCGTTACGAAACGATAGTTTTAGTTTTTGATTTATTAAAAATTAATAAAAAAAACATATACTGAGAACACAAGTCGTATATGTTCACGACGAGGCGCTGGTGTTTTCTGTCTCTTTGAATTTATGAATATGTAATTTAATTATCTTAACAATACAATACGTCATTGGCACCTTTGAGTGTAATTTGATTTCTACCATAGATTATATTCACGAGAGAAGGTTACTTTATTCATCATGACATGACAATACAGACCCAAATCACAACTACGCCCTTAAAGTGTTATTATTATCAAAACTTATTGTTTTAAGTAAATAATCATTCAGGATTTTTATATTTAAACTTTCGTGAATCATGACTATTATATTTATATTTACCCGGCTGTATTCACGTTGAATTAAATCGAAATGTGCCCGACTAGTTTCGAACCCAGAACTGAGTTCTCGCCGCGAGTCCGCCACGCTCAGAGCTCATGATTAAGGAACCCGAATGGGTTCGAAACTAGTCGGGCACATTCCGTTTTAATATCTACGTGGATACAGCCGGGTAAATATAAATATAATTATTCAGGATATTTTTGTTAAAGACTAACAATTAACAATACTTTGGTGGGATATTCGAATTATATTCTGTTAGACATTTAATAATGATATTAACTAAATTTTTATCTATATAACTATATATCCTCTTTTTGAACTAACTCATCACGATATCTCTGGATCTATGAGCCCGATTGACTTAAAATTTAGTACGAATATTCCTTATGTATACTTTTTAACAAAGCGCCATCTATCGGATACTTACTCTATCGAGTCAACAGTTTTTGTATTTTTGTATTGTTTTCATGCAAAAACTACTGGACGCGGAAAATACTGCTGATGATAGCACAAAAAAATCTAGAGTATTAGAGAACTTATCAACATCTACTAAATAGTCCACGATACCATATGTCCAACTACTGTAGTTACGCCACTATAACTTATTTTTTTATTTCTTAAAACTTAATAAAAGTGCCGACAATATTAGCACCATAATATTCAAACCTCTGTATTAATTCTTATCCTATTAAACGCCGCCCGGTGCAGCGTAGCGACTAGCCGGTAACGACGTTTGACGTCAATATCTTTACATTATAATTTTATTTGTTGGAGGTAATGATTAAAGTAACTTATAACAATCTAATAATATATTTTCCAATATTGAGAAATAGCTTTCATGTTGGATCTAAGCTATATTATATTAAGCCCTTGAAAAAAAAAATGGAGAATGGATAAAAAAGTTTCTTATGTTCTTAAGTCCTCGGGGACGAAGTCGAGGGCATACTTTATTAACTTCTTGCCCTATTTATTATTAAATTGTTAATTTATATCACTCCAAAACTTATCTAGAGAAGATTTTAAAATCATAAGACTGTCGATAAAGAACACTTTTACATGTACATATATAATAAATATTTTAAATATAAATAGACTCAATAAAGTTTTAAATTATCTATAAACTTGTTATGCAGGTTAAGTTTATTTCAATTTGAAATAAGTCTCAAACCAGCGACATCTGCCAGTTGAGCTACCGAGAAAGGCAATCATAAATATATAATGCTTAGACTAAATTGTCAGAGTGACGGAACGGTTTTCCAGAGATGCAAGGTTGTAGTCCTGTCCGTTTCGATAAATAATTCATTTTATTTTTATAGTTTTAAAATACAATAATTTCTAAAAAATGCTACAAATTTACCTATATTTATTTATAACATCAAAATATTTTGCACACTGATACGTTATAAGCCATATTTTATAACAATAGAAGTCAGCTCATACAACGGATCTCTCTCTTGCTGTAATATACGAGTAAGTTACATAATACGGCTCTTCGCTAGTTTGAAGTTTAATATTTTGATAAAGCTCTCTACTAAAAGGCTGTCATCCAAAATCACTAAAATGGAAATAATTATAACATAAGTACAGACATTAGACATTAGATTAAATAATATTCATACAATTGAAGATCGTAGACCAGACTACAAATAGCTATTCGTAGATAATCTTGACTATCTTTACATACAACTAACGGAAACATATCTAGTTCATTAGCTGTCTGTTCCACACATCGGCCTTCAATTGATTTCATTCAGAAACGACGCCGATGCCTCATTCCATTGATACGTGTAGGGACAAAGAAATACTCTTTGACATTTTTAATATTAGCTAAAGCTATAACGACTTTATAAACATATGTTATATAATGAGTTCTCATACTGAATTTGTATTAAGAACCATACACTAATTTTTATTGTGAGAGCCTTATTTAGCCTTTTATTTCAAGTTATATTCATAACTTCTTGAAATGTAATAAAATAATTAATTTAAATATAATTAATATCCTATTGCGAGCGTCTCTGTTTATTGTAAACACTGAGCAATTGTATTTAACTAAATGTAATATAATATTGTCAACACGGTCTATTAAATTATCCTTGGTTTGTGAAATTGTGTGACAAAAGCAAGGATCCTTAATTAGGTCTCAGTAACAAAACGCAGAATCATTTATATGAGTCACAAACAATTCTGTGGAGATTTTTAATAGATAAGATCATGTTTATTTGACGGTAAATCCTTATTTATTTATGACTATTTTTATGTTTCCTTTCATAGATATTTCCTACAGGATGCGAAAAGCTCATAAAATTAATTTGAAATGCTTGCTAGTCTAGCAAAAATGTCCTATAATCATTTACTTTGGACATTAATTACACTTTTCGGATATTATATAAGATCAATAAAGTAACCTTCTCTCGTGAATATAATCTATGGTAGAAATCAAATTACACTCAAAGGTGACAATGACGTATTGTATCTATTGTTAAGATAATTAAATTACATATTCATAAATTCAAACAGATAGAAAACACCAGCGCCTCGTCGTGAACATATACGACTTGTGTTCTCAGTATATGTTTTTTTTTTATTTTAACTAAAATTTATTTTAGCGCATCGAATTCCATATTGATAAACTTCTGACAGTTTATTTTTTTAAATAAATAGCAAGATCTTTGTTCTACCTAAGCATTGTTTTAAAGATAAGTACGTATTTAATCTAAATTAATCTAAATATACATTTACTATAAGAAATATCAAAATATATATGAATGTTTATATTATTTAGAATTTAGTGACAGGAACGATGGAGTCCATGGTCCAAAAATGTTTGACATATCATCACAGAAAAAATAAGACCGCTTTATCACTAACAAAAGGATGTATTTTTTTTTGTTTCGTGTCTGCTGTTAGCTTTACTGTATACGGCTGCACTGTACATGTTCGAAATGAAAATGAATTGGTTTACGGTACTGATGATATGTCAATTATTAATATTTTTAATTAATTAATGTTGGCTTGATATTAAATCCAATTTGATAAGATAAGAATTAATTGTATCAAAATTTTATTTTAATTGACAATTATTTCTATAAATTTCTACGCAGAATATAAGGTTTATAATAAAAACAATATCTTAAGCCGAAAAATAAATACATAGGTATCACTAGTACCATTTTTTTGGTATTTAATAAAAAATACATTTATAAAATCGTTTGTCTGTGTGTAACAAGTTTTTTATACCAATTGCGTGTCAGACTGCTGGCTGCTCTCACTCGTGTCCGTTTCTACTGAAATAAAGAGCTGTCATTATGGTTCAGTTACTTGAGGCGTGACGTCTGGTTACATGAGGTTTATATTGTAATTTAAGGGGAAAACTGTCCCTTGAATTGTCCCTTTTAATGTATGTATGTCAAAACAAAACGAGGTTATTTATTTAGAGAGAATTATATGGTAATTGTAATAACAGAAAATACGAATTAATAAATATTTACCCAAACAAAGGAAATAAATATGTCATGATTGTAATTACTGAAACAGTTTAAAACATTTTGTCCAACAACTACATACTAAAAACAAACTACAACTAAATAATGTATTTATATGTAGTTAAACTAATGGAAATTAATCTCACTAAAACTACAGACTTTTTGCCATCTTCCCTCCTCTCCAAAATAATGGAGACTATTATTAACCACCAGCTTTATGGATACATCGAGGACCATACGTGACGGTTTTTGCTCGTGAATGCTGGTGTTCCCCAAGGCTGGGTTCTATCACCAACACTGTTTCTTCTGTTTGTCAATGATATGTTAGATAACCTCAATATTCATTGTTGTGTGGATGAAGGAATCGGAGATACTCCATATCTTATCCGTGGCGGGCTCTCTTGGAAAAATTTTTATGATTGTGATTTTGCTGTGATTAATTTGTGTCCTCTATTGAAACTTTCCTAGGGAAGGGAAGGGGTAAAATGAATTTGATTGTTAAACTGAATCCCCAGAAGACTGTCAGACATCTTATGGCCTTGCTGAAGATCAAAAAGAATAAACATCTGGTGTTGCTATATAATACATACCTTTACCTGTCTACATTATACAAGGAATTTCTAATTAATTTCTAGTTAATAATTTGTATGAATAGATCTATTTCTTTATAAAATATAATACTTAGCATACTAAGTTATTTCCTCTTATATAACTCTATAGCTCAGCTTTCAGTGTAATTAGAACACTAGAGTCGAACAACCCATACAGTTGAATATTAGTAAAGATTACTTACCATTAAAGATGACTTCAATTATAATTTACGAAAGTGCTTCTTATTGTGTCCATCCGTCTTTTGTATATTCAGAAATAAACCATTCTATTTAAATAATTCTGATATGGCATTGTCAAAATAAATAATCCATTAAATTAACCTTGGTTTGTGAAATTGTGTGACAAAAGCAAGGATCCTTAATTAGGTCTCAGTAACAATACGCAGAATCATTTATCACAAACAGATTTTGAGGCAAAATTTAAAGAAAGAAGCTGTTTCTTTAAAATATTTTTTGAAAACTAGGAATAAAGGATCGTCTCATATGGAAAATATACTTTTTCTAATTACGATTTTTTGTTTTATTTATTTGTATTTGTTGACCCCAATATCGTATTATCTTGATCAAAATATCGACGCCACATTATTTTGCCAAAAAATAATCATTACAAGTTCTGCACATTTAAGAAAATCATACAAATACATTACTAAGTGAAAAAACTTAACTTCATCAGATACTTTATAAATTATATATAAATTAGATATTTATTAATTTGCACAAATCCTGCAAAGCAAGCATAGTTCTCAAAGTATTCTTCCAGCTAACCTACAAACAGAGAAAATAAAAATTAAAATGTCGTTGAAAAAGAAATTTATTCATCCTACAGATGATAAATCAACGGCCCTTTGTCATGAAAATAATTAAAAACTTAATAGACTGAGTAACTCTTAAAAAGAAACAAATAGAATTTGACTTATAACGATTAAATTACAGTTTTAAAGTCATCTTATTATTTTTCTTAAATAATCTTTAAAATATTTGACGTCTACAGATAAATAACTTTTAATATACATATAAAGTTTTATTTCAGTGGTAGTTTAAAATAAATATTATTTTTGTTTCCTATAAAACTTATGAAGTTCAATAGAAAGTTATTTTTTTATAAAATGTTTATTAATTTTCTAAAATGCATATCTTGTATGTAATCCTATAATGGTATTTTAATAAAACAATGTTTGATAACAATTGTGTGAGAAATATACTTCTAATTGCTATGAATTACTGATATAAATACACTTTTACTTGTCCTTTTTGAATGCTTATAAACAGTATATAATAAGGAAACCAAATATGTATCCAATTTATTTTATAAATATTTTACTCCTTGCTTGTTTTTTAAACTTATAACTTAATCAAAATAAATATAAAGATGGGAAGAGTCTCCAATAATCACATATTTCGAATAAAAATGATTGGTTTATCGTAGAAATAGCTTCATGATCTTGTGGGTTTATTAAAAATTACTTAAAGCCTATATATCTTCGAGGCTATGTATAACCCAACCAATTTGAAACGTCAAAAATGTCTAAATATCTCATAGTATCATAATAACAGTCGTATAATAGTATCATTATATCTAGAAAGTAAACATATAATGTGACTTATTTTTGAACTTAAATACAAAATATGTTATAATAGTGATATTTTAATCATAAAAGAAAAGCTAGAGGAAAATGGTTATTACAAAAATATAAATAAAACTCCAAAAGTACTTAAAATAAAGTTATTGTCAGTGGTTTAACAGTAAAGTATTAAACTTACAAGATATGAAATATACAGAAGGAAAACTTTCCGGAACTTATTTTTGGGAAAGAAAATTATTTCTTAACGTTACCTGAAATAAAAATTAAAATGTTAAGTAAAAGCGGTATAGCTCTCCGTAAAGGTCTAATATTAATAAGGTTAAATAAACGATGAATTTAAATAAAGAAGATGATATTAAAACTGGTATTAGATAGTTTCAGTTGACCTTTATTCCTTTTTCAAGATTTATTTTTATTACTATAATTTTTATTTTTTGACAAAGGGCCGGTGATTTATCTCTAGGAATACATGAATAAATAATTATATATTTCAATTATACAATTATTTATGTAGTATTTGATGAATTTTCTATATTAGACATGGTAGTTATTTATTTGTATGTTCGTCTTTTTTTCTGAAATAAATATAATATAATGAAACTGAAATGAACAAAATACTATTAGTATTTTGTTCAATTCTTGTTAAGACTGACTTTGGATCTAATTTTTTTTATTTCTTTATTATTTTCTTTCAGAGTTCTGTTTGTGGCGTAAATAAATGATTTTGTTTATTGCTTCTTAAACTTAATAGATTATTTATAGCGACAATACCACATTACAATTTGTTAAATACAAACAAGCAAATAATGCCGAAGCGCAATCAGTTTCAAAGATTTTTTATTATATATGGAACACTAATAGAATACGCGTATTCTATTTCGCAAATTAGAAAGTCAAGTCAAAGTCAGATTCTTGAATTTCTACGAATAGCAAATCACGCCTTGTCGACACTAAAAAGCTTTTGAACCTTATAGAATTCACTATGCTATCGAGCCTTATATATTATATTGCTTTCTCCTTATACAAATATATACCGCAAAGAGACATCATCGTCCTTAAAATATTTACTATACCTTTATGTCTTGTGAATAAGAGCTGAATGATATTTTTGTTAGAGATGAGATGTACTAAAGAGTGTTAGATGTAAATTTTCTCACTTCACCATTTTAATAATAGTATAAATGTAATTTAAACATGTAATTAAACGCTATTTTAAAAAAAGTTACCTCTTAAAAGACATTTTAGCAGTATTACAGACATCTTGGTTTGGAAACAAGTAGTTTCTTGGCAAATTTATCTAGAAATTATTCACAGCAAAATAAGTTATAAAATGCTTCGAGAAGTTTATTGATCTTGTATTAATTACTTTAGAAATAAGTATTAATATCTTAAAGTTTAACGTCGAGGAACTTGAAGGCAATACCTATCCACAGCAGAGATATTTTAGTTAGCTTGGGTAACATGGTATTCTTGGTTTAGTGCCAAGTTATAAAAAAAAACAATCAAAGATATAATGCTGGCTCAGTCTTTATTCCTTAAACTATGGAGTGTTAAAAGGGTATCCTCACATTTGTAAGAACTTCTTGACGATGAACGCAATGTTTGCGAGTTGAGTTTGCGTTGCGACCTGCCTTCATCTTAAAGGAGGCTATGTCATTGTACTGATGTTTAGATATTTTTTATCTGTAACTTGAACTTTTCTTATTGTGTCAAATAAGTCGGTTAAAGTTTTAGGTGTTTTGTTTTGTATTTGGAACAATTAATTGAGTTAAAAAAATAATTTGAAATATAATAATATATTACATTAAATTTAATACTTTAAAGTTTCGACCAGCTCTTGATTAGGGTCAGACAATTCGGACGTTATCTACTAATTGCATTATATTGAGCGTTCATATTGACAACCCTATGATGAAAGACAGTGAGAGATTAGATATTATTCAAATTTCAAGAACCATTAAAAATTTATAGATTAATGTGTCGAAGAGAAATCCGAAACAAATATTGATCCTTAATAAATGACTTTCGAGTTTAAAATCTACAAATGGCACTATGCTATAACATTGCAGTGTTGTATTTAATAAAATTTATTTCACACACACATACAAATACACACACAGGCACATGTATTTTAATACATCTTATCAGTACTGCCGAGAGTAATTAGTTTTCATGACGTTCCTTATTCAGCCTCAAGAGAGTCGTACATATAAAGTATGACGTAACAGAATTAATACTCATACATAGCTGAGGTGTATGTAGCTAATAAATGAAGAGCCTCGCTGAAGTAAATTGTCAGTTTCAAGAAGAATCAGTTCAATTAATAAATATATATATGTTTTCCTATGAAAATAGAGGAACCTTCCTAAATGGGGAAATAGCACAGCAAAAAATATTCAAATCCTGCACTTGTTATTTATATTTAATTCACTCACTGTTTTTTAAAAATTTACTCCATTGATGAGGTTTACGAAGTCACTAAATAACAGCAGCCCCACTTATACAGAATGGCCACTATCTAGTGCACAGAGTTAAAACAGATAGGCACTAAATAGTGCGGGGACACTAACCTGTCAGACACACGCGAGTATCCGTCAAGTTAAACAGAATCTACCTTTTATTTTCCTGGTGTTCTTGGCTATATATTGGTCATGTTGGTCTTAGTAAGTACTTAAAACAAAATTTAAAATATAAAAAAGAAAAAGACGATGAAAAAGAGGATTAAAATATGTTGCTTCTCGAAGATGACAAATATTCATAAATATAAGAATTCTATACGTTTATAATAAGCCAATAAAAGTGTTAGGATCGAAATCTATCCAGGAGTTTAGTGTGGTGCACTTCGAGTGAAAAATGAGAAGAGAGATAGGGTATAATTAGGGTATGATAGCTGGATTAAATGCGATAAGTGAGAGGCAGGTCCAACTCTTCCCTCCTACTTTCAGTTCCCCCCTTTTGACCCTCTATTTGCAGATGCCCATGAGCCCCGGTAAACACTCACTGTTAATTGATAGACCGTCAGCTCTTATTAATTTTATTTTCTAATAAACAAAAGAAAAATGAATTAGTCTGAAACATACTCGTACAAAATGTAACTTATGTCAAAGCTTTTAATAATTACGAGACGAACGCTTCTTTTTGAACTTAATGTTATTTGCATCCTAATTTAAGAAATATAATAAATATATAATATCTATAACTCCTACATATAGAAACCATATAGTTAATATCTTCAAGTTATTAAATTTTCTTCTCTCTATGAGTCTTACATTTCGTAAATTTCAACAAAAAAAAATTGTTTCAAAGTTCATTGTTCAGTAAAAATAAATATAACGAAACTCATTGCATATTCTTGTAATTTTTTTTAAATTTTAAACTACTACTACTACTACTACTAATAACATTAATTAATCTGATATTAATGGTTTTGGGGTTGTGATCACACACACACTGCAGAGCACCATTTAATTTAGTGTATTTTTGTATATAGGGTGACTTCTATATTTTTAGTGTTACCAAGGCAAAAAATAAATAAAAATCTGAACAACCTTCCCCAATATTCCAATGTTTTAAATGTTTAGTTGGTAAAGCTAATATAAAAGCAAGTATTATAAGAGCAGCTCTCAGCGTGCTCTCGTTACTGAACGAGGAAGCAAACGTCAACATGTGCCGGCTGACGATGACAGATCACTGAACGATAGCGCGTGGCTTGTTCGATATTGGAGAATCTTTGCCTTCGATAATATTATAAATCTTATTTTATGAGTTTCAGCACCTGTTTTAGATTATCATAAATTAGAAATTATACAAATATTTGGATAGTTCCCTGTTTTAAATATTCTATTAATACTAGAAAAGGGAACATTTGTTAATAGTGGTAAATAGTTTTTGAATCATTTTTAATAATTCTTTAAACTATCATTGATTAAACTTTTTCTAAAATTAAATTATAGTGTTGATTTTAAATCTATGAAATAACATTTATTACATACGGAGACTGTTAGTATCTTTTTATTTATTTTGAGTTTAATTATAAGTTTTTAAACAAACAATAAATAACAGATTTACAAAGGATATGTGTTTAATAAATTGGATATATATTTTTGGATACGTGCAGTTTATCATAAATTTTAAACATATTTCAGACTATCGAAATTATTCAGAAACGACAGCTATATTGAAATATATTGAAATAATTATTAATTTGGTGATATCCCTATAACGTACTCCTTAAAAATATTTCAAAAGGTTTTTGGACAAAGTAAGTGTAGTAAGGACTCTTGTCATTAGAACCAAGAAAAGATACAACCCATACATTTATCACATAAAATGTTTTTATCAATATCATATAATATCATTATAAATCAACTAAAATATATAAAAGCATTATATATAAGGACTTAACCCTCTACAAGTAAATTTTAAGTTTGGTTTCATTATTTACCCAAAATTATATTGATTAATCATAAATCAACTTGATCAATAAAAATGTAATCGAAAGTTTTTGTATAAAAATATATCTAGTATTATAAATAATAAATACATAAATTAAGGACACTTTTAGTTCCAACGAAAATCAACAAATTTTTGGTACATATTGCTCTAAATATAACTTAACGCAATGAAACCTATAAAAAGAGCAAATACAATGTTTTTTATCTTTAATTCCTTAAAAAAAAATGAAATATTATAGTTTTCAATATTAATAAAACGATTTTCCATCACTTCTTCACACATTCCACGATTTCAGACGTAATTTCGGTACATATTTCTTGTATTAGTTAGATACCATATATTTCAGAATAAAAATATACCTTGGGTAAGAAAAAATACTCAACTATAATAATATAAAAAAAAAAATAATTATCAATACTTAAAAAATATCTTTAAAAAAAAATAATATCATTATTTTTTTTCAAGTCTTTGTATTTGACACATGAATCTTAATATACTGTAAAAAGGTCTATTTTACTTGTTTTTCTTAATTCTTTATAACGAATATTTCTAAAATTCAATATGACACCCTAAAACCACGGAGTCAGTGATATCAACAGCTCTACTAAAATGAAATAGATATTATCTTGAAGCTAAGAAAGAAAAAAATAAGCATGTTAGTGCCTTTCCTTCTGCATGCAGCTAGTTAATTTAAGCATGAATATAACTAGTTTGTTTGCAGCATGATTTCTTATTATTATCTCAAGAATTAAATTATTTTTTTCATTTAAAATCATATTAGTTCTCCAATTATAATTTTTTTCACCATAAAAGAAAATCAAGAGAAATCAAATTATAATTAGACGGTGACAAGGACGTATTGAATTATTAATAAAATAAAATTACTTATCATAAATTAAAACAGAACCTTGTCATATATAGATTATACGACTTGTGTTGTCTGTGTACAAGTTTTTTTTTAATTTGAATTTATTTATCGCAATAAAAAGATTGTAGCGCTATCTAACTTTATATTTGTATTATTATTTTGAATTAAGGAATGTTTGTTTAATATCCTAAATTGATGAGTTTTATTTTACTAGTATTTGATAACAATTGACAATTAATGCCAGAAATTTTAACATAGAATGTCAAGTATATATTAACGACAGTATCTGAAGCGAAAATAAATGTATAGGTACCGCGATTACTATTTTTTTGCTATGTAATAACAAAATATATAAAGTAAGTTGTTTGACAATCGTATGTCTGTGTGTAACAAGTATTTTATACCAATTGCGTGTCAGACTGCTGGCTGCTCTCACTCGTGTCCGTTTCTACTGAAATAAAGAGCAGTCATTACGAATCAGTTACTTGGTGCGTGACGTCTGGACTCACTGAGGTTTATATTGTAATTAAGGGGGAAAACTGACTGGTTCAATTTTAATTTATCTATACCAAACATATAATGGCGTTAGTCATTACAGAATATTATTTATATGAACAGATATTACGAAAAATATACTAATATCGTATAATTACCGATACAATTTTTGTATTTTGTAACACTACGACTCACTTTAGCATTCATATGTAGTTGAACTGCTTTGAATAAATATCATTCGTTTAATAGATTGTGGTAAATAACCTACTTTTTATGTTTAGAAAGCTTACGTTCACGTCACTCAGTAAAGAATACTGGAGCTACGAACGCGCCTGGTGAGTTACTAATGATTGATGGCGGATGGATGGTTTAAACTCTTCATATGATCTTTCACAATATTTATAAGGAATACAAATAGATCTTTTTTTACAAATTGACCCAGATTTCTGTAAAATTTAATTCTACTAACATGTAAACGGATATATGTCCGCAATCGTATACAAAATGACACCATTTTTGTATAATATTTGAATTGAGATTCATCTCAAAAAAGTTATGTCCAATAAATAAAAAATAGTTTTTTTTTTTAATACGTACGGAAGTCAGCCGTCGCCTACCGTCGTTGCACTTGAGGAAGGACATAAGGTCCCATACGACGAAAGAGAACATTAATCTTTCAGGTACGCTCTTAGCTTCAAACTTGATTTTATACGACCGTGGAAACACACCGCCTTTCATCTTGCGGTGTCTGCCGACTGTACTTCCGCATACAGGCCAATTGTGCTTTTGGTTGAGACGGGTTAGTTCTAAGAGAGAATTGTTTCTGATCATCTCATCTGTCACCTCCAAGAGGTAGGTACGTGGCTCTCAGAGGCTCAGTTTGGCTTTAGAGTGGGTCGTTTGACGATTGACGCACTGAAAGACATGACCCAACAGGCTGTTCGCGAGGGGACGTCGTCCTGGCGGTCTGGCTGAACCTCGCTGGCGCCCCGGCCGTTATTGTGGAACCTCGGCTGCTCCGATGCCCACTCCTTCCTCAGGTCACGGTATTTCAATATTCAATATTAAACAAAATTCAATATTGTTTAATGTAAAACAAGATTAACACCAAAGTAAACTTATTATGAACTAATAATTCATTGATGTTTTTCTACTTTCTTATATAAAATATTAATACGTGTAGTTTAAACTAACTGCACTGTACAATATTTTGATATATTGTTGTTATGTAGACACTAAATAATCAGAATTTAAAATATATGAAATGCTTGCTTAGTGTTTATTTTTTCACTATAGAATAACAAATGAGGTCCTCACAACTTTAAGAACTTCTTGATAGCGTCAACAAGCTCGCTAATGAAGATTAAATGTGCCAGTTGAGTGTCGCTCTTCAACCAATCTTCTAAAGAATAATCTGTATGTTTTTCACCATAGGGTTGTCAATATAAACTTTCAATATAATGCAATCAGTAGATAACGTCTGAATTGTCTGACCCTGATTAAGAGCAGGTCAAAATAGTATTGGAATATTATTTTATACTGTTTAGTTTGGAGGTTGCCAATATTAAAATAGAAGTTATGTAAGAACAGTATTTTAC
The DNA here is from genome assembly GCA_963555665.1 of Dircenna loreta. Lineage (NCBI taxonomy): Eukaryota > Metazoa > Arthropoda > Insecta > Lepidoptera > Nymphalidae > Dircenna > Dircenna loreta. Next base: position 7,599,414 of record OY743099.1, on the reverse strand, counting down.
ATATAATTTTTAATTATAGTTAGCTTAATTTTTAAATATATATATAAAAGAAAATTTAATCGATACAGGCAAGGATTCCAACCTACGACCTTTGGGATACGCTTCCTTCGCACTGCCACTTGAGCTACCGTATCGAATAGCTTTAGTTATCTAAATTTAAGGATAAAAAATATTAATATAATTTTTTACATAATTAAAAAAACCTTTCAATAAACCATTTAGTTTTAAATATAAATATAATATTTAAAAACAAGTATCATTCAACCCAAAGTTCGGTGATAAGGCTAGTATTGTATTGTACACTTTATTATATGATGAAACTAACAAAAAAAAATAGTAAAACATATGCTTTTATTAAGTATGATATTACTACATGTAAGTATCAAAGTGCGTTTGTTTGACTATAGCAAAAGAGACCTTATTACTTGTACACATACATTCACACGTGCGTCTGTTGAGTACATTTTACACCGAAATAAATAATATTGAGCCGCCATCCCACGAGATGATCACTCTTAATAAATTGTTTATTTGTTTTAAATAATAATGCCGTATTGTATCATATGCTTAAAATGGATAAATATACTTATAGACAAATTTAAACATGACTTGGTACGTTATTATATATAACTAACTTTGTTTTTCCGATTATTCCCATTATTTCATCGGTAAACAGTTTAAAAATACTAACATGAAAATAATTAGTGACGTAAATAATTATTAATATTTTTACTCTTAATACGAACATGTAATAAACATACTGCTACCTTAGTCACATTAGCGTGTAATTGTAAATTTCTCCCTGTCCACAATGGGTCTAAATAATTCCGTAATTAAGAATCTTACTTGCCCCGACATTTCATAAGGTACAATATATTTTTAAATTCATTAAATGTTTAAATTAAACACGAAAATAACTACAGAGAAGTAACCATGGTAAAGCCTGTTTACGGTGACAAGTTAAGGTTTCATCTGTCTTAACTTGGAACGTACTTGGGATTTCCAGGATAACCAATGGTAACAAAAACAATATTCTATTATTATATAAAGTTTGAAGAAAAGAGTTCTTAGTTTTGTTATATATAATATTTATTTATGATTTCTGATGATAAAATCCAGAGATATTTCATTAAAAAACGCCTGCGAACAAATAAACGGATAGTAACTTTATTTTTAAATACATTGCTAAGATATCTGTATAATTATTATTTCATAGTTTTATCTAACAATAGAAGCCACTAAGTCTATTTTAGATATATCAATACTTTCTCGACCTAAGTGAGTCTTTCACTCACTCAGGCATGAGCGATAAAAATATGAGAATTTGAACCTTATCAGCTGATGGCATAAAATTGGAACTTCATTGGCAACCACTTTTAATGTGTTTATTGTATTTGAGGGCAATATTTTGTAAATCAAAAACTATCCTTGGTTCTCAATTAATAAATTTCGAATTGAACATCCGTCAATGGCACCTGAATTAAAATGACGTTCACATACACATACATATACACACACAGGCACATATATTCTAATACATCTTATCAGTACTGCCGAGAGTAATTAGTTTTCATGACGTTCCTCATTCAGCCTCAAGAGAGTCGTACATATAAAGTATGACGTAACATAATTAATACTCATACATAGCTGAGGTGTATGTAGCTAATATATGAAGAGCCTCGCTGAAGTAAATTGTCAGTTTCAAGAACAATTAGTTGAAGTAAATACGATAACGAGACTAGTCTGTAGGTCATTCAGGGGTAACCGAGCGCAGTGGGTAAGTTTGCGAACCGAATGTATCTTCGTGATGGAGCCCGGGGGGAGGGGTCTGCCTTCGAGTCAATTCAGGGCGCTGGCGTCACCGTTTTGTTCCGATAAATCATTGCAACAGGCTACGTATCGCCTTTTGTTTTTTTCTAAAGTATATATTTAGTAGTTTCATTGCAAGTTTTTTGTGTTTTAGAAAATACTATTACATGCAAGTTACTGATTCAACACCGGTAAGTCCAGTTTTTATACATTATGGACATATTTGCACAGATATTTGAAAAATAATATTGAGGTTAGATCTTGTCATTGAGACACAGTGACCGTTGTTTTAAAATTCGGCTTCATAGGGAAAGTGTGCGCTGGTAAGTAAGCGCATGCGTTCACTTGCTCCATGAATTTCGGCATCGTTATGCCTCGAAATTATATTAAAAAGAAACCCGAACCTGCCCCCATCACAGAACAACAAATTTCAAAAGCCAAAACACTGATTGCAAATGACAAAAGAGCTGCTGCAAGTGTTATTGGTATTAGCCAATCGTGTCTGCGAAAAAGACTTGAGCTTAACACAGCTGCAACTTCTATGGGACGCTTCAACCCAACATTTAAAGATGTTCAAAAAGCAGAGTTTGCAATGCATTGCAAACCAATGGACGAGAGGCATTTTGGTTTGACAACTACGGATTTAGTCGCTTAGCTTTTGAATATGCTGCTGCTAATAATATCGAGAATCCATTTGACAAGTCAGCGTAAATGGCAGGCCGTGACTGGGTCGAATGTTTTCTAAAATGCCATCCTCAGTTGGTCCTCCGGCAATCAGAAGCGACTAGTCTAGCCCGGGCTTATGGGCTTTAATAAGATTCAAGAAAAAATTTACAATAAATTGGAAGATTATTTATTTAAAGTATAATTTTAAACCAAATCGCATTTACAATGTTGTCGAAACTGGAATAAGCACCGTCCCCAAAAAAATGCCAAAGGTTGCCACTACGAAGGGAAAGAAAGTGGCCGCTAAAATCGTATCAGAAGAAAGAGGAATCACAGTTACAGCTATTTGCTGTAAAAATGCGAGTGGACACTACATTCCACCGGCACTTATTTATATTTGTATTTTGCACGCCCCTCACATGAAGACCAAGTTCTCCTGATTCTTGAAGTTTAGAGGCAATCTAGGTAGTGCGTTTACTTGCCCCAATAGCGTCCATTTACCCCATAGTCGCGCGCACGGTTACCCAAACATCGGGTCAAGTAAACGCATTCCGACTTATTCTTGAAATACCTTTGTATAAAAAAGATCATGACATTTACCTATTTAATATATAGCTTCGATTATAATAAAATAAATTGTTTATCAAAAAAGCATACCATTTCTTTTAATTTGTTTAATATGAGGTTTTAAAAGCAAAAGTGCGCCAACTTGACCCGAATAACCCTACTCGAAATTTAAATATGAAGTACAAGTGGTATTGTAGTTGTATATAGTGTATATATAATTTATTATTAGATATTACCCAGGATGCCATATTTCATTACAAGTATACTTGACTTTCTAACCAAGTCAGTACATTTTAGTTTTCATGAGACAATATGAGAACTGTCCTGCTTCATTTACCTGGTAATAATCTAATTAAAATAAATGTCATCGATATCCCGCATTCTTTATTTAACTCCCCATTCACTGTGTTTTATTTAGTTCTTTGACTGAGATTTTACATCAACATCCTCACTAATACAAGATGGCCACTTTCTAGTACACTAAGTTGAAACAGGCTAAACAGTGGGAGAATACTAACCTGTCAGACGCAAGCAACCATCCGTCGGGTTAAACAAGAATGTACAATAAAAAAAAATTGCATAAATTATATTAGTAGTTTAATTAACCATTGCACAATATTGAAACTTACGTACCAACATACAAGATATCTTTGAATATATATCACTGAAGAATAATATCAAAATATTTATGCCGTTAGATGTATCTCGTGGCAATACGACAATTTTCTAAACTATCAAGAATCCTAAATCACGATAATAAGCTATTATTATTATTTCGATTGTACATAAAATCTACGAATTCCCAGATTTATTACAAGTCTTACCAACGCAAAAAAAAATGTATTTCTGAAAAATATTCCAATGTTTTAAATGTTTAGTTGGTAAAGCTAATATAAAAGCAAGTATTATAAGAGCAGCTCACAGCGTGCTCTCGTTACTGAACGAGGAAGCAAACGTCAACATGTGCCGGCTGACGATGACAGATCACTGAACGATAGCGCGTGGCTTGTTCGATATTGAAGAATCTTTGCCTTTGATAATATTATAAATTCGATCGATAATATTATAATCTTATGATTTTGTACTGTTATTACGAGACTTATGTAATTGTAAATGTACCTTAAGATAATATTATACATTACTAGATAATATAAATATACAATTCATAGTTACAAAAAAATCTTTTTTGTAAAAATATGTAGTAAATAGTCGATTGAGTTCAATAATCGAATACTATTATTAAGTTTCTAATGAAAGTTCATTAAACTTTTTCTATCTATAACTTTATTTTATTTGTTTACTTAATAAACCTTTACTTTATTAGTTTGAAATGGTCACTTATTTTAAATAAATAAAGAAAAAAATCGATACGGGCAGGGGTTCAAACTTGCGACCTCTGGGAAACCGTCCCGTCGCTCTACCGATTGAACTACTACTACTGTATGTGTGAATCCGCTTAGATAAAGTTAGCATTCTACATTTATTCGTCTTCTTTCGGGATGATGGTGACATCTATCAAGCTTCTTTAAAAAATGTTTCTAACTCTGCTTTCTTCATAATATTTCGAACTGTTTGTGACGTAAATAAATGATTCGTCTTATTGTTACTGAGACCTAATAAGGACCTTTGCTTTTGTCTGTAAATTAGACACACAAAAGTTAATTTAATAGACTATTTCTGTCGACAATACAATAATTATAATTACTTAAATACAATGGGCTATTTCTGTATGAACAAAATACAATTACAATAAGAAGCACAAATCGCATTTTTAAATATTCAATATTGATTTAGTTAAATCAATGACTATTACGTAAACAATATTTGAAGAAGTCAAGTAGCAGTTAAGTTTTTTTCGGATTCGACCGGATTCAGAGGCAAAACGTAAGCGTTACGGATAAACAAAAAACTGACATTCTATATAATTGTAGTTACAAAAAACCGATACAGGCAGGGATTCGAACCTGTGACCTCTGGGAAACCAATTGAGATGTCATACGGTTTATTTTTCATTTTGTTTATTTACATTTTAAATAAGCTTAAAATGGCTATACATATTTAGGTATAGAAATTTTGAAACAAAAATATGGAACTCAAATAGAATATTAGTGTCCTATCTCAACATTTCTATCTATTATTACAAATAGCAAGTTCTATATGTTCTCGACGCTAAAAAGTTTCTAAAATATTTTTAAAGTAACTTTTCTACGGAGCCTTATTCTTTCGCCTTATCAAAATATTAAGCCACAAAGAAGCATCGTCCTTTTAACACATTTATTATACTTTGATATCTTGCGAGCTGAATTATATTTTTGAATGAGATGCAATGTATTAAAATGCAATGTTATATATATATATATATATATATATATATATATATATATATATTTTAGGAATCAGAAGTATTTCAAGTTTTTTTTAAAGAAATAATGCAATTACCTACAAATATCTATTTGACAAATATTCACAATCAAATTTTTAATCTATTGATTAACACATTGTCTAACAATTAACAAAAATAATTAATAAATGAACAAAAATGATACTGAGTAATCAGTAAAACAAAACGTCTGTTCAACTTAAAGTCTCAAAAGTAATGCTCGCGCACCGTAAGCTTCGCTAGTTCGCGCGCGCCGTAAGTTTATATATTTGGTGGAGGGGGTGTTGCTAAGTGCTTCTTGTAGCATCTAACAATATATATATTTCCATGTATAGCCACGTTAAACTTTTTTAAGATAAATATTGACTAAGTAATAAATGAATATGGGCTCTGTCAATTGGTGCCAAATCGGCCAAACAGTGTAGGGGATAGGGTGTTGATTTAGAAATTAAAAAAAACAGTGTTCAGGAGTTTGAGGGCCGAGCAAAAGCCATCGATAACGACCAGTACGCTCCGCCCAGTAAGATCTCTGGAAGAATTTATCTTTTTGTTAGAAAGCAGAGCCCACAGGAAAGCAATTTTGCTATTTAAGGAAAGCTACCATACTTATACTTCCACCACTCTATATCTAAGATAGTATAATGTAAATCCGTAAAACGCAAACGTGTAATGTAAAAAGCTTCTTAGATAATATAAATACTAGATAAAGTCTTAAAAGAACTTAGACTTACTAATTAAAAAATACATATAACATACTATTATGAAATCTTTCAGCTAAATACTTTTTTAAATGTTCTATTAATTTTTCAGCAAGACTCCGCACTTTGTCGATAAGCATGAAGGGGCCGGAAGACTTCGTTCAAAAGCTGAAAACTGGTATAAGAATGGAAGAAATAAAGAAATAAAATAAGTGCTTTTTTGTACCGTTTATTATAGTCTATATCTGTGCTTACAATAGACAGACGCTTATAATATGATGTACAAGTTGCTATAAATATTAATTAAGTTTCAATATTGAATTAGTTTAACCTTGGACCATTTGGTAAATAATAATTTTAAAAAGTACAATATTCAAAATTTTAAGGCAGATGTTTATTTGAAAAACTTATATCTTCTGCACAGCTATAAGATGTCTGTCGTTAAAATATCATTTGACACGGGAACCTTAATATTATAAAAATTAACAGAGCGTTTATTTATTCCTCGTTCATGTTTCAATGGAAGTAGAGAGGATTCAGGATTAATATACAGAACAAAATATGTATCCTGTATCCCATGATGGCCGAGAACTTGAAATCTGTACACTTTATTAACAAACAATATTTGTAAGAATATCTTTAAAGAAAATATCGAATTGTAACCACTGAAATTTGTAATACGAAGTTGAAAACGGTAACTAAGTTGATTCGAATTGGAATCGTATACAGTGAGTAATCATCTTTACTGGCAATAAAAGTATGCAAGTCTTATATTCCATATGGATTTAATCTCGCAAATATCAACCAAAGTCAGAATTTCTACGATAAGCACGTCATATCATAAAAATATTGTAAAAGTCACTCCTCTATCTAGCATTATACTTCATCCAAAGCACAGGTTTTCCATGTATGGAGTACTGCTCATATCTCTATCACGAGGAGAGTTAAGAAGCTATTTGATCTGATGGTATAGCATTCCTAGAAAGTCAAGAAGCTCTACTACGAATCACCAAGAAGTGGAATGAACTTCCTTCTGCTATATTTTCAGACCAATACGACATGCCTACGAAGAGAGAGCCTACTCCCTCCACAAAAGATAACAACGCTCTTGGGCATCTTCAGCTATAGCAAGAGAGTTTCGACTTTGGTGATGACTTACCATCAGGTGACCCACAGCCTCGTTTACCCTCCTTTTAACATTAAAAAAATAGATCAAGATGATATAAAATCAGTGCTATTCAAATACGATACAATAAAAACTTAAATACCTAATCATAATTAAGAGAAACAGAAATTTAATATACAATGATTCCTAGTTTTAAAAAAAAGTATGTCTTTTTATAGAAACTTGTTTTTTATTTTTAAAATCTCCAGAGAATTGTTTGTGACAGAAATACAATAATAATTCTGCGTATTGTTACTGAAGTCTAATTAAGGATCCTTGCCTTTGTCACTCAATTTCACAAACCAAGGTTAATTTAATAAATTATTATTTTGACGATATCATATCACATTTAGTTGAATACAACATTACAGTTTGTATAATAAACAGATATTCACAATAAGCAATTGTGCTTTCTGTTGTGAGCGTCTGTGACGCTTCTAGGTTTATATTTAGTTTAAACATAACCATTTTATAAATAATTATTAAGGAAGTTTTGATTCCACTAATATTCAATTTCAAGAAAATCATCTAGTGTTTTTAAAATATTTTGTGTGCTAATTGTATTGTTTTATCTAAAAAAAATATTCAAAAAATACTGTTTTATTTAAAAATATTAAAATTATTTAAAAAAATAAACTTCATTGATAAACATAAGGAAATATTCTTGTACATATTCCACTTATATAACATATCAAGAAAAATAATTGAGGATTCAGAACTGATATTGACTAAAAAATATGTATAGTGTATTTGTTCGGTTGAGAATGAAGACTCCGTACGCCATATCCACAAACAATATTTGTAAGAATATTTGTTATTCTAAATAAAAATATCATAAGTACCTACTATAAATAATTTAACTTTAAGTTATGGAATAAAGAGAATAAACATTTTTAAGCAATTCGTATCCCAAGAAATTAAATTAAATATAAGTACTACCAACTATTAAAGTAAAACTTTTAATTTTGATTATAAATATCAACCTATCTGTAAACGTCAAATATTATAAAGATTAATTTAGAAAAGCTGAACTTTGAAATTTTTTTTTAAACCTGGTGTTAATCAACTTCTATTTTTCTTTCTCATGACTTATTCTTATTACTTGAATAATTATTTTCTAGACGAAAAGCCGATGGTTTATCATCTGTAAGAATCTATATAACATTAGAATGTTAATATTTTTATCAACAATACATTAATTTATTGGGAATTATAATTTTCAACTTGGTATTGTGTTATTTATATGTACTCGTCCGTTTATCTATATAGTATATAATAAATCTGGAAATAAATGGATTTTTTCAAAATAATGTTGCAATTTACTATGGAATAATACTATGGAATATGTAATACTCGGTATATTCTGCCTTACAAATTATAATATAAAGTCAAGTCAAAGTCAAACTACCACAAGTCACTCCTTCGCGATACTAAAAAACTAAAATCTTATAAAAGTCACTATTCTATCTAACCTTATCTATTATATTTCTTCCTACAAAGAAACATCGCCGTGTAAAGCATATTTATTATAACTTGATCTCTTGTGAATACGAGCTGAATTGTTTTCTTGTAAGAAATATTAAAATATACCCTAATAATATTTCTTAGCTTCTAAGTTTAGCCTTAATATAAATGTCAATTTAATATTTAAGTATTCATTTAAGTATTTTTAACCACCTAACTTACCTATTTTAAAATACATTTTTGAAATTTTATTTGGCTTTTTACTTTCTTTAAGACAAATAGTTTGTTGTCAATAAAATAAATTGTAAAGTATATTGATATGATATTAGAAACGAATATCGTCATTGTCTTGAGATTGAATGTATCGAGACTTCTAAAGAAGGCAATGCCTTTCCATTATTAGGTTATTTTAGTTTTAAGAACCCTTAGTCCTTCTAGATGTTCATTAAGTACTTTATCTACTAATACTAACTATAAAAAGTACAATACTCTAGTATTTTAACCATCTTAACCAGAATTATAGAGTACTTACATACATAGAGTACTTACTTACATAGATGGCTTACATATATAGAGTACTTACATACATAGAGTACTTACATACATAGAGTACTTACATACATAGAGTACTTACATACATAGAGTACTTACATATATAGAGTACTTACATACATAGAGTACTTACATACATAGAGTACTTACTTACATAGAGTACTTACATACATAGAGTACTTACATACATAGAGTACTTACATACATAGAGTACTTACATACATAGAGTACTTACTTACATAGAGTACTTACATACATAGAGTACTTACATACATAGAGTACTTACATACATAGAGTACTTACATACATAGAGTACTTACTTACATAGAGAACTTACATATATAGAGTACCTATAACATAGAGAGAAAATTGAAAATCCTTTGCAGTCACTGGTTTGTGGGTTAGTCCTACTAGTCTATTAAAAAGAGTGGATATATTAAGAATAAATGTACTCGTATATTTATTATAATTGTAAATATAAAATGCTCAAAAGAAGGAAGGAAGAATATATATATAAGGTATATTTAATATATTAAAGAGCCGTTTTTAATCACTAGTTAATACAAATAAGTAGTATATAATGCAGTTCCAAAACTCCTCATACGTATAAATGCTAACATTCAAATTATTTAGTAACTTAAATAATTATACACGTTACTTATAATACGGTCATTTAATTAATAAAGTGTTACCTACCTACGTTGGTACTACAGTATGAAATTGTAAATTTCTCACCCGTCCACAATGGGTCCAAATAATTTTGTAATTTATAATCTTAACTGTATCTCTATTACAAAAGTTTGTTTATGTTTCAAAAATAATAATTATATAAAACATATCATTACTATCTTTTAAATATTAATACTTCAAATTAAGTGAGAGTTACTTTAATTTGAGTTTTTTTAATGCTGATATGGGGCGTCAAATTAAGCACTTCTTTATCGTTAATCTACCCAAAGGCATATTTTAAATTAAACTGTTAGTTACGATTTCGTCTGCTGTAATAAGAACGAAGTATCTGTCTTTTATCATATCAAATTAAAACACATGAAAAATATCTGTTTTATTTTGACTGTCATTGAACAACACAATATTTCTATGAATTTGCAAATTAAAAGCTAAAAAATCTTTAACCATTTTAAAAACAGACTCAAACAAATTAAAAGTCAATTTTAAAATATATTTATTAAGTTCAGAATTAGTTACTAAATATAGTTGATTGTTTTTCTAATATTAGGAGCTTTCACTTTATTTTAAATATTTCAATACTTTCTCGTATCGCTTAAGATTTCGATCAGACAATTTGGACGTTATAAGCTGGTTGCATAAAATAAAGGGTTCATTCCAACACCCTTACTCTAAGTCATTATCTTGTGTCACGAGCTGATCAGAATAACTTTCGAGCTTTACTGCTAATATACCCGTCAATTGCATTGAAGTGTTGAACTTAGTAAGATTACATGGACACATAAGACCTGACACCAGCAGATTGAATTTATCTCATCTTATCAGTACTGGCGAGAGTAATGAGTTTTCATGACGTTCCTCATTCAGCCTCAAGAGAGTCGTACATATAAAGTATGACGTAACAGAATTAATACTCATACATAGCTGAGGTGTACGTAGTTAATAAATGAAGAGCCTCGCTGAAGTAAATTGTTAGTTTCAAGAACACTCAGGGCCAAAAAAAATAGTTAATAGCAAAATAAATCTTGTATATATTCCATATTATCATGAGTCTAGCGAAACTACCAACTATGAACTATGAACTGATCATCATCAGATGAAAGATCAAAAAGAGGGATGCTGATTTATTTAAAAACAGTGATTTTAAACACAATTATTCAGGTATTTGTTAAATAATATTTAATTAATTCACGCGATAATCTTAATAACTATTTTTTTTATCTTTTATACACAATTCGAGTTTAAAATCATTTAGACTTCTTGACAAAAAAACTATGGTTTTAGTGAAATCACTCTGACGCTGTTCCCTAAAAGTTCTTAACTCATTTTGAATAATTATTCATCATCCTTTAATGAATAAAATTTAGCTTCCAGTTTTTGTTCGAGCACAGTATTCTAATTTGCAATGTATTCTAAGCTTAAGAGAGCGTATAAAGGCTCAAAAGCGTTCGCAAGAAAATTGACTATAGGGAAAAGCCAGCTCTCGGAACCGAACACTTTTAGCGGGCGTATCAACACTGGTGACAGAAGAGCACGCTTAAGCCGGCACTATACCGGGACCATACCCGAACGTCAACCTTGGTTAGATAAGGACGGCTCTAAAACAGCTTAAAAAAGGTAAGGATCCTGGGAATAACGGAATTACATCAGAGCTTTTGAACGATGGTAGAACACCGGTACGTAAGGTCTTATCAGAAGTTTTTGTAAGTTTTTGAAAACATCGGCCATGTCACCCGGGCCCGGACGTTGATAGTATACATGAAAAAGAATGTTTGTTTGTTAGTCTTTTACGTTTCGTTTTAAGAACGAGTTATTTTAGGACTAATATATACTATAAAATGCATCGTGTGTTAAATGACTGAGGAAAAGTGAACTCTATACGCCGCGGTCAGAATCAATATTTGTAAGGATAATTGTTACAGAAATATGCAACTGTCAAGGTGGGTTTGAACTGCATCCGAGTTTTTTAATGCAAAATCGAGTTTGTTTAAATATTTTTTTTCGGAATTAGATCGGTGCGTAAGAGCCCTTACAGGTTAATAATGCGATAATAATGGAATATGCGCATCCCTTATCTTAAATTAGTATTTAAGTGTGGTCACAGACAAAATCTAGAACTACATATAGCAAGTTGCGCCTTCTCGATACTAAAAAGCTTCTAAAATACCATTCTAAAGTCGCAATTCCATCTAGAAATATGTATTACATTCCTTCGTGTCGTGTATTACATATTTATTATACCTTGATCTCTTGTGAATACGAGCTGAATCGTATTCTTATAAGAAAAGCGGTCTTTTATAACGTAGTGTTAGATGTAGATTTTATAACTATACTAACCTATATATTTGTTTCTTACTAAATATGAATTATAATAATGTTATTTATATCATTTTAGCATGTAATTATACAGTATGCCTAAAATATATTAAGCAAAACAGAGGGAGACCAAAAAGTGCGTTTGACGTATTTCTTGAGATTTAACATCTCGGGACTTCTTAAAAAATACTTGACGAACACATTAGGTTTATTTATTATCTGTTGACAGCTAATTATAATGACATAATTGGTCTGTGACATTTCGTAATGTTTTACAAATTGATTGAGAAAATGAAAAACCATATACGCTTGTCATTAATATTCAGTGTTTTCCTTTATTTACAAATTGTATTGATAACGTAGTGATAAATATTATTTACCTGTGATTCGCTTCAGAATTATAAAAGCAGCCCACGTTGTATATTTGTTATATTTACTAATAACAATATGAAATAAATTTATGACACATTTTCGTTCCCAAAAACGGTAAGTATAGTTTTAAAATTAATAATAATTTAGAAATTATTAAATTACAATTTACCCGATTTGATTTGAATTTCTATGTGAGTGGCAACACAATTTGTTTGTTTGCAAAGTTTCGAATATTGAATTTTATGTTGTCTGTCATCTTTAGAGTCCTTTCTATCGGAAGCACTTCCGAGTTCAATATTACAATTAGCCCTTGGTGAGTATTTTTGTATGTAGTGTTCTTATTAAAGATTTTAAAACGTTGATCTTTATATTAATTCGTGTGTTTAATTCCAGGGTCGACTAAATACTATGGAATAATCATAATCATATTGCGGGCACTTCCCAGGCAGTTTTAAAGTTCGTTGGAATAATAATAATGCTACACTTACACTGCTTGCTTTTTTCCTCCATAAGGTGATATTTCCAGGAGACGGCTGATGTGTAATATTATAGTCGGGTGGTGCGTTCCTACTTGTCTCGGTTTTTTGTTTCCTGACTGAACCTGGTCGTGAAGCCTGGTGTTATTGTATCCCAGATCCCCAATACCGCATTCAGAAAAGATTTCTGGTGATTTACAACTTGTTATATTTGAATAGTATTACATATTCATCTTGTTTATCAGTGAATAGTAAGTGGCGCTTAGGTTTAATGAAATATATTTTCATTTAATAGTAATCAAATTTGATAAATATAAGAGTATTTACCTCAAGAAACTCACCGCCAAATTTACCTGACCCAATTTCTTTTACTGTTGTAAATAATTTAAGGTTAATTTTGTATTAAATAAATTTACCTTCTTGGCATTTTCATTTAAGTAACCCAGGTAACATTATGCTCGGGAATACTAAGATTATATGTTTTAAATGTTATTTCGTTTATTAATTGAATTTTACAAATAATTAAGATTAATTATAACAAAAATAAAGATACATGAATTAAACATAAAAAGTTACAAAATAAGTGTTTAAAAATAAAAGTTCTGAACCAAAAAGTCTGTAAAGATAGAGGAGCAAAAAATTGGAACTTTCATTCATACCTATGGAGATTAAAAATACCTTCTATTGTCCTGACTGTAGAACATATAGACAGGACAATACATATATATATATATATACTTAAAATGTTTTCCTAAATAATATTTTAAATCGTAAAATATTGTTTTAGATTTAATCAGATAATTTATTCGTTTATATTATCATTATATATATCTAATATATCTAAATTTATTGAAAATAAAGTTTCATATTATTATTAAATTTTTGAATTTATGTTAGAATAGAAAATAAAAAAAATACTGTTTCATTTGATAGACTTTTAAAATTACATTTGTTTTTATTTACATTACGTATAATGTATTGCAGTGATTGTCCGTCTCAATACTCTCTATATACCCACGAGCTGGTAATGTAATCTTTCAATTACTTCAAATAAACTTATTTGTCATGTTTCAACATCGATTCGTACATTTTAGAGATTAAATAAGTTTTTATTAATTCATTTCTTGATTACGTTATAAATTATTTGATTATCATTTATTTACTCGTGACAAAAAAGTTATACATAACAACATTTTAAAGAGGTGTTATATAAATCTTCTTGATTGTATATAATACAAATGCAGCCGTCACAAAACTAAGCCCCTATTTATTTATGAGAAAAACAGCATTGTTTAATGTTTGCCTTTAAATTAAACTACAGACTTAAAAACTGTTGACAGAAAGCAAGGTTCCCTAATTAGGTCTCAGTTATAATAAAAAGAATCATTTGTCTGAGTCACAAACAATTCGTTTTATCCCATCAAAGTAGGCTTTTTATATTAGAAATATAAAAAAAAAGAGATTAATGTAACTGGCCATAAATATTGCCACAAATAAAAAGCTTCAGATTTCAGTCACATATTCTTTCATTTTTTATCGAGTATAATTCCGACACCATTCAATCTCAATTCCAACGGACAATTTAAAATATTTAGCACACTTGGTTGAACGCGGACCACAAAAGCTTGAATGTTAACGTTATAAACTTTATAAGACATAAAATAAAATAGTTGAAGTAATCTTAGCAAAAGAATTCACTCATCGTGCAATTGTAACTAAGCTTCTTTATTCAATTTTAATTTACGTGCACTTTCGCTATTGACGATATAAATTGCAATCGTAATAAAATTAAAATAGTGTAAAAATCTACTACAGCCGCCACTTGCACAAGATTCTGTTTAAATTTGACCAACATTATTTTACTGTAATTTGTAATTAGGAAGGTAGGCGTGATTGTTTAGTTGCTTGTCTAGATCTATATCTAGCTATATCTATATTTATATCTATCTCAGCTTATAGGAAACTTGGAATAATATCCATAATTTACACTCTGAAAAGTACATCCACCTTAGAATAGAGTTATGCAGATTGTATTCTCACTCTTTATAAACATTATAAAGTTTGTTTGCTTTAATCATAAATTGATAGCGGCTTAAATTGATTTGGGAATTGGGAGTTAAGTTCTTTAATTATCCAGTGCTTTAATCAATATACGTTTTGGTAAATTCAGAATAACAAAAAAAAGGGCATATTAAATAACTTTTACTGTTAGGTACACATTGTAATCTGAAAAGTATGACGTATATAATGAAATATAAAGTCAGTGATGTTAAAAGTACTGGCGTGTTCGTGGTTAAAGATAATACTGAGACATTCAGTATACTTTTAGAACAAATTCTATGACATGTAACTTACAAGAACGCAATGGAGCAGCATGGCGAGGACCAAAAAAAATCCTTGTTCTTTCTATAACTTAAGAGGTCTATGCCCAGCCGTGGGGCGTGTAGAATGCTACATTTTATCAAAAAATAACTTAATGCTAGTGTTTGTTATTTATGTTTTGCATATATTATAAAAGATATTGTTTTAATGTTGAATTTGGTAGTTCTAAATTTACATATAAAACATATTTATACTACTCTTGTCTGGTTGTTAAGTTGTAAGAATTTACTGAATTAAATAAATATATAGATTTTTTACTAATTTTGTGATATTTCCGTCTATCCTTCATAACATTTTTTTTTTATTTTTATTAAAGAGTCTTTATAATAATACTATTTTCCATGACACAACAGAAAATAATATTTAATGTTATAGTAAAAGAAATAAGACCTTAAGACTCGTTTGGAAGATTTAACACGTTAAAAAGATTCATACCGACAATATAAGTAAAAGAAATATTATTGGTGTTTATTGAGAGCTAAAAATACGATTTACGTGTTTATTTATTTACGTCGCTTTGTGAAAATCTATGTAAGTTACTAGCGGTGAGCGGTTATTACAAAAAAAGTACTTTTTTTAACCGAAGGTTGTAAAATATGTTTCTGATTTTCCTTGTGATACAAATTTTTGATTACATTTTTATTATTATTTTAATTAAAAGCTTGCTGTTTATTTTAAAATTATTTCAAAATATTGCTAGTATTCGCTTTTTGATTTTAAGATAAAAAATCGTCCAAAATCCAGCCCAAAAAATTTTGTTCATTACGGCCCAGAAATTAAAACTTTTAATGACCTATCTGCAGACTCTAACATCACTTTGAACTATTTCGTACAGACCTTTTATAGTTAGAATAAAAGCAAACTCTTTATAACGAAACTATACATTATTATATTATACAGAATTGATTTAGTTCTTTCAGTATATTAATGTCACTTAAATGTTTAAAATCCAACCAAATATTACAGAAACGATTAATAAAGAAGTGTGTACTGAATATAGAATTTATAATATAATTTTATATATAATTTGATAGGTTTTCCCATAAAAGTTTGGATGAGTAACGCTATCGCCTGTGCCTTGGACCGCAGTTTGTTTAAAAACATCACCCATAATTCATCCTCGCCTCTTTAATGTTACGAATGTAACTGCATTTTATAAATAATAATCGTTTTTCATTCCGAGTACATTTATATTGTGACTTAATTTAATTGTACTCATTTTTTAGTTTTTCAACAATCTGTGTCGGATATACGAAAATAAAACGTGTTGGGGATTTTTATAAGATTAATATTTGTTTATTTGGTAATAAGTATTTTATTGATTTATTGAGTTTGTGCTACTTGAATCTATATTAATTTATTTTTATACTTTATTGTAATGAAAATTATATATTTTTCGAATAATACTTTTATTTAAATGCTCTGTATGGAAAATATGATCTCGCTTGGAGCGTTTTTATTTTCTTATTTAATAAAAAAAATACTAAGCTTTTTTAGCGAGTTTAAATCAAAATATCGATATAAGCCCAAAGACACTCTAACTTAAAATTAAATCTACGATTGTTCCAAACTAACCCTGGTCTGATAAGCCTAATAAAAAACTCAGCTGGCTATTTCTTTATTGTGACCACTATGTCCAAATAGTAAATTAATCAGCAATTTATGATCCACTAGAAGGATTAAAATAAATTTAATATGAAGCCTTATAATGTTAGACCATTAAAATTGCCAAAAAAAGGGACATTTATTTCACTGAAAAAAAAGCGCCAAACCAATTCTAGAATAAAATATAAGGTAAAAATTTCTCAGAACCGTCTGAAGTTTCTCCAATATAATTTTATTGTTGAGCATTTTTCCTCCCAAAAATTTCCACTACTTTTTCATTATGAGACAAGTTTCAGTATTCGTTATTCAGCCTACGTTTGACCTCTCGTATTTCAAGATGAAATGACGAGATAAAATCCTAGAAAAATAATAGATTTATTAATTATTCATCTAAAATAAAATATTTTGGATTGTGATTTTTTTAGCTTTGGTTTTACGCATAAATTATTCGGTATTTGTAAGTCTATAACATATAATGGGATACAGAAGAAAATTATTAAGTAATAAATATATATTTTCTTGCCGAAGATGTAATATTTATACACATTACACACAGACACCAAGATTTTAGTACAGTCAGGTGCACTAAACGTTCGTGGTTTACGAGGCGCCTTTGATTTCACATCAAAATGGCTGCCAAGATGGACCCCGTTTATGAGAGTTAAGGCAAAATGGCGGTAAACATTATGGTTTGTCTATTTACTATATTATATTTTGATTAAATATTTTTAATGCTCTTACGTCGTAAATTATACAATAGCTCAATTTTTAGATGGTATTCGGATTTTTTACTGATCTCTGAAATTACCAGAGTCAAGAGGTTACGTTTATTGTCCAATTTTTTATGTCTTACTATAAATTTATGAGAAGCTCTCAGTTTTCTCTTTTAATTAATATAGGCATGCCGTATATTTGAAGCTTATATTTTTATTCTATACTTTGAGACGAGCAACGTATGATAAGTGTTCAATTTATTAGTCGGTACGTGAATGATCTAGAAATAAAAAAAAAAAACTTTTTTTAAAAATTACTTTAGGAAGTAATTAGTATTATATTCCCACTAAACTAAATTATGATATTTTTACTATTACACAATGTAAGACTATATCAGTATAATGCAGTCGCCTAGTTCCTGTCAATTAAAATGAAAAGTCAAGTTAAAAATTTATGAGGATTGAAAATGTATTAAAGACGCGATGAAATTTAAGACTCGATACGTCTTGACCAGAGATAAAAAATAAATTGGTGTTTGAGATGAACAGATCCATAAAGAGAGAGTCGTAAACTACCCACAAATTTCGTAAATCTATTTAAAATGTACTTTAACTTTTTTGTATTATAGTTTTGAGATATATTTTTTTAATATTATTTATTCACTTTTAAGGCTAAATTCATTAATATTAGCAGGTCGCGAGTTGGAAATCAACTTAAGTAGATATGTTTGTCATTATATTTTAATTTAAATTTTATATAATTTGTAAAGCTATTTGCAAACAACACGTATAATTTAATAGTAAACAATTTTGTTTGCTATAAAATTATATAAGTAAAATAACATTTTACTTATATAATTTTATAGCAAATAAGTTATTAAAACTTTGGAGGTTTGTTTGTGGATTTTTTGAGGTTTCTCGTTATTTTATACTTATTTAACAACAATTTATTCATGAAGTTTAAAATACATTACAGAGTGTAAAATCGTGATGGGATTTTTTTAATATAGTATTATTCTCGCTCCAAGGTTTTTTTATTTAAACTTTAAGTTCGTTATAAAAAAAATAAAATACTGTTAAATAATTAAAAAAAATAATTAAGACCGAAATTAATAATCGATAATAACTTATTATAAAAACGGAAAATACTGTAATATTATTACATGTAAATTAATAATAATAATTATGCAATTTTCTGTATTAAAGATTGAAATTATAAAAGATATCTTGAGTTATCAGTGTTGATATCAAACTGAAATATAGAAAACATATCATAATTTAGTTTTATTATTAGTAATTTTGATATTAAACAATTTCAATGGGTTTTTATTACTTAGAAATTTTGGTCCACAATTAAAACCCATAAATGGGGTCATAAATTCTCTGATATATCAAAACAAAAACTAAATAAACTCTTAGCTAAATAGTTTAAAAACAAATAATAAATATAACTGAATATCTAGATCTTAGGTTTCATTGTTGGTTACTAACTTCTACTATAGTTAGTGTTTGTACAATATTTCAAATGTATTTATATAAATGTGTATTTTGTTAATAAAAACCAAATAAAAAGGTAATAATGTTGCCATATTTTATTTATTTATAAGAATAGTAAAGTTTTAAAGTCGCCAAGAAGTCTGTGATAAAGTAGTAAATTGTTTTTATTCCGCCCTCTTCCCAGTATTTAGCTCGTACTTTTGTACTCCAACTTTGTTACGATACTTTTAACTTTTATTATAAGTGTAATATTAAGCTACGGTTATTATAGAAATATAAAACTTATTGAAATAACTTTAAGTAATTATTAGTAGTATTGCGGAGTCACTTTTCTTTTAACTTAATTTAGTAATCTTTGTGTATCTCCAAAATTTTATAAGTCCAAAAAAAAAACAGAAGATTTCATAAGATTAAAAGAAAATATATTTGTATTTCACCAGCAAAATAGAATTTATATATAATTTGGTTAATACTAAGACACTAAAGTATAATATATATTATAAGTTAAATAAACTAGACTCATTTCTGTTTATTTACATTCTGGCGGTGTTTTAATAATGTAATTTTAAAGGTCATTCCTCCTTTGTGACCCAGAATAGGAGGAATCTTAAAACAACATTCTAATTATATATTAACGTGTGACATGTCACACTTTCTTAATGGCTGTAATTCTGCTGAGGTTTTCATGTCTAACTCCTAAACCACTAACACTGACTTTATTTCTGAAAGTTGTATCTCCATGGACCAATGACTTCAGAACCTAAAAATTTTTGATATTTTAAATATATATATATATATATATATATATATATGTGTATTTTTAATTTTTTTTTTAATTTATATATATAATTTTGTATGATATTAAAATTATAATATAAAACATTTGAGCTACAATCTTATAGAATCATATTACCATATTGGTGTTAATGAACAATAATTATTCAACTAATATCAAGATTAATTAGTTGCTCTATTTTAATGAACTCACGAACTTAGCGAGTCATCAAGTATGCCATAATCGGAGATAATTACCACTAAAAGATGTTATTTTGATAAATATACCAAAAAAAATGAAAGTAAAAAAAGGCCTTTATCTTTCTCTGAACTTCTTAATTATCATATAAAAAATTAAACTTTAATTAAAAATAAACAATTTTTTGTACTAACTTACTTAACTAAACTTTTATTATTATTATTTTTTTTTTTCTCAACTACCGGGTCAGGTTGTCTTGCGACAAAGGGCTCTTCAAGTTTTCTCCACATATGCCGTTCTAATGCTGTCCTCCTCAAACCTGTCGGCAGCTCATCTTCCCACCTTTTAACCTGTCTTCCTTTAAGTCTCTTTCCGTTCCTGGGATACCATTCTATTAATCTTCTTGTCTTCTTTTCAGTTTGTGATCTTATCATATGACCATTCGAGTTTTTATTCTAACATCTGCTAGTTTAGTCTGATATTTCGAATTGTTGTTGCTTTTCACTTATCTACTAACCTTAAGCTTCACGATTATTTCCATTTTTCTTTGGTATACCTAAATTATGTTCGATTTTTTTTTATAGAGGCCATGTTTATCAATCGTTGGTGAGGAATGAAAGAATGCAAGTATTATAAATCTTTCTCTTCTTTGTAATAGGTATGTGTTTATTTTTCATAATTTCCCTGAGCAATACCTTTGCCAGGTATTATTTATACGTCTGTCTGTTTCTGTTTCATACGTTATATAACAGATAATAAATCATATATGTGTAGTAATATACGTCAACACGGTATAAAAAAATTAAAGGTGTGAATTAAAAAGATTGTATTTAATATATCATAAATTTGTAAAATTAAGTCGGATTGTTGGCAAGATATAAAATAACAAATAGCAAATATTCAAAACGGATTCTTTATATTTTTTACAATTCAAAACTATTAAAATGATTTAGATCGCCATAAGCCGACAAATGATATTTATAACGGAAGTTATCGCTTTCATCTAAGAAATTCTGTCTGTATTACAAAATGGCGGCAAATATTTTCCATCCAGTGACATGGATGTCTTCTGTATTTTGTAATAAAACAATTTATAGTTGACTTTAATCTCGTTTTTTTATTTATTTCGACTGCTTTTACAACCGGTATAGTAATTACTATACGCCATTTAATGCTGTCAAAACTTTAGAAAATAGTTTTATGAAGTCAATAACACGTACACATAAAGAATGACGACATGACGTTCAAAAAATAAAACAACAAAAAAATATAACTAGGATTATTCAGACAATTTAAATTAAATATAAATAATTAGTAATTATTATTAGTTAATGTAACAGATAAAATAAATCTGCAAGTAACTAACAACGTTGGAATAAAAATCAATGTACGCTCAAAAATCTTATAAATACCGAACGATATATCTTAGTAACAAATAGTGTAAGTGACGTTCGAGGCGATAAATAATCTTCGTTAGCACCGAATATTATTTATTGCTAAGCTCATTTTGCGTAAAATTTAGCAATGGTTTCCGTATTTTATTTGACACGGTGTTACAAGGATTAAAAACAACACCTGTCTAAGAATTTATTATTTTATATAGAAACTTTTTGTTAAATAATTTCGACGCAATAAAATAATAACATTTTTTAAAAAAGGTGAGCTAGACGGTATATATTATACTTAAATTCAAAAAGTTATAGCACTTGTAAACTATCAAAAACTTTGTCTTACAATTGTAAAAAACTAATTTACATTCAAATTGTGTGACGGCTATAAAAACTTTTCAAGGATCGCAATCAATAGCTAACTACTATCTACTTTACTTTATAACTCTAACTTTCTCTCCTAACTGCCTCTAGTCTATTTCTTAAATTATTTAAAAAAATACTTTGGATATTACGGTATTATATTTGTAAGTATTTCTTTTCAATGTCTGGTCTACAATAATATATAAATGCATTTGTCAATGCACATAAAATTAAAAAAAAAAACAATATTCAAATTTGGAACACCAACTATATAATATATAAAGATAATAGAGGAATAATTATTTAGTTTTATTTTGGTGTGATGTTTCCGGTGTATTTCTCAGACGTGTCTTAACTATCATCGTGGTAATTAGTTTGTTTTGTACTAATTTCAAAGTCGAACTTCTTGGTGAAAACCTTATTTTATTACGTTGGTATTTGGGTTTTTGGTTTATTAATAGTTTACTGGATGGAAATACCCTTTAAGAAAGTTAACAAATATATATTTGAAAAGGTTGTGCGTTGACAATCTGATTTCAAAATGTCCTTAAAGGTTTTTCGGTGTTTATTTTGTCCTACTCAATAAAACATAACTACAATCTCAATAAAAAAACCGCCAAATTGACAAAACAGTTCCCAAATAATCTTTCATACATGGAGCAATAAATGTATATATATATAAATAAATAACAATAAGTCAGTATATCAAATCTAAAGTAGATCATTTATAATACGAGAAAACCTACTGATTGAGAAAAATAGCAGTGGGTGAGCAATCACATTGACCCCTGCGTTTTAGTGATGTGTATATTAAAGTACCGATATCGATGATTCGAATTAAAATGAACTTTTTTTCTATCTGCAAGTATGTGAGTTATAATTTAAGGAATGATTGTCATTTCTTTATGTTTTCTTTGCATATTATAATCACAGTAATTTTAGTTTAATACAATTGTTGTAAAGGTGAAGTAAATATAATTGTTGTGTCCATTTATAATGTCAAAAGATATTAAATAGTAAAATAAAATAGTTTTTATAATATATATATGGTAACGGTACATAATGATATTTCGAATTTGTCGATAAAAAAACTATAGATACCTAAATGATCCCCTCCCTACACACTCACAAATTGAATTTCTCGTATATAATGTTGGTGGTTGGTCGCCAATGCGTGAAAAAAGGCCGATAATGAAATACCGAGCGGGCGCTTTATTTTTATCGTGTAGAGACACAAATACATTCGTACGTGATATTAGTATTACACACCCACACACATACATATATACATACACTTACACACACATATACGCATACACACACATACACTTACACACCACCACGCATATATACACTTAAACAATAATCAGTTCAATAATAACAATCAATTGGTTTTACAGTTTAAATAAAATGGTTTGTGTTACTTTGTTTGTGTGAATAGAGAATTAATTTCTTTTATTTTATCTAATTTTATGATCAAAGTGTATAACTCGTTATATTAGATCTTAAGCTGCTTTATAATTATTATATTTGAATCATCGAATAGTTTACTTTATTTAAATAATTTATATATAACAAAATATTATATATATATAATATTTTGTCTTGATATTTTCCCTAATACGCTTGTAACACGGAGCCACGATGTTCCAAATCAGCTCGTCATGAGTGTCCGTTACGATGATACGTCAATCTGTCAGGAAAAGTTATTTTATGTAATAATAAAAATAAAACTGTGAACAGGAGACCTTTCTTTATATTAGTTGTTATAATATATTTTTGTACTTTATATATAAAATGAAGTTACAACTTTGTTTTTTTTTTTTTTATTCAAAGGATTATTTATAATAAAATAATTTATATTAAATATAAATATAAATAACACTAGAATGTAAAAGAAATATTGTATATTTTGTGTTATGCCTTTATTATATGTATGGAGATACTGCCAAATTAAAGTTACAAAGATTTTTTTAAAAATAACAGGTGTCATCTCCCTCTCTGGTTCTCGTGGTTGTTAGTTCTCTGTTTTCCCAGTGTAAAATGTAAAAGTCTATAAGTAGGGTTAAGTACCTAATTCTTCATTTAAGTATTTTTAGAGAAACATTTGGAGTTTAAGTACAATTTATTAATTAAAATTCAAATTGTTTTATTTCAAATAGATAAATATGGCACTAATGAAATGTCAAAATCTAGATGCACGGTTCCAAGGTGTAGGTTCATCTAGAAGAAACGGCAAGAAACTCCATGTATCTCTTTAAACTTATTTATTAAATTACTACTATCCATAGTATTATATCAATTCTCAATTTATATTTAAACTCAACCTATAATATAATCCTGGAATCATAATGAGTAACTAGTAACTTTATACTATCTTTGTATAAATTACGTACATTTGCTAAAGTTGAATAACCCCTTATAAAAATATAATAGTGTTTTATATTGAAGTAAATTAAACTATGGTCATAAATAGCTCAGATTATTGGAAAGTGGCCATTTTATTTAATTTAATTGAAATACAAATAAATATAATTCACGTCTACCTCGTTATCTGTGTCTGAAGTCTAATTACTAATTATTATCAGACTTCATCTGTTCTCTTCTCTGCTTCAAGTAATAAGTCATCTGTCATATATAATCTATATAAAATCCCTCCAAATTTGATATTTATAATAATATATGAACTAGTTATTTGGATGTCCCACAAAAATGATATATAGATAGTATTTTCAAAGTGAAAATCAACTTATACTCGTTGTTGGAGCAATAATCTAAAAAAAATTAAATATTAATTTACAACAACAACATTTAGCAATGACCTACCTACTTGTCTATGCTTCGGAATGTTTGATTGTCTATGCTTTGGCAAGAAAGCGTCATCCAAACACATTAACTTATCATATTTTTAATCGCGGTAAAAATTGTTACAAACATTGCATTAATATCACGTTGTATAAAAACACGTTCATGATTTTGTCTTAACGACCTCATGTGCCTTGTCTTACTTCCATCTGATTATTTAAAAAAAAAACATCATGACAGGGTGTGTTTTAATCAGATCATCTTTGACAGTTAACATTCTAGAAAGACTTCATGAATAGATTTTGAATATAGACTATATATTATAATTAAATAGGTTTCTAATGGATGCGAGTAAGATTTGGCGTTCAACCAATTTCTCCACACAGATAGCATATCAAAAAGGTCTTCTCAAATTACAGAGATATCCAGATTACATATAATCTTGTATATCATTTTAAATGTGCGACATTTTTAAATTTACGTACCACTAAATAAATGTTTTTGGGTGACATGATGCATACTGCGACAACTATACTTAATATTTAAAAGGAAAGATTTTCTGATTGTTACTAATTGATAGGTAAGCCTTAGACGGCCTGGAGCTTTCTGCTGGTTCTTCTACATGGACTTACCGTCCGTGCAACTTGAGCCTGACTTGAGCCTGACTTTTCATAATGTTTAATTGAAATAAAAAACACTGACTTTGAAGCTAGGCTATATTTGAACGCAACTACCTGGAATAAGCTATTATTTATTATGTGTACAAAAAATACTATTAAGCTACTTAAGTGTTTTATTATCATATTTCTTATTTGTGAATATATATGAATTCAAAAATAAAATAACAACAACATGTCGGATATAAAAAGCGAGTAATATATTACATTAAATACAATCCTATAAATATATCACTACTGTGTTTCTTTCTCGGTAGCAAGATGGGTATTTATAACCATTCTATGAATTGCGTGCGGTGTACTAGTACTTACGATGTTTATCTACAGACAAACATTAACCTTCATACGGCTTCTAAAAGGACGTTTAAATTAAAAATAACTGTACAGATATTTCAAATTGTGATTGGTTGTTTAAACATCATGCTATTAACCAATCAGAAGGGTTTTCGCATGGAATTTGACAGAGAACTAACTGACACCAAGTACCTTTTTTTTTTATTAAAAATCATTTTTACTGATATGGCCGTCGTAAATAATAAAGTTTTCCATATTTTCTAAATCATACAGTAACAAATTTAATTTAGTCCAACAACACTCTATGATACTTGAACAAGTATCATAGAGTATGGTAATTTACTTTGAGTATATTTATAAGTAATAGTTCTTAGAATTTTCTGAATACCTTCAAATATGCAAATTCTATTCAATTTACAGACTTAGTTGAAGACATCTCACAAGAAGTTCTAGCGAACTTCGCAACAATATTATAGTAAGAGGTAGAAATAATTGAATATTTAAAATTAATTGGCTTCTAATTACTGCTGGAGTATTTGATTAGAAGTAAAATATGAATTAATCATCATTGATATTTTGTATAATTGAAAACACTTGGTAAAAATAATACAATATGAATAAAAAATCAACATATATTTAAAGTAGCACATAAAGGCAGTGTTGATTACATTTCAAAACTTTGGACAAATCAAATTATACCAATATAAAAGATCTATGAACTTTTATAATTCTACATATAAGCTATTGTCATAATTGTATAAAAACTGGAATACCTAGGAACTTACGATACACATATAGACAATAGAAGTCTATAACTAAATGCAATGATTTAATTGGCACTGAGCCAAACGCTCCACTAAGTTACAAACTACATCAAACAAAACTTTCATTACTTTTAAAGTCGTATACAAATATATTTTTATTCTCTTGCGCTGGCACACACACAAACCTGCTCCTATCACACCGTTCACTAACGTCTAACGTCACCGAACATACATGATTTGTCTTAACATCTAAGTTTAATATTTGTAATTGTTTATTGTTCTCTGTCATATTAGCTTCTTCGTTATGAACATCTACATCCACAGTGTTAACTGTTATTAAATCACGTTCAACGTTATCTGATTTAATAATATCACCCAAATTATCATTCAGTTCATTCATAGCTGCTATAATCTTCATGCTGTTACGTCTGGTGTTTTCGACGTTTATTATTTCGCCTACTTTAACCTGACTCACTTTAGTATCAAATACTTCTTTGACTTCTTTAAACTTTTTGCTGTCTTTATTAATAAATAGTTTTTGTGATGACGCCCTATTGCTGTATCTCCTCCAAAAGGATTCCGATGTATTTTGACTGCTGGAGAAACCCGTAGATGTAGTTGTGTTAAAGGTGTCTCTTCTCTGCATATTTTCTTTCAAGTTTCTACTACATCTCATCAATTTGTTAATTTTCAATAACTTAACAAATCCTTCCCTAAATTTTGATGACATTAGGTTATACAATATTGGATTTATAGCTGAATTCAAATATAACATCACTCTACAAAAATACAAAAGTATATAGTAACCGTCTATACCTAAGGACAATATTGTCTCTGGTGGAAACACAATGATCCATAAAGTAAGAGCCTTAAATGGGAGAAGACAAATAAAGAAGGACAAAACAACAGTCCCTAACATAAGAATGACCTGCTTCCGATAACGTAGAACATTGCCAGCGTTGTTGGCGTTCTTGCTGTGCTGTGATATGATGACGGGGTTTTCCATGAGGTTCTTGGCAATGATGCTGTAGAGGACGAGAAGTACTCCAAGGGGGATGATGAAGAAGATCGCGATGATGAGGATGAAGAACAAAGCTGACCAGAAGGTGTCGGCTTGTGTGAGGCAGATGGGCACTTCGGTGCCATCATGGTAGCGCTCGTGAGTGAAAGTAGCCACAGCCAGGATGGGACTGTAAAAAGAATTAAAGATTATTTAGGAATAAACTCGATTTTTAAAATTCAAAACGCTATTGTTAACTTTTTCTATTTGAGTTGGCTAGTGGAGTAACACTATTGAACTAATAAATGTATTACTACTACGTAGTTACTTAAAGATATTACACTATAGTTAATAAATTATATGATAAGATTAATATTGATTTATTTATTGGTGTACGACAAACTTCAGATGAAAGACATCAAAAAACCGAGTAAAATATTATTTCTATTAAGAGCTTTTAATTTACGAAATGTATAAAATGATTAATAGTTTTTTCTTTTTTCTATTGTATATAGTATTGTTTTTATAACAGATATACATTTTATAAAATAACCGTTTACAATATTCATGATTAAAATTTACATTAACTTACTTAATTTTCTATACTCACTCACTATTAGCCGGAGGTCTTAAAAGAAAACGGAGGCCAGCTAACCTTCGTTAGCAGGAGTTGTATTAGCTTTTCCTTTTAGCGAATTGTTTTAGTATTTACGTGTATGTAAAACATTTGCCGGAATAGCAAGAACAGATTCATTAGCGAAATGAATATCTACTGGCTGTATTTTAAACAGACTTCTATACAACGGTACTCCATTGATTCTCATTGAGAATGCTTGTTTTTTTTCTTATAATAAACAGCAATCACGATTTTAACCAAAAATGCTGTTTACACGAGCCAGAATATACAACAAATCTAATGAGTAGCAATAAATAGCCGAAATACAATCATGTTTACTAACAATGTCCTATAAATTTCGCGGTGCGCATAATTTTAGTTTCCAAACAATGCGACGTGTGTGTGGTCGGCTTTTAAGTATCAGCATATATTACCTCCTTTGACCATACTGAAAAAAAAAAACAACACAAGCTTCGAACTGCCGTTAAGTATATTAGTATAATTGAGAACATATTTAGTCGCCACTTACAAGCATTCTACCAAATGAACTCCTATTATAATAACCACTCGCAAACATATCTCTAATGCGTTAAAAATATTTATTATATTGCGTCTAGTTCAATGCTATTTTAAACTTTTTACGTTATTATCTCAAAACTTCGAACCCACAACCTTGAAATGTATAAGATTCCATTGAATAACTTTGATCAAGTTTCAGTCATAAATCAAGAGTTGCAGCTCGGAGAAATAAATTGTAATTTGGTAAAGTTTTTAATGAAAAATTCATATATGAATATTAAAGTTGATTTAATGGATGTATCTCTGAGTATTACATTTTCTGAATTCTATTAATGTCTTTTGTACCGACATTGATAGTAGTTAAACATCATATTTTATTGACTTGTTTTGAAGGCATTTAATAAAAAATATTATACTTTCATTATTTTTACTTGTTTTGTGGGCATTTAATAAAAAAACAGATATTTTGAATGCTTCGGTTTTAAATATCATTTTAAGCATCGATTTAAATTTAAAAGTATGCATGTTTTTAAAGAGCACCCACTATCTAAAGAGTTAAATGTTTCGTTAAATTTATAACAAAATGTCTTACCTGACCTTAATAAAGACGGCTGGAAAGGAAATTACAAACAATTAAGAAACTCTTTTGTAACCGCTTTATATTTTGTATATTCCAATAGACAATACATCAGGATTTAAATAATATTTATATAACAAAGTATCTATTTACATTTCAATTGAAATTTAACAACTATTGTATAAGCTATTATCATAAATAAGCTGATCCCTTACAATATCGTTTTAATAAACATTTAAAAAAATGTACATATAATTCATTTACTAAAAATCATACACATTTTGAACACAACACAAATTCTTAAGGCATAAAACTATCAAAGCAACTATTTGAGTTCGTTTTTTATTTAGAATCAGTGAAAATAAAACTGTGAGATTCATTTTATTTCCAACTACAAATATCATATCTGCGACAATTTATGACTGAACTTCACACAATAAATTATCGATACAAACAATGTTCATCAAACAAAACTCTCTGGAAAATCACAATCTACACTTTTAGACTTTTGGAAGCCGACCACGTAATCTATTTTTATCTTTTGATAAGACACAAACTTTTTATTAGGTTCGTCCAAGCTTTTTGTTTTTGCGCTGTTTATTAAAACACTTCGCCTCAGCGATCCGTGGCTTCGGTTTGATTCTAATTCAATATCTGTTCTATCGTTACTTATAGTGGAATGTCCAATGAATTTTGTGGTATCATCCGCCGCTCTATGCGTCTTACGATCGCCTAAAGCATCTGACATTTCAAGCATGCTTCCTTCGCTTCTCATTCTATTTATTACTTTAGTTTTTGGATTTGAACATACCGGAGCAGACTGTTGTCTTACAAATCTCTTGTCTGAGAACATTCTGTCGAAAAATCCGTTCTTGTTGGACTCTTCATCTTTAGTGCCTTTGCTGTTAGATTGCATATCGCTTTTGTCTATACTACTTCTATGAGTAAATAGTTTTTTTAAGCTGTTAGTAGTTCTAGATAAACTGCTACTTGTAGTGGAACCATTAGTGACGGTTCTTTGAACTCGTCTATTTTGTGTCCTATCTAAAGTACTTTTATAACAAATGCAAATTTTGCAGAAACCAATTCGAAATTTAGACGACATCAAATTATATAGAATGGGGTTTATAGCTGAATTTATATACAACATAATTCTAGAAAAATATAAAAGGTTATACCACTTCTCCGGGCTGACATTATCAGATAGTTCCGATGGCGTTATGATTATCCAGAGAGCAAGTACTCGATAGGGCATGAGACAAAGAAAGAAGCACAGAACTACGGTGCCAAGCATCAATATAACTTGTTTTCTTGCCCTCACGTTGTACGGATCCACTGTTTTATTTAATACAATCTTTGATGCAGCTGATATTAAGTTTTTAGCTATAACTGTGTACAGAACTACAAGAATAATTAATGGCAGTAGATAGAGGAAGACGATGATTGTCACAAAGAATGTAATTTGCCAAAATGTGACAGCTTGAGTGAGACATTGTTGGTAGATGCCGTCCTGCCTTGTCACGGTGTGGACCTCAGCTATTGCCAGGATTGGACTGAAAGAAAAAACAAAATTAAGATATTTCTTTATTTCACAAGGATTGGTTTTATAATAAGAAAAGTGATCGAACCTATTAAAAAAAAAAACTGTTACTAAGGACAAATTATTACAAAATTAGAATAGGTTGGATCACCAAGGCATAAGAAACTTATATCTACAACCAAACATAGAAGAATTCGACAGAACTGTAAATAAAATGTAATATAACAAAATATAAAATTAGATCGTAAAATGAAGAAACGTAAGTCACAGGTGATTACAGAAATTATCGAAAAAATAATACAAAAAATGTGCGAATAAGCCGGTGTAACATTTAAAGCGTTCAGTACATAAAAGCAATACATATATTGAGGTATGTACGAACCTTGTTTCACAAAGGGTTTTGTTAATATCGAAAGCCGTAAATTTGTTCTTTGAAACAGATCCACGTCCACACTTTTTCCGTGTCAGTTTAACGGAAAAGTGTGTTACAAACAATGTTTGATGTTAAAGTGTAATCCAATAGAATATCAGTCAATAAAACAATCATTTATTTTATTTAAAGTACGATAAGGTAGCCAAGTCAAATTTTGCTTTTTGCTTGAGTAATTAATTATTCAAGTAACAATGACAGCTTTTTCAAGAATTGTGATTGGCTGTCTATAATACCATTAACCAATCAGAACGGTTTTTAACACGCCGTCAACCAATCATAGTTTTCACCACGTGATTTTTTAAAAATTTTAATCTACTTTTGTTAAACAGGTTGCTAATGTCGAATCCATTGTAAGTCAAGTTTGATATCCTCCATTTATTCTTGGATATTCGTTTAAGTCAAGTGAAAATTGTACAATACGGTACCACGCTCGCCGAACTTTATTCTTATCTATAACATTGAAGAAAGAAACTAACAGAATACCCGACAGTTATTAAATTAAATCCATACAGAAGATTGATTGAGAATGGTTTTCCGGGCAATCGTTGGTTATTTAAAATTTTGGATGACTGTATGAAAAAAAGAATTAAGAGTCGTTTTTAAATATTTTTTTCTCCATCCATAACCCTTCATATAAATTATCATCAGAACAAATTTGTTCAAAGGATACACAAGAAACAATATAATTTTAAATGTCAAAAATAAAACAACACCATTAATCTACTAATACGATGTCAAATACAATATTATAGACAAAACATCCTTAAGGCGAGTATTTAATAAATGACAAGTGTAACAGGACACGTCCTCTTGTATCTATTATTTACAAACGGAACTAATATATCGGCAGTTACAAGTTGAATTGCACAGAGCACTTTTACTGCATGCACATTGATACGTTAAAAACATTTTTATTCAAACTTATTGTATGTGATTTGTGTATATTGCCGTTTAGTCGTTTTTAAGGTTTTCTGTTATATAAAGTAACATTAAAATATTTTTTATTCTATTGTGATTTTTAAAAAAAATTTTGTGTCCATCCATTTAATAACTATATTCTATTTAATTGTTCTCATATTATTATATTTTTTAACATCGGCTTATTTATTTATCTTCTTGATAAATTAATTATTAAATCAATAAATGTATTTTTAATAACATACATTTTATTCTAAATATATGTAGTATGTAAGTACGTAAGTACTCTGTGCATACGCTCGAAGTGTTCGAGAACAATATGTTGACATTGGACGTTCACTAGCTTTTATTGAAAGTTCCATAAGTTCCATACATTTATTAAAGTCCTTATTTCTTACTAAGGACTAAGGTATCTTTACCATAAGAAATATACAATTTGAAAATATTATTATTTATACATGTATATATTATATTGTTTTAATAAGAAAAAAATATCTTAAACAAATTGTAAATATTTAATTATATTTTAAAATTTAATTATTCATAATCCTTAATCCTACTCCTTTCATCCTAATGTCATTCATTCATACAATCTATTCATCACTTTTGTGATAAGTTTTCATAATTGTGATATAATTAAACTAAAAAATACCAAAACAATAATTTTTAATTAAAATATGAAAAAACATCTACAATCTCAATATTGCATTTATTCAATATAATGTTTCAGGAAGGCGGTGTCATTTGTTAATAGAAAATATATATACCTATTTGTTTGCTGAAATAAATTGCTTTTGATATCGGAAACGCGCAAATCAGCGAATTGAAGATCTTTCAGTGATTTTCTCATTTTTTGGATGTTGACACAAGAAAACGATTCGTAATGTAAGAAATGTTTATTTTGACAGCATTCTAAATTAAGATTCGTGAAAACAAGACATTAATACTCAAAATAATAAGAAATATGTACAATTAGAATAGCTATCGAGAGAAAAATACAATATTATTTGGTACAAAATGAAATCTACAACATTACTACCGAAAAAAAAGAAATTTACGATATCTTACGATGTCTGTAGCTGATTGGTCAAACTTAGTAAAATTGTAATAAAAAGTCTAAAAAATATATTTAAACTTTGCTTTCTTAATTTGAAAAGAAAGTGATATATAAAGTTTAGATCCTCGATTTATACACTTTAGGGGTGACATTTTGAAAAAATAAGCTAAGCTAAGTAGTTAAGTAATGTCGTACTATGGTAGTGATGTAAATCTTGAGTTTTATTTCATGATGAGTCGGTGAGTGATGTATCATTTTTGTAAATATAAACATTCCTTATATTACCCGACCTCTGATTTTAAAACCCTTCTTCCCCTTTCCTTTTCTCCTTTTATTATAGTTCTGTGTTATTTTATTACAGATTAAAAGTGTAAATAAATATCGTTCATTTACTAACAATGGTGAAGGTCTAACTAATTGTATTGTTTTAGGAAAATGAATAGTGTATCACAAAAGAAAAACGGTTTTCTCATGACTGACTGAATACTGGCGGATTTTGAGATTGCCATATTAAAAGAAGAAAAAGAAATATAAACATATATTAAGAGGGTATTCAAGATTAATAATGATATATAATGAGAACGGAAATAGTATGAGATACATCACTAAAATTCTCCTCACTTAGTGACAGAAGTTTATGTAAAATAGATTTATTTTCTTTATATAATATTTAATGATTATTATATTATATATTGTGTTGTTATATGACAATATTAAAGTAAATAGTACTCAAGATATTATGATAAATAAACGATATATAAGAAAAACATTATTAAATTAAAATAATAAATTGTAAAACACTTCCATTAAGCGTCTATGAATACGTTTTTTATGAAATACTCAAATAAGAAGTACATTAGACAATTGATTATAAATTTATTAGATTTTCATGAAAATAAAGTAATTTACAACCAGTTTATGACCTTGAATAAGAAGTGAATTTATTATCTTTTTTAGTTTATTTAGTGTTTTAATCAAAGTTAATTTAAAACTCAATTACAGTACAGGTGACACCGGCAGTGCGCCGGTGTCACAGACGGACCAACTACTAACTTGGCCGACGTAGTTTGGCCCTCGTTAGCCCGCCTCTTGATTTGTTGGAGCGCTTCTGATTAAATGGTGATTAAATTAAAGTTTGTTTTTTTTAATAGTTCAGTTTAGATTTAATTTTAAATTTCCTCCTAATAATGTTAAATCGTGTTGTTACTTGCATGATTTCATTCGGACATTTTTTTAATAAACTTTTATTTATACCTTTTATTATGAATAAATGAATGACTATTGTTTCAATATATTATATAAATGTATGTTTTAGAAATTTGTTTAACAATTCCTGTAAGCATTGAACTACTAATACTATACCGTTGCGACAAACTGACAAGACATTGAAGTTAGTCAATTTCAGTTTACTTTAGTCCTAAACTTAAGCTTACTTGCTTTAAAGACAAACTAGAGCTTAGAGATGCCCTAAATAAGTATATTGAAAAACATTAAATTAACAAGGAATAATGAAAATAATTATTATACCAATAATTTGTTATTACAAGACATTTGCTAAAGCTTTTTTAGGGGCCGGCTGCTGGTCAACGACCCTTGAGAATCCTTGGTGGTGGGATTTCCACCACCTTTCAGATAAGTAACGTAGGGTGGTATCCACTTAATGTTTGTCCTTTAGCCAATTCCTAAGTTTATTCTAATTAATATGGTTTTTTCATTTTTAATTTTTTAGTATCTTTATCTCTAATGACGAATAAATGAACAATTTTCCATTTCATTTGTAAATCAATTATGCATTTCGTGTAAATATTTAAGTCCTTGTGCTTGATGGCTTGTTTATGAAAAGATTAATTCAGAAGCTTTCAGTTGATCATCATACAGTCGTGCACAAAATTGTTATATGTACAAATATTTAATAAAAAGAAAAATATTTACATTGCTTTATTTAATCTAAACTGATTTACGTTATTCTTAAACATGGAACATGTTTCATTAATCCCTTGCCCTTACTTCACTCTAAGAGGGAGTACGACCAGATTTCTTCTTCCACTCACTCTTGTTGTCTCGTTCTCTTGTCATCATTCACATAATCCATTCATCTCTTTTTTGGCTTCCTTCTAGCCATATCCATCTACATCCATCTTTATAACTTGCATAATCACGTTGTTTTTTCATCATATTATTTTATCTCTTCTTAGTACGCCAACTATCCAATTCAAAATCATTTAGATTAAGTGCACTCGTTTTTCATCCACACTTTTAATAAGGATAATTTGAATTACTCAGCATTATTATTGTTTTATTATAATTATAATTCAGTATATTAAGAGAATATTAGGCTGAAATTATAATATTTAACAGACATCTGAGAGTCAATTGTTTTTCACGTCTGGTCGAAATAATATATTTTCCATTGTCTTTTTCGTTGAATTATTGTTAATGCTGGGTTTTTATGATTGTAAATTATTTGTTAGAAAAAAATAATTATAGTGTGAAAACAATAATTATAGTGATTCAACGTTGTTTAAATATTTTGTTGAAAAATTTATTTCTTAAAAATATCTCCTTACCCCTAGCTTAAACAATATTTCAATAATAAATTTGAATTTTTATAACACATTATCTCAGGGTACCTACTATATATCTGATGACGATAAAATAAACCGCATTTTATGTAAATCTGAAGATATGTGCTTAATATTTTAAATTAAGTCAATAATCAATAATCATTTTGGTGTATTTCTTTAACAGCAGTCGGAATAAAAGTATGGTTGATTTTTAGACAGTTTTCCTAGTTTCCGGCCGAAATATTCATAATTTTGATAAAATTAGGAATATATTTAAATAGGAATTAAAAAGGACTTGTGCGAATTCGACTTACGCGCTAATGCTTGGTCTGCTGGTGAAAGTCCGAAGTCACTAGATATTTGCGAAAGCGTTACGACTGACTAGTGAAGTAGAACCACATATGGAGTCAATACTTAAGTGGTTCATCAGCGTAGCGTACCAAGCTGACAGAAGCTTTACACCACACGACTTGCTTTGAATTATAAGTCAATGGAATACGTTTTATCATCACTATTATCCATACATTAAATTTGGAAATCACATATTATATTTAGATTATTAGCCAATACTTAAAAACAATGTTATATTATCTATATTTCCTGATATTATCGATGTTATATTTTTTTTAATTTACCTGGTAAATAAAGCGGCGAAGAACCAGGCCAGCGCACATATAAGAGTTGCTCTGGTTTTGGTACACACGTAGCCAGCTCGAAGAGGCTCACAGATGGCATAGTACCTCTCGAAGCTGATGGCCAGTATAGTGAGAACAGACGCGTGAGCAACCGTCAGCTCCACGAATGGTACCGCTAGACCTGAAACAATATATTATATTTAAAGACATTTGTATATGTATTTGGTTATATAAATACACGTTACTATGAGTTTGCAATAAAACTACTTTTACTTATTTAAATTCAATATGCACTGTTATATAAAATTAGTTTATTGCAATAGATTTCAAGTATCAAAATTGTTAAGATTCCTATTTCTCTATTTTTTCAATGCTTTGTAAGTTACATTAACGTTTATTACGCTTTTATATGTAACTAAATGATTATTTTTCATAGTTTGGAATAAAATCTGCACGTCCTGATCTGTTTTATAACATTTTTATAAAATAATGTTAGTATATATTTATATTATTATATTTTCTATTTACATATTAGAACCAGAGATTTAGTTAACATCAACAACAGCTTCATACAACTTCAATCAGCGGTCATACAACTTGTAATACAATTGAACTGACTGTTCTTTGCCCAGCTGTGGGACTACAACGCAACAACCATTTTGTTTTCGAGTTATTATCGATAAGACTTATTTCATTTCCATTTACGTAAAATAATTTTTAATAAAAAACCTTGTCAATAAAAAAATGTAAACTTTATAAACGTTGTTTAAGTTTTAAAATTGTCTTGATTTCTAGATAATTTGAACTGAAATTTATATTGCTAATTCTTGAATACTAATAAAAAGTAAATAACATATAATTAGTAACAAACAATCAATTAAACATTAAAGAATGTAACAATAAATCGAACCCGTATCCCACCTCAAGCCATTGAACCTCATATATATTTCGTAAGCCTTCTCTAGGCCACAATTTGGTCATAGGTGAGTAAACTAAAAGAACGATAAAACACACCGACCTCAATAAAGAACAATAAAACATCCATCTAGATACAGAGACATTTTCTTAGTTTAAAAGATAATAAAAAATACGCGACACAACCTGGCTTACCTAAGAAAAAAAATATAGGTATGTATATACGAATTTCAAAGACAGAAGTATAATTCTAGACATCATGTATTTTATATTGAAATATACGTCACTTTCTTAAGATTTTCAGATATATATTTTATATGCCTAATTTGACGCCATCTTAAATTGTATTGATGAATAAATCTATGTGTATAAATATGTAAGCCTTATAACTAGCTGTTGCCCGTTACTTCATCTGCATAGAATATTTGGTAGTGTCCGTTCCCGTTAGATAGTTAAAATAAAAAGTATGTAAAAATACTCAAGCATAGTTAATTATTATTGTGTAAACATTTCCCTATTATATGAAAATGTTACCACAAACTACTTTCTGAGTTTAGGTGTTGCCAACAGATTAACTGTCAGCGCCATCTGTTAGAAAATTAAGGAAATAATTAATATTACTTTGGAATAAAAATATCGCATTCAACGTTAACACAAGATTTGTATATAATAGTACATATATACGGTAAAGATTTCTAAATTAATTCGATATATAAATAATAAATTCTCTCTCATTTTTCAAAGGTCGTCAATTATTTTCCGTACAAGGAAAACATCTTGTGTTATTCCAAATATCGCTTCGTCCGAGTTCATTGTTAGAGCTGCTTTTAGCGACCTTTTTATATATTTGGCAATGCTTTATTTATGGAGTTAGTATAAAATAAAAGATGATTACTAAGAAACTGCTGAGGAATAACAATATATTCTATTTTTACCGAAATATTTTAAGGGGTCAGACCCATTTGTCTCTAACGATGTGTTTAATTCAAAGACTAAATAACCAAACAGAAAAAATAAGGTTTTATATAATATTGAAGATACTAGAAGGAACCGGCTCTTTCTTTGAAAGTGAAATATTAATCTATGTGTGTTATAAAATGTATGAAACAAGAGTCCCTTTAAGGCTATCAAGGGTTTGTTGGTCCCTGATCAGTGTCGTGTTTGCGAGCTTGAGTTGTTTTCTTAAATAAATAACATGAGAACAGCTGAAATATATAGAATATTTCAATGTCATAAAATGTAAAATTCTGATAAATATTAATGATAATAGCCCTGAAAAAAAAATACGATTTAATTCGATAATTTATCACAATCAAAAAAGTAAAATGAAACCTAGAATTATCATACTCTTTAAGGCTTTACCAAGTTCATTTAATATGAAGACAAACTGTCCTTTGGATATATGAAATGTTTGAGAATATAATAAAAGAAATTTGAGAATTTTTCAAGTGGTTCATATTTGAAACTCGAGCGACATTTACGTGTGTATTGTGTTAGCTTTGACAATTGCACTTAAGTTGCAGAGTCTTTGGTTACTTCGAATATATATCACTAGCTTGTGTCACTGGCTTTGCTCTCGTGGAAAAATAATATAGAGCAGAGGAATATTTTAAAACTAATAACGAAAGAAACAGCGGTGCCTTCTGGAACCGCTGCGGTTTTTTCTATAAATCTTGAGTTATTCAAGATAAAAGATTATTGGGATAAAAGATAGGCTAAAAATACAGTTGTCGGTTTTTTAACAATGTTTTTGTAAAAAGAGAATATATATATAGATATAATATTTATAATGTTAGTTACATTTTAATTTTAGATATTTATTTAATTGAAAAAAGGGAATGCTCTTATTTATTATTTAGATTTGTAATAATACAGAATTTTATTATATTTTTGTTTTATAAGATATATATATATTTTCATTTGAATATATTTATTGTATAAGATATGATGTATGACCGCTTTCAAAATACTTTTCTACATTTAATAATAAAATATTCTATGGCAGTAAGCAGGCTTGCCAAAACAATTTAGTTGTAGAAATTTAATATCGTTGCTGAAAGCGTCCGAAATGGATTGAAAGCAATTTACTCATTTGCCGAATAGTTTAGTGAACGAAATAAGACATCTGCGTTCATTTAGTCGTAGGTATGTAATTAATAATATATCAAAATTAAAAAACATATATATTTATTTTGATTGAAAAATATATTTTTTTTACTAAAAACAACGTCTGCAATAGAGAAAGGGTAGGGGGGGGGGGATTGCCAACAAATTAAAAAAGACACAAAATTCCGACTCTGAAAGGCAATTTGTAAATCACATGAAGAATTGTCATACAATATTTATTAATATTGTCACTGTAATATGTTTTTAATCAATAATTTTTTTTTTACTGACACTGACAATAAGATCAACAGGAGGTGAAATTATGAAATATACGTCCAGCTCTACAGAAGTATTAACAGAAGTACACAGCGTAGTGTCTTATTTTCATCAAAGAATGCGCGACGACGTCACAGGCAACAGCTAGTATATATTTTAAATGACCCGCAGTCATAATTTCAAAGTTGGCAGACGCTTAATAAAAAGCTCATAAAAGATACTGACTCTTAAATTACTTCTCTGAAGTGTATTTTAATTCTTTACTACATGTTTCAGGTAAAAATCGTTTATTGTTCTTAATTGGGTCGCGGTTAACAAAAATATATATTGAACTGAATTATGTAAAATGGGCTCTATTACTATCAAAATAGAGTTCAATGTGTGTGGTTATTATAAAGGTAATTTATGATGCGCAGGCGCATTTTATACGTATATGTAAAACCTGCTGGTTCTAACTCTATCATCTATGGCATAATTTTTTTTTTCATATGTTGATTGTAGAGTTTTTTTAATTTATATAAATAATAAAATGTCGTATAATAATTCTGTTACATAGTCCCGACAGAGACGGTTATATAATATAGAATACTAGATTCATAAAGGTAGCGACACGGAAGTTCAATTATCGGATGACGAGACAATTTTTCTGAGGTCACAGGTTCGAGTCCCGACCGTCGTAATAAATCTTTCATTCTACATTTATTTACAATTTTAATTACCTTAATATAAACACTATGATAAACAATATCAAACATTAATTTATTTATTTAAAATAATATAAATTACTTCTTTAAAATAATATAATATATCCTTTTTAGTATTCTTAATCTACTAGTAGGGTAAAACTTATCTATATCTATATATATGTTTATCTCGGTTACTATCGCAATGTTCCTTTCATTATTCAATTGGGAATAAAACAACTTTGGAGATGAAATTATAAATATAGCTTTAGAAGTTTAATAATATAGTTGGTATATTTTTACATCCACGTGTTAAATAATTACAATAATTTTATTTAAGGTATTAATATCTTATTAACATGTTTACATGATAATAAATACGAGTCTCTATGTTTATGGTTAATATATATATATTTTGTTTAGCTTTAGTAAAATTGTATTAAAAATGGCTTATACTTACAAGCTCTCTTTTAAAATTTAACAAGTATTATTATTCAATTTTGTAAACTAAACTAAATATACATATATCTATATTATATTATAGTTTAATTGCAAAATTTAATAATAATTCAGCTACGTTAAGTTCATTTAAATTGATATCTTATATAAGATATAAAACTGAAAAACATATATTAATATATATGAATAAGTAATTTTATTTCTTTAACACGATAAATACGACGAATGAGGGATAAAAACGTTGGATGTTGGATCTTTCCATGAATAAACTGTTCTCAGTAACTGAGTCAGCCAAAAATAAAAAATACTACTAGAAAATTACGTTAATTTAGCAAACATTTATTCTAAAATATATAAAGTATCTACGGGTGTTATTATCAGACACAGCCTTCGCATTGTACATTACAAAGTTCATTGACACAGGAATTTAAAAATTGTATCAGATTAACACATTTGAAAGCATTCCGTGGTAAAACGCTGTTTAGTATTCCATAAGCACAAATATTAAGTCACGGTCACACTTTGTAAGTGTAAGTATTCTTTAATAGAATGCAAATTGCTCATATAAATATCATGGGAACCATTTTTTGTAAGTTTAAACAATAGTTTTTATTACCTTATTAGCATTATTTTTCCGCTAAACACTAAGGTTTAGACCACAGTTTGTACCGATCTAGTGATTCGTTGCTTAAATATTAAATAATCAAATAAATGTTGTTGTGTAATTAATGTAAATGTTGTTTTTAAGATTCCTTCCTTTTAATAATCTGTTTTTTTAAGCATGTGATTGAAATCTAAATTTATAAATAATTTAACGTGACAAAAATAATTAAACGTCAAAAAGAGCACGGATGGCGTGTCCGTGGGTAATAATTACGATTAAAATAATAATAATAATAAAAAATAGTCAAATACTTACATAATTCCTTTCCGAGCACCCACGTCTCCGGCTTGGAGTTGACTTCAACGAGCACAGTGGGCGTGCACACCAACAGCACCATTAGGTCAGCTATACTCAAGTTCACCAAGAAAATGTTCGTAGAATTCCTCATATCTTTAGTTTTCAGTATCACTATGGGCACCATCACGTTCCCTATCACTCCCAAGCACATTATAACTATACAAAATGTCATTGACGTTGCCTTTATGTAATATGGTATATCTGCGTATTCAGTAAAATTTGAATCGAATGACGAATTAGTGATTGAATTATTGAAAGTTCCATTGTCGTATCTATCGAATATGTTTTCAGCATCGCGCGTCTGTGATGCATTCTTATATGTGTGTGTGTTGTATTGGATCGTGTGATTCGATGTGTGCGTGAAGTTTGCGATTGAAATCATGTGCGTGTGAGCATGTGTTTCACATTGTACTTCGTCACTTAGTTTTGCAGCACGTTGAACTTCGGATCTGAAACAATACCAACATTAAATTAGAATTTTATACATAACCGTATTTTTTTTACCATAGATGTTCTTTTCAGGTATTTTTGTAAAAAAACTAAAGATAGATGTGTATTTATTATTTTTTCTTTGTTACGTAACCATGTTGTTTTCAAAGATACCATCTATATTCAAAAACTATTAATTAGCTTTGTTTTCATCCGCAAATGTAAAAAATTCTGTAAAAACTAAAAAAGAGGCCGAAAAAGAAATGTTACGGAAATCAAATAAAAGAAAATCTTTATATTGTTTAGTTATCTTTTTGGTTAGAACAGGAATATCTATTTATAGAGCACTCGTAATTCTTGACATTGTGAAGTTTCGTTGAAACAGCGCTGCGATGTCGGATGTAGCCTCGCTCAAGTTTATGAAATGTTTCAATTGTCTCTTCACTTGAAATGTAAACAGACGTACACGGAATCCTATTATTTTTGGCGTAAATAAAATAAACAAAGATATAATATTAATGAAATTACGATAATAGTCTACTCCACCGATTAAATTTACTCCGACAATCTTTTTTTCTCCATAGGTTTTTGCAGTCAGCAAACATGTCAGAGCGTGCACAAAAACGAACATAAATCTGTCA
The DNA here is from genome assembly GCA_963555665.1 of Dircenna loreta. Classification (NCBI taxonomy): domain Eukaryota; kingdom Metazoa; phylum Arthropoda; class Insecta; order Lepidoptera; family Nymphalidae; genus Dircenna; species Dircenna loreta. The sequence continues at coordinate 7,556,472 of OY743099.1, read as the reverse complement.
ATATTTGTGCAAATCTATCAAGTCCAGTGTTTACCTTCGTGATTTATGTGCTGCTTGGCTTTATCCACTCTTAGGTATATTTTATCATGATTTAGAGGAGCCGGGGAGACAGACATGGGTCGTTGTACCATATAACTACTAGGTATTTTTATAGTATTGTGCTGATAGACAGCCCTGACGGGAAAAATACACAAATATAATATAAGAATGTCTTCTATAAAAATTTCGATGGTTTGAAAAGTCTTAAGATCGTCTGAAATAACTTTAGAAGTTGTGACATTCATTAATTACTTATAATTACGAATCGTTGTTTTAAATGTTCTTTGTATGGTCATGGACGATAAGTTTTTTAATGATGCGAATTAAATATAATATAATCATAAATATATAGTAGTAATTAAATAGAAAAAAGGTATTTTACAGACAAAATATCAGTAAATATTCTTCCCTTTTATCATCATACATTACACAGAGCTCCCATGTTCAAGGAATTACAGTTTCGAATTTTAACATAAACCCGAGCATCTCTACGTTTCGTTATTTTTTACAAGAACTCTTACTTGTTGAAGTTAATACATTTTCTCGGTTGTGTATTCTGTTAATCCGCAACACATAATTTATGAACAAGTACTGTAGGAAAATAAAAAGGGTTTTTCCTACTAACATTATGCAAAGTGTTTGAATGTTTGTTCTCGAATTACGCTCGAGTGATAAAGGATTTTATAAAAAAAACAAACAAGTCTGTTTTACACTCAGAATTTTCAGTGTTTTTTTTTAAATATAATATATCTGGTGATATCAATAAAGATGTTTTCAAACATTTAAAATCATATTTTTATGATGAATTTTACTCTTATTGCAATTTGTTGCAATTCTATTATATACTATAACAATTATAAATGGTATTAATAATAATAAAATATTTATTATTATAAAATATAAGCACTAGTGTTGCCAGTATCATGCTGACAGTACGAATACTGATAAAGGGACGCAGTGCTGTTAGGAGCAAAGATAAACAAATAAAATTATTATTAGTGTTCTTACGAGGGATGCTTTAATGTGATTTATTATTTGTTTATATATTTAAGAGTAAGGAAATCTTTTTCCAATAATTTTCCTCTTGAATATAAAGATATATCGTAATGGACGATATATCTTTATATTTCTTTCCTTTTTTTCTGAACCAATCATATATTTCCTTATCTTTTTTCGAATTCAGAAGCTAATGTATTGTTTTCAAAGGTCTAATATAATCATAATTTATTCGTATATTTAAGAATTTCTTTGTGAAACATAAACTTAGGATAATATTACGAAGTCTTCTTAAAAAGTAATGGCCGCTCTCTAATTATGGCTGGGTCATTATCTATCAAATGAAAAGGTCAGATTTATTTGTTTTATATTAAGAGATTCTTTTATAACATTATAAAAGAATCATATAATAACATTATAAATAGTAAGAAGTTTTGTTAGTTTTTTTTATTAAAATAATGAGATTTAGGAAGGGACCCGTTGAGACCAATATGATTTTATAACTCTTTTGCTTCGCTATTATTATTATATAACTTATGTGTTAGATTTTTGAGTTACTTACTTTATATGTAACACTACTTCCTTTACTTCAAAAGCCTTTATAGTTTAAATGAAAAGCCTTTATATTCGCAGCTCGTAGTTAGAACAGAAGCGTTTAAAAGTATTTCTATGGCTCGTATTGTGCTTCCGAGCACTTTATATAGAATTAAATAATACATTATAATAAAAGACTTATATTAACTCAGTGAATAAATGTTTAATTAATTTAAATACTTTATGGATAATAAAAATGTAAGGATTGGATTTTATTTTTGAGTTAAATTTGTCGATTCTACACCCAACTTCAACCCACTCGCTTCAATTAATAAAATCATGAATTTTATTCACTTTAAGATTAATTTATTTTCTTTTACTATTATATAGTCTTGAGAAAAAAACTATCTATAAAAACTATTAAATAGGTTTAATTTATATGCAGACTTAAGAAAATTTTTTTTTTGAAATTTTTATCTATTTTTCGATTTGTATGTTTGCGTACACGCAAAAATTAAATGACGGATTTTTATAAAATAATTATATTAAATATTTATTTTCAATAAATTGGGTGCCTCACATAAATAAATCAGAATTGTCAACTACTTTCAGCCTTTTCAAAGGCCATCTTTAGGGCCTCGAAAGGCTTATATATTTTTGTATTACTCTGTTTTCATTGTAACGTATATACGTCACGTGTATATTTAATCATGTTAAATAAATACAAAAAAGTATATAATTATTTGTTTATGTGAAGACAAATCAAATATCAAATTTTATCAAATTATCTTGAATCAGCCTGTTTTATTACTTTTATCTAAATAGTTACCCTTGAGTCAGTTACCTGTTAACAAACGACTTCTTCTCATGACACATTACTGGGTCATTAGTTTTGTGTTTATTAATTACTTAACTAACTTTTTCCCTCTGGTGTGCTCGCGTGTGGGATACAGAGCTTTAGCCATTTCAATGAATCATGAAGAAGCATTTTTTTATCGAAATATATGGATATTGATGAAATAAATATATTTTTTGGGTTCAAACAAATAAATACAAGGCATATAAAAACCTGCGTTGTGTTATAATGACTTACAAACTTTGCATAATTACAAAATTTAATACCTTACAAAATTTAGTTTTTTTAAACTAAATAATAAGAAACGAAAAAGCCTTGCAAGTATTAAAGACTAAAATTGTACAAGATTTCTATTTAAGCACTATATATTACAGGAATTAATTCCTAATAATTATAAGAAGATTTCTTTGCAATCCTTAAGTAGAATGTAAGTGTTTTCCCGCTGTTAATAAAAGTATCAAGCGTAATCAAGTGTTAATTAAAATACGGATACAGTTGTTGATTAAAGTACGGATGCTGATTGGATTTAAATCTGATTAAGAGTTCTCGGCTGATTCGATGCAAGTCGAATTAAGATGTTTGTAAGTGTGATAAAGATTTGATGATCTGTTCATTTGTTGAGATTATTTTCTTTAGTATTATATTATTGGTTATAAATGTGAATACTTATATATTTGGATGTATGTGGGTCAGTCACTCAGAATTATCGGTTTTGTATGAAATGTTATGTTTTGCGTAGTATGAAACTTTGTGTATACATAGTCTGCACAGAAATATGGGTTAAGTATTTTTTATCCTAAATATTCTAATTTAAAAAAAAACGAACCACAAAGCCACAACTCGAAAACAGAGAATACGTCGCTATGTTAGTTACTCATTAAGTAGTCCTTTGTTTTCTTTCAGGGAATCCAATCCTATTAATAAATAATTTATTTTACTATATCTGCAATTAATACAGAATAACAAATGAAACGTGTTCCAGATTCTTCAGCTTTCAGTCCTACAGGTCTACCAAGAACTTTTTACAATAATTTCACTATAGATTTCCTCCTGAAAGTAATATTACTTTAATGATGTTTTGATGACGTCATACTCAATAATTCATTCTTTTACCGTAGGGAAGTTTGTTAACTCGTAACATGGAGAGACATTTGAAATATTAATCAGGACTAAACCAATATAGTTTTATAGAGCTCAAGAATACAACAATATTGTTTCATAGAACTCAAGAATACAACAATATTGTTTCATAGAGCTCAAGAATACAACAATATTGTTTTTTAAAGGGCTTAAGAATACAACAATATAGTTTTATAGAGCTCAAGAATAAAACAATATTGTTTAATAGAACTCAAGAATACAACAATATTGTTTTATTTCCTGGTAGGAATCGAAGCGATATTATTGTAATATGACAACAAAACTTTTAAAAACTATAATAGTTTTTAAGAGCGCGTGGTGAATGCTATTACGTATGGTTTTGTATTGAATAAAAAATGTACGTGTTTAATAGAAATACTGCTGTTTCACCGTTAATATTGAAGTAATAAATATATATTAGAAGTTTGTATAAAGAAAGATCTATAAGAGCTGAGCAATCTCATTCAATGGAGAGATTCTTTCCAACATTAAGTATTATACAAATCCATTACGTTTTATTTCAGGTACTTTATTGCTTTTTTCAGTTTTGTTTCTCTATCTGTTAAAGAGAATGTAAAGTACCAATTCTTGAAATTAATAATCGATCTTCAAAAAGTTTAAAATCTATCTTGATTTTTACAAATAAGGGGCCAGATTTATTATTTTGAAAAATATTTTGTATTTTTTATCTATACCTTTAAACATTGGATTATTAATTAAGAAAAATAAAGAAGAAAAAAATAAGACATAAAATTTATTTTAAATATTATGAATATTTTAAATATTTATTTAATAAAGTTGTGATTAAATTTAAAGAGTGTACACTTGAATTCATCGCAAGTGTACGCAATTGTAACACAGTAACGCACTTAGCGCTGTTAAGAAAGCAGTGCTGACTCAATCGATAAGACGATTACTTTTACTTTTGACAAAGAAAATATATTATATTGTATAAATAAATTATATTTATCAGGTTAGTATTTTTATTAAATAACAGTATTTTGATTTAGTACATGGTTTTTTTTGTCTTTGGTTTTATTTACAATTATTTTAAGTTTCACACTCTAAAAGACTATAAAAAATACTACAGAGAATATAAAAAAAATGGGCAAAGGACTCACAGGAAAGATTTTGATATAAATTATATCTGCATTTTCGAAAAATCATTGTAGGCCAGGTAGCGAACCTAAACTCTTTACAGAAAAAAAAAATCATTCGATAGTGTTATTAATAAGGATTTACCTTGGGAAAGAAATAACATTTGGCAAATGGAAGGGACTTACTATTTGAAAAAAAAAACTAGTCTGTAGTTTAAGATTCAGCCCTGAAGACCACTTGGCAAATTCGTTCTGTGTTTTGTATATTAAAAAACGTACATGAATTCATTTAAATAATACGTTCTTATTGATTTCATCAGCTTGCAGCATTAGATTAAACTTCGTCGGTCATTACCCTGCTCTAAGGTCCTCATCTTGAGTTATGGGTTAAGGCCTCTGCGGCTTGGACAGTGTCATCAAGGCTATTGAAGAGGATGTTGGATGAAGCCCAAGGGAGATAACAATGGATTATCAAATTAAATAATTTTCATCATAGTTAATAAATAGTTTTCTATTTAGTAGCTTTGAGAACTCTTTTTAAAAAAATAGGATAATTTTTATACCGGAATGTGTTCCAAAGTATATTTATATTATGTATTATACCCAATATTAAACTGGTTACAATAAAAAGAAAGTAAAAATACAAAAGGTGTTAGTTTGTTAGTTTTGTGATGCCAGGTCTATTTATTCTGGTTTGATTCTTCACAGTTTAATAGATTGAAAGTTTGGACTTGTCACTGATAATGCGAATACGAAACTCTTGCATAGATTTCAATAGAACCAATTGTTGGGAAAACTTTTATAGTTGTTTTGGTAACGTGCCTAAGCAATGGTCAAGTAATTCTGTTTCAGAACTACTTCTTTATTAGGCGTATATAAAAATCGGATTTCCTTGAATCTTTTTCAAGCAGCTCTTTCCGGCATTTGTCATCCATTTTATAGACGGTTTAGTTGCAGGGGTGAATCTTAAAAAACAAACACAACACTTCAAAACATTTTCTCGAGAAAAGTATTTCCTTTTCGGACTAAATCTGTTTTACATTTCAATTTGGAATTAACTTTTTAGGCGTATTTTCTAGGTGTAAGTATTTCAATTGGGAAAATGTATACCTCAAATCAATTTTTTGACAGGAATGTTAAATAAAATACCTAATAAAAAGCTTCTAATTAATCAAGTTACTACATTTCTAAATACTTTGTATAGCAAAAAAATACAAGATTCCAAACCGCAAAGTTCATTTTAAAAGTTGAAAAATAAGCTCAACGTCAAGAGAGTATTTATAAAAAAAGTCGTGGTAAAAAAAAAAACTTCCAAGAAAATGTTATTATATTAAGGTGAAAAGTTAAATGAGACGCCAATCACATTTCAAGATAAAACATTCTGAGCGACGAAATCTATTACTAGCTAAGTATTGTAAATATACGTTTGAATATATGTATACTATTTTATCTTAGCTATGCTGGTGTGAATCTGTATTCCTTCCAAACAATACATTTGTAAAAATATAAATGAACTTGTCAATTATATGAAATACGATCCAGTAATTCACTTCTTACTTGTCTTGTTTGAACAAAAGCCTGAAGTTTATAAAACAATACAAATAAAATATGACTGATTGGTATTTAAAATTTTCGACAGACATTTAGATGACAGCATGTGATCGATGTCTTGGCAAGACTTGGAACAACTGATAAAGAACTTGGCGTTAATTGTAATCTATTTTATGCCAAGTTTTACCTGGCATCTAGAGTGGATCGTTGGTATTCTCAGATCCTATTTTTTTTTGCGGTTATAGTCCTAACAATGACAATTGTCTGGAATTGTATTTTTTATTTATTTTATTTCGATACCGTAAGGGATTTTATTTCATATATTATTTTTATTTTTAACTATTAGAGTAGAGAAAAAACATAATAAAAAAAATATTAGGGCGTTCACAAACGATGATGTTTTATTTATGACAAATAATATATATAATGACAAATAGGTTACAAAAGTAATTAAAATATTAATAATAATTTCAGAAATCAAATATATAAATAAATAGTTAGTAAATAATATAATAACTTACATATTTTGATCCTTGTAACATTTAAATAAACTAATTTAGTCACTGACAGTTCTACGAGAGTTATAAACAACTCGACATGTCACATTAATTATTTATATTTTAAATTAACTACTACACTTCCTAATCTCAACTAATAATGTCATCTGTCTGTGTGTCATTCGGTTGAAATGTCGTCTAATTTTTTATATATAATATATTGGTTTCTTTGAGACCGCTATACTTCAGTTTAATCTACTGTTAAGTTATTCGTTCTGAAAGTTTCAGAAGTGGCAACATGATTAATGAAGGGTATTCCTCATTATCTGTCTTCTGAAGCCGCCAGCTAGGTTTTCAGTTAGGGTGATGTGTAAATTCCTATGAAATTCAGGATCCTTTGAATATTATTTAAATGGCGAATTAATTTTAAATATAAACATATGAGTATTAACATACATACAAGTGCCAACTCCTGTTTTTTTATTATATTAACGCCTACTTTTCATTATCTTAGAAGACATTAATAATAATTAATTGAATTATTATAATAAATGTATAATATTATAGATAATTATTCTAGATTCATTCTTAAATCTTGAATCATTGATGAAACTGGTTAGCAAGCAATTATGTAAATAGGTTGACAAAAACCGCTTTTTTAATTAAAAGTATTAGAAATAAAAAACACGGACGATACTGGAAACAGATTTTGTAATGAGTGTGAAATTTTATACGTTTGATTTGAAAAAACTAAGAGACTCCTCAGATCTTTATTAATAAGTAATTGGAGAAAGTGCGACGACTTATTACCGGTATTTAATGTGCTAGTTAATAAATAAGAATGAAAATATATTGTTTCATAAAAAAGTATTATTAATTTACAAAAATAACGCTCATTTACACTAACAGACCTGCTTCGTTTGTGCTAAAAGTTTTAATTCAACTTACCGTCTCGATAAAAAATAATAAGTATTCAATTAAAATAAGCTGTGGCATCTTTTCAAACTATATATATGTAATAATCTAAGCTGTAAAGTTAGAGAACATCGGTTAGAATTTTTAAAAGAAGTCTAATAGATGTCACCATTGTCCCGACAAAGCCGAATATGTTTAATTCATCGAGTCTGGCAGCGATACGGTTGCTCAATTGGTAGAGTGACGGGACGGTTTTCCAGAGATCGCGACTACGATTTTTGTCAATAGCAATATATTATTTTTTTATTTTCATTTTTAAAATAATTATTCATTCATATTTTATTTTTTAATTTTGATATTTAAAATAACCTTAACATGTCTATACATGGTTGTATTTTAATATATTTTTGAATACATTAATTAGTGTTCACTACATTAAATTAAATTAGGAAAAGTATATTAGAAATCCTCTGGTTATTTTCAAACTCTATATTAAACTTCATAACTAATCAAAAGGCCCATCACTCAAGTAATGCAATTAGTTCGACGACGAATTCCAAATTCCCAAATACTTTCACAGTAATTCAGGAGTTCTCATTTATACAAAATTTGAATATTACTAAATTATACAGTCCTTATATTTGTAAATCGTATTTCAGAACTGCTTTACGCAGATTTATAACCACTTATATGGCAAATGCGTCACTGATCCGCTTACATCTATACAAATCAATGACCTTCAAATAGGGTCGTAAAAATGATACATACATCCAAAAAAACTTTAGTATATATATAATGATAATCGTCACAACACATCACTTAGACATCGATGTTTACAAAACGACAAAATGGCCGGTCCGACAAAATGGCCGCTTCTAATTCATTGTAGCTACATTCATAGACAATTTTGTGAACATTTTTTCTGATTACAATCAAATACATTAGCTCTCATATTTATCGTAATATAAAAATGTTTTTTATGACATATTGGCGGTTCTCCAATTCTTTGATGTCTGATACTGATCTAGCTAAATATTAATGTCCAACGACACTTTTGTTGACATTTCCGTTGGATAAGCAAAGAGTTTTAATTAACTACTCGTTTGACATTTTTAAGATCTATTTGTTTAACATTGGTCTGTCGAATTTTTAAATTATTAGTCTTGGTCAATTTATTAAGCAGTCATGCCAAGAGTGTCGCCAAACTGATTATTTAAAGGTTTTTTCGGGTATTTTTCAACCAATGGCTTATATATGTGACTCAGTTTAACTTTTTTATCTTCTTGTAGATTAAGTAATAAGCCTTAATTTATTAAGTGTTAATTATCAATCCAAAATTGATAGTCAGACTTTATAGACTTCATAAAAACTTAATCCATCGGTTATTGGCACTGACACTCAAAGCAATGGATTATAATTTCGTCTATTGACAATTTTCGCTTATGAAAATTAATATACTGATATTGTTCAAGAACAAAAATGATTTCACAATTGCTTTTTCAGAAATCCAATAACACCCCAACGCCCTGTAAATTGTTTATTTGTCGGGTCACCTGCGTGTTCCCACACAAGCCAAAATAACTGTTAAAGTTAATTGTTCCTTAATGTATTTTGTATATGAACCTTGAATTAACAGTATAATATCATTTTGTAATTGGTTTTCATATTGATACCTTTGATTATAAATGTCTAGATGAAGTATTTTATACCACCAAGCCTCTTACTATAAATTGCCATATAACACATTGTATCAATTGTGCCAGTTTTCTTGGTGTTGCTAGTTACATGTTCAAAATATCCCCTTAATTAATGTCAGTTAATTAGAGTGTGATCGTAAGTGGTAATGTAACCGTAGGTGGTAAAGCGCACAAACTAAGTAACAGCCTGTTTACACTACCCTTGAAGGCACCAAAAGATAACATTTAATGTGGAAATAAATGTTGTTTAGGCGCTTTTTCTAAAAACATTCTGTCAAGGTATACGAGCAGTTTAGATATCTGAGAAAAGTCATTATGAAATAAGACTTTGAAAATGAAATAAACTTTGTAAGGAACTTTATTTTTTTTTGTAAGAATATTTGAAGAAATATGGTATACCTAAACGAAACGTATACGATACATAGATTATACACTACAGAATAAGAATTTTTATTGAGTTCTCTTTCTACATCACTAGCTACCTTGCACTTCACTACAACTCAATGGCACTTATTATTCTACACTAGAATTCTAAAGAACATAGATTCATAAAACATAACTCATTTTAATAGCCAATGAAAATTTTAAATAAAAAAGACAACAAATAATATAACTGTTTAATATTGTATTGCCAGCTGTCCGTCCGTGACCACGAGCTGTCAAAAAAGATTCATTTAAATTATTGTATGAGTTGTCACAAATATGTGAGATTTTTAAAAACAAATGAATGAAAAAAACATACATTCTTCAGGTGCCTTACTTATATTCAAAGCAACGTTGTGTGTAAATTTACATAAATCCATTGATAATATTCCAATTGATGTGTGTGAGATATTTTTCATACATTTTTGATTATATGTTCAAAAAACATAGAATGTATAAAAAATATCTTTCTCTTTCCATTTCTTCTAAAATTCGCATCAGCAACTCTATAATATAAGCTAATACTGCTAGATCTTTATCTTCTAGATAGATTCAATAAGGGTGCTGGAGCGTCTAGTTGCATTTTTATGAAGCTAAACTTAGATCGAGTCTAAAAATAGAAAGGCTACGCCCATTGCTACGACGTGTGTGGATGTTTCAGTTTGTAATACTTAGTTTAATATAAATATTCCTGTTACTCTATGTCTGTCTTATAACTTACTACGACAAGCTGGTGCTCGCGACTCCATCCGCGTCAATTACAGTAGGCATTCGTAAGAATCGCATTTGCTTGATCGTTTTTTCGCTTACTTGCGTTGTAAAATTAGTCTCCAAGAAAAACCTTTTCATTTTAACAGGATAATGAGAAGGAAATGGGAACTGGTTTCTTTATTCAAATTAAATTATATTTCAGTTGATTTACCGATTTTGTTTATTATAATAATTGTTATAGATACAGTTTATTTTTATGTTATTATTGATGTATTTGAGGTTAGAGCAATGTGTCAATTCCTTCCACGCTCCCCTATCATTCCTCGTCTCAGTCCTATATATCGTGAATAAAAAATAATAAAAAAATATTGACAATATTTTTTTTTTACAAAAAACTATCTGTAATTTCATTTCAATATTATTGTCAAAGTCCCAAGTATTTTATGACGCATGACAATCAATTACATTTAATGTTTCACCCTTTATCTCAACACGCTATAGTCACCCTTACCCTATTACAATAACGACCATATTTGCCCATATTGTTATTTCATGTAAACTTATTTTGGTCGTTTATTTTTAGTTCGATACATCGAATATCCTTTTTCAAAGGTCCCTTTATTCAATGACTGAAACGTTTATAAATAATTAAAACTTAATATCAGCATTAACTACATTCAATTAAAAACATTCAAATGTTAATTTTTAAATAAAATGTCAAAGTATGTCATCAATACGATCACAAAAGTCATTTGTATATAAAATAGATTAGGTCTTTTAAGTGTAGCGAAGATGCGCTCTCGGAGCAGAGCGTTATAAAGAACCTCATTCTTATTCCTTTAGCGTTGTATTGTTTTAATTAAAGTCTAAAGTAATTAAAACTTGTATTATATGTAATTATTATCTAACAATTTTACTAAAATAATTAGCGTGAAAATAAATCCAAATAAAAACTATTTGAGTACAACCTCTTACTGCGATATTTAAAAAAATAAAGTCAAAATGGCGTAGATTTTATGTCAATGTTTTATAATTTTGACAACCATAACTAAATAAAAATAAAAAAAATATATTTTTGACAGTTACTATTTATAAAATATATACAGACTTAACCTCATTACTATTTTTTTATAACAGTCATATATAAATAGTATCAAGTCAGTGCTCATTACAATAACATAAAGCTTTTTATTGTTTGGTTAGTTTTGTGGTTATTTTATTGGTTTGACATGAGCTATATGATACAAAACATGCCCTGGTTTAATAGTAATTCTGTTTATTGACCAGTTTGTTACTTTTAATTTGTTTGTGCTGTTTTTTTATAGTATGAACCAAATAGGTCTTACATATTTTTTTGATGACGATTAATCTTGGTTTTTTATTCATTTCTGGACTAAGGTTTCAAAGTCAATTTACTGGAATGCCATATGAGACGAAGCTTCTTAGCATTCCATGGATTCACCGTGCGGGTGCCGGGCCCATCGCATTGCAGGGACAGGAGTGCAAATAGCTCTTGGGACTTGCGACCCTGGTGTAGGTTTATGGGGCCCCTTTAAAATGCGTATTCAAGCTCACCTCAACTGGTTGCTCCCTACCTAACCAAATTTGGAATGAACCTACCAATGCCGCCTTTGAAGTACGTTCTAGAAATGTACTGATGATAGTTCTAGAGAGGCCAAGATCTTTAAGTAGGTTATAGAGCGATTTCTCTCTTATACCTCTCGCTCCCACTTCTACCGCGTACAAATTAACTATACCTATTCCTGGTCAGTTCGTTGGTAAGTTCGTAATACTTGTTTACTTTAATTGTGTGATCTTTGGGGATGTTAGTTACCCACGGAACAGTAAGCTCCACAAGTATCACGCGTTTTGACTGTCTAGAGTAAGAAATATGTTCCGTCTGGATGACGAGACAATAATATCCTCAGGAATTCTATACTGTCTCTCATACGTATCCATCATTATAGTCCAATCGCGAGCCAAGATAGAGTGAGGCTTTTGTTTTGTAAAAAACAAATTCATATTCAATATATTCAAGCATTCTTTAATTTTAATATTTAAAGTATGTGGTGAGAAAATATAAAATGATAGATAAATTAAAGTTTTTTTCTACATTAAGTCTTAAAATCAAAATATGAGATAGTGTAATAAATCTTGATTCAAAATTATCATTTTCAGAATTAAAATATCTATCAATCAGTATTATTTGAACATAAAACCTTCTCAATATTCTGAACAATATTCAAAATCCTTCTTCATTCTCCCAAAAAATCTAATAATAGAGTTAGTAAATCCCCTCCCCATTTGTCCTTAGATATATTGAAATCTGTCTGTACATAAATCTTGGAATTTGGAATAGAAATAGATACTGGCTTAGTGGCTTAATCGAAAAATAAGAAAAAGGAAAAAAAGTCCTGAATTGCAGTCGAGTTATCTATATAGTAGTTTTATAGGAAAAGTCTGATTCCGAGATTAAGGAGTTTTAGAATATGTTTTTATATAAAGACTGAATTTCAGGACAGAAAACTTTGTTCTTTAGAGATTCATTAGAAAAACAAATAGTATATTATAAGACAAATAATACTCTTGTGATAAACACACACATTTATATTATAATATTTTTTAACTTAACTTTTAACATCGAGGCGTCACTGGTTGAAGAGTCAATTAATTCAAAGAACATTAAACTTTTTCTGCAAATATAATAAAGATTATTATAAATTTGTCTAGTCTGATATTATAGGAGGTAGTTTTATTATAACTTTAATAATAACTTTAGAAAACAATCGCTTTTTGTAAATGTTACATCTAGACACTAAATATAGCTAATATTATGAAATATTATGGAGTTTCAGTATTATTTCGTATTATTTCGTAGTTTAACACGCACGGGAACTATGTCAGCGGAGGAAATTTCAAAGTTCGTGTCAGCTGCAGTTTGTTATCAAAATACTTCAACGTCGTTGAAACAATTATCTTTACTCGAACAACCGGTTTATTGAACACTAATGCAATTAAAAATGAACTTTATTCCACGCTAATAGAGCTAGAATTCAATTAAAATTAAACACAATTACGACTAAACTGCTGAAGAAAATTGGTCTTTACGTGATAAGAAATTATGTTCGGGAAAAAATGTTTGCTTTTTAACGGAAATGCATTAACGGATAAGAGAAATACGCTTATGGTTTTATTTTGTTCGTTCAATTTTGTTGACGGTTTTTTTAATTCTTGGTTGGCTTTACGTTAAATTTATTTGACAGTCATTTATTTGACAGTCGAAAGTTTTGATTAGTTTTCTACCATGATATCTACCAATCACAAGGTCGCACGTATTTTGATAGAAACGTAAATATCTTTTATTAAACAGCCTTCGAAATACCGACTTTGAACTGTCTTGAAGTTTTTAGATTACAGTCTTTTATTGGAAACATGAACTAAAACAGAATACACTGAAAAAAAAAACATGTATTATAACTAAATAAATATTGAGTGAAACCCATAGATACCAGATTCGTATTCGTATTGTTCATGTAGATTTATTTTTCATTCTATATATTTTTTTAAATACATTGTACAATAAATGGCCGTCTGTTTCACTATTGGCCGCCTGTTTATGATATGACGTCATACTGGTACAACGTAACAACGACTGAACGTTCTCGTGTTCAGTCCTGAAAAAACTGTACGTATATTTTCAATAAGAAACAAAAATAAGGGTTTACTTATGAATAATTTTATATATTTATACTTAGTTTAAAATAAATGACATTAAAACCGATGTCACGTTAATCAGCAATTATATAACATAATTATATACTGTATTGATTTTATTTTAAATAATTAAAAATTCTTAATAAAGGGAAGAAATTTAATCAAGAAAATTCTGGTGAATTCTGAATTATTTGTTATCCAAAAACAAAACAAATTAAGAACGTAACCAAAGTATCAGAATACTTATAATATTCTGGGCAGAAAACGTTTAAAATGTATAGTAATGTCTGAAAAAGCTTTAACAAACAGAACACTTCTCCGCGGCCTCTTTTCAGTATTAACTATAAATTTTGTGTTTATTTTTACATTCACTTGATATTTTCTTTATATTGGAATTTTATTTCGCTTTTACTATAGAAGTAAAATATTTGTGTTAAAGTTAAATGGTTTGTTTATATTTATAAAGTAGGAACCGAGCAGACGGTCAGTAATACAGGGCATTTTATATTTTTGAGATAATTAAAATATGAAGCCCACCCCTTTGTTATTATAAATTAATAACAGAAGGAGCAAGCAGGAAGTAAGGAGGAAGGAGGGTTACGGTTTTCATTTACTCTCAGGGTAGCTTTTTTTGATCTAACCATTATGAAAACTAAAAAAAGTCAAAAATTTTAGAACGCCATTAAAAATATATATATATTGATCTGCCATAAATACTGTGACAGTACAATTTTTTTTTTTTTGCATAAAGCAATGAATAGTATAATGTGTGCTAGTTTATATATTTATATCATAGCTATAAAAATATGTGAAGCTCCTTCAAGTTGATTGTTACAGTTCTTTAATCATAGAGGTCAGTTATCAATAGACACACGCACTCCGTCCATGGGAATATTCTTAACTGGCAACCTTATGTATTGTTTTATGAATTAATTATCGTAGCGCTTAGAGAATGTGATACTCTCTTAAACTACCCATAAATCATAATTCTGCTGATTAAGATCCAGTTTAGATGACGGTCAGTCTTCAGCTCTGATGAAGTCCGAAAGAACTATTCTCGGTTATGAAACATGGTGTTGTTAAGAATCGTTCTAAAAATCGTATCTTCTATAGAGCTTTGAGCATAAACCTGGTCATTATGCTTGGTTGCTCAATAGTGTATCTTTTCTCGTCAGTGAATATTATACTTCTCCGATCTCCTTAGTGTACCGCTTAAGAAATAATTTTGATTTTACTGCTATTATTTATTTTTAAATTATCAGTTGAATAATGACGAATCCATCTTGTATTGGCTTCCTTATTTATTCAATTTGGCAAAATATTTTTTTTTGCTTTCGGACAGTATTTCTTTGAACTCTACCTTTACTGGTTTGATTGTCTTTTTCGTACAAATACTTCGTAGAAGCTCATCTCTTTTTGTCACAAACAGAGGAGAGATTGGCGCGAAAATTATAAAACACAATGAATATTCATACAATAATGACAGATTCCAAATTTGAATTGAATGTTATATATATGTTTTAATTTTAACAGTATTTTTGGCCAGACTAAATATGTACATAATTTAAGCCTGGCGCGTAAACAAAATCTTACTTTATAACCTGTACATGTGTTTTATATATTAACAAAGCATCGAACTATTATTTATAGTTTAATTTAGGTATTAATAATATAAGTCAACAGCTTCAGTAACCTAAACATGGCTATTTCAAACATAACAAAGATTTTACGTATATAATAATTCTTTTCAAATTCAATTTTCCGAACGAAGAGTTGGATCAAAGAATGTTATTTTAAAATCAGACAAAATCATTTCATATTCTATTTCCAGTTTCCGATATATTACTTTTGTTTCAACTTGGGAAACTAACGAAAATATTATAAGTTCAATAATATATCATGTTTTTGAAGATTGCTCAATAAGTCTTGGGAATATTCAATTGATAAATACTAAACGTAGAGCCTGTTGGAAGACAATTTATTGCAGTTAGTAAGGTATTATTAGACCGTTCTAATATTACCTCTCAAAGACGACAGGCTCTTAAAAGCTACTAAAAAAATAGCTACTGCTAAATAAAATAATCATGAAGAAAATTAATTGAAAAGTGCAATAAAATAAGAATATTCCCTTTATTTTACTAATAGACAATATTTTACAATTCGACATGTAAATGATATTATGAGATCAAAGATATTAAACCTTATCTAAGCGGTATTTATTTAAGCAACTGGATGATTTTGTTCTGTACGAAACACCAAATGTTTACAACTATAAGGCGTTTAAGTTTATTGATATGTGAATGGAGGGGTTTGAATTGTTGTTTACTCGCGAAATAGCACATTGAATAGTAAATAAAAACACCCACATAACATTAACAACGCGCGTCAAATTTCTAAGGTTATGTTTATTTATATTAAACGTATTCAAACTGTTTTCATTTCTTAATGATAAATAAATAAAAATAAATTATCTGATTAGATTCTACGATTGAAATCGAATTAGCTTCTTTCTTTTTACAGATCTTTATTTTATTATACGCTTCTTCTTCTTTATTTTATTTCTTTTAAAGATCTTTATTTAATTATACACTATCAAGATGCAAAATAGTTTCTCAAGCATCGTTGTTAGAATAAACCTATCATTTGTATTCACTTGTATAAAATGTTTGTCTTACTTCACGTTTAATGAATCTTGAATAAATCTCGGAAAAATAAGTAATATTATATAAATTTCAATGATTATTTGATTAATATTTGTTGAGGATTGTATTTAAAATTATACATTTTGCATTGCAGCTAAAAAAATATAATATTTAAATATTCTTAAACAATGTGTGAATATGGAAGTATATTGGGCTAGAGGAAGGTCAAAAAGATGGATGGGTTGTGTGAATAATGACGTGAAGATGAAAGGAGCTGGGACATCCCTGACGAATGACAAGTGTGAGTGGAAGAAAAAAACATGTTGTGCTGAATCCATCCAGAGTGGGATAAGGACAAAAAAAATGCGACAATGTATTGCGATAAAATATAAAATTGATTGTAAATTTTTTTGAAGCCCCGAAATCTTATTATTCAAATTAACCTTTTTACTTTATAAAAAAAATATATGTATTTGAAAATATATAAGTTGATACTTAATATAGTACTTTTGAAGTACAAGTAAGTATAGTACTTTAACTTTGAGGCTTATAAATTGTAGGGTGCTCTATAACATATTATCTTGTATATTAAAAAAAACTCAGAAGTATATGAAATACGATCACAGTCAAAGGACTGTGATCGTATTTCATTTTCCTAGTTCTTTTTTAAGTATTTTCTCTTTTACTATGACATGTAAATTAAATAAAATATATATATCTACCTTATAAAGATTTAATTCAAATTCAATATACAAAACAATATATTTCTTCAGTTGGTCTTTTTTATTTACAAATATATTTATAAAAAGTTTTAAAATAAATATGTCTCATATATCCAAATTTAATTCAGGTGATTTCAGCGAAAAGGTTCAATAAATTGTATAAAGGCCTTTCTATCAGTACTATAATCTAAAATACGAGTTTGATAAAAACCCGCTAGTAAGTAAAAACTTTTTGTATTTACAACATTTTCAAACCAACAAACAACTCCTTGAATCTTGCAAAAAAAAAAACATTTTAAATATTAATTTCGTTTGTGGCATATTTTTAATATTAATCTATTCAGAAAAGTTAAAAAAATTGTTTAAGATTTACGAAAAATGCCTAATAGAGTGATTTTTTTCATTCTGTGTTAATATAAAATTTAATTGAATGAATGAATAACGATAGTATTCAAAAAGGTGTTGTCTAAATTTATCTTTGTTATATCAGTAATATTATGTCAATGCAATATAAGTCGCAATATTTCAGGGAAGGAATATTTTAAAACAAGAACTGTCGTAAACCTTGAAACGTAAATTTTTTTCATCATGGAACTTTTTACATAGCTTAAGTTTTGTACAAATTCTGGTTTTTATTTGGTATTAAATTACCTGTATTTTTATGTCCTTAGTTTAGATTTTATTTTATATACAATTTTTTTGAGTCTTTCCCTATTTTATTGGGTCTTACGATTTTTAACATTTATAATATTTTTTTGACGCTCACATATACGTAAACTTTACGCAACAATAAAATAGTATAACTACCGCTTCAGAAAAGTAGTTGTCACAGACTTATGAAGAACCAAGAAACAGCGAATTTGATTAACTTTTTCAATAAAAATTACAAAGATATCACAATAATTATTTTAAATAATATGTCCTCCATTGCCATTGTATTAAATCGTTTTATTATCTGTCTTAACTACTGTTACATCGGCAAGTAAAGTTGGTTTCCTTTGAGACCACTTCGTTTTACAAC
This sequence comes from Dircenna loreta, assembly GCA_963555665.1. Lineage (NCBI taxonomy): Eukaryota > Metazoa > Arthropoda > Insecta > Lepidoptera > Nymphalidae > Dircenna > Dircenna loreta. Next base: position 7,537,917 of record OY743099.1, on the reverse strand, counting down.
TTACACAGTTTATTGTTCTCTTGGAATATATGTACTTCAAGTATCAAGATCTCTTTCAACACTTTTATGTCAAATCGATTTTGACATAAAAGTGTTGAATCTTGATACTTGAAGACATTAAGAGCGGAAATAGTTAATTTTATTTTTATAACTTCATTATTATGTTTTTTGTCATTATTCTACTTGTTAACATATTATTTAAGTATAAATAATTATATATTTAAAGAAATGTTCAAGATTATTCCTCACTTTTTTACCTTGGACTTATCTTAGAAATGACATAGATTCTGAATCTTTCAAAGCGCCTTCAAAAGAAATGATTTTCCGAGCTGCAGCTCTTATATTTAGTCACCAATTAGTTTGAAGCACATCACACAGAGTAAATATATAGTAGCTACTAGCTTTGCAAGCGGCTGAGAAGCTATTATTATTTAGTCTGTCATTTGTGCAATTATGTATACTAATTATCTTCAACATCAGTCTTTTTTATAAAAGGATATAGAGCCAGGCAAGAATAAAAAAATAAAAAATGAACGATGAAGCATGAAACGAATTAAACAAATAAAAAAAAAACCAAAAAAATAATAATATAGCTACAGATTTATAGAGTATTAAAAATAAGTATCAGAGAGTAAATACGGATATCATCTCATTTGGTCATTAAACAGATACCAATGAAGGGTCTTACTTCCGAGGGCGTGACGAATAATAATTTGGTGAAGTTTGAGAACACGTCGTCGACCTCATCCAGTTAACGTTTAATATCAAAGTGGAGCTCTCACTAAACTGGCATGTGATTGCTAATCTTAAAAGTTTTTGAAATAATGTTGTGATTTTAATTAAATATTTTAACAATTTTAAAGATTTATTACTTAATGTTGTGTTTTTATCAAGAAATCTTAATTTATTATTTTCTTGTGGATATAATAATAAATACTAATAAAAATAATAAATACTAATAAGTAATAATAAATACTAAATAAAAACAAAATGAATATTTTTAAAATGGTTTTCTTTCTTTAATCACATAAGTCCTTGCTCAAGTTTTCCCGGAAATTAGGAAAAATCAAGCAAGAAAAAAGTTATACCGGTCATATTATCACATATTGAAGACTAATTGGCGCAGTAATTGTTACTATGTCGATTGCACCTGTGGTCGTTGGTTCGATTCCCAGACTAGAAAATACTTGTAATAGTAACTTGGATTTTTTAAGGTCTGGGTGTTGTTTGTATGTATAATATGTATGTATATAAAAATATAATTATAAATAAAGATAATAAATAATGTATTTTTATTTTGTTCAAGATTTGTCAGGCTTGCTTTGGGGCAAGATTGCTTTATCTATGCTTGCTTGCTTTGGGGTTAGTTTGCTTGCTCTACGCTTGCTTGCTTTGGGTCTAAATTTCTTGCTCTATGCTTGGTTGTTTGGGCTAGATTGCGTTGAGTAGAAGTGTCGAAATACTTTATTTATTTATTATATTATTGTTAAAATGTTATATTCGCTGTACACTATAAATCTTTGTCAGAGTTTAACAGATATTTAAAAAACATAAATCATCTTATACTGTCACCCTACATATCATTATAGAACTCTATTATCTCTACATATGTATGACCACTGACCATAGATCACTTGTCGTGGTTTACGAACAGTGCAATAGTGAACATCCGGCGAGTGTGACCACTTCGAATGAGTTTAGTTCAATTTATATATCAATAATTGTTTTATTTATTAACTAACTATTGCGCGCTTCTCTGCCTGTGGTCACTATTATAGGAATCAAATCACTTTGTCATTTATTTCTGCACAATTTGGTGAATTTGAACTAAATTAAACAATCAACATTACAGACCAGATTATCTCTTGGACCAATATTCAAATATTTTGATAAGTTTTATTTTCAATTAAGTTATGCTAAAAATATATTATTTTCCTTATTTAGTACTCTGTTTTTAAAATAATAATGATAAACATATTACAGGCTGAACGCATTTAAAGCTATCCGGAAAACTTTTTTCCGTTTGGATCTTCATAAGTCAAGTGGGCCGGATGTCATTCTACAGTCGTGCTCCGGAGTAGAGTCCTACATGGAATACGAAGTTCTGGTATCATGAGGGTCTGGCATGCTCCATCTGATCCTTAATAGGATCATGACTCAGACGTGTCACTACGGACCTCTTGGCATTACCTAAATATTCAAAATATAATTATGTAATGATATTTAAAAGTTTTAAACAATCCACGACTGCCATCAAGCGATAAATTTCATAGAGTTAAACTTTATATATAAACATTGTTTTAGTAAAATAAATAATGAATATTATACAGTCAATGTATCACGTACGTTTGTAAGAATTTTTTATACAAATATTGTTGTAAACAACTTAATATGTCTGAGTAAACATTATGTAAATATGGAAGGATTGAAGTCTTTTTTGTAAACAACTTTATATAATGTCTGCTTAGACTATGTTTTATGAAACCTCATATTTTAATATGAACGATGTGCTTTTATAGTTTAGTCAAATAAAAAATTGTCTTGTTATTTCAGACGGCGGTCTAAAACCCATAACTGTAGAACAGTACTTTTTCAGAACGATACATACTTAGGTAGCTTATAGATTTTCTATCTCTGAATACATGTGACAAATTTTCATAATAATTGAGCAGTTAGGTGTGAAATTGGAATGCAAATGCAAACAAACTCACATTTGCAAATATAATATTACTTTAAATTAGTAGAACCTTTAACGCCTAGCTTAAAAACTTATATTGTTTTAACTAAACTATTCAGCCTCAAAATCCCTTACTACCGGTAGCAGTTTAATCTATAATATAGAATTCCTTATAAATATACAAATATTTATTGCGACTTCGGTAATCGAGCGTGACTTTAATACAGGCAGTAATATTATTTATAAGTAATAAATCTATGTTATATGCATTGAGATATAGAAGCAATTTCTTTATTACATAAAATCGTTATAGAGTTATTCATAACTCAGCAACTTAACTTACTTAATTACATTAGTGAGTTGACCTTCAGTTAAGTGACTTGGAATAAACAAAACTATTTATCATTTTTTATTATGTATAGCTTATATTTATTCAAACATATATTTTAATGTTTAATTGAAGGGGTTCTTTTAAAGTTGTTTTTATATTGAAGTGCTATGAGATCAGATATGTGAAGTCATTGTAAGTTTAATATAGTTGTGAATATGGCTACAAGTTGTAATGTATTGAATAACATACAATTATACCCTTGGTTGTGATGGAATAAAATTATTTTAGTAATTAAAAATAGTATTAATGTTGTTACGTTGTTAGTTAACTTTCGAGAGTTTGTTGAACTATTGATCCTAAGTGGGTCAAAGGACGTGGGTTTGATTCCCACACGGTTATTTGAATGTTTGTAAAATGATGATTATATTTTAGTTAGGCTTTATTTAGGAATAATTATGTAACCTGAAACAATCTAGATGAAAATTACAAAATACATATATGTGAATTTTCGTGAATAATTTTATCAATTACACATTAAAAAGTAAAAAAATATATATACTCGTACGTATAAGTATTTTTGAAATAATATGAAACAAAAGTAAAAATAAATTCAGGAGAATATAACTTAAAACAATAAAATAATTGATATAAATTCGACATCGTATATTATTTTAAATGTCTGCTACATTATTTTAAATATAATCCGGCTAATATAAATATACCTGTATATATATCAAGTTACTCGACGACACAACGACACGACGGACCTCTACTATACAGCATTTATTTCATCTTAATAGAGATCCACGAGGGGTCAGTTTTATTTACGGAGTAACGTCTGCAAGAAATATTTCTTGTATTCCTTTTTTAAATATATTATAAAGCTCTTTATTCTTTCATGTTTATTGTTGAATTTTAATAATATTTTGATTTTGTTTGTAGATATATATCATCATACTGTACATTTATAAAAAACATGAAATTAATTTGTTATATAAATTAACTATTAATACAGGTGTTTTAAGAGTTAACTAACACAAATTAAATATTTTTTTACATTAACAAAACTATTAACAAATTAAAACCAAAAAATAGATATAAGCTCTGTAACAACTTCTGAACGCACCTGTACTAGCAGACTAAATGTTTTATTAGATAGATTTGTTTTCCGAATTTATCGACTGCTCGGATATTTTATTATTATTATATAAATAGCCTTCTATGTTTTTTTCAATACAGTCTTATCATTTGCGTCAGAGGTTTTTTTCAGCGCCCACGTTTTATTGAAAGTGAATCACACATCGCTAGAGTTGAATAAAAATACACGCTATATACAAATAAATAATTTAACAGATATTTTTAGATTGTGTTGGTATGAGTTTTTTTTTTAATTTATTTTGCCTTTAGTTAACAAATTGTCAAACAAATATCAATAAAAAAAATCTTGTTAGTTTCTATTTCAAATCAAATTTAAACTCTTTTCATTTAAAAAAATTATAACATCAGCTTGGTATAATACATTAATAGTTAAATAATCAAATCAAAGTATAATATTTTTATTATCCGTTCATAAATTAATAAATGAATGACACTTATAATTATTTATTTCATTATTTAATAAAGTGTCAGTCTGTCATTGAACCATCTTTTTCCTTTACAATTCTGACTGGCAGATATTTTATATTAATAAATCTTGTAGAATCTATTTTTACCGTATTTCCTTAAAACTCTCTCAATATTAATTTATAATTTATGCTTCCTTTTCAGCTAATAATATTTTTCAGCTTCTGAACCTAAATATTAAGGCCATATATTCGTATAAGCGAGTGAGTACACTATACATATATATATATATATAACTAACAATTTAACCTATCATGAATACATGTAATTACTGAAACAAATAACTCAATAAAACTTTTAAAAACGTTTCATTTATTAATAATTAATTTATTTGGAAAAATAACCGCTTTTAACAGCCTTCGCTATATCCGTGTCGTTTTATTTGTCTTCTATCATTTTATTTGTTTTATAAAATTAACGTTAATTTTTAAAAAAATATATCTCGTAATTTATTGGTTAATCCTCGTTAATCATATCAAATAAAGTATAATAAACAAAGTAAAATATATTTAAATTAATATGGGTATTCGTTTTTAGTCGATTTATGTTTCTTTTATAAACGTTGATTAATTTAATATACAGCGAAGCAAATTTCAAGTTTTGTTTCTAAGAAATATTCGTAAAATTAAAATCATTCAATAATAAATTTAAAACATCCGATAAAAAAATACTAAAAATAGCATATATTATTTTCTGCTTGCGTTTAATTAAAAATAAAGATAAAAACTTCATTTATATTAGTCATGTTCTGAATAAAATGTTCTTAAAAATTGTATCGATATATTTTACGTGCAATAAATATTCATCCGGTAGTTAAAAGTTTTAAAGTTTGAAATAGTTTTAGAATAAACTATCGAAAATAAATAATTGATAATAAAATACTTACGCTCATTAATCAATTGATAACGACAAGGACACAGCGGTCATAAGCACTTATCACTTTAATAAGTAGAGTCACTTCAATTTTCAATATATCGAAAACTTTCGCGGAAAACTTTGGTACAATTGAGCGCAGTCTCAAAACACGTGTATGCACGGCGCCTGTAGCGCGACTACTGAACTGGTTGACTGAAAAAACTCGACAGAATATTTTCATATTTCGATCACGCTCTGAGGGCGGGAAGTTGTATTTGAATTAGGAATGTAAAGTTAGTATAGCCTGTGCCCTAAATGTTTCTGTTTATCCGTGAGGATAAATATCTTTTTTATATAACCAAACAGTTTTCGTGGTTTGCTTTTTAAATGAGGCCTTTGTTATGTTTTCTTTGCTCACGTACAGTTGCGCAGGCTTATAACAATTAATAAAAGTCAGTTATATTTTTAAAATTCGAATTATCCAAAAATATTTAAAAAGTGCTGTAAAAAGTTTTTATTCTTAATCCAAAATCAAAATGGCAAGCAGGAATCGAACATCAAGGCTTCAAATTAAACGCTTTACTTAAATGGAATGGGAATGATTGAGTGATATTAATTGGAGCTATTTGTGTCTCTCGACTCCGCCATTACTTAAATCCCCAGCTATTAGCCAATTCTATACAATTACCATTGCCTATGGCTCCGGTGTGGATACAGAAGAACAGTGAATTTAATATATACTAATATGTTAGTGTTATCTGTGACTTTAACTTTGAAAAATTTGTCTTTTAGATTCGTCTACTAATTTTCTAATAAAAGTTTTCATTCAAAAAAGTCCTACGAAACCAAATCGCTGGAAGTTTTTATCAACAAGCATGGCTTATGGTTCAACTTAGATAGGTACTTGTACGAAATCTTAGAAAACATCTGGAATTTAAATAAAACGTTTCGTTCAAATGTTAACTTTTTTGGCAGGTCGCATATTCAAATGTTAACTTTTTTGGCAACACGAATGTTCTAAAGTTAACCCTTTCGGCATAATCATTTTCATGTGAGCTAGACTGGAATGATGGATAAGATAGATAATAAGCCACAATTTTCTATCTTATGCTAATTACGGAACCCTAAAAAGTAATAAATTCAGTCCAACGGCAATAAAATCATAAGATGGAAGCCTAATTGATATATGGGAAGGGCGCGCGTAAATCTATTTTATGTGAGCAGTTAATGTGGGTATTCTAATATCATTTATTTGCATCTAAAAAAAAGGCAATTGATTTCTGTTACTGGGTCAATGAACTTGCCTAATTTTATTTTATCGTGATCATTTAATGACAAATAACACGCTGATGTATAAAGTTCGTCTGTTTGTCATAATAAAGCTAACTGGGGCATATATATGTAAAGTAAACGATTAATATTAGTTATTTGGATTAGTTTGATGTTTCAAGGAAGTAACATAAAATAAATATTCGTGGAATTATTATAAATAAATGATTTATAATGACATGAGATAAGGCAGATGATATATTGAAATTAGTCACACTGTAGATTTATCATTTTTATTGCACATTATTTTCGTGGGCAGATAATGTCTAAAATTGTTTGGGTCTTTCATAAGTATTTTCAAAAGACTGTCAAAATGATTCTTTTACAATATGTAAAAAAAACTTTCCTGACCGTCTGATCTTTAAAAACATATCCTAAGCTGGGGTAAGGATTTTGAAAAGTTAGTTGCAATTATGACTCTTTAAGGAACCTTTCTTGTGTGATAAATAACTAGGATATTCCAGAAAATCTCGAACTTCATAGACTTTCTGGAATTCCATCCCTATTTCAGTTGTGGATGACTTTTATGGACATTAACTAGGTCAGGACACTACGTCATCGCTTTTTGGAAATTCCATCCTTATTTAAATTAAATATTACGAGATATTACGAGTTCAAAAGAAGAGTCACAAACAAAAACAAAAGCAAGTCGAATGACTTTTATATTTTATCTAACAGTGGGTTCGCGGAACTTTTAAATAAATTATTTAACAGTTGGTACACGGATCTCTTAAATAAATTATCTCGCAGTTGGTACACGAATACTTCAAGGCGCCGACGTGTAGTTCTTTGATCAGTATTCACTAATGTGTTACATTGATAGTGGAATCGCAACCATTCACTTTTTGGCACGGCTCTGTGTTATAAATAGCGCGGTATGTACTGGTGATAGTGACTGTCTCTAGTAGGCTAATTATAATTGTAAGATGTACTGACCTTCTTGGAGTATGTCTCAGACGTATTAAAGAATTTAGCGGAATTGATTTTAATTTTTGTTTTATTTGTACCAGACATATCAAAGAGTTTGAATCGATTAATTTTTGTTGTATTTTTTTTTACTTTTTATATGTTATTCTGGTTTGTAAAATCTATCGATTTAGATATTTTTTATAAAATCATACTATAGTATTAAGAAGTATTTATTTTCACTTTGAAGAGCAACCACTGCAATTCTTAGTCGTTTTTTCCATAGTCTTTAATTAAAGTAATTACAAAAATTGTTTTTGAAAAGTAGGTACAATTATCTTAAGATGAAACTTGATAAGAATTAAAATAATAAAAAATATATATCGATGAATATATCTCATCTAAAAAGTAATTCTTCACATAAATCTTTATACTTCTAAATCTGTCTGTTAATATTCAATTCGTCTGTTAATAATAAATAACTTACATTGAAGACAAACCCACGGAATAATAATAGAATGTAAATAACGTTTATATTACAAAGACAACGCAGTGTCGTGTAATTTGGCATCCCTTAAATATCATATGTCTGTAGGACAAACCTTAAATGTATCTTTAAGGATCTTAGCTTTGGATATATTTAAACTTGGTATATGTAACCTTCTCTTGATAATTAAATATTTTTCTTATTAAAAGTTCATCCATAAATATTTTATATTTTTAATTATGATATATCTATTATTTTATATACTACTGAAATACGTATTTTTATATATAAATTCATATATATGTGTATATTTATTTTATTTTTTGAGGTATTGTTCGAAAATATATATAAAAGCCTAATATTATTTAATATGAAAGCGAATCCTACAGCCACTGATATTATGACAATTTGAAGACGTTTAGTGACTTACATAAATAAGTCGAAATACTTTTTAAATGCTGAAACTAGTCGTAAGTAGTTCCTGTTTGTTTTCGCAAGTCACCGAATTTTTTAAATATAAAGTATATTTGAAATGTCTAAAATAATAGAATTACGAATACACAATGTCGTATTGAATACAAAATTATTGAATACGACACAGACAGAAACAATCGGAAGCAATCATCGATATGCAATACGGTTATATAATTATCATATTGGAGCCATGTTGGCCTAGTTGGCCGAGCTATTGGTCCAGTGGTTAATGACATTGACTGTTGAATCGAAGGTTGTGATTTTGATTCTATAAATATACATATATATATGACTTTTTTTTGTGATCCACAGATTATTATGACAGGTTTGTGTGTACTTTTTTATACTTATATGTTTGTAAAAGCTAATTAATTATAATAAAAAAAATATATGCCATGTCAATTCCTTCTATTGAGTCTGTTAGTTCTTTAAAAAGTATTAATAACACAATATCATGTAAACTTTATTAAATGCAATTGTCATACAATTCCTAAATATTTTGAACTTAATTTGTTACAAGGAGAATTGTTTAATTGTTTTTAAATAGTTAATAACAATAACAAGGAAAGTGTAAGTAATATTCAATAAATAATACATTTCGTTGTAAAGAAGATATGAGCTCTTTATATAAAATACGATATTGAAAATGATTTTACATACCTATTATTTGTAGGTAATATACTTGAAGCTTTTAATTGCTTGTCTTTCAAGTACTGATTTTTATCTTACTACATTAATAACCGTTCCGGCAATTCTTCTGTAGTTAGCCACGAACCCGTCGGTAGCCACGAACCCGTCGTTAGCCAAGAGCCCGTAGTTAGCCACAAACGCGTAATTAACCCCAAACCTAGCCAGCAACATCGCCACAATACAGAACATCAAAAACCAGTTGATTCCGTAGAATTGAAACTGCGACTCACCAAGAAATAAAACGCAGTCCTAATTAATAAACGACACCAATTTGACGAACTCGTCACATATTTCAAATTAAAAGCACCATTTATTGCGATCTCTTGTAACAATAATCGTTGCAGTGATTCACTCTTTTCAAGAACTCTGTTTAGGTCAATGCCAGCGCGTGCCAACTTTATCAGTATTTCAGGAAACCGTTATTCCCACGGTAGCTGAGGAAAAATGTTCATTGATAATATTACAAACAGATGAATAATTTACATAATTATATGATATGGCTATTTCCCAGGGTTGCATTATTTCGTCCGTTATCGTCCGTTACATTCGTATATCGTCCGTTTCAAATATTTTTTAAATATCCGTGAAGCTCCGCGCCGGGTGTGCTCAGTGAAATATGTAGAGTTCAAAACTTTTATGTATAATTAACTCTATGATATAACTGATTTTCACATGAAAGTACCAATACTATCCAAACTTAAGGAAATCGTTCAAAACTGAAAACATTACAGAAAATTTGAATCAAGGAAAATAAAATCTTTTTTGAATTACCAATAATAACGCGTCACAGTCTGAATGGTTAGACATGCGAATTTGCACGGAGTCATTTTTTGATGTAACACGACTACAAAAAAAATAATGACGTAAGCAAATCTGCCACAAAGACGTAAAAGAAAAACATTATTAACCAATTCTACCTTTTTAAGCACTTATATGAATAAAATTTATCAAAACATAATCTGTGGATCCCATAAACTATTGTCTCATGTGGGAGTCGAATTCACTATCTTTGGCTCAGCAGACAGGGTCACTGGCTATTAAACCTACCTTTGATAATTTTACCTTTGTTAAAGAATAAATACTTTAAATGATATATAATATATTTTTTCTCTTGGAATTTGAATTAATTGAATATAAAATGGACTATAACCGTCCAATGGTATGTATAACGTATGATGAACAATTTGATAAAAGCTATTTGTTATATCCATCTATTTGTGATTTATTTGAAATCAGATTCACATCAGACGAATCACAAAGTGAATAAAATGACGTTTGTGTGAACAAATTATGATAAGAAACATTTCAATACGATTGAAGTCATCATAAAACATATATAAACAAGATCGTGGTATAGACTATAAAAGATTTTAACCAAAATTCTAATATAAATAGAGATAGCTCTTATCCGCGGCTTCGCTCGCATTTGAGTCATTAATAAGTATTAGTTATCGTTGCAATCTTTCTAACACTCGAACTCTTTGGAACCCTCAAGAATTCATGGCTGAAGATAAATTTTTAAAAAATCTAAGCCGCTGAAACTATAACTAATAGCATTGAAGTATCTCGATTATGACATTTATGTACAAAAAATGTTTTTATCTTTCAAAATATTATTAACTTCCCGCTAAAAAAAATATTTTTTTAATTTTAAAAATATCCTATGTTACTCGTACTTCTAATACCTCAAAAATTATGTGTACAAAGTTATATAATGATCGGTTGAGTAGTTTTCGCGTGAAAGCTTAACAGACAAACTTACATTCGCATTTATAATATTAGTAAGGATCTTAGAAAATAAGTACCTATTATTTAGTTTTGTTATTTTGTTATATATTTTATTATAAATAAAATGTTTAGAGTGTTCTATTGAGCGACTTAGTCCAGTAGGACCAAGTTCCTTAAATAAAGAAAAAATATATTAGTAAGGATGTAAATAAGTTGAATATGGCTAGATGTGGTTTAGATAATTTCAAGCAGCGTTGTCTTTGATTTAAATATTACTGATTGTGTTTATATATCTGTTATATTTAAATAAATAGTAGAGATATATGTAAAGATATCTTTATCATCAATAACTAGACTTTTATAGACATTTAATAAAAAGGTCTCTGAATCTTAAGACTAAAATGGTTCATCCGTGGGATCTAGCAAGTGTCTACTAATTTATATACATTTTTATCTGACATAATTTGATGTGATGACTATTTAATAATAAATTTTATTTATCTGATACCTTTAAAAAATACCAACCAACATTATATTATACGGCAATGTGAGTTTGTTTGTTTGTTAAACCTTCATACATTAATTTTATTGATCATTACCAAATATTACACACACTTTGTCAAATGTATTTAAAAGGACATAGGGTTACTTTCATTCCAAAAGAATACAATTTTGCGGATAAATAATTATACCTTTTGACGGTCGTCGGACTTAAAAATAAAACAAGGCGCCAGCGCGGGCGGAGCTGCTGACAAAAGCTAGTTCATTAATAAATTTAATAAACTCCTCCGTATAAATCAGACGTATATTAACAAACACAGACCAACACTCGTACTTCGTCTCCTGAGATCAGCCAACACACTTGTTTATCTGAATTACTTGTTCCGCAACAATTTTTGTTACGGCTATCATTCTTCGCGTAATTTAACTAAACTTATTTACAAATTTAACAATATATATATAATAAAGCTGAAAAATTTGGCTTTTGTGTTAAATTAATCATCTCTGAATTTACAAGGCAATTTGAAATAATGTTAAAATATTTGATGGCTTATTAGTAAAAAAGTGTTAAAAGAAAAATATAACAAATACGCGAATATAGTTCTTGGTGGCCATAGTTTGATGTAAAGGCCTACCATTAACTCTTATAGCGATATTACAATAATCTTACTGTCGCTTCATAAAAGTAATATTACTTTAACAATGTTTCAAAAATAAATTTTGATGATAATCCTAAATAATTTGAAATACTAATATAATATTATTTTTATGTCAAATTATACCATTCAAAGAAAACGTTCGTTCTTTTTTGTATACATCACTAAGCCATAATAAATCTATATTGTTTTATAGAGCTCATGGTACGAATTAAAATTATATTATTGTTATATTGTAACACAACTTCTTAAGCCTATGATAATCATTAAAGTTCATGATAGACCTTCAGTTGTTTAAAACATATCCTAGTAAGTGACAAAATATGAATTTACTTACAAAAACTTAATTTATGAATTATTTTTACAATCAATATTATTTAAATAACATACAATCATAGCTATATATTATGTTACATGTGACTTCAGTGTCGTCTGTATATCACTGTGTATTTAGCAAGTAAGCTCAAGCTAAGCTCTCTCTTGTGTAAATATAAATATCTAAAAATATTGTAGAGTCTCCGAGAATCAATTTTAAGGCCGTATTTTCACAATAAATAGAGCATATTGAATATATTAACATTTATTTTAAAACCAATGATTAATTGAAATGTTAACATCAATTGTATAAATTTGTTATACTTGTATTTGAAGTATGATTCATTTAAATGACATGTCTGTCTGTGCGAGAGTACATTGAGAACAGACGCTAAGGGATAAGTTTCGGAATTTCCCCAGTTATATACAAGAGTGATTTAGATAAATAGATTTATTAGTAAAAATATTTATTAATTTATTTCAAAGACCTTTGACAGATTTTTACACACGAAGCTCAATATTTATGTTTGTTAATAGATATCAATTAATTGTACATCAAGAGTGACATCGGTTTCATTATATAAATCAACAATAATAAAAAATACCTGTATTTATTATTGCACTTTGTACCAATTAAAAAAAAAATTATAAGCACATCAAATTCACATTAGCCAAAACAATAAACTAACAAAAAGCTTCCCACTCTAGTGTGCTCTTCGTTTTTGAATACTAACGAGCCCAGCAGATGTTAGTGTGTTTTATATTCCAAAACTGTTTTATCTACCATTTAACTGAAATATAAATATGACTTTTTTGTATTATATTGTATAGGAAGCCATAAATCATATGTTAAATCATCGATGGAACAAAAAGTAACTCTTACAATCTTCCAATACTTTCAATCAATACTTGGATTATATACCAAAGATAGTTTGAACAGGGAAAATATTTAAGTGAAGGAGAAGATTATCTCCTAGAGTTTGATACGACACATATTATCTCCATATTACAAAGGAAGTAATGTGGAGATATCAATTTCCATAGCAACCATTGAACTGTTTCTTAGCTTCCATGTTTACCTTCAGGAACTAAGCAAGCAATGAATTTAAATTAAATAAAATGAAAATATTTCAGCACATTTTATTAAAGACATATATATAGTTCTGCTTTAGTTAATGTTTATAAACTCATATTTATTTATTTATATCTACCAACAATTTAAAAAACTACATACTTTGTATATAACAAGCAAATAAATAACTCTTGGACCTGTAACGTATATATAATATTTTGTATAGTACATAGTATAAGCGAATTTTACTAATATATAAGCCAATTTTGCTTGATTAATTTAAGTAAATTGCCCAATATTATGTATTTTATAATACAATACGTTTGTTACAAATATATTTGAAAATAGATGTTTCTGCCTAGTATTTCTTATTTGTACTTCAAAATTACATGTGGCAAAATTCCAAATAAAACTTACAATTCGATAGGAATTTTGAAATGAGTTGTAAGCTGAGAGATTATTTGAATTTTGTTGAAACTGAATGATTTTGATCACGTACCATGACTATTAAATTTGTAATTAAGACGAGCTAAATAAGTCAATAACGAATATTTTATTTTATATATATTATATATACACATCAACAATATATTGAATCTCCAGTAACGGTGAAAGTCATTGAAATAAATCATAACACGAATACAATATGTAAACAATGTTAACCAAATACGTTTAAAGTTATATAAATCAGTGTACTAGATAAAAGGCAGTGACACAAAAGCATTTTTTGTTAATAGAAAGCTAAATAAAGAATCTTTATCTATTTTCGAAACTCCATATCGGTAGTGTTTATTCAGCTAAGTCGCTCAATGGCATGTCGTTGTTTTGTACGAGCATTATATTTACTCGTATTTTCGATCGCTCTTTTAGGAAAAACAACTGGTGCGTGGGAAATACACCACAATAGTTGTTGTGTTGCCATTTTTTTTTATAATTATGCAGATTTGATTTCGTTTTAATGTTAGGAAATTATTTGTTTTTTATTCCATTTTTGTTTTGTAAATGTGTTCTCTAAGAAATGTAAATAAGTTCTCTAACAAATAACGTTAAAAATATTTGGCAAGGTTTAAAAAAATATTTTATAAAACACTACAAAATGCTATTATTGTTTTTATTATATAAACATGCGAGTTAGTCCTTAATATATTTATAACATTTGTCTTAAATAAAGAACAAAAAGACAATTAATTATATAAAGTAACGCTGCTCTTATAAATGTGTCCTGACCCTTAGCTACTATTGCCCTATACTATACCAAATTATCAGTTCAAGTCACTCTCGATACAAACATACTGATAGTGCATTTGAGTGGCTGGCTTTTGTAATTTTCCTATAAATATGTTCTACGATTAATTTGGTGACAGTTATGTATGATTTAAATTAAATGAAATACCTATCGTCATTTTAAATTTAATAAAAAAGCTCCTTCGTAATGGTATGATGTGATAATTTCGAAAAATAAACATAAAAAGAAAAATTTTTCTTACTTTTTTTAATCACCAATGATAATATCAATAGCATTAGCTTTTAAAACAGTTACTTAACTACGAAGCTAGAAGTTTTTAATACTTTAAAATAAAATATAATATATATTCAGAGTACAAAAAAGAACAACCTTCAATTTAAACTATATTATATATAGCAGTTGAAAGAAATACATTTTAATATTTATTTTTCCAAATATAATTCTATTTAAATATATATATATATATATTTGGTGGCTGTGGTGGTGTTTGGTGGTAGGGTCTAGTTATGGGAGTTAGAATTACGCGAGACGGTACCACCAAGCGTGGGCCGTCTACTGGTTTGTCTTGTGCCAGAAAAATAAAAATAAAATATACTTTACAGTAACATTACTATACAGTATAAGTCTTGAACAATTAATGTACATTGTCTTTATTTTAAATACAGTTCTTTTACACTTGTTTTTTTTTGTTTTTTCTTTATTTAATCCCTCATTATGACAAAGACGTATTTTTAATACTTTGCTATATACTTTCTAAAAGGCACTTTTTTAATTATGTCTGTATTGTTCGTATTGTGATTTTATTTATTTGCAATAAATTGACAATTAAATGTAAATACAAATTGCAGTTCCAGGTATTAGTGTTTAAAAACTGACAAAATATATTTTCAAACTTATAATATTACTATCTATATGTTATAATATTTTTAAAAATAATTATAATAACTTCCCAAGGTTTTGTATTGTAAGATATCACTTAATCTTTATTATTTCTAAAGAACATTTTGCCATTGAAAACATATACATTTTTATAAAAAATCATATATTTATATGATGACTTAACTAAATTATATCGATTGTAAATAATTATTTTCCAAAAGGGACAATGTGTTATCGAGCCCATTCATCAACCTCGTCCGTCACCGTCCTCTCTCGGACAATATTTATGACTTCATTTTGTATGAACATTACACGCCACTTGACTTATTACTTACATATATTATTCAGGGACGATATTTGGAACTGTTCTAAGTTTTATATCCTCGATGTTTAAGCTTAATATAATTTGTCTTTATAACAGATTTACTAGTTGTAATAAACTGTCAATCAATCTTCTTAAACTATTTTATTATAAAGTTCTCAAACGCTATTATATAAATGCAATTTATCACTGTTAAGAACGAGTGACACTCATTCCTTTGTGGGTATTCTGATTATCTTAACTTTTTTTTATTTAACTCTTAACCACTTAGAGTTGAATAATTTATTTTAACCAATGCTTGAAATATTCAAATATAATATAAAAATAATCAAATTGGCTTCAAGTCGTTTCAATCAACCTATAATGTTATTTAAATTTGATTCATCTTAGAAACATATAAAGCCGTATTTAGATGATTCAGTTTTTAAATTTACTATAAAACTAAATCAAATAGCTCTGTATTATTTTTATTGAGTGGTAAAACAATGATTTACCGCCCAATTGGCGATTGAGATTATTTTAAAATTTAATATTTTTTTGTTTCAAGGCAATGCAAGGCAACACTTAACCAGAGTAACCTTTCTACTAGTATTTGAAGTGTCTTCTAAAAGTCATGGAGTTTTCAATATGAGAAATGCTGTTTCTCTTCGGGGTTCATTCAGTAGTTCTAAATTAATGTTCCGTTCGTGTAACATCTTCCTGTAGTCGCGGGAGTAACCGGTACAAATATGTAGATAAAAATTATTTTGAACATACCAAGAAAATGCATATGTACTTATAGACATCGAAATTGCAAGCAATTTTTATAAAAAAAAAATATCAAAGTGGTAAGGGACACGTTAGGGAAGTTGGCAGATTGAAAAAATACAATAAAATTAGTAACGTACCGACTTTTCTTGTGATAGTAAATTAACAATATAAATAAACGAACCCAGGTTGTCAATAATTTTAAACATTGAAGTCATACCCTCATGTTATTAAAATTTCCATAGTGAAATTTCTAAGTAAATAATATGTTTTAAAATTACTTGAATGCACCTCTTCAATATTTCATTATACTTCGATAAGGTATTTATGTTCGAATAAATCCGAATATTCTTAACCGCGTCGCTCTCAGTTTATATAAACCGTTTATTTATATATTGACATGATGGATGGATTTTAGATGAGTAACTTGAAACGAAGGAGTGGGATGCTGAGATCTCGGTCGAAGCCAACTTGTTATAATGGAAGTTTAGGTGATTATAAGAAATAGACATAAAATATGAATTCATTTAGAAAACAAGAAAAGTATAAATATAGTTAGAATAACCTGATGGCATTTAAAATACCACATCTATTGTAAAGTTTAGATAAAGTTAATTACTAGCGACTTATATATGGATTGTAAAATTCATAAATCAGACACAGATTTTTTTTTTCGTTTGACGTTATTTGCCACTTAAATAAGACATATCAAGTCTTAGACGCCACTATTTCTTTTATCAGGCTTTATTATAAGTATAAATTTATTAATACTTATGCATTCCCACTTTGTTATGAGTAGTAAGTCTGTTAAAAAAATTAGTACAAAATATATTAAGCATACACTTAATATAGTATATCAAAAAACATGAGAGCATACAGTGTAATCTCATAAAAAAAATCCAAATAAAGGATACGAATAATAAATGTCGGTAATACGTGAAGTCGTGAGTAATTTTCATACAGAATGATGGTATTTCGTTCGAGTTCGTTATTGTTCGAGAGTGGCCGGTGACAGTCGAGTTTGATGTATTTGCTCGATTTGTCGTTTTTAGGATAAATTGCTTGATAGTATAATATTACTATCAAAGTTAAATCACACGGAATTTTTCTTATAATTTTGTGTAATTAACAATTATTAATATGCAATAACCAAACAAATAAGTAATGTTTAAAAAATAAATCACACAGTTTATTTTATAAAAAAAAAAAACAAACATGACTAGAAAATTATATTTAATACGTATTTAATTATATTAATAATACATATTTTATACGTATCCATAGAAAAAGCGTTTCAAATTATTATTAAAATATATCTTTAATCCTTTAATATCAAACAAGATACGTAATAGTCTGTATTACACCACGCTATAAATTATAAATTATATTACTTTGACATTTCTTCTTTAATACGTGATTATCAAGTAAGCAAAGACTTGGCTTCATCTTTTGTAAAAACATAAACCTCCATGAAATAACCTACTTTTCTTTTTGCGCTTTCATACCGCAACTGACCTGAATCTCAAAACATACCGTTTAAAGTGAACTGCACCCGAATTTTGCTATCCAAATTGAGAACAATCTTTCATTTATATTTTCTCTAATTCGGTTTGTAGTAATCTAAGCATTTAAGTAACTTCATAGTAAAAGAGATCCTGCCGTAGAATAATATTTAATTTGAATTAAGAGTAACATTGTTTGTATATTAATTGGTGTATAATATTGTAAGGAGTCAACATCATCGTCCACGCTGGTCCCAAATACTTTAAAGCGGCACAATGTGTCAATTTCTTCCATGCTCTTCTATCATACTCCATCCATGTCTTCTTAAGTCGCCTCTTCTCTTAAAAAAAATAAAAAAAAAATAACACGTGTTTAAATTTTGATGATTTTATTTTATCAAAAAATGTTATTCAACAGTAACACAAAAGTAAACCAAATTTATATTTTTTATTGAAGCGTGGGACCCTCCTCCGAGTTCATTATTAACAAGTTGTAAAGAATTACGGTTAAAATTATTATTGTAAGTTGTGTGATGACCTAAATAATGAATCTGAAACCAATAATATATAATATCCTACTTGTTTATAGATTTACAAACAGACACACGTGTTGTCTATTCTTTATTACCTCTGGAGTAGGTATTGTACACATTGCGTCATGAATAAGAGCAACAGAATAGTCCAGTCATTTTAGGAATTTTAGACCTCAATACAGGGAAAAATTCCTAGTGAACTGGATTTCCTTTATGATGTTTTAAAAAATATGTTAAAAATCGACATTGATGTAGTGTCGGCTTAAAAGATATAAGGGTCAAAAGGTCACGAAAATGGGTTTTTCGCGAATATTTTGCGAAGTATGACTCGGAGGTCAATGAAGTTCATTATAAAAATTAATCCTTAGACGAATATCCACAAAAAATGTCTGTTGCATTTTTTTGTAAAGTTAACCGTTTTTGGAGTAGAGCGCTGAGAAAGCGAGTATAATTTCATTCACACACATAGGGTATTGTATACCGTATACTAAGGCGTCAACGTTGCGTAAAACGTTGTTTTCAATACAAAAATTCAGCTCTTTAGGAATTTTTCCGCAGATGAAACCTTAAATGACTGGACTAGAATGAAATTGCTAGAGTCAGCCTTTGTTTAAATTATCTTTGAGACTAAGTCAAAATTAATGCAAGAAGAAATTGTGTGAATACTCGACATTACGTCTTTTTAAATAAAAATATAGGTTTAAGGTACTTTGTCCTAAGAATGACAAGGGGACGTCGAGCCCATACATCAACCTCGACTGTAACCGTCCTCACTTATTTATGGTTGTCCTCACTTATCAATGTTTTTCTATTGTATATACAATTTATATACAACTTCTTTTTGTATAACAAGTAAAAATCAGTCTTCTTTAAACTATCTCAATGCAAGATCTGTTGTTACAAAGTCGGACGTAAATGTAAATTATTTCTTACTACTAAGGACAATGACACTTGAAAACTTTATTTTGGATTAGCTTTTAAATCTGTCTTAGATTTCGTAATATTAATTTATTAGTTAGTCTGATATTACAATCAACCAGTAATGTTATTTAAGATAGATGCCTCTTGGTAAAATATAAATCAGTCGTGTTCTGAAGATCAACTTATAATCTCACCATAAAACTAAATTAAAAGATAATATATTATTTTTAATGGGCGGTAAATTATTGTTACCGGTAGCTATGATTATTTGAAAGATAGGATATTTTGGTTTAATCTATACTAACACTACATTTTAAAAGAAGCGCTCTTCATTTCCGCGTTGCTTTGCTTAGTTTTTGACGTATGTATTTTATTTTATTATATTATTATGTATTATAGAACTATTTTGTTAATAATTATTTGGAAAAACAGCTTTGTAAATTAGAATTTATATGTATAATATACAATACAATATATATTGTTTTCATATTATTATTTAATTATTATATAAATATATATTGTATTTCTCTGCAACATAAACGTAATTTAATCCACATAACAAGTCATCCTGATCTTAAAAAAAAACAAAAAATCACAGCCGCGCCAGTTTGAACCTTTTGGCCAGTTTGCGCCTTGAACTGTAGCAGTGGGACACTGAGACTTCGGTTGTTGCCAGACTCAATAATATACAGAAACTTCGGTTGTTGCCAGACTCAATTATTATTGAGTTGTATACAGAACTTAAGATTATTATGAAAAAAAGTATTAAATTAAAGTTAATTATGAATTACTCCAATATATCTAAAAATCGCAAGTACTATATGGCTGAGTGCTATAAATATATTTATTAAAGTGTTAACTTTACTTAAATATTATTCATATACTATTAAAGCTTCTGTGAATGTTAAAAAAAATATTTTATAACTTTTTAAAATTATAATACTTAATTTCATTAAAATGTAGAAAGATCTATTAAATGCTCACTGTGTATGTATTAACATCAAACACAGACATTTAAGAAAAATACATTTGTGTATTTCGTATAATTAAATATATAAGTAACACGAATTCCGGAATTATCATTTTTTTATACATTAAAAAATGACAAAAATTTTCACTAAGTATTTTCATATTACCTGTTTATATTCTTTATGATTTTATTTTAAATTACCACAGATAGACAAATATACACATTTATAACACCCCTCCCCCTCCTATAGGGAGTTAAAATAGATAACAAGTAATGTTTTTTTAATTCGCATTGCATCAACAACGCAGATAATATATATAACAGTAATTTTGTAATAAAATTACGAAACGGAAAACTAGACTTATCATTTCATATTCAGAAAAAATATAAAAATATTGAATGTGGCTCACATAAAAGGTATTGAACCATTTAAAATAAGCTTAACATGCCTATGTGTGTTTATAGAGATTTTCAACCACTCATAATTTCATAAAACGTTCATAAAAAACATACTTTTTAGTTTATAAATCTTGCAAATAAATAAGAAGCCTTCCAAAATAAAACAATACACTAACTCGGCTGACAAGATTTGTACAATAAAAGTAAACTCACCAAATAAAAAAAGCGTATTTTTTATGAACACAACAATTTTACTGAATACGAGGGCAATAAATACAAGGAATGGTTGGGTTTAGGGCTTTATATCAATAAAGAATATATAACATACAGAAGGGACAACTTCATGGCTTACTGACACACTGCGCCCAAAATACTTTTTACTAATAAATATTCTACAATATTAAATTTTACATATTCCATTAAGACATTAACATTTAAATTTCTAAAATATAATTTTATATGCCAATCGGTAATTTTTAACGAAAATATAAAAGGAAATGAGTGATAGTTTGTATGGAAATCAGAATTTTTCAAAAGAAATTATTTGACTTTCTAGTTACGACATAAGACACGAGTTTCAAAGCTATTTTAGAAATTCAAATTGAATGTAGGATAGTATTATTTTTGCATTCTGATTAGAAGTTAATTGTTTTAATGTTTTGTTGATTTATGGAAAAAGTTAATTTAAGCAACGAAGACTTGTTTCAATAAGTATTCAAATATGTAGGTTATTGGTTGAGTTACATTATTTAACCCTAAAGGGTTATAGTCCATTGAAATGTTACATTTTTTTGGCCGTTTTTTAGAGGACGCCACTTTATTTTTTTAATGTGGAGGCGGGATTATTACAAACTTAAATTCAAGATTCGTAGTTGAAACTTGAAAAGTTGTTGGTGTCTTATCTACCGAGACTCCAGAACAGTCCCAAGAGCGACGTCAACAGCAAACAACTAACATGGCGTATCAAAGAGCTACGGAAATATATGAAATGGCTGAATCTCTCAGTTGCACTATTACTGAAAAGGTAACACAGTGACGTCAAACATTTACTAGAAACACATGGGGAGTCTTTAGCAAAATGGCGTAGATTGCAAATATTGCAGAGCTTTTAATTGGAAAGAGGAAGCAGCAGGTAGATGTTGTTCAGATGAGAAAGTAGCCAGTCTTCCTATAGACGAGCCAGTTCAACCTTGAAAAAACTTTTCTCTAGCGAAACTGTTGAATCTCGCCGTTATCTAAAACATATAAGAAAATACAACATATGCTTTCATATGTCCTCGTTTGGAGCAGATCGAATTGTCTCAATGCCAGGGTTTTTACCGAACTTTACAATACAAGGACAAGTTTACCACTGTATTGGTTTTTTATTTTTAACACAAATTTTACAGTTTTACTTCATAAGTGGCATAGAAGCACAAACAAATCAACAGTCGTACTGTCACCAAACAGAGCATATTTCACGCGAGGCCGCGGCCAAAAGCTAGTATATTATATATGTAAGTAATAAGTCTAATAGCGTGTAATTTTTTATAAAATGATGGCTTCTCGAGGGAAGACGGTGACAGTCGAGGTTGATGTATGGGCTCGAGTTGTAATTTTTTTGCATTGCATTTAATATTTATAGATGTTTTGTCTTAACTGAAGGTATATCTTTATATTATACAATGTTTCATCACAGGTAAATCTGAGTATGATGAGAGATATAACGAGATAAAGTAAATTTGAGTATACTTCTTACTTCTTCTTTACTTAAATATTGTACATTTTATAAAAGATAAATTTATAAAAAAAAAAAAAAAATTTAATCCAACATTCATAAAATATATAAGGTCATTGGAAAAATATTTAAATGGCCAAAAAATGCGTGCTTTCTTTGTGTATAATGGATTTTTAAGGTATTTTGTCCTAAAAAGGACAATGTGAACGAGCCCATGCCTATACTATATACCTTGACTGTAACCGTCCTTCATTGAATTTATGACCTAATTTTGTATGAAAATTACACGTGATTTGACTTATTACTTACATAATATATTATTCATGGCTGATATTTTACTTACTGTCAGTTTGTTTTATTTTTTATCGATTTATTTATCTAAATTTAGATATTATCGATGTTTATGATTAATATTCTTCTATCGTACCAAATGATTGAATATTTTTTTAATAGGAGGTTTTTTTTTAAAATAAATAGCTAAAATTTTGAAGATAGAAAGTTTATGATTATATTGTTTTATAAGAAAAAACTTTTTGCCAATAATATTTATATGAGCTACTGTTTCTTCGAATATTGAGACTAGCCTTTACTCCACGAGTCGTAAATGTAACTGTTTTAATGAAAGGACGTCAATTCCGCCATTTTATTGACTCATAATTGTCATCGGTCACATAGATAGATACAGACGGACATACATCTCTGATAATGATATCATATTCAAGATGTTTTACTTCTTATATAACGTTTAAACTCAACTTCATGAACAAATCTAAACATATTATAATTATTTGTTAGTACAATTATATAGACTTACTATAAAACTACAGCAAGGAAAAGAAGTGGAGTCAAAGCATTAAAACTATCTGTAGCTCTGTAGTTTGTCTGTCAATACTATAAAGATATACAGATATAATATTATAAAAAAATGTTTGTTTCTTTGTAATCGATAAACTCTTAAACTCTATTGAACTAACTAAAACCACTGTTTTACATCCCGTGACCAGAACTTGTGAAATTCAGCCGAAACGACGTAAGAAAAAAGTAACTATATTTATTGTGAAATGGACCTGATATCTAAGTTAAAAGACTAATTCTTTCACCATTAGAAAGCTACACAATCCTGCAACAAAAATGTTTTCAGTCTGGAATCTCGTATTTGTTATTCTTGTAAAAAGAAATGTCGCTATTCAGATGTTTTTTTCCGATTGAAGAACTTATTTAATACAATAATAAAAAAGCTAATTACAAATCGTAAATTTTGTGGTAGAGTCTATCCGAATTACTATAATTACGATATTATTATAATTTATTATAATATTATTATAAAAACGTGGTAAAGCCGCGGGATTAACTAGTGTGCACTCACTTGTCGTTTGTAATAAACCAGTGGAGTTAGAGTTGGGTTTATTGTACTGTGATACGTTTGTTCTAAATCTTAAGAGTTCGAGGGAGAGGTCTCATAAAACTGGTACTTGCGTATTGTTCAAGATTAATATTTCCGAATGAAATTCACAATGTAAAGAAATAAATTAATACGATTAATTTCTTAAAGCAGTAAAGTAAGAACTTTTAATCATTATTCCAACCACAAATACTAAGATATATCACCTCTATAATTCTGGAAGCTAAATTAAAGAATCCCTTCGTATACGAATAAACTAATTTACTAATGTAAAGGATTCACAAATAAATCAAAAGCGTTCAATTCTCACTTACCTTAATTAAATGTACGTATAAAATCTTTCGTTTTATTTTTTCTTCTGGTTAAAGAAATATATTTGTTTAACAAGTATAATTCAGATAGATTATTTTATTTACTATTATATATGTAATAAAGAACATAAATACACCATCCTTAGTGTTAGTTTTATCGTAAAATGAGTGAATTAAGCACTAATATAAATAACTTGACTTGGCCAAGAAACAAAATCATAAATAAGTCTAATATCTAGCACTAAACGCTTGCTATACATATTTATATTTATATATTCTGATATTGATATATTTGATTAGAAAAGTGTGGTCAAGTCCACAATAAACTAATTTATGCCAAGTCATGAGGGTTTATCGACAAATGTAACCAAGTGTAGACCTGCGGGCTGCAGCTGGAGACAATGTAAAGTTCTGGTGACGTCGTTCGTCGGCTTGCGTCAGTTGTCTCGAACGGGGCAAGTAATGGCCATACTGCCGGCTTTGTGGAACGAGAGTATGGATTCATGGATGTACTTTTTTGTTTTTTTTGCTAAATTGTTTTTTTAATTCTGTCACTTTTAGATTTAATCCTAAAACCTGTGGCTTTATTACCTTATTGTTGTATTATAACTTCATTTGCACTAATAATTATGTTACATGTCGAAGAGTGAAGACAAGAATGGATAGAGTCATTAAGTTATAAAAAATAACAGTAATAATAGGTGGTAATATACACAAGTAAAGACAATTGACATAAAGTTACTAATTATTTATCTGTTAAGTGAAGTGTGTTAATACTTTAATGGTTATAATTGCCTTATTTTTAAATAAAAGGAATATAAAATAAATAAATATTACCGTATCTATTCACTACAGCATTGTAATTTAAGAAGCTAAACAAACTATACCGTCGGTCGACCGCTGTATCTCGAGCCAAGCGTTCTTATATTACTAACAAGTCTAAAAGTCCGAAGCCTTTTAATAAAGCCTGGCGCAAAATATTTCTAATAAATTCTCCTATAGAATTTTCCTTCATAACTCTTTTGTACCCAAGAATGTACGATTACTGTTCTGTTTAAGCGGTTTATTTTAGCGGTAAGATGAGTTTAATTAAAATCTTATTATTTATTATATTATATTGTAAAAAGTTTTATTCATACGTGAAATTTGGCACACATATTTCAGAATATTGTTTTTTATTTAATTCTTAAATATAATAAAAAGCGCAAACTCTTGTATAATTATTATTCCATTATTTATAAAGTATTATTTACAATTCAAGTAAATAAGATATAATTAAAAAACATTAAAAATAAATTTAATAATAATCGTCAAAGACTTCATCTACGTTTCAAGTGCTACATTCAATGAAAGAAATAAGCGACACGATGGCTTAATAGACTGCGGTTGGACATTCTCCCGAGTCGCAGGTTCGACATGCTCGACCTCAGTTTTCAATCTCTACTAATTAAAAGGGATAAAATATGCTGTGTGATAAAATGTAGTTCAATAAATAAAGTAATCTGCAACACGAATCGTATAAGATTTGAGTTTGCGATCCAAAATGAAGTTAGATTTAGTTTGAGGAAACTCAGTTCATCAGACGACCCTCACCCCTGGGGTGTCACAAAGAACTGAAAAGCCTTGGACATATTTTGATATCGAATTGGAAAGTTTGCGGCCTTTGAAGTAATAATATTTTAGGGTCAGGCTATAAAGAATATATTGCAGGGATAATATTTCAACTTAGTTCTGTTGGATTGTTTGCTTGTTGCGTAGATGTGGGTGAAAAGTTTGAATGAAATGAATTTAGACATTGTTTGGCTGTGGAAGTCGGGCCAATAATGAAATGAAATAAAATGTTGTATTTGTATATAAAATAGCTTAATAAAATTCAGTAAATAAAATATTATATTGGGAAAAAAGAAATGAATGAAATAATACTCATACTTTTAAATATAAGAGACAAAGGAATTCCTTAAGTTGATAAGGTTACTTTACATGACCTTTAAACATACATAGAGAATGAAAAAAACGGCCGTGTATAATAATGATCCGCAATATTTATTTACTTATTTTTATAAATTTATCTTCTTAAATAAAATATTTTATTTTAACTATTTTATGTCAGTTCTAGATAAAGCATAAATATTTCTGTAGATGTAGTCTTTATAGATGAAAATATAGTTTTTTCCCTCGGCAATATATAGGCTATAATTTATTTTGAAGATCGGAATATCAGTTTGAAATTTTTGTCTGTCCGACAAAGTACAATATAACGTATGGCCTCTTGGCAGAGATATATATTAGTATACATTTTATGAAATTTTATGATTTATTATTTAAGCATTTGCGTGAAAGCTGACGAAGTCGCTAACTATAGCTAGTAATGTATAAATGAATTGAATTTTATAAAGAACCACTTAATAATAATGAAGAAATAAAGCTCTATATTATAGGTATAATGTAGTTATATTTTTGATGATTAAAGTTTCAAATAAGATATGTAAGATGAAAAAATAAGATGCCAGGAGAATGATATCAAATGTAGCAAATATATTCTGGTAAAGTTTTATCTGACCAAATCAGCCAAGTTTGTTCAATGTTTGTGTTTAATCAAATAGAGTTCACGGACATTTGTAACACGCTTACAAATTGCCACCAATACAATGTGTATTCCAATGAGACCGTTTGCCGAATATAGCGTCATCCGTTCTCATCAGTTTATAGTTTATACTGAAATAAGATAACTTATCTGTGAATATGAGCCAGGTGCCAATGTAGTATTTGGTCTTCGGAGAACAAGTTTTTGTAGGAGTTTTAAATAATATCTTCTTTTTTTTCAGAATGCTTAAAGAAATGTAAACTGCTTTGTCAATAAACTATAGTTTTTAGACGCTAAAAAATCTTGGCTTAATCAGTCAAGAGGGGAGGGGAAAAATAAGAGAAATAATATAACGACCTTTTTTAAATTAAATGTGCTGTTATGGTGTGACTGTTAATATATTCAGAATTGTTAGACATTTGATAATTAAGAGGCTTTCGAGTCACCAACATCCAACATAGTCCTTAATAAAAAAAAACTTTCGATACAAGAACAGTTTTAGTGAGAGCCTAACATATTTAACTGATCGATTGATGACAAATTTTGTTCAATTTTATTTTAATACGAGAATCTAGTGTTCACTTACGTTAATTTTATAATTATAAAGAAAGTCGCCTTTTACATAATAAATATATATATATATATATATATATATATATATATATATTTATTTATTTATTATATATTATATAATATATTATATATTTATTTATATATATTGCAGTATGAATAACACTGTAAAGTATAGTGTTACAGCCGGAACTTACTTTAAAAAATGTCTATAAAAACGTAGTGGTAGACATTTTAACATTTGTTCTAATTTTATTATATTTTCTTAATCGTGAAGTAGAACGACGTACAATGTTGCATACTCGTATAATGACTTTTGTCTTAACGACTTAAGATATTAAAATTGAGATATTAAAATTTATATTAATTAAACTCTTAAATTAAAACTGCTTTATGCAAAGGTTTATCCATTCATTTTAAAGTATAATTTCAAATCAAATGCCAATATTTAACTATTTAGATAAACATGTTTATAGACAATTTCTAAAAAATATTTCATTTGTGGCGTCTTTTCAATGATATTATAGTGCAAAGTCAAAAACATTGATAAGGATTTTGGAAGGAAGACTAATAGATGTCGCCCCCGTTCCGATAAGAGATAATTTACAAAATTATATATTCATGGAAGCGGGTAGCGATATGATAGCTTAATTGGCAGTCAGACGATCAGGTTTGAAAGATACCACAGATTACATATAAATTAACACTTCATTCTCTGCTTATTTAAAAAAGATTGTTATTTTTCAATAAAATCAACAACAGACAATCCACTATAAGAAAAGTATACTTCTTATACACTAAAAAACAAAACAAAAGATTGAGAGCATATAAAATATCCCAATAAGATAATAAATAAATAATATGTCTTTAGCACCTTTGAGTATAAATTAAGTCAAAAGCTTAGAGAGAAAAATTCCGTTCCACACCATTCCCTCAAATAAAATAACCTTAAAAATATTTATATACATTGTACATAATGAATTGTAGATGCTTTCGTGACTTCATACAATTACACACACACATATATACGTATGACATTAGATCTTTGTTTTCTAAGTGTCAATTTCAGATGTCAATTAAATTTAGTGGAAAGAACGGGACATATTACTATATTTTTAAATAAATGAGAACCCTAAGCTATAAAAACTTTGCATGTCTTCAATGATGATTTACTATTGCTTTTATTTCGAGTAAGAATTACTTAATAATTGCTGTTATAGTCACATTTTATATTTAAATTGATTATGACTATTTTTCGTAATAATTATATATCAAGATTGTATCTATATCTTAGCTCTCTGTGTAGCGCAAGTCTTCAGCTCAAGGACGCTATCTCGAAGCCATCCATCATGTCGGCAGATAGCTAAAAGGTTCTTATCAAAGGAGAGAGATGCGGTTTCGAACATTTGGGTTCTTGTTACCTCGAAATAACTCTTTATCAAAATAGAAGTTTACTCTCCTCTGTCATATTATTATTAGGAAAAGTTCACGTATAAAGGGACGAATATGTAGAAATATATAATGTGACAAAGTTCTTTGTATATTAAAGTTTATATTCAACTTGTTATTTATGAGTACCTGTTCTAAATAATATACAAGATCTGCTTTAAGCCTGTTTATTTAAAACTTGGACGACGCGGTTATATTCGGGTGCAATCAACAAATGAACAATGTATGATATGTGGTTGGTAAAAAAAATATTAAGTTCGTTTGCTATTTACTACAAGACAAAATATATAAATATATATATATATAGCCTTATAGGCACAAACTGTACTTCGACAGTCAAAGACTGAACAAAAACTGTCGAACTGAACGTGTCTTTTCTCATTCCACTTCTCCTATAGTAAGGAATTTCTAGATAAAAAAATAAATGTCTATATAAAAAGAAAATTATATACAAACTTCTTGTTTGTTCTGATCAAAGTGGTCCAGTTAAAGGTTATACGCATAATCAATGAAAAATAAAAATAACTTTAGAACTTACTGCCTACCTGCAAAGATTCATCCACAACGAAGATACGTTTCAAAATTATGTGTCTTCCGTTAATTATTTTTTTACATTTGTGTAATAATATATATTTAACTGTGAATATTCAGGTATCTAATAATACTAAACAGAAAAATTCTACATAGTCGAATTTACTGAAATAAAACAATGTAAACATCCTCACCTGTGTGTTTGAAAGTAAAAATAAACCATATTTGTCAAGGAAATAGCTCGTTCCAGCTTCATAGATTGTTTCCCAAAAGTCCTACTTCAAAGAGATATACGATAACAAGCAAAGTATATAAAATACATTACTATTTATTTCACATTAATCAATGCGTGATCCGAGCTTACTACTAGTTATTAAAAGTAACCCCAATAATATATTAAATAAAGTAACCTTAACCATAACTATAACCTATATAAAACCTGTTCATTTGTTTTACGTGATTCACGACAAACAGGAAAAAATACAAATATTTCATAAGTAATTCATCTCTTCCTTTTTATTCTTGTTTATTGAGAACGGTTCATATTTTTTTACATACTATTTTTTGTATATGCCCCTTAAACCTACACTTGGGTCGCAAGTCCCAGGGGCTGTTTGCACTCCTCTCTCTGCAACGCGATGGGCCCGGCAACCGCACGGTGAATCCAAGGAATGCTAAGAAGCTTCGTCTCACAATTATTAGATAAATTAGAATAACAATTATAAACTATTATTAGCTCATATTGTATTCAAATTCGAAATGTATGACAAATATGAATTATAATAAATGAGAAATAAATAAAATAAATATGAAATAACTTCTAAATAAAAATACAGCAATACTGTTCTTAACAATGTAGTAAACTCGAAAATACAGAGACAAAAAATCAGTTTTCAGCATTTATCGTCTTATTTTTTTAAGTAAATAAATAAAAAATATATTGATTTATTCACATTTAGTACAATGAAAGGCTCTTTATTGACATAACAAAATATAGAATGCAGTGTCAAATTTATTGCGATCTCACTGGATAAAATTGTTCCGCTTAAAAATATAAAACTTATTATTAGGTTAATTTATTTAATAACTACATATACTAATATTTAAGTCTAATTTCACGCGATAAACATTAAATTTTCCTATTTATTTTATTTCATTTTATAAAGCGAGGTTTCGTCTAAGTAAAAAATATTAATGTCTGACAAAAAAGTGTATTGATGAGATATAAGCTGACATCTTGTATTTCATGGAGACTCGCGTTTTGTATTACAATACATAATTATTTACTGGTTTGTTTAACATTAGTTATGAAGGAATATTTGAAATATCAAGAAAGACCTTATATGGCACTTTTTATAATTCTCCTTAAAAAAAAAACCGAACTTATTGGCACTTTGAGATTTTATTAAGCCGGATTCATCTCATATATATCCGATTATCAATATATGCAAAAATATGAGCTTAATTTAAATAAAATTCGATAGCGAGTTCATACTGAATTGGAAACCGATATATACGTTCCGTTTTACCAAAATATTATAATTCCAGTCACGGAAATAGGAACAAGAATGTAACGAAATTCGTGTTTGGTACATGAGTAAAATAAAATACAGAGTCACTAGATTTCTGAATTTTTGGAAATGTAGGTACATACGTTATTTAGCATTATTTACTGTTAAAGGTTAAGAGTTAAGAGGTCAGTTAAGAGGTTCAAGAAAAATAATATAACTGACTTCTCACTTCCTACGATGAATGCACTCAAGAGACGATATTATTAATATGGAATATCTCAGTTTCTTATATAATATAATAAATATTTTGAACAGACATTAGACTATACTATTAAAACAGAAAGTAACATTAGCAAGTTCCAAGATGTTATCATAATAATAGACAACTGAGAGCACATCAAAGAAGTCATTCCACGAACAGTCGCAGCGTGCAGCCAGCGGTCTGAAGATGAATAGATTACACGACACAAGAATATACACAGGCATCATTAGGTCTCATGTACTAGATAGGTCTAACATTTAGTGTTCATAAATGAAAAGTTTTATTTACCAGACTCGGCGAATTACCTACATTTTGTTTGAAAATATGTACAAACATGTGGGGCCTTGGTAACCTTAGTAGGGACAGGTCCAGCTTAGATTGGTAAAAAGTTTAATAGATAAACTGTAAGATTTACATATAATTCTCAGGTATAATCTGTTAGTGATCGAACCTTGTCAGCACAATACATTTATAGTTGCTGACGAAGTCTCTAAGATAAATTGAATATAAATCTGGGCTAAACAATTAAAAGCAAGTCGTATTTAATTTGTTAAACATGTATTACTAAATGAAAACACATGTCTTGAATAATACGTCTGTCATTAGTGTTGACAGTTGCAGTGGCACAGATAATAAATATCACAGAAGTTGTTCCTCAAACGTCATTGTGAATCCAATGAAGAGGTGATTAGTAGAGTAGAGCGAAATAACGCGTACTATTAAAGTATTTCAAGAGATGCATCCATGAAATAGTTTTCTTTGGTCAATTGACATCTAATTTATAATTGTGTTAGAATAAATTAATGTGGAAAAAGGGGGAATTCGATACTCTACTCGATCTTAACTGCTACCGTAATATCAAATTCGAAATTATACAACTACTAAAAAATATATTTGTTTATTTGTAGAAAATAATATTTTTTACAAATAAACAAATTTATTATGTTGAATTTCAACGTTTGATAAAGACAGTGCTCCAGAGATAAGATAGTTCTAACACGTGGTAACAGGCTGGCTTTTATTTTGTACTATTTGTTAATTTCTCGTTCTTTGAATTATTTAAATACAATTCAACACTTTTCAAAACAACTTAATACACTTAAAGATTACGAACATTTCTTTGTGGAGCAATCATAAGTACAATAATAAATAATAATAATAAGAGCAATATATATTCTTATTATTTGTCATTTATTTCAAAATATTAGGAATCAGAAAATCAAGTTACTGGTTTCTTTCTCTTTTATGCAATATTTTATGATACTAGATTTTCCAATTCCGTAAATAGAATAATCAGATATGCGTAAAATGGACCGCATCTGTGTTCGTCGGTCGTGTTGAACTCTCAAATATGTTATTGACACAATGTCAAAAAATTTGTCTTTGTCAAACTATTTGTCTTTGTTGAAATTCGAGGACATACATACATGTTGTTGAAAAAGAACTACAAACAATATTCAAATAAAGTTTATATCCTATCATAAAATATATAATGAAAACGTCAAACTTATCATAAAGTAACTTACAATGTTGTAATGTTATTTTATTTAACTTATAAGTGTTTAATAATAATGTATAAAACCAACATCTTTATTCAGATAATTTACCTTACATTTTTGTATAATCATTTTATTAAATACTAGTTGTAGCGCGCGACGTCATCCGCAAGGACTTTAGAATACAGAGCTTGTAAGAAACTTCTTCACTCGAGCTTTTTGTTGCCATCTTGATTTTTATAATTGCTTTCCACGAATTACTTCAAAGTTATAAAATAATATAGCTTAGGTCTATCTTGAAAGTTATTTCTAAATAAGGCCGGCAACGCTCTTGTGAGTCCTCGGACGTTGCAAGAGTTCGTGGGCGGCGGTGATCACTTCACACCTGTGATCCGCACGCTCGTTTGCCCTTTTATCACATAAAAAAAAAATAAAAACAAAATTGGCTAACATATTTTAAGATTCGGATAAGTTACTTTAAGATTACTTTCAATAAATAAACTTATAAAGTAGGTACTCACCGCATTACTTTATTATTGAGTTATTTTCTTTAGATTATCATTTTTAATTTCGATATATCTGTTGAATAAAATATCCGATTTATTAAAATCGGAAATTTTTATTAATTTAATTAAAAAGTATTTCACAGGTATTGAAACGATTTCATAAAATATCATATGATGGGATACAAATTAGTACAGAGGTATGAATAATATGGTTTGACTATTGTCGGAACTTTTGTTAACTTTTAAAAGGTAAAGAAGTAGTTAAAGTGGCGTAACTACAGTAGTTGGACTTGTCGTAGATGTTCTATAATACTGTCCATAGTTTCCGCGATTCAAAATACGTAATTTTTTTATGACTAACTTATTCACACCTTTGGTTACATTATTGCATTTTATTAGGGATCCCTATATTTTTTGAATGTAATGTAATATAGCCCATATTAGACAGCGAAGACGCAGCTTTCTGATAGTGAAAGATTATTTTAAATCGACTTAGTAGTTTTTGTGTGAAAATCTTACAAATATTTAAAAACACGAATTAAAATGTTACCTCTTTATAACAATACCTTCTTTGTTGCTAGGAATACTCACATTTTGCAGAGTGGACTAAAAAAGGCATAGTTCTATCTTGTGATGGTACTACGTTACCCTCTTGCTACTTATTATCAAGAGTGACAATGTAACCAGGGCAGCGGAAACCACTTAACACCATGTAGATGGTCTGCGAGTTGGTCTTCTGGTTTAAAAAAAGTCTCTTAACAATATTATATTGAATAATATGAAATATATACCACGTATTATTCAATACCAATTATTAAAAAATCAAATCACTAAGCAGTCTTAATTTAAACTCGTAGTTGTGTTTAAAAACGAAGATAAACAAAGCTGTTCAAAGACCAGTAGTGATAATATTTCTCAATGTTGACTAAATAATCCTACATCAAAGCAACATTCAAACAAAATATATTAAACGTATATTTACATAACCCTATTATAGCCCACTTCAAATCGTAAACTCTAAACTAAATCCTAAACTCTATTCAATATTAACGAAATCTGTCATCGGAAAACTATTAAAAGCCCTGAAAGTAAATCAATATTGCTTAATGGATGGTTGTAAAATAAACAATAGTTCTGAGAGCGTTTCAATCAGTTGAACTATTCTTAGCATGATGTTTGTTTTTCGTAATTTATAAATTATAATAAAGCTGTAGTTCGTTTCTTTGATCGAACTAATCTCTGGAATTGCCAGTTGTATTTTAAACAATCTTATCGCAGTGTAATGCTATTCCCGACGTATCTACCTGTAACATATTGTACAACCAATAGACTTCCACGCGAGCCTGCTATGCTTCGAATTCATAAATAAGAACCCCGAATGGGTTCCAAACTTACCGCTCAAACCAATATACAATCGTGAAAATAATTATATTATACGAAAATATATTATTTGTAAGTCATCAAGTATCACTTAAAAAATAGCAGCATTTTAAAAATTAGGCTCAATGTGGGTAATAATCATTGTTCTGAAGGAATATATGGAACGTATTTTGAGCGTCCGTCTCCAGACTACGCGGACGTGGTCGATAGAAATAGTTTGATAGATTATACACTAAATCAAAATATAAACAATAAAACATATTAGTACTAGTAGTAAAGTATATAAGAGTTGAGAGAATTCTAAACAACAGCTTCCCATTGCAGTTCATTTATTGCAGCTCTGTTGATATTCAAGTACATATATTGTGAGCTTAAAACAACATTCTTGATGAATGGAATCCTTGAAATATATACTGCATTTAATAACTTTAGTCTTAAAGTCTTATAAAAATGTTTTTTACATCAAATTAGGTTCATAAGTTTTTATGCAAAATTGAAATGAATCACCCATTATAATAATTTATAGCTCGTTTCAAATAATTTACAGGCATTTTATTTAGTTTTATAGAAAGTTTCAAAGCTCAAAGCCAGAGTGACTTATGTTTCTTTGTTGCATGTTTATTCAATGGTTCTCATTCTTCATTACTTTAAGACAGAACTTTTATCAAACTACTGATTTTAAGTAAGTGTCACACGTTAACTTAAATCAAAGACATATACTTAAATTACAGTGTTGAGAGCAACTTAATAGTGTTCCAAAATAATATATTTGGGATACACGAGTTCGAGAACATTACGTTGTCAATAAGATAGGATAGGTTTCAGTTTTTTCCTTTACATGTTTCCCTCCTTCGTAGATAAGTTTCAAATTTAATGAGTAAGCCTTTACTAAAATTTACCTTTACCTTTACTAAGAGATAGTATAACGGAATATTAACATTTAAAAAAAACTTGAGGAAAATCATTGTAAAAGAAAATAAATATTAACATAGGAAAATAAATCAAATCAATAAATGACATACGACAATGATATTATCAACGTAAATTCTAAATGTGTTACTATTGAAGACTTATAAAAACTGTTACCCTCATGAACTATTTCTCTTCTATTTCTTTTTTTTTCTTTCTTATTCGTATCGCTCTCCGTTGATATGAACGTATTAGCTATAGAGATGATGGATGTCTTTAAGATGACAACCTTGGCCTGCTGGAGTGAATCACTCAGAGCTCAGATGTAACATATATAAAATATATGTAAAAATAGATCCAACTTTTTTATACAGAATAGAAGTAATAACCAGCTGTGATTTACCTTAAAAAAGCAATTGTAATAAATATAAAAGTTAATTTATTGAAGTAAGTCATTCCGCGTGAAAAGTGTATTATGGATGTTTTTCAGATTTCCTGTAAATACTTATTTCATAACAATGTAAGAAGCATTCTTGTAAAGTATTTCGTATCGTATATCTGAAATATGTAAATATCTTTACAATTAATGTAAATGTAGAGATCGAATTCATAAATATAGATTTAGATTCAAATAAGTCTATTGTGAAATTCCTGCTTCTTTATCAGTTCAGATATGAGGAAGAACTAGACGGTCAAAATGAAGATCATACATATTTTTCTCAGGTATACAAAATTTAGTTCATTAAATAAATATAGAAAATCAACACGTTCAGTCAATAAAACTATTTGAGAAATCCGAAAAAATAATACATACATGTAAGTAATAAGTCAAGTCGCTTGTAATTTTCAGACAAAATGAAGTCATAAATATTGTCCGAGAGAGGACGGTGACAATCGAGGTTGATGAATGGGCTCGAGTTGTAGTTTTTAGGACAAATTGCCTTAGATAATATATATTATAGTTTTAATTGAATATATTCAATACAATATAAATGGAAAATCTTTCGTTATATTTGTTATACTGATATTTTACTTATAATGTGTACCTAATTAGCAAAAAATGTATTGAACTAATTATTTATGTTTATTAAATACTAGACATACATAAACTTTAAATGTATATGACTTTGACTGTTATAGGACATACGTAATGCCTTTTATTACGTCACGCTATCAATTATAAATTATATTACATTGGTATTATTCCAGTAACATATGTAAAAACATAAACATATTAAAATATAACCTACTTTTGTTTCTTGCGTGAGTATAACGCATCTGGCTCTTATCTAAGAACATACTCCTGAAAATTGTTAATTTAGTGATCCTAATGCAATCCGAGTTTTTTACATCATATTTTATCTAATTCGGATTGGTTTTATATCAGTGTTCAAACATTAAAAGTCACTTTCTTAACAAACTATATAGATCGTTTGATGGTTGTTACACCTTTTTGTGCTCTAGTTACTGAAAGACTAACTTCACGTATGATTTCTAATACTTTATCGTGGCAAAGCGAGTATTGACCTTGTACTAGTAGCACTCTACACCCTACTAACAAGTGTTCAGCCGTTCTTACTGCCTTCCCATAGATATTGCAAGACTTTTCAGTAGCTTTACGGTTTACTCCATCTTACTAAAAATCTTTGATCTGGGAGAGTCATTTGGAATGCATTTAGATATAATTTTAATAAGGCTGGAGACCAATCATGAAGTAAGGTGCGCCACCTCAATGCTAATGGAATACAAAAGTCGCCTATGGTCACCCACTCATTTTGGATTTCTATATTCATCGCGTACACTCGATACTTATCTATAAAGGATTTTGTTAAGTCTATATCCCGAACTTTCCCGCTAGATCCTAAACCTACTTTATTTGTTTCAGCACCTATCATGAATTGTTTATGGAATTAAAGTCGTGACTCCAGCTCTGATGCATTTTTATCTTTTGGAAGAGATGTTACAATATCATCATGAGATTTTTCGAAGATATGTCTTTTGGTAACTCTTAGGTGTTTATAGCTCCGATGGTTTTTTAAATTTCATCCCAAAAATTTTTCGGTCTCTGAATAAAGTTGAAGAGTCCGCTGAACACGCCAGCCCAAACCACGACTTCAATATCTTTATGACGTTTGCATCTAACTTTGACAAATGGGTTTTATTAAGATCGTATCACTAGTAAAGGCCAATTTAGAAGTGACGTTAGATAATTGTCATATATCCAACCTTTTTTGATATTGCTGATTGGTTGATCGTTTACCTTCTTAAGATTATTTAAAAAGCTATCGACTATTATATTTAGAGATGGAGTGCGACCTTTGTAATCTATTTTTTTGCCTCAAAATTTGAATGGGCCTGCTTCACTAATTGTAACAACACTTTAACCACCTATTAAAAGACCCGGATTATAAGAAGTATGTTTGATGTTCTGTGTACACAGACAGTGGCATTTACTGGGTTTCGTCTTCAGTCCGTCGGTCCACGTAGAGAAATCCTCTACTTCATTTAAAAGTACCGGACATTGTTTGGGGTTACGTGTCAGTATAGCAAGATCGTCTGCAAATGCTAGTATGGATTTCGTGTATTTACTATTAAATTTAAACCGATAACTCCACTTTTCATTATGACTTATTAATTTATCTGTTAAAATGTTACTCACTATATTAAATGTTATTGGAGATATATATTGATATAGATTGTAAGTTACTGTGTCCTAGAA
Source organism: Dircenna loreta (assembly GCA_963555665.1). Classification (NCBI taxonomy): domain Eukaryota; kingdom Metazoa; phylum Arthropoda; class Insecta; order Lepidoptera; family Nymphalidae; genus Dircenna; species Dircenna loreta. The sequence continues at coordinate 7,499,407 of OY743099.1, read as the reverse complement.
ATATAATAGATACTCTTAATTTATTCTGCTATTATAATCAACCAGTAATGTTATTTAAGATAGATGAATCTTAGTAAAATATAAATCAGTCGTTTTCTGAAGATTCTACTCACAATCTTACTATAAAACTAAATCAAAAGATAGTATATTATTTTTAATGGGCGGTAAATTATTATAATTGGTAGCTAAGATTATTTTGATGATAGATTATTTTGATTTATATTAATACTGTTTCTTTTAACTATTGAGGTTAGAGGTAAGGACCGTGTATGAAAGTGTCCGTCAAAACACTATAAATTTTAAGGGAAGCGCGCTTTCACATTGCATTGCTTGGTTCAGTTTTTAAACAATGTAGAGTTGTATTATTAGTGTTATTGTTAATGTATGTTTATAAATAAGAATAAATATAAAAAATAATTATATAAATGTTCTTTATATTTCTCTGACAAACGTAATTCAATCTACATATTCGAATTCCTTTTTTTTTGTATGAAGCTATTCTGTTCTAAAACGAAATGTTCATAAAGAAGTCGCCTTTCGTTGATATGAACGTTGTACATATCAACATGATGGATGACTTTGAGATAACGGCCTTGAACAGGAGTTACTGAGAGCTCAGTTGAAGCCAGACTATGAAATACAGAGCTTAAAGTTGATTATGAAAATATAAATAAATAAAGGTTAATTATGTATTACTATAACAATAAAAAAAATTAAAAACTCTTGCTGTAACAAACATATAATTGGGATATTTATAAATTACATGTTGACCGTAATATTATTTACATTTAGACACGTCATAAAACTTCACTAAGTTTATAGTTTATAAATAGAGGTTGTGTTTGGAGTTTATTAAAGACACAAATATACACGTCATACACAAAAACGCATGTTAAACATAAAACACCCTTCCTATTTGTGGATGGTAGGGGTGGGGAGTGGTTGTTAAAAATAGATAGAAAGATAATGTATTGTAAAATTGCATTTTATGATAAACGCATAGAAAAACAATATTTCTTCCATTAAATTACAAAAGGGATAGGTTAGATTTATCATTTCATGAATATTAAAAAAAAATAGAAATATCAACTGAGTACAAGAAAATATTATTGAATGCGATGCACATAAAAGGTATTGAACAATACCGATTGTTTTACTCAAACAATAAAACTGCTGTTCCATTCTATTCATCAGATACACTTGACGAGACGAGACAAGGTGAAATGAAAACTAGAACTCTATTTTAGTAGTATTTTTAATTTTACAATAGTGAAATCTAAAGAGAAAGAGCAAGAAAGAGAAAGAAAGAGGAAGAAAAAAGAATAAAATGATTTATTTATTTGGTCGATTGGATCTTGCATATAACCAATTGAGTCTGTACTTACAGGAACTTTATCATCGCTTACTTTTAACATAACTTTTAGATTTTGATAATTAAAAGAAGTTTGATCCAACCAAATTATTACATATAACTAAGCTATATATATAACAGGAGAGTTATTATATATAATATAACAGGATAGCGTACTATATTATAAAAAATATAAACAATAAAACGTCTACACGAACTTAAAGATTTATAAATATTCAAGATGGAGTGTAATGTATGTGTATGTATGTATAGAAGACTGCACGTTATTATTTTATTTGTTGGAAAAAAGATAAATAGAGAATTCTTATTTTTATTACGATTTTCATGGAAATGTTTGTTAGTAACTTATTGCTACTTTTCACCCATTCGAATTTATATGTCATAGTGACGTCCACTGAGCATCCAGACGTGACTTTGAATAATATTTTATTCAAATGCTAGTCATATGGTTCTTTGTTTATCAATTCTGAGATCATTAATATGACTGTGATATCAATACGAAATAGATCTATAATAAAATGTATGATATAATAGGTCTATAATAATATGTATACGTATGACGTCATTAGGATACAAATAAAGGAAGTAGTAATTTCTTATTATCTTATTTATTATTATCTTATTTCCTATAAATATTCATAGCATACGAATGTTATTTTCGTATTTATTCCTTATTACATTCAATGAGTTCTTTATTTATCCAATAAATTCATTCTTAACTTCCACAAGCGACTTAATCTGCACTCGTCTTCTCAGAATTAAATAATAATCTAGCATCACTTAAAGTTCATACAAATCCATAGAACATTATTGTAAATATAACTGAACCCCACAGCCCATTACATTGTTACATTATTCGTAAAACTGAGTAAATTTACCGAAGTAAAAAGCATCACTTAATGGTATGTCTTACGTAACTTAACACGTATTGGATTTAATAAAAGTCCTCGAGTAGTTTTGTTGTATTCTTATTTATAAGTTCTCAGTGTTCTCCGATGGAAAGGATTTTTTTTAAAATACAGTATAAGGTATCTCTTCTGTTATCGGTGGCATAATTTATACTTAGAATAAATTTCATTATATTTCTTTTATCATTATTGATGCCTGCTTAAAGCTTGCATGGAAAAGATTACATGCAAAAAATTAATAATAACGATTTTTTTTGGAACAAAATATATACATTTGTATACATTTTAAGAGATCATAGACGGCTTATAATTCAAGGGTAAAGGCATATGTAATGACTGGTTACATCTAGTATTAAATTAACAATAAAATCAAATTGACATCTATCTTCTACAAGAATTGAGTAATTATTATTTTTCACTGTAATAATGAAAAAAAATACAATGCATATCTACACTAAATCGCTTATAGTTAAAAGTCTGTTTGTTTGTTCGCCTTCCCAACCCAAACTACGCGTTGAGTATGACTTTTACCATCCTTTACTAATGTATCACTTTAATTCGGTTTATAAAATAATATTTTGTGTAAATTTTTGTAATCACCTAAGCTTCTATACATTATAACAAGTTGGCTTCGACCGAGATCTCAGCATCTCACTCCTTCGTTTCAAGTTACTCATCTCAAAGCCATCCATCATGTCGACAAATAACTAAAAGGGTCATATCTAAATATCTACAGAAAGCGACGTGGTTAAGAATATCAGTTTTAAGAAAATTAAAATAACTGGTTAAAAAAGTGTTAATTATTCGCTCTTGTGATCATGACTGTTCTATTTAAACTCGAATATAATCCACCCACACTGAAATAAAACCTTCATAAAAACGAGTTATTTGTTTACTTTATATAAATATGAAGAAGCCTACCAAAATAAAGCAATTCTCTAACCCGGTTGAGAAGATTTGTACAATAAAAGTAAACACACCGAATAAAAAGCTTAGTTTTTACGAATACAAAAACTTTACTAAATAAGAGCGCAATAAACATAAAGAATGCTTGGTTTTTGGGATCTATATCAATAAGATATGAAAAATAAATTTACATAGTGATGGATGAAAACTCAGCCCAAAACCTGGAACCTAAAATATTACACAAAAACTTTTATGTAAAATGTGAGTATGAAAATATTGACTTTAATTTCTGGTTAGAAGTTATAAATATAAGTTATAAATATAATGTTTTCTTAATAATATGAAAATGTATTAATTGCATTTCTGTTTTGTTTTAAAAAAAATTGATTGCTTTACTAGAGGTTGAGTAAATAGCTCTAGTAAAAATTTACATAAGACAAAAATGTAGCGTTAATAGCAGCTTATAACGACCGTTTAGGATAATTGTATTTAGAAACATTGATTTGTGTTTATAAATACTAAAGTCTCATCTGGTGCGAACAATATAATAGCTGTAGCCTCCTTCAGTAGCTATAAAAACTTATTTCAATATTTACACTGAGCGGCCTAAAGATAAATGATTATTTCAGAAGAGATTTTTTTAATGACAATATCTTAAAAAAATATACGTGTATATAAAAATAAATGAATAAATTTAAAAACTATCTGAACTATCTAAATTAAAACAATTTACCGCTCATTAAAAATAATAAACAACTATTCGATTTAGTTTTATAGTCAGCTTAGAAACTGTTTTCTCAGAACTATTGCTGATTTATATATTTCTAAGATGCTAATGAAAATATTTACTTTAATTTCTGGTTAGAAGTTATAAATATAATATTTTAATGTATTATGATTGAAGAACAGTTTCTTAATAATATGGAAATGTATTATTTGCATTATTGTTTTGTTTAAAATAAAATTGATTGCTTTACTAGAGGTTGAGTAAATAGCTCTAGTACAAATTTACATAAGACATTAATGTAGGATGATTTATATTTTTTTAATCTTATATAACATTACTGGTTGATTCTAATAGAACTGTCTTATAGTAGTTTTTTATACGAGTATTTAAATATCTCAGTTATTGGTTCAGGTAAATTATTCAACTTTTAATGGTTAAGAGTTAAATAAAAAAAAGTGAAGACAATCAGAAAATCCACAAAGAAATGAGTGTCACTCGTTCTTAACAGTGATAAATTGCATTTACATAAAAGCGTTTGAGAACTTTACTTCTCATAACAAACTTTATGAAGAACTCTTATACTTTGAGATAATGGAAAGAATATTGACTCTCGCTTCATTATAAGTCTGTGAAATAAGACGACAAAATATATTAAGCACAAACATCGAGGATTAAAACTAAGCATAGTAGATGAAAACGTAAGGTGTATTTTTACTTCTAAATCCCGAATATCATCCATGGATAATATATCATGTAAGTAATAAGTCAAGTCGCTTATAATTTTCATACAAAATGAAGAAAAATAATTTTGTCCGAAAGAGTACGGTGACGGACGAGGTTGATGTATCTGCTCGACTTATTTTAGGACAAATGTCCTAAATAATATAATTTGGTTGTAATTGAATGAATACATTTTTATACTAAATTATAAGAGCAACAAAATATAAAATCTTAGCAAAATCCTGTATCATATTTTTTATATATTGTTAAATCTTATTAACTAATAGTTATATAATTATATAAATATATTTATTACAAAGATTACAAAGTACAGCATTTTTGTTTTTTTTGCTTATTTAAAATTGTCTGGTAAACAAGAATAAACCAATTACTAATTGTCAAGTAAAACCATATAAAACTTTATATTTTTATCCTTTGTGACGCGTGAGACCCCATTCTGAGCCTATTGTAAACCAGGCGCAAGAGATTATGGTTGGAATTTTTTTGCAATTTATACGAGCGATATAGTTAAAAAGGTTTATGAGAACGAAAACATATTACTTGACATTAAATACAATACACATTAATTTCTTTTGAATATCTTCTTTATTCTAATGTGCCGTGTTATACGCTTCGTGTGATCCGTTATTTGCAATCGTTCCAGGTCAATTTGCCAACTGAGCTACCGGGTCGCTATCTTCTTTAATGTTTTTGAAAAATTCATTGTATAGATAGTATACAAGTATTACATCTGCACCTACTATGTTGAAACTTCCTAAGCATTTTTTTAGATAGTGTACAAGTACTTTGATCTTAAAGTTAGAAAGATTAGCCCTCTAAAATAAAAACATATTTATTAGTTACTTTACATTATAATAGATATTTTTTATATATTAAATTTCATTTGCTGGATAAGCCCTCCAAGCGGTTTTTATTCGCTCTTGTAACCATGACTGCTTATTTAAACATGGGTAAAATCCACCCGAAGTCTGATATATAAACATAAAATTTATTAAAAACTTCATAAAAAAATATATTTTTTAGTTTATAAAATACTTCAAATAAATCAAGTCTGTGAGCCGATTAACAAGATTTATAGAAAAAATGTAAAGCTTGATTTTTATGATAACAATTACTTTACTAAAAACGAAAGTAATAAATACAAGGAATGTTTACTTTTAGGTAATTATATTAATAAAATTTAAAAGAATATCTTCTTGACTTTCTGATGTATGTACACGGAGTCTGAGTTCTTGTAAGCTGTAATTTTCAAAATTATTTCCTTAAGATATCAATAAACTTCAAGTAAAGGGTAATATTTGTATGAAAAAATTATCTTATATATTGATACTACACTCAATATTATAAAATAAAACGCTAATTTAAAATTAAATAGTTCTACTAAAAGTCCAAATTACTGAATATGCATTGAATATGACGTAATAAGGGGTCACAGTATACTGTGACGCTCAGGATATTGGTGTGTCAGTATCACCTGTTCAGTTAGATTAAATAAAGAAAGATTAAAAGATGAAATCTCAGAAATCATTTGATTTATACATTCAAATAGCATTGAATTGTAGATAATTTTATTATTTTTATATGAGTATTCAAATATCATAGTTATTGGTTTAAATAAATTATTTTATTCTAAATGGTTAAAAGTCTCATAAAACTTATTTAAAGAGACTTAACTAGTTCTGTTCTTTACTTATGAAGAATATCACAATTGAGTGTCACTCGTTCTCAACAGTGATAAATTGCATCTACATAACACCATTTGAGTACTCAATAATAATCTACTTTATATAGAACTCATGTTCTTTTCAATAATGGATACTTGAGGATTGATTTCCAGTTTGTTACAAGTAGTGCGTCCATTTATAGAAAGTATAGTCATTAAATAATCAAGAAAACCTATGAAAATATCATTGAAAAAATCCAAATATCATCCATGAATAATATATGTAAGTAATAAGTCAAGTCGCGTGTAATTTTCATACAAAATGAAGTCATAAATATTGTCCGAGAGAGGACGGTGACGGACGAGGTTGATGTATTTGCGATGGATGTATATTTTTATACTAAACAATATCTTGTGAAAGGATAATCTTACTACAATTACTATATATTTAAATGACATATTCACAATTTGTTATGTAATATGTACTAAAATACAATTATTTTTTTTATTTTTGTAATATAATATATATTTATATAAGAAAAATATGCAAGCTATATAGTGAAAAAAGAAAGAAGACAAATTAAGTTAATACCAGTTGAAATAGTTGTCAAATACCACAAAAGCATCCCAACGTTTTTAGTTTCCATTTGCTATCTCCAACTTCCTTAATAATTGAGTTCTTTATAAAATGATTTTCAATTTAATATAAGTTATTACAATTATTTTGTTTTCCGTAAAAGTGAGTAAACTTACTAAAGTATAAAGCATCCAATATGTTGACTTAAGTAAGTAAATTTCATAAAAAGCCCTCGAGTAGTTTGTTATGTTGTTTTTATAGCCCAAATAAGTTTACCGGATTTTTATATGAAGATGAGAGAAATTTCTCAGATTACTGGTATTCTTTATATTTACCGGAGCTACAATCCTTAACCATAATATTTTTAATCAAAAACTTATATGATAAACTGTAAAACGATTGCTTTCAATTCTGTGTCATGTACTTAAAATGTAGAATTTTTTTATATACTTTATGCAAAGGTTTTGCCGAATCACAACTTTATTATATATATACATTTAGAAGACAATGAATTAAAATTTAGAAGGTAAGCCTGTGTCACATGTAAATAGTTCTAAAGTTTATAAAGTTACATATGTGCAATTCAGGATTGTAGGTATTCTTATAAAAAGTTATAATATGTTACAGGAATTCCTATGACGTATATATTTGTAATATATATATTCAACTTTGAGACAATACCATTAGTCACTTGTGAACGTCACGACGAAGTGTCAGGAGGGTTTGTTTTCTTTTAAAATTAAATTTACGACGGACCCAACCGCAATTTGGTTTGGGAAGAATTTTGACCACAAACTCAGCCGGGTATTTGTCGGACACGTTCCTTGAAGCACGTGTTAGCCGCCCTTGCACTTCTGGCGTCGTCTTGTAAGTCTTATAATATAGCGATCACATTACTACATGATAACCTTACAACGTAGCAGTGGACTATACGTAGCCCTGATTTTTGTTACATAAAACTTATATTTCATTTCCATCGCCTGGATACCATCTTTGAACACCCAAATAGAAAACTAAATAACATTTTAAAACTTTTGAAGTTAAGGTATATATAAGATGTTGTTTCCAAAATTCAAATTTAACAACGACTGCATTGATTGTCCCATCACTGTAACCTTAACGTGCCCTTAGAATAAAGTCACTCTTTATAACCAAACCTCACTCTCTTACTTACATAAGCCCTCTTTCTAAAATACATTATTTCAGTAGTAATACTTTCCTGTACTTGCAAAATTTATAACAAACATTTTTCAAAATGTTGATGTTTTTAATTTACCAACGCACGTATGTAATACAAAGATTAGGCAGGCAATATCGAAAAGTAATGTGAAAGTGTGATGAATGACTTCTGAGATGAATCAAATCAATATCATCATAATTATTTTATACTCAAAATTATCTTAACTACCACTTACAATAATTTACCATCCATTAAAAATAATATAGAATCATTTGATTTAGATTTATAGTAATATTAAAAGCTGCATCCTCAGAACACGACTGATTTATATTTTCATAAGATGCATCTATTTTAAATAACATTACAATAAATATTTTCAAACATAACAAATATTGATTTATTTAATAACGAATGTTTAAAAATCAGACAAAATATTCAGAAATACTTAAAAATAACGATTAAAGTGTGTGTATGTGTGTTTTGTGTGATTTTCTTCTCAGTAGTGAAAAATTGCATTTAAATAATACTGTTTAAGCCTGACTTTAATAAAACAAATATTACAAGGAACTATTGCATTAAGATAATTGAAAGAAGATTTATCTTTACTGTTATTCAAAAGTAAGTTTTATAAATATGACAATAGAGACACATTCAGACTAAATATCTATACTGCCTTAATATTGAAAATTGAATCAACAAAAAATAAAACGAACAAAGTATCACAAGCAATTGTCTCAAATATCATCCTTGAATAATATATGCAAGGAATAAGTCAAGTCGCGAGTAATTTTCATACAAAACTAATGTCATTAATATTAGCCGAAAGAGCGGATGATAAAATTCGGGTGCAACGCGAGTTTTAATGTAGGTATTTTTTTTCAGATTAAGACCAGATGTAGTGCGCAAGCGTATATCATAGATGTTTAAGTTCTTACAAAAGATGACGTAAAACTTCAGCTTAGTTAAAAAAATATGCTTGGGATGATATGCCAAAAGTAATAAAACTAACAATGGATACCGTAATGTAATAATGGAATTACGTATCTTGATGTTTGTTAAAGTTAGTTGAGATATAATGATTTTGTATATGTAGTATTAATTAAGAAATGCAAAATTGCTAATTACGTATAATGAATTGTTAGTCAAACATATAAATTTCATTATAAGAAATATGCTGAAGGATTTATCTTTGATAAAATATTGAATAGTATATATTATATATATAAATAAATATGCAGCAATATATATATATATATATATATATATATATATATATATACTCGTATATACAGCAAAAATATGTATTAGTTAAGGCAATTTTTCCTAAAAACTATTACCACTCGAGCAAATATATCAACCTCGGAGGTCAATGTCCTCTCGGACAATATTTGTAACTTCAGTTTGTATGAAAATTACACGTGTCTTGACTTATTATTTACATGTATGAATTATTTTTGGAATTTCTCAGTTAGGTTTATGGACTAACCTTATTGGATTATATATTTCTTTAGTTAATTATATTTTTTAGCCTTGAGTTAAATGTATATATTTTATTTGTAAAGTAAGTTCAATTGCTTGCATCTAATCTATATTTATGAAAACCATCTCTACGCTTACATTACTTGTAAAGATACGTACATATTGTAGATATACGATACTAAATACTTTACAAGAATGCTTCTTACATTGTTATGAAATACACAGGAACAGGAAATCTGAAAAACATCCATAATACACTTTTCACACGGAATGGCTTACTTCAATAAATTAACTTTTATGTTTATTACAATTGATTTTTTTTAATAAATCACAGCTGGTTATTACTTCTATTCTGTTTAATAAAGTTGGATCTATTTTTACATATGTTACATCTGAGCTCTGAGTGATTCACTCCAGCAGGTCAAGGTTGTCATCTTAAAGACATCCATCATCTCTATAGCTAAAAGTTCATATCAACGGAGAGCGATACGAATAAGAAAGAAAAGAAAAGAACTAGAAGAGAGATAGTTCATGAGGTAACAGTTTTTATAAGTCTTCAATAGTAACACATTTAGAATTTACGTTGATAATACCATTGTCGTATGTCATTTATTGATTTGATTTATTTTCCTATGTTAATATTTATTTTCTTTTACAATGATTTTCCAGAAGTTTTTTTTTTTAATATTAATATTCCATGGTACTACATTTTAGTAAAGGCTTATTCATTAAATTTGAAACTTATCTACGAAGGAGGGAAACATGTAAAGGAAAAAACTGAAACCAATCCTATCTTATTGACAACGTAATTTTCTCGGACTCGTGTATCCCAAATATATTATTTTGGAACACTATTAAGTTGCACTCAACACTGTAATTTAAATATATGTCTTTCATATAAGTTAACGTGTGACACTTTCTTAAAATCAGTAGTTTGATACACGTTCTGTCTTAAAGTAATGAAGAATGAGAACCATTGAATAAACATGCAACAAAGAAACATAAGTCACTCTGGCTTTGAGCTTTGAAACTTTCTATAAAACTAAATAAAATGCCTGTAAATTATTTGAAACGAGCTATAAATTATTATAATGGGTGATTCATTTCAATTTTGCATAAAAACTTATGAACCTAATTTGATGTAAAAAACATTTTTATAAGACTTTAAGACCAAAGTTATTAATTGCAGTATATATTTCAAGGATTCCATTCATCAAGAATGTTGTTTTAAGCTCCCAATATATGTACTTGAATATCAAAAGAGCTGTAATAAATGGACTGCGATGGGAAGCTGTTGTTTAGAATTCTCTTAACTCTATATATACTTTACTACTAGTACTAATATGTTTTATTGTTTATATTTTGATTTAGTGTATAATCTATCAAACTATTTCTATCGACCACGTCTGCGTAGTCTGGAGACGGACGCTCAAAATACGTTCTATATATTCTTTCAGAACAAATGTTATTACCCACATTGAGCCTAATTTTTAAAATGCTGCTATTTTTTAAGTCCTACTTGATGACTTACAAATAATATATTTTAGTATAATATAATTATTTTCACGATTATATATTAGTTTGAGCGGTAAGTTTCGAACCCATTCGGGGTTTTTATATATGAATTTGAAGCATAGCTGGCTCGCGTGGAAGTCTATTGGTTGTACAATATGTTACAGGTAGGTACGTTGGGAATAGCATTACAATGGAATAAGATTGTTTAAAATACAACTGGCAATTCCAGAGATAAGTTCGATCAAAGAAACTAACTACAGCTTTATTATAATTAATAAATTACGAAAAACAAACATCATGCTAAGAATAGTTCAACTGATTGAAACACTCTCAGAACTATTGTTTATTTTACAACCATCCATTAAGCAATATTGATTTACTTTCAGGGCTTTTAATAGTTTTCCGACGACAGATTTCGTTAATATTGAATAGAGTTTAGGATTTAGTTTAGAGTTTACGATTTAAAGTGGGCTATAATAGGGTTATGTAAATATACGTTTAATATATTTTGTTTGAATGTTGCTTTGATGTAGGATTATTTAGTCAACATTGAGAAATATTATCACGACTGGTCTTTGAACAGCTTTGTTTATCTTCGTTTTTAAACACAACTACGAGTTTAAATTAAGATTGCTTAATGATTTGATTTCTTTATACACATAATTGTATATATTTGGTATATATTTCATTATTATTCAATATAATATTAATAAGCTAACAAAAGTTCAAACAATAGTCAAACCATATTATTCATACCTACTACTACTACTGCCTAAAGAAAAAACGCAACAATAAAGTAATGCGGTGAGTACTTACTTTATAAGTTTATTTATTGAAAGTAATCTTAAAGTAATTTATCCGAATCTTAAAATATGTTAGCCAATATTTTGAAAGAACTTTCAAGTTAGATCTAAGCTATATTATTTTATAACTTTGAAATAATTCGTGGAAAGCAATTATAAAAATCAAGATGGCAACAAAAAGCTCGAGTGAAGAAGTTTCTTACAAGCTCTGTATTCTAAAGTCCTTGCGGATGACGTCGCGCGCTATAACTAGTATTTAATAAAATGATTATACAAAAATGTAAGGTAAATTATCTGAATAAAGATGTTGGTTTTATACATTATTATTAAACACTTATAAGTTAAATAAAATAACATTACAACATTGTAAGTTACTTTATGATAAGAAATAAACTTTATTTGAATATTATTTGTAGTTCTCTTTCAACAACGTGTATGTATGTCCTCGAATTTCAACAAACACAAATAGTTTTTTTTTTTTTTTTTTTGTCATGACTCTGCTGTTAGCCGTATTGGCTGTTACAGCGTCACCGGAAGAACAAATAGTTTTGACATTGTGTCAATAACATATTTGAGAGTTCAACACGACCGACGAACACAGATGCGGTCCATTTTACGCATATCTGATTATTCTATTTACGGAATTGGAAAAACTAGTATCATAAAATATTGCTTAAAAGAGAAAGAAACCAGTTCCTTGATTTTCTGATTCCGAAAACATATCAGGAAATATTTTGAAATAAATGACAAATAATAAGAGTATATGTTGCTCTTATTATTATTATTTATTATTGTACTTATGATTGCTCCACAAAGAAATGTTCGTAATCTTTAAGTGTATTAAGTTGTTTTGAAAAGTGTTGAATTGTATTTAAATAATTCAAAGAACGAGAAATTAACAAATAGTACAAAATAAAAGCCAGCCTGTTACCACGTGTTAGAACTACTGGGAGCACTATCTTTATCAAACGTTTAAATTCAACATAATAAATCTGTTTCTTTGTAAAAACGATTATTTTCTACAAATAAACAAATATTTTTTTTAATAGTTGTATAATTTCGAATTTGATATTACGGTAGCAGTTAAGATCGAGTAGAGTATCGAGTTCCCCCTTTTTCCACATAAATTTATTCTAAAACAATTATAAGCTAGATGTCAATTGACCAAAGAAAACTATTTCAGGGATGCATCTCTTGAAATACTTTAATAGTATGCGTTATTTCGCTCTGCTCTACTAATCACCTCTTCATTGGATTCACAATGACGTTTGAGGAACAACTTCTGTGATATTTATTATCTGTGCCACTGCAACTGTCAACACTAATGACAGACGTATTATTCAAGACATGTGTTTTCATTTAGTAATACATGCTTAACAAATTAAACACGACTTGCTTTTAATTGTTTAGCCCAGATTTATATTCAATTTATCTTAGAGACTTCATCAGCAACTATAAATGTATTGTGCTGACAAGGTTCGATCACTAACAGATAATACCTGAGAAGTATATGTAAATCTTACAGTTTATCTATTAAACTTTTCTCAATCTAAGCTGGCCCTGTCCCTACTCCTAGGCAGGATTCGAACCTGCGATCTCTGGAAAATCGCATTAATTTTTGATCGTATATTTATTTAAATAAGCTTTCCAAGGCCCCATATGTTTGTAAATATTTTCAAACAAAATGTAGGTAATTTGCCGAGTCTGGTAAATAAAGCTTTTCATTTATGAACACTAAGTGTTAGACCTATCTAGTACATGAGACCTAATGATGCCTGTGTATATTCTTGTGTCGTGTAATCTATTCATCTTCAGAGCGCTGGCTGCACGCTGCGACTGTTCGTGGAATGACTTCTTTGATGTGCTCTCAGTTGTCTATTATTATGATAACATCTTGGAACTTACTAATGTTACTTTCTGTTTTAATAGTATAGTCTAATGTCTGTTCAAAATATTTATTAGTTTAATTATATTATATAAGAAATTCATATTGAATAATATATTTTCTTGAGTGCACTCATCATAGAAATCGAGTTGTATTTTTTTTAATCTGTTACAACAAATAATGCTAAGTAACTTACATTTAAAAATCCAGAAATACATTCATGCTGTATTTTATTTTACTCATGTACCAAACACGAATTTCGTTAAATTCTTGTTCCTATTTCCGTGACTGGAATTATAATATTTTGGTAAAACGGAACGTATATATCGGTTTCCAATTCAGTATGAACTCGCTATCGAATTTTATTTAAATTAAGCTCATATTTTTGCATATATTGATAATCGGATATATATGAGATGAATCCGGCTTAATAAAATCTCAAAGTACCAATAAGTTCGGTTTGTTTTAAAGAGAATTATAAAAAGTGCCATATAAGGTCTTTCTTGATATTTCAAATATTCCTTCGTGACTTATGTAAAACAAACCATTAAATAATTATATCTCGTAATACAAAACGCGAGTCTCCATGAAATACAAGATGTCAACTTATATCACGTCAATACGTTGTTTTGTCAAACATTAATAGGTATTTTTTATTTCGATGAAACCTCTCTTTATAAAACTAATATTTAAGAAAAAATATTTTGTTTAACGCGTGAAATTAGACTCTTACCATACATTTTATGTAAAAATATTCACTCGTATTACATTTCAATATTAACCTCAACGTATTCATTGCCCGTTAAGTTTAAAAAGTATTACTGAGAGCCAAAGAAACGGGTCAATGGCTGCGGAAAATGGAAATTATAGGAGCATTTTTCCTTCACTTGTGATGATGGATGGATGAAAAGTATCAAATGATTAAAATATAACCGCTCTTATTCAAATAATATTTCTCCAAAACTATATTCGATGTTATTTTAAATGTATATAATATCCAATCACTATTTAGCTATAAAATTACAAGAACGTGTTGAATTTCACATGTTGTTATGATTTTTATTACCTAAATTCATTAATGTTGGAAAATTATATGTAAATAGTATTGTAGAGTAAAAGTAAATGACCCTAATAAAGTTTACTATTAATAAAGACAACAATTTTATCAAATAAGATAAATAAATATGACACTGCAGTGTATAGTTTTGCCAATTTTGTTGCTAGATATAATTTTAATTTAAAAATAAATTTGTAAAATGATAGTAAGTCAATAAAACATAATTTATTCCATTACCTAAAAAAGGAGTCAAATACTAAAGCCAAAAATGATTTTGTTTGATATTCTAGTGTTTACAGATTTGAAAATGGTTAAGAACAGTCGTCCATTTAAGGTTTCTTTATTATTTTGATTAATGTGAACGCACTTTTCATAAAATGTTTTGAATTTAAATACAATATGTGCTATTAATATAATTATAGTTTAGCTTATAATTGTTGTTTTCATAAACAAAATAGTGTTAAAAAATATAAACCGTTCTCAATAAACAAGAATAAAAAGGAAGAGATGAATTACTTATGAAATATTTGTATTTTTTCCTGTTTGTCGTGAATCACGTAAAACAAATGAACAGGTTTTATATAGGTTATAGTTATGTTTTGGTTTCTG
Organism: Dircenna loreta; assembly: GCA_963555665.1. Taxonomy (NCBI): domain Eukaryota; kingdom Metazoa; phylum Arthropoda; class Insecta; order Lepidoptera; family Nymphalidae; genus Dircenna; species Dircenna loreta. The sequence goes on along the minus strand of OY743099.1, from coordinate 7,483,985 downwards.
TATTTAAATAATTATTAAGTTGCTTTTTTCAGCACCGTGCCGTGACGAGCTGTGTTTACTATTAGAGTGAGCACGGCTCTGCACTCTGTGGATTGTGCCTGCTGCCTGAAACTGCCTTGAACCACCAGTGCACCCTGTCAACCTCGAGAGCGTTGAACGGTATACCTCCTCAGCAGCCTTGTGCAACTAATTATACTGAAGGAGGCCGTGAAAGCAGGACATAAAGATACCACTTAATCCACAGCTGAGATGACAGGTTAAAAAATGTGTTAATACGTAATCAATTGTATAGTGCATATTATTAAGAAAATTTGTTACTTGAATGAATATTCTTTTCATTACAAGTTTTATAGTATTATAATAATTTTATATAATAAATTACAAACATTTTGATAGTATTAGTACTAAACAAAAGTAAAATCCCTAATGGAAATGAAATAATGTAAATAACCTCACCTGTGTGTTTAAAAGTAAAAATAGACAAAAAATCTGTCTGATCAAAGAAACAGTTACCCAACTTCGACCAAACAGTCCTACTTCAAAGAGACATACGATAATAATAAAAATATATCACTATTTATTTAACATCAATCAATGTATTTAACCTTTAACTATAATTCACTTTGATCAGAACAAACAAAGGGTTGGTATGTGATTTTCTTTTTATATCGACATATTTCTAGATAGTTTTTTTAATTCAAAAACTTGTAACTGTAGGAAAAGTGTAATAATAAAAGTAACGTTCAGTTTGACAGTTCTTGTTTAGTCTCTGACAGTCAAAGTACAGTCTGAGCTTGGAGAAAGAGGCATTTTAAAATAAATATACTTAACATTATTTTACCAATCGTACTTCATACGTTCATTCATTCATTCATTCATTAGTTAATTTAATCCATATTATTTAGACTAGGTACTTATAAATAACAAGTTGACTATAAACTTTAATATACAAACAATTTTGTCACATTATTTATTTCTACATATTCGTCCCTTTATTCGTGAACTTTTCCTAATAAAAATATGACAGAGGAGAGTAAACTCCTATTTTGATAAAGAGTTATTTCGAGGTAACAAGAACCCAAATGTTCGAAACCGCATCTCTCTCCTTTGATATGGACCTTTTAGCTATCTGCCGACATGATGGATGGCTTCGAGATAGCGTCCTTGAGCTGAAGACTTGCGCTACACAGAGAGCTAAGATATGGACACACCGTTCATATATAATTATTACGAAAAATAGTCATAATAAATTTAAATATAAAATGTGACTTTAACAGCAATTATTAAGTAATTCTTACTCAAAATAAAAGCAATAGTAAATCATTTTTGAAGACATGCAAAGTTTTTATAGCTTAGGGTTCTCATTTATTTAAAAATATAGTAATATGTCCCGTATATATAATCTGTATTTTATTTCCACTAAATTTAATTGACATTTGAAATTGACACTTAGAAAACAAAGATCTAATGTCATACGTATCTATGTGTGTGTGTAATTTTATGAAGTCACGAAAGCATCTGTAATTGATTATGTACAATGTATATAAATATTTTTAGGGTTATTTTATTTGAGGGAATGGTGTGGAGCGGAATTTTTCTCTCTAAGCTTTTGACTTAAAATATACTCACAAGTGCTAAAGACATATTATTTATTTATTATGTTATTGGCATATTTTAAATACTCTAATCTTTTGTTTTGTTTTTTAATTTAGTGTATAAGAATTATACCAAACACCAAAAGTATACTTTTCTTATAGAGGATTGTCTGAAGAACTCAATTGGATATATTTTATTGAAAAATAACAATCTTTTTCAAATAAGCAGAGAACGAAGTGTTAATTTATATGTAATCTGTGGTATCTTTCAAACCTGATCGTCTGACTGCCAATTAAGCTATCATATCGCTACGCGCTTCCATGAATATATAATTTTGTAAATTATCTCTTATCGGAACGGGGGCGATATCTATTAGTCTTCCTTCCAAAATCCTTATCAATGTTTTTGACTTTGCACTATAATAACATTGAAAAGACGCCACAAATGAAATATTTTTTAGAAATTGTCTATAAACATGTTTATCTAAATAGTTAAATATTAGGATTTGATTTGAAATTATACTTTAAACTGAATGGATAAACCATTGCATAAAGCAGTTTTAATTTAAGACTTTAATTAATATAAATTTTAATATCTCAATTTTAATATCTTAAGTCGTTAAGACAAAAGTCATTATACGAGTATGCAACATTGTACGTCGTTCTACTTCACGATTAAGAAAATATTATTAAATTAGAACAAAAGTTAAAATGTCTACCACTACATTTTTATAGACATTTTTTAAAGTAAGTTCCGGCTGTAACACTATACTTTACAGTGTTATTCATATTGCAATATACATATATATATATATATATATATTATGTAAAAAGCGACTTTCTTTATAATCATAAAATTACGTATGCAACCATTAGATTCTCGTATTAAAATAAAATTGAACAAAATTTGTCATAAATCGATCAGTTAAATATTTTAGGCTCACACTAAAACTGTTCTTGTATCGAAAGTTTTTTTTAATCAAGGACTATTACTTGTTGGTGACTCGAAAGCCTCTTAATTATTAAATGTCTAACAATTCTACATATTACTCGAAATAAAAGAACTAGTAAATCTTCTTTGAATATATGCAAAGTTTTAATAGCTTAGTCTTGTCCCTTATCTAACAATATAGTTGTGTGTTGAATAACACATTTAATATTTTTAGATAAAAATAAGGTTATTAAATAATTACTACTATTTTTATTACCCCCCCCCCCCCCTCTTTCCTAATTGAGTTGAATATTTTTTATTGTCATAAAAATACTATTTTTCCCATCACAGGTGTTAAGTATGAATAGTTTTATATTAGTATTAATTTACAAGATAAGAAGGCAGTATATAGAGATATATACTCGTCAAACCATCTAATTAGAATGCACATTGTACTGTTGGCAATTTGAAAGCGTGTTACAAGTGTCCGTGAACTCTATTTGATTTTGATCAAACACATTGAACAAATTTGAGCCATTTGGTTAGATTAAAACCCTTCCTTTTTACCTTATATTCACAAGTATGAATATTAATCAATTCATTTCCGTTAATCAAATACAATATTTTCCTAACTGAATTTTACTAAACAATTTTAATCTGATACAAAGACTACTTTTCATTACACGTTTGATAAAGTCATTGGACCAACTTCTACAGCTTTCAATTCAAACTTTTCACCCACATCTACGCAACAAGCAAACAATCCAACAGAACTAAGTTGAAATATTATCCCTGCAATATATTCTTTATAGCCTGACCCTAAAATATTATTACTTCAAAGGCCGCAAACTTTCCAATTCGATATCAAAATATGTCCAAGGCTCTTTCAGTTCTTTGTGAGGCCCCAGGGGTGAGGGTCGTCTGATGAACTGAGTTTCCTCAAACTAAATCTAACTTCATTTTGGATCTCAAACTCAAATCTTATACGATTCGTGATTACTTTATTTATTGAACTACATTTTATCACACACCATATTTTATCCCTTTTAATAAGTAGAGATTGGAAAACTGAGGTCTAGCATGTCGAACCTGCGACTCGGGAAAATGTCCAACCGCTCAGTCTATTAGCTATCGTGTCGCTTATTTCTTTCATTGAATGTAGCACTTGAAACGTAGATGATGTCTTCGACGATTGTTATTACATTTATTTATAACGTTTTTTAATTATATCTTATTTACTTGAATTGTAAATAATACATTATAAATAATGGAATAATAATTAATACAAGTGTTTGCGCTTTTTATTAAATAAAAAACAATATTCTGAAGTATGTGCGCCAAAATTTCACGTATGAATAAAACTTTTTACAATATAATATAATAAATAATAAGATTTTAAATAAACTCATCTTACCATTGGACAAAATAAACCGCTTAAACAGAACAGTAATCGTACATTCTTGGGTACAAAAGAGTTATGAAGGAAAATTCTATAGGAGAATTTATTAGAAATATTTTGCGCCAGGCTTTATTAAAAGGCTTCGGACTTTTAGACTTGTTAGTAATATAAGAACGCTTGGCTCGAGATACAGCGGTCAACCGGCGGTATAGTTTGTTTAGCTTCTTAGATTACAATGCTGTAGTGAATAGATACGGTAATATTTATTTATTTTATATTCCTTTTATTTAAAAATAAGGCAAGGCAAGGTTATAACCATTAAAGTATTAACACACTTCACTTAACCTATAAATAATTAGTAACTTTATCCCCAATTGTCTTCACTTGTGGTTATTATTACTGTATTTTTTTATAACTTAATGACTATCCATTCTTGTCTTGACTCGTCGACATGTAACATAATTATTAGTGCAAATGAAGTTATAATAAAACAATAAGGTAATAAAGCCACAGGTTTTAGGATTAAATCTAAAAGTGACAGAATTAAAAAAACAATTTAGCAAAAAAAACAAAAAAGCACATCCATGAATCCATACTCTCGTTCCACAAAGCCGGCAGTATGGCCATTACTTGCCCCGTTCGAGACAACTGACGCAAGCCGACGAACGACGTCACCAGAACTTTACATTGTCTCCAGCTGCAGCCCGCAGATCTACACTTGGTTACATTTGTCGATAAACCCTCATGACTTGGCATAAATTAGTTTATTGTGGACTTGACCACACTTTTCTAATCAAATATATCAATATCAGAATATAGCAAGCGTTTAGTGCTGGATATTAGACTTATTTATGATTTTGTTTCTTAGCCAAGTCAAGTTATTTATATTAGTGCTTAATTCACTCATTTTACGATAAAACTAACACTAAGGATGGTGTATTTATGTTCTTTATTACATATATAATAGTAAATAAAATAATCTATCTGAATTATACTTGTTAAACAAATATATTTCTTTAACCAGAAGAAAAAATAAAACGAAAGATTTTATACGTACATTTAATTAAGGTAAGTGAGAATTGAACGCTTTTGATTTATTTGTGAATTCTTTACATTAGTAAATTAGTTTATTCGTATACGAAGGGATTCTCTGATTTAGCTTCCAGAATTATAGAGGAGATATATCTTAGTATTTGTGGTTGGAATAATGATTAAAAGTTCTTACTTTACTGCTTTAAGAAATTAATCGTATTAATTTATTTCTTTACATTGTGAATTTCATTCGGAAATATTAATCTTGAACAATACGCAAGTACCAGTTTTATGAGACCTCTCCCTCGAACTCTTAAGATTTAGAACAAACATATCACAGTACAATAAACCCAACTCTAACTCCACTGGTTTATTACAAACGACAAGTGAGTGCACACTAGTTAATCCCGCGACTTTACCACGTTTTTATAATAATATTACAATAAATTATAATAATATCGTAATTATAGTAATTCGGATAGACTCTACCACAAAATTTACGATTTGTAATTAGCTTTTTTTTTATTGTATTAAATAAGTTCTTCAATCGGAAAAAACATCTGAATAGCGACATTTCTTTTTACAAGAATAACAAATACGAGATTCCAGACTGAAAACATTTTTGTTGCAGGATTGTGTAGCTTTCTAATGGCGAAAAAAATAGTTTTTTTAACTTAGATATCGGGTCCATTTCACAATAAATATAGTTACTTTTTTCTTTCGTCGTTTCGTTGTAGAACAGTTGTTATAATTAGTTCAATAGAGTTTAAGAGTTAATCGATTACAAAGAAACAAACATTTTTTTATAATATTATATCTGTATATCTTCATAGTATTGACAGACAAACTACAGAGCTACAGATAGTTTTAATGCTTTGACTCCACTTCTTTTCCTTGCTGTAGTTTTATAGTAAGTCTATATAATTGTACTAACAAATAGTTATAATATGTTTAGATTTGTTCATGAAGTTGAGTTTAAACGTTATATAAGAAGTCAAACATCTTGAATATGATATCATTATCAGAGATGTATGTCCGTCTGTATCTATCTATGTGACCGATGACAGTTATGAGTCAATAAAATGGCGGAATTGACGTCCTTTCATTAAAACAGTTACATTTACGACTCGTGGGATAAGAGCTACTAATTCTTTGAATACGGTATTTGATACGTTAGTAGGATTAGGCTACTTTTGTATCATATATCATAGATATTAATAAAATACATATATCAATTTATGTAAATTCATCCGAAAAGACCAAATTTAAAGTATTTTTTCATTGTTGATGAGGTTACATATTTTATACTATAATATAACTAATTCCATTACAAATGCCTTATCCGATCTACCATACTCGGTGGTATATTTCGTTAGGAAATTAATTGCTTGTGCTAACTGCCGACCCAATTCCAGGATCTATCCTAAGCGCCCAATCTCGTGCTGTCCAGACCGACCTGGAAGCCCATTGGTTTGATTTATAAACAATTTGAACCAAAGTACGTTTCAGATTTGTTTGGAATTGTTTTTAAATATTTATAAATAGAGAAAAAAAACAATTTCAAAAGTATTTAACAGTATATATCATATAGTATAATCAATATCCAGTATCTTAAATGCTTAAATAATATTTATATACTTATCTGGCTGTATTTACGTTAATTATATTTTAAATATGCCCAACTAGTTTAGAACCCGGTCGGTGTTTTTAGTCATGGGGTCGAACGGACGGACGGACGGACGCACGGACTTAAGTCCGCCATATTTGTATAAAAGCCATCGTGGTTCATTAAAGCATATAAATCATATTATAAAAATATTAAGAATATTTAAAAATATAAATATTCTTAATATTTAGAATCTTATTTTCGTGTGATATATTTGCCACCCTAGCATGTAATAGGCTGTCAGAGTTAATAAATGATCAAGGAGAGCCTAAATCCCTTCCCGGGCGCATTTTACAAAAATTCCCGACACGAGTTCCCTTTTAATGCGGTCATGATAGGATAACCATCAATTTGACTGGATTTTATATAACTTCATATCGGAATAAGTCTTATAGCCTCAATCAATTATATTGTTTGAATTTGGCTAGAAGATAGACCGGTATTTTTATTCATATTAGTAGTATTTTAGTACATAACCGTAGGTAATGGAGATATTTGTAACTAAATTGCTAGACTTTTCCAATTCTAGTCAACTGTCTAGAGTTTCGAGGTGTTATACTAGACCGAATAAACTTTTAATGGCAGAACAAACTAAGATGAAAGTGGAGACAAGACGTAAGTTTGAATTATGTTATTATAGATCGAAAATAAAGAAAGAAATGACAATTGTGAAAGATACTTACGTTTTTATTTTATATATTGTTTTGTCATTATTGATGAATTATATTAATTGTTATTCTAGGGTACATATATGGTCTCCCTACTGCTCCATTATTATACCTACTTGCGCCGGGATACATTAAATGTTGTAAAATTTTATATTTATTTTTATTTATTTGAAATATTCCCTCGATAATATTATCTCGAATTAATAGGCGTCTATCTTTTAGTATTTCTAGAAATATCTTGGAAAAAAAATACGCTTACAACAACATTAACTTATAAAATTATAATATATATATATAAGTAAAATCAAAGCTATTTATAACCTGAGGCAAGCGGAGAAAATAAACGCCATCTTTGAAGTAGGTACAGAGCATTCTACTTTAATTAAAATGACATATTTTAGAACATTTCGTATAATTACTATCCAGATTAAAGTTTGATGACCTGTATATTGACTAATCACGTTTAAATGCTCTTCATTACACCAACGTCCAATGTTCGACTTACAAACATTTGTTCCAACATCAAACTAAGTTCTTGCAAACGTATTGAGATGTACAGACTACATAATGAGATGGACATTTAATTTTAGATAAGAAAAATAACAACTTAGACATGTCTTTTTTCATAAAAAAGACGTTTTTATTGACTTATTTTATTTTTATTATTTATAACCTACTAAAGTCATTTTATGCAAGAAAATTTACAATTAGACAATTAGACATATTTTTCAAATACATATAGACAAAGTTTTGACAAACCGTTGGATCAAACATTGGTAAGTTGCTAGTGTTGTCATCAGTCAGTGTTATTCCAGACAATGCTTAGGCCTCAATTAATCCTTCAATTCCAGTCTACAAAAGACACATACAATTATCAACTTTACTGCCACGATATAAAATCCATTTTAAAAACATCGCTTTCAATTTCAATCAAAATAATAGTTATTTTATTCAACATATTTCGGCTTTCTCAAGATAACTAACAAATTTACTGCAAATTAGTTATTTAATATAAGATGCTGATTCTGTAAATGTCTAAATACACAGAACAATGAGATTAATCTGAGATATTTTTTACGAAAGCGTAGATTAATTCCCAACAGAGCCATTAAATGTCCAAGTCAACCCCCCAATATCCCATGGGAGGATTTAGTGGAATGTGCCAGTAAAATATACTTACTTCAGGTAAACAAAACTTAAAGCACCCTAAAAGCTCTAGGTAGAAATTATTAAGTAAATTGCATTATTTATACAAATAAATATTTAATTTGCATCCAAAATACCTTTAAAACATAATAAATATAGTGCGTATTACAAAATATGAAAATGAAAGCTAAACACGTCGTCTGGTATTTTATGTGCAGGCTCACACGCACTGCGGCTTTGATATAATTATTAATTTTATATTAAATCGAATAAAAATATTTGGTTAGTTTAGTTCTTTAACATCTATGTGTATTTCTGTTTATTATTTATTCGTTTAGTTTATTTATATTATATCGTTATTGGTATATTTATTTATTAAGTTCATTTTAAATATGATAGGTGCAAAGGACGTCACTGGGAGCGTCGCCAAATGTACACTCAGTAGGAGTCAGAGGAGCAAATTCTCTTATTATGAGGAATGAGGATCAAGACTCACTGTTACTTTATTATTGACTGAGCGAGCGGAGCAATCGAACGCTTCATTTTCACTTCGAGGCTGACCGATTCGGCGTTTTTGGGTGTGTAGAGAGGTTCCTTGTTTTTCGATTGGAATGTTAATATGGTGGAAAAGGGGGGAAAACTGCTGCTACTATCAATGTACTGAATTTTCTAAAAATAATCGGCCGTAAGGTACTTCACCTAAGGACCTTCACGAGAAAAATTCACAGGTAATACATTTTCTAAGGCGGTATTTTTAGCCACTAAAAAATATGGCTACATATCTCAAGTGAAACTTTTGTAAATCCTCAATATTTAGAACTAGATTGTACTTCGGCGGCAGTGCGCGTGCGCCCCAAACTTACACATATCTAATGGCTATCACTTCAAGTCTGCGGAGTAGGACTGATCGTACGGACGAGTTGTTTTATGAGTCATTACGACGTTAACCCTGTTTCGGCAGCTCTTTACTTTCATCACAATTTGGGGCGTGAATTTAAGGGTTTTGTTTACTTAAGTTTGCGCAATGATTTAACTATGGATAGTTTAATATTATGGAGACAATATTTATTATTGGATTTACAATTACCCTTACAATTGTTCATTTTACTTGATAAGCCAGGTTTGTCATATGTGATATTCTTTCGCATACTCAAATAACATTCTTAGTCTGATCTTTAAAATGGTATAACAATATTGTCCATTACAGAAATATTAATAAAAAAACCTACAAACAATCTTTTCCGTTCTCATTGTAGATCCTTTCACTACAAAATATATTTCAAAGTTTCATTATAAGTCAGCAATTAGAACAACACAAAATGTAAACCGAGACATAAAAGCAAACAATAGTGACAATACAATGCAATGTACACTTCGTAAATAAGTGTTCTGACCACAAAAATTAATATCAGAAATTGATCCGAGGAAAAAACCACCCAGTATCGGTTTCGATAATGGGTCGCAGTGCCATCTGACGCTGAGTAGTGCTCAGAGCGAGCTAGATTGTGTTTTGTTCCTAGGTTATCTAGAAAGCTTTGTGATAATAATGATTTATTCCTTGAGAATCTCAGTTTTCATTTTGTTTTTAGTTTGTTTTATAATGGCATATTGTTTATGATAATATGGATCAAATTCTTAGTATAGTACTAACACTGCAGCTGACTGGTATGCAGCTTGGAAAACGAAATTTATATTATTCTATGGAAAAGGGCGTAAAAGTAATTTAAAAAAATATTATTTTAAAGAGTGATGATTTTTATATCATACATTCCATTCGATAAATGATGAGTTATTACATAAAACTAGCAAAAAGGTTTATTTTTGATACAGTACAGAACTATGATTAGTTCCTACTACAAACTAGTTCATAAGATTCCCGATATTTTCACATCACTAATTAACCGAAATTAATAATTGATTTACAATCTTATGTTCAAATCGACAGAACTTTAGATGTCTCCCAACAAACATAATCTACAGTATGATTGTATTGACGCTAGTAAGTTGTTACGAGACGAAATGTAATCTCATACTTTATTATCAAAAAAACCCGAAAGATGTATTATTTGTTATTTTAATTGATAAGATCAACATCTTCAGATGCGTTGAATCAATTTTTTTTTCAAGTTAATCTTCCCACGGAGTAGATCTTAAGAGACGTAAAGCAAAAATATAATAAATATATTTTCTTTTCATAATGGAGCCAGTACGACAATCTACCATTTCGATATGTAGGCATATTTACATTTATTTAAACAAAGCTTTACCTCAGAAAGCAAAGAAATTGTACAGAAGCGACATATTATTATAAATTTCCTCGACAATAATTTATATGGAACACAATTATTTAATTTTGGAAATACTTCCATACTAAAATATATGAAAGAAATGTTTGTACATTCCTTTATTGTTATATAATTCCTTTTATATTATAACCAAGTCTTTCTTATCTTTGAAATTATTTTCTACTAAGCATTAGATTTAACCAACCTTATCGAGAAAGGTTCTATTAAGCTGCGGGAAATCAATTTAGACGCAGCGTGTACATTACGCAATCTGACTGTACGAATGAAATATCCGTCTGTACAAAAAAAAACAAGAATTTAATTTACAAACCTTTATTGAACGGTGAATGAACATTGTAGTATTAGAAGAAATGTAATTCATCATAAAATTAGAATAAATATATTCTACATTAAGTTATTTTGCAATCGGTCTATTTAACAAATTGTTGTTTGTTTGTTGACAATTTGACAATATTGCGAGCGCCATGTTTACGACAATTTTTATACAATGTAGAAGCACTCTACCCTAAAGAGTTGTAATTACCGCCCGTAATTATTTCGAAGGCTGTTTTTTTATGTTACCCTAACTGATATTTATACTTATAATTAAGAAATATTTTAATTCATCTGTAACTTCAGAATACCATGCCTGATAGCTTTATACTGTAAATAAGCAATAATTGAAATTAATTAATATTAAATGACAAATGGATAAAAAAGTGGAATTGTGATTTTTAATGAATTATTAAGGGAATACTACTATTGTACTATCATTGAATTACTGATTAAAGGATATGGAATAAAATTATATGAAAGTCGAGAAAGTTTATGATAAGTAATTTTTAATATAAACCATACGAAAATAGACAAAGCAATTCAAATATTGTTTGTTTAACAATTCCCAAAAACCATTTTATTCTTTTGATTTGTCGATTACAAAATAAACAACCAATCACACATCTTGACTGTGACGTCAAACCATTTTCATTTGTTACTCAATATTTAAAATTATTAAAAACATTTCAATATATTTAACTCTGATTCTCTGATTTCATAATAAAATGCAGCTGACGGGAGTAAAAGCGTTGCCAAAAACGCTTTAAAGAATAAACCTGGCAGTATCCTAGTTTTCAGTGCAATATACGTAGTGTGTTCAAAAAGTAACGCGAATTTCGTGTTTTTTCAAATAATATTTATTTATGCGTGAATATCTATTTTGTCCCATTCAAAGTAATTCCCCTGGGATATTATTGTTGACGAAAGCCAACAATTCAAACAACATTTCTCGACTTTCATATATTTTTATTCCATATCCTCTAATCAGCAATTCAACAGTACAATAGTAGTATTCCCTTAATAATTCATTAAAAATCACAATTCCATTATTTCTCCATTTGTCATTGCCAAATGCGGAGGAAAATGAGTCCTTTTGTACCATCTTGAATGGCACCAAAAAGAACGTACACCGCCATTTATATAATTTTATTCGTGTTAGAAATATGGTGTTATTAATAGATAAATATATATTTCACATTTAACAATATTTAATATACATGAAAATTATCAGATACACATTATTTTTATATAATAATTGCCTTTGCTTGTGTTTAGTTAATTCCAGCCAGGGTCAAATGGTATATTTATATATTTACATCTTATGTCTTATAATTACATTACATTATTACAATGATAAAAAGATGACCCTAACATTATACCCTTGTGACAACATTTTTTCCAATCTTCGAAGCACTTCAAAAAATATTTTTTTTTATCTTGTTCGTTCGTCGTCCTTTCATGGGCCTCTTCAGTTTCGGGAACAAAAAAAAGTCACAGGTCACAGATCAGGAGAATACGTTGGCTGTGGTATCATTAGTGTATTGTTTTTGGCCAAGTTGCTTACATTTTGATCGAAATTTTGTAACAAATTTTGGGGCGACCCGTCTCATGCCCCAATTATCGATTAAAATCGAATGGCACGAGCCAATCGATATGCCTAGGTCCTCGGCTAATTATTGTGGAAAAACATTATTCTGAGTCTGAATTTTAGTTGCATACTTGTTAATATTTTTTTATTGAGTCAACTTGAACTTGAAGAAAAATGTTAATGTGACTTAATGGTTTTCGTCCTTACTTTTCTATTACATATTTCTATACTATAAATTTATTATATATTATTAACAACTATTACATTTATTATATATGTAAATTTTAGTATATATATTCATGTTTTCCGATAATTTTTGTCATTTTTTACAATATATACATATATTTTTTTGTGTACATGAAATATTTACAATTTTTTTTTTTTTTTTTTGTTAACTTGAAACAAATGAACTAAACCTTAAATCTCAACTACAAATAAAACCACTATTTAGAAACAGTATCGAGAAGTGGCAGCACTTCGTGACCGGACTGACCGCTCGTTAACCGGCTCCGGAAAGAACGAATCATTGACCATTCGTACTAAAGTAGTCTACAGTAAATTGAAGAAAGAACACTTTATGGAATAATTGAAAGCAGATTCATTAAAAAAATGTATTGTGCTTCTTTTCAGATTTATGTCAACAAAATCTAAATGATATATTTTATTATTTTCAACCGTATTAGAAGAAATATAAAATATTGACAGCCAAGAATATCATAATGCGTTTTTAATGTTGAGGTTACGAAGGTGTCTCTATGTTCAGTTTTTTATTTTCTATGATATTCAAAGTTAATGAACGTAGATGAGGAGTATTCTTTCAATTTTAAATATAAGGTCTATAAACTTGGACTGTTGAAAGCTTTATCGCTCGTAAAATGTGACGGAATAGCAAATCGGAAATAGGGTCTGTCCAGATCGTAATAAACAGACTGATTTAAAAACGAAGCATAAATATTTATATACATTACTGAGTATATATATAAATATTTGCCCTCGAATGACTTCGCCTGCGTCCTTAAAAATGCATTCCATGCACTGACAGTCTTTTATTTTAAAACAAAATCTTTGACAATGTGTTTCGTCAAAATTATCTGTATCTCGACATCAGTTCTACCAACATGGCCCAACTACAGCTAAAACTCATCCATCAGGGAAAAACATTTAAAACCTTTTAGAAGAAGAATTTTGAACACTAACCCACAGGAATTTTATTTCAAGATATTTTTTTTTCTGAAAGTGGTTTTATATCTTTTAAAGCGCTCTCTTTATTCACTCATTCTCAATTGTCCAATAAAAATAACATTCAAAAAAGATTTATATTGATATTATTTATTGTTAAAAATGTTAAGTGTCAAAATTTAAAAAAATTGAGTATTATATTTATTTTATTATTCCTCTACAAAGTAACTCGACCCACTCATTTAACAACACGTGGCGCGAAAAACGCTGCCTCTAATTTTGTTTTTCACAGAGATTTTTTTACAAATAGTCGCCGCTTTGTTTTATTTCAGCTTCATTTTAATAAAAGTCTACACGTTGAAATGTGGACGGTGTTGTTTGTACTTTTTATTGTCTAAGTAGGAGTAGAAACAAAAAATACCTTAGGAAAGAAAAACTATTTAAGGAAATTATTTATAACAATAAAAAACGTTAAATGTAATCTGATTAAAAATAATATATGATAAAATAACATCCAGGCCAAATCTGTAGAATTGTTCAGTAATTACTACGCGGGAAGTACATGGCAGAGCCCTCCAAACAATGGTTTTTAATCTCATCTTCATTTATATCATGCAATTTACAGTAGCCTTAAAAGCAGCTATGCAATTTATGTGGAACATCTTAAACACACAATGACAAAAATCCCATCTGATATAAATCCAGCATTTGTTGGAATTTCACAATGTATGCGCATTGCTTGCATTCTTCCACAAATACTGAGAGGACTCTCGGACACAGATTCCAAGTTAATTGCTTTCTAAAATTGAGCTGAATTCTGCTGCACCAGTTTTAGTGTTAGATTACTTTATACCTAACTCTTGAAGTTAAGAAAATTTAAAAAATTTTAAGGACTGTTTTAAAGTAGAAAGGAACTTTTAATTATATTTTTTACAAGTTTAACAGTTCTTTCACATCGACTGTCGGTGCGAAGGATGTATTTTGGTCGATTTGTAAATAAATGTAGTATTCATTTCCTCTAGAAGGTGTGACGTCACGGGACAAAGCAAGAAAGGTAAAGGACAGAGGTAAAGGTTAAAGGACAGTAACAGCTTATATCTGAGATTCCTCCCCGCAGCCGATCAATTAAAGTCCACTGGAGGTTTTGTTCTGAAAAGACTCATATATAATTATTATAATTTATATTATAAGCATCGTTTTAATAAAATTATTTAAGCGTCACAATCATTATATAATAAGCATAATTGCTTATAACCTTTATTTTATACGATTGCTTGGCAAACGCTCCACCTGATGGTAAGAGGTGCTGTCCCTCCTGGACATCTGCAAAAATGTTGATTTGCTAATACGTGGCCCCCCACGAGGAACACCTCATGGAAAGTATCCATTCTTAAATGATGATTACTATGACATACAGAGACGAAGGGCCCTTCCTGCCTTCCTTCCGGCCCTGCCTTCATCCGGCTCTCTCACCGTACGAAACTATATAAATTACCTACTATACGTATCCTTCTATCCACTTAGGTACCTGTTAACTCATTATATTGAAATATATTATTAACTACATAGTAAATATATTACATACCTATATAATTGTCATTTATGTAATGTGTGCAAGCAAAATAAACAATCTTATTTCCTTGTACAGTATCACAGGACAAGAAAATAGGACATCGTCCAATTCTGTTTAATACGATTATTTCTTACACATCCTGTGTACGAGCTCGTTAAGAGATATGCACACAGACGGAATGCATAGAGAAAATAAAATAAAATCGACAAGTATAAAAAGGAAAAGGCAAAATAGATTAGTCTTTGATTAATTGATTTTATTTAGGATTAAATCATTTAATACTGGCAACCTTTCACCACAAAGTCAAAATTCTTAAAACAATATTATTTCTTTGAATTACAACGATTTACATCTGTAGCATATAAATTAAATGACATTCCTAGGACATATAGTTTTTGAACCTAACACTTAGAGATTTCCCTTAATACTAAAGCTGCCTATTAAGTGGCTGTTTTATAAACCTTTTAATTACAAGAAGTTCTTTATGCTTTGTAAAATACTGGGTATATTACAAGATTTAAATACTATCCCGATTTTCCTGTGATAAATGTTAACGTCTGTCTGTATAAGGCCTTAGCGATGTCGTTTAATGGCATCTATAAGCTATCAGAAGGACCGCTAATAGCAGCTGATAAACAATTTAACTAACGCTGAGGCTTACGAAAGCTTCACGTAACGTGTACGATAAACCTATTTACGATACGATTAAAATTTTTGTTATATACATTTCCAAGCTCCTTTTGGTTTCTGGAATTCATTCCAATTACCATTTACATTTATTACAACTGATGGAATTACTAATATAATAATGATGCTACAAATAATTATATAATCAAAATCTTTCGGATTGTCGTTAACAAAATGTCGTATCTTATAAGTAGCCAGTATTAGGAACATAAGACTGCTTAATGTTCTAGATGAATAGGCGTTAAGGAAGGTCCCTAATAAGGCTAGGGCAAAGCAAATGTCTCGAAAATTATATGGACTGTGTTAATTTAAACTACCTTTCATTCTAATAAATGTTCGACCCTGCTAGCTCCCGTCCCTGGGCTATACCTTTTTTTTTAAAAGAACATTTTAAAATAACTTTTTTGTTTTTTTATTCTGTGTTTTTTACTCTGGTAAATATTTTCAAACACAACAGTTTGTTGTTACAAGATAGTTTTTTGTTACAAACACAGAATAAAAAACAAGATGTGCCTTATATTATCAGTTAACTTTGATTATTATACGTTACGAGCAGCACGTAGATAATTCGATGTGATTGAAAATATATCGTTACCGATAGATATTATATATTTTGATCCTTGGACGTTGAAACTTTATAATATCTATGAGATGGACATTCTATTTAGAAACAAAATTAATATAAATATTTATGCTATGGGAATTGATGATTTGTTTAAGCTTTCAGTATTTTTACTGACTCATCGGTATTGAAATTTTTCCCCTATCACAATTTATCCGATTATGTTTTATTCCATACGTTTTGAAACCAAACACGAAATCGTTGAGGCGCGTTTGAGAAGTAGAGAGATGGAGTAAACCAAGACAGGGCAGCGAAAGGTCAGTATTTTGGGTTTTTGACTCTCTCATATCATACGAAACATAGTTATAATAGTTATTTCACGCCAATCTTCCATGAGGTAGGTTACTACCCCGGTAATACCACGGTCGAGCACGAGGGCGAGGTAGCTGCAGAGAAAATACTAACGATAAGATCTACGACCCGTAAAATTATCATAGTCTGGTTTTTAGAAGCAACATAGGAACCTTTTCAAAAGGTTAAAGTTCAAAAATAAATTATGATTTTTTGCTTAGGTATTTGTTGTAAATTCTTAAGGTAGTTATAACTTAAAGTAACGAGTATTTCACTAAGCGGATTTAATTTAATTATCTTTAAATAACTCGTTTCTTTATTTGTATGAAATAGGTTGGTACCTATTGAGGCTATTATGTATTAAATATAATATCGTGCAGATGTCGAGCCAGTTTCGATGGTCGATGGCGAGCATCACACAAACAATCACACGATATTTACAGCATCTACACATGAGATGACCAAGACCTTAAATCGCAGCACGCAATGTGGCATGAGCTGTGTGCACGTAGCGGCTTTCTGTTGAATTCGCTATTCAATCTCTTGTGGATTGGTGTAGTCCCAAATTCGACAAATTAGTTTATATAAAAGGTAAAATTTTGTAAGCGACCCGAAGTCTACGCTTCGGATTCTCTTCCGTTCTTACAGCGACGATGTTTTCGGTAGATCAATTTATTCACCACACTGCGAATAGTCCTCTCGGTTGGAAGATTATGGCTATCATAAAATGTGCGAAGCGCACGCAACATTGCTCAAACGGAGCGTCTATTTTATTATCAAGTCTTATCATTTGCCTTATTGTTTTTGAAAACTGTTTCCGTAACCATAGTAATTTCGCAGAAAAAAGGAATATATGACAACGATGATACGGTAGCTCAATTGTTAGAGCGGCTGGACGGGTTCGAATCTCTGTCCCGTATCTATTTATTTTTCATTGTATATGTATATAAAATTTTAATGACAGCCAATTCAACACGCTGCACACACTATGGCCGCTATCAACTATCAAAGTTCAGAACCTAGTATAACCTGGTATTACATGTCAGGTCAATACTACTGCCATCTGTTGAGAATACAGGAAACTAAACTAATAAATTAATAAAAAAACAATACTCAAGTAAAAACTAAATATTCACTGAAGACAAGACAGTATGAACTATACTATATTAACTATAATATACATTTATAATAATAATAATAAATATGCTTTATTGTACACCCAGAAAATATATTATGACAAAACAAATACAGAAGAGTGGTACAATTTGACAGCTTTATGGCTAAAGAATGATCTCTTCCAAGCAACCATTTAAACTAAAGAAATATATTAAAAAGACATGGCGTAGGCATATCAAATATACAAAAAAAAATAAAGTAAACAGGCAAGATTTATGCCTAGAAACAAAAGACGATACATACCATACATATACAAGTAAAATAAATAATTATAACAAACATTAATTACATAATAAGGCAAAATTAATTTTAAAAGTTAGATTTATAAGATAAGATAGTAATTTTACAGGTGATGTTTATAGGAATTACATGACTGCACAGTTAATTTTCTAGGGGAGATCATTACAAAGACGTAGATAGTAACATAGTAAAAGTAGACGAATTGAACCATGCACTGTATAAAACACTAAGAATATATAAATTCATATTTATTTTATAGACCAAATGAAACACATTTACATATTTATTATTTATATATTACTTAATAATAACAATATTATTATTTCTTACACCATACAGACAGCATCAACAAATATACCCATTTAAAATAAAATAAAAGTAATAAATTTC
Source organism: Dircenna loreta (assembly GCA_963555665.1). Taxonomy (NCBI): domain Eukaryota; kingdom Metazoa; phylum Arthropoda; class Insecta; order Lepidoptera; family Nymphalidae; genus Dircenna; species Dircenna loreta. The sequence goes on along the minus strand of OY743099.1, from coordinate 7,465,181 downwards.
CTTCAACTTGTAATTTATTCAATAAAACTGTATAATGCATGGTTAAAATATAAATATATTTATTACCTAACCAAAAACCTTATCAGAATGTGTTCAGAATACATTATTAGGATAAATATATCAAGTTCACATATTATTTGTTTGAATGCTGAACTGCAAAAAAAAATCATTTCTTAATAACCTGATAATCTAAAGATATAAAGAAATATTTGATTGTTTGTTTTCTTGTAATCTTTGAAACGGTAACAAAACTTTCAGACATTAAACAAACAAGGCTAGTCATAAATAAGTTTTTAATCCTAATATAAATTTATATATCTGAATGTTTAGATTTGAAACTTTTGGTATTTTTTTTATTTTGACTAATATACATGCACCATTCCATATATAAAAGTCCAGAACAATATATAAGTGAACAATGCACCAAAGAATCCACTGGTTAAGAGGCTCTGTCTTGTGATGTAATACTTGCTCCAGTTGGGTCCAGCTTTGATCATGAACATTATCCAGAGCACTACCACGGAAAAGACGTAGAATGCAAAGCCATTCAGTCCAGTTAAACCAAGAATACCTGAAAATTTAATTCAACTGTGGAGTTATATTGGAAACCATGTCATGGCTCATTATATTTTGCTAAATTTGGATGTTTATTATCACTGAATAGTAGTCTTAATAGAAATATATGGGATATTATGCTGAAGTATATATATATTATATTTAGTAAAAAAAATATTGGTTATGCCTTTTCACACGCTTCAAATGTTTTAAAATTGAAATTAATACCAAAAAATTAATGAGGGCCCAAGCTAGTGTCTAAGATCGTCAATATTATGGTCGCAAAAGTCTAAAGAACATAATTTGATCAGTACCTGCCGTAGAACCCGACAATGCAGCCATAGAAGTCCTACAATATTCAACAACAACAGCATTGTTTCGTAGCGCTGATTCACTATATGCCACTGGCTCTGGTTTAATATCTTTAGTTTTGTTAGTTAGGGACATATTCGAAAATGTAAAAGTTTATACAGACATAAATAAGAAAACTTAGTTGTATGCAGTGATAATATTTTCTAGTTCAGTTACACACTGACAGTGGCAAATTTTGACATTGACGTGACTATTGACAATATGTAGAGATAATGAACAATGCGCTTAAACGATTGTCAGGGTTGTAACATTTGAAATTCGGTATTTTAAAAAATCATAATGTTAATCTACCTCTATATTGAATATGTATAAGTGAATCATAAGTGTTCAGTTATACATATTATAAGTAGAATTTAATTGGCATTATATAACAAAATCTGTACATTACATATTTTAGAAAACAAATTTCAATTATTTGATGCACATACTATGTGTATGTGATACGTATAAAATACTAATGTTACACGTAATTAAATTATTTAACTCATCAACACGATAAGTGAAATTTGTAATGTACATTTTTACTTAAATCGTGTTTTGTAGCAATTATTTTTTACACCTTACATTATTAACTATTACATTATTTTGATTTACACTTATTTGGACAGCACAAATAAGTATACTTACTTACTTACTCATTAAATTGTTATATATATTATAATACTTACTTAGTAACTAAATTGTTCACGAGGAATTTTAGATATAGATAGTAGATTATTATTAAAAAATGAGAGAGAAAAACTAATAAAATAAGATAGCTTAGAATTACTGTTAATAATATGTAGTAACAAGTACACCTGTACTATTTTAGTGTACTGTAAATTCAATTATAACGCAAAATATAATACTTGGAAATATTCTAGTCAATGTTCTAAATATCTTTAGAGTAAACATTATAACCAATTTAAATTAAATTGAAACAATTAAGTAACATAATTATGTTTTAAGTATATTAATTATTATTGTTTTTTTCTTTTTAACTTTTTTAAGTAACCAAATTCGATTGTTTATATATGAAGTAGTTCTGAGGCAGCCAAACCAAGAAGGATGATGAAATTGTTTTAATCACCTGGTTGGAACTGAGCTAAAACTGAACAAATATAATACTATGTGTGTATGTAGATAATACTGTAGAGTTTTTCATTAAACCAATTTGTTTCCCGTATATCCGATTATAAAAAACTCAATTTTACACATAAGTATAACCACGTAAACTCCATGACAACTTAAAATTCACAGAATGTTTGATGTTTTAGTGAAATTTCTTATCAAAATTAAATATCTTTTGTTATCATTCATAAACTATATTAAATAATGTAATTATATCATGCTAGTTTTATGTTAGAGGGTTCTCTTTCCATTCATATGTTGTATTAGACCAATGAACTCTTTCGATGTGTGAGTGAAATAATAAATACATACTGATAGAACTGTTTGTCACTCACTCATGTATAGATTTTCATGGTGGTTTTCGCGGCAGTTAGCGTCATTGAACTTATTTTCTATTGTAAATCAAAAACTGTGTGATAATAATTGTTTATTTTTGTTGTGAATTTAAGGTAATTATTAATAACGTTTGAGGAAATATTATTAAGCTTTATATAGGCTGGGATTTAGAATTCTAGTTATAATTAAACAGTGATGGCGCGTGGATGACGGCTATAGAGATACCTATTCGGTAGAAAATAGGACTTTGTTATATCGAAGTCCTTGCGTTTCTTTATTTGAGTAAATATACTGGACCTGTGTATTTAACTGTTCATAAAACAGCTGTGAAAATAATTCCATCCTGGACAAGTGTTTTGTAAAAAAGAAAATTAAGTTTTTGATTTTATGACTTACAAATTCTAGTATGGAGACCGTATCTTATATTTCGATTTAGTGCAAAAAGGGGATATTGCAACTGGAATCTGTAACCTTTACTGCATTATGTGATTGCTACAGGTCTTAGTTCATAAAACTTATGAGATTGGCACTGTATGCATGTTTTTGAAGCATATCATTTGAATAACCCAAATGACTGAATACATAACTTCATTTTGATTTTTTTTGTTTCAGAATCTAGATTGAAACACGTGCGGACTTACATTCTTTGCATCATTTATCGTTATAATGTAGATTTAATTACTTACTAGAAAAGGTACACATGAAATTTAAATTATATGAAAGATTTTAATATCGCATTTTCGATTCAACACTGAGCGCGTTACGTCAGTTATCAAGTGGCGAATGAATAATTGCTTGGATACAAAATGGAGGAATCTGAGGACAATATGAGTGCAGAGGATATTAGATTTGAGGACGGATTTGTTAAAGCTAAGCCAAAAAAGAGATCTCTTGTTGAACGAGAGCTGGAAACCAATTTAACAGCCAGAGTTACATCCCCAATTTTAAATAGAGATGCCACCAGTACTAGTCGTTATGGAAGAGCTCGGCGACTTAAAACAGAAGTGGATTTCTGTGATACCGATAAAGCAGTATCAAAATGCTTAAAATCGCCCAAACGTGATGTTGCCAAATCACCAAGTAAAATTCAGTCACCCGCATATAAAATGCATGCCTCTAATTCACCAATACGAGTAGAAACACCAAAAAGACCAGAATCAGACTTGGGTAATCAAATAGAAAGTATTTATAATGAGAACATTTCCTTAAGTCGTTTTGGATCTGAAGAGAAAAAATCAGTGGCCAAGAAGTTTCCTAAAGTTTATATTAGAAAAGATTTAATTCAAACAAAGGAAAAAGAGATAGATGACACAGTTGTATTAATAAAAAACATCTTCTCACCAAACAAAAGCATCACTAAATCAAACTCAAGTTTAAATTTTGAATCATCTGCTGAAAAGAATTATTCCAATAAATCAAATGGTTATATGAACACATTGTCAGTTGTAAAGACTTTAGATTTTGATGGGAATAAAAAGAAGAAGAGAGATGAAAAGAAACCGGCTTTGTCTAAAAGTGAGTTATTTGAGCTAGAAGCTAATAGTGAATACCAAGTCGGTGACCTGGCCTGGGCTAGAATGGGCACCTATCCATTCTGGCCATGTATCATTACCAGAGACCCCTTGAGTGGAATGTTTGTTAAAAAGAAGTGTAAGTATAGATCTATACTTAAGTTTATAAAAATAAAAATAAAATATATATATATTTATTTTATACACATATGATAATATAAAGTGGTAAACATATAACAAAATATATAAATACATATAAATTACAAAAAAAAAATATTTTATTAAAATATAAATTACTGAAATATAAAGTAAAATATTAATGATCAATCATCAATATTTTTTTATATAGTTTAACACATCAAATAGTCTTTTAATCTGAATTATATGCTAGCGACCTAGATCGAATTGGGGTCAGAAATGTCTCTCAACCTATATAAGTTTCAAGCTTTGTGCATTGCTTTGTTTTCTATTAAAATATTGTTTATAAATTGCATTGCATCTGACATTTTAAATACTGAATTGTGAAACAGTGTATTGTTTTTTGAATTTATATTGTAGAAATAAAAAAAAAAAAATGAATATTTGTTAATGTAATTTTATCATGATGTACTAGGCTATAATTTGCTTAATTAGTACTAACAAGAATGATTAGACAAAACAACTTAGAATTTATTTAAAGAAATATTCTTTAAACACATCCAAATGTAGTAAGTAATAATATATAGTTTCTATTTGGATGTTTTTATTATTTTTTTATTTTAATTGAGAGTCAATTTAAAATTTAAAAAAAAAGTAGGCTTGATGTTTAAAAAAGTATTATTTATCAGTATACTTTAGAATGTACTGGAAAGGATGTTTGTACATGTAAAAAGTTGTAATAATGATAATGACATAATAAAGTTGAATATTTAGTTAATGGTTGCTTTATAATATATTATAAAAATCTCATATAATTCCAGTATTTGGTCGAATAGAACGGGATGTGATGCATGTGACGTTCTTTGGAGACAATGGACGCCGCGGCTGGATCGTGGACACAATGCTTCGGAAGTTTCTTGGCCAGCTGGAGTTTGAGACCACTAAGATGAACTTTACCATTGAGGTATAGTAGATCAGTCAAAATTAATGTTTAATAAAAGTTCGAAATCACATTTAGCTTAGTAAATTAAATCTAGAGAGAAGTTTTTTACACTGTTTAATCTTAGGAATTAATTGAATATACAATCTTTAGTATAAAAATTGGATCAGTTATTAATTTTGGATGTTTAGATATAGGATAGATACATAGTTTCAATTTTGTTAAATATTATTATAGACATTAAATCTTTTGACATAATTGTGCCTTCTCTCTTCTAAATAATTGCTTGTAACATGTAACTGAGTATTTAATGTTAAATCATTAAAATGTAAATGCAAAAATAATTTTTGTACACTATTTTCTTAATATTATATATAGTAAATGGTATATCACTAATATGTATAGTGTTCTCATTACAGGCAAAGAAAAAGGATCACAGGTTGTATGCTGCATTTTTTATATCAGAAAAAAAGACACCTCAGTGGCAAATATCGGTTGAAGAAGCTGAGGCATTACTGAGGGAGCCAAAAAGACTAAGAATAGACATCCTAAATGAGATGATAGAAAAGTCAAGGACTTTAAAAAGTACACCTAAAATAGAGAGAGGCAGAAAAGTAACAAGAACAAATAGTGATGTCTCATTGAGTGAGAGTTTGTATGACACTTTATTTTCAGAAGATGATAGTAAAGTCAGTGAAACAGAAAGATCTAGAAGCAAAAGCAGAAATAGATCTCTAGATGTGTCTGAAGTTGTTACCGCTTGTTTAGACAATATGGCCGCTAAAACAGGTATAACAAAAATACAAAGACAGTCACATATGGATAGATGGTTACAAAAAGCTAAATCAAAAACCCCAGAAAAATCTCATTACAAATCTCAAGCTAAAGAAAGCAGTTCCAAGTCAAAAAAAAAGTCTAAAGAAACAAGAAGTAGTAAGAGAAGTGAATCATTTAATAAGTTACAAAATGATCATGATTACAACCAAAAATGTATCCCAGGAAATAGCCCAATAATTATAGATGAAGTAGAAATTGAGTACAATAATGCTGAAATGTTCAACATTGAACCCGGTTCAGGGATAGGGATAATATCAAAAGTTGAAACACTTTGTGGCGATAATGAAAACAAAAAAACATCTGCTAATGTTATTATGGAGAATGCATCAAAAGAAGAAAATAATTCAGAAGAATCTTCATTACAATCTAATTTGACCGAAAATGTTAATAAAAATAATGAAACAGATTTAGTTTTTAGTGAACCAATTAACCATATAAATTCAGTGAATATAACAAATGAAATCAATAAAAATACACCTTCAATATATTCTAAGATACCAGACATAATAGATAACAATATTTTAGACAACATATTTGCGACTGATGATAGCTCAAGTGATATGGAGACAAATAATGAAAGTATTGACAATGAATCAAGTAATAATCAAATTGATACAAAATTAACAAATTTTAATAATTTACCAAATATTTCAGTAGTGGAAGAACATGATGAAAGCAACTTAGAAAAAATAGATCATAATAATCAATCAAATACAGATCAAACAAATACTGATGTACAAGAAATAAACAAAAATACTGAAGAATCAACTACAAATGATGTTGAAGAAACAGATTTAATGCAAATAGAATTAAATACAAATACAAATAGTGTAGAAAGTGATGCTTTAAATTTAGATAGTAATAGTTCTAATACTGCCAATTTCAGTACCTCAAATGAAGGAACACATGACACAAAAGTTCAAGACAGTTCAGATGAAGTACACATTGTTAATAAATATGCAGCTATTGAAACAGATCTAACATTAGAGCATGCAAGTGAAATAAGTGAAATATTGGAAAATATTGTCGAAAAAGTAAATACTTTTTCGCCCATAGATAATAAAAAGGCCCATAAGACTAGATATAAATTGGGTCTTAAAAAATCTGCTGAAAAAACGAAAGATATTGACAGTAAAAAACAAAATATAATGAATAAAAGTAATTTAAATATTAACACACTTGTAACATATAATCAAATAGAAAATGGACATATAGATAATATCTTGGATGAATGTGTTGATTTGGAAAAAATACCTTTAAGCAATATAATAATTAGTTCTGAAGATACCACCAACTGTGATAAAGACATAATAATAACAGAACCACTGCCACCAAACGATAATGATGTTCAAGTTATGTGTATGGAAATAGAAAAAAATAAAACTATTGAACACAAATGTCTTGAAGATGTTAACAATTTAAAAGCTATGGATACTCTTCAAATTAATACTATAATACAACTTACACCCAAAGATATAGAAACTGTAACTCATATAATAAAGACTGATGATTTAATTAGTTGTAACTCAAATGAAGTTGAAATAGAAATTATTAATAAAACAAATCTAGAGGATGATTGTATGTCCATAGCTACATTATCTGATTTAAATGAAGATTTAATTCAAGATGTGTTGAAATTTGGCGATAAAAGCAATAAAGATTTTAACAAAGATGTTTTGAAAGCAGTTAATGAAAGCAGTCAAGAAATGAGTAATCTAAATGATTTAAAATTAGGTGACGATATTAATGAACAAATGAATATACAAGGTGTGTTAAAATCAGTTGATGATAACAATGAAAGCCATAAAGAACTGAATACACAGATAGAAAAAGATCCAATGGATGATGATAATGGGTCGGTGAAATCTGAAGGAAGCGAAATATCTCTTAGTAAAAGAAAACGTGTTAAAGAGAAGTCGCTTTTAGACAAGAAAAATGTTTTAGGGGATCCAGAATTCTTAAAATACTTGGAGTTAAGACAAGACGCAGTCATGGATGACCATCCAGAACTTTCGCAGGAAGACATCACAAATTATTTATATAAAACTTGGATATATGAAGAAAATTTAAAACCTGATATAAAAAAAACGGATGATATAGACCAAGCCAATCTAGTAAAAGGCCTGAATTTAGATCCAGCCCCTGTAAAAAAAGTACGTAAAAAAGTCAAAATTGAAAAGGACATTCCAGAAGCTACAATTAAAGAGAAATCTAAAAGAAAAATTATAAGACCGTTCTATAAAGAAGATTTTTCAGATGGAGATGATAGTATTGAATACTTCGAAATATTTAAAAGCAAAAAAGGTGGTCTTGTATCTGATTTTAAACCAGACACATTGCAAACTGAGGGAACTGTTCTCGAACGAATAATTAATGTAGATGAATACACGCAAGATGAATACGACGATGTTGAAGAATACTTCAGACAACTGACCGTCCCTAAAGCTAATGTATTCAAAGGTTACATAAGAGAAAAAGTTTGTGAAGTTTGTGAGAAAGTTGGAAATCTAGTAAAATGCAAAGGTTGCCATTCTATGTTTCATATTGAATGTGACAAGAAAGAAGTTGAAATTATAGAATGTCCCACACCAACTAGGGGTAGAAAGAAAAAGAAAAAAACTAGGGGAAGAAAACCCAAAGACGATCCTGGCCAAGATTCTGGTAGCGACGAGAAATCTCAGGATGCAAATGCGTCTGAAGAATTGTTAAATATGTCTATAGAAGAAGAATCTCACATAATTGCAAACGCAGATGAATTCGAAGCTCTATTATCCGCAAACATGCAAGAAATACTCAAGGATCAAAACATAAAATACGATTTCTATTCACGAGAAGAACTTGATTGGAACGACACTCACATTGGCGAGTGTAAGGTAATGGATATAAAACCTAGAATGGATTCGATAGAATTAACGGATTACTCAGAGTTTAAATGCAAAAACTGTCAAAAATACGATCCGCCTATATGTTTTGTTTGTAAATACCCTATATCTCCGAAAGAAAAACAGGCTGATAGACAGAAATGCCAAGTGGTGCACTGCAATAAATACTACCATTTGGAATGTTTGGATCATTGGCCTCAAACCCAGTTCACTCACAGTTCACAAGCTTCTAGAACAAACAAATTCTGTGAGGCGCTGGCGTGTCCAAGGCATGTATGTCACACTTGTGTCTGTGATGACCCAAGAGGATGTAAAACTAGGTTCAGCGGGGATAAATTAGCAAGATGTGTAAGATGTCCGGCTACTTATCACACATTTACGAAATGTCTTCCAGCGGGAACTCAGATATTGACGGCCTCTCACATCATCTGTCCAAGGCATTATGAACACAGGTAAATTAATGAAATGTTACTTATTAAATATTCATTATGTACTACCTGAAATTACTGGGGTTTGAAAGTTACAGAAAAATAAGTTAATTCAGCCTAACACTCTCTCCTACTACTACTACTACTACTTAAATTAATCCTCTGTCTCTCTCTCTCTCTCTCTCTCTGAATGTTCACAGACATAATAACTTGCAATTTAAATAATCCTTACCAACATAATGTTCTTCCCCAGACCTGGGAAAGTTCCGTGTCACGTGAACACCGGCTGGTGCTTTATATGTGCGTTGGGTGGTTCGTTGATATGCTGCGAGTATTGTCCTACGTCGTTTCACGCAGAGTGCCTTAATATAAAACCTCCTGAAGGTGAGTTCTAAATATATAAGTTAAATTAGTATATTGGTAGAGTATCACAGATCGTGTATGGGGACCTCACTTGTAATTTTTATTTTGCAGGGGGCTACATGTGTGAGGATTGTGAGACTGGAAGGCTACCGCTGTATGGAGAAATGGTTTGGGTCAAGCTAGGGCACTATAGGTGAGAATAATTATAAAAATAACGCATATTTTTTTTAGTTATTTTGGTCCACCCTCCATCTCCTCCCCGAATACGATAGCGGTCCTTACGGAGAATCTATCCCACGAGGGTATCTCTATAAAAGCTGGAGAATTCCTCCCCGAGCCATCTTACTAGACACTGAGTCCTGTGTATTTTGGGGAGCGTACGTTAACGCCATCTGCCAAGGGCAAATGAGACCTGTACTCCTCGGTGCCCCACTCTAATTTAAATGTAATCAACATATCTCCTAAATCATGGGATTTTTCACCGTCCATTATCATCTCGAGACGGCGCAAACGTTACTGCTACTACTGTTTTAAGGGAGACTTAGATATCTTAGCCGGGCGACACTGCGTACTTATTATACATATATCACCATTGACTCCTGTGCTGAGGCTTCTACTTTGGCACTCCTCTGTAAAATATATATAGGTCCCGAAGTTAAGTAAGATCGCTCTTGTCCATTCGATCCGATTTCCTTCCTATTGAATTCCCGAGAGACTTTATGTAAGTAAATCATCAGTTTTCTTACTGAACGGAGCATAATAGTTGTTTCGAAGCTTTTTTTTCGGACCTCAAGTCTGTGAATGGTGTTCCCCAAGGCTGCATGCTATTCCCAACAGTATTTCCTCTGTATATGTTGGATTCATCCAAAATTCATTGCTCTGCGGATGACAACACCGGGGATGTTGTACATTTCAGCCGTGCAGGACTCTTGGCAAAACATCGACGTTTGCTGAAAGAAACTTGTGTCCTCTATTAAAACTTCCCTAGGGTAGGTTTAAAAATCGGATAAACTGAATCTTGTTCAGTTTAATCACCAGAAGACACCATTTTTTGCAACCGCCACTCTTCGAGAACTTCGCCAATGCATCGTCAAGTATCGGAGTACTAGGTCTGGACATTACGAGTGATTGTCAGTTTCTTAGTCACTTGGAGAGCAAGGCCAATTTGGCCTCGAATCTAAAAACTGGGGGTGAGCAATAGAACGAGATACTGCTTTTAAGAAGAACCAAAGGCTCACGCTTTTTAAGGGGCAGGTCTGGCCACACCTTGAGTACTATTCTTATCTCTAGTCTGGAACTCCTTAGTATCATCTGCAACCATTTGACCACGAGCAACGACAATGATGAGCCGTTTGAGAGAACCAATGCTCCGTTACAGGCTTGCTACTTTGGCGTTGCGGAGGGCAATCGCATCTTAATGCGTCTTATAGCGCATTTATAAAAGAGATTGTTCACAAGATCTATTTGATCTATCCTGCCGATGATTTACACTATTGCATTGCATGCCACAATACCACCCCTACTATTGGGATGGATGACATTTGCCAGTGCGATTCTCAAGGAACTTTCTACTACGAAAGCGGCGGTGTTCCAGATTGATACATACATGGGTGCCTGCAAAGAGAGCGCCTACTCCCTCAAAGGCCGGCAACACTCTTGTGCATCCTGATATTGCAAAAGACTGTGGGCGGCGGTGATTGCTTACTATCTGGTAGAGTCGTTTTTCCTATTAGCATTGACACTGTGGCTTGACACCGTGGGAATACGCAGAGCTATGCAAAGGAAAAAGTGAATATGGCTAAAGTATTACAAAATCTATTACTATTTGACTAATTTTATTGATAGTAACTTGAACTACAATAAAAATGGGCTAAACGATCAATGTTTTTACAGAAATTATTATATTAATGAAAATGATTATAAACGTAATCAATAATATGCACTTAAACATTTAACCAACTCTTCGATTGAACTGTTGCGTCATATCCATATTAAAACCCACAGATGGTGGCCCGGCATAATTCTCCACCCATCAGAGATCCCCGACAACATCCTGGCCGTGAAGCACACGCTGGGAGAGTTCGTGGTACGATTCTTCGGACAATACGACTATTATTGGGTCAATAGAGGCAGAGTCTTCCCGTTTCAAGAAGGTTAGTACAATGTACATACTGATAACTTGGTGTATATTATGTTTTAAATAATTCGAAATATCAGTTTATAGTTTTAAATATAATAACTACTAGGCTATGTTAATTGCAGGTGATTCCGGTAAAGTGTCTAGTCAAAGGTCTAAAATCGATGCTGCATTCACTATGGCGATGGAACACGCACAGAGAGCCTGTGAGATATTGAAATGTAAGAACAATGTGAAGTACAAAATTATTTAAAGTATTAAATTCTTTATGAAGTTTTTTTTTAAATTTTGCTACCAAAAATTGTGATATTTTTAATATATATTTAATAAACCCTCGCAGCGGCGACCCCAAATCCAGAGGAATCATCCGATATAGCGTCATCCCTCCTCCCGCCTCACTACGTGAAGCTGAAAGTGAACAAGCCCTGCGGGTCGCTGTGCGGTAAAAAGATAGACCTAGAGGAGAGCTCCTTGACGCAGTGTGAGTGTGACCCCAACGACGTGGACCCCTGCGGACCCTACACCCAGTGCCTCAACAGGTCTGTAGTCACGACGAGCAACGCACGTATTTTTTGACCGCCCGATGTTAATGAAGACGATGTCTCCAGGATGCTCCTCACGGAGTGCGGGCCCACGTGTCGCGCGGCCGACCGCTGCAACAACAGGGCCTTCGAGAGGCGACTGTACCCGCGGCTGGAGCCCTACCGGACTCCGCACAGGGGCTGGGGGCTGCGAGCCGTAGAGAATATACGGGCGGGTAAACATACACAGACACACAACACACTAAGTTAAATTTACATTTCCCAAGAAAGGTGTCGTATCTACACAGGTCTACAATGCAGTCCACTCAACGTTATCGCTGTTTACTTAAAGCACAACGTACATCGACATTCTTTACATATTTACACTCTACGTTATTCTTCCTAAAGCTAATTTTAAGATGTAACTAGCATACATATACTAACATTATCTGTAAACCATCCTGTCACGTAAGATGAGATTTATCACTGGCTTGTCTAATGGAGTCAAAAGCTACATTCAACAGATATACAATAAAGTAATAAGTTTTTTAGTGACTGTAACTCTCTGTCGCTTCCTCTCCTACTCGTCCTTGGTCTGTGGAGAGTCATACGTGGGTCTGTGGCAGGTCGGTTCGTGATCGAGTACGTGGGCGAGCTGCTGGACGAGGACGAGTTCCGACGCCGCATGAGCCGCAAGCACGAGGTGCGCGACGAGAACTTCTACTTCCTCACCCTGGACAAGGAGCGCATGATAGACGCAGGGCCCAAGGGGAACCTCGCCAGGTGAGGACCCGCAGAAGCCTCGCTAAAGCAATAGCTCGGAAGAAGATACCGGGCTGATCACGATATGCCGTGCCGCAATGTCATAGCACCGAGATAGCTCAGTTGGCGAATTATCATTTTCAAAGATGACTTCTGTTTGAAGTGATATTAGTAAATTTTATTAAACGCTCTACTAATTATCTTCATGAATACAATCTAAATAATTTGAGTATGACTGTGTCAGGTTCATGAACCACTCGTGCGAGCCCAACTGTGAGACCCAGAAGTGGACGGTGCTGGGAGACGTGCGCGTCGGCTTGTTCGCTCTCTGCGATATACCCGCCGTAAGTCACACACGTTATAATCGATCCACAATCCGAGATTGAAATCAATATTTGATTGCTTCCCGTAAACTCAATCCATAAAACAATTATTTGCTTTTATTTAGAAGTAAATATTTGGTCAGGATCCAAAGTGAAACCACAAAGATACTGTCGGATATTGATTATATAGTATATTACATAGGGTCATGAAAGTTACAAGCCATTATAATTTGATAAATATCATGCTTCAGAATACGGAGCTGACCTTCAACTACAACCTCGAGACCTCTGGCATCGAGAAGAAGCGCTGCATGTGTGGAGCCAAGAGGTGCTCGGGGTATATAGGAGCTAAGCCGAAACAGGTACAGCATACTGAAGATACACAAGATAAACAAGTTAAATAATATATTTATAAGTTTTATTATTTTAGGAGGACCAACCAAAGAAACTCAAAACACACGTAAAAAGGACGTACAAGAAACGGACGTACAATAAAGCGGAGGAGTCGCCGTCGACGAGTCAGTACAAGAAACGCGGCAGACCTCTGAAGCCTCGGGAACTAACCGACATAGAGAAGGACCTCTTGATCATCAAAAATGCCACCAACGGCCTGTCCAGCGACTCGGAGTGCTCCAGACTCAGCATAGACTCCTGGAAGGACTCCAAGGCGCTGAAGCGGAAGAGGATCGATCTATCGACGGACGAAATGTCACCGAAACGAGCGAAATCCGATGAATTGAATATGGTTTACTAGATAATAGAATTATGGATTTTTATTGTAAATATTTAGTTATCGCTTTACATATCGCATAAATGTATATTCAACATGTCGTTTTATTCCTTCACTTATTAGTTTAACTAACGTGTCTCCGTACTATTTAGCAAAATACTATATTAATAATAGCTTAATACACGCTATTTGATAATATTGGCTTCCTTTAAGATCTAAAAATTTAATTTAAATAATGCAACATATATTTTTTGCCATATATTATAACAAATAGAAGAAAACTATTTAGTAACGTTTTATATCTCAATCGTAATTAATATGAAATAGTGATTATTATTTATGAGGATACATTCGTTCCGATTTCCATAAATATTATTACTGGCTGCGGCCCGTTCCATCACTATTCTGAATCCATAAAAATCGATTCGAATTTTGCCCGTGTCTATTGATGTTAGTTTCAACTTTTTTTTTTTAATTAATAAGCTTAACATGACTTATCATGTTAAAACACTATTTCAAAGATAAGGTTATGGTTTCTGGTAAATCTATTCAAATGAAAGAACACTGCGATTACTCATCTCTTTAATTCAATCCACACAATATCAACATTTTATTATTAATTTTCAATAGTTTTATAACTATTTCTGATTTATTTGAATAAGCAACAACAAGGTGCATGTTAAATAAAGTACAAATACTATTTTATAAATATAATCAAATACTCTGTATTTTAATAAACATGTAACTCGATATCGTTTCACCACAAAAAAATCCGAACACCACCACAACTGAAAATATATAAATGATAACATTTGAAGGTTTAAGCTTTATTTACAATGAATTATTACTTACTGCTCCTAAAATAGCAAAAATAATTGAGCACGTTTTTAAATTGGAATGAAATACAACACTCCTTTCTGAATCTATTTGAAGAAGGCGTTTAATCATATTGTAAATATTACGTTTTGCTGTAAATATATTATGCAGTAGCTCGTTTGAAACAAGTTACTTTCACAAACATCAAATAATATAATTTTTGAAGGTTTATTTTTTATCATTTGACAACGGATATTTTTATTAATGGCCGTGAGTACTGGGTGAATAATTTAAATATTCTGCCAATTATATACATTTATAGGCCGATTTTGTGGTGTCCGACAAAGAATAGAACCACTCCTTTTCTGCCCACGGATGTCGTAGACAGCGTCTAAGGGAACTATATGAAGGGAAAGTACAAAGTTCCCATTCCGGCCTGTGGCGGTTAATCGGTATCTTATTCCATCCCAGTAAGCTATAAAAAACACAGACTAGTGTCGGGCAGTAACGTTACCTTAGTTGCGTGTTGTTTTCGCCGCGTGGCGAGTTTGGCAAAACTCCCTAAAAGGGCAGATACAAATGGATCAAGACCCCTAGTATACGGCAGCCCCATTATTATCGGCTACAGTAGCGGACGCGGTTACGCGATGGGGCAGGGCATGCGAAGAATCTCCGGATGGGATTCAACTGCCACCCTCGATAACACTGGTAACACACAATGTCGTGTGCTACGAACCGACGAAGAGATTACCGAGGTGGAAGTAAAGAGGAGTAGATTAAATTGGGATATATTAGGGTTGCCTGAAGTCCCCCTCACAGGAAATAAACCTAGCTAAGTCCCAACGGTGCCACTAGAATGAGATACACTTTATTTTGACCATCAAACGACAGATATTCAACGATATCTCTGTGATCAACAGAATCAAAATTGGAAGCGATCACCGAATTGTAAGAGGCACGTAGAACATCAATGTTCGGCTTGAACTGTCCCACTTAGTGCTGTCCACAAGCTTGGAGGTAAGTTTTACAAACCTGGCCGTAAAAATAGAACCTAAAAACTCACCGACGAAACCCTCAAGCCTACGGCGGTACAACTCTCGTTAGTGCTCTCCGATGATGTTGAACCTTAAAGGCTGGTCAAATTAAGCATATTTAAACCTGTGCGACACGATATCCGTGCCTATAATACCAACTGTTTTAAAAATATAATAGAGCAGAACCAAGGCACTAATGTGGTTGCATGTTGGGTAAAGCTAGTTGTCAAAACTAGAATCGGAGGATAGGAGTATTGCGTCGTCTAATGGCGGTATGTTGAGGTTAAAAAGTTGTATGGATAGCTGTTTGACCTTTATTAGCAGATGAGCTGAATATCCCAGAACCGAGCTCTGTTTACATGAGATTAGTCTGGTCATAAAACAGCTCAAAAACAAAAGGCACCAGGCAAGGACGGCAGACATCGGAGCTTTTGAAAGTGGGTGGAATACCGATTATACCATTGCCTATGGTCCTTTAGAAGATCTTTAATACCGTCTTGCTTGAAGGCATAATGCCAAGAGCATGGAATAGAGGTGTGATGGTCCTGTTCTTTAAAAAAGGTGATCGCCGATGGGGTAGAAGAGTCCATGAGTGGAGCCCAGGTAATAGAAAAAGTAGCAGAGGAAGACCGCCATCAAGATGGATAGACGACCTGCATAGTGTCGCAGGCAGCCGCTGGATGCCGCCCGCTTCAGACTGGTTGCAGTGGACGTCATTGGGGAAGGCTTATGTCCAACAGTGGACGAATAATAGTCGATAGGATGCTATATTCGAGTCTGCAAATGGAAGTTTCTTAACCAGATGTCAAACAAACCTCGTCTAACAACTTATTAACCATGCTAAAATATTTACCTATTATATTTTCCTTAATAATAGTAAATAAAGGTCTTTTAGGATTACTCAATCTAGAAGAATCTACTTTTAAAATTCTTAATACAATATTATTCAAGACGCCGTTCAAGTGCTCTGCATAGGTAGGTACTTTTAATCTCTAGTAGGTATCTAATACAATTACAGCGAGGCGGGCGCTGTTCTGATGCCGAAGGCGATACGAATATTAGTTTACACTCTCGACATACTCAATTATACGACATAATATATCATGATGTGGAATTTTAATATAATGTTTACATTCATTTTCTTAATAATTAAGTTACTTGTTAAAAATACAAGCCATTGCATAAAACAAACGGATTAAATGAAGATAAATGTATAACGATAAACTCATGTAAACTGCAATATAGGTTCCTTTTTTCATATCTGGACAGCACATAGTACCAACTCAAACGAAATGTGACGTAAATTACAACAATATATATATGATATTATGCCTTATTCATTTTTGTTAAGTTCCAACCATAAAAATAAACATCTCACAAAAATATAAAATATATGTTTGGTCGAATACTTTCCAGTGAATATATATAGACTAGAAAACCCTCTCGCAGGAGCGGTTTATAAGTCATAATACAATTTTATTCCGCAGCTCAATTTATGGCGTTCTACGGTGAAAGCATTATTTCTTGTTATAGACTGGGTAACAGCGGAAAATGAGATACGACAGACACACAAGCAAACAGATAGGCACTTAAATAATATATTAATAACCCTTAGATCGCTTTATTGCATTTCGCGCTAATGTGAAATTATTATACATAACAAATACCTTGGTTCTACTTCAGTTATAGAACAATTATAAAACAGAACTTGAAAACTTAATTACAATATAAAACCTTTTTATTACTTACAGTGAAAATATAAAATATTTAGGTAAGCGTTTGAATATTTTTCTCGTATGTTTCCAATTTGCGTTAGTAGCAAATTATTTAATTAATTAGCAATTAACATGTAGATAGATACATCGACATTATCGTGGCGACCACAGGTACAAATCTATCAATCTATCAAATTTTCTATCTTTTAAGTCGGTTAAGAAGTAAATTAGCTTCTGTTTTGAAATACAAGTCAAATTATTTATTAACTTGTCTAAAAGTTATTTAATAAATCTTAAATTTAAAGTACACGTGTTTAATATGTGATAGAAACAATAAATGGTTTGAAAACTTCGGAGACATGTTTTATGTACGAAGTTATTTGAATTTGAAACAACTTTATATTACATTATTTGTCTTAACAAGTCAAAGTAATACAAAAAGTTAGTACCTACCTATGGGCTTAATTTTCAACAAAGCTTAAATTAAATTTATCTTGCTCTAAATTAAACTAAATTAAATAAATGAAACAACGTTTTTGTTTTTTTTTTACTTAAATATGACTTAAATTCACTCTTTGAAATTGAGCTAACTTAATATATCAGTATTTGTTTGATATTGGAAATTTTCTTGTTATGATTGGCATAATTTTATAAACACTATTCTAATAATAACTGCATCAGTCCTCAGATCAAAATTTAATTCTTAGTTCACACATGGGCAAAATTAAGTAAGTTTGCTGATGTATGTCAGAACACTGATGGCATATTAATGAGGTCGCTTGTGATAGAGGCTGAGTCCCGAACGTATGAGACACGGTTATCGATTGACCTACGACCAGGGTATTTGCTTAAATCAAGTAGGAACTTTGGATGTTAGTGTGCTTATATTTCCTTATTTACCTGCTTATCAAGAAATACATAGCAAGATTGAATAATAGAAGCTTACAGGTTCACGCAAGATCACAAAAGAACAAATACATAGGTTAAAGAGTTTGAAAGTATTAAGAAACAATAGATCATATATTAATATTTTTGATGTTCCATTTCAAGCGGTCACGTGTCACTTTTTTCAATTCAATTGTCATTTTACTCCGTTAATTTAAGGTTTGTGATTTTTTCATGAATAGGATAATCTATGTTTGATGGGTACACTTAAAAATATATACTATTACGTACTTATTTGATGATATATAAGTATGTACATATACGGCAAAGGAAATATAATTAACATACATGCGTTCGAATTGTACTAATGGAATAAAGTATATGATGATTTAAACAAATTAATTCTACGTTTAATATATTTGCCATCGTCGGTTTTTAATTATATGTGGGTTGGTACAAATGGGAACGTTATAAAGGTGTTGCCTCATCTCTTTCACCTACATTACATTATGTCCAACGACCTGTTTCAAAAGTAGATTAAAGATACATCGCGTTCATGATTTCTGATTCAATACCGAATTAATAAAGTAATTTAACAAAAAAAGAGATTGCTTTTTTTCTATCGAAGATTAATAGTATACATATAATTTGTTTAAAAATGGTATTTTTGTTGTATAATAAAAATATAATATAATTGAAAATACAAATAAATATTTTTATATATAAATAATAATAAATATTCTTTATTGTACACCCTGAGTATAAAATTACAAAAACATAAAACAAAAAACAGTGAAAAAAAAAATGGTACAATTTTGGCGGCCTTATCGCTAAAAAGCAATCTCTTCCAGGCAACCAATTGCATGCACATTTTTTTATTGTATTGCTAATTTATTTTATAAGTTCGGTACTCTGTTTTTATTTACAAATTCGCATAATAACTAGAACATATTTAATTCTTTACAAATTTCTTACTTAAGGCTAAAAATCAGTAACATTTCTGGGAGGAACCCTCAAATGGAAATCTGGTTGAAATACGCAGACGCTGAAACTTTTAAGCCACAAATTCAGATAATAACGAAGTTCTATATGAAAAAAGATTTTTTTGCGAATACGTGGTAATAACTTTTATATGAACGTTTTTCACTTTACTTAGACATTATTAATATTTTAATTTTATTTTACTAGTCTGGACAATATTAAAACGCTTAAAAATATTTATATTTATATGACATTATCTTTAAAGGTGTATGTAAGGACTCAGCCCAAATATAAATGAGACAAAAGTAAGATCATAAGATTGTTCTAGAAGCTTACAGAAGGTGTGAGTATCGAAATTATTCATAATGATTTAAATCTGGCAAGTAAGGTGCGTAAAAAACGGTGAACTCTGGCAATACTGTAGGTTGGTTTACTGTATGTTTTATTTTTTTATTTAGTCTTAACAATTAAAACATGATAATATTATATAAAAAGTATTATATATCAAGTAAGTGAGTTCTTTATGTATTTTAATATACATATTTACCTGGTCGTACTCACGTACATTTTATCTGATATTTTTATCCGATAAGCTTAATGAAAGAATTATTAGAGTCATAATAGATCAAGAAAGTTTTAACACACACTTTGCTTTTAAGTTAGCAAGTGTACCTATGTATATTCTGTCTATCGATTGCGCAATACTATTAAATAATACGGTTTTTAATGTGGTACCTCGGTCTCTTTAGTATGAATATATTAGTTGTCCAAGTAATGGAACAGATTGACAAAAGTGTAAGGTTGAGATTTCATACACATTATGGAATAAAAAAAATATAAAATCCCAAAGTTCAAAATTCAAAATTTGAGTAATAAACATTGTAAGACTCACTTAGTAGAAACATTTCATAATGGCAACACAGAACGATCGCCATCATTGTATAAAGTGCTCGTTACAACTCCAACAAGCCAGGTCAAGTGATGATTCAAATCTAGACCACGCTTACAATCAACTACCAAAACAAGAAATGGGTTAATTTAGTAGAAATAAAACTGCATTTAATGGCAACATTTAAGTGAAATAGTTCACTAAAATGTTTGTTTTATATTTAAAAATATAATTGGAAAGCTAAAATATTAAAAAATATATAATGTAAGATAATAAGCAATCAAATATAAAATAATGGTTTTAATAAGAAAACTCAAAGTTTTAATTCACACGTACACGTTTAAGTTAAAGATAAGTAATTAAGTTTGTTTGCTCTGTGGTATAATTAACTCATTAATTAGCTCACTTCGTTCTGAAGTTTCTTACAGACGAGGCTGAAAGTGGCAGTCGTATTGTAGAATTTGTAAAATGTTTTTAATTGATAATATATTTTCTCATATACATGTTAACCTACCCATAATCGTGTGGACTAACGGTGGCAGGTTCGAGATCTACTTGCACTTATGAATACTTTATTTAATGTTTATTTAAAAATCAATCCGATTTTTTTTACATTTGCACCTTATTTTTTAAGAAATATTAAATATACATTTTTTCAATAATTAAATAGGCATCTGAATTGCTTTACAGTTTATCCTGTAAGCAACTTTATAATATTATCCGCCGCATATTATATTACACAGACGATGCAAATAGCACGGTACATTGGCTCAAATATTGAACAAAGGTTCAAAGGCTACTTTCTGATTGAACACGGAAGGAAACAATAACAAACGCGCTTCCCATAGTTTAATATGTCTCTTAGAAGGCACATTTCTAATACTGTTTGTGATCTTATAATGTACTACTAAAACAAAACATACTCGACTATTACTTCCAGAGTACAAGAGCGTAACCAAACCAACTCAGCTTTATTTTACATAGTATATATATAGGAGGGTCAAGGTTAATAAAAGTCAAAATTAAATTACGATTTATTTCAGAACATGGTCAAAATCTTGTAACTGTTAACAATTGTTAAAAAATACAAAAACACTGAAACAAAGGAATTATTATTGCTATTTAATATATTTATTTTGTTTACTCAATATTGTGTACCCTTTGAAAACTATTAATATTTATGGAGAATGCCATTATTTCTAACGAATGGATAACAAATTCAAATAAATATATTTCAATTCCAAAGCAATGATCAAAATTAATGTCACGGTAAAAAATATGTATTATATAAAGTAAAAAATATGTATTTTATAAGTATTATATAAAATATGTATATAATGTATTAACGAGCTAAATTATTTATTCTTTATTGAGAAAAACAATAGCAAATTCAGAATTAATAATAAGATAACAGATGAAAATATTAAGCCAAGGAAAGTTTAAATTTATATAATACTTATCTATGTACTATATTGTATACTGTATTTATAATACTTACAGCAGTTCCAGGTCAGAGCTAAAATGAGTCTTACTATGTGCTTCATGATTTTTTTCTCTATTTTCAATATTTTCAACACAAACGCCGTGGTCACCAAGGCGACGGAAAAGCAGTTGTAAATAAACCCATACCACACGAAAATGTTAATTAGATCAAACTTATTCTGAAATATAATTTTATTTCAGGGCTAGCAATATAAATATATGAAAGATAAAAGAATTGACTGATCACTGAATCTTTGAAAGCTCAAGAGCGAGTTTGAATTATTCAGAGGGGTTCCTTTTAGGACATAGGTGATCGCTCAGACGGATTTCGTTAAATTTCACCCTTAAGGGATGAAATTTGTATGGGATATCCGTCATATGATGATTTGTTAACGGAAAGACGAATTATTGTCTCGATGAATAGCAGATATATTTCATATAATATCAATCAATAGGTTTGTCTATTATACTGTAAAAGGTACAGTAAAAGGTACAGTACAAATACGTAAGCTTTATTTATTACCGACTTTTTGTATGGTGCGTCGGGAAAAAGTCTACTAATGTAAAAAAAGTCTTACCATTGCTATCCCTAAAAATAAAATTCCGCATAATAACAGGAGTAGAACAGCAGCGGAGACGCAAAGCACCTTAAGGCACGTAAATGGTAGGTTTCTTTCAGAAAATATATTTGATGCTGTTTTATCCGCTCCTTGCAATTGAAATGTTGCCCAAAACTGTAAGTAAACGTAGTTATTTAGAAAGATTTTTCACGGATTCATTATTTATATACGTAGAAATAAGAAATTTCCCTTTCCTTTTTAAATATTAACGTGAAGTGTATGTGATTGTTGAGTTTTGTTTTATTTAAGCAAAAAGGCAACCAACTCCTTCACTCACTTTTTCTCCCACTTTCCGTCCTTATCAAGAACGGTAACACTTTCGGAACAACTGATAAGCTTTATGAGTGAGGTGAGACTATTTCACCGTTAGAAGAAAAACTTGTTTGCCTCTTTTGAAGTATGACACACCCTATAAATGTGACAACAGCAACTAGACAAGGGTTTTTCTTAGATTAATGAGTACTCAGTAATACAGAGTAAATAAATTAAAAAGGAGGAGAGAATTACCAAAGTAAGTATCCCGATGATAATGACAGCCGATTTCAATGGAATACAGCAGCAACATTTGGTTTTGAAGCCAAAGCAGTCCATTGGAGAGGGTTGCAGGTCTATCGTGGGTTCTGGAGGAGGACATTCGCAAATTCGTAGGCTATGAAATAAAGAGAAAAATATATAGAGCCTTATTCAATCTGAGAACTAATGTAAATTGTTATAGGCATAAAACAGTCTTACTGTTTCATAAGAAAAGTTGCTCTTCATGATTTACATAGTAACATTATTTTTTATCTATTTTACAATTAAATTAAATTAACTGAAAAAAGGAATAGTAATATGATGATTTTTTAAAAAAGAATATAAGAGAAGAAACAAGAATAGTAAATATTCATATGATATATGACGTATCTTCTGACATCCTAATGTCAGCTAATATTTAGAAGAAAAAGCATCCCACAGGGAATTACGAGGCCAGTAAAATAATATATCAGAAGTTGAAACACCTTGATTACATATCAAGAGCCCTTTCTCAAATCATTTATATAAAGATATGTGTATCTGTTTGATTAAAAACCATGTATAGCCATGTTAAGCTTATTTCAATTTTTAATTAATATAGAATAAAAAATTAGCCGATACGGGCAGATATTCGAACTCGCGATCTCTAAGAAACTATCCCGTCGCTCTACCGATTGAGCTTCCGTATCCATAAAGACGATTATGTGTAGAGCGATACATTCATCGAGTCTGGCAGAGTCCTTGCCCGTATTTTTCATTCTATATTTATTTAAAAACTAATGTTTGAGTTGGACACTTCCTTTGGCTCTTACTAAACCTCCTGTTTACAAATTCCTAAGGCCGGATTCATATTAGCGGATAGATGTCAGTGCCTACTTCTTACGAGGGCACTTGACCTCGTGTTCTAGGGTTGCAAAAACTGAAAGTTTATTTAAATATTATTCTTCTCGTTTCTTAAAGTATTTTTTAAGTTGTTTGTTTGTATAATATTGTATAATATTAGTAAAGTAAACAAAAGTGTTATATGTAATTAATTGCACAAACCAGCGCGTGCAAATTGCGATTCGATCGAAAGTCATGTGGAATAATTAGTACCAAAGCTATATCTGTGTTAATTTTTTTGTGAAATCTTTTGAGTTTTTTAAAGACCTTAATATATGACATAATTAATGAAATTATTTTACTAGCAGCCTTATTGATCCCCGGAGTAGCCACAATCTGGCCGCAGACCCATTCGCTACATACCGCAACAGAATGACATGGGTAGTGTTATTTCGGCCATTTAATTTATAACTATTTGTTTTTTACTTTCATCACTGTTTGGAATCATAGATGCCAATTGTCTAATCAATGCCTGCAATTTATGTAATTGCATTGACGAGCGAAATCTAAAGTAATTGAGATGACTCACTGAATGTAATTTGTAAATTAAGTTAAATGCAACTGCAATACATTTAAAATTCGCGAGTTACTAAAATGTTTTGGCTCTTGTTCAAAACGGTCGAAAATTATTTTGATTTAGTGTCTAGGAGAGTGGATGGTTTGCCAATTCAGATATCAAATGTTATCAATACTATATAAAATAAAAATAACTTATAATATAGTTTTTGGCTCATATACGATGTCTTTTATTCTCGTCTGAATATCACATTGTCTATTCTACATTATAGTCTTATTTATTTAGATAATATATATGTATTGACAATTACTATTAAGTAACTACAATATCCCGGACTCTTTAGATATATTGGAAATGAAATAGCTGCGTGACCAAGACATATTCTTCTGATACGATAAGATTTAGACCACATATCATGATACGATATCGTGTCGTGTTAAAAATGCGTGAAGTCTAAAGTGCCTACAATGCCTATATATGCCTGGATTGGATCATAGTTCCTATTACCTGACTTTTATGTAGGTATTTATATTATTTATGATGTAAATACGCCGAGGCCATTAGGTCATATTCCCAATTTGATATTAACTTTGAGATTCATTTACCTGAAGTGAGTTGGCTAAAAAGTAATAATTCAAATGTAAGTACAACCCTGTATTTCTATCATCAAACGTGTGAAGTTATTAATCTCGTATCTCATGTGGGCAGCTCAAAAGTGCAATTCCATTTGCGCTAAGATTTCTAATCTATTTGGAACGAGTTCAGCAAATATATATATATATATATATATTTGCTGAACTTTTTTTTTATTTCATCAATATTATATATATATATATATAATATTGATGAAATAAAAAAAAAGTCAATGAATAAAGGACATTTTCCTTATTAATTTAATCCTCCATATATATTTCTATATTATAATTGAATTCAAATCCACACCGAAGGAAGTAACGTGATTTCTTAACAAGTCTTAAGTAGATCTTTTGGGAGCTACGCCTTCCATTTTATTTTGTTAAGATCTTTATACTTTTCATAACTAACTTTCCTTTCAAATACACAAACAAAATAGGAATACTTTTATGAAAAAAACATTTTTGGGGTTTATGAGGCGGTCTAATTTTAGAGGTTTTCCCGAACTGCTTTTCTTTATCGATTATATTACCACTGTTGACCATTGTTGGTAGCAATAGTAGGCTTTCGGGCCTAGGACGCAGAGTACTCGCCTAGCGAAGTTGTCACCATGATGGGGGTAGGATTCCGTAGTGAAGTTACCAATGGGTCGAGGTCGCATTTCTTGCACCGCCTCCCCTAGAAGAGTATGTAATATATGACGACTTCATCCATCAGCTGGGAGTTGCAAACCGCTACTGATTTTCATTCCTCTTATATACGTCGGAGTGATCTTCCTCTAGGGGGTCACCTACTTACTGCACACAATAGTCTAGATCTCGAGCTTTTAGGTGTGATGTTAGGCCATACCTCTTCAGATACCAAACATCGCCAGGGTTATACCGTCCATGTCAGGTGGATTGGTGTGCGGCTATAAAAGGCTACGTGCACGTGGTCCAGATGCGGTGTTAACCGGGGACTTGCATCATCGGTTGGAGGGGTTCGTAGGCAGTTGTGGATACTTTCTGAGGCACCCAACGTAGCGTAGCATAGTGTGGCTCTATATATCCACACCCACCTATCCTTAAGTGGACCCCATAAATATGCCTTTAAGACTAGACGGTAAAGCGAACTTTTTCTAATGTTTGAACCTGTTTGTAAAGGCTTCTATCCTTATGTAACGGAATAACAAAATAATAAAAGTCCGTATTGCGGTGTACGGAGTTAAGTGATAGAGCTCGTATTAAAACCAACAGCTTCTCTTTGGTTCTTTCAATTCGACCTTGAGTTGTGTGGATAAGGATTACTAATGTTTCTTGTTTATGTTAACTTAAATAATGAAGAATCGCAGCACTGTTGTGCCTTTAAAAATATAAACAATTAATTTAATTTTCTATAATACTTTTCCGCGGTCTAAATAACGTTTGTTATATATTTTAAAGCTTGATCCTAAAACACAACCCAAAAGTTGTTTCAGAATGAACTAAATAATAATATATTTTCTATAAAACTGTCGCAACATTTTGACAAAACAGAGATGCTTATGAAGAACTAGTTCAAACTACGAGTTCTAGATCTCTCGATACTGCATTATATCGACACGCCGAGAGCACTCGAGCTCGAGATAAATGCAGAGAGCTCTTGTTGAACTGTAAAACTGGTCTTAAATTAAAAGAACTCGTTTATTTGAGAATTTTTGTTATTTACTGTTATAATACATTTTTTACCAAAATAAATAAATCATATTTTATTAAAAAATAACCTTTTGGTAAAGGTCTTTTTTCATATATTTTTAAGTTTGTAGCAGAAGGAAAAAAGAAGAGGAAAGAAAAGACATCTCTCTCTATATCTTAAAAATGAATACGCACTCATTTAAGTCATACTTATCATAATTGTAATCGATTCTATTTTAAATAAAGGTTCTAATAGCATGTTTATCCTTTTATCGTGTAAAGGCAGCCTTATCCTCGTATAAAACTTAAAATATTAAAATGCGGCGCCATCGTTCACTCTTCACGCTTTTTATTTCTCCTTAGGGTATAAAGATGTCGCCAGTCACAACAGAATTTATTATCTCTTAAGGTAAAGAGTATATATGTTATTTATTTTATTATTCCACAATAAGTACAAAATAAAAATAATATTCCTATAATATAATATATTTATTTCATCATCTGACTGCCCTTATTCCATTTATCTAGGGTTGGCATAATATGTCAAATTCTTCCACGATCTTCTATCATACATAATTACATTAATATTACTTAGCTAAATAAATAAGCTAATAAGGTATGCGCAATTTAAGCCTCCAATACAGATTTATTATCGATATATTGGATTTCGGAATTGTTTTATTTCAATGATAAATTAGGTACCATTTATATAAAAACGTTTTTTTTATTATAAATGCTTGTCTTATTTACAAAAATGATATTGTAAATATTATATAATATAGTTATTTTTTATACTTATTATAGGGACGTTCGTTAAAAGTGATACGAGCATAACTGAATTATCGACTAAAATGAGAGTTGTTTATTTTATGAACATAATTTCTTATTGGAAGTGACAAACTATAATCAATCGCGAAAAGTTATTAAAGTTATAAGATAATTTTAAATTATTCTTTCAGGGTTTGAAGTAAGAATAAGTATTATATGTGTTAAGAAAAATGTCAAGTTTTCTTTCTTCTTAAAAAGTATAAACAAGGCTGAATAGATCTGTTGAATACAGTTTTGTGGAAAATCTAAAACTAAAATTTATAACAACTAAAACAAAAAAACCGTTTTGTAAGTCAATGAACGTATAAATTAATCTCAACATATTAATTATTTGATTTTCATTCATTTTAATTCCTAATGTTGTTGTGATACTATGTACGGTACGAGCCGTCCGCGGCCGCGCTTTGAAGTGCTTTCAAACTTGCCAAATTGGAATTTTAATCCAATTACTGTACAAACGCACGAGATGTATTACAAAAGTCTATTTGTAAAACGGATACAAATCAAATATTTGGGCCATTTCACTAATTTCAACATTTATTTTACGATTCTCTCTATATATATATATGATGTAATAAAGGAATAACTTGACTTAATCAGGCCTGTATATCACATATCATGTGGAATTTCGATATAGAATACGAACCATTTCATTTTTTCATTCTCTGTCTGTCTGTATATTTGAATAGTTATCACTCTGAAATTATTAGATTAATTGTAATCATATTTGGGAAAGTGAACATTTAAGATAACGAAAAATATAGGGTACGTTCCTTATAGAAACATATTACATACTTAGCCTTAGATATATACTTCAGACAAAAAAAGGATATCTTTTTTTAAAGTAAGAAAAACAAAGTTCCTTTATTTATTTTATCTTTTTATTACTTACTTTCTTTATCTTTTACATTTATATTACTATATATCAATAATAACGACATGTACATGTCGTTATTATTGATATATGACGAACAATACAATTTAACCTATTGAAGCCGTACGGCTTTAAATAAAAAAACATATGTTTATTATTTTTTATCTTTTTATGGGATAACGATGGCGCAAACGATCCGTCTAGTCACCTACGCTACTGTCGTCGCCAATGCAAATTTGCAACTCAGGAGCTACAAGTACGTTGCCAGCCTTTTAGGGAATACGCTCTTTTCTTGAAGGTTTGAATGTCGTATCGGTCCGGAAATACTTTAGGTGACAATTTGTTCGACAGATTCGTCGTGCGAGGCAAAATACTTCTACAGAAGCGCACAGTGGTGGAACGCCAGCTGTTGAGATGGTGAGGGTGGATATTTTGTCACGAGGGACGATGGCGAAAATTTGTCAGTAGTATAAGTCCGAACAACTCTTCAGAACACTCTCCATGTTATAAGCGATAGAGAATGCAGAGAGAAGCTAGATCTCTATTCAACGCAAAAAGATCAAGCCGATTGGAAAGGTCTTGGCAATCGATAATACCAGCCCCTCTTTATTTCATTCCGTCAAGAGGTTAGAGGCTGGTAATGGGGTGTCTCTGCAAACAGATGAGAACAGTACTCTACATGCGGCCGAACCTGCGCCTTATAAATGTGCTGGCGATGGGCCGGTGTGAAATACTGTCTCGATTTGTTCAGCACACCGAGCTTCTTTGAGACCAATTTGGCCTTACCCTCAATATGACTGCGGATGTGGACTTGACTCAAAATATGGACGATCTGATCTTCGGAGCCTTTTCATTGTAAATTTGTAAAAAACAAATAAAAGTAACAAATTTTGTAGTTGTTTTTGGATTAGAGAATGACGTAAGATGAATAAATCATTTTAAAGACATCAATAAAATAAGAATTTATTACAGAAGGTTAAATCACGTATCAATCGACTTTGGAAATAAAACATAGTAGTTTTGAACTAAACTTTCAAAATATATATTTATTTCCTTTTTTTTGGGCAGTTGGTCTCAAGTATGCAGATGTGAATGCGGAATCATGTCCGGATTTACACACAGATTCTGGCCATTATGAAACCGTACCTTGGATTTACATATGCATGAAAACTTTTGAAAGGTATTTTTTTATGTCTGGTGGTTTAAAAGCACTATTTTATCCTTAATCCCGCAATCGCCGTTAACTAAAGTTTTAAAATAGTATTGTTATTTCTAAGTTTATTGTACGTTCATCATAAAACTAAAAAGCGTTTCTTTATTTCCTCTCTAGTGCTTGTTAAAGTATAAGATAATAGAGATTTTAATTAATTTGTCTATTAAAAAAAGCTTTCAATTTAAAAACAAAAAAAAGACAGCAAGATCATCTATTGGACAGAAAGTGGCTTTGCCACACTTGTCTCCAAATCTTCACCTTTCCTCATAATATGTTCGTTAGTGTGAGTTTATTATTTTTGTGAGCGTGTATGTGTACATAAATGTACAGTATATGTGTATGGTAATAAAAGTTACATTAAGCTTGATAAGGTTATTTGAAATATAATAAATATTGTATCTTATATGATTGGTAACGAAATGCGTTGAATTATTTCACTCTTTAAAGCAATTGCAAGGTCGGAAATCAACTAATATGCTTAAAAATCGATATAAAAGACGTATAATATGACAAGAATACCATATTTTATGTCTATATGTGCGTCATTATAACATGAAACAAATAATAATAGATACTGCTTTATATTGAAACAAAAAAATATATAAAAAAATGCATTTTCTTGTTGTATGTATACATAATATATGAAGATGGTATGATTTTCACCTCATCTGATTATACGAAACTATTTGAAAGTGTTCCTAAGTTCAAATCAAAGTCAATATAAAATACACAGTTCCGGTAAATAATGTTTCTCACGTGACAGAATATTAAAAACATTTGAGTATTCGTGTAGAAAAGGTGACATTTGTGATATTTATTTTTCTTCGAGCTCAATATGAAACTAGAAAAATAAATTTATATTTTATATAATAAATGATAGTAAAAGTAAATAAATGTATAATTTTAATACTAATAAATATTAAATATTAATAAACTTAAATTGACATAAAAAAATGAAAAGTGTAAAATTGAAATAAAAAAGATACAATACCCATAAATCAATTAATGTTAAACTTATTGGTTTTAGTGAAACGTAAATCTAAATGAATAAACTCGGATCAAAACGTAATATTATACTTATATTTTATAAAAATACTTCAATTATATTAAATCTTATCTTAATATTTATTTAACAATATAACAAACTCAGTCTTCATACCTCCATTACAAGCATTCAATTTATTTCTGTGGTAATACCAACTTAATAGAAAGACCCATTAAAAATACTTGTCTATGTTCTATCGACTTAAAGCCTCGAAGTACTGCACTGCAGTTAATACACCAATTCTAGGTAGTCGTAAAAACACGATACAAATTTTAGAATTGTGTCGTGGAAATTATTATTTAAGAATTATGTTTTTATGTTTTTTTTACATTTTATGGATATTTTAAAAATATTTCATTTTAAATTTCATATTTCTTACATAGTTCTTAGATTTTTTCTCGGTATTACACATATTGTAAGATATATTTTAAATGCATTGTTTTAATAGGAAGATGCTTGTACAATATAGTAATAATATTTCACCAAAATAACATGTACTTATTCGTGTAGTTATTATTCGTAGAGCCAACGTAACCCTCGTAGATGCTCGTAGCGAGCTACAATCGTAGCATGGTTATTATTATTTCATTTCAGTTTGTACACACGAGGCATTTTATTGAATGCTTTCAGCACGCGATGATTTTAATCCGTTTTTAATTATAATTTTTCGTTTATTATACGGAGTAAGTATACTTTTAAATATTAAACGTAAAGTTTGTAAGTGATAATGTAATTTATAAAACATAAAAACTTTCTACTCTAATATGGCGTCATTTTATTTTTATTTTTTTATAAACAAAAACACATAAATATAACATGGTGATTAATAATTAAAATTCAATCCAAGGGAACTTGGCTGCACTATAAATTACACAAAAACTCTTAGTGTTTCCGAACCTGCGCGCTCCATAAACCTTACTTGCATTTAGTCAGTTTCACACCACTGCTGGTGCAGACCGCACGTCTGGTGACGGCTTTGTCAGAAATCGAAATATAAATATTTTAAACTAATAGACGTAATTTTGGGCGCGAGTTGTGGGTGAACTGTGACAGTGACAGCTTTGTCCTTTTATTAAAGTGCAAAAGTTTTTTATAGTGTCCGGAAAAGTAAACTTTCGAACTATTTAACGTAAGTGCATAACATCCGTTTATTTATGTTACATTGTCGTAATAAGTAGGTTTATATATTTATATAAACTTTATTTGAGTCAGAAATATATGAAAAAATATTAAAAAAATACTGAAACAAACATCACTTGTAAAGGAAAAAAATCTATTAACTTATAAAAAAAAATATTACTTATTTCACAACTGTGCTTTTTTGTGATTCATAGAAATATTTACACAATTATTTTTAATCTTGAATATAGCCTTATTTTTCAACTTAAATATTATAGCAATATAAAAAAAACATAACGATACTTATTAAACGATTACGTACTTGGTTTTATATTTCTTTATTAAGTAATTTATTGTCGCTTTTGCTTTAAACCTCGACTGCCATTTTCATATAAATAATGTTAGTAATATATTATGAACTAATTAAACTTAAGTGTTAATTTTTTGTTACAAATAACATTATTTTTCAAAAGCAATCTTAACATAAGAAATATGTAATTATAAATATATGAACACGAAATTGGAACTTGGTTTATTTAAAAAAATTAAGAGCTTAATTTTACTAAAGACAGTGTTATCAGAAGACAAAATGTCCTTGTTGTATATATCAGTTATAGAATATCTGTAATTAATAAATAAATAATCTACGATAAAATAAATGATCTACGACCCGAGTTTGAAGAACGCTCAGTTAACTCATGAGGTTTTCTTGCAAATAATGTATAAACGTTTGTACTACGTGTCATTAAAGGTTTTGTAATTTAAACTTTTATTAGCAAAAAAAAAACGATTTGGATTGATTATTAATTTCGGCCGTAATTACATCTCGCAATCCATATCCACGTACTTGCTAATGAAGAATAAAGTGTTTTATAATTAAACATTTAATAAGAAAAAAGAAATTTAAATCTTAATTTATCACAGCTCATGACGCTCACGGTGCTTTCATAATATCTGACCTCAAATCTAACCTTTTAATAAGCTTTTCTATAGGTCGTTATATATTTGTAACTGGTATAATTATGTGCCATTTGTATGGTAAATTTAACATTACTTACATTTTAGAAATAAACGGGTTTCATGATAAAAAATACTCTAAGTTTTAAAACGTTTAAAATTACAGTTTTATTTTCATGAATTTCATTCAGAATATAGTGGTTTTTATTTCATATTAAATGACGCTTCAACATAATTAAAAACGCTTCAATATAATTAAAAGTTAAAACTATAACAATTCTGTCAAGAAATCACAGCGAGATAATATTCTTAACGCATCTTAAACTATTTATATATATTTACACATAAAAACTATCAGGTTTTAAATACACAGCCTATGAAAATGCTTTATTCTTTATGGAGGAATTACAATTAAGTGTTAAACAAATTGATTACATTCTAAATATTTACATTTAATAAAGATTTCCTTAGTTTTATTAAGTGGACGTTATCTCTGTATTGTATGTAAAAGATAAGATAACTAGAATAAGATTGCTTGATAACACACAGACATACTTTATTCAGAATACAGTTAAATATATAAATGTTTCAAGATTTATTTAGAGTATTTAGATTTAAAAAAAAACATATGACAAGCCCGCTGAGTTTCTTTCGCCAGCTCTTCTCAGGTCAGTGACAATTAATTTTCCGAGCTGGTGGTAGCTTTGAAAAAATTTTTTGTATAAAACTTACTTTCAATAAAGATTTTTGATTTGATTTGATTTAATATAAGAAACTAACTATTACCCCCTGATCTGCCTGCACAGCAATATTTTACCAGCTTTACATAATTCAAGTTTTGTGATTCGTATTTCTGGCAAATAATAAATTAATTATTTATATTAGTTATTTTGTAATAAAATTATCAAAATGATTTATTTAATCTTTCCCTTTTTTGCCTCGTTTAATGATAATTTTGAATTTTATAATTTATTATATTTTTCTAAATTGGTTCAATGGTTGTTTGTGAATTTTAGAATTTACAACTTTAACATCGAAATCCATCCATATATATCCATATATATATATGTATGATTTGCTTTTGTTCAATAATGAAAGAGGTGAGAGAATGATAATGACGTAAAACTTTATAACTATTCTACCCTAAACTCTTGAGTAAACTGGAAATATTATTGTATATCTAAGATAACACGAAACCCAAAACTTAAGCTAAGCAGAGAATATAACTCTTGGTTTATTTATAGTTCGGCTTCCATTTATAATGGCCTGTGTCAACCTTTTTGAAGTGGCGTTTGGGGAAGAATTATTTCTATTATATCTAAATATTGCATTTTAGTTTCAATTATTTTTAGATCTGCAGTTACTGATTTTAAAATCGTATCAACATTTTTTTTAAAGATTATCTAACTGTTAGAAAGTTATAAGCCACAATTTTAAATGAAATGAATGAATGAGATTCAAATATAATGGAAAATGCGGGACTGGAATATCTGGAAAGTCGTCATTACCAATGTTAGATTCAACAATTGAAGAAGCTAAGATTAAGCTTTAATTTCTTTAGTTAAAAAAAAACCAGTATCCAAAAAAGTATAAACAAGCTAGCCAGTTTAAGTCGCAATGTCAGCTCTCGATTTATTGATAATTAGAATGAGGGTAGAGTCGCGCGCACGAGCTAGTTAAATTGTAAATAAAAAATATAATATGTATTGATAAATTACCACACTAGCAGGCAGCATAATTTATTTTAAAATTAGATAATTAAAATACATTGTTAATAAATTTAAATGTATTGCCTGCCTTTTTTGTAATTTAAAGTTTTCTTCGTTCTCTTTAAGTTCATTCATCGTTGAATTTAGTAAGGTAAAGTTTCGAGATGGTGATTTATTTTTGATTGTGAGTCGTGACGTCTCAAAATGTCGTCTGTCAATGCTAACACCAGCTCCAAACGACCTCATTGTTATTTATAACTGGAGTTTACTTTAAAACAGATCTTGAGTCTGTCACATTTTAAAAGGCCACTCCGACTTGGGAACTTAAACCATTATTCTTGTGAGGAATGGCGAATGGAAGCGTTTCTATTTGTATATAAAAATGGCTACAATACAGTCTGGTTATCCACCGTTTTATATAAGTTTATCTTCTTTTACCACTGATAAATAGTTTTATATTGTTGTTTTTATAAAGAGTGTAATAGCTTTATTTACCAGTCTTTAATATTTATTATTAAATAATAACTTGCCCAAGTCTCTTAATCTAACTTGTCAGTGTTTATTAGATCGATTACCGGCCTTAACGGGAATAACCTCAGTAATTATTATTAATTACTTTGCTAAGGTGAAACAAAATTTGGCTTCTTATTATTCATTAGCTTTAAGGTTATTTTTTATTTGAAATTTCTTTTTTGATTTCAAGACTAATTAAGTTTGAAGTTTCAGTTCGAGTCTTGAGTTATCTGTGCCATAAAATG
This sequence comes from Dircenna loreta, assembly GCA_963555665.1. Taxonomy (NCBI): domain Eukaryota; kingdom Metazoa; phylum Arthropoda; class Insecta; order Lepidoptera; family Nymphalidae; genus Dircenna; species Dircenna loreta. The sequence continues at coordinate 7,430,114 of OY743099.1, read as the reverse complement.
AACTGTTTTTTATATTCAAAGAAGCCATCTAAGGCCGATTTCAAGCTGGGTTTGGAGGTCAATTACAAATTTGTTTGCTGTTTGAATATACTAATTGATTGCATGATGAACCAATTCGAATTATTCAAATAATATCTCAATAAGTTGGTATTGAGTTTAATAACTTGTAAGTATATTTAAATGAGGTTTCAAAATATAATAGGCACATAATACTGTAATTAAGTATAATAAGATGGTGTTTAGCGATCCCTTATTAAAATACCATTAATATTAACAATGGGATACCGTAATTGAAAGAAAAATGATCACACGACAGGAAATTAGAACGGTGGAGTATAAAGAACAAGAAACCTTATATATGAAAAACTTTATATTTATTTACTTCTGGGAATGTTAAGCATCAATTAATTTATATATACGCGTTTTGTTTATATTCTTCAGAAAGTATATTTTGCCAGGCTCTACGAATAATCTTATAAAATCAGGTTTTATTATTTAGATGCATTCACCGAGTATTGCTTCAATGACATGCATTTGACTTATTTAATAAATTTATTATAATAAATAATAATAATTTAATAAAGCATTTATTAAAATAAGAATATTTATCCCCTTATGACTGTCATTATAAATTTATTCTTTTTTATTTTATGAGTTGACTTAAAACTACAGATCCAACTGCACTGAGAAGTGTCCACAATAAACTTATCAACATTTATTTTATGTATAAACTTGTTTATATATTCCATTATGTACAGATTTTATAAATTAATTTTAAATAAAAAGGTTAGAACTTTATTTCTAGCTTTTTATTTAGTTATTTTACAACTTTTATTTTCATTCTTTAAATCTTATCTTAGTTACTGAAACTAATATATCAAGACATGCTGTCAAGCGGTTTACGGTAACTTGAAATAATGGATTAGCTTTGATCAGCGCCATCTAATGTCAGTGTGATCCAACTAAATGCATTTATAATTCACACCATATAGTAAAAGTATTCACATATATATTCTATAAATATTTAAGCTTCAAATGAAAATAATCTATTATTTTCTATTTTTTTCAACTCGAGCAAGAACCTGCAACCTCTAGGTATCCGTCAACGTCGGTCTGCCAACTGAGCTATCGTGTCGCTGTGGATTGAGTGAATGTGGACGAATTAAGCGTTCAAAATATAATGTAATTAATTCACACATTAGATAGATTATAACTTTAGACCATATAAATAATAGAAAGTGTAAAAACAATAATTAAAATTTATATAAAAATCTCTTTCTTTATTTATCAAATTTATATTTATACGATATATAGTTCATATAACAGATATATAAAAAATATAATTCATAAAATCTTATAACCTTTGATTTGAGGGTTGGTAGATTTATTTAAAAAGCCTTTTCTAAAATATGTATTAAAATATAATAAACGAATATAATATCAGTAACCTGAAGCTACATCTAAAAATAAAAAACCATTAAAATAGAAATCCATCCAAGTTTTAGATTTACTTTATTTCGTAAAAGAATATTATTATTATTTCGATATAAAATAAACCAATATTAAATTTAATAGAAACTTGATACCAATAAGCTAAGGTTAAAAACTTTAACGTACTTTAAGGGTTCATTCATAGATAAGGATTTATCGATTGTTAGCTGTCTTTTTAATGTATAACGAATATGAATCTTGACCTTCACAGTTTGTATGAAATACGAAAATGCTTATAAAATAAAAAAAAAAATTATAACAATATAAATATATTGTGGGTGAAAACGTGGGACTTACTGATCTTTGTTGGAGTAATTGTTAAAACTTTTCTTTTTTTATTACAAATTGAAACTATATACTATTAGAAATAAAGGAGTAACTATTTATTTGTATTTACGTAGCATTTTAATAATTATATTATACGATTTCATCAAGTAATTTTGTAGACTGATGGGAAATATTACTGATATTCTGTAAATTGTTTGATAGTGATAGATTTTTGGTACTTAATTTCATAATATGACACCTTTAGACATTTTAGTAATGAATGCAAGAAAAAAATAATAAACATACAACCTCTTCATTCAAGAATTTGTATAAAAACGCATATTTGTCATAGTTCTTGTTATTGTATATACGTTTAATACTTTTAAAAACCAAGTCAATTAAAAAATTGTATTAGCAGAACTGTCGTATACTTTGTAAGTATTGAGTATCTACGGAAAATATAATTTGAAAGAGGGTCTAAGCCCCACCGTGCAGCATCTATTCTATTGCTATTTGCAGCATTTTTTTCTATAGAAATGTAAACTCAATCCAACCCCCCTTGGTTGAGTAGTTTGTTTCTAACTTATAACGACATTACCGTTCACGATATTATAACGGGGTCAAACGCGGGACTTGTCAATTCAAAAGCAAGCATTGATGCCGCTACGTCAGACGGTTCTCCAAAATAATATTTATGTGAAGGAACATCAATCATACTCGTACATCACCGGAAATTACAAAACAACGATGAGTCAAAGAGGAAGCACGAAACCTATAGACGAGGCGTTATATCACAGTTAATGGTGTTTTAAAGATATATATTCATTTCTTTATTTACTAGCTGTTGCCTGTGGCTTTGTCCACGACTTCAGAACAAAACGTACTAAGTAAAATAAAAGTGTGGTCTTTATCGTAAGATTTATGTTACAAATATATCCTATTTACTATTCTGTCATCTTACAATTTATATTACTCCATGGAGTCCTTGTAATCTCTGACCTAAATAAACTTCTTTCGCCTTTCATTAAGGTTTCTTTTCTTTTTCTTCTTCTTTCTTTGTGTACTTTTTAATCAATGTACGGTTCTTTGATAAATTTTAGTTTACTGGTCGGCACGTTATTTATTCTTAGATAAATATATCAGACAAAATAGCCTTTATTTCTACGACGATGGTTGATAGTATTTTTTGGAATCTATAAAATAATCACAATTGACGGTAGCTATGAAATTACAAAATATTATTTTTTTATAAAGACATTATTTTTGTATATTTATAATATGAATACATTATTGTCTGTGCGTTCTCAAGGGTTTATTTAGTTGCTTTTATTATTTAGTTAGATATATAAGTTATTTGTATTGAACATTTATATTTGAAAATTTTAAAACAATTAAAGATCTTTATGAGGTTATACATAAATAAGCATCTATCGATTGAAGACAGTTGTATCATTTACAATTAACTTGTAGCTTTAAAGTTTGTTTTTTATTATAAATTGTTAAAAGCAATTGAAGTGAAATAGCGTGGGTGCGAAATATAGTAAAGGTAATTTCATTGTATTGATGGGATGAATACACAATTCGCATTAATTTTGTATTAATAATAATTTGCCTTATTTTAAGGATTATTTGTTTGTTTGTTTTCTACAAATGTTTGTTTGTTATAAAAAATATTGTTTTTACAGCAATTTCTTATTTTCTTTAAGCATGTAGGATTCCATATATATACATACATACAAATAAAGTACTCTTTTTGTTGTTTTTTTGAATATTTTTGATTTGGATTTGGATTCACATTTATAGAATGACTTATTCAGTAAATACTTAGTGATAGTGAGATAAGAAGTGTTAAATAATTTAAATCATTCTTAGTATCTTTATCTCTAACAGTAAATTGTAATAAATATAGTTTTATAATTTTAGTCTCTAAAGTTTATATTTCATTGGTTATATGAGAGATTACAAGACTGAAAAGCCTGGGTCCTAACTGAAAAGCCATCCATTAACCTTTTTTATATCATGAGGAGGGTAAACGAACTTATAACCTGGCAGTAAGCGATCAACGCTCACAGATTTCACATCACAAGCGTTGCCAGCAAATGACAAAGCAAATTGTTTTTTTTATGTTTCAATATAAAGATGTCATTTGTGTGCGTGTTTACTTTTTTTTTTTATTTTATTATAAAATCTTCTTCTCATTGTAATATAAAAGGGTTATTAATAATTTAAGAATCTTTAGTATTTATTATCCAAGTATTTTTAGAGCAGAAATGAATCATAGAACTATCTTGGATATTCAAATATAATTTGGTAGAATTATATAATTTATCCTTCGAAAACGAGCTTTGAACTTGGATTGAACTTTGATTAAGCCTTGATCATTCAAATTTGAAAGAATATACTATTCCTTTGATAGAGACTATGAAATATAAAACAAATTATTTTGAAAACTAATATATTCTATTTTGTAATCTTCTGAAGGCGATAAAATTAATAATTATATACAGATAATGATTACAATATTTAAATATACAATTATTATTTGTCTGTTATTAAACGAAAGTTAATAAATTAAGGTAATGTTTAACTTAATAAATGAAGCCGCAATATCTTCAAACTAATGATGATATAATGATACTAGGATACCTTACGTGAATGAACATCAATCATATACTAAGAGGAATTACGAAAATGAAGAAATAATAAAAGGCACGTGAAACCTCACGCGAAGACTTATTTATTTTATTATCTGTGGTTGTTGAGGAGATCTGTTTGTTTGTTTGTTGATTTAAACAAATAACGTTTAATAACAATATACTCTAAACTTACAATATTTTTTTATTCAATCTAAGGATTTCGTAATTCAATAATAATGAGTTTAAAAATATGTTAGTAATTAAAGTCAATTAACGTACCCATAATAAAAATTTGACTTTTTCTCATATAGTATGTTAAATTCTTACTTTGTATAATAAGATATAATTTCTTACTTGACATATTAGAAAAATACATATATTTATACATTGGTTTCAACATTTTTACTTTTTCCATGGACTTTGGAACATCTTTAGTCCGACGTTTTTTAAGTATAATATTTGAAATTTAAAAAAAAATACCTTTTAAGTAAAGGCTGGAAAATATACATTAAAATTAAATAATATAAATAATATAAATTAAAATCTAATTAAATTATTAAAACTGGTTTACGTAATTAGTATGTACAGAATAGAATTTGAAATTCATAAATTTTTGAATATAAAGTCAAGGATCTTCTAGAACTTTTATTATTGAAATTGGCTTGAAGGTTGGCAGACATTTAAAGAGGGTTTTGATAAAATATTTATTAAAATATTATATTATCAGTCTGAAGCTACATTTAAGAATAAAAAGTGATTATTATATTGTACAATACAAAAAAAATATGTATTCATAAATAAAAACATGTAAATAAAAACTAGATAAATTTAAAATAGATTAGAAAAACGTTAGGATAAAAACAGATAAAAGGCAGAGTTCATACATAAATAATGAATTATTGATGAAGCAGTCATTTTAATATATAACTTATATGAATCTTGACCTTCACAGTTTGTATGAAATACGAAAATATTCACAATAATGGAAGAGTAATATAACGATACTAATAAGACGTGGGTAAAATACGTGGCATTTACTGATTAATCTTTATGGAGATAGTTGTGAAAATATACTTTTTTACATTTATTACAAATTAAAATCAAAGTGTATGGTTTAATTATATATATATTTTCATAAGATTAAATTAACTGAAATCAGTTTTTAAGGGGTATAATTATTTGTCTTTTTCAAATTTTAAATTAACGTCGGTTCGTGGTATTCTTACATATAATAATATATTCACTAAATATCTAAACTTTATAAATATTCATAAATAGAATAGCGTGATAGACATTTGATATATTATTGGCTACATTTAGTACGCTGGTGCTACAAGATAATGTGGTTATAAAATATGACAGCGGCCTCATCAGAAAGAACTTCAATCAAACATCACTGGAAATCACAAAACAACAACGAGTTAAAGACACGAAAACTATTGTTGAGGAGTTATATCACACTTAATAGTGTTTTAAAGTTTAATGTTCATTTCATTATATAATAGCTGTGACAAGTGACTTTGCTCACGTGGACATCAGAACGGAATATGCTACATTTATATCGCATTCCGACAAAGAAGTCAAGATTTTTATTATACAATATTGATAAATATAAATATATTCAATGAAGTAGATTGAAGTAGATTATTTCTGAAAAATAGATTTATTCCGCTTTTATTACTTATGACTGATTAAATAATCCGTATAGACAATATACATATTAAAAGGAGGAATCATTCTTTGTCTCTCTGTTCGTAAAGCGTATCTAGTCACTATACTGCTAATATTTAATATATAAATAATATCGTAGTGTAAGTATAGAAAGTCTAGTCACTATACTGATAATATTAAATATGAAATATAATGTAAGTATAGAATAGATGATGAAGTGTCTGAGTATTCTGCTATGTCATGACATGTTTAATATTAACCTGGACCAAGCTTCCAATAATTTATTTTTCTCATAACACAATTGCTTGGTAGGAGGTACAAGGTAATTTATTGATTATATTAGTGTAGACTTAACTCTACTTTAATACATTCAAATGAAATGAAATACATCTATTAAATATTTATTATTCATCTCACAAATGTATATTAACTATATATTTATAATTATAAATTACAACATTGTCTGTGTGTACACAAACTTTGAATTATTGACACGTATGAAATATCGTTCTAAATTCGAGAAACATGTCAAGTTGAGAAGTTGTTATCAATTAAATATATGTTACATTTCTACAGTTAAATACTATGTTCACGATATTTTTCTTTAATAAAATATATAACAATGATCTTGAAGTATATTAAATATCACCATTGCACGTTTATATTAGAACGAAATAAATAAGTATGCTTAGGAGATAAATTAATTTGCCATAACCTTAGTTAGTCTAACAGTTCAGGTTAAAGAGGTATACTTACATATATATACATCCACTTTACCTATGGATTGGAATGTGTCGATCGGAAAGCTTAAAACAATTCTATATATTTATAGCTGGGTTCATACATAAATAAGTAACTATCGATTCAAAACGGACGTTTTAATTAAAATTAAATTGTAGCTTTACAGTTATCATATTTTTTTTAAACCAATTAAAGTGAAATAGTGTGGGTTTGAAATGTATTTATATAAAATCTATATTTATTGTATGACAAGTACACGGCTTACATTATTCTAGAATAAAATGGAAGCATATTTGTCTGGTGATTTAGATATTTTCTACAGAATTCGATGCGATCAAGAGTTTCGTTTGCTAATATATTATTGTACTTATATTACAATGTTATTGATGTAGGGTTCTTTACAAACTTACGTTAGAAACTCTTTTTGTTGTTTATTAAACGCTAGATTTTAAACTTCAAATTGTTGAGTGCTAGTTTATAAAATGACGTATATTTTAATTACTATGATAGTGAGATAAGAAGTGATAAACGACTTTAATAACTCTGTATTTTAATCCCTAACAATAAAATGTAATATTTACATATATTATATCATATTTTTTTTATAATATTGTAATATTTAATTTGCTTTTCGTGTTGTAAATGTTTGATTCCTTATAACATAGGTGTTTATGAATACATGAATAATCTAAGCATTTATTCAGAACTTCAGAGCAGAAATGAATCATAGAATTATGAATGTATTCAATCACGATTCTTTGAATAAAGTCTTGAATACATTCTGAAGGGCGTTGAACTTGGAAAATTCACATATATTATATCACACACAATATATTATTCCTTTGTGAGAGAATAAGAGTTATAAGAACAACAACTTTTTACTGATACAATATATTTTGTATTTAAGTCAAATTAGTTACTTTTGAAGATTAAATTTACAAATAATTATGGCAATAATTATATACTTTATCAGTATTAACACAAATAAAGAAAATAAATAAAGAAAGTTAAATCAAAAAAAAATATTCTATTGTTTATTACACTTCCTCGTCAAAGTAATGTGTTACTTAATAAATGAAGCCGCAATATCTTCAAACTAATGATGATATAATGATACTAGGATATCTTACGTGAATGAACATCAATCATATACTAGGAGGAATTACGAAAATGAAGAAATAATAGAAGGTACGTGAAACCTCACGCGAAGAGATTTATTTGTTTGATTATTTGTGGTTGTTAAGAAATTTTCAATTTTTTACACTGACATGTAGCTGTTGGTTTGATATAATGCATAAGTCAAAAAGTAAATCTTAATTACAATAAAGCTTTAAACTGAACTAAAATATACGGATGTGTCAGAGAAACCTGGGATTTCGTAATGCAATAATAATGATATTTGAAATAGGTTAAAATTGAAAACTTTTTTGGTCATTCCATGTTAAACTTATAAGACGTACCAAGTGGTTACACTTATTTCATTGTTAAAAAGATTCTCTATATCTTTCTAGCTCTGTAGTAGAAGTGGTATTTCGCAAATAACATTATTTTATAATTTATATTAATTTAGGTTATTGCCAAGGTCAGTGCCTTCTGCTTGTACTACTATTAGAATTGTTAGTATTTTTAGAAATGCCTTTGTGGTAAATTATGTTCTATCTTTATCTATCTTTTGGTAAAGCGTGACTAGTCTGTTTATTTTAAATATACTGTACTGATAATATTAAACAGAAAAAGATTAATGATACGAAAGTGTAAGAAATAGAAATGAATACGAATTCTTGGATTCTGTTACGTTATCACATCTTCAATATAAATCTAATCCAATATTTCGATATTTTCTTTTTCTTATAACAAACGCTGTTGTTACAGTTTATATATTATTTAAACGCTGTTGTTATATATTTATCTTATATTTATAAATTTATTTAACTTTACAAAGCTAAATAAACTTTCTATGCTTTTAATTAAGGTTTATTTTCTTGTTCTTTTACCTTCTTTGTGTAGTTTTTAATCAATGCACAGTCTTAGGTATACTTTAATCTCTTGGTCGTTTCATAACCTGTGTTATTTTTTTTTTTATTTATTTAAGAATAGCCCACGGCAGGTACACTTTACATTTATAATTATATTACTGAAAATACCGAAATAAATTTAGTGTCTGGCCAATTAAAGTCAACCACAGTTTACGTTAGGTATATCTCAAGTATTTCCGGATCGATACGACATTCAAAACTTCATGAAAAGAGAGTATACCCTTCTAAAAGGCTGGCAACGCACTTGTAGCTCCTGAGTTGCAGATGTGCGACGCCATGGGCGACGACAGTCGCTTAGGTGAGACTCGTTTGCTTCGCTATAACATTAAAAATATATATATATAACTATGCTACATAATACTTTTTTAATTAAATGCAAATAAGTTTATTAGGCATATATTAAATTGGCATAACCTTAGTCAAAGAAATATGCTAAGAGTTATATCTATCAATGTTACCCTCGATTTAAACGTTTCGATCGGAATATTTAATTCAATTGTAGTTATTTATAGCTGGGTTCATACATAAAATAGTATCTATCGATTGAAAATAGTTGTTTCATTTACAATTGAACTTGCAGCTTTACAGTTTCAGTGTTATCGTCAAGTGTTTAAAACAATTAAAGACAATTAGCGGGCTTGTGAAGTGGAGTTACGGGTAATCCAAGTGTACTGATGTGACAAATCGCATTATTTTCGTACATAATGAGGTGTGTTCTTTCATTTGTATGTTTTATATAGACTTCGATGGATTCAAATGGGATGTTTTTTGACATAAACAATATTGTCTTTATATACATTTCAAAATCTTTTTAAAAATCAAATTCGAAGGCTAAAAGTAAGTCCTGCAAACATTTTCAACAAACCTTGTGAAATGCAAGTATACGAAACAAAATGAAGTATATAAGAACAAACATTTTTAAATATTATTATGTTGTGTATTTAATGAGATAAAAACTGATAAACGACTTACTTATATATCTAACTGTGTAATAATCTCTAACAATAAAATACAATATTACGAAAATTCTTTGAATTGCAGACAAGTCTTTTTGAGATTTAAAAAGATGAAAAGTCTAGATACCAGTTCATCCAAAAATCTATACAGCCACCCACAGACTATTGAAACATCAGAGGAATCACAACACCGTTTTTGACATATGGTGGCAAATAATTATATTGTTTAAATTTTTTTCTTATATTTTCATATATACTGTCGATTTTATTTACGTATTTGTATTATAATATTTAAATTTTAATGTAATAAAGGCGTTCACGAATAAACAATAAACTAGAAAAAGTAAAGAAAAGAAAAGTAAAGTAAAGAATTTGATCCAAAGAGCTGAAAAGAATGTCAGAATTATGAATGTAGAGATTTATATCAACATTCTGTAAATAGAATTTTGAAAAATTTAGTGATACAACCGTACGTCAAAAAATAATATTGGACTTGGATCATTCGCATATGAAATGATATATTATTCCTTTGAGAGAGACTGAGACATATAACGCTAACGGCTTTAAATTAATATTATATATACGGATATATTAATAATATGAATATTAATAAATTTACTTGTAAAGGTTAAAGTTATAAATAACGACTGCAACATTCATAAAGATATTTTTTGTGTTAATGAAAAAAAATTGAAGCTAATATTTTTATTCTGTTGTTTATTATACGTCTAATAATAAATGAAGCCGCAATATCCTGAAACTAATGATGATATAATGATACTAGGATACCTTACGTGAATGAACATCAATTATATACTAAGAGGAATTACGAAAATGAAGAAATAATAGAAGGTACGTGAAACCTCACGCGAAGAGCTTTATTTATTAATATATGTAAGTGTTTGACTGATTAATTTACCATAGAGATTATTTTCGTGAAATTAAGTTAAATGGATTTTTAAAAAAAAATTGTGATTGGTTGCTTATTGCGTGGTTAAAAAAACATAAAGATGTAATATTACTTTTAATCTCTCTATGTAATATAAAGAGATTAAAAAGACATCATTGATTAATTAATTGATATATTTTTTTAAATTTTATAAAGATTAACTACGAGTTATAATAAGTCTAGAATAATTTCCCGTGAAAAGATAAGTATTGATGGTATAGTACCGTATCGTATGGAAAACTACGAAATCAAAATTTAATAATTTAAACTAACAGGATTCCTACTCAGTACAGTTCAACGCTCTTATCTGCAGATGTAGAATTTTAACCTTTTTTTTTATTGAAAAAAAAATTACATGAAACAAAAATTGTATCTCGATATTTAGGAAATAGAAAAAAATATTGACCTTTTGTTTATTTGAGCACAGAGTGTAACTGTCACATGGTTAGATGGTTTTTCTATACACTGGTTTATTTGCTAAAATTTCAAACATATAATGGTATAGTTTCATGAACAGAAATTAGAGGCATGACAAAAAATATAGTTTGGCTACATTTTTGACTAAAACAAATGGAATGAATATTAGAAATAAAAACCAATATAACGAAATTTTAAACGTTCAATTTCGACGTTATTTTGTTTCAATGAAAGTATATTAATTCATTAAATAACAAATATTCTACGAGATAAAACAAATTTACTATTTAAATGTAAAATTGATACCAATAAGCTAAGGTTAAAAACTTTAACGAACTAGAACTTTAGGTCATACATAAATAAGGATTTATCGATTGTTAGCTGTCATTTTAATGTATAACGAATATGAATCTTGACCTTCACAGTTTGTATGAAATACGAAAATACTTTTAAAATAAAAGTGAAGTATAACGATATAAATACATCGTGGGTGAAAAACTTCAGATTTAGTGAGTAATCTTTATTGAAAGTGTGAAAATATACTTTTCTACTTTTATTAAGGATTGGGAAACTATTAGGATTATGTAGGACTAAGTGTTTTTTAGACCATAAGGAGATTTATTATATGATTTTGACATCTCATATAAACATTATAAACTTAAAACTAACTTAGTGTATATACTGAAAATATTTATTCTACATAACACTAAATAATTTATGACAAAAACACTATTTTTAATGTATATATATATATATATATGTAATACTTTAAAAACAAATAGATATTTTTCACCTTAAATCGAACTCGCTGTATCGTATTGAGGTCAGTGAACCTATATTTATCGATGGTATTCTTATTCTAATTCGATAAATGTGCTTCTTAATTAAATCAAAAATATATTTCAATTGTTTATTTAAGTGAATATAGTTTCTAAGGAATAAAACTAACTAACTATCTTTTTTTTAAACATCAGGTTGTACTTTTCTTAAACATATATAATGATACATTTACTTAATATAAAATCTACCAGTATTAAAGTTGAATACTGACTGAGTGTTATTTCATAAATTATTCTCTACATAAAGTATCAGCTTGGTGCGTATAGAGTACTTTTTATCATCTTAGTTAGTTTAATTGTGTATTATATTTGTTTCAAGATGATCCAATGACGTCACAGTTTAATATAACTAAATAAACAAACAAAAATATTCTGCCAAATTATACTATTATAGTATTAAAAAAGTTTCCGAAAAAAACTCATAATTTTGCTTCTTTGAGACATTTCAGTGGTAAATTTAAGAGATTCTAGAGCATTAATTTGGGAGAGTCTTTAAAAACACACATATCATAGTTATAATTATTAATTTCTTCTAAGCTATATAGGTTATATAGGTATATATGTATATATATATGTATATAATAAACTTATATACTATATATAGGTTATATAGTTTATAGGTTTATTACAATAATATAATTCCAAGCATTTATACCGCGACGCGAGGCGGTTCTCCGAAATAATAGTCAAATAACGGAACTAATGACAGCGGCCCCACGTGAAAGAACATCAATCATACGTCACCGGAAATTACAAAGCAACGACGAGTTAGAGCTTCTCGTGTTTCCTCACTAACTCTTCGGAAAAAGGAGAAATAAATAGTGTTTTAATTCTGACATTTTATTTTCATTTTATTATTTACTACCTGTTGCCTGCGACTCTGACTACTTGGACTACAGAACAGAAAATACGCTCCTGATCAAATCCCGATAAAAAACTCAATTTTTTAATACAATACGATTTTTATATAAATAAATAGAGTCAAAAAAAGTATATTATTTATAAACTGAGGCTTAACAAGGTAATATATTTTTTTTAATATTTATTGAAGTATATGTATAAATAATATAAGTATCATAAAAAAATATATTTTTCTAAATGCTTGTGTGTTAAAAATTCATACCTATTCTTTCTTTGTCTTTCTATAAGCGTGACTAGTCTGTTTATTATTAATATACTGTACTGATAATATAAACAGAAATAGATTAATGGTACTAAAGTGTAAGAAATAGAAAAGATTATGAATTGTCCTAGCGTTTTGCTGTGTAATGACATCTTCAGTCTCAAACTCTACCAAGATGACGTAGTCCAATACTTTCGTATCGAAAACTTCTTATCAATAATCGTTTTGTATTTTGTATTTTGTGATTGCAGATATTTATAGCTGGGTTATTTCATAAATACGTAACTATCAATGGATTTCAAACAGTCGTTTCATTTACATTTAATTTGTATATTTACGAGTTAAGTCATTCAAATGTCATAGAAATGTGTTTATCACAAGTGAAGTTAATTAGCAGGGGTGAGAATAATTAAATTAATGCGACAAATAAACAAAACGTACTATTCTGGAATTATGAATTCTGATGCTTTGAACAAAACCTTGTAGAATTTAATGATGTATTTGTCAGTCAAAGACATACTTTGAACTTGAATCATCGTCATATATTATAAAATACACCATATTTTACTCCTTTCTGAGAGCCTGAGATCCTTAGTTTATATTATCTATCTTTATCTTTAGTATATATATATCTATGTAACGCTATGGATGTTTTACTAATATATTATAATTATTGTATTTCTGAAGATTAACTGTACAAAACAAAAAGACAAAAATTTGTTCATGAATATTTTTTATCTCATATATTCTGGTTATAGAAGAGGTTTAGAAGTGTGAAAAGCTTCACCCAATAAGCTATCTTTTCGAAGGAAGAAAAACGAACCTGGTGTTCATCTGGCGGTAAGTGAGTGCCACCCACTGTCTCTAGGGACATCAGAAAAATCACTGGAGCGTTACATACAAATGACGGTGCAAATTATGTGGGGTTAAATTGTTTTGTTGTATTATTACATAAAGAAGAGATTTTAAATATGAAAAGCTTAAGCACTGGGTCACGCAATATTTTCTTTCATAAAAAGGAAGAATAACGAACCTAGTGTTCCCCTGGCGGTAAGTGAGTGCCACCCACTGTCTCTAGCGACATCAGAAAAGTCACTGGAGCGTTACATACAAATAACGGTGCAAATTATGTGGGGTTAACTTATTTTGTTGTATTATTACGTAAAGAAGAGGTTCAAAAATATGAAAAAACTTAAGCACTGAGTCACCCAATAAGCTTTCTTTTATAAAAAGGAAGAAAAACGAACCTGGTGTTCACCTGGCGGTAAGTGAGTGCCACCCATTGTCTCTAGCGACATCAGAAAAATCACTGGAGCTTTACATACAAATGACGGTGCAAATTATGTGGGTTTAAATTGTTTTGATGTATTATTAGGTTTGGCTTGGTTTCTGCTGAATATATTATCTGAGGTATTTTATATCCAAACGCAAACATTTGATCCGTAGAGAAATTAAACACAGAATTATGAATGTAGAGATTCATAAAAAATATTTTTGAATATAATTATTTAATAGATCATAAAATCTTGATGAATTTTGTGATATATCTGTCCGTCAAAAGAGAACTTAGAACTTGGATCATTCACATATATTTTTTTTTCTGAAATACTGTGATATTTAATGCTAGCGGCTTTAAATTAATATTATATATCCGTAATTAATGATATGAATAATAATTAATTTACTTGTAAAGGTTAAAGTTATAAATAACTATTGCAACATTCATACATAAAGATATTTTTTGTGTCATTCAAAGAATATGAGAACTATTTATTCTATTGTTTATTACACTTCCTCGTCAAAGTAATGTGTTACTTAATAAATGAAGCCGCAATATCCTGAAACTAATGATGATATAATGATACTAGGATACCTTACGTGAATGAACATCAATCATATACTAAGAGGAATTACGAAAATGAAGAAATAATAGAAGGTACGTGAAACCTCATGCGAAGAGCTTTATTTAATTTATTATTAGTGGTTTTAGAGAGATCTGATTTTGATGGTATATATATATATATATCATGTAGGTTGTTGTTCGACTGATTGATTTACTATAGAGATAATTTTGTGAAAATAAGTTAAGTTTTTTTAAAATATTGGTTACCTACCGCATTAAAATATGTTAATAGTTAAAATGGAAATAATAATTATTTATCACAGTAATCATATCATTTTTAATAATGCATGTCTATATTTTTCAAACTGTTTAACTTTGATAAATGTCAAAACTACTAAACTATCAGTGAATATATATTTTAAATATGTTATAATTATATATTAAATATGAAATTAAAAAATAATCGATATGGGCAGGATTCGAAGCTGCAACCTCTGTGAATCCGTCCCGTCGCTGTGCCATTCGAACTATCGCGTCATGAGACTTGATGATTTCAACGTTTTACATATTATGTAATTAGTTGATACATCAGATAGATTTTGATTTGAAATCATATAGAATGAAATATTTACTTTTGTTAAAAAAAATATTAAACAGATGAAAATTTAATATTACCGTTATAATCAACTGCATAAGAAAAAATATTTTTATGTAGTATAGATTTTGTTTAGAATTTTCATGAACGTTTGAATGTAAACTCGTGCATTTACTATGAATATACATAACCATTGTTTTGACGGTTGGTAGACATTTTAAAAAGTTTCCTTTAAAATATACATTTAAATAGAGAAACTAATATAACATTAGTTACCGGAAGCTAGATCTAAAAGCAAAAAACCATTAAAATTGGATACTGTATTGACCGTCACAGTTTATATGTAATCGGAAATGCGTATGTAAGAAAAATAATAGAAAAACTACGTGGACGAAAAATGTGAGACTTACTGAGTAATTTTTATTGAAGAAAGTGGGGAAATATACTTTTCTTCTTTTATTACAAATTGAAATTACATGCTTTTAATATTATCTACGAGTCTCTATATAATAGTGTTTTCTTAGAACATAATGACATTTATTATATGATTTCGACAACCAATAACAAACTTACCTACACCTTTTTTTATTGTATGTACTGGCTGAAAATACTAATTCTAAAAACAAATAAATATTATTTATAGGTATAAATAGGTTGCATATCTCAATTTTCATCTTACATTCCTGGAACATATTCAAACGAAAATTAAATATTTTAATAACAATACCATATTTTTCATCTCAAATTAAATTGCTCTACTGCTATTAGAGGTCAGTGAACCAATATCATTAGATGGTGTTTTTACTTTGGTATATGTCCAACTGTGCACCGTCTCATTTGTGAGTTATCCTTCAGCATGTTATACATATGATATGTGGATTATACATTTCATAACTGTAACAAGTTATTTTATTCGTAAATTAACTTATTTACACTCTGTCCATTATTATTTTTTTGACAGCTTACGCCTACGAAATTTTGTATTGTTTAGGTTAAAATGTCATACAATTAATGTTGTACTTCATGGACGGGTAACGTCCACTTAGTGATGTGCTACACTTAGTGATTACTATGATTGTGCCACAGTTCTTCCCAACTCTTCTAATATGTTAATAAGATATATCATGCTATTTAAACACAAAGACACCGAATTATAAGATACTTATTATTATTAGATAGAATTGAAAGACTAAGTAAAATATTAACATAATATTACGTTTCACTTGTTTATAATTAATAGCATAAAATAACGAGAGTAGTTTCATTTTTTTTATTATCATGAGTCGTCAAAATCATACTTTACACTAGAGTCGTCCGATGAAGAGTCTTCTGTTATATACAAGATTAGCTCCTGTATGCAATTATTATCAAATGTAATATCTCTCACTCATTCTCACTCACTCTCTTAGTTCTCTCCACCATACTTGCCCAGTTCTCGCCCGTCACGTGGATGCAAGCGATTTTTAGTAATTACAACATTTTATTCGCTGTGAATGGCGGGCTTGCATTGCTTCTTGCAGCATGCCCTTTTACTTGGGCCCAGATAAGTTCTATAAGTTTTGGTTTCTTCTTGGCTTTTAATATTTTTAACAATTGTAATTTTAACATAGAGTCGCCCACATTTTCTCCATTATCGTTTAACCAATTAATATTAACATTTGTGTTGGCATTATGTTAATTTGGTGAGAGTGATTGGATGGTTCTTCCAATGACGGGAGGATGTTTTTGAACCACTCTTCATATACCTCAGAATTCGTCTTTTCTAAAAGTGAAAAAAAAATAAATCGTTATCTGGTATTATTGTTACATGACTTTATATTATATTTAAGTAGGTACCTAATTCGATTAATGATAATATTGTACATTTATAATCGGAACTGTATCACAATCGAGAACCTTTTGGACATCACTAAACCTATCAATAGTCGAGCTGTCAAAAGACATTTCTTTTAATGGACATACTATAATGACAGCGGCCTTACGTGAAAGAACGTCATCCAAACGTCACCGGAAATTACAAAACAACGGTGACTTAAAGAGGAAACACGAAAACGAGGAGTTATATAATACTCAATAGTGTTTTGATATTTTATATTCATTTTAATATTTACTAGTTGTTGCCTGCGACTTCGTCCACGTGGACTTCAAAACTTAATATACTACAGTTCTATAATAACTTATCGATCCCGATTAAAAAGTCAAAGATTTACTACATTTTTTTTTATTTTTATTCAAGTAGGCATTTACATGCACTTTTGAATCGTCAATTACATTACAGTAAAAATGTCAGTATAGTATCTCAGTATGTCAGTCCGTGAGTAAGCTTTTATAACTTTGATATATACAAAGTCTGCGAAATATTATATTATTTATAATATACAAAGTCTGCGAAATAATATATTATTTGTAAACAAGAGTTTCAAGTGCATAATTTATACTGCGTTTATTACATATAATTGTTAAAATTTAAACTTTTTCAATTATAAATTCAAATAATATTAATATTATAATGAAGATATATTTTTGGGAATGCCTGTATGGTAACGACATATATTTCAACTATGTCTATCTATTAGTAAAGCGTGACTAATGATTTTCTTATAAATATATTGTAATGATAATAATAAACAGAAATATACTTATATAAAGATAGTGAACGACAGTGACATAGAAGAGACAGAGAAGAATGAATTGTCTCTGGCTTTTGCTGTGTAATGCCATCTTTAATAATAAATCTAAACCAAGCGTCCGATACTTTTGTCTAATTATAATATAAACGAAAAACTCTTAGTAAATAATGATATATGAAACAATTTAATATACAGAATGATCTTACTATTTATATTTTAAGTTACTTTTCCGTCATCTAACAAAAGAGTTAAAAAGAGTACTTTTAGTTAAAGTACTTTTTATGTAGTAACATCGGATCTTTATAATTTTTGACCTAAATATATTTCTCCACTTTCTTTTCTTTTCTTTTCTTTTTACTAAGCTTTATTTCTTTCTTTGTGTATTTTTAATCAATGCACAGCCTTTCGGTGAACCTTAACTTACTCGTTCTTTCATAACCCGTTTTATTTACTCATAAGATAAAAATAGCACAAAATGTAAGCACATTGTTAATATGTAATACGATGTTATATATTATATAAATGTAATAAATATTACGTTAATATAAAATAAAAAAAAGGTTTATTTTTTACAATTATATACTAATATATTCTTTACATATATTTTACATATGAATACAATACACAAACACATAGTTTGAATTATTTTTAGTTATAAAAAGTCTGTCTTAATCCGACCATATTATGATGTCATTCAAGACCTTATAACAAAATAACAATTATTAGTTAGTTTTAGTTTCATATAAAAATGTGAAGAAATCTATACTATTTAAAGAGTGGCATATTATATATAATTTCATTCGGTTCATTTCCAAATAAATAGCATTTTCTCATAAATGTGAATGTCAAGTCATTAAAAATATAAATAGTTATATTTTATAGTTGGTTCGTAAAATTGACAAAAGGATGTGATAAAACTTTATAATACATGTGAAAAGAGAACTTCTTTCTGATTCTAAGAGATGTTTTGATCTCCAAGTCAATAATTTAGTAAGTCAGGGTAAAAATTAACTCTATAACGTAATATTTAACTTATACAAGCAGGTGTTTGACAAGTTTAATGTAAAGTTATTACTGGATCTTATAGTAGGTGTGTAAATTAGTTATTTATTCCAACTAGTTTCGAACCCGTTCGGGGTCCTTAATCATGAGCTCTGAGCGTGGCGGACTCGCGGCGAGAACTGCGTGCCTCAGCTCTCTGGGCCCGACGCGAAGGTGGCGGCGGCGGCGGGGGGGAAGATGTAGTGATGATTAAGGACCCCGAACGGGTTCGAAACTAGTCGGGCACATTCCGATTTAATTTCTACGTGAATACAGCCGGGTAAATATAAATATAATAGTCATGATTCACGAAAGTTTAAATATAAAAATATTTATTCCAAACTTGTACATTATATTTTATTAATAAATGGGCTAATCCTGAACACAAACGAAGTGCAAACATAAAAATAAATCATTTTGTATTTTACGTATGATATAAATGAGGTAGAGGTATATGAATATAGAGAGATATTTTTGAGATATATTTCGAAAACCAATCACCATGTTTCAAGATTTATGTAACAATATAAAGACAATGTATTTCAGTCTGTAACGTATTAAATAGATTCCTATGAAGATATTTCAAATTTCCAAATACTCAGCCACTTTTTACCCTTATTCAGAATGTAAAGTAAAAATATACATTTTGATGGATGTTTAACGATGACGGCTCATGCACAAAAAGTCTATAAAACAGTCTTAAGTGACATTTGACTGTTTTATCGATTTTCAGATCGTTGAAGGAAGTATACAGATATAATAAAAATAATGTATAATATACGGTGTAGCAGGTGACAGTAAAATCATACATTTCCTGTTCCAAAGTCAAACTGATCCGCTGTCATAGTTAAAAGTTACGACAGAAAAACAACAGATAATTAAATTTTATTTTTATTTATTAGCATGGCAACATTGAAGCCACAATTAAGAACCGTTACTGTGAGATATCAGGTGACCAGGTAGTAATTGAATCGAACAAAGGAGCTGATTGTGGTAACAAGTAATCAATGTGGTCTTTGTGAGTCGATTGAAGTGTATCGGAGAGTAGCATACAGCGTAATGATTCACTAACAAAAGAGTAGTGCTGGCTGTAGTGAGTCAAACCTTTTCTTTTTTTGGCTTTATTAAAGTTCTTTTATTTTGAACCAAATTAAACAATACAAATATTTTGAAACAAGATTATTTTATTTATAATATCTTTTTAATTTTCGTAT
The DNA here is from genome assembly GCA_963555665.1 of Dircenna loreta. NCBI lineage: Eukaryota > Metazoa > Arthropoda > Insecta > Lepidoptera > Nymphalidae > Dircenna > Dircenna loreta. Next base: position 7,409,665 of record OY743099.1, on the reverse strand, counting down.
AAAATATGATAATAGTTTATTATCAACAAAATAATTCATAGTGAAGCTTTTTTAAAAATTAATATACAATTATTGACTCGCAAAATACTAATATTATTTACAAACTCATTTTTTTTTTGTGTATAAGTCGTGCACTTCAGGATTCAATATTCAATATTCAATTATTTTTAATTATCGCAAGCCTGAATCTCGATATTATTGTATGAAAAGAAGCAATTATCTTTTAGTATATTTATTATAAAATAAAAAAAAAATATGTTAAAAATATGAACTTTGATAATAATTAAATGAAGTCTTATAAAAAAGATACAGTTTGGTTTAAAGAATCCCAATTAAATGTAAGGTTAAATTTACCAACATTTAACAAATTTTTGTTTTGACTGAAAAGTTAATATACATATGTAACTATAAGAGTAGCTTTTTCTTTTCAAAAGCCGGGACCACTTTACTCCACTGATGTTGCAAAGAACATGGAGACATTAAAAGATTTGACCTCAATAGCTGGATTTAGTTTGGAATACTAAATTCAAACTTATTTAGAATTTTAGTTCGTGTATTGCAGTTTTGAATTTAGTGATTCAATTGTTTTCAAGCTACAACACGATTTTTCTTTCACATCTTTTTGGTAAAAAATACAAAAATTGAAGTATCGCGTAATTTACGAATATGAGTTCCTACGCGGTACCAACACTGCTGAAATAATTCGATTTTAATTGTTGGTTTCAACGTTTCCGTTCTGAAAATCTATAATAATCTATCTTGTTTTTGTGAAGCCGTTAGTTTTTCAGTAGCTAGAGTGCAAAGGGTATAACAACCACCAAAAGATTCATAGAGTTCATTAAAGAAGGCTTGTCTAAAAAAACAAAACAAAAGCCTCACTCTATCTTGGAGGCGGCTCGCGATTGGACTATAATGATGGATACGTATGAGAGACAGTATAGAATTCCTGAGGATATTGTTGTTTCGTCATCAATTTTCGTTAGGTAGGGAGAGGAGAGTAACCCGTGAAGGTGAGTGTTAATGTTTATTTTAAAAGGGCCCCTTAAACCTACACCTGGGTCTCAAGTCCCAGGAGCTATTTACACTCCCTTGCACCGCGATGGGCCCGGCACCCGCACGGTGAATCCAAGGAACGCTAAGAAGCTTCGCCTTTCTTAAACAAGCTAGTTCGTAGCAATGTTAAATGCTGTGTTAATATTAAAATATTGAGATACTTATTTGATAATAAAACTGTAATTATAGTGAAAGATTTTTGTGACTTCTCCCATGTCTAGTATACTGATCTTAGTTATATGTTATATCTGGAAGAGAAACGTTAATATTGTGGGCTGTTTTTGACTTGACGTCATATATTCACTTTGTCACTAGATAAGAGTTGTCTTGGGTTGAAACAATCATATTTTTAAATTATTATTATAATTCTGTAAATATTTATGTAGCATAGCTTATAAGAATTCTGTGACGTAAAAATATGTTTATTTATTTATTATAAAATATTACGAAAATAAATATATTATTATATAAGTCCGAAAAGTTATATTAATCATGATCTAACATGACATGTCATGTAATAATATTTTTATTACCATCTGCGTTAATGGACTTCAGGCACGAATACTCAAAACATGTTTCATAATAAACAATTTATAAATATTTCATGATTTTTATCTATAAAACTATTAAAATCAAATTCATAATACAACAAAGAAATAAACAATAAATATAAATATTTAATAAGTGTGATATTTAATTAATACATCATATTATTATATTTAAAACAAAGCAGTGCTATTTCTATTTGTTACTCCGATTTGATAAAGGTTGATTTATTAAAGGAATTCAAACTAACTCATGTTTATGAGTGCTCTATGTAAAATACAAACAAATTATAAGTAACACAGAAAAGAAAACGTAATATATAATAATTCATTATATAAAGCTTGAAACAAATTACAGTGTGTACGTATTTAAAAATTATTTGTTAAATTTTATAGTAAAATGTTTAGAGTAAAGCTTTATATACATTTAAAATTATTTAATACTAACCCCTTAATAATTTCCAATTACGTTTAAATTAAATCACACTTTAGCTTTATTATAAAGACGATACAAGTAAGGTCTTAGTGGTGTTATACTTTTGTGTTGTTTTACTTCCAAAGTATTTAATTCAGAAACATCTTCAATTTACGTTACATTTCAAAAGATAATTATAAAAAGATTTGTGCGGGATGAAAAAATAAACCATTTCAAATTTTAGAGATAAGCTGTCTCTCAGGAAATTCACACTTGTAATAAAGATCAGATTTTATTGTAGTATAAAAAACATTAATAATAGGTAAACTGTTAAAGTTTAAATATGAGATAAATATTAGATTTTGAAACAAACATAATTGTATAGCACATATAGTTTTTTGTTTAATATTTACAGACAACAAAACTGAATTTAAAAGTGACGATTTAACGCATTTTATAGAAAATATACTCTTAGTCCATCTAGCCCTGGTAGATGGACATGGTAGGTAGACTATACTCGTATGTACGTTATAAGAAATAAAAACATATTTCACAGCTGGATAGGATAGCGCTACCTTCATACGTCTGACGAGTGTTTGACAGTCAGTACTCGTATACCTACCCCTATAGTCAACCATCCCCGGTCTCCCCGACGTACCCTCCGTGACATGTCAAAACCTTCGTTCGTATCTCATAATGACTTCAATCACAGGCGTTAATGGATTTCAGGTATCCGTTATGTGTGAGGAAAATATGAAAAAAATCACTTTACTACGCCAGGTAAAGTAATTATATAATTTTACCATATATATATAAATAAAAGTTACACATTTTTTCGTGAAGTATATAATATGAGAAAATGTTGTTCTTAATAAAATAAATAACTCTTTAATTTTATAATTACATTTGAATAGTTAAAACCGTTTACATGAATCCAGATTAAACACTGATTAGTAATTTATTCATTAATAATATAATCCCAATAAAATCTGAATTTCTAAGCCTAAAATTAATTTATAACATAATTTGTAACTACAGCCAGGAGTAGAATATTTAAACGATGCGTAATAAAATTGAATTTATATGTGTACTTTTATCGCCAAAAATGTTATAGGGGTATGAAGAGGTTTGCCCGGATATATGTACCTGGCTTATCATTGCTCACCGTTTTTGTCCCCGGTACATAATGGTGACTTCGAATCACCCTTTTGACCTCAACACGTAGGCAGTACCTATCTTTATCAGAACCGAATTGGGGCTAAAACGTGTAATTATTCACTTTTTATGTATGTTTTTCAATAAATTGTAGAGTAAGTAAAACTTTACATATTGTAATAGATAAAATGATGTAACAATTATTATAAGGATTTTACGAGTCAGTTATTTAATGCGAGTCTAAGCGCTTCAATGGTCTGGGTTGAGAAGGTCCGGAAGGGACGCATACAGAATTGCTCTTGCGTTTTTTCAAATTATTCCCATACATTTATGAGATTACAGCTAACGAATTTATAATATTTTTTCAACATATAGAAAATTCGAATTTAAAGATTTTAAATTATTCTCGTGGAAAGGGATTATTCTCGTGGAAAGGGATTTCGTATTTTAAAAGATTGTATCGTAATGAATATCGCAAGTAAAAAATTTTTAAGGAAAGATAATAAATAGAAAATTATATAAATATATTACGAGTACGTAAATAGCTTGACGGTAGTAAAATTCACCAAGGAAGTACTAAAATGTAAAATATCCGTCAATTCGTCATACCGGATAAATTTAACAGACGTTGCTATTGAATTTTATATTTCAATAAACCAGTAGGCGAATAATTTTCTTTCAGTATAAGTATAAGTCAATATCAAGAAAGATACCTCAAGCAAAGCACAGTATTCGTATATGTACAAGGTGAATTATTTTTATTGGAAGAAACTATAACTACATTTTTTTAAACATTAATATTTTACTAAGACTATTAAATTTTGAACACATATTAAGCACAGAGCCAAGAAAAAACCTTTTTTTTTAAATAATACGTTACATCAGTCTTGATCCTTTTCCTCTCTTTAGATTTATTATGGCATAAAATATAGTATATAAAAGTACTTACAAATAGTAAATTTATATTATATAAAAACCATATAATTATTCTATGTCATAATTTAAATACCGTGAGTACAACTTACGTAATCTGGCTCGTCGCAAACAATAGTAAAATCGATCTCTGTTTACAACCATCAAAATATTAAACAGCCGGCTAGATCAACAAGCTGTCAAGATAATAGTGATACAATAATAATGACGGTATATTTTATATTTTTCAACGCAATTTGCATATATAATAGAAAAAACCTCATTTATATAATTCTCTCTATCGTACAAAGGCGAGCTTAATGGGACAATTACATTATCTATCAGCGGACCTTAAAGTTCATGAGAGAAATTTGGTAGGTGTGCTAACAGAGAAAAAAAACAAATTAACAAAAATAAAAACACAAGAATGAGACAATTCTAAACCATAAATAAAACTACTTAAATATACTTACTTAAAATAAAACATAAGGATAAATCTTTAAATACATAAAGATATAAAACAATGTATACAAGTAATTATAAAATATATGTAATATTAATAAATAAATAATGAGCTCTGCACATACATACTTATCTATTTGAGACAAAGTTTGTTACCTGGCGTTTGAATAAATCACAAGAAGGAGCTTTTTTAAAACATTCAGGCAACTCGTTTCACACTCTGACAGCAGTTACAGTAAATGAGTTGGACAAGAAACCAATGCGATGAAGGGGTATATATATATATAAGAATATAAACTCATGAATATTTACTCTCAAGCATTTAGACTTACTTACACAAGTACTTGACTCGTTTAATGCAGCTGATTGCGGTTACAAATAATTTAATCTATGTTGGTGATCTGTCATCACAAATAAAAAAAACATTCTATATTTATAAAAAATTAAATAACTTCATATGGATATATTCATGTTTATCGATATTTTCCAACATTTCCTAGCAAGTCATAATAACTCCAAGCTCATCCGTACATTTGTCTATGCATTTCGTTCGGTTTTGGATTTTTAAATATACCTTCATAATTAAATGAACATATCTTGAAATTAATTAGCTATCATACATTAAATCATGTAATTCAATAAATCTTATCATCTGTAGTCAAACTATTTCTAAATAATAATAAATAATGTATTTTTCATAATGTTAATCTAACAGTATATGGTATAATAATATTATTATAAAATTTTGAAAATAATTCAACCAGTAAAATATCTCACAAACTATTAAATTTATGAATGGTTAAACACTATGCTAGCAGCCTTTGTGGGATATTTAGGGACAAATCAATTCAAAAATAAGGCAATCAAAAATAAGATCAACAGCACTCAAATTATTTATTTGCTTCCAAAATACTACTATGGTAATTTATTTACCAACGATGGTCTAGCGTACCAAAATAATGCTGTTTTGAAATTGTTTTTTTCATAGGTCCAGGTTTTGATCCCTGCTAATGACAACTTTTATATGTCTGGGTCTAGGTAGTGAAAAAGACGTTGCATATCTATGAAGAAAATTATCTGATTGAACCCTTTTCATAATAAGAAAGGAAGTTTCAATATCTTATTTTGATCGGATTTGAGCTGAAAAGTCCGTGAAAACAAAACTATAAAATTCATTTTAAATCAGGTCAAATTTGATAGTCTTTTCAAGAACTCAACAGATAAAATTAGATGAACTTTAATGATAATTTATTTATTATACTTTAAAAGAAAATTAAATAAAAATTGACATCATGGCTTTAGTAAATTGAATAACAAAATAAATTATCAACAAATCATCTACAACTCAACCTTCCTATACTATTAATCTGTATTGCTTAGATATGTTGTTTTTCTCTTGTATATTTATATTGATAACGGCTTATCTTGGTCTCAAAATTGATGACGGTGAGGTAAATTACATGCCTGAAGGGAAGTAATCTGTTCAGCGTTGCATGCAGTATCGACCTGCCCTAAATAAAAAATATATACTCGTATAAACGTTTTCAAATCCTTTAGGATCTTTTAAGATAAGTAGTTTCGAACTAAATAAGTTATTGTACTGAAGAACGCCAAAACGTGGTCTTATGATAATATTTTTGATTTATTATTTCTGTATCGTGTAAGACCCAATACATTTTTGGCGTAAAAGTTATATTTAGTTTGAAATGTCCAACAGTCTGTGGCAATTATTATTGTAATATACACCTATTTTGTATTGATATTCCAAGCATTTATATTGATACTCCAAGCATTTGTATTGATACTCCAAGCATTTGTATTAATACTCCAAGCATTTGTGTTGATACTCCAAGCATTTGTATTGATACTCCAACTATTTGTATTGATACTCCAAGCATTTGTATTGATACTCCAAGGATTTGTGTTGATACTCCAAGCATTTGTATTGGTACTCTAAGCATTCGTATTGATACTCCAAGCATTTGTGTTGATACTTCAAGCATTGGTATTGATACTCCAACTATTTGTATTGATACTCCAAGCATTTGTATTGATACTCCAAGCATTTGTGTTGATACTCCAAGCATTTGTATTGGTACTCTAAGCATTTGTATTGATACTCCAAGCATTTGTGTTGATACTCCAAGCATTTGTATTGGTACTCCAAGCATTTGTATTGATACTCCAAGCATTTGTGTTTAGACTCCAAGCCTTTGTATTGATACTCCAAGCATTTGTGTTGATACTCCAAGCATTTGTATTGGTACTCCAAGCATTTGTATTGATACTCCAAGCATTTGTGTTTAGACTCCAAGCCTTTGTATTGATACTCCAAGCATTTGTGTTGATACTCCAAACATTTGTGTTGATACTCCAAGCATTTGTATTGGTACTCCAAGCATTTGTATTGATACTCCAAGCATTTGTGTTGATACTCCAAGCATTTGTGTTTAGACTCCAAGCATTTGTATTGGTACTCCAAGCATTTGTATTGGTACTCCAAGCATTTGTATTGATACTCCAAGCATTTGTGTTGATACTCCAAGCATTTGTGTTTAGACTCCAAGCATTTGTATTGGTACTCCAAGCATTTGTATTGGTACTCCAAGCATTTGTATTGATACTCCAAGCATTTGTGTTGATACTCCAAGCATTTGTGTTTAGACTCCAAGCCTTTGTATTGATACTCCAAGCATTTGTATTGATACTCGGTGAAATGTCAATATGGGTGTGGCTATTAACTGGATCTTTTGAATTAAGCCTGTACGATAATCTTATCATAAATATGTGTGAACTCAACTTATATTTCCTGCACAATAAAAAAAAATAAATCACAAATAAAATATTGTCTGTTTATTTGCGGATATCAAAAGCGAGAGAACCAATTTTTATCAACGATAGGAAAGTTTATTAAGGTTTATAGCTTGATTATCTTATTTGATTAAAAAAGTCTTCACTTATGATTTATTTAGTGTGAAATTGTATAAATTCGTATCTCTATATAATTGTTAGCTATGAAATAAATTATAATGGAATAAATATTAATTTAAAATACTAAGCGAATGTTTCTAAAATTTTCGGGGTGTTATCACATATTTAAGATCCATTAAATATATATATCAGTACATTTTGATTCACTCTTCAGTCGAGTTTATGTAAGAAGGTAATAAGAGTATAAAAAAAATGCCAAATAATTTTGTTTGTGAGTTGTATAGCGTCGTCGAAGGCTATGTAAATAATAAGTCTATTATAACATGTATGAAGAGAATCTTGAAACTGTCCCCTTAAATATAGACTGACTCGTTAGTATTGGACAGTTAGTCCCTATTATTTCTACGTGATACTAAATCATTATAGAAACTTTTAATATATTTATATATATCATATTTATTATTATCATCACATTTGTGAAAATACCAACATAACAATACTACCAACATAACAATACTAGCAACAACAATATTTCAGTGTGAATACAGTCAGGTAAATATAAATATAATAGTCATGGTTCACGAAAGTTTAAATGTAAAAATGATAATAATTATTAATAATTTGGCAGACACAAATTTAAATCATACATTTTCGTTAAAATTCTTATTAAAAAATGTTCGTTTGGAATAAAGATTCAGATAGGACAGCAAATAAAATTTGCTCTTGCGTTTTGGAAAAGTAAACGTACGTAGTAACAATAAATCTATATGTATTTGAAGGTAATTTCCAATTATCTGTTTTCATTTGTTATATAGTGAATTTGCAACATTTATAAATTATTATAATATCTGTACAAACAATCTCACAAATTAAATATAAATAATTAATAGAAACCATATTACATAATGTTGATTTTTTAAATTATCTCGTGTGATCTGTATGTGAAGTCAAATTAAGTAATGTACTTTGCAAAAGACGTCTGTTATAAAATAATATTTACTTTTTGTGTGTATGTGTGTGTCCTTTTAGCTGTTTAAAATGTCAATAGTACAAATGGAGAAGTGGGTCTAAAACATTTAGTACAACTCATAGTTTAATGTTCTCGGTCATAATGCAATACAATAATGATTTAACACTTTTAATATCAATAACTACACTTTAATAAATATATATATATATATATATATATATTTATTAAATAACAAATACTAAGTAATTTGACAATAAATTGTGAATGTTTTATCTGATTTAATTAATTATCTTGTTGTTTTATTCCTCTCCTCAAACAGATCTCATTATAAGAGCTCTTGTATCCTTCACAATTATATTAAGACATCTTTAAGAATTTTGAAATAATATATTAACAATCTTATTTTTGAAGTAGGAAAGATTATGAAAGTACTAAAAGTATTATTTAGTATGGTTGAAGAACATTTAAAAAACAAAAGATAGAATGGCCGACAATAAGATTAAACGAGCGCCTACAGTTAATTAATCAATTGAAAGCCACTCCATATATGTAGAAAAACAAACTTTGAACTAACATCGTAAAGCATAGCTTTAGCTACTATATTATTATTTAACAATTCACTTATCTTCCACTATGATAAGTGAACAATTAAAAGTATATGTAATTGATAAACAATTGTAAAATATAAAAATATTACGGAAATATACTTCTAATGTCCATTGCAATATGAGTTGATTCTATGTCGACAACACAAACAAGAAATTAAGTGTAAAGTCGTGACGTCATTGAACTTATAAAACATCATACAATTGATCCTTAGAAAAAAACTGGAAAAAAACGATGGTTACTTTTTAACTTAAATTTTCAAGTTTGTAGAACTGAAAATAATTCATAGTTTCACAATAATTCACTGAATTATAATAACATAAAATACACTCCATAGTATTTTGAAAAGTAAGAGATGATCGCGTCAAAGTAAAAGTTTTAGTTTTAAATAAAAGTTTAAAAATAGTAAAGTTTTTAATCTTAAAAGTTTTTAAAAAAAGATCAATCACAATACTTAATAACGTTAAAGGTTGTTGAAATTAAATGTAATATTTTTTCCAGGCTGTGTTAAACTATCTATATTAATTTATTAGTTAAAATTTTTGTTCTATAAGTTTCATATTCTGTAATAGTTAAATTAGTTGTTGCTTTGTTGATATTTAAACGATACTTGTACTACAAAATGTTAATATTAAAATATCCTTTGTAATCCAGCCACTCTTAATCTATTTATTATTCTATCTATTTGAAACAAACTAGTTCGTAGCAATATAGTTATGGTCTAATCTAATATTTAAATTTATGCAATACACAATTAACTTTAAACTGTACATTTACTTTATATGCATATACAATGTGAAAAGGTGTGAGTGAATAAAATCTTCAAGAAATAAATTCTTAATATTGATAGGGGTTATAAAATTTATAATAAAATTTTGATCTGTAATATATTAAACAACAGAACTTAGTCCATTGAGATGTTTAGTGAACCAAACTTTGTTAAGATCTTAAAAGCAGTGTACGTTGGCATATCTTATTGATACGGAAAATGCTTATATTAAAATAAACATTACATAGCATAATGTCGAAATAGCTTGATTAAAATGCTCCTATCTTAACGAATAGAATTCTTAAATGTTACGAACTAGGGAGTACTTGTTGCCGGTTGGCCCAAGGTGATATATTGTCACCTTTGTTGTTTAATATGGCTGTGAGAAGCCTTAGTTTGTCGAAAATTCTCTTTTGCTTCATTTGTCAATACGGTGATGATTTCTTGTCATATATTATTTGTGACAATTAAGACATCGAAAAAAAGTATTTACAGTAAATCAAATTATTATTATTTTACTTAAATTAGGGATTGAAATGATAGCGGAACAATACAAAAAAATATAATAAATATAAATTCATAAAAACTTAATTAAAATAACTTTTGTTAGCTTATTATACTTTCTTAAAATTATTATATATCCTGGGGTATAGTCATGGGGGAAAACTCTCTCAGGTGGAATAGACACATGGAAGTCAAAATATGTGAAAGCAAGTAAATCTGAAAATGTTTTTTAAAAAAATTTGGCCAACCAAGTGGGGAGTTCATCTGATACATGTTATATGCTTATATAATTGTGCATGTTTTATATAAATAAAAATTACTACAATAACAATTTTAGGAAAAAAAGTGATGTATATGTGTATGACATTTATCGGTGGTTTTGTAAAAACGACGCCGGCCTGATTTTTTAAAAGTGAAATTTGTTTACCACCATTTTATATTAAATAAATATTTAATAAATGAAAATCTTTTCAAAATAACGAAGTAATAAATTTATTACGAGAATAAAATAACTATTTCGGCATAGTGTACGTTGGCAGCATAAAAGAAATAATTTGAAAGTAAATATTTGAGTATCTTGATTTTGTACCAATATACGAAAATCAGAAATGTTCTCTTTAGACACTTGGGTGAGCAAAGTGAATTTGTCAGTATGTATTCAATACGAAATTACGTTATGGATAAAAATTTATGTTATTTTTGTGCACTGGAATTAAAAACTAATAAGATAAAATATGCTATTATGTTTTTTAAATTTAATAATGTTTTGGAATCTTTAAAAAAAACTATATAAAATTCACAAATTTAAATTATTTTGTAGTTTAGTCTGATTCAATTATTTGCACATCGAGTTTTAGACGTGCTCCGGTAGCCTCTGTTATTATGAATGCTATTTATCAAGGTATCACCAATGGCTACATTATTTTGCAAGGGGTACAGATAATTAAAAAATAACAAGCTCTTCGGGTATTATCCATCTTTGATACCTTTACAAAGAAATTGTAAATATAAGTAAACATCTATATTAGCAGTTTTGTAAATATTTTTTTGGTGAACGGTCTCTTAGTAAGGATATCTGGTAGATGACAATTTAAACAGAATCTCCGAGATTTATGTGTGTAGATTTAGCCAATGTGAGCAAGAATCACAATGTAATAGCCTTTTGTCTTCGTTCCAGAACTTACTAACTTTATTAACTAATAGCATTGGTTTTTTTTTGGGAAAATATTTTTTACCAAATTAATTTTATCATGGTTGAATGGAATATTTTCGAAACAAAAGGTTTTTGGTAAATACTTTGCGTTCACTTAGTCAAGTTGTCCGCCCACTGCCAGCACTGCACAGACATGTGAAGCGTGCTGGTGCCCGTGTGGTTTTCTCACACTGTCTTAAGTGAACAAACATTCTCGACGAGAGCGTTAAATTGCTTTTATGATTAGCATATGGAATTGTGTGATGAGGAAAAAATATTTTAACGCCACGTCTGTATAATGTCTTTTATGGTACTAGAGACGCAACAAATGTGCAAAGTATTTTCCACCGACCCTGAATCACAACTCTCTGTCTTAAGTATTTAAATACTTCCTTTTCATTCCTATGTACTTTCATACAAATTCGAGCTGTACAAAAGCCACCCTCGCTACTCAGTGCTTCCACTGTGAGTGAGAAGACATTCACAGTAAGTACACTCATATATCATAATGATTAATTGATATTAGGAACGCATAGTAAAATTAACGTATCCATAACATATTAAGTATGAAATAAATTAGCTATCGCATTATAAATTTACATCAAATCCAAAAATAATACGAATTCAAACACACTAAGTCCATATAATAATAATAAAAAAAACTATTTAGGTACTATAATATTATCCAAATTTAAAAAAATAAATGAATGGTAATACAAAAAGTGTGTCAGCTGCCTTTGTGTGGGATGTTACTTCCTACCACTTTACTTTTATATGTTGTGTTACGGAAGTTACGGAAATCGAGGTATTTTTTTAAATTTCTTGACTACGGTTGATTTCATACATATCTTTATAGAAACTCAAATTACGTAAATAATAGATAGTGACCTATTTTATTTTTCAAATTAAAAAAAATATGAATGGAAATACAAAAGTATGTCAGAAACTTTGTGTGGAATTCAAAGACTATATTAATTACTATTACTTAATTTTTTCCCTATTATATGAATTACAGAAACCGATTTTTTTTTTATTTCTTGACTACGGTTGATTTGATACATATCTTTATCGAAACTCAAATTATTTAATGACTCGGTAATAACCACCTAGTCATTAAATCAAATTACTGTCGTAGAAACTCACCACCCATCATTCTAGGGTATCAGAGATATGCCAATACCGGATAATGTATTCTGAAAAAAATTCATACACCGAACTCAACTTTCTTTTTTAATCGTCCTCCAAACATCTGCCTCTGAATAGACTCCTGCTAACGTGTCTATTGCCGCTCTTATTTAAAAGACGAAGTCGCAAACTCTTGGAAGACCGCCCTTGTCCATTCATATTTATTCCCATCCTACAGGTGAAAATTCATATCCATCTCATTACAGGCTTATGAGAAATGACCACTTATTATTAGAGCAGAGAGTCTAAATTATGGAGACTGTTATAAGCCGCCGGTTTCTGGCTTACTTAAAGGATCGCCAGTTAACCACTAACCGGCAATCTGGCTTTTGCAGTGATCGAACGAAATCACAAAATCAATAATGTTAAAAAAATATATAAAAATACGTCTGGACTTTTTATAAAAAAAAAGTTTTATTTTGTGACGGTTTTGGTATTTGCACTTATTGTAATGATCAATTACTTCATTAAATATTTTATAAATTTGTTAATATTTATGTATTTTTAGGAAGTATTTAGCATAGTACCTACTTAAATTAATATAAAGCTCAAATATCGTTACAAGTATTACGTTAACAAAAAATAGTTGTATGCAAATTTGGTTTAAGTACAATAAATTTAAGTCATAACGTTATATGGAAACATTGGTTAAAAACTGTAAATTTTAATGAATTTGAATTACATTATTATCACCGAATTAGAATTATTTTTGTTAATACAAACAAGGAGTTAAATGAAAATTAACTTTCGATAAATTAATATTTATTTGCACTCATTAATTCCTTTGTGTTTACTTAAAATATACAGATCAATAACAAGTAATAAGGTACTATTAACAATTTACATTTACATTTTATGTCACATCGTATTCATATCCTAATACAAAAAAAAACGGATTATAAACACTTTAAATATTTTTTGTATATCTCTATACAGTTACATATATTTACATATTTTTAAAACGTCACCTGACTACATAAACTTATTGTTAAGTTACATAATACTGTTTTCTATTACTATTAAATTACTGCTTCAGCTTTACTTATAAAATCTGAAATATCAAACAAACACTTAAAATAAAAAAGTTATAAAATGAGATCGTTTTCATTTAACGGATCAGAGGCTGTGATGAAAGGTTAACAGATCCGAATTAATTTGCTTATCTCTGGTTGATCCGTTAACAGGTTATTTGAAATAAAATAAACCGATGGAATCAAAATTTACTTTAAAGAATTAATTAATGTGTATCTGAAACAATTTAATGCACAACATTTACTGAGATACGAAGCGCACAATTGTGTTTATTATTTAAATATTTATAGATAATAATGGGACTTAAACTATATATAATTTTTTTTTATTATTTACAATAAATCGTTTGACCTTCTGTTATACCCCGTCTTTATTTCTTATCAAGGCCACCCAGAACTACTTAACTACTGACGACAATAATACATTATACGATATTCATTTTGTGAAATAATAAAGAATCAATTCATTCTTTAAAAACGTAAGCGAAAATTAGTTTTCAGTATTTTGCGAATTGAAATAGAAAATAAAAACCATTCTTTATTTTACTTTGGAAAATATTAAACATCTATCTCAAATTTTCTTTATCTAAACAAAATGAATGTTGAGTACGGTTTTAAAGGTTCAATAAGGTAGAATATAGAAAGTCGTTTTTTATTTAATGTACAAAATATTGTGTAGTTTATAAATGTAAAGATAATTTAAAACACTAAATGCCATTATCAATAATCAAATAATATAACATTGGCAAATATTTTCCAATAGCAGTAATTTCTACTTTGTCAGAAAAACTATTAATAAATCACATGGTTGCGAAGAGCTAACGTTTTTCTTAAGAACAATGCTCTCAAGTCCGCGGAGTAAAGTTTTTGTCTTTTAAAGTGACAATTTCAAGATCACTCTTAGTCAACTTAACTTCATGTAAAGCTCTTATGCCATGAAATATTTTTATGCTTAGTAATATTTCAATTATCAAGTATTTAAAAATAATGCATTAGTTTGAAAATATCAGACACAAAAGTATGTCTTGATATTGAGTTTCAAAAATATGTTATAAGTATAAATAATTATTTTTTCAAAATACAGATTGAAAATATTTTAAAATTAATATATAAATGTGCTTATAGTGTCTCAATAAAGATAGAAAAATTTAAATGTTTAAATTTTTTTTTATAAAAATTATATGAATGCCAAAAAAATAATTATGGACTCTTACAGAAATGTAAATATTACGCTTGGATTAGATATTAAAATTTAATCTATCTTTATCATATTTAAAGTTAAATTATCTTTTTATTATAGTTACAAATATTTTACACTTGAGAAGATTTGTATCGGACGTATTTGTTTTGTATTTCAATTTTGCTAGGCCTTTTTTTAGTATTAGTTTTTTTAATCAACCACAAGCCAGGGCGTAAGCAAATTTTTTATTTTAACTGGTTTTATTAGAGCATGAATGTTATAAAGCCGGATTAAAAGTGTATATTTTAAAATACTATAAGGTGGATGAACTTGAAAATCCTAAAAGTAAAGAAAGACGTAGGAACAAATGCATTAAAAAAAATGAAACAACACCCCTAGTACAGAGTTATAACGGAGTTGGAACAAGTTACAAGTGTAACATTTTTAGACTACTTTAGTGATTATAATGACTTTAATTGTTGACATTTCAAATACATCATCATCGAATTATGATTTTTAAAAATAAAAAAACTCTTAACATTATGTTAGTTCTGAACGTAATGCGTAACTTGGAACTTGGTAATATTGACTTTTATTGCTAATATTCCTGCAATGTGTTTTTTTTTTAAAAGCCTCATTATATTTTTCAGCATGTCTTAATATTCTGCTCTGTTCATGAAACTAGGAAAATACGTTTTAAAAGTGACTTAATAAACCAGTGTAAAAACTATCGGAAACTATCGGACCGTATGATAGTTCCACTCTGTGCTCAAATAAACAAAAGGTTACTATGTTTCATATTCAGCTAGACATCCAAATATAGTTTCTGGATGGGGTAGATATTTTTCTATATTAAAACTTGGGTTAAAGAGTACTTATACATTTAAAGGTAGACACAGTTGGAAAGCGCTGCTATAATATATTATACGGGAGACGAAATCTGGCCAGTACGAGTGTGATCCCTTCTCAAGATACGTCAAGCTAGTCCGCACGAACTGACTTCAAATAGATAAATTAAATATAAAGAGGAAAATAATCAATAAATAATTAAATGGGATGTAAAGTAGCGTCATCGATTTGTCATCTAATTATTATTTTTTACTACTCATCAGGAGATGTAAAACCCCTTAAGTGTTTTCAGGGGTTTTTTGACCAAGAAAATTTAAATGCATTGTTGATTTTGATTCCTTAGTTTTCCATAGACACAAGATACGATATAGAATAGAACTACACCAACCTTTCCCTTCCTTTCCTAATATAAATATGTATTTCAAATCAATTAATTGAAACCTTACCTATATGTTAATTATATACTTAAAAATCTCTATTAAACCACAAACAATTAATTATTTTTTCATTTTCGTAATTTTCGGTAGTATAGATTGATGTTCATTCACCTAAGGTACACTGTTATTTTATTATCATTAATTTAAGGATATTTCGGCCCCCATTTATTAAAAATAAGGTTAGGTAAGTTAACCTTGCCAGGGTCCTATAATAAACAACAGAAATAATTTATCACCTTTTATATTCTTTGATTACACATACATAACATCTCAAAAAAAAAATAAAAAATATAAATAAATAAATTTTGCAATACTTATGTGAAACTTTCAAAGGAAAATTTATTATAAATATATTGGATTTGATCACAAAATATGTTATATTTGTGTGTATTGTACAGTGTTTGGTATCTCAGTCTTTCACAAAGGAATTATATATTCTGTTATATGCCAATGTTCCAAATTCATAGCTCGTCTTTGAAGAATATATTAAATTATAGAACCATGAAATGAATCTCTATATTCATAATGCTATTTTTGATTTTAGTTTTTTTATTTCAATAAATAACTAAACTGATAGTGTCTGTATAATAAATAGTATGATTATTAAAATATGAATAAACACCTATTTTATAAAAATACAAAAGAAAGAAAGTAAAAAATCAGTGATATATTTATATTGTAATATGAAAAAAAAGTATTAGTTAAAGCTTATACCGTATTTGATGATCCGGTTTATTCGTATTTCAGTCGTATAAGTCTCTACTATAACCAGGACTAAAAACGTACGGTTTAAATGTTAAAATGATTTTGTATAAATTTGCATTTCATTTTGAACAACAATGTGAAATATAATTCACATTTTTATATAGTAATTCAATTATAAAACAATAATAATAATTAATATTCTTAGTTATTACGTTTTTCGAAGCTTAGAATTAGATTATTTAAAATGAAAGTAACAATAAATCTATATTTTAAATTGTATCATGTAACGACGTTACGTTTTAAGAAGAAGAAAGTATTGGAAGCTCACCAAACATCTTGAAACTCGACAGGTGACGTCGATATAACATTTTAATTTTAAACATAGATGATTACATAGTTAATTAATTAAGAAATTAATATTTGAATTATGCTACCAATAAAATGAAAAACGTTTATAATCATATATTATTTACTTAATGCTTGTCGTTCATATTGCAATTGCGAACTGACTCTATTCAACACGAAATAAATACACCTCATCAAAATATTTTCGTTAGAAGCCAGTATACCGTTTAAGACTTATCAAAACACAATATCGTTAAACGATTCAGGAAAACGCGAAGGTTTATCGGTTATCGCAATCTCTACGTGTGTCTCTATTTCTGTATGTGTATTTATATGTGTTTTCTATATTTTTAACCCTGGAATACTGGAGTTCTTATTTTAATTAATTTTCTAATTTATTTCTTATATAAAGTAAAATTATAATTCTTAACTTTGTTTTTATGAATTATGGTATTCTGCTTGCGCCGTATGGTTTTCTAATCTAGGTCCGATGTAGAAAATATTTTAATCGGCGACACTTTCAAAATGAATAGTAAATACAAAAATATATATCTGTACAGATAAAAAGACTTGAAAGCTATATTATTAATAATTGACTGTTGTATCGGTTCGTCCCTATTTATTGAAATATCAGGCAGTAGATAGTTTACAACTGAACTACGAGGCAGATGTCAAGATCAGGGTTCCTCGGGAAATAGGTTTTTAAGCTCTCCGCCGGCAAGGCACGCCCAAGTTGAGTGGTGGGGTGCAGGTTTTGTGGATTCGTGGGGGATTTCGTGTGAATTCGTGTGTTTTTGGATTCGTGGGGGTTATGTGGTGGCTGCAGACATTTGATATGTTCGTATAGATCCCTCATTACAATATAACCCGTAGAACGAGGTAGAGGTGACGGTGTTATTGATTTTGTGTTCGTAAATTCCTTCAATAACTAGATTGCTTCCAGAAAATGGGATTTCCTATTTTCAATACAGAATTAAGGTAAAATGTTACAGAGTTTTTGGAAATTTTAAACGTAGAGGGCTGAAATATTGTTTTAATAGTTTTTTTAATTCTTTTCTTATCAAGAGTGTTGTTGAGTTGATGTTTCCCAAAATATATCTCTAGTTAGTAAAATGATTAAAACCGGTGAGACCTTAGGGGTGACTTCAAATGTAAAGGGGGACCTCAAACAAGGTGGTTATTACATGTGTTTGAGCTTTGTATGTGTTAAGTCGATGGGTTAGTTAAAATAATATGCACAAGTTTGAGACAAAAACAAACTAATCTATACGTTTATTCATTAAAGTTTTGTAATTCATTGAACTTTACTTTGAACTTGAAAAGCAATTGGTTGTTTAAATATGAGTATAACGTTATAGAAAATATATATTTTTAATCAATTTTATTTAATTGTTTTATTGGTATTTGTTTTACCAAATTATATATAAATAAATATTGATGGACATACAGATGGGATAGAAGTATAATATATATATATATATATATATATATATATATATATATATATATATATATATATATATATATATATATACATATGTTATTATTGAATCCTAAAAGTATACTTATTTACGGCAATAATTTATATATAGAATATTAGTTGTTAGAGAATTCATAAATGTATGCAAATAAATTGAACCAAAGGTACGAACAATTCTGGATCCGTCCCTTTCGGACCTTTGTCTTAACCCCAAACTATTGAAGCGTTTAGATTCACATCAGATAACTCAATCGGAAAAACTGTTTTCTCCATACTAATAGATTATACCTCAAAGTGAGATTTTTGGTTTTATTTTTTCATTTGACAATCACATCTGGAAGTCAGATTGTTTTTAACATTTAATAGGATTTTTTTAGAAGTAGGGAATAAGTATATAACAATGATTTATAGAATAAATAATAATATACAAACAAGACTCGAATTTGCACGTGCTATATAAATCTTAATGAACAATCATTACATATTTATTAGGTACATATATTAAATGCCAACCAAGTACTCTAAAGTGATTTTAATAAAGCTATAGTAAATATGCTTAAAGCGATATTTGACCGAATTTATACAGAAGTAACACGTTACGATAGAGTGGAGGAGAATAACTAGTTATTTATATATAAGTAGTATGTTTATTCAAACTTGAATTCTAAAATAAAATTATTAAATACATTTTTGCAGGCTTTTTGATTTATTGTCTAAAACGTGTCATTTTTGAACTAAATTCAAAACGCATTCAGCTTTATCATTAGTTGGAAAAGTGCATTTATATATTGTTTGTTCAAAAGGACCACATCATGGGCTAGAATATGGTGGTGGGTGCACACAGTGTTCCCTGACATCTTTCGTGATAAGTATTTGATGATATTTGTTCACTTTTATTCCAACCGAGGTAGATATAGGTCATAGTAGTTGCATTTTAATGTCAAAAGCGTCATGAGTTTATCCTTGTACAGCGGTCACAAACACTACCTATATTCGGATAAAGTTTGGTTCTGACGAATTATTTTATTTTTCCCTAACAAACCCGTGTTTTATTACGAACTTAGAAGATTGAAAATATTGTATGAATATATTTTTAATATTAAAGCTTTTGTCTGTTTATATACATACAAGTTTAAAATTACTATTAATCTCAGATTCCCATATAAACTGAATTCAATAAATATTTTTTACTTGTTATTGAGCTCGTGCTCATAGGTCTATACATTGAACATACATGGAGACATCAGACATCGGACATACAAGAGGACGATGTGTCCTTTCAAGTCTGCTACAATTTTTGGTACTCTGATTCAAACGAGGACAACATAGACCGAGACGCGCAGTAAAGAATAAATACGGGATGGATTGAATGGCAACAGGGCACCGGATCAACTTGCGATCCATGACATCAAATTTAGAGAAAAATATACCTAACTGTCATAAAACTTGTTGTGATGTATGGTTCTGAGTGATAGCAACGCACTTGGCTGGTTAGGAAGAAATTGTATGTGATAGCATGCGAATGTCGAGATGGATATGTGGAGTGACAAGAATGGATAACATATAGACTGATTATATCAGAGGAGATTTGAAAGTGGCGCCAGTTACGGACAAATTGAAGAGTAAAAGGATAGCGTTGTACGGGCATGTTGTGAGGACTGATTTCCATATAACAAGAAGAATGCTAGATATGAACGTGGAAGGATTTTTGGGTCACGGTATACCAGAGAAGGAATGAGATGATAAGAGAAATGCCAAGAGATTACGGCTAATAGGCAAGAATGGCAGAGAAGTACATGTTTTGCTGACTCCACATGAAGTGGGAAAAGGGCAAGAAATTTATGATATCATTTTTGCGATCATATTTATTTTAAATCCAAAGTCATTTTTTTTATTCAATTAGGTAAACATTCCATTTATTAAACGTCTCTATTTGCATTCCAGTATTTGACTAACGTTTTCATAAGGATTTGTCTATCCCGTCGATAACATGGTGAAGTAATTATCCTGTTTGGTATATGGAGACCGTTATTATATATATTCTTCAAAACAATGTTTGTTCTCTTTTTAATAATATATAGGTATGGTATTGAATATATCTTTAATTTGTCTTAAAGGAAAATAATATATCTTTTTGTCTAAACCTATTTAGGACTATATACTCTTAGTAGAAATAAACCATAATCACTGATGTTATTACAAGTAACATAATTTGTTCATAAATAGTTATTCGATAAATCGTTCATAAATACTTATATTTATTACAATTAAGGTTTTTTAGTTTGCTGAAAAACAAAAACATGGACGGAAAACAACTAATTCATAATACAAAATATTCTTTCTTAGCGTAACTACATAGTTCTGGTAAAAAAAATGTCTATAGTAAGTAATATAGTATAATAAGTAATATATAATATAGTAAAAAGTTACTTTATCTTGTAATCAGGAATGTATATTCCATTTTTTTTTGCTTAAAATAAATATTTTTATAAATCCGTAATTAAAATGCTTATTATGTTAATTTAATGCAGTCAAATTAGAATGACTGCTGGTAATGATTTATTAAAAATAATGAAAATGTTAATATATTTGAATGATTGTTCCTAAATAACTTTGAAAAAGATGAAAAGATTCTATTGAAAATACTGTCAATATTTTTTTCGGAAGTAGTTACTCAGTTATTTAGCTTTTCAATAAATACATTAAAAACATCTAACAGCCCATTAGCTTTATGAACTTTAGAAACATATTTACTCTACGGAGTAGATATATATATAACGAGAGATCAAACTGGGTCGCTAGTTTTGAATGAGACAGGTTTATTTTGATCAGACATTCCTTTTGACAGGTTGATATCTTTTACGATATCCAGGTTCTGATACGGAATGAAATCCCAGCGAGGGTGTGCTTTTATCATGAACGTCAGCTGACTTGAGATAAATAGTTATAATAGATACGGGGACGTTTTAAGATCGTGAATATTGATGTTTATTCGTGCATTTTAAATTATTATTATTATAATGTTTGCTTCAAGATGTATGTAAAATTCCGGGAAGAGGATAATTGTAGATTTTAGTTGTGATCATAGTGAAAGAAACTTTAATGATTATTTTACATTTTATTCATATATATTACATAGTGCATAGATTCATTCAGACTCAGAGCTTACAATTTTGATAAATGATACAAGAGGCTTTTGGTAACTAAAGTATGAAATTATTTACTGTTTGTTTGCTTTTTTAAATCTTGTTATCCTTTTTTCGATAAACGGGACAATTTTCTGCATTCGTTTTCGGAATATTAGAAAAAAAATATTATAAAAATGATGAAGAAATTTACCATAAAAATGATGAACAATCTCTACAAACGTATAATACGTACACGTATATTACGTTTGTAAAATTTTGAGACAATTTTTTACAAATAAATAAAAATCGTAAAAATTGTCTCAAAATTTTCACTTTTATTGAAGTATTGTGAAACGAAACAGTTACTTTTTAACATTAATACAAGTTCGTACTCACATTCACTCTTGCACACAAAGAACACATACACACACACTCACACTTATAAAAAATAAACACATATCTAATTATACATACATATCCTATTGCTTATAAGAATATAAGAAGAGAATAGAAGAATATAATTATAGATATTACTGAGATAATAAAAATATTGTATTCATAGAAATGAATACAATATTTTTATTATCTCAGTAATATCTACGTCTATCTAAATATTAATAACACGACATTTTATTTACTTTTATACTATATCCATTTCATCTAACTTTTAAATTTAAAAATGGTTGCTTTATTACACTGGAAACGGAGTGCCGCAGTCATATAACGATATTGCTGACGTATTATATCTGTACATTTATAAATTTGAAAATGACTAGAATTTTGTATGTAATAAACTTTTTTATTGCGTTTTTTTATATTTTAATCATGTGTTAAGTATCTACCAGAATTATTTTTTCAAATGATTAAATATCAAAAATTATATGCTCGTGACAAGATATCCACAGTAAAAGTATAAAGACATATTCATACTTCTAAAGTGAAGCATTCACAATATATTAAGAATTAGTTTTGGAAACGCAACGAACAGAAATTACATCTAATAAATAGAAACAAACATATGATTAAAGAAATGAGTTTTAAGTCAAATTAACGTGAGTCAGTGGTAAGCTCAATTAAGACTAAAGTCAAGTATAATATTAGCTAGAAAATAGAATAAACCATAAATCACCGAATAAACCAAAAATCACCGAAGAATCTAGTAGTTTTTAAATTTGTAAAAAATCGTATTATAATCGAAACAAACTGAAAATAAATCATTACAGAGATGAAGCTTCTTAGCATTCCATGGATTCACCGTGCGGGTGCCGGGCCCATCGCGTTGCAGAGAGAGGAGTGCAAACAGCCCCTGGGACTTGCGACCCAAGTGTAGGTTTAAGGGGCAGTAGAATTTAACATTTCATGAAACTTTTTATTTAAATATTTTAATCAAGCAAATTGTCAACTACAAAGGCATTTGTTTCAGATTTAGATAATAAATATTAATATATTTTGGGCGTAGGAAGCTTTATTGAATAAGAATTGCTAGTAATAATATTATTTCAATACAAAGTACAACTAGAATATTGATTTTGATTTCTCCTGAAACCAAAGTAAATCGTGTAAATTAAGTCATACATGTATTCATGATTTGAAATTCAGATTATGTAGCTTGTAAATTACATATTTACTATTAACAAGCGAGTGACAGTTCTCTGTGAATACATTTATTTATATAATGATTACTAAACTTACTACTAAAATAATATATTATATAAAATTCATTCACTATAAAATGTCTTCCTTGTAAAGTTTTTTAAAAACATTTGAGTTGCTGGCAGCAAGTTGCAGTTAATATTGGTTTTCGGAATTCGTACTGTTAATGATTCAAAATAACTGTCAAAACTTCTTGTTAAACTAGCTTTGGTTGTATATACTGATGTAACCTATTTCCTGCTGAATTATTCCTTCCTATTATACCTTTGATTACAATTAATTTAATAAGTTAATATTTTAGATATTCATAAATTATTTGTTTATAATATCCGTTTTGGTGTCGTCTAAAGAAAGTCAAACATCAAGTTTTATGTAAATTGAAATATATTAATTTAAGCAAAATTATTTTTTTAATTTAAAAATAATCCTAAAAGTGTTTTCTACAATGTGCAAGTAGAAGTAAAGGCAAGTAGTTCATACAGTTACATTAAGACGTACACTTAATTAGTACAGAAAGTGAATAAAAATAAATAAACGGCCCGTTAAAAATATATACATTTTTATATTTCCCTGTAACCACATTTTGAACGTATCCCTTTACATAAAAATACACAATTCTAAAAATAAAATTATCATACACCAGAAAGGCACTACCGGTTAATATGTTAAATGAATTGTGAACGACCGCGGAGTACTCGCTCAGGACAGAACGCTTTAAGGCACAACTACTGCGTTATTTGAGGAAAAACCTAATAATAAAACCCAATTGGTTGCAATTATTTTAGTGAAAAATTTTATCAGGAACACAAACTCATCTATGAAATCTGTTGCCAAAAGAAAGTTTATTGGAATTATATTGTAAAGCCATTGTGTTAGTCTCTTTTCAATTTTTATTCTTCAAAAATATAAAATTTTGTCACTGTTACCAGTTTTTCCTTCATATGAGATGGTTATTTAAAAGGTCATTCATCTCAAATATTTATTTCGATAAACTATTTTTCCAAGAACAGCAAACGAAATTGATTACATGACTTACTATTTGATAGTAAATATTAATACCAATTTATAGAAATTTATTAATTATATTGTGGTCTTCAAATATTACGTTCTATAATAAACGTGTATTCGTAAACATTTAACAATCACGCACACACTCAAAATTATAAATGAACGTCAAAACCAACATTAAAACTTTCATAATAATGAATCTTGAACCTATATAATTATTCAGTGTAATTTCGAAGTCAAATTACATAAGTTGGTCGTGTAATACGTTAAATGGGTCACTTACCTAAAAGTAACTTTGACTAATCATGGCCCCAGGTGTCCTCTAAGATATACGATTATTGGAGACAACATTTTACAACATAATTTAAGACAAAAATAATGTTTTGTCATGAGTACCTACTATAGATAAATTTCTATTTATAACGAACACATAAATTGATATTGAAATGATCGGTAAAGCTAAAAAAACAATTGAATTATACTCCAACGATGTAAAGACAGAAAAAACTGTTTCAGTGTGTAAAGAAACGAACTATTCGTACTAAACTTAACAAAAACATTAAGTGTAAGAGAGATGCTGATTTTTTTTTAAAGTGAAATAATGGATACTATAAAGATACATATTTTGCAATATATAAGGTGTTGTACTAATCAAATCTTTTAAATAGTAACAAAAAAGACTATTAAGATAAGGCGCCGTACTTAAAATAAGCTTCAAGCTAATTTTCTGAACATATTTCGAATAAATCGAACGACATTCTGCAGAATGCGCAGACGAAGTTTCTAAAAATAGCCAGTATATTTTTTAAATCTCAATAAAGGAATAAATACTGTATTATTGTTAAACACTTATTCCGTTTTCATTTTACATCTCCTTCTTTAAGGAGACTTTGACTCGTTCTCAAAGCTTTTATTACGATATTTGAGTGGACTCAGAAAATGTTAAAGACTCAGGAGTGTGTTTTGTTCCACGATATTTAAGATGTTCAATGATACTTATAAGGTTTCTTTTATTGTTATTTCTGTGTATGATACAAACTTGAACACTTGAAACAAAATTTCTAAGAGTCTTTGATTTTATTTCACTTGTATTTTCATAGTCACTCTTATACAGACCAATGTAATATATTTTTATTGACTGATCTAGAATCTCTTTGCTAATGAACGATTTTGAGATGAGCTATCTCAAGTCATTGCTATTATAAATATTATCGCAAATAAATAATAAAATACGAACAATTTGGCCTCGCGAGCTTAAAACTGAATAATTGTTACTTGGATAAGAAAATGCGTCTTAATGAGGATAATAAAATGTTTTGTGACATTTTAGATATATTTTCTAAATGGTTTTAAATTTTTTTCGTACGTTTCAAACACCATATCTCCAATTTTTAATTTGATTTAAAACCGAATCGACAAGTAAATAACATGTAATTATAGGAATTCAAAATTTTTCACGAATGAGGTCAGAAATGCGACCTGTAGATGAAAACAGTCGGATATCTGCAGGAGAAACATACGAGTGCATTTGAACCCAAACTGAAGCTTGCAAATTTTAAATTTGACTTATTGAAATTTGGTAATTTATATATGGAGTAACTTTTATAACTTTAAAGCATGCAATTATAATTATACATAAATTTATTATATGCTAAAATCTTAACTAACTTAATTTTTTGGTTAAAAACATTATTATTTTTCTAGAACAGTATTATATATACTAATTAATAAAACTGCGGCAAATTATTTTTTCTTTTTTACTTAGTATTAAATAAAAAAAAAGATATTTAACAATTAAGGACGACCCGATGTAACAAGAATTCTCTTTTCATCCTTCCTTTTAAATTATAACGGACTGATAAATTTCAATCTTGACGCTAAGCTCTTTGATTTATATACTGAAAAAGATATTGAAACGTAATCCTGGACCATATTTCCCAATTAAAAAGTTTTATTTTTTGTTAAAATCAAAACAATAGAGTATATATTGTAATACTCTTGACTACCCAATTAATCTAAATGGTTGACAATAGCCGACAATTAACAAGGTTTATCCCTGATATTTAGTATTGAACGAGAAATTAAGCTTAACAAATAGCTTTTAATTGGGATATCTGGTCCAGATAAGATAACGGTCTTACTTAGTAAATATCAAAATAATAAATGAAATTATTACAAGTTTATTCAGAAATAGTTATTTTCCTTTTACCAGAATATTATTTAATAAAAAGTGAAATTAAAAACTTTTACAATTAGTTCTAATTTGAATGAATCACGAAAGAAATCACTTTTCAAACAACTTTTCCTTTTTCAGGTAACGGGCGGACACAATGGGAGGAAGCATTAACGCAGGACTTCATACGACCGCTGCTTTCACCTTAACAAAGGAGACAAATATAACTTAAAGAATCATCAACATACAAAATGTGAAAACATGAATGTTGCTATTGACGTCGTCTTGAACGATACCCCTCAAAATTTGACACTGGACTTCCGAGATCTCTCAACATCAATGTATTTGACGGACTCTTACGTTAATAGGAGTATTGAACTGAATGAGACCACCAATGACCTGGTCTACTCAAACCAGTTTGAAGATGACCCTTTCATCGTTTTCTTGGTATTCCTCAAATGTGTCATTATGTTGTTTATTATTTTGGCAGCTATATTTGGTAATTTATTGGTTATTGTTTCTGTAATGAGGCATAGAAAATTGAGAGTCATTACAAACTATTTTGTTGTATCATTGGCGTTGGCAGATATGTTGGTCGCAATTTGGGCAATGTGTTTTAACTTTAGCGTCGAAATAACAAATGGGAAATGGCTTTTCGGATATTTCATGTGTGATGTCTGGAATTCACTGGATGTGTATTTTTCATCAGCATCAATTCTACATTTGTGTTGCATAAGTGTAGACAGGTACTACGCTATCGTACAGCCTTTGGACTATCCACTGATAATGACAACCAGCAAGCTTGGAATCATGCTGGCAGTCGTTTGGTGCAGCCCTGCATTGGTTTCATTTCTCCCAATTTTCATGGGATGGTATACAACATATGAGCATCTGGATTTTAGAAAAAGACACCCAAAAGTGTGCAGTTTCACTGTGAACAGAGTGTATGCGGTGATATCCAGCAGTGTCAGTTTCTGGATCCCAGGTGTGATCATGCTGTATATGTATTATCGTATTTACATGGAGGCTGATCGCCAGGAACGAATGTTGTACAGGTAAGAATTCCTAAAAAATATATGTCCTTTTTTTGCGTCTGTTTTTTAATTCAAGAAAGAGACAAATAGTATTATCAAAACTTGATAATTCTATTTGTCTCTTTCTACTTAAACTTTATTCATTACGTTTATATTGTAAACAAACTGAATGTCATTTATGTAATTAGTGTTCAACTTCTGTTAGATTTATGAAGTTGGATCCTTTAGTTACAACTACCCAATAAGCGTAATCAATCTGACCCAACAACTTCAATCAAATTTGATGAAAGAGTTTTGTTGCCTTTTGTTCAATTACCATGTTTTGTGCGTGATAAGTTTGTTCTGTGGAATTTCAATCCGAAAAAGGTTAGTATTTGACTAAAGGTTAGGGATTTAATTTGCAATACAAACATTTTCGTTTTACAGGTTATTTAAAAACCACGAGCAGACTGTTTAATTAAATTTATAAGTCTTATTGTTTACCCTTCTATCTAATTCATTGTTCTCAAATCGTATTCTTTTAAAGATTCTATACAAGCACATGAGATCTTTTCAAGTTGTCTTAGTTTTAATACATTTTATTACAACATGTATATAGTATTATATTCTAGAATGTCATCTAATCACTCATATATAATACATGAATAAAGACTTAACAATGCCTGTACTGCCTTTGAAGCCAGTGATATCAAAACTAGTGGAGTGATGGACTTCATCAAAGATATTGAATTTACCGCATTGTTTGGTTAGGATGAGGTGAGATGATAACGGACACGTCAAATATATTTGGTTCACTATTGTATCTGTTGTAATGTTTTGGGATAAATTGTGGTATTCTTGCTTTATTTATATAGATAGATATTTTGAAACTAAATTAAGTATCCTGTTAATCAAAAAACAGATTACAATTTAATCATTTATGTTCAGATATTTAATAATATTGATAATTATATGTAAATATAAAATATGTACTTTTTATGATTTTTTTTTGTTTTTAGCAGAGTTTTAATAATCTGTATTTTTTTACATTATGGCCTCTAAGACGATTAAGATATATTTAAAATAATATAAATTACCGAATTAAATTCTCATATATTGGTAGCATTGTTATGTCCTCGACTACTATTCTGACATTCTAAACAAGGTATTAATATAAAAAGTATTTACAAAATACTACAACTTAATTTTTAACGAAAAACAAAAATAAATAATAAAGGATTTGAAAATAACAATACATTATTCTGAGAAATTTTATAGTCAATTGCTACTTTCATCTTATACACAGAAAATGTTGGATTCAGCAACAACCCACATATACACCTGCGGTCGTAAAGTATTTTTACAATAGATTGACATTTCAAGCTCGTAGGCGTGACTTAAGGTGCAAGTATATTAAATAGAAAATTTGAAATCATAAAGATATCGTTTTTTAAACATATAATACAAAATACGAATTCATGACATCTCAAAAACGTTACTTGAAAAAAATAGGGTTGTAACTTATTTGCGTCTATATTTTGAGAAACAAAAGAACACAACTTAAAAGTATTTAAGATAATTAATAGGTACGAGTATGATTAAAATTTGATTTAAAATAAATGTAGGAGAGTACGCGTTATTAGTTTATTTATTAAGTTTTTTTCTATAAATAATAAAATGACATACATATAACGATTTCTACGCTCCATTTCATCCAGGAGTAAAGTGGCAGCCCTACTCTTGGACAAGCACCTTCAGATCAACGGAATCTCAGTTGGAGAGGTGATGAGGGAGCGTCAGAGTATTCAAATGCAGCCAATGGCTAGCAATAAGATGAAGAGGGAGAGGAAAGCTGCAAGGACCTTGGGGATTATCATGAGCGCCTTCTTGGCATGCTGGTTGCCGTTTTTCTTGTGGTAAGAATTGTACGATGAATATTTAAAAATATTATTAATGTATCAATAACTCTGAATAGGAAATAATTAAACCAATCTTAATTTACCAAATGTAACGGTTTAATTGAAAATGTCAAATTATTAAATTATATAATATTTAAAGTAGCAGGTATTATAGAAAAAAAAATGAATGCTTAATATAATGCTAAGTTTATCATTGCTCATTACAAAAAAATATACAAAAGGTATTTTAATTCTGGGATGGATTGAAAGGCTTCATGTTTGAGTCTAGTTCAGAATAAAAAAAAAAACCTAATATTAACCTTTTCTTATATTTTTCCATCAGGTACATAATAACGGCGTTGTGTGGAGAGGCATGCCCGTCGCCACCACCAGTGGTAGCAGCTGTATTCTGGGTGGGATATTTCAACTCGGCACTCAATCCACTTATTTACGCCTATTTTAATAGGGATTTTAGGGCTGCGTTTCGGAAGACTTTGGATTCATGCTGCAGGTGAGACAGTTTGTTTGTTATTTGTAGCGAGACAGAAATAAACTTAATTCTAAACTTGAGCAGTCTTTGAGCTTCAAATAGGGATTGGCTTTGAGACCAATGCTTACGTAATTGAATTTAAATCCTAATATAAGGCTAGGTAGAACAAAATACCACAGATAAATATAAATAATACGTTCCTAAATTGAAATTCTAAGTTAAATATAAACAAGTTTCCAAGTAATACTCAGCATTTATTTAATGGAATTCCTTTCTCCGCCTTAAGATACAATATAAATTATATTATTCTTATACATAGTTTATTGTAGCTTGTACCACTCTCATATAGAAAATAGGCGATAAGTAGCTAAATGGTAAATTATCAATCTTGTAAACAAAATATAAGAGTCTCCACTCTTATATAAAAAAATATTTCTTAACTTTTGTCTCATCTTTGTAGTTGTAATGTGCTTGAAAGTGTTCAAGACTGGTTTGATTCCAGACATTGTTTAAAAAAATGGTCGTGTAATTTCTAACAAAAATAAAGAACGGATTGAACAAAAGCATTCATATTGTTTTCCTTTAATTTAATATTTCACAGTATTTGGTTTAGGAGAAAAAAATTGCTTTAAATACTATCATAATAATTATAACTTAAAAATAAATAAACATATAAAATTGATAGTATTACAAACAAAAACATACATTTAAATATATCAAAGTAAATGTAATGAATAAATAAGTTTATAAATTAAATTACTTATATAATAAAGGTTTATTGCTTTTGTCAAATGATTTCATCCAGATCGCTCTGCGGCAGTGTTGGTCGTCGGTATTGTCATCAACAGCGCCGAGATCATCACCACTCCAATGCATCATCAGACATCCACATGAACAACTGTGTCAAATCCACGTCTGCTGACGTGCTGCGAGCGCATGCGTCCAGTTCAAGACCAGACGATATCATTATTAGAGCTTAGGAGGTGAAGATTAAATAGTATTTCTTTTTATATTATTATAATGATATTTTTTAAGATTAGAGATAGGATTGCTTTATTGATAATGAAAAGTTGTAGATAGTTTTTTATGCTGATCTGTTAAACCTTGAAATATTTTGAAATATTTGCTATAATTTTATATTATATTTGTCTAATTCATATTTTGGACATTTCATTATTATTTCCAGCTTCTTGAAATATTTAACTTGGATATGAATACGTGTTATATGTGTGTGTGTTAGAAATAAAAGAAATTCCTGCGAGTTTTTTTTATAATATATTAAATATCGTCTATGTTTTTGAAAGTAAATCATGATTGTGGATTAAGTAGAGACGAAGGAGACAAGCACACTGGGCCTGGAGGAAAACTGTGAGAAAAGCAAGGTAAATGTATATGTATAAATACTATAACTATGTTGTAACTGTTTCTTGTTAGAAAAAATATTTTTTTTTTAAAAGAGGATGACTCCGAAAATCATGATACAGATAAAATCTATCGATAGAATAAATTTATCGATAGGATAATTCTATCGATAAATAATAAGATACAGGTATAAGCATTAATAATATCTCATTTCTCTGTCTTAATCTCGATCTATTGAATTTCCTTCATTATCTTATCTGAAAGGAGTAATGTTCCTTTTAGTTGTGACGATTGAAAATGAATCTTGTAATTGTAGATTAAGGTTTATTTTGTATTAACAGAGTTTTTCATTAAAGACTCTCGGGGTAATAGATTTTCGATTTCAATTGTTTCATCTGTTTATAATGAAAATGTATAATGTTTTTGGTATTTTCAGTTTTAGATACGATTTTAGCTTAGCTTTATATTAAGTAAAACTAAATTTTAAAACAATTTTCCACATTTTAATAAAAATGTATGTGGAATCAACAAAACTTTGTATGAAAGTAGATATGTTTAGGAAAATAAAGGGTAGGTACATGAAAAAATCTTAAATAGGTATCTATTATACAAGATGAAAGCATATTTTTATTTGTTATTCAGCATTTCATCTTGAGTTGGTGGCACCTGGAGTACAAACTCTTTTACAATATTCGGTAAACAAAATACTTTTTATGTATTTTTTTCTTTTTAAATATCATCGTCTTTAAATTTATTCACTGTCACTAAAAGGAAAGTGTTGTAAGATATCGTCAGGTGCTTAAAAAATATCCAAGGTTGAGAAATTTGAATAAAGAAATAATGTGACAAACATATTTTTAACTGGTACTATAATTAAAAAAATAGAAGAACCACAGACAAAGAAAATTAAAGAAATAAAAGTGAATATACTAAAGACGAGAAATTTCATGAAATATATTTTAGAAAATAGATGAGCTGAAAAATTGATCGGAATTCCCGAGGTTCATTCGAATACGTCATCACACTACCGCTGTCTGGAGAACGAATGACATTCTACCGACGTTATGAAGAATTCCTATCATTCTCGGTAACTTCGTGGTATTTCTATACCTTTATTAAATTTATAATTATTTCATCACGGAATGCGGAGAAAATTGCGTTAACTTTTTAATAAATATCAGATGTTATAATGAATTAAAGGTTACTTTGACGGTTATTAGAGCTTAGTTTTAAAGTAAAAACAGTGACCCTCTCTAAATGTTTTTGGTTGATATTTCACCATCGTTCATAAAAAAATAATAAAAAATTCTAAAAAATATATTAAGATTCTTTTATAAAGGGTTCCAATACTAATTTTCAAGCGTACATCTTGAAAAATTATTAGACTTATGTACCGTCTAAATTTTAAGGGGTGCAATTTAAACAATATCTTACGTTATAAAATTAACCTTAACAGAAATAAACCAGAATGAACACTTTATATATATATATATATATATATATGTCTGTACTGTCGTTCAGCCAGTCAGTTGTCGGTGTTCAAAATGACATATTATTTAGATTTACCTTATTTTAGCTGTTAGCTATGTGCGTATATAATATATTTATAAGTGAAATGTAAATGTCGGTGTATAAACAGCTTGTAAATAAATATATAATTTTAATAGTGTTTAGAATTACCGCCCACTCACAATGTATTAGTATTTTGAAAATCACAGATATATGCTAAATTTCCTTTTTTTCATACATTTTAATGTCCTTAAGCCCTCACTCACTCATGTACGCCCCTTACATTGTAAACGTCTTATTAATTTGTAAAAATGTAAATACTTATTAGTTTTAAAAATAAAAAAGTATAATAATAGGTCAATTTAAGTATTTTTTTATAAAAAAATAATACATTTATTTACAATGAAAGTTAAATGAAATGTTAATTATTTGGACATATCTTTATATAATTAAATGTAAAGAAATAAATGATATTTATAAATCTTTTGTAAATATTACTATGTGCCATAAAAGTATTTGTGTTGATTGTAAAATGTGTCTAGAAGAAAGTATTTATAAATAAATTAATAGTGGGAGACACACTGCATTTTTATTTATAACATTTGCCCATCGTCTCTTAAAATTGTTCATCATTTGAATTTTTCATTTGAATTTACCTATATTTTGAGCTATGTATTAGTAACCACCAAATTATATAAGACCATGTAATGGAAGTAAAAAAATAAGAGAGTTTATGTACTTATAAGTAATAGTAGTCGATGAAAATATGTAATAACTCATAAATATAGTTCGTAGGGGGTAAATAAAAAACATAAATTTACATTCATACAATATGAATAAAAGATAAAAGATAAGATGTCCTAACAAATTAATAATCACGCATGGACATCCAAAATATAAGCGACCTTAAATATTTAAAAGAGGGTATTATAGCTGCTGTCTCTCTAACTCTATCATAAAACATGCAGCTATGTAAGCTACTTGACGCTGATCTTGTACGGCTCCGCATACGAGATGCGGCTAATTAGCTGCAGAATAGCGTCCAAACAAAAACCAACATTACTTTACAAGCCAAAAAGTGAAAATCTAAATAGTAATGAATCTATACAACATTTTTTAAATACATTGAATTTGTATTCTAGTGCAGTCCAGTCTCGATATTTTTATATTTACTTGAGCAAACTGAAATTTTCCTGCAAATCTCTTGATATATTTCAAGTAGCTATGTATTGATATTATAAATACCTATAAAAACCTGAACTAAGAATATAAATACTCACAAAACATTTTAACGTATTTTGTTATATGCCTATATCTATACTCGGAAACGTGGCACTTATAATAGAATCAAAATATTATCTTTGTTAAAAACTTTACGCTCGGTAAATATCTCGTCAGGTATAATAATATTGAAGTGACGAACCATTATAGTCTTTGAAATTCCAAGTTAGATTAAACATTATCATTTTACTGTAAATATGTTGTTATTATCAAGGGACATATTAATGTTCTACGTATTAAATAACTCTGGTAAGAGATATTTCTCGACGGAGAGCGATCAATCTTAGAATTACGAGCTTACTTCAGCAAATATAACTTCACTTGACGTCATATCTATAATCTGATTATTGGCAATCTGTTCTGTAAATATCATCTCATCACTTATTTTATCTCACTCTTTGTGTTTCTTATGTTCACAAACTCTTAATTTAATATTGAAAAATATAAATAAATGGTACGTAATATAAATATAAATACACTTCTCAATTTTTTATTTCTTTGTTGGATTAGTCATGATGGTTGCTGTTCGTTCATTAAACGAATTCATAAAAACAATGATAAATATTAATGTACAAAATGGAACCTTTATTCGGTTTTTTAAAGCTTACTAGTATAAAAAAAAATCTGGTTTATCTAAATTTCACGATGTGTAAACAAGCTTAAGATTACAATTGTCTAAAAGCTTCACGTTAATAAGCTATATATATTTTTTTGTATTTAAAGTTACGTGAACATGACTTTCATTACACACATATATTTAACCGGCTACATTCAAGAGAAATGTTCGAACTCATGAGTAAAAACTAAATGAGTTTGATTCATAATGTTTGATCCCCAAATTTACATGAATGTAGCCGGGTAAAAATATACTTTTTACTTTCATAAAATGTATTCATCATCTATGTAGGAAGTCCGAAAAAAGTAACAAGTACCCTCTATTAAGGTTATGGCGGCGTCAGATGTTTCAATTTATACACGGGTGACTCGACGTACTCCGGAATGGATAACAGTTTTGATGTTTTTTGTTGTACAACAAAAATTTTCATATTTTTAAACAGGTACTATGTTATTCTGTTTGACGAGTTAATTTTACCGTTTTTATTTAATTTTAAAATAAAAAGGGCTAAAGATAGATAGTATACCTAGTTATTAAACTAACTAGGTATACTATCTATCTTTAGCCCTATACTAAAAATATATTTTTAAATTTGAAAATACTTAATAAAATAATTAATCTAAAGTAATTTTCAGTTAAATACAGTGAATGAAGCAATCTAAATTAATTCATCAAAACACGAAATGATTTTATAAAAATAAAAATAGACGTTGAATAAAAAAATTCGTAGGTAAAAGTTGTAAAAACAAAGTTGTTTAAGATTTAACTGATATTAGGTATATAAAAATAGCTTTAAAATCTTCAGTCAACTTTCTTTATAAATTTTCCTGATTTAATTAATAACGTATTTTCCATTACAAAAACTCTGTACATTAATTATTTGGTTGACAAAATAACTAGCTATCCTAAGATAATGATAAACAGACGGATTAAATTATAATAACTTGACTAAAATTAAAATCTACAATGACTACTTTTATATAGCTTTAGTTCGGCAAATGCGTAAATAGTTTAACGGTGATAAAATTCACTGGAGGCAGTACTTAAAAGCAGGAAATCTGTCACTTTGTAATCCTGGATAAATTTAACAGACGCGGGCAATAAATTGTATACTTCAACGATAAGCCGGTGTGCTAAATCGTTCTCTCATTCTTCTAGTAACTGTTTGTCAAGATCAAGAGTGAAAAGTCAAGCCAAGAGTGAAAAGTAAGTATACGTAACCAAGTATACGTATATAGTAAAGTAATACTTTTGAAAAGGGTAATATTTTACTAAAAATAGTTTATATTTAATATATAAGCACAAAAAAGTAAATAGCTTTGTTTTAATAAATACGTCACATCCGATAACTGATCAGTCTTGACCCTTTTACTCTTTATAAATTTATAATACGACATAAAAACTATCAAACACTACTCCTACAGACAACTACACTACACAGAGACTTATCTAGCATTACAACAAAAATGGTCTAAAGTCTCTGAAAACTTTGGGAAGCCTTTTACAAACTGTGAAATTATTAGAGCTATATTATATTCAAACATGCAATGAATTGGCTTTTATCATAATTTCGACTCGTCCAAAGAAGCAGTAAATTTGTTTTTTTTTCTCTTTTATGACGATTAAAATATTATCAAGCTGGCTAGCGCGACAAGCTATCAATATTGAATTACTATTTAAATATAAATAAATATGTTAAGTAGAATAACGTTATTGTACTTTACATATTTCTTTATATTTAAATAGTAATTGATAGATGGGTCAGTGATATATAATTTATTGATACAATAAATTCGATTGTCCAAATAATTTGGGAATTGTAGCTTTGGGTTAATCCTAATATTTATGTTATATTCGCTTTTTACATAAAAATGTTTGATTATGTTTGCGGACGTATATTATATTTTCTAAGATTGTCTTCGAAAACAATACGAAAGAACTCCCGAGGACATATGTTGAATAGAAATCGAACTATTCTCTTAAGATGAAAATTGATTCAACATATGCCTTGGTCCCCTATACCATGAGCCATAAGCAGAATACCGTAAGATATACGGACAACTACCGTCGTTTAATTTTTACATAATATCCTCACCTTCCCGGGCTTAAAATAGAATAAGGACTGTTATTCCAGGGCAAAAATACAAATATAAACACACACACAGAGAGACACACACACATTGATTGCAATACTTGGTAAGCCTTACGAGTTTTTCTTAATCGAAGCAATAAGTAAATTATATATAAATAATGACTTTTAATTTTTTATTGGTATTGGTTTATTAGTATATACTTTACAATCGCTTTAAAGAAACAAAATAAGTGAGATATTTTTTAAGTAACTCTAAATAAAACGGAAGCACAATTAAGATGTATTTTTTTAATGTATTAGGTAGTAATTGAACCGTAAAAAGGGCTCAATGTCACAGGCAATCAATGTGGCTGCCCTGTTTGTCGATTGAAGTGCCCTCAGAGACTAACAATGTAGCGTAATGCGTCACAAACAAAAAGGTAAGGCTGAGGTCAATCTAACCCAAAACCTTTTATCTAGTTTATCTTTTATTCTCGCTTCTTTTATCTTTTATAAAACCACAAAACTTTAATGCTATAAATCTACATGAGTTAAATAACAGCTTACTTTTAATTTCTATGTTATGGAATACTAGTTAGTGTAGTTTGTTTTCAACTAGTGAATTTGGCCGTGGCCGTTGGCTTTTCTGTTAATTTAAATTATATATATTGATTCAATATATTGAATCAAAGCACTCTCAAAGCGTGTATACAATATTCAATAACTTTTAAATTATCAGAAGCATGAATATCGAAATTATTGTATGAAAAGAATTCTCATTTTATGTATGTTTGATGGGAGAAGCATGAAGTTCAAAAATATAATACAATTAAATTTTGCTTACTTATCTTTCTTTTGGAAGGAATATATAACAAAACATAATTAATTTAAACATAATTAATTTTATTTCCTCGAATATTTGAATAAATTATATTTATATTTGCTAAGTAATTTGAAGACAATATTTGTGACTAATTTCTCTGAAAGCAATCATCTTGTTTTAATTTTATTAACAAGCAGTACTAAAATAGCATCATTATTTTCTTGTTTTATCCATAAATAAAAAAAAAAGATAATTTTGAAGTTTCATTTTAGCATATTTTTTTATTGTGTCGTTTTTCAAAACAGAAGTCATTTGGTTGATTTATTATCTGTTGACAGCTAATTAAAATAAAAAAAATGGTCTCTAACATTACGTAATGTCTTAGGAATTCAATGTTGCCATCTTGAGGCTACTACAAGTTTGTTAAGTATATTAATGCAATTTGATATTCTTTTGAATCAGTAACAAAAGAATAGTGGTTTATTTAATTTATAAATAATTATATTGGTTATATAAAGGTATTAAAGTTCATGATTCATATATTTAGTTAATGATAAATCTTTTTTGTTGCAGAGGACAGTCTTATCTAAAGTTTTGTTATTTTACAGTTTTATAATATACAGAAAATCCTTTAGATTCTGAAAAATTGTAAGGTCCTTTTCTTTCTTCCTGACATTTTTAGCACTCTTATCGTAACAATATTTTTTTATCTGCTTAAGAAATGGGATGGGATTTTATTTACGTAATTTGCAATTTCTTGTTGGCTGTGTGGCTATTACTCTTTAAAAACGTATAAATCAAATATATTCAGAAACAAAAGTGTCAAAAAGTGTAAAAAAGCGTCGTAATAAACTTTTATCTTATTTACAACCATTATAACAAAATCTGGCCAAAATTGACGAATAACTGTCATTATAATTTCATGAAGAAATTCATTTACTTGTTATTATGAGTAGTTTATTGCATTACTATATAACACGTAATTGCAGTACGTCCATTATGTTTATGAAGGCACAGGTGGTTTCCACGCTATTGTACGCATAAATAAGATTCTTCTTTGCATTGAGTACAGGGGCGTAGTTATAGTATAAATAAAATAGTATTTAAGAGTTTTGATATGGTATCAAAAACACCAGACGATAGTCGTTCTAGGTCTAAGTAATAAGACATATGGCTCATTATAACCAGCCTGGTTTTATAGAATCTGACACTATTGTTCACAATAAGAAAATAATATAGAGAGGTCACGGCTATTTATAAATATCAAATTAGGTTCATTCTACCTAAATCCTTCCTTTAACAATCGTTTAACTTATTATTATAAAACGTTTATTGATAATAATAAATTATAGCTCTTAATAACAAGTGTCGTAAACATAGCAAGGTCTTTTAGTAGGTTTAAAGATACTCGTGTCATAGGACCTCGCACTTTCTGAGAAAAAATACCGATTTTAGATTAAAGTACCTAAAAAATATGTAAAAGAACATCTTACTCTTATATATTATTATTGTATTAGTATTCCTTCTTTGTGTCATTTAACTTCCCAAGTATTTAATTCAGAAACATCTTTCAATAAAAAAATACATCTAAAGTTTTAGAAAACAATTAAGGGACGATTTGTCCAGATCGTAATAAATAAACCTTTTCGATTCCATTTAAAACTTTTTAAAAAAGCTGCCTCTGAGTAAATTCATGGTTACATTAAATACCAGATTGTTTTTTCGTACACAAAAACATTTATAAATAAACTATTTAGGTATAAAATGATTCGTTTATTTTTTTTTCGTTAAAAATAACATATATAACAAACATAAATAACATTACATCTGTAAGGCATTTTATAAATAAACTTATAGGGATGTATCAGGTAAATAATTTGAGTATTTATAAAGACCCTTAAACCTACACCTGGGCCGCAAGTCCCAGGAGCTGTCTGCATTCCTCTCCCTGCACCGCGAAGGGCCTGTCACCCGCCCGGTGAATCCAAGGAATACTAAGAAGCTTTGTCTCTGGGTACATAGATACATACAAACAAAAAATATAAATACATTAATAAAAATAATATATACACATATATAAATATATATAATATTAATAAAAATTACAGTGAAAAATAAAAATCTTGGACAAGCTTCTTAAATCGAACAAGATATTGAGCTCGTCTTGCTTGCAAAGGAAGGGAATTCCATAAACGACAAGCATTCACGGCAAAAGAATTCGTTAGGAAAGTCGTGGAATGGGAAGGAATTTTTAAAAGGAAATTATTATCTGAACGTAAAGCAAAGGTATGTGCATTAAATGCGATAACAGGTGAAAGAAGAGATTTAGCCAGCAGTATCTTGAAACCAGAAGGAAATTGAGTAATCTTTGAAACGATCCGGTGGCAAAAAATACTACTGACCTCACCTATCTGCGGGGTCAAAAATTGGTCAAAAATAATGCCAACGTTTTTGATTTTATTGGCGTACGGATAGATATTTAGATATCAACCTTTGACTACCAATTATAATAACTTGCTTTTTTGATGTTAATATTAAGGCCATAGGAGATACTCCATTGGTGTATAATACTAAGTTGGCTATTTAATAAGTTTATATTGTAAGGAAGTTCATCTTAGGTCACTTATGTTATTATTGCTTATTATGTACTTAGATGAGTTAAAAATAGTTGATTTATTCATGTGAGGGTTCAACGACCTCTTTTTGAATTTTGCCGTCGGTTAATAGTTTTAACTCTTTTGAATGACTATACTTAATGTTCATATATATATTGTATGATCTGTTGTAAGTCTGAGAATCCATCAATGTTTTTAAACAGTCTTTTAGTAAGATGTTCGCTCATTCCAGACAAGATGGTTTCCAAACTTCAAAACGAATATATTGTGTCTTAATGATTCATTTTGATTGGATTTAAGCTGAAAAATCTGCAAAAACAAAACTATAAAATTCACATCGTAAATTAAATCAGGATATAAACTTATTTGATAATATGTTCAAGAAACCAAAAGATGAACTTAAAACTTTATTAATAATCTCTTTATAATGTTTTAAAGAAAATAAACGAAATTACATACCTGAAGAAAAGTTAGCTGTTCAGTGTTGTATGCAGTATTGACCTCGCCCTTAATAAAAAAAACTTGCTAGGCAATAAAACTATCTATATGTAAATAAAATTTAAAGCAATTAAACAAATTTAAAAAAAAAACTACTTCACTATTTCTGACATAACTTTTTTATAATAGTTATCATAATATAATTTGATTTAAAAGTTTCTTAGATTAATAAAATTAATAAAATATATTTTGTGTTTATTGAACACTGTGTTAAAAGTTAAGCACAAATACAAGTAACAAACCCTTTAGAATTAACATGTAAAGATCACGACCAAACTTCTCCAGGGATTTATTTCTTAGAAAAAATACAACTAATGTTGGAGCAAACACTTAAGGAATGGATGGTCCAGACCTTTTATAAATCTTTTCAAGCCCTTTAAGATCTGTTCAGAAGTAGTTTCGAACTAAATAAGTGAATGTACTGTAGAATACCAGGGCGTGGTCCTACAATAAAACATTAAGTACACATTTATTTTTTCTTGTATTGTAAAAGACCCAATATATTTTTGCCAAATAAGTTTTATTTAGTCTGGAATAAACAGATACTAACTTTTTATTACTCTTATGAAATCTAAAGTGAACTTATTTAGATACCTACAATGCAACCAAAAAATGGTGCGTCAGATGTATGTAAAATCTGATAATTTTTATGAAGCATTTGAAATTTTACATTTTGCATTGATACTCGGTGAAATTCCAATGGTTATTTATTAACTGAATATGTCAAAGTATAAATTATCATATTATTGTATGTAAATTGATATGCGAATTCAATTCATATTTTCTGCGAATAAGAAAAAAGGAATGATAACCAAAAATTTTATCTCAATAGATATAATATTATTTTACATAATATAAAGGTTCCAAAATTATTTATTCATTATATAAATGAGTTCATGCTTTTGGTTCATTATGTACGTTTGTTTCTTTGTAAATGTCAATATCAAAAGCATATGAATCAATTTTTACGAAGCTTGATTATCTTAAATTATTTATCATGATAAATCCAGTTATAATTATTATATTTTCAATTATTGACTGTAGCATTCCTAAGTATCTTATAAGAGTAAGTTATAAGGAAATAAATGTTTACTTTTTATCTTTACTCTGACCTTTTAATGAATAATAAAAAATGTTTTTAAAGTACTAAGAGAATGACTTTAAAATAATAGGGTTGCTATCAATATATTTGAACTTTTCATCTAATATCTATTATAAAGCTTTTTGATCACTTTGATTTCAGATTCTATGAAAAGATAAGATAATATACTTACGTTATCGTAGTTCTATTTATTAAAGTAACATAACTTTTAGAAGCGTAATACAATTTTGCTACTTTGACAGCTGGTGGTAAATAAAAAGTGCAGATTTTTTTTGGTACTGAGATATTTTATGTAACTTTTTTTTTTATTTTATTTCACATTTACAATAGCTTAAATATATACAACTACCAGCCCATATCAATAATTTTTAAATTCTATATTTAATAAATATTTTCAAACATTACGGTCGGTCAGTTAGCAACTAGCTGCATCGCTTTACCAGCGGATAATGTAGAAGAAAGTAAATAATTGCAATTAGAATCATATTATAACTATAAAAATAAGATCATTGTTCCTGTTGTTCATTTTAATACAATTTATTATCATTTTAATCGTCTTTAATGTTAAGAATATAAGAAACTTTTCAAAGTAATTTCGTTTCTTAGTTGTATAGTGTCGGTGAAGCGTAGATACGTACTATTTCTCTCATAATAAATATGAAGAGAATTTTGGTACTGCCTCCATAGCTCAAGACTGACTCGTTATTATTTACCAGTAGATACTATCCACTGAGCCATATTATTATTTTTTATTTCTAAAATCATTAAGTAAATTTTTAATTAATTTATATTGTTTATTTACATTAGCATTTGTAAACTACCTATATAAATGCATTTCATACTGTTATCAACAATTTACCACGTACAAAATATGAATTTCAAAATATTAAATTTGCCTGTAACATATTAAAATTAGTACATTCATCAGATATTTTATGTGTTCAGGAATGTTTTTGTCAAATTATGTTCAATATAGTTTAACAAATTTAGGAATTTGCTGAGAATTAGTAAAAGAAAAGTTAATAAAAGTATAAGAAAAAAATGAATCAATAAGCTCTTATGATTTATCACTTACCAGATATTACAAGCGATTTCTTCCACTTATTAGTTTAAATTGATTTTTTATAGGGATCTTTCTAATACTGATAAAGAGTACGATAATATGAAAATAGAACTGTTTTAAATCTGCCATCCTAATATAAATAAGAATATATACTAAAGCACTACAATGTATAGGGACGTTTATGTAATACAGATTTATTTTTAAGTATTAATACAATATATTATAATCTCAAAAAATCAACATTATTCTTTAAACATTAATTCATATCGATATACCGATACAGAGGTTTTCTTCATATTTAAATAATTTTGTTTTTGGCGGCTTGGCTTAACCTCTATCTTCTCCTGGTTTATTGAATATGTGTTATTATATGATATTCGTTCGGAATATTTTATATTCAATTGTGTAAGAAAAATATTTTTTCCAAGGAATTTGAAATAAAATATTTTTTGGCTTATATTTATATTTTTATTCATAATAAACTAATTTGATTCTTTA
Organism: Dircenna loreta; assembly: GCA_963555665.1. Lineage (NCBI taxonomy): Eukaryota > Metazoa > Arthropoda > Insecta > Lepidoptera > Nymphalidae > Dircenna > Dircenna loreta. The sequence goes on along the minus strand of OY743099.1, from coordinate 7,366,138 downwards.
TATAGAAGTCAGGTAGGTAAGTAAGTAATATAAGATAACAAGATAGGACTGACATGACATTTCTCTTTCGATCTTGTATTGTGTAAAGTAAACGTCATGACAGAAAATCGATATGGATTAGAATGTAATCTTCAATATTCTGTTTTCGCTTGTGATATTGTGACTTAATATAGCTTTAATATTATATTTTTCACATAATTATTCCGATTATTCATAGTTATTGATTGATTGATATTATTGATTAATTGATTGATTTTATTGATTAATTGATTGATTTTATTGATTGATTGATTGATTGAATGATTGTTATTTTTGATTGATTGATATTATTAATAATTATTCGGACGTAATATAACTTTAATAATAGTAACAATATCACAAATAAAATATGAATTTGAAATAAAAGCAATATCAGATAAAATGTACTGTGGATTTTTCATCTGATTTAATTAATTATCTTGTCGTTCCAGTCTATCCTCAAACAGCTCTTATTATAAGAGCTCTTGTATGTTTAACAATTGGAATAATAACAAATAAAATCTCTGAGAATTTTAAATTATCTTTTATTATATTTTTATCTTATTTTTTCAGGTTTGACAAAATAGGTTTCAAATTAATAAGATAACGTATTGATTGTGTAATTAAAACAATATATTTTTACGAATCGTGAGTCACGGTTTTTTACATACGGTTTAAAAAATATTGACATCACTAGTATAAAAAAAACTAGTCTTGTGATTATAAAAATAAAAGCAATAACTGTTTAGAAAAAATGATGTTTTATGATAATAATATTTATTTTTACAAAATAAGCTTAATAGTACTATAATTATTTAATACAGTGGAAAGATATTTTAAAAACAAACATAAATTTGTCGTCGTTGTAGCTGCTTTCTGTTGTGTTTTAATTTTAATGTATCTTAAGACCTTTTGTCTCCATGAATTGCTTTTTTTTAAATCTTCGGGTAACTGGAAGATATCTCTTTCAAGAGATAAGTTATCCAATGTAAAAAAAATATGTTTTAAATGCTTATTGTATACATAAAAATAAATAAAATTATCTTCAATAATAATAATTATATATAAATAATAATAAATTAAAAGCCACCCAGTGTATCTAGAAAAACAAATTTTAATAACAGAATTATGTAATATATTATAAAAATATGACGGGGAAATACTTAAAATGATATTTCATTCCCATATTATTTATTCTCTATCGACAACACTAATACAAGAAACAATAAAATCTAAAGAGTTCGTGACGTCATTAAACTTATAATATATCGGTTTATAGATGCACGGTTACCAAGAGTATGTTCAAAGGAGAACAGACAAAAAATCCATGTTTATTTTTTAACTCAAATTAATTAATTGAATGCAATAAAATATTATATACATGCGGTATAAGGACCATTCATTATACTATTTAATTTTGCCAAATTTTGTCACTAAATAGTATTTTTGAAAAGTAATTGGTTATGAATTCAAAAATAGTAATGTTTTAACTTTTAAAAGCTTTTAAGGAAGGATCAATCACTTACAATACTTAATAAGAGTAAAGGTTGTTGAAACTAAATATAAACATTTCCTCCAGGCCGTGCTGATCTGTCTTTATTTATTGAATAGTAAACATTGTTGTTTTAAAAATATTTTATTCTTTAATAGTAAAGTTAAAAGTGTTACTTTATAATAAAATAAAATAAAATTACTTTATAATAAAATATATAATACTTTATAATAAAAAAGATATATATATATATATAAAAGAAAGCGGTGTTAGTATAATTATTTATAACTCAAAAACGTCAGAACCGATTTGGCTGAAAATTAGTGGGGATGAAACTGAGAGCCCGGAGACGGTTATAGAATACTTTTTATCTCGTTCGACCACTTCGAATCGTTCGAATACTTTTTGTCTCGTTATTTATTTATTTTATTGCGAATTATTTATTTATTATCTGACAGTAGCAATTATCTCATAGCTCCATAATATTCTAATAGATGGCGGTATAAGCGTATTTGTTGACTGGATTGAGTAAATATCCAATAGATGGCGCTCCGATAAAAATAAAAACGTTTCAAATAATCTAAAATTCAATTGGATAACCAACCACGTGTTACTGAGGGTGAAGTATAAGTTAAATTTATATTATAGTAAACATAATACTGTGAAATTCAATTTATATAATAATTTTTATTCTATTGCACCAGGACAATCTACGATTATTAGACATCAGACTATACAATTAACTAATTCATTACGAATTTATAATAGACTTCCAGTTTTCAGCATTCCTTTTCAATATATACTTTAACTATGAAAAATCTCATATTTTGATCTTAATCTATACTATTGTAAAAAGGTAAAGTTTGTATGTTTGTGGGTTTATAATTTATAAGTTTATTTGTTGGGGGTAATCTTCAAAGTAAGTTATCCAAATCTAAAAATGTCTTAAACAATATTTAGAATTTACTTTTATATTGGATCAAAGCTATACTATATTATTCCCTTGAAATAATAATAGGGCTTTTTGTGGAGAACAGTTTAGAAATAAAGGTGACCTAAAAAGCTCGAGCGAAGAAGATTCTTACGAGTACTGTGTTCTGAAATTCTCGCGGACGCAGTCGCGGGCAACAGCTAGTATTTAAATATGCTTTATAACCCAGCCGCTGTAGCTAATCTATTTATTATTCAGTCTTTTTTACAGATTAACAAAAAAACAAACTAGTTCGTAGCAATATAGTTGTAGTCTATTTTAATATTTAAATGTAGGCAATACCCAATTAACTTCAAACTATAGATTTACTTTACATGAATATTAGAGGTGAAAATAATTGATTATTATTTTTTTAATCTCAAACGAATGAGAGTGTTAAAGATACATTAAATTTATTGATATTTTAGAATTTTAAAATTATTTTAAGTCCACAAATTTAAATAATTGCCGGGCCAATGTTTTTATTGCACCGGTAGTTGTGTTATCATGGATTTTATTTATTACATGATACTTACCGACTAGAACATAATTTTGCCAATGAAATGCTCATATTTATTTGCAAGAATATAGAAATTGCAACTTATTAAAGAAACAAGATCGTAGGGTATTATGATTTACTTTAGATTTTTCTTTAAAGACATTTCGTATTTTAGTAAACATAAATGAAAGCAATTATGTAAATAGTTTTTTGACAAACGGTACCTTTGTTATCTAATATAAGACAGTTTAAGTTGAGCCTCTAAGATTTATGTGGATAGATGGATCTAATATGAGCAAAAATGACATTGTAATAGCGTTTTGTATTTGTTTCAGAATATATTTGTTTAGGAACAGAACGAAAAATGTATGTTACATTTAAAGAGCATGGGTTGTTTTATAAAAAAAAAAAAAAACCCAATTTATACAGAATATGCGTTTGATAAGATAGTAATAATATAACCATGGAATGTATTCGAAACAAAAAGAATTAAATTAATTTTGTGTTAGGATTGAACAAACGCGTTCTATCTATCAACTTCGAATGTTGCCAGAGCTTTATATCCGGTAGTCATTAAAGGTGCTAAGCGAAGACAGATATAAAATAGCTTTATTTAAATGTGTATTTACTACTCGTGAAAATCGAAAAAATACTAAAATCACATATTCTATTCAGAATAAATCCATCTTGAAGTAAAGAGTAAAACTGAGGGTAACACTAACTTATTCAAGTTGTTCGCACACCGCTAGCTCTATACAGAAATACATATTTAGTGTGGTGATACCAGTGTGATTGTCGTCACTCTGGTTTAAGTGACAAATATGACCGACTAGAGTGTTGCTTTTATTCATTTTATTATTTTATTAGTATTAGCCTTAAAAGGAAATTTCCAGAAATCCACTTAAAGAAGCATATGTAAAAAAAAAAAAGGATCCTTATTATAACGTACCGATACCTCTCTATACAAAGTTTTTTATATACTAGACAAGTTATTTCCATTTCATATACTTTCATAATAATTCGAGCAATAAAAAGAACCACCACGATGCGTCACCGCATTCACTGTCTGTGTATGTGTACTATTTACAATAAATACACTCCTATATTATTATGACTTCATTCACAGTGATTAATTGATTGTAAAATCAACACGTCATAACATATTACAATATGCAATCAATAAACTTTCGAAATATAAATTATCATAAAATTTTAAGCTTTTGAACACCTATCCAGTCCATGTTATAAAAGTTAAATTTAGAAAAATATTTAAGCACGATAATATTTTTCTATCAAAATGATGAATGGAAATACAAAAGTGTGTCAGCAGTCTTTGTGTGGAATTCAAAGACAACATTAATAACTAGTTTTTCCCTTTTTTATGTATTACGGGAACCTAGGTATTTCTTTTTTATGACTATGGTTGATTAGAAAGATATCTTTATAGAAACTCAAATTACGTAAATAGAAGAACCTTTTATAGACAAACCTTAACAACATATTCAAATAAAGATCAAATGGAATTGGATTTAACTAAATTAAAAAAAAAATAGAGAAAATAAAATTAGAAAAAAATGAGATGCAAAGTGAAATAAAAGGAGATCTGTATTTTATTGTCCAGCAGCTAATGGTCTATAACAATTGTTTGAAACGTTTACTCGTCTCCTGGATGTGGATAGCCACACGTTCCTACATGCTGGATCTTCTGCTACACATCCAAAAAACTACCAAGTTACTGTCGACACTCCCCTAGACGTATCTGACCATTTTTTTGTATTGTGCCCAAAAAATATCCAAGTCTTACCATATCTGGCTCTGGAAATTTGCAGATTTGGATGGAATGCTGAATTTTTTTGAATTGTTAAAAGTGTTTTTTTTTATTAATTATCGAGTAAAACGTTCGTTAAATTAATTATAAATAAAAGGTACAAATAACTATAAAATATAAATTTGAAGAATAGAGTAAATTATTACAAAAATATTAATATTTTGAATATATCATAACTTGAATTGCAATTCAAGTTAGTTTATAAAATCATGAATGTAAAAAAATATATCAAAATAAGTTTAGGTTTTTTAATAAATAAAGATATTTTCTTTGTACTGCTGCTGGCATCTGAACTTGTCGTTATGATAGTTTTAAAATTTTATTCTTATTTTACAATTTAAAAAGATATTATAAATTATTTTTTATTAACGTATTTTTATGAATAACTTTAGTATCAACTTGTATAAATATCTCTCCACGGATATTTTGTTGGATAATATATAATAAATTCAAATTCAAAAATATCAAGTAAAGTTAAATGCATTTTTGAATCGTCAATTACATAATATTACATTACATTACATTACATTAAAAAATGTCCGTATAGTATGTTAGTCCGTCAGTAAGCGACCACCAGCTCGGAATGCTGCTCTGCTGAGAAGAGCTGGCCAGAAACTCCACAGCTGCTCTTTAAAAAAATTAACAATGTTTGATGTATAATAGTAACAAATTTTACATGTAAAAACTCTTACCCATGAAATTTAATATTAAAAAAAATTATGACACATCGTATTTACATCCTAGTACAATAATCGCAGAACATATATTTTTTATATATTTCTGTTTTAAATATGTCACCTGACTACATAAACTTACTGGAAAGTCTTAATTATATGTTATTTTCAATTTTTCAATGACTACTGCTGCTTTTATTATGAAATATTCAGCTAACTTGTAATAAAATACAAGGATGGAAATAGAATTCATTTAAAATAATCGATTGATGTATCCTCATAACAATTAAATGAACAAACTAACTTAAATATTACTTAAATATATAAATATTAATTTGAGAAACACAAAAAACTAAACCTTCTTTTATACCCCGTCTTTACCCTTTATTTAGTTCACCCAGAACTGTTTACATACCGACGACAGTAATATACAATATTCTATACTCATTCCAAGAAATAATGAATTCAGTCTCTATGCTATAGTTGCTACAAATTTAATACTTCTTTAATTTCACAAAAAATATATTAATATAACCATCAATGAGGAATATTTTAAAAAAGCAAAATCGATTTATATTTAAACAGAAATGTGAGTTTACCATTAAACTGTGGTGTTATTAGTGCCAAAGACTCAAGTTCTTGAAAAACATATAAAGAATCAATACAATGCAGTCATTAAAAATGTAAGCGAAAATCAGTTTTCAGTAACTAATATTGATATGTAAAATAAAAATATATTTATTTTACCTTGCAAAATAATTAAAGATGCAGCTGAAATTGTCTTTACCTAAACAAAATGAATAATGAGTACGCTTTTAGCGGGTTTCGATCCGCGGTAATTATTTGCGTCGTGCTGACAAGATAGATTATACAAAGTGGATTAATATTTAAAGTACAATGTATATTCAGGTAAAGATAATTTTAACACTAAATCTAAAGTATGGTCATAATAAAATAAAATAACATTGGCAAATATTTCCCAGTAGCAGTAACTTCCACTTTGTCAGAAAAACTATCAATAAATCACTTGGTCGCGAACAGTGAACGTTTTTCTCAAGAATAATGCTCTCAAGTCTTTTAAAGTGGTAGGGTTTTTGTCTTTTAAAGCGACAATTTTAAGATCGCTCTTCGTCAATTTAACTTCACGTTGAGCTTTTTAACCATAAAATATTAAGTATGTTTGGTTTTGTTCAACTTATTATCTTAAAACATTTTACATTTTTAATTACATCGTACAAGCATTATATTTGGTCTGAATAAAATATGTTATTTAAATAATATACCTATATAACTTCGAATAACATTTATTTCTTTAGAATAAGAATAGAAAATCTCGTATTTTAAATGCGCTTAAAGCATATTATTAAAAATATAAAAATTAAAACGGTAAAGTATAAAGGCTGTTATAAATATTAATCTCCGGAAAATAAATTTAATGCCAAAGTATGAATGCATGATTTTCCTACCAACATATAGAGATTGAAAAATTTGCATATACTTTTTGAAATCTTAAAACAAACGCATTCTTTTTTAATCAATGACTTAGCTTAACTTGCATTCATAGCAACAAAATGTCAGTAAACAACTGGATTTTATTTTTTGTATTAATTCCATTTGTTTTCATTCGAGGAAAAAATTCAAAAATTCAAAAATTCAAAAATATAGTCGGGTTGACTATATTTTTGGGCATGCCTCGACGTTCTTTTCTATTCATGAATCTGTTAAAAAATACGTTTGTAATTTTATTCAACCTGTGTAACGAGAAAACCATCTGACCGTATGACAGTTCCACCCTGTGCTCAAACAAACAAAGGTCAATATTTATTATATTGAGCATTATTATAAAGGCAGATAAGTTTATTTTACCAATTACTTTAATGAAGATTACTCCCACGTTTTTCACCCACGTCGTATTCGTATAATTACACACAAATTTTGAAGGTCAAGATTCGTATTAGAAATTTACATATATCTAAATTGCTGCTTTAATTTATTACTTACGCATGAATCCTGCCATAAATAACTCAGATGGATTTTATCCTTAGCTTATTGGTTTTAATTTTGTATTAAACTAAATAAATTGGTATATTTTATCTCAACATAATGGGTAATATTTTCCAATAAAATAATGTAATTGATTAGCAGCAGTGGATTACTATTCTGATAAGTTTTGCGAGCTTATATCACATTCATTTATTTTATTTCAATATATTAAAAAAAATATAAACTTTTCAAATGTGTACCAACCCACAAAGGTTATCTAAACGTAAACCTTTGATTTTTTTGTTTGAAGTACGTGAAAATTATATACTATATAAACCTATTTTATAAAAATATTTTTTTTCTTCTTGATTTTATAACATGGGCTGTAGCTATATACACGTATTTAATTAAATCAATACTAATACCTATTCTAACCTTTTATGAATTCAATCATTCGAGACCAAAGCTCATCTTGCAGAACGACGAGGACAGATTCCCACAGATTGCAGTTTTGAGGACTAATCATAATTGTAAAGTTTTAATCTATCATTATGAATTAAATATGTATTAATTATTTTAATAATTTCATTAATGATGATAAATAAATTAAATTATTAATTCTAATATGCCAGGCCAGGTCATAACCTGGCCTGTGAATAAACTTTCATTAAATATTTTGAACAAACTATTCATTTGGAATTCATATTTGATAAACTTATAGCTTATAATTTACTGAAATTTACTAAATATGATTTTAATTATGAGTTTAACAGTATAAAACGTAATTGTATTACATTATTAAACTTAATATTTTTTCATTTAAAGTAATTTTTTTTTATAAATTCACGCATGAGATAAGAAAATAATTGTTTTTTTGAATAGAATATTTTCGAATTTCACAATTTAAAAAATAATTGAATAAACGGTTTTGAAGTTTTTTCTTCTGCACAATAAATCCTCATATAATAAGCAGTTCTAAATTATGAATAAATCGATTTTGAAAAAAAGTAATAGATTTCGCAAATCAATAATTAAAATGATTTTTAATAGAACAAAGGCTTTCCGTTCGAGTACGCTTGTTGATAACAAACTGTACTATTATCGTATTTTAAACGTTGTTTAAAAGTATAAATATTATTGGAGGTCTGACTAATAAAAAAAAAACAAGAGGGGGTATATAAGGCGTTACCAGCGCGTCAGCTGATCATTATTAGTCGTCCCTTGGTGCGGAGCGGACGTCTTATCAAATTACATTTGGAATCTATTACAATGCGAATCTTGATTGTTATTGTTTTTATTATTTGACTAAAGATTAAGTCCAGTTTAGTTTAATTACCACGTGTTATTCAGTTTTATTTTCGTAAAATCACTTTTTATAGCTTTTAATATATTATAATTAAGTAAACATAATATTAGCCGTAACTAATCTAGATTTATAAAATTAGAGTTTTAAATATGAAGGACTCAGCTGCCCTATTTATTGCGACTGTCCGGGTTCACTAATATTGATTATTAATTACTACATTAAGTCCCTTTATTTCATTCAATTACTATCTTTCTATCTATCACTAACATTAAATTAAATGTTCTTAATTGTGCCGTATTTTTATAGTTGGTAAAATAAAAAACAAACCTTCTGTTTTCGAATTTTTATGTTTTTGTACTATTATTTTTTGAGTTTCTCGTCTAAGAAGAGGAAAAGTGTTATTTTACCGGCGGTTCCAATTCAACTAACAAATATTTAAACTGGCGGGATAGGTATCTATTTGAAGTTCAATTTGTTGGGGAAACCTGATGCGGTTCGAGCAGCCACCAGCTAGGCAGCTAAATAGATGAGCTAGCGTCTATCCAAACACTGCAATACTTACTGTCGAACGAAGGTAGGCTTGCAAACTAGCAATAGTCTCTCTTGAGGTTTTTAGCTATCGATTTCACAAGTGCACGTGAATGTACGGAAATAGTTTATTGGACTTGACTTGAATTTTTGGTAATTCGGAATATTGCAGCTTTATGAAACAAAAAACAAATATTTTACCGATAGTAACTAACTTTAATTTATAGCTGATATTATTAGTAAAGAAATGTAGAGCTACTCGTGCTTTTTGCGAGTCAGTGATATAATAAAGAAAGAGGAATGCTTATTAAGTTTAATTAAAAAATATATAATTTTTTTGGTTTCATATATTGTAGATATTCTCATAGTTTTATTTATTAAATTGTTTTAGAAGAGACTTGGTTAAAATAATCTACATAATTATAATTTACTCGTGAATGCTTATCTAAAATATATTCATCGCTATTCGCTCTCCGTCTAATTGGTGACTTCTGAAGCGTATATGGTTATTAATAATAGCTAAAATATATGATCATTAAAGTATTAAAAGTGTATAAATATATTATATTTACTTAATGCTTCTAGTTCATAAATAAATACACTTTATTAAAATATTATCTTTAAGAGCAAACAAACATTTAAAACTAAAACACAATATCATTAAACGGTTGAGGACGACATGTAAGGTTTCTCGGGTGTCGCAATCTCTACGTGAGTCGATGTGTTTATGTTTTTTTATATATGTTTTATATATTTTTATATAAAAAATACAACTTTTCTGTAATGCAACTTCACATACGTAAAAAGGGATGTTACAAGTATAACATGTGTGTATTTTATTTCCTATATATTTAATATCTAACTAAGACTATACATTCTCAGTAGGAAATATAATTACTGACATTCATATTTATAAATCGGAAACTGTCAGGTTCATAAGAAAAAATATTTATAGATCACTTGTATTTATCATTTTTTAGGTTCTTTTAAGCAAATATTTAAATATTACTCTTTGAACTTAAAAATAAAGGATTGTTTGTTATTTTACTATGTAATTAGGAATGTTAATTAATTTTTTGGAAAATAAAATATTTACGATTCAATAAATACATTAAAAACATCTAACAGCCCATTAGCTTTATGAACTTTAGAAACATAAATATGTTTCTAAAGTTCCGTAGAGTAAATACTCTACGGAGTAGATATATATATAACGAGAAATCAAACTGGGTCGCTAGTTTTGAATCAGACAGGTTTATTTTGATCAGACATTCCTTTTGACAGGTTTGATATCTTTTACGATATCCAGGTTCTGATACGGAATGAAATCCCAGCGAGAGTGTGCTTTTATCATGAACGTCAGCTGACTTGAGATAAATAGTTAAAATAGATACGGGGACGTTTTAAGATCGTGAATATTAATGTTTATTCAGGCGTCTTAAAAATGAAATAGGAATCACTAAAATATTTATAACTCCTTCATGATAAAATAAGTATTTTTTTTGTTAAGGAATCCGATCAATTAATATTATACTGTACATATCAAGTTGCAAAAACCAAGCAAAGTTAAATAAATTAATGTATTATAAATAATAAATATAAATTAATTTAAAATGCCATCAAAGAATCATGTTACTTACAGATGAGTTCTAGGAATGAAAATATACAGTCAAATTAATGTCAGATTGTGTAAGTAATTCATACTAAAATCAAGTATAATATTGAAATTAAAAAAAACTAAAAAGCATCGAAGTTATTCCTCAAAGTCAATACAAATAATTATCTAGGTGTTTTGAATACCTAATGGAAAATTAACCTATTGAAAGAAAATACCTAGAACTGACCCCAATATTTTATTTTCAGCGCACACCTAAGAAGAAAAAACAAAATTGGGTTATGAAATATTAGTGTATGATCACAAAATAAATAAGTTTGATGAAAATATATCTTTTAGTAAATATTGTATTTTAAAATGTAATTTTTATTCTTTTATTAAAATATAACTACTAATTGCTGATAAAAGATTATTTTTATATCAATATTTAAAAATTCCAGTAAAACATCATACACAATAACCAATAATTTCTCAATTCATTTAAATATGAAACAAATGATTTTATATTTATTATTTTGCTTATCAATAAATTTATGTTTCAAAAGACCATTTATTTGGTGGATTTTAAAAAGAAATCTAGTTTTCCATAAAGCGACATAAAAAAAAATAAAAGCGACATAAAAAAACGCAAGTTTTGAATAAAACCAGCTCATTTTCATAATTCCTTTTGAAATCCTGCAGCTTTTGATAAGCGGGTAGTTTCTCGTGAATATATGAACTTATCACAAAAATAACTCAACGATAAATTAATTAAATTAATAATAAGGGGATATAATAAAAAAAATCTTTACCAAACTAGGGTAGCGTTCTTTTAGTAAAGATATGCAAATATCGTTATTCTTTTTATAATGTTATTAGAAAAATAAATGTTCCCATTTAATATGTAAATTGTATTAATAATATTTTAGTTACTTGTTATTTCAATAAATAGAATTGTTGGATTCATAAACTGCTTTTGTATTTTTATAAACCTGTTTTTTAAACAAAATGTAATAACACCTTGATTATAAATTGAACCGACTGACGTCACCATTTATTCTAATGGACGACTGTTTTTAATATTTTTAAGTGTTATTCCAAGGGGCCATAAAGCTTTTTGAGAAAGCTCAAGAGGGGTTGCTACGAAATGTACGAAGCAATATAAATAAATAAAATATTATATATTATGTATGTTTTTTATCTTAAAATATATAATGTTTATCTTAAAATATATACTATCAATGCAAAGCGCAGTACTAGTCCAGAAATACACAGTTTGGGATTTTCATACGATTTTATTATGAAGTCAGCATCCGATATGAAAGGAGTTTTAATATAAAAAGGTTTAATGAGGAATGAAAGTTTGCAGGAAGCTGTTATTTTTCTAGATATTTCATCAACATTCAAAGTCTTGTATTTTGGGCCGTAAATTAAAAATTATAAAACATTTTAAATTATTTATTTTCACTAACAAAATTGGACCATTTAACTCCTTATTCACTTAAATAAACATCAGCTTACTTCTTTTATAGGCATTTAACTATGTGTAAGAAAATAAAAATAAATACCATACCGGAAACCAAAACATTAAACACTATAATACAAAATCAAATATTAGTTATTGTTTTTATTGGTTAAAATGACAATTTAACGTTAAACTATATTGCACCTAACTTGTTAAGGCACGTATACTGTCAAATATTTTATAGTGATTTCAACTGAATTTAATTTAGTTTTGTAATGTAATGTAATGTATAAACTTCTTGTTTAGTTTAAAGCAGCTCGTTTGTGCAAATTGTAGTGAATACAGCGACTCGATTGTAACCTTTGTTTGTGTCCACTGTTATATGACACTAAAACTATATGATAACAGTATTAATCTTTAACTAAATATGTAAATAAATCTTCATCATCACGAACACACTTAACCTGCGACATCACATATTGGATTGCGGTGCCAGCTAATTTTAAATTCGAGTATGCATTACATGAATCTTTATGAATAATACAAAATATGTAAAAATTTAAAAAAAAAATAAGTTTCTTTTATATTCTCTCCATCTTTTCCGTTCTACTCTTAGTTTAACTTACAGTAAATATTTAAACTTTAAATTTGTTTTCTTTTTTAACACATTTAGTTGCAACAACTAAATGTGTACAGAAAATTGTATTCAAAATACGTTCAAGAATATTATAAAATAGGACAAGCTTCAAATTGATACTGAAATATTTTCTAAAAGGAATTCAATGCATTTTAAAATGGCACTTCCGGCGACAGTTGCAGTCCATTGTTGCTTGGTATTTATACTACATAAATAGTTCTTATTTCATAATGGTATGTCCGAATATTTATTGTTATTTTCCAAATAATAGTTTGTGTATTCAAAATTATAAAAGAATATGTTTTTAAGTCAAATCAGCACACAATCTGATAGTAAGTTGTATTGAGGATATAGACATTGAGATTACAACTGGAATATATTTGAAAATTATAATTCTTGTTAAAACATATAGTTAATAGAATGTTATTGTCAAAAACACTAACGTTCACTTAAATTGAGATAAATTAATTCTCCTCTCGACCCTTATTTTCCTAGCTGATATAACTGGTATTTTAATATCTTTAATTTCAGTAACCTGATTTAAAGTTAAATAACAGAAGATCAAAAGATAAGTGACGTTTGTTTGTCCCAAACATTTATCTATTAGAAATGAGCAATAAGTACCAACGCTTACCGTACGTTAACCGTGCAAGCGCCGTCAACCATTAGCTAACGGCCAGTTCAACTCTTAAATGAGAAGGCATTTATATCTGAGTAAAATATTGCTTCTTTATGACAATTTTTTAAATATTTTATCATGGTTACACGATTATGAAATTTTGTTCTTTTTCTTTTCGTTTACTTAAATAAAAAAACAACTTTCCTAACAGTTGATTGACAATCTGAAAAAAGTGAATATAATTTAACATTTATTTGTCACCACATAGTAAAAAAAACACAGACCTTTATAGAATTTGTATAAAAATAAACGATTCTAAAAATATAGTTCTATTACTGCGTAAAGGTACTACCGGTTAATATGTTAAATGAATTGTGAACGACCGCGGAGTGCTCGCTCATGCCACAGAACGCCTTCAGGCACAGCTACCGCATTATTTGGCATCAAACCTAATAATAAAACCTAAATTATTCTAGTAAACAGTCTTATAGGGATCACACATACATTTATTAAATCTGTAGCGATAAGAAAGTTTATTGGCATTATATTGTAAATGTAAAGTCAATGCATTTTATTTTTTCAGTCTTCAAAGTTTTTCCTTCAAATGAGAAAAACTTACTAAAAAGGTCATTTATTTAGAAAATGTATTTAAATAAACTATTTTTCTAGGGTCAGCAAACGAAATTAATTTCATGATTTTTGTTTAAGTGAGTATCAATTTTCAATAATAATTAATTAAATTGAGGTCTTAAAATTTTACTAAATATTGTTATATAATGCATTCGTATACATTAAGGAATCACTCACACACACAAATTTAATAAACAAGTATTAAAACTTTCACAATAATGAACCTGAAACTTTTTATAGTTATTTGTTATTCAGTATAATGTAGAAGTCAAATTACATAAGTTGGTCGTGTAATACGAGTAATGGGTCATTTTCCTAAGGGTAGCTTTGGTCTATCATGTTTCTAAATTTTGTCTGGGACAAGTTATTGCTGAGCACAACGTTTTACACTATAATAATTTAGGATATAATTTTTGGTAATCATTTCGTTCGTCTTTTCGTTATTCATTGACCAATTTCTTTTTATTTGGCTATATTTAAAAATAGCTTTAACGATCATTTGAAATTTTTAAGTAGTTGTATAATTTCGAAGACTCGAATAGTAAAAACAAATAAAGACTGCGTATAAAATAGCGGTAAACCTAAAACAGCACTGTAAGAGAGAAACCGCTGGAACATTCTAGTATTATTCTATAATATGGTATATGATACCCGTAGCTGTTATTTCTTCAGTAATATTGCAATGTTGCAAGTTTTGAAAAAGCACTCTTAAAGTTCATACATAGACTTAAATAAATTCAGTAACGTCTTGAAGTTTCAAAATTGTTCTGTTCATTTTTTTTGTATCAAATATAAAAAAAAAAAACAAATAAAATATTTAAAAAATAATATATTATCCTTTGTTTTACTATATTACATACACCCTACCTGAGATTGAAACACCTGCTCTGCCATTGATCTATGTAATTACTTGGCTTAGTCGACAGCCAACAATGGGAGTCGGGATAAGATCAGACTGACGTCATTTTAAATTTCATTTTCATTGCTGCGACAATGCTATAGCATCAAGGTAATTGTCGAATTATTAAGAAATATATATTTTCCACTAGTGGACTTTTTCACTTACTATAGTTTATCGTAATTTATGTATTCGTTATACATAATATGAAATACTACTTTAAAATTATAAATAGTTCAAAAACAGCCAATAAGATAAGACGCAGTACTTAGAAGAAGCTGTAAATATTTTTTCCGAATATGTTTCGAACGCCTTTCTGTACTCGCGGATGAAGTCCTTCAAAATAGCTAGTATATTTATTTAACTCTTATTAAAATAAATACTAATCTACAAAGCCCGTATTGTTAAACACTTATTGCGTTTTCATTTTACATCTCCTTCTTCAAGGAGGCTTTGACTCGTTCTCAAAGCTTTTATTACGATATTTGAGTGAACTCAGAAAATGTTAAAGGCTCAGGAATGTGTTTTGTTCCACGATATTTAAGATGTTCAATGATACTTATAAGGTTTCTGTTGTTAGTATTTCTTTGTATAAAACACTTAAACAAATTTAACTTAAAAAAATAAAGATCGTATTGCACTTGTATTTTGCTAGATACTGTATTGTCGTATAATTTTACAGGGTGGATCAAAAGTCCGTTTTAATTTGAATAAGTAGTTTAAATACGCAGCTACAATGGTAGTGATGGTGGGGTGGAAAGGAAAGGTTACGCAGTGGCCATTGGGACTTCAGTTCAGTTCAGTTATTTAGCAAATAACAACGTGCGTTCAGTGTATGCGAGTTCTACCGCAACAACGGTTCTTTTACTCTAGCGCAACGAAAATGTTGCGCTCATTATAACATACGGAGTAAATTCACGCATTTTTGAACAAAGGCACGCATTTTTTAATAAAAGAAATTCCATTCCTTTTATTTATAAAAAAATGCGTGCAGAAGTTCGAGGAGACAGGATCAACAATTAATCAAATACGATCCGGTTAACGGAAGACATCAAACATCCCAAAAACGTCGAGCGTTAAGAACGTCAAGAACGTCAAGAACATTAAGAACGTATTGTGAAAATCTTGGACTCTACTCGAAAGCAGTAACGTCTTCCGTGAGCCCAGATCACCTTTGATTCGTATTCTTCACAAAGATTTACATTTACATTCGTAAAAAAAACAAATGGTACATTAATTAAATCTTCAAGATCACACTCTCCGACTCCAATTTGCAATCGGAATGTTAGAAAGCTTTACCAGCTTTAGAAACATATGTTTCTCAGACGAGGCACACTTCCATCTAAATGGGAATGTGAATACGCAAAATTGCAAGTCTTGAAGTAACACTAATCCAGAATTGAAGCATTGAAAACCTCTGCATCACCCAAGTTTATTGCATGGACATCTTAGCTTTGACAGTAAGAGTTATTATTGGTCTATACTTATTTGAAAATTGCTGAGGAAATGCTGTTACAGTGAAAACAGAGGGGTCTTATATAGCGGAAACAGATTTTGATTTCACTAGCGCTACTTTTGATGAATATGGATAGGATTTTGATGGTTTCAATCTAAAATTGTCGACATTGTTCGGGTACCATGCCACTTTTCAACAGTTCATTACGTGATGTTCGCAAAATTTTCATTCCAGATTGCAGCATTATCAAAGAGTCAAGGATCACATATGGATAATGTAATTTATAAAATATAAAATTCCAATTAATGTACTGATGATAATAAACTAAAAATATAAACATAGCAGTAGTCTTCTAAATGACAATTTGAAATGTGAACGAACTTTTTGGCCACCTTGTACTACTCACCATTATTTTAGTTACTGCCAGTATCAAACTAGTATTTCTCTCTTTATGAACAACTTTGGTCTCAGCGACCTTAAGTGATTGCCATTAGATATACAGAATCTAAGCTGCTGAACTCGCTTATCTATCTTTTCAAAGCTTAAAACTTAAGAATTGTTGTTCGGATAAAATGTGTCTTAATAAGGATGAAAAAAACAGTTTTGAGAAATTTTATAACATTCTTTTTATGTGCTTTTGGTACGAGAATTTTTTTTTGTATTTAATTTTTTTTTGCATTTAGTATTTTATTAAAAAAAAGAAGTAGTATAAATTTTACTTTAATACTTACTTTTATATTATCCTGGACAATATTTGTCAATTAAAAGGTTAAATATCTTGTCAATAAAGATTGGTATATCTTGTTATAGAGATTGTTGACCTGGGCTTTCCAATTAATCTAAATGGTTGACAATAGCCGATATTTAACAAGGGTAATCCCTCCACTCACTGGTATTTAGTTTTCCTTAAGAAATAAAGCTTAACAAATAGCTTTTAATTGGGACATATGTTGCCGGAGAAGCTTACGGTGTTGTTATATAAATACCATAATATTATATGTATAGGAATTTGTTAAATTAATGAAGTTCGGTCCTTTATACTACCCGATAAGGTTAACCGATTTGATCGAGCAAACCTTCAAATTTGATGAAAGAGATTGGTTGCCTCTTGTTCGTAACAAATATCATGTTCAATGTGCTTGCTCTGTGGAATTTCAATCGGTATAGGGTAGTGTTTGACTAAAGGTTAGGGTTTTACTTTGCAATGCAAAAATGTTCGTTTAGAAAAGTCCATGACCAAAATATTCGATTAGATTAAAATAGTTAGTCTTATTTTAAGGCCAGAGTTATTTATTTTATTAACTGTTGCTTCTATTTAATTAGTGAGGAGAGTCGTAATGGCTCTACACTATTAAGCAATAGAGATTTTTTAAAGTTTTTTTTGTATTAATATCTGTTATTACACCATGTATACAGTATTATATCTAACAACTAAATTAATGTGAATACATGAACAAAGACTTAACAATGCCTGTACTACCTTCGAAGTCAGTGATATGAAAAATGGTAGCAATAAAGGAGTTCATTAAACATATGGAATTGATTTGCACCGCATTGTTTGGTTAGGATGAAGTAAGATGAGAAGAGACAAAATAAGAGAGAAAAAAAAATAGACAATATGTTTTGGAATAAACACTGGGACTCAAGCTGTAGATACATGTAGATATGATTAAATGAAATTAAGTATCATGTAAAGAAACAACACCCATAAAAACAAGACTTGTGAAAAAAAACCAAGTCTCGCATCTCAGTTTTTCTACTGTAAAAAGTTGTAAGATGCACGTAATACAAAGTCGTTCATTATTGAGTCCCTACTTAAGGGACTTCTATCTTAAGTTGTTACGTAATTAGCTAATCTAACAACACCTTTTAGTAACCATATGAATATCTATCAAAAATCTTTTATATTTAAAACAATAAATTGACTCTGCCATTCCATGAAGACACAAATACAAGTTACACATATTATATAAAATAAGATTGTACAATTTCCAAGCCTTTCCGAATTTATTTATTTAAAACTTTATGTTTTAGTAGTAATAAAACAACACAATTTTATCATTTTCGTTTAAATATTTAATAAAATATATCAATATTATCAATAATATATTAATATTATATTTATTTTTCTTATTGTGTGTTGCCGGCAAGTTTGACATAATGAGTGAACCTGTCGAAATCTATATCTATGTCATTGTCAACGTCATTGACATGAGCCGTCTGTCGTGCCTCTGTCGATCACTGTGACGCATCATGTGGCGCTAGCGTGGAAAGAAATCGGTGGGAGAAAGCAACGTTGCGGAGATGGTTAAAAGTAAGGGTGGACTTTCTTGGCGTTGTCCTCGTTTTTATTCCCGCAGCGGTGGCTGCCGGAGATCACAATATGGATGCACAATAGACACTGCACTACAGTTTATTTTGTCTTATCTTATCTTGAAAAGGAGTTGCTATACTTGATATAATTAATAAAATTGCAGCTCAACTCGGGTCGACAGCCATGTTCGTATGTCATTGTTTTAGTTCCCGTTCGGGAGTAGCTGTAAACAAACCTCTTTATACGATTAACATTATATTTCACATGATGAAGCCATCTTCTATTTTTGTTTATGTATTGGATAACTCCAACGAATAAAAAGAATAAAAAGAATGCTCATCAGTGAAACTACTCAATTAAAATAATGATTGCCAATCTGTGGCGATGTATGTATGTTTATAAAAAATAAATAATAATTATGAAACAGCATAAAAAATACCAATTTCTTAAAAAAAATCTGAGGGAATATCTAGCTTTTAAGTTATAAATAGCCCAAACAGCTCTTTTTTGTAACATTAATATAGAATTTTATTAATAGCAGCAGCGGTATCCTATAATAAAATACCGTAAGACAAAATACTATAAAAATAACTTTAATTTGTATTGTGTTGTAGGGAAATTCAATATTATTTAATGTTTTATTAATTTAAGTATAAAAACGAGTTTATTTTTAATAAAAGATATATTGAGATAGCATTATTAATTTCTTAGAATTGGGCAACTAACGTAAGTAAGTTGAAAATGCCGAATGGATTCAGCGTTTTTGGAAGGCAATCATTCTTGCCCGAGTTTGACTCGCGCGTTGCCATCCTAAACTATGAAGTCACCTTAGCTTATGCGCTGCACGCCTGGACAGTGTAGATTGTGACAGTGACAGATTAGACATGCCCAGAGGCATATCTAATAAATTACATTGTTACAAGAACTACGAACAATATAAAACAATCAACATAAGAGTGGATAATATTTTTGATATTTTTAAATACAAAAGCTTCAAACGTTGTATTACTTGTTATAATTGATTTTTCAGTTTAATCTTGGAAGAATAGACCTACTTCATAAAAAAGTTAATTATAAATACAGCTAAGAATACTAAAATGCTATTTTTCGATACGAGTCACATGAAAATTTATAAGTTGACTTTTCTCAGGATGTATTTTTTTGGACAGAAAATACAAATGGCAGTGAGTAAGAAAAATCTCATTATAAATACAGCAACATCCGACAATATCACTAAAAGAAACATAATTCCGTAGTGCTATTTTTGGTAAACAATTTAAAATGTTGTAAATGTTACGAAGCGTCTGAATTTTTAAAGTACTTAAGTTAGGTCGGACGACGAAATTTTATTTTGTCCTGAACATAAGAAAGATAACTTTTAATGAAAATATCAAAAACATATTTCATTAGGCCTAAAAATAAATTACCAAAAAATGTTTGCTGTTTAAATGATTATACCCCATTATATATATATAATAATAAATATTTTTCTATTCTTATGATAGGTTAAAACAGATGTTTCAATAACACTTATAAGTACAATAAAAACACTCAGTATAACATCATATAATAATTACTACCACGGTAATACTAAATAAATTTTCTTATAATTATAATAAACTAAGCCAGAATATAAGTACCTATTTGTGTTTAAGACATCATTGAATTCGGATGATGTTTTATTCATTAACATTTTAAATATCCTGAGGCCTGTTTTTGTTTCATTTAAATATGTTATACAAAATGAAGAATATAAAAATGTTTCGTCCTCTATAAATTTATTCACTGACACTTGAAAGGAATGTTGAATTTCATAAGAAATTTTACGCTAATGAAGAAATCATTACTTTAAGGGTGATCACAAGTAATTACTCGTACTATTAGATACTCGTATATTTACGCAAACTAAACTACTAGCCTCTCAGAACTACCTATGCGTTGCTTAAAACCGAATAATGGTTGCTCAGTGCTTAAAACCGAATAATGGTTGCTCAGTGCTTAAAACCGGATAATAGTTGCTCAGTGCTTAAAACCGAATAATGGTTGCTCAGTGCTTAAAACCGAATAATGGTTGCTCAGTGCTTAAAACCGAATAATGGTTCAAAACGGCTAAAACTATTGATGTTATTAACGAACCTGCTCCTAAACATTTTCAAGTAACAGCCGAGAGAACAGTCTTACATCCTGCGGACAAACATACATAGCATTTAACCCTAACTGTAACGGAGTGTTTCGCTAGTGCTTCGAGCTGGCCCGGTCAAATGAATACGTTTCGAATATGTTTCTATGTAAAATCTGTTAAACATCAAATTGATTACTTTTATAGTCCAATCTTCACTCGAAGGTGTCAAATTGAGATTTAGTTGAAAATCTTATTATTGTCTCTAACAGTATTAATAGTAATCAATAAAACTGTGGAAAATTATCTTCTTTTCCATTTAATATTCTGTAAACCAATTAAGGACGACCCTATGAAAAAGGAATTCTTCTTTTACCCTCCATATTTGAAATTATAATGGACTAATAAAATTCAATCTTGCCAATATCTCCTTAAGCTCTTTGATTTACTTACAAAAAAAGATATTTAAGAATAATCCTCGACCATATTTGCCAATTAAATTTTTTGTAAATAATAAAATAATAGAATATAGCTGGAAATGCTTTTGACTACCCAATTAATCTAAATAGTTGACAACAGCTAACATTTCACATGGGTAATCCCTTTTATCTCTGGTACTTAGTTAAACAAAACAACTTTTATACATTTTAATTGGGATATTTGTTGCCGGATAAGATTACGGTCTTTTAAAGTAAATATCATAATAATATATGAATTTACCAGATATTCGTTTTGGAAAAGACAATATTCTTCGGAAGCTCAAAATCTATGTCACAATAGAAATCAATTTTTATATATTTTCATGAAAGTATATATTGATATCGGTTTAGATATCCTTTAAAATTTGAAACTGGACTTTAAAAGTCTCTAAACATTAATGTATTTGACTAAGTCTTACGTTAATACGAGCATTTCATTGAACCCAACCAGTTTGAAGATGGCCCTTTTATCGGCTTTTTGGGTATTTCTCAAAAGTGTCCTTATTGCATTTATTGTATTGGAAAATGACTTTTTACTATGGAATTCACTGGATATCTATTTTTCATCAGCTACAATTTTACTTGTATTTTTTTCAAGGTTCTACATAATTTAGCATATGAGTTGGCATAAGGTTAGGTAGTATTATATGTATACCACTATACAGTGTCATCTAACAAATTGTATATGAGAACAAATGTAAGACAACAAGACGCAAACAGACAACAATGACTGTACTGCCAGAGTCAACAAAGCTAGTTATAAATAAAGGTGTTCATCAAACATATTGAATTTACCGCATTGTTTGGTTAGGATGAGGTGTAATGATAACGGACACGTGAAATACATTTGGTTTACAATAGTGTCTGTTGTAAGACAGAAAAAATAAATGAACAAATATGTTTGAAATAAATTGTGGTTCTTACTTAAATAATATTTATAAGCCAGTTGCAGTTTTAAGAATAAGCAAAAATACATTACAAAATCATCATTTACTTTCAGATATTTGACAATATTTACAACAAAAAAGAAAAAAATATAATATATATAAATTTAATTCAGTAAGTAGTAGGTAATACATTTCCCTTTGGTTGTTTGGTTTTTAGAAAATTTTATTTAAAATATGTACATTTTATAATTCTGGACTCAAATTCAAATAGAACCCATTTAAAATAATATGACTTTTAAGATTTAACTCTTTGTATAGTAATATACATTAAATATATATCATTCTAATTATGTAATAAACATTATGTATTTTTTTAAATAAATTCTTACTATTATCTGATACAAAGAAAATGCCGGATTCAGTATCAACCCACGTATAAGTCAGAAGCCATAAAAAGTTTCACAATGACATTTCTAGGTTGTAAGCGTGGCTTAGGGAAAAATATATTGAATAAAAGATATAGAATTATGAAGATATCGTTCTAAAAAGATGAAATGCTAATTATAAGAATTAATCTAAAATGTGATTTCAAAAAAAGTATATTGTAAATTTTTAACGCGTTTTTTTTAAGAAGCAGAATACAATTTAACAACAATTAAGTTACAGAATACAATTTAAGTTGTTAATTAATATATATAATTAAACCAATTGTACTAAGATAAATCTTTGATAGGTATGATATTACCTATAATTTAGGGATCGTTTGTAACCTAAATGTTTAATTAAATATAACTATATTTTAATTTTCTCAATTTTTTTAGGTAGCAGGTGTATAATTGAAAAATTAATTTCCTATATTACAATGCTATATTCATAATTGCTTCAGCGTTAAAAAACTTATAAAAAGTAATTATAACGCTGGGATGACTATTGAGAAGTTACTTGGTCGTATCCTTTTATTTTTTATATTTTTCTATCAATTATACAACAGTGGCTATGTGTGGAGAAGTGTGATCATCGCCACCACCACCACCGCCACCAGTGGTAGCAGCTGTATTCTGGGTGGGATATTTCAACTCGGCTCTCAATCCATTTTAAGGCTGCGTTTCTGAAGACTTTGGATAAATGCTGCAGGTACGCTTAGAATTTGTAGTTAGATATGGAAAAAAACATTTTTTCAAATTAAAATAGCCTCTGGGTGTTAAAAAGAAGCAGTGTTTTTGAGACCGATGCTAACGTAATCCAATTTCAGTCCTAAGGCAAAGCTAGGAAAGTACAAAATGCTAGAGATGATGTTGCTAGATTGCAGTCTTAAGTAAATATAAAAATGTTCCTTGTTATATTAAACATTTTTGTAATGGAATTTCTTGCTCCATCTTTAGGTATAAATTATATCCTTTCTAAAATATAGCTTTTTTCGACGGTCATGGTCAAATACCTATTATGTTATGTTTTGTATGGTTAGTGAGAGAGTCGGAATCCTAAATAGCCCTCCCAGGCCTAGATTCCTTTGATCCTACTTGTTCCTAAAGGCTGACCATTTTTGTAATTGATAATTGAGGAATGAGTAGGGATAATGGAGACCAGCACACAGGGACTAAGATGAAAGAGGATTTGAAATTTCGACTTTATAACAGATCGTATGAAATGCAGTCACAGGTACTTCACACCACCTTTCTATGAGAAGATGGTACTACCACGGTCAAGCCTGCAGGGTGTTGGATTAATTCCTTGAGTTTTAAATGTCACTCAAGTTATATTATTAATTAAATTTTAATATTTGTATGTAATTATATTTGAAGTTAACACCATTTGCTTCTTTGACTACGTCAGCAGTTAGTTTGTATTTAATACAGTATAAGTATAATAATCTAAATGCTTGTTACGTTTTGGGAAGTGAAGGTTTTCTTTTTTTACGCCCCGCTTTCTAGGCTAAAATTCCTGTTGAATGTGTATATGCCATTAATAATATATATTTTTTTGTTTTCATCTCGATTTATTGACTCTTCGTCATTATTTTATCTTCGAGAATAAAGCGTAATGGACTACCTTCAAGGAGTATAATAATGATCACTTGCGATGATTGAAAATGAGTCTTGTTCTTTTAGAGTACGGTTCATTTTGAAATAAAAGCGTTTCTTCATTAAAGACTTTCGTGGTAATTGATTTTCGTATTTCCATTGTTTGACCTGTAGTAAAAGAAAATTTATATTGTTTTTTGTCATTTTCAGTTTTGGGTTTGGTTTGTAACATTAGCTTTATATTAAGAGATCAAGTCAAACTGTGTAATCTAATTAATCGAGAGGTTGATAATATATTACTTTTTAATTTCAGTTTTTCGTCTCGATGTAAATTCTTGTAAACTTTGTGATTTATACGTTGCCTCACATTATATTCTGCCTTTATCTACACTCACGTCCATATCATTTTCTACTTTAATATTTAAAAAAAAACTGTAAGAAAAAATAATAAGCATGTATCGGAAAACAACAAAGTTTGCTTTGTATGAAAATGGATTTTATGTTTGGGAAAATAAAAGTATAAAATATATCTATTTTAGATTTTTTTTCTGTAGAGTGCGGTACTTGATGAAAAAATATTGAACCATTATTTGTTAAACAGAGTACGCACTTTACGCGGTGAATAATTTCATTTACAAAATTCGGGAACTAAAATACTTTTTATTATCTTTTCTCTTTAAATATGCCACCGTCTTAAAATGTATTTACCGTCGCTAAAAGAAAAGTTTTGTAAAATATCGTCGTTGAGGAATTTGAAACTCTATACTTAAATAATATGGCAAAGGTATTTTTAACTGGTATGATATTTGAAAAAATAGAAAAAAATATTAGTGAAAAACTAATATAGATAAAAGTAAGAATACTAAAGATGATAAATGAAATGAAATATGTTAGTAAACAGACGAGCTGAATAATTAATCAGAATTCTCGAAGTTTATATAAATACGTCATCACCCAACCGCTGTCTGGAGAACGAATGACATTTTACCGACGTTATGAAGAATTCCGGTCATTCTCAGCTACTTCGTGACATGTTTGTTTACCTTTATTAATTTTATGGTTATTTCATTCCAGAATTTGGAGATAATTACGTTTAATTAATAATTAATACATTAACTACTAAATAATAAAAAATATATATATTAATATAAGCCACAAAACTATTGGTATTGAATATTAAAGTCTCAGAAGAAAGTATTTATAAGTAAATTTTATAATATTTTTATTTATGATGTATTGTACGTAGTCTTTGAAACTACTCGACAGATTTATTTGAATAAATAAATACCTCCCTCCAACCTATATTTCGACCCTTCTGCTGTCAAATATGCAGAATAGTTTTTTACTTTAAACACAAACTTTACACTTTAAAGCCATTTAATATATTTAATCCTTTCAATAACATAAAAAAAACAATTTACTTTTTGATTCCATTAAATGAACATACTGTTTTTCAATATTTAAATTCAATACCTAATGTAACTACAATATTCATATTGTATTTGTTTAATTTTTTTAGCAAATGGTATATAATAAAAATTATCAGCGTATTGACTTATGTGGAAGGAAGCAAGAGTGAACATTTGACAATTTATCATTTCTGACATAGCGATACCATTATGCATACAACACCATTTATGTTATTAACTTTTAAAATATATTTTTTAGTACATGCTGTTTTTTTAAGGTGGTCATGCAAATAAGAGAAAGGTTTATTTATTGGTTCTGGACATACATATATATGTCACTTAACTATTTGTGAACCCACGCGCTATTTAATAAAAAAATATTTTTACTTCTTGGTAGGTGAGTGAAAACTCAAGAATAACAAAAACAACGACTCAACAAACGGAGAACAAAATATAATTACCATTGATTTTTATACACAAAGATAACTGCGATTTTGTTTGAGAGTAAAATTAAAAGACTGATTACAAACGATAATTGATGAAAGAGACTACTGATATTGGACTATGCTTATAATGATATCTTATATCTGTATCGAAAATATAATCAGCTAAACTATAACCATGATATTGAAACTGAAACAAAAATATAAAGTATTTTTGTTTTTTACATAAACATCAAAACTAAGTTGATACTTGAATACATTCCACCTGACGCAAAGTAGTAATGTAGTCAGAGATGGTAAGGCGTATAAACTTAGTAGGAGCCTATTCATTTTTCGTTTGAAGACACCTATATTGTACTTGGATGGAAATACCGAGGCATTCAAGCTATTCCAGTCCTTCGCTGTTTGAATTAAAAAATATGAAGCAAAGCATTTCGTTCGGACAGGTGAAATGGAACTTGAGCACAATCAGCATTGAACCATTGGCGACCTTTCCCGCTGATAGGATCATCAGCAAAAGGAACAAAATACTCCATTGCTTGATGCACATCATCAGTTATAACATTCGCTCCACTCAATGGATCTTCAGAAGAGATGCAGACCTGCCACCAATGATAAGATGCAAAAAACAGCCGCATCTCATCTCAATCTGCCGACTTGTATTTAGATATTCGTCTTACACGATGTGGTTCGGATCCTGGTGGGAGTGTGCAAACACAAATTTACCACAGTGATCGGAAGTTTCCAAGGGGGAGGATACCTCTACACGATATCTGTCTAGTTCAGTTGTTAGCAGAAGCTCCAGGCAGTTGGCTGTATGAGACTCCACTTCAGGCACCCTTGTCGCTTGCCTGACCAGCTGATAGAGGTCCAAAGACCAAGGAGGTTTTGGATTAACTCAAGCTTATTTTATTTTTATTTTGAAACTTTGGATTGGATCTTTTTAAGGAAATAAAATCTATTGACTGCATATTTTATTTCGTTAAGCAGGTAAAGAAGAAAATTGACAATGTGAATCGAAAGCTTAGAAGAATACTTTTTTATAAAAAACTTAAGCTTGGTCAAGCTTTTTGAGAGCGACTAAGTTTTTCAACACTTTATAATTTTAATCATCAATCATTTTATGACGTGTGTGATAGTGACTGAAATTAATGAAACTATTAATTTATAATTAATAATGTAATACATAAAATTTAATATATATTCTTTTCTACATATATTTTTCCATTAAAATCTTTAGAGCTTATTATCTGATAAATAATTTAAGTGATAATAAATTAAAATTGTGTATTTATATAATAGTCATCTTCATTTCTTAATCTTTGACGAATATTTCAACCTCAATATTTCCAGTTAAATATACAAACAATAGACAATCACTTCTTATATTTAATAGCTTTTATAATTATTGAACAAATAAATTATGTTCTATTTTATTATTCTAATTATCGATAAACTTAAGATTCTAAATACCTTTCATTCAGAGGATATTAAATATTTTGCTAGCATTATATAAAGTAAAATAATAGAAATTCCATTTTCATAATTCCTTTACAAATTCTGCAATATTTGCGAAGTTGGTGAAGTCTAGTGAATGTAATCTAGTGAAATTATCACTTAATAGAAATTTAATTGAAAATTTATTTTAATTTGTCTTTTTTTCGAATTAAATTTTAGTTTATAGAAATTAATTAGAAAAATAATTATTTTATATAAAATTTATTTTTAATATATATTTTATCTGTATAATGTTATTCTAAATAACATAGTTATCTGATAAATAAAATGATTCTATATATATTTTTTAACTAAATCTATTTTTAAAACAAAATGTAGTAATAATTTACAGCTAGATTTTAACAGAAACGATAAATCTGAATACCTTATAATATTATATGACAAAGTATATCAAACCTGATAATTTGCCTAGTTATATTTGTTCAGTGTAAATACATAGTATTACGGCGCTTCGTACTTCACTTTAGGTGATTGAGGGTTGACGAACTCATCTACATCTGACTTCTTTTTGGTAAAACGATTCGTATTTTACACGTTGAAAACAATGAGTATGAGATACCAAACAATACACTAACGATCAAAATAATTAATTGCGGACAAAGTTACGGGCAAAAGCTAGTAATTGATAAGTAAATTTACTATTAATAAGATTACGTATATTATTACTTTTAATTGTAAAGGCTTGAGAAAAGATGTTTTTCCTCTTACTATAGGTAGTGTTCCAAAATATTTGTAGGAAAATATTATTTCAAATAATATCGGATCTAAGCAATTTCTTTGAATAAATAAATAAATAAAAATATTTATTATTGATTAAAAGAATAAAATAAAAAACAACAACAACAACAAAAATATTGAACAATGATAAAAAATAAAGAGGTATATATAATAAGATTAAATTGTTGTGTTTATACCTGGATACAAAATATTATTTTATTTTTTCTTAAAAACTAAAAAAAAAATCGTAAATCCACTCTTTCTTTATCTTTTCATAAGAGATAACTATTCAAATGATAGGCCCTAATAATCTTATAATTCTCCTAGAAAAAATATTTCTAAATGTTTGTTTGTCTTGCGCATTATTTTGTGTATGAGAAATAAATTTTAATTAATTTCAATAACGTTTGAGGCAATCTTATGCAAGAAATATAAGTCCAACATTTGTGTTTGACCAAGCAATTAAAGTGTTTTATAATTTGAAATGAGTTAACGTTTCTACTTCACATTTAGATTTTTTATCTCTGATTTTTAAACTATTTTTATGTTACGTGTTCTTTGTACTTCCAGGTGTGATTTTCAAACAAAAAGATGTCATTTTATATATATTATAAAATTATAAGCAGGAGACATTTTTTGATTAAACACGTTTTTGTGGTTTTCATTTAAAAGCTTTATTTTTGTTCTAGCGGCATAGTCAAATTTCATTACCAAACCTAATTTAACTACAATAAAATATGGTAGGCTTCATAGTATAGACATTTAATATTTTTTTTAATGAAGAAGTAAACTGAGGTTTACGACCATTTGTTTTGCGATTTTATTTTTTTGGATCTTCCTGTCTTGTATTAAGATTGATGTTTTTGCTATGGCTATTTTTTTTTCTATTGTCAAAAACTTACATCAAAATAATGTCATGCGATTCGCTTTGAAAAAAAAAACATTTTAATATTCTTAGTGTAATTTACAATAACCAACATACTTTTTATAATTTAATTTCTTATTAAATGGGAACAAATTTCAATTCTTTAAATAAATATAGCATACATGTATTTTTATATATATATATATATATATATATATATATTCTGCAAGTCTTAAAATCATATAACGGCGCACGCTGAGGACCGATTTATTATGAACGTATTGAATTCGGATAACTTATTTTAATCTTAACGTATCGTTCATACTATTGTACTACGACTTCTTAAGACTGAATTTTCATGACTTTGAATCGAATAAAGCGCACAAACTCCTCAAAGATCAAAATCGTCAATCTAATTAAGTTACATTAATCTTTTAAAATTGTTCATAAATAATAAATGGCAATAAATATATATATTTTTATTCATTTTAATTTTAAGTGTGTTATTTATAAGTATGCTATTTAAAGACATTATTTAAAAATGGGTCAACTGATATAAAGAAGACCTTGTACTAGAAGAGACAAATGCTTTTACTGAAATTAGAACATTCCATATGTGTATAAACGCAACTTTTTTAGTGGAGCGCATAAAATATGACACAAATCTTTGAACATACAATGTAATTCTGTTTTGAATTCTGGCGAACCACTGGGTTTTAGAATATTGAATGTAATGTTTATTTTAAATGCAGCCTCTTTCTATTTGTTTGATAGCATAAGGATCGTATAAGTCAAAAACGAAACAACAAGTTTAAACAAAATATTAAAAAAAAATTAGTGATTACATTAGATATTTATGGGCTATATATATATAAACTCCTCAATCAATTTCCTAACTCAAGCAGAGTTAGAAAACATTCGCCAATAGTTATATTATTTGATAAAAAATCATAGTTTAGATAGATAAGGTTTATAGATTAGATACATTAGATAGATAGATGGATAGAGACAAGATTTAGTGTTTCAATTATATATTAGTGTGTACGAAGCATAATAAATATTTTGTGCTCATTTAATAAAAAACTTTGTATAATCTGCCCTGTCAGCAATTCGCAGATCATTACCAGAGGTCAGAAGGGTTTCGTAAAAAGCGTACTCAGTATTAATTTTGTTAAGGTACAGATAATTTCAGCTGCCTGTTATTATTTTTCAAAGAAAAATATATTATTTTTTATTTTCTATGTCATTAATAAAATTACTGATTATCCCTTAAGGTTTTAATTAATTGCTCGTAATGATACATTTAAAGTTTTGAAATGTTATTTATGAATTAATGAATGTTTGATTTATTCAAGTACTTGGATGGTTGCATTGAATGTTATTCAATTTAAGACCACTTCTGAGAATATATATTTTTTAATTTTATAGACAATGATCCTAAAAATAATAAAAAAAATCAACTGTATTTGTTATAATTACATAATAATATATCTTCTTAAGACTGAATTAAATAAAAAATACTTTAAAAAAAATATATACAGTTTTGAGTTCTAATACACGGTAAATTTTCTATAAATATATTTGTAATAAATAAATTCGTGCTCTCCATTGCTCTGTAAATATTTGCGCACCATTAAATTGTTTCAGGGGCACATCAATCAATGCTTTTTTTAATTGAATTTTGATTCCATCGTTTTATTTTATTTCAAATAACCTTTTAACGGATCAATCAGAGATAAGCAAATTAATTCGTATCTCTTAAACTTTCATCACAGCCTCTGATCTGTTAAATGAAAACAATATCATTTTATTTGTTTTTTTAATATATCAGATTATATACTCGTAAGTTAACAATTGCTATAATTTTGAAGCAGTAGTTAGTCAATAGTTGTATTTAATGATCTCCTTTATGTAAATAGGTTTTAAAGCTAAATTTAACCTACCAGTAGGCTTATTGTAAAGTATTAGGAAAATGATTCTAAGCCTATATTTAAAAAATATATATAAAAAAAAAATAGTATTATATTTAAGATGTAAATACAAAATTGGCTAAATATTAAATTGTCTGTGTGATTATAGTTTTTTGAAGAAATACGTGTAATAATACTTATACTATACTACTTTCTAAAAATAAACAAATATAAACAAAATAATATTTTTTTTTTATAGAAAATTACTGTCCGTCACATACTGTCATTATGTTAAGTTTAAAAGTATAGTATATAGTAGGATATATAATATTTAAAGGCTCGATTACTTATTTATTGGATTGTAATTATTGTTCAATCAACTACGGTTGTGAATGAAATTATAATGACAAGAGCTGACGTATGTATCAATGACAGAGAGGTGCTTACGATCAATGAATTTCGTCAATTTACACCGTTTTATTTAAAATCAAATATTATTTTTTTTATTTATTTTTATATTGTCTTGTTCCTTAGCAATATGTGTTTCTAAATTATCAACGAAAATATTGTTTTTCTTTATTTTCTTCATTACAGATTGCCGTTTAAACAATAACCGATACTTGATTGTCTTATAATTAAACCACTTTATTTAATTTAGTATTTGTTAACCATTTTTTTTTATTTTATAGCACTGTGTTCTAAAAGAAACAAATTTTAGGTAACAAATGTTTACTAAATTTGTTGTGAAATCCAGTTCGTTTGAGCTTAATATAAATATGAAACTGTTAAGATTTTTTATATCATATTATTTTCTTCTATATAAATGGTTTAAGGTTGTAATTAGGTACTTTGAGATTCTATACAGATTTGTGTTAAAGCAACCAACATCATAAAAATAACAAAAAAATACCTCCGTAAGTCATATAATAGAGAAAAAGTAAAATAGTAGTAATTAGTGTAGTCTTTGAATTCCACACAGAAACTGCTGACACACTTTTGTATTTCCATTCATCATTTTGATAGTTTGAAAAATATTTTAGTGCTTGAATACTTTTATAAAGACTTACGAGGTGATGAGATTAATTTACTAATATTATTTTTCAATTTTATATGATGATGTGTTGATTTTACGATTTTACTAAGCGTTCATAAAATCAATTTAATGAATGTATGAAAAATAAGTGAAGTACCATCGGCAAACAATACTGTTAAATGTTTATCCCTCATGTCAATTTAATTTTTTTCAGGTTTGTAAAATGTACACATTTTTGTCAAACCTGAAAAAAATAAAATTAAATAAATATTTAAAGATTATTAAAAAAGAAATCAGAGACATTTTAAATCCAATTGTAAAGGAAACAAGAGCTCTCATTATAAAGCTGTTTGAGACTGAAACGGCAAGATAATGAATTTAGTCACAACAATTTATCGTCAAATTACTAGTATTTGTTAGCATTTGTTATTTGATAAATATAATCATTGTATAAATAATTGATTATAATTTAAATTTGTTTCAACTTTCCAATGAAGCTATTATTAGGAATGTTAAATAATTTATTATATTGCATTGTAGTATAAGGTATATAAAGATATATATATATATGTTGTGCTAAATAATGTACCATTTTGTGATATATTTTATTCTTAATTTGTAAAATTTAAATTAGAAACGGTGTGACATGCATATGATCTGAATTTTTGTACTTAAAACTATATGATTTAATTTAATATCACACATAGGTCATACACAGGTCATAAAACATATATAGGTAGATATGTACAGATACAACGTTGGTAAAGTGTTGTCTTTCAAAGTACGTGTATCTTATGTAATATTGTTTCTATTTGATATTCATACATGATTTCTAATATTGTTAGTAGTTAGTAGTAGAGATAGAATAATTTATAAATATTCAAACGTCGCAATATCACAAGTGACAACTGAACGTTAAAGATTACATTAAAATCCATATACATTTTCTGTCACTACGTGTACTTTACATAATACAACAAAGCAAGAGCAATCTTATATTTATTCTATTCTGGATCTTAATCTTGAATCAACATACTTATTAAGAATATAAACGCCAATATATGCATTAAATTGCTCAATGAAAATAAAGCAGTTTCTTTCTCGGCTGTGATCAGTAACTCTCTCTCTCTCTCTCTCTCTCATTGGGCTGTTTAAAACTTTTTATTTAATTATTCCATATACTGTATAACCTTTATTGAGTACAAAGTTATTAGAACATTGAACTGAACACACTCAATAGAATCATCTGATGAAGTAACAAATTATAATACATAATACACATATACGAAGTTTGCTTTAGAATTTGTGTTTTGAAATTCTGACTCTGTATGTGGTAAATTTATTGATGACAAAATTAATATGAATCTAAATGTTTAATATTAATAAATATTATATTAACATAAATTAAGATTTTGTTTTATAATTTGATATCATAGAATAATATTCAAATAATATGGCTGAGTGATATCTGTTGTCAAATAATGATAAGCCAACATTTAGTTAAGGAGACATTTTTAAAATAATCTTTATACATATTATAAAAGAAATAGTTTACTTGGACCTCACTTGTATACAGATAAGAAAACAAATTATCTTGCAAAGATTATCTTTATTTCTTAATCTGTGGAATTTCAAACAAAATGTATATAGAAATATTATTAAAAAATCACCACAGGAACTATAATTACAGTAACTGTAAGAAATTTATTCTGTGATTGAATAAGAGCTTTAGTAGTCTGTGCTAATTGAAATCATATTAAAAAAAACCGCTGGATAAATGATGCGGCTGTCTAAGCTGCAAAATAATATTGTAACATAACTGACCATAGTGTTTAAAAAAGTAACCAAAAACATGGTTAGTCAAGTTAAGCTTCTATTAAATTAAATAAATATGTATTAAAATTAATCGTAACGGGCCGGTAGCTACTATGATACATTAAAAACCACAGTAAATTGTAATATATGCCATATTTTATTACCCAAACTTGAAATTAATTTTGAAGATGTAAGTAATTTAAAAGAATCTTAAATCTAAGTAGATAATCAAAAAGCACCCAAAATATTTAATGAATTATTATCATTGAACAACAATATTAAACTAATAGATCTTAAAAGGCTTGAAAAGGTTTTATAATAGGAATGCCAGGCGAGACAGATTAACACCGAACATTTTAGTGTGACCTTTATATATTAGCTCTAGGGAGTTATTTATTTGTATATGGATTTATATTTATTTATAAGTATATAACGACTTAATACACACACACGACAGCTTGCTATTTAAAAAAAAAAGTTTTCTTTTTCAAAAAATAATCAAATTTTAATAAATAAGGTCACATTATTATAATAATTATAGAGAAAATATGTAAAATAGTTTTATTGCTTTAATTCACAGATACTTATAAATAACCTTATCTTCTATCAAGTATTTTTATTCGTTTATGACGAGGCCGATACTGCCGTATCATCATAACGTAACACTGAACAGATAACTTCCCTTCAGACATATAATTAATTCTTCATCTTCATCAATATAAGAGCAAGATAATATAAAAGATAGATATAACATTTCTAAGAAGTACAGTTTATTAGTACAGTAAAGTGTATCTAGTGTAGCTATATTAAATTTACTTTGTTATAGATTTATAGTAAAAATTTTATTTCTTTTTTATTTAGTTTATTGAGGTCCAATTTTTATATATTTTCGTGTAACCCATCGTTAAAGTTGGAGCCAAACAAATATTAGTTGTCACTATAAGATAAATATTAGTTGTCACTATAAGATAAATATTAGTTGTCACTATAAGATAAATATTAGATGTCACTATAAAATAAATATTAGATGTCACTGTAAGATAAATATTAGATGTCACTATAAGATAAATATTAGATGTCACTATAAAATAAATATTAGATGTCACTGTAAGATAAATATTAGATGTCACTATAAGATAAATATTAGATGTCACTATAAATAAATATTAGATGTCACTGTAAGATAAATATTAGATGTCACTATAAGATAAATATTAGTTGTCACTTATAAGATAAATATTAGTTGTCACTATAAGATAAATATTAGATGTCACTATAAGATAAACATTAGATGTCCCTATAAGATAAATATTAGTTGTCACTATAAGATAAATATTAGATGTCACTATAAGATAAACATTAGATGTCCCTATAAGATAAATATTAGTTGTCACTATAAGATAAATATTAGTTGTCACTAGCGGCGGTCAAACCCAATTTTTTTAAATTGATAGTATAATATACATACATACATAGACGGATATGGTTTTATTATTAGTACATAATGTTAGATTTCATTGATGATATTTTTTTTACTATAGGTATATAAGTATATTGAATTATATGATTTTATGTATGAGAGCTTAGTAATTTTGTACATGCATTTGAAAATTGTGAAGTATATGCCTGTTTGAAGCCATGGAAGTCCATGAATTTATTATGACATACCAAGCGTATACTAGTCTCTAATAATCTAGCGAATGTGAATACAAATTTCTTGGAGTGTGTTTTTAATCGATGTACTTACATAGATAATAAAATATGAGACAAATTGTTTTCGGAAAATTATACATTTTGCATCTTATTCCTTTGATAATTCATAATTTATTATTAACCTTTTACCTGAAGCTTTGTTGTTATTATATAACAGTCGCAAACAAAATGCATTGTCGGCTCAAGAATATTACATTGCTTATAGAAATAGAATTGGTTTTTTGTAATATAAAATATATATTGAAATATAATAAAAACTTTATAATTTTATAATTCCTACTATCGTCCTAGTCTGGTGAACGATGTTAGACCACAAATTATTGTAACTAGTTTTATTAAAGTGCATACATTTTTGGTAATAAGAATGAGTGGACATGGCTTCTAGCCGCAACCCACCACAATGCCATATAGCCGCAAACTATGGAAAGCACACACAAGGGTACTTACTGGATTGCTGATGAACATACACGAACTAAAAAAAATATTTTAAAAGTATATCTTTGCTAGTCGTTTTGTGTACCGAAGACTGAACCAGCAGAGGAGTTGTATATAATTGAAATGTGACTCTCAAACACCTTGTGGTGGTGTGAAGACCACCCTTGTGGTCAAAGTGGTTTTTCCTTGTGTTTGTGCTTCCTATGTGTGGGTTAGTCAAAGTGTGAGTAAAAAATGACGTACAAGTTTCACACAAAAGCAAACTAATGTACACGTGTCTTAAGGTCCAGTAACTTGAACTTTATAATATATTTTTTAACAACTTTAACTAAACATGTTTCAGTACTTTAGTTTATATATGAAAAATGAAGAATTTCTGCGTCTAGTGCATAGTCCCTTTGGGTTTGTTCAATTATGTGATATGAAATGTGGTCTCTCTCCGAAATCGGTATATATGAGACACTATACAGTAAAATTTTATTTTGGGTAAAAGTAAAACAAAAATAAATAAATAATGCTTTAAAAATTATTATTAATTAAAAATTATTATTATTATTAATTTAAAAATTATTTAACGCTTGCACAATGTTGTATCCAATTACTATCAGGACCATGTACTTGTTCGGATTTTATCATGTAAAGAACACATGCAATTTTCTTTTAATTTGCAACGATTAAATATATTTTATTATTTTGGATTTACATTGTTATTTTAGTACTTTCAATATAATAATTTTTTTTGAAGGTTTTAATTCGGTTAAAATTTTTATTCTCATAGTTTGCATTCATTTAGCAAAGATTAAACAAAATATATGCCATTCACTCTTAGACTAATTGGAAATTTTCGAGGCTTCCTCGGCTTAAAGTGATAGATAAAATATATTACCTACTAACGTATTAAGAATATTTAATTATATATTGTTTACTCAATGCTCCCGGCTCGTATTGCTATTGCGATCTAAATCTATTTAAAATGAAATAAATACATGTCATTAAAATGTTTTCATTGGAATCAAAGCACTTCATTAAGACTTTGTAAACAATATCTTTAAACGAATGAGGTTCTCGATGAGTTCTCGTGAGGCTTACCGGGTATTGCAATCTCTATTTTTATCTCTGTGTGTTTGTTTCCTTTTTCTATTTTTAAACAGCTATATAAAAACGAAAGTAAAATAAAATAAAATTATGTTTAAGCTATGACTATGTATTTTACGATATTCTGCTCTAGGATCAGGGGCTGTTATATAATATAAATATTTTTCTGTTTTACGAAAGGGATAGAGTGTCAACATTGGCGTTGGTATTTGTATAGGTATTTATATATTTATTTAATAAACACTTAAACAGATTATGTTTGTCCCATCCTTACCGGATATGTAAAATTTTCTAATAATTATATTTTAAGATGGAGTTTTCGACAATATTTAATACAATGTTTTAAAATACAAAATGTCTCTTCACTGTTTAGTTCCTTACTTACTTATTAAAAACCTAACCTCACTTAGGTTAGGTAAAAAGCTTAGGTTAGGTAAAAAGCTTAGGTTAGGTAAAAAGCTTAGGTTAGGTAAAAAGCTTACGATTCATATTTTGTATAAGTTGAAACTTATATTATACATTCTTTAGCTGTAATCACATAAATTCATGAACATTTTGAACCAAACTCAAAAGAATTCTGCATCTCTCTCTTCCACATCTTTATCTTTAGCAAATTTATTGAAATGTTTACACTCGCATTAAATAACTAAATCGGAAAGGCCAAACTATTTCTTTTTACTCTTTTCAATGAGAAAATAAAATAATTACATATTTTTAGCCCCACTCGGTTCAGATAAAGTCAATTTCGTGTTCAAGTCAAAAGTGTGATATGAGCTTATCGTTAACTGCCGGGTACAAAGACGGTGAACAATGTTAAGCCGGTTACAAATATCCAACATTTTGGCGATAAAGGTAAAGTTATAAGGTGTGTTGTTTTATAAATATAACATGTAGATTTCATTTATTAGAATTAATAATATAAACAAAATTCAATACATGGTCTAATTTCATTCTTATAATATTCTCATACTGTGTTTTAAATTTAAGTAATATATTGGTTTTGAGATTAGAAACTCAGATTATGTCGGTGGTAAATTATTCTTGAATAAAATTGAAAAATTATAATTAACATGCAATTTTGTAGGTGGTTTTATGTACTTGAATATAATTAAATTATAGAAATATAGATTTGAAAGGAAGAATATAATTATAGAAAAAGATTCCAAAGGTATAGAATATGCAATGAGATTGTAAAATATTGATTTATTTGAATATTAACTAGCTAAGCCCTCCGTGCTTTGCTCCGTCACCAACGAAAAAAATTTGTAGAAAAAAAATAAAACAAATACTCAATTCATTTTAAGTAATTTCATTGGTTATGTGCAATTAAGAAAAAAGTGGCAATATAGCGTTTCGTTTCAATTCGATATTAATTATTGTTATTGTTTTTTTTTTTAATTTGGAACGTAAACGAACAAAGCAGGTTTTCAGGCGCGTGAGGAGGCCACATAGAGCTGTCTATTTGATAAGCATGTCTTCTTCAAATTTAATCTACATACTTACAACTATTGTCCTTGTACTTTGTTTATAGTTGAGTTGCTCAGGGAACTGCAAACGTTTGAATTCGAATGACATATCTGTCAGGATCATTGAGATACGTGGCAACAGTACGTCTCCAACTTTGAATTTTCCAGTCAAAATTGTTGCCCCGATAGTATTGGTCATCATTTTCTGGTTCCATTGAAAAGTTGTGGTAGATTTATGTTTCTAAGAAGACTGAACACGCTAATTTTCAATGTAAAGGCGTACGGTAGCATGCCTGATAAATGATATATGAAATTATTTTTAATGACAGTGGCGCCATCTGTTGAAAATTGACTGTACCAACATAGAAACCTTCCTGGGCTCATGTACGACAACTTTGCTAAAGAAATTTTACGATTCTACAAAGGACATACAGACAAACACTCATTTATATATATATATATTAATTACGAATGATTTAATCAGCGATCACTTGTGTATGTCAAATCGAAGGGTCAGGAAAGCCTAGGGCTATATTAAAAACAGACTCATCGAAATAAATCCTACTCTCTGATACTTCCAACATAAAATTACAAGCTACAAGGAATCCAAGTGCGCTCTCGTCTGTGAAAAACCACGTCTGTAACAAACTCAACCGGGTATTTATTTATTGTGAACGCGGTTTCACAGACGTTATTTGCTTTGACTGTAAGAACGTGTCTTCATGTTATGTATTTATTTCACGAATAACCTTTGTAACTTTTATCATTCTTAACAATATATAAATATAGTTTTGGACATTATAAAAAAAAAACCCCTATTTAAGCTTTCATAAAAAGTTATCTAAAATCTATTTACAGGCGTAAATTGATTTTAGATGGCTACGATGAAGTCATAACGACAAAAGAGCGGAGGTTTAAAGTTGGGATGGAGTATATGTACCGTATACAGAGAACGATATAATATACAACTGGCTATCTTCTATTACAAGAATGCAAACATATGTTTAAACCTTTTATAGAAATGAGACAGCGATATAGTTTTTATTTCACACATTGATGTAGTAAACGAATCGTAACAGTTTGTCATAGAAAGGAACGTGTCACGAAAAAAGGTTTTATTGGGAATTTCTCTTAAATATTTGCTAAAATACAGTTTTATTCCTTCAAAATCGTAAGTGGGTAATTGCTTTTAAGATTTCATAGATTTATGGATGTATGGGGATTATTTTTCTATCTGACGCACCACCTTTTTACAACTATTTAGTTAATAGTTCATACGTAGGTTAACGTTCGTAACAGAGAGAAGCGATGTTATTAATTTAATTTGATATATCATTTTTAAGAAACCAAACAACGTTTTATAAACCTTAATAGTTTAATATGTTTTGCGAAGCACTCGGTTAACTTCAGCTTTAGTCCGAAGTGCATGCCTACATACTCGTTCAAGTTGTCGCGGAGCTCTTTCGTTCTGTGGTGCAGATTGCCTGCGCATGTTTGTAATGGACGTTCAAATAGCAGCTGGCAGCTGCCAAAGCAATGTACACGCTTGCGTATTATAACTGCGTACATATTAATAATTTGTTCCTGTGACCCCTCTATGTTATTCATAATTCTGTCACGCATTCTAATTATACCTTAAATCACGTACCGACACGCACGACTTCTGAAAGAGTACTGAAGTTGGCCAAGTAGATAGAGAAGTACTTCGTGAACAGACTCGTGCATCTTCGGGACCTTTGATTCGGGCACAAAAACCGATAATAAATGGAATTCGCCCAAGGCGAGGTAAAGTTTGCCGAGGTAAGCTGAAGTGCCTTTCTGCATTATCTTATTCGTCTAACATCGTTCAACTTCGCAAGTAGTGTGGAGGTGGCATAACGTTCTATAAAATAAAAAAAAACTGACTGTTGTTTTGTTGTTTTTTTGTTGAAACATTTTGAGTTGTTAAAGAGGATCCATATCACTTAAAAAAAGGAT
Source organism: Dircenna loreta (assembly GCA_963555665.1). Lineage (NCBI taxonomy): Eukaryota > Metazoa > Arthropoda > Insecta > Lepidoptera > Nymphalidae > Dircenna > Dircenna loreta. Next base: position 7,325,325 of record OY743099.1, on the reverse strand, counting down.
AAGTATTTTTTGACTGAGACATGCTACAGGCTGTATATTATGCAAATTTTGTTTACATGTTGGTATTGGTTCTCCGCTGGCATTGTCATAAGTACATACAATTCAATACAAATTATATATAATACCTACAGATTGAAAGACTTGTCGTGACTGTTCTATCTATTGTTCACAAGCTTCGCCATCATTTTGGTGAATTTTCAAAATAAGGGTAAAAAATGTGTATATGTGTTTAGAAACATGTATTATATATGGTGACGTTGGCCGAGAAGATTGTCACAAGAACAAACGAGACACTTCCTTGCAACAAGACAGCCGGTGGGTACCTGAAATGCAGGGTGTCTCCTATTTAAACAATTATTTTTTTTCGCGACTTTGGGAAGTTAGGTTTTTGTTAAATGAGGCATCTTACCACCGAGCCATCTATCCCGGTTTTACTCTATTCGAATAGATAACGAGTAGATAACAACAGACCAATCGAAATACATTTTAAGACACCCTTAAATAAATTAAGGACAACTTTAAATGTTTATATATGTATAAATATTATATTACATCAAAAGTAACTACTGAATTGTTATTTTATTATGAAGTCTCAATTATTATTGTAGTGTGAGGTTAATTATTAAATTAATTTAATTATACTTACTTCGTTCATACGCTGACAAAAAATATCTTCTTCTATCTATAAGGGTCTTCACCACAGCTGCTGTAATATGATTACATCACAACATTGAATAAATAATTAGGCACTTTAGCTTATACCTTATATATTATTAGTGAAGTAATTGTGCTTCTCGTGTTTGGTCCATTGGGTTTGATCAATATGCCATGAAATGTGACGTGTTTTCTTAATCGGTGTACATATCATAGACATTATACATTAATATAAAATTGTAGGTGAAAGTAAAACAAAAATAGAGAGTAAATAATTCAATATTATAAATATCTTAAATGCGATATTATAAATATCTTAAATGTATTTTATTTACAGTTTACTAGTTGTCAAACAAAAATTTTGTTAATTTTGGATTTATATTATTGTAGCTATTCTATTACTATTCTATTACTTTTAAATAAATAAATATTTTTGAAGATTTTAATAAGGTGAAAAAAATGTCTATATAGTTTAAATTTATTAAAAAAAGCTTACTTAAAATATGATCAGTGCTATTAGCTGTAAGAATAATTGGACATTTACAATAATTAAAATATTTTACCAAGATGGCATTAAGTCTATAAAATAGTATACTTAATGCTTCTAGGTTGTACTGTTCTTTAAATCTGAATTTATTTAAAATGCAATTAATATACCTGTCAAAATGTTTTCTGTAAAAGCAAGTACACCACTCAAGACTTTATTAACTTCATAATATAAACATTATTGTCTGTGTTTGATGGAAAAAATAGCAGTTTTCTTCAAAATATTCAAGCCTCATTGAATCTACTGACAGGATCTTAGGCAATATCGAAAGTAATGAGTAATTTAGAATTTTGGTTACATATTTTATTAACACGTTTGGTCTAAATAATCTGATATTTTGTCCCTGAATGTGTTTCTGTAAACGTGGCGATAGCATCACTCATAGCACCAGAAATATTTATCTATTTAAAAATCATCTAAAAAACATTGTATTAAATGATTTAAATTCAACTATTTGGTATCGGTAATTTAATGTTGGCTTATTGGTTTTTATTTTATTACATTATTTATCAGTTTATATTACCTAGTTGTATTTATTTTTATTTTTATTAACCTAGTTGTCCCGAAACGAAACTATGATTGAATTGAAATATTTTATTTATTTATATCCTAACGGTGTCCTTTGCGGTGTATTTTTTTGTAAACACACAACGAACTCACCCCTTTTCATAAAATGCTCGATTCTAAAAATAATTTTCTATTTATGCAGAAAGGCAATACCGGCTAATATGTCCATTGAATAGTGAATGACCTCAGCTACCGCATTATTTTAACAGCGAACCATAATAATCAAACCTAATTATAGAAAAGTTTTCTATCTGTTACCAGTTTTTACTTCATATGAGAAAAAAAAACTACTCAAGACGAGTAAAAAGGTCATGTTTTTCAAATATTTACTGTCACAAACTATTTGTATAAACTCTGCCATTGATATTGATTAAATAATAAGTTCTCATGATTTCCTATAAATTTAAAGTAAATTACTGATTAAGTTTGGGTCTTAAAATGTTACGTCTTATAATGATATTATATTTATGTACTTATAGAGATCACTTTAAATTATAAATGAACGTCAAAACAAACATTAAAACTTTCATAATAATGAATCTTGAACCTATATAATTATTCAGTGTTATTTCAAAGTCAAATTACATAAGTTGATCGTGTAATACATTAAATGGGTCATTTACCTAAAAGTAACTTTGACCCCAGATGTCGGTTTAGACAAATTATTATTGAGAATTCCATGTTATACCATAACTTAGGACAAAAATATGTTTTGGTTTGTACTACTTTAAACTTTAGCTTTTGTCTTAAATTTAATGTTTTTGTAATATTTTGTGATAGCTATTCGTTTCTTTGCTCACTGATTCAGTTGTTTTTTCTGTTTTCCTGTCTGTTTAGCTAGAATTAAAAAACGGTTTTCATGTGAAATTTAGTAGTACCTAGTAGTATTTCAAACCTTTCATCTCAAATTTAATAGTAAGTGCGACCGAAATCACTGAAAAAACTAATATTAGATAATAATATGGTATAATATCCCAATAATTATTGCTTCTACAGAAAAATTGCAATGTCAGACAGTAGTATTCAGTATTTCAGTATCTTAATGCTAAAAAAGTATTTACTGCATTAATTTATTGTGTCAATAAAAAAAACAAATTTAATGTTCTAAAAAAATATATATTATCCTTTTTTTCATTCTCTTACATTCACCCTACTTAAGATTGAAACACCTGCTCTGCCATTGATCTATGTAATTACTTGGCTTAGCCGACAGCCAACAATGGGAGAGCGCAGACTTCAGTCTGTCATTACTTTTAGGAAAAAAAAAACAAGCATATCTAGAAAATATAAATTGAAATTTTCTTTTGAAAGTGTTTTATAATTTCAAAACCAAAAATAGAAGTACTAAAGAATTACTATAAAATATTCTGCAAAAATGATTAAATATAAATTGAACTAAACAGAAAGAACTATTGAATAAAAATGAAATACTATTAATTTGCGATTGGGAAAATAATGTTGAACATTATATACAATAAAATGTAATATGCAGTGGATCAATTATTATATACATCTGTATCTGTATCTGTGTATCTGTTTCATTCTATATTTCTTTCATACATTTTACATAAGTTTTAAATTGTCAAACAATATTTAAATGATAGTGTTATATTATTTTAAAATTATATTTTGGTGTCGTAAGTTTGCCTTGTCTTTATAAAATATTTTAAAGGTTTAATTTGTAAATGCCGGGACTCTCTATATTGGAGATTGTATTGCAAAAAGAGTACATTAATTAATTGTAATATCATTTATTAATTGATGTCAAATCAAAAGCAATCTGTTCTCATAGTATTCTAAAAAAAGCAACAGCAAATGTAAATATTTTTAATTTCAAAATTTAACAAGTAGTTATTTATTTCCATACGTTCTTTTGAATCATAAATTATTACATTATGAAAATGTCAGTGTAGTCAGTCCGTGAGTAAGCTACCACGAGCTCGGAATTCTGCTCTGCTGAGAAGAGCTGACCAGAAACTCAGCAGTTGTTCTTTTTAAATTAATTTAACAATGTTTTATGTATACATTAGAATATTAACCCCTCAAATGAATCAACAACCGAAGCTTTATTTAACAATATACTTTTCATTTTAGATTTAAAATTAAGAAAATGAAGGTCTGATACACCTTGTCGAACTCTATTATATATGCACTCAAGCCCTTAAAGGATTTTTTAACTTTTTGTAAACGAAATTTCTGCGTTAAAAGTAATTTTTTATTTCTTATATTTATAGCGTGTCTGTCACTGTTTGTTACATATGTATCCAAATTGTGACTTACAAATAATATGTTATTAAATGTGTATTGAGAAACGACTGAAAGAAGGCCAATTTCTTTAATCAATTAGCATACTTCTTCTTCTTGAATTATTCTTAAGATTTAAATAAAAATTTTTACTATTTTGTTGTTTTTATTTAGTATTTTACTTTATTTATAAATTATTATACTGGTCAATTCTTAAAGCTATTTAAGAGTAGCTGCCATTCGGCTCAGAAGAATAGATGTAGCCTACGTCGTTGAATTATTACATTTAATAATATAACAATGTGAAATACATTAATTCCACACACACCTTGATCGTATTAAAATCAATGAACAAATTCCGTTCTTTGGTCGATTACTATTACGTTTGTATATCTTGAATTTAGAATTTGATGTCGTGACCTTTCGAGACCTTTCTATCGGAAGCACTTAAAAGTTTCATTTTAGAGTTAACCTTCAGTTAGTGTTATAGTAAAAAGGGCTCTTATTTATAACTTTTGAGACATTGATTATTATTATTCGTGTATTTAATCAATCTGATCTGATTAAAACGTTGATCCTGTTAGTCATTCGAGTATTTACTTAGCTGTATAAATATTATGGAATAAACGTAATTCCTGTTGTCGTTAATTTTCGGCCAGATTATTATTTTGTAAGTAATTTGTATCTTCAATATCAATTTATAAGTTTACTCTCGGTTTGGTGACTTCTTTTAATATTCTACGTATTTCAGTATTTGTCCAGTTCAGACAATTGGAGTCGACGTAGGCTTTAGCATCGCTTTTTTCCTCCTTAAAGTACTAATTAACATTAAATTTATATTGTATATTTTATATAATATGAACCTGTATATTACCTAATAGAGGCGGTTATAATGCCGCTGGTATTCAATTTAGTTGTGGGTAGATGTGAATATTCGAGGCGTCGCGTCATCCTGATTGTCCCGGTTTACTATATCGTGGCTGGAACTGAATTATTCGCCTGGTTTTATTGTATTACCTATCTTTAATATTTACACAAAAATTTTGTACAATGAGACCAGAAGTTAAATTGAGTTAAGCGAGCGATTTTGAAATTGTCACTTTAACAAACAAAACCTTTACTTCGCGGACAAAATTTTAAGTAAAACGTTTACGTGACAATATTATATATGAAAAAAAAGTAGAAGATAGAAGAAGACTGGTTAAGTTGGAAAATATTTCCCAATTTTATATTATTATGACAATAGATAATTTCCATAACCCAGACATTTTATTGTCAAAATTATCTTTACCTGAATATATACTGTACTTTAAATAATAAAACACCTTGTATAATCTGCCCTGTCAGCACGACTCAAATCATCACTACGGCTTAAAGTAAAGACAACTTCAGTTGCCTCTTTAATTATTCTGCAAGATAAAATAAAGTATCGGTTTATTTTTTTTATCAATTATGTATAACAGATTTTTGCTAAAATTTCTCTTGCTGATTCATTTTTTTTATTGATGAATGCTTGATTCATTAGTACCTACTTGGATGGTTAGCAAACCTTAGAAATATCAATTACATCACAGTTTAAATATGAATATAGTTTAACTATAAAAATATGGTATTATTAATTTAATTTTTTTAGAGAAAATAAAAAAAATGGTAAATTCTTTGCAGCAAAAGAATAGAGACTTATTAATTATTTTTTAAAAAGTATCACATAGTGTTTTATTGTTCCCACTTTTAATGATCGTTAAAATTAATTCTTAAGACAATGATCATATAAATAATAAACATTTTATAGATAAAAATACATCACGATAATTATTAAACAGTTTAAGTATTAAAACTTTTGAAAGGTTCTTAGTACTTTAGATATAGAAAAGGCAAAATTACTTTATACTTTTTATAATTTTATAAATGTTTTTTTTTTCAAAAATAATGTGTGGTTTTGTTCCTAGAAGTAGTTACAGAACCTTTAAATATATTATTAATAAATAAATTAGTAATAATTCTGCGCCAATATTTATAGAGATATAGAATCTCTATAAATATTGGCGCAGAATTAAGTTATCGTGAGGACACACGAATTATTCATTTTAATGAATTTGTATTCCATCATTATATTTCAAATAACCTGTTAACGGACCAATCAGAGATAAGCAATTTAATTCGGATCTGTTACCCTTTCAGTCAAGCCTTTCATCTATTGAACGAAAAGGATTAAATTTCATATAATTAATATTTTATTTCAGGTTGTACAAATAATCGGTGTATTTCGTAGCAGTTGTTAATCAAAAATCGTATATAATTTTCATTGGATACAAATGTTACAATACCAATTGTGATTTTTAAAATTAGTTTGTATTTTTACATTTCAATAGTTTGATGAATATTTACACTAATATACTACTGATAGTAGTAAGATAAGTACCAAATCTAAAGTACAAAAAAAAGAAAGTAACACTTCTTTATTTTTAGAAAAATGATCTTCTAAAATAAAGACAATTACATTGGATAAAGTTTAAGTAAAACGTGTATATTATCATAGACTTGCGTACAAATAATACAATAATTTCATTTTACCTCATTGCTATTAAAATTATAGAATTTCATTAATTGTAATAGAATAATTATTATATATTTTTGTAAATGACTTTTGGTAACTGAAATATGAATGGTTTACATTCCACGGAATTTAGTGACCGAGTAAAATCTCCGTCAATTGTGGTGCCGGATCTTGTTGTTGACGTTTGAGGACTGTTTTTCATGGATAAATTTAATTTATCTTTCAAAAATTCAACTAGCCTCAAAGATTTATCTGATGCAAAATTGTCATTAAAATCTCCACCTAAAATCATAGGAATTTCATAATTATTGTAGTAAAGAGGCACCTCCACTTGTGTACGGCAACAATGAACAGTGAAGAAATATAATAATATCGTCCAAAGCTTAAGTGACGTGCCATCTCCACTCCTCCGGAAAAGGTACTACTTCGTCTGAATCGACCGTGAAAGGGGCAAAATAAACATGGCGCGTAACCGAAAAAAAAGTTTTACTTCAAAAATATGAATAAAAAAGCAAGCGGGCTTTTAAATATTTTTAAATTTATACAATTCTATTAACGAACTTATAAACTACAATTTATTACATTTAATATTTAGATTAAATTCGCAAATTTGTAATTCGAAATATGAATAATTTATACGTTGTTTATTTTTTGCCCGTTTTATTTATGTTGGATTCTAATAAAAATAAGTCTGAATGAGATGATAACTTAATATTACTTAAAACCAGATAGCGCTTAATAAGTGATACATAGATTAAAGTAATTTAACCTTCATTTGGTAACTGATACAAACAGCTAGTAATATGATTTTAAAGCTTACATACGCTAAGATGGTTAATATAAAGAAGAGCACACACTCATACACAAGAGCACACACTCATACACAAGAGCACACACATGCACTCTGAGACTATGGTTCTAGTTGTTAATTATCTCCGTTGGTGCTCAGATGTTTCATGTGAGGCGTGTGTTTGTTATTTTATTACCAATTTACAGACAGGCAATGTTTTGGTGGAGTTATAGTGGAAAATGTCTTTATTACAATGTTGTCCTCACAACGAAAGACACTAAACATTCAACAGGAGATGTAATATCTTTATTCTTACAAACAAAAGCCTTAAGTATTGAGTTACATGTTAAAATTGTTTTTATAATTGAAATTCGTATGATAAAATCCATTTAATAGACAAATTATAAAAATAAGTATGTTATTTAATATAAAAAGCGCTAAGAATACTTGTTATTTCTCGAAGCAAAGACAATGATATTTTCCTGATGTAAGTTTTTGGACAGAGAGAGTTAAAATGGCTGTAGCGTAAACGAAAACTTTTGATACAAGAACAAGTAGAGCAGAAAGTAGAGCCACGGTCTTATTTTTGATAAAAATTTAAAAATATTTTCTTTATTATGAAGTGTCTGAAGTTTTATAGTGATTAAATTAGGTTTGGTAATGACATTGGATTATTCTGCTTGAACAAGATGTAGAGCTCCTAAATAAAAACAACTGAACGTGTATAATCAAGTCTGACGAAGAATTGTTAAGAGAATATGTGTTGTTTATAAAATTATACTGTATCTTTATATTATAAAATGCTATCTTCTTATTGTTTTGTTAAAACAGATATTTAAATATCAAAAATATATTACACAAACTAATATTTTCTATTGAGAATAATTATAATAATTGCATTTAGCAAGAAGGCAGGCGAGCATAAAAGGGCGACAAAGATTGTACCATAAGTTTTCTTTTGTAAAAATTGTTCTGTTTTATTTTTCTCTTTTGTAAAAATAAGTCCTATCTTCTCCCAGGAACAAAGCCGTATAACATATTACTGTAGTACCGAAATAATAAACCAACAATAGTTAGTAAATACTCGTAACTTTTCTTGAACTGTAACTAAAATTCCTTTAGCCATTTTTTTCTAGGTTTAGACTTTTCTTTAGGTTAGTTTTAATAATTTTTTTTTAGGTTAGTTTTTACACTTTTTTACAAATAATATTATTCTTATAAAAAGAAATATAACTTCTGACTTGATTTACGTTCCTTCGTTTTGATTATGTTTGTCTCAATTTCTTGGTTCATATAACAACGTTATTTATATTTATTACTGTTTATTTACTTACTTTCTAACTTCAGCCCATGGAACGAAAGATAAAGATTTGATTTCCTTTTTTATTATATATATTACAGAAAAAATATTAAAGTGGCCAACTAATTACTTACAATATATATTAATTAATTAATCACTTAAATTCACTTAGAATTCATTTATATTCCCTAATAATTATAACCCGCGTTAATTTAATAGATATCTATCGTATTGAATAAGGAGTAAGTATATTTTTCTACATTTTTATATTTTATTATCTCGTAGCGTAAATATCAATAGTTTCCATTTTGATAACTCAAGTTTTAAAGGGTTACCTGGGATTTCTTTTAGACATGGTTGGGATCTACGCCGTCAGAGTATATAATGTAATTATTTGGTATTAGAGAAAACAATAGAGTTTTGACCATAAATTGTTCAAATATTATGTGAAATATCAAACAAACTTACACGTCTTGTACAATTTTTATCTAATCTATCTAAAATGATTCTACAAACAAAATGGCAGTATTCTGAAATATACCATTGTTTACAGGACCCTTTAAATTGACAGTTGGTACGACAAGCTTATGAGCAATATTTTAAGAATTATTCATCAATATTTTATCAATTTCTTTGGGTAATCTCCAAAATCATCACTAATTCACACAGATCATAGAGGTTTTTATTTATAAAAAAAATATGAAAATTAATAATGTTCAAACAATTTGATATTATTAAATTAAAGGCAAAAAAGTATATTATATATAATACATAATGAGCTATATCTATTATATTTATAATTTATACAAATTATACATAGGCATCTTAATAAATTCGTGATTGTATTTGAATAATTGTATAATTTCTAATGAAATTACATAAGAGATTTTGAAGTGACGATAACTTTTATTAAGATAGATAAAATAAAAAAAATCAATCATCCTATGACACTTTCACAATAAAACTTTTTGTCGATTTGGTCATTATTTATACGAATTATGGCTTTTTACTGAATAGATAAAATAAAATAGTCCGTTTTAAATCATAACCGTGAATTCCACTTTAATCTTTTTTTGACGTACACAAGTGAACACTGGTAATGATTCAAAGTGGAAAAGATTTAAATAAATCCTTATAACACTGACATAATGCTACTACATATGTATTATTATATATAATATAATGTAAGTACATAATAACAAATAATGACATTATATTGTTAATAAGACAGACTTCGAAGGTACACATTTTGGGGTGTTTGAAGTTAAGTTAAGATAATTATATCGATAAGTAAGAGAAAATATATATTTCTGTTCTAAAATCTTTTAAATCATAAGTATGAATATTAAAAGTTTGTCCTTATTTGTATGACTAAGTGAATGCTGAAATAGACGTCTTTGGTGACGTCTCATTAGTAATTAAATATATATATATATATATATATATATATATATATATATATATATATATATATATATATATATATATATATATTAGTTATTAACGAGTAAGTATAAATACTTTTCACCAAAAGAAGTCAAATGTAGATGAGTTCGTCAACCCTCAATCACCTAAAGTGAAGTACGAAGCGCCGTAATACTATGTTTTTACACTGAACAAATATAACTAGGCGAATTATCAGGGTTGATATACTTTGTCTTATAATATTATAAGGCATTCAGATTTATCGTTTCAATTTCTTTGCTTTTTTAAAACATTACATTAAATACTTTAGTATCACAATACTTTCTTATAATAAAACGTGGGCCAATATATTCTTTAAATGATATAATATTTATTTTTTAAGAATCTCATGGTTTCGGCAAACGGTAGCTAAATGTGTTTTATTTATATTATATATTTGAATTAGAGTTTGTTTCCTTATACCTTACAATTTTACAATTAACTACCCAATTGTTCATCGCGAATTTTGGTGAATTTTCGTACCTGAAACAACACACAACTGAAAAATAGAAAAATGGCTCTTAAACGGTTGTCTTAGACAACAAGACTGTTTTCTTAACATACATACCCAGGCGAACCCGCTGGCAAAGCAAAGTTCGTATTAAATATCTTCCTTTAATTTTGGATAGCATAATAAAGTTGATTTCACAAAAACTTATTAACTTATAATTTTTCTGTTATGTAGACTGCTACATAACAGAAAAATTATAATTCGAAAATGATTAATTAATATAAAAAAATGCAAATATTCTATAGAATATATATACATAACTAAGCAATTTATATGGTATAAATGTATCTCGTTCACAGTACATATAAATGTATACCATAGACAATACTTTCATACTTTTTCAATCAGCAAACTATATATGTTATATATAACATATTAATATAGAATACTCTTAACAATCCACTTAAGTCGGATTGTACACAAAAAAGTAACTTCTGAAAAACATTTACACAATAAATGAGTCTGGTCTTTCCTCACTTACCTCGTAAAATAATCTTTGCACTAAATCTCGGGAGAGTAAACGTTGAAACAACAAAAAGTAAATCCCACTCCAAGGATTTTATTATTTAGTTATAATTTGGTTAGAGGTAAACTTTTATATTACTTTAATCACTTAATACTTACACTATGTTATTTATTTATATGTAATTTAATTATAAGTTGTTTATAGATTAAAAGAAGTGCAAACAAGCATGTATTAATAAGCTTGAGTAGGCTCTCTATATTTATAAATTGTAGGGAATGTAGGCCGTGGCGGGCAGGCGGTAGTAAAAATTGGCGGCAGAGAACATATGAAATAGTTCTTTGGAACAATCTCCATGATAAATTAAAGACAAAGATAAAGACTAAAGATTCGATATCCCTTCTTGATAAAAGAATAATTAAACCTTTAACAGAGACGACAACTCGAACAGATCATCGTCGCATCAAATAGTAAAAGCTGATACTGGGAAGATTCTTTCGGACTAGAGATGTGGACAGCGTGAAGTACTGCTTGACTTTGATGGTCATTCCGACATCTTTCGAAACCAAATTAACCGTAAAACTGACAATTTCTCGATACCTTTAAACCCAGTACCCATAATTTACAAATATGTTCAGACTGGCGTATCAAATAAATATTTTCTATATGTTAGTCACGTCAACGTTCATACAATAGTTTTCATTTTCCGTTAGCTAGCATGAGTTTGAGCAGACCCATTTGAATATTTACTCTAAAAACGTAATTTTTATATACGGATTTATTTTGCGACATTCAAACTATTCTAGTGATATAATATCAACCAACAATGGACTGAAACTGTCGCTTGAAATACCATTTTAAAATGCATTGAATTTCTTGAAGGATATATCCCAGTAGAAATTTAAAGCTTATTTTATTTTTATTATATTCTTGAACGAATTTTGAACGTAATTTTCTGTACAAATTTTGTTGTTGCAACTAAGTGTCATAAAAAGGAAAGTTTAATTTATAATTCAGGTCAGAAGCATTAATATATTTCGTTTTTTAAAATAGATTTATTAATTATTAACGCCATATAAAGAAGCGATTTATTTATCGGAAATATATATTATTTAGAATAATATGTACAGCTATTTTTGTAATAAAATTTTCTTTGTGCAATGAAATTGTTTTTTCTTATTAATTTTTATTGACCTAATCAATATTTAAATGTAAAACAAAAAATACATTTTTCTTAAAGATTTCTTTACTTCTTTTTTTTTATTTATTTTAGGAATAAGTTCATACTTTCACTAGAATACACCCGTTTTCTAATGTCGTATTCAATATTTAAAATAATTTATGATCGAACTGTTAAACTTTTTTGTACTTCGTCACTGAATTACCTAATCGTTAAGGTTGGTATTCATTCATAAAATAAAATCATAAAAAGAAAAATATACAAGAGAGTTCGATATATTAAAAAGAATCAAAACCCGGTTTTTTGAAAGCTGATTGACGTTAAAATAATATTTGTCAACATTTTTGGTGTGTTAAAAATTCGATCGATATAATCAAGCGCGAGCATTTTATTAATAAATCTGAAAACCATTTTCATTTAGGACTTACCGTTACTCCAACTATATATATAATTTTTGTACTTTTATAAAATGTATTCATCAGCCATGGATTAAAGTCCTAAAAAGTAAAAAGCACCTTCAAATTAAAATAATTCTGGCGTCAGATGTTTCAATTTATACACGGGCGACTCGACATACCCGCTTCGAAATGGAAAAACTTTTAACGTTTTTTGTTGTAAAATAAAATGTCATCTTCATATAATTTTCGGCTTTTTAAACGGGTTGTAATTAATTGAGTTTGTTGAGTTAATTGATCTATTTTAATTTATTTTGTTATATACCTTTTCACAGTGACTTAAAATATTTTGTTTTGTTTCTTTGAATTTATTTAATAGAATAATTCATATCAAGTAACTGTAAGTTATATTTCGTATCTTAATATTCATTAAAACTCGCAATGTTTATTTAAAAATGATTCCCAGATGTTACTTTTCAGGGCTATTTGTTACAAAATTTAAAAACTTTGTTCTTTAGTCAACATTCAATTTAGTTGTTTTTTCTTAAATTATAATTAAAACTTGTTAAAAGAAATATATTCCAATTTTCATAAAATTTCATATTTTACTATTTCAAGACGTAGCCGAAATGTCTATTAAAAAATTATATTTATGAATATTTAAAACACTAACATATACTTTTAATTGAAATCAACGGTAACATAAATAAATGTAAAACTTTGTAGGAAATAGGTTACATCATTATATAAATATCCAAAGTTATATAAATATCCAAAGTTATATTAACAAGAAGTTGCGACGGTTACTTTGAATCGTTAGAAATACAAACTTAGAATAGCAATATTGACTTTGCTAGCATCCAAAAGACTTTAAAAATATATTTCAATATAAAAATACCCTTCAAGGGGATTTTTTTTATTAACTAATGTATTATAAAAAAGATATGATAATTATTTTAAAAGTAAATTTAATAATCTTTATCTTGGAACATATATTCACAGAGCAATTTCACTCGTTTGTCAATAGTAAATAGGTTATTTACATATGTATGTATGTTTGTCTCCATTTACACGGTTTAAGTAGTTTTTTTTGTGAAATCAGCATCAATATTCTAGTAGCTGTAATTTGTTTTAATATAAGAAGATGTGTACTAATTCATACTGAATTAAAGAATAGAATAAAAGCTTAAAGCTGCTGAAGCCAAAGCAAATTAATATTTATAATTCAAATTAGAAGCAAATTTATAATTCAAATTAAAAGCAAAGCCTTTGTGGTTCAAAGTCTGTTTAATAAAGATATTTGAACACTGATATAATAGAAATAGAAATCTTGATGATTTGGCAATGCTTAATTTTATTGATTTACGAACAATTAATTTCAGGTTAATTTAATTGTATTAGAAAATTTTCTACAAATTTCATAATTACTGTTTTATTTTTCAAGACTCAACTTCTGTGCTAGTTGGTTTGTTCAATATAGTTTAGTTGACTTTATTCTGTCTGTATTTAACTTACTACCAAGAATTCTCGTTGATTGGACGTTAGTATTTCTGTTATAACGTTTCAGTAAGTAAGATGACTGTTTGATGAGAGTTAAAATTGATTTATATTTATAATAATAAAGATACAGATATAACAAACTGTTCATAATGTTTCAGTGTAAATCTTCAAAGTCAGAACCGTAAAAAACATTTCCCATTTCAACATGTCTCCCACGTAAAGACGCAAGGTTCTATTGCTGACCGTACTTAAATATTATTTTTTCCTCACTGACTATCAACTCACCAATGAAGTACTAAATTTAAAAAGTCGAAATTTCAGAAAGTTATATAAGTCTTTGGTATCTAATCTAAACAAGAAAATACGTTTTGAGATTCCACCTCTAGTCAGATTTAAAAGAGACAAAAATCTGTATGAAGCTAGTGCTATTTTTTAACCTATATAGTTGTTTTTTTTTATAATTCTGTAATTATAAGGTGTAATTTGTGTTCGTTCCATTTTTGAAACTAAGGAAGAATATTACTTTTTTATTTTTGATTGTTCTCGGATCACGTTCTCGTTCAATGTGACTTGAAAAAAGCACATGAATTAAGTAATATATTAAATTGCATTTTAAAAATATACATACATATATGAACTGTAATTATGTATATCAATGAACTCTATGAAAGTACCTACAGATATAATATTTATGTCAGCAATGTCGCTATCGGTATCGATAAAGCAGCCATTGTGAAATGTAAAAGTAAGATGGAATATACAAAAGGAATATCATAAATATGTCGTTTTATTTATATTTGACAAACGTAGCCGTTACTGGGGCAATAAAATTATTGTTGATACAATAAATAAATTATGCAATTTATCAAAATATCTAAATAAAACGTCAAATATTTCAGCCTGACATAGTCGTTATCAAAAACCTAAAACGGTATTAATAAAATTTCAACTTAAGATTCAAACCTGCCTTTAATTTAAATATAGTTCAAAAATGGCACGTTTTAGATCAAAGAGCAAGTGAAAATATAATTATTTTATTTTCGAATATAGGTTTCAGGTTCATGTTCGTTTCGATGTTTTTTTCACGTTATAAATGACTAGTTCTTCGTTTTTCATTTTGTACATTGTGTGTGTACTCTACGTAGTTATGGAGAGCTTATTCACACACAAGCAGTTTCGAGATCTGTCTTTGTTAATACATTTTTCCGTCTATACTTACTTAAAGTATGGTGTTGTTATAAAGACCTTCAAATGCAAAAAAAAAATCTCATCTCCAAGAATAGGATTGCCAAAAACATAAAAAGTCTCTATCTATCATCTCTTTTGAGGTTTATTATATTTGTATAGATCAAACAGGTTTTACAATTGAGTTATTTAATGCAAATCTAACGCTTCAATAGTTTGGTCTGCTCCGGGTCCGGAAGGGACGGATACAGAATTGTTCGTACCTTTTGTTCAATTTATTCGCACATATTTATGGTTTCCTCAAACGATGGACTAAAAGATTATATATAAAAAGTAATTCTAGTAGTACAAATATAGTATTGAACAATTTTATTTAATCGATGTAATTATGAATATTAGAATAAGGTCTTTTAGTGATCATCAAATTATTTGTTTTATGGATCTTAATCCTATCCTTCAATATTATTTTCTTTAAGATTTGATTTAAAACGTTGTTACTCTATGAACGTGTTTATATTCCAACAAACCCTGCCCATATACGACTGGCATTCAAATAACTACAATTAGATTCTAAAATATTTAAAAAGTTACTTTTAATGTAAGCTTATATATTAAATTCTAAAAAGAAGGCCCTGGATAAATTGATGAACGTCCCGATTGCAGTCTGCGACTTGCCCATGAGTTGTAAATGTATATAAGAAGCGTGACATCCGCATCAGTTGTTGATTTGCCTTCGGTGAAACCATATTGTTCACTATGCATAATTTTATTGCTATAAACAAATTCTGTTATTTGATTTAAAATAATGTTTCAAAGATCTTACTTAATGTCAAAGATAGGCCAATAATTTCCCGGTTCTAGTCTATCGCCACTTTAAAACAAACTACTTTACTATTTTTCATAAAATCTGGAAAAGTACCGGTTTCAGTACATTTTTTGAAAATTAAGCAATGTTGTGGGGCAATATCGTTTATAATATTGCTAAATAATCTAGCTGAAATACTCCAAAGGTCACCGTTTTTTTAAATTTAACGTTCTTAACCATTTGACAATTTCATTAGACGAAAGGGGCTTAAAAACAAAACATTTATTACTGACTTTAACGTTATTGCTCAATTCAGTGATTGAATCAGATGATGAATTTAAATTAAGCGTGACCGTTAATGGAAATTTAGTAAAATTTGATTAAAAAATAATTGCCATATTTATAAAAAATAAAATTAAAAGTACTAGAATACCTCAAATAATAAAAATCTAAAAAAAAAATATTAGACTGTTAATTATTGGACATAAATGGCAAATATTTTTCATTTGATAGACTTCAAACGAGTCCTGATGATAATTGGATACAACATTGTACAAACGTTTTAAATGTTAATATAATTGAATTATTTCCTTTCTGTTTTAAATTTATATATTATAATTCAAAATTAAATATTAATGTATAGTACCTACCATTTGTAAACTACTTACCCTTTCATGGTTTATACCTATTTGGCCACATCCTAACACAGTAAGCACGAGAACTACAATTTTTTCACTAATATTATATTAGGTATACACTAAAATTAATAGTTATTTTTGTTACAATACCCTTGCATCTGCAGTTCCAGGTTAGAATATGACCACCCCTGGTACCCTTATATATTGTAAGATTTAGGATCCCAGCTATGATCTCCTTGCTATAGTACGATGGGCTGATTGGGCTCTAATCATACCTCACTCACCTGGACGTATGGCCTTCCTCAACAGTGTGGTTCTTAAGGAACTATCTGTTAGGAACTACCAGGATGTGAAATAAACTTCTTTCGGCGGTGTTTCCAGATTTATTTTACACGGCTGCCCTCAAATAGAGTTCTTTCTGCCACCTAAAAGGTCGGCAACGTTCTTTTGCATCCTCTGATATTGAAAAAGACCGTGGGTGGCTGTGATCACTAACTGTAAGATGGTCTGTGAGCTCCTTTACCATCTTTTTGATATAAAAGAAATAAAACAAAACCCTAAAAGTTTTAGTAGAGTATAATTAAATTGACCTAACAATCAACCTTAATTTTTACTTTGAAACAAAATAGCGATTCTTTTGTTATTTTTGGTATAATGTAAGAAACAAACAAAAATCTATAAGATTTCAAAGGTATCCTAAAATTACATTCGGTTTGTAGTTTATTAAATAAAAGCTTTTGTAATAATTAAATGAATATATAGCTCCATTGTAAAATTGTCAAAAGGAAGTGGTACAATTTTATAAATCATGTGATTTATCTTTTTGTACAAGTGTCACAGACAATATAATCTACGGGGCAGTAATTTACTATCTTTTAATAAACACGATAAAAAAATTGTATTGTAACGTTCAAGTCATACAAACAACTGTTTGTCAAACTTAAAGTCAAGTACAATAAACTGCTGAGTCTTAAAAGGTACATATGTAGACTAGTTTGTTTTTTATCTCAAACTTGTACATAAATTTTGCTAACATATTGACTAATCCTGAACATACAAACGAAATTCAAACACAAGGAAAAACAACTTCGTACTTAACACTTGAGGTCCAGGGACCTCACCGACCTTAATCCTTTTACGGACTAGAGATTTATTCTGAGTAAAAACACGCTTAAAGATTTGTGTAAGAATATAAAAATAATATATTTCGGACTTCTCTATATTATTAAATTATTCCCTCTAAGATTATTTCAGATTTTTAAATACCCAGGAACCTTTTACCCCTATTCAAAATTAAAAGCAGTAACATGTATTTGCATGGACGCAACCTACATAATGGCGGAATTCATGCACTTAGAATAATAGAAGAGTCATCCAAGGCAAGTAGTTTTATCTGTACAGATATATATATTTTTCAAATCATACTTTTCCTCTTCCAAGACGACAAGGACAAAACTTAGAGCAAAAAATAAAAAAATAGCAGAAAGTTATATTATTTCTTCTAACATCTATAATAATAACGGAAACACAATTAAGAACCGTTACTGTGAGGTATCAGGTGACCAGGTAGTAATTGAATCGAACAAAGGAGCTGATTGTGGTCACAAGTAATCAATGTGGACTTTGTGAGTCGATTGAAGTGTATCGGAGAGTAGCATACAGCGTAATGATTCACTAACAAAAGAGTAGTGCTGGCTGTAGTGAGTCAAACCTTTACTTTATTTAGCTTTATTTACTTTTTTTGATATTGCACTAGATAATAAAACCTCCCAATATTCAGCATGTTTTTTTTAAATAGATGCAAATGAGCAAACTTGTCACACATGAGCGAGGCAGTCGTTTACGACTGCCTCGCCCATGTACAGCTGCAACTCAGGAGCTACAAGTGCGCTCTAGGTTTATAAATCTTGATGATTTTAATTACAGCCTACTTTTAAATTATATGTAATGTAGGATAATGAAATAGTTCGAATAGTTTATTAACAACAAAGTGATTCAGTTGTAGATTATCTTTTTTATTTATTAGAATTATATGTATTGATAAGTATTTTTTTAACTTATTACAAGGCAAGAGTGAATAGACTTTTTCCAAGTGCGCCTTACCTAGGGCTACTTCCCATCGGGTGCAATGCAATCAAACGTCAACTCAATTAAAGTTTAAAAAATCATATATAAACAATCAGTTTTAAGTCATGAAAAACATTTTTTGGAAGTAATTCCAAAAAATGTTTTTCATGATTTAAAACTGATTGTTACTTAAGTGCTTATTATGTACAAGAAATGCATTTCAAAATCGTACATTCAAAATTTATTTAAATTTTAAAATACCTATAAAAATGTATAACTAAGATAAACTCTTTTTTTCGGTATGTTTCCAATAGACCATAGGTTTAAATTCCTTCCTTTGTACGTTTATTTTTCATTATATATTTTTTTATTTATTTTATTTACATCTATGATGATGATTCTCCTCTTTTTATTGAAAAATCAAATTCATAAAATAACAGTAATTAATGAAAAGACTGAATAACATTTCTCTAATATTAAACTTTAATTAATAATCGTATTATATTATATTAAAGCAATACTTCGGTTTTTGTTAGTAAGCTGAATTGAGGAAGGTTCATTTTAGGTTTAGTATAGAGATTTATTAAATTTACTAAATTTAATTAACTTGTGGTGTACTAAGTACCCTATGTTACAGACACACTAAAATATCAACAACAAAGAATGACTTTCCGAAACACAGTATAAGGGTTGATACATTACGTTATCTTTCCGTTATCTTGCTAAAGGTTTAATTAAAACTATTAATTATTTTATTTGTAACTTTTGAGCAAAATATTTTATACAACATTATATTTTATACTCTATAGATGTCACAATCACAATGAAATAAGAAATAAAAAGAACTCAAGCTAAAAAAGAAAGACTTTCGAAGTATTTAATTCAGAACGATCTGTATAATAAAAAAGACCATGAACTTTCAAAAAACATAGGACGATTTGTCCAGGCCATAAATATACTTTTCAATAGCTTTTAAAACTTTATAAATAAGATATGTCTCAGTAAATTCATGGTTTTAATATTACTTCTTCGTAATTCACTTCACTTGTTTTTCTTCTTCTTACTTCGCTTTAGTTTTTCATAAGAAAGAATTAATAAATTAACTATTTGGGTTTATAGAATTTTATTTCTTTAAATTTATTATAAAAAAATAAGTAATATTGATTTAATCTATGGAATTTAGGTTAAAATCTGTGATATAAATAAAAAAACTTGCATTACAGGAAAATTTGACTATTGTTTAATGTACCTATTGAATCCAGAGAATGCAATAAACGAACAGTTACGAACGAACGAACAAAATGATTTTGAAACGTTTTACCTTTAAATGAAAAATACCGACAATCGATCTATTTTATCTGTAAAATTCTCTAAAGGAATTCTTAAGCTACGATTTTGAATAAAATAGAACTTACAATGAAAACTTTTTTCTCATTCTTTGCAATTTTTTTTTATAGAAACTGGCAATACAATAAGTTGTTATTATTCTTGTGTGAATGCAATAGAAGATATTTTTTTGTATATATCATTCTCTGTCTTCAATATTTATTCTCATAGACGTATGAATACTTCCGTTCGTATTTTATAATTAATTTAATACCAGGCGATAATGGATTTCAGGTATGATTTACGTGGGTATAAAAAAACGAGTAAAATTTCGCAATATGGGTATGTATGTATTATACAAAGCTAAAATATTTGTTATTTTACCAAAAGGCTCCTAACCAATGTTTTTAACTTTGCAGTATAGATGAATACTGAAAACATGCCACAACCGATATTTATGTTTGAAAATATCTATAAACATGTATAGCCATGTAAAGCTCATTTAAATTTTAATAAATACACAATGAAAATAAACTGATACGGGCAAGAAGTGTAAACAATTCATAAATATTTTCAAACATTACATGAATCATGTTAAAATAAATTATTTATTTACCCATATTTAATTTACAACCAAAAGTATCTTGAATTTCTAAAGCCTAAATTCATTTATAACATAAATTAAACTAGGAAGACAATATTTTAATTAAAATAAGACCTCTTATAAAATATTGTTTATATTACGAGGTGTATTAATAAAATCTAGGTATACTTTTCTCCATCAAAAAATCTTATGTCTATACCTTTATCACTTAAATTTTATGTTTTTATAGAGATTTGTAGATTTTTCCCGGATATTTGTACCGGTTTATCATTTTTGTCCCCGGTACATAAAAATAACTTCATATCATACTTTGATTTAAACATGTAGGGAGCATCTATATTTATCTGATCTTCTGGTTCAGATAAAAAAGCATGATAAGATTTTTTTTCCATTTAATCGTAAGGAGTAAAAAATTAAATGGGTTTTGAAGACATCAAATAATTTAACAGTTTGGCTGCGGGTTTTACGAGTTAGTTATTAATGGGAATGTAAACGCTTCAATAGTTTGGGTTAAGATGAAGGTCCGGAAGGGACGGATACAGAATTGCTTTTGCGTTTTGTTCAAATTTTTAACACGAAATTTATGAGGAATTGCTTTTGCGTTTTGTTTACCTTTTTAACACGAAATTTATGAGATAACAGCTAATGAATACGTAAAATACGTAAAACGATTATATTTTATTAAAATTTGAACTTCATTTAATAAGTCTCGTGAAAAAGGATTTTATATTAAGCCTTAGTAAGTATAGTGACAAATAAAATATAAAAATTATATAAGTTTAGTTTGGCAACTACATAAATAGTTTGACAACTTAATAAAATTCACTGAATGAAGTAGTAGAGTGTACAAGATCTGTCAAGTCGTCCGTTCAGGATAAATTTTTCAGACATTGACAATATTTCAATTAATATTTTAAAAATGAACCAATTGCCTAAAATACTTTCTTATCAATCAACTAAATAGTTTCGATATATTATGAAAGAGTTCTTAAAGATTCTTCTACTTGTATTGCATTTAGGTTAATCAATCTGAACTAGTTTTAATTCTTCCCTACCTAGCACCTTCTAAAGGGAATTATAACATTTAATTTGTCATATTCCATAACTTATAAAAACAAATATTGTCCACGCTATTTATTAAATAGACAATTAAAGTTGATGCCGCTAGACAAGACTATACTGTTTTTAAAAACTGTATAGTCTTGGCTGTCTGCCTAGAAATGTTATATCGATCTTTATTATTATCATGATCTTGGCATATTTTTATTATTATTAAAAATCCTTTAATATTATTATTTGTCACCACATATAATATATATACACGAATACATAAGTAACAAAACCCTTAGAGTTAATATATAAAGCTCACGACTGAACTAGTTGGTGTTAATCTTGTTTTACTAGGGATTTATTTCTTATAAGAAATAGAGCTTAAGTTGGATCAAAAATCATGGAATCAATTGTAAAGACCGTCTCTAAACCTTTTCAAGATCTGTAAAGATAAGTGTTTCGAACTCAATAGGTGACTGTATTTAAGAACGCTAGGTTGTTATCCTATTATACTTATTTAAGACATATTTAGTTAGAAATGTCTCACAGACTTACACGATTATAAAACTTACTAAACACCTATCTACAATAAAAATATGATATATTTTATCAATTATCTGAAATTCTAGAACTTGTATTGATAATCGGTGAAACCCGTTATGGCTATATCAATTTTAAGTAAATAAAGATTGTAAAATATACCAACGCAGGCAGGGATTGACTTCCTCCAATAGATCTGTCCATATCGTTACTATCGTATCCGTCTTTATCAGGAGAATGATGAAATATATTAAGCGTCTTTTGAAAATCTTAGCCAACTTTGCATATAGACTAATAATCAAAAGATGCCACAAGCGATATTCCTGTTTGAAAATATTTATAAATATGTATTGCCTTGTTAAGCGAATTTTATATATATTTTTTAAATAAATAATGGAAAATAAGCAAATGCGGGGCAGGGATTTGAACCTGAACCTCAATATTTCTCTCCATATTTTTCCTTTTATTCTTTTTCTCTATATCTCTATAACTTTTCTCTCTAATATCTCCCTCTCTATAATTTTGTAAACATTTTAAAAAACACAAATTTATGAAGAGATTTTTAAAAAGAGAAAGAAGAAATGGCCAATAATCAAATATACGGCGTCAAGTTAAACTGTATTTGCTGGAAAAATCTCATAATTCTAAGATTGATCGCTCTCCGTCGGGAAAATATCTCTTAGCGGAGTTATTTCATACATAGAAAATTATCTTGTCTCTAGATAATAGACACATATTTTACTTTATTAATACACTGATATTATAATTAAAGATTTTACGGCTTACCATGTTTGTTTGAAATATCTATAATAATATTAATATATACTGAAAAATAAATCGATACGGGCAGGGATTCGAATCCGCGACCTCTGGGAGGCTTAACAGAGAGAGAGGGGGTGGAGGAAGGGTATACCAGAATTCCTTCCCATCAAGATTTATTTTTCAATGTATATTTATTTTGACCTCCACTTTAAAATTATTATTACTGACTGGATATTCATTTTGATATTTGATACTATCGTTTAATGTAAATTTGTTTTTTATTTTTTTTTATTTCATTATGAATTAATAATTCACTTCCTCAAATAGTCTTTTGATAATTATTAATAATACCAGATACTTAATTGATAATTACATTGTAAATATATTAAGATATAAGCGTTATTCAGAAAGTATTTAAATTGAGATTCTTAATTATAAAATACCTTTTAATCTAAATACACTACAGAAAGACAGAAAATCTATTTAAAAATTATAAAACAAATAAGATATTAAATAAAATATTGTGGAATAAATATTTTATTACTACTGACGATAACGATTTTTCGCTTTTTGGTTGGTAAAATAATGTCAGCTTTTTGTTTTCGTTTGGACCATGTTGCAGTTAATTAGCCACATCATAAAGTAATTATAACTTTACTGACTTTTTTAAATAAATATATATGTATTTTTCTTTAAATAAATACAAGCTATTTTCCGTTATAGTTGTTATGTTAATTAAAGAAAAGTTTTATTTATATTTTCTACACAAATATATAACTATATATCAATTCATTGATATATAGTTATAGTATATAATATAAATTATAATATAATTTATTTCTGAAACAAAAAATATATTCGGCTAAAACATAACTATGATATTATAATAAAATATATACAAAAATAAAATGTATTATGGAATATTAATCATAAATATTCAAGATAAGTCTGTTATCAAAACATATAAAACTTTGAAAAAATCTTCTATTTTAATTGCGTCGAATATATTTTTTGATATAAATCAGTGAAACACCGAGATTACTGGTAAAAAATTTTTACTAATATATTTCTTTTCTTTTTAATAAAAAAACAATAATTACGCTGAAATCGTCAAAGCTAAATGTAATAAATGTTGTCAAAATGAGTTTTGGATTAACACGAGCTTATTTTATTTTTATTCTGTAACTCACTCCATGAATCTTTTTAAGGACACAAAATCTGTTGGCTGTATATTTTATTTCGACAAACAGTTTAAAAAGGAAACGGATAATGTGAATCTAAGGTTAAAATATTATAATGTAAAAAATTTAAAACAAGCTCTTACTTACGCCCTAAAAAGATAAAAGTAAGACTCAAATTATATCGAGCTATTCATTCCTCAATTACTTTACAAAATTGTATTGTTGATATAATTTGACATTAGTTATGTAACAACATTTAGTCTCTGTGCTGCACGATGTAAATTTGAGTAATTCAAATTAAATCAACTTATAACATCATTACACAATTTATCTATGAAAATAAATAACATTGGAGTGTCTGTTTGTAATATTTAAATAAACATTTTTTACTACATTGGTATGAATGATGTGAAAAGCTGAGTCAAAAGGAAGAGGAAGGGCAGTATAAAAGCTTATCGAAAGATTTAAGCAATCCTTTTACTTAGTTTGAACTTAACTTTTGTAAATTAAAATTTATCAATTTAAAATTGATCAAATTTAAAATTGATCAAGTTACTTAATTTACTAGTTGATCTTTACAGGTAAATTTTAATAGTGGCAGAAATTGTATAGTGGACTCATCCTCTATACCCCAATGGGTGTATAAAATTTCATGTCCCTACTGTTGGCCGTTGAGGAGTTCCCTCGTCTGGAGCCAACCCTAACGACAGCATCAGGACATCCTTATCCTGCAATGTCATCGGAACTGGACCAGTATGTAATTTTACAGCTCATTCGGACACCGGGAAGTGGGTAAAATTGCACTTGCAAGATTCTACCTTCACAAACAAACATAAGTTAAATAAAGGCTTATAAAAAAATACTTTTGATTATAAAATACTTGAAAAGCTAGAGATTCACCAAACTGCTATTAAAATTTTGTTTTTTTTCTTTATGTCTGTCGGCTTTGTGTCTGTCTGTTTACAACTAGTGATTGAAAGCAATGAATCTTTATTAAATAAGTCATAAAAATGTTTTATATGTATAAAAAACTGTGCCTTTTATATGAAATGGCAATTTTATTAAAATAATTAAAAATTATAATTAAATATTCGTTCTATTTCATTATTCGTCTTATCAATCAAATCAAAGACCATTCATTTGATGAATATTAAAAATTTCGCTAGCTTAACAAAAAGCTGACATGAAAGAAAATAAAATGAGAGTCGAATAAAAACCAGTCCATTTTCATAATTCCTTTTGAAATCCTGCAGCTTTTGATAAATGGGTGGATTATAGTAAATATATGAACGTATCACTAAAAGATATCTACGCTAAATTTGTTAATTAAAAATTGAGGGAATCTTAAAGTAAAAACATTTTTTTTGTATTATAATGATTGTTTATCATATTTGAAGCCAAACCCAACGTGTAGTTCTTTTGGAAACTGTTTTAAATATATGCAAATATTGCAATATTCAAATTACAAATGTAAGTTGAAAATTTTTTTAACTGTATTTTTTATTCTAAGTAGTATAATTTACGGATAAATAGAACATATCAAATACAAAATAGAATAATTTGATAGTTTTAAATTATTTTTTGGAACGTAATATTTTTATTTTATATAAATATTATTTACTTTCATTTACGTAGGTGTCGTATGAGATCAAAAAATATTTGCATTCAAGGATTTGTCACTTATATATACTTCTTCCGCACTTCTGTTAAATTCTTTGTGTTGTAAACTAACAAAAATGAATAAATTTTTAGATTTGTTTGATTTGATAACCACATTTTAAAACGACTTTAAAAATAAATTCTATTACAGCAGAAAGCCAATGCCGGATAATATGTTCATTGAATTGACAACGAACGCGGAGTACGACGTAGAGCTCCTCCAGTCTCCCCTACCGCCGCTGCTACTATAACAGTTTTTAATAATTTATGAATTAAAATGGGGTCTTAAAATATTATGTGCTAAAATAATCATGTACCTATTTATAGACAAAACTAACATACTAAAACAAACATTAAAACTTTGATAATTATGAATCTTGAACCTATATAATTATTCAGTGTAATTTCGAAGTCAAATTACATAAGTTGGTCGTGTAATATGTTAAATGGGTCACTTACCTTTAGCCAACTTTGCCCAATCATGGATCCAGATGTCGACAAATGACGACAGATAGAAATTATTATTGAGGACCCAGTTTTACTGCATAATGTAGGAATAAATAATGTTTGGTCGTTATTACTGTGTCGTTATTTAAATGTAAGACGGAAGCTTCCGTCTTACATTTCGTCGCGACAACTCACTCTTACACTAAATTGGCCATTTAAAAGTATATATATATATATATACATATATATATATACTTTTGCAATAACTAAGGGAGGTAATATAGACTCAGCATAAAAGAGTCTGCAAAACTGATTACATATTCATTAAGCAGAACGAAAACGAAAGGAATTATTGAACAAAAATAAATGACAACGTAGTATTTGAAGCAGAAACGGAAAAGCTTTAGTAGTGCATCGAGCTCGCTCGGCTTAGTAATGTATGGCTCAGTAATGTATTGAATATCTTTTATATTTTAACACATGTTCCATAAAACAATATTTTATTATTTGGTTGAATCTTGACTGAAGATTGACAAGTTGAGGTTTAGATTAAAATTTAATTATTTTCAAGACCAGTATTAAAATCAATAATCGATGTTTTTTGAACAACGTATTTTCCTTGTATCCTCCATTTTAAATTACAGCGATCTGATAAAATTCAATCTTGTCGCTATATCTTTAATCTCATTGATTAATATACTAAAGATATTTAAAAATGTTTAAATACCCTCGACAATACTTGAAAATGAAAAAAAATATTTTTAATAAATATTAAAATAATATAATATATATTGACCTTACCCAATAAGTATAAATGGTTGACAATAGCCAATATTTAACAAGGGGTAATGCTATTTAGTTTTTAATAAGAAATGCATCTTACTAAATAGCTTACGCTCTAACCTTGTAAATATCTTTATTGTTTATGATTTTACTACATATTATTAATGGTAATTTATACAGTTATTATCTTTAAGGCAGTCAGAACGCTACCTTTTAGAATATAAAAGTTTTTTTTAATGAGCCGTCAACAACTGAAACTGTCTCCATCAAAACAGTTCTCAAACAACTTTTCCTTTTTCAGGTAAGGAACACAACACAATGGAGAGGAGTATTTTACCACAGGGCTTCAATACCTCCTTATTCCTTTATTTTTTATCTTCTCTTTTACGTCTTTTAAATTTGATTCATGGAAAATATTTTTGATTATTTTATTTGTCTCTTTCTATTAAAACTTTTTTCATTATGTTTATATTGGAAGCAAAATCGATGTCATTAAATTCATTTATAAGACATTTGTAATTTAATTAACATTCTACAAAATTAGCACATATTGTTTTAAGTTTTCTTACATCTTTTATAAGAACATATAAAAAGTATTATGTAACGTAACCTAACCACTCATATATGCAAATATGAGTGACCAAAGATTTTACAACGCTTGTACTGCCTTTGAAGTCAGAGATATTAAAACTAGTGGAGTGACGGACTTCATCAAACATATTGAATTTACCGCATTGTTTGGTTAGGATGAGGCGAGATGATAACGGACACGTCAAATATATTTGGTTCATCATTATGTCTGTTGTAGGAAAGAAAATATGTTTGGAATAAATTGTTGGATACTTATAGGTACTACTCTTGCTTCAGTAATATATATATGTAAATGAATAAAAATTAAATCAAGTGTCATCAAGTTAAGAAAATATTTGTAATACCGTTTTATCAATTACGTTCAGATATTTAAAAATATTTATAACGATATAAGTAATTTTAAAATATGAACATTAAAATTTATTTGTATTTTAAATGGTATCATTTTTATTTATTTGACTACTATTCTGATATTATTATAAAAAATATTTACGAAAACTACGACTTCATTTTAAAAAAGAAATATCAAGAACAAAGGATTCTAAACATAAGAATACAGTATGCTAAAATATTTTAGAATAATGTCTTACTTTGATCTGATACCGAGAAAATTCTGGATTCAGCTTCAACCCACGTATATACCTGCGGGCATAAAATATGTTTTGAACAGACTGACATTTGTAGCCTGTAGGCGTGACTTAAGGTTGAATAGAAAATTTGAATTTGATGAAGGTACCTTTTTTAAATAATATGAAAATTATAAGAATTTCTGATATTTCAAAAACGTTATTTGAATTAAGGACATTGTAACTTATTGGCATCTTAACGGGATTACATTTTGGAAAGTTGATGAGGGACCGTCAGAGTATTCAAATGTAGGCAATGGTAAAAAAGACGAAGAGGGAAAGAAAATCTGCAAAGACATTGGGTATAATCATCAGCTTGTTCTGGGCATGCTGGATGCTGTGTCTACTATCTTAAGAAGATTGCGATCAATATGTAAAATTATTATCTCTGAGTAGGAAACAATCAAACCAATCTCACTTTACCAAATTCTTAATTGATGTGATATTATCTGAAATTATGGAATCATGCAAAATGTCATTATAGCTTTATGGTTACAATAACTTATAAGTACAAATACAGTTAAAACTCTGCGATGGGTATCGAGAAGTTGGATGCATATCTAATGTATATCCAGATAGTAAATATGACGAAATCTTCATCTTCAACCATTTAAGGATATATTTCTTAAAATCGTGTCTGCTGCAGTTTTGTGGTGCTATTTTTTTTTAATAATTTATTATTAAGGAGCGTTGTGGTCCATTCCATCCTCTTTTTACTGTCTGATAGTGTAGGGATAGTTGTGCGGTTATGTATTTGCAGGATCAGTACAATGTAATATTTTTTATCGATAAAATCTTACAGGATTTTTTAAAATCTATAGTAAGGTGTCTATAAATCAAACGTTTTATCACTTGCGGTTAAGCTAAGATTTGGCTACATGACTGGTATAATATGACAGAATGCATTCCACTAACCCCTTAGAAATTATTATTCGTTCTCTAAATTAGTACTTATGTTATTGAAGATATAATTTTTGACCTTGACAAAACACAAGCAGATGAGCATTTTTCCATATTAGTTTTTAAGAAAAAAAATAAGTGGATAAAAGTTCGATTTCAATAAACAAAGGTGAAAAATTATAAATACTATCCCCGTAACTGTATCAAGTAGTTTTGTCATATAAAATCCAGTTATAACCGGTTTTTGTCAGAAAACTAATTATTTATAGTCCATTGTTAAAACAAAAACTTATCTCTGAACATCTTCGTAGAGATAACATGTAAAGATTAATAATATCTAATGTCTGTGTCCCTCGATTATTTCGATCTCGATTTATTGAATCTGATTCATTATCTTATATCCGATATTAACAGCCGAGAGCTTAATGGACTATCTAAAAGGAGTTCAATAATGCTCTTTTTACTTATGCTAATCAAAAATGAGTCTTGTGACCTTTAGAGCACGGTTCGTTATCTAGCAAAACCTTTTTTTCATTAATGATTCATGGTAATTCAATTTCGAATGGAATCGTTTCATCTGTTTAAAATAGAACTGTCTAATGTTTTTGTTATTTTGAGTTTTAGGTATTGGGTTTTATATTGAATACCTACTACGTAAATACATTATGTAATTCAATTAAATAAACAATAATTTACTATAATAGTCAACCTATGTCTGTGGCTCAATCCTATTCTATAATAATGTATATGAAAAAAACTTTTTATGGAAGTAGCTTTGCATGAAAATGGAGTTTAGGAAAATAGAAGAGCTTCTATTCATAGCTCTATGACATACATTTATTTCAGATTTTAAATTATTATGAATGCTCAAGAGTATGAAATCTAGATAAGTATTGGGTTAATTGAGAATAGTTATTTGTTACTTACAGTAGGAGTTTTAAATCAACTTTGCGATCCTGGAAGTACATTTTCTGTAATAAAATACGGGAGGAATGCTTTTTTTATTATTTTTGTCTTTAAATATTCCACTTTCTTTAAATTTATTCATTGTCACTAAAAGGAAATTGTTGTAAAATATTGTCAGGTTCTTAAGAAATACCCAAGGATGGGAAAAATGAAACCCGGTACTTAAAAAAATAAAATATCAAAGGTATTTTGCCTGAAAAGATAATAAAAATGTAAAAGAGCGAAAGATTGAAAAAAAAATAATAAACATGAAAGACGAAACATTTATATTGACACGACATATATTAGCAAATATATGAACTGAATAATTAATCGGAATTCCTGAGGTTAATTCGAATACGTCATCACACAGCCGATGTCTGGAGAACGAATGACATTCTACCGACGTTATGAAGAATTCCGCTCATTCTCAACGTGTTCGTTGCATACCTTTATTAATAGTTTGTTTATTGAACTGAATTAGGAAATAAAACTTACTTATTACAAACAAATATCAGCTTTTAATAATTTAGTGGCGATATTTTTATAAGAGTTTGTCAATATTTATAATACAAACAGCATTTCGCACTAGTTGTACACTTTTAAATAAAAATATTTATAAATGATTAAGTTTATAATTTGAATTGCACTCCAAACTTTAAATTTAAGTCGACGTGGCAGTAACTCGACGTAACCCGAATTTAACAGAACAGACAGCTATACTTCGTCTTTCCGTGAACAAGATTGCTCCAAAGTAATCGATACATCGTATTAATTTAAAAATCTAATTATACGTAAGCTTAATTTGTTAAAAAAAATATTTAAATATAACAATATAGTGTGGTTAGTATATTTAGTGAAATTAATATATACAGTTTGTTTATATATAGTTTCAATTTTAGAATTACCGCCCACTCACAATTAGTATTTTGAAAATTACATTTGTAAGCTAAATGCCTTTTTTTGGAACTTTAATTGCTAATCATGAAATTAAAAAAAGATGTTTATAATCAGAAAATATCTTATATACTCAAATGTGAAGAAATATATAATATTTATCAATGTTTTGTAAATATTACTACGTACCGTAAAATTATTTCTGTTAAATGTTAATTGTGTTAGAAGAAAGTATTTATTAATTAATGTTACAGTGGAAAATATACTATTTTTTTTGATATAACATTTTAGTCCATTGTATTTTAAATTATCTTTCACATTAATTTGAATAAATATACTTACATTAAAAGTTATATTTAATTAAATTCCAGTTTATATAATTTACTTTAACATCATGTAAGGCAAGTAAATGAAAACAAAATAATGTTTAATGAAAAAAGTTTTAAAAAAACGAGATTTAATATAATACAAAAGATATGTAAGTTAATGAATGAATTGAATGCCACCATTAGAATTTCCTAATGGTGGCATTCAGTTAATTAATTAAATTAACTGTATTTACAGTTATGGCATATTTTATCATTTGATGAGACTTTGAATAGCTTATTGTAGTATTAATAACATTTTATAAATAATATTGGAAATAATAATGCGTTTGTTTAATAGCGATCTGAATAGCGATACCACTTTAATTAAAAATCCATTCCATTCTTCCGAAATACGAAAAAATATATTTTTTCAATTTTGTACTTCAACAATAACAGAACGGTATCAATTAAATGAGATCAACATCAATTATGACAAATAAAAATCCAAAATATTGCTATAAAATATATATATATATATATATATATATATATGTAATACAAACACATCCATAAAAATACATAGCTTTATTTTTTTATTTCGAGAGGTAGTTTCATAATTGTTTTGCTTATAATATAAAAAAAAATAAAAAGATGAAAATATTTATTTAATATAAATAATAATAAAAGTAATATTAAAGCGGTGCTTTGATAGCTTCTGTAGGAACATTAGTTCCTACTCCTCAAATTGCTAGAGGGTTACACATTTTGCGTCTAATGTATGTTAGTATTTATTTATGTCTAATGAGGAACCTTCCAACAACCTGAATTATCCACATACATGTAATAAACAGCAACTAATATATATACTAATAAACGAATAAATATAGCAATAATTATAAGTAAAAGTAATACTAATAAAACAAAATAAATTGTTGAAAATCGATTTTTCAATCTCGTTACTCGGAGGGACGGAAGTACAATTCCGTCGCTTTTCTTTGTCCCACTTCCTTTCATTACCCCAGTTTCATACGGGTGGTAATGTATCTGCAACTGGTTTCGTGTTTATGGCTGCCGTTTTCAACTTACCGCCTGGTTAGTCCACTCGCTCGGTTATGTGAGTTATTCAGTCAGCAAATAGCAGTCAGTGAATAATGATAGTTATAGATTTTCTCATATTCTGATATGAATTTACGTAAACTTATTCTATGTCCTTTATAATCATTGTTTGTGTAGAGCAACCATTTTCTGTCTTCGAAATAAAGTACGATATGAAAATTCAGTTTCGAAATATTATTACAGTAACCTTAGCGAAGTAAGAATGAATTAAAATTATTTTAAATCCAATAATCTGAATAGGTTATCTTCTAACATATTTAAAATTTCAAAAATAAAAACAAATTCAGATAACGAAGTACTCGTAACTATGGTAAGAAAAATTAGAAAGTATTTTTTATGAATCTTCATTACTCTCGGCGCTCGTTAGTACACTGGTTTGAATATCAGACGCTCCTTTGTCGATATATGACGACATGATAAAGAACTTGTGGACGTTAATACGTCCACAAGTTGTTCTTTATTATATTTTATATGTGTACCAGAATTATCTGGATGGATGGATGGATAAAAAAGAAACACGTTGTACATAACATAACGTTATTGTTATGTACAAATTACAAATACAAAAAAATTGATCCATTCATGATGTTATTGAATAGTTGTTTGTACAACTAGTATTGATAATTATAGTGTTACTTGTGATCAAACACAAAACATTCTAAAGTCTCAATAAATGTTATTAAGATGGACCACAAACGAAAAAACTTAATGGAACAGAGAAACCTTGAGAAAATTAAATGCTATAACTGTTAAAATGACCATCCTATTACACTTTCACCATAAAACCTTATATCGTCTTGAGTAAGCAAGTAGCTAAACGATTTTATCTTACTATGAACGAATTTAAACCTTATTACTACATAAATAAAATAAAATATCTCCTTTTGACTCAAAGCAGTTCCTTGTACTTTAATCTTTATATATATAATGATTACATTACATAATAAAATGGGGTCAAGTATTATTACATATTACATAATAAACGTATTAATAAGAAGGATATTCTATTATATCTGAGACCGCTTAGTCGAGAAGGCATTCATACATTTTGCAGTGTTTGAAAAGGAGAGATATATTAAACTAAATTTTTCCCGCGACTCGGTCCATGTAGACTATAGAGGGAGTTTAAACATTAGGAAGTTTACTTACTTTTTGACTTAAATATTCATTAGGAAAAACCATTTATGTTTGTATATACATTTATTGTATTTATATGTATGTAATTAGGTGTATGCATGTATATATTGTATATATAACTCCCTTTTTTTGTTTTACACTGTAAACACGCCCACGCTACGACTCCACTACATTTCTTTTCCTCCATGCAATGGTTGCCTGGAAGAGATTGCTTTTTAGCGATAAGGCCGCCAAAATTGTACCATTTTTTTTTCACTGTTTTTTTGTTTTATGTTTTTGTAATTTTATACTCAGGGTGTACAATAAAGAATATTTATTATTATTAGGAAAAAACATCTCATTACTTTGATTTGTTGTCGCTTGAAAAAAGCATAAACAAATGTTGTCTCAGGAACTGTGTATTTTGTATTACCGTAAAAGTACATCTTGTTGATACATCAAATATTTTTTGTTTTGTTGACAAGCTTGTCGAAGGATACAAACAACATTTATTATATTACATAGATATTTTATGATAAATCATATAAAAAAAATATTTTATTAACAACTTCATCCAAAAAGCATTATTATCTTTAAATTTATGGACTCTTAGACTGTTCATTCACAAAAACAAACATCAAATTTAACATGCTTTGAAGAAATTATATTGCATTTAAATACGTTTGTTTTACTTTAGACTCGAGACATTAGAAATGAGATCGTACGCGGTACTTGGCACAGCAAATATTAGCGGAATGTTTCTTTTGTGATCAGAATAATAAACCAATGTAACAAGAAATGTATGAAGATGTAAAGGGCCTTCCACTGTCTTCCAAGTAATAAGCTTATGCTCTTACCGGCTAGGCCCAAAAGCCAAATAGTTGCTCAATAATATATATATATATAACGGATCACTCATTTGTAAGGTTTTAAACTCGAAATAATTACACAACGTGGTTTGATATGATTAGATTATAATATTAACTATTAAATTATAGCGTAATCAAAAAGGTTCGCTTAAATAATTAAAGATTACATTATGGCCGTACCGTCACCTGACTGTCAAAGCTTAGATTGTCCAATCACACGTCAACCACGCCATCTCTGGTTCCACCCAGGTAATTAACCTGACGTTTCGAATCTAATAAATCAATTTAATTTCCATGGATGCTCTGACTTATATATATATTATTCTCAATATAATATAGATTTACAACAGGCATATATCTTGTGGTTTCACAGTAATGTATAGTAACTAAGAAATCACTTGAAGTGATCTCACAAACCATATTAGGCGGAATTGAATTTCAAAAGTTCATATGACGATCTAATTCAACAGAATAATTATGACGGGTTATGGGAATGGAATAAAGGGATTGAACAAGATTAAAACATATTTGATTTGATTAACACGACTACTGGATATAAAACATTTATTATTTATATATTTTATTCAATATAATAACCAGACACTAGCTAAGTTCTATATAGTAAGTATCAGAGCTGCAACATAGTTCTTCTCGTTCCTATTTGTCTCCTATATCTCCTAATTTTTTCTAAACGTTCCCCAGTTTAGTCAAGGGAGTTCCCCAGTTTAGTCAAGGGAGTTCCCCAGTTTAATCAATATTTGAAAATTAAGAAAACTTTTGAATAATTAAGAAAGCCTTTGCAGTAAATTTATGTCTGATATGATAGACTTGACTTTTACAGTGAAATCTTTTTTTATTTCATCACGTTCATACTTTATCTCTCAGAAAGTTCTCTTTCATGTTGAAAATTTAGTACTTTTAATAAATCATGTGTGAGATAAAAACGAAATAAGCGAACCAACCTGAAAAAAATACACAATTAATGAATCTGGCCTCTCCTTTATCCCTCGTGGAATAGCGCCAATTTAAAAATAGTGTCTGCACTCCCTCTAGATCCCGGGTGAATTAACGTTGAAACAACAAAAAGGAACTCTAAGGATGCTGTTACATTGCACGAGATCGCATAAAAAATAAAAGTAATACTATTTAAAACATCTATATATATGTATGAAATATTTAAGAAACGCTTAAAAATACTAAAGTATAATTTTATATATAAATAAATTAGTTTCAGTGACCGCTACCGCTCGCACCATACGTATGTCCCTATTTAATGTAAGAGACCTCTAGTGCTTCTGGATTTATTACAAGAAATAGCTAGAAAACGTCTATTAATCTCACGGCTTGTGGTGATCTCTTGAATAATTGGATAAGCTTATAATTTCCAAGAAGTTCTGCAAAATCTTTTATAGATATAAAGATAAACGTTACCAAAAAATATGCCTTACAAATAAAACATAAATTGACTTGGTTGATTTTATCAAACATTAATAAAGTATCTTGAGAGTCAAATATAAAAATGTTAACTTTCTTTACAATGATTTATGTGATAATTTATTAAAATCGTACTAAAATATTATAAAATACCATAATAATATGATATATAGAAACAAACGCCTCTATACTCTATCTATAAATATTTTAGAAGCTTTCTATCAGTCTTACTCTGTAGTGCAAATTGAGATAATACCATTAGCACTGAGCGGTTAATCGTATCACTGTCGGCAAGGATCGTAAATAACAGAAAACTGAATCAAGTGGGCTCTTCCATTAATAATACGAAGTAGCCATAAACTATCTATATATGTATTTATCACACCAACATCCAATGACAAAGGAAATAATTATCTATTCTTTATTTATTTATTTATTTAAAACTTTATTGTTCCAACAAAAAAATGTTACAATGGGCGGACTTAATGCTAAATAGCATTCTCTGACAGTCAACCTTAAAGAGTTGCAGAGAGTAGATTCTTTCTTTGTTTTTTCATTGCATTATTATACAAAGATGAAGAGACAGTCTATTCAGTATAAAATGTATTTATTTATACTTATATCATAGTAATCCGCTCTTCAATATTTTATTACATTAAATATTTTCAAAGAATTAACCACGCGAAATAAAACTAAATTTAATTATATTAAGAAAGCAATTATGTAACTAATGCTAATTATATATGTGGATGTGTTTGTGTGTCTGTTGATGAGCGAGTGTGATTGTGTGATAATAATTGTGTTCGTGTGTGTCCGTCTTATACACACAAACACATCCACAAAGTTGTTAAATGTAAAATAAACATCCACTAACAAAGCATATTTTTAATTCTTATTATTTATAATTTATTAAAATATTATAAAATACGAAGTATACGTAGTACGATATATACGTAGACGGGTTATGTATAGTACTATATTTTTTTCAAGTTATGTTTTTATATAAATAAAATTTGTTTTTGAAGCCTTTATAAAAAATATATGAATACATATTTCAGGATATATACTTTAAAAGACAAAACTAAATGATTTCACTCTTAAGCAGTCAAAGTGGGAAAAAAGTCATATTATAAAATTTATACCAAATACTAGCTAAAGTATTCGCTTCAATTGAATAAAACAATTGATTTATTAATAAAAAATTGCAATTATTTACAAATTACGTGATAAAAATAACCATTTAATTACTAAGAGTATAAAATAAAACACAAAGATGTGAAAAGTCGGAATTCTTAATCTGTAGAATGTCAATCGGTCTTCAGTCAGCGGCTGGGTGATTAAGTATTCAAATGAACCTCAGAAATTCCAATTCACTATTTAGCTCGTCTAATTGCTAATATATTTCAGGAAATTTCTCGTCATTAGAATTTTTAAAATAAAAATACGTTTGTATTAGTCTCAAATTTCTACTGATTGGATATTTTTAACCACCTGACGATATTTTAAAACATTTTTGTGACAATGATATAATTAAAAAAGGTGGAATGTTCAAAGAGATTT
The DNA here is from genome assembly GCA_963555665.1 of Dircenna loreta. Taxonomy (NCBI): domain Eukaryota; kingdom Metazoa; phylum Arthropoda; class Insecta; order Lepidoptera; family Nymphalidae; genus Dircenna; species Dircenna loreta. Next base: position 7,287,744 of record OY743099.1, on the reverse strand, counting down.
TTTTTTATAAAATTGTTCACTTCCCGTATCTTGTAAGCGTATAAAAGTATAATATTTACTCTGGACGCTGCAAAATCAAGGTAAAATACATACATCAAATTACAAATAACAATATTTTTATCTAGTTACCTTACTTCTGGGGAGGGTATTTCCTAACACATTTTTTGACGGTTGAATGTTTTAAATATTGAAGAGGCCAAGTATAAGGATGTGAGTATAGATAAATTATAGTAAAATATATTTTCAAACAAATTGTATAACAAAAAAGTATAGGAATAAACATAGTAGAAAAAAGAATACAGATAAAAATAGAATCTCAAAATCAATACAGATAACATCGTCTTACTTGATATATTAATATAGAGGTAAAACTACAAATAATTTATCAAATTAATTGTTGTCTTACAAAATCTTCTCAGATTGCTCAAAGTGAAACGACTGGTTAAAATAGTTAAAAACTGGTTAAAATAGTAAATTGCTCTAATTCTACTGAGGCTAGTTCAATTCTCCGTTTACCACAATGGCTCTTTATGTCTTTACGAGACACAAACAAGCCCACTCTTATTAGTGACCTTAGATCCGACCACAGGTCAACTAGTTTCTGTTTTCAACCTTTCTGTTTTTATAGAATGCATATGAAAAAAAGCATAGAAATGAAAAGTTTTATAAAAATATAATGCATACGTTCTGTAATTATATTTCAAGTCAAATTTAAAAAAATAGATTTAGGTTAAAGGATCCTGATATAAACTATTCTACATTTTTTTTGTGAGGAGCACTATACAGGAACGGTAAGAATAATATGCCACTGTTGACTTAAGCGGCTCTTTTCACTTATTTTTTCTTTTAGTGAATATTTTTTTCCATTGAACACTCACTCCGCCCTGACGTTTATAAAAAAATACCATTAGAAAAAAATTGTGATAGCGGTAACATTGAAAATGTTTCAGAAAAATTTAGTTCTTTTTCAATATTTCGATTTTACATTGAGCAATAAAACAATATAATAATCCCTTATTACATAAAATATTATATCTCCAAGTAATATTTAACTCATGAATCTGACATTATAGATTTTTGAACGAAGAGGAGTAGCTATTGACCGCGACTCCGTTCTCGTGAAAGACAGAATTTGTAAAAAAAAATATTGTATCTAAATATTTTGGAATCGCATTTCTAGTTTCAAATATTAAGTCCTATATGCAAAATTAAATCCTTTCTTTGTGATATTATATATCAAACAAATATAGGAAAAAGTACTTACGTACTAGTAAACTATCAGTTATTGGAAATAAGATATATATATACACACATATATATATATATACACATATATATATATATGTGTGTATATATATTGTAGTTGTTACATAAAACTAAATTGTATGATCCCCTGGACCGATTCTATTCAGAACTGCATTTTTAGATATAAGACTTGTATCCTATTTCATGAACTCCGAGTAGACATTTTAAAAGAAGCCCAATAACCAACATAATGGTCTCATTTCAATTAAACCTTTTGTTTCATCTTTGAATCAACTGACCCATATTTTAACCTATAATATATTATTGAACTGCATATTTTAAATTATCGCTCCTATTATTTTTTTTTTAAATAGGTTTTCTCTTGTAAATAGATTTATATTAAATAAAGAATAAATAATTATTTTTGTTTATTATTTATTTTTTCTAAGATACATATCTAAAAAAACATCATTTAGTGATTTCGTTGAGTTAGGCAGTTAATCGAGTCGAATCCGTTCTAACCCATTTATAGTTTTTCTGAATTCATAAATGTCATTAAATCATTCAATGAATTCAATCATTAAAAAATATTTTTAATTATAAATAGGTTCTTGTAAAAACAACATATCCCCGGATTAAGGAAGTAGGCTACTATAACAGTAGTTACTGAAAAAATAAAAGGTGGACGATTATCGGACAGCAAAAGCGAGCAACAACGAATTATTTTCGTATCGCGCCCTTTATATTTACAGTAAAAGCAAGCAAAGCTGCTGAGCAAATAAAAAAATCGAACTTTTGTTTCACACGACCGAACTCAGTGACCCGACAGATAGTTCGAGGCAACGAACGAGAGCAGACACAAATGTACCGTTTTTTGGAAACAATGAATCAAAGTGCTCCAATGTTTTTTTATTTAAATACAATTTTGCTGGTTTTAATATCAAACAGAAATTTAAATTTTAATAATATATTAGAAACTTTACATTTATTTAAAATATTTATGTGTACGGTTACAAGGCTAGTGTAAATATAGCTTTATAAAATTTTGTATTGATATTGTTACAAGCTTGTTAACTAATACCAGTATGGATACTTTCAAAAACTCTTTTATAGTTATAAATATTAATTTTATGAGTATAATAATAAGTGGCGGTTAATAAATATATCTGGTAAGTTAGTTGTATGTTAAAAAGTATATTTCTTAACTCGATTTTAAACTTTAGGTATTAGTGTTAAGGTAAATGTTTACGTTTTTAGAAATCTTATATATTTTTATATAACACTTTGTTAGGACAGGAAATCATACCAAACATTTCAGTTTAATTTTGTTAGGAATACTGGGAAATACGTTTCTTCAATTAAATTTTTGTATTGACTCATACTAGAACTCTGTTTAATAGACTTGACAGTACCCGAGTACTTTATCCCATTTTAAGGTTAGTTTTATAGTTTTTGTTACATTAAAGACTATTTTGAATGTAATATTTATTTCGGGAGTCAGAATAAAAGAGTTCCTTGAACTCTTTTATTCTCATTCTAATCGAAATGTTATTTTAAGGGATTTGTTTCCGTTGCGGTTTATATAAACCTATATTAGTTTTGGTAGATTTTTTGATAACAATAGAAGAGAAAAAAATAATAATTTATTACATTTCATAGTTGTTAGCTTTAATAAATTCACAAACGAGACGTATCTCTATCGTAAGATGTGATTTAATAATTTCGAATATTTGTTATATTTTTTTTATTGGATTCCACCAAATAATTATTTAAAACGCTTTCTAAAATGTTAGTGGCTCTTAGAAAAAAAAAAAAAAAAATCATTTTATTATTTTTTAAGATAACCCTATAAATACAAGAAATAAAAATAAACTCTCAACGCGGAAATATCGTCTTCAAAAAGTTAAAAAATCCTTTATGGGTTTGAGTGTACGCATATATAATAAGGTTCCACAAGATATCTTAGACCTTCCTTTTCTTGCTTTTAAATGTAAAATTAAAAGTATTCTGTTAAAAAAAGCTTAATATAGCATACAGGAGTTTTTGGTTGATCGTATTTCGGTCAACTAAAAGGTTAGGTTGTGGAGCTTTGCTTGTTGACTCATTTGCGGGATACTCTAACGTATACATCAAACATTGTTAAATTGTTTTTAAAAAAAAAAGAGCAACTGTTGAGTTTCTGGCCAGCTCTTCTCAGCAGAGCCGCATTCCGAGCTGGTGGTAGCTTACTCACGGACTGACATACTGACATTTTTTTTTTTTTAATGTAATGTAATGTAATTGACGATTCAAAAGTGCATGTAAATGTCTACTTGAATAAAGATATTTTTGATTTTGATTTTGATTTTAAGTAAACTTAGATTAGAGACTCAGTAGTTAATGCCTACGACTCCGTCCGTATGGAATATTGAAAATTTCAGAACTTTAGTTAAATACCTATTTATTCTCTACCACCTTGACCTTCCTCGTTGTTGAATGTATAATTGTTGTTTAAATGTTCAGTTTATCAACAAACACTTTTAAAATAGTAGGCTATAATAGGTTATTGCATTTTTTATAAATCATTTTTTTGAAACATATATAAAAATATAATATATACGACTTTTATTTATACTTTATACAAAAATAATTATTAATCTGATATTACTTTGAATTAAACTTCAGTTCTTATTTTCTACAATATACTGTATAGCTTTATTTACAGACATTTACTAACCTACTTAAGACGAGATTAAGTTTTACACTGAAAGCGTTGCAGAAAACTTATTTTACGATAGATTATAAGGGTGTTATTATATTTCTTGTGTATGAATTTTATGTTTATTATAAAGTTTGTTGAGAAACTTATATCAAAGTGTTATTCAACTGGACGAGGATAAGTATGGAAGTACTCAGTAACATATTATTATAGAATTACGGCACTTTTTTTTATAATAACGATTATAAAAAAAAGTGCCGTAAGTAAGATATATATAGGTTGGATTATTAAAAGAAGTTTGATTAAAACAACGTATTGTTGACATTAACCAGAAAAATAATTTAATAATTTTCATTACACGAACCGTTTGTTTTAGTAAGTATGCAACATTATCGGAATCATCGCTCCATCAGCCGGAATACGTCCACTAGACAAAGGTCTCCCCCAAAATATCTTCATGACGAACGGTCCCGCGGAGCCCTCATCCAACATCATCTGCTCAGCATCCTCAGTTGGACAAAAGACAGACGGGCACAATAATTTAAAATGAGTTTTTTTGGCTCGTGTTACTTGTATGTAAGCCTCTTGGAGTATATATATATATTCAACGTGCAGAACTGAACTCTTCTAGAGTTTTATTATATGTCTTACTATATTAAATATGTACAGATAAGACAAATTCTCAGAACGAAGTATGGCTTGCAATCTTTTTAAGTCATTCTTATAAGTCTTCCTTACTTCCGAGGCTCATTCATTCACTGGCTTTGTCGAAACATAACTGACGTGATAAAGAACTTGAGGAGTCATCATCCAAGACACAATAAACATAAAATAAAAAAAAATGTAATTCGCTGTTATGAAATATAAAACTTTATAATGGGCAACTGTTGTGATTTATTGATTCTTTGGCCTATATTATTTTTCCATTTTTTAAAGACGAGCGCAATATTATTAGCCGTAGTGGATTTTTTTGTATCTAATGCACAGTTAAGGTTTGAACAGTTATTATTTATACAGTCTGATATTTGTAATAAATAACTTCTTGATCATCATTTTGCCCTTATATCAATTATTTTGGGTCATTCTCAATCCACTCTTTTGATTTTTATATATTGAATACGACTTTGCATAAGTGTGTAGAACCGGCCGCTAAACTAATGCAACCTTTCTTGGAGTTCCTTCACCTTTCTGATCACATGTGTAAGATAGTGTGTGATCTCAGGGAAACCATACATTTTAAGTACACCGAGGTAGGTAGCGATGCAGTAGCTTAATAGAGCGACGGTATGGTTTCACAGAGATTGCGAGTTCGAATCCCGATTTTGAAGAGAAACAAAAGAATTGAAATATTATTTAAAAAATAATTGATTGCTATTGATTGATTCTTAAAAAGGGTATTTATCATTAAAAAAAAAACTTCGTTTGTATATTTCATAGACTGCAAAAACTATTAGTTTTGAATTATCATTATTAATCCTACCTCAAACAATAACTTTTCAAAGGCAGAGTCACTTGCAAAAACTAGTTAAGCTATGAAATATAGAGTATGTTGTAAATCATCAGAAAATCCCATCTTCACTTATTGTTCACCCTCAACTTTTTAATTAACAGCTTTAAATGGTTTCAAAGCGTAAATAAAAGCAGATTAATTTAAACATAATAATTAAATCAGGCTTACCGTTGTTGATTAAATAAATACTATTATTATTCTTATGTACAATATTGCATAATATAATAACATCATTCAGATATTTAATTTATGCACAAAGACTATCTAAAATAAGTGAAAATAATTTTAGTTAATTTTTGTTAATAATATAATAAAATATTTATGTGGCATAATAGGAAATGCCATTGCCGTTCACAACGTTTACGATAGCTTTCGCGGCGGCGCCACTGTCCCGTACGAATGCAGCGTCCGAGCCGGCTGATGAGCGAAAAGGCGGCCATTGTTGTAGAGAGTCGGAAGCGTCTATATATATATATATATATCATCTGGAGACGCTCTTTGCTTATATATATATATTTAAAATATTCGTTATAAAACTTTATTTGTTGACTGTACATTGGTCATTATTCCCCGACTGCTCGTTTGTTGGAAGTTTGAAAAAAAAAAAACAAAACAACATTAACGTATTGCGATGTCAACGAGAAACACTAAAAAACTAAATTTTTAATTTATATGCATCACGAGTATGTAATAATAAAATATGTGTTTCATGTTTTACAATGAAAAGTTTTTATTTATTTTTCTACTCTCTTTATTTGTAATGGAGAGAGAGAGAGAAATATATATTATATTTTCATTTCTCATTATATTTTTTTCTATTTATTCAATTTTATTACTTATAAAATATTTTTATAAATTGCGTTTCAGACAGATGAGTGGACTTTTATATAAAATTTTGCAATTTGATTAGAAAATTTCATTTAAATAATGACGAATGGTGTATGATGTAGATGTGTTTTGTTAAACTTTTGACTGGTTTATTTTACGCGTCAATTATAATTATAATAAGATGTGAAACAATTTAAAATATTTATGAGCAAGTTTTAATTCAAACTGCTTTATAAAAAATCCTTGTCAAGTATTTTATGCATAAAAAAGCCATTGATCTGATATTTACAGCAGATATTTGATGAACAACTCTCAAAATAATCGCAAAATCTCCTTTGTACCCTTTTCAATGTAGTGTAAGAAAGACATTTTGGTATCTCTAAATTAATTAACAAGTGCAACTCAAATAATAAATACATATTTTATGCAACAAGATCAAAATTTTTAGTAACTATTAACTTATTACGTTAAATCTTAATTTGCTTAAAAATTTCTCAATAAATTATTTGATTTCTTATATAGTTTTGTGATAAGATATATCGAATATCCTCGTGTTTCAATATTAGTATATTTGCTCAAACTAAACCTATGTATAACAGATACTTTTATTAGAAATACAGAAATATATAATATAGCTAGCTATAAGTATAGCTTTTATAGAATACCCTTTTCCCGATATCATTTTTTTACGGTTCAAAATTACGTTAATTTAATTTACCGTTCAACGCTAATGGTTTTAATTTAAATTCCACTGCAGAGTAACAGAGTAAACCTGTTTAATGGACTTAACAGTACCCGAGTATTTTATCGTATTTAAAGTTTAATTTTATATTTCTAGTTACATTAAAAATCATTTTAATGTGATTTCCGTGTCGGGAATCCGAGAAGTGAGTAAAGTACCTCTGTACCGTTAAGTTTAATATTTTTATTATATCTGGGTCGCTCGGGCAAATATATCCGTTCATCATATTATTATTTGTATAACGTAAGCATTAAGAACTTTCAAATAAAAGGAGTAAAATTATTAAGCATATTACTTATATATTCTGTGAAGATTCACAGAGTTATAAAAAAGTGACAAAAATATTCACAAAGAAAAAAAAATATATAATTTCCCAAATTTTCAAGTCTAAAAAAATAAAAAACTTCATGCCCGCATATGTATACTAACATTAAGATGGGAGAAGATCGTGTTGAAAATATAATTACTGAGGAGTCAAACAAACGAAAATAGAAGTAAACTTACAAACGCATAGACCACAGCCATTCCTACAGATTGCAGATCCATCTGTGAAATTGTACATTGACACGGGCGTGAATCAATCTTTTATGAAACCCGATGCAAACCAAAAATTTTACTGAAACATTCAGTTTTAATGCAACAATTATTCTTTTTTTTATGATTAATAATATAATATACATGTGGCATTTGTAAAACATTTTTCGATTTCGGAGTTTTTTTTTAATATTTTTAAATAGTTTGTATTAGAATATTGTATAAATTACCTTCTTTGTTTGTTATGACTGTCGGCAAATTACTTTGAAGATATTTTAAACTTCTAGTTCAGAACCGAAGCACTGTCACCATCTTGAATAAATATTTTTCAACAGTTTGTTTTTCAGTTTGTAACTATCAACCAAAAAATAAACGAGTGCAGAAATTAAATATCCCATTGTAACAAAATTAAATAAAATCCTAGCTATTTTTATGAGACACATATATCTTATTTTATAAATTCCTTCCTAAATTGTATTTTTTTTCCTAATTGTTAATAAATAAGAATTTTACTAAATTTTAACCGCTGGTAGAATTTACTAGAACGAGCCTGGTGGCCACTTTTATCACCTGGTGGTGATTCAAAATAAAACAATATTTTATGATTTTAAGCCTATTTTTCATAAGGAGCCCAATCACAATTTCCTTACTCATTACACCCTTGTTCTGATGCACAATATGTATTAAATTAGTTCCAATAGTATTTACGTTAGAATTACTAGTTGATGTAATGTTTGTATGTATAGTTATTTTAATTGCCGGAGATTGTTTCTTTTGTTATGTTTCTTAATTAAAATAATATTCAAATTCAAAAATATCTTTATTTAAGTAGTCATTTACATGCACTTTTGAATCGTCAATCACATTACATTAAAATATCAGTATAGTATGTCAGTATGTCAGTGCGTGAGTAAGCTACCACCAGCTCGGAATGCGGCCCTGCTAAGAAGAGCTGGCTAAAAACTCAACGGTTGCTCTTTTAAAAACAATTTAACAATGTTTTACGTATACATTAGAATATCCCACAAATGAGTCAACAAGCAAAGCTCCACCACCTAATCTTTTAGTTGATCGAAATACGATCAACTAAAGTCTTGTATGCTGTAATAACCTTTATTTCACAGTATACTTTTAATTTTAGATTCAAAAACAAGATAAGAAAGGTCTTAGATATTTTGTGGAACCTTATTATATATGCGTACACTCAAGCCCACAAAGGATTTCTTAACCTTTTGAAGACGAAATTTCCGCGTTAAATATGCAACAGATTCCAATTTTTTTTAATATTAACTTATTATTGTTAAATATCATTGACCGCTTCTAAACAGTATAATAATATAACAAGAAACTAGTCCTATTAGTCAAATATTTGCCTCACTTACAATTTAATAGCCAGATAGCCAAGATCCAAATTACAACAAGATAAGTGAAGCCTATCAGATATCATTGGTATACAAAAAAAAACTGCTTCGTTTTATTAGGTTTTCTATTTTTTTGGTTATTTATTTTAAAATTCGTATTAGGTTTTGGTCTAGGATAAAAATAAAAAGGCTTTTTAGGAGGTTTCCCTGTAATAATGTTTTATTTTTTATCTTTAAGCTACTAAAAAGAACGTTTTACTTGACAGATCCTTATAAATAAGTATATATAATCCTTATAAGTAAGTAAATTAAATATAAGATCCTTATAAATAAGTAAATTAAATACCGGTAAATTTAATATTCTGTAACCTTCTTAATTAAAACAAAATATTTTGTTTTTTTTTAACTGTGTCATTGTTTTTTTTTTTCAGTCTCATTATGAATCGATTTTCATATAAAATTCCTAAGTTCGTTCAAATAAATTCTGAGGTCGGAGAGAAATATTCCCCTGAATAAGACATTAGTATCGTTAGATAAATACGTAGCAGATGCTGTGCCACTTATAGCGTTTTATCCGCTTTCATATTATTTTTAAGTTCTTTCTGTTATTAGAAAAAATTTTAGAAAGCATGGGTGCCTATAGCATATAGGTAGATTTTTTATAAAGTAAATGAATTCTATTTATTCGTTATCATCTGATACATTTTTCTTTTTTTTCTACAATATTAATAATTTTAGAACAATTCACAACGCCATCACTGATGCGTCGATTTTGTTAAATTAAATATAAATACCGACACGGTTAGGATGAGTATAGCGTTTGATCTTATCTCGAATGCCTCTTCGTGCTACATGTGGATAAACAAATTTAAATGTCATTCTAATTTATAAAAATAATTAGTTTAATTTCGTGTGATAATTTCTATGGGGTCTTAAAAATAAATGTTAGATATTATATGTATAGTTTATTGTATAAAAAGCATATACTTATATAAGTGTTATAATTTATAACTGTTATTTATAATTATATTTCATATATATAAGAATGTTATTTTATATGTTTTTTACGTTTTAACTGTATTGCTCAACCAATAATCACATAAATTTTGGACACATGTTTGGACCGTCGAATAAAAACCAGTTAAACTTTGTACTTTGTACTTTATCCATCTTCCTCCCTTAACGTTTTAATTAACAGCTTTACACGAGATATACGACCGGTTTAAAAGCAATATAATAATAAATTTAAGCTGACTACCGTCACTTAAATACGATGTTCGTAGCGATATTTATATACCGTCCTTATTTATAATTGTATATTCTTAAAGTGAGATACATTTATATTTTGTAAATAATTCGTTATATGTTTACTTCGTAGACAGAGAATTCAAAATTTAATAGAATAGATAAAATAGAACAGTTATTTAAATAATTATAACATAGATATATTACAAATTTTAAGTAGCATCAGTATTATATCGAGTTGAATTGTAAATAATGTTTGTAACTAGTTTAAAAGAATGCTATCAGCATCAGCAGATAAACATTTTAATCTGAAGCTTTGCCTTTTCTTCACTTTTTAAGTAAATCCTAGTAACCATATATTCATAGTTAATTTTCCCATTTATTAAGAAGGCTATCAATACATTTAACATATTTATAACATATTTAGCTTTTATATTTTATTCGGTCACTCAAAATCATATATTATTATAATTCTGTACTTTTATCTAAATTATTCCTACCTTGAGGTGGTGTGACAAAGAGTATTAAATTTCTCTGATAGAAATATACAAAATAGGGTATTCTTGATTTATATTGTTAAAATTATGTATAAACAAAGACGCATGTTACCGAATATTTTATACAATAAAAAAACATTTTTCCTTGGAACAGTTTTTATGATAAGATAAATGACGCGACTCTATCCAAACATCAGCGGTGCTTTTCTAAATCTAAGGTGGGTTAACGTTCTAATAAGAATAATAAATGCCTCTATTACCCAAATAAATAATAACATTACAAAATTTAAATAGATAACTGAGTAATAAAAGCAATAATTAACAAAAACGTTATAACATTATAAGATCTAAGCGTAAATAAAATACAAAAATCTAGATCAAATAATGAAGAAAATATATGTTTAGATTTTGTGCTATATAAATAAGCTAATAAAATCGTTAAGTTTTAATAATATATCAATACTTAAAAATATATTAATTAATAGTCTTTATAAGCGTTATTCTAAGCTTGAATTCGTGAATCCATAAAAGAAATACATTCATACCTTTAATTATAACTCTACACTCTAGTGCTTCTAAATATATTACATCGAAATGCATGATTACTTCTCAAGGTTAGTGAAGCTCTTTGAATATCAAATAATATTACATTTTTTAGACTCAATTTGTTACAGAAATATTAAACAAGGTAATATTTACTCTAAGATATTTCGCAGTCTTTTATATTTTAGTCATACATTTATTTTTATTATGAAATAAAATGTTATAGCAAGTAATTTAAATAAAAATAATAAATGTGTTCTAACTACTATCAGTATGAGAAAAAAAAAAGACAAAAATATCTCTCTAACACACACCTAATAATGTTTTTTTTTGCATATTATCTTTCTGTAAATGTCTGTTTGTTACATTTTCACATTCTTATATGAATATTGTTATAATGTGTGAATATTGTTAGGTTTTTTCATATTTCTCACAAATGGCCCGCCGGGGAACGATAGGAGCTGTAGAGTTCACAAATAAAGTTATTTGTATTTTATGATTTCATATTACGCAGACTGAATTTATGTAATGCTGTTTATTATTTAAAAAAAAAACAAAAATAAAATAAAATATTATAAACTTTTTACAATAATTGTAAGTTATTAAGTCATATACATTAAAAATATTACTAATTACTGTAAATAAAATACAAAAACAATTGTTTACTTAAACAATGCCAATTCACAGCTATAAAGTAGTAGGTCGTAAACTTACTAAACTATTCCAATATATAACTCTTTTCTCTTCAAAATAAGCATTTAGGATACTTATTTTGAAGAGAAAAGACTGGCAACCGAAACACACTAGTTCGGATGTCACAGAATTAATTAATGAATAAGGATACTTTATTACTTTATTTAAATATAACTTATTAAAAGTAGAGGGCGTAATTTTGAATACTTTATGAAATATATGCTCTAGCCTCTCGCTGTACAAATCTGACACTTCATTCTTGGGCTAGCACCCTTGGGACTAAATTAATCTACAATTTGTGAAAAAAAAAATGGTTAAACACACCGCTATTTTTCAGCTTTTATACTCTATTATTTAACCTAGTTATAAACATTATTTTATTTTCATTTCGTGGCCCATTACGCTATACCCTAATTTTAAGTTTTGTTTTTCTAATACGCGACTAATCTTGTTGAATATAAGAGTATTACTTACAGTTATGTCAGTTTTAAGTTCTTTTAAATTATTATTAAAGTAGTTAAATTTTCTTCTTAATAGCTACTTAAAAGCTGTTTAATGTTATTTTAAATATTTTGATATACTTAAAGCTTTTATTGAACGTTTAATTTCATTATTGAATTAAAGCAAAAAACATCAATTAAACAGCAAAATATAAATATAATAGTCATGGTTCCGGTGTGTTTAAAATTAAGAAAATAAATACAATGCTATACAAAATATTATTCTACTACGACTGTTTTTATTTCTGGCATGCAATATAGGAAGACAGATGTCGAAATATCTGTAAACCCGTTATTACGCTTACGTGAGATATCGATGTCAAAACAGAAACAGTTTTATTTTACCCTTATATATTTTATATTTCGAAAATCAATACCACCTTTCTGATTGGTCAACGTTTTTGATTGGTTTCCGGATGTCACTCTCTACTCCTTCCTTTCGTCTTCTTCGTAGCAGCTTGTATAATATTTGAACGAATTATATAGGTCGAGCTACAATTATCTATCTTAAATTTTTCATTAAATCTCTCTTTATAATATGTATGGTTGATATCCGCTTAATAGTGTGAAGATTTGAAAAGAAAATTCACCTCGTAATATATCAGATATTTTACTTTTCTCTCGTCGTCATATTAAGAGATAGATACGTGTTTAAACACGAATTTTATCTCCTTTGTGTGTCTTCATCTTGTTCTATTGAAGATCCATCATTATTTTATCTCTAACAACAACAGATCAGAGCTTAACAAAACATTTAAAAGAAGTAAAATCAATATCGCTTGACTTGATGGTTGAAAATGAGTCTTGCTATATAACAGTACGGTTTATTTTGTAATAAGAGAGTTTTTCATTAAAGACTCTAGTGGTAATTGCTTTCCGAATCGAATTACGTTTGTTTGATCAGTTTTAACTTAAAATATATTATTGTTCTTTTTTTTTAAGATATAACATTTTTTTTAGTTAGTAGTTCTTTAGTTAGTTTAGTTTCTTTTTTTTTTTAACATTTTTCTTTAGTCTTAATTAATACATAAAAGATTTTTTTTTCATTTCAGCTGTCAATTTTTTACGTACGTATTTACACTTATTTCCATATCATTTTAAAATTAAATATAAAAAAATATATCTAAGAACAATAAATATTACGTTGTATTAAAATGGATTATTTGTTAAGGATTATAAAAGTCATATATAAATAGATGTATTTAAAACATATTTAAATTAAATTTTACCCTCTACAATGCGGTTACTTAAAAAATGTCCAAATATGAAAAATTTTAATATGTAAAGAAATAATATAACAAGTTATAAAAGTAAAAGGACAAAATAATAAATAAATAAAAGTACTTTACACGAAATATTTTACGAATATTTTAACAAAATGAATTAACTGTATAATTAATCTTAATTCCTGAGGTTAATTCGAATACGTCATCACACAACCGCTGTCTGGAGAACGAATGACATTCTACCGACGTTATGAAGAATTCCTATCATTCTCGGTAACTTCGTGGCATTTCTATATCCTTAATAATTAAATTGTTGTTTCAAAACGGATTTTTTCGATAATTGCGTTTACTTTTAAATATGAGCCTTTTTAATCTCTTCAGGCAAATATTTTGGCCAGTATTTGAGCTATGCTTTATAATATGATTATTTACCCGCCCTGATTTTGCAATGGAATTTCTTAAATTTGTAATTAAATATTTTCTTAGCGGGTGCTTATTTTATGGTTAAATTTGTAACTATCTAGGTTAAGAATGGCATTGGCCATGGAAAAGCGATTTAGAAATAATGTAATGAAAAAAAATGTTACGTTTTTTTAGCAGTATGTATGTAGGTAAATGTATTTGTAAGTGAAATGTAAATGTATATACAGCTTGTAGATATATAGTTCTAAAGTGCTTATAAATTTGTAAATTGTTTTTTTTAATGAAAAATGAAATCGTGGAAATCTATTCTTTTAACGATTTTATTGTCGTGTTTGTATCTCCCTGTTTCCGTGCAGACATTTTTTTTTTTTGCCGCAGCCATCTTAAATTTTCTCGCCCAAAATCTTTTTCATGAATTTCATTTCATCATGAAAGAGTCAGTCAACATAATGTTATGCAATTTGCTTCGGGAAATATTATTTTAGTATTCGTAGGGCAACTTACAACAAACTACATGCTTGCTTTTATAACTAGCGTCCATGTTAAATGCTACGAATTTCATATTTAAAAATAAAAATAAAATTTTACACGATCCTTAAAACTTTTGTATGTCCCTTCTGTTGAGTATTTTAAATCGTGAGAATAATAAAATATTTAATCACATATTTAAAGTCATTTTTCACTAAATTGACAAACATACGTCTCTTTGTTAAGCAGTAAAAACGAATATTCAAACATCCTTACATAATGTATATTATTTAGACAAAATATTTATATAAAATATATAAACATGCACTAATGGAAGATAGTAATAACCAGAAACAACTTAGTGTGTGTGAGTCAACTACTTCGTGTTAATGGTATTATAACTGGCTTAGCATCTGCGAACTTTAAAATCATACTACTGAGTACACTAAGGGCGCTCATACACTGCATTCGATCCGAATCCGATATAGCATCCGGTAGGATTAGATTCCTGGTAACTATAGACTTAAATGGTATGACTTAAGGTATTCCATTGCATTACGGCTACTTCAAAACGAATAATTTATTTTAATCCTAACTGTTATTATTGATAATTAAATTAAGATTTAATTTCTCTTATATTTTTTAAATCATTGGCCATGATTATTTTTTACCTAATTTAAATCTATTTTCTAACAGTAGTAGGTATGATTTTGTTCATAAAGCTAAACTGATAAAGAGAAGACCATGTACTAAAAGAAATAACCGATTTCAGTGAAATAAGAGCCTTATTCTATTCAACTATGGAGGCGTAAGACGTGGTATAAATATCTTAAGAACAAAATATGTTTATATGTATGAGTATTGCCGAAGCAGACAGTTATGTAAAATTGTATAACAATAGACGATTTTCTTTTTTTTAAATGTACTAAAATAGCTCGGGAGGTAAACAAATATTGTAATATTGTCAAGTGTGCTAATATAAAAGTCATAAAGGGAGCAAGTTTTGTTCTTTAAATTTGTTTGATTGAGTTATTCTCTTTGGTGATCAAACCTTTAACAATTACTTCGCCTTTTTCAACGAGGAAAAAATTATAATGCCTAGAGAGCAAATATAATTTTCGAAAGTTAATAGTCGCTGGTAACTTAGAACAAGATGTAAGTAAAAATTTTTTGAAGTTAATAAATATAAAAGATATTAAAAGACAAAACTTAAACGTTATAAATGATAAAGTAATATATAAAGTATTAATAAAAATGTCCTAAGTTATTTATTACATATATTTAAAAAATCAACATTATTCAATAAGCTGTTAAATTTTGGTGATATTTTTCACCTTAACTGCACTGAATGTTTTTTATAAGAATAATAATTGAAAAATATAAAGAATACATATAATTTACTCGTATATTAGGACTTATTTTTACTGTAATATGCTATTTATTTCATAACAATGGATTCTAATAAATAATAAATATTTCAATACAACTATTCGAGCTGTATTGAAATATTTTATTGCATTAATCGTTGCGAAAATTCAATCAGAAATTCGGTGAATTTATACAAATTATCTGGAATTTCAACAAGTATTTGATGTTTTATTCGTTGAAGTATGAAACAATTTTATATCAAATAAAATTATCGAAATGTCTGATATAGATTTACTACATACCTTTTATATAAATATTTGTATACACATATTTTATTTGGCATTCCGAATAAAACTAGCATTAATAAAACATTTCAACTTTCATTCAAATGCTACTGGAATATATACTTGATACTGGAATTTTATAATTCAAGTTTTTACTAAATTTTAAGATCTTAGGTGGTTGTTGCCGCATTCTAAGTCACATACCTCTCTCTTGGAATTGATATAATTATTGATTCTAGCCAAATAAATAATTATACTAATTCCAAGAGCGTATTGTGTGATCACTGTATTGTGTATTGTATTTATTTACAATACACAATACAGTGATCACAATTAGTAAACAATCGCCCAAATTGTAAAAGAATCAAAGATTTGGAAAACTTAAATTAAAATATACCTCGGGCGCAGTCTACGGGTAGGCTAAAATATTTAAATAAAACAAAAACACATTTTAATAGACGCACAGTCTTTAAGGATACATAATGTTCTTATTTCAATAAAATCGTTTGTTTCTTATTTGAATGAACTGAATTATTTGAATTAGCAAAGAAAAATTGCATATTTTAAGTTATCCGTTCTATTTTTTGTTATTATTATTTAAAAAAAATAATTGGTACATAATGATTGCTGTTTATGATTAAGTATTTGTAAATTAATTTAATTTAGTGATGCTGTCAAGTTACTTACGCCCCACAGCCAGTTATGATGTTTTTGAGTCGCCTTTTACTTCATATTAGTACGTAAAAAAAATCTTTAGATACCAACAAGAAGTTACATGATCGAAGGCAAGCGTTGCCAAATAGCTAGAATTTATTTTTTTAATAATTACGAGTTTCCGACCATTTTTCATCAAATTTAGACTTAATTATTTATACAGTATAGACTTTTGGGAAATCTTAATAATTTTTACACTGAAATAAAAATACTCAACTCCTTTTTATTTTCTCAACTACCTACTACTAAGGCAAAAAGTGTTTTTAATGTTATTTCCATCGCTCTCACTCAACTCAACGAAATAGATAGATAGCTAGAAAGATAGATAGAAAGATAGATAGCTAGATAGATAGTTGATATATTGATAGATCTCTGAGTACGTTTGGTACTGATGCGTACTAGTAGTACTATTTTCTTAAAAGACAATTATTGTGTACTAGTAGTATTGTCTTTTCAGAAAATATTTTTATAATGTTGTCGGTTTAGTTTCCTTTATAACAATTTTCGTTGTATTCAGTAATCATAATGTCTTTGGATTTTTATAATTAATTATTACAAATATAAAGACACTTTATATTAGTAATAATTAATTATAAGTATATGTTGTAGATCTTTAATATAGTTTTCATGAAAAATTGTTTTTTTACAAACTTCGCAAACAAGTTTCTTCTGGAAAACTATGATTATTTAAAAAAGAAGCGATCACACCTGGAATATCTAGAATAATATGATTTTTTGACTTATGGTTCATTGGTAACTAATTATTATTGACTGTCAGAGAATGCTATTTAGCATTAAGTCCGCCCATTGTAACATTTTTTTGTGTTGGAACAATAAAGTTTTAAATAAATAAATAAAATAAATAAATATTTATAAGTTGGAGACAAAAGTGAGCTTGATTAACGAAATTATAATTAAAATTATTCGTTTTTTATTATGCTTATATTATTAGGCTTCTTTCAAATATCCTAATCAATGTTTCTAACTTTGCAATATAGATGAATACTGAAAATATGTCACAACCGATATTTATGTTTGAAAATATCTATAAACATGTATAGCCATGTAAAGCTTATTTCAATTATAAATAAGTGTAAAATGTAAAATAAACATTGATAAGATGCTACAATCGATATTAAATTAAAATGCCAATTAACATTTTAACGTAACTATTTATATGTAATGCGAAGTTCTCTATTTATTATTTTTCAGGGTTAACTAAAGGTAGAGTCGTCATATAACTAAAATATTTATATTATTTTTGCGATAAACATTTAATTTCCAAAAAGATAATAAATATTTTATGTAAGGACTGCTTGTTTATATTTACAAAAACAAAACCTTTTGTATCGTTCCATTGCTACTGTGGCTTTATTTTACAGTAAAAGCAAGCAAAGTTACAAAGCAAAACAATAAAGTCGAAACTAGAGTCAGTTGAGTGACAGAGAGTAGGATTCAATGGAGCAAAATGTTTCGATGTTTATTATACACAATTTTTCAGACATATTTTACATAGAAATAATAATTGTTGTTGACTATATTAAAAACATTAAAAATTAAGACCTTCAAATACCTGTGTACTTTTCTACACTAGTTTAAGTAAGATTTTTTACTGGCTAAAAAATGCTATCTCATTCATATTTAAATAAAATCTAGATCTGACAGTGAGTACCACCGCAATAATTAACGAATACCAATAATTATGTTTTTAAAAACTCCTGGGTTTGGCTTTAGTATGATAGGCGATTTGTCACATGTAAATTATTATATCGGGGCATTAGTTTTGACTAAAGCTTCTGATTTGGTCTTGGTATGTTGTTTTCGATTTTACTAACTTTACTCCTCAATGGGCTTAAAAGTTAATGGCACAGGTTTTTTACTTAAATATAAGATATTATGAATATTTCTCATTTATTTATAATTATTTAATCTTAAGAAATTACACCATTACAGTAAAATCTAAATTTTGTCACGAGAAATATGATATACAGCTCTTATGTTATATTGTAATCTTAACTCAAACCAGAACTAATATTTGTTAAAATTCTTATCTTAACAAAATATAAGCATTAGTTACTTTTAAAATATCAACGTACTAACCAACAACCAGATTCCAATCTCAATTATTCGATACCAAAATGACTTTAATACAATTTACCGTTCAACGCTAATGGTTTTAATTCAATTTTCACAGCAGAATATACCTGTTAAATAGACTTGACAGTACCTGAGTACTGTATCGCGTTTTAAGACTAATTCTATTTTTCTTGTTACATTAAAAGTTATTTTAATGTGATTTCTATGTCATGTCCAGAGTCAAAGATGTGAGTAAAATACTTCTCTTGACTTAAGTCTAATATAATTATTATAAGAGAAATATCATTATTGCGGTTTTAATCAACAGAATATATTCATTTGTTTTGTTACTTTTATTGTAAACATAAAAATGTTATGACGATATATATGTATAATTATAAATATGTTTCATTTGTGGTAATAAATTCACAACCACTACATGAATTACTAATTTTATATTATTTGTATACACTTTCACGTAAGTTACACAAATTAAACTTAACACTAACCATAAAAATATATATAAAATACCCTTATAAATTCATAACGCTATAATTTTGTTGATTTTTTTGTTGACTACCTGACCCCAACTAAGAGTTAACATTTTGAAAAGAGGTATGGAAAAATAAGTCAAAATATTTATGTGAGGTACACGAAAAAATAATGGAAAATTATAAAAATATCGATATTATAAAAAAAATACAATAACTAAAATTAGCTACGAATTCTTTATTATTCGAAATTCACAGAATATTTAATATGAATAACTAATTTAAAAAAAACATTTTTTGTTGTATATTTGTCTTAAGAAAATGCCTCGAAACATAATAACTTAACTTTCTATTTATTACAATAAGTGATATTATATTTTCAGTTTAATTCCATTTCTCTGTTGACAATAAATATAACCAATTTATTTTAGATTTAAAGAAAACTGCAATGACAATTTTTTTTTATAATAATTATATTAGACTTAAGTGAAGAGACGTACCTTAATCACTTCTCTAATATCCGACATAGAAATCACATTAAAACTTTTGACGTAACAAAAGAGATAAAATTAAGCTTAAATGCGATAAAGTACTCCAGGTACTATCAGATCCATTTAACAGGTATAATATCCTGCTGTGAAAATGGAGTCAAAACCATTAGCGTTGAACTGTAAATTGGATCAATGTCATTTTGGTCCGTAAATAATTGAAATCGAAATCGTATTCTTTGTTTATCCGGTTATCCTACAAAATCAATCTTGGTATTATCATAGATTTCTTTCATGGAAACTGCAAGAAACTAAGTAGGTAAGAAAGTTTTTGAAGTGTTAGGACGTCTTAAAATGTGGAAAACTTCTTGCCTTCTCGAACCTTGAAAATGTTGCTTGCTAATAATCTCCATATATAGTGAATTACGCCGACTTTTGCTATAAAGGCTTTAATAAAGATATCCTAAAAAATTTGAACGCCATCAAAATCCCTATGCATTCGGTTCATATTTTGCCTCAGGATATATAATCACCTCCCCGAATATCGTAAAACTCTTAACTGGCTTCCTATACGGCATCGACGTAATTTTTATTGCCTATATTTTTTGCATGCTACCCTTTTCCATCCCTGGTCATCAAACCTCAAAAACCACCAAACCTTAAAGATCGTTTTGACTTCCTTTACTCCTTGGAACGGAATCGCACCTCACATCCATCTCTTAATGATGTAATGAGAATGACAGCCTGTAAGTCTAAAAGGTACTCGGTATCATTAACAATAATAGCAGCAATACTGTGGAATGCGCTTGCAGTTGAAAAATGACGCGCTCCAACACTGTTGCTTTCAACAATCTTATTAAAAATGCTATCTACTTATAATTTACTATATTATAAACACAAAAGTATACTTCATTTATTTATTTTGTTGCAATTATTAATTATTACCTATTATAATATAATAGAAGTTAAACCAAAGATTCTATGCTAATATGAAAATCTTTAGTTTTATATAATGTGCCTGCGTTTTTTGTTTTCTCTTTTTAAATATTTATTGTCTCTTAAGCGTCTTGCTTAAACCTTAAACTGTACAAGTACTATAAAAAAAACAGACGAACTGTCTTAGCCCTACTGCAAAGCATACTATATTTATTGGAATTGATGAAATTCGAATATTATATTAATAACATTTATATTTCAAGAACATTATTATATAAGAGCAGTGAAACTAGGGAGTAAAAGAGTACTATAAGATCGGCACCTCTTGCAGGATCAATAAAAACTTTAAACGATTGACGTTGGAAGGAAAATTACAAAAACATAAATAATTTTATCATTTTTCATCAATTACGATAATAATAGCTTTTCTTTTGTGTGAAAGTTGCACCCTCGTTAGTTCGCTCAGTAATAAAATAATCGCTAACATAAGAAAAAAGTATTTAAGCCATTATTATTTAAAAAACTAAAAACCACTGTCATTAGTAAGTAGCCTTTGAAATTGAAAACACAATATAAAAATAGGAATCCTTATTTTTTACAGCATAGCTTGTAATCCTCGTTTGTTAATTATTTCTGTATTTAACAATTTTCTGGCTGGCAGTAAAAAAAAATAAGACAATTTAATAATATAATAAAAATTAGAAAAAATAAAACAAACTTGAAATATGGGCGTAAGTCGTTAATTTGATACACCCAAATGAAAGGCTTTATGAGTATAAAATATGAATTTTAATGTTTTACTTCTTATGTGGGTAAAACGTTATAATTTTAACAAATCTTAAACACAATTGAAACAACTAATATCGTTTAAAATTTCCTTATAATTATAGTATCAACTAAAATAAGCAATAGTATTATTTTAAAAACAGAATCTATGCAAAGCTATTTTCTTACAGAACAATCTTTTCAATGAATTCATCTGATTTTATTTAACTCATTGGCAATTGTTTACAAAACAATAGAAAAAAATAAAATAGTCAATAAGTTGAAATATATATAAATGATTCTGGACTGGAGACTGGTCCAATGTTCCTTTAATTACTTTGCCAGAATAAAAATTGGAATGAAATAAATAAAATTAAAAAGATTCATGTAGAATGACGTTATTAACCTAAATATATTTCTATCCTGTGTATTATTTTAATACCTTATTTGTAAAGTACACTTTGACAGGTATATATATTTATTTTTAATATCATATATATATTCAACTAAAATATATTTACAGATAAACGCTTTCACTTCTGATCTTAGCTTTACTACTAAGTATATATAAATTGTCTGATCGATTACACCTCAAATTGAAGCTACATTTAATTTAAACAGATTTGATCCAATCCTTTTGGAACTAATGAACCAACTTTGCGAAGTTCTAATTACAGTCAAAGGTCAATCAGAAGTCGTGTTACTTTTCGTAGTTGATTAAACGTCATTGCAATTAATCTTAACATTATTTGCAATCATATATTTATACTATAAGAAATAAAATGATTTATTTATAATATATTATTTATTTTTGTAAAATATAAACAATACTCGTTTTATATTTTTAATTATATTAGCTAATAGATATTGTATTGAATTTATGAAATTAATAATTGTAGCTAAGTTTACTTTTTAATACTTAATGTTGACTCTTGATAAAACTCCTTGGATATTTTTTTTTAATTTTATCCTTTATTTAAATTGTTAGACGAAAATGAAATACAAGGTAACATTTTATTTCTTATAAACTACCCTAAAATGGCCTGTAATATTTTATATTTCAGTAATAATTTTTTTTTATTATAATTTCTTAGCAGTACTTTTGTAAAAAAAATGTATACTATTTTATATTATTATCTAAGAGTCCTAGTTATAACAAATGTTCCATTAAATATTCATCATGTTTTCTGCATTTTATCTGTAAATATATATTTCTTACATTTTCTTACATATTAATATTGTTACGTTTTGGCATATATGTAACAAATGACCCAACGGGGAACGACGAAAACTGTACAGTTCACAAGAAAAATGATAATAAGTTTTATATAACTCTACATTTATATTGAATTTACATTCGAGTCTCTAAAACATATATACATAAGCGGTAGACCAGTTTATTACCAAAATTATTGCTTAATATTGTAAAGCCACAATTCATAAAATCACCTAAGAGGAAGAAGTGCGAGTCTTGATTACTTTATAAGATCTATTATTTATTATATAACTCTGGTTGCTCGTTGCAAAAATATAACATTTTTTATACGAAAAGCATCCGAGTAAGTTACTCTACCATTTTTGAAATTGAGTCCCACACTTGCCTTTTTTGCACTCAGAATATAATAAACAACTTACTAAAAATATACGTAATATGTTAATTTCTTTGTCCATAACTGTACATCCTCCTGTCCATCCTGTCCTGTTTCATGTACAAGATATTACTGACTTGTAACAGCCCTATCCTAATTATGAAAAACGTTGTTTTAATACGCGTCTCATCTTTTTTTATATAACGCTATTACTCTTGAGTTATGTCGGTCTTAAGTTCTTGTAATATTCTTGTTAACGCCGTAATTTTTCCTAATTACTAGCTATTTATAAGGATTTGTTTTCTATGTTTTGATATATTTAAAGCTTTTCATCACCGTTTTTTTACACTGTTTAAAATAATAATTATAAAACTTATTCACTTATTAACTGTATATGTATATATATTATAATATTACAGTATGATGCGTGTGTTCAATGTTATGTCATTGGAAAAAGTAATACAATAAAACGATATCAAGAGACGCTGTCTTGACAAGGGTCGCACATGCGACCATCCCCTTTGCTGATCACTTTATTATTTAAAATAGTATTCCAAGCAAAAATATCATAAATATACGTAAATTCAAAATAATGTTCGAAATACAATTTTGTATTATTCGTCAATAATATCTATTTTTATACTACGGTACGTAATAAAAAGTATTTTTTTAGACTTGTTTTAATTTGTGGCAAGCAAAATAGCTTTTAACCAAAGGTAAACAACAGGTGCCAAAATTCCACTCGTCATTAAGTTTACGAGAAAGATCGATGTACACACAGGAAACTGTCACCCTGAATATTTTATATTTGCATAATCAATGTAACCCTTCTGATTGGTCGGCCGCATGATTAACAGCCAATCACAACTCTTGACGTTGTTTCATTTATATTTTAATCAGCTTTTCAGAAACCTTCCATAAAAAATATATTTTCGTTATCTGTTGAACAAATTTAAAATCATAACCAATTATTCTAACTTTGCAGTGTAGTAACAATAACAAGATGCCACATCTGAAATTTATATTTGAAACATATAAATATATTTAGCCAGGCTTATTTACTTTATTGGAATAATCACAACACCAAAATGATAACACTTATATATTACAAGGTGTAATTACTCCATATAAAATATTATATAGTTACATATCTATCGTAAATATAAGTACTTACTTAATGTACGTACTTAACTAACTTAAAAATAACACCGTTTGTGTTATAACAGTTCCGGAAGACATCAAAATGTAACAAGTATTTGAGCTATATTTAAGACAACATTCTTGGTTGTTGTTCCAGAAAAAAACCCGACCAAGTGCGAGTCGGACTCGCGCACGAAGGGTTCCGTACTATCATCTATAATAGAAAATGACGTATGTTGTAGGTATACTAATTTTTTGTCTTATTTAGTTGTTATATAAATCCATGATAGTTTTTTCTTGCTTTTCGAGTAGTTTTGATTTTGTGAACCTTAACTAGATTAGATATTTATTTTTATAGTTAATATATTTCTAAATATTTACTTACAAATATTCAAGTTTCTACCTGTTTTTTAAGATCTAGTAAAAATTGCTTAAAAATTACGTTCCTTGTATGGGAGCCTTTATATTAACTTTATTGTTATTTAATTATTCATTTTGAAAGGTAATATACAATTGAATATTCTGTGAAAAATTGAAGCGTCTACTGATTACCGTTTTTAATATTGAATAAAAAAATACGAAAACTTTAGAAAATTATCGCTTTCTAGCTATCACGGTTTATAAGATACAGCCTGGAGACAGACAGATAGACAGCGGAGGCTTAGTAATAGGGTCCCGTTTTACCCTTTGGGTACGGAACCCTAAAGAATTCCATTCCAAACTGCATTGTCTACTATTAGACTTGTTATATATTTTATGCGCTTTTCGTACACATTTAAATGCTTATTTCACTTAAACATTTATTTCTTTTTTGCATCAACTGACCTATTTTAAAAATAGCTGTTCTTATTTCTTAGATTGTGTTCATTAAATAGATTTTCTCATTTAAATAGAATTCCTCCATAACAAGAATATGCCATTGTTTTTTTTTAATGAATAATTTTTATTAATTTAGCGATTTTTAGAGTATGGATCCACTTACTCTGTACATCTTATTTTGTGATGATCTTTTTATATCATGTCCGTAAGCAAAGTACTTAAAATACTCATAGCTAAAAATCAATAAACATATTTTGTGACAGATATCTTATACAAAAGTGTAGCGGAGATAAAGGCCATAGGAAAACTCAAAAAAATACAATTTTGTTTTTCTCAGAATTCCTGAATGTCCCCAAATTAATTTATTCAAATATAGATTTGACTTATATGTCCATATCTTATACATTTAAATAATATATTCATAGTACGTTTATTTTATTGTAATCTAATGAATATTATTCTCTGATTGTTTGATGGATCATCGTCAAAAATAATTATTGATATTTAAATAAGTTAGTTGTGTAACTACTTTAACGTTGAGGAGAGTGTAGAGTGATTTTTCTTTTATTATTTCTATTTGTGGTTCGATATTATTATTTTTTTCCATCTTCATTTTTTTTTCTTTTTTAATTATTTATTTCTATCACATCTGAGAGCCAAAAATGTATTTTCAAATGTTATTTATGAACAATATAGAAACAAGTTCTAATGTAAAATATGTCTCTAACTTTATTTACTTTTTTCTGTATCTGCCTTAAATATTACTTTCATTATTCTATTCAAAGTTCTTACATAAGAGAGATCTATTGAAGTCTCTTAGAGGTCCAGTGAAAGTTAGTTATGTACTTATTCTTAAGCGTGATATTTTCATAATATACGTGATTATAAATTGAAAGTAATTTTAATTAAAAGTAAGTACGATAAATAAATTTGTAAAACAGCTATTAATTAATTATTTATTTTATTTATAATACTTAAGACCAATTGCAATGTGATATTTTTTTTATATTTTGGTTGTTTGTAGTTCTTCGGGTTCTCTTTATTGATTTATCCATTTGTAAAGTTTTAAATTACCCTAAGTTGATTAAGAAATTCAAATATTCTTTAAATGGTCAGTAAATTTTGCAGTATCATATTTCCAAAGTACATAACTTTTTATATTAATACTCTTTGCTTATACAACACCAAAACAGATATTCCCCAAAACTCCTTTGTACTCTTATAAATTTAGTCTATGGATATTTATAAACATTTTGGTATATTTTAATTAAAATATCAATGTAACTTTTCATTATTTAGAACATATTTGAGATTAAAAGTAAAATACTTTTGTAAATTGTTAGTTTTCATGCAATTAATAAATCATAATTTTGTAATTGTATAGTTATTAAACTTTGTTACCTATCCTAGCTATTTTTTGTATAATGTAAATACCATTTACGTTCTACAAAAGAGAGCTGTCCGTGCAAATTACAATCTGGGCACAAGGAATTCTTGACGAGATGAAATTAAGATAATCAATGTACTCACAGTCGCCCGCCATTATACTTATATATTTGATATTTAAAATATGTACCATAGAATATTAATACTTTTATTGAACTTAGTGGCATGTACATTATTAATACGAGGAACGAACACAAGCTCGCGTTACCTGTTGGTCGATTTAAAAAGAAAGACGTATAAAAAATATTCAACAAGCTACCAATAAAAGTTCAAGTATTATTAAAATTTATTTTCATCGACTATATTGATTTCCATTACTTTTGAATAATGTGTTTGATGTGACAAAGTGCAGCCTCATTAGTTCCCTCCGTACTATTATAAATTTCCTTTGATAGTCGCCCGCTTGTTGGAAAAGTCTTTTAAGATTTCTTATTTCAAAACTGTAAGACCAAGGAATACCTTTGCGTCAAGGGATACAATTTCATCGTCGGTAAAAATATGGTTTCCTTTTTTTACATTTGTAAAAAAGGGAACCTTATTTTTTCCTACATAGTTTGTTTTTCTAGTTTGTTAATATTCCTGTACTTTAAGGTTTTCTGATTGTATAAAATTCAAATCAACCTTATAACTTCTTATATAAACAAACTTACTAACTTATAATCGATAAGAAATCTTAATCGATTATATTTAAAATATAATTTATATATAAAATATAAACAGTTAATCCCATCCTTTGGAACTGATCAACCTATATTACGAAGTTCGAATTAAAGTCAAAGATCAATTCGAACTCGTTTAAATTTTCGTTTTTGATTAAACGTCAGCGCAATTAATGTTATAATTACTTTCAACCTTAAATCAAACACTTAATGAACAACAATGTAATATGAATCTTATACATTATGTGTTTAAATAAATATTTTCAATTTATCACAGAACTTATTAATTTATAAATTAAAGTAATGACAAGAGTCGCTAAAGTCGCTTGAGTCTTATCAGGGTTCAACCAACGACCATACCTTCTAGTCATCGCTTTATTATACACAATTATATCTTTAACCCCAAATTGAATATATAAAAATATCGTACGTATAACTAGGTAAAACTATATTAGTGTATAAATTAAAATTATTTTGTAAAAAAATAATATTCATTTGAATCCAAAAATGTTCAAAGTTCGATTTCATTCTACGCAATCAAAATAACATTATAAAAACACATAGTAGAGCCAAAATGTCCACCCTGTTTCGTTTACGTGAAAGACTGATGTACCTACAACTGTCACCATTATATATTTTATATTTATGTAATAAATATATACTTTCAAATTGGTTGCGTGGTAACGTAATAACCGCCCAATCACAAGCCATGACAATATTGTACTTTTTTTTTAAATCATCCCTTGGGAAATCGTCCGTAAAAGATGATTTTTGTTATAAAGTTGGCTTGTAAGATGCTTTTGACCAGCTGAAATATTAGACTCCCTTTTTTGGGCAGTCATTATTTATTCTTGAAGCGTGTCCTCTTAACAAAAGCTTGGGCTGTAATTACATATATGGAGCTACATTCGTTTATAAAACATTTATGATTATACACGCTGCTTGTAATATTACTGTCATTATTTACAAACTAAACGGTCAATGCGAGTTCGTTTAATTTAGGGCGGTATCCGTTTGTTATTATTTCGATTTACCTTTGAAAGAACAACGAACAACGTCATTTACCTCCTTTAAGTATATAATGAATATGAGAATTTATTATAAGAATTTGATTTATTTGAAATATCTTAAATACATAATTTGTAGTAAGTTTCGTTAGGTATTTGTAAAAAATAATTAATAGTTTTTAGTAACTTTAACGATATGTATTAAAAAGATTAATCTATTTGATAGTGGGTTTTTTATTTTTTTTATTAACACATATTTAAATTTAACATTATCTACGTTAACACTTACACACACACACAAACATAATTAATAACATTATAAACTTAAACAATAGTCATGAAAAACTGATATGAGTATAAATTAAACTAAACTGTATTATAGTAAATATGCTTTCTAATTATATATATATTATACGTAGTAAGAAACATGTGATTCGACAAAAAGTACATTTACTTTTAGATGTAATGTATTTATATGTATATTTAAACTTTATGAAATAATGTCAAATACAAATATGTATATATTTATTTTTAATTCTATGGTAAGCTGGAAAAGATCTTTTTGAAAAGATAAGCTATCCAATTTACTTAAATTGCTTCTTGTAAACATGAGTACATAAAAAAGATATGTTATATATACATTTTTTATGTACAAATATTATATATATATATTAATAAGAACTTTAAACTACTCATTTAATCAAATGTAATTGATTATATTTTTCAATCAATTTTCTTTTATTTGACCTTTTTAAAAGGGTCCTTCCTTTAATGAAAAGAAAACGATAGTCTAAAATAACTCTTATTTTAATGAAACACGACTCAATTTTAAACATCAGGAATCAATTTATCCTTTCAGGCAGTGTATCTAGTTTTCGACAGTTAAAGTCACCGATAGGATAATGACGGGATTCAATAGATGTTCAGAGATGTCTATATCGGGGATTTTATATACAGAGTGGTTATTTTCTTATTTTGTGGCCATCGTTAATGTATATTAAATATGATTGTTTATATGAAAAAAAATATATAAATATAAATCATAACAAGATAGTCAAGTCAGTAAGTTATGTTATAACTCTCTTGAGATTTATCTGTTTTTCTATTATATCTGTTTCTAGTTTATCTTTTCGCTGATTTGTGGTCCGTCTTGATAAATATATTGTCCAGTATATATTGCTTAAATTCGTCAGAAGTAGAATTATTTACTACAAACAAGTATTTTCTTATTTGCCAGGACTAATGTATATATGATTGGAATAAATAATTGTATTTAAATTTAGTAAAGTCACTATTGAATAATAAAAAGTTTAAGTGTTCAGTATTCAACTTCAACACAATTATTTTTATCATTGGCAACTATAAATTTTCACGAAACTATAAAAAGTTTCTATTACAAAAATAGATCCAATATACATTGATACAATTTTTCTCTTAAATAATTTATTTCAAACTTACGAAACTTATTGAACGTTCATTTATTTTCGTGCACTACATATTGAGATATTATTTCAAATTACATATTAAGATTTGACTTGTTCTTACTATCGTTGTTTGTATTTCTTGTCATCTCACGACACCGGCCAGACTTAAGTGTAAACGAGACTCGCGTTAACTAATATTATGTAAATATTTAGCTCAAACATAAATGCTTGAGGCAAGTTACACATCTAATACAGAATTATACTAAACGTAAATATGCTAATTCCACATTACTTATATGGTTTTTGATTTGAATACGAGTACCTACTTATTTAATAATGTCTCTTATGAGTATTTATTAGAATTCTAATAAAAATAATGATACCTTCATTCAACATTTATAAAGTGGAACATTTAAAAAAGAATAAAAAAGGAAGGAGAAGAACAAATTTATCCAACAGCCAGTAGTCAAGTAGTCGACCAGATTCAAATTTTTTAAAGTGCTATAAACCCCTCAGCATACAAAAATAACTCAACATATTTTGCACGAGATCTAGACTAACATTTAAAAATGTCAAAATGACCTAAACAATAGATTGGTAGAAATGTCTCAACGTTGTCTGCTCCCAAAATAAATTTCTTTTGTCCCCATATATGGTAATTTGTTGAAAATTTGTATATATATCTAACAACGCGTATTAAACAATCAAACATTAGGAGTGATTTTCAAAATAAAAAAATAAATATATGACGCCCACTAAAAATTAATACTTTAACAAAAACTTAAATTGCTAAATTCATAAATCACAAAACGTATCAATATAGAAAACAACAAAAAAGTTATAAATTTAAGTTTACAAATTTGTAGAAATATGAAAGAAAAATAACAAAGAACGGTGTAATATGAGTACAGTTTTACAGTTTTAGTAGTGGCTTCACTTTTTAAATGTAGTATATTAATTTAAATGATATAAATAATGGTTTTAATACAGGTAGCATGATTCTATTAGCTTGAATAATTGAATTCTGTAAATAATATATTTAAATATATATATATATATGAATCTAAACCTTCTGTTTTTTCTGGAATTATTAATAATTTCGCTCAATTTCGGGTCTTGATAAAGTACTTTGAATATGGAATAAAAGTTCATTTTAAGGACTCCTCAACCTTCTGTAATACAGAAGGTAAAACAAGGAAAAATTTAAATTATAATAAATTACTCTGAGACGGTCTATGATTATTTTTTTATTACAGTTACAAATTCAGTTATTAATAAAGAAAAAAAATACCAAGTACTTTTACTAATAAAATAAATGTATGCTATGTACAACTACTTGGTATATTTTACAAATAAAGATCTAAAGAATAAAACTTTTACAAAAACCCAAGTCAAAATAAAACCTATTTTCTGCGTATTATGTTTGTAAAATATTTCTCGTTAACTCCGCAACATATTATTATCGTTACATTTTTTCATATTTCTCGCAAATGACCCGCCGGGGAATTATAAAATCTGTACAGTTCACAAATAAAGTTATATGTATTTTATAACTTTAAATGAATAGACACTGAATTCAAATTCATACTGTCCTTTAAAAAAACGTATACAAAGAAAATAAAATGATAAAAGCGGAATGAAATTACTTGAAAATATTTTAAGTCTAAGAATATATTAATACATAAAGTCGTAATATTATTACTACCTTTACTTAATTAAAATGTCGTAATTAAGTAATGTAAAACACAACTAATAAAATCGTCTAAAAGAAAGAACGTCCCCTCTTGAAAACTAAATGTAAATATATCACTACAATGCGTAACTCTATTCTTTATTTCTATAAATCTAACATTTCATACATCAAGACCATCTGAGGAACTAAATTAATTTACCATTCGTGAAAGACAAATGGCGTCACACACCTGCCGCTGTCTGCACTCATATTAAAATATATAGCCTACTTACAAGATATATTTTATTTTTATTTCATTTGTCCGTTACTGGTTTTTATTTACTTTTTTGTGATCCCACTTTTAAGAAATTTTGTTTTAATAAGTGAGTCTTGTTTTATAATAAAGTATTATTTTTGAGTAATGCGGTCGTAACTTCTTGTAATATTCTCATTAACGCGTTCATATTTCTTAATTACCAGCTATTAATAAGAATTTCTTTTCTACATTTTGGTATATTTGAATTGAGTTAAGTTAAGAAATAATCGTTAAACTTCCTTAATAACTTAATATTAACATAAAAAACAAGCATAAATGTATGTTCAATTACAATAATATTATTTATTAAGTTGTAATTTATTAAGAAAAATACTTTCTAATTAAACAATTTATTACATATATGAAGAGCAGTAACTGTTTAATGAATATATTTTTTTTATTCACTTTTTTGTCTTCGATACTTTTATTACGTATCTTTTTATTTTTATATAAATACAATTGTCAGTTATCTGGTGTTATATCATTTGAAAAAATATACCTATTTAATATATATAATATACAAAATATATATAATATACACGATCCAACATACAAATATCCCTTAGCCGTTCGCTTTAATAAACGTTGCCATATTTATGCCAAAAAATCATATAAGTGCAACAAACTGTAGGACGTAAAAGCAACATATTTCATAAAATATATTTTTTATTAATTAAAAAAATATATTTTTACACAACGATACGTTATAAAAGATAATTTTATTCGATTGATTTTATATCCATTTAACAAAGTAACCTATTAAAAACATTGACAGGTGCCAAAATACCCATCCGTGATAGCTCACGTCATTGTCTGATATACAGACAAACACACTGAATAATTTAAATTTATAATATCAATGTCACCTCTCTGTTTGGTTGACTGCGTCACATCACAACTCTTGACAGTCTTGTCATTTTATTATTACTTTAATCATACTTCCAAAAGTGTCCAAAAGAAATAATGTTTATTAAAAATAAATTAAATGCTTTTGACGAAAGGGATGACAATAAACTGTTTTCGAAAGTCACTATTTACTCTTAACGAGTGCTTTCTTAGCAATAGCTCGTGTAATATTTATCTAGATCATTTAATATTAATGACATTTATATAGTGGATGGTATTCGCTTCTTAGCTAAGAGCGCCGAAATGACAACAAACAACTCTCTGGTAATAAATAATTTTATAAAGAGGGTCCACTAATAAGATATTACGTTACACGTACTGTAATATGACGTTGTTATAGGAAGTATAGTTTGGTACTAATATAAAAAAATTAATTAATCTTGCAGATCGTTCATATTGTATAGTTGGAACTGACTGACTGACTGACTGTTGGACATTCTGAATGTAAATTTATTAGGTACTGTTATGAAAAAATATTTTACCGTCACGTCACGTCACTTATAAAATATGAAACTGAACATAAAAAATGTTTCATGTTTGGAAATGTATGATGTATTTTAAATAAATTACTAATCAAACTTGGCATCACCTCTTTATATTTATTATGGATAAGAACTACTGTATTTTAATTTTAAACAGACAAAACAAAGAAAGATCTCATTCGGAAATCAATTACGTCGGACCCTTTAATGAAAAATAAACTTAGTTCTAAAATAAACCTTATTTCTACATAACACGACTCATTTTACAAAATACTACTCGGTTTGAAAGGTAAAAGTCCCCGGTCGGATAATGATGATGAAAAGATTGAGATAGAGATATAAACAAAGAGATATCTAAATCATGTATTTTAACATATAAAGAGAGATTCTACTCTGATATATATTTATGTCAGGTTAACGTGTATTACATATAAATATTCTTATTTACGAAAGTAATCAACTATTTGATTATTGATTATTTATCTAGCTTACGGTTTAACAAAGAAAAATTAATTTATGAGAAACGAATAAAGTATAATTTAATTTAATATATATAATAAGAAATAAATAGTATTTTTGCGAGTATATAAGTAAAACTATTTTAGAAAACTTGACCTCTTATATTTAATAAGGTGTTAATTTTGACGTTATAATTTAAATTGAATTTTCAGGTAATTATTCGATACATCTAAATAGTCATAGTTCAGTTGTTAGTTTTACAAAGAAAATCAATAATGTAGGCTAGATATGTATTCAGAAGTAAACTACACACTACTTTAGAAGCTTCATTATGTAATTATGTATTTATGTAGTTTATTTTTTTATCACACAATTACAGAAATATTATTGTATATGTATTATATAAATATTTTATTTTAATATTAAAAAATATGAGTATAAATTAGTTATAAAAAAACTCCTATTCTTCCTAATTACTTAAATTCAATTAACTTTCGTAGTGATATGGTTATAAGATTATCTTATAGACTTATATTTTTATTTATATTTTATATAAAGTTGGGAACACTCATCACTGAGCGTCTACACGACGTCATGCTGTAACGTTATCTTGCTATAAAATGGCAGCATGGCGGGCGACGCGTTCTCTTCTGTTGGTTAGACATTCGGAACGGTTAATATAGTGCGGAAGTGACGTGATACGTGTGAATTATGAGGCGTCGTTAGTGAGCTTACATTGAACATGTGATTTCGTATAAGTTGATCTCGTTGATAAATGTAACCTTGTTAAAATTATGTTATCATAAAACTAATTTGTTTGAGTAGTAAGTTTTATTTTAAGTCGTTTTTACTTTTTATTCTAAATATAACGAATATTTTAAATTAAGCATTATTTTGGCTTACGTAGCAAAATGCAAAAAAAAACAACATTATATTGTATAAAAACAATATAAACAGAAACATCTCGAAAATTGCTTTCAAATAATATTCTTCTTCTATATCTGTAATTCAATATCCTCGTCGCCAATTGAACGCCAGTGGAGCGGTAAAAGTGAATCCGAACAATTACGTCTGGATATACAGTGAGTGTGAAGCCACACTTCAGCTACTGGAAGTGACATACAATGTTATTTAAATGTGTAACATTTTATATCTCCTCATATTTTATTTAGATTTTATTTATATTACATGAGTAATAAACTACATTCAAGTCATAAATGAATTGAAATTATATTGCTTATTTTTTTAAATATAATTAAAAAAAATATAGTAAAAGTAAAAAAGTAAAAGTAAAAAAACAATATACAAACTTGTTATCAAATTTAGTTACATGATATTAAATACGAACTTCAACTTACTAGTGTCATATATAACCTATCACGTATATTTGTATCGTTCTATTTATTTATTTCATCGTACAAAGAAGTGAGCGGAGCAGAGCGACGGTTGGCTAGCTCTCTTTACTCGGCCAGTAGCTTTACCTTCAAAGGGCTTTGTTCTTTTGATTTCACTACAGCTGGATAACTGCTGGAATCCTTTTAACGGATAAAGTGGACTTACATTTATGTTTAGAAACTTTTTGACTTATAGATAGATGTAGTACAAAATATATTAAGATTTTATGTTACAAAGTAAATAAGCTGTGAAAGGTTTTATATTGTGTCTTTATTTTATGTAAAAGTAAATATAATCATGTTGTGATTCAAGGCTTTCATTTTTTTAGAAAATATTTTAAAGAAAGGTTTTCAAAACGAATTTATACTTCAAAGAATATGATTTAAATACCTTATTTGAAGAAAATAATAATTTTCAATAAAAATAATAAAATGAAATTGTGTATTGTTTCATTAGAACGTCAGTTACTTTATGTTTTCAACAGAATAAAGGAAACCTATCATTTCTTTATTGAATTATGACGATTGAAATTACAAACTTGACAGACAAGTATATATACCTAGCACTTATTTAAAATAAAATAATAAATGTGCCGTTTCTATGATATATAACATTAATATATTATTTTGAGAACAAATATTACGTCATAAATAAAAGTTTTAAAGAAATTTATGAAGTTAAAAATATTAATATATCATTGTTACAAGTTAGTTTCTAGAGATTTCCATCATATTCTGAACGAATTGTAAGTTAAATCACGACGAAATAGATCTCCAGGAATAAGTTGTAAATAAGTTATCTCGCTGGGATTTCGTATTAAAGCTGCTGCATCCCGGTTTGTATTATAATACACTTTTAAACATCTGTCCTGGAAATATTAAAGTTTTAATCGGATTGTTTTATATTTCTTTTTAAACATATATAATACTATGTTTTGATTCCGTCCGCGATCGGAATATTATTTCAGGAAACCTGCAAATTCCGATATTCAAACAAAACGTACTACTTTTCGTAATTGTATGTAAAAAAAATTTTCAAAATAATGCCAGGTAGAAAATAAAAAGCCACGATGTATAAACATTTTCCCTTAAATTCATTACGCGGAGTCGGTGGAGCGCGTAATTAGATGTACCGTTAGCAAAAGGTGAGGCGCTCTTTCATTAATTTTCTGTCGCATTTTTTTTAACGTACTCGAGGTTTGAACGCAAAGGTGTAGATTTTTTAAACAAATGCTGTTTCTTATATTTAAATAAAATGTTTTCTAAGCTTTAAGAAATATGCTTCTTGTGATTAAGATGGATTTTAATGAAATACCTGAATTTCAATTAAGTAATGTTACTGATACGTTTTCAAAATTTAAATGAAGATTTATTTGTAACAAGTACATAGTCTGTTAAGGAATATTTCCATGTTCGCCTCATATCACTTATTGATCAAGTATCATGTTACTTTATACCGTCACCAACAACAATGTTTGTATTAAAAATATTATATCAATAATAATTTAAAATGTTTTATTTATACATGAAAGGTATAAATATATGTGTATAAAGATATTAATATTATGTTTGAAAAAACAAATTAAAATAAAAAAAAAGAAATATTTATTAGGTATATGGTATTTTAAAAAAAAAAAACCTAATTTACAACCCGTCACTTGTATGTGTTTTTGGATATATTTCCAAGGCAATCAAATATTATTAATATTTGTTACTCTGATATCACGAAACTTATACAAAAAAAAACACGTTTTATGTAATCAATTGAAACTTACTGTTCCATTACTTATTGGAAATTCCATCTAAGCGATATTGCTAAATATTTTGAAACTTATATATATTTTTTTGCGAACAGTACCTCCTCATCTCATTACAGTCAGACTTCACCACATGAAGAGTACGTGTCACGTCTGGATTTCACTCGACTTTATCTTATCGAGTTACCCAATTAATTTTACACTTACCATAAACTTATAAAAGGGTTTTAGTTAGAAAGTATCAGTTTAACCGCAAAATGCATATATTAGATATTTTGTGTAAAACATATTAAAATTATACAATCTTGGTAGATAAACACCTTGAAATCTTTCAGAATCGTCTAGTACGAAGTGAAAAACACATAATAAAGCTTAGCTGCAACTATGACTGTACTGCGGTGAGCGCGGCGACTGCCGTATGAACTTTATGAACCGGCTAAAAGGATTGCGGTTACACTCGGAGATATACTGGCAAGTAGCCAGAGATATTGGGAATTCACTAGCCAACAGTTCTTTGCTTAATTCAAAGTGAAAACATTTTGTTATTAATTAATTTCCTATTCCCACCTCAACTATGGTTTTAATTTATTCCATAAATTTGTATAAGTTTCTTCATTGCGCGATGTCTATTTCGATGCAAATTTACAAGGGCCCAAGGGCTATCCACGTCTACAGACTTGCGACGAACTACTTTCAACGTTATATAAAATAATAAGTTTTAATTATGTAAAAAAACACATAATTGTTATATTTATGTAAAAAATACGTTAATTTAATTAATATCCGATTAAATTTTATGATAACTTTTGTTATATACTGAATACGTTATCCAGCGACGGACAACTCAGTAACTAAAGCACGTTTGCATGGTTCCAATTCTGAGGCATTCTACATTTTGAATTGTAAATTGTTTGACAAATAATTTAATCAGCGGCCTCGCCAGTGGTAATAGAATTTTCACATCACAAACTATATTTTACCTTTTGGAAAGTATAATTCTAACTATAGTCAGAAGTTGGTGCCTCATCTGTAGGTATATTTGTAATTGAGTTTTGAATTTCGAGTATTAAAAGAAATGTTCTGTGCTTCCAGAGAGGTGTTTTGCAATTTTTAGAAAATATTAGTTTCTGCAGAAAATAACCTATTATATTTTTTTGTATTTTGTTGATTTCACTAAAATAGATTTTTAAATGGGTTTATAGTTTTTAAATTTCGCTTTTTGTCACTCATCATTATCACCATTATAAGATTTTTGAATGCATATGATTTTCTTTCATTCAGATGTATCTGAATATTATATTGTATATTGTTTTTGAAGATCATCTCTTATAAAACAATCCCCATTTATCCTTTTCATCTTTATTATTCATAGATCCAAGTTAATGTTTTTAATTTGTCATTAATCAAACATTGCTCGACGCGGTATATCGCCGTTTTTCGATAACGCTTCCGTGTTCCTTCACGATACCGGCGTCCCTTTATAATGTCAACCCTCCTTTATACCCACCGAAACTTAACATTTATTCAAAAGAAGGGTGTATATTATTATAGATAATGTAATCCGTCAAAAAACCCAAAAAAAAGAAGAATTAGCAGCTGTCAAAAACGATTTATCATGCATTTTGTAAATAATTAAATTGTTAGTAAAATAATTTTATAAAAATGAAGTCTATGGACTCATTACCCACTGTTATCAGCTGTTGCTTCTGCTGCTTCCTCAGAGCTGGCACAGTTATGATATCCGTTTTTTCATTTGTAAGTAACCCTTAAATAATTCTAAATTATCGTTAAAAACACACCCATATGACTTTTAAATCAAACTTCTTATGAGGAGCATGAGAATAAAAGTGAAAATATATAGGAATCCTTTCCAGATTTCAGGTCTAGTATTTGCTCCTAATATCAGCCACTCAAAAGGCTTCTGGAATATGGATCCACTTTTGTCGTACTACAGCGCTGCGACAGAAGGTGCTATTCAGATGGTGCTGGGAATTGTATCTATCATGCTATGTGTTGTCAGCGCATTGTTACTTGTGGGATCTATATGTGTTAGTTTATTACTTTACATACAAACGTCTCATTAGTAATTGTCACGTCGTATTCGAAAAGAGATAATTTAAAAACAACATATATTATATAAACCATTTAAGACAAATCAGGTATATTAAATTAATGATTGCCTTGTCTAGTTAAAGGCAATGACTTATTTTATTTTAATAAATGAAATAATAATGAATTTAATAAAGAAAGTTAGACTGAAAAGAAACAATTGTATTGCAATCTACCACATTATATGGATCTGAATGCTGGGCTATGGAAGGAAAATATAAAAGTCAAGTGTAAAGTACTGAAATGAAATATTGATAGGGATGTGTGGCGAGATAAAAAAAAGCAATGTTTATAAAGTTGATTTTGTTTATATATATTTACAGCTGCATTATAAATTGATATATATTTAATTGATTAAATTGATTATAAATTGAATATAAATTTACTTGTGAGTCGAAACTCCGGTTATAAAGTCCGGTATAGTTGATGTGAATACAGCAGGATAAATATGTGTAAGAATAATCATATAAATTGATTATAAATTGAATATAAATTTACCTGTGAGTCGAAACTCCGGTTATAAAGTCCGGTATAGTTGATGTGAATACAGCAGGATAAATATATATAAGAATAATCATGATGAATGAAAGCTTCAATATAAAAAAATAAGTAACTGATAGTTTGATAAGCAACAGTGAAAGAGAAAACGATGAATTATTCGTGAGTGTTATGGTCAAGTAATGTAGAGGTATGAAGAGCAGGTGACGAGAATTAATTAAACTATGAATGTGACAAGAAAACAAAAAAAGACAACAACCGAAAGAGACATGGATGGAGTGTCTGGAAAATAATATATACATTATGTTTAATGTTTGTTTTATTGGCAGAACCTGAAAGAAAAAATTGATTTAATTTTACTCCAATGTAATATTTATTTTTATAACTTTTAGAATATGCCCATTTTGATTCTGATATATCAATGGGGTGCGATACTCTACTGCGGCATCGTGTTTCTGATGTTCTTTATACTTGCGATATTTTGTTTCTTCGTTCACTCGAACTGCGTCCTGGCTGGCGTCACGTTGATCGCTCTCATGCTCTGCGAATTATTAGGTAATGTACCTTGCATTGTATTATATTTCACATTTAATGATAAGAGAGAAACAACACCAACTAGTTAGAAAAAGATAGTCTCTGTCTAAACATATATAGCT
Organism: Dircenna loreta; assembly: GCA_963555665.1. Lineage (NCBI taxonomy): Eukaryota > Metazoa > Arthropoda > Insecta > Lepidoptera > Nymphalidae > Dircenna > Dircenna loreta. Next base: position 7,247,776 of record OY743099.1, on the reverse strand, counting down.
ATAAGTCTCCTTTTAAATTTAACTATTCTGATCAAAGAAAACTTCTTTCATTATGATGTTTGTTTTCAAACTTTTTAATCCCGATGTCTTATAAGCTATCAATAGATGACCTATTAATATATAAATCAAAATCAAAATCTGATAGTTTCAAGAGATGTTAACTGAATCAAACATTCTTGAGATCTATTATTATTTTATTAAAAATTGACACATTTTTTAAATCTCTTATACCATTACAAAAGTAGAAAAAATTATGACATCAATAAATATTTTACATTTCGCAACCCAGTTATATACAATGGAATATATCTCTTCCAAGCTAAATGTAAAGAAGCAAATAAATTGCATAAGCCAGCAATATTGCAATTCAATTTTCCGTCTTGCATATATTTCTGCTGCTAATTCAATATCACGTAGCACGGCTACAAGGTGCCATACCTATCTACGGAGCGCTACGAATATGCCAATTCAACCTTCTAGAGATTCATTCATGTCAGAACTGTTTATTATTATTTAGATTACATTTTGAGTTATTTGAAAATATCTATATTTTCTATTTTGTGTATATTCATATGCATTTGGGAAATCATAGTCGTTTTTAATTTGTTAATTGTTCGGAAATTGTGACTTTTTTTTTTAAACAAACAATATTTCAATTTGCTTTTAAAAGAGTTAAGTGACTTACATTATATTACAGTTATTAGAAGTAAATATAAGTAAGTGGTTTAAAAAGTAAAACTTGGACATACCAAATACCAAATTTAAAAAAATGTTTTGAAGTATTTGTTTCCTTATTAATTATTATAAGGAAACAGATATCGTAACACATTTTTAAATTATAGTCTATCCGAAATTCTATGACTAAACATTTCAAAACACTGATTTTCGAACTATATTTCTACACACGTACACACACACATATATATAAACATACTCTCCTAAATATAAATGCGATATGCGAGTATATTTATATTTACATAATATATACATATAAATTTTATTTCATTACGTTTATTTTTGTATTTCTTTTCAGTGACATTATATTTCGTAATCGTCGCAAATAGTCTACGATTGTCTCTCAAATTCCTCTCGAGTGAAGAAGCGATGCTGGCCTAATGTTGGTTCAATATAATACTTGTTCATTATTATATATAACAAATAAAATGTTTTCTCGGGATTTCATTGTTTTTTTTTAACAACTGAATTTGTTTTTTAAATATATATTAAACACATTCTTACTCAACTATCTGGCCGCAGTGGCAACAATATAACAATATTTACTAGAGCATTGACTAGTCACAAGTTCAATTCTAGAGACAAAGTATATTTTGTTGCTGGGATTTCAAAAACAACATGGTGAAACTTGCATGTTTAAGAAAAAAATATTACAATCTTACTTATTGTATGGTCTCACACCCTTTTGAACCTCAATCTTTCGAATACCTTTTATTGACTTTAAGACCAAACTTCACTTACTTCATAATGTTGTTTAAATAAACTATATTGTGTTTTAATGTATCAATGTAAAAAAGCAGTTTCAATTTATATATGTTATACATTTTTATTGTTCTCTATAATAACGTTCCCTCGTTAAGTTGGACTCGGTTCTCGTTTGTTAATATTACGGGCGCCTGAGAACGTTATCTGTTTTCATTTACTTCGACTTTTGTGCTAAGAGATATTCTTACAAAAACGCCCTTTAGTATAAGAGTTTTAATACAAAAGTATCATATGAGAAGATTGATACAATAAAACAGGAAAAATAATATATATCTATCTTTATTTTTGCTTTTATTGACCGATAATTACACAACTTTTATTTTATTGTGTACAAAATGTCGGCTTTTAGTCGTCACTAGAACTGTTTGTGCCAGATGCCTCTTAATTAATCGACGTCAATATTACGAGAAGATTTCTACAAATATTGACATTAAATTATTGATTTAATGCAATCTGTCTGTCTGTAAATAGAAAAGGTTTTCACTGCGTCTATTACAAGCTATATGGCCTGAATAATGTTTATAAATACGTGACTTGTTTTAGCTGCTAAATTTATATTAAAATATGCAATAAAATCTTTTGCTTTCGCAGAAGAATAGTTCGTTGAAGAATTATTTCTTTATGATCACTTTTTTCGTATGAATACTAACGATGCCAGGTCTTCTTCTATGACAGAGAAGGTTTCAATCTATCTTTCAATAGCCCGGTACACAAAAATTGTACCGAACCGTATGAATAGTTTCAAAAATTGCGTTTGCCTAACCTAATATATGTTATGTTATTACAACAGTTCTGTTCTCCATTTTGAGAATCTCCTTACTCCTTACTCACTGTATCACCTTACTCCATTTTAAGAATGACAGATTTCAAATTTTTACTCCAACAATATTTATGGCTGGACTTAATAATGTACTAATTAATGTTGTTGTTGATGATTTATGTGTTTATTTTATATTATTTGATGTGTTCGGTCATGTGTCTTCTCACAAATGTCTTTTGTAAGGCCTAAACGAATATACTTGGAACTAAATTTTTCATATCTGGGGAAACGGATCTCGAATCTTTGGTTCTTTGTATAATTTGTTTTTAATATCCTTGAATTACTCCTGAATCCTATTACATTTTTGTTTGTTGCAAAAAGTACCCCGATACTTTGTAAATTTCTAAACTAATTTGTCACAGACAATAATGTCATAACATAATTAATTTGTTAAAAACTATACCTAACGAATAATTGGCATACAATTATAATAATCAAGTAAAAGTTGTAAGTTAATCTTGAGTTTGAGCTTGAATATAATGTGTTTAAATTGCTTGCCCTACTTTGAGAAATGTGTGTTTTGTGTTAGTCTCAAAGCAGCTGCTCTTTTAATATCATTATCTGGCTTTGTAAGTTTTCTTTACTGAAAATATTTAGAATTCTTGAGCATGAGCAAAATAATTTTATAATTAGAATGTAAATTAAATATATTTAGCTTATAATAAATTTATTTAAATTAATAAAACGAATATCAACATAATATTTTAATTAAAATATTGTAAGTATTACTTTTACAGGTATGTACCACTGGTTTAATAGTACTAACTTATTTAAATGTAACCGGGATAAACTCTCAAGGTTCAGTGAACTATAGTCTTTGGTTCATATGTATTATGATATTGTGGCTGGTTACATTTATAATTCTGTTTACCGTCTGGAGTGGTTTAGTTCAGGTATTTATATATACTTCTTATAAAACAAATATAGCTAATTGACTGTAGTTCATATATGGTTTGATCTCATTCATGTTGGTTTGTCAGCTTCTCATAGAAACTCTATAAAATCATTGTTAGAGCTACGTGACATACCCTCATTCAAAGTAATGAAAGCCCTCTCCTATCTCCTACTGTAATGGATTTAAAACAACCTCATTTGGAAATAATCCTGGACTGCTCGTTAGATCTCTATTAATAATAAAATATATAACATGTCACAATATAATGATATAAATACACCGTCAACTAGAATTTTATGACGTTTTGAAGTTCTTTAATTATTTACTTATATACTATATTTTGTGTAGTTATGAAATGTTAAAATTGATTAAAGTTTTAGTCTTATCAGGTTTGTTTTTCCTATTAGAACGAAACTGTTCGCGATGTGCTTCTACAGATATACTTCTGGCTGTCTGTTACAAATGGAGGAATTCAACTGATATTCTGTTTTATGCTTTTTATTACATCTTGGAATGGCGATCTCACAGTACCTATTGTCTATATTACGACCACTGTTCTTGTTTTCTGTGGTAATTCATATATTTCAAGTTTATAGTATTGCTCATGGATGAATAAAATATGTATATAAACAATTTGTTTCAGCGATTGCCTATTTACTGCTCGTTGTCAATAGCTACAGAATGTCGCTATTTTAAGATGAAGAAATATTAAGGCTATATGTTATATGTGATCTGTTTTAATTAAAAAACATAAAATATATTTGTACGTAGGATTTTATCTTTTAAGTGTTCATGTAAAAATGAGAAAAAAATTGCTCAATACAATATATAGGCATGTAAGTATTTATTTATTTTATGTCACATGTATTTTAAGTAAAAATTAAGTTTTAAAATTAGTAAGTCACATCATAATTTCAAGACGTTTTGACATGTGTCATGTCATGTTCATTTCGATCATGAATATTTTATGATTTTAATGGAATAATTTTGTAGTTTTTTTTTTCAAAATGTGTGATATATTTCCAGAAGTGTACACATGTTTTTATTTTATATCTATAAGGATTGGAATGCTTTTAATATCAATTATTGCCATTGTGAGTTCTGTTTCACAAAAATGTACTATTTTTGTATTTGACACTAACAATAGAGTAACTCACCAGACTTTATTTGTGAACTGAGTTTGAACTATGAGTTTCAAGAAGCTGCCTTCCTTACAGTTGCAGTCTTATTAAACTTTACTATTATTTTCAGATGACAGGAGTTATTACATTAAGCACGATTCTTCAGAATTCAAACATAAACTATAAAGAAGTTCAAATTCTTACTACAATAAGACGTAATATTAAATATACTTATTATTATTTTTTTAAAAACATTAAAATGAAACTCTCAAACATAATAGATGGTCTAGGTCTAGATCTAGGTCTAGATCTAGGTCTAGATCTAGGTCTAGATGCAAATGACCAAAATAAAAAATGTTACCAAAGCGAGCTACAAGGAAGTTCAAGGAGCAGGTTCGAGTCCTGCTCGTGTTAATAATGTCATAGCATCCATGGGAAGGAACATTAAGATATGATATTTTCCTAATTTAATTATATATTTTTTTTATTTATGTGAAATTTCATTCCTATATATCATTTAGAGCCACAAGATGCTTTAAAGAAAGTGGACACCATAGTTTCGTCTGGTATCTGTATGATGGCTTGTTTATTTATGTTCACGGGACTCATGCTTTTTTTTGGAACCCTCTCAGTGAGTAGCAATCATTGGATTATAGTACGTTTAATTTAAAAAAATAATAATTTATCATCAATATGTCAAGAAATTAATTTGTATATTAACTTTAATTCCTTATTAAGTTTTGATATCATAATTTTTATTAACACCATTCCTACAATAGTAGATGGAAATAAAATCCCTAATATGTAAAACAATAAAACGATAAATATTCTTCATCTGAAACATGTTTGATCTCGAGGGTAATACTTAGATCACGTTTGCGATCGTATTCAAAAGCGTTACAAGTTACGAAAATTCAAGACCAATATACATCTATATATTCTGTAACATGTACATCTTACAGAATATATAGATGAAGAATGGATTCAAGAATAGCCAGGACTTAATTTGAATTATGCATAAGTTAAAATCATAGAAGAATAACTATAAAATAAGTGTACTCTTTTACATGATTTTGTTAAAATTAAATAAATATAATTAAGGCCTGATAAATAATTCACAGGACAACGAAGGTTTCATCCAAATCTTCGTATGGTTGACGTTTCTTAATGTAATTTTCGGGTATCTTCTGGTGATAGGAGTGGGCTATCAGTGTATGACGGGTGAGTCCTGCATCCTCAGCGAAATGGACTGGCTTTCAGGTTCGGCTCTCCTTGTTTGTCTTACCGGATATCTGAGCTGTAAGTATTTTACTAATAATTGGTTATACTGTACATATGTATTAGATATTTTTTAATATCCATTAACACCTGTAAAGTCAATGTCAAGTATGAAGACATTCTATTTATATTTTAACTTACTGCTGTAATGAACCCTAAGCTCTGAATCAAAAAGAAAACAAAATCTTTTACAAAAAAGAAAACAGTTTGACGAGCTAAGATCTCGATCACTATGAAAATTATCTACATTTGAATTACATTTACAAACTTGAGCTTAACAAGTAGAGTGACAAACTATAGAAATGATGTTATCTGATAATTAAAGTACGAACAGTCATACTTGGAGAGGGAGTTTTAATTCAATCTAGTGTAAAAATTTATTTTATTCAATATATTACCGCAAATTCTTCTTATTCATTTTAACTACATGCACGTGTTAGATTAATAAGGCTCTACAGATAAAAATATAATTAAATAATATATAAATAACTTAAACTTTTTTTGAGCTGCTACGTTAATAAGTCTTAACTGCTTCTGTCTGTCTGCTGTCTAAAGGTAATACAAAAGAAAGAAAAAATATATGTACATTATATTTAATATATTATATTTGATATTTATAGACAAGATTATTAAAAAATAAGGAATATAAGTATAACTTAGCAATGTTAAAATTTCTAAAAGTGACAGTAGTGCTGCCATCTATACTGGAGTTTAGTCATAATCATAACTTTTATTGATAAATATAAACATTCTTTATAACCAACTGATTTTTATACAATTCTTAATTCAAAAATGTATTTAAAGCAATCATTAAACATATTTGTGATTTACATTATTAAATATAAAAATACAATAAGTTAATATTATCAAAGGTTTACGCTGCAGTGTTTAAATCGCAACCCTTAATAGAGTCAGGTTTGAATTGCATAAAGCCTGTTTATAATGTTAGTTGTGTATAGAGGGTGTTGTTAGTTTTAACAGCCTAAGTTGTTAATTATTAATTATTGTTCCAGTGTGGATCTACTTTATATCAATCGCCAACAGCTATGTGATGTCCGCCAGTGTGTAATGAATACAGAAACGAACAAATTCACGAATTATATATTGTATATTCAAGTGGTCTTATTTCAATGTAGTAATTTTGTTGTTTGGTTGATTAAAAATTAAATTTAATAAATCAGTTATATTATAATAATCAGATAATATTAGAGATTGTTTTTAAAAAACTTTTTCCTGACTATTTTGTTATCACCGAGACTAAATTATTAAAAATGTTGTATTGTGAATGCTTATAAAAAATCGAAACGATTCGAAAAACTTCTCAAACTTCATAAAATACGAATTAATCACAACCGACAGGTATGGTTTAAACCAAAACCATTTGAAATATTCACCAAGATCCATCAATAAGTTTTTGTATGATAGGCAAACAAACAAATAAAATCTCGAATTGATCTCGATCCAAGACATCGAACTTTACACTAATATTGTAGTATTAATAGTCTGTCAAAAAATCTTTATTTTATAACCAGAATTTTGAAATCCATACACGAGATGTTGAATTTTAACCGGTAATATTAATCAATTTCATTGCTAAGAATCTAGTTATTAATTTTATCAAAAATCCATTTTTAAAACCAGTCAATCCGACAGTATACGAATAATCTCAGTCTTGTTACAACCCCTCTGTTATTGTAATTGAAATTTACATATTTTTATAAAACGTTTCATTAAAAGTTTATTTGTGAAATAATGAATTGGGTCATGAATTCACGTTGAATCATTGGTGTTGCTTTATAATAGATTCATTATTTATTCAAATCCTAAAACGTTATATATATTTCGACTATTTATACAGTAGAAATATTTCGTCTACGAGAAAAAAACACATGTATGTACTATTTATAATGTACTTCCATATTTTTTCACGGTGTTGCTGCTATTTTGCGTATTGGGTTAATTTAAAAAAATACCAGAAATTTAACTATGGATATTGACAGAAGCATAGACTTATAAATGCAATATTGAATTAAAATAAAACTTTGATTTACACAATACAATATTATTATAAGCAATCAATTTATACCTAATATATTCTTAGATTCCATAAATTATTAATTCATAGGAACTAAGTATTTATTATTTTAATTTTATTTCTTTAGCCCAAGAAATTTACCTTTACCTGATTTGATCACTTCTGTATTATTAATTATTTGCTTTATTTATATCCGGCTGTTTAGTTAATTTATTGAGTTTTCCCGACTAGTTTCCAGTACTTTCGGGGTTCACACTTATGAGCTCGTAGCTCAAATTCCCTAAAAAAATTATATATCAACGCATATTAAAATATTGAATGTAGTTTAATAAAGTAAAGCGTATATTAAATGAATATTTTTTTACAACTGCGGTAGTAACTCGTAAGCTCAATTTTAAAATAATTTCTCAACTCCTATCTAACGAATCGTATCTACTATTCGTAACAGAACTTTATGAACGATCCCTGTAAAGTTACGAGATGAGTTTGTTTGAGGTTTGTTTTACAAACTATATAGTTTATAGTTCAATAATATCACAATAGTTATGAATATATATATTTAATATAAATAATGTTTTATTATGCATATTATCGGTAGAGAGAATATAATTGAGTCAAAAACCCGTTTCCTCTTCATCTATGTATGTATTTACGTGTAATCATTATTATTCCTTAACTAAAAACGCTCGTGAACATGTCCTTTGCGACATTGCTGTAAAATGAAATTGAAATTATTTATACTTGATAACTAAATAATATTTATTAAAGTATTATAAAAATTAAAAACGAAAACTAATAAAAATAGCTGCTGTATTGTTGTCTCTAGTACCTATAGATTTAAATCCAAACTATATTGTATTCACTTCATATAACGAAGTTGAGGTTCCAAGATTTGATTAATTCTATTTATAAAACAAACTAAATTTAAAAAATATGTAAGTAGAGTAATATAAACAACCAGAATTAAACAAATAAAAGAACCTATTTTAAGATATTGATTACATATAACTTACTTTATTATGTCGAAATTTATTTGTGTGGATTTTCTGACTCTACGTATTCTTATTGCCAATATATTCACTTAGGTATTACTCAAAAATATCTCCAAATGTCGGTATTTTAGTAAATTTATAGAACTACATAGATAAACGATTCATTTTAGTAGTGAGTTGAAACGGTACAGTATATAAATTAGTTCTTAGAAAATATTATTTTATAAACGGTAAAAATAAAACCTATTTTACCTTTACCCTGTTTTATGGAGCTTATATATATAAATATTTTACCCTCTTTTATGGAGCTTGGTTGAAGACTCTTTTAAGGTGGAGGTTTCACTGTCGAAGGTTATATCAACATGTTGAATAATTTAATTATTGTATAAATTCACATTCATAATTCTGGATATAAAATAAAATCTTAGCTAGAGAGTACTGAGGGTTTTGACTTATTTGGTATAAGATTTATTACCAAATATATTATATTTATACTTACCCAGCTGTATTCACGTAGAATTATATCAGAATGTCCCGATATGGTCAGTTCACGCCACGAGTCCGGCACGCTTACAGCTCATGAATTAGAACCCAGAATGGGTTCGAAACTGTTTAGGCACATTCTGATATAATTCTACATGAATACAGCCGGGTAAATATAAATTTAATAGTCATGGTTCACAAAAGTTTAAACATATCGATATATTTATTTATAATACAATACCTGTCGTCACATTGTAGTATAATACAATCCAATTTGACGCCAGTTTTCTATAAGTATTGAAAAGGATGGAATGAGTGTAAACTTTTATAAGGCTCATAAAAAACTTACATAGCTTACGTTTACTCCACGTGCCTTTGTAAAATTCAGGTCAACATTTATTTGATAAAAACAAATAATATTATATTTATATTTTATCCCTTTGTTAACATGTTATCAATTCCAAATAAAAACATGTTTTATTCTAATTTTAAGCAACATATTTGAAATGATTTTAATAATGTTGAAAATAAATTATTTGTAACTGAAAATAATCTGTATGATACGAATCATTCATCAATGGTTTAAATGTGGTTTGAACAAATGTTAATTAATTAGCGGTTGTAAATTTATAATATTTATTACATAATAAATATGTTACCATATATTATGCATTTATGTCTTTGTAATGAGATTTAAATCATACTTTGAATTATGAATATTTACTTTCTATTTCATTCCCTTTTGTAGCTGTAATTGAAGATTCGATTGTTTTTTATCCTTAAAAACTTTATTTAAGCCTCAAAAAAGAGATAAGGAATATTTTTAAATTTAATTAAAGGATAAAATAAATTAAGAAATTTATATGATTTCTAGCTTACATTTCATCATCTCCACCGTTGTACCTATACGAAATATCTGATTAATATTTAACTAACTGTTTACCGCGACTTTGTCCGTGTGGATTGCAGTTACATGACCATTGTTGTGTGTCAGTTACATGACCATTGTTGTGTGTCAGTGACATGACCATTGTTGTGTGTCAATTACATGACCATTGTTGTGTGTCAGTTATATGACCATTTTTGTGTGTCAGTTACATGACCATTTTTGTGTGTCAGTTATATGACCATTTTTGTGTGTCAGTTACATGACCATTGTTGTGTGTCAATTACATGACCATTCGTGTGTGTCAGTTACATGATTTTTGTTGCGTATCAGTTACATGACTATTGTTGTGTGTCAGTTACATGACCATATTTCATTTTCAGTATTTTGTATCTTAGCATAATTTCATTTATGTAGAAATCACCTTCTTTATTTGATTGAGGTCTTAATGTGATTTTATTTGGCCTATAAAATAATATTCACAAAACAACTTATTATAGGTATAAATATATTTACCTCAAAACTATTGGTTATATCCAAAAGTTTTACTTTTTGGCAAATTTATCTAGTGGTTATTATGTGTATCAATTTATAACTGCAAAGATTTATACATATGAGTGATCAAAATTCGACCTTAATCATCATTAAAAAATATATATATTCACATACACGAATTCGCATATTTAAAATGTATTCTTTCACTTATTTATAGTTGTATAATTATTGCATATTTACACCAACCTCCTAATTCATACAAGCAGTCTCCAGTCTCTAAGTTTGTCTGAAAGATATCGCTTTGAAGAAATAAGATCTATTTGTAAAATTCTTCAATGTGTATTTTTTGGTACATATTTATATGTATTTTTATATTTTGTTGGTGTACAATAAAGAATTTAATAATTATTATAATAATATTTTTATGCTCTTATATTTTATAGATAATAGTAAAAAGAGTGCAACACTCCACTGAGATGACTTGTTACAGATGAGCGTGGAAGGAAAAGCGAATTATCTTTCATATACAAGGAGTTAATGTATACATATATATAATACATGTGTCTCATACAGTATTATTACACATGGCTGTGACTCAAAACACTCTCATACATTACTTCCTTGTATATGAAAGATAATTCGCATTTATTTTATATGAAACAAAAATGCAAAACTTATAATACTACATCTTTTGTATTGACGTGCTAAAATTCGTTTAAGTTAAACCGACAAAAATAAAAAAAAACCTATCGACACAGAAAAGAAAAAGAAGCACTAAACTGTTGTCTGATTTTGATTTTGAATATTTTAATTAAAATCTAAACCTATAAATAATAAAAGATAAATAACTAACTTTATAACTGATTCTCGGAGAATGAAGAAGTTGTTTTTGTTTGTTGCTTGAAGCAACATCCTTCCACTACCCTTAATATACTTTAGCTGTAAGCGTTACTGGAAAGTGTTTTGTATTAGTTTGCACTTATAACTTCTTGATCGCACATTTCTAAAATTTATGAAAGATATTTTGTAGTTATTTTATCCGTTATTTTTCCTAAAAGTGATTTATGGTTATGAATTAGTTTTCAAACTTACGGAGTCTCCTTTAGATTGTAATATAATAAAAATATATCATTCATAGATATAATAACCAACAATAAATGTTTAACTTACCAAAAGGGTAAAATAAAAACAATGTGTTTAAGAAAGCCGTTATCGTTTTCACGACAGAGATGAGAAAATACTTCCGGATGACAGTCACTGCTCCCTCGAAGATATTTCCTACTTTAATATTAGATTCTTTATTTCTATAAGAAAAATGTTTATTTATTATATACATTTTAACCTATATTCAATATATAGACAAACCTATATTTAATATAGATATGAACCTATATTTGATATAGAGACCAACCCATGTTTAACATAGAGATGAACCTATATTTGATACAGAGACTAACCTATGTTTAACATAGAGATGAACCTATATTTAATATAGAGACGAACCTATATTTATTATAGAGATGAACCTATATTTAATATAGAGACGAACCTATATTTAATACAGAGACGAACCCATATTTAATATAGATGAACCTTTATTGAATATAAAGACGAACCTATATTTAATATAGAGACGAAGGAGTGAAGTGCAAACAACTCCTGGGACTTGTAAACCAGGTGTAGGTTAAATGTTTACATACTATAGCATTAGAAGAGTAATGAATGCAGTAGAACTAAGCTAAATATTATTATAATTTGATACAGTTTCAACTGTTAAAGAAAATTTTATATGTATTTTCTATTTCTTTGTTTCAAATGTTACAAACAATTCTTACTTATTGCAATAAGCTAAAATAATTTATATAAATAACAAATAATATAATATTTATATATCATATTAACAAAAAGAAGTCTTATGTATAGTTAATAAAATTATATAGAATGCTAATTTCATGAGGTGAGTGGCGATACAGTAGCTCAATTGGTAGGTTGACGGAACGGTTTCCCAAAGGTCTTGGATTCAAATCCCTCTCTGTATCGATTTATTTCTATTCTATATTTATTTAGAACTTAAATAAGTTTAGCATATATTATTATATTTTAAACTTTTTCATATGAATATTTTTTTATATTTCATTGTAAATTATACCTAAATATAAGTTACGCAGAAGTTCATTGTAAGATCTACACCGTTAATATCTGGTTCAGAATACAACACCAAGATGGCCATAAGAGACAGGAACTCGGCAGTCATGGAAGCCTTGCTCGAGATGAGTCAGAACATCAAATCAACAGTGGGTCGTTACAGCAGTGCGTTGGTAGAAAAATATTAGTCTATACTCTATATCAATGTAATGTTGTTTAAATATAATAACTTAACCTAAATTTAACAAATCACATATTTAAATATACATAAATATATATAAATACTAACAAAAAAAAAAAAACCTGTGCAAAGGACTAGCTTAGTACTAACTTAGATTTTTAAGATTCCTACTAATAATCTCTTCTGTTTTGCATGTTTTTAAAATCTCTATTCAAAAATTATATGTTAACTTCAAAATAATTGTAAAACGTCAAAAAAGAGCACGGATGACGCGTCCGTGGAAAATAATAATAATTATAAAAAAAAAAAATATCTGGTCCAAATAATTTATTTATTTCAAAATATTATAATACAATATAAAGGTTTAACAATTAAATCATATAAGTAAATCAATATATATATAAACTAATTATTTCAATTGTAAGTTATTATTTAAAAAAAAATACAGACATCCAAAGCATAAACAAATTTATTATATTTTAGTTCCAATATACGAGTACGAACCGCGTCTGACTGATCTTATTATACGCACATAGCTGCTCTCTGAACTGAGTGAATAAATGAAAATGTTATTTGATTTTTAAATATGATATTGAAATATATTTAATTTACATTACATTTTTTCAGAAATATACTTTAATATTGGTTTCGTTTTATATATGTATATAACTGTAAAAAAGCTAATAAGCTCGTTTATACGAGACCTGCAACTTTAATGACTTTTTGACCAATTATTTGAATCTAGTACGACATTCCTTAACCATATAAGTATAATATATTACTTTATAATTTATTTAGATAAATGCTGGAATACAAAGGAAATAGCATAATAAGTAACAAAGACTAATATTTTTTTACAAATACTGTTCTACTATATTTTTTAAAATAACTTTAATTTAAAAGAAATAAAGATTAAAATATTAATCATAGATTTTTATATAAAGCATTGGGTAAGATTTATATATTAATCAATATTATAAGTGTGTTATCTAAGATTATTCAGTATTTAGGGATAATGCGCATTAAACTGAACACAACTATATAATAATTTAGTAAAGATGGCCTTAGACAGGTTAATACAGGACGTTGCAGATTTGACGGTACTCTTGAGACACATGAAGTAATATATAAAGTAGTAGTTGTATAAAGGAAATTAATACACAGAGATGAGATAAGGCAACCTGATTTTAGTCACCAAAACAGCTTCAATAACAAATTCAAACTTTAGTAAGAAAATACCACTCCTGACAAAGCAACCAATAAACACTCCATCCTCATCAGAAACATTACCACTTTTTATTAATAAGTAATGTAGAAAGAACACAATAATCTCAGTAAATAAATTACTATACTCAGTGCATTAGTCATCACTATCGTTCAAAAATATAGTACATAAAAATAATACTCTGTCTAAGAGCTAAGTAATTTGGGAAGTCTTTACTTCAAACTTTCTTTAAAGAAAAGGAAACTATCTGTACACTATAGTGCTTAAGTAGAACTTATAACTAGTTTTGAAGACTTGGTATTTAAATCTCCTTAAAAAACTAAAACTTAAAGCATTAGAGATAAAGTAATCTTGCTCTATCATTACTGAAACCATTAAAAGTATTTTATATGATTAAATAACTAAGATTGAAATATTCTTTGTTTTACCTCTTGATTTGTGTGAATATTCCAAAGTTCATTTTGTAAAACTTACATTAAACTAAAATAGACAGTAATGTATTACTTTAATATCATTATTCTAGTGACGTAGCTCAATATTTCAATGTGCTCTGGGAGTCGTAGCGTTACTGGAGCTATTCCGTCGATACGTACGTGACTCGATTACAATGTTGAGTGGACATTTATGAATACGGTGCATACAATATTCTCAAACATAAATTATACAGAATATAAAATGATGCATTTACTTACGCATAGAATTAAGCATAGAACGAACAAGTTTAAATTCACTCACCGACCACTGAGTTTGCATTTACTGAGTGACTTTTTTTTACCAATACGTATGTCTTAATATAAATTTTCATCTTTTCTCTCCTATAAAGTGAAAACTTTATCTACATTTTTCTATCTATCTACAATCTTAATGGTCAAAAACTATTTTTTATATGGTATAAATTGCAATTTTGGATTTAAGTTGTTGTTGATAAATATTCCAAATAAAAACAACGTTTACATTAAATTAGGAAGAGTATTAGACACACCCCGCCATTTATCAAACCCACTTACACTATGTTATATGTTAAATTATATATAATACGAATATTTTTTTACCAATGGTGAAACTATACATCTATAAAAGGATAAAGGTAGCGTGAAATGTGGTCAAATTATGTAAAATTGTAGAGATGAAAAATTGTGGTAGAAAAAGAATATTGTAGCTCATAATGAATAGGTTTGAAAGATGAAAAAAAATACAATTACAGATACAAAGGCTTTGCTAACAAAGGACTGACTGTTTTAGTGTTTAGATTTCATCAAGGATCGTCAATACCAGGATGGACCGTAACAAAACTTTATATAATATGAATTAACTTAAATCTCTGAAAAAAAATAACGATTAACATGCAGTTAACCACAAAGCTTAACTATTTTGTGATAGCACACAAAGAAGTACCTAATACAATATTTTAAAAAATACAACTGGGACTCAAACTTAACGTTAAATAAATTTTGATTGATGATTTTAGTTTAGAGACACACAGACATACAGAGACTCTCTGTCTCTGTATGTCTGTGTGTCTCTGTGTGTCTGTGTGAAGATACGACAAATTTAGATACTTTTTACATATTATGTAAATTTTATCCAATAATTATTTAATTTATTATTTTTCACACATCGGCAAATGCCCGATTCTTCTGACTTTTAAAAATGACTATCACAAAGCAAATGAAAACAATATTTTATTAATATATTTTCTGCCTTATAATAAATAAATAAGTAAATATCGATAAAAGCATTTTATTCAAACAGACTCACTTCGTACCGGATCAGTTCCAAATAAATTATACCTCAAATAGCAAAAAGTCGGTCCATCTATTCGAAATGCAACGTGACCGGAAATCAAAAGAGGTCTTTAAACATTTTCAATATACAAATGGGACTATAGAGTGAAATTTGGATTTTTTTTCATTCAATTATTGTGTATTATCTCGACATATTACTGCCATTCGCTATATTGTAGTGTTACAGCTTAGCAATAATTTGATTATTTATATCTTCATTCAAACACTTATAAATAATATTTATTACAAACCTCAAATAATACGTGAAAATAGTAACTAATATACTCGTGCGTTATATGTCTCTCATATATGTCTCTATGTATAATATATATTATAAATATATTTATTGTATTCCATCATTTAAAAAGTAATCAAAAAAAAAACTATTTACCTTTACTGTTTTAATATAGTAGATAACATAGATAAAGAGATAAAATAGTCATTGCAACTGAATAATCAATTTGAATGATAATTAATATTGCAATTCCCACTAGTGTCATCAACAAATCAATGAAGTGTGCTTAGTCTCCGATAGTATAAACAGAACTGATTAATAAATTATTGTTTTAAGATATAATACCGTATAAAATTTAAAATTTATAGCCGCATCCATACCATAAAATTAATATTAATAGCACGTAATGAGACAATATTATTTATATATAACAATACATATATCCTGATTAACTAATAAATATTTCATAGCATTTATTTCTTCAAGGCATTTGATATAAAAAATGCTTCTGAACAATTAATGACACCATAAAACACGCAGCCGTGAAGAAGACTTTCTGTTTCGGTGCCTTGTATACATCCATCCCGCCCGGACAGTGCCGGTTTTAGCACTACTAGCGCCCTGGGCGAGAATTCTTCGGCGCCCCCTAACTGCAATTCAATTACATACGAAAAAAGGCAATGTGTACAATGAAATAACTATCTATTTAAAAAAAACATTTATTTAAAAAACTAATAAAATTTCACTTTTCTAGCCTTTACATCGGCGAACTCTTTTATTAGACATTCAAAGTCCATGTTTTCTGCAATTTCGTTTTCGATTGATAAAGTTGCTAAGTTTGTTAATCTAGATTGAGAGATTGTCGATCGTAGATATGTTTTAATCAGCTTTAGCTTGGAAAAACTTCTTTCGCCACTAGCAACCGTTACAGGTATAGTCAGTAATATTCGAAATGCTATCCATACATTTGGATACAGTTCCTGTAAGTTGCGATCTTTAATAAAATTTAAAACATAAGCAGGGGTAGCCACATTCTGATCAGGCAAAAAAGATTTCAGGCTTATGAGTTCATCACACAACATACAACCATCTATATCTGATTTAGAATTCACAGTTAATTTCAATTGGAGATCACTACAGAGTTTGACGGTCGGGTTTTTCAGGAATCTGTTTTATATTGTACAAAAAAGACCAGCAATCCGAGTACTCATTGAACTGTTCAAATCTTTCATTAACTGAAATTAATGTAGCGTCCAAGAGAGAGTTGAAAAATTCTACCTCAAATTTCTTTTCAGGAGAAACAATAGGCTCGTCGCGGGCAGTTTCATCAGCTGGACGCTTAACAAATCGAATTCTTTTTGTGGCCTTAAACACAGGTTCAACTTCCAGTTCTTCAGCCAATTCTTTTGCAGTTGAAATGGCGCTTTTAAAGCCTGTATTTCTATATTCTTCCAAGAAAGTGCAGCATTTTTTCAACATTTCTGTGCATTTACTGAGATCTATATCTGGTGATTGTAGAGATTTACTAACGACGTTAATTTGAAAAAGTATGTCATACCAAACAACCAATGACACTATGAAACTGAAATCTTTTAACTGTTCAGCTAGAGTAGTAGCCTCATGAGAGACTTGAACATCAGTTTTCTGAGTTTCAATTGCCAAAGTAATTAAAGCGTCATGGATGGCACTAATTTGATAACGAACTGCTTTGACACTGCTTATTCTTGCTTCCCAACGTGTGTCACTGAGCTTTTTTAGAGTATATAATCCCAGGCTATCGGTTAGAATTTTCCATCGATGAACAGAAGCTGAAAACAATGTGAACAACCTCTGAAGTACCCCAAACAAAGTCACTGATTTTACGGAAGACTTAGCGGCATCGCATAGTACGAGATTGTAGCTATGACAGCCACAAGGTACATAAACAGCTAAGGGATTTATGTCTAGAATTCTCCTTTGAACACCAACATTTTTCCCTTTCATATTCGCCCCGTTGTCATAACCCTGACCCCTGCAGTCGTTCAATTCAAGTCCGTGTTTATTTAAAATATCAATAATAACTTCAGTTAGTTTTTCACCAGTCGACTGATTTACAGGCAAAAATTCTACAAAATGCTCTTTTACTGATATTTTATCGTCATTTGATGATATATCAACAAATCGTATTGTCAGTGAAAGTTGTTCTACGTGACTAATGTCCGGTGTACAGTCAGCTATAATAGAATAATATTTTGATTTCTTTGCGCGTGATATGATTTCTGACTTCACTTTTTTACCCATCAGCTCTATTAATTCATTTTGAATGTCTTTTCCGCAGTAGTGGTCTGCAATATCACCCTTCATAGCTAATCGCAAGTGCTCCTGCATAACTGGATCAAATTTAGCTAGTAATTGTACTAAGCCCAAAAACTTTCCGTTATTTGGCGTATATAATTTGTCAGAATTACCTCTGAACGCCATATTGTTTTCAGCTAAATAAAGTGTAATATGCATCAATCTAGATAAAACATTATTCCATCTTGTAGTTTCCTTTTTAATCAAATATTGCTCTTGGCAATCTATTGTTTTGCCTATTTTTAAACGTAGTTCAGTTTCAATCCATGAAAGGTAAAACTTCTTATGTGAAGTGCTATTCTCGTGAGTTTTTAACATTTCAGACAAGTGTTTCCAGTCGTTATATCCTTCAGATACTAAACTCGACGTTGACTATCAAACAGCCGGCAACAAAAACAATAAACTCGATCCTTGAAAATGGAGTATACTAACCAACGACGCTGAATTGTCTCACTGTTTGCTAGTTTTTTTATGAAATGAGAATTAGAAAAATGTCGCCCTGTATCATTTTTCGGATAATCATCACAGTGAGTTTGCAGTGGGCCGGTATTTATAATATAATCAATTATTTTGCTATTTCGAATAGGTGGCCAAGTAGCTGGATCCGCTATATTCGGGACAACAGTATCAACATCATCTAATACATGTATTTGTTGTACATCAATAACAGATTCTTGAGCAGCATCTGTAATCGTAGCACAACTTGCTCCCTCACTTCGGGATTTTTCATCCACAATCTCTTGAGTAGCTATTCCATCGGACTTGCCAGACAGAGGCTCCACTGCCGATGCATTCGTTTGTATTGCAGATGTAGATGCCACATTCAACTCTTGATTTTTTGTTCTGATATATTTATCTATATTCATAAACTTCTTTGTTTTTTGAAATTCCTTTTCTTTTTCCGCTTTCCGTTTCCTATATTCTGACCCAGATGGTTTTCTTTTGATAAAATCACCCTGTTCAGACATTTTGTACCTTCTAGTTGTAATAAATAAAATCTGCAACAAATTAAATCTGTATCAATCGAAACATTTATAAAAATAAATTGATTGCAATAAAACTTCGTTACAACGCTATTGACGTTCCAGAGATTATGCTGCCCAAACGTATAAACATATAAACAAATTTTATAAATATTAATAGATAGCAGAGACCGAAAAACATAGTATTTATTTATTTACATTGCACGTCTCAAAGTTACAACAATTACACAAAGTTATATAAAACAATTATGTGACACCCTGTTAGGGTGTTACAAAGATAGAGAGCCTGGAGCCAATTTCAATAATTAACCTGTTATTTTAACATCTTATATACTTTAAGTATTAGGGCGTGTGTAGTATAGATAGGTAAAATAAATTTGTACTTACTTATTGATGTGATCCATCAAAAATTAAACACCTACTTATACACTATTTATTTGTCTACTTTTTAAATAGGCAAAACTAATGTCACTCTGTAGTTGGAACAAGAGCATCGTAACGTAGCGTTAAACGTTTGATTACTGTGTTTGTTTGTTTTAAAACAATCGAATAATTATTTTAAGAGCGTCCACTTATGTCAAGCAAGAAGATGATTGTGTTCTGTTTCGTCAAAAATTAAAAACAGATAGATCCCGGGGAATCCCCGACCATAGAAAAACACATTGTTTCTGTATGTTTGGGAAGTCGGGGATTCCCGAGAAATTAAACCGATTGAACACAACGTTCTAGTGCTGCCAACTTACAATTTTTACCTAAATTTTGGGAAAATTACAAGTAAGTAGGCTGGGTCGGCGAAAAAAGACTAGAAACTATATAATATTTTTTTTGTCGTTAAGTTAAATGACTGTTACCATGTATTAAAAAAAAATAACTCTAATAGTAAACCTCTGCTTTAATATGGGAAATTATCAATAGGTGTAGTTAAATACGGAAAAACTCGAATTATTGTTATGCTATAAAATAATATGCTGTTCTGTTTTACCATAATATTTTTCATGTTGAGTTTCCTTTCAATTCATGCTGACAGTGAGGCAACTTGAAAACAAAAAAAATCCCTCACGGTTCTTGTCTTTTTTTGACCTAGTGGGCCTTGCTCAATGAGCGAGGGAACAATAAGGGGGTGCCTGTGGAAAATTATAAAGAATCAGATAGAGGCGCCGGACGAAAATGGGCGCCGCGGCCTGCGGCCTGCGGCGCCCCTTTTGATCCGGCGCCCCTGGGCGGTCGCCCAACCGCGCCCTACCCTAACGCCGGTACTGCGCCCGGACCGCATATTGTAACACACGCTGCAACCGGTAATAAATCGCTTGTTTAGAAGACTACAATCTACAAAATATATAATATACGGCTTAAATTATAATAAAGATTAGTAACAAGAAACACAGAAAAAATAGCGCAATGATGAATACCGACATGTCTCTATAACCTACTTAAAGATTTTGGCTTCTCTAGAACTATCATCAGCATCAGCGGCATTGGTAGGTTCATTCACTTGGAATGCGTATTTTAAAGGGGCCCCTTAAACCTACACCTGGGACGCAAGTCCCAGGAGCTGTTTGCACTCCTCTCCCTGCAACGCGATGGGCCCGGCACCCGCACGGTGAATCCATGGAATGCTAAGAAGCTTCGTCTCTCTTTTTGAATATAAAGTAAAAGCTACATATAACAGTTACGAATAAGTAACTTTATATTTGAATAAACAGGGTATCTATATTTTAAGAAAAATATCTTCAAACGTTTCTGTAAAAGTGATAACAACGGAAAAAGCCGTTTTGTAAATATCTTAACGGCCTTAACTATTACAAATTATAAAAAAGTCCCATTTTTTAACAACACTAACGGTGTTTACACACTGGCTTTTTAGGTCGCGGCGAGTATGGCACTTGTTGTAAACGGAAACGATTTTCGTTTACGTATTTCCGTAGAAAACGAAAACGATTTTCGTTTACGTATTCCTGTACAAAACGGAAACGTTTTTCGTTTACGTATTCTTCTTCGCATTGTATTTCTAATATATTAACGAATTTTTCAATAAATTTATTGCATGGAATTTAAAATTATAATGAGGCCAAAAAAAGTATAACTTCTTACGTGTGTACTTAAGTACAGACGTCTCAAACTGTAAGCTGTCAAACATATAATAAAAATAATATCTGTGATATAACAATGATTGCTAACAAACTTTTGTAAACCTGATGTCAGATAAACAATAAGTCGAATCCCGAGAGTTCTCTAACTTACTAACAACTTTAATAACAGTGCACCTGATTTTTCTTCTGATGTGATTTGGATCAAACTTTTAATGAAGTTACTTTGGCTTAGTTAAGTTAATTTTACTAAAGCAATTATAATTATACAACTTTACACTTCACTACACTACTATTAATATTAATAATATATATATATATATTGGTGGTTAATATATATATATATATTGGTAGAATTCAACATTATTAAAATCGTAATTACAACTGAATATATTATATTCTGTTTGTTTATGTTTTAGACATTTATTATTACAGCTACTTGCATCTGACAGTTGTAAAATAGCTGCAACTACTGCGAGCTTAGTTCTCTTTGTGTTACTGAGTCGTGATTTATCTTTCCATTAAATGTTTTAGTAATATTAAATGGCATTAGACGGACAAGGTTTATAATGGATATTTTATTTTTATGTTTTTGAAAATAAATAAACATTAAAATTTATCATAACTTTTCGATGAAAGTTAATATTCCGGACTATGTTAAAATAAAATCTATCTAAAGAAAAGAAGTATATCTAAAAATAAAATACAACTATTTTTATTTAAGAAGAAACAACCTGGAAGCTTTTTTTGTAGAATTTCACACTATCGTATTCCGTTTAGATCCCTCAATGTCTAGGCTTTAGTTCTTTACAAATATCATTGAACTTTAAAAAAAATCGTCATAATGGGAGGCGCTGTGTTATTTGCTCTATTTATGTCGCTGTCGGTATATAAAGTCGGTTTTGTACGATATATTTTTGCTACAAACTGCCTAAGCTGAGAAGAAAGACCTGGCGAAAGAAACTCAGCAGACTTGTCATGTGTTTTAATTAAATAACTTCGTTACATAAAAATACTCCAAATAAATCTTGAAACAGCCTTGAAGAGATCTCTTCATACCCACGGTGCATCATTCTCTAAATACTCAGACACATTGTACTATCCGTAAGATCACAAAAGTTCCTTAGTTACTTTAATAAATTTATTAAACGGTAATACTTGAACGTTTGCTGCCAGTTTGTTGGTAAACCCTGCAACTAAAATGTCATTTCAAGTTCGTCAATTGATTGCTTACAAGTTGGGGTAAGAGCAATGACGTCATTTATTATGGCAGCAAATAGCCAGAGTCGTTTTGGAAAATATAGTCTAATATAATCTAATCGTCACTTCTTCTGGAGAAACGGAACTTGTCACTTCTCCAATACGAATCTCTCGGTTGGCTTAGAGCAGTTAGTAAGTTTGTGTTATAACGGTAAAGGTTGGAATTCTGTGTTTAAAAGGTAAATTGCAATTCTGTAGAGGGTAAAGTGGCTGTGTTATCTTACTACACAGGCAATATGACCCCTGTAACACCCTACCTACCCTGCCCTATCCCTACCACTTCGCCATCTCTGACACCAACAGGCATATAATTAAACCTTTTCGTGTTTCGTTAGAATGTAAACAGACAACGTATCCGTTTCGAGTACGAACACTAAGGGAAGTAAAGTTTGATTTCTTTATGTTCAGATTTAATCCGGTACTGGTTTGAAGGATACATTTCTAGACACTGACAATTATTATGTAAATTAACACAAATTTGAAATTGTTTTGAGGTAAATTATTTTTGATATTTAACTTTTAGTCTGAATTATGTTTGTTTGATTAGATAATATGTATGTAGGTACGTTTTGTATGTCGATTGGCACATATTACTTATCGGTTTGCTGCACTTTTTATGTTTGTATGTATATATGTGTATGTATGAATATGTATGTATTTATTTTACTTTATTATATTATATTATCCTGCTCTGTACTGTACTGTACCTATATACCCACTTTCATATTTCGTGTCCTCTACCCAAGGGTTGCCTGGAAGAGATTGCTCTTTAGCAATAAGGACGCCTTTTGTACTAGCTTATCTTTTATTTGTTATTGTTTTTATATATATTTTTTTGTTTGTTATGGTACAATAAAGCATATCGTATCGTATAAGGTATCCACATAAAATATTATTAATTTCTAATATTTAATATAACAAAAATAATGGCGATATTTTAATTTAATGAAACAAACAAACAATATGTCGGTAGTTAAGTTTTTTGTTATACAATTATTTGATTTGTGTGAGTATTTATATTAATTAGTCGCTGAGTTAAAAATATATAAATAAAATTAGATTATAAAATATATGACAACAATACCACTTAGTAATTTTAAATATTGTAGTGCTTAATAATTTTAAATACTATCGACATATGTTCAATTGGCTGTAATAACATGAAGAAAGTAAGTTATATAAGTATATACTTTAGACTGCTCCGGAGAATATTAGACACTTATAAATAATGACAGTGCACAATTTAACAAAAGACAGTAAAAACATTTATGCCTTTATATATTATATGCCTTATAATAAATAAATAAATAAATATCAAAGTGCCCTTTATTCAAACAGACCCAGGTGGAACCGGATGAGGTCCAAACAAATTATTTCTCAAATAAAAGATATTGGACGGATTTTTCTGGATTTGAATATTTTCTGAAATAATTGAATCCTTGAAATAGAATACTCGAGTTAGTTTACAATAAATGCCCCATTTCGGTTCAATCGAGCCGGTTTCTGAACGTGGTTGAGATTATAAATGGTGCGAAATTACAAGTTTGAACGATGTCTGAACACTAATCTCGAAATGTAATCATGGCTTTTTATTTCTTTGAAGTACTTTCACCTTTCATATGTGTGATAAAATGAATATTCAGAAATCAAATTCATAATATTATTACCTATATATCCATTGAATTGTCTCCGTCAATCGTCAAATATAAGTAGAGTTACAATACAAATATCGATTTACTTTTTCAACTTTTAGATTTCCCAGCGGATATTGCAATATAAGAGGAACGTATTGGAATAAAAAATAACTGTTATTGAACAAGCTACCAATAAAAAAAATAAGAAACGTTTATTAAACTTATTTATTTGTATATTTAAATGGTACATAGCTGTAGTTTTAAATTCTTTTTACTTAAATTAAAGTTTAAGATTACTTCATGCGGTTATAGTTTCTATTTTTCTTATAATTTCACTGAAAGTGTTTATTTTATGCAATCTGCATTGGAATGTTTTAAAGGCACTGTACTTTTTATTACAATAATTTAATAATGTAAATAAAAAGTTGGTTAAGTTTTAATGTTTAACTATACCGTAAAAGTATTTTATTATGAGAATAAATTAATAAGTGTGTACTGAGTAATATATTAATACCCTTTTTGTAAAAATAATTACAATCTTATCAAATTTTTATTACTGGACGAAAAGATAATATCTAAATATAGAATAGGCTCGGCTTGTTAACGCCTTTGTACCTCTGATTGAAAATTTACATATTTTCATCAGATAAATCTTTTCAATTTATAAAATGTCCTACAACTTCAAATTGAATTATTGTAAAACGTATTAAGTTATTCATGCTTTAATTTAATTCATTAAATATTTTTTTGGGTTATGTTTAATGTACATGTATTTATTATATTGGATTAGTTCAAAGTCGACTCAATAAAAAACATACTATACTAAGCCCTGCATCTAATTTGGAATAATTAAAAACTAGAGACAGACTTAGACTAAGATTGTATTCTATCTCTTTCATATTTCCTTGTAAGAATTTTCAGGTGAGTCTTAAGAATTTCTTTTCCTTGCACAATTACCATCAGAAAAAAAAATAACTTATACAAACTCTAGTTGAACCGACGAAAGACCATTGAACTAATAGATAGGGTTTAAAAGTAATGTAACATTCAATTAGTATTTTTTGTAAATTAAGTTAACTTATCAAAACTCGATAGAGAAAGAACCGAATGTAAAAGTATCTGTTGTCTTTTTATTTATAATATCTTTTAATCTGAATAAAGTTTATGCATAGATATGGCGTATATAAAAAAAATATCCATATCGTGTGTGAAAATAGTTTGAATTAAAACAATTATAAGAAGTACTGATTAGTTTAAAGGGTGAAACAAATATTTTTATCAACTTTATTAAACAGAATCAACTTAATATTCAGAATATTAGGCACATGTGAATAAACAAGAAGTCGTAATAATGGCGCTTAGTAATCATATTTGTATGAGTAAAACTATATGATACTTTAAGTGTATTAAAATTTTAGCTTCTTGCGTTCAGTAGATTTTGCTGTGCGTTGGCTGTTAGTCAGCCATTAACGAAAGAGTTATATTCTTTTTATATTCTTCTTATTATATATACAAATATAAATCATATCATTTTCTTTTCTCTTCATATTAAACACTATATATATTTCTTTATCAAAGATGAGAAAGCATATCAATAATACCTACAATACAGCCGATATCGTTCTCAAGACGGATATGAGGAAATACGAGTACGTCGATGTGACGTCACTGCTTCCTTGAATATATAACCTCGTTTGATATTATGTACTATGTTTGTATACACAAATGATTTTATTAAAATATATGCTTATTATTTTCATTTTAACTTATTATTTACAGGAAATTCATGTATATATAAATGATATATAACATACTATAGCATTCGATGAATTATAAGTGTGGTAGAACTATACTAAATATTATTATAATTGGGTATAGTTACAAATGTTTCAGAAAATATATATATTTTTTTTATATTTCTTTGTTCCAAATGTTAACACTTCTTATGTATTGCAATATAAATAACAAATATAAAGAAGTAAACAGAAATATTTGCAAACCGCAAAAATTGTAATCTGAATTTATCTTATTATTTCCAGTTCATATATTCGCAACAACAGTTCCTCGACAGTTGGTCGTATCAATTTGTAACAATAACTGACAATATATCACTGACCAGGCTAAAGTAAACCTTATACAAATTACATAAGGATTGTATTCACTTAAACCATTCATTAAATTTATTTTAAAGATAAATCGAAAAATAACACTGGAAAATAATGATTGTGGCAACTGTTGTTTTCTTTGTTATTTGTGTCAAAAATAAAGACATATCATCATTATAATTACAACAGTAATTGTCATTTATGTTTAAGAAAAGAATATATATTAATGGAAAATGTATGAATATGTGTATAATGAAAGTATTTCTTACACTTAGTTTTCAATTAATAGTTACATGAATTTGTTTATTTGTTAAATACAATTTTAGTTTACTTATAAGATATTTAAATTTTTCATTCAGTTTCACATTATTTTCGGTGTATCAACTCATAGTTAAATGACTCGTCGACGTCGGTGTATTGTCCGACAAAATTCGTAAACGAACGAAAGTAAACGAACGAATTAAGTAATTAGAATGATACTTACGACCGACGTTTATAATTACTTTCAACTATAGGTACTAGGTAGGTAAGGTATTTAGGTGCTAGGTTTAAAAGAACTTATATATCACAAATATACAGCACATGAAGAAATTATACAGTATTCCGAATATTACTCGTCAATTGCCTGATTACTATTCGATATGAATTCACGTGTATTTATTAATATATCACCTAATGAATTAATGAAAATATTATTTGATTTATAAGCATGTTATATTATATTCATTTTAATATTGGTTTTGTAATTGTATATACATCCTAAAGCAATATTTTGTGTTTTACCTTCGATATTAGATATTGTTTCGGAGCTTTAAGTAAGTTGACATGGCTAATAAGACAATACCACCCTCAAATCCAATAAAATTCGTTCAGCAGTTTTGTTGATTTGATATTAAAACCCAAATAGGTTATTTGTTTGCTCGTCAAGGGGATAAAATATTACATCCCAAGAGGGTAATCTGTACGTTGATCTGTACGGGGCAAAAATATACCTATAACCATAGCAATTTTTATGCAATATTGTCGAATATTTTTGCGTGATAATAGACACAAAAAAAATAGAAACCAAATTTAAGAACCATTATCATGTTAAGGTGAGATGACTTTCTTATTTTATATATATATAGATTTCACATGTGCGAATTCATCACGATATTTCTCGAACTACAAGGCCTAGAGGCTTGAAATTTATATGTCAGTTAGGAACGGATTTTACGAAATTCCACTGTCAAGGGTACTTTCGGGAGTGTTATTTGAAAGAGAATCTTATTTTTTTAAACTTTTGCTCTTATAGGTATTAAGACTTATAAAGAACATTCTATTCTTTTTGACGTGTTAAAAAATAACAAGAACGCATTTTACTTTATTCCCTCCGAATATTAGTTGTAAAAATAGTAAAAATAAAAAGTATAAAAATATTTGTATATAAATATACAAAATAGTAAAAAATTCAAAAATAAAGTAATTAAAATCTATAGCTCCTTTGACTGTAAAACTCGGTCAGAATATTTTTAAATTTACACACCCAGATAATGATTTCAAATGTTATAAAATTAGAGTTAGAGTTTAAAAAAATGTGAATAATAGTTTTTCGCATCACCATGGAGGTACTTATTGTATGATGCGTCCCAGTTATTTTGCAAGGCGGAATGGTGTAAGCTTACTGGGGAGTAAGCGTACACCATCGTACGTACGTACGTACGAACGATGTGTACGAACGTAACGTACGAAGTGATGAATGGTCATTACTTTATAAATAACTAGAAAAAGTAAACGATAATCGCTTTCATTTCGAGTAGGAAAAAGAAAACGATGAATGTTGAATGAACTATGAATGTTGAATGTTTTTCGTCTCGAGTACGAAAACGTATGGGATAATGGTTTTCGTTTCGTGTAGGAAAACGTAAACGAAAAACGTTCATTATGAAATAATATGCGACTCAATGGCGAGTGTAAGAAGATGTAGTTGATACCCAGATTAATATATATAAGCGTGCCTAGTAACTGCAATTATTTTTCAGCGGGTTCAATTATTACGGGTATGTGTACAGATATATACGATTTGGGGACTGTTTTTCATTATCTCATTTAATAAATTAAATGTGCATAGGCCTTAGTTAACATATATGTTTGTCGAAGGTATTTGCCCTAACGGTAAAGGTTTAAAGATATATGGCTTATATCGCTTAGATTTCTATAGAAATATATCGCATAGTTTTCTAAGAACAATGTTATTACAAATTGTATAATAAGATTAATGGTACATGCAAAAAAGTTATTCCACAAAATTTTATTGTAGCCCAGTGACACTCAGGCTTTTGAATCGTTGGTCTTAAATTATTTTTAATTCCGCAAATTAAATAAAAAAACAATAAACTTGTTAATAACTAGTTCATGTGAAGCTCAAAATAGATAGCCTCTTAAATCGTATTTCAGATAATAACTTTAAAGAAACCGTCTAATGTATCATAAAAGCGTTCATTTATGCAAACGAGTTTTTCACCACATTGTTGTAAGCAATTTTCAAGAAAATTGCTCGATAAACCCTTGTATTAACATTTATTTTTGTTCTTCTCATTCTTTATAACACGATTTTTTTACATGTTATAATATGATACCGTGGACTATAACCGTTTATAAGAGGGTTTGGTTGTATTCTCTTTGAATATTATCAGGAAAACCACGTTTCAGTGATCAGTGAAAGTGGAGTTTCAGACCCAATATTTCATAGTGTTTGTTATTTGGCCAATAAAGTTGCAGGAATACTTTATTTATTACTACGCTGTTTCTTAGTTCTGACGATATTGAAATAACATCAGAAATAGAAATTGTTAGTGCTGCTCTAATTATTGAACCATGTTAAATTGAAAATGTGACTGAGATGAGATGGAAAATATGAGAGATATGAGAGACCATGATGACAACTTAATTAATTCGCATTATTGCATTAATATCTTTTACATACAGACACCAAAAAGAGCAATCATTGGTATATACTTATATATACCATGAGGGAGTATTATTTCTTGCGATTTTTCCAATGCCTTAATTATCCGATACAAAGCTTGCGGTTTCCAGGATTTAGGTTGTATTTTAATAAAAAAATACATACAATACTAATTATTAAATGGATTTTGTACAAATAGGTATTTAATGTTTTTTTTTAATTCATATTTTTTTTAAATTGGAAGAAACAATTAAAAAAAAACATACTACGTATTTCTTCTTGACGTTTTATTTTTCAAACATTTTGGGTACAGAAGTTACCGAACCGGCAGAAACAGGGAAGTACTAATTTATAAATTTCCTACTTTCTCGTAAGATGTTTATAAGTTCCCTCGTGACATTTTTTCATATCAATGTATTATTTCACGAAGATATTGTCATGAAAATAAATTAAATCTAGATCGTTTCAAACATCAAACAATGAAAATACTAGCAATGAAGTAATTTTATTACAAGTATATAAGTACTAAATGCTTAACAGTTCTTGACAACAAGATACTTAACGGAGAAAGTACGTCTTAAATATCCAATAACCTACTGAACGGATGTATGTGTGCGATTAAGTAGTTTACAGTACTTCCTCAAATATTTGACCCTTATTTATATTAATAATTGAGTATAATATTGCAAATACTGAAAACAATAGTGCTTATAATATATAAATATCGTTAGGTGCCCTTTCTTCAAACAGACCCATTTGAAAATGGATGAGCTTTAAATAAATGGTCCCTCAAATTACAAAATTTGGCCCATCTGTTGTACTCGCAATGAAATCAGGAATTTAAAAGGAATTTTTATATTTTTTCCTTGTAGAATGTACAACTGATATGTAAAATGTACAACTGAGTGAAATAAACAATGTAGTTATAACTAAAAAGTTTAATTTATTTTAATATAATTAATTATAACTGTTAGTATCGCGGTATGTCTGTACTGTATTTCCTAAAACTTGCATAAATATTACATTTTAAGTCAACAGATTATGTCTTGATAAAAATATTCTAAAGATGAAGCATTGCCATTCGTCTAAAGATTCATCCAGGAATATCATTCAAATATCGCATGTCATTTTTATATTTTGTTTATCAGAATTATGTTCATGAAGAATACGTTTATTGTTTCATTAAAAAAAATCATAGGTATAGATGCTCTATAATTCCCACATTAGTAATATTGCTGCCACCAGTGATATCGTAGCGCTACGGCGTAGCAACAGTTTGATTCATAGTTTTGTCTTGATTTGAATTAAGGTTATTGGGTAAAAAAAGGAATACATTGAATCTTATAAATTATAACAACTATTTATTATTATGTTGGCGAAACTTATACTTCCGAATTTTTCGTAACAATATTTTTCTCAACTTGACTTAGCTTTGCATTTCAATGCTTTCAATACAAATCGTGAACTTTGTATTGTTCTAAACTATAGCGACAAACTGACGGGTTCAGAGTGCGCTATATATCCGCTATATATCCGATGTGAGCAGGACGGATGTACACAATAGAGTGAGATATAATGTCCGTCTACAACATGGTGTTTTATCATGTCGTGTATTGTTTCAGAAGCGTCGTTTGAAGTTAAGGTTTTGGTATTGGTAATGAAACGAGTTAAAAGCATTGGTTACGACTTTTGAAAGAAACCTTATAGATGTCGCCACTGTCTCCTTAAAGTATAGTACATATATGTATAAAACTAAATTCACAGAGAAGGGTAGCGATACGGTAGCTCAATTAGTAGAACGACGATCCGATTTCTCAGAGTTCCGATTCCGATTCCGATTTCTCAAAATCGAATCTTTGCCAGCATCAATAAATTTTTATAAAATAGCGTAACGGGGCTATACATGCTAATATATATATATGTGTGTAAACATAAATGTTGGTTGTGTCATCTTTTCAATGGTAATCTGTGCTGCAAAGTAAAAAAGATTTTTTAGTATTTTAGAAAGATCAGAGTACGTATGAGAAACAGTATAGACTACCTAAGGATATTGTTGTTTCGTCATCCAGACCGGACATATTCCTGTATTCTAGACGGCTAAAACGCGTGATACTTGAGGAGCTTACTGTTCCGTAGGAAACTAACATCCTTAAAGATCACACGATTAAAGTAAGCAAGTATTACGAACTGACCAACGAGCTGACCAGGAATAGGTATCTAGTTAATTTGTACGCGGTAGAAGTGGGAGCGAGGGGTATAACAGAGAAATCTCTCTATAACCTACTTAAAGGTCTTGGCCTCTCTAGAACTATCATCAGTTCATTTCTAGAATGTTCTTCAAAGGCGGCATTGGTAGGTTCATTCCAAATTTGATTAGTTAGGGAGAGGAGCACGACCAGTTGAGGTGAGCGTGAATGCGCATTTTAAAGGGACTCCTATAACCTACACCTGGGTCGCAAGTCCCAGGAACTGTTTGCACTCCTGTCCCTGCAACGCGATGGGCCCGGCACCCGCACGGTGAATCCATGAAATGCTATCAAGCTTCGACTCACTAACCTTTGTTATTAAATTGACTATCTAAAGCTTAAATATTATTTAAATTCTATTGGATTTCTATGACAAGTGCGTTCAAACAAACAAAACTCCACAAATTATTGTCAATCTTTTTGACGGTATAGTAGATACGGTATTAGTATTTATTTGCTTTGTGTTTATTGTTTACTGTATTGACATAGAGTAAATTAAACATGAACTTTTTGTTCAATATTTGAACAACAGCCGAAGCCATACAAATATATGAATATTAACTTCTGAATACTTGAAAACTTGTTTGTTAATAAATAATGTCGAATCGGAGTTTGAAGGCAAAATAACACAAAATATCTAAATTGTTTGCAATTTTAAGAACTTTTAAAACAAATAAAGATTTTACTTGACCACTGTATTTTATTTAGATTTTTCTTTTAATCCAAGTTCGTCCACATCGAATCCAAATCACCGTAATATTTTAAAAATGTTTACTATAAAATATTAATAAATCTTTTATATCCCGGTAACTCATAAATTTTAAATATGGTATAAAAAGCACCAAAAAATAAATTAATATTTAAAATTCTTGATCTTTTAATTATTTTAACATTCTTTATGAATATGCTTAATCATTACCTTAATTGATGTATTCATCCATTTGTCAAAAATATAGCTCATTTAATTTTAGACGTGAATCTAAAGCTTATGTTACAGATGGGAAATAGAGTTTTTCTTTTTACAATATTTCGTAAGCACGTATAGAGTCTACTCCGTTCAAGGCTTAGCCTGGTATAGACTTTAGTACCTACTGTAATCTAGAGTGACTGACGCTAGTATAATATCAATTTTCTACAGATACACAAAATTTAAAAATATATAGAGTATGGGACTCTACACATTTTCCTATTTTATTCTTCTTAAATTGATGTAAGTGTATCATGTTCTTAGTTATTTTCGTTTCAAATATATTCTTTTGACATAGATGAGAATATTTTACTTCTATCGACAATTTTTTTTAATTATTATATTCTTATATACTATAAAACAAAAAAAATATATCAGAAATAACCTTTGGGGGTTTTACGTTACTTAACGGTACTATCAACGGTTACAATACTCAGATATAATGGAAAGATAAATCACGACTCAGTAACACAAAGAGAACTAAGCTCGCAGTAGTTGCAACTATTTTACAACTGTCAGGTGCAAGTAGCTGTAATAATAAATGTCTAAAATATAAACAAACAGAATTTAATATATTCAGTTGTAATTACGATTTTAATAATGTTGAATAATTCATATATGTTATCTTTATAAATATTTTTACGTAGATATTTCATTTCTGTAATTATTTAAATATTTTTAGTCACATATATGTACTGTCTATCATTTGTCAAAACTGAAGACCTTAAGTTGATTAATTATTTATTGACAGCAAATTAAAATGATATAATTAGTCTGTGACATTTCGTAAAATCTTGGGAATTAAATATTGCAAGTTTGAGGTTACTAGTTCCTTAAAACTTAAATGAAAATATATATTCTTATTTCAAATAAATATAGAATGAAAATTAAACCAATACGGGCAGGGATTCAAGTCCACGACCTTTGGGAAACCATACCGTCGAAACGGGAATACAATTTGATTACAAACAGGAAAACGGGACGGTTTCCCAGAGTCGTGGGTTCAAATCCCTGCTCGTGTTGGGTCATTTATTATTCTTTATTTAATTTAATAAAGAATAATAAATGAATACATGTTTATGGACATGTATTTTCGAATACAATATTTTATTAGTGTTATATTTAATTTTTAAATTATAATAAGAAATCAACTTACTATTTTTGTTTTGTCTCAAAGACTATCTATTTATCGTTTAAAAATAAATAATAACTCGTCTGCTTTGGTCGATACTTTTCATTAACCTTCATTTGGTCTGACGTTCTGTGTGTTCAGCAACACAGTTCGCGTGGCAGTAGTTATTGGCGTGTCTTTTTTTGATTGTCGTTACCTTTCTATCGGAAGCACATCCGAGTTCATTTTAGTTTACTTCATTTTATAAAAAGCCTTCAGGCCGATTAAACATTATCGAATTATCATCATTCCTATTGCCGACACTTCCCGGTTAGTTACAAAGTGTTTTGGTAGGCTGTTTCACCTCTTGCCTGGCTTTTATCCTCTTATTACTTAGAATTAACTTAACCCACCAGTAATAACTTAATTACAAGTTCTATTGTAATAACATCAGAAGAAGACGAGGGCTAATATTAACGTTGTTAGTTAGTTAGTGAGCTCTCGGGACTTGACTTATAAAGATTTAGTATAAGAAGCATTTTATAAGCAAGTAAATTTTTGCAGTTATTTTAATATCACAGACTAAGTTTTTAATTGAATATTTGACAGGTTACGGATACCAATCATACTGTAGTTTTTATTTAAATATATATTTAATCTAAACATAATATATATTTTTTTTTTATTATTTGTTTATCACATAACATTTTTTTTTTAAGAATATAGTTGATTTTAAAATTAAATATGCGGGTATTGTCTACACTATGAATTAATTCTAAATAATAAAAATCTAACGATATTTAAAGCAACCATATTATATAAGAATAAATAGTTATAAATAAATAATATATAACAAGCTTAATCCACAAAGGTTATATCGTCATATCAAATTAAAACATCCTATTTGTATTTATAGTACAGTATATACCTGTGTATGTTAATATTCACCTTGGCACTATTTCTGTTTCTTAAAATTAAAACTCTACTCTTACAATATACTACTTTATGTTTTTACCGTGAAGATGGGATTGTCCTTAGCTATAGTGACAACTTCACGAATATACCCTGTAACGAATATATTCTACAATACCTATCCGGTGCGGGCGGGATGGATGTATACAAGAGACTGAGACAGACAGTCTTGTTCACGACTGAGTATTTCATCGTATTGTTTTTTGTTTCAGAAACGCTTTTTATAACAAAAGCCTGAATTTAAAAAGACTCTAATCATGAAACAACAAATCTAAATGTTAATTTGTGTGAGGTACAATGTACAATTATTATAATTTGTGTGAGGTACAATGTACAATTATTATAATTTGTGTGAGATACAATGTACAATTATTATAATTTGTGTGAGGTACAATGTACAATTATTATAATTTGTGTGAGATACAATGTACAATTATTATAATTTGTGTGAGGTACAATGTACAATTATTATAATTTGTGTGAGGTACAATGTACAATTATTATAATTTGTGTGAGGTACAATGTACAATTATTATAATTTGTGTGAGGTACAATGTACAATTATTATAATTTGTGTGAGGTACAATGTACAATTATTATAATTTGATTGATAAAAAAACGGAGTTATAAACACATAAAAAATGTTAAATAACAAAACTATTTCAATATTCTTTTGAAATTATTTCGCTTTAACGTTGCTTTAGAATACAAAATGTTTTTACATATAGTATGTAGATATAACAATTATTATATGTAGTATTATTGTATAATATTATATGTAGATATAACAATTTTCTAAATCAATCTCTCTCCAGAATACAATAGAATTATAGGTTCCCTTTATTAGTTACTGGTTGCAAATAAAATACATACATACATAACTAATTAAAAATACATACATAACTAATTAAATAGCACTTAAAAGAATTTATATTTAAAAATAACCTTTTAATTTTCGTTGAAGTTGTGATTCCAATAGATGGTCGGATTTTTTTTGCTTTAGATTTTTCATTCTTTGTATTATAATACGCAATTATATATATAATTGTCGAACATTACCGATGCACTGTAAATCCTTAAGTAAGTGCTTAAGGATTTACGTTTAGTGGGTAATTACATATTTTAACGTACTTAGCCTATATTGTAACAACAAACCCGATATATGTAAACAATAAATAAGAATTAAAAACATAAAAAACTCAATTATCACAAAACAGTTTAATTTGTATTTATTTTCAAGACAATAGTTGTTGTTTTATTAATGTATAAGTTAATTCCTACTGTCTAGAGTATTATTCTTGAAACC
Source organism: Dircenna loreta (assembly GCA_963555665.1). Taxonomy (NCBI): domain Eukaryota; kingdom Metazoa; phylum Arthropoda; class Insecta; order Lepidoptera; family Nymphalidae; genus Dircenna; species Dircenna loreta. The sequence continues at coordinate 7,211,749 of OY743099.1, read as the reverse complement.
AGTACTTGATAAAATCTGAATATAAAAAATTCCAACCATTATTAGTGAGGCATCTGTAACTTGATAATTGAAATATGTAATTGAAATTTTTCATTTTTTCGTATTTTAAAGCTTTTTCAAGTTTCAATAATGATTTGCAGACTCTAATTATCTCCTTTCTCTTCTACGGTTTCTTATTTTCATTATATAATCACATCTCATGGTGACCTTGATCCGTCCATGACCTGGGATAGATATTTACACCATTGTTATTATATATGTATATTATTCAAATAATATAACATATATATATATATATATATAAGTGACTTTAATTACAAATAAATTAATAAGTGACGAGGTTAGTTTGACTGTATTTGACCATTAACTTGAGTAACCAAGTTTTGAAAAGCAAAATAAACGTCGTGAAATTTATAAAATAATAAAACAAATGATATATTTCTTGTACTCACCACTGGAGTATTAAAAAATGTACTATAAGAGTAAATTTACTTAAACACATCTTGCCTTTGGAGCAAGAAATTTAATCAAATTGTGTCATAAGTTAAAATGATAAGTTTCTAAGGTCACTTAAAGTTAGACCTCATGTGAAGTTTCGAACTAACTTGATCTTCAAAACTTCTAAGTTCATATGAGTTATTACTTATTTTCCAAATAAGAAATGTTTTTTCCTTATATTTTAAATAAATATAGAATGAAAAATGAACGGATTCGCAGGGATCGAACCTGTGAAATCTAGTAAGGCTCAACCAATTGGGCTATCGTATCACTTCTCTTATATATTAATGAAAGTGAGAAGTTAAGAGTTAAGTGAGTGAAAATCAATTACATCTTTAGTGATATCAAATTATTTTTTTTAAGTACGGTACGCAAATGTTTTGTTCAAACTTAATGGTTAGTTTTTGAAACAAATCTTTTCTATTTATTTAATTTTATTTATACAGAACCATTTTTTTATTTTAACTAAGCGGTATTAAATGACTTGACGAAGAATTCACGTCAGTGTCAAAGATATCTTCAAACTTTTCACGATATCGTAATAAAATGTCAAAGTTTGGTAGATTTATGATTCACTGAGAAAATGTATATCAGTAGAAAGATCTATGCCAACATAAACTGTAAATTATGAAGTTTACAAAAGTAAATCTATTATTGAATACGATTTAAGGTTTGTAGCAACGGCCAATATATATATATATATTGGCATCTAGAGACTCACCCAAAAAAAGCAAAGTGCCACCAAAATTCCGTCGCAATCTTCAGAAACTTTACAAAATTTCTGAAGACCACAAATACCACAGTACTGACAAGGATTTTTAAATTTCTGTTAAATTTGAAAATATTTTCAATGAACATACCCAAGCTTACAAAATTCTTGGATTTAAGTCCAGTTAGTATTTCATAGTCTTAAAGTTTAAACGAGCGTTAAAAAGTTGGCCGTTGTAGATAGTTTACTCTCTAGGGAGTTGGTTAGCTTGTTTTGCTACGTTGTATATAAACTTAAGCGTCTTTATTTCCAATAGTCACTTAATAAAACATTTTAAAACATTTTTTTTATTTCAAAAAATTATCTACATGTTACTTTTAAATTACAGCTGTAATAGAAAATAAAAAAATTGTGGCGGATATCAGTGAGCTAAATATCCTGTTTACATGTCAGACTGTACATCTTCAGATATGGTATCAAGAAAAGACAACTACAGATAATATAATATACATACTCTTTGTTTTAATATTAAGTTATATTTAAGATGTTTTTGATTTAGATCTTCAATAAATATTACTAATTATAACTTATATCTATATATATATTCGGGCATTTTGATAAAACTAAATGTAAGGAGCAGTTATTTTGTCGGTACAATTACATTCTGTAAGAGTTTTTTTTTGTGATCAAAGTTTGAATTAAAAAAAATTAACAATCAAATTGTTGTAAATACTTTCATCAAGGTTAATTACACCTAATATGTCTCACTTAGAACATGGTCCAACTCTAGTGTAGGTTTTGCGTTGTATATTTTTAATTTACATTCGATTTATAAAAACCAATCAAATACCAGATAGACCTATATGATATATGAAGATCGTTAAAAATGTATGAGTTATATAATACATTATAGTGTTTTAAGTTTTGTTATATAGATAAGAATATGTAAATCTTCCATGCGAGTTACAAAGGCGTTAACATCTGCTTCGCATTTTACATATTTAGATTTCATCTCTGTTACCGGTACAAAATATGTTAAGATTATAATTATTAATTAATTATAAATACTACTCAAGCAAACATAAGTATATAAAAATCGTGTTTTTTTCACATCAAACACATATCTCATTGAAAATAAACAACTCTGGTAACAGACGTCTGAGATAAACCGGTTAGAGTCAGTGAATGTATTTTATTCGAGAATACATTATTCACAAGATAAAAGATAAGATTCTCAGCTTTCTGTACTGAATATTATTATGGATCCGTTAGTAGCTGGATGTGATTAATTAAATTTTAATTTCAAAGATTACGGTGGTTATTTGCCAAGGCAAGCGCTTTTAAGCTGAAAGTTGCTTTTAAGCTTAAAGTTGCTTAGATTATAATTAATTTTTATCATTTTATGTATTCTTAATATGCCATAACTTACAACATTTTATTATATTTAATAATAAAACAATCGAATTGTAAGTGGTGCAGAGGTTAAAGAGGAAATTTTTTTTATCGTTTACCCATAATTGTATGAAACTATATTGAAACAAAAAAATATTGCTTTTTTATAAGTGGGTTAAGTTTTAGTGAGATTATACTAGTACAATTATTATTGACATTGTATATATAGTTAATGAAGATCCAAAATTTGTTTAATGTTAATTTTACCACAGAGTGTAGTTCTAAGCCTTAATGGCTTCCTATTCAATTAAGATGAATTTCCAGAACTTTAAGTCAAGTTTTTTCAATCTTAAATGATCCATCTTCTCCTCAGTACCTGAAATCCAAAGTTCGTTTACTGTGAACAATTTGAAACTTCGTTTATATGTCCAACTTTAGTTTATAAGTCCCTTTATACTGATTTTCTGTCGTCCTCTTTCAAAGTAAACGCAATAAAACTCTGAAGCGGCCTCCCTCATCTTCTTCGACACGCTCTTAATAATCAGGTATTCAAGAAACGTATCTGTAAATATCTCCTCGAGAAAACGTGTTAATTTTTACACAGCGAATATATTTTTATTTTATTTAATATTGCATATGTAGTTTATATATATTGTATTTATTGAAGTTTTTGAAGTTATTATATTATTTGTTTTAATTAATTATATGTATTCAAAGTATTTTTTTTAAAGTGCAATAAAATTTTATAACACTTTACAATTTTTTTACTATGCATTACATTACACTATTATACATGTTTATAGATATTTTGAAACATTCATATAGGTTGTTGTATCTTTACAATATTAATCTACACTGCAAAGTTAGAAATAGTGTTTATGATTTTCGAAGAAGCCTAATAGATGTCACCACCGTCCCGATAAAGACGAAGATGTATAGACTGCTTAATTCACCGAGTCTGGTAGCAATACGGTAGCTCAATGGGTAGAACGGCGGTCGCGGGTTCAAACCCCTGCTCCTATCGGTTTATTATTCATTCTATATTTATTAAAATTGAAATAATTTTCACATGGTTATACTCGTTAATAGCAACTTTGAAAACTTTATATTTTCACTTGGACCAGCTCAGTGGCGGTAGGATATAGATATAATAAGATTCCTGTTTCATTTATTATCAAGGAGAAACAGCGTCTGCCTAAGGGTATCTTATATTTTTAGAAAGGAATCATATTCAGACAGTTATAATTAAAAACTTTTCAAGGGTAATTCATAAACATAAAGTAAATTGTTCTATAATTTGGTAACGTTCGTGTTACTATTAAGTCAAGCTCAAGTCACGGGCGCAATTGTCCTTATTTTTAAACATTCATTTTAATTGGCGGCTCTACATTCTCAGGTTTAGACTTTTTTCTTTAATGTTTTATGTGGTATAAATAAAATAAATTTATAATATTTTAAGATGATGATGATATTTGAGATAAATTGAAATGTTATAAATATAATCTTAAAAAATTTCAAGCAGTTTGTTGTTCCAAGTAAGTAAATAATATTCTCCAATTATAAAATATATTCGATACGGTATAATTTATTTACCTTATTTTTATTATAAGTTTAAATTATTCGGTTTCCTGCCTGTTGTCTGTGTTCTCAGACAATATGTTATGTAGAGGGGTTTGAGAAACGAGAAGGCTCCATTATATTGTCACTACAAAGTTACGGTATTTGTATAATACCTGTTGTTTGTAGTCAAAGAGTCCACGTGGACTACGAATGCACATATATATGTTCAGTCATTAGTATAAAGTAACTGATCGAATCCGAAAAACGTTCAACATCAAAAGCATATTTGCAATATTATTAAAAGATATTACTTCTTGTAAACTACATTGTAATATTAGATATAAAGCCAAAAATGTTGCTTAATAAATGGACTAACAAAGACAGAAAAATATATTTTATAAGTTTAATTAATTATGTAGATTGATAGTATAATAGTACAAATGCAAAAACAATGATTTAGACCGCATATAATGTATTTATTTCACTTTGTATTATTTTGTATATTGTTATTGTTGACTTTGGATGAATTAAACATGAACTTTACGTTTAATATCAATCAATCGATCAAAGGGTAAAACCAATATAATATTTGTATACTTCAGAATATTTGCAAACATTCAGCAAATCAAGTTTGATATTAAATTGTTTCAAATCGGAAAATTTAGTTGAAATAACACTAAAGCTTATGAATTTTCGAAATGAATTAATATTTTACTTGACAGTGTTTTTTATTTTTTATTCAATATATTTACTGTTTTTCTGTGAACCATTGTACATATACCGTCTACACGTCCGCCTGTGACAGTTGTAAAATAACAGCTTTTACGACCTTAGTTATATTTATATGCTACTGAGTCGTAAGTCGTTTCTCTATTGTATCTCGAAGTTTTTATGAAAAGTCTAGCATCATATTTTGCATTATTGACATAAAATTTTGAAATAGTAATAGCGTATTATTTATTATGACTCATTTATGATTTCTATTTTTTTCTTATAGTTTCTTAGATCTATTTTTTTTTTTTTGGATCATTAACTTATTTGTGTAACATACGGTAATAATTGGACTTTTCGCTTAATGTTACCTATATTTTGAGAATTTTAATATAATCTTCAAAATATTAAATATGAAAATACGATATCTTCAGAGGTGGTAGTTTAATTATAAATAACATTTTAACTAACTATACAAATTCACGAATTATTATTTTTTGCAATCGTCTACACGGTTCATTGTTATTGTTAGTTTTGCGGCAACAGACGACAGCTTGACGGAAGCAGAGTGTTCTTAAATATCCGATGCTATCGAGACGCGTCTGTACAATATACTGAGACAAATGGTCTTACGTAGAATAGTGTAATTTATCTTGATCTAAGTAAGGTGTAAAAGATAAAATTTGTACACAAGGTATACCCCAGTTTTATATAACAATATACCTAACTTAGTAATATAATTACCTCTAACTTAATGTAAATGTATGTAAAAATACAACATAACTCCTTATTCTAAATCTTGGTCTTCATTTGTAAAAAACGTTATCGTGAACACAGATAAAATAAAATAGTTATTTCTAACTTTCGAACTTAAGAAACTATCAGCAAAAGCGAAAGCTTCATTTTGCGCTCATATCTAACAATTCCAAACAAAAATACAATAAACTTCAACAACCATTATGTTCTAGAGAAGTTATCCCAACATTTTATATTTTACCCTCAATACTTTAAGTATATAATTGTTTCTTATACAGTTGAAAGTTTATCCATTTTTAATACTCATCGAAACGGTTTCATAAGACTCACGACTCAACATATAATGACATACCATAACATTCTATAATATATATATCGTGTCTGTCAATTGATTATTTAGTAGAGGGGCATATCGTCCAATAATTGTAATGGCGGCACGTGGCAGTATCAGTGTTATTATTTTACCACACTGGCAATACAAACCCTGTACCTAACACTGTCTCTAAATGATGACAGCTCTATGGCTCCACCATCGGAACCGTCGACAAATATCCATCATTTTACAATATGGAAATACTAAAAATATGAATATTAACTAACAATTTTTCAGTAAAATATTAAACGAGTAAATATCTTCAAGGTACACGACACCCGAATGTATTTCCTTAACTCCGTCTTGAGAACAATATCGGCTATCTTACAGCCATTGTTGTTATTTACCATTACAAGCGTTTAATATTTCACTTCCTTTTTGTACGTTTTTTGTAATATATATATATATATATGTATATATATAATTTTGTTATATATATATACCTATATATACGTATATATACGTAGGAAGTACGTTTATAACATGTTTAGGCTATATATAATAACGGACATAAATAAGTATACATATATATTTGTATCCATTATTAATAATTGTAAAACCACACCAGTTACATACATATAGTCACATGTTTTTATTTTATTTTATCAATTAATTTTAATAAGATTTGTTCTATTATCATCTGTAAAAATATAAAATATATCATGTGAGCTTGAAAAGTAATTAATAACCATAAACCGTTCTGAGAAAAAATAACCAAGTATTATTTTTCACAGAACGGTTTATAAAAAATTTAACATGCATCACACATCACCAGCAAACTGGTACATTTACGTAAGCTTTTAACTTTTCTCAAAGGTATGTCGGGAAATATCTAACCATATATATAAATAGCCAAGTACGAAACTGTAAGATACCTTTTTTCCTCTGTTTATTAACCGTTTCTCTAATTTTGTTGGTAAAAATATAACTTTAACTTGAAAGTAATATTTTTTTAATTATTGATTCGTACTGTAAATTTCGTTGTGTCTAATTATATCATATAATAATAAGTGTATTTTGAGTGTGCGTATTTGAGTTCGAAACTAATATATAATTCATCCACGGTCATCTTTCATATTTCATCTGAGTGGAGACAACCTTGTTGGCCAAATATTTAAAACTTTCTATCCATGTGTTATTATGTGGCTATCTACAAAATAAAAGAGTGTACATTCAAAATTTACATTTCAATTCCTCATATTTTTCTTTTAAATATGATCGTTGAATTAAGAACATTCTGCCAAAAAGAATATATACTAATAAGTGCAGTTAAAAATCTTTATCTGTAATAATAACCACTAGACATATTTGTCCAAAAGTTTTTATATTTGATATGACCTATAGTCATGATATGTGTACTAAAAATAAAACTGAAGAGTACGTTTATAACAATAGAAAACTATGATTTTTTGTACGAAAATATATACAATACGAATAAAGTGTTACTTTTCTGAAATTGTTTAATAGTTATCACATTTTAATTTATTCATTCAGTTCAAAGAGCTACCATGTATATAATAAGATAAGTCAGACACGATTTCAACAAATATTATTAAATAATAATTTATTTATTTGCGGGTTGCATAAGGTTTTAAAAACAATAATATGTATTTAATTTTATTTTGTGGTTTGTTTACGTTTTAATATACATTCATTATTTTCTTTTTTGTGTGAAACCAGACTTATTTGTTAATTTAAAATACATATTAACATGGAATATTGAACAATGCTCCTCTGATTATTCAGCTCATATTGATAATTTACAAAGAAGTATTAATAACAATACTTAATTATATTAAAATAAAATATTTAAATTATACGATTAATTAAATTATATAATTAAATATTCATGCAATTGCATTGATAATTATTTACTCTGAAAAATAACGCTAAGAATATATATTCCACTAATAGCAAAATAGTACAAGCTGATATAATAAGAGATAGACTGTACTACCTAACCTAGTTAGTGACTACTGCCTATAGTAAGTAGTAATTATAGGTGAATTGGTATTTATTCATGCATGAACGAATTTAGGTATGAACTTAACACATTCGTTTAAGAACCGGATTTTCATCCGGAAATAGACCTTTTGATGACCATTTAACTATGAGCAGGATACAGCGAAGAGACAGACGGAATGAGAAACATAAACTTACTAACGAATTTCACTACATATACTACTAAAGTCATCTGATCTAAGAGATACCATTTGATATTTCTTACTTTTGAAGTTTCTTTTGAGTGGCGAATCTGTAACCACCAGCAGATAAAAAATATAATTCTGCATTTGATAGCCCAATACTTTAGGCACGGTGATTATAACTTTCTGTTACTACTAAAAATAAATAAATATATAAATAAATAAATGAAGAAAGAAATAAATACTGGCTGGCAGAATAAGTCTCTATGTATTTTTTTACAAATGTTACAAGTAACTTTCACAATAATCGATAAATGCGAATAGTGATGTAGGTTTAGTGATTTACGATCGTAAGTTTAAAAGTTCTGAACTAACAACGTAGATTTGAAATTAAAATTACATAAATGTATATTTGAAATCAAATGAAGGTGTTTTCTTCAATTAAAATTACAAAGTATTCACTTAACAGACGGATGAGTTTGATATTTACATGTAGATATCATTACGAGTTGTAGTAGTATAGATAGTGGCTGCTGAACTGCTTCTGAGTATATATGTTAAGTTACAATATTCGTAAAAATTTGCTTATTTTTTTATTTATTTCAAATACAATAACATTGTCATCTATTTATATATACTTGTTAAGGTGTTAATTATCTTTATGGATCTCCTTTTCCTACTCCTGGATATTTTTGGTCTCCTTCTTAAAGGTTTTGCTCCATGGAATTTTGCCTTTGAAAAATTGCAAAAAAGCACCTTCTCGTGAATCAGTCAAACGCCAGTTCAAAGGGTAGGGCTATGAATAATAGGGTTCGATTATTGTCGGCACTTTATCAACTTTTTAAAGGTAAAAAAAATGTTGTAATATGGTTTCGCAGACTTTACAGTAGATATTGATTCGTTCTATAATATTGTAGAACATTTTTTTTGTTCTACCATCCATAGTTTCCGCAGCGCAAGAGATGAAAAATTAATTATTGCACACCTTTAAAGCATTTTTATTTAGAATCCCTATTTTATTTGAAAATATTATACAGCCTTTATCACTCTTCTAATTGTTAAAGAATTTTTGATATCGATCCAGCAATTTTTGTGTGAAAATAATACAAACATACAAAAACACAAATTAAAATATTTCCTTTTTATAATATTGGTATAGATTATAAAACTTATAGAAACAGTTCCACCGGACTCATTACTCTAAGAATTGTATCGTATACTCTGTATATAATATTAATTTATGTTCTCATTTGTAATTGAAATGACTTACTCGTAAATAGTGTGCTAAAATAAAAAAAACTAAAACAACTAATATGCATATTTGGTAACGAAAGCATTCGTCAATTTAATATAATATTAAGCAAGGAAACATCTTTAAGGAAGCAGTGACATGTCACCCGAATGTATCTCATATCTTGAGGACGATTTCGGTTTTCTTATGCATGATTTTAACAGAACTTTACAACATATTTAATATATACTATGTTTAAAAAACTACTGAAATACGAGGATCACTCTTTTGTAGGTTTTTTTTATTATAAAATATATAGAAATACCTCTATTGTAGCTAAAGCATGTTACACAAAGTATCTCTTGAATTCTATTAATAACCTAATCATCAGTTCTAAGGTTGAAATATTATTATTATCTCAACATTTCTTCTTACTAATATGACACTTTATTTATATTAAATAGACATAAATACACACAAGACATTCTTAGAAAGATTATTATTAAGTACCTTTTTTTTTTGAATTCAGATGGGTGTCATAAATAAAAACTAATTCAACATAATGTGTCACAGCAAAAGCTAATCCTCAGTTTTAACTTTATTATTTATGTAGTATTTAATATTCTGAAGAAGCTAGGAATTGTGTAATTCTTTCAGAAATAATACAATCTTTGCCAAGGGACCAACGACTGTAAACAGGTAATTTGTATAAAAAGATGAAGAGAGATAAAAACTTTTAAGAGAACTTAGACAATAAAAAAGTATTTTTTTTAAAGCCTAAGGTGAATAGAATCACGTTTAAAACGTGACGTCTTAAACCAATCACTACCAGGACGCAAATAGCTCAACAAAATTAAAGATAAGCTTAGAGCCCGTTTTTGAACATGCACATAGAGCGTACCATGCCCAGAGGGCAATTTAGACCCTCTTTCGATCCCAGTCACGTCCATGGACTCGCTGACCCAATCTGGTACCGGTGACTTTTAAACAACGGATATAGGAATCCTAAATAAGTCAATATCAAAAAAAAATGATTTTATTTATTAACGTATATACAAGATATGCATAGAAAACACACATTGCATGAAATACTGATTTTTCAGTACCATGTTTAGAAAAAAAAATAAGTTTTGAAAAACTTTACTTTTCCCGCACAAGGAAACTTTTAACTATTTGAAATTGCAGTACTCAGGATAAATCATTTAAATAGACCCAGTTTAAAAACTGTTATATAATTTTCATTGAAAGCATGTATCAATAAAATCTCTTATTATTCAAGGATCATACTTGATATTATATTATTATTACATTGTAATATCCGCTGTGAAATCCAATCAGTGAAAGTCTTTCAATCGTTATTCGTATCGCAATTCTCTTAATATTTCACGCTTGACTGAGAATACTCAGTGGATATCGCTAACATTTTATAAATTTGCTTTTGAATATTGATTTTATCACAGAGGAAGGTGAAAACGTTCAAGTACACAAAGCCATTACACTGCGTGTCCGTTGTTCATACGTCGCTCAAACCTGTAATTTCCAGCCATTTCAATCATTTGTAATACAAAACGTTCTGAAAATTGTTTGATTGAATCAAAACTATCCTTATTGGACATTTATTATGATCCATTTTTTTATTATACTCATGATATTGAAGTAGTTTAGAAAACAAATAATACTAACTTGTACTTATAAAAAAATATTATTTTTACCTGAAAATGTTATTAAGTATTTTTTTTTATAACATCAAGGGCAGGAAATAATTATTCATTGGTAAAAGTAAGGATTCGAATACAAAGAAATGCAAGGGCTATTTTGCTAGGGTTTTCAGTAATATTACGTCCCCGCTGTACTTATGTACCAACTTGTTTTAAAATATATGAGATAATAATGACGAGGTTATGAATTATGAATTATTTAAAGTTATATTTTGTATGAATATGATTGAAAAGAGCGCGGTTTATTCATATTTTACACTCCCTCAGGCATTTAAAAAGTAAAAGTACTTAAAACGACTATTCTGAAAAACTAAACAACATGATAAAACACGGTTGTTTACGGACAATATGTCTCGTTCTATTATATACATCGGTCCCGCTCTCACTAGATATTACAGCGTACCCTAAATCCGCCAAGTTGTATGTTGAATTTAATAAAATACAAACTTTAGGGCTATAGGACAGAAAAGATGAATTTGTTGAGATATTATTCATAATGAGATAAGAATATTTTTTAAAAAATGATTCCGAAGTCCGCCATCATAATATTTAATAAAAGTCAACAATTAATTACCCCAAATGTGAGACTGCGGGATGCGACTACATTATGTTCGAGTATATTTGTATTTCTTTCTAAATGTACTTCGAATGAGAAGACAAAAATTATTAGTAACTTCGCTGCTACACCGTAGCACTACGACATACTCGTAGAGTGTATCTACGCTAAGACGGTGGCATCAGTATTGTAATGAGAGAATTATAGAGTATGTACATACACTTGTGTATTTTAAAGTATTCTTCAAAAACACAATGCTGATAATATTACCAACAAAATATATAAGTCCACATAGTCATAAAAAATAAATTATTAATCTTTAGACTTCGAGTATACATGTATATACTAAATATATATATTATATATGTATACTATAGACTATATATATACTATATATATAGAGATTCTTGGGTTTAAACATGTTCAAGGAAGTTCTCAGATGTACAGTACAGTTTAACATCGGTAATACCAGTTTAGATTAATAATTATTTTCAAATAAATATTTATTTTTTTTATCAACTCCAAAATATTTATTTGTATATTACACAACAAAATAAACAAAAAATACCATTTAATTTCCGTTTACGTTGCTTTTCCAACAGATGTATCGATTTTTTCTATTCGAAGAATAATTTATTTGGAAATCATCCTGTTCAAACTGGGTCTGTTTGAATAAAGAGCACCTGTCAATATCTAATGATAACAAAACAAAAATCAACAACGACAAACGTTTTCCAAAGAAGCTTACCGTATACATTCAATGATAAAATGGATAATCAAAAATTTATTTTCTGTAAAAACCCATCCTACATACGTAAACAATCTACGTTTAAAAAATACAGAGATGTAGGGTGAATGTCAGATATTTTTTTTACACTGTTTATTTCTATAAACAAGTGAACAATGAATAAACTTACATGAATCGAATAATTATATAATAATTGTTTTTTGTTGGTGGTTCGTAAATATAATTGTTGCAGTTCATTTTATCACCAAACAGCAGTCCTGCCATCGAATAAGTTGACTCAAATATACATGTTATCGATAAACCAATATTCTTTAAACTCAAGTGGTTTAAAAAGCGATTATAATTTTAAGGCTAACTTGGAATGTTGAAGTTATTCTGTTTAATTATCAAATTAAAAAAAATAATAATTTAAATTTGTGGTAATTTTCATGACTATCGTTGTTTTTTCAGAGGTATAAGTTAGATCGTATTATCTGGAACCTTATCATTAAGCCCGGTTCTTGACGAAATCTAAATATAAAAAAAGATCCCCTTATTAGTGAAGCCTTTGAAACTGTAATTAAAGATTTAAATTTTTTCATCTTACAAAAATTTTTCAAGTCTCATAAAAATATTTACGGAATTTTATTCTGTGCTTTTTCTACTACGATAGAGATTGTAAAATATGATGATATCTTGATCTTTCCATAGATAAATGATTTCACTTTTGTTAAATCTGCATATTATTTATAAAATATAACATACAGATGATATTATTTATACATATAGCAAACAAATGATATTCTTCATACAATATAACATACAGATGATATTATTCATACAATATAACATACAGATGATATTATTCATACAATATAACATACAGATGATATTATTCATACAATATAACATACAGATGATATTATTTATACAATATAACATATAGATGATATTATTCATACAATATAACATACAGATGATATTATTCATACAATATAACATACAGATGATATTATTTATACAATATAACATACAGATGATATTATTTATACAATATAACATACAGATGATATTATTTATACAATATAACATATAGATGATATTATTTATACAATATAACATATAGATGATATTATTTATACAATATAACATATAGATGATATTATTTATACAATATAACATATAGATGATATTATTTATACAATATAACATATAGATGATATTATTCATACAATATAACATACAGATGATATTATTCATACAATATAACATACAGATGATATTATTCATACAATATAACATACAGATGATATTATTTATACAATATAACATACAGATGTTGAAGACTTGAAATCCATATATAAATGGCAGGTACGTCTTCCTGATTTAAACTAACTAGCGGAGTAGCAAAGTCTTGTTATGTAAAACAAAAATGATGATGAACACTTAGAAAACAACAAAAAAACATATATTTCTTAAACTCTCCACTCATAAATAAATTTATTTAAAACATATTATGTATGTCAAAAAAATTAATCAAATTGTGAAATATGTTCAAATGACGGCTGGTTACGTCATTATTATGTCAATGATATAATTTCGCACTTTGCATGGACTTTGCTAGAGTCAAGACTAATGTTAAGTATCTGTTCATTTCCGTTACATCCTCCCTTCCTTACACTCACTATTACCTAGAAGAGGAGGCCGATGGTGGGCATACCAAAAAAAATCCTGCAGCAGTCGTATCAGCGCATTTTTATTATCTTCAGACCACATTAAAGAAGACCACAAAATACCTGAGGAGATACCAGGGCCCTGGTGATGAGTGTAGAGCTCTATACAGTGAGGCTAATGATTTTGAATTTTCATGATTACTTGGACTAGCATCTCACGCATTTATACTATCACATATTTTAGTAACTGCAAGGTAATAATAGAAACAATAAATGTGTTCACTTAGAGATATATTAAAACGTAGCAGTGGTACTATGTCACAGCTTTATATATCTGTGTGTATATATCAGTCTGTCTGTCTGTATGTGTGTATCTATCTGTATATATATATCTCAATATATAAGTTCACTATTCGAGATAGATTCGAGATATATATATATATATATATATATATATATAAATATCTCGAATCTATCTCGAATAGTGAACTTTTTGTCTTAGCTCATTTTGGGTAACAATATCTTAAAACATATTTCCCAGTATCGTTAGCCTTAGATGCAAATACCAACATACTGGTGTAGGTGATAAATTGATATAAAAATTCGATTACTTTTCTTTCTAGGTACTTTTAGTAAAACCTAAAGCACTCCCAATAAATCTGTAAGTCATATAAAATAAAAAAGTGAGTTTGTATCGTTCTTGGTAAGTCTCGTAAAGCATTCAAGTAGTTTAGAGGGCTAATGTATTTTAGCTTTTAAAGTTATGTGAAAATGTTTTGTATCAGTTTGCTCTTACAACTTTTTGATCGCTCATTTTTTTTTGTAATGAGTTTGTAAAATGAAAATTAGCCGGAAATTTTCTTATTATTTTGACTGATTTGAAGAAAAACAATTATTAATCATAATTTTTAGATTTGTAAAATCAATTCAAGTAAAATTATCAAAACACGTTTCAATGGTATTTGATTTCATATTTAAATTCACTCCCCTTAGTATAAATTGGCCGCTATATAATATAATAACATATTTACAATGTAGGAAGTAATCAATATGGCGTAGTGTTATAAAATCATCATTTTAACAAACATTATTAGAATTAAACAAACACATGACTACTTTTGCTTTATTCAATGTTGGTACTGAAGGGACATAAATTTGGACATGTACTTTTCTATTAATGACGTCATAAGTTAGAGGAGCTAAAGTATTCCGAGTTACAATAACGCAGGTCATCTTATAATGGTCTACAATATGTATGGAGTAAAAAATGATTTACGTTACTTTTTGCGTATTTTCACCTTTTGTGATATGATGAAATATAAAAAAAGTATCAAGAGAAGATATTACATTTATAACATCTACTCAAATAGTCTCTGTCACGTGTGAAGTATTAAGAAAATATGAATAACGGTTGAAAGACTTTTTCACTTTGGATTTTCCAGCGGATATTACAATATAAAAGGAACGTACTTAGATAAAAACTATCTCTTATTGGTATCATTTATCAAAAGAAATATATAAAAACTCTTATTATTTATTTATTTAAATGATAAATCATAAACATAGCTAAAATTTTGTATACAAATGTATTTTGACGGAAAAAAAAATTAAAGTTTATTTGTGTGGTGCTTTATTTACAATGATCATAACTCAAATAGGTTTTCTAATAATTCCAGTGAAAATGTTTTTTTAATACAATTTGTACATTATACGACTATCATAATTTGAACCTTTATACATACTGTTTTTTTTTATATCTTGCAGATTTTGTTTGTATATTAAATAAATACAAAGTTGATTAAAGCTTAATAAGCTTTGGCGATTGGTTTATTTAGGATGCCTATATCCATGGATTTAACAATCATCGGATATAGTTGACAGGTTGACGGGAATGGGTCAATCCAATGTTTTATAAAAAGTCATCAGTTTATTGTTTAACAGTACAGTGGCCTATAATAAGAAAATTCATATTACTATTGTTATTTTTTTAAATGTGAATTTTTATATTTATCCTCAACAAAACAATTTTGATGCGACACACAAAAAAAATATCTCGATGATACAGACACAAGGAGTAAAAGTAGTATAGGACATCCCGACGGACGAAAACAATGTATACAACTGACCAAGAGTGCAAATTGAACATCAAATCATAGTATATCAAACAAATACTTTTTAAAACAGCGGTAGTAACTCGTAAGCTCAATTATAAAATACTTTCTCAACTTTTGCGAAATCGTATCCACGATTCGTTACAAAACTTTATGAACTTTCCCTGCAAAGTTACGAGATGAGTTTGATTAAAGGTTTGTTCTACAAACTATTTAGTTTATAGCTCGATATGTTCAAATTGTGTGTTAATTTTCAGCAAATTAAATAATATTAATACATTATTTATTTTTTATTATTTATGTTTATATGATTGAGCAAATTTTATTACTCTGTAACTTAAAACTTTCAAACAAGTCTCTTTTGACAATTATTAAATATGAAGAAGTTGAAATTAATTTACTTCGTGATAAATATCTCTAAACTTACAATTATATTTTTTTTGAACTGCTTAAAATAGGTAACTAACTTCATTGGCGATTGATAAGTTTTATAACATTTTGTCAGAAAAAAATATTTATACGCTCATTGCTTTTATTAAGACTGGCGATAATAAGACACATATTATATTGTATATATTTCTTAACCGAAAGTATTAGTATGATAGGTTCATATAAATTGATATATTATGAATTAAATATAATATATTTATAACTGCTAATTGATAAACATTTGCTTGAAACATATTTAAACCATTAATGAATAATACGTATTATATCTGTATCTTGTGAAAATAACAGATTATTCTCACAAGATTCAGATTGGTCCCAAAAACCAAAGGTTTTTTTTCTGACCGCAGTTAGAATAGGAACCAAGTAGTGGATATGAAAACTGAGGTGATACATCAATCTATGGAATATTACATCCTCTTTGCTGACGTACCCATCGATACAAGCTTGCTTTACATTAAATGTGTTTAATACTTAATGTGTAAAATTAACACTAATCTGCCCTTATCTCACCCACGTCGCACAAGTCACATCTTGCCACTCACAGTTGGTGGCAACCAGCCCTAGTATATGTGAAAGATTTTACGGACAGAATTCGTAACATCTAAATAAAAGGTTTTTATTAGATCTATTTATAAGCATCATAGATAAGTGATCAAATTCTTGAGACCAATTAAAAGTAATGTTCCCTTATAATGTGCCGATGTGTATAAACTGGACTGTGATAGTCGTTGGCCTTACATTGGTTAAATAAGGACGAGCGTTGGTAAAAGTAATTAACTGACACCTACGTCTCGTCGTTCCATGATCAGGATTGCTGCAAAAGCAATCACAACGTCGTTGTATATTAAAAAAAAAAAATCTACGCAAGCTTAATCTGTTGAAAAATATTTAAATATGTTTATTTATTTAATAGCAACCATTTACATACGAAATATAAACAATATTTCACAATTTATAATCTTTATATTTTCTGGTACAATATTAGTAAATTTTACAATATTAAAACTAATTTTAAAATCCTAATCCATTTAATGTAAATGTTAGATAAATATTATTTCAAATTACTTTTACAAACTTGTAAAAGGGACAAATAATTTGGCTTTACTATTTCTATACACATAGATCTAGTCAATCATACAATCAATCGAAGAGGTCATCTAGCTAACGACAGCAATCAAATCAACATAGTCAATATTAGTTAATATTGCAATTATGATGACCATATATCATTATATCCTTGAAGCGTGTTATCTCTGCTGAAATAAACATAACCGAGCTAGTAACTGATTGCTTTGTGATACGATACCATATAAAATTCTAATATACTTTGTATTGCAATACCCCGAGGCGTATTTGAGCTAACATTCTTGATATATTGTTATCCTGGTAGACTTATTTATATTTAACAATTTATTTTTTTTAAGGCTTTTTCTGTTATGAGTGTTTCTAAAACGATAAGCGCCATATAAAAATACCCAGTTGTGTAGAAGACATTCTATCTCAGTTCCTTGTATACCTCTGTCCCGCCCGCACCGGCGTAGCGGTACGTAGCGTACGTAGCATACCTTGCATCTGTCAAGTTGTCGCTGGAGTTTAGAACAATTAAATGTAGAGTATATTGTACAACGTAAAGAAAGGAAATATGTTGTAAGAAACACAGACAAGTAGAGCTATGGTGAATAATAAAACAATAAGATGTAACTGGTATACTATAAAGTAACATTTGAGTATACAAGCATCCATAAATAGTTTAAAACTTTTTCCTAAGCGGTAATAAAGCTATAAGCTGAATAGCCCGCTTTGTAAAGCTCTACGTTACTGTAAAAGTAAACATATTTTTTGCAAAGCATATTGACTCTTATTATTTACTTTGAAGAGAGATTGAAGTTACGAACTGGTTGGTTTTGGGAGCGCTCTTTTTTAATTAAAATATTATATTAAATATATCACTTACAATCAAAGTTGAAGTTATTGTTTTTTATTTAAAATAAATCATAGGAATATCAGTGACTATTCATTATATCTTAGTCATAAAGTTTAATTACAAAACCAAGCCTAAATATATTGTCTAGACTATTAAATAATGCGTCACAATAAAGTATTAAAAATAAGTTAAAATCTAAACTACTGTTTAATGTAAAGTTACTCCTTTATGTTTCATAACTAGAGCAGAGTATTCTTTAATCAAAGTAAATCTAAATCAACCTTCCTGCAGATTGCGACAGTATTGTAGGTACACTCTGTTAGTTTCTGCTTAAGATAAAAATTTTCTTTGTTGTATTCTCAACTATTATTACAAATAAAATACTAAATAAGACTAAAAATTAAATAACCTGAAATTAAAAATTCACGTCACTTTGGTTCTCGAAGACGTACTCGTAGATGTGGCAATAACGTAAGTATTCAATTCCCTTTGAACTCAATAATAACGCAAAATACAGTCCCAAACTGCATTAAATGAACTAGTTTCGTAGTTTTATAGTAATGTAAAGAATCATTTGGAGATATTTTATTGCTATGCTTATTTGCTTTATTTATATTTAAATTAAAATATTGATACCAATCGGGGTTTTAAATTATTCTATCCTTTTTCAATTAATATTTCAACTATCGTGCATTTTTTTTATTTTGATTTTCATTTAAAACTTTTTAAAGAGCATAGGTACATTATAGGTATATTATACAAAACAAATTAGTTAAAATAACTTATCATCTAAATCGGACTAGTAGTTTTGTTTTTGCACAAGCAAGCGTCCCCTGTTACCTGGTAATTGTTACCGTAACACCTATCTAAGAACATCCACCAATCAAATCAAAACCCATCACTGAAATCCGCATTAAAATCGGATTAGTAGTTTTGGAGGTAAATGGTAAATTGATTTGCACACACACACATCCTTTCACCCCAAACACATATACAGCCACCGTTAAGGGTAAAAAATTGCTGTCATCACAAGGCTTTTTCAAGCAATTTTCTAGAAAATTGCTTTCAATATTAAGGTGTTAAGCTCGTTTGCAAAAATGACCGCGTGTAGGTTATTTTATAGAGTACCTTTAAGGATATTACTTTGAAAATGTGAGAGTCAATCTGAAGTGCTATTAAATTATGTCAATATTTACACGCTTGACAGCAAATATTTCATTTGAAGCAAACATGTTAATAATGTAATGGTTAGTTTTGTTTACTAAATTATATAATGAAAAATTATTTTAGTGCGACTGGATCCTGCGAAAACTTCTGGAAATTGTACGAATAGCTTTCTTTTATAAAACGATAATAGTCATTATGTCAGCAGCAGCAGTTCAGACTAGAATACCATGCGACATTATACTATGAAAATAACTGTAATATACTAACTTGGCAGTAGTCTCATCGGTGAGGGATCTATTTTTTTTAACAGCAAACGCGGCCGAGCTAAGTTTACTAGCCAATACTATATGATGACCCCATTGTAGTTTAGCATCAACAGTAATACCTAGAAAAATTGTGCAATCAACCACTTCCATCGCTTCCTCATTAGTCATTAGTTAAAACCTGTTTTACATTTAATATCTAAAATAATAATAATTTAGTCTTTTTATTATGAAGCAATGGGTTGTTAACTCTAAAATAAGCCCTATTCGAGAGATAGCCTTGGTGATATTTTACACATTACCTGACACCAGGTCACGTTAAATATTAAAAAAGTATCATGAGCAAAATATGTAAGTACTTAGCGTTATTTCATATTCAAGCAAACATTTGTGTAAATAGCATTCGTATCGTCATTATTAATGTCCACTCAATATTGTAATCGAATCACGTACGTATCGACAGGACTTCTCCAATACTACGACTACCAGCGGACATTAAAATATAGAGCTACTTTATAAGCACAGCTCAGTTTAATTAATCTTTTGTAATAAATTAAATAATACATATATTCACAAAAAAAACTACCAGTAAAATAAACAAACACTAAAAGCTTTCTAATTTAGTATGGCTTATTATATTGAACACAAATATTCATTCACTTGTTCTAGTAAATTTACTAAGGTTCAACTTAGATTAAAATACCCGAACGCCATATCTCAAATTGCTTTAAGTTCCAGGACCAGAGGAGATAAACACTTTACCTGATTAGATCACAATAAAAGCCTCGTAGCCAGTTTTTTTTGTAAGTTATATCTGTTTTCTTTTCTGTACTAATTCTAGGAATACTTGTTTTATAAAGTTTTGCACTAAGCACTAGAACATAGCATCTTAGAATACCTATCTCTTAGACTGACTGTTGAGTTTCTGGCCAGCTCTTCTTACCAGAGCAGCATTCCTAGCTGGTGGTAGCTTATTCACGGACTGACATGCTGATTTTTTATATATGCGTTTAAATGCCTACATGAATAAGGATATCTTAAAATTCAATTTAAAGAGTTAGAGCTGTGTAAAGAAACTAAAGAATTGTAGTACAGAAGTTTGGTTAAAATTGATCATTTTCCGGAACGAGACCGGGACTTTCAACGAGTCATTCATATTTAACTGATTTTAAACATACAGTTTATAGACTGAGACTAAATGATAAATAAAAATATCTTACTCATGAACTAGAATTAGAATTTACGTGTTTATCTTAAACCAATTTGTGTGTGTGACTCCTAAATGCATAATAAGAGTAGCAAAAACAAAAGTAAACACATATTGAGTATGTGTTTATTTTAAAATCTATTTCTTTTCAGTTGTTGAATAATCTAAATCATTAGTCTTCACTGTGGGCTGGCGGGTTATATTTTTACACATAAATGACAGTTACTGCTATAAATATATTGATAAGCATTCGAAGATATTTTTGATACAAATAATAGCTTACACAATCGTTATTTTCCAGCGATATTTTTCCTTCAAATCAAATAAGACCCTTTGATATTTAACATTAGGTTCATTTTGCCCGGTCGATGATATTTTGTCTGTTTTGTAACAAATTGAAATGATAAGTGTTCGAGGATCTTTGGTTGGATATATGAAACTTTAAATAATAAGGTAATTCCATTTTATATTAACAATTATGGCGTGTTTCAGTTATTTACCTTTATATCTTTATATTGGTTATTTTAATCCATAATATAGTGTATAGCAATAAGTAAGAATTATTCATCATTTGTGGAACAATTACATATACAGTCATATACTTTGGCTGACTTTCTTAAACTATTGAAATTATATTTTTTATTATGCCGATTGTTCAACAGTTTCACCATTATATCCAATAGATATCACTTAGCTGATAATAATAGAAAAATACAACAAACAATATATTATGGAAACGAAACTATATGTCCTTAGAAATTAGAAATCTAATATTAAAGGAGAAAATATCTTCGATTAAGCAGTGACTGCCACCCGGAAGTATTTTCTCATCTCTGTCGTGAAAACGATATCAGCTTTCTTAAAGGCATTGTTTTTAAATAACATTACACTAATGTTTAATATTTTATTTCAACTTTGTTATACAGATAAATAAATTTGTGTTCATTGTTTATGTTTGTGGAATCCTCCGTGATACGGAAATTATTCTCTAACGCGGGATTTTTTTTACATATATATATGTCTTGACATTAACACGATTACTGTACAATTTATGTAAATATATAATGAATCTTGTAACATTCTTAATAACCGTAAGTGCCGTGTCCATTCTAAGAATAATTAACCACATAAATTAACTACAAACCCACATACCATTTTAAAATTGACCAATCAAGAAGTTATAAAAGATAATTATTACAAAAAAAAATTCACTTAACTTTAAAAGAAAAAATACATTAAGTACGGAAAGGATCGAACTTTACTTCTCTTCACTCAACTTTCGAAGAATTTGTTACGAAGTTAGTTATATTTCTTTCTGATTTATCAGGTGCTGTTTAGGCTTTACTTAAGCTATAAGTATCTTAATGGAAGCTAAAAAGGAACCTACAATATTCATTTTTGAGGCTTGAATAAGATTTGAAATGTTAATAGAATACATTTTAAATCACAGTTACAAAGTTGTCTCTTACAAGCTTCTTAGTTTGTTATAAATGTAGATTTAATTACGTGATTCTTCATAGAAAAATCTGTGGACAATTCCAAGTGATTTTTACTTTTCAATAAAGTAACTACTTTCATACTGATACTGATAACTGTATTTTATTTGAAACTTGCGTTTTTATTTTCAAATTTTCAACTTGAGTTTTACATTTATTATTTATGTAATATTCTTTGACGCAGTGTTTATTGATAACGAGTCAACTTTCAATTACTTTGACATATTTTAAATATTAGAAATCATTATTAAGTGACTGATTTGACTATGCCCTAGTAAAATAAAACATAAATAAAAATCATTGATATTCTTATTATATTTTTTTGTATCTAAGTAAACCTCCATGTGTGTTGCTATCAAAATATTTTTCAAATCACACTTACAATTTAATAGAATAACTCCGTGACCGGAAATTGAAATATGTTTGCTTAAATTTTGATTTTGTTATATATATTGGAAAATATAATCAATGAAATTGAAAGGGAATATTAGCGAGTGAAAACTTTAAAATAAAAAATGTTATTTTGGTTTCTATAAAATCATATCTCTTGGTTTCTATAAAATCATATCATATCTGTACATTATATATATTTTATTACATGGAAAGAAATAAATAAAACAATTTATAGTAAAAAATAACGTATGATGGTATTACTGACTCCAAGAGTCGAAACACTTTTGAACTACACTGGTATTATTTGCTCATTATTACTGCAGCTATTAACAAGTATTAACAATATATAGAAAATTACTATAAAATTACAAATATTTAATCAGCTTTGAAAACACTGAATAGCCTGATATTAATTTTATGAAATAAAATATTACAAAAAATAATTATAAATTAGTTTAAGGAAGTCTAATATTTTTATTATTTTTCGTTCTACATTCATAGTAACAAAATTCAATAATATTCATCAAACAATAAGAGTCCATATAGTTTATTTTAACTTATTTATGTATATGTTCAAATAGGTAGGTATTATAAAATTATTAAGCATCCCTTCCGTAATCTGTATTCTCAAACTATGTAATTTATAGTAGGTTGTAAAACAAGAAGGCTATATTGAATTGCCAATACAAAGTAGCGATACTTATATAAAACCGTCTACAGCCACAATAAAAGCGCGTTCATAATATATTCGGTCATTAGTTCAAAGCCACTAATTTAATTTAAGAAACAAGTGTTTATTATTATGTGCTTACTTATTCATTCATTTATTTATTTTATTACGGACAACCAGTAGCTAATACAGCAAGGCTTAAATCTCATAGAAATATTAAATATGTTTTAAAGATGCTGTACGGCTTATGAAGGTGTCACAGCGCGCTTGATTCTATGAGATGAATTATGATTTATTAATAAATGGACTAACAAATTAAAGAAACTCACAAACTCTGCAGACCTATAATATTATAGCACGAAATATCACCAATGAATGGACGGAATAGGAGGACAGTATATGTTTGTTTTGTATACTGTGTTGACTTTGAATAAATTAAACATGACCTCTCTGTTTAATATTTGATCAAAGGGATACATACTAATAAATGAATATTTACTTCTGAATACTTTCAAAACATTCCGCATATCAAGTTTGATAATAAATTATCTCGAGTTGGAGCTTGAAGATGAAGTAATATCAAACATTAAAGTTGTTTGTAATTTTGAGAACTTTCGAATGGTATGAAGATTTTTCTTGACAGTGTTTTTATTTTTATTTCAATATATTTACTTATAAAGAAATAAAAAACACAACATAACAAAATACACGATTATCATTTATCATATTTTTGGTTTATTATTGTTGCAAGAGTTGATCGCTTGATGAAAGCAGAGAACTCTAAATACAAGGAGCTATCGAGACGTGTTTGTATAATTTAGTAAGATAAATGGTCTTAAATAGAAAGGTATAATTGATATTTTTATTTTATTTTATCTTTTGGTTTAAATGAGGTCTTAAAGCTAAAAAAAATTACACTATAAATTTCTTTCGGAATTTTCTTGTACACAAAATCAGGAAAATAAATATTAGTTGATAGATATAAAATAACTCGTTCAGATAATATTCTATTACTGATAAAAGTTATGTACAAGATATGCCCATCATATACTAATTCTGTCTTCAAATAATGGCATTACAAAATGGCGTTACACTCCACCATTCACTTTCAATCACACTGAATTAAAACAAACGTTGCATGGAGATTGGATAGTATACTTTTTGTAAAGCTTATAACTAAAATAATTATTATTAATTTATATTATATATAAGTATAAAGCAAAAGAGTTTGTTTGTTTGTTTGAATGCGCTAATCTCAGGAACTTCTGGACCGATTTAAAAATTCTTTTAGTATAAGATAGTCCATTTATCGAGCTATAGGCTATATTACATCACGCTTAGATAAATAGGAGAGGGGCAGCAATAAAAAATGTTGCTCTCCTTGCGTGCTCTTAATAAAAGGTAAAGTTAAGCAAAGATCAACTACTACAAAATTGTTCCCCTATAAAAGTTCTAAAAGAAAGTCCGCGACAGTATATATCTAGCTTTTAAGATTAACCCACTATTACCATTTTTATGGTTACTAAGCTTATATACTTAGCTTATTTAGTAAGCTTATGTACTACGCTTATGTACTAAGCTTTTGTACTTGGCTAAGGTACTAAGCTTATAATCGGGTATAGAGGTTAAAGCCAGCACCATATTATTTTAGTAATGAGATTCGTGGGAACTGACAAAGTTGCTGGCATTAGCTAGTTTATAAAAGCTATTAAAAAGTAATAAATAATGACTACTGACAAATAATAATAATTTTATAATTATTATTTATATTAGAAAATAATTATTATTAATTTATATTATATTTATTCAATTTAGGTTTAAAATAATATCTAGATCATATTCTCTTCGAATAAACGTACGATTTTTTTATTTTATAAGATTAAATATCCGTTTCCCTCTAAAGTAACTTATTAATCATTAAACTGATAATTTGAATTTGATGAAGTTATTACAATCTAACCAGAACCACCACCAATTCTCAATTTTGCATAAATGATGATAGACTTAGAGACAAATTATTGTTTAATGTCTAACGTTTGTCTCTATTTTGTTATCCATTTTAGATCTAGCTATTGAGAATTTGATACTTGTAAATCACAGTTAAGACCTTTTTAGTAATCAATACAATTTCTTTTTCAAAAGGTGACGATGCGAATTGAATCACATATAAAGCTACTCTCGTTATAAAATCGACAAGAAAGTAAATACTCGACAAAGTAAAGCATACTAAGGGTAGGTTTGTTCTCTTATACGCATATAGAACGTACCCTAGGGACCCTGTAAACACCTTTTGACCCAGTCACGTCTTACATTGTAATATCTGCTGAGAAATTCCAAGAAAGAGAAAGTTTGTATTCTCCTAGTACTTCAAGTTTGACAGAGAATATTCAATGGGTATTATATGTAATATATTATGAATTCTCCTTTAGAATAATGATTTTATCGCACATCAGAAAGGTGTAAATACGTGAAAGTAACACAAAGCTATGATTACATTTCAAGTCTATTGTTCACTCGTCGGTATAAGTTCTAATTGCACTCGATTTCGATAATTTGTAATTCAAAGCACGTTCGGAACCCGGCTCGATTGAATCGGAACTACTCTTGTAGGACATTTATTGTGATCCAATTCTTTTATTGTACTCATTGAAATATTGTAGAAAACAAATAATCCTAACTCATATAGTAACAATAAAACCATTTAAATAAATATTTATGTAATGAAAAGCACGAACATATTATTTGTTTGTAAAAAAAAGGTATCGAGAAGTTCAGAATATATAACATATTGCTAGGGTATTCAGAAACTTTTCGCTCACACCGTACCTACCTCTACGGCTCTGTATTTTTCTCTGATTTTTATAGACAAAAGAGATTATTAACATTAGAAACCCAAACAGTATACTTACGAGTATACTCGTCATTTGTTTTTCGTTATGTTCACATTGTAGTATTGAAAATTATTTACGTAGCAAGAATCCAAAGTTTCATCTAAATTTGTCGAGAATTAATCTCTACGCCAAGTACATCTCTAACTACATTTCTACCAATATACCAAAATAAAAATAAGAAAAGCTTATTAATTAGCTTATAAATTATATCTTTTACTTTTCGTTACCGCAAGTAATGACTTTTAAGGAACTTATATAATGAGGCCATTTAATCAAAAAATAATGACTAACAACTTCAAACAAAATGCGTAGGTTCCTAGATAATCGCTAAAATTCTATTCAATTTCCAGGAATTCATTTATTATCATTAATTAATGTTATCTTTATACAATCATGGATTTTTTTATTAAATTCCTTTCAATGTATAATGAAATAATTTTAAATGACAAATTTAAGGCTCGAGATGTGGAAGTTTATTGTAAAAAAATATACTTAACCAAGGAACTTCCATTGAGTGTGTGGGCATAGCAAGGATATTTTTGGTCTGCTATTTTGTATTAACAAACAAGAACAGTCAAATTTACCAAATCCAATTCCTCATTGCTTAACTGTACCTTTGATACCGTAAATTTAATATACTTTGTCTCTCATCCGAGGAATGCTTATAATTGTTTACCCATTGTACAGCGTCTAAGAGAGCATTGTTTGTTATGGATTTCTGTCTATCAAATTTAAGAATAACAGAAATAACACC
The DNA here is from genome assembly GCA_963555665.1 of Dircenna loreta. Classification (NCBI taxonomy): domain Eukaryota; kingdom Metazoa; phylum Arthropoda; class Insecta; order Lepidoptera; family Nymphalidae; genus Dircenna; species Dircenna loreta. The sequence goes on along the minus strand of OY743099.1, from coordinate 7,184,375 downwards.
AGCAAACAATATCATCCCATGTTTATCCCTCACTAAGTAAGGTATGTCATTTATATAAATATGGAACAAGTAAGGCCCAAATATAAGGCCTAGTAGGATGAAAATTTTGACAAATGATCCAAGGGACGCTTTTCATTCGCGTCTTTTTCTGAATACTAATGAAATACATTCAGATGTGAACTTATCAAATCAAGGGCTTATTATTTCATAGTGTTGTAATTTTTGAATTAGAGTACCAAGCTTTACGCAGTTGAAAGTTTTTGATAAATCATACCCTACGTATCCTGTGACTCTTTTAAGGCTTCAAAAACTTTAGGCTTTTGAAGAATTTGCTTTCACTCATTTGGCTCGTTCCGGCAACTCTGTTAAAGCATTTTTGTTGTTAACGATGTTATTTGACGAACAATAGGGTTCTTTATAAAAAAATGCAAACAATAAGTCCAAGAAAAAAATAAAAATAATATATATAAATTTATACCCGATGTGAAAATGCTTAGATTTTAAAATATCCGTCTGAAGAGAACATTTGTTGTTTATTTTTTGCCTAAAACGAAGCATTTTGAGCAGAGTTTAAGGACCCATAGGATATCTCTATCGTTACTTCTGATATTTATGATTACATTCAGATAAATTTAACAATATAATTTAAACTTTTATATTTACTCCTAAATTCACTTATATTTATTATTCACTAACATTCCCAAGTGGGTACTTAAAAATGCCTTTGAATTTCCGGGCAGGTTGTGATTCCAACAGACGGACCGATGTTTACTTCTTCAGGAATGATTTATTTATAACTCATGAATATCCATCAAACGGACCCATGTTTGATAAAAAGGGGCCTATCGATACTTATTTACTATAGGGCAGGCAATAAATTAAGTCATAAATGTTTTTCTTACTTACATTGAAATACACAATTATTAATATTTAACTAATTGAATATTTAAAATGTATTTCTCCGATTGTAACAAGCAATCCGACATATTTAGAGACCATCTTCAGTAATTATAAAGTATCGAAACATAAATAATGACTAGAGGCTACGTGGAAGTCCAATATTATATTTTTTAATTATTTCTATAAAATCAACGGAACAAAGAATTATATAAATCAAATAATTGTATAATAATTTATGTGCAACTTAACGATCAAATACCGTAATATTATGTATCTTGTAGGTTGGAGCTGTCATAACATTTAGTATTCATACATTTGATTAAATTGCTCCGATGCCTTTATTTTCAGTGTCTGCTGTTACCATGCTATCTAGAGAACTGTTACTTTATAATTTTAGTAAGCTATTGTTAGTGAATTCGTCAACTGCCTCTTTCAGCTCAAAGCAGGTAAATATATAATTATACATTTCTAATAACATCTTTGAAATATGGAAGATATTATGTTCAATTGTAACAAAATAATTTAGATTTTTGTTAATTTATATGACAATCGGAATTAAAAATTATATTTTAGAGGTAAAAGTTAATTCATATTGTTTTGAGTTTTATCCTTGAAACCAGTTCTTGACAAATTCTAAATACAATAAACTAAGTCCTTCGTTAGCGAAGCCTTTGTTACTGTAATTGAATATTTCCATTTTTTAATTTTTCAATGATATCTTTTATTTTGTGTCCTTAACAAGTGAACTGACATAACATCTACAAGAAAAATAACAAGGAAGAAAAAGAAAATCACCTAAAAGCAGTAAATTTATATTTCAGAACTATATGACTTCATAATTTATAATATTTCACTGAAACATTAAACTTAGAGTGATAAACTAGTTTGATTATAAACACAACCAATAAAGCCATTAATGAAACATCAATTCAAAATTAATTATAATTCAACGATCAATCATTTAAATAATTAACAAATGTACAGTTATTATAAAATATTTCTTTTTATTCTCTCTGTTTTTACATACTATTAGAAAATATATTATGAATTAGATCAACAGAAACTTTATTCTTTTGTAGTACCTTTTGCTGATGCATAGTAAAAAATCTTCATTTTTTTATTCATTTAATTATTTCTTACAATTTAATATATAATAGCGTCAGAAACTTTTTACAAAAATTTGATAACAAATACATCAAGATGGATTCCGAATACTGAAACAAAACAAATGAGTCTTAACTTGAAATACAACTTACCTACTAGTTCTATAATTTACACATTTGCAAAAGTTTTAGGACATTTTATTTTAAACATTCAAAGTAATTGTCATTATATAATAAATATAAGCGTCATTTTTACAGCTTACTTAAAAGCAATTTTAATTGACTTCCGAGAACCAATTATGAATACACGTATATCTCGGACGGGTCTCTTATATTTAATAACTCCAGAGCAGAATAATGCCGCTGAAACGTATAGCTAGTGCGTATACTAGTGTATACTAGTGTGACTAGATTGATCATTGTATGCGTGTGTATGTTTGCGTCCCATTGTAATTTTGAATCTAAACACATACCTTAAAATACAGCTTCATTAATGGTCTCCTTTACGTCTCCGTCGAGAATTAAATTAAGGCTTGATTCGGGAATTCAAATGTACCCTACATTAGAGACATTTCGTTTTGTAATTATTAAGCTAAAGATTGCCACCGACCATTCGGAAGGAACTACTAGGCTACAGTTAACATATAAAACTTTCTGGCCTATTCTGTCTTTTTTTTTAAATTAGAAAAGTACCATCAGCGAACGTAATTATTTTTTATAAAAGTTATTATTTCTATTTTTGTTTCGAATCCTTAAACTTTTATAAAATCATAAGATTCTAGTTGACTTATGTAGTCAGACCTAACGCCACTAATTGGAGATGGCTTGCTGATATTATAAAGTAGTTTACACATCATCGTAATATATAAGATTTTTATTAAAAGGTGTGACAAATAACATTAAACTTAATGCATTCAACAATTTATTTGTTTTGGTTTTAGCTTATTATAGTTAACTTAGCATTCTATATGTACCATGGGGTAGCTGAGTTAGGAGAGCGACGAGGACATATAGCAGAGTCGCAGATTCGATTCCTGGCCGTGTTTATGATATATTATGTAGTATATTTTCTAAATATTAAAATTTGTTAGATTAATATGGCTAACATGTTTAAAATAATTTCGAACATCCTACACAATCCTATGAATAACATTTTAAATATCGATATTGTGACGTTTGACTAGTGTACTATAAACACCACAAATAGGAGTATTTTATGAAATATTTGTTACTTTGTCTCAATTTATTATAAATTACATAATCCGGTTAATAATGCAGGATTACATAATTTAGAATAAATAGATATAACAACGTTAGTGGATTTTCGAACGCACTTTTAATGTAAGTAAACTTTTATATTAAGTTTTATTAAAATAATTATTACTATTATTACTTATTCTTTACAATATTTTTTTTTATTTATTTATTTGTCAGATTCGATAAAAGAAAAAAATTCAAAAGGAAACAAAAAAGTACAATCATTTTTTTGTTGTTCGATAATACCTCGTCAGTCTTATTAAGTTGAAATACAATATAACGCTCAAAAAATAAATTTGTTTTAAAATCAAATCTTTGAAATGACCTTTTATTATTGTAGAAGAATTCATTTTAAACTTGCATGTTTGTAGGTATATGCCATTTATAATAGATTACAAAAAAAATAAAGCTACAATAAATAAATGTACTAAATCATTTAATTGATTATATATTTTTAGCATTATTTTAAAGTATAAGAAAAAAATATCGTCTATTAAAACTAAAAACAAACTAATTTTATACAGCTTCTTTTATACAGCTTCTATCTGAGGCTGTATAAAATTAGTTTGTTTTTAATTTTATATATTACTCGTAAACTTTGAACTCTGAGTGAATTATCAATTAATTTTACGCACATCCATATTACTACTGAGTGAATAAAGTGTTGTTAAAAATGCGTAATTTCTAACACAACAAATATAATATTCTGGCAAAGTCTCAGTACCTATATATATATAAGAGCTTTAGTTTAAAAATAAGTTTTGTTTTCAAATAACGCACCCGCAACCCCCCCCCCCCCCCTCCCCCCATCTCGAGGGTTGAATTTCTAATTAATTTATGTAAATAATATATTAACTACATTTTCTCACTCTACTCTATATTTGTAATTACTATTCTTTAAGATCATATTTGTTGAGGGTAGTGTTAACTGATATTATATTAACCATTTTTTATTTAACTTTGATCAGTAAATGTAGATTTCTAAAAAGGCAAGATATTCTAACTTCGTATCTTGTTTTTAAACTAACTTAGGGCCATAACAGTACGAATCTGGTGTTAAACAAACATCAACAAATTTTTAAACAAAATCTGTTTTATTTTTATTGTCTTGATATTTAACTGATTTCTGATAGAATCTGATTTCGTTCAGACATGGTTTTGACATTTAACTACTTTTCACATTAAAATCTGTAAGAACCGCGTCGTGACCTGACATCGAAAGAGGTTTTATAAATGTTTGAATCCGTAATATGTGTTGTTAAACTTGATTAATGAATCGGAATGTGCCCGACTAGTCAGTCCGCCACGCTCAGAGCTCATGATTAAGGACCCCGAATGGGTTCGAACCTAGTCGGGCACATTCCGATATAATTTCCACGTGAATACAGCCGGGTAAATATAAATATAATAGTCATGGTTCACGAAAGTTTAAATATAAAAATTGATTAATGAAATTGAAAGTGTATTTTAATTATACGTTACATGATGGTTACAAAATTAGTTATTTACATAAATTTACTAAGCTAAATTTAACTACATGTGCAAGGAACGGTATAAGATGTCACCATAACTTATATTGTTAAGTTCATCTAGATTAACTAAAACTAAGACTCAAAATGCAGACTCAAAATGTGAGGCTACCAACAAACTTGCATTTTAGAACTTTTAAGTAGGTTAATTCTGATTAAATTACTTGACTGCTTATGAATTATAGAATTATTCAAAAGAAATAAGTAGAACTAGGCAGGAATTATATTAAGACAAATATAAAAAAATATACAAGTATTAAAAGAATTGTAATTTTGTTATATATATGACTAACCAATAAAATATAATAGTAAATAAGTCAATTATGCCTTTAAACGATTCAGCCTTATATCTGTATGTATGCTATTGGATCGAACCTCACGGTTATTTTTTAAAATAAAATTATTAACATTGTATTTATATAATAATATATTATTACTATAATAATATAATTAATACGGAACCTTTTTTCATTCAAATCCAAAGGTATGTTACTTGACAAATAATCCGAAGATGGCATTTTCAATCTTTTAACGATAACTGCAATGAAGAAGATAGATGTACGTTTTATATATCATAAAAAAATAGGCTTAGTTATATAGATTTTTGATTTACTGAGACGATGTATGGATAGAAAGATGAATTAATGAAGTTCGCGCTGAGGTGATATAACTTTCCTTCTTTAGTTATTGACACAATGACTTCATATTATTTTTTAAAAAATTTATAACAAGAACCATTCTAAACCTCTAAGCTATAATATAGGTTTATTAATTTTTAATAGATATTTAATAGATGTTTAATTTACATTTTAATAGACAAATAAATTGAGGTATTTCCTATCGGTTTAAATTTGATAAGAAATACACGGAATCTATACTAGCATTTGCAAACGATCTCGCTATACTGACACGTAACCCTAAACAATGTCAGGTACTTTTAAATGAAGTAGAGGATTTCTGTACGTGGACCGACGGACTGAGTACAAAATTTAGTAAATATCTGTGTCTGGGTAAACGAGATACCAAATATACCTCTTTCCTTTTATAGTTCACGATCTCAATAAAACTCTTTTGTCAAAGCTAAATGCAATCGTCATAAAGTAAGTAAAAGTTGTGGTTGTGGTTTGTGATACAGACCGGACATATTCCTGTTCTCCAGACAGTTACAGCGTCTGATACTCGTGGACCTTACTGTCCCATGGGAAACAAACAGATATAACACATTTAAGTTAAACTAGTACTACGAACTGAGCTGGAATAGGTATATATAAGTAGTTTTTTTTTGTACACCATAGAAGTGGGAGCGATAGAATAGAGAGTGGGAGAGATATAACAGCCAAATCTCTCTATAACCTACTTAAAGATCTTGGCTTCTCTAGAACTATCATCAGTTCATTTCTAGAATGTACTTCAAAGGCGGCATTGGTTAGGTAGGGAGAGGAGCGTAACCATTGAAAATAAACGTTAATGCGCGTTTTAAAGGGGCCCCTTAAACCTACACTTGGGTCGCAATCCCCGGGAACTATTAACACTCGATTATACTCTATTTACACGCGATGGGCCCAGCACCCGCACGGCTAAGTCGCCCGCGTCGTCTAAAGAAGCGCGCTCAAAACTTATTCCAAGAAACAAAGTGTACTATGTGCATATTTGTAATATTTTTATAAAAACTGGGTCCGTATGAAGTGTAATATTACACGGTTAATATATTTTCTTATTAAATGTACAACGAATGGCCAAAATATTATTTTGAATTTTATTGGTATTTCAAAGACAAGTGCGTTCAAACAAACTCACAACGAATGATTGGCAATCACTTTGACGAGAGAGTAAATACAGTATTTGCTCGCTTTGTGTTATTTTGTAGATTGTGTTAACTTTGAATAACTTTACATTACTCCTTGGAGATACAGATATTTTATTTTCGAAAAATATTTGAAAAAGCTAATAAAACATTTTTTTTATAAATTATAAACAGTTTTTGTTAAAAATGTCTACACAAAGTGCTAAATCCCCTATAACGCAAAAAAAAATGCGAAAGAATATTAATGAAAGAGCGCCTCACCTTTTGCTAACGGTACATCTAATTACGCGCTCCACCGACTCCGCGTAATGATTTTAAGGGAAAATGTTTATACATCGTGGCTTTTTATTTTCTACCTGGCATTATTTTAAAGATTTTATTAGATTTTTTAGTTAAATTATCTACAATTACGAAACGTAGTACGTTTTCACTAAAAATATAACGAGTATTTAATAAAACTGAAGAGTTTGTTTTTAATGTTTGAATATCGGAATTTGCAGTGCCTTTAAATTGATTGCTAACAGCGGAAAATGCTGTTTCTTTTGTAGGTCATTATTCCTGTAATAATATTCCGATCGCGGACGGAATCAACACATAGTATTATATATGTTTAAAAAGAAATAGAAAACAATCCGATTAAAACTTTAATCTTTCCAGGACAGATGTTTAAAAGTGTATTATAATACAAACCGGGATGCAGCAGCTTTAATACGAAATCCCAGCGAGATAACTTATTTACAACTTATTCCTAGAGATCTATTTCGTCGTGATTTAACTTACAATTCGTTCGGAATATGTTGGAAATCTCTAGAAACTAACTTGTAACAATGATATATTAATATTTTAAACTTCATAAATTTCAATATAACTTTTATTTATGACGTAATATTTGTTCTCAAAATAATATATTAATGTTATATAACGTAGAAACGGCACATTTGTTATTTTATTTTAAATAAGTGCTAGGTATATATACTTGTCTGTTAAGTTTGTAATTTCAATCGTCATAATTCAATAAAGCAATGGTAGGTTTCCTTTATTCTGTTGAATACATAAAGTAACTGACCTTCCAATGAAACAATACAAAATTACATTTTATTATTTTTATTAAATTATTATTTTCTTCTTCAAATAAGATATTTAAATCTTATTCTTTGAAGTATAAAATGTTTTTTTCTTAAAATATATTCGTTTTGAAAACCTTTCTTTAAAATATTTTCTAAAAAAATCAAAGCCTTGAATCCAAACATGATTATATTTACTTTTACATAAAATAAAGACACAATATAAAACCATTCACAGCTTATTTACTTTGTAACATAAAATGTAAAAATCTTAATATATTTTGTACAATCTATAAGTCAAAAAGTTTCTAAACATAAATGAAAGTCCACTTTATCCGTTAAAAGGATTCCAGCAGTTATCCAGCTGTAGTGGAAAACCAAAGAACAAAACCCTTTGAAGGTAAAGCTACTGGCCGAGTAAAGAGAGCTAGCCAACCGTCGCTCTGCTCCGCTCACTTCTTTGTACGATGAAATAAATAAATAGAACGATACAAATAAACGTGATAGGTTATATATGACAGTAGTAAGTTGAAGTTCGTATTTAATATCATGTAACTAAATTTAATAACAAGTTTGTATATTGTTTTTTATACTTTTACTTTACTAATGGTAGGATATAATTTATAAGTTATGCATTCTTCATTAAAAATTACAAAAAATATATTTTCTAATTATATTATCAAAAATAAGTAAATTAATTTCAATTAATTTATGACTTAAATGTATTTTATTACGCATAATTTAATTTGAATAAAATTAGAGCAGATATAAAATTAAGTTACATATTTAAATTTAAATAACATTGTATGTCACTTCCAGTAGCTGAAGTGTGGCTTCACACTCACTGTATATCCAGACGTAATTGTTCGGATTCACTTTTACCGCTCGACTGGCGTTCAATTGGCGACGAGGATATTGAATTACAGATATAGAAGAAGAATATTATTTGAAAGCAATTTTCGAGATGTTTCTGTTTGAATTGTTGTCTAAATAACATTCCGAAAAGCTTTTTTTTCCTCATTGCAAAAACAGACAGTGTCACAAATCCGAAAGACACTGGTCCGATAGCTTTAACAACTAAGATCTTTTTCTCTTTTTTTTTTTAAAATGACGCACTCATGATTAAAAATAAGTATTTCATACCAAATCACCAGAAAGGGTTCAGCATTTTAGGACGCATGGAACACAACACATTAATTTCGGAAAGCTTTAAATTTCGAGAACGAGCGAAAGACAAGTTACGGTGTGTTGGATAGACTTGGAGAACGCCTTGGGTCGGTACGACATGAACTGATGATGTTCGCGTTGAGATGGTATAACTTTCCTACTTTAGTTATCGACATAATGGCATCGTATTATTAAAAATTATTTTTTTCTATAACGTCTAACGAGAACCATTCCAAATTTATTTGTAATTTTCAAAGCAAGTTATCCAAATTTAAAAATGTCTTGACCAATATTTAAAAATAACTTTTATGTTGAATCTGTGCTATATTATATTATTTTCTTGAAATATTAATAGGGCTTTTGTATAGAACAATTTTGAAATAATATTGACCAATAAAAGATCGAGTGAAGGAGTTTCTTAACAGCCCTCTGTTCTGTTCTAGCGGACGCAGTCGTGGGCAACAGCTACTATTCAATATATTAATTAATTTAATATATTAACATTTGAATAGATAAATAATAAATCTTGAGTAAAATGGGGTATAGTTAATTAGTACGCGGTGAAAGTGGGAGCGAGAGATATAACAGAAAATCTCTCTATAACCTACTTATAGAACTTGACCTCTCTAGAACTATCATCAGTTCATTTCTAGAACGTACTTCAAAGGTGGCATTGGTAGGTTCATTCCAAATTTGGTTAGGTAGGGAGAGGAGCTTAACCAGTTCAGGTTAATGGACATTTTAAAGAGGACCCTTAAACCAAAACCTGGGTCGCAATTCCCAGGAGCTGTTTGCACTCCTCTCTCTGCAGCGCGATGGGCCCGGCACCCACACGATGAATCCATAGAATGCTAAGAAGCTTCATCTTTTTAATGTAGTTTCATTTTTCTATTACTAGATTATTGCAGTCACAGTCCGAATTGAAATAAACAACAATAATTTATATAGAATGAAAACAAGCCGATACGGGCAGGGATTTGAAACCACGACCTCTGGGAAACCGTCCCGTCGCTCTTAAAAAAAGCTTTACTACTGCTTTTATAATAACTCATAAATATATCCATATATATCTGTAATAACACACAAATAAAATGAACTTAGAATTAACTGAATTACAAGTTCGATTGTAATAACATCAGAAGAAGACGAGGGCTAATATTAACGTTGTTAGTTAGTTAGTGAGCTCTCGGGACTTGACTTATAAAGATTTAAAGCATTTTTTGTTAGTAATTTATTTTTGTAGTTATTGTGATATTACAGATTATATATTAAATTGTATATTTGAAAAAATGTATCAAACATTTATATTAAATATATTAAACTAATAGATGCATTTTTAAGATTTTTTTTTACTCAATATCACGCTACCCGACATCTGCTATTAACATTATAATTAAAGTCGCACCACTGCTGTAAATCTAATGATGTACTCGTATAATTGAATTCTTCAGTAAATATAAAATAAACAAATTTAAACCACCTGAACGTGGCTTAACATGTATATAAACTCTTTTCAAACATACTATATGCAAGAATCCATATATTACAGTAATGGTACTACATACAAACATATAAAAATACAAGTATTCAAGTAGTTGCACTGACACCTAAGGCCATTAATTTCTAAGAATCACGAATACGCTTATCGTATTAGAATTAAAACTAAACAAAAATTATGTTTGAAATGGTCTATTACCAAGTTTAGCTGAGTTATTCGAGGTTATTATATTTAAAAAAACATACAGAATGAGACAGAGAGTCCTGTCCTGTTGTAGAAAGGACGACGCTCTGTTAGTTGAGCTACCGAAGCTACCGTGTCGCTAACTTGTTGATGACATTTTCACTACGTATTTATTTAAAAATAAAATAGAAATAATCCAGAGATATATAAGTGATCCTTGAAACATTGGTAAATAATATAATATAGCAGAGCAATTTGGACCATAACTTTTCACAAATCGAAGTACAGGTGACACGTTAATCTAATATTAGTTTGATGTTTTGATATATATTCCAATTCAAATAAACAAATACATACTAAATTTATAATTGTATTTAATTTTTTTTTTATTTCTGAAACCTATAAAATAATCTTAGATAACAATATATATTTATTAAGTTTATTTTTATTTATTAAGTATTTATTAGTATTAGTATTTATTAGTAGTAGTAAGTAGTTTATTAGTATTTATTAGTAGTAGTAAGTATTTATTATTATTTTTAGTTTATTTATTAAGTATTTAGTTCCTTAACAATTTATATTTATTAAGAATATCCTCCGCTCAATATCTCTCTCTCTCTCTCTCTCTCTCTCTCTCTCTTTTGCAGATGAAGAAATAATTGTCTACTTCAATTGCTGAAGCTGATTGTTATACATATATTCTTATTAATACACTTATTACTCACTAGTAAGATGCATTTTCAAGGAATTAAGCATGAAATAGTTTAGTGCAACAATGCCTGAAATAGTTAATCTAAAATAATAAAATAGGATGAAATCACTTTTAGGAGACACTACACTTTTAGGGACACTAGGAGGAGAGAAGAGAGTCCAACGATTAACAGTTTAAAATAATAATTGTATAAAGAGTAACAAAATAATAAACATATTATCTTGAAGTTTTTTAAAATGTTTATTATGAATGGTACTGCTTTATATAATATAATGTACTTGAAAATATAAATAATTTAAAATAATTGTTTTCATGTTAAGAAGTTAATTTCCGACCGTCTATCAGCTAAATCGGAAATTAGAAATGAAATAACTCACTAACTTTTATAATATTTGTTTCGAAGGCATTTTGGCATATCTATTGTGTGTACAAATTTTAATTTATATAAGTATTATATTACTTGAATATCATTTGAAAAAGATGTGTATCATAACAACGAACAAACAAACAAACTTATTTTAATATAGTTTGATGAATAATCTCGCTCACCAAAATTGTTAATAATTTGTTCAGAAAGTCTTGAATTTTTTTACACTTTTCGTAATAGAACTTCCGTTATTATTGATAGTACGTGACCTTCAAATTTCCTCCTGCCAAAGTAAAACAGGAAAATATATTTCTTAACTATGGTATGGCCAATGTATGGTATATTGATGATTCTAGATCAACGAGAAGTATCTTTGGGACTAGATTTTATAACTTTATTCTAGAATAATTTATAGCTTTGTATTAGGTATATACCTATAACATAACATAAATATATATTTAGAATTATTTATTTTCGAATCGTGAAGTTGAGATGTCCGCTTACCATAGCCACTAACTCAGTCCCAGGTGGGTCATGCGGCGTAGCAGTCATTTGTCATCGGTCTCCTTGCAACATTGTACATTACACGCGTATTGATTTTAAGGAAGGAAATTGACAGACTTCAGTCGAAATGTCAAAAGAAAATCAATGTAACATTTAGTTTTATTTTAAATTAAATAATTCAGTCTTCATGACGAATAAAAAGTTACAATAGCTTGATAGCTATCCCTTGTACGCAGGGAAATCATCCGCGTAATATTTACATATTTTTTGTATATTTTACAAACCTTTTTATTTAATATGCAACCGTCGCGTCAGATGAATATGTAACAAGGCTTGCGGGGAATTTATAGTCTTCAGGTTTAATCTCTTATATTAAGAATAAACTTACATAATATCTAGGAAAAAAGAAAATCACCTAAAATCACTAAATTTATGGGTGTGTACTTCCCTTTAATGTGAACAGATTATATTAGTACTTGTATTACTTTAAGCACTTTTTATTTTTATTTAATTTTTTTACTCATAAACTAAGTTGACGCTTTCCACCTGCTGAGAAATGGAAATGAAGTCGTAGGTGGTAAAGCGCATCAACTTAGTAAAAGCCTATTAACTCTTGCCTTGAAGACCCACATTGTACTCGGACGGAAATACCGACGCAGGCAAGCTGTTCCACTCCTTCGCTGTCCGATTTAAAAAAGATGAAGCGTAGCGCTTCGTTCGGACATGCGGCGCGTCTACTACAAAAGGATGGATGCTCGCCGTGCGTCGGAACGTCCGGTGATGGAAGGGGGATGGGGGAATTAGTTCATGTAATTCCTTCGCACACTCTCCAAAATGTATCCTATAGGATACTGAGAGGGTGGTAGCTCTACGTCTCTGTTCGAGGCTATGAAGATTGGCTTCCACTAGTTCAGGGTCGCCAATTAACCTCTTTGCACGCTTCTCAATTGAGTACTATTTATATTTTAAATTTGTAAGTTTAACGCATCATTTTATATTCTGTATAACTTATATATGTGAAAATAAACTATACCGTGTTCGTTAATGTCCACTCAATATTGTAATTGAGTCACGTAAATGTCCACGGAACTTCGTCAATAGCTACGCCTCTACGACTCCCAGCGGACATTTAAATATTGAGCGACTTTATTAGAACAAGGAAATTAGAGGAATATATAGGTTTCTATTTAATTCTAATGTAAGTTTTTTTTACAAATATTTGTACAAGTGCGAAATAAAAACTCAAACCCATCTAATGTAGTGTAGCATCTAAAAAATTTGAATATTTCATGATCAGAGTACACATTTTACTTGATTAAAGATCAATAAACTTCCCTAGCCTATTAAAGTTGTTTCATCAGTTTAAAAATCTTTAATATCAATAATTCTTATTATAATACAAGTACGTTTCTCTTACGTACATTATAAAATCCGCTGTGAAATCCAAGCAGTGAAAGTCTTTCAATCGTTAGTCGTGTTGTAATTCTCATAATATTTCATACTTGACAGATAATTTTCAGTGGATATTACAGCTAAGATATTACGAATTCTCTTTTAGAATAGTGATTTTATCGCACTTCAGAAAGGTACATACGTAATTGAAAATAACAAAAAGCCATGATTACATTTCAAGTCTATTGTTCACCCGTCGTTCAAACTTGTTATTTCGCGCCATTTGGATAATTTGTAATTCAAAGCACGTTCAGAAACCGGCTCGATTGAATCTGAATTACTTTTAAAGGATATTCGTTGTGATCCAATCCTTATATTGTACTCATTCAGTTGAAATTTTTCAGAAAACAAATCACTATAATAAATAAAACAATCTCAAATAACTTCAGGTAACAAACAATAACTTGTAAGTCTAACGTGAGCTAATAAAAATATATATTACATGACAGGAAAATAAAGCTTATACAAATACAAAAGATGCTACATTCTTCTAGAGTTTTCAGTAACTTTTCGAGCTATTTTAAGTGACGTTCTCTATTACAATGTAACTTGACTTGCATTATCTAACTACTTTGTCAACTTACACTTGAAATAAATATGTCAAAATTCAACTAGCTCTAGGAATAGCAATATACATCATGTGTTTATTTGATCGTATTAAATATTTATTATAATTATACTTCCATTACAATATAATACGACATATAGCTTCCGACGTACTCGTATATACAAATTCTCTCACTAGATTATCTACAAACCAATAACACTAAGTGGAGTCATTGAAGCGTATTTTGAAACTAATACTATTAGATAAATTGAGCTACTAAACTAATGGTGTTGATATATATATTTTTTATTTATTGTTTTTTTTTTTAATATGAATCAGAATAATACAAAGAATTTCGGTACATTGGTATTTAACAATCTCATAAGTATTAAAGCCTTACTTACTTCAAACGATACATCTGAAACAATAAACGACATGATAAAACACCATGCTGTGTGCGGACAATATGTCTCGCTCTGTTATAAACATCTGTCCCGCTCGCACCGGATATTATAGCATACCCTGCATCTGTCAAGTTGTCGCTTGACAAAAATAAAGAAATATATTTTTACAGTAAAATTCAGAAGTTCCAACATAATATTAAATAGTAATTAAAAATACATTAAGTGCCTCGTTAGATGTGCAACCAACTTCATAATTAATATTAGTATATTATATATATATGTATGTCTTCATTGATTGTTTATGTCAAGTAATGATATTTTTTAATGTTCGAAAGAAGGCAAAAACTATTAAAATCGATATCTTTGCAACAGTAACAATTAAAAGATCGATTCTCCATCTTGATAAATTATGTATTATGATATTTTCGTACCAGAATTTATTTAACGTTAAAAAATAGTTATCAGAGAATAATAGACATACAAATAAAATTTTGTTTGAAACAATTAGTTGTTGAAAAAAATAATTTTAACGGTAAGACAAACAATATATAAATATATATACTATATTACTCCATATAATATAAACAAATTCAATTAAGTCCCTAGAATTACCTACAGACGTGCTGACAATGACAATCTTAGAATATATTTCTAGTTCATCTGTTTCTTTTATTGGCTGAAAATGTAGAGTCCTATGACCGTCGTACAATGTACGTAAGTACAGAGTGCCTCCTAGTACATCCTTACTACGCGTTCATATAATAATTATTAAAATAATATTCAGATAAGCTTAACAATAAAATAAATACCATTATTTTTTATTGCACTCATAAATTCTCATTTTTATTGAACACAAGAGAATATTTAAAGCACACCGTTTAATTTCCGGTCACGTTGCAACTTCAACACATGGACCGACTTTTGGATATTTAAGGAATAATTTATTAACAGGAATATTTATTTGGAACTCGTTCGGTTCCAACTTTTGGAATAAAAAATGAATGGTAGAATATCTGAAGACACTTTTGTTTTCACGATTTATACATATAATTATCGAAAATTCGCTAAAGTAAAATTCACTCAATACTTAAAAACTATACTTATAATACTATAAAAATCAATTCATTATATGTAGGCGGAATACTAAATATAAATAATGCCCAAGTGGCAAGGTGGAAATTGAATATTTTGTATTCCAATTATTTCTATAAGCTAAAGTAAAGTATATATATAATAACATATTTAGAATATTTGAATAGAAGTAGTTGTGAAAATGAAAACCATAATAACGACATATTAAGCCATTGATATTATTTAAATATATTATTTTTAGTTATAGAATATGCTTTCGGACTTTACAAATTCACGAATACGTCTACAGACTACTTGATTTTCAATTATTACATTATATAGTAAATATCAGTTCTGAACTTCTTTAATTGAGAGTTTTTTTAATAATTGATATAAATATTCACAGACCTCAGTCAAAGTGAGATAAAATAATCCTCGTAGCATTTGATTTGTTTTACATCCAATAATCCAGTTTTTTAAGATAAGAAATAAAAAGTTATAAAAGCTTGGCAGCGTCCTTTGTACCCAATGAATATCATCCGCTTTTAATTTACATTATTTGTATTTTTCATTTACATTATTTTGAATTTACATTATTATTTGTATTTCTTGTATACAATCCCTTTATTATTTTGCACTTTAAGTAAGTAAGTAAGTTGTCACTCAAATGAATTAAAGTAGGTAGGAACTTTAATGTAAAACAATTTAAACTACGTAGGAGTTTTAGAAGTATGAGACGGCAAAGTTTATCAAGACTGCTATAACATAGGAGTGAGAGTGATAAGCAG
The DNA here is from genome assembly GCA_963555665.1 of Dircenna loreta. Classification (NCBI taxonomy): domain Eukaryota; kingdom Metazoa; phylum Arthropoda; class Insecta; order Lepidoptera; family Nymphalidae; genus Dircenna; species Dircenna loreta. Next base: position 7,168,025 of record OY743099.1, on the reverse strand, counting down.
CCAACTAGTTTAAGATAGTTTATAGTTAAAGCTTCAAGACTGAAATGGAACTGTTTCAGACTGTATAATATAAAGACCTATCATCAGCAGATATAATTGACCATTGGTTAGTTTCCGGTTTACAATAATAGTTCTTCTATATAATAGGTAACTATCCAGTACAAAGGTACCGGATAAACACCCGCCATTATTGCTAGTTTTTCAGTATGTTATACATCCAGAAAACTACTAGTACCAAGTAACTTTCGACGCTCTCCTTGGGTTGTCTGACCATAGCTTGGTAAGAATTGTTGCCATAAAATGCCTATGCCGTACAGCATCTGAGAACTGACACGTATTGTATTTCAAGTAAGCAGATTGTGATGGTATTTGAACTTTCTTGGATCCCACCGATGGGGGCAAGTCTGTTTCTCCTTGGGCAATCCTAATGATTGAGCCGCCATTGAAGCCATTGCAAACAATGGATATATTTATATCAAATTATTATTGATTTAGTATATATATTAGTTAGAGTATATTTATATCAAAGTGTGTCAGAAGTAAGATATTAATGAAAAAAAATCTATAATAATTGTTATGTTGCAAATAAATTTTAATTATTTGAAAATTGTAAAATAATTTAAAGAAATAAGATTAATAAAATCCTTCGACGCACTATATTAGAGAATAAAAAAGTAAAGCTCCTCACCTTACCCCTTTCTCTATATTTTAAACGATTTAAACATATTATATATATAAGAATTTATTTTAAATATATGATTTGTTTGCTGGTTCATAGGTTATATGAAATTTATAACTGAAATTTGCATATTGACAATCATAGTAGTCCATGTCGATGTAGATACGTTAAATGAGTTAGGTAAAAAAACGCTACATTTCTTATATTTTTTTCTGCATTATTAATATCTGAAATAGTTTAAACTTCTGTATAAAATATTTATTAATGTCCACTCGTCTTCGGAATTATATATGAAACATCTTCAATAGCTCTACGACTCTACGACTCCCAGCGGACATTTAAATATTGAGAAACTTTATTAGAACAAGGAAGATAAAATAATATATTACATTTCATTTTAATGTCATTATACTATTTTAGAATAAATTTAAAATGGAATATTTTCTCAAAACACGAAGTATCAATTACATTTTTTATTATTGCAGACTATAAATTTACCAATAAAGGTCTATTTCATTGTCAAAATAAATTGAGTCTCGAAGTATCAATTTCACAAATTCTTACAACTTTGACATTGGATATTTGAGTCTTTCTAAAATATTAGGATCGACGTAAATATTTAATAAATCAGTTTTCATATCATGCTTTATTTTCTGAATACTGAATATTAAATATCGTGTAATATATAATTTCCTTAATAAACCATATTTAAATAAATCATATATAAGTAATGTAAATGGAATTTAAAGTTCTTTTAAAAAGTTTTTAGTTTTAATCAAATATTATTTTTATTAAATTATTTATACGTTACATAATTAATTTATAGAGCACTTCAAAACAAATTGATAAGGATTTTCATATTATATTCAAATTGCTGTCAAAAATTTATCATCATGAAAGTTGCAGATATCAAAAATACGAATTCGTAGACTTTCCATAATCTATATAAGCACAATATATCAATACCAATATTCATATTTATTCATTACAATATGTAATATTTATTAATTTTAATTGAATATCAGACTTACAAATCAAATAACATTTTCATTTATTCATTCAGTACAGAGAGCCGTCATGTGCGTATAATAAAATGAGTCAGTTATACCATGTGCGGGATTTTTGAAATTTTATAAAAAATTATAGTAAATTAATCTTTGTTATTAAGTTATTTTATTTTTTATATATACGTTATTATGTGTACATTGGTATGTATACTTCTAAAAACATTATTAATTTTAACTTTATATTTATAGAGAACGTACAACCCACTAAATCTAACTAATGTTAAATAAACTTACATTGATAATTCATATAGAATAATTTATGTTTGTTAATATATAATAAATACATAATATAGAGAAACAAAATAATTAAAGGAACATGTTTTTGATTTTCATAATTTATCATACACATTAAAATCTAAATTATATTTTATTTTGGGTAAAATCTTAAAATTACTCATGAAATTTATGATTCTTCATTATAAAAAAAAAATAGAATTATGTAATTTATTTGCTTCTTTAATTTTAAAATGACAAGTAAAAACCGACAGTAAGATATAGAAAAAAAATCCCTGACGTTGGATGTAACGATACAAATAAGTTTAAATTTTATTAATTCATGAAGTAAGGGAATAACTCGATTGAACTTAACGCATTCGATTCGACTCGATTTTCGTACGGATATAGTCATTAACGAGTCGTTCAACCATGAGATTGTACAGCAAGCAGTTTGTAAGACATAATGAGAAATATAATTATTACAAGAACTAGAAACAAATATTGCATACATTTTTATTATAGTACACAATCTGTCGTAAAATAATTTTAAACTATTATCCATGTCATGTTAAAATCCTTGCCAATGGTTGAATATTCAAACCCACGACGCTTCACTACAAGTTTGGAGGTCGAACATTACGTAGTAAATATTGGCTGGTTTGATAGCGATGTAAGATGAAAATAGTTGATGCGATCGTTGTTATAAATTATTATACATAAATATCACATTGTTCAGTAAATATATTCACGAACTAACATTCTAAGACATTTTTTATACAAATAACAATAATTTTCATACAGCTATAATAATTTAGATAATTTATTTGCACAATACCTGCAAAGGCTAGCATAATTCCACAAGCATTCTCTTCCAGCTAGCCCTGAAATATATGCAGAGTAAATAAGGGTAAAAATATATCATTATAATCATTATTTTACAAAGTTATTTTTTGATTACGCCTACAAATACAATTCGAGCAACGATTTTGAACTTGTAGTCAATAAGATCCTTCATTTGGTAAACATAAGGGTTATTTTTGCCTGTTCGGTGATATTTTGTCTGTTATTGTAACAAATTTGTATGATCAGTGTTCGAGAAACTCTCGTTGCTTGTATGAAGTGGAAATAATAAGATAAACTCAGATCTATATTTACAATTCTCGCGTTTAGTAATTATTTTTGTTTACATTGTTGTTTATGTCAATGATTAGCGTTATAATTAAAAAATATTTATAATATTCGGAATAAATAACTATAAGATAATTTATCATGATATAAATTCTTAGAAATTATTAGTTACGGTTAGTCTATCAGTAGCTAGAGCTCAAAAGGGTATAACCAAAAGATTCATAGAGTTCATTAAAGAAGGCTCGTCTAAAAAAACAAAACAAAAGCCTCACTCTATCTTGGAGGCGGCTCGCGATTGGACTATAATGATGGATGGAGAGACAGTATAGAATCCCGGAGAAGAAAATTATACCCATTTAAAATACTTATAAGAATAATATTTTTTTACAAAAATTATAAGTCTATAAATAAAATAGTACGTTTTATATATTTTAACTTCATTTGCAACTAGGAACATTTACTAGTCAACAATAATTTTAAATTAAACAATGCTACGAATAACATACATTTATGACACGATACCATCTGTCCTCAGAAACAAAGAGTATAATATTAAAGAAGGAAATATCTTCAAGGATATGACATGTAACCCGGACGTATTTCTTCATCTCCGCCTTGAGAACGATATCGGCTTTCATAAAGCCATTGTTTACATCAAATAATATTTTATGTCATCTTTGTATCACCAATCTTATACATATCTATTTGTCTCTTATTTATGATTGTGAAAGCCGACACGACAACTACGGTCCCAGAGGTTGCGGGTTCGAAATGTTGCACGTATCGCTGTATTTTTCATTTTATATTTATTAAACTTTAAATAAGCATAACATATATAGCCATATATAATGAAAAATAGATTAATATTTATAGATACATATTTTCAAATATTTATTCTTTGTTTTTTACACTTATAATTTAAGTTAACTTTATGATATAGAAACAATATAAGTCTCGTAACCTTAAAAACCATTTCATAAATTTAAACCATTCTAAGGATAAATGACTTAATAGTACTAACTAACTTATGTAATATTTATATTTACCCGGCTGTATTCACGTGGAAATTAAATCGGAATGGGCCCGACTAGTAAAGTCGGGTAAATATAAATGGTCATGGTTCACGAAAGTTTAAATATAAAAATTTAAAAACTTTAAAAACAGTATGAAAAACAATGAAATTGAGATATTTGTGAGCAAGAATTCATAAAAGCAAGCTGTTACAAAAGATTTTCACGTAGCGTTTAAAACTAAACTAAATAAGGGAGTAGTAAAATGATGTTGGTTCTTTTAACTTTCCAAGATTCTATGAAGGAGTTAGTTATTTATCTTTTATGATTTTACGAGTTGGTCCGGAGCGCTTTAACTTTTACTTTCGAAAATATTCGAAACTGACTTAACTCTTAAATAATTTATTAGCTACGCTAGTATACTGATGTATTTGTATAAGCCTTTGACGATTCTCAAAAAGATATTTTAATTTTTTTTTACCTATATACACATAGGCAAAGATAATTCAGATCCAATATCTTTCTCTTCTCTGTTTGTCAATCTATTTTTTTCTTTTTTGTAACTATTGTAAAATGCCATTCAGCGATTGTCACACGTCACCTCATTGGCCGCATTCTTCTCCGACATATTTTTTTACGCTCCTATCCATATCTAGTTGGAAGACTTTTTCTATTATTATCTTCCATTCAAATTTATGAAATTTATGGTTATGATTGAATTACGATTGATGATTATTATATATTTAAACTAGTAGAATTGTCGTGTCCGATATTAAATCTATATGTTTTATACGGTAGAAATATTCACTAACAATCATTTTTATTTTAGCTTCAGTTTTTGGTACATACAAATATACATACAAGAGATAAAGTTCTTAGTTTTGAATGTTCAAATTTCTGGAACTGTGAACTAATTAATTAATATGTTTTTGTATTTGATAGCCTAATTCTCGACGTGCCTTATGTACTCGGATAACGCTAACATATAACTGTTATATGTTTATTATACAACACCTCACCACGACCTAAAGTAAGTATTAGAAAATACCTTCAAAATAATGAAGCAAACGTCAAAATTGCAATTATAATATTTTACAAATAAGTTTTGAAGCGTGAATAAGATTTGAAACACGAAAAAGTAAATTTAAATCTTCAATCACAGTTACAAATAACGCACTAACAAGCGGCTGAGTTTGTTATATAATAAGATTTTATTAAGAGTTCTTTCATAAATGAAACGTGTATGATATATATATATTTGAAACATAATTATCACATTAGAATAAAATTTTATTATTTTAATTAATCAATCATTATAAATCAATAAGTTTCTTAATTCAGTTTTAACTGGTATTCATTTAAGTATGGATTTATTTATAGCATTTGTTGATTTTTATGGATTTAATAGGCTCTATAGGCTAACTAATCCGAAGATTACAGCAGCAATTTTTTTCTATCTCTACAAAAGTATTCTTCGTTTCAATTACAAGGGATTCCTCTGCAAACAGAATCTATTGAAAAAGAACGTTTAAATTAAAAAAAATACTAAATACTGTCAGAAAATAATCAAAATGTGGTATACTTTTTTGATTGTCATTTTATCCGTCAGATGACTTAGATTCAACCAGACCTATTTGGAACATGAATTCTCGGTTGAAAATAAATTATTTCACAAATAAAATTCTGTAGGAATCGCACCGTGACCGGAAATTTAACGGCGTTTGGAAAATTTTTGATTGGTAATATGTATTCTGGTCAAAGAAATAGAAAGTGAATATTAATTATCTGATTGTAAATATTATTTCATCTTGTCACTTTGCATGCAAATTCACAATGACATTATATTAAAGTAAAAAATAAAGAAATCAATCTAAAAAAAAAATATTCTTTATTCACAAGTATAAGTTGATAAAAATTTATTGTTTTGTCGTCAAATCTACCTATATTAAGCTTGGCAATTTTTTTGTACAATTGGGTAGTAAACGGGCAATGTTTAACTGATGACAGGTGGTCACCCGACCAATGAATTTACAAAAAATCAATTTGCAAATACGTTGATACTTATGATGACGAAAGCGTTTGAGCTTTCTCATGCCTTCTACGAAAGTAACAAGGAGGGTGTGGCTACTTGGTCGATCAAGTCCATACACGAGCTTCTCACAAGCTTTACTATAAACGTAAGTAAAAATTAAATAAGACTGATTTCTGTCAACAACTTTTCCCAGTTTCAGACAAATAACATTCTCAGCAAGCTTTGCCAATAATCAAATATTTTAAAAAAGCTACTTTCAATATAGAATTGATTGTGATTTTGTAGTCAAGTGACTGTAGCTAGACTTTACCACCTATTGAAACAAGAATATATATATATATATATATATATATACGTATTTCTTATTTTAATTTAGTCCCAATTTAGTTCCTCAAACCCTTTCTAATCCAGCGTTGTATCCATTATCTTTATCTCTGCCTCTAAAGCTATTGGGATGTTCCCCTCTTACCGGATACGAAAATAGTGCCTCTACACTTTTGTCGCAATCTACAGAGCCTTTGCTTTTAACGTTTCTTACTAGATCATAATACCCTGCGTGCTGTGAAAACAGTATATAAAATTTAACTTTGATTATATTTAAATAGAGCGTTAAGACGTTATATTTTATAAAAAATATTTTATTTATAAGTATGACTGCGTTAATTTTAAAAAAGTTTGTTTATATTCTTAATGTATTTGTATTATTTTATGTTTAACTGTAATTTAATACACAGTAATCTGATATAATTAATATTTTCATAAAACTTAACTTAACACTAACAAGTTTAAAGTATACAATTAAGGATGTACAAATGGGATTACTTTACGAGATACGCCAGTCTTGTTTGAAAACATGTTTATTATGTTCTTTAAATTGATTTAGATACTTTATACAAATTATTTCTTTTACCTTGGGGTGAAAGAGATGAAAGTATGAAAGTTCTACACCGTTGAAGTTAGTGACTTGAAAATGTGGATTTGAGTTCTTTATTACAAATTAATGAATACGTGTTAAGATAGAATGGATAGAAAGCTAAACTTGGTAAATATGATCTATGTTGTAAATAAAAAGTAAACACGTAGGTAAAGCCGCGAAAGGAAAGCTAGTGTGAGATATTAAAAAAAAACAAAAAACTCGCCATCATATTTATTCACAAACTTTATTCACAGTAAGTACAAATAAAAAGATAATCTAAGAGAAGTTATTATTCACTACTGTTAATCTTAAAATTCAGTCATGAAGTCGTAATATAACTTGAAAATGTTTTTAACGAATACACATAGCTTTATATTATATAGTTCATGACTTTAAGTCCAAATTTGCATTTAATTGCCTTAAAGTTTAAACTAGAGTAAACTGGTTAGAAGTTTAATACTTTGTTCTATCTCTAGCGAGTGTTAAAATTATATTGTTATGTTGCGTACATTCAAGCGTCTTTACATATAAATTAATTATTAATTGAATTAATTAGTCATAATGATTTAATTAATTATAATGCAACTATAATATATTAGAGCGAGAATATAAAATATTGTAGCAATGTATCACACTATGGTTTAATAAGAACTACAAGGCTAGATTAGATTAACTTTGACAGTTATAACTTCTGTTTATTTTATACAACTCGTAGCAGTTACCACGTCCCCAGGTGATATGTGGGTCGTTGGTGTTTCTATATACTGAAGGCTGTGCGCTAAGAGGAGCGCTTAAAGTCCTTGTAAATGTGAGTACCAGAGAACTAGTAACGCTGTAGGTATTTATTTAGTTTTCTTTTAGATACCACGCTGTACTTGAATTCTAATTTATTATCACTTATCAGTTATAACTGTAACTGAAATAGTCAGTTCTAGGTATAATAGTTATTTAATAAGTTAAAATAGTTGTGACGTGGTTTGTGTGTGTGTTATGTGTTAGATATATATATTTTTTTAATATACAATACTCTACAATACGCGATACACGGCTATACGCGACAAATCAAAAGATTGAAATTAGACTTTGAAATCAAAAGATTGAAATTAGTTTTTTATTATTCATATATATAGCGACAAACTTTAGTGAAAATGACAAAAGAAAATCAGTTAAACATTTAGTTTTATTTTACATCAAATAATTCCAGACAGGCTTTCAGTTCGTGAGGAATGAAAAGTTATGAAAGCATGACAGCGAACCTTTGTACCCAGATAATATCATCCGCTTAATATTTATATTATTTGTGTGTTTTATTCAACAGTGTCCTTTTTTTATTTCACCTTAACTCACAAACGGCACGTCACATGAAATAAGAACAATGACTGCCTTGAATTGACAGGCTCTAGGTTTAATATCCTTCTCTAATAAAAATCTTTGTAAAATGATATATTACTTTCGTTCGGATCTGGGGAAAGAAGAAAATCTTCTGAATTACATTTTCCAAAATGAAAAAGGAGATTCACGCAAACGCAGGAAATTTCTACTTTGATACTTTCTTGTTTCACTGTAATGTAAAACAAATTAAACTAAGTAGGAACTTTAAAACTATGAGACTGCAGCAGTTTATGAAGTCTCGCTAGAACATAGAACTGAGAGTGAGAAACTGCTAACTAGTTTAACTATTTTATAGTTAAAGCTCCAAGACTCTGTGAAATGTTACTTACAGACTGAATCATACTCTTAAAAATGCATCCCATAAAAAATTTATATAAGTTTATATAAGTATCTATTAAGCTTCAAATAATTATCCGTTAAAATTAACAAAAAATAAAGTTTTCAAATAAAAAATAATATAAATTTTAAATAGTATATAAAAGCTCTGTTAGATATAAAGGAGTAATTGAGCCATATTTTTTCGAAAAAGGTATCAAAACATCTGCACAAGTATATTAAGATACCATTCTTGAGAAGGTAGTTAAGCCCCTTATCATCACCATGTTCAATAACCAAGTATGGTCCTTCAAGCAAGACTCGGCGCCGGGTCATAAAACTGGTTCCACGCATTCGTGGTTGGAAGCGAACGTTTCGGACTTCATCAGAGCTGAGGACTGGCCGTTGTCTAGTCCCGATCTTTATCCGCTGGATTATGATTAATGGTCAATTTTAGAAACTACATCTTGCTCTAAATGCCATGATAATTCGAAGTCCCTAAAACAATCTATACGATTGGCAGCAAAGAATTTTCCCATGGAAAGAGTGCGTGCTTCTATTGATGGCTGGTTCAACGTTTAAAGGACTGTATTGCAGCCAATGGAGACCACTTCGAATAGGCTTTATATATTTTTAATTGTTTTATATTTATATACTAAACTAACATACTGTAAAAGTAATAAATGTTATTTGCAGTTAAAAAAAAAATTAGGTGTAACAGTATTTATGGCCAGACTAAGTATATGTAATATTTGTTATATTACGTATATATATGTGTTAAAGAAATATAATAGATTTATATAATTACTAAAATAAAATCACTAGAGTTTCTTAAAGCAAGCTTCCTGATTGTGACAGTATTATTATAAATAGACTATTAGTTTATGATTAAGATAATAATTGTCTTTGTAGCATTCAATACAACTAAATATTTAAAAAATAAGAGATCCATCTCTACATTAAATATAATACAGATTTATATCTCTTAGACATATTTTGGTAAGTAGTCAAAACATAATGTGTAATTTTTTATAATAATAAGAATACCTTAATAAAAGCTGTTCCCACTCTGTTTAAAATTTACTATTAAAAATAAAATTCCTAAGCCTTTTCTCAGAGATATTTTTAATCCTTGAAATGAAATAAGATAGTTGATGTTATTTTTATACTAATGAAATCCTTATTTAGTTTGTATAAGGTCGGTTATATTTTCTTTCGTTCATTTCGTCACAAGTTGAGATGATCAGTGTTTGACGAACTCTTGCGTGTTTCAAGCTGGAAGTAATAAGATAAGCTCACATCTAAATATAGAATTGTTTTCTTTTATTATAGGCTTTTTCATTTATTTTTGTTTATATTTTTATATTGCTTATTGGTATCGATGTTATTTTACTGTTTATTTATTTAATAAGTAAGAATTAACTACTTAATTCTTTGCTATTTTTAAAAGTTAAAAAAATATCATGATCAATTTAAATATTATATATGTATTATTTATATATATAGCAGATTGTAAAGTAGATAAGAATAAAAAATATTATCTTTAAATAAAACATTTATTTCCCTTAAATTATTTAGTCCTTACCAACTTTAGAGCGAGGACGAAAACTAATGAACTACCGCTCGAGAACGAACTTTTTTGGTGCTTACAAAATTTGTTTACTCGAGTGGAGTAGCAAAGATGGAATAAAATGAGGCCAACTATCCCTCACTATTTATTAATTTATTTGTTATTAAAGTCACTTATATATATGTATTATATTATTTGAATAATATACATATATAATAACAATGGTGTAAATATCTATCCCAGGTCATGGACGGATCAAGGTCACCGTGAAATGTGATCATATCACGTGAAGTAATGAAGATACGAAACCGTAGAAGAGAAAGGAGATAATGAGATTCTGTAAATCATTATTGAAAGTTGAAAAATCTTTAAATGAGGAAAAAAATTAAATCTTCAATTACAGTTACAAAGGCTTCACTTACAAGAGGCAGTATTTTTTATATTCATATTTTATCAAGGTCTGGATTTAAGGCTAAATCTCTAGATAATATGAGCTAATTTGGACCGTTGAAAAAATAACAATTGTCTTGATAATTAACACAAATCTAAATTATTTAATGATAACTGATAATAAATAATACAACTTATATATAATATATATAACTTTATTATTGCAACAGACATGAAACAAACATACATAATATGCCTTTATTTAACTGTTAATTCTGACAACAATTATTACATAATTAGCGGTTTATGTAAGCAAGCACATTCACTGCTAGCTTAAGTTTATAGAAATAAATGTAAAATAAAATACAAAGAACTGCACACTACTCAATTAAATAGTGAATAACAAACACTCGGGCCGTTACTGACTCAGTTAGCTTAACAAGTTGGTAGCAAAGTGGAAGACAAAATCATAACCTTTACTTTTATTTTTGACGATTCTAAATTACGTGTAAATGCTCACTAGAATAAAGATAATTTGAATATGAATAGTTAAATTTTATTCAGACACACTAAGTAGACGAATGAGTTCCAAATAAATTATTCCTTAAACAACAAGCAGCGCCATCTGTTAGAATCGAACGTAACCGAAAATTAAAAGGTTTGTACAAGGTGTGTACCTTTCTGGACTTTCTGTTGTTAAAGTTGCTAAATCGCTGCAGCATTTCGTTCGCAGAATTCAGTCGATTAGCATAGTCCGTATCCTTCAATTCTTGAACCAATTGAATTTTATAGGCTTTTAGATGTAAGTCCTTCTTTAAAATCGAATGTAAAGACGATTTTTTGATGTTCAACGCTTGGCTTCGTTTTCGGATGGCTAAAGATGGATTTTGACAAACCGACGCCTCAACTTCTTCAATTGTTTCTTTATCGCGAACTGAACGCGGAAGACGACCAGAGTTTTGAATTTTAACTGTCGCACCTGTATTCTCAAACATCCTGATCCATTTCCTATTGCTATCGTCACTTGGCGCGTGGCGTGTACGATATTCCGCACGATAGAGACGTTGAGCAGTCACTATTGAATCAGCATTACAAAAATGGATCATCATTTGGATAACATCATCTTTTCCAAATAATTCTCCAATTCATATGCTAATAATAAACAATAAACTTTTTTATTGCGTAGAAATAATTTTTGTTTCATTGAACTTACAAATACCCGATACCCTTTCTGGACACCTTGTATAAATTATCCTCTTGTGTAATATACAAATGAAAATTGATGAGTGGAATAAAATATATATTATTTTTATTTTAGGTATTATTAAATTTATATGAATATTATAAAAATAATATTAATATGAACTTGTAGTAAAAAAAATATAACTCTACTATATGTTATAAAATTCTGCAGAAAATGCCTTTTAAGTCAATAAAAAAAACAAATTCTCTTTTGATGAAGATTTTCTACAACCTAAGCATTATCATTTAGTCTGAGGATTATTCTAGGAACTTAATTTTTTTTTTCATTTTGTTTGTCTTATTCTCAGAATGAACAACAAATTCATCAAGAACTAATTATCCATTAAAAATACATGCGTATGTATAGGTAAGTATCTTATAATTATGTTTATATTTACCCGGCTTTATTTACTTTGAATTATATATCGGAATGTGTCCGACTAGTTTGGAACTATCGTATAATTCTCTCTTAACAATATGGCTGCTGTCAGTGATATCGTAGCGCTACGGCGTAGCAGTGACTTGTTTAAAGAGTTTTCGTCTTTATTCGAATTAAGTGCTTTGTGCAAACTAACTAATATACAATTATCGTGCATAATATAGTTGCTTCAACATATGAGTTAATGATTAACTAATATTTAATATTATGTTGGTGAAACAGGATTTTCATCGTAACAATATTTTTCTTAATATAAAAAATATCTTTACAATGTACAGTATATTGTAAAGATATTTTTCTATCGTATAATCGTGAAGTCTATATTGTGCTTAAGTCAAGCGACAACTTGACGGATGCAGGGTATGCTATTATATCCGGTGCGAGCGGGACGGATGTATATAACAGAGCGAGACATATTGTCTGAACCTGGCATGGTGTTTCATCATGTCGTATAGTTTCAGAAGCGTTATTTAAAGTAAAGGTTTTAATGCTAAAGAGATTATTAAATGCCAATATACCGTCCCTTCACATTATTCTGACTAATATAAAAAAAAGAATTATAGTAAAGGAGAGTAAAGAAACTGGTTGATTCCTATAAGTACATGAAGTAATTAATTTTTTTCTCAATGTGACTAATAGTTTCAAAGGCGCTTCAATGACTCCATTCAGTATTATTGGTTTGTAAGTAATATAATTGCAGATATTCAACATGTAGGAAACTATATATACTATGAAAGCATCAATATAACTAACATTGATGCAATGTGGTTCACATTCCTATAAATATAATAGTCATGGTTCACGAAAGTTGACATATAAAAATTAATGCAATGATTCAAACACATTGTATAAATTCCTGTAATTTACTAAATATTGCTGCTCTTAAAGCAAGTTGAATTTTGACATGTTTATTTCTATTCTAGCCGACATTCAGTAATCCAATCAGTAATGACAGTCAAGTTTTATATATTGAATATTTTAGTATTTGTAAGAGTTTTATTTCCAGTAATAAATCATTTGTTATTTCTTTCTATGTAATATAACTATTGAATAACTTAAAAACATTTTTACACGTAATTATAATAAAATTTGTAATACCTTACGTTACCTTAGCTTATAAATTATTGTTCCTATACCTATATATAGGTAGGTACCTTCAGTTATATTATTTTATATTTTATAGGTTTTCTAAGATAATTTCAATTTGATGATTATAATTCAAGAATTGTATCACAATAAAAGGGTAGTTTCGATTCAATCGAGCCGGTTTCTGAAAGGGCTTTGAATAACAAATCATCAAAATGGCGCGAAATAACAAATTATTCTCACCTTTCTGATATGTGATAAAATAACTATTCGAAAGGAGAATCCATAATATGTTAGCTTTAATATCCACTGAATTTGGATTTCTCAGCGGATATTACAATATAAGAGGAATGTGAAAAAGAAACTGTTATTGATACAAGCGAAAAATGAGAATTTATAAAAACGTTTACTAAGTTTATTCAACGTTTAAATATTGTTGTACTAATTTAAAATGTAAACATTATACTAAAACTCAAATAGTTTTTGATTCTATTTAAAAAACACTACACTTTCACTACATCGGAAGGTTTCAATTGAAACAAAATAAACTCATAAAAATAAAAATCACATACTAACTGCTCAGGAGTTTTTTATAAATTATCGATCATAAGTTATGCCAGGATATAATGAGTGAGGGGCAAACCAGATTCCTCCTCGAGTGTTCAGCTGAAGACTTACCCATCCGTATGTTCCGGTCTCCGGTCACGGTAACGCAACATCCGGTGAGCGTGTAAGTCGAGATGGGTGCATGGGTGTCTCCTGAGTGACTGCTGTCCAATATTGCCTTTATACTAACACTCTTAAAATATTCATTGCGCGTTTTTTATACTTCGTTCAATTTATTAATTTCAGTTACATAGTTCTTCTTTAACACGCAAGTCACCACAATATAGATTACAAGAACTCGTGGCACGATCTAATAATTTCGAGAGCTACGTCCAAGTCATAACGTTACGTCCAAGCTCTATAAATTGAGTTTAATTAAGAATAACAGAGACACTGTTTGTTTATAACCCACTTTACTAAGTAGTAGCTGTTAAAACATTTACAAAACAATAATACTATTGTTTTGTAAATGTTTTAACATCTACTACTTTACGTAAATACTTATAGATTCTAAATACTCCATCAGAATTCAAGTCTTCAACGTAATTATCGAAAAGTTATTTTAGATGTAAATAGATACTTAATCGATTCTTAAAACGGTTTCGGATTAATAAACAATATAAATTTAAATTAAATGGCTTTTGTATACTACGAAATCATAATTATTTTACCAAGTGCTGATACCGAGATGTTATAATTATTTTCTACTACAAATATCTATTAGTTAATAATAGTATAGTTATAAATGTAATTATTATTAAAATCGAACTTTAATTCGTATTAAAAATGAGCATGATATTATTATAAATCGGAACATGTTAAATATTTAATGTTACATGTTTTGACCGTGTGCTCCCGGGTAAAAAAAAGTACGACCTTTAGTCGAAATGTGGTAGAATTATGGTGTGTTCTTCTGGCTACACCACGAATGGGCTGACTCGACCAGCACCGTACCACACTCGCGCAGAAGACCGACGTGAAGCAGTGACCAAGTCAGTGCCAAAGTATATCGAGATCCATAGAAGCCGGGGAATACACCCTCGAGCAATCTTGCTCTGGCCACCTTTCGAATTCTGGGGAAGGCACAGAAACACCAATTGCCTAGGGCAAGCGAAGCCTGTACTCCGAGGCCCTACTCTAGTTTAAATGTGGATTTCTACAATATCAGGAGATTGCACACCAATTTAAACACCGTTTCCTATCACCAGACATTGCAACTGACAGTTTTTAGCTGAGACGATACACAGCTTTCTTACCATATTATACATCCCTAAACTTTTATATCATTTCGAAACAAGAACGACAATAGACAACACCCTAGAAGTACACAATTACAGAGTAGAGTAGAATTGAGATGTGCAGAATTATCAACAATATTGTAATTACTAAGCTCCCCTATTTTTTTTATATGGAGACTAATGAGTAAACGTGTCATCTAAACGACTGCCGTTGCCCATGTACAAATCAGGAGCTACGAGTGCGTTGCGGGCTTTTAGACGGGAGTGCGCTCTTTTCTTGAAAGTTTGAAGGGCGTATTTATTCAATTTGTTCTACAGAATCGTTGGGCGCGAAAAGAAACTTCTATCAGTGGGGGAGCGCACAGTGGGGGAACGCCAGCTACTGAGTGGATGAGGGTGGAGGTTTTGTCACGATGAACGATTGCGAAAATTTGTGAGTGGTATAGGTGAACGCCAAGGGATCGAACCAATTTTAAAGTTCTTGGCAATCGTTAATACGAGACTCTCCGTTGTATCCGGTTCAGAGGGAGAAGCTGGTACATATTCGTAATTTTATAATAAGCGCTAAATATAAGTACGTTTACATACATATACATTTTTCATCCTATAAGTTGGTGACAAATATTGGCAATTTATTGTAAAAACGAATTCTTATAACCAAAAATGACTTCGTTTTAGTGAGTCTAAATTTAGGAACCATATTTTATAATTATATCTAGTATCTATATTATGCAAGTCATTTATTAAATTAAATGCAAATATTCCACAAAAGTACATTATATTTATTTAGATATAGTGATGGAAGCTTTAGTATTATAAAGTCATTGAAAACAGTTTTAAGAGACTCCCAAGGACCCATTTCGAATACAGCTCGTGCTACTTACTTTAGTAAAATAAAAATTTATACTACGTCTGCCCTTGATCCCCAAAGCACAATACATTAAGACAATACTATGGATATATGCCAAGTAAATCAACCTAGCTGTGGTAGCATCAGCTAACTTTCTAACTGTCTTAACCGTATATGCCGCCGAACTTAAACGTTTAGCTTGAGTGTTGATATGAGGACCCCATTGTAATTTTGAATTTCGGGAGAAACTTTAAAATAACAGTTCATTGATAGATAGATAGTGTTTTAAAAATACAATAGTTTGAATAACTATTGTTTAAATAAATTTAGAACGCTGCTTCATTAAAAATGTAGTTTATTCTCGTAATAAAAGGAGCTTATCCAAGCGTGTAGTGACAATATAACATGTTAAATACGAAGTAAATAAAAAGTACAATATAATCAAAATTAGTTTTTATTTCAGAGTATTCAAAAAATCAATCCATAACATAAATATTAGTTACAAGGAAAATAATTACAAAAGACTTAAACTAATGGCACTAACAATTAAGACACAAATCTTAGATAAATAATACGACGATTTAATTACTAAATAATATTAATACGAAACTATTGTAAATGCCTCTAAATAGAACAAAAAGAGACTCCTTGAGCAATGGCCGATAATATGGACATCATTTTTAATTACAAAATATGTGTTTATATTCGACATATTATTTAAATTATAATTTATTTATTTTTATATAATAAAATATATAATGAAATTAATTACTAATAATTGTAATTAAATACTGATAATAATATTGACCGTTATTTAATTATAAAATCGATACGAACGTTTTTACTAACCTACATTTTGAACCGCGGGTTAACATTTTAAGCTAATAATAGCACTGAAGAATGTGCGTCGTGAAAAAATATAGAAAAGTATCCTTACTTGAGTTATCAGCCTTATATACGTAAATATAACTTAAATACTAGAAATAAAAAAAATAAAAACATATGTCCAAATATATTTTGTGGACGGATTTTTTTTGAGATTTTAAGAGTATTTAAAAACATTAAGATTTAGTATTAAACAATTCAATAATATCAATTAATATTATTGAACCGTCTAAGAATCATTTAAAATATCATTACTGTAATAACTTCGAATATAATACTAGATGGAAATGAACTCATCACAAGACAATGGACGGAAGAACGAGTGTAAAGACAAGTTCACCTAAAACAGATTACTAATAGAGCTGTGAAGCGACAACGAAACCGTTCACTCTTCATAACATTTTAACAACTGAATGAATGAATGAATGGTTTTTTCTGTAAACTATCAGTCTCTGTATATTACCAGATGTTACAAGCTGCATTTGATTTTATTTATTTATGATTTTAGACAAAATACTTGACCATAATAAATAATCATGAAAAATCTTTATAATCATAGACAATTCATAGATAAAGAATCCACATGGACTGTATTCAATTAGTATTATTAATGAGATAAGGGCTCAGTTGTTTCGTCCCCCATAAATGAAGTATTTTGACAAGCTCTCCCCCCCCCCTCCATTTGTTGACTCCGTGGTCTTTGCCCAATCAATACAGCATGATGGCTCCATTGAGTTTCTCCTCGAGGGCGGGCGCGCTGGTGTCGGCCTCCGCCGCCGCCACCAGTATGCACACGTTATTGACGAAGGCCGATATACACGCCGACACTACCAGCCTGGGGACACGATGGCTCAGTTTATAATGTGCCTTAACGACGGTCCTTACTTCGATGCTCGAGTTAATGAATGATAAATTTTAATACTATTAAGATAATTTATTTTTAAATGCTTTGTTCGGTACTCAAGTCTGCTAAGAACTTAAGAAAAATATTATTAACTATATATGTGGCGGTAGTCGTGTGGTGTTTTGGAACATGTCCACAGAAAATATATGAAACATAATATTTTTATACGATAAATGCTAATAAATAATAAGAACTAACCAGAAGGACAGTCCCAGGTCTGCGGTCATGTCGGAGGACCAGGTGTTGGCGAGGTCTTCATCTGACATTACATTGTGCTGCAGCCGGAGGAAGAATTCCGTCAGCCATACTGCTATTGCTCCCAGAGTGAACAGCACTGGAATTAGAAATGTTTATTTTATTTACACCAAAGAAAATACAAAGAAAATATACGTTTCAACAAGCATATTTGTGGCCTACAAATATTACGTTCACCTTTTTTATTTAGTGTAGCTGGAAATCGTGATAAAACCTCCTAAAGACCCTAAAATCACAAACTTTTACCCTCGTTACCCGATTCAATTTCAATTTATTTTTCTCGTCGGTTGCATTTCATTTCCTTGCCTCTCCTGGAGTTACAATGCTGTTATTATTATTTGTTTTATGATGTCATGTACTGGTATATAGATCACTCACCGGCAGCACAGTTGCACACCAGCAGCGGTCGGGGCGAGCAGGCGTCCCGCGCGGCCGATCCCAGCGCCGCCAGCACGCAAGCACCGCCTGCCGCTGCCAGCGCCGCCGCCAGCTGCGCCGCCGCGCCGCACCACGCCCAACGACGTGCCGGGTGCGAGCCCGCGCGGACTACACGCAAACACCATTAGTACATACACGGACACGGACATACGGACACAAACACACACACACAAAATACTCACCACTGAAGTCGTGATTCCTCCATCCATAGCCGAAATTCAGTTCCTTGTGACCTTCGAAGAGTCCAAAACTTATTATACCCACAGATTCTGAGGGATTTGACAGTCTCCTCGCTCTAGCGTCGACCCAGTGTGTGGTTCCCAGTGACGCTACAATTAACGCTATACAAAGACAGGAACCAAAAAAGGTCGCAAAAATCATAGACCGTTTGAATAAATTGAGCTTCATTTTGACTCGGATTTAAACCACTTTCTTTTAGTACGAGCGGTTATCGATAGATGGCGTTACGTCACATCTCTACTTTTTGTTAAGTTTTCTAGTAAATGTGTTTAAGAGTGTTGAGTCCATTGTTTTCCAATGTTTTCTTTCTCACGCAAAAAAAAGAAAATCTGTAACAATAAAGAAAATTAATCATTAGTGTTGGGGTCATACAATACCTACTTGAATATGACGAAGTAATATCAAAACAAATTTTAAAATATAAAAAAATATATACTTGGATAATATACGAAAACAATGTAAATCTGTCCCAAAAAGGTAATTTATAAATGTTTACATAATATTTTGTAAAAATTACTAAACCTGGAGACATCTGTTGGACATAATATTATCAGTAAATATATAATTATAGATTTATGATTTTATGTTAAAATACATTTGATAATGCTTTAAAATTATGTAAATCATAGAGATCTTAAAAATAACATTGTAATGTAATTTCACATCAATTCTATTACTTACATAATATACTTATCGACAATTACGTTACAAAAGGCTATATGGAGAAATTTACTACCAGCCTATCTACAAAAAAAGTGTATAATTATTTATTTAGATATTTATCATTATTTGTTAATAAGTTCTTATTTTTATTATTTTGTACACCATTGACTTATGCTATATTTTGAATAGCTAATATCGAACTAATATCACCATGCGAGTGTGTAAATAAGGTCTACAACACAGCAAATGAAACTAGGTTTGATAAAAAATACATACGCAGAGTACGTACTAGGATAGGATAGGAAGTGACTCGCGGATATATTACCATGGTTTTTCTGACGCAATCTCAGGTCTTTAGCCTCCGCTCGTGAGCTTATAATGTTTTCTCTAAATTACTTTTAACGTTCTATTACATACTTACTATACTTATATGTAATATTTAAATATCAAGATAATACAAATTTTATTTATTAAGTATTCAAGTTATCGAGGTTAACTTAATACAAGAATATGTCATATAATTTTTGTACGAGCCGTAAAAAAAAACAAAAGTGATTGGGAATAATTTCTTAAAACATTTATATATTTAATGTTTTTTCTGATGTTTGTCATTACAACTGCTAAAGACATTTTGGGAAAAGATAAAATAGCATTTGGTAGACTTATATTTTTAACTGAGAAGCGAATTTGATGAATGTTCGTATAAAGATCTTTATCAAGCCTTACTCGAACAAACACCAAATTTAGTTATTGAGATAATTAGATTTCACTGGTAGGAAAAGTAAATACTCTTATATACAAACGAAACAAACTTTAAGTGTGTGTCACACACACACAGACACTTAAAGTGTATAATGTAATGTATAAATTGAATAATTTCAAAACTTTCCATTGACATTCCTCAAGAAATATTTAATTCAAATTTATTATAAAATCTCTCCTTAGAACTCTACAGATTATTTTTCCTCTCTCTAGCTTAGTAGTCTCTTGACATTCGGTTCTAGTTGTAAATTATTTTATGAGTTGCTATTTTAATATGCTAATTAGTATACTTTATGAATTAACAGAACAAGTAAATTAAATAATTTCGACCTTAAAATTAGAACCTTGTATGAGTATAAGTTCATACCCTAACGGGCGCGTCACGGGACGATGCGCGCCACTGATCACGACTGGACATATATGTATTATTGGTATGTAGTGTGAAGGTCGCCTTTGTATATAAATACTTGAAATAATGATAGATTCCCATATCATTGTTGCATGTATACATAAGTAGCCATTTATTATACAATTTACTAAAAGCGTCTCCAACAATCAGAGAAAAGTAGTCAGTAACACCCATTTCAGTATGTGATGCGATTTAGGTTAGTTGAGAAATAGTGGCTCAGATCGTATAATTAAATGCTGGGTCAGCTAGTGTACTAATATCGATAAGGCTGTTAGTGAGCTAGTGTCGTTATTGCTATTTTGCCGCTTAAATTAGGTAATGAAATGGGAGCATTACTACTTCCAACGTTCAGAATAGAGATGTCAGGTCGATATTTGTCTTTTAAAGTCGAATAACTTAATACGAGTCAATATCTGAGACGATAGACAAGAAGTCAATGTTTTATTGTAAAATATTCTTACCGCTGATCTCGATATTCTAAATACAGTTAGAGACCTTTGGTCATGAACTATCTATCTCTGTTTTACAATTCTATGTTAATGTGTTAATCTGTAGTTAACGGTAGATAAGCTATAATGACAAACTTATTTGCATATTTTTAATAGTATTGAGAGATAGTATCTTAGCCTGAAATGTAATTGTCATAGAAATAGCAAACCGCAGGTTATCCCATCATCTCAGAACAGATAGGTTATAGAAATGAATTTGACTACTAATATATATTTTTTTGTGATATTACAAACAGCCATTTATTAAACAATAACAGTAGTACGAGTTTTTCCATTCAAAAACATAAATATAACTTTGCTACGTACCTTAAGTACTGTGGTATTATTACCTGTTATTATATGGTAATGACAGCTCGAAAAGTAGAAATTAGTTTGTAAAACTATAACTCCTACTGAGATACTTTCTAGTGTAGAAATAAGAAACGAAATTCTATCTATAGTTTATATTAATTTATTTTATATGTACATAGAATATATAGGGACTTAGTCATCATTCTTTATATTTTATTATTTATTGTGTAACTATTACATAACTATGTAAAAGAACAAGTTAAATAAAATCAGAATTAATGAACTGTTTCTAACAACCATATTTCATAATAGCAATTTAAACAAAAATCACTTAAATATTCATAAAATTCAATAAATTTGTGTGTGATATTGACCCAGTGTATAAATGAAATAATAAACTAAAACAGGTTATTATCAAATAGGTTTTAGATGGCCTGTGTTGACATTGACTTTTAGATTTTTATTTACATACAAAATACATAAAAATAAATAGATAGAATATCTACCAATAGAGTCCCATTTCCAAACGACACTTCTATTATTTTTCACGTTCGTGAATATGAAGGAGATGTTAGATTTATTTTGAAGATGGAATTTTTAGCAACTTACATAGATTAACTGTAAATCTTTAAAAGCCTCGACAATACCAATCAAGACGCTGGTCAATACATAAAACAATACGCATTTAATGGCTACTTTAACAATGACAGGTAAATTAACTGTTAAAGTGTTTTTAAATGTAGATCAATGTAAGTTTATTTTTATTGAACATAACATTTAAGATGGAATATAAAAAAAATTACAAAAGCAATTTGTAGAGTAAAACGTATTGGTAAATAGAGTTAACGAACCGGCTATGCAGCTGTTTGATATAATGTAGGCACATGGCAGCGTGGCATGTTAAATTGTGGGGGTGAATCCGGCCAGGATATAGGAGAGACGATGAAGCAGAGAGGGACAGGACACAATAAAGGAGAGAGATGGGTAATGATAAAAGAAAAGGCTAAATTTTGGGTTAACACGGGGTACTCTTTTAGTAGCATTATGACGAGGTAATAATGTATTTTAAAATTAGCACACTTAAAACTTAAGCGTAAGTAAGCGCGATCGAGTCCATCCATGTTTTTTCCAATTATCTTATTATTAAAATATATTTCATGTTACATCATCGATACTGAATAATTCGTTGTAATAAAATTCAAAAATCTAAGGCCAACAGCTCAAGGCGTTATCGGTGTTCGCGTAAGATCACGTTTTCATCTCAATAAATGCACGTTTTTTGTACAATGTGTACGTGAGTACTATATTATATTTTTTTCCAGGTTTTTGTTATAATTTAAATATATATTTAATCAGAAAATATCATTACTTGTTTCGGTGTTAAGTGATGTACTTAAAATAACTGTATTCTTCGAACAACAGCATACGCAATATTTTAAAATATTTTTATATTTACCTACCTAGTTATTATTTTCAATCTCACGTACAACTTGCTTGAAATAAAAAAAAATTATTTAAAATTTAAACCAATGAATATCGATTGGAAATTTATTGGTATCAAGATAAAAAAAGGTTCTAGAATCAACTGAATCAAATAAGAAAGATTCAAGAATCAACTGAATCAAATAAGAAAGATTCTAGATCCAACTGAATTGAAGACATCACTAGAGTGTATCAAGGTGAACTGGGATAATTAACTTTTCATTATTAAAAGCTATGTATTCTCAATGCTTTACACAGAAAGACGAAAAATTTGAATGAAGACAAAAACAACGACTTTGTTTAATTGGGACAGACAGATGTATGTATATATAAATAAATAGTGTTAAAATAAACTGTAATAGCGATAACTGTTAGAACTGTAAATCGGGTATGGTTAATTGATTTAGTGCGTGAAGCTCATAGCCGATAGCCATGACAGCATCAGGGCTCTTGTTGTTTGCTTTCTAATGACTTCGTTCTATAAGAGAATTTATCGAACATGTACTAGATGTTCCCGATTGATTTTCTTGGAACAAAGTGCTTTATATTCTGAACGAATTCTGAACCAATGAATTGATTGACTCAGGGAGAGAAATAATATTTTCCGCATATGCTACATATGAAAATTGACTTCAAAATTCCAATATATATTCTTAGAAGACACTTTCTAACATTGATTCATGTTTTTGTTTGATATTATAGCATATAATTTTCTCTGAGGCTTACGTTATCACATACAAGAAATATCTTTTTATATCTGATGTTGAGTTCCGAAGATTAGTTGGATCAAACAAACAAACTACGCCGCTTTATACTTAGAATAAATGTATATAATATAGATGATAGGATTCTGATTTGATTTTAACTCTTGTTATATTTCGTAATAAAATATATAACCATACCAAAATACACAGACTTTGAAATCAATGTTAATTTAAATATTTAACACATTACAAGGACAAAGCTTGTTATATATAGTACGCCTACGCAAATACCACACGCTATAGCTTTACGATATTTACAAATCGTACTAAAAATAAAAATCACTTTTAGCAAATAAACGTAGTAATTCATGCAAATGTATTACCCATACTACTATCGAATCGAGATTTTTAAATCCTTGCATCATTCTTTAGCAATCGCTGTCTCGAAACTTCAAACTGGTTATATTTATTGCACTTATTGAAGAGTTATTTGCACGCATAGCACAGATTGAAATTGACAGGCTTGATAAAAACAAATGACAGAATGTTATAATAGCGCTGCCTTCGACGTTACATTGATATTATGTAATAAAACTTGAAGAAGACGCCAGCAGCGAAGTAGCAATATTATACTAAAACGTGATAAACATCTTAACTAGGGATTTTCGAGAACAGAATACTTGATAGCTCTTGAAAAACTTTAAAAAAATGATTATCTAAATTTTCATAAAATCTATAAGTTAATATTTTTTTTTAAGTTAACTGCAGACAAAACCTTGTGTGGCCAAAGAGACATTGAACACCATGTATATGAGCCATCAATAGAAAACCCCATGCACTCACTAATCGTCCATTCTGATAACACTTTATATAAATATATGTAGAAAGTTCATCATAAGCCCTCCCACGTGTGGTGTATGAATAATATGCATAAGGCATTGTTCGGCATCACGGTTACAAATTAACAATTTAGTAGTGAAATTTTGGTCACTTTCAAATCTAATAGAAGCGTATCAAACAAACTTTAACTTCACAAATTTAAGTTTTCACTCGTAATTTTCTCAATTACCTTGAGGTCGGAGCGGTTAAGCTGTAACTAATACTGATTGTATTGTTATCATAAATATTTTATAGGTATCGCAAATTTATTTTATTATGCACTATACTGAAAGAGAATGATTTTTTATTCAGAATTGAGAATGAGACTAAATATATAACAAACACAAATTGTCGTACGTTTAACGGATCTATAAATAAGAACCTTACCATCAACACGCCTTCGCAAACGTTAAATTTTATTAATTATTTTCTTTGAATGTCTTATGAAATACAATCCTCGTCAAATTCATGAGACTAAATGAATTATATTCACTTTCAAAGATGTGGACAAACAAGTTACGCCTTGGTGAGGTCGCATAGGTACTATTGTTTTGTGATGAATATTTTCTTTGTTATTTGTATGAAACATAGCTGTAGAGTTATTAACTGTATTTTACCTAGTTACATACTATAACTGTTAACGTTACATACAAATCGCAGATAAGAGACGAAGCTTCTTAGCATTCCGTGTATTCACCGTGCGGGTGCCGGGCCCATCGCGTTGCAAGGAGAGGAGTGCAAACAGCTCCTGGGACTTGCGACCCAAGTGTAGGTTTAAGGGCCCCCTTTAAAATGCGCATTCACGCTCACCTCAACTGGTTGCGCTCCTCTCCCTACCTAACCAAATTTGGAATGAACTTATTTCCGTAACATCTATATTCCGTAAACAAATAAACGTTACGGAAACAGCAACCGGTAGTAATACAACCAAATGACAAAAAGTATAATTAAGCCTATATTAGCACGAATTTCTGTTTGGCTTAAGATTATCTAGGAAATAAAAAGTTAGTTCCGGTATTTGTTAAAACGTATCACTCGCGATATAAATACAGTTTCACGTTCGTTAAAATTATAAGTAGGTACAATTATTTAAAAGAATAAAAAGTCGTAAAGTGTACTTTTAATTCGTAATTACATAACTCATGGAGTGGACTTCCGCTACAATGCAGCTGGTCTAAATCAGCTTCAAGAACAATAGAGAACAAACAACGTAATATAGTTATGAAATCAAACGAAATAGAACCTGCTCTTTCTCGTTGCTGTTCTTTAAAACTTTTTTATGGTTATGTCACACGCACATGTAAAATTTACCTACAAATTGACCTTAAAAGGAAATTATTTAAATAAAAAACAATTTAGAAACCTTTATGATATTTTCAAAAACCTTAACAACGATACACAAACTTATGGGGATACGTGTAAAAAATGCTTTATTACGAACGGTAGGTATACATATGTAGGTATGGAGCCGCCCTATTGTATATATATTTTTTTTATTTTATTACGTATTATTTTTCGGTTTAAACAAGATATAATTATATAACAAATTATAGGAATTGGTTCATAAATATTTCTTTAATTATAGTCCTATGACAAATTCAATTCATTTCAAAATTAACTAAGCTATTAAATTCGAATTACTAATCGGTTGATTTCAGTCAATAAATTTTCGGAAACATCAGTCTTCTAACACTTTAGTAGTAAGTACAGTACAAATTAATTTTCTTCTAAGAGTATATAAATAAGATGGGATTTCTCAACTGAATATAAATAGAGAGACAAGAAAATAGGTTTACAAAATGTTTTCTTGCAGCGATGTTTTAAATCTTCGTTCAATCAGTTTAGTAAGAGATTGTGTTGGTTTTAGCAATGAAAAAAACAATTGAATTTCTTAACTCTGAAACTTTAGAGAAAGAATTTAGGTAATAATCTGATTCAACACTATTCTTAGTGTGTCTAGTTAGTGTTCTTAGTGTGTGTGTATGTCTAGTTATACTTCTGTATAACTAGACTTAGACGTTGCGTCTCAGGTATTTATTTAACAGTTGGTCCAATTAGATTCTAACCTAACCTTAATATTTTTTCCATAGAAATTGTGAAGACATTTGTAAAAAAAATATAAGATTTCTATATATTTTTCTTTTGGTGTTTGGAAATTATTTGAAATGATTTGCTTTCTTTTTAACTAAATTCCTGCGCGTATAAACTAAGTATTACGTCTATATATAGATAAGGTATTCTGTTTGTTTGTTTGTCAGCAACATTGTAGCTCGCAAACGTATGGCCATCCGCAATATTGAAATATGAGAGAAGAATTAGAATCTCTAAGATAAAAGTAATTTAAGTAAATCCATACATATTTTTTTGGTGATTTAAAAATCTAATTTGTGTTCACAATTATTTACTTTTTGTAACGATGTATAGTTTTAGATTATAATTTTATAGAGTACTATTTAATAAAGGTCTTAAATATTTATATCATTGTGTTCTTAGCTGTACTTGTAACTCCCATGTAGAAACGAGTACAATCGTGTAAGTAAAGCGAGACGGTAATTCGCGTGTTTCGTTAAATCGTCATTCTGTGAACAATTTCACTGTTTACTTTCTAACTTAAGTCATTTTATTACGTATTTTGTTAATAATAATAACAAAATAACTGAATACAATAAAAAATACACGTTTTTCTAATGTTTAGAAAATATAGACTTTTATTTACTTTTTGTTAATATTTATGTGAATAAAGTGCCTTAGAAATGTTGCATCTTTATCTGGATTTGTCTGTTAATAGTTTGTTTAGAAAAATATTTTTTTACAAAAAAAAAAAACAATTTAAGTATATAAAAAAAATGGTAATGAGATAAATAATAACATATAAATGCCTCTCATTATTATAAAAGCCATTCATTAGTAGAAAAATCATTATTCCAATATGAGTGCTCTTTCTCATAAAGGTTACCGTACAGAGAGATTGTTGAAACATTGATTAAGATTAAAACACTAATTGAACCTAATTATAACTTCAACAGCACATACATTTAGTGCTTCTCACACTTCTATTGAAACAACACTCAACTACAGTTTAGTTATTGTTTTAAGTTAGTAGCACTGTATAAACATAATATTATATTACAAATTAGAGTAGGAGAAATTGTCCCTTTACTTTTAAGGAATAAAGAAGGCATTATTATAATTATTTATAAAGAGAACAATATGGATTAAAATTGTACTCATATCATCAACTTCTATCTATATTTTTATCATTCAACAAATGATACAAATAAGACTAAAATAATGTACATTTTGTTGCAAAAATGCATTCAATTATAATATATTTACTTTTCTGTGCATTGACAAACACAAATTTTATTAATATAATATAAATAAAATATATATAAATAAAATAAATATTAGTTTTAATTTAATCTGGATTTGTGTGGGGAAAATGAGTGAACACAGTAATGATATAGTGCCAAGTTTTGAAGGTTTAAGAAAAAACCTATGTATAAGTGCCACTGAACAATGTTGAAAAATATATAAGTAGCTGTACAATTTTAAGTGTAGTAAAATATTGTAAATGTTTATTTTCTCATAAATTATAATAAATCAAAATAAAAACCACTCTTCATACAAATATATGCAGAATTGAACTACTCAAAATATTCTTAAGCTAATTGTAAAGCATTATAATATCCAAACGATATAAAAAATTATGAACAAAACTTTAGTAGGTAAAATAAATAAAGTTTATGAAAAGCTATCCTTTCCACTTACTTGTAATTGAGCAAAAATTCACGGCCTTGTTTTGAACTTCGAACAGGATATAAAACTTTTTTAAAGTTGACTCACTATTTACACTAAACTTTTAACACATTTTAACTTCGTTTATATTTTTAATTTTATGTTGGTTACTGGTATAAAATTCAAGAAAGTGTTAGCACAATTTCACTCAAATAAAAAACTGCGTTTACAACTTTCGTGGCGCACGCGATCACAGAATACAAATTGCAAATGACAGTCGCCTGCTCCGATGTTGGATGTTGACGTCTCTGAATTCTGACGGTAACAAGTGACAACTGATGTGACATAATAACACCATAGATAACTGTAAGATTTTTATTATTTGGGAAATATGTGTCAAGTGATACACATTTGCATTTTTTACTTACAAAAATTAAATATGCATAGAGTTATAAGTATATATTTAAGAAAATACAATGTTTTTTCAAAGATAACATTTGTTTTAGATTTTAAGAATGTTTGTTTATAGTATATATAATTTATTGTACTCTAAGAAATAAAACAAATGCATAAGGAAAAAACTAAAACATAATCGGTACAAGTTGCAGCTTTATGTCTAAAGACGATATCTTTCAAGACAATACATTTCTGATAGGAAGGAAGTGCAATATTATAATGTAGGAATAGACATACATTCAAATAATTACAATTACAAACATACATATACACGTACATAGATAACTAAAATAATGAAAATAAACTAAAAACAAACTAATTCTTCATAGATTCATATTCGTTAACGCAAAATAAACATAAACGCTGTAGCAATATTTTGTAATCGCTGAAGTTTATTTGTGTAGAGACAGTTTCATTTGGGCAGCTTGCATCGGCATAATACAGAATAGAGAGAAAAAGAAATTGTGCGAACATAGTTGGTATAAATTGGAAGAGAAGTGTCGCTATAACGAGTTCAGGCCACAAGTGTTTTCCTGCTGATCTCTTTAATATGGACAGACTCAGATCATGTTTAGTCTGTGTGTTTACTGAGATCTTTAAGGTTTAGGAACGAGGTTTAACGTTCTTTCAGTAAGGAACAATAATACCGTTTTATAATATGGGAGGCAAGTTCTGCTTATCAGTGCTGGAAATCCTGCCAGCGCTGCCAAAAATGATATCATGTGACTTTGTATGTTCTCACTATCATGTAAAAGCACTAATTTTTATAACATTGTTTAATAATATTACTCGATTTCTTATTTCACGATATATTCAACGCATTTTTTTTTAATTTGAGATCTATCATGAACAAATCACATAAGGCAATATTTCAAAATAAATTTATATTACAATTATTCTTTAGTATATTTTTTATTATAGTGGATTTTAATAAACTGAATGGGGAGATGGGTAGTGCTTTTTGTCATGATCATGTCAGATAATTAATACTTTGAAGCGTCTTCATAAAAACAAAACAAATATTTAATATCAGGCACTTACACACTTTTTTTGTGCTATTATTGGTTTTAAGTTAATGCTTGACTGAGTTCCATCTAATGGTGAGTGGTAATGTAGTCGTAGGTGGTAAGTAAGGTAAAGCACTAACTTTAACTAAAAAACCAATGTGCAACGTTCAGGCAGGATGGATTTGCACTCGTCACAGGAGGATCGTAAGGCTGAATACTCGCCGTGTGTCGGAATATCCGATGTTGGAAGAGGGATCGGGAAATGAATTCGTGTGATTCCTGCGCACACTCATCATAATATATATATATCCTATAAAAGACTGTGAAGATGGAAATCAAGCAATTCAAGGTCGCCTCAGTCTTTTAGCACGCCTCTCAATTGAATCCAATGCTGCTAAGAGCCATGTTGATCTGATAATAATATAGATAATAAATTAGATGTCCCGGCGCGAAGAACTGTCTGTCGAAGAAATCTCTATGCTTAATAACAGTAGGCTCTAGGCTAACTGTAACTGTAGTCTAAGGATTTGTTCTGGAAAGTAGGAGACAAGGTGAAATATCTCCTTCTTGCGATAAAAGTAACATCTGTGTCTTGGTAGCGTTGAAATTAAAAAGATTGGCATTGCTCCATGTGAAGGATTGCCTGAAATTACATACTCAAACGCTGCACCATAGTATCACTTTAAATCTGAACTTGAACCCTATTGGCCCGAGCACATATATTGGGTAGATATCTATACCTGTGCTGTCTTCTGCGTACCATAGACATCGGGCTTAAACAGATCGTCTCTTCTAGGTAGGTACCCTAAAAAACGCAAGTTCAATACTGAACACACGTTTCATAATAATAAAAATTAAGGGTAAAGTTCATAACTCTGCTGCACAAGTCTTACTTACAATGCTGGTATACCTTGGCTAACTAGCTAAGAAAGGTCTAATGACAAAGCAGTTCCGCGCCTCTAGTCGGTCTTCTGGTAAAGGGAACAGGGGGGCCCTTGAAACAGACATGCATTCAAGTTACCCAAAGAGACGAGTTGCGCTCATGTGTACCGAATCATATCAGCAGCCGCAACATTGATATACTAAAATAATTAAATTTACTCTTTATCATCGCTGTGCGAACGGTAAACATAGGAATACAAGAATTTTTCATTTCTCGTGTCTACTATAACCCATATTTTAAAAAAGTGGGATCTCCAAGGTTGCGGAGAAGCTGCAAATAAAGGTCGTTCCGGACAGATAAACCCCATCAGCACGTGAGTGGAAGCTGTACTTCAATATTAATCAAGTTAAATTCGGATATGCAGTGCTTGGAGGACATTTTCTCCACGTGGTGATGGACGGGTGCG
Source organism: Dircenna loreta (assembly GCA_963555665.1). Classification (NCBI taxonomy): domain Eukaryota; kingdom Metazoa; phylum Arthropoda; class Insecta; order Lepidoptera; family Nymphalidae; genus Dircenna; species Dircenna loreta. The sequence continues at coordinate 7,136,878 of OY743099.1, read as the reverse complement.
AGATTAGAGTGCAAACATCGCATGTTGAGGAAGGCAACCTCTGTAACTTTGTTCTTTTTCTTATTAAAAAAAAAATAAAGTGGTGAGTAGCCATTCATGGCTGGCTGATTCGCTACTTGTTCCAACTACCTGTGGTCGGCCAACGGCAGACCGTTGCTTTGGATCCTGTTGACCTCCTCACTAGGTACCCGACACTGCAAACACCAACTTGGCAACGGCATACAATAACCAGTTAAGAGTAAGCAACACAGCTGTTCAGACCCCATCTCCATATAGGTCTTTATTGTCCAACATCCTGGCAAACAACTAAGTTACTTTTAAGCACAACTTTGTAGATAGGTAGCCTTACTGGCAGACAGATTGTTATGACCTACCATTAAGAAAATATAAATATAATAATAATAATTTATTTCATGTTCAAACAATCATATACACAAAAAGGTTAAAGTCTTCTTTTAAGGAGAAGTAAATTATCCCTGTGCCAGGAGACTCCATTCTTCCATAACAATATAATGAAATTAAATTAAATTATTAAATATTGAACATAACAGGCATTTGAAAAGTGAAGTGTGTGTATTGATAAGTTGGCAATAATGACATTACTTAAATTTACATGTATCATGCAATAATCTGTAACAGTAGAGTTAAACACTGCGATAAATGCAAACAAACATAATAACAGCACACAGCACAGCATAATAACAAACACTAATAAAATAGAAAATAATCAATGTTTTTACATATAATAAACATAATTTTGCACATAATAAAAGTATTTATAAAGCATTTTTTACTTGATAATAACAAAAAAATATGTAATTCTGGAAGCCCCATTTATTTATTATTTTCATTATACCATTTTCTTTTATATAACAAATGACATATTTTTAGCATAAATATAAAACAAATTTATTACTTCTTAGAAAGTCGCGCTCCAAAAATGTTGCTTCCCACTCTCACTGTAGTAGCTCCTAATTCAATCTGGAAAACATTTTTCTTTTAAGGTAAATGGTTTGTCTCATCATTAATGATTTCACACATTATTGTAAGTGTAAATAAATAAAATTAAAATACTTACAGCATGTTCAAAATCAGATGACATTCCCATAGACAATTCTACACTATTTATATCCAAGCCCAAATTGTTGCACACTTCCTGCCTGCACTTAGCTAAAGTTAGAAAGTCTGGGTTGGGACCTTTGCTCATATCATAATCATACTGGCCAATCGTCATTAGACCTTTAAAGTCTAGATTTGGGCAGTTCTTTAGCACATGTGCCACTAAGTCTGCAGCTTGGGTTGGTTCCACTCCATTTTTTACTGCAAACATATTAAAATCAATTAATCCACACTGTTTATATTGTAATTATGAAAGGTAAATACAAAACAAATAAAATGCTAAAATGAGAAAAAAAAAGCTATTTGTTATCAGCAACTACTATATTTTGAATTATAATTATTATTATTTGCAAAATAAATATAAATTTGTACCATCTTCCCCACTGGTGTTAACTTGAACCATAACATTTAATTTATTATCATCTTTTCTGTATTTTGGCCATTGTTTATTTAAATTATCTGCTATTTTTTCCGAATCTACAGTTTCCACCACATAGAGGCCCGGTGACGCTAATAATTTATTTATCTTATTTGTTTGTAAATGTCCTATAAAATGCCACTGGATATCTCTACATTTCTCTAATATTTGTGGGTCACTGGCTTTATCGGCAAGCTCATTTACATAATTTTCACCAAAGTGACGGTGACCACCCTCATATGTTTGAATTATTAACGAAACTGGTTTGATTTTTGATACAGCTACAAGCCTTGGTACAATTTGGGGAAGATCCTGAAATCATAAGAATATTAAAAGGTTAATAATGTTATATAATATAATCAAATTATATATTTTACTGTTATCATATTAACTCATATTTAATAACATTTCTCAAAATACTCTCAAAAACTCTTCTAATTCTAATAAGACAACATACATTTATAATCTAAAAAGATTTGTGAGAATATACTTATAATGCATATGATGAAGATTTATATGTATTTAATATTATAATCACATAGGTTTAATAATATGGGTGATTACTTTGTTTCTCCTTGCTACTGCGGCTTCTATTTGAGCCAAAACTGACTTTAAACCCTGCATTACATCTATTTCGTCGATATTTTCATCAGACATTATTCACAAATCACTTCCAGTAACTATTGTACTCTGTGGACTTCATGCAATTGATCTTATTTCTAAACAGATTGTTTAATTTACGATAACAAACAAATTCCAATCGTATTTTAATTATTGAACTTATTGCGTATACTTTTATATATATATTAATATATGTTATGGCTTCATTCACAATTATGTTTTATATATTATTATTACTATTTTATGAAGTTATGGCTTCATTCACAATGATGTATGGAATATTCTGCAGATGTTTTATATTATCACTCATCAGTCATCAATATTATGACGCTTGATTAATGCCCATCGACATTGACAACTATCAGGTATTGATTATAGTTAATTTGTCTAATTCATATGCGCTACTTTACAAGTAGCTTTTTTACTATGTATTTCAATGCTTTAATTATTTTTTAAAAAATAATTGATCCTATGAAAATGTTATTGACAAAAAACTGTATAATGTGTAGTCTTTGTTATGGCATCACCTGTATGAAACGTCAACAATAAGGATTGATTTCGATTGATTTTCCTATTTGTTTGCGTTTTTCGTTACGGAAAATCTTTATTTCACTTTCATGTTAATGGAAAATAATTATGCCCACAGGGTCGGTATTTCTTTGTGGTTGATAAATACGCAACCATGAATGTGTTAGAAAAAGCCGAAAAGGCGTTGGAATATTTGAAAAACAATGAAGGTGTTGCGAAGTAAGAAAAGTTTTGGCAAGGCGGTCTTAGTTGTGTTTGTGTAATAACTTAAAAATAAATGATATTTTCAGGGGTCACGAGCTTCAAACCGCTGCAGGAACACTAGGACGCTGTTTAGGAGCACTCGGTAGTCGGCAGAATTGCGCTCGTCACTATGCTAATTTATTACATACAGCCATACCTACACTTCTAACTTTAGCCAGTAATGAAAGTGTAAGTGATTTTATATTTATTATTTTTTGCTAAATACTAATTGTCTTTTATTACTTAACGTGCATAGGGATATGATAAGTTTGTTTTAATTATTGAGAAAATTCTGCTGTTTATTGTATATATTATGATAACTTATCAGAACTGACCTTGACATTCTAATACCTTTCTTATCCATAGTACATCTATAGAAAATCTAGTTAGTCTACTAGTAATCTACTAAATCTAGTAGTACCTCAAGTATTTTCTAACATTTTATCCATGAATAGGTGAAATATATATTTTTTACGATATTGTTATAACCATTTTTAGTTAAGTATATGCTGAATACTCTTTTAACTTTTATTTCACTAGTATAATATTGTATATTTCCCTAGGCTGAAGTGAGATTACTTGGAGATGAGGCTTTAAACAGGGCAGTAGCAGGTGGTTTTGCTTTCCATTCATATAAAACAAATATAATATTGCAAAATCAAATAGATGCTACCAAAAATGCAAGGTTAGTCTTATTTAAAATTTCTTTTCAGAAATTAGTACTCAGGTAAAAATCGATTGTCGTGCAATTAATTAGATGAGTAATTTAATTTTACATTCAATACAATAGTGACTTCTAATTTCAGATGGATCAGAGCAGCACTATCCCGCATATGCTTGGGTGACTGCTGGCTGCGACCAGGCATTGGCAAAATACGCTCTCAAGCACAGACACTGTTTCCAAAACTATCACAAATTGTCCGCACAAATGAGATTCATCTTATTGTGGAAGCATTGGAACACAATTTGCCAAGAATATTAAATGCACTGGCTGAGTACACCACTGATGAAGAAATATGTGGTAAGTATTGTGTATTTGTATTATATATATATATATATTAAGGTCTAAAATTAAGTAATAATATTAATTTCCACCCATTTTAGAATTATCTAAGTCTCTACTAGCTCACATAGAGCACTCTGAGCCAGCAATCAGACGGGGTATTGCTACCTGTGTTGCACATCTGTGTGCACATCGAGAGTTACTGTTGACCAATGTACTGACTAGAGTTTATGGTAAGAATACTTAAGTTATAGAAAATTTAGGAAAAATACTTAAGAGAAACAAAGATTTTCCTGTAACATTCTTTTCTTACAGAATACTTTTAACTAAAGTAATAACATGAAAATTTCGAATTTAATTACTTACCTATCTTATATATTAAATATAACTGAAAATTGTTTTGTTTGTGTTCTTTAAAAATATTATTATTACAGAGCGCTTGTGGCCGTTATCTCAAGAGGACAATGTAGTGATTGGTTGGTTTTGTGTCATAAAAGCAATATTCCAAATCAATGATGTTAATAAGTTTAAAGAAAATGATCTGTTCAGTGTACAAGATTATTTAGAGGTAAAGAAAACTTATTTGTTTTATTTATATTATTATTATATTTATGGTACACATTATAAAACAATCTGTTAGGTCTACTTTTGGTTAATAATAAATTAAATCAATTATTTATTTAGACACAATAATTTAATTAATTTTGTTGTTAAATATTCTTTATTATCTATACTTTTCTTACAGCTGTACCAATTAACCATAAACTACATAGAGCAATCCACAGACCACAATACACAGAACACTCTACTAGAGTGTTTGTCTGTACTACTGTCGCTGGCTAAGAATGAATACCGAAGTGCTTTATTAGAGAAACACCCAAGAAGTGTCTGTCTTGATGAACGACAGTGTGTGAAGGGCCACAGGAGAAATATTAGTAAGTTGTTATGCTAACATGATGTACTTTTAAAGACTACACTATGGCAAATTAAAAAGCTTATTTTTGAAATAGTTGATATTGCATAAGTTACAATGTTAAATTAATTAAAAAAGAGCCAATGTTGAGTTTCTGGCCAGCTCTTTGCAGCAGAGCCGCATTTAGAGCTGGTGGTAGCTTATTCACAGACTGACTACACTGACATTTTTATTATGTCATAATTTGCAATTCAAAAGTGAGTGTAAATGCCTGCTTAAATAAAGATATTTTGAATTAGATCTTGAATGAAGTAAAAAATTAATAAAAATATATTTGAATAACATTTTGTGACAATATTGTATCAAAACTATGTTATTAGATTTTGATTTATGTTCAAAAGTATAAAAAATAAGTTTAGTAATAAAAAAAAAGCTCCTGTTCTATACATAATTAAATATATAGAAGCCAAGCAAAAATAAAACACATAAAGATTTAAAATGGCTACTTCACTACATTTAGCCATATGGCAACAATATTAAGACTCCTAAATTTTGAGAAATATTGATATTAATTTACAGATTCCGAATAAAAAAAAAAAAAAAAAATAGGGCCAGTTAAGAATCTAATATTTCTATGCATATAAAATATCACGGCCATATCTAAGTATCATTCTTCAATCTATTTAATTGGTATTCAAAACACTATAAGTGAAGTTACATGGCTTAGGAGATATTTTGTTTTGTGTAATGAGACAAAATGAGTTATGCTGTGTAACCTACTCTTAACTGTTCATATTATATTTGCAATAGTCTATAAATATGTTTGGAAAAGTGATGCTTGTTTAATTTCTTATATAAGTAGAGTTATGAAAGATAAAGCAGATACAAGCAGGACTCGAACCCGAGTACTCTGGGAAACTAACGTTGCTCTACCGATTGAGGTATAAGTTCGATAATTTCATAAAAGTCACAGCCCCTTCCATCGCAGGTTATTCGAGCGCTATATCGTCGGTGACGATCCCCAGCGTGGCGCTGGACGCGCGCGAGCCCGAGTTGCGCTTCAGTGGCGCTTTACAGCTCGGCAGCGCACTGAGGATCAGCTCCCTGGCGACCAGCACCGACGACCTGCCCATACAGGTGCGCCCTGAACAGGGAGGGCTCTTTGAATTGGATACATTTAATCATTCATGCTTTGTTGAGATGACCAGCTTGACTGATCTATATTGCCCTTGTGACATATATGCACATCATCAATACTGGTAGATTTAAAATACAATCCAACACCAAATAACGAATTGACACTAAGCCTATTTTTTCATCAACTAAAGACTGAAATTAATAATAGATCATGAAACATATTTTGCAATAACATAGTATTTCAATTTAAAAACCATTCATTAAGTTTGAGTTATACATTTTCCTAAATTTACTGTAGGAAGTATTGATTTCGATCCAGGTTTGTAGGTGACTGTAGACTATTATTAATTTCGGCCGTGAAACTAATAACTAATAATCCACAGACACCGGACTCTCCGGTGAGCGAGACGGACTTCCATCCTGACAACGAGGAGCTCACGAGGGAGCTGACGGACCGCCTGCGGGACTACGAAGAGGGGGTGGATGACGTCATCACTGTTGACAACAACCTCAAGGTCAGATATATGTCACAGTATGAACATCCAAGTCGATTACTCAAATCTTAATATCTGCTTCTTTTTTTAGAATAACATTGGGTTAGATTTTTATATCTGTATCTTTTTTTAGATTAACATTGGTTCATCCTCAGATGATGACGTCAGACTGAGATATTGTGTGAGGTTGCTGGCTTCAAAGTTCCTTCTCACTGGCAACAAAGGAGGATTTATATCGGATAGGTTTGATATGTTTAATATTGGTTTATACTTAGAATATTATCCTAAAATATTTTTTTTTCTGAAAAAAATAAGCTTAATTCCAAAAAAAACAGTAGAAATCTGTAAGTTACATTTAAATTGGGTAGGTAATTATATATTAGTACGAGTACATATAATTGTAGATTAGTACGAGTGTCCGTGAAGTCATCAGTTCTGTCCTGTCTGTCCGTCGTGACGTCACTGTACCCGCAAGCGATGACGCTGTACTTGGACAAAGATGAGGATCTTCGGTTTCAGAACTACTCTGGTATGACCTTCTTATGACATGAACGTTTTTAACAAACATAATGTAATATAAATATATATTTTAATGACAGGTTCATCCGAGGGCACAGACGTAAACCCAGACCACACAAACGAATACATACTAGAAAGAAACGTTTGCTACCAAGACTCCATCACAGAATCATTGAGCCAGGAACTACTGAACCTCAATACAGAAAGTCAAATATTTAAAAAGGAATCTCTAGAAAAATCATTAGATAGTGAACTGAAAAGCTCTAAAGATATCCACAGCAACATACTGGACAGCAAGACGAACCATTTAGTAGCCAGTGGTTTATCTGCGGACAGTACCAACCCTAATATGACGAACAGTAACTTTACATCCAATTCCAATATGACGGGTAGTATCGATCACATATCCACCGGGTACCCCATGTCCAGTAGTGGGGACGTCTTATCTTCAAGCATAGATTTGGACATGAAGTTCGATCATTTCGGTGATTCCATGAACACTTTGGAAGATATTGTGCAAGAGAAGACGGTGATAGTGAGAGAGGTGGTCAAAGATAAGGAGGTCGTGGAAAATATTGAGTGTTTTGAGTTTCAGCATTTATCGGACGTTTTTTTGTTGTTTGAAGAGCACAGTGACCCACAGATTCGGGGGTTGGTGAGGGTTTGTGTGGGGAACTATTTGTGCGCCGCGCTAGAACTGTCGCACGGAGATTATAATAGATGGAGGAATTATAACTTGCTGCCGAAGGAAGTCGGGGAAACTATTAGTGTTGAGAAGTTGATGGAACTTGTTTTAAAGGTAAGTTAAACTAATTTTCACTTCAACTACGCTGTTTTTAATACAGTTGTTAAATGCATAGTACCCCAATTAAATTACTAGAATACGACTACAATTAAGAGCGTTAATCGTTTTTCAAATACTCTTCTTCTTCAACAAAGTATTCTACCATCATTGTAAATCAGTTATTATACAAAATATTTCTAACTGAATATCTAGCAGAGGGAAATGACAATTATTTCATATTTTCTAAATAATCACCAGATACCTTAATCCAGTTAGAAAACGTCATATCAAGTCTCTAAAACCTTCGAGTATGAAATATTGGGGAAATATTTCAAAAGATAGAAAATACAGTGAGTCTTGCAACACCTATGTGCCATTGCAGGGCGTGGTGGACGAGATCCACTCCACGGTGACGCACACGCTGTGCGCGCTGGGCGGCGTGTCCCGCGCGCTGAGCCGCAGCGTGCACTGGGCGCTGCTGGGCGCCGCACTCAGCGCGCTGCTCGCTGTGCAGGACAACTCCTACTGGCTGTGTCGAGTCAACTTGGCGAAGTTGTATGAGAAGTTGCCCTACGAGAAGTGAGTACTTTATTTTAAGGCATGTTTCTTTTTATGGTTTACTATATTACCTACAAAAAATAAGACCAAAGTGATAAAAACCAAGCCTATACCTTTCTTCTGTTATTAATATATATAACTACGGTTATAAATATATATATTTAAGTCAGCTGTATTTACGTTAATTTATCGCGATGTCCCGACAAGTTTCGAAGCCATTCGGAGTTGTTACTCATGATCTCGAAGCGTGACGGCCTCGTTCACGTCGCGAGTATATTTAATAGTCTTCATGATTTACGAAAGTTTTAATATGAAAATTATAATACTGAAAATATGTATGTATTTCAACTAAAAAATATGTTATTTATTTGTCGATTGACTAATAGAGTAGGAGAATGCTTGAGAATTGTCTAAATATGTGATCGCTTTTCCATTATAGTTTAAAACATTTCAGACTGTTTACATTACATCAGGAATATTATTCAACAAGTAAGTTAATAATGGAGGCGCTGTTCCACCTGTGCGGGGACCGCGACCAGCGCGTGCGGGCTGCGGCCGCACACGCTATAGCGAGGTACCAACTTAATATATTTATATACGTACACACCAAAACAAAACAAATAACCTGTATATTAGGTCAAAGTGTATAAACTTATTATAATATTTTATTGATTTCCAAATTAAATATATATCTGTCTGTATGTTTTGCATTAAAATTATAGGTATTTTTTTTGTAAGATTTATTGTAAATTTAGCTGCTTTACATACTTTAACAAACAATATATTTTATAACTGTTTCAGTATAATTCCAAAAATATATCCTTCACGAAAATCGACGCCAATATCAGTAATGGCCGAAATATACAAAGAACAAAGTAAATTATTTACTTTCGATACAAACAAACTGTCTCTAGATCTTGTACGAGATATATATTTTTATAATGATTTACCGGAACAGTTGAAAGATGGTGACAGAGTGAGCAATAAGGACAGTCTGATGATGATTGTTGGAGAACTGATGAGCAGACTGATGTCTTCTAATTGTAAGCATTATACGGTAAGATTTGTGTTGTCTTTTTAAATACATTTATTGGAAATGGAATTTAGAATGGAATTTGACGTTCACAAGTGATCACTGAGAATGATTCAAAGTGGAAAAGATTTAAATAAATAAATAAATGTCATTACTTCTTAAGGATAAGCTATCTAGATATATGACGTGACATTTTATTATGCTGTGAACTGTAACGGAGCGCTAATGGTACAATTTAACATTCAAATAAAATAAAACATTTCACCCCAACTTGCCGAAACCGAAACGAAAACATAAAAATTCTGGAAAAACGCGACCATCATAATCTTACGCTTCGAATGTGTCAATTATTCAAACGCTTTATAAAACTAAAAATACAATTCCCTTCCAGCAAGGTTTAATAGAAGTTCTTCAAGCGATATGTACTAAATGGTCTCCTTGGAGACAGACAGAAGCCTTCTCCGACCAGGGTATATTGAGCTTCTGTGTGGACAACCTGGAGTACTGCAACGGGTCTGTAGTGGTGCGAACCATGCTGCTGGATATATGCCGCCTGGTGTATCCAGGTATATTATAACACTTTCTAAAGCCAAACTTGTGTAGAGAACTTACAACAATTAAAATATGGCTGCATTATATGAAACTCACTCCTATAAATATAAAGTAACAAATTTCATAAATTAAAAAAATATATACACATGTATAAATTAAACAAAAACTATGGAATCATCTCTGTCGTGGCAGGATCACTAACACATAGGTAACGGCCAAAATTACACCCACACATACACAACAATCTATGAATACATAGAACATCATGTCTATCATACAAAGAATTGTCCTCTGTGGAATCGAACTTAGACCAACAACGCTATTGAGGCGAATATAATATTTGTATCCAAATACATTTCTTATCATTTTGCAGCTCAGTTATTTACATGCTGTGTGCATCTTTGTATAATATATAGCTTTTGAGGTACTTAGAGAGGTGTTATATGAAAGATAACAAATTTGTCATAGACCTTTTATAGTAGATACATTTCATCATCAAAATCATCATGCAATTTTTATATCTTTCAGTTGAAATACACAATATAATGTGCCATAAGACAGAAAATCGTGACATCTTCGAGCGTGACACACAAGTTAAAGAGAAGTGGCAACACCTTGGTGCCAACGTTGACGACAAATCTGATTCATCGACCAGCCACAACAAGGTAGCCAACATTGCTGAAAAGTTTCTACAAGTGACCTTGAAAATGTTAAATGTTTTAGTGCATTTGATAGAGGAAGTTAATCCTAATGTACATCTTAATAAGAGTGGGATTGCTTTGCCCGGAAGTCCTGTGAGGAGAAAGACTCAAGGTAATATAATATTTGTGTTCGATAATTACTCAGATATTTTTATATGTAATTGTAATTTTTCTTTATTTTGATTTTATCAGCACCTTGGTAAATGTATGCTTATTTAATGCATTTTTTAATATATTAAAATGTTATGTCACAAAACGTTTTAATTTTTTTTTTACTGAGACAATATTTTGTATTTCTTTATAGAATCTTTACCAAGAAAAAGTAGTCTAACAGAAGAAGACAAAAAGAAGAGGCCCGTACCTGCTACGAATTTAAAAGCTAACTTCAGTGGACATTTCTTTAATGAGCCATTTTACATGAAGCTGTATGAGAATTTGAGAGCTACATACTCTAATCATAAGGTCGGTTTGTGCTTAAATAGAGAAGAGAACACGTTCAAACCGTGATGGTGTCATAAATCAGTGAAGTTTTAAAGTAAAGTAACGCTGTAATCTAATTCCAGATTAATCTAGACCCGAAAAGCAGCATATTCTACACGTTCCTATCCACTACACTGGACTGTCTGTCCATACAACTAGAATTAGCCACGGAGAGGGAATTCGGTCCCGTCACAGAAGAAATACTCTTCTACTTAAAAGTTATTATGCCGCTGTGTCCAAACAAAACTGTTAATTGTATCACACAACTACTAAAGTGCCTCTTCGGCACCAACATGATAAACCAGTACAGTGACTTCATGAGCATATCTGATAAGGTGGTCGAGGATACCACGAGCTTTTATGAAAGCGTATTGTTGGTGAGTGGGACGGATGACGATGAGAGCAGCGTCAGTTCCAACAGCAGTCAGTTAGATTCAAAGAATCCGAGGATGCTGGAAGAGAGACGCATGTTGATGAATATGGAGAATTTCGCCAAGAATCGTAGTGATAGAAAGTGGAGTAATAATAAGAAGGAGTTGGAGAGGTACATACTTCTGTTCGAGCCTGTTGTTATACAGTCTCTGAAGGTCAGTTATTTAATATATCTCTTCTGATAGCTTTTATGTTATTTTTTAAACGTGTGTTTTCTAAAATTATGCTCGTGGTGCGCGTGCGTTTTAATTATTTATTTGTGTGTGTGCGTGCAGGCTTACACCATGCAGAGTGACGTGCCGCTGCAGGTGTGCGTGCTGTCGCTGCTGTGCGCGCTGCTGGCGCTGCGCGTCAACTACTGCATGCTGGACCGCGATCAGGTCTTCATTGGTTTCCTCATGAGGCAGTTGGACTACGTGGAGCAGCACGAGATACCGTCAGTACGCACAAATGCACGCTCTCACATACACACGTAGACACGCACGCACTCGCGCACATACACACACTAACCCACACGTACGCATGCACACAGGCACGCACACGCGCAGAGGAATTGATTTACAACTTCAATTTTCACTAAATATAAAAAGTTATTTAAATAAATTACGCCACTTATAGACAGCATCACACACGCACACGCACACGCACACGCACACGCACACGCACACGCACACGCACACGCACACACACACACACACACACACACACACACACACACACACGCGCGCACACACAACGCACACACACACATTCACACACACACACACACACACACACACACACACACACACACATGATTACATCTCTATACTGAGCCACATAATATAATATTTTTTCCTTGTTCCCAGGAATTGCTGTGAACTAGTGTACAGTATAATGAACTTTTTAGTGCAACTGTCGTCGTCCAAACATCACACGAAGCAGATCATTGAAATACCGAAGGTATTTATTTATTATAATATATGACCCCTCGAGCCCCATGGCACGTATAATATACTATTGCGTTTACTTGTGTACTGCCATACAATACATATATGTCCGGATCCCAAAAGACGTAAGAGGTTATTTAATATACAGAGGATGTATTAGGCTAGTATAATCTTATATATACAACATTACACATTTTTTACTCAATATGTTTAAAAAGAGTATAAATATTTCGCTTCTAGTATACATCAAGTATATTCTTTCTCTCTCCCTGTCTCTATTATTTGAGTAGCCATAGTTTCTTGCCAGTTCTTCTCCATGGGTCTACACCTTGGAACCGTGCACCTAGACTCTGACGTTTCATAAGTGCATTGTATGCCTCTTTCAAAAAAAATAGAAATTCGACTTTTGACGTATGCCAAATAAAACGACAAAGGTAATTATTTTTATTATATACAAAAGAGAAAACGGGATGTTGACTATTGACTTGTATGTGTGTTTGTTATCGTGTTATTGTTAATATATCCAGTATGGCTTGTGCTTCATTTTGTATTATATTATGTTAATAAGACCATGAGTCCTCGCTATCGAGGAGTGAAGGTTAAGGAAGTTGAGGAGGTGTGTCCTCTAACGTACACCGTCTGTAGTTGCTGCAGCTGTGCGACGGGCTGCTGGCGGCGGGCGCGCAGGAGGAGTGCGTCAGCGGACTGACCCCCGTGGCCGCCAGGGTCTTCAGCACTATGGGGGGTACGACCGCAGTTCATACTATTAATCGATGTTTCGGAAGATGATTTAGATTTTAATTGATTTTAGAATTTTGATATGTGGATTTTGTATCTTTTTGGGTTTTAATTGATTTGCTTGCAATTGCAATTTTAATATAATTATTATAGGAGGGAGCATACTCGGTCGAGCTCAACAGCAGGAGGCTCAGGCGACGAAGGAAGTACTGTTCTATATGCTGCAAAAGACAATGCACCTGCCGCAAGTATGTGATGATTGAGATCTTAATTATTAATACCTATTGCCACTACTGGTTCACTTCAAATGAAATTAAATGTTGATTAATATAATTTATTATTTTATAATTATAAATACGTACGATTCTTCAGAAAACACAAAATTTTCAGATTCTGTCAAACAATATTTATGAAAATTCTAATTGCAGGTGCTGACCCTAGTGTCCAGCGTCCTGTCTCTCTCCCAGGAGCAGCCGGAGAGCTACTACCGCTGGTCGGAGCTGGCGGCTGACTCGCTGCTGAACCTGCTGGGCGAGCGCACGGTGGGCGACACGCCGCGCTCCCTGCAGGCCGTGGAGCTGCTGCTGGACTGTGTGTACAGGGATGTACTCCTGGAGCAGTCGAGGGTGGAGACCGTTTTGAAGATTCTATTTAAATCTCCGCCGGAGAGGGTGAGCTCGTGCCTAGATTATTGATATTTACTTGGTAATACATTGGTTATTTCATGGAACATTAGTATTATATAAAAATATATTTCAGGAAACGTCATCGAAGAAACTAAAACTCAGATACCTCACTATAATAATGGTACTCCTACGTAAAGTGCTCGTCCTGATACCCGAGACTGAGATATTGCTATCTATTAATTACTTAAAATCGACTTGCATTTCCCCACAGTCGATATTCTTCAACGTTAAACAGAATATCGATCCTCTGAATGTTCAAAATGTTAACGAAAACTGCGCGAATCTGTCCCCAGATGTTATATTAGTGAGGTTCTTGTTTAAAACATTGACTTACGCGATTATGGAAATGGATGGCTTCGAAGCTAATCTGGACTCTAATGATATCAGTGACGGAGATCAAAATAGAGTGATGTACGCCGTCTGTGTTAATATCATCGTCCAGGCCAAAAATATATTACATTTGACACGTAAGTATATTAAAATAAAGTCTTTATAAGCATTTTTATTATTTTATTCGTAAAAAGTATTTTCGATTCAACAAATATGAATGATATTATAAAATCCTATAGGATTTTTTAATTAAAATCCTCATTAATCTAAAATCCCCAGCCGGCTGCGTGTTCCCTCTCACGGCCAAGACGGCTCAAACGATCCTCCACAACGAGCAGAGTGGACTGAACACCGGCCTCTACAGCCCAGAAGAGAACATACCCTTGGACGCCTTGAACCGCATCTGTCTCACTCTGCGCCACTCCACGCCGCTGCTGACCGCGCACTGGGCGCACCTCTTGATACGGTGAGCTTATATTGTACATACTTACATTATACTAATATATGTTTGTTTGTTTGTCTTAAGGTACAGTACCGATACTGATTTATAAAATTATATTATTCTTGATTAGCATAGAGTATGCGCCAAGAATTATTAAAAAGGTTTTATAATTGTCAATATAGCTCTTCATCCACCCTTATGACTGTAACATATTGATATTGATAGATAAAGTAAAAGAGATATTTAAGGACGGTACGTGTAATGTGCACTGTTATTCATATTTCAGTCTATAATTATTCGTACCGTTTCGTTTCTATCGTATCTATTCTGTCACCTCATTTAATAATTTGACCTACGGAAATTCTTCAAAACGTTACTTTCTATACAAACATAATAAACACAAACTCTATGTTAGTAATCGGTAATATATTTTTCAGTCTTAACTTCCTGCCGCCCTCGTACTGGCACCAGTTGGTGTGGACCCCCCGCGCGGGCGGCGCAGAGGGCGCGGACGGGTCACTGCGGGTGGACGTGCTGCGGGTCGCCTGCGTCATGGCCTACTGCGAGTACTTCGTGAGTACATGTTTCTTCTACTTCAAGGTTTTAAATATGGAGCCTGTGTCTTTCAGACGTGCCATTGTCTTTGATATCCGGTGTAAATCCTCAGCCCCAAGTGGTGTGTGTCAGGTGGTGAACGGGCTGTGCTCGGCGGTGCAGGTGTCCCGCGTGCTGGTGGACGGCGTGCACGTGGTGGTGTCGCAGCGGCGCGAGGCGGCGGGGCTGCTGCGGGCGCTGCGCGGCGCGGCCCCGGCGGCACACGCGCTGCTGCTGGCCGCCGTCGCCGCGCGCTGCCGCCGCGGACTAACCGTACGACATACAAACTACTGTATATATATATATATATATATGTATATATGCGCTCGTACCGTCTCGGCGCTAGGTGCTCGGTGCTCGGCGGCACACGTTGTACTATTTATAACTGGTTGTTGACGTTCGGTATTTATTAACTCGACCGTAGCTTTTGGCAGATATATAAGTTTTTTGATGTCTATATCTAGAACTCTACTGTGAATGGTCTGTGACAACTAATTTTCCGAATCAAATTATATCATATATTTTAACCCCAGTATCAGTTTAATTTCTGATACTAAACGATATTATTACGAATAGTAATAGTAAGTAAATTTATTTTTTTATTAAAAATATAGATGTATGTTTTTTAAGTGTCCTGGTGTTGGGTCTCACGTGTCACTACTTCTTAACAATATTTTAATCCTTTCTGGAACGAGTCAAGTGTTCAGTTCACGTCACCTTTCTAGGACGAGTTCGCGTTGAATACGTACGAGATACTCTGCCAGTGCCACGAGAGCCAGTCCGGTGCGCTGGTGTCGCTGGTGTGCCGGGTAGTCGGCGAGCTGGAGCCCGCGCTCGCTGTACGGTGAGATGTATATCAGTTACATGTTTAATGACTAGTCTTCAATATGTATTTTGTATTAAGTATTAGTTTTTCTCTTTAAGGAAACTGTTCTGTCCATGTAAAACAATTTGTAAGAAAGATTGATTTTACGTAATAAATACAAGTAGATGAAAAAATAACTTATTTATACCATTAAATTTGAAAGATACGTAAACATTTTAAATATATGTATTTAATAATTACTTCTTATAAATAGGTTCGTAAAGCTAGCAGTAGAAAGGTGCAAGATGTTGAAGGAGATGCCCTCCGACGTCATCGGCACCCAGCTGTCCAAGGAGGACGTTCAGGTCGCCCTGGAACTACTGCAGCGAGACAAGATACATATCCGGTATGCATTCTTATTCAATTCTTAGCTACGATTATTACCTAAAAAGAGCGACTGTTGAGTTTCTAGCCAACTCTTTTTAGCAGATCATCATACCGAGCTGGTGGTAGCTTACTCACGGATTGAGTACACTCATATTTTTTATATTTTGGAATGAAATTAAAGAAACCATCGGAGCTCTATAAACACCTAAAGACATATTATCATCGAAAAATCTCATGATAATATTATAACATCTCTCCCAAAAGATAAAAATGCATCAGAGCTGGAGTCACGACTTCAATTCCATAAACAATTCATGATAGGTGCTCAAACAAATAAAGCAGGGTTAGGATCTAGCGGGAAAGTTCGGGATATAGACTTAACAAAATCCTTTATTCGGCAAGATGAAAACGATCAGTATCGAGTGCACGCGATGAATCTAGAAATGCAAAATGAGTGGGTGACCATAGGCGACTTTTGTATTCCATTAGCATTGAGGTGGTGCACCTTACTTCATGATTGGTCTCCAGCCTTATTAACATTATATCTAAATGCATTTCAAATGACTCTCCCAGATCAAAGTAATTTAGTTAGATGGGGTAAAGCTACCGAAAAGTCTTGCAACATCTGTGGGGAGGCAGTAGGAACGGCTAAACACTTGTAGGTAGGGTGTAGGGTGCTATTGGAAAAAGGTCAATACTCGCGGCGCCATGATAAAGTATTGGAAATCATATGTGAAGCGGTTAGTCTTTCAGTAGCTAGAGCGCAAAAGGGTATAACAACCACCAAAAGATTCATAGAGTTCATTTAAGAAGGCTCGTCTAAAAAAACAAAATAAAAGCCTCACTCTATCTTGGAGGCGGCTCGCGATTGGACTATAATGATGGATGGAGAGACAGTATAGAATTCCTGAGGATATTGTTGTCTCGTCATCCAGACCGGACATATTCCTGTACTCTAGACAGTTAAAGCGCGTGATATTTGTGGAGCTTACTGTTCCGTGGGAAACTAACATCCACAAAGATCACACAATTAAAGTAAACAAGTATTACGAACTGACCAACGAGCTGACCAGGAATAGGTATATAGTTAATTTGTACGCGGTAGAAGTGGGAGCGAGAGGTATAACAACAAAATCTCTCTATAACCTACTTAAAGATCTTGGCCTCTCTAGAATTATCATCAGTTCATTTCTAGAACGTACTTCAAAGGCGGCATTGGTAGGTTCCTTCCAAATTTGGTTAGGTAGGGAGAGGAGCGCAACCAGTTGATGGTGAGCGTGAATGCGCATTTTAAAGGGGCCCTTAAACCTACAGCTGGGTCGCAAGTCCCAGGAGCTGTTTGCACTCCTCTCCCTGCAACGCGATGGGTCCGGCACCCGCACGGTGAATCCACGGAATGCTAAGAAGCTTCCTCTCATTGACTATTCAAAAGTGCTTGTAAATAAATGTCTACTTGAATAAAGATATTTTGAATATAAACTTACTGTCCAAAATACTAAGCCGGATGTTATAGTCGAAATCGGCTTATGAAAAATATAAATTTGTCTTATTTGAAATGTAAAAACGAGGTGTATGGTCTAATGTACATCGTGCAGTCACCCGTCGCTGGTGCAGTCGCTGAACGCGCTGGCGTGCAGTGCGTTGGACGCGTCCCCGCTGGAGCGCTCGCCGCGCCGCGCCGTGTCAGCGCCTTGCGCGCGCTCCACCGACATCCAACACTCCTGGCTGCTCGCCCAGATCAAGAACAGGTCAGTGACGTACAGTGCGCTGGATGCGCTGTAAAATTGTATCTATTTGCTAGCTATACATTCTGCAGTTTCTACAAAGATATCATCGCTCGACTATCCCTAACGACAGTAAAAAGACGATTAATAAAATTCTGCAGCCTAAATGTATTAGCCAATTTAGAAACAGACATTACAACCACAATGCTCCTCACCTTCATAATAAATTGTTAAGAAAAAACAACACCACGAAACTCATAAACACGATTTCTAGAAATATGCCATTAAAGAGTTGTCAGATTATGAGTTTGAAATGATTGAAGATATCTTTAAAGTCACGCGCGTACACACACTTGCACGTGCACGCACACGCATACACACACAAAACATCCCATACATACATTATAGTTGTATATTAATGAAATGGTAATTTATTAATATATTTATACTCTTGCTTTATACTTTTCCTGTGTAATAATAAAGATATAAATTGTTACATTTGTCAATAAATGTACAAACACAAAAAAGCCTTAATATTTTTTATTTCCATCATTCAGGTGCTGTCAGTCCGACTGCTCAATACCAAAAGTATCAAAATACAAAGAGTTGTCTAATTTATTAACAAACTTGTCTTTTGAAGACCTGACTACAATGATGTGTTGTTCTGAATTCGATAGAAAGATTCTGAGTTCGTGCTTTAAAATATCTTGTGAACATTTTACTAGAGAATTTTTGAATGTTATATCAGTGCAAGAATTAAGAGAAATGGAGATAGAGTCGATTAAAGAACAAAGAGAGGCTCAATTGAAAGAAGAAATGGCTTCCTCGATAGATAGCAATAAACTGAATGTAGTCAATACTATACATGTATTTAAGAAAAGCGATAATAAAGAATCTAAATCACAGTTCTTCATACCAATAGTGGATAATGATGTTAGAGAAAAATTCGGAAACTTAGAAATTTCGGAAGAGGATATTGAAATTGTTGTTCCAGAAATGCCTAAATTGTACCAAGCTTCGCTGACAACTTTCGACAAATCTTTAGCTGATGTCCTTAAACTGTTTCCAAAACAAAATAGACCTTTAAGTCAATCAGAAAACTTTAATTTGA
This sequence comes from Dircenna loreta, assembly GCA_963555665.1. Lineage (NCBI taxonomy): Eukaryota > Metazoa > Arthropoda > Insecta > Lepidoptera > Nymphalidae > Dircenna > Dircenna loreta. The sequence goes on along the minus strand of OY743099.1, from coordinate 7,117,597 downwards.
ATATCGACCACACTATGGATAGATATACGAGAAGGTGCCATCAAGTGTTCCAAGACAAATTATTCTATAAAGAATTCATGACAATACAAACTGCTTTAACAGGATTTTTGAATGCCGTTGATAAAATTTTGATCCTTATCGACGAAACTGACTGCGATCTGCTTGAAAAATGTATAGAAAATATAATTCCCAGTAACGTAGCGCGGAATATTGCGATGTTTTCGGTGGTGTCGTTGCAATATCTGTCGTTTTTGATCAAGAATAAGAGAGTAGTTGAAACCCCCGCCGACCCCGACGTCCCCTCCAGAGTCACTAGTCTCGGTACGGACAATGTGTGTGTAGATCACGTTATAGTGGTGACCTTACACAATGTAGCCAAAGCCTTCAATTTTGATGAGATTTGGTCCGAGCTCAACGCTGAAAACTATTTGAATAAAACGCAATCCGCTATAAGTTGTTTATACGCTATCGTTAAGTATTTAGTTAAGGTAAGTTATACATTTATATTATTCAGAATTATACCGAAGAAATGTTTATCAAACGAATTTATTTGCAGGACACGAGACCTTTAATACTAAATTCTCATATACCGTTCAAAGAGCCGGGACCGAAACCTGATATTATAATAACTGGAAACAAATTGGTCTCGCTAATAGATTATTGGGAGGAGAATTTCTATACAAAGAACAACAGACATATTCTTGGAAAACGATACAGAAAACCTATTGAAAGCCTGCTTATTAGTTTTTCCAGGTACGTTTTATCAATATATTAAGTAATTTTTTACTGAAATAATTATATTTCGTTCATTGCCAATTTCAATGAAAATATTAATCCTCAAAAAGTACTCTTGGAGTAATGGTCTATTCGCTATGAACCGATTTTCTTTGAAATCCAAATTTAGTATTTATTACTATTATGACAATTGCTATTCGTTACTTTGTCTTAGTCCAATTACAAGACTTATAATTTTACAAGAAATATATATTAAGATAAATTATTTAATTTTAAATAACTATTTCTAAGAATCTAATAATATAATTATCTATATATCCATATATCAATTTCAGGTTAGAGGTAGTAACAAATATTGCTCTAATTCCACCAATAGCGTGGTCGTATGTGGAGGTTAAATTAAAAAACGAACAATTGGAGAAAATCGATATCCCACTACAACCCTTGCAGGATATGGATGTCTTGGAAGCCTTCTTGTTCAGGTAAGTCTGGTGAGATTGTTCTTAATGATAGAGTCTGCAAATAATAAATAATAAATGCATTCTGAATTAAAGAAAATGAATTTGAAAATAATTCCTCTAGAATAAAAGCTATCAGTGCTAAAAAGATGTGATGCTAAAAACCCTACACAGAGTGAACAGTAAAGATATTTGATGTCCGCACAGAGTGAATCTCATAGGCTGGTCAACAAAAAAACAGTTCGAGGAGATCTGGGTGGGGCTGCTGGGCGCCTTGCAGGGGAACGGCACGCACTGGGCCGTCAACGGCATCACGCAGCTGCTGCTCACCAGCGCGCCCGCAGTGCGCGGCCGCCTGCTGCACGTGCCCAGGAGCCACACGGGGCTCACCCCGGGGTCAGTACTGCGGACAGTATATTATACCTATTTTCACTATGTTATATGTTATGTATGTCTATGAAATAGTTTTGCAACTTAAAGTTTACGTAAAATGTTTAAAAACGTGAATTATATATATATGTGTAAATATAGAAACAGCCGATCTCATCGGGCTTAACGGATCTAGTAACGCTATTTAGGTCCGTATAAGCAGATTTTTTTAAAATTATTTATTTATTCAGAAATAATAACACATCTGATTTGAATTGTTAAAAATTACACTCCTTGTTCCGATGAGGTTGTTAAAGAAACAGTCATGAAACCGATTTTGTTATTATATTATTATTGATGTATTTCCTCAGAATGCAGCGCCTCCGCGACATACTGATAGGAACATCAGCGTCCAGTATTTTCACGGACGTTAATCTGGAAAGAATTCCGCTCATAAACGACGGCTTCGAGGGTTACCACCAGGGCCAGTTTAGTGCTGAATACTTGAAGTTCGCCTCAGGTGGGTGTGAAGTATTATTACAAAGATTCAAGTGGAAAACAAATTCTAATTAGTTTTACTTTTGCAGATATATCAACCGAGGCGTCATACAAAGTGCGCAAGGCGGTGAAACGCAAGCGGAAGAACAAAGACATAGACGTCAACAGCTGCATTCAGCTACTGATGGACGTCACTACTGACATGTTGGACCCTAAAGTAAACATCAATGTTGAAACACTGTGCCATAGATTTTTTCCATTCCCTTAAAATGGCAGCAATCGTTCACTAAGTTAGCAGTTTTAATTTGAAATGAATTTAGAACAAATAATCATGTGTAGGGCTGGAACCTGCGAGCATTTCGAAATTGGCCCGTCGCTGTATCAATTGAGCTACCGAGTCGCTACCTACTTTGATGAAATGAATAAAGTCTGTTGCCTACATGGAGTGACGGTCCCCAGGCGTCCACGGGCGTGGCGGGGCGGCTGTACCTCATCAAGTCGCTGGAGCACACGGGCGGCGTGCTGTCCCTGGCGCCGCAGTGGGCCCGCGCCGCCGCGCTGCTCACCAGAGCGCCGCGAGCCGCCGCCACCGCCGCCGCGCTGCTGCACGCGCTGGCGGGCTGCCTGGCCGTGCTGCAGGGAGACGTGCAGGTGAGTGTGTGTGTGTGTTTGTTTGCTGCTTTTACAAATGTGTGCGTGATGTATGTTCTTACAATTTCCACAGATGAAAAAATAAATTATTATACATTTATTTTGTTTATGTTTATATAGTTTTACAATCCCCGAAGGTATATTACATGTACTAATTTTGTCCTTGGATTTTGTTTGCTTGCTATTTTGTTTGAATAAAATCCCACCGGTGGTCGCAGGAGGCGTCGTTGGTGCACGAGCGCCTGTTGAAGTCGGTGTGGTCTCCGGCGGCGGCGGTGCGCCAGGCGGCGCTGCGCGGCTGGCTGCTGCAGCTGGCGGCGGCGCGCGTGCGCCCGGACGCGGCCGCCGCGCTCAGGGCGGCGCTGCGACCCGCGGACGGACGGTCAGACACGCTACAAGCTGTTTTCTATTGAAAAGTGCTATATATCTTTTCAATAGATTTTCTAATTAATATCACATCAATAATTACTGATCACCTGAATCTATATTACAATGTTTTATTTAAGCAGTGATGGTCGTCATTTCCATAAACATAATGTTTATTTTTTCAAAGAAGTTTTAATGTCCACTATAATGTTACTTGCCCACTACTTTTTAGTAAATGTGTAGACTAGTTATGAGACGATGAAAGGTAGAGGAAAATCTAAAAGTCAAATACCCCCCAGGATATCCCCCCACGAGCAGAGTCTGAACTGGTCTGTGTTGTTCTCGCTGGTGGAGTGTGGTCACGTGGACCTCATACACTCCGCCGTCGACTTCCTCCTGGCGCAGCCCAAGCACTACTGTGCTGATTTAGTCGTCAAGGCGAGTGTCTTATTGTATAGACATATATTATTGAATTTTTTTGTCACAATAGAATATGTAATGAAGTATTGAAATTGTTAACTTATTTTTTTTTACTAATTCTGAAGATACATACGTAAACTAAATATAATGTCATTGAGGTACGTTATCTTGAATTGTAAAGCTTTAGACAGTTATCTTAATATTGTTTACGTTGTCACTAAACTATAAATGGCTTCCTCATAAACCATATGGTTAATGTTAAAATATTAATGTTAATAAAAAAACCCCTAAAAAGACAATGATATCCAATTTCAATAAAAAATAGATTATTCATAATAAAATAAATGCTCATAATGCACAGACCCCTCGACGGATAAGTCAATAATTAAATTGTTTTTAAAAAAAAAGCAACTGTTGAGTTTCTGGCCAGCTCTTCTCAGCAGAGCCGCATTCCGAGCTGGTGGTAGCTTACTCACGCACTGACATACTGACATTTTTTATTTAATGTAATGTAATGTAATTGACGATTCAAAAGTGCATGTAAATGCCTACTTGAATAAAGATATTTTTGATTTGATTTGATTTGATAAGAAATATAACAATGATCTAATCTACTATTGAACGGTGCGGTGTCTGATGAGGGCTGACGTGACTCTAGACATCTGTCGTTATCTCATCATGTTTATTTTAAACCAGTTGTTAATACGATAATTTGTAAATATACAGGATATTGTTTTTCATTGTTTATATAAAAATCTCTTATAACCAGAATCGACTCAGTATTCTTTGGAACTGGATTTTCTACACGTCCTGTATTAAAAAATAATAAGTTGTACGTTTGAAACAGGGTATAACATCGATACTCCGTCGCCGAGTGCTGCCGAAGGAGTTGAAGAAGAACATAATAGAAAAGCTGTTGGATAATATGAAGTCGTACTCGGAACAGCACGCTGTACAGATATTGATGGTGCATCTGTTTTCCGGTGAGTCATTCATCGTATCATTTTTTATATATATATATAAATGAATGTTGGAATAATTTGTGAAAACATAAAAAGAGAACTATTACTAAATAAAAGTAAGGTAAAATATTGTTTCTGCTGATGAGTACTGCTGAGTCTTTAATAAGCGCATCACTGCTAAGAGCAACTTGCTGCTTCTCAACTACGCGGCTAGTGGCTTCTCATACTGTAATATATATTGTCTTGAATTCAGCGGACAGCAAGCTAATAAGTCCGAGGTTGGAGCCCGACGTGTCAAACATGGACCCGGACGTACTGATGAACTCCATGGAACGCATCACACTACTCTACAAGACATTAAAACAGTGCAGGCACAGAGAAAACAAACAGATATGTACGTCGGCTCTGAAGTACTTCCTCCGTGAGACTCTCCCTCCCGCCGCCACCCTGAGTAGAGTCGTCATAGAGTACTTAGAGTGCTGCAAGGAGACGGAGAAACAGACCGTAGCGGTGCTGAGTGAAAGGGACAGGTGGATAGACTGTGCGGTCATGAACGCTGAAATTGTTTACGAGGTACATGGTCATTAATAAATATATTACAGATATAGACTAGCTACTATTTTATATATGACAACTAGTTATTTCTCTCTCTTTCTCTCTCTCTAGACACACAGAAAAGTTATAAGAGCTGCATTACGTATGGAGTGATAGCGAGATGTACTATCCTCTTTCCCTTTCTAATATTAAAATATCTGTATTTCAAAGGTCGCAACGCTTTTCCAACTATTTATATTCCCGGATATTCACGTTTAGTTTGTTTTAAATAAATGCTAATATTAATATACAAGTTAAAAAGTACATTAATCAACAACATAAAACACTTATTATTAGAATTGATGACTGACTACTTAACATAGCAGCCGCCCATTACTTGTTAAATTACTGGAAATATTTGGTATTGTATATGTCGGAGTAAGCCGGTCCGGTGTCTTAAAAACTATGACGTCAGGCACAGCTGACGTCATTATCTATTTTCCTTGATATTTTGGTGTTCCATAATAGAAATAAACCAATACAGTAAACTCAAACTTTATTTTCAGTAAAGGAATTTTACACAGTTGTTTTCCGTATGAACAGTAACAAACGAATCGACCTTTTCCCTTCCTTGTGCCTCGCTTTTATACACAGCATAGTCGAAGGAGTGGGTCAAATATCACTAATCAGTTGTTTACAAAGTTTGAAACACCTGCACGATGACTCGCCGATTGCATTACTCGTACAATTCGTTTTTGCGTCGATATATATATTATCGCTTTATTATCGTTAATTAGTATTCATACAGACAACCGCCAGTTGTCGTATCATTAAGCTTCTACCGGTATACATCTTTAGTACAAATATATCTAGTATCCGATTTTCCCGAATTCCTTCATATTATATAATAGTAGTAGTGTACTAGATCAAAATGAAATCTAATATGAATATTGTAAGAAGGTGTGTTTCCTGTCCAGGTGTTCGAGACGTCGGTGCGTCAGCAGCAGCTGGCCGTCCTCAGCGGGTGGATATTCGAAGCTCTGTGTCACTTGTTGTCAGGAAAAATCTCATCCCAGCTGGTGCCGTACTGCCTCCTGACACTGCTGGTGGCCGCCTCCTCCGACACGCACCTGCGGCACCTGCACCACTTGACTTACTACGTACTAAGAGAGGGCTTCCACAAGAACCCTAAAATAATAAATATGGAGAGTGCGAGAGAGGAACAGGTGAACCAAAACGACGATAAGATGGACACGAGCGACGATATGGTCCAGAGTCGAGACAAGTTGGACGAAAATTGGGGTATTTTTGGTGATTTAATACAAAACACGCCAATGTCGTTCTCAGACAGACGCCTGCTGTGTGTCACGGCCTTACACTCTCACTTCAGCGCGAGTCAGCTCGAGAGACTCGCCCAGCTGTGCGACGGCAACCCACACCTCACTGACCTGATGAGATGTTTGACGACTTCATGTTGATCATAAAAGAGATTGAATATATACTACATACTTGGAAACCATATCTTGGTCTCCACAGAGGAAGTAAACGTGAAAGAGTGACTGGTTAAATGAGTGACGTATTGAAAAAAATGGTTGTTCTTTATTCTCGTTTTAAATAGTTATAAAATTGCCTTAATATACTTTTAATAACCGCCGAATTTATCTGAAAAACTCTTACGTTAGGTTTTCCCGGATATTTCGACTCATAGTGTTTGACATCGTCGCAAAGACAACTATTGTATCGTGTCTTTACCCGCTCTTATGAGTTAAGCATCCTATTACAGTCTTTCCAGGAACTATCCCATAATTATGTATTAAAAAATGTAAGAAATTACAATATGGCTAACATGTTTATATACAACTTGAAATATTTTTGTCATTCATCTTTAGCACATTTAAATCTATAGCCATCACCCTGTATAAGAAACTGATGCTATGTCTGACATGTAGTGACATATTGATAAACAATGTAAGTTTGTTCGTCAAATTATCTGTCACTTAATATTCTGTTTATTTTAATGGTTTCTTTTGTATTGAAATTATTTGTTCAACATCTCGATAAGTAAAAGTATACAAAATGTATGTAAAAATAATTTAATAATATCTAAAATGGTGGTAAAGTAATATTTATACGTTGAACAATTACTTGACAAACTTACAGTTGTAGTGTCATTATTTATAAATATATTAGTCTTGTTAGGGCGAGTCCATACAAATAAGTTTATTCAAAAATGAAATCAATTTAAAGCACTGACATAAAAAGTATATCTATATTAATTTAACACTGCACTATTGTTATATAACAACCTTTAAAGAAAATAGACATTCCAGTAAGGGCTTTGTCACACTCACGGCGAAGCGAACACTATACTATAACGGATCGATGTGGAAAAATCACATGACTGAGTAGAAAGCGGACTCCAAAGCAACTAAATTTATTTTCAAAGCGTCATTGTAACGATGATAGTTTGTTGATTAATAATAATAAATGTTGACTTTTATTATTAAAAATAACGAAATAAAACATAGTTTCGATTCACTGAATAAGGAGAACATGAAACATGCGCTAGAAAGTCTAAATTTCCTTCATATTACAAAGAAAGATTTTACATCCTTTATTCCTTGGTTGTTTTATATTTTCTGGAGCAATATTATCTCATACTTTGGAAATTTTAAATAAATAGACGTTATATAGTATGACGTCTATGAGACGAAGCTTCTTAGATTCTATTCCATGGATCACCGTGCGGGTGCCGGGCCCATCGCGTTGCAGGGAGAGGAGTGCAAACAGCTCCTGGGACTTGCGACCCAAGTGTAGGTTTAAGAGGCCCCTACAGTGTGTAGAATTATGAATTAATACAAAGTCCGTCTTCTTGGTCCACATATTAAATAAAAATTTCGCATCAAATCTCATTCACTCCTGTTAGAGGTCGTTCATACAAAATCATTTTCATGTAACTCACCTCTCACTTTCTCCTCTCGCTTCTCTTTCTCATATCGCTAAATGCGTATTCGCTTCGGACTGTGTGACAAAACACTGACGGTGGACATGACATGTTACATAACCTTAAAACATTTAATTACTAACCTATTTTATAATCAATAATGTATATTTCTTATTTGCACACATCATGCTAATATAATAAGATATTTATGATATTTTGTTACAATAAATATTATTATTTTGCATTTTTTTTTTATTTTATGTTAAAACTGGTTTAATCATCTTTCACAGTTCATTATATTTTACTCAGTTTAATTACACTTTAAGCAAACAACAACAATTGGTAAAAATGTGTCTTTTGATCAATATTGTAAGAAATAAAAAAGAAAAAAATACGAGTCAGATGTTGATATAATTATTTCTTTTGACTTAAAATATTTCGGTCTATCAAAGCTTTTTATGCAAACATATTAGTGGATTAATTATATATAAAGAGATGAAAAGATAAACAAAGTTCCGTTTATCTTTTTCATATAAATGTATAAATTATTTTTATTAAAAAGTAGTACAAATTGAGGCCTTTGATAATCTGCTTGGTGTTCTATATGTCGATGTTAAGAGCTCCTGTGTGTGGTGAGGTGACGTGGTTAATGAATGTACAGTTATTGCTTGAATTAGATGTTACGAAATAGTGGGGATATTTAGAAGGACGGGGGATGGGGATGGGATCGGTATGTTTTGATATTCGTTTATTTTTAATTATTAAAACGGATGCTGAATGTAATAATCATTAATGAGAATGTTTGTAATTTATTCGTTTGTTAAAATTAATATTACAAAAAAATATAATCCTTAAGTAATTTTTGACTACACTAATTTCTGACTTTAACAAAACGAAAATAATATTCAATTAAAAATGGAATTGTAATGCCTCTCAAGTTTTTCTTGACAGCATGAGTAATTTGTGTGTGTGAAGTCGTACAACACCTGTGAGAACTGTGTTGCCATCACACCGGTCCGGTTTTCTTGACAACGATAAACCATATTAATAAAATTAAATTATTATATATTTGAATGAAATATTATTTAATTATTATGTTGATCATAAAGATTTATATTTAATGTAGTGTTTTCTTGGTTTCATGAATATAATAATATAAAGATCCCATTTTCGGATAATTGAAATAAATAATAGGCACTTAGGAATAATTTATTGTAGTGAATTTTATGGTTAGTATAAAAAAATACATTAAGTCCTATTTTAGATATCTGTTCCACTTGATTCTATTAACATTGAGAATGTATTTTATTTCCGATTCAAGAACAGTTATAAAAATCTGTTCAGACATTTTGGTCTTTGTTTTTTTTTATAAACTAGTTCCTTATTTTCAAAATAAGTAAAAGATCATCTTGAAGCCGTAGGTAGATAGGGTAATTTATAAAATTCATCTCATTTTTAATTAAATACCACAAGGAAGGTCTTGCTTGTTTTATATTTATCTATTGTACTCTTATATTATGTTAAGCTCAAAGGAAAGTAAATTATTTTTATTAAAACTAACAAAGCTTCTGCAATAAAGAATAAAGATATAAAAATTGTTTTATTTATTTTTGGAATAGTCCCTTATGTATGAGTATCTTCACACCCTTCGCGTAATTGAATTAAATGACAGTATTTTAGCTGTTCGTACAAGACATGTTTATTAAAATGTCTTCGTAAATTACTGAACACTAGCGCTGTGAATGGTTCCCTTAGAACACTAAAGTATGTACTAATCAATGTATGTATTTAAGTATTCCTTTTCTATTCAACCTGGACTTACAACAATCGTAAACGTGTGGTTCTATTAAAATAGGAGTTCTTAAATCAAAAGGAGTTATATTTAAGTCTATGTTAGCTATGTCGTATCTGTGTGCATAAACTCTTAATGTGTAAAGACAATTGAAATTTCATTATCCAATTTTCCCAACGTTACGTCAAGACTACGCTAACTGTTGGTGAGCTAGTGCTCCCATCTTATTGTTGGACACCTTTATTCCCTATTTTTGGGGTTCATTTGTGCGTTGTAGATTGTATAATGAAATGGGACTATAAGATTTTCATAAAGATAGGGCGACCTTCACCACAACTAGCCCACGAGTTCATTATGTATAAGAACAAAGCAGTATTCATAAGACTGCTTTTATGCGACCTTAGTCCAAATTACCAAAATTCATTGTAGATATATTATTAAATGAAATCGTAGTAGGGGGGGGCGGGCATTGTGCTTAAGCGTATAAGAACTAAGGAGTAATCATATATGCGGTGTTATGGGACTCTAGTTCAAATTACACGAAATTGCCAAAACCGTACCTTTTGCATATGAATAAGTACTTGGATATATATCTTGTTCACTTAAATCCCTACTATACAAATTTGCGTATTAACCACTGAAAAAACTCCACCCGATGTATCACCGCTCTTCGAGACCTTAATGCTTCACCATGTATTATGCTACACTATATGAGTACTGGGCTTGGGCTTTTCAAGCGATTGTCAGTTTCATTGTCGCCCTGAGAGCGAAGCTAGGTTTGACTTAAGAAATGAAGAGAGCGAGGCAGTACTTCACGCCGAAGGTTCCAAAGGACTTTTTAAATCGCAATCCGTTGACTCGTGCAGTACTGTTCTTATTTCTGGTTCGGATCGTCCCAGTACCAGCTTCTATCATGCAACGACAACCCGCTCGAGTTGTCTTAGCGCTGTAGTGGCGTTGCGGAGGGATATAGCATGTTTACTTTTAATCCTATACTACATTTATCACGTAGAGTATTGAAAAGAGAAGAAAGGAGCTAATTATATGGTATCTACCTCTAATTTATATCGCTACAAGGTAATTTTACTGGAAGTTTTAAAAAATCTATTATAACACCACTGCATATGTAAAATATACCTGCATATTACCTGATGCAGTGGTGTTATAATTTATTGTTTATTGTATACGATGGCTAGTTAATGCCTTACAAACGTTTTGAACATGAAAAAATATAAAAAGATTTTAATATGAAAAAACATTAAGGAATTTATAACGTAGAAATTGCCGTATATAATTATTATGAAAACTTTTTACTTATTAATTATTACTAAGATTCCTATATTGTTATAATATCTAATATTATAACAATATAGGATTTATCTAATATTACTAATATTCCTATATTGTTATAATATCTACGTAATAATGAGAGTTCAATTTGACAAAACAATTCAGTAGATTTCAGGAGTTTTCATTTCGTAACTTTAATTTATTATCTTAGTAAATAATTGTATAATATAATAATATATTTTTAGTTGTTTTTTTGGCATCAAATGTTTCCTAGGTAGGTTCTACATATTGACTACATATTGACTCATTGTTTGACTCTCTTTCAACTCGATATCGACCACGTTACAGCCAGGTCTAACAGTGACGATTACCGCTCATAGAGACAGCCAATTGTTATTTACCTTATTAGAAAATATTTTATCACATTGATGTCTGATATGATTCGTAAGATACACAATACATTTGTTAGACCAGAGTCTACACGTTTAAGGTTTCGAACCCTTACTTTGTTGAAGATATAAACTCGTAGAGAAGTTAAAAGTTATGAAAAGATCACGCAATAAGATATGCGAACAACTTTTAGAGATGTTTAAACTCACTTCACTTTATACGAACTAAGTTTACTATCCAAAGCTTTAAAAATATATTCGTTCTCCCAATTTGGGATGTGACCGATTTTAAAGACACGACCTATCAGTGTTACACCGATATTTGAATATATCATGATTGGGTTGGACGTATTGGTAAATCAAATGTCCATCAAAATACGGAAATTAATATGCATTATAAAAACTTGAGTACCTCCGTCTCTATTACCAGTTGGTAATAAATATTCTTAGAGGCTGTGAATGAAGTTTTAAGATCAATATTAATTTAATCACTGTAATGATAAAATATTATTATAATGCAATCAATTTAACAATTGAAATTTCAATGATAATAATTTAACACTAATATTCACACATACAAGCGTGTGTGTGCAACCACACATGTGTGGTTGCACACACACACAGACAAGCGCATACACACACCATATAGCTATGCATACTTTTCAAGTTATGTTGGTTAGATTATCTTCATTTTATATTTTTTTATCTTTACCGTCTTTCACCACTTCTCTGAAAGGTGGACGAAAACTCGCCAAGGAGAATTTCCAAGGAGGTGAGCGCCAGGCAGCCGGCCGATCCTTAGACTTTTGCGAAATCCTTTGCTATATATTAAATTAACTATTGCGCCTACCCCAAATAATTGGGATGGATGGTGATGGCAGCGGATTGATGATATAGGTCAAAAGTTATATATTTTGTGATTATCCTTTTTATATGTATTTATATTTATAAGGACGCCGTTATTTTGGACCGGAACCGGTCTTCCGAAACAGTAATACTACTAGCCTGAAGCTAGCCTGAAGTTGTAAGCTTACAAAATATACGTTATTTTTAAAGTTGAGACGAACGTATGCAACTTGGTTTCACAGAAAAAACCGTTTACACTATTTCCTTTTACATTATAATATAAAGATGTTATCAGATTAATGATTCAGGAGGACGTCACCCCAATATGAAGTACGATATCGTCTGATAAAGTTTTAATCACTAATATAGATAATTACTGTTTCAAATCGAGTTTTTATCAGTTGGCAATTCAAAATGGCGGTCACCCGTCGTGGATATATCTATGGAGCATTTGTGTCCAGTGTTTTAAGTGTTGTTTTGACAATAATGGCCATTGCGAGTGATAGTTGGGTTGGTATCGTTTTGTGAGATTTAAGTTTTGATTAATATTAAATCTTCTATACAGATGAACTTATATATTATAACAATTAAACATTCCTACCTGATATAATACAGAAGCCCTCACATGGATTTCGAAAATTCTACTGAAGTAAAGTTTTTTATCATATTGCGCTGACTTATTTGTAAGCTGTTTCTGAATTTTTTTCTTCAAATTACTCCTTCATCAAGAAATTAAATCAGATCACTTAATATCGTCATAAAATTACTTATATCTTTATCTTTACATAAGAATTATTCATTGTTATAAACACGGTGATGATTAATACTACTTTAAAATAGCTCTGGTCACCAGAAGAAATAAATTTACACACGTAAAAACAACGTTTCATTTGTTTTTTTTTTTATAAATAATTGAATACTAATAGCTTTACGGCACAAAATAATTGAAGCAATTCCAATTTCTGATATTAAATCTACTACACCGAAACCAATTTATTGTCAAAATGCCAATATCATTCGGTTGTGGCACATCTGGTTTTTATAACTGACACTACGTGACCAGAGACGTAATATTACGATTTTTACACAAATTGAAATATTGATTACATAATGGGATTAGAGCAACATTTTTATTGTGTTGGTAAATGTTGCGTCAGTAATATGTTATAAGCACAACAACAAACAACATACATGATGTTGTTTTATAAGTCCCATTTGTGCTTTTTCAAATTATTGTTAAGTTTCAGCAATGTGATAAGGAACTGAGAATTAATGATCTCCGGCTGAACAGTTAAGATGTGAAAGCGTAACAAACAAACAAACTGACACTGTCTTATATTATACTTGTAAGTAACCGCAGATATAGTTTTGGTATTGTTTATTAGTGACCAAACAAAAAAACATGTAATTACAAACAGCTGAAACTATTTTCAATAATATATTAATTTGACTGCCGCTAATAGACCGCCTAGGGTTTGCACCTTATTGGCTTTGACGTTGCTAGATTTCATATTTTTGACAAACAATATATTATACATAATATATCGGCTAAAATACTTTTTACCCTATAAAAAAGTTTTTGTAGTAAAAAAGTGTTTTTTATAGTATATGTGAAAGTGTAACGAACAAACTTACATTCACCTTTATTACTAATATTATAATATATTAGGAATAATATAGTAATCTTTAATATACAAAAAAAAATAAAGATAAAATACATTTATTTTTTATATTACATGCATTTCATGAATTTGAAATATAAGTATTTTATCTATAAGGCATCAACGAAGCGTCTAGTACCTAGGTATATAATATGTACGATACTCAGCATGGATCGTGAAAGATTAAATACTAAAATATATAATACGTAGTTGAATAACAATTACTAATATATTATATATAATATATAAGAATAACTTACAGAATTGTTTATCCCATATACTTAACTAGCTGATGCCAGCGGCTTTGTTAGCTTCACAAATCTCATAAACAAAATAATATGGTGATGGCTTTAAACTATACCCAATATATTAGTTACTTATTTTAGGACAAGGAGATCTTGATAAACACAACGCTTGCGCCTGTCCAGTATATTTTTCGTGGAAGCCGGACCTCATGCATATAGACAAAAATCTGATATTCCGATATTTTGAAAGCTTAGTACATAAGCAAACATAAGCTTAGTTTATAAGCTAAGTACCTTAGCAGATAAGCTTAGTACATACGCATAAAACGTAAGCTTAGCACAAAAGCTGAGAACATAAGCTTAGTCCATTAGTTAAGTGTATAATCAAAATACATAAGCTTAGTCCATAAGGTGAGCGCATAAGCTTCGTAAATAAGCTGAGTGCACGTAGCAATAAGCGTAGTACATAAAGGTTTCAATGTTGTCTAGAGCTTGGCAGTTTCTTAAAACGAAGTTACGTTTCTCTGAATCTGTAAGAGGCTAAACGTTTTTACATAACTTTTAATCATCTTTGTGTTAAGTTGAATATCTGTAAAAATAATAACATGATCTATATTGCGATCATTGATCATTTCATTGAACAGTATATTTTTCTCTATAGTCACAGTATAACGATGATTTATTCCAGGTAGTATCAACCATGTACTCCGAGGGCCGGAAGGACAGTACCGTCAATTACGGTCTGTTCTCAGGAGATTTTGGACTATATCTATTGACAACACCCTCATTCAGTGCACTTCATAGTAAGTATCTTTTTAATAGCGTTTTAACTGATCTTATAATGTCACTATTGACTACTGATATTACAATATAGGTCGAGTTGTAGATACTTGTCCACACTTGAGAGACTCGGCATACCTGATAGAATTAGTGTTCACTTACATTGTGTGTGTCTTCATGAAATAAAACATTTTACGTGTAAACACATTTGTAGATTTAAAAGACGAATGGATATAGTGTTTGGTTAGTAGGGCGGGACGGTTTCACAGATTTATTAAATAAGCTTCACATGGTTATATACGTTTATAGATATTTTCAAACATTAGTCTCGTGTATTTTGAAAATCACTTATCCCCTATTTTGCACCTCCTGCGATTTTGTAATGATAATACCTAATAATTGTTATACAGATAAAAGCTTTGACAATAAAATGTCGAGGTAAAAATATATATCATTACTTAAATAAATATAGAATTAAAAATAAATCAACACGAGCAGAACTCTTCTCTCCTCAGTCTCTGCCGAGACTGCAACTCAGCTATCTATTCGTTAGGTAGGTGCTCGTCATGATGAATTGCCTTGATGCGTTCTAAATACATTACACTTAACCGGGACGTAGGAAATGAACTCTTGCCGTAACATATTATATACCCACACGAATAATTTGAAATAAAAAATATACATTTATACTGGATATAATATTAAAAGTTAATAGTTTGATCATTTTTATTTATTTTTTACAGTGACATGTGTTCCTAGTATGAATGCTTGCGCTGTTAGTTGTAAGACGGTCGCTGAAGCGAGGAAGGAAGAGGTAAAAGGTTTTTTGAAATAATAAAAAATATATTTATTGTCCTTGTAGTCATTTAGATAAATGTCATGAGCATGAATATAAGGATTTTACGATTGCTTCCTAAATTAATTGTTAAAGGTTACAATGTTAAAGGTATTTCAATAGAATAGTACAATTTCAAAAATTGAAAATCAATAAAAAGGTGTAAAAAATTATGAAATAAAATAGATTACTTTATACCTATTTATTGATCTAATTTTTATGATAAAATTGTAATCGATTGTTAAATAAAGGTTTTTATTACATTTTTAAACCTACGTAAAACACACTTGTATTAAAATTATGACAATCCACTGCTTAAATTATTTTTTATATTAAAATATTTTTAATATTTAGGTTACAGCCCTAGCACAAGGCTACAGGCCAAATGACGGATGTAGTGCTGTGACCACCGTCAATATGACAGATCCTTGTAAGTTAATTAAAACATTGGATAAAGATAAAAATAACAATTTATCAGTATCGAAGAAAAGTCGTTTCAAAACAGTTTTAATAATGAAAATTGAAAGTCACTGACCTCGTTCCCCTTTCCAGTTTATAATAAATTGTAACAAGTTATTTTTTTTTATTTGAATTTCTATTAATTTAGTGGATTGGACTTATTTATACTTCTTAAAAGATAAAAAAAATCTTAAAAGTAACAAAAATATATACATATTCAAATGAAATTAATGTTTACAGTGTCGGAGCCTCCAATCCTATCGTTTGGTATCTACGTGAGCGTGCTTTTATTTCTGTTCGTACAATTAGTGCTGGCCTCCGCAGCTGCAGTGCTAGCATTACTTAACGCTTTAAAAAATCCCACTGAACCTATATTTGGGTTACCTGGTGAGTTTATAAAAACCGCCAATTATTATCTATAACTACTTACATTGAAATTGTAACGAGGCATATTCTGTACGAAATATATTATTTATTATTTTTTCATATTTGTCTGTTTTGTTTCTCGCGCCAAAAATATTTGACGGATTTAAATGCAAGTATGTATGGTTGTTAGTGAATCCCCTGTCAACATAAATTTTAATTCAGAAAGCTTTCAAATTTTCACAGATAAACTTAAAAACTGGTTTGGAGTTTTGTTGTGGTGTTGGCATTTTTGTAAGACAACATAAAGATATCATCATTCTTTTTATTTTAGTAAAGGGGCAGTTTTGATATGTTTTTTATATTTACAACAATAACTGCACAATTTTGTTTCTTACTTATTAATACTGTTTTATTAATTATTCATATCGATGATTTCAGGTTGTGTCTGGACAAACGCAGCGTCAGTGTTTGTGGGGTTAATAGTAATGCTAATATTTGGAATATATTGGGCTACTTCTGGTATTAAGAGTCATCTAGCGTTTTCTTATGTAGCGTTGGGTCCGTTGTCTGCTGAAGCACAATTGGGTTACTCGTATTGGTACGTTTGAGAATTTGAAAAAAATCGGTTTTTTAAAAAGTTTCTAGAAAGTCGATACAAGTTGAAAGATACTTAATTTAGATAATAATGATTGATTCATTTTAGTAATAGCCATTATTTGTGACATGTCAGTTTATTTAAATTAAAAAAAAATGCTACTGAAGTACAATGTTTAAACCGAACAGAATATTAGTTAAACATGTGTTTTCTTATTCCAGGTTACTCATAGGAGCACTGATTTGTTCAATGGGAAACGTTGGCTTATTAGAAACAAGAAGAATCTTACTGGAACGGGATCCGCCTCCTCCAACCATTAAAGTTGAAAACCATTCCGACGGAACCATCTTTTTATATTAAATTACAAAAGCATTTAGACAGACGAGCACAAAACTGAACATAAAATAACGTTCTTAGATTTTAAATATTATTTAATGTTTATTTATTGTTATTTTAAAATATTCCGTAAAAAATATAATATCTTACCTTAAAAAAATGGTCATAATTTTTATATTAGGTAAGCTCGATTATTTACTGTAGGTGTATTTAATAAATAATTGTAAACAATAGTTTTTTTTACATAAACCTAAAAAATATATATAAAGTAATATTCTGTTGAAAATAATAAATGCTTAAAGATACATTTAAATTTAATAATCAAAACCTTAAAAAACAAAGTCTAAAATTAGAAATACAAAACCTCTTTACATATTAAACTGAAGAACAAAAAATCATGACCTTCACCTTTAATTTTTACTTCAGACATAATAAAGGATAATTAATTAAGTAAAAAAATATAAAATAACAGCCACGTTTTACACACTTTAATTACAATTAAGTTTCTAGCTTTATAAAAAAACAAGAAACTTAATTGTAATTAAAGTTTATTGAACTCATCTGAAATGTGGATATTGTAATAAGTGTTAAAAAAATCAACCTATCAAGGATTTACCAATATAAAAACCAGTATAAAATATGAATCATTATTTATAAGCATATTTGATTTCAAGTACAGCCTTAATTAAAATATATATGAGCAAAATCAAAATGGCTTCGTGAAAAGACATCGATATACTAATAAATATATAATCAACAAGGCGTGCTGCTGCTATCCGTACAATCTTTTCATTACTCTAATGCCAGCCAGTCCTCATCCGCTTTGGGTATCTATTTAATTTGATTCTGAATCTCTTCTAGATAAGCCGTCAGCACTTCTGTAGTCTTAATGTTCTACTGAGATGCTTCGACTTCTGTCATAATTGCCGTTGTTTATTTTGGCTGTTTAATAATTTATGTCTTAATTTATAATAATAATAATTAACCATTGGTTGATTATCATCCTACATATTTTATGTTAACCATTTTAACTCTTAAACCTATTATACGAAATTTTTCCGATTTAACAAAAAAAAAAAAAATACGCTTGAATAGTTTTATTATGAAAACGGACCATTAAGCAAAACAAATTTAAACTCATTTGTCTATAGATTATTATAATCTAGCGGCACTAAAGTTAAAGCCTATAAATCTTCAGACTTCGAAACAATAGACCTTATCTCTTTTGAGGCCCATGCCAATATTAGATAGATAAAAAAAGTCAATTGTGAAAAGTATTGAGAATAAGAATTCATAGCTAAATAATAAGAAATTGATAGGTAAGAAAGAAATACCAATAAAAATAAAAAGCATTATTATTTCTTTGAGAAAATGTTTTATTGTTATCAGGGTTTAAGTTCAAAGAAAGCGGATTCTGAAAAGTCGTTGGATTTAGATTGGATAAGTTGTAAGAATGGATAGCAAATAATACGAATAGGTTCTACACATAAATAACTACCGTAATCTGGATACGTTTACGGAATTATAATAAATTACAAGCAGACTTTTTCTAACATACAAATTATTAGCATGTTTATAAAAAAAAAATGCGTAATAAAAAAAAACAACAGGTTTCGAAAATATTTTATTTAGGTAGCAGTGACTAGTTTAGTATAATAAATAATAGATTTATTTCTACGGTATAGTGTAGATTCTTCGAACATATTTATATATATTTGAATCTCACAAACAGTATTAAATTTAGAAGTACGAAATCAATAGTTACAATGTTGCGCCGTATTCCAATTACAAATATAATACCAACTTGGATTCCATATAGGATTTGACTCTAATTATGTGACACTAAGTTGGGTTTGATATGGGTGACATTTGAAGGGGTTAGAAACCCTTTTTTAATGTATACATATCGTCAGTTTGCTGAAATTGTAGTATACTGAAGCTTTACCAAAAACAGACAATTTCAATATTAACGTCGTATTTAAATGCAGATATAGACCTCTCCAGTTACTTTAACGCCTATTCAATTTCTAAAATATTTAGAATGTATAGAACGCTCAAAAACATAAACACGAACAGGTCTTGAACGTTTGATCTCTTGAACTATCCTACCATCATGCCAACAACTGAGATATTGTCTCAAAACGAACCTTTACAGTTTTTTAAAAACGTTAAACTCCGGTCACACGCGAACAAAGTAACTGGTAATGACTAGTTATATAAAGTAAATTAAAGCAACACCCAATGTGCAAAGCCAATTATAATCTCAGTAACTAAAGAATTCAAGTTTGAACGCGACATTAATCGTGTGCAATATTCGTGTACCTTTTGAATGATTGCATGCAAATTGTAGCTCTCACTATGAGATTGTAAGTGTGTGGTGCAAGCGAAGAGTGACAGCGACAAAATAACCTTGAATATTATTTGTTAAAACTATGTAGTGATTTTACTTTTCAATATACATACTTAATAGCAAATAATTTAAAATACTTAATAACCTATAACTAACTTTAAAAGGTTACCTTGCTTTCTATGTTATAAAAATGTTTAAAATATGACTAATACAGTAATAGAAATAAATGAAGTACCAAATATTTTACTTAAAAGTTTCGTTTCGGTTGCGTTTTTATTGAAATGGTTGGTAACTTCTGTATTTCTACTTTTTTACAATTATCTAAAATACAACCACCTATGGTTACCTCTCCTACCTACATAGAATCAAAACCAAGCGCCAAGAAATTGAGATACATTTTAGTTAACTACCTATCTCCACCAATGGTATTAACAAAATACATTTATTTATATATCGGCGCAAAAACGAATTGTACGACTAATGAAATCGGCGAGTCATCGTGCAGGTGTTTCAAACTTTGTAAACAAGTGATTAGTGATATTTGCCCCACTCCTTCGACTATGCTGTGTATAAAAGCAAGGCACAAGGAAGTGAAAGGGTCGTTTTTAGGTCATTCAAAATAAGTTCACGCGCATAGCCACGGGCGCACCGTGGTACATGCGAAACCGAGACCTCCATAGAGATCATCTCCACTTAGATCTTCCTACGATAGCGCAACACTTCAAACAGCTCTCTAAGAGCTATTTCCGTAAAGCCGAGAGTTACGTTAACCCCCTGGTGGTCGAAGCGGCTAGCTAAGAAACTCGTCCGGCGCCTCTATCGCGTAAGAGAAGACCCAAATCGATCCTTATCGATCAAGATGACGAAATAACTACGGACAACAGACGTTTAGGCGACACACAAACACAGACACACACACACCGCCTTCGCCGGCGAAGGCGAGGCCCTAATTACACGCTGCCCCGGCGTTCTGTCTTCGGGGGGCGTTAGTGTCATTACCCTGAGATCCCTCTCCTATTAATACGCTTTCTCAAGCCGAGGTCCGGCCTCTTCAAGGCACCCTTGAGAAGGTCGTATCCCGCGGGCCCCTCAGGCTCGGATTTTAAAATGGAAGGGTACGGCCCGTACCCTGCCCAGCTCCTCCGGTGAAGCTGTCAAGGCCGCAGGGCCAACAGCAATGGTAACTTCACAAAAAAAAAAAAAAAAAAGTGAAAGGGTCGATTGGTTTGTTACTGTTCGTACGGATAGCAACTGTGTAAAATTACTTTACTTAAAATAAAGTTTGATTTTACTGTATTGGTTTATTTCTATTTTGGAATACCAAAATGCCAAGGAAGATAGCTGACGTCATTGTTTTTAAAAACAATACTGGACAATCTTACTCCGACATATATTATTTTATTAAAGAATGTTGACATTATTAGTAATAGCTTTTTTAATTACTTTATTTTTTAGTTTACTTTATATATACTATATTTGATATATCTAGACAAATATACTTTATATATTTTTGATTCTCCTTTATCAGGTGTATTGGAAGAGATTTTATATTGAAATAAGTAGTGACTTTATTATAATATATGTTAATTTAGTAAATCTTATGGTTTCTGTGTGTATATAAATGTTAAAAATAATATGTATGATGTTGATGTTATGCAGCTTATTGCTGCATAACATCAACATTATTATATTATTTATTATTTTAAGCAAAAATAAACCAAAGTATAAATATTGGGAACGATCAAGCCTTACAGGATGAAAAGTGTATGAAGGAAAGATATATAAAAATCTCTGAGAAGAGATGACTGAAGTCTGCATTGATGGCAGACAATGGATTTATTTTAATTTTGAAAGGCTGCTCAAACTTTCTAAACCGAAAATAAAAAGAAACAGTTACTATATGTACAAAACAATAACATCCACGGAACGTATATTTAATAATTTATTATTTTTTTGCGTCCGCGAATTTAAAAAACGTATGGATGTATTCATTTAAAATTAAAGCGATTTACTTTATGACAGCCCACAGCAATGTGTCTTTATTTGTTTTGTTTATCGAACTAATGTTTCTAGAGCTAATAAATGTTGCAGCAAGTGTGTGCTTTAGATGTTTACCGTCAAAAACAGGGATTTTGACATTTGTTTATATTTTTTGTTTCTAACACAAGACATTTGTTGCTAATACGAGTAGTCAATAAAAAAGTTCTTTGGTGCAGACCAAGTTTAAGAGTAAAATAAATGTTGGTGAATTAAACATGTGCTCATACCTTGCACCACGCAACGACTTCCAAAAGTCAGACTGTCGTTTCCCGACTCGTGTAATTTGGTCCGTCATCAATCATCTTTCGCTGAAATGTCCCGTCCCATTTTAGATCTGTCTTAACATTTTTTGGCCTGTCACGGACCTTTGACCCTCGCTTGACTGACGCTTCTATTTTAAAGACACTGATTTTGTATGATTTTTATTTTAAATAATAAATTATTGTTGTCTTACATATATGTATATGTTTTTTATCAAACCATCAGAGGATTGTCATTATCGGAATATTACCGTGACAAGTCTTTGATATAACAAATATTTGTGAAGAGGATTGTGTAGGTAGGTATTAGATGTTTGATGGATAGCTTTTATATGTATTCAATAATGATAAACCTTAACTAAACGTATCTGAAAAGAAAAAGCTTTCTATATATAATAAAAATAATAAATGAAATATGACTATTCCTTTTACAAGCTAAGTTGTGGCGATATCATTTAAATTGACAAATATTCAATTGAAAGTTATTTCTTTAAAATACTTATTCAACCAGCAATTTAATGATTATTTTGTAATTTTGATGGATTTAATTTGAATAGTAGTGATATAAAATATTCCTGATTCATGGCTTATTTTATGATGTTGCCAAACCTGCTAAGTCATCAAAGGAACCCACAGTCAAAAGTCAAGTTTCTGATACCAGTGGTATAAAAGATGCTTTACCACGACTATCTTTTTGGTACACGTATGTGTTCTTTGTATTTATAGAAATGTAACTCTACACTTGAGAAACAGGGAAAGACGAAAGAGAAATGGTGGAAGGTAAAGGAATTGAGTATCAGGCTATATATTTTTATATTTACACTAACTCTTTGTTAAGCGTGTATTTTTTACAAAAGGTACTAATATGCTAGTTTACTAAGTTCATTGTAGTTTCAGTTTTCAAACGTTTATAAAGGCTGGAAAACAAATTTATTTAAACAATTGTAGCTTTGTATGTTGAAAGTGTTAATGGGTAAAAGAATTTTATTCTGAAAAGTTTTTGTTGACTATATTTGTAATTCAAACAAGCAACAGGAAATCAAACAAGGAACAGGTGATATTTTGGCGGTTTATAAGTCGATATATTACAAAATTAAATTAATCTCTCTAAACTTTCTATATTCAGTCTATTCATTTTATATTCTCTAAAACCCTAAAAATTATAAACTTAGTGAAATCATAATTCTACAAAGTTAAAGCGATTTCTAACTTTTGTCTATAAGATGTCTTGTTTCCATAAACAACATACAGCATTCATCATGATATCATAATAATATATAAAATATTAATAACTATTTACAACGAACTTGTCCTTGAAAAGAGAAATAAGCAGTTCTATTTTTTAAGGCAATGTAATATCGTTATAGAATTTCTGCCAACACTAGTTGATGTCTTGAATGCTAGCGTCATTAAAAAAACTCTCTAAACATAAATATTTACCAAACACTTTTTGAGATATTAATTATATGTTTTCAAACAACATTATTTAATAAGTAAAGTAGTGCGACAGATAATATTATAACTTATTCTTTATTACATCTAACAGCACTTATTATTACTATGTGTTGAACTCAATTGTATTAATTAAGATTTAAGAAATCACCAGACTTATTTGGCATCACAGACAAGAATAGCATGTGCTATGAATGCCAGGGCTCTCTTTAATAGGATCCTACTTAAATTATTAAAAAAAATATATTAAAATTATTTTTAAAGATAAATTCGCAGATATACACAAATAAATTGTCAGATTTTTTTGGCATTTTATAATTATTAGAACAACAATTAAAATACTTTATTCCATCTGCATAATAGTTTTATTAAATGTTAAAAATCTATTGTTTACAAATTCAAACGTCATCCGAGATAGGAACTGAAACGTTCGAAATGGTACGAAAAGGGTTCAGACAATGAAATGATACGGGAGCGAGCATGATCTGCAAAAAGGTGCTTGACGACGGACACAATCCAATACGTCTGGTTACGACTTACACTTGGACAAAGCTATGATACAAGTTATAATTCAGATTAAATACTTATTTAGATTACTAGCAGTGAGACATTTATTTAGTTTACTAACAGTTATCATATACTTATTTACTGTATAATTAAATGTACAAAAGATAAAATAAAAAGGTACAAAAATGAAATAAAGGTAAATGTAAAATGGAACGTCCGAACGTGAAGCCGTTGCAACGGGGCCGAGTTGCAGGCGGGTTAAATTATAATTATAAGTACTTTTAATTATAAAAAAAATAACTTTACCATTTTCATTATTTTCTAAAATTGCAAAAAGTATATTCCTTATTATAAATAAACTGGATTTTCATGACCTTAAATTAGTTTTTATGTTGCAAACATATTCTTCGTTGAATTTCATTTCATATTTTTAAAGCAAAGCCAAGCTAAAAATATGTTCTCTGGCATTTTTGTAGAATATTATCTATTTATAAACATTTTTGTTAAAAGAGATTTTAGATCTGGAAATAGACGCTGCTTTGCTTTTAACCGATTTAATGAGATGTTTACTACGAGATAGAGGAGTTCGTACCTATGTACGAACTCCATCAAATGTATATGTAACCCTATGGTTACATATACATTTGATGTTATCCTATAAACGGGGTTCAAAAACCCCATTAGTAGTACGTAAAATTTGAATCGGTGTAACTAAACTAAAAAAAAAACGCCATAATTACAAAAAATATATAATTTAAATAGAATTAAAACTAAACCTATTTATAATGTTGAATTACCGCACCAGTACAGCTGAAGCTGCTGGCACCTGTTAGTACATAATCTATAAAGGTAATTAATCTAAATTATAATTTATATCAAAGCGTTGTCCAAGTGTAAGTCGTACTCAGACAGACGCATTGGACAGTGTCCGTCATCAAGCACCTATGTAAATGTCCTGTCTCATTTCATTGTCTGAACCCTTTTCGTACCGTGTCGAACGTTTCAGTTCCTATCTCGGATGACGTTTGAATTTGTAAACAGTAGATTTTGTATATCCGAAAAAAAATGTGATAATGATGTTGTAAGTTAATATATGTGTTAGTTAAATAATTTCTATATATTAGCGTTAGTCTAAAATATATGAGGTACATAATTTTAAGCAACATAATCTCAATAAAACAGTAGTAAAAGAAGTAAAAGAAACGTCAGTGTCAAAGTCAAAAGCACAACAACACGTTGTTATAAACAGTTTGCAAACTTTACCCAATTTATATACGTGAAGCTTGGCTTTGTAACTTTTAGAAGTTTACATGCAATCTTGTTAGTTTGATGGCAAATTCTGGTAAACATCAGTTTATATATCATATAGATTACAATAAGTTTGATAGGAAATTCTGTTACTGGCCGTCAGCTACGCCCATAAAGGTTATAACTGCATATTGGTCATTTTTTATTGCTTATTTGTCCTTCGTTATACGATTATCATTTTAAGGCTCCTTGTATGTATTGTGTTATATAAATATAAACGGAATTGCACTTAGATTAAAAAACTCATCCACCGAGACAAGGCGTTAGTTAGTTTGTTTGTTCTTTATTATACACAAATAATCTAAGAAAGTACATTTCTTAAAAAAACTACATAGATGCCACTTATGCACACTTATCATGCTGACTTATCCCATGAAGGGTGAAGGGTGACGGTTATAAAAGATAAGCTTCTTACTTTGGGTTCTAACCAAATTAGTAAACAAAAGCTAATTACACTAGAAGTCATTCAGGTTAAAAAAAATATGTACCTGCATGTTTATTTGCGTTTATGTTTGCATATGTGTGTGTGTATTTAAGGGTTTGTCTACGTATTCGTGGTATAAGAAATGATAATACATAAGTAAGAAGATTAAAATTGCTTGTTAGAATTGAGTTCCCTTCCTACAAATATATTATATATAATTAAATAGTTTTTTCTTAGGTTTTCACGAGTAATACAAATTTAAGCCATTTTTTAATGAATTTAGCTTGCGTGTAATTATTTACATATTAAACTTTTAATTTAGCTCGAGGTTTTGATTGCTTTTCAACAATCGTATTTATAGGAAAACGAGATGCAGGTGTCTGTCAGTAAGTCAGTTAATTGGTCATCTACTTTTAACAGTTCCTAATATTACGGGCGTAGAGTTCAGAGACTTGTGGTTTATGAAATCTAATATAATGATTGGGCTTGTTTATGATATGTCCACAGACTACTGAATATACGCATATTCCTGATATCCGAGATGATGTCTGTGTGTCAGGGTCCTATAAACAGTGTGCCCTAATGTGTTTTCAGGATTCTTGATGATAAGATTATCAAGGAAATCTAGAAAATTATGTTACAGTAATTATTTACGAAGCTATCCATTGTAAATTGTATTTTATTATTTAAAGAATTCTTCTATATTTATAGATTGATACGGGCTGGGATTTGAACCCGTGACCTCTGGGAAACTGTATGGGTTTATTTTTCATTCTAAGTTTATTTAAATTAAAGTAAGCTTAACATGGCTTAATATTATAGATATTTGCAGACATGGAATTAAAGTGTTCTAGAAATGCAGTTTTTTGATTACTAGGTAGTATTGGACAGCTATTGAAGTGAGGGCATCGTCCTCTGTGCTGGCTGAGCCGAAAATCTTTTATCGGTATGAAGATGACATGATTAAATTCAAAAGTCAAAGTAAAATATTTAGCCTGAAATATTGATTCATTCCTAACTGACATAGTAACTTATAATAACTAACTAGTTACTATAAGTTAGTGATTGATTAGTTTTGAAACAAATATCTTTGTGGGTATTAGCATGTATATATGGAAAGGATGATGAAATATTTGAATATGCGGATAATTCACTAACGGGAGTACTCTTCGCATCATTGGGAACCCATCCTCGTCGCTCTGTCAACTGAGCTGTAATATAGTGTCAGTGCTGGATTTGATGAATTTGATTGTCTCCCTGTATTACGTGTGCCGACAATGACATACTGACTGCACACGTCAGTACTAATTCATATGTACCTATTACCATTATTTAAAAAAGAAATACACAAAAATATCATAGGAAAATGAATTTATGAATCTTTTGATAACTCAGATTAGAATCAGATTATAATTGCGGAAGCGTGTAATTCCCATTACAAGTGCTCAAGACTGTAGCGGGCAGAGTAGTTTTGACTACCTTGAACTTTGAAAGGTATATCTTTATATAAAAGGTAGTTTGTTAATTTAGTGATTTTGTAATGGTATCTGTTGCTCATTGACATCATTCTTATTTTATCAAATAAAGTCCTCTTTTAAACTTAAAACTCAAAACTTAAAGTACTATCTTTAATATTGACTATTTTAATCGTTCTTTCAGGAGTCGTTAACAAACAAACTTGAGACTTGTTATTTTAATATACATTACAAATATGTTTATCACTGACAAAACAAACCAAAAGGAATAAGTTTGCTTTCCGCTTTATTTAAACTTATAATAGAATCTTCATATAACTCATCTGGTGTCTTGAAAAAAAGTTTCTTGAAAAGCTCAACTTTTGACTTTTTGCTATAATTTTTATTTTAATCCTTTCAAAGAATACTCGTAATAAATTATTAAGGAGAGATTTGGTTTTCCAAAAATATTTTATGTAATGGCACGTTTAAAATCTAAATTTTAAAACCTTTAACCATATTTCTATTTTTACTTATACTTTAAGAGGGGTTGATAAATTATAGAGTAACAACGAACATCAACCTTCAGACACTGAAAATAAAAGATAATAACATTTCTATTTCTTCTTAACGTTACAAAATGTACGTTTCAAGAAGAAAAATTTATATTAAATTATATATTTCAAGTTATTCCTATACTTTATTAACTTACATTTTTTTATTATTTATCATATTGATTATAATTATTAACCTATTATGAATAATACCTAGAAAACTGTAATAAATGCTAATACACTGTGTCAATTCGTCTCCCTGGAATATCCTTATTTCAAAGGAATATTATAAGTAAATGTGTTAGATTAAATGAAACCTTTAAATTTATATTAAACTTAAATACAAATCTATGTTATAAAAAGAGTTAAGTGTTGGTTGTCCTCGTTTATAAGACGTTTACATGTTACACTATGAAACTTATTTTTATTACATTATGCTATTTAAAGGAGGAGTAACAAAGTTGACAAAGTCTTACCTTAAAGTACTCTATATATTACATTTAAAAAAGTTGCATCTTTTTCCGAGCTTACACTAGCCTATGACAAATGCGTATATTGAAAAAATAATAAATATTGGTAAGTGTTTCACTTCGTTACGCAATAAATATTTTGATTCAAAATGACGGTTATATTTCAGAAAGACATATTCAAAATTTTTCATTGGGCACTTAAAAGGGAATGAAACAATTTCGACCAATATTCGTATTTCCCTGAACGTTAACAAACAAGTCCAGAGGGACACGTGCTTAAATACAATTTGTTCGAATTAATTGAAAACATTTCCACTAGAAAATTAATCTTAATAGATTGAACAGCGTAATATGTTATATTTTTGATAATAATGATTTATCTTTAGAAATGTTTGTAATGTTGAATTTTTGGAATAACAAAATATGAATTGATATAATACATTTACAAAATACATTATTGGAGAAATTTAAATAAGGTAAACATGGATAAAATTTAAAATCGTTTTTAATTAAAAAATATACAATTAAAAGTTACGGGGACTACAACTCACTCGACCCTGCGACCTCTGGCAGTATCGTCCGTCATTTTGTCAACTGAGCTATCGTGTCGTGACAAGTTTTGGTTTACTTAGCATTCTATATATATTTGTCCTTACAGTTGAAGAAAGTCAGGCATGTGGCATATATATTTATGCATAAATCTTATACAATAACATTTCTTCGTTTCACAATTGCTTGATGTTTTTTGTACTAACGATGTTTATAAAACGCTTTAAAATTCCTTTCATCTTCTTTGAAATTTCGAGACCTAAATATAAAACAATATGCATTTTATATATTTATTTCAATTCTTCATAATCGGAAAATATTTAAGAATGTTATTTAGATTATTATTAATATTTAATAAGTGTTTAAAATATTATGTTTTCAGCTCAAAATTGATTTGATAAATATATTGTAGATTTGATTGATCCTTTAAAAACCAACATTAATAATTTTACTATTATGCCTATTATAATAAAAATAAGCTATTTTATTTATTTATACCTTTTTAGGGTAAAGTAATAACTACAAATTTTATAAAGTAATTTATTTTATAAATGCCAAATATGTATATTAAAAAATTATATAAATATGTTTAAATAAGTTTTGATCAATGCAATATAGTTATGAAGAACTTCCTTATGTCGTAATAAAACTTTTGAATATACGTAAGAGTTTAATTTGGCCTACAATAGTCTACATCAGTGAAATGACATGTCTGCTGGTCAATGTAACTTTTTCCATCAAATTTCATTTCAAAAGAATTGCGTGTAATGTAAGAATTCGTCTTTAATATATTCCTTTATTCATTTAAGGATTGCCAACGACAGGTACACTTTACATTTATAATTATATTACTGAAAATACCGAAAAAAATCAGTATCTGGCCAATTAAAGGCAACCACACCTACGATAAAGATATGATACATACTACTATATATTTACTACTATAGGATTACAATATAGTTTATAAAATGTCTAGAACGTACCTACTTCAAAGGCGGCATTGGTAGGTTCATTCCTAATTTGGTTAGGTAGGGAGAGGAGCGCAACCAGTTGATGGTGAGCGTGAATGCGCATTTTAAAGGGACCCCTTAAACCTACACTTGGGTCGCAAGTCCCAGGAGCTGTTTGCACTCCTCTCCCGACAACGCGATGGGCCCGGCACCGCACGATGAATACATGGAATGCTAAGAAGCTTCGTCTCTCTGTTATTTTGTTGAACGTTAAATTTCATTTTAGTTACATAATTTTGATATCTTTATTTTGTATTTGTATCATATAAAAAGTATTTTTGTATTTGTATCATGTAAACGTCGTAGTCTTTGTTGTCGAAAAAATGAATCATTCACGCGTTAACAACAGACGATATCTGAAATATGAGATTTAGAGAATTCGGATTGTTCTATGTTATTTTGTAGAACAATAAATATTTTCGTTATTATCATTCAAAATAGCCAGCAATTTTTTTTGGTAAAAGTAATATGGAGACTATAATAACAGTGGAAACTCAATAGCTTAATGGAGATGTAATAAATACTTATCCAATGAAAAAAAAAATGTTTTTGTTGTGATTGTTTTAGAATACATCAATCGGAAAATTATTTAAATTTAATTCGTTTTAAATTTTTTTTAAAGAAAATTATTTAAAATCACAGACCTCAAAATAATGTTTATAATAATTGCCAAATGTCAGTCTGTCTGTGTTTTTGCGCATCAATCATGCGCATTTTTAGTTTGGCTATAATTTAGTCTTTTTCTTGTACTTAGATTAACATCGAAAAAATTGTCATCTTTTCCTGGGGAAATACATTAATTGATTAATATAAACAGATTTTAATCAAAATTTGTGTACTAAGATCATTCGTTAGCAAATAATATATTGTCTATATGTACAAAAAATAAACTTTGAGCGTATTTTCTCACCCAAAGCAAATAGTATGCAAGTTTACTCAGTTCTCTGTATTTTTAGCATCGAAACGTGTCGCTTACAAAACCTACAAAGCACTTCAACAATAGTTGTTTAAAAAAAAAACGTTCAGAGTTTATGTGACACGCAGGTTAGTGTACGTTTACAATCTTTAGTGAACTTTGTTATATATTTCTATGCTTTCGTCACTAATAAAATCTATTATTTATATTGTATCCTTTACTATATAGAAAGTAAAATTTATTCTCGCAGACTAAAGTTATTTTTTCTTTTAAACCGTTGTATCATTTTTCAAATTCTGATTTTCTGCTGAAACGTGTATTTTATATATAAATTTCACAATACACGCGTGTCACATTAAAAAATAGACGTGTGTCACATCTGGAAATGTTAGATTTATCTATGAAGATAATTGTATCGCAATTTATTAGGATTATTTATAAAGTATAGAGTCTGCTTGAAACAAATCTTAGCATCGCGAACATTGAAAGTGTCTGTAGGCTATAAAGATTTAATTCGTAAATAAGGATGTAACTCTTTTTTTATCTTGACTCCATCAAGTTAATGCAAATTGATAATAGCGTGTACGTATAATACGTTATATAATACTTATAATAATAAAACAGTCTAGTAATAATTATCCTTCCCACCTTATCGAGTTGACAATTCAGAATAGTGTGTAAGTTTTAGATTCGGTGTAGCAAACCCTTTTTTTTAATGTTCAATTTATATAAAAATATCTCAAAATGCAGAATTAATATCCAAAAATTTAAAGAAATCGCAATATTTTTTTAACAATAGGACATTTAATTTTAGTTACTAAAACATTTAATTTTTAGTTACTAGAACATTTAATGACCAAAACCTGAATCAGACGAGCACTTGAGGTACTATTTATAGTAATAAGAGTAATTGAATAAGCCATAAGTAAATTCAAAATTCAAATTCAAAAATATCTTTATTCAAGTAGGCATTTACATGCATTTTTGAATCGTCAATTACATTACATTACATTCAAAAATGTCAGTATAGTATGTCAGTTTGTCAGTCCGTGAGTAAGCTACCACCAGCTCGGAATGCGGCTCTGCTGAGAAGAGCTGGCCAGAAACTAATATAGTAATAAAATTGTATTATAAAATGACATTTAATGATTTTTTATACAATTGTATTTATATGTTAGTTTCAACTTTATTATATACTTACTACAATATGCCCAATCGTTCTTCAGTCCGCGTCACACTACTTGTCATTCGTCAAAACATTTCTACTGACAGCGTTTTGCACGGCATTACGGCACGGTAACGAAACTTTAAATTTGTTATAATCTAATTGTCATTAAAATGAATTTAAATAATTATCATTATATAATTTTTACACGACCATACAAATTAGAAATAGCCCATACTACATGAGCAACTTAAATTACACCTTATACCAGAATAGTTTCAAAATTTAGATTATATTCAGACACATTTAGTTTGATCCGTCATCAATCACTTCTTCGTGTACCATTCTCTAAACCCGTCTCCTACGAACCTGTATCAAACCTTTCTGCTCCCTCGGCTGATGTTTGAATTTCTAAACCCGAGATTTTGTATATTTGATACACTATATTCTGGTTATGGTGTTGTTTTAATTAATTATTATTTATATACAAATGTTGGTTCTCTATAATATGTTGTGTACAGCAATATAAAAGAAAATGTTATTTAAAGTATTTCATAAAAATAGATAAACACGTTGGGTTAGAGGAAATTAAGCTGTGTAGAATACAGATAAGATATACTCTTAAAACCTGGTAATTAATTGAGAAAATGTTGGTCTTACTTACTTGCCAGTCGTAAAAAGTTTTATATTTTAATATTCGTACACACTAGGGGTTTCGGATAAAGTTTTTTTTTTTTATTTTCCTAAGAGTTGATAAGTTATTAAAGACTTTTTATTACCTTCACTTCATTTACAAATAATTAAAAAAATATGTTTACTAGCAACTTTTAAATTATTTATGTTTATTTTCTTTATTAATTATAATTACGAGATTTCTCGTCGGTAACATCTCCCGAACAACTTCTTAAATTAAAATAGCTTGTTTTGGGTTCATTAATTACAAAAAACAATTTAATTATACTTAGGAATTTATCGAGGTCTAATAACAGAACTTTATTGAGTAGGAGCTGTATTTGAGATGAAAATAATAAAATTTAAAGCAAAGAATGTAATTTAGAGATAAAAAGATGATATGCTTTTATTATTGAAACTGAATATTATGCTTATTGTATTAATTAAAGTATTTTTTTTTATAATTTAATGTAATTAAGGCAGCAAAATTAATGAAGCATTCGTCTACAATCCGAGGGTGTCCGCATCTTAGAACTATGGCTAAGACGGTTTATAGAATGCCGTTGTCCCAGTGCGCGTCATTATTCTCTTTCTAAACGCCTTGACCGATTTTGATGTTGTTTTTAGAAATTGCATCAATATAATAATTATTTGCAACGATATTATTGATAAGCCATATTGTATATATTTTTATTTTCTCTAAAACTATGTATATAATGCAACCAAAAACATTCTGCCCTCCGCAAGCAAAAACTAGCAACAAATAAATTTTTACATGAAATAATTTCGACAGCAAACTAAACTAGTAATCCTTATATATTTTAAGAAGAATTTGAGGGCAATTGCTTAAGATATTATTTACGAAATCGAGCTACGATTTAAATCTAATAACTCGAATCATCCTTTCAAATCGCTCCCGTGAAAGCCTCGAAATATTAAATCGTTTCCAGCTAACCTGTTAAAAGTTTAGAAACGAGATATCATAATTTAGTTCATTGATCAGTTTTGAAACAAATGTAATTAATATAAATTGCTTAAAATGCCTTAATCAGGGATAATGTAAGCGTTTCAGTGTATATTTGGTTGGTAAATTATTAAAAATCAAACATTTTTAAAAACCTTTTTATTACAGATAATTTAAAATTGCTCATAAATAATAATTAGTTTCCGTTTGTATTAATTGGATGTGTTAATTATAGTTACATTTTCCTCAGATAAGCAATTAAAAAATTAATTAACAATTAATCTTCGTAAAATCAGTGTTTATTTCATATATTGTACAGGCACTTTTTATTCTATTAGAATACTAGATTGTAAGAAAACACCTAAATTATATAATTAGATTAAAACAATTTTTTTTATTTAAAATTCCGTGAACCATGACTATTATATTTATATTTACCCGGCTGTATGCGTTGAATTATATCGGATTGAGCCCGACTAGTTTCGAACCCATTCGGGGTTCCTACTCATGATTTTTAAGCTTGGTGGACTCACCATATCTTTATTGAGACAGAGGTGCCATGAATAGAATAAAAAATACACAAAAGTATAACCTAATGTTTATTAATTTGTATAATATTTATATACACAAAGTCAAACAAGCACGTGTGTGTGTATCTGACACGTTATTAACATAATTTAACACATTTGTAAAATGGCTTCGCCAAGGGCAATTTGTCATAATCAAAAATATAGTAGGTATTTCTCAAAAATTTCCTATCTTTTCATTTTCTAAAGAATTATATAAAATGCTTCAGATATCTTTTTTATATGTCTTTGATTTTAGTCTTAATGGTGTCTGAGATGCTCATTGTCCAGCTTTACAATGCTTTAATTATTGTAATTGTGGGAGCGTGTAATTCCTAGAACAAGCACTCAAGACTATAGTGGGCGGATTCGACTTGACTGCCTTACACTTGAACTATACCTTTATATTAAAGATCTTATGTTAAGTCAGTGACCTTATAACGTTAAGTCTTGCTCGTTAACATCTTTATTATTTTATAAAATATATTCGTATTATTTATTATATTTCAAAAAGTATTATACATTATTCAAATACGTAAAAAAAGTAATATTTTTGTTATGTTATTAGGTATATTTTGGAAGTGCTACCATGGTGGTGGTACTTCCGAATTTCCAAAACTTTTTTCATGAAAGCATATTTTTATGTGAAGTAAAAGATTGAAAATAAATTTATATTTACGCCTCAAAAACTAAATATTAATATCTCAACCGCTATGGTCTGCTACGTGTAACCCGACGGCAATCTTTGAACCGCTATCACATGTCGTGTCAAGATTAATGTATCGTTTAAGACAACACACTATGACAAGTCAGCGCTATCTACATCGACATGATACGTGAGAATCTAACTCCAGTAGAGATGTGAAATAGACATATTTAATTCGTGAGGATGCACATTAGTGAAGAGTAACATTATCTGTTATTTTTATTGTAGTTATTTAAAAGATATTAAAATTTCACATTATTCATAAAAAAATAGTTTTAATTGCGTTCTAATCGGACCTATAATTTATTGTTTGTTTACGGGTTGTGTCCGGAGTGCTTCCGGGGTTTATGCGGCGTATATGTGGGGTGTGTGCTGGGTGCTAGCAGCGTATATGCGGGGTGTGTGTGAGGTATGTGCATGGTATGAGCGGGGTGCTTGCAGGGTGCTTGCGGGGTGCTTGCGGGGTGTTTGTGGGGTGTGTGAGGGGTGCTTGCAGCTGTATGCGGCATGTGTGCGGTGCGTGTGCGAAGTATGTGTGTGCGGGGTGTGGGGTGCTTGCGGGGTGTATACGGGGTGTGTGCGGCGTGTATGCGGTGTGTGGGCGGCGTGTTTGCGGAGTGTGTGCGAGGTATGTGCGGCGTGTGTGCGGGATGTGGGGTGCTTGCGAGGTGCATGCAGGGTGTGTGCGGGGTGTATAAGGGGTGTATTTGCTGAGAAGAGCTGGTCCGAAATTTAACAGTTAAATTTAACAGATTTTTTTAAAAACAATTTAACTATGTTTGATAAATAAGATCAAACGCAACACTATGTACATCATAGTGGTTAAGTTTTCATAGCAATGTTTGATGGTCAACGTAATCAAAGGCTTTTGATAAATCTATCACTTTACAATTAATCACTTGTTTCATACACAGAACGGATGCGTTGCTAGTATAATATATTAAGAAATATTAATGTGTCCGGGGACTTTTAGAACCCTCTTTCCCATCTCACACCAGCCGGTGATATTTTAAAATTTGACTTACAAATTTAGAGATCTTCTATTACCCTTATCACAGAGGAAGGAAACATTTCCGACCAATATTTGTTTACCAAAATAAACAACAGTAAAACAAGTCCAGAGGGTCCCGTGGTTAAATACAATTTGCTCTAATTAATTAGAAACATTCCACTGATTAATGTTTATCGTTTGAATTGGTCTCATACGATATATATTTGAATGGAAAATGTTTTATTTTTTATATTGTCGTATCGTTTTTAACGATTGTAATGAGCTTTCAAATTATAAAATACAAAAAAACACTTACATTTAAATATAAAGTTTTTATAAGATACATTGTAAGTCAAGTAGAATTGAGGTGAATATAAATGTAATTATATTATTTTAAATAAATAAAGAGTGAAAAATTCATCGATCCGAGCTCACACTTTGGTCGAAAATTAAATAACATAAAAATAAGAAACATAACATAATTATATATTCTATATAAATGTTGTATTTTAAGGGGGATCATTCTAAAGGCGGACAGAAGAAGTGAAGGAGTCACAGCCAGTATAGTCAAATTGGTTACTTAAATAAAATTCAAAATGTCTAGTATTGGTTGATGAAAAAGTTATTAATTATCTTTTGTGCATAAATTTATCTTATATCAAATCTATCTTATATCAGAATAGTTTTCAAAATGTATTTCGTACTCTACACATTTAATTCGGTCCGTCATCAATCAGCTCTTTACAAATGTCCTGTCCCCATTTCATTGTCTGGACCTTTTTCGTACCGTGTCGAAGCTGTCCGTTCCTATCTCGGTTTGAATTTGTAATCAGTTCTGTAATTTGATAGTCATTATAGCGATGGTAGCGTTGTTTTAGTAGGTGTATTTCAGTATTAATTTAAAAAAGTATATCACTACGGAAAACTGAACCCAAATTACCCGTACTTTATTAAAAGGGATCTTAGTGTCAAAGATATCAGCCCAACAACACATAGAGTCAACAGTTTGCAGGCTTTAGCTAATTTATGTACGTGAAGCTTGGGTGAGTCAGCTTTTGCAGTTTACATTGTACCTTGATAGTTTGAAAGGAACCTGAAACATTTATCCATATAGGTTATAACTATATATTAGATATTTATTTTCTTTCTTATTAGTACTTAGTTTTGTTATATAAATATTATTTACAATAGAATAGATTGGTGGTTATATTCCATAAGAAACGTAGAAATAAAAAAAAACATTATATATTCAGTTCAACCAGCTAAGTGTGTGTTTTAAGTAATTGTATTTTTTGAGATTTATAAATATTAATGTAGTTGTTGGATTGTAATGCTGATAATAATAATACAATACTTAATAGTTTTATTTATTTTAATGTTGAAATACAATGTTTTTATTAAAATGTAATTTTTCCATCGTAAAAGTTCTCAATAATCTTTATCAGAAATGTTAAGTAACGTTTATTGTGACAAACATGTTATCATAAACTGTACTTACCTTCTATTACTAATTATTAGATATAAATTTACATTTATTTTGATTATTGATCATAGATTTTTATGCTCATAAGATATCCAATCCTGAAAATCTTGCGAACTACGTAAAGTAAATTTGGTTATTATATATTAATTGGTTATTAATATTATATATATATATTAATTGGTTATTAATATTATATATTAATACTTATTGTTCCTATATAGGTATATGATTTTAATAATCTTCATGTTTTAATTAATTTGGAAAATAATAAATTTCTTGTAAATGAAACCTAAACTTTCTAATTACTTTCTGACTACACTTACATCTATTTTTATACAAAAAAAATCCACAAATTGTGTACCTCTGCATACGTTCAAAATAATAAACAATTAATGGAAAAAAAGCCGTTCTAAAGCGCGATACCTGTGCACGTTTGCATCATTTTTCATCTGCTATGGTATCAGTACAAACGAAATACAAACAAACATACATATATATTGCACTGAAAAAAAAAACACTGTTTGTGTAGGTAGTAAGACGACCTTAGCCTTCTTAAATAACTTCTTAAACTTTTTAAAAAATATTAAAAGAAAAAAGATACCTCTCACTCTTACCTGAAAAGCAACGCATTAATATAAGAATAAGACGAGTTTCACTAAATGTACTCACACATTTACCAAACAAATTAATCCGTACAATTAAGTCATTAGAGTCTCTAAGCGAAAGCTTGTAATCAATTATTTAAAAAAGGAAACGGAAGTCTTACGTTTTACGCAATCTTTTCAAAATAATCTTAGGAAGTAGCAGAAAGAGATAACAGTAGGTTTTCTGTCTCTGTTTTGTTATATTGTGGTTTTGGGCATCCGAATAAAAAATAAACAAATAATCAATAGTGTATAAAATTTTTAATAAAATGATTAGATTATATAATCTAATCATTTTATTAAAAATTAATTAACTGTAATTATATAATTACAGTATTATTCTACCTGTGTCTATCGATAAATAAAATATATGAGAATTTGTAGTAGTGTGCTAATATTATATCCTTATCATATAAGTGTCGCTTATGGGGAGTGCTCTGAAGAGTTGTTCGGACTTATACTTGCCATCCACAGATTTTCTCTTATACCACCCACACATTTTAACCATCGTCCATCGCGACGAAAACGTCACCCTCACCACCTCGACAGCTGGCACCCCACCACTTTACACTTCTCTAGAAGTTGTTGCCTCGTACGACGAATCTGTGAATATCTGTGTGAATATCCAGAACTATACGACATTCATCCCTCTTACATAAAAAAAACATACTATTGTCAAATCACGTAATTAAAAATATCTTTAACAGCTTTTAAATACTTCAAGAGATATTGTGAGTATTTAATCAATAATACTACTAATTATTACGAATAATTTAATTGTGAGCCAGTGATATTAAGAAACATTAATACGGAAATTTAAGAAATCTTCAGTGAAAGTGTATTCGATTTAAGTGATTTAGTTTTAGAACGAAAATACCTTTATTTAGAATTGTTAGTACCATAGTTCGACTCGAACTGCTGCATTGACGTACACTGAAAATGTTATATAATATACATTTTTTATTTCGTTATTTTGCGTTTATATTTGTTTGAAAATTATTTTACATTCAAGTAAGGGAATAAGTTTAAATGTTGAAATAATTTTTATGATTAATTTTATCGACTCTATAATTTATAGGGTAGAGTATCAAAACAGACTGCATATGTAATATTTTATAAATCAATCCTATTTATTTATGTAATTTTTGTTGATGGCCATCAAAAGTGTTGCTACAAATAGCTTAATGTATTTAACTGATGAGGTTAATTATATTTGAATTAATATTTATTAAGACCAAGCTTAAAAAAACCTTCATTAAAATATTAGATCACTTTGTGTTATCCAAATAACATTATTTTTATATTTTCCATTATTTTTATAATTCGTAAAAGGCCTTAGATAGAACATTTAGAATTCATATGCTAGTACAGTTGGCATATTATTAACTACTAAACTAAAAACAACAAAGGAAACTTTAGTTACTAAGCAATGTCAATTTTCCAAGGGTACATTGCTCAGGGGTCAGCTTAATGCAAAACATGGGAAAACAGCTCACACGTATTAACTGACTTACCTACACAAAGCATTTAAGCTCAAGTGACTTTTATAAATTTGCTTTAACAAGGCTAAAACTGGCAAACATGGCTAAACCTAAAACATGGCATGGCTCAAAGGCCATGTACTATATTATATATATACTGACATACTAGCTATATAGCCATTACTATATAGCCTTTGACTCTATATGCGTGTCTGTACGAATGGGTTAGAATTGCTTAAGTAAATATATAATTGACCGTTCTCTGATATTAATGATAAAGGCAGAGATGGATTAACTTTCACATAAATTAGCATATGTTGTTTATCGAGCAGTTATATCAAATTCATCTTAGCATCCAAGTACGACAAATAATAAACATTCGACGTGACCCACGACGTACGTCTTATCATTAGAACTGAAGGTAATATTCAATGGAATAAAATTACAACTACTAGACTTCACCCACGTAAGTTAAAAAAACTTTGTAAAAAAAAAAAAAAGATAACAATATAAAAGCTCTTCAGCCTTATTATATAAGAAAAGGTAACCAGTTTAATTAAAATATTACTAAATTCACTAACAAGTGATATTCCTTGCATTGAATATTTAATATAATACTTCACTTCACTACACTTGGAAGTTTCATTGATGGTAATTGTTTATTTTTGTTGTCATTTTTTCAAGTGCTTTTGTACGAAATA
This sequence comes from Dircenna loreta, assembly GCA_963555665.1. Classification (NCBI taxonomy): domain Eukaryota; kingdom Metazoa; phylum Arthropoda; class Insecta; order Lepidoptera; family Nymphalidae; genus Dircenna; species Dircenna loreta. The sequence continues at coordinate 7,077,399 of OY743099.1, read as the reverse complement.
TTATTTTTTATTTGTTTGTATATATTGTTGTTGTAGTGCTGTTTGTTTTGTTTATTTTTTACAAACGAAATCGAAATGGAAAAGTAAACTTTATTTTATTATTAATGTCAGTTGTTCCTCGAGAATTTATTACGTATTATGTATATATTAATTTAAACTAAATTTATATAATTTTGAACAAGTTTGAATTTCCATCAATATCAGATTGAAACGAGGAATGGTCAAGGGTTTTTTAAAACTTGTCAAAATACAGTAACTATATAAATAATGTTAGAATTACAATAATGAGTAGATTAAAGTAGTCTTACAACGTTAAACACAATCTAGTAAACACAACAGTATACAACTAAAAAATATTAATTAAGCCTTACATAAGGTAATATTAAGTAGAGACAAAGATTTAATATATACTTGCAGATTTTTTCATGCAATATATACATATATCAAAATAACTTTCGAATTGCAAAACTAAGTTCCAAAGAAAACTTGGAAAGGATGTTAGTTTTTGTATATTTATCAAACTGTTGTGATCGCGTACCCTCTATAATATAAAAAAAATATGAGTGTCGAAGGGTTCTGTACAAATAAGAGTATAAATATATAAGTAAAAAAGCAAACAAAAAGGGAGACGTAATATTTATTAGAATATTATCTTTATGCGATATATGACGTCACTGAATTTGTAAATCTATACAATAAGCACATTAACTGCGTACCTCTAAGCAGAATTTGTAAAAGTTTCAAACCGCTCCATTTGCAAACGTCTCGTGTTCGAATAAATTTCTTTTCTTATAGTTTTCTTGAGTATTTCGAAGCAAATTGTTTTTGTTCTGTACTTTTATTATTTTTAGTGAGCTCTTCTTACTGTTTTCTTCATTGTTATTAGACATAAACCTTTGAAAATACATCTGGAGAAAATATTATTACAAATGTTTTGACCGTATTTATTAATGTTGATGACCATTTAAATAGTTTTGTTATATAATGTTCCCTTAATTATTATTTGTAATTAATATCTATTTTATTGTGAGTTATTAATAATTTCTGAATTAGTTATTTAAGAGAATTGTTTTGATATAATAGGTACGAGCACAATGTATCGTGATGTTACAGTGACGCTATTGTTGAACTGATAAATTATGATTGTAATTAATACTAGTGAGGTTACCTGTTCCATGTTATTAATAATTATTTAATATATATGAATATAATAAAGTTCATTTAAAATTATCTCCATTTGCTTTAATAGCCCTTTAAATGTTGACGCAAATTTAATGAGAAACACGACTCTTTAAGGAAAAAATCTTCACTGCGAATATTATGAATTGTTTAGCGACTCTAAGCTATTATTTCGTTTAGAGCGTGACAGACTCTCTAAAACTTGTCATCAATCAAAATTTGATACAGATCGTCCTTCGTCCAGATCTGGCTAGTCTTCAAATCTGATGAAATCCGAAACGTTCGTTTTCAACAACGGGTGGATCGAGCTTTAACACTATATTTTTTGTTATGGAAGATGGTGATGGGAAACGGCTTAGCTAAAATTTAAATATTTATAAAAATAAAATAAAGTCATTTAAATGAAATAACCATATTATAATATTTAATTGATTTATCAGCTTTGAATGAATAACAGTGCTCACTTGTGTATATTGTGATCACTGTTTTAAAAACGCTGTTGGTTTCATTTGTTCAATTTACGAATAACTAGAACTATATCGATAATTTATCCAGAAAGGCCTAATGATTTCAGTAAATTAAAATTTCAGAAAGACCACTCATCACATTAAGACATCTTTTTTTTATTGGTCATCTGAGTATTTTGCCGATAGTACACCAGAGTTAAATTACAAAACGCTACGTCAATATTATTTTAAAACATGATACGTGATACCGGAACCCTATCTACGAACCAATATATTATAATATTACCGAATTTATTATAATATTCGGTAATATTATAATTCGGTAGAATTTATTATAATATTACCGAATTTTTTACCTTTAGATCTTAATTTTTATTTTGGTTTTCGTTTAAATATTTCTATTGAAAATTTATTGTAAGAATCATTAAAATTTTGAACGACATTTACTTCCGACAGTCAACAGTATTCCTCCTTATCTGATCCCGGTTATTTTAAGTATTGCCTTCAACAAAACAAGTCAAGTAATATTTTATGAGTTTTCATCATAGTATTTTAGCATTCCATGGATCACCGTGCGGGTGCCGGGCCCATCGCGTTGCAGGGAGAGGAGTGCAAACAGCTCCTGGGACTTGCGACCCAGGTGTAGGTTTAAGAGGCCCCCTTTCGTAATACTTGTTTACTTTAATTGTGTGATCTTTTTCACGGAACAGTAAGCTCCACAAGTATCACGCGCTTTAACTGTCTAGAGTACAGGAATATGTCCGGTCTGGATGACGAGGCAACAAACTATTTTTACCAAATAAAATAATATTACTTATTCTTTTGTTCCTATAAATTATTTACCAGACCTGATTTTATTTAAAATCATTCTTAAAAAGCTCCTTATTAAAGTTATTAAAAGTTATTTAAAAATATATATATTAAAATCATGTATAAGAAATTTGATATAAATACATTTTAAGATATCAAAATATACTTCCGTGTATGTAAAGCCAAGTTAATTATCGTCTTCCCGCTGTTGATTGATGATTAAACGAAGCTACTTTGAGGTGTTAGGTATTAATAAACGTCAGAATTCGGCAATAACACGAAATTATTAAGGAACTGTGTAAATGAACTCGACTCTCTGAGGCGTCATAATAAGGCAATTATGAAATTATCCATATGTGGCTTAAATAATATAAATTTAAAAAATATGGAATTAAAAATACAAATAGAACTACTCTTCAAATATATGTACTTATTTTTTTTTGAGACTTAAACCTTAATAATAAGAAATAGGAAGTTATATAATATATTTTATTAATTAATAAAGGAACCTTTCAACACTGTACTTGAAAAATAATCCTCTTGAGTCTTGGCAATGATAGGCCGTTTATCTTCCGTGTTGCCTTCCGTGTTCCGTATTTGCCTTCCTGTGTAAGACGTCCTGTTTAAGTTTAAGAATAAATATAAAATAATAACACCCTCACTATAACTATTTAAATAAAGAATGAAAACAAACTTAAAACACAAAAGTTATAAAATATTGTGAGCAATCATTTATTTGCTGTTAGACAATAACAAACTAAATTAAATTCAACCTAGAAAGTGTAAATTAAACAATTACAAATCTTATTTCTATGCATCAAGGTTTATATTTAGTTGACGCACCGAATAGTTAATATGCCAGCAAAATCCGACGAGACACACGAAATATACATTTATTAAGTGACTCAAGGGATAAATTAGGGAACAATACAAAATAAACTCACAACAAATGACATACAATAAGAGTAGAAAATCTCTACCAATATTTAGTCGCAGGAGTCTTAACAAATCAACTTAGTTCTTAAAGACAAGTGTCTTTAATAGATATGGAAAGAAATGCAGATTTTAACTTATGTTTGGCCTTTTTGTAAAACATAACTAAATATATTAAGAATAAAAAAATATTTTATTTCCTTTTTTTGTTAATTCCCTGATATATATATATACATTTTTATATTCAAATACTCCCTCAGTCGGTGTAAGATCATTTCCGCGAGTGGACAGTGTATCTCTTATAGACAAACTTCTGTTGGTAAAGCCCTCTGTAGAAATACACTTTTTTTAAGACTGAACTAGATACCTTACAGCTTACATAATTTGTAATGGCAATTTGAATATTTGTAAAATATTTTTATTTTTATATTTGCTTTCAATACCTACATTGTTTTACAATATGAACAAGTACACAAGGATTATTTACATTAGTGTCGACTTGAAATAGTGCTTGAAGGATTAAATCCGATAAAAACTAACAAACAACAAAGAAGCCTGAGCTCAGTGCACCCAGTACTACTCGTTTAGGAGATCCAGTAGCATCCATCAGTATACTTCCATGTCACTCCATCTAATCCGACGAATTCCTTCAGTTCGTTCCATGAAATCCTACGGTAAAATTGACGCAGGATATAATAAATACTGCGCCAAATTTAAATTATTAACTGTAAATAACAATAAATTATATTTTTTTTCACTTGACAGTATATTGAATATTGAAAAATATATGTAATCATGACCTCTAAAAGATCTAAAAAATATTTAATATTTTATTAAATTGTATTAAAATTTAAAAATCAAACCATAATAAGTAAAGTCTCAAATCACAAATACAAAACCTCTTAGCATATTAAAACGTAGAACTAAAAATAATTATGATACTTTATTTTTTACTTAAGATCATAAAACATATACAGACAGCAGCATTACTCATTTTAATATTAATAACAACTACGTATGTACCCATTTCAAATTTATTTTACCAAATTTAAACATAATATTGAAATTTGTAGAAGTTTTGGGAAAATAAGAATTTATTTAAATGTGATACAGAAAATAATTTTTAAAAATAATAAAAAAGTATATTTTAATGGAAGTTGTTAAAAATCGAGGGTATACTACTTAAAATAAAATGTTATATTTTAATTTAATTAAAAATATATTTAAAGCGTGCTGCTGCTATCCGTACAATCTTTTCATTACTCTAATGCCAGCCAGTCCTCATCCGCTTTGGGTATCTATTTAATTTGATTCTGAATCTCTTCTAGATAAGCCGTCAGTACTTCAGTAGTCTTAATGTTCTACTGAGATGCTTCGACTTCTGTCATAAGAATTGCCGTTGTTTAATGTGGCTGTGTGCGCGCGCGCGTGCGCGCGTGTGTGTGTGTGTGTGTGATTTTTGACACAGGTTGTTTAGAATATTTTGAGCCCGCCCAACTTTAAATTATTTATTTTATTATACTTGATTTTTCAAAATCTGATAAAAATATATTTTTGTAGATTATTTTTAGAACAGGGACGGTTGAGTTAACAAATGAAAATTGTTTAAATAATTGTACGTAAATGTTTGATTAATTTAATGTTTGTAAAACATTGTTTAAATAAATGTACTTTGTTTATATAAAGATATTAATAACATTTTAGTTTCCAGTTTGCGGAAATCATAGTCAAAAAGCTTAACTTCAAATATGAAGCTTAACTTTACTGAAGTTATGTTAGCGAAAAAAGAAAAAATCAATGGCAACGTAGTTTTTAAAAGCAGATATGGATCTCTCCAATTACTCATCGCCTATTAAATTGTAAGTACGTTAAAGCCTTTTAAATTTATATAATATTAACACAAACAGGCCTCAAACATTGAGCTTTGGAACTATCTTACCATCATCCCGACAACTGAGATATTTTATTAACACGAACCTATAAAAACTTTAAACTCCGGTCACACGCGAACAAAGTAGCGGGTAATAACTAGTTATATAAAGTAAATTAAAGCAACACCCAATGTGCAAAGCCAATTATAATCACAGTAACTAAAGTATTCAAGTTTGAACGCGACATTAATCGTGTGCAATATTCGTGTACCTTTTGAATGATTGCATGCAAATTGTAGCTCTCACTATGAGATTGTAAGCGTGTGGTGCAAGCGAAGAGTGACAGCGACAAAATAACCTTGAATATTATTTGTTAACACTATGTGAATTTTTTTTAGAATATACAAAATACTTAATAACTAAAGATAAGTATTTTAAAAAACCTGCTAATTTCTAGTTTATTAAAATTTAAATGAAAAAATACTTAAAATAACTAAAATTTTAACATAGTTTTAAGATACAGTAAAAACAAATGAACTACCAGATATTTTACTTTACAGTTATTGTTTCGATTGCATCTTTACTGAAAGTGTTGTTAAATGAATTATTTCCGGAGCACAATTCTCTAAAAAACATCACTTACTCCACTTTTACATAGAATCGAAACGAACCGTCAAGAAATTGAGAAACATTTTAGTTGACAACTACCTATCTCCACCAATGGTTTTGACAAAATATATTGAATAGCGATGATATTATCAAGGCAGCCACAGTATTTGTTATTTTGAGGAAAAAGAAACGAAAGTATATTGATTGAAATATTATAATCACTGAATAAATATCACTGAAGGCCATATTGGAGACGGACAACGGTCTCGCTTTAATTTTAGAGGGCTTTCTAGACCGAAAATAAAAACAAAACAGGTAGGTATTAGTGTAGAAAAACAATCACATCCACGGAACGTATTATTTCAAAGCAGGCGTTTCATGTGACAGAAATGTTTCTTTATTAGTTTTGTTTATCAAACTAATGTTATCAGAGCGAATAAATGTCGCAGCTAGTGTGTTCTTTAGATGTTTACCGCCAACAATATGGATTCTGACATTTCTTTGTAATTTTTATTTAGGCAGTTGTAGAAACTTATGTCTCCAATAAGTAGGGTAGATTACAATAGTAACATTATAATAATTTTTGAATGAATTAAACATGTGCTCATACCTTGCACCACGCAACGAGTTCCAAAAGTCAGACTGTCGTTTCCCGACTCGTGTAATTTGGTCCGTCATCAATCATCTTCCGCTGAAATGTCCCGTCCCATTTTAGTACTGTCTTAACATTTTTTGGCCTGTCACGGACCTTTGACCCTCGCTTGACTGACGCTTCTATTTTAAAGACACTGATTTTGTATGACTTTTATTTTAAATTATAAATTATTGTTGTCTTACATATATCTATATGTTTTTTATCAAACCATCAGAGGATTGTCATTATCGGAATATTACCGTGACAAGTCTTTGATATAGCAAATATTTGTGAAGAGGATTGTGTAGGTAGTATATAAGATATTAGATGTTTGATGGACAGTTAATAAACATATACATGGATTGCAAGGTTTATCTTGACATATGAGCTAATATTGTAAGCGTGTTTGAATAGGAAAATCTTCTATTAGTTTTTAAATAATCTTTTAATTTTATAATAAGTATAAATAATAAAACGTGATTATTCTTATTATAAGTTACGTCACTACAATGTCGTTCAAATGGACGTACAACTTAAAATATATTAAAAATATAGTTTTTGAGGATTATTTCTTGTTAATTTTTATTGAGAAAACGCTTGAATGACCTTTGAAAAACTATTTAAAAACAGGGACGGGAAAGTAAAGGGATTGATTTTCAGGCTCTGAATGTTTATATATAGGGCCGGAAAATGTATATTTTCACATAGTAATAATCACAATTATATTATTTAATATGTAGTATTAAAAATATTTGTTAAGCGTATTTTTTACAAAATGAACTACTATACTAGTTTCTTTAGTACGTTGTACTTTGAGTTTTCAAACGTGTCGTTTGCAAAGGCTAGAAAGTAAATTTATTTCATCAAATGTTGCTTTATACGTTCAAAGTAAAGGTGGAATGTATTATTATAGAGTATTTTCTGACTATAAGAATATTCGTAAATATTTATATATGCGGTCTATTATAATTCAAAAAATAGATCTTTAGATTAACTTGTTGAAGATATATGATAAAACTCAATAATTACCTTCTAATTCATTCCATATCTGTCCATTCATCTCATATTCCAATTACAATTATATAGTATAATTCTACAAAATTAAAGCTTTTTTAGATTATTTCTAGCTATTGGCCATAAGATAGAACGGTTCGTTTCCATAAACAAAAGACACCGTTCATCGCAATGTCATTACGAGATTACAATCAAGAGAATTAATTACAGTAAAGAACTTGCCATTGGAAGAGAAAAAAAATGTCTTTCGAATAGTGCCATTTTAGAATATATTCTAAGACAAATGAAACAGAATTTCTGCCAAAATCAATCAATGGCTTAAATGCCATTAGGCAGAGATATATTCTCTGATATATATATAAAAAATCCTAAAATAAATATTTTTTAATTTTTTTCAAACAATACCTATTGTAAAGTTGTAAGATTGATAATACAATAATTAAGCTTTTATTACGACTATAATCAACTATCTTTACCAAGTGTTAAGAAAACCTAATTTAATTGTATATTAAATCATTAAGGATAAACCTTTGGACCCTAAGCTAAGAATTAACTAAACAAACATAATATAAAAAGGCTTATTCTGCCTAACTTGTCTTTCAACGTGGAGCCGAAAGCTGCTGGAGTTAGGCTCTTATACGATGTAGGCACTAACATAGTTATTGTTTTGGAATTTTCGCCTCTAGAGATGTTAAATAGATCTCTTTCAGAACCGAAATTTAAACGCTTATACAAAAATGAGAGCATTCTTTTATTATAATTTTACATACTTCGGTGTACAATTAACTCCTACAGACGCGTGTATGTGTATAGGTACCCTAAATAATAACTTACGTAGGTATGGTTTCAAAATGGACTTCATACTCTGAAGCATTTAATTTTGTTTGCCATCAATTGCCTCTTTGCAAATGTCCCGCCCGATTTCATTATACAAACCCTTTTCGTACCCACCGTGTCGAACCTTTCTGTTCCTAAGTTCTAAGAAATTTGATTTTTTAAAAAGAAGGTTTTGTTATATTTAATAAATTATCGTTTATCTAAAATATAATATAAAAACATATTACATTGTGTAAGTTTGATTACTTCATATATGATTTTAAAAACCTATACATGACATGACAAAATGCTTGAGTCAAAAATTTTCAAACTTTACCTAATTTATATACGTGTAGCTTGGATTTGTAAGTTTTAGAAGTTTACATGCAATCTTGTTAGTTTGATTCTTCAAATTCTGTTAAATATCATATTATATATATAGATTAAAACAATTAATTAGTCATATATGGTGGCATATATGACTAGATTTTCCTATGGGCATACAGGTTAGAATATCAGTTATACAAGATACAACATATAAGTCATTTGATTAGTCAATTCACGACTCCACGAACACAGTCTGTGGTATAACATAATATAAAATAATATAAACATAATTGCTCGTTAAACAAACATTTGCAAATAAATAATAATAATAACAGAATATTGATATTATAGGAAACATACTTTGTTGATATAGACACATTCAAACATTTGCAAGTTGAAAGCCCTGTATTTGGTCATAGACCTGTGTTACAGGCTTATCGATCGAGACATACAGCGGTGCTTAGACGAGATAAGCCTCTTACTTGAGGTTCTTAATCAAATTACACATTTTAATGTATGTGTATCTTTGCTTGAGTTCATGGACATATACATATATATATATATATAAATAAAATAAAAACAATAAAGTAAAAAGAAAAAAAATACATTTTGGGTATACGATAAGGCGGTCTTATCGCTAAAAAGCGATCTCTTCCAGGCAACCTTAAACCTTTGCATAATACCAAAATATATAATAATAAATATACAAAGAAGATATTATATAATATAATAATGTACGTAATATAATAATATACATAAATATCAAATAATATACACAATTAAAGTATGTATTACTATAATACGATAATGTACATAAACTACAATATTGATCACAGGAAAGAGGATATTACAATACGTTGTACGACATAGATAAAACATTTAACATCTGAAAATGAATAATAGTTAACAAGAAAGATAGAGTATAGAATACTTATATATAACACTATGTGGAATTTAGCAACGTATGCGTGTGTGTGTGTGTCTGTATGTGGTCCACGTATTTGTGATTATAAATGAATTTACATTAAATTTAATATGAATCTGTTATTTCATAATACATGTATAAATGTTTTCTCTATTGGTTAGTAGTTTATAGAAGTTATCGTCACGGTGAGTGCGACAAGCGATCCCGTGGCGTCCCACTATGGCGATGAAGGTAACCGTTTTTTAGTGGGTAGCCTTAAAAATGGCGACGTCTTCTACGCTGCCGGGTAGTCCCACATAACCAGCCGGTCATCACCTTTTGACCGGGGGTATCTGTAAAGGATTTATCCAACGAAAAAAAAAAAGTTTATACCTGTTATATATTTCTTTATTAACGTTTCTTTAAAATCCGCGTCATATGGTACGCATTTAAGTTTTTGATAAGTTTATTGTAAAGAAAATACCATATGAATGATAAATATCACTGCTTCTTTTAAAATATACTTGTTAACTTGTTATTCCTATTAAAATGAATGATTATTTCAGAATTATTATTTAAATAAATCTCTGATAATTTTCTTTTTATACGCTATGCTGTCAGATAAAGTGTATTTCATCGTCCGACAGCTTCTTAAGTTTCATTCGCATTATTTCATTCGTTCTCAAAGTTGTTGTTGTTCTCAAACATGTCATGAAAATCTGTAGCTTCTTTAACAAATTGCTTTCAATAAATATATTTGAAATGTTATAAAATATTTTATTGTTTATTTTCTTTGACAATTATATTTAAAATAATTCCAATTGAAAATATTTCACACACACTTTAATTAAAATTCATTCTTTATGATTATTTAATTACAAAACCATATAATTATACTTAGGCTTTTAAAAAGGTATAATTGACAGACTTATTTTGAAATGGAGCTGTTATTGAAATGTATTTAGTAAAATTCACGACAAGGAACTTACGTTGTTACGTTACGTTTTCGTTTCGTTTTGTATAAGAATACGTAAACGAAAATAGTTTACGTATTCTTATAACCGTATTCGCATCAAACAAGAATTTATTTATATTAAAAACCATAATATTTAAAAATAAAGAAACATTGTATCTGCTGTTAGTATAGGTTTTATTATGTTGAGTTTGATTTTAGCAATATGTACTGATAAGTTGATGATTTTCGGCAAAATTGAAAACGCCTCCTTAACAAAGCTAAGAGAATCAAATAGATGTTCTAATAACGCGAACAGTTCCTTCAAATTGTTTCCATAAAGCTCAAAATATTGATTCGTTCCCAGCTATCATGTTTGAAACTATGAAACTAGTTATTATAAGTTAGCGAATTGATTAGTTTTGAAACAAATATCTTTGTGAGTATTTGTGTGTGTTGGAACGACTTGGAGATATTTGAACAAGCGGATATTTCATTAACGGCAGTTCTCAATAGCATCTTATGTCTTTTAAAACGTGTAGTATACCCGTAATCTATATATAAATATAAAATAAAATTTCTTCGAATTGCACCGCCACCTATAGTTTGAATCCAAAATCGTTACAATCAAAAATATTGTAAGCAATTGAAAGTAGTTTATATGACATTCACTTACATTTACTCACATTCATTTTACAGCATGAAAAAAAAATGTGGAATAAAATCGGCTGCAGATTTGTTTGCAAAAAGCACACATACAGAAAAATGTTAGGATTCATTTATCGATTTAACGTTAAGCGTCACAATATACAGTTGACGCAGAACTATTGACCGTAGTTTAAGATGCATAATTACTTATGAAAGCGGTGAAAGTGATTTTAAAATTGCAGCTAAACGCATTTTAAAAAAAGTTTTTAGTTGCAGTTACTAAAATATTAGTTCGAATTTCAATTGTAGGTGTCACTACGTCTTCAAAGTTTAATCACAAAAAGCATAGAAGAGGGGTCTCTATTTCAGTAAACTTATATTACTATAAGCTGGTAATACGTCTGCGTTACTCTGTCAACTGAGATGTCAAATCATGCCCGTGCTTGGATTGACGAATTTAGTTTTCTTCATGTTTTGTGTTCAGTAATACAAATAATTTTATAAATAATTATTAATATTATTTTTATTTTCTTTAAATTAACAGAAAAACAATGCAACAGGTTTGTGAAATGCTTAATTAATATATATTTAAATCGATTTCTCTTAAACCCAGTGACAGTGTTTTATATACCCTAGGAATTTTGGTTCCTACCAACTGGTTTCTTTTTATTTATCAAGATCATCTTTTAATTATATATAATTAACCGGTATTTTATTTTCTTTAAATTTTAATTTTAATTAACCGGTAGTTCGCTTTAATTCTTTCAAAACTTGCCTGAGCAGTTTAATGATTAAATCTGTGATTTAATTATATTTGTATCGAAGATGACGTTTATCTTCGTCATTGCTAAGTTATTTAAAAACATTTCTAGTATTTCGTTTGTTTCTTCAGAACCTGAAGGCATAGTAGGCCAGTATTAAGTTTTATTGTAATATAATACTTACTACAATATTTGTAATATAATAAATAATAAAAAGTTAGGAACTTTGAAAAAAAATTTTGGAAGAGGAAAAGTATTAGAAAATATACATTTCAGAAATACATTTACAAAGTGTAGGTAGTGTAACATAAAAACCTTATACAATATTATTTTGTAAGCGGAGTTGTTATTTTAATCTTTTCTAATAGTTCTACAGGTTCTTGATGCCGTTATAACTTACCATTATTTTGTGGTTGTAATACTGTCTGTTTCAATGTATTTTTAAAATGACATAATTTATTGAGACTTCATTGCAAAGAAAAAAATCTCTAACAATAACTTAACTATAAAAGCAAAAAAAAATAAATGTGTATGTATTATTTAAACCTAAATATTTCTTATAATTATAATATTTCCTATGAATAAATCTGATATTATTCATAGGAAATATACATTTAAACATTAAACATGATATTATTGCCTCTCGTACTTATATCTTATTTAAGTACGAGAGGCAATAATATCATGTTTATTTTAAACATTTTTCTTTAGACACAAAAGCAGGCATTACCATAGAATTTAATAATATATTATTTCATTGACACTTTAATTGGCATTGGCAAATACTATTTTGATAATTTAAATGTAAACACAAAAAAAAAGGAATTTCTCAAGAAATTTCATTTCATGCTTTAGAAATAAATATAAACGGTTTAGAAATCTATTTTTATCTGTGTCTGAGGTCCTCATTGTCCATCTTTGTAATGCTTTGATTATTGTAATTGCGGAAGCGTGTAATTCCCAGTACACAAGACTGTAGTGGGCAGAGGGGACTCGACTGCCTTGAACTTGAAGTATACCTTTATATTAAATTAGTGACCTCCCTTGAGTGATTCTACGTTAAACCATTTTAATTTCATTAAATAAATTCGTAGTGTTTGATAAATTTGAAGTGGAAGTACAATATTTCAATATTTACTATTTAAATCGTATTTTCAGGATTCGATAACAAACAAACTTGAAACTGTTATTATTATTTATTAAAATAACAAATTAAAAATGTTTATTATTTTTAATTTTTTAATTTTCAAAAGAATTATATTATTATTTTAAAGATAATATCACTTTTAAAACCAACCTTTAAATAAAAAGAAAAACTTTACATTAGTTTTAAAATGTAGCATCAGATTATTATATTTATACTAGTAGTTAAATTTTAAAGCACTAGCCAACATAAGCCTTCGTTTTTTTTTTTAAAGTTTTTCTAACACTTTATATAGTGACCATTTTTATTCATCAATTATTATAATTATAAACTATATAAATATTTTTCTCTCGGTCGTATCTAATTGTTTCATTAAAAATGCATATTAATAGTAAATGTGTTGGATTAAATAAAAGCATTAAATAGTTAGAAATAAACTTAAAGACAAACCCACATTCTAAAAGCAAGATAAAGGGTTAGATCTAAGTGCTTATAAAAGCTTACATTTTGAAACACTATTTCACTTATTTTTATTTTTATAACAGATATTATACAAGAAACGACTTTTTTAATAATCTAGTTATTTAACCTAGATAACTTCGGCTATTTACAAAAAAATATAAATGTTATATATATAACATTTCAAAGAAATTAAAGCATATTAGCATATATGTATATTATATAAGAAATTCCTGAATATTGGCTCTGGCCCACCTCTTTTTCAGCTCACACTGGCCTGTGACATATTTAAACATTTAGAAAAGAAAAAATATTAATACGTTGATATCTCCGTCATTTTGATTCAAAATAACGGTAACATTTCGAGTTATAAGCTGGATCTATAAGATTTATGTAAAGTCATATCCATAATTTTTCATTATCCTTAACACGGGGGAATTAAACCATTTTGACCAATATTTGTATTTCCCTGAACGTTAACAAAACAAGTGGTTAAATACAATTTGTTCAAATTAGTTAGAAACAGTTCCGCTACTACAGTTGAATAATGTTATGTTTTTCAGAATATCTGGTAATATTGTCTTTAAATTAATAATAAATTAGAATTTCAAAGTTATAAAATATGAGCAAATATAATCCATTTACAAGATTATTATTACCCAAATTAAAATAACTTAAATTAAATATCTTTTTTTAAGTAAAAATAAAATATCAGAATTACTAACGCGAGGGTGACCCTTCCACCTCTAGGAATCCGTGTCCGCCATTTTGTTAATTGAGCTATTGTGTCATGACAGATTTAGATTAATTTTGCATTCTATTTAATAATTATCCTTAATATTTAGCTAAGCAAGGCCAAGCTACATTTCTAGGTAATTTTAACAAGTTAACGTGTAACGTATTATTCACACGTTAACTCGTTAAAATACTCGTATAAGTCTTATATAATCCCACCTCCTCTCGCTTGATATCTGTTGTACTAACGATATTTACTAAACGCTTGTAAGGCGTTTCGTTCCTTTCGTCTTCACCTTAAGAAACTTCGAATGTTAAATAGCAGACTACAGTTAAGAAAGACAAATAATTTCTTTTTTATAAAGACGTATAGGTATTTACATTTTTTTAAATTGGTCTTAATCAGAAAATATGAGAGTATATTATTTCAGAGTGTTAAGATAATATGAAGATTTTTATTATTATTTAATTTGTGCTTATAAATTTGTTAGTGTAAAATTGTTTTCATAAATAGATTGTAGATTTGATTGGTTGTTTAAAAAACAAAACCATAACATAATTATACTATTATGCATTTTACCAAAAAATAAATAAATAAACATTTATATTTATTTACACTCTCTTAGAATTAGGAAGATAAATGATTACAAATAAAATAAAGTTATTTACGCTTTAAATGCCAAATTTATTCAGTTTTAAATTGCAATAAAATACACATGTTGCGATAGTTTGTCATTAAAGTAATGTAGTTATGAAGCGCATATATTTAATTGATATGCCATAATAGAAACTTTGAATTCGTATAAGAAGTTTAATTTTTATTTTCATTGCCTTTAGTGGTACATTAGTGAATGTGTCGTGGTAGCTTTATGTTAGTCTTAATAAAGATTTAATGAACACTTTTTTTTTAAACAAATGGGAATTTTATTAATATCAAACCCAAAAAATAAAATAAAAAATGTGTATAATTCGGAATGTATAATTTCGGTAATAGTGGTTTAAGTTTTAAGCTACGCTTTATTTTATACTGAAAATAACAAGACAATGAATATTTGGTGTCTCAGATTGATTATGACTGTAAGTGACAAATTACAACAAAAGAACCAATCTGATACATGTTTAGCGAATGATCAAACATCACCTTGCCAAATTATTTCCATACAGACAGATGTCCTAAATAAACGAAGAATATGTAAAAGAGAATCTGATATATTTTCTGTTATCCATTTTGATACAAGATAGAAACAACACGACACATTTGAACCCTACATGGTTGTTGTGAAAATGGAATGTCTCTTTGGAGTATATAACTACAATGAATCTGGACCAGTAAAAGGAACTATGGCGCTGTTTATTATATTTCTGTCAGTGTCTCTAGATGTAATGTCTCTGGTGAGAGTCAGGTCATTTTATATATATTTATTTTATTTTGCTGAAGTAAATGATTTTTGTATAGATTTTTTTACTTTTAATCAAGTTTAATATGATAGAGGTTAGTTTAAACTCTTTGAATGTTTTGTCTATAAAATTTTACAGTGCCTAATCCCTTTTTTATTTAATGATTACTTCAATTCGAAAATAAAAACATCGAAGTGTTGTATGATAAAAAAAAAAATAAAAATTTGTGAGGAGTGAGCTGTGAGTGTGAATTGAACGCCATCTGGGAGTACCTAGATTTTATCTATATTTTTACATTAGGAATAGGTGATAAAATAGTAATAGGATTATGTAGGGAAATAAAAAAAATAAATGATGTAAAATCTGAGCAAAAATAATTTTGTGAAAATAATAGCAACGTGTTTAATATATGACACAGATCTCAACATTTATGGGGATATGGATGATAGAGAAGCGAAATTAGATTCCTGGCTATACGGTTTATATGTGTACAAAAAAAACGTAGAGCGTATTTTTCTCACCAGACGCAACTACTACACTAGTTTGATTAGTTCACTGTATTTTTAGCATCGAAACGTGTCACTTTCAAAACCTACAAAGGAAATTCACTTCAACGACAGTTCTTTTTACGTTCAGAGTTTATGTGACACACGCAGGTTAGTGTACGTTTACAGCTGTGAGTGGACTTAGTTATACATAGAACTTAACAAATATTATTCCTTTGCTTTTGTTAGAAGTAAAATCTATTTATGTTGTATCATTTGCTATATCTATATACTTGTATCTATAAAATTTTAACTTATCATCGCAGAACAAAATATGTATTATTTGCTTTTAAGGAATCCGTTTAATTTTTTTTCAAATACTGAGACTCTGCTAAAGCGTGTATTAATTATAAAAAAATCACACATTAGTACATATAAGTTCGTAGCACAGTTTACCATTTTAAATTCTTATCTTATATATAATAATTGATTATAATGATTTATATAAAGTACCTATGGTCTGCTTAGAATTAGATGAATATTTGTAAAGAGTTCCTCTTCCATTTAAGCTTTAGTTTTCATATTACATATAAAACTTTTTCTTCAATATTATCTATGTTTTAAATTTAACTACTTTTGTATAATCATGCTTTAAAAAAAGTGTTCTTTACAAACTTAGTTACTGACTCAGAACTATTCTAAGCACGTTTTGCAATTTCCCAAGACGATTTTAGAAAATTCGAGTCTCATCAAACCCTAGTTTAATTAGAAAGTTACGGTACTAAGAAAGATAAATTAGAACATAACTTTATCATATACATAAATATTTGTATAATATTTATTAAAATGTTTGTCAAATGATACCTATTGATATTTTTTAATGCTCCGCGTTGGTCTTGTTAAAATAAATTGATTGATTTGAAAAAAAAAATGTTATCATCAAAGAACTTGCAATCCAACAAATAAAAGGTTTGGATTTTTTTTTGAAATCAACTTCAACTCTTTTATGTACTCCTTCATTTCCTCTTTTAATTTTTTATATAATGATGAAGGTTGATAAATTGGTCATTCATTTTGTAATATCTAGTTCGGAAAGTATAGTATGATATTATTCGCCATAAAACATTTTAATTACTTAATATATAATTCCATCACAAGTCTTATGACATTAAAATAGATTTATTTGAACATTTTGTAGAAATATCTCTATTCATAGTTATCTGTGTACCAATTTGTGTCTAGTGACAGTTATCTGTGTACTTATGTGTCTAGTGATAGTTATCTGTGTACTTATGTATCTAGTGATAGTTATCTGTGTACTTATGTGTCTAGTGACAGTTATCTGTGTACTTATGTGTCTAGTGATAGTTATCTGTGTATTTATGTGTCTAGTGATAGTTTTCTGTGTACTTATGTGTCTAGTGATAGTTATCTGTGCACTTATGTGTCTAGTGATAGTTATCTGTGTACTTATGTGTCTAGTGATAGTTATCTGTGTACTTATGTATCTAGTGATAGTTATCTGTGTACTTATGTGTCTAGTGATAGTTATCTGTGTACTTATGTATCTAGTGATAGTTATCTGTGTACTTATGTGTCTAGTGACAGTTATCTGTGTACTTATGTGTCTAGTGATAGTTATCTGTGTATTTATGTGTCTAGTGATAGTTTTCTGTGTACTTATGTGTCTAGTGATAGTTATCTGTGTACTTATGTGTCTAGTGATAGTTTATTTCCAAAACATAACTTACACCAGCTTTTAATTGTGTTAAAACTAACTAACACAGAAAAAGGAACAATATTCATATTTCCCAAACTACCTTCTTAACACGTGTTTAAGATCAATTTATTAGAATAATTAGAAACATTACCAATTAATGTTTATCGTTAGAACTGTCTCATACTGTTAATATTTGAATGAAAAATGATTTGTTTTTAAATACCTTGTATTGTAAAATTTGAAGTTATAAAATATGAAAAAATGTGATTAACTTAAATGTAAAGTGTATTTGCAAGATACATTGTGAGACAAACAATAAGCGACGAAGATATAATATATTTTTTGTTATCTAATTGGATATAAGATAGAAACAACATGTCACATGTGAACTACAACTACGAAGGTTATTGTGAAAATAGAATGTCTCTTTGGCTTATATAACTGAAATTAATCTGGACCAGTAAAGGAATTGTATGGCGCTGTACGTTATTTTTCTATTTCTATTTTCTATTTCGAAATGTCGTCTATTTCTAGTGAAAGTAAGGTCATTTCTTACAATTGAAATATCATTTTCGCATATAAATTATAATAAATGATAATATTCTATTTCAAAAGATTATAAATCTGTTATTTTATGTACATATCATACAATTTTATTTTTGTTAACTGACCTATACACGGACAACCTAAAGCTGCCGGTATTATTATTTTTGTAAATCGGAGTCTAACGAACAGACGGTCCATCTGATTGTATGTGGTTCTTCATCAATGTTTGTAAGCATGAAAATTTGAAAATATTTTCCACCTTTTAGAAATGGGGAAAATACTAGCATATATGAAACGGAAGAGAGGGGTTGGTGCCATCCAGCTCTCACCTTCATCGTGCGGAAACATATCTATAATGACTTCTTTACTCTGTGGGAGAATGGTAGTACCCTGTTAAGCCAGCCAGTTTACGAGCTGCAGTTAAGAGACCTCTAGACCAGCTTATATTTAATAATAATAATAACTTCTTTATTTGCTTGAAATGTAGTTTGACAGTTGTAGTTGTAGTTTGACATTTGACAGTTGCCCAGACATACAGATAATATGGGTATCTCAAACATTTCGTCTATTATAGGCAAGCAAATATATTTTCCAACAACTAATTATTTATATTACCTTACATTAATTACATTGATATGAGATTAAAACCTTTTTTTTTTTGTTTTGTTTTCAATTAATGAATTGATACAACTTTAATAAATTACATTTAATATACGATAATTAATAATATTTTAAAAGCTGCATTTTAACTCATATTAACATAATAAAAATGAAATATCATCAATTATATTGAAGCTGAAATTTCATTTTAAAAATTAAAATACTCATTAATACAATAAAAGCTATTATAAATTAACCAATTCTTTCAATTGTACTATAAAAGCCTCAATGGTAGCTCTCTAATGGTTTTTGGAATATTATTAAAGATTCTAATATACATTATATAACATTTTTTTAAGAGACCTGCTTCTATCACCGACCTTGTCGAACAAATGGGGATATTTTTAACAAATGGCAGTATACCCATATATATATATATATATATATATACAATCCGGGAAGTGTCAAGACTCTGTTATTTTTACATAAGGTTTTAGATTTAAAATAGCTCGTAGGCATTTTTTTGACGTATTAAATACATTATTGAATTAAGATGAACTGCCCCATAATATTAAACCATACTTCAACAATGAAACAACATATTTATCATTTGCGGTAACGGCAGTGTATTTTCCAACAGTTTGTGCTAGTTTACGGGCAGCGAATACAAATTTAAATATTTTTGAAATAAGGTAAATTATTAAATTGCAGAATTATGAATTAGAATGATTATTTATTATCAATTAGAATGATTATAATTGAATACCAAGAAATTTAAAGTCATTTTTCTCTTCAAGTTTAATACCGAGACAATCAATATTTAATTAATTTTCTTTGCTTTAGAATTGTAGAAATGATATAATTTGTCTTGTTGATGGTAACACTTACTAAGGCACCGTTATTTTAAATTTCCTCTCTTAGGATGTTAAAAAGAAGATATTTGCTTATAAAACTAAGTTCATGATTGAAATTCAATAAAAAACATGAAGTTTTATATTTATTCCCTTTATATTAAAAAAATAATAATATTAGATTAGCGTAATAATTTGAGAGCTTCAATTGCAATGAAAAAACTTATGGTTATTTGTGATCCAAGTTCCACAGTGTTGATATTTTATGTGGGAATTAACTTTTACATTATCAGATCTTGTATTACTGTATAACGCCTTTAAAAATATGAAAAATATATAGAATTTTCCTTCTTTTCGATATTTCTAGGACTAATTGCCGTTATACACAGGACTAATTGCAGTAATTGTCATGAAAAGTCATTACATTTGTTATTAATACATGTATTTGTGTATGTAATGTACATACAAATAAATGTACATCAATCAGCTGCTTGTAATTTTTTAGTTACAAATTGTGACTTTTAAGGCTTATATACTTAAATATATATTTCTAGTGGTTATTTAGCCAACAGTGGTAAATACCTACCGTTATTTATTTCTGTGTATTTGTTTGTGATTTGTGTATTTGATTGAGTGTATTAATTTTCCTCAAATAAAGAAAAACTAATTGTCATTGCATACGATTAAGATATAGGCAATATTCAATATTTATTCTGAATTCTATCTAACATCAAAATCTTTTTAAAATGTAGGTCGTACTCCGACGCATTTAATTTGGTTCGTTATCAATCAGCTCTTTACAAATGTCCTGTCCCCATTTCATTGTCTGAACCCTTTTCATACCACGTCGAAACTGTCTGTTCCTATCTCGGTTTGAATTTGTGAACAGTTGATTTTGTTTATTTGATACTCATTATTGGGGTAATGGTTTAATACGTATGTAGGTATGTTTAGTCAAATATAAAATTACGTTAGTCTATAAAAGATAAAGTATATCTCTATAAAGATACGAAAGGAAATTACCCGTAGTTTACTAAAAGGGATCCCAGTGTCAAAGACTTGGGCATAACAATAGACAACACACTAGAGTCAACAGTTTGCAAACTTTACATAATTTATATACGTGAAGCTCGGCTTAGTCAGCTTTTGTAGTGTATATTTTACCTTGATATTTTGATAGGGACATCTATCTATCCATAAAGGTTTTAACTATACGTAACGTAAGTATTTGTTTTACTATTTTTTCCTATATAATTTCGTTGGATAAATACAATAGAATAGGTGGCTGTATCACATAATACGGAACGGAACAAATCACGGAAGTCCAAATAAACAGTAAATTGTCAGTTCAACAAGTTAAGTAGCTGTTTGAAGTAACTGAGATTTCTTTATAATTATTTTTATAATAAACATATTGTAAGTACAAAAATTAAATTTACAACCCGTCCATAAGCACATGAGATTTATTACTAAATAGTATATTTAAGTAAATGTTTTTTGCTATATTTACAGCTTTTTTTTTATAAAATTATTTTTGTCATTTGATATCTGGTTGAATCTTATGCTTTCTTCCGTAATTTTATCCGTTTAAAATATCTTTTTCCGGAATTTTAGGTTTTCACATTTTCACAAACATCTTGAAAAACAAAGTTATGCAACTGATAATATATTAACGATATAATATTTGTAATATAATTAAGATATATTAATGTAGTATTTAATTTGGTTATTTTGGGACGTAACGCTATACATATCACTACAAAAAAAATAACCGTTTTTTCGTGTAGGTACTAAAACGACCTTCGCCAAATGACTTCTTAAACTTCCCAATGGGTCACAAATCCTGTTTACATATTCAATTAAAAATTAAAGAGACCAATCTCATCCAATCCTACCTCAAAAGAAACTTTGAAGAAACGCATCAATTATTCCATAAAACGATAGTCGTTAAAAAGCTCTTACATTTCCCAAAGAGAGTTAAAGAATATTAATCCTTACAACTAAGTATCAAGAGTCACTAAGCGTATCTTTCTCATAATAATTTATTTGAAAAGGAAACGAAAGTCCTACGTTTTACGCAATCATTTCAAAAGAAACTTTAGAAGTAGATAAAGAGAGATAATAATAGGTTTTCGGTTTCTCAACAGTTGTGGTTTGGGCATCTGAAAATACTTATAATACATAACTTCATAAAATTGAAATAAAATATTTTAAAGTATATATTACTATATTATTATATAAGTGCCAATCAGTATGAAATGTGTTAAAAATAGTATAATATTAGAATGCTATGATAAAATATAATTGAACTTTCCATTCTGTATCTGTAAATTTAATTGTTGCTTTAAAGTATTATAGTAGTATTTTATTTGCAACTAACACTTAAACTAACACATTTGTTATTTATTTGCTACTTTATAAAAAATATTTTTGAATACATTTTTTATCATTTTTCATGATAATATATACTAACTATTCACATGAGTAACTATTAAATATTTTGGCAACTGATCGATTTTGGAAGTGAAGGTGTTTTTAATAGGAGGCTGTTGTGATCCAGGGAGTCAAGGCGAGTGCAAACAGGGATGCCGTGGCTATTCCCTGAGGTGATGAGGGTAACCGTTAAGTTGTGTCGTCTATGCCGTAGCATAGGGTCGTCTACGCTACGGTCGTAACGTCATCTACGCTACGGTCGTAGCGTCATCTACGCTACGGTCGTAGCGTCATCTACGGGAACGGAAACGGCAACGGCAACGGAACATCGGTACGGTGAGTCCCACGAAATCTTCCCCGCGCCTAGATCCTGAATAGGGTGTTTTTTTTTATTTTAAACCTATTTGTTAGTTACATTTTCTTTGGTTATGATTATTTCCCAAAAGTTTTAATTTCATCTAGTTTTGTGATAGAAATTAAATAAACATATTGTATCATATATACGACCACGTGCAATAACCATTATCATTATTCAGTTCAACATTTATGCGTCACAAATATTTAATACTACTGTATACTTACTTATTTTTTAATACAAAATTATCTTTTTAAAAATTTTTGGGTTAAGCAATTTCAAGTCTTCTGCTGGGAATTGTGAGAAAAATATTTTCAGTAATCGTAGTACCACTATTCACCCAGGCTACCATTCACAAAAATGATAAACGAATTGAATGCGAATACCGGATTGCATGAGCATTTCAATAAAGCTTAGTTATATTAGGATTGAATATCTCACGGCTTACGTCGATAAAAATACATTATTGACGAAGTTAAAAAGCTGAACAAAAGCAATAGCTAGGTCTATAAATACGACTACATCATTAACGGTATTTATTGACCCCAATTTGACAGCATAATGAAAACTTTTACGTTATTACGTAACAGGTGATATTTCAGTAACCTTTTTACGTACATTTAAGACTCTCCCTATTAGAAAATTCGATCGAGTATGATGAAGTCAGTCCATCGAATCGATAGTGTTCGATTAGATTGAAATCTTCCAAATGTGAACTTAATATTGCTTCGATTTCACGGGATCTATAAAATATAAATGGCTATGTCCGAGACGGCAGAGCGATAGAATCATCAACATTTAGACTCGGTGTTACGAATTCATATTGCCAGTGTCGTAAAATAATAATATTGATTCTATTACATTTCACCTTTATTCTGCACAGTATTACAACTTCAATTTTATAACACACACCAACTAATCACAATAGGAAAAATGACATTAACGTATCAGAGAAGTGACCAGATCCACGCTGCCAGAAGAAGTGACCATTGCACTAGTACAAAACTACATTAAAAACGACGCTGTCCCGGTGACGTCACAGCGTTAGCCCACTACTAAGTAATCGATTGACGAACTTTAATTCAGCAGTATCGTTATTCACGACATATATACCTATATATATACGTATATAAATGATGTTCGTCAGTTAACTCGTATGAATAAGTGATTACGTATGTAAATACTAAATCGCTCTAACTCAACTTACGTAAGCATTAAAGTACCATTTTGTAGTTGCTTAATATAATTTTAAGGTAAATTAAATTCCTTTCCTTAATGAAAGGGCTTCAAATTAAGCTTTCAATATTATGAATGATATTATAAAAAAGGCAATAAATTACATAAAATGTTACTTCAGATTAAAATATTAATTATCAGAAATTGACATGAATGTCCATACTTTATCGGGTTTGGACGGGAGAATAATAAATTTTTAAAAAGGTCATAGTTTTGAATCTACCCTAGGATTTATTTAATTAAATGTTGAAACTATTTGTAAGCTACAGTAATATTATTGATTAATATTACATCTAACACTTTATTAACACTACTCGAAGCTTTAATTAGGGGCAGATATTTATTATTGCAGTATATGTATCTTAAAATGATTAAATCTTTTTCTTTTTATGTTCGACTTTCTATTTTATTATAGTCTTTGTGGTGCTACATTCATTAACATTTATTTTTTTTATCTGCTGTAATTTTGTTTGAAAATATCTATTACATGTATGACCATGCGAATCTTTTTTGAATTTTAAATTAATAGAGAAAGAAAAATAAACCGGTACGGGCGGGAATTCGAAACCGCAATCTCTAGGGAACCGGCCCGTCGCTCCACATATTGTGTCACATTATATTGGTAATTGGATAATAAGAAAGGTTCTTTAACAAATTATAGCGTTAAGATCGCTTTGAAGAACTTTGTTATATATATTTTATGATATTATAGACTTTTCCGTATGTTAAGTCAAGTTTATTATCGTCTTTCTATTGAATGAAGAAACTTTAAGGTGTTAAATATTAATTACCGTCACCCATAGCACATAATATCACAAAATTAATGAGGAACAATGTAAAACACTCTCATTAGACAATTAATTATAAAGAAGGGCTTATTAGCTTAAACATATTTTATTTCTAAAAAGATTAAACATAAATAAAAAATTACTTTTGAAATACATAGATTTTAAAATGCAAAGAGACACTACTTACAAAATATATGTTCTTAATTTTATGAGACTTAATTATTTTATATGTATTTGTAATATTATTAAATAATAAGTAAAAATAAGATATTATGTAATACACTTTCCTAAGAAGTAAACCTTTCATCATTGCACTTAAAAAAGAATCCTCTCGATTCTTCAAAACGACCGGACGTTTATCTTTCGCGTTGTTACAAATATTATATTTCTGTACAATTGTTTGATGTTATTTTATCCATTGTTGTCACAAATGACGAAAACGATACACACTTTATAAGCTTCTGATATCTAAAAATATATTTTAAATTAATCTGATTAAATATATTAAAATCTTCTCATTTTACAGCATAATAAAGCAATAGAAATGTTGTTATAAACTGTTGTCAGATTTTAAAAAGGTCACAGTTGAATATTATTTCTTTCTGTAGAGAAATAACTTGCCTTAACTAATTTAAAGGCAATTTTCATTTTGGCTCCACTATATTGTTATTGGAATTGTTATATTAATTATATTTAGTCTTAAAGTTTCATAATCTTAAAAAAAAAGATTCTGAATTATGTGCGCACTCAGTCTTCGGTGCACATGACGAGTACTTTTAATAATTCCCTAATGTATATGAATATACACCAAACGGCTTTTATGTATTCACTTTTACTGTATAAATATTAATTAATATAAACTTGAAATCCAAAATTAAATCAAATTTTGCGAGCTATCATTCATATCCGGTTAGATAATAACAAAACTAAATTACGTTCAATCTATGTGAAGTACCCTGAAAATTAATCAATTACAAATCTTATTTCTTCGTAACCAAGAACTATATTTCAATAACAAAGCAAATAGGTAATATGAAATCCGTCGAAATATACGAAACGTACCTTCATTATATGAAGCAAGAGATATATTTCAAAACCAGTTGTAATAAACTCACTCGTTAATAGTAAATTTCATATCATAAATACAGAAAACAACATATACCATTCAGAATCTAAAGACCCAATTCTAGCAACAAACATCAAATGAATGACAGTTTTTTAACGAGTTTGGCTTCTGAGTAAAACATAACTCTGAACTATTTCGAAAATGCATTTTGCCAATAGTATAGTATATAATGTATATAAAGTACCTAAGTAGCTGTTGGTCATCAAATAAATATATATTTCGATATTGAAGGTATGAAAAATTGAATTGCATTGCTAATTATTTTCGGCATAAAAATGAAAGCAAAAATGTCGTTTTATTTCCCTTAGACAATAAAGGTTTCTTGTTAATTACATTTTAATTAATTAAAATGTCTAAATAAATTAACTCGTATTGCTTACTTTTATCTGTTTTCATAACTCATTTTCTTTTATTACATTTAATTAAAATTTTATTCATCGGAAAATGAAGTAAAGTTTGTATATGTTTGTTATTATTAAGATTTTAAAATCTCTTATATTTATTCACTGATTCATGTTTGTGGAGTAAGTTTGTATATTTTGTCTTAAGCGTAAACACAATTTTACCATTCAATTTAAGGCTTATATCCAGGAGA
Organism: Dircenna loreta; assembly: GCA_963555665.1. Taxonomy (NCBI): domain Eukaryota; kingdom Metazoa; phylum Arthropoda; class Insecta; order Lepidoptera; family Nymphalidae; genus Dircenna; species Dircenna loreta. The sequence goes on along the minus strand of OY743099.1, from coordinate 7,051,003 downwards.
TTTTGTAAATTTATTACGATTTAAATAAATAATTGTGGAAATATTTCACAGTTAACTTGATAATTAAAATGTTAATAGACATATTATTTAATTAAATATTATAATAATTTGTAGATTAATGAAATTTCAAATATAACAATAGTATTTATACGAGTACATGGTTCAAGGCTACTCTAAAATATGTAGATATATCCATATATTACAAAATATGTTACAGTAACAAAGGAACATACGTCATTGATCTGTTCCTGATTACTCTCGACTATCCGAGATAGTTATTCGGTTAAGGGATTACTTTTGTAACTTACCGTACAAGAGACGAAGCTCCTTAGCATTCCATGGATTCACCGTGCGGGTGCCGGGCCCATCGCGTTACAGGGAGAGGAGTGCAAACAGCTCCTGGGACTTGCGACCCAGGTGTAGGTTTAAGAGGCCCCTTTAAAATTTGCATTCACGCTCACCTCAACTGGTTGCGGTCCTCTCCCTAACCAAATTTTTAATGAACCTTCCAATGCCGCCTTTGAAGTACGTTCTAGAAATTAACTGATGATAGTTCTAGAGAGGCCAAGATCTTTAAGTAGGTTATAGAGAGATTTCTCTCTTATACTTCTCGCTCCCACTTCTACCGCGTACAAATTAACTATATACTTATTATTGGTCAGTTCGTAATACTTGTTTACTTTAATTGTGTGATCTTTAAGGATGTTAGTTTCCCACGGAACAGTAAGCTCCACAAGTATCACGCGCTTTAACTGTCTAGAGTACAGGAATATGTCCGGTCTGGATGACGGGACAAAAATATCCTCAGGAATTCTATACTGTCTCTCATACGTATAAACCAATCGTACCAATCATAAATTATAACTAAGAAAAAGTTAAATGACAAGTCTTTTCTAACAACGGACTACGGTAATTTTACTTGATTTGTAAAATTGTATTTTATATTTATCTGTCGATTTTTTCTTTATTTTTTAGGTATTGTTTATTTAATTCTTTGTTAAATTTATTGAGAAAAAAAACACATTTTAAAGCTCACTTGCATAATGTACACACATATTTCTTGACGTAAAATAAAAAAACTATTTCTTTAGGAAAATATGGAAAGCTAAGTTCACAGATTTTAAAAGAATTAAATGATATGCTTATACTTTATTGAATATATATTCAAATACATTAGCTTAAAATTTTCAGTAGGTTTGGTAGGTAATTTGAAATTTACATAAAATGATATTCCATTTATATTCTAATATAGTTAACCTCACTCTTTAGTTTTGAATGTGTGAGGGTGTGTGAGTGTACATACACACACTGAGTGAAATGTGGTCTGTATGTAAATTTAAACCCTATGTATACTATAGTAGATGGATTTTTGATCTCTTTTGCCCTGCTCTCTATCGTAAATGATTTTGTTTTTGGTTTAGATCTTGACAATCTTCAAATGTAGTTAAATGTAAATAATTTAGTAGAAGGTTTTATTGAGTCTATAAAATGTTAAAAATAAATGTTAATAACGCAGGCCATCTTGGAACATATTTTTTCTTTGTGTGTTTTTTATATCGTATTCTAATAATTTTTATTTATCTTTATGCGTTGTTTTCTCTATCTTACTATAGTTTTAATTAATAGTATAGTTCTTTTATTATTAGTAACAGGTTATATATAAATAGAATTAATATAAGAGAAAGAAATAATGTCACAGTTTGTACATAATATCAAACTGATAAAATGAAACTGACTGTCACCAAAGATACTTTAGTTGCTAAATAGTTTCAATGTCCTAAGGGTACATAGCTCGGGGCCAGTCCGCTCAGTGCAATACGTAGATAAACAGCTTACATATATTAACAAGTTTATCTACACAGAGCATTGAGGCGTGATTTATTTATATAAATTTTGGTTTAACGGAAATGGAATAGCGTTGTTCGCAATTCATTACATTTGTATAGAACGCACTTCCACTCCACTCCTTTCTTTTCCACTCTATTTCATTCTTTCCGCGTGACTCACGATTGGGTCATGTATAATCAGAACAAAAGATTTGTATTAGGTTAGAGATCAATCGGTCAACAAGAAGGAATTACATTTTTAATTACTATTTTTCAATCTCACAAAAATCTTTAAATAAAATACTAAAAACCCGGCCAAGTGCGAGTCGGACTCGCGCACAAAGGGTTACGTACCATCATCTATGAAAGAAAATCACGTTTGTTGTATACATAAATATTATTATTTTTATTTTTAGTATTGTTTGTTATAGCAACGGAAATACATAATTTGTATTTTTTCACTCTTATGAATTTTCACGGTTTATGAAGCACAGCCCGGTGACAGACAGACAGATAGTTTAGTAATTGGATTCCGTTTTTACCTTTTAAGTACGAAACCTAAAAATACCAAAAAATATATAAACCCTCACCTTATTTATATACAATGCAAATATTTAGTTTTACTGTAATATTGATATTTTTTGTTTAGAAGAATTGAATATTTAGAAGAATTTTATCTTTGAAGTCAGGTGACGTCACTTGCATTTTAAAAATATGTCTATTATTTTATATCTGTCTCAAATTAAAAAAAAACTTGATCTAGAAGTGTTGAAAGTAGAAATCTTGAAAAATAAAGTAACTGAAATAAACTTTATAACGGACGATATATATTGTAGAATTGTTATCTCGTCTCATGTGACGGGGCATTTTATCTTCCCTGCGGATATCATTCTTGAGCGTTATTAAAAATTGTTAATATAAAATACAGAAAATAAAATCCATTGTTGCATTTAGCTGAATATTGAAATATGAGGGATAAAATATCAGTCACTTAATTAATGATAAAGATATAAAACGTTTACTCATTAACTTTAAATTATTTTCAGAACGCCACATATATTAAACAAAACAATAAACTGTACAAATACCTACATTTAGACTATTATATTTACCAAATTTAAATATTTTTTCTACGTTTACGAATACAGATAAATTATAAGTAATATACCCTACATTGTCTTGAACATATTTGTATTTGTTAAATTATTTTCAATTTATTTATATAGCCTAGGGATAAATTGTTTCTGATATTTGTCTATCAATAAAATGAGAGCCACCATTCTGTGTGGGTAGTTCTCATTATTTATTCTATTTATATTGAAATTATAGTAAATTACATATTCTATTCAATATTGTAGGTGCAAATGCGTTATCGTCCTTGTCAGAATGGTAGGTCCAGTCGCATTTAAAGAAATAAAAAACAAACTAACTCTATAATACTGTTGTAAATAAAACACACCTGAAACTATAAAGCTTATTTGAACAGCAGTACAAAAGATTTATTGACGCGTGATTGTACTCAGATGAAACATTTCAGCTTAGTGTGACGTGTCTACGTCAGTTAACAGTGGCAAATAATAAAGCGCCTGTGACTGCACATTTTTAAATGCAAAATGAATTTAATTACATTATATGTACCTTTTAAATTTATAAGTACTATGTAATAGAATTTATGAGCCTAATAAATATTTTACCTAGGTTTTGACTAAGCAAAAACCCATATTCGTACAACTTCATTTATTTCATGAGTCGTTTAAAATGTATTTTATGGATAGAATTGAAACAATGGTATGAAATTTGTTATTAAACGAATTCTAAGCGTACGATGTTTTTAACTATGCCTTTCACGTTCGAACTATTTTTTATATAAAATTTATATGTCATATAAGATTTATTTAAAGGTAAAACAAGTAAACAATTTTTGTATTGAATTTTTAAGGAATGAAAACAAAAGTAAAACAACGACTCCAAATAAAACTCACTGACTTTCTTACACATAGTACTTATTTTGGGACAAATAACACACAAATCACATTTAATATATTACAGACGGCATTGTATCGCTTCTTACAATGAGCTGACCAGACGACATACTCATTACATAAATGTACCTGTTTGTAAATTTACATGGTATAATGGAATAGAATACTCAGACCCTTCAAAGAAAAAAAAAAAGTTTCATTGCATGTTAAATATATATTACTTAAATATCACCCCAGGAGAGATATAGCTTTCAAGAGATATTTTAGTCTATTTAAAAAAAGACACAAAATACGCATTACAAAAATTAAATATGAACGATTTACAATTTTGGTTTACTTAAAAATAAAAAAAAAATCAAATAAAGTTCATATCATATTTTTTACTTAGTAATAAAATGAAAAGTCCACCACCATATTATATACCATATATGCATATCTATTGTTTGTTATATGTAATTTATATATATATATAAATAATTACAGTATAATAAATTTAGGGCTATTGATTTCTAACTAGGAAAATTCTTATAAATGAACTATATTTATTTGTGTGACTTGTATTACATCTGTGAATAATAATCTTTATATTTAAATAGTATAAAATGTTCGGTTATAAGACTCGTAAGGCAACTCGTGGAAAAACGGTAAATTTTGAATCGTATTACTGACAAGGCCATCGCAATAATGAAAATAAATTTAATATATCTTGTAAGTTCGAAACCATATTTTATATTATAGAAATGTCTTAGCTTTACAAGTTCTAAATCCCTTTTTCAATTTGATATTTTAATTTAAAAATTTGAATTGTTAAATCAACACTTTAATATTTTAATTTTAAATGAAATTTATTGAGAAATTGTGATTTGGGTTTTGTGATGCACAGACATCGGCAACGTCTTAAACAGGAAATTAAAAGAAAATATTAAGTAAAATAAATGATAAATAATGTATTTTAATAAAAGGGAGTACTTGTAAACGAACAGCTTGCTGAAACAAATGAAACGCGATAAACGCTCTTAAAGGAAATTGAGAAATCCCCAAAATTTAATCTACACTAATTACTTTTAATCTGATGAAAGATGATTATAAAAAGCAATTTTGTGGTAGTTAGATATTTAATATCAGTAACGAAATTAGTGAGGAATCGTGTAAATTAGCTCCAATCTCGAATACCATACTGTAGAAGATAATCAGGACTGAAACAACAGGTGTTGAGACAGGTTAAAAGAGGCAATATCCTATTTAAATCAGACAATTCGTTGTCAATTCTCTGTCGGTTTGTTGGTCGAATATTGTGAAAAATAAGTCCAATAAGTAAGTCAGTTGTTAAACGCAGCTTTGTATTGAAAGGTAAATTCTAGAATGCACTTTAAAAATACTTCAAACCGCTTAAGATCAGAAATGATATTCCTTTTTTTTCCGGATACTACTTTTTTTATTTATTATTTCATTAGCTAAATACAGTGTTAATTGTTACGATGAGTTCAACAATTTATTAATTATTTTGCAATAGTTGTAAGTAGTTGTTTTTTTTTTGTCGATTAGATTATTTCAATTAACGGCTAAAATAAAGATACCGAATCATGTATTAGAAACGTGTTTTGCAAAACATAGGCAAGAAGGCAATTTACTCAACAGGCTAATTTTATGATACTGAAATTATTAAATATTATGCCGACCCAACAATATATTTATATTAAGAACAGGAAAAACTAATAATTTTAATTATACATATATTTTTTCGAATGATTCCCCGGTAGGTATTACCTGGTTGGAATCTCGGGTCCGAAACCATATGCATAATAAGATTTTGCAGGAAACAGCTTTTGTCTTCGACTTGGCTACGACCAATACTTGGTTTAAATGAAGACTGAATACCTTAACTCCTACAAAAGTGGCGGCCATATAACAAAGATTACTAACTATAGTAAAATACAACAACAAACAACAAACACACCAAGAGACAAGTAATTTCTTTATTATTGTATAAGATTAATAAGATTTTTAAAAGTGCAGTTTTAAGAGTATCTAATTTCCTTATATATTTAGGTAATAAACTATTAAACGATTTACGAACTCATTGGATATCACATCGTTCGGCAAGAAGTGTACGTGAGTTTCATATCTGTATTATGTTGAAATATATTAAGTAGAGATTATAGAGATTTCTTATTATGGTTTTATTTATATATATTTATGAAATATTTTTTTAACCGCCGTTATGAAATAAATTAAGTTGAATGAAAAGGCCGTTATGAAATAAATAAAGTTGAAAGGGCATTTACTCTAAAATTTGGTGAAAACTTCGATAAGAAATAAATAACATTTATAAATACTATTTATTATATTAGGAAAATCAAAAGATACATATAATATAAAGAAACACTTTGTGTTTATTGCCTTTAAAAAAATTCATTCACGAGCGCCTTTTCTTCTTATACTTCATTCAAAATTTGTATTAGGCTTTAAAGTTATTAATAGGCTATTATCATTGAAGACAAATTATTGAATTCGGTTTGAAAGAAAGTTAGGAATATATAATTTTTCTTTTTCTTCTTCTTTTAATATTTATTCTGGTATAATAAGGTTTTAAACAATATTTCACATTAGCCACGTGTTCAAGAAATTTGTGATATCTTTATCACGAAACACAAAAATATAGACATATCCGAATAAAGCCACGTCAATTATCACCTTCCCGCTGTTGAATGATGATTATAAAAATATATTTCGAGGTTAAAGATATTAATTAACGTCAGAGGTTCAGCAATATCACGAAATTAATGAGGAACGATGTAAATGAACTTTACTCTCTGTGGAGTTCGAAAAACCTTAATAATAAGGCAATTAAAGATAAAAGATAATTGATTGTTTGGAATATAATAATCATAATAAATAATGTTTGGACATATCATCCACTTATTATGAAAATATCAATTTTTAGGGTAAATATATTATAATACTACAAGACAAAACAAACATGTAGAGATAACAAAAAAATAGATTTAAAATACAAATAAAACCTTCTTATATATATGTTCCTTATTCTTTGAGGATTAAATATTTTTAATGTATTTGTAATATAACCAAATAATAAATAAAAAAAAATGTTATTTAATATACTTTCTTAAAAACACATCTTTTGTAACTGAATTTTTAAAACCATTCTCTCGATTCTTCGAAACGAATGACCGCTATCTATAGTGATTAAAAATATATTTTTTTTAAATTATTTGTTCTATTGTCTATGAATTGATGAATGGATTGATTGAATTGAAATGATTGAAAAAAAAAATACATTGTCTACTTTCTACTATAATCTTTCAATATCTTAAAGAAAAAAAATGAATTGTTATCATTTATAATTTTTAATAGAAAAATACCTTGCTGTAATTAATTTTAATTTATACCTTCTTTGAATTTTCATTTCAGCTTTAGTTTATTTTTTATTAGTATTGTAATATTAATTATTTTAAGTCTATAGCATTAAATTGTGTTTTACACGAAATAAGTAAAAAAAAAAATAGAAAGTTAATTAAAAACGGTCATCTGTTGAAAAAACTTGGTGTACTTTTTGTTGTTTTTAATGTGAAGCAACTTTTTTATCTGAAAAGTTTTTTTGATTAGATGGGCTTTGAGGGTTGTGTGCAAATTATAAGCCCCTTCCCTCTGCTCGTTCAGTCTCGGTGCATGAAATTTATAATGGGCAAATCCCATATAGTGGATTAACTTATATCGTTTAAATATGAAATGTAATGTAAACTTAAAGGTCCACAAGTAATTAAATTTTGGGAGCAATAATTTAGTTCCTGTTAGATTAAAACAAACTTAAATTACATTCTAGTGTCGATTCGTGTCGTTAAAAATTAATCGATTACAAATTTTTATACTATATTCCAAGATCTACATTTTAGAAATTAAATTGTCCATATGGCAGCAAAATCCGTGATGTATACGAAAGCTCACTTCATGATACATATATAGAGAGATTTTGAAACTTCATTGTATTATTCAATTTCAATTATCTCTAAAGTCGAAGTTAAAATAGCTAAAGAGATAGTTCTTCGGCAAAAGGATTTTTTTTATTATCATTCACAAAAAACTGAATTATGCTCTTTATTCTAATAATCAACGGTTACTTTTTACTTGTATTTTTATTAAAACCATTTTTTCGTTATTGCTTTTAAGTTCTTTGATGAATTTCTGATAATAAAAAGTTTGGAAGCTTACTAGCTAAAGTATACACACCTTTCCAGACTTCATGGACATGATTCGTTTTTTACGAAAATATTGTGAAAAATAATTGATAAAAGTTTAGTTAAAACGTTTTACAAGAATCAACTACATGTAATTTTTTCAATAATACTCATTTCACATGAATATTTAAACAAATTCATTCTATTTTTACATTTAAACAAAATCCAATATTTATATATTTTTTTGTTGTGGACATCCATGAGCGATATAAAAAAATATGTGAATTGACAAACACAAATAAAAACAGATATTGAAACCCATTGCGAAATTAGATATAGCATATAAGCGCTTAATCATCATTTAGGCAAGTGGTTGAAAGTTCTTATTTTACAATCTTATTGTTTTTAGTTGCAAGAAAAAATAAACTTTTGCTTATTTTTAATATACCCAATACACTAGACATCCGGCCTGTCTGCCTGTCGGTGTAACCAATGAGGAAAAAAATACCGCATAACACAAAAATATTTATAACTTCATTTTATTACTTACTGGGAGTTTATAAAATTTCATCAAAAAACTGAGTATTTGGCGGAAACTGGTGGCTGTAATTTATCCATTTTTTTTTAATACAAAATAATTAATTATAATATACTTTTAAGGACAATTTTTTTTATTTCTGTCTTAAATGTTCGTTGTTTTTATAGGTGTTATTTAATTGTTTGTTGTCTGTTATTTAAAAATAAATAAATATTTTTTCCATTTTTTCCAGCAGTCACCGGTAAAGCATAGAATATAAAAGATATACAATGTCTTTTAACTACTTACAAAGATATTAAAAGAAAAAACTTTTAATCAATTTAATATATCTAAAATCTTAATTCTTCCATCCCCAAAACTCTAAAAAAAAGTTGATACCAAGGGCTTCGTATGTATCTATTTAAAAAGCATCAAGTAACATATCATTAAAAAAAACAACACATTTGGCAAATACCTTTACTTAGACTATTAATTAATTAATTTATTCTTCATTTACAAATACTATACAATTTATTGAACATGTAATTGTTATTTATACATAAGTAATGTATCTCAATAACAAATATTTTCCGCTATATAGCCGTCGAGAAATTCAGAACTACATTCTACGTGTGGGTAGTTCTCCTTCATTATTCTATTTATATCGAAGTCGGACGGAATGTTAGATTTAGTTACAAATTGTCTATTATAACTCTGTGCCCTACAATTTGATTTTATCTTTAATATTCCTGCATCCAGCTTCTATTCTGATGTTATTGTTTGACAGTCGACAGTTCATTAAATGAGATCTGTTTTCACAAATAACCACCTATTTCCATTCAGACCTCGCCAGACATCGAGTTTTCTAAACATTAATTTGGTTTCCCATTGTTGTGGTAATTTATAAGGTATTTTATATAATACATCTGATTGGCAAATAGTAGATTTCTGAATGTAGTGTAATGTATCATATAAATATTTAACTACCCGCTATAATTCAATTTCGTAAATCACTTAAACAAATTTACTTATGGCTACATGCTTGGAGCATGGTATCCCTACTATCTCTCCATCCATCACATAAAAATTGGTTGCTGGCTGTCGCGTCGGGTGGACTTGAAATAGGCATCGAATTAATAATTTCAATAAACTATATTCATTTTAACTTTATTGATTACTAAGATACATGATTCTTTAGCTACATTGCATTATACAAATGTTTTAGTGTTAGTATAGATGGATGTAAAGATGTAACTTTTTGTAACACTGATTTCCGTCTATAAAATATTTTAACAACATACGAGAGACGAAGACCAGGATGACACCTCTGGAAACATCATTAGAACTATCTCCCTGTTTATATACAAATTGAAGTAACTGAATAAACATTATAACGGCTGATATAAAAATAATATATTCTCTGATGTAACTACATGGGACGTCTTATTTTTCCTGCGGATATTCTTCTGGCGCCATTTAAAGGATTGAGGATTTATTTAAAAAAAGCTACTCCATTTAGCAAAAAAATATAATATACCTTTATCTTTTTCATGTTGTTTTTATTTATGCTTGTAATATATAAGTATGTATATAAGTTAGCTTGGGATTTTTTAATTCTTTATTTATAATAATAATTATTTTAAAGATTGAAATTAAAAATAGGGTCCATTTTTACTGATTTCTTTGTTAGGTTTTTGAATAAATGAAATATTTTAGATTTTTGTTTTAAAATTAGTTAAGGAAATGTTATGTCAGAGAAATATTAGGAAAAATATACTTAAAAATAAAATATCCGATTTAATTTTTGATTATTTATTAAAATGATGATAACATATAATATAGATGATGATATGTATTTTTTTCATAAACTATTTTTCCAAAGAAAACCTTTTGAGTCCCATAATGTGTTAAATAATGCATATTGAACACAACTGAACTTGAAAAGTATAAATAACCCCAGGAGAGATTTAGCTTTCAACGAAAAGGTTATTATAATATATTTTACTCTATCGGAAGAAATACAAAAAATACGTACTGTGAAAACATAAATGTCAAATTTGTGAATTATAAAAATACATACAGTCACAATTTAGCACTTTATAACTTTATCACATACCTATCTAGAAATAAGAACAGCATGTATAACTTAAACAAAACGAATTGAATATTACAAGGACTATTGTCTATGTACTATTCACATATCACTATTGTATATGTTATCTATGTATCAATTTATCTCATAATTAATATAAATAATATATTTGACGTTTAAAATCATCTTGCCAGCAACTATTATAATCTCAAGTGACTTCTAAGTAATTGTATTCATTAATATATGGCAACTTTGACATATGTTTATTTTCATAAAGATGGGGGTGTACTCGGCTTAAAACTTAGTCTCGGGATTAATAATATAAATACCGGAATCAAGATAACAATCGAAGTTGGAAGTGCTTCTGATAGAAAAATCTCGAAAGGTCATGGCATCGAATTAAAAACATAAAGACAATCAGCGAACGGTGTTGCTGATAACAGCACGTCAAAGTAAAAGTAAAGATCTCCTTCTTTAAATAAATTATTTCTAAAATGATTAATTGATTGTCCTTTAGAACGAAAAAGTATAATAAGTTGATTTCATATGATTATATTATTAAATATAGCAATATAACAACGTAGGCTGCATCTATGCAACTGACACGAGTAACAGCTACTTAAAGATAAAATATATAAGTAACAAAATATTTTAATTATATTTTTTTAATAATTAGTAAATAAGTAAAACGAAGTAACGAGAAGTAAAAAAAGTAAAACAAAGTTATGAATGTGAAAAGATAAATCAATTGATGAAGGATGGCGAGCGTACATAAGAATGTATTTGACACACTTTTAAAAAAACATCTGAAAACGAGAATATTAATATAAGGTCCTACGAGACAAGGATGGATCAAGATAATAACTTACGAAATCTCTCACGAGAGTTGCAGATCTGGGAGGATGGGATAGGATAGGGAGGTGTATATATCATACATTGTTGAATTGCTGCTAAGATGGTTATTACATTCCCATGCATTGCAGAACCTCTGATGGTGCAATATATCAAGAAAATCGCATCAGAATCGTAATATATAGATATCGGAAACATTTAGTTTGTTCAACTTGCTTTTCTGTATTTTTTTGTATGAAAATATTTATAAAATGTCTTTGTTAGGCCATGAAAACAGCTGAAACAGCGAAATAGGAAATAAATGTTTATTTTATTCGTACTTTTCAGTCTTTTAACACGACTTGGACGGATAGCTTTAAATGCAGGAATGATAACATTTGGAGGTGACTTGTCTAAATACCAACTAACAGATGGAATTTCTACCTGTCTGGCAACTCGTTTTGGCTGTATACCCTTTTCAAATTACCAGATGGCAGCTTCAGGACTGTCTGAGTGTAATGTGTCCAGTTATTTCTCATGTCAAGATTGCTGCTGATATAAATAATGTTTATACATAGTCAGGTACACACTTAACACATAAGAAGAGCATTTTAATGAAGACCTTTTAGTCCATATAGTATTCTTAGAGTTTCAATCATCGAATTTAAATTTAAATTAAGTTATTTAAATTAAGAAAATTAGTACCTACAGTCACAAATTAGCATTTTAAAATTTGGTTACAAGTACTTAGAAACAAAAAACTAACACCATAATATAAACGCTTAATGTATCTTTATATCCATTTATTTAATTATTATCAAGCACTATACCATAACCGCAAGTGACTTGTCAAAGACATGAACGTAGACAGGTGTCTATTTTCATTAAGACTCCGTATTTGGTTTATCACTTCGTCTCGGTCTTAATAATGTTACGCATAATAAATTTGAAAGAGGTATTATTTGTAAGTTTATGAGTTTATTTACAAGATTTTCAGTATTAAATAAATAACCAGTTTTAATTATGGAATCGACTTTCAGATTAGTCTAAAAGGAAAGCCATTTTACAAGCTAAACTGACTGAATATTGTCGACAAATTTGAATTTAACGAATCCTGTCTGTCATATACCACATAGATGGAGTCGTGGCCAAAAGTTAGTAGATATAAAATATTTTATGTATGTACCTACATTTTCCGTCTGTCTGTCTGTGTGTATTATATTAAAGACTCAAAAGTAAAGAATTAGGATATTGAGTAACTTAACGTTATCCAAATCCACAAACCCTTGTAGTGAAAAACTCAAATAAATTAATTAAAATATTTTACAACTTAAACAAATCTTCACTAATATTAAGAATTGGCAAATATGAAATATTCACTTGTCTGTCATGATAAACATTTATCAAAATTACTTTTCTACTTACAATACTATGTTCAGGAAAACTTGGAAAGTATGTTAGTTTCTCTTTATTTGTCAAACTGTTACCATCGCGTACCTTCTAGAAGATAACAAATATGGATGTCTCAGGGTTATTTGGAAATAAAAATAAATAATGAAATGAACATTCTAAAAAGTAACAGAAGGGAAAACATTAAATGTTTATTCGAATATTTTACACAAGAGACATTACAGATTTTTTTATAATTTATTCAATTACAATAAATATATTAACAAAGAAACTCTAAGTAGAAATTGAAAAAGTTTGAAACGGCTCCATTTACAAACGTCTCTTGTTCGAATATATATATCTTTTCTTGAGTACTTCGAAGCAAATGATCTGTTTCTGTTTCATGTGAGTTCTCTCTTATTATATTCCTTGTTTTTATATTACTTCTGAGACAAATGGTATATGTGTAGACGTAAACTTCTATTTGGTTTTTTTCTGACATGTTATTACAAATGTTTCGATTGTTATTTTTGTTGACTGTTGGTCTGTGTAGCTGTAGGTATGTATGTACTGTTAGGTATTCAACCCTAGTATTAATGGTGACATTGTCTGAGAGTATTTCTGAACTAACAGGTTTGGAATCACCTTCATCGACCGCGTACTCACGGGTAAGACTCTTGTTAAGCTGATAATTTATAAAGTTTGTTGAGATTATAGTTAGTTCGTTATTTACTTGAGATTATAGTACGTTCTAAACTCCAAATGAATACATATTCATAAATCTAAAATTATTAGATTTATGTTTGAAATTGTCAGCCATGTTAAGCTTATTTTTGCCCTGAGTAACCTGCCCGAATCAATTGTTTCTTTTTATTGTTTACTGTAAATATTTTAAATATCATATTAAACTGATAATTGTATACAGTATTTGTATCATGATGCTAGTTTTTTTTCACAAAGCAACAAATGTAAGGTCAGTTTTTTTAATGTTGTTTTTATTTTTAGGTTTACCGAAATTTTAACGCCATAATTTGTACTTGGCTACATATTAATGTAATCTTCTTTTATATTTCCTCATTGTTCTATGATATATATTATCTCGTTCTATACGTTATGTGTTTTTCTTCCAATAGGGTAATAGATATATTACAATATCCTTTTTTGTTGAAAGCTAAATTTCTCCAGGGGGCTATACTTTTGTAAATATATTTCACTCACAATGGAACTCAAATAGTTTTCTTTTGGAGTGACTGGGAATGTGAAATTATTTCCATAATTCAATATATATTTGAGAAACCGGTAAATTCATAAAAGGAGTAAGTTTAATGGTACATCCTTATTAGTACAGAGTATTGGGTGAAGCTAAACTGTTTATCTAAAAATGAAAAAGAAGTGGAGACATAAAGTTTAGGCGAAAGTTTAGCTCCAAACGAAAAATGCCAGGGCTCCCACAATCTTTCGAACTATAAACATAAATAAAAACATAAAAAAATGGAAGTCTATATCTAATATTGTGAATCAATCCGTATATATAAAACATATTTTAGCATTATTTGTTTCTAAACAAAGAATGTATATAACAAATTGAGTAAATCTGATTAATTCATTGTTTATTTTCCTTTTAAAAAAATTAATACAATAATGCTTCATTTATTTTACATTTAAAAAAAATTATAAATAAAATTTTTATACCTTTATAAATAAATAGGTCAACTATGAAGTACGTGATTTACACAGACCGCACGCTTCCAGTTCGTTTTAATAAATATATATTTAAAAATGTTATAAAGTAAATGAAATTGAACGAATAAGGTTATTTCCAACAACGTTATGTTACAACCTTGATAAGAAATAAAAAACGCTCAATTTACCATCATATAGCAATAATAAAACATGCAAAGGTAAATATAATATTACGGAATCTTAAAAACTATCTATTTAAATAAATTTTCATACGCTATGATGTTAACTGATACGATAACGCCATGTTTAACTAACACTTTAATTGAAATATCTACAATCTCACGAGTCAATAAATCCGCTGGGCCGTGGTTCGTATAATAGAGATTAAATATAATAGAGATTTAAGATTTTTATTCATTGAATTCACTATTAATTCGAAACAATATTATAAATTAAATATTTATTTTTAACATGCGATAGTCTTTGGACCTATCTTTCGAATTAAAATAAACTATATTTGAGACGAGACGAAGCTTCTTAGCATTCCATGGATTCACCGTGCGGGTGCCGGGCCCATCGCGTTGCAGGGAGAGGAGTGCAAACAGCTCCTGGGACTTGCGACCCAAGTGTAGGTTTAAGGGGCCCCTTTAAAATGCGCATTCACGCTCACCATCAACTGGTTGCGCTCCTCTCCCTACCTAACCAAATTTGGAATGAACCTACCAATGCCGCCTTTGAAGTACGTTCTAGAAATGTACTGATGATAGTTCTAGAGAGGCCAAGATCTTTAAGTAGGTTATAGAGAGATTTCGCTGTTATACCTATCGCTCCCACTTCTACCGCGTACAAATTAACTATATACCCATTCCTGGTCAGTTCGTAATACTTGTTTACTTTAATTGTGTGATCTTTGGGGATGTTAGTTTCCCACGGAACAGTAAGCTCCACAAGTATCACGCGCTTTAACTGTCTAGAGTACAGGAATATGTCCGGTCTGGATGACGAGACAACAATATCCTCAGGAATTCTATACTGTTTCTCATAGGTATCCATCATTATAGTCCAATCGCGAGCCGCCTCCAAGATAGAGTGAGGCTTTTGTTTTGTTTTTTTAGACGAGCCTTCTTTAATGAACTCTATGAATCTTTTGGTGGTTGTTATACCCTTTTGCGCTCTAGCTACTGAAAGACTAATCGCTTCACGTATGATTTCCAATATTTTATCATGGCGCCGCGAGTATTTACCTTTTTCCAATAGCACCCTACACCCTACCAACAAGTGTTTAGCCGTTCCTACTGCCTCCCCACAGATATTGCAAGACTTTTCGGTAGCTTTACCCCATCTTACTAAATTACTTTGATCTGGGAGAGTCATTTGGAATGCATTTATATAGAATTTTAATAAGGCTGGAGACCACTCATGAAGTAAGGTGCGCCACCTCAATGCTAATGGAATACAAAAGTCGCCTATGGTCACCCACTCATTTTGAATTTCTAGATTCATCGCGTGCACTCGATACTGATCGTTTTCATCCAGCCAAATAAAGAATTTTGTTAAGTCAATATCTCGAACTTTCCCGCTAGATCCTAACCCTGCTTTATTTGTTTGAGCACCTATCATGAATTGTTTATGGAATTGAAGTCGTGACTCCAGCTCTGATGCATTTTTAACTTTTGGAAGAGAATTATTTATTGAGTACCTACGATTAAAAATATTTCAGTCAGTATTAAATAGTGTATTTAAGAAAAATATCACAAAATATAGGCAGTACTGTTACTGCCTTTTACTTCGCAGGTTCAAATTTAACTTTATTTTTGAGCTAAAGTTGCGTGTTAGTTTGTAACGGAATTGTCGCCAGGAATATTAACTAAAATGTAACATTTTATAAATAAAAAAATAATAATGAAATATCGATAGCTATAACACCAAAAAAAATATTTTATAATGTAATGTTATTTTGAATTTTCATCATCAACTTTCTCTTCGAGGAGGCACCACTGTCCACCAGATGGACCGTCCTTTTAAAACTATTTCAGCATATATAGTCAGGTAGTTGCAATAAAGAAAGACTTCTAGTATTAAAAACACAATATATTAAAAATACAATGTATATGCTTTTACCAATTTCGATATAAATGGGAACGCGAACGAGAGCTACCCACTTATAGGCTTTCTCAATTTCTTGATAGCGGAATAGCGGAAAGAATTTTTCCCCCGGGCTGAATAACTTGAGTGTAATATAAAATATCTACATATATTCTGAAGAAATTTTATGGTATTACAAGTTTTTTTATCTATTAAGTCAAATGCAGAATAAATAATTGAAAGGTAAATTTAATGGTTTGTGTTAATATGATGTAAATCAATTATTTATCGTAAATATAAAAGACAATAAAATTTTACCAGACCATAATAGATGAATATTTTCGAGACATCTAATTGGTTTCTTCTGGAGTAAAATACTGTCCAATTATCAATGATTTAAAACAATACCGAGTATCGACGAAATTGATTGGACTAATTAATATGAAGGCTTTTTAACCTTTATATTAATTAGACCAATTAATTTCTGTATTAACATTGTAAATCGTAAATTTACTATTTAAATTATATAATTTGCATTGTTTATTCAAATAGTAAATATTAGTTTTTAAGTTATGTTTTTTAGTTGTTAAGTAAAGTAAATTTGTTTTTTTTGACACTTGTTAATATCGGAGATTGCTTTGACACTTATTAACGCACTGTCTAAACAACTAGAAATTTATTTGTTTATTTTTTAAAGAAAACAAACAATTATATAAAACTTATAATTACATTAAAAACGTAACACCGAAATTAGAAAAGTTTTCATGAAACAAAAAGATACTAAGTTCAAATAAATGTGTGTGTGTGTGTGTATGTATATATATATATATATATATTTTGGTGGTAGTATAAATTATATATATATTTTTTAATTGTAATTTCTATAATATCAACTAGTTTTAGCACACACATATACATAAGTGTGTTTTCTTTTTTATATATTTTTTTAAAGATGTAGCGAGCAACCATCCTACAATTGCATGTTAAGTTAGCCTTTAATTGGGGTTTACATTGTAACTTATATAAATTGTTTTTTTTTTTGTAAAAGTAATGTTATTCATTGTATATCACGTTGGCTTCCTATTCAATAAATAAATAAATAAATAAATAAATAAATAAAATAAATAAATGCAATTAAGACAAAAAAAACAGTAAAAGAACTAAATAAAAATTAAATTTAATAAAAAAAAAATTTTAATGCTGTGATAAATTTGAGTCGCCTTGTATAAAATATTTATACTGATATATACCAATAGGGATGTTATAAAATAAACGTACTGGATATTTTTTACACGCCACGTTTTTCTTATCTTCATTGGTAAATTGTGTCGTTACGTCGCCGCGCCGCGCCAGGCCGGGTCTAGTATATTAAAAACATGCAGCTGCTAAATGATTCTTTTTGAAAACAAAAAATTGGATAATGAGAACCAGTACTTCCCTAAATGTTTATTATGGACTAAATAAGATATTTTAGATTTATGTATATTCTCTCATATTTTATGATTCCGAAAAATTAAACAATTAGTATCTGTTTTTACGGATAAATATTCAATTTATTGATGGCTCAAAAAGGCTATCCGCCCGGAAAATGAGTACTCCGTTTGGAAGATAACTTACACGAGACCTCATCTCAGGTAACTTTATAATATTTTTCTATCTGGATATATTTATTTTGTTACTCTATTTTAAAACTATTCACGTTTTCAAAATCATATCAAGCTAAATCTCATATATATGGTAATTCCAGTCTTGAAAGCAAACATATATAAACTTTATATATTTACATCCAATAATACAACGTTCACAGTCGAAGCAAAATTCACAAGCTTCATGTTTAGTGACTAAAGATAATATATAAACAAAGCTTTATTTGTCTATTTTATTGTCATTTTGATACGATAAATTAACAAGGTATTGTTGATTTAAGAAAGCAAATATAAAGCCAGTTTTACAAAATGTTTGTTTTTTTTTAGAGCGTACTTCAAAAGTGGCATTGGTAGGTTCATTCCAAATTTGGTTAGGTAGGGTGAGGAGCGCAACCAGTTGAGGTGAGTGTCAATGCGCATTTTAAAGGGGCCCCTTAAACCTACACTTGGGTCGCAAGTCCCAGGAGCTGTTTGCACTCCTCTCCCTGCAACGCGATGGGCCCGGCACCCGCACGGTGAATCATGGAATGCTAAGAAACTAGACTAGATGCTTAGATACAGGACGATGATTAACATATTTATCCAGGTAACGCTGCGCCACACTATGTTCTTGTAATATTTATTTACAGGAGAGTGGTGTGATAACCGATAAGTAATATCAACTTAATATTTTTTAATCTTTTAATATCTCATTTGCATTATTATGTTTATTTACTTAACCGTTTAACGTATTCATTACTCGTAAATTCTTATTCGGATGCGGGTAATCAGATAAGTTTTTTTGTAATTATTAAAGATGGTTTCAGTATTTATTGTCTGGCTCAATGTTTCAAACGTACTACCCACCCGTCACACGTCCACGCAAACAGAATGACAGGCAATAGTTAGTATTATATACATTTTTATCCAAAACTTATATAGTTATTTTAACACTTTGTGAAGATAATCCAGTAATTACGTGTGAGCTGTATCCTCACGTTTTGCTTTGATCCGACTAGCACTGAGCAACATTGAAAGTAACTTTCTTTAGTGACAGTTAGGTTTTATTTTAGCAGTTAATTCTAAGCAAAATATATGAAAGATTTATTCTAAGAAAAGAAAGAAAGATAAAATATTTAGGTATGGGCAACAGAAGTTATATATGTAAAGCTAGCAATACAATACACACAATACACAACTACAATAAGAACAAGTTATAAATATTTTTTTATAAAAGCTTGCTATATTTAATATGGCTACCTTTCCAGTGTTGTTATAAACTACAATAGTATAATAAATAGTTCCAATATATGTGTGTGAGTGAGAGTTCTTTTATTCGTGGTCACTGTCTTAGCGGTACTATAAATGGCTGGCACACGACCCAGTAACGAGTACAATAAAGTATATAGCAGGAAAGTCGTATGCACACTCAAAAGAACATTATTATTTTTCGTAGCGTTATGAAGATAGAAGTTAAAAGATATAGAAGTTGACATACGAAAAACTTAAAGAAAGGGGCAGCTGATATACGAAATATCTTAAAAAAGACACCGATACCCGACGGACGCGCCCTCTATCCATAGTTGATTAGGCCTGGACCATCTGTCTATGTTGTTGTTTTTGTATGATCAATATTAAAGCCTTTCGGTTCGTCTGGTATTGTGAGTGCGATTTTCACTTTGAGTAAGTAGGGTTGGAAGATAATTATAGCCAATGAATTTAACTGAGAACTAAAAAAAATCAGTAATCACAAATAATATACTAAAAAGATGTCAAATGAAAATTGTAAATATAGTGAATTTACCGCTGTTATAAGGTCAATATAATTTAGTTTTTGTATCTACATTTCTAATTGGTATGATATAAAAGTAATCCCTTAGCCGAAGAACTATCTCGGATAGTCGAGTGTAATCAGGAACAGATCAATGACGTACGTTCCTTTGTTACTGTATAATATGAAAGAGAAAATATGTCATATTTGGTACAATTACTTAAGTATTTCTATATGTATTGCAGTAGTGATTTAGTCGTATATGAAGTATTGATAATTACTTTACATTACATTGTCAGTATTTTTGTTTGTATAAACGTACTAGAGATTATATTATTGAATTGTAAACTATATTTTTGAATTTTCAAACAGTTCTCCTTTCTCAATTCCTCTTAATAAATTTTCAGTGAAAGGTTCTATTAACATTTAAATTATTAAGTTAACTACGAAATATTTTAAGGCTAAGATTTTAGGTATTGCATAGAAAACTCTTCAGATCTCATTATTATTAGCTATTTCAAAGAATTGTGAACTTTTGTACCATACACATTGTGTTCAAACATTCAAACTTATTGTATGAACATATAAGTAAGTATAAAATAAAGAGGATTATTTTTCAAGTGCAATGAAGAAAGTCTCATTAATCTTTTAAGACAGTATATTACACAGCATGATATTTTTAGTTATTCATCATCATCATCATATCAGCCGGAAGTCCCCCACTGCAGAACAAAGGCTCCCCCATGGAGCTCCACTACAATCGGTCCTGCGCAGCCTTCATCCATCTCAAGTTAGCAATCATGTCTCAGTGCCGTATGTCATCACTGGCACCACACATTGATTTAACAATTTCGTTTTTAGCACTTCCCTAACGCTGTCCATCCGATTTGGATTCGACGATTGATCTCTTTCTCAAAGTTGTATCTGCCTAGTTGGATGGTCTGTCAAGTAGTGGTCAACGACTTCAAGTGTCGAGCTCCCAATTTACGATGTACGAGGTTACGAGTTACGAGGTTAGTTTCGTCTTGTCCATGTTCATTCTAAGACCTTCTCTTTAGGAAAATCGAAGGCTTTTTAAACTTAGAAGTAAGTTGTACTCCTCAGTCTTTTGGATTACTTGGCGCAAGGTCTAGATGTGGTCTATGGTTCTAAAGTCCAGGAGTGATATTGGCCTAATATCTATTTACTGATAATTTCCAAACATTTCCTTAGTAATATCATTATTTTTCACATCTTTGAACATCGCTAGGAAAAAAGAAAGCAACGCCAAATTACTTAATTTAAAAATGTATGCCGTGTATTGTGTCATATATGGAAATTTACCATACTAAATAAGTAATCTGAAGTCTATCTCATATCAGAATAGTTTTGAAATGAAGGTCGCCCTCTGACGCACTTAGTTTGGTTCGTCATCAAGCGCCTCTTTACAAATGTCCCGTCCCATTTCATTGTCTAAACCCTTTTCGCACCGTTTCAAACCTTTCTGATCCTATCTCGAATAACGTTTGAATCTGTAAATACCACAATTTGTTACTAAATATTGTAATATTTTAGAATTTTTGTTAAATAAGTTCTATGTAAAAATTACACTATGTAGTCTATAATGAATCCAGATAATAAAAAAATATATGCAGAATCTTATAATGATAAGATAATGTAAGAATATGAAACAGATAATTATTTTACAATTTTGTTGCGTAAATATTATTTTATATCTGGCCTTGCTTATTCGGAGAATTTATAATTATGTACTATCACCTGTACTGAGAATGCAGTTTAAATAAACTTTGCCAGTAAATGGAACGTTCAACAAGTTTAGTAAGTAGCTATTTAAGGTAATTCTTGTTTTCTTATATTTATTTTTATTAAATATTTATTGTTAGTATATAAAATTGTTTATTAACAAATCATATTAGTCAAGTTAAGTTTTTTTAAAATTTAAATTATTAAAGAATGAAAAAAATTTTTTTTTGTGATTTTTAATTAATATTTTAAGTTTAAAATAATCACGAACAAGCATTATGTAATGAGACATTTATTTTCATTGTTAAAAAGACTAGTGCTTATATGATTCAGCAAACAACTAAGTAAAGTCAATTTGGTTATTTTAAGATATAATAGTAATAATAGCCTTTATCTAGATATTTGTTTTAAAATAATATTAATTTACAAAGTGCTACTTTATTGATTTAGAAAATATTAATAAGTAAATGAAACAATAAATAAAACTCAATGTTTCTAATTAAGTTCTAAGTACACTTACAATGACATAAAGTACATTAATCCTTATAAATAAGTCATGAAAATCAATAAACGTATAATTCTAATAATAATTCATTTCAAAATAAAAAAAATCACATTAAACCTTAGTAATTTGGTTTTGGTTTAAATATTTTGTTTGTTATAGACTCATATAGAATGACTAATGTTAAAATAAGTTAAACAATTGATTTTAGAATATATTTTTTAAATAAATCCCCAATTCAAGATGGCTCAAGAAGGATATCCGCAGGGAAGATAAACCGCTCCAGGTAGCTATATGACACAAAGTATAATTAACTATATAGCGGCCGTTATAAGATTTATTCAGTTATTCTATTTTAAAATATTCAAAATGCCTCGTATATTCATGGATAGAGATTGAATTACAAATTTAGTCAATTGAGAGATATTAATCTAGTTAATTTAGTTAGCGCTGGCAATTGCTGTGAAACCAGACGAAAAGGCTTTTGTAATTGGTATATAAAAATGTTATGCAAATTTAAAAAATAACCGAACTATTTATAAATACTCTCGTCGATATTGCATTTCTCAACTATTTTGTAGATTGGATTCGTGTCCTGTAATTGCCGATACTGCGATCTTTTAAATTTTACCATATATTACACTATACACGTATATATTTGTATTTGTGATCCTTACAACCAATACTAGAAAGAGCTCACTAATGACATGTATTAAATTAGCATTGAATGCGTTCTATAAAAAAAAAAATACAAATGCAGACAACGTTTGATATTTGAAAATCAACGCAGACAGAGTTACAGACCAGAGCTAGTATTGTATCATATCTTACGCTTGAATGGTTTGTTGTTGCTTGTTGTCAGCTTGCTATAATTTGTCATTTGTTTGCATTGAGCTGATTAGCCCCGAGCAATGTTACCTTAGGACATTGGAACTATATAACCCTCTGCAGTATTTTATGTGACGATTTGTATAAATTTTATCAGTTTATTTTAAGCACATTACACTAGTTAATGAATGCTATGTATGTAAGACCTTTTACAAGTTAGAAAAAAAAGAAGGATATAAAAATATTTATATTTGGATAACACTAAGTTATGTATACGGGTATTTAAATTTATGGACATAACAAAATTTTCTTCCTATAATTATTTTTATAAAAACAAACACTTGACAAATCTCCAAGGAAAAAAAATATTGGTTTAAATTTACATCATAGACCTAGGATCATTTAAAAAAGGGTATTATCGAAAAAAAAAATGTGCTTGATTTTTTAAAACTCCAAACGAATCTTTCAATACAAACAAATTATGCCCATTTGTTAACGCAAACTCGTCATCGAACGGCTTTTTGAGGCATTTAGTGGTGTTAAATGAATACACAGAAAAGTAAAAATCACGAGGTTTGCAGTTAACAAGTTGACTAGGGCATGGACTACCCAAATTTGATATTTATTACATACTTACAAATATGCTATTCAAGTTTTCGGGAAGTTTGAAAATATTTGTTTACTCTAACTGATTTGGCTTTAGAAAATTTTATTACCAATTAATGTAACATAGAAGGTAAAAAAACAAAAAATAAAAAAAGGTTTAAAACACCGATATAAAATACAAAAGATACAAATATAATGAAATTACCGTTTACTATAAAGTAGCCGTCTATTGTTAGAATACACACAATTCACCTTTATTTTGTACGATAAGTTACAAAAGTAATCTTTTAACCGAAGAACTATCTCAGTCGAGAGTAATCAGGAACAGATCAATGACGTACGTTCCTTTGTTACTGTAACAATATGAAAGAGAAAATATGTCATATTTTGTTGAATGTAGGTATTTATTTATATTTCCATTGCAGTAGTGTTTAAATCATATATAATTTAATGACACGATTGTTACATTGTCAGTGTTTTTGTTTTTATAAACCTACTAGATATTATATTGTTGAATTGTAAAGTATATTTTTGAATATTCAAACAGTTCTCCTTTCTTTATTCCTTTTAATGAATTGTCAGCTCTTAGTTTAATAATAATAATAAATTGTTAATTGTCAGTGGTTCTATTAATATTTTAATTATTAAGCTAACTACAAAATATTTTAAGGCTAAGGTTTAAGTTATTGAAAGTTTAACGAAATTTCTTATACCATGTCATGCTAAAACAAAATGTGCAGTTTAATTGTGGAATTATTTAATACGGGGACTCGGAAACACATCAATTTATTTCCATTAATAGCCACATAATAAATATAGGCAAATAAAAATATCATGGCAGTGGCAGTGGCTAAATCTAAATTAAAAGCAGTACATTTAAAATGTTGTTATGGAGACTTTTCCATAAGAGACTCGGAAAGCTGTATAGTACAAGTAATTTCTTCCTTTTATAATATACTATTTCCTAGTGAGTTAGTATAAAGCCTTACGGTTCCTAAATCTATCTCTCGCTCCGTATGTGAAGGTAGCTTTAACATATTTCAATGGAATTTGCTGCCATATTAACTATGTTATTTGTCATGGAAATATAGATTTTGGTGTCATTGAAATAAGATATGTAATTGATTAATTTTCTCTATTTAGGTTGATTGGTATTAGGTTCGGTTATTATCTAGCAGGAAATAATATAGTGCTTGAAGCTAAATGTAGGTATGTATTTCACTGTATATCTTGACTTTGTGTTATTTTAAACATTAAATCAAAATAATTCATATTTTTTATGAGGAATATATTAATACGATAACTAACCAAAAGATAAACATTATAATAAATCGAACATTTAATTTACACATACTTTGTTATTTATTTATTATTTTGAAGTCTCTTTCACGTAGGAAACACGTATTCGTACGTATTTTTTTTTCATATTGTTTTTGCACTGATTTAGCGTTGTATGTACTTTATTATATTACAAGAATATGAATATATATTCTTTTTATTATTAAGTGGTTATTTAAAGGGTTAAATAAAATGAATGAAATCCTAAGTAATCAGAATAAGCGTTCAGTCCACACTCACGGTTGTTAGGATAACACTTTAAAAAATCATACTGTTGATAAAAAGATTATACGTCTGGAATTTTGAAATACATATGAATGAATGAATGAATAAATTATTCATTAAAAAAGCTTTTAAACACTGTAACCCTTTTTAGACGAAGCCTTAATTTTTTTTTATATCACCCATCTTTGTTGTAACAACCCATTTAAGTATCTTTATACCTAATGTTATTGGCAAGCCTAATATATAATAATATTTCGACAATTTATTTAACAATTTTCTATTATATTAGTCATTATCTATTTTTACTACTTCTTAAAAACATTAGTAAACTACTGACCGAGCCTACCAACCGGCATTATCTGTATTTTTCATCTTTAAAATTACGTCTTTGTCTTACTATAAAAGTTCCTTCTTACACAGTGATATTTTTTTCTTAATGGCATCTTTAATATTGGCTTTTAACATCGAAATATTACACATATTTTGATGTTAAAAACCATTCTAAAAAAAAACACTAATCAAATTATATAACATTTTAATTTTAGCTAATATTTAGCATTTTATAACAAACATCCTCTTTGCTTAATTATGTACGGAGATTCCAATATTCCGATTAAATATAAGAAGGTGTGATATTATGTCAATCCATGTATAGATAGAGAAATAATAATTTGAACAAACATAAATAGACGTCAACATACAATAAACAACGGGCTCTGTATAAATCACACAATACGGACGACAGTACAATCATTGTTCTCTTCACACTTGCGTGATATTTGTTTTACTAACGATGTTGACTAAACGCTTTACAGCTCCTTACATTTCCACTTTAAGAATCTTCAACATTTAATATAAAGCTTTAATATAATGCTTGCTTTCAGTTTTCTTTTCAAAATTGTAAATTTTATAATGCTCACTTTGTTGAAGATGAAATCGTCAAAAATAACAAAGTCTCTATAAAAGATTTTCCATATTGTAAAAATAATCATAAAAACATTCTCAATTAATATTGAATATTATATTTACTATTAGTAATTTCTAAATTAGCTTATGTTTTCTACGAAATATAAATATATATTCGTGTAATTCGTTTTATGACCGCATAAGGAGGGAAACCCAAATCAGAGAATTTTGATTCTGACATACCTTAGAAGATATATTATCAGAGACTACAGTTTTAAAAGTTTCTTATAATAGATTATATAAAAAGCTGGTTTTAACTTCATATCTATCAAGTAAGAACATTTACCTGAAAGTAAATACATGTAAGGTTTTATATGTGGCTAGGAATATAACATTATGAAAAGTATTCAAGAAGCTCTCTTCATGTGATATAGGATTTTTTTAAATTCATGAACCACAATTAGTGACTAAAATTAAAAAAAAGGTCTTTCAAAACACAGAACAAAAAATAACAAAAGACAAAAAGTAAGAAAGAAAAAATAACTTATTAATCATTATTATTATTGAATCATTATTATTATATTTCGAGTACCTACCACAAAAATTAAAACATTTTACATATAATTTGACCCTTACAAAAATGTTTGCCACAACGTAATAGTTTTCTTACAGAAAATTAACCAAATGCCGTAGCTTAAATGTTAGGTTACTAGATTATCCCCGATAGATCAAAGACCTTTGATGAACACATGTTTCCACTTAGGGCCTATGCACATTGTATTTATAAGATAAGCAGAAGGAGGCTTTCATTAGTGTATTTCTGCACATAAACAAAATATTAAAATAAAAATCAGTTTTATAGCAAACTTTGTACCACTTTGTGATACCACCAGCCAAAAAATTAATGGGCACTGACGTGAGAAGAGCGGCGGACAGAAACTCAGAAAACAACAGTTTCAAGTAAGAGTACCTAGAAACGTCAGTACCTAGACACGTTTAACTCATTGTTCAACTGGTATTCTACAACTTCTTACACTGTACTTCTTACCTTGTATTAATTACAACTTCTTACACTGTACTTCTTACCTTATATTAACTACAACGACTTACACTGTACTTCTTACCTTGTATTAACTACAACTTCTTACACTGTACTTCTTACCTTGTATTAACTACAACTTCTTACACTGTACTTCTTACCTTGTATTAACTACAACTTCTTACACTGTACTTCTTACCTTGTATTAACTACAACTTCTTACACTGTACTTCTTACCTTGTATTAACTACAACTTCTAACACTGTACTTCTTACCTTGTATTAACTACAACTTCTTACACAGTACTTCTTACCTTGTATTAACTACAACGTCTTACACTGTACTTCTTACCTTGTATTAACTACAACTTCTTACACAGTACTTCTTACACAGTACTTCTTACCTTGTATTAACTACAACGTTTTACACTGTACTTCTTACCTTGTATTAACTACAACTTCTTACACAGTACTTCTTACTTTGTATTAACTACAACTTCTTACACAGTACTTCTTACTTTGTATTAACTACAACTTCTTACACAGTACTTCTTACCTTGTATTAACTAAAACTTCTAATACTGTAGTTCTTACCTTGTATTAACTACAACTTCTTACACAGTACTTCTTACCTTGCATTAACTACAACGTCTTACACTGTACTTCTTACCTTGTATTAACTACAACTTCTTACACTGTACTTCTTACCTTGTATTAACTACAACTTCTTACACAGTACTTCTTACCTTGTATTAACTACAACGACTTACACTGTACTTCTTACCTTGTATAAACTACAACTTCTTACACTGTACTTCTTACCTTGTATTAACTACAACTTCTTACACAGTACTTCTTACCTTGTATTAAATACAACTTCTTACACTGTACTTCTTACCTTGTCTTAACTACAACTTCTTACACAGTACTTCTTACCTTGTATTAACTACAACGTCTTACACTGTACTTCTTACCTTATATTAACTACAACTTCTTACACAGTACTTCTTACACAGTACTTCTTACCTTGTATTAACTACAACTTCTTACACTGTATTTCTTACCTTGTATTAACTACAACTTCTTACACAGTAGTTCTTACTTTGTATTAACTACAACTTCTTACACAGTACTTCTTACTTTGTATTAACTACAACTTCTTACACTGTACTTCTTACCTTGTATTAACTACAACTTCTTACACTGTACTTCTTACCTTGTATTAACTACAACTTCTTACACTGTACTTCTTACCTTGTATTAAATACAACTTCTTACCTTGTATTAAATACAACTTCTTACACTGTACTTCTTACCTTGTATTAACTACAACTTCTTACACAGTACTCTTACCTTGTATTAACTACAACGTCTTACACAGTACTTCTTACCTTGTATTAACTACAACTTCTTACACTGTACTTCTTACCTTGTATTAACTACAACTTCTTACACAGTACTTCTTACCTTGTATTAAATACAACTTCTTACACTGTACTTCTTACCTTGTATTAACTACAACTTCTTACACTGTACTTCTTACCTTGTATTAACTACAACTTCTTACACTGTACTTCTTACCTTGTATTAACTACAACTTCTTACACAGTACTTCTTACCTTGTATTAACTACAACGTCTTACACAGTACTTCTTACCTTGTATTAACTACAACTTCTTACACTGTACTTCTTACCTTGTATTAACTACAACTTCTTACACAGTACTTCTTACCTTGTATTAAATACAACTTCTTACACTGTACTTCTTACCTTGTATTAACTACAACGTCTTACACTGTACTTCTTACCTTGTATTAACTACAACTTCTTAATCAATATAAACGCATTTGCGTATTACAAGAAAAAATATCAATCGTGTGTTTAGACCCTTAGTCAACCTTGGCCGTTAACTTTCCCTTTCCTTATGAGACTTAAAGCAAATTAGTTCTTACCGCAAAGTCATAAGATTCATCTAAAAGAGACCAAAATAGGCCTTTTGTTTCTGTTGCGATTTGTTGTTATATTGGCTCCTGAAATAATGAATAATGATAAGTTACCCTTAAGTGGGGTTGGACTATTACTAAAATATTATTATTCTATAAATACTTTTTGTATTATTTTTGCATTAATTAATATTTTTTCTGTGAAATGTTACTACTGTTACTACTAATATTAAGGTATTTCAATAAATTAATTATTAATTACCATTACGATACCATTGTATCGCTTTATATCGATACAAAAATGTCGTGTTTTAAAAAGTATATTATTATAAATAGTACAATGTTCTAAAAACTCATAACTCAGCAAACAATTGAATATTATTAGTACATTCATACCAACAATTTGAGTACAGCTCTGAGCGTGGCGGAGTCGCGGCGCGAACTTTTAGTTCACGCCGCAAGCCGCCACACTCAGAGCTCATGATTAAGGACCCTGAATGGGTTCGAAACTAGTCGGGCACATTCCAATTTAATTTCTACGTGAATACAGCCGGGTAAATATACATATAATAGTCATGGTTCACGAAAGTTTAAATATAAAAATTTGAGTACAATAAATTAAATAACTTAAAAACAAATAATCACAAATTAATTTATTGTACTACGATCGCTAAATTCCTTATCGATGGTATTTGTATTCTCTTTACCTCTGTTATTCTATTTACTGAGTCGGTGATATATAGCGGTCAAATACAAAATATCGGGAAATGAACACGCCAAATGATTTATTTACAGATTTTAAAGATTTATTATTCTGATGTTATTAAATGTAAAAAGCTTATCTATTACGTTTATTACTATAAAATTCTTAGGTTTTAATATTTAAATAAATAGTAATATATAATAGTAATAAGTCATATAGTATTTTAAAATAAACAAGTCCTCCGAAAAAATAGAAACCATTTATAATATTTTTATTATAGGCAATACGAATAAACTATTTCAATATGAAAGACTAACGCTTTTTTATGATTTATATGTTAGTAATAAATGAACAAATCCTAGCATCAGTAAATAGTTTTATCCAATTAATTGCTTTGAAGTTGCGCCGAAGAAAAACCCTAGCTTTAGTAGCAGCTAGTTGGCCATAAGTAGGGATGATGTTGCGGTTCGAGATCAAGATTAATCGAGCAGAAGAATTAATACATAGATAATAAGACCAATTCTAACTAAGAGAAAAACTTCCATAGGCTTAATCGATATAACATGTTGAATCACATTACTTTAAGGATAATGCAGTAACGTTATTAATAAAATCTTACGATTGTATTAATATTCACAAATGTAAAACAAATGAGAGATTGAGAGAGGAGTCAGAAGTCAGAAGAGTCAGTCAGATGTTGAAATTTCGTGTTTTCTCAGATTGATCGTAACAAAAGCTAGAAACAAAACTTCAACTAAGACTAATATCACAAAAATGATATATATTCTTTAACTTTTAAACATTAAAAATTAATAAGTAATATATAACAATATGATAAGTGAATAGTTTAATATAATTAAAAGTAAAATATTATATCAAGAACCAATAAAATAGTTACTTTTTACATCATTCCTTCCTGTATTTGCAACGTATTAAAATGACGGTTAAATATAATATATTATGTCCTTGCAAAAATATTACTTGTTAAAACACTTTGTTAACCTTTGCTAAAGCAAGTCGCTACTATTTTTATGATAATACTGAAAAACTCGTAACGGTCGATATGAACACGTGGCAAAAAGATAATTTTGTAAGTTAGAACAGAACTTACTTATCAATAATACTATATCATTAACATCCTCCATTATCTGTAAACTCAAAAAAAAAATTCTTCTGACAGATTTTGTCTTAAAATTATACAATTTTATGGCAAAATCTGTCAGAAGTTAAATGATGCAATAACGTCATGTGAAACTGAAATATTTCATCCGAATGAGAAATAACTCACGCATCGATAAATCCGTTAGACTTGTTCAAATAAGCTATTCAGTTTTGGTTTTTTTATTATTTCGGGAGGTATTTGTGTGAGGTTGGAACTCACAACAGAATGCCACAAATATGGCTGTGCAGAAGATACGGCGCAGGACACGCTGGCAGCGTGCCCACATTTTGCAGAGCTGCGTCTTACACGTGTTCAAGGTAACGGTAATGAGTGATAAAGGTTGGACGTGATGTTGTAGACGGAGACCGCGGCGTGGTTCAGGGATAGGGGAGGACATTTAATAGTTAGTTAAAGAAAAACAATTAACAAGTTTAATTATATAAAAAAAACAAGAATCTAATAATCGTCAGAATTGGTGGCCAAATAAGGAGGAGATTTTATAAAATGGGAGGTCTGAACTTCTGACACTGATTTTACAAAGTTCTTAATATGTCATTGGATTATTTTAACCATAGATTTAGATTGTTCTGATTAAAGCTTAACTACGGATTAAAAGATTGGCTTTAGACATATTAGTGGGTCTTAGTTGATCTGATGCTTAATTAAACTTTTAAAAAATATGATATTATGTGGTCTCTTGTTTCGGAATTCAATAATTAAGCTATACCAAAGGTATTATTGATAAAAAAGATACACGGGCATACACGGAGCTGTCCTCTGTGAGCGCTATTTCATAACAATTTAATAAAAACTTCTAAATACTATTTTTAACTTCAAAATTTAAAAAAAAATACTGTCACGGGATAAAAGCTCCAAGCGTAAATTAACGGCCCCAAATATTAATTTAAATTATTTAAACTATACACATAAAATGTCATGAAACATGGTCAATCTCATACCAACATATTCATACATACGGGTCATATATGTCAACATATATGACCGGTCGTATATGTTGACATATATGACATATTCATATATATCAACATATTCACTCAACATACCGGATGTTGTATGAATATATTCTCAATGTATGTGATTGATTATACATTTTTAAGGTCATTTTGAACGGTATATAAAATAAAAGCAAGTAAGCAAGCAGACTATATATAATAAAATATATATATGTCTATATAGTTTACATATACACAGTATTTGTTTTTTTTATTATATTTAAGTAATCAAAATATAGAAATGATCTGAATTGCCCAATCCTTAGACGTTTTAAAAGACCTTCAGAGATTTGAGTTAATTTACACGGTTCCTCATTAATTTTGTGAAATTACAGAACCGCTGAAATTAAAAAATATCTTACGAACTCAAAATAGCGTTTTATAATCACCTTTCGCCAGCTTAAAGATAATTAATGTTAATTCAAATTAAAGATTTCTCAGTATCCTCTAATAGTATACTTGAAAGAAGTATACTTTTACTTTGTTTCTTACATTTATTTCAAGTACCACAATTAGTTATAAGTAAAATATCAAACACATGTACATGTAAGATGAGCTAATATCTATAAAGAGACTTCTTTCAGATACCCATGAGTGTTGGATAGGAGATTTTAGATGGAGATATAGACAGATATTTCTACAGATACAACATTAAAAAATATATAAATAATATATGTAAATATATCAACCTGAATACAAATGATACAAATAATAACAACATAATAATAAATATAATTATAGTTTGTGATAAATGATAGAGAATTCATTATTTAAATACCATACATGTTACATATTTTATATGATATGAATAACCCCTTTTTATTGGTAACAACAGTTCACAGAAAGACAATTAAACAACTTAACGTAAAGTATACTATTTACATTAATAAATATTTACATTAAGCTTTACGTAGCCATTATTTTTATCTATAACAATTATTTTTACACTTGAATTCATTTCGGAAATTCCACTGTATCCTAATAATTTATTTTGTCTGGCTGCTGTCCGTTATTTCATTAACTGAAAATACTTGGGATTTCCCGTTCTCGATTAAACTTCGGAATAAAATAAAATACTCTTGTATAGTAAAGAAATGTAATACAAAATAATCGATTCTGACTCTCAGAGTATTATGAGTCATGTTAAATATGTTTTGATTTTTCACCATAGCGCAGGTATAATTATAAATATGAAAGTTTGTGGGTGTTAGAGAGAGAAAAGTATTGGTTATTTATATTAAAATCCCAAAGAAAATAAAACAAATTAGCTTTTGACATTATATATATTTACTTTCTGTTTTCACGTGGAATTATATCGGAATTTGCCCGACTAGTTTGGAACCCATTCGGGGTTCTTACTCATGGGCTCAAAGCTACCTCATGCAACGTGAATTGACACATGAGCCATCCCATTTTAGAAAACGGTGCTTAGAGCCGGAAGAAATGCTAAATCTTGCTAAGTATGGATTTCTTTTAAGACAATAGAAATTTGTATTGTTCCCGGCAGATTTATTTTATTACTTTGATTGTAAACCCTATTTTAAACATTTGTTTTATTTATTAAAGAAACGTAATTTTTATAACAAAGCTTTATTGTTTAATTATTGCTTAAAAATAATAGAAGTAATTGAATTAGATCGGATTTTTAGATCAATGAAAGAGATGAAGGAAAATGATCATTTATGTCATTCAAAATAAAAGAAGAGCCATACTCCTCTTATAATCTAGATATAGATTTGTTCAGTACAATCTCGTTCTAGCTTTGGAAATACTCGTTTACTACGAGACTAAGCTATGCGAATCGATACAGAGAACTGGAGGGCGTCTTAATCTGTCTGTATGAACTGGGGCATGACAACCATAAAGATTTATGAAGCTGTCGTTTAATATGTAAATTTTCTCATCAACTATTGGTTAAGCCATCAACGGAAAGAAATCTATAGGAGCATTATTTATAAGGTATCAAATTGTAAATTTGTTTTTTTATGAAATTATAGGAGGCCTTATTATATAGGAAGCATATATCGTGTCATGTCGAGACAACCCGAAGCTTCAATTTGATCCACCTTCTCATCCAAAAAACTCATAGTTACAAAGTCGATCCAGGTGTAACCAAACCAATGTTACATCTGGATCGAATTTGTAATATAATATGCAATAATCCATTCGTTACAATTAACGAATAGGTAAGTGTGGGATCACAATGAGAGAAATATAATCAATAAGGTTATGAAGTGTAGTCATTGAGAAGTTTCTTCAAGGTCAGTATTCAAATAACTCATAACCTTAACACGTGTATACGCAAACCCGATGATTTCAAAGAACATTTGAAGAGTTAAGTAATAAGTAGAGGGATCACAATAAAACTCTAAGGAGTATATTAATAGAGTTTTAGAAAAAAGAACTCTGTAGAGAAAGAAGAAGATGAGGGGAAAGACAACATAACCTTACAAAAAAATGTTAGCGCGTGTATAAATTGCAACCCGACCATCCGTTCTTCTAGTTCTATTGCTTTAAATAAACAAACATCGACATAGCTTATTGTGTATACTTATTTACATCTGATATCTCGATATTTTAATATCTTAAGCTCTGTAAATCTATAACTGTGTTTAATTTACCCTAAGATTATATTTGTAACTACTAAATGGCACTTTGGTACTTACAGAACTTGAGTGAACACTTAGAATGTAAATTATAAATGGCTCATCCCAGACCTCTCCTTGGAAGGGGCGGGTTAGTAATCACTCACTGCTGGTAACGATACCTATAAGGAAAGCGCTAGATATCGTAAATATATAATTACGTAGTATAACTATATTTTTTATATAAATATGAATGAAATTTCAACCTTAAAATTTCTTAAGATACAGCTTCACTTATCGGTTAACATGTAATATTCGTGTATTGCGTACTGAATTAGTACTGAGAAAAAAAATATGATGTGATATAATATATCTACCTCAAGCAAATAATGTAACATGTATCTTCTTAATTGTAAAGGAATATAAAATAACATGTATTGATAGCAATTTGTTTGTTATATTGTTGAAATTATTTTTTATACATACATAATCATATCATTAAAAGTTTATAGAATATAAGATTAGATACTATAATGAATGAGTGTAAAAGAGAAGACAGCATTCTTTAATAAAAAGTATATCGAATGATTCTTCGTCAGCATACATTACATATTTGGTTTCTACGAAATGTCGTTGAGTATACGCAGCCTGAGTCAATCGCGAAGGTCCATTCCATTGATGTTTTTTTTAAATCGTAGCAATAATATTGAACTCCACCTCCTGTATACCAATTTGCAAACTTGGCCTCTTTCTTATTTAGTATGGGTCATAGTATTAGCCCCGAAACTAAGTTTCTTAAGCTAAGTATAATAGACTCGCTATCTTAATGAAAATGGATAAATATCAAAATATCTGTCCTCGTCATAATCAATACAATATATGTAAGTGTACAAAAATAAATATTTAATTTAAAACAGGAATTCAATTCATTGACAGATATATTCAGTGTTTATGATGTGGTGTTACGTTTTTTTCTTCAATAAGTAACAAATATAAGACGAGCTGTTTTGTATTTCTTTCAATAAGGTAAAATATATTACAATTTACTTTTTATTGAAAGCTAAATCTCTCCTGGGACTATACTTTTGTAAAGTATATTGTACACATATGGAACCTTAAAAGTTTTCTTTCGAAGTGTGTTTCGGTTTATAAAGGAAAAAAAAATTTTTTTCGAAAAATATAAATTCGAAAATCAGTTAAATCAAAAAAAATACTGTTTACATATATGAAAGTTGTAACATACTCTAATGAGTTCACCCTTTCTAAAATTGGAGGCGGTGGCCAGTTGTCAGATAATTTATGTACAAAAAAGATTTTTCTCGGAAAAAAAAGCCACAGTGTCTCGAATTTTAAAATTATATAAATGCGTTATAAGGGATATTTATCTAACACACGCTAAAAGTGAGACGAACTTTATCCAGAAATCAATTTTAGAATAACTATTTGTCCCTAAATTACTAATGTACCTATGTACCAATTATACAGTTAGACATTTAGAGTCATTGTTTTTCTTTATATTTATATAATAATATAATGAAAAACTTTATTTTGTATTCGAAATATCTATTCAGGAGCGCTTTTTTAAATGCAATAATGTTAACTGATGCAAAAAAGTTTTGATAAAATGAATTGAATGAATTAAATGTTGGTTTTGAGTAGGTATATACAATCTCACCTGTCAATAAATCCGTTGGATTATTCTACAAATAGGCTTTACAGTTTTAGATATTTTATTATTTAGATCAGTATTATAAATTGAGGAGTTTTTTGTTTGTTTATTTAAACGTGAAAATCTCTGGATGAAACAAAATACTTTCAATAGATCATTTACTGAAGATGATAGCAAACACGATAGGATTCTTTCAATCGGTACGAGAATGTCTTTTAAAAAATATAGTAAAATTGGAAGTCTGTTTCTGCTATTGTTGATTAGTTTCCGGGTTAAATCAGATGGAAAATAAACTCACATATATCTCTATAAGATGACATTCCATATAAAAACGTTTACTAAAATATATAACATTAATAACAACAATAAAAATAAACTATCGATGTTGATAATTTCAATTGTAAATAGAAACATGAACGAGAATCACTCACATTTAGAATTGTAATTCTTAATTTCTTGATATCGAAATAGTGGAGACAATTTTTTCTACATATCTTCAGTATAATATACTAATGTTAAAAAAATATTGGTATACTCCTACATTTTTATTTGTATTTGTTAACGAAGAATAAATAATTAAAAAGTAATTTCAAAAGTTTACACGTAAGTTTTTGTTTTTTATATTATGTTTTCTCTGATGTTTTTCCAACATACAGATCAAAGCCGTTGGTATCATCTTTTTTTTAGCGTTAGTGAGCATTCTTCGGATGGTTGGATTTAGATTTACGACACGATAATTTCTGGCACCGTCCATCAGATATTTTTTTAGCATTTGAAGTCTTTGAAGTCAGTACTAGAAAAAGTTTATTAATGAGTTAAAAATTTTAATAAGTAATGTGTTTTATAAAAATATGAAAATCTGGTTCGAAGAATAAATTTGTAGCAATGAAATTGAAATGTATTAATGGATGAATTGAAATTTATATAATTCATTTAAGCTTCAATGCTTTGAGTAGATAAGCTGCTTTTTTGCATAGAAGCGACCCGCCGCGAGCAATGCACCCTTTGGACATTGGAACTACTTAGCTACTAAATAACCTTTGGTGTTCGTTAGCTATACAAGTATATTAACTATATGTAAGATTTTTTTAAATAATTTAAACTATTTAAAGTTCTGTATAGTAGTGGGGAGGCCTCTCTCACTGTGAGTTTCGTGAATAATAATAGAGCTTCAGATTCAGACACACTCCTACCTATTGTACCAAAACCCCAAAAATGACTGGTTTGAAAGCCGAATTGCTCATTTCGGATTAAATTGAGATTTCTACTTTCCTATGGAGTATAGCAAAAATAATTCTCTCGTATAACTTGCGTAGCGTGATGAGTAAGCTAATCGAGCGGTAGCTAGAGGGGAGGATTACGGGGGCTCGCGCGGCTTGTGGATTCCTATTATAATTGCCTCTTCCCTCTTGAAATGAGTATATTAAGGTTGTATGTTCTACTTAAGTATACAGTGTGTGTATGGAGGGAGTATGGATGTACGTGAAACACTCGGATGCTAAATAAATGTTATTCATACTGTTTAATGGAACTTATCTTCGCCAAGTTCAGACAAATATCACTCACACTATTAGAAATCGCACGTGTCTTCATTCCCACCTTTATATACCACCCTACAAGTATCCGGCTATTAGTGCGTTAAACATGATTACCAATAGATAAAATTATGGAGCTAAAGGAGTTTAAGTGTTTTGATTGATGATAATATCTGACCCTGGGAATTTTCCGCTTAAAAAAATATGACTTCTTCGAGATTCATAAGTGAGGCGCCACTGGCTGTGGAAATGGCCGTCATCATCTAGCCACACATAGCACCAGCTATCTTTAAATATAGTGAGACCCTCTCTCGTTACTTTTTGGAGGAGGCACAGCTCTCCTCTGTTGTTGTCGTTTGAAAATTTGCCTGGGAGCAAGTCATGGCATTTTGTATTTATAAGATGCCTAATGTCCAGAAGGAGAACGTGGCGACCCTCAAAGGTCACTATTATTTCTCTTAACTTTCCTAGGTTTATATGATTAGCTAAATTAATGGAAGAAGATTTAGCGACCTTGACCGAATGAATGCGGTCAGGAATTATCGAGGTTCACCGAGGCAGGGAATTTGAAATATTACATTTCTTCCGATCTATAATATGTTTCGTTGTGGATGCCGCTGGTTAGGATGTCCTAGCTAGATTAGGACGGTTCTATGGCAGTCGAGCTTGGATAGACCTTCGATAGACTATTTATAGTAACACTGTTAATGGGCTCATGTCGAGCATGTTAGGTTAGTCACGTCTCTGTCATTAAAAGCATAGTGAGCAGGGTTGAGTAAGGATATAATCTCAAAAATAGAGATCAGACCGACCGAGGTTTGAGTTCAGTCTTATGACTGTCCATTGCTATTTTAGCTTTAGAGTTCCAGAACATTTTATTAAGAAGCGTTTCCTTTTTTAAAAGAGCTATTAAACCTCTCTATTAAGAATTTACTGGAAGAGGAGTAAATAAATGATAGTATAGTTGGCAGATGGCTAATAGTACTCATCTAACATTTTAAATTAACTGGGACCGAAAAATCTTCTAAAGGTTTCTCTTTTTAATGTTAAGAGAAGGGAAAACGAGTCTGTGGGTCTCCTGATGATAAGTGGTTACTGCCACCCATGGTCTTTTACAATACCAAAGGATGCACAAGAGAGTGGCCGGCCTTTGAGGAGTGAGTAGGTGCTATTTTTGCAGGCTTGTTATGTGTCTTACTGGTTTTTGCATAGCATATTGCCTTCCCGAGGCATAACTTTCAATAATACAAAAACAAACCAAAAAAATAGATCAAACGACGTGTTTGTCGTATCTGTTATAAGTTATTTAGTAAGTAACGTATGACAGATACGATGAACACGTCGTTTCAAAAAGAAGCAAACTTGTCAGTTGAAAGTGACTTGGTTTCTCAAGCATTTACGGGTGCAATTTGAAGCTATTTGTGTTATTGGAATCTCTATTAATTTTCTTAGCTCTGTTAAAGGTGAAAGAACTCTTACATAGTTTCCATATTAATATTTATAGCAGTCTCTTTTTGATTGAAATAAATGTTTATCGTAAAAAAAAATCTTTCAGCGCTTTATCTAATCAATCAAATTTCAGCATTGTGTTTCGTGTAGGCTATAATTATTTTTTCATTATTATAGAACGCTTTTTATTTAAAACGAAATTAAATAATTTAAAACAAATATTCCACACCACATTTCTAACACATACCATCACATTAAACAAAATAATAATACCAGCAGCTTTAGATTTACCGTTAATAGGTTACTTAATCAGTACAAGTTTTTAAATAATGTGTATATATAACATGGACTTATAATATTAAAAAACAAAATAATATTATACGTTATAACATAAATGATTAAATAGTATTTGGAAATGTTTCATGTTTTAGAGCAGATTATTATAAGTTACATTAAATAAAGTGATTGCTCAACAATTATATTAATAAAGTTTTGAATATTTATCATTTTAAAGTAACAAATAGCAATTTAAGCATCAATGGGTGTTGTTAGAAAATGTAAAGAAATGTACCTCTCTTGAAATAAATATTAAAATCGTACTTATTCGAAAACTGAAATGTTAACTTTTACAAATAATTTCAAACTTGCAATATTGTTTTTAGATTATGAAGTCATAGTGACAGTGTGATGGATGCTCTCTTTTATTTCCGGATACGAAACGTTCTATTTTATTTTTCATCCCAAAATATCATAACGAAATAAAAAACAAACATGTTGACCTCAATAGTTATTGATAAATTGAATTCAATATACTTTATAACTTCGGTGGATTTTTTTTTACTTATTTGGCTTCTAATAAATAAAAAAAATATGACATAGAAGCAGATATAAATTAAGAAAAAAAACTTTGACCATTTACCAAAAGGTCTTCACTATCCTTAAAAATCTAGGGGCATATGACATGACATAATTACAAAATTGTTAGAGTTTGTTTATGAAGCGATGAATACATTATATTTACCTCAAAATAATTAAAATGTTCCTGAAAGGCGTACAGGGCACAATCATAATATCAGAGCATTTCCTGCATTTTTTTGCCTAAATGCAATTTACATTTTGCGTTCGAATTTTGTACCCGCATAACCTTTTAATGTGCAAGGGTTTTAACAAATTTATCTACAGTAATAATCTGTACCAATTAAGAGATTCCAAAAAAGTCCCAAAAAATATTATAAATAATACTAACACCACAGTCCATGAACGGTGTAAATTTATTAATATATTTTCTTTTAACAGTGATTGCAAAAAACGGCTATACGGCTTGATTAGTTAAATTTTAACTTCCAGAAAATGGGAAACGAAAGTTTAATATTAATTTACAAGATTTATAGGCTTGAAGTAATTCATTTAATTGCCGTCATTGCGATGACTGATATTATAATGAAATAATATAGAAAATTTACAATTTTACCTTTAAATTGCCTTACGTCTAAACGAAGATATTCAAACTTATAATTCTAATAACTCAGTGAAGCGGGTAGGGGTGCTGTAGCTCAATATGTAGGTTGACTGGACAGCTTTCCCAGAGGTCGTGGGTTCGAATACTGAATGATAATTTTTCTTATCTATATTTATTTAAAAAAATAATAAGCCTTCCTGATAATAATGAGCCTGCCTAATACGACTAAAAATGTTTATAAAGAATTTATAAGGATTTAAAATGCTTAGGAGGTATTATGTTATGACATTTTAGTTAAGCCTACCTAAATATTGACGTTTGAACTTTTGACTGAAGTTAAGCGGAAATCTGTGGTGTTGAGGATTATAAAATAATGGGATTATTTATGTGCATATTTAAATGACTTTTATGAAAAATTAGCTCGGGTGATTAAGTGTTAGTGTAATAAATTAAAATCAGCAGATGAGACAATATAGTGTTGGAGACAAAAGTATAATATTAAAATGTATTTTAATTGAAGACAGGTTCATATTACAGTTTCTAGACAAGCGATAAGATTTAAGACAACCTCTACCAATATAAAATTGTCAGAAAGACATCGCTCCTTAGCGATAAGCCCGGCTTATT
The DNA here is from genome assembly GCA_963555665.1 of Dircenna loreta. Classification (NCBI taxonomy): domain Eukaryota; kingdom Metazoa; phylum Arthropoda; class Insecta; order Lepidoptera; family Nymphalidae; genus Dircenna; species Dircenna loreta. The sequence continues at coordinate 7,009,674 of OY743099.1, read as the reverse complement.
ATATTACCAATACTTTTCTTATTAAGAATTTATTTGTATGGTTTTTTATATGTTATAAAGATGATTATTATTTTTATTGTCTGTTATATTCGGTTATATTTAAAGAGTAATTGCTGCCAGCCGCTTTGCTTTTGTGACCCTCTCTTGAATCAATATTATATCATTTGATGTATGTATAAATTATATATACCTATTTATAATTTATTGATATTAAATTTTGTATAAATTTTTGGGTTTTCTCTTAAGAAATCATAATTTCAAAACGAAAACTGTTGAAAAGTATCATATATGATGACCAATTAGAATATACATATATATATATATAGTTTTTAGTAGTAGTTTTCTGACAAGTACTGAACAAATAACAACTATTTTTCCAAAAAATATATTATATAAAAATTATACTTTGTTACATTTTCATTAAATGTATTCACATAGAGTTATGTAGAAACAGAATTTCATACTATCCTTTAATCAGTGAATTATATATTTCACAGTCTTATATCTATAACAAAGACTTAAATAATAATACCTCAAAAAGATATTACATCTTTTTGTTATAGGAATAGCTAACTCATTAACTCATAGCGCATTAACTTATCTGATATAAGTAATGAAGATATACTCAAATTTATCTCATTCAGAAATCTCCCACCAATTTAAACTTTTGAAAACAAGCTCTTCCATTTCTCGTCTAGATTGCCTATTATTATTGTAACTGAATTTGGATTTACTTTAGATCTGGATTAACGATTCCATTCAGAGCTTATCTTTTTAGTTATGTCAAAATGATTTCGTATTAAAATAAATGAGGCTTCGTTTTTATGGGTTTAATCTTACAAAACCTTTCTGGTAATCTCTCTGGTAATCTGGTCTGGTCTCTGGTAATCTGGTAATATTCCATATAAGTATAACATGAAAATTTAAAATGTTTGTGAATTTGTAATCAAGCATTGTGTTATCTCATGTAAAATGTAAATCAATATCATTTTAATGTTATATATTAGTATTTTTAAAAAGTAATTCTCGGTATGATATTAAAACATTAATTTTATAAAATTTGTTCTATTGCAGAAATCCACATTTAAATTAGAGCAGGATATCGAGGTGTACAGGTTTCATTTGTTTTTTCGTATGTTATAATATGCGGCTCACTCTCACTTCTCATATTAAATTACCATTTTTTCTTCTCAAACCTGAAATCCTGAGTAAGTTATCTGATTTACTGAGTAAAACTCATAATTTTTGAAATGATTGATAAAAAAGGCCTGTTCTCAATTTAATAAACAACATTATTTATTATGATAACGTGGGGAATGGTTATAAAAAGAAAATAACTTTGTTTCATAGATTTCAGAACAAAACTATAAATATTCATCAGACGCCGAGACTTTAATCTAAACTTGTAATAAGTTTCTAGTAAATAAACAAAGTTACTATAAGAAATTCCAAACAAAGTTTCTTTATATACCGTGTTACTAACCTAGAAGAATGGTTATGTTGAATCTAATTAATATTCTATGTGGGTAAATTTTAATGGATGAACAAATTATACATTGTAATAATAACTATAGATGTATTTTTTCTATCTAAAAAAAAATAATAATCGGAAAAAAAACATAAAATTTTAACAGATAAAATATTATTTATCGTCCTGATTTGTTATTATAACCTCCGTATTCTATTCATTAATAAAATAAAAGAATTGAAAAGTATGTGATTTATTTTATACTTAATCAAAGTTTATCTAAAATGAATTGTTAAATCCAGAATGAAATATACTCTGATCTGCGGTTAATAAACAAAGAGCGGATAGAATGATAACACAACAAACGTACTGCGTATAATTATTTAGTAATTATAATTTTAACCGTTGTTCATTAAGATGCGACGTATCATGTTTCAATTACTTATGAACCAAATAGTAAATGTATATGTACCGATACTATGTATACGGGAAAGGGTAAGGGTTTGAGTCGCCACAGAGTGAATTGTGTTAAAATATATAAACACATTAATACTTCGGAAACATATTTTAAACCAAATAACTAAATAACACTTGAGGATATACTCATAATTATAAGCTATAATTTTAATAATAGAACTATTTAGCGGAAGTCCAAAAGATGGGTATGCCATAGCCATACTCTCACTTAATGGCCTCAGTATCTGGAGCTTTTGAATAGTTACAAGGACCCTGGTATGTCATGATATGCCTTGTGGTGTTTCTTTTGCGGTCCGGAAGGTAAGAAATCCCTATAACTATTGCGTATTAATTAATTAAACGGGATAGTAGTAAATGTGGGAAGAAGAGGTAAGGTAGGAACGATGTTACGAAAGTGTATATATTAGACATTTATATTTTAAGACTATGCGTTTCTTCTAGTATAGATTTAAGAATAACAGAGGACTTCAGTGTTAACTTATTTTTAGTGTTTGGTGAATAAATAAACAATTTTTCTAGTTTCAATGTATTGTAACAAAAAATGAATTAGGGATCGATTATTAACTTCAATCGTATATGTACCTTTTTTATTGGTATTTAGTAGATTATCCTTTATAATTTGTTAGAATAATGAAGTTAAATATGGATTAACATTTACGGAATCCACTCGGCCTACGAGAGGACAGGGTTATAAGGCAATCGCTGGCATTGAATCCGTCAGGATACCTACTAAATCCAAGAATTTACCTAATTAAACCAATAAGACGTCACGGAATTACTTTCATCTTCAAACATGTGTGAAGTGAAGACGAGTGAATGCTACATAATGGTGTTCCAGGTACCGTATATGAATCTACTTTTACTTTTAGTGAGATTTCATGAGCTATATGTTATATAACAATAAAGAATATTTTAAAATCCCCGCACTCAAAGTAATTACATTACAATGAATGCCTTACAATGAACTTAACTCCTTTATTTATTAGAGGCGTAATTTAAAACAATTTAAACATTTTATCGCTGTACCGGTAGAATAATCCAAGTTCTATGTGTATAAAAATCTGAATTACATTTTAGAATTAAAAATAAATATAGAATGAAATATTAGAAATATTGGTTAGGATTTTGATTGATCGATCAAACATGAACTATCATTAATAATATAAATTTATTACTATACACAAATCTGTGGTTTATTAATTAAACGGATTCATGCCTCTCTATTAATTTGACCCTGAATGTCATCTGTATTTCCCGAAACAGTTGCAAAATTGCTTTGGAGGGAACTAAATTGCTTTTTAATATGTATACGACTTAAAAACATTGTATTTTTTTGCGTGATCTTTTCTACTTAAAAATACATTCATAAAAATTAACCAAATGTTTTTCGTATGTACGTTCGTTATTATATTCCAAGATCCACGTTATTTCATTATTTCACAATTGCTAAGAGAACTAAAAATAAAAATAAAATAGTCCAACTATTGTTTTTATAATAACGCTTGCGCAGCCCAAGGTAGGACACGAACGATAGGACTTGCCTTCATAGAACACCCATCTTAATAGAATAGTCATCTGTTACCCTCGTAGCCGTGATGAGACGACACGGTAGAGCTTCGATATCAACTGCGACGACCACTACAAAGGTAATGTATGAAACAATCAATTATTTTGTATGTTTAAACTTGAATATTTAATAAATACAATGTACAGTAAATTGATGTTTAAAAAGGAATAACTGCTGTCTGAAACAAACCCAGAGGTACGACAACATACTGTCATAACTTACTCTATAATCATTTCGATATTCAAGTGTGAAACAGTTGATCAAAGTGATTGAGTACTTATCAGAGGTACAAAAAAATATTATTTTTAGATTGATACAAATCTGTTTTCATTTAATCGCTCAATATTAATTAATCGTTGTACATTGTTTCGCATCCGACGAGTGTTCATTGACAGGCTCTGTTTTATATTTCGATTACAGTTTAGTATTTATTTATATCAACTGATTTTGGTATGGTTGCAATTTTTGTTTTTATTTTATGTAATTTATGGTTGTCGGCATATTTTTGTCTGTAAAATATTTATTAAAATGTAAATAAACGTTATCCAACACGTACAAGATAAGGGGCTATATATATATTAATAGCCCCTTATTATATTTACTTTGTTAGGCCTACAATCCAAATCTAATGACCATGTCACAATATTATTTCTTATTTATTTATTTATGAAAATTTGAGCCTTTAAAATAGACTTTTGAACTGAAATATCATTACCTATGTATAATTATATTAAAATTGTAATTTTCCTCACATAGAGACTTAGTCAGCAATATTTCCTTTGATAATTAATAAACAATGTAATGATAAGACACTTGTTTGAGGAAGTTTTGAGAATATTTAAAAATACAGTTTTTTTTGCTAAAACCTCATGAACTCGAAAAACGTTTTTAAACTGTTATCTTATAAGCTTAGTTTTAAGGCGGCAACGCATTTGCAAATGTCAAAATGTTTTTACTATAAATGCACAATTATTACTCTTTTTTCGCTTATTGATGTTATATTAAAAATAAACGAGACATTTCAGTTAAATAAGCGGACAAGCAATATTTAGAAACAGATAAAAATAATATATTCCATACAATTCCCTCAAAAGGTCCACAATTATTTTAGTTATACAATACAAAGAGAAATTGCATTTCCACTATAATATCGTTAGAGGCTTCACATAGCTATGTTGTTATTTCAAAATGGGAAACAGAAAATGTATCCGATTATGTTCGATATATTCTTCGCATATTGAGGTCGAGTACATATTAAAATAATATGGTGTAGCTTTGTTTGTTCACTCACTGTATATGTCGAGTTGTTTAATAAGCAGATGGAATTTAAGTTTCATATAAGAATGTTACGCACCAAAGTTAAGTACTTGTATCAAATTAATTAGCTTAATACATATATTACTGGTGCTTTTATCGCTTATGTGCAAAATATCTACTTCTTAATTATATGACTTCAAGAAAACTATTTAATATACATGGGTGTTGTCGAATTAACTACCGAATAAATTAGGCCCATGGTGCAACCTAAATAACAAAAATAATATGAAAGAAAGGCAGCAAAAAAAAAAAAATATTAACTGCAAGTGAAAATACATAATATAATATTAAAAATTAAGGTAATTTAAAACAGCCACTCATTATTTCGTCTATTAAAGAAAAAAATAATATATATTTACCAACTAACAACCCTCCTCATTAAGTGACCACACCACGACTACTTCTGCTCTTTGCTAAGGCATTCATCTTATAATGTTTATTGTTTATAAAATAAACTTTAATTTATTACATTAACTCGTAATTAACTTCGTTTGTAACTTTGAAGGTTTTTAATTTTAAATAATATTAATATTTAAATAGTATTAATTCATTTCATAAGCCATAATCCATACAAATATATACCGTACGAGGCACCTCTAAAAACGATAAACGTTAATTAGAAACGGGGAATGTTTCTAATTTGTCCGAACAAATTGTATTTAGCCACGTGACCTTCCGGACTTGTTTTTTTATTGCCCAGGGACACACGCATATTAAAATTGGTTGGTTATTTTGTTCCACTCTGGCAATGATAATGAAAAATTATGGACGTGACTACATAAACACTTTAGATTAAGCTTAAAATACGAAATGTCAGAATTCTTTTGACAGAAAATGTATTATAGTGAACTGACACCTGACGTTCACCTCTGATTTTTTCAGGATTTCCAACTTCAAGGATTTATCTTCTAATTATGCCTTATTCTCAAAAAGAAGGTGTTTAGGATAACGTTCAAGATTAAGATTTTGAAGAGTAATATTGTTGCTTTGAACAATTTTATTTTTGTTATTATGTATGGAACTTACTTGTTTTTCTAAGAAAGTTGTAGGTGGGTATGGGATGATTATTATTTTTGATACTTCTTGTACTCAAAAGTAAAAGCTTCCATATGTTGCTATTCTTAACAACTGTTATTATCTACTGTAAAACGTACCAAAATAAAATACATTCTATCTACACGACTTACAAAAGAACTTGAAGAATTAAGGTCACAAAGGAATAAAACAAAAAGGAGGTATAAATGCTATCTCTCTGAATATAAACAACAATTTAATAGCGTTTAATATCCTACGTTTTTTCTGTAATCGTTTGTGCAGAGATCCCGAAAAATGTTATTACCAAAAATCTCTCACTGGCAGTAATTCCAGTAAGACATGGAGATTTTTAAAACGACAGTCAGTGCTGATATTTATACAGCAGATCATTTTTAGCTCTTCTTTCACAGGTCTTCTGGAGAATATTTCATTTAGAAAAAAGATGTGCCTTTGTACGAATCTTGAATGAAACGAATCTATGAACGAATGTTAAAATTATAATATCATGAATTCTGTGTGTAAATAAATAATAACTATATTTGGACCCAATACGTTATTTTAACTCCTTTAACACAAAAGTCAATAAAAGAGTAAAACGCTATAATAATCTTACGAATTATAAACATATAAATTGTTTACATAGTGTATTATAAGTATTAAATTTCAACAAGATAATGTGAATAATTCAAAATAGAAAATTACTGTAAAGAAGGGTTTTGACACTACGATAGAGTAAAACAATAATTTATATTTAAAAAATATATAAATCGAGAAAATCATTCACAGACAAGATTCGAACCTGTGACCTCTGGGATACCGTCTCCTCACTCTGTCAATTTAGACATCATGCCGCTAACCGCCTTGATGAAGGTTAGTAGTTTAATTAAAGATATAATATTAGAAATAGATTTTGCCTTTGTACCGATAAAGACCACTTGAGATTTTAACGGAAATGAGAAATACAGTCATTTTAGCGAACATCAAATATGAACCTTATGCAAAGGGTAAAAGACGCTCAAGTTTATTTAAGTGATCCTCTTGTAAATCAGGATTGCAGGCATCTGCATAATCTAACATTGGGAAAATTTAAGCACCGTAAAATTTTTAATATAAACGTGTAAAACTTATTTCAACGAAAAGTTAGACTATGTTATTTTATTTTTACTGTTCCATTTGCGTACTCTAGAAACTACCGTACAACAGTCCACAGCCTAACCTCTCCACTGTCAATAAAGCCCTTCAACTTATAATAAACATTGGATATAAGATTTATCTTCGAATATAACTTAATGAGAAATTTCTGAACAAAACAACCCGCTTAACTTAAATCAAAAGGTCAAATTCAATAGCTACCAAAAAAAAAAATATCATGTCACTTAAAATTTAATTTGTTCTCTTACCTTTTAGTACTCTTTGTTACGATGACGTACAATTTTTTCATCCTTAGATGACTGAAAACTATTCCAGACTTGTTTTATTAATTATCCTTTTCTAGAAATTTTTAATTTATACATTTTTTAAAATTATTATACTTTCATAAAAGGAATTTATTTGCAGTATGTCAATATTAACTATCGACGCCAAAATAAATATATTCTTTCAAGGATTTTAAAGTTCAGTTTTAAAATACACCTTAGTATTTTCAAAGTCTTATGTCGGAATTATTTTATTAAAACCGAGGTAGGAAGCTTAAACACATGGTTGAAATTTAAATACTTGTCTTCAGCAAAGGTGAAGAAAATATAAGAGGGCTCATAAAACTAGGGTACCTAACGCTTAATGCATTTAACATACGGCTCAAATATATATATATTTTTGCATACTTTATATCTATTTTCAAAAAAACTTTGCCAAATTTTGACGCAACCATTATTCCCACGATACCTACAACTAACTTATATTTTTCCTAAACATTTACTCCGGTAGATGCGGTAGATCTACTCCGGTATTTCTAAACCAACAAATAATTGTGTAATATCTAATAAAATGTCAAATGATATAGTTCCATAATTAAATAGCAGATTTGTATATTCAAATATAAAACACTACAAAAGGAGTTTTGTTCAATGGCCATATTTCCTTCAGCCATAATAAGTGAAATGTTTTATTGTATCATCACTTTAGATAATAAGAAACTGTATTAAGTGAATGTATTCTTTTAATAAAGGACAAAATAATTATTTAATAGCTTTATATTACAACAAAACTGCTATTAAGTGCAAAAAAGAAAATTATATAGCATTAAGAGACGTTCTTTATGGTGAAGACAATAAACATCTAACAGTGCCACGTCTCTCACGCTCACTTGTTGCCGATGATTTATATTTCATTATATAGTTATTTATTTAGATATATATCACAAAAAAATATTACCTCTATAAAGATTGAAATAGATTTATTTTATTTATTTATTCCAAAAATATATATAATTAATTTAATTGCTATCTCCATAAGTTTAGTTCTAAAAATAAACGCAGAGACATGTCTTTATAAAACGACAATCTAAATTCACAAAATTGTTATTTGCTGTTTTTTGTCAGTTATTACGTGAAGAAAGATTTAAGAAAAATGATTAAGAGCGTGTTTATGTTTTTAAAAGATTTCATGAATCTTTTTATATTCCCTCTAACGTTAAGGAAATTAAGTTAAAAAAATCAGCATTTAAAGTAAGGAAAAAAAAAGAAATCGCAAAAAATATTAACGATGCAATAAAGACTCAACTTTTAAATATTTCACAGCTAACTGTATAATGAACATTTTCAGCAGAACCTTTATGGGCAATTTATTTAGATTAATTAAAAGGGTAACATTTTTTGAATATTTTAAAATTAGGGAATTAAAGTTATATATTTTATTTAGCAATTCTACGATATATATTATTAAAAACATTTCTAAATATCTTGACAATAATGATTTTCTCACGTTTCATATTTATTATAAATGTTCTTAAGAGGCATTTTTTATTTTTGTTGAAGGTAGGTATAGTTTAATTCTTTGATAGTTATAGTATTTCTAAAAGTTTTAAAATATATCTGGTAGTGAGAAAAATCAGTGCGTTCAAGCAAAAAAAAACGTACACTTCAGCATTTATATATCAGGATATAATATAAGCTTAAGTAAGCAAATACTTAAGTATTGCTTAGTGACATAATTTGTAGAAGTATTGAATATTTCGTAGACTATTACTTTCAAGATCCGTCTTCGGATATATGCTTCATAAAAGTTAATATTCAAGTCAATTCTTCTTCCAGAGGAGTATGTGTGTGTTTAGATGGAAATGTTTATGAACATTAGTCAGTTAAATTTTAATTTAATCTTAGTTTTTTGTTTGCTACTTTTAAATTTTGAACCTCGTAGACATATGAAATCTTTAAAGAAGTCTTAAAAATTGGTTTTTGTTAAAATTAAACTGCGTAAATCTTATAATCGGTATATTATATAACATTATATACCGACTCAAGTAACTACCCGCAGCGTCTTATCTTCCCTGCGGATATCCTCCTTGATCCATCTTGATTTATATCCGTCCCCTCTCTGACCCTCGTGTGAAGAATGAACTGTTGAATAATTCATATATTGTAGCCTTTTTGAGACTTAGCTTGATAGCGGACAATGTCGATAAAATTATATTTTTGTAAAGAGTATTACTATCTTTATATATTTTTTTTTCATTAAACCAAACCTTACTATATAATATAGTTAAACATCCGTTTTTAATAACAACTAAATTGTACTATAAATATAGTTTCTTCAGTTTTGAAATTAAAAAAAAAAATTAAATTCAAATGTTAAACGTTATTTCCTATTACGATGACATAATATTAAAAAATGTGATTTATGTAAGCCTTTTAGGAAATCACTTGAAAGAGATATATCAAATAATATTTATGTTATAATTAAAATATAGTATAAATATTTTCCGGACCACCATTCATTTACTACATTGCGTTACGTTTTTTTTTTGGATAATATACCGAACGGAGAACAAAAAGATTTTAAATTATCTAACTTACACATGCAGGCAATTTTTAACTATTAATTCCTTTAAAAGAAAAACAACCAGCCCAAAAGCAAGTATTAAGCACTTAATTTATCGTTTTGTTTGAGGTGGTTTATATTAATAGGTCCGATTCGTAGGACCTCGGTAATTCAATAAATCAGTATGATTTATAAGTAGGATTTTGGGACACCGGTGACCAATAGTAAGCTGTATTACAATAGCATAAGGTTTAAAATGGCTTATTATTATATATTTGTCAGGTAAAATTTCGTTCTCGACTTATGATACGGATTCCTTAAATATCTTTACTTAAGATATTAGAAATTTATTTATTTATGATCTTGAAATATATAATGGGTACTGCTTAAAATTGTCTTGATAGAAAATGCTTTAATTTAATGTCTATTTTTTTTAAAGAATTAAGGTGATTTTTAAATAAAATCCACACTTTTGACATACTTCGATATGAATGTTAGGCGTATTTTTTTTTCAATAATACTAAACTAGCTAAACTGTTAATTTATCTATATTTAACTTAATTAAAAAAGGTAAGTTGAACTTATATATATGATCTGTCCAATTTTATTTTACAAACACGTTTAAACTACTATACTTAGGTAACACTCATTATTTAATCTAAGCTTCCAAAAGATATCAATATTATGTGATAATTTATTCCTCCAATGAACCTGTGCTAACAAGTACTAAACTAGATCATTTGCGGAGAAGAACTTAAGAAAACTAAAAACAAAGTTATTTATTTTAGTTTTTAGTTAGCTGGAGGTGTTTTTGAAGGACTTACAAACGATACCTGCTCCTATTTAGTTCACATTTAATGATTAAATATTAAAATTAGCAATAATTGTGACTTTATTTTCACATGTAAAAAACAGATAATTTTGATATTTTTTTATTGAGTAGGTATTTCAATTGAAATATATAAATTTATTTAATATAAATTTATTTTTTTTAATAATAATTCGTTATACGTTGTCGAAATCAAAATGTTTTGTTTAATATCAAATTTATTAGATTAAAGTTACAATATATATATACTAAGTAAACGTTAATACTTACAAAATAACAAGACGTTAATAGATAATTACTGCTACGAAGAATAACATTTAAAAAAAAAATATCACAGAATTTAAGAAAAACTTCACCTTAATCCATTTGAAAGCAATTCTAGAGCAGAGATACTTAAATTTTTACTAAAAGGAAAATAACATATTTTGTGCCAGATAAAATAACATCACACAATTGAATATAAACTATGACAGAAGCCTAAAAGTTAGACGAAGTTTTGGGACCAGTCGTTTATATTCCATCGGATTGCAAATAAATTACATAAGCTACAACTAAGCAGATTGAAAATTTTTTACCTTAAATAAATTACATATTCATACAGTAAATGTGTAGAGGGTTAATACGTTACCAATAATTGTTTTCAATATTATATACAATACAATATTATTAAAGTACATAATAAATATAATATATAAATAGAAATAACAGCTTGTTAGCTCTTATAAATGGAATTATGTAAAATTAGGTATAGTTAAAATTCATTTTGAGAATAAGTGTAGAAGGCTGAATTTTATGTTTTTTATCATTGTCAAACCAACATGGACATAAAAAATCTAATTGTTAAATTCATAAATAAATAAAAAAATGTATAGCCCTGTTTAGCTTGTTTTAATTAAAATAAATATAGAATGAAAAATAAACCGATACGGGCAGGGATTCGAATCCGCGATGCGAATTCATTTCGGGACGGTTTTTCAGAGGTCCCGGGTTCTTCATTCTATATTTATTGTTAAATAGAGGTAAATTATGATTGGGCATCTCAATGGCGATCCCGCTAAATATATATACATTCTAAATTCAAATTTAAACTAAATACAAAAATATATAATAGTAATAAACATTAAATACCAATATAAACGTAGATTACTATCTCATCGTGAATTCCATAGCTTTGTGTCGCAGGACTTCGAAGTGAAATGGGTTGAAAGGGGAGGTTGGGTATAATTAGAATCGTGACTCAATTATAAGGCTTTTTGCACAATTCGAAGCTATGAAATTTATCTATTCTTAGATAATATTGTCACAAAATTAACAACAATTTGACTTGTTAATTTTGATAATTTTATTATATATAATATATTATAGAAAAGGGAGATTTTATTGACTTTATTCATAAATATGATTCGAATTCACACAATTGATTGAATGAAAGTAAATTCTGTAATATTAAACATTTAAGGAGCTGTCATCTAATTTACAATTGTGGTGATATAGAAACAATGGTCTCTTTTATAAATAATGTAATATGCGCATATGTATATATATGTAGAAAAATATTCTTCCTTTTGTGGAAAACAGGTTCATCAAACCTAAAATGTTTGAATTTATTGGAATTCAACAGGAACAGTTTATTATTAATCTGGAAATGTGAAAGGCGGAATTAATTATTAATGCTAATTAATGTGGAATGTATTCTATAATATTAATATTGACGGTCAGTTATGACTGTGTGCGTGTGTGTGTGTGAGATGTGTATTTATATATGAGTAGGTCTGTGTGTTATGATGTGTTTATTAAGTTATATATATGAAATGTATATTGTTACTGAGTTTAGTTACTTTAGTTTTGTACATACTTTAAGGTCTTGCACCTCTGAATGGTAAGCTGTTGATAGCTTCTTAAATGTAGTATTATCTTACGTAGCCCACAAAAAAAGATTTTGTTTTTTTTGTAATTATAACTACTATAAGCAGTATTTATACATTAAATATCAAAGAAAAAATATTGAATTTAATAGCACATTAGCAGTATGTCGCAAAAAATATAGATGAGTGTGTCATGGCCAAAATACATTTAACGATTTAAATCATGCTATTTGACCAATCAGAGAGTAGCACTAACTCACTAACAGCCATTTAACTGTGCGATACGATTTAGATTATTTGAGATAGATTAGCGAAGATCGTATAATGTATTTTGGCCATAAATAAAACTTAAGGGATTCAAACATCTGCAATAACAAAACTATGTGACAGATTAGCATGTTTAGGGAAAGATAATATAGAATTATACTTATTTGTCATAATATATTTTCTGTTTTTGAATCCACAAATGTTAAATATGATACTTGATCATAGATCACAAGAAGAGAAAATTATAAGTTTCATTCATTCACCATTCATAAAACATCTTTAACCCATCCATTCCACCCATCTTCACCATACATCTTTAACCCATCCATTCCACCCATCTTCACCATACATCTTTAACCCATCCATTCCACCTATCTTCTGTGAGCCGGTAATGATAATGGCGAGGTTTTAAGTCAAAAATTTAAAAGTTGGTAGAATGTAATTAATCTTTTCAGAAATGTATGTCAAAGACGTTATAATTCATAATAATACTCATTCATTTGCTTCGTAGCATAACGTTAGTTCGAGGCCAGTAACACTAATATGTAAATAGAACAGCTAGAATTGGATTTAATAAATTCTTGGACAAATTATGGTTGACGTGATTTTCAAATGCGGTCAAGGTAAATTTTTATAATAGGAAAAAAAGATAAATCCTTGTTATTAAAACATATTTACTGGACTAATATATAACATTTGTTATTATATACCAATACATATTGGATATGTATTTACCGAATAAATTATTTTTGAGCAAAAATTAACTAAAAGACTAAACACACACACAACTTTGAAAATAATATAATATTTGTTTTGGGAATGGAGGACTTTTTTCTTTTTATTAATACTGTTTTTTTTTCATAGTTTTCAAGAGTTTTTTAATATATTTTTATAAAAAGTACATGACTAAAAATAAATATTAAGTATGTTTAATTTAAATAAATAACATTGTAACATTGTGTTTGTTTTTCATATTTTAATAGATTAAGAATCCACATAATTTCATTGATAGTGTATATATATTTAAAAAATGTTTAATAAAATATTTTTTACTAATATTAAACACAAAAAATCCAATCCTATAAAATAATTTTTATTTTTATAGTTTTATTTTATTTTATCTCATTCGAAACCGTATTTCTTATAAACGACACAAAGCAATAAAATACCTAAAATATATTATTCTTATTCAACTATCTGATTTTATTTAATGAAAATGTTTTCAAAACTTCAATAATACATTTAATATATTATTCAAACATTCTGAAATAACAACAAATGTTAAGCTCAGTCAAAAGTTCCAGCACCAATATTTGCTGAGGCTTATATGAAATTTGACGTCGCAAGTATTAAATTAATTTATTTTCTTTCCATTATAAAGAGATCTTTTGGATTTTGTTAATTGTGATATTTTAAGGAACATTATTAAACGTTTAGTTTATTTAATTTCAAACAGTAAATATACAAAAATAACTTACAATGAAATGTGTTTATATTTAAGTTAATCTTACATAACCTAAGTCTTCATAATTGATGATATTTGATAATCCATCTGATTTGAATGCCTGTATTGGTTTATATTTTTCTTGTCCAAACTGTATTTGGTACTACGACGTTGTCAACAGCTAACATTCACTAAAGTTTAGATCTGAAGACCTTTATAATAACCAAAACATAATTCAAAGACTAGATCACACGTAAAGATTTTTGTTTAGATGGTAACTTCCAAAAAAATATTCCCGGCATCAATACTTACATATGTCTCACATGAACTGAGCTGAGACCTTTATAATTTTGTTATAGAGGACAAAAGAAATCTTCTCCCAAAAATAATGTTTATTTCCAAAATGTCTTAATCGTCCTTGTTGGGAAAATACTGCTAGGAAACAAGGAAAATTAAGAAACCGATACGATTTCTGATTAACTTGTAACGTGCCATGATTTTGTGGGATATTTGTTAAACATCATTGATTAGTAATAAAGAAACATATGAAGGTTTTCGTACCTTATATATGGTCCAAGTCATTAACTAAAATCAGTGAAATACCTTAACTAAATTGATGTTCATTAAGAAGATGTTGAAGGAGACTGGACCTCATCGTCGTTCAGATCACGTTTTGCAATTTCCTAACTAGACTGTCCTATAGCTTTAACCGTATTTTACCATAACTGACAATTAATTAGCAAGCATGGCTCTTGCACCAACTAACTATGACAGATTATCTCACAGAGAAACGGAAAAATAATCTCTCACACAATTCTCTCGTCAATTAAAACTTTTGAGTACGTCCTCAAGATAATGTTTGAATATCGTAACAGAACTCTGCGTAATCTCTATTCTGTTATAAATAAGGTTCAAAATAGGGCGTTTTGTAGAAACTTCTTAGTTATCCATAAATATTATTATTTCGCGTGTTAGAGACAATTCATATATATATGATACAGGGAGTAGTTGTTTGTCTTGGTAATCATATTTTATTCTTAGATTATATATTTATTTAATGTGTTTATGTTTACTTAGCACTTAAAGTATTTTTTTTTATTACAAAACTTTTTTATAACAATTATACGTTCAAAGTATTTTTAAAAGAATATTGTAATCTATTAAAATGAAATTCTATACACACTGTACATAAAGAATGTATTATAACACAGAAATTGAATATTACTATTAATATAAATGAGTTATTTAATGACGCCTGTAGCGATTTTACATAAATCAAAATATTATTATATTATTATTAAAGACGGGGAAATGAAGCATTCAATTTATTAAGGAATGAAAGTTATTTATACTGATTAAAATCATCATTAATTTCGGCAAGCTTTGTTTGTCCATATCCTCGTGATTGAATGAAATTTAAACGGTATTTATGTTCGTTATTAATTTGTAAGCCTCATTTGGTATAATTCTGTTTAAATGTAATGTTTTATATCGACATTTTATCTTGAGAATTTTATAGGTAATGAAAACTGCATTTGATAAAAAAAGTTTTTGTTTGAATTATAAATCTGGGATACATTCTTAATTATTTAATAACAGCTAAAAATTATACCTAATTCAATAGAAACTATCGTCATCCAACAAAGCCGTTTGATTTTGATTAAATATTTTACTTACACTCTATGCCAAGCAAAATTAGGCTGTAATTCTTTTGCTTACGGAGCAATGTCAAATGAATTGTTTTTAATTCTAACAAAGGTCAAGTTCAGTATCAAATCATATAATTAGTAAAATAAACAAAAATAATATCAATAAATATTACGACTTCATCTTACGAGTATATTGATTTGTAGAACAAGACTTGACTTCTCAGGTGACGTTCATATATAAATTGTACGAAATTTTGGTAGAAAATGTTTAAGAATCACGTAAATATTCAAGAAAACAATTAAATTATTTACAGTTTCATTTCGGTTTATTCATACAAAATATACGAGGTTTTTCGTTATGTAAAATAATTCAGATCTCGACTATCATTGATAACAGTAAGAGTGAAGTGATTCGAGATCATCCATTACTCTCGACAACTGCTCCAAAGTGCGCCAGGTACGTGACCTTACTTCTAACTAGCTAGTTATTTGGGAATATTTGATGTTGAACCTTTTTCTAATTTAGTTTGTAGATTATTATGAGTGGGTTAAAATAAGTTCATGATTTCTGTAACATGGACAATTATGTTTAGTGCAATATTTTAGACAAGACATAAACCTATTATATATTATGTATAAAATAATGAAATTATTCGTAACGGTTATTACTAAATGGTAGCACTAAATAGGCTTAAAGTCGTAAATTCTAAGTATGCCCGCAATCCAATATACCACATAAAATACCACCTTCTCATAAAAAAATGGCGGAAATATTACAGATGTATCATGGCTACGTTTTATATAGGTAATAAGAGATTCGGTAGAAAAATTCAAGACAATATAATTGGTAACAATTTCTAAATTAGCCACAGTAGAGTATATTAAAAACCAAATAAAGACGAGTAGTCCAATTATATAAAAAAAACTTGAAACGTTGACTGTACAATGGATTTTTTGAAATTCCACACTTCATTACATGAAATGGTGTTAATATTTCAGATTACATAAACTGAAATATTAACACATTCGTAATTTTTCAAGTAAAATACGTGTTGATTTCACATTTTCTGCTTTTGGCTCGATAATAAAAAAAAGTAATTTCAAAAGCACATTACAAAAAAAATATTTTTTTTTTGTTTAAATCCCTCGGAGTTGAATTCATGAACCAGTAGACAGTGACGTAGATTGCCTATCGTGTATTTTTAGTATTGTTTTGCAGAAGTTCAAAGTGTAAGGTTTAAAAGGGAAAGTTGAGTATAATTGGAATCGTGACTCAATTATTTATTTTGCTTTTGTACATTTCGTCGATGAAACTCATGAAAAATTTATCTACTTAGAAAGTCACCATTTTAACAACAATAGGTTTAAGCTTAAGGAATTTGTTACGAACTTTGTGAAATAAATTACACTAAATTATAACTTGCTTTAAATGTTAATTCATATTAATTTTTACAGCTTTTGGTTATTCCACAGAATGAAAGAACCACAGTAAAAAAAGAACTCTATTCAAAATATGTTTTATAAAACGATGTTGATAATAGCAGAAATCGAAAATGACGCTTACAAATTAATAAAAAAAGGATAATATTGGATTTATGTCACATTTAAAAGTAAGTACCACAGATATAATATCATACGAAATTAATAAATACCAATAAATTCTGACTATAAACAAAAATATTTAATTTAAAAAAGTCTTACTATTAACCGATTGATTTGAGTAACAATTTATTTTCATAATGATATACATGACTAGATGTTACAAGAAAATGGCCGTTAAGGCTTATTCATAGCATATTTGATTTCATAAGATCATCTAGAAAATATATTTGATTTATTGTAATTAGATTCATTATTTTGTTACTTGGTAGAATGGCAGTTTAAATTTTATTATCTATTTTTGTAGGCTAGCACAGCGTACATTACGTCCTTTTCTTTTAAGTAAAGGACATAACTGATAAGTTTTTATAAAGTTCGTAGAATTAGATATTATATAAATATAGCGTCAAATAATATGAGATAAGGTCAGGAAGATGATGAAGATGATGATGAAGAAGAAGATGATGATGATGAAGAAGAAGAAGATGATGAAGGTGACGATGATGATGATGATGATGATGATGATGATAAACATAACGTTGCATAATCAGAATAGATTCATAGACTTAAATAAAACCCACATATAAATTAATTTCATAATAATTCTTTTATAATAATGACTTACAAAAAGTTTTCTGTAGGAATTTTAGTCTTATCTACGCCCAAATGGTTTGTTTGTCTCCTACTTAGTTTGCACAACTCGGTGACTTAGTATAATAAAGGTTAGTTATGAAAATGAGAAGCTTTTCAGTGAATAAAGATTTGAAAGTCCAGTTTACAAGTTAAAAATGTGTTTTCACTCAGCGAAGAAGGTAGTCTTGTTTTGATTGGATGATCATTCGAAATGGTTCTAATGAGCAGAAACTGGCTTCTAAATTAACTTAAAATAGTCTATTTATATATAAAATGAATAGGAAATGTCTTTGTAATAGACTTCTAAGATTTTTTTAAAATTAAGTCACAATTAAAATGCCCAAGGCATAACCTTCAATATATTAGCTTTTTATAATCAATGAATTAATTTTTATACTATAAAAAAGTATGTTTCAATATATACAATTTCAAATTTATTCTTTATTAGATTATTTAATATAATATACACACTTTGAAGTTTAAGCAGTAAACAATACTCTAGATATAGGAATGTTTAATACTCAAGGGTTCTTTTAATAAAGCTAATTTAACAAATTAATTTAGAACTCGTATTCAAAAGTTCTTGTTAAACCACTGAAATGTTTGATTTCGGAACTTTTTGTTGAGCTTTATCCAAACGTTGTGGTATTAATTTAAATCCAGTGAATAATTTATTCAATCTTGTAATTTTAAGATATCAAAACTTTTTTGACAATAACAAAGATTAATTTGCGTGTGTAAAATAAGAATTGTCATCTAAATTGTTCTAAGATTGATTTAAGTTCTTTGAATCGTATCAATATATGTGATGACCTTCTAACCTGGTCTGACAATTTTATTGAAAGGAATATTATATACAATACTTATTTTCAAAACTTACTTAGTCCAACACCATAAGACTTATCAGATAAGTTTTGTATTGATTCAATATATAGTTTTCATTACTTTCAGTGACAAGTAGAAACGTACAAGAATCATTATATATGAAACAATAAACAGAATTAAGCATTTCAATCATTTTTTTCATTTCAAGTTTCGTGAACCATGACTATTATATATATATATTTACCCATTATTTACCTATTCGCGTAGAATTAAATAATATTTCTCGACTTATCCAATATAAATCTTATTCCCGGAAAGCAAATGCTATAACCGGAAACATTAAGATACACATATATAGAATACCAAACCGAGATTCGGGTCACAGTACCTAACATCTAACAATAAATTATTTATGCCCAACTCTTGCCAAGCGTGAGTGGAAATATTTTACCACAATTCATAAGTCATTATTAAAATTCAATCGATTACTAGTTTTGTTTAAAAATAAGTTTAAATATATCTGACCAATATTCAATTCAGATGTATATTATTTAGTCTTAACGTAGCATCAGTAGTAGTACAGTATTATCAAGTACAATGCTGTAATAATACACAACATTTTAGTTATAATTATTATTTTCAAAAATAGTTTTACTTAAATTTATCCACACATTTCAATAATTTTGCTGCAATCATGTTCACGGCGAGATGATGTGTAAGGTATTATATAATTATATATAATTTGTCAGTAAGTCAGTCAATTCGTTACCTTCCTCTAACGGTTTCCAAGGTTTTGGGCATAGAGTCTAGAATATAACACAAACTGCAGTAAATTATTTTGAGGTTACACAGTGCGATCACAGACAGTACATCTTAGATAAGTAATAAGAAGATCTCAGGGTTATAACAGTCTCCAATCATTTCTTAATACCAGGATATTTTTTAAATTTCAAATAATTCTTGGTATGTGACGGTGTTTCTCTGTGAGAATTTGTTGTTTAAAATTCTAATAGATCTTATCTCGGTTTCTGAGTCTCTTTTCTCTTTGAACGTCTATTCTTGATATTTGAAAAGTGTTTCGTAACTTATTGGATGTATAGATGCTCCTCTTGTTTTGACCAATATTTGACAATCTTTAATCATAGTCAAGTTTATATCTATACCCCGAAAAATTATAAAAAAATGTTTAATTTTCTTTTCTCTCAAGAATTGTCTCACTTTTATATGAAACTTATAAAAAGTTCTTATAGATTTCTTTTTGAAACTAGCACTTTTAATATATTTTGGTTTAACTGATTGCCGCTCAAATATGGGTTTCTTAATGTGGTTTCTGCGACGCTTTCAAGGTGCGGGCAGGAGGTTGCTGATCGAAGCATGCTTGACTCGTTAGTGAGATATCCATTTGAGATACCTGTCTGTATGTATTTTTTTTCTACTAACAGTGTGCCCCAATGTGTGGTCAAGATTCCTGTAAAAAAAAAGGAAACCTAAAGAATTATTTGACATTAAGTCCAATTTAAATTATATATTAGTTTTAATGGAATTAAAGTTGGCTAGGCTGGCCTAGGTAGCATTGTGAAGGTGGCATTTACATACCATTTAAAGATGTTCCCCATAGTCTTAGCGGAGGAACGACGTTTCGCTTGGTATCAACTTGTATGTAGAATTTAAACCCTTTGCATTAAAAAACTAGATTTTAGGCAATGCTTGCTATTTAATTTTGGTTATTTAATAGGAATATTGTTATCTTACAGATTTTTCATGATAATTTTAATACAGTCAGTAACTAGTACGCTAGCATAGAAAGACAAGAAATACCATACTATACTAAGAATTGTTCGCAGGGCTATTGTATAAGATTTATGAGATATATCGCTATTGTACTTTATTATATGTTTGGAGACCATGTAACACCTGGAACCCATTCATAACCAATGCATAATTCTATGACAGCGACCGCACTGAGATACCACAAAATACACATTTAATAAGTCATATTTTATATTACCTGGTATAGGGATTATATTGAAGTTTATTCGTACAACAGAAACCAATTAATTCCATAATTAAAAACATAAATATTTGAATGTGGTACGAAATGAAACTGGATTTGTTTTTCCAATTCAATGTTACCAATTTTCCAATGCTGTATAACGAAATTAATTAAATAAAGCGATACAGATAACGTATTTTGCGCGTCGTCAAGTGGACCCCAGAGTGAAATGCGTATAACCGCGCACCTGCGGCCTTTTGATATTATAAAATTCAATTTTCTACCAAAAATCAGTTTTCTCACCTATTTTAATTTGTTTGGCTTTATTTATGTTGCATTTTATTTATTTACACACACATATACATATATATATTTCTACATATATGTATAAATGTCGTGGACAACGATATTGTTTTAATTAAAGTTCATCAATTGATAACTTAGTAGTTGAGCAGACGCATTGACGTCACTTGAAATGTAACTGTTTGCTTGTCTAGAGTAATTAGTGACTAAGTGTTATAAGAGTGAGTTTGTAATTCTATGCCATATAAGGGTGAACTGTGACAGTTTCAGTGTTATTATTTAAAGGCACTGGCAATATGAACCCTGTAACACCGACTCTAAATGATGCTGACCTTATTACTCCACCACAGTGGGCACCGTCATATTTATTTGATTGGTAGAGCTAATGGTAGAGGCCATAGGATTGAAGCCTGCCCATCTTGATTGATTTTTCATTCTATATTTATTTAAGATTCAGAACAGAACAGATTAGGAACTGCGTATGTTCTATATAAAATATATGTAACAAAGATTTGTCCCTAAAACTTAAAACAATTAATTCATGTAAATAATTTTGCTGGAGAAGGCTGAATATCTGAATGTAGATAAAATTTAACAAAATGATATTATTATTCGCGTCCTTCCGTTTGCAGCCGAAGCTCTAGGTCAATGTTCAAGGTGAGAGATTTTATATCGACCTGAGAATATTCCAGTGTGTGGTCTTCGTAACTGAGATTTTATAACATAGGTATGACATTAAATAATATAAATTATCGAACGTAATACTGGTTTACTATGTAGATATAATAAATACTTATGTGACTTAAGTATTATCTGATACAAAATGTTTAATAAATGTACTTTATACTGTTATTGGTTTTTTTTTAATAGCGAAGGTGTACTTTATTACATTTAATTTAATTTAAATTGCTCAAAAAGACTATATAAAAAACCAAACAAAAACGGGACAAGACCCTCATTTATTTTTGGGATGTCGTAAATCACCTCTCAATGTGTCGACAAAATAAATTGTGTATATTAAAGTGATTTCACAGTTTCACTTAATACTAAGTTAAACCATAAGGGTCTACAAAGGTATCAAATAAATTATCAAAAAGTTGTTGTAATTAAGACTGACACACAATAAAATATAAATTATAAAACAAATGTGTTGAAGATGTTTTAGATTACAAATAAACTTCAAAAAAAAATTACTTGAGATACAATAATTATTTGTTTAATATTCATTATGATCATTAAAAACCTTTAGTTAATTTCTACATTCTATATATTAACATATAGGACACATCATGAGACAGCTTTGTATGTCTTTTTAAAGACAATTTTTAAAGTTTATATAGCATGATCCATATAGAAGATAAAATTTGTGTTTACAAATAAATTTCATCATTCATTATTTTCGTTCAAACTGTCAATATCAAACACATATAGGTATTATTTTCAATTGGAGCCACTTGTATCCATTGTATAATAATATACAACTATTAACTTCCCAAAAATATAAAACTTATAAAATAATGATTGAGAATTATCATTTTTTTGAAAAATATGTATAACTTCATGTCAGGGATATTTTAAACACAAGTTAGAATAAATAAAGTAAATACGTGGAAGTAGCCCGAGGCACTGCAGTACGAAGCCAAGTTTAAAAAATCTCAATGAGTCTTTCGTACAGTCACGTAATATATTTTTACTCTTCAACTACTTTTTATGCTTTTACTGATAGTAGAATTGTTATAGGACATATAAAAAATCACACTTGAATAAGTTATTCTCCTAGATGAGTTATCTGTAAGAGCAAACGGCAATTATAAATTAGGTTTTAGTGTGGGTCCTAAATTTCTACAAATGTTTTACTTGCGTAGAGGACTTGGGGCGTCAACGGTATGCATCAACTCTACGTATAACAAAAGCTTTTTATTTAATATTGATTTTGCTAACTCTTAATAAAATAAAATAAATACCTAAAAATCATCCATAAAAGACATTTTATATAAATGAAGAATTGATTATCAAAGTTAGTCAGTAATTTACTTAAACGTCAACTTTGTTCGTAAAGCCGCTGGAGGCGCTTTCATTTAAAAAACAAAACAGTACCGTGGCCTCAGTTTAGAAGTTCAATTGTGTTATTATTTTAACTTGTTCTTCTATAGATATTAACAAATTGGTGTTCTTACAATTAGATTGGTATTTATTTAAAAATGATTATAAATTTACTATGTTAGTATAATTTCTGTTTATAATTATTAATTTGTATTAAACTCGTTTACACCAGAAATGTATTATTAGTACCGTCGATATTGTGAATGATCAAGCTTTGTTCTAGATAAGGGTTCTTAATGAACATGAAAGACCTTTGAAACTCCAACTCGTAAGCTTGTTGAGCTTCGAGTTGACTTGTGAGATATAGTTAGAGAGATAGATATGACCAAGAAGAGAGAGATACGACATCGCTACTCCTGTTTGTATACTTAGAGATACACATGTATGACACACTACCATGATGACAATACACACTAGGATAACGACTAAGAAATGTTTATAACAAAAATGTATAAAAACAAACCTTAGGAGCACCAGTACTGTGTTAAATGCTATAAAGTTTTTATTAAATATGTTTAAAAAGGTGTTCAAGTGCGTATTTTTCCATCCGGAATACAATCACGTTTTCTGTTAAATTAATCATTGAGTTGTACTTCCTCACTTCCTTACATTAATTGATGATATTTTTGCATGTTATAACTGTTTGCACGTAATATGTAAACTTGAGTATAAAATTTATATTTTTTTCTCAGAACTGTTAAGGTTAATTTATAAATTGCAAGCTTTGCAAGATTTAATAATAATATCTTGTGTAATAACAAAAATAGACAAAAGCATGTTACCACAAATAAGCTCTTGGAATAAGCTTATAGTAGGATATAAATTAATATTATGGATTAACCTAAAAAATTGTAGAGCGCTATGATAGATTTTCATTAAATAAGGTCATTTTAGCTTAGAAACGGAAGAAAAATAAGCTCATCAATAATGGAAGTAGACTTAAAATATTTTTAAAGTATAATAATAATATACACGGATCATTTTTCACTTATAAGTCAAATTCATCGGTACGGTTATATTTTTTCGTAATTTGAAAAGTGACGTCTTCTTCAAATTTAAAATCTCCAAAATTTGATAAGAATGAGTTTATTTAAAAAAATACTACGGTGGAACATTTTTTTTAATTAAAATTATTGGTTAATATTCCGTGACCAACATAAACCGTCAATATATATTAATATTGTATTTATATTTATAATATGTACTGAAATTTTGTCCTTGAAAACAAAGCGCGTCAACACGCATTTTGCAGATTGACACACTTTATCCTGTCTAGGTGTGATTTATTCCAATAAAAAAATGATTTTATAACTTTCATTTATAGCTTATACTTTTTTAAATGAAATATTCAAAGCAAATTCAAATCAAGACGTACGTCTGCGTTTTAAAGATTTATAAATTATTTTTTTTAAAGTAAGAGATTAGAAGATTAGCTTTTAACACCTTTATGGCTGAATTTATATATTAAAGGATTACTTAAAAATATTTAAGCTGATATATTGTATTTTGTATACTGTCGTCAAAATACACTTACACTATGGTAAGTATTTTTTATTTAAAATAAATCATTAAAATGCCCTTATTAAGAATATTAGTCCGTTAATAATAACAGCTTCGTCATGATTTGCAATCTGACTCGATATTATTTTATCCTAAATTATTCTCGTTATTGCGTGTTCATTAAAAAAAGGAGAACAGGACAATTATTACTCACACATACAAATAATATAATCTTTATGTACTCACTCATATAAACATATATTTTATGAATGTACTAATTGAAATATTTTTTTAATATAACATGTTCTTGTTTCAATTATTATTTTTTTCTTTTTAAAGTTTTATTGATTTTTTTTTCTTTTTAAAGTTGATATGGATTCGAGAAAATTTTAATTTAACACAGATTTTTCCATATAAAATATAAAATAGTAAACTACAACTATAAAACCATTACATTTAATTTAAAAAATATTGTTATGTGGTTAATTATAAATAAGAAACAATTGATTTTAAAATTGTTTATCGTGGTATTATATTATTATACTTTAACACAAGACATTTTAAAACGAATAATTGTGTATCATATTTTATTCAAAAATACAAAATAATTATGTAAAATACTATAAAGATAGGTCGTCGCGGACGGAGTAGCGGGCCACAGCTATGGATTTATAAATAAACTAAAATCATCTCATTAAAATCCTCGTTTTACAGTTACATAGAGCACCAAAAACAAAATAAATAAAATCCTGTAAAAAAATGTTTTTTTGCTATAAATTTTAACCTTATAATATAAAAAGGCCACAATTACGCGGTTTCACGCATATCGCTTAGGGTCCGCTTGACGAAGCGCGTAACACGCTCTCTGTATGGTTTTATTTAATTATTTTTGTTGTACAAATTGGAAAATTGGTAATATTGTATTTAAAAAAAATATCATGTTATTGTGGGTTCGTAATGTTTGGAGATTTTTTTATGATATAATTATTATAAATGGATTTTTGTTATATATTATGTATATTTTTATTTACCCGGCTGTATTCACATCAAACTATATCTATCCTTTTGTTATTTATAAATATTATTTAAAGTATTATTTAACCTTATTTGCAATACATACACTATTTATCTGAATATAAAAACTGATTTTTATACATTTGATATCACAAAAGATTCGATTGTATGAACAAATGTAACAAAAAAATCCCGTCAGAAGAAAGAAACGAAACATCATAGTTTTATATCTTATTTCTGTCGTACGGTTTGAACATACTATGTAGTTCTCATTCTTCTATGAATGTAGTAGAGGATAGACAGTTGTCTTAAACTTTTCGTCTACGCTAAATTTAGTTTTTATTCTTCTTTAAGACTTTGTAATTATTAACTCATATGATATGGTTATGAAACAATTTTTAGTTAGTTTTTTTAAGTTTTCCGTCCCATTGCTCTCTATTCCATTCTATTAAAAAAATGGATTTAGTAAAATAATGTTAATATAATTAAATTCAACATTAAGAACAAAAGAAATCAACTCCTAAATTTAGCTGTACATTACTTTTCTTTACTACGAACTGGATAAATCGTAAACTAAAAACTGAAAATAAAATGAATTAAAAGAAATACAATTCACAAATTTATTTTGTTCTTTAAATAATAATAACCATCGGACACAATACTTGATTCGTCATAATAAACGTAATTCAGATTTTAATTAATTTGACTTTTTCGTAATTGGAGTATCATTAAAAGTTGAATTCGAGTAAATATTTTAAGAGATTTTGTTTCATTTTAAAATAACTCTTAAAGTGATTGTTGACATAATATAAATAAGTTTAAGGGAAACATTCTTATTTTTCTATAATTGAAGTACATATTATATGTCTGGTTTAATATATTGATGAGTTATCGTCTACATGGAACGTTTTGAACATAGTTGTAAATATTAGCTCAATTGGAATGTTTCAAACAAATTAAATTCGCCTTGACTAACCAAAAAATATTAGAAAATAAAACATTATTTGTATGGAATAAATCAGAGTGGGCTGAAAAAAGGTTTTGTAATATATCGATATCTTCACATTTTCTAATCGATATTTATAAATTGCGACGGGAATAAAGAAAATTGTGCTGTTAATATGTTTGTTTATGTTATGCCGATGTATATCTCAGTACAATCTTTTATGTTAATATTGATTCGATTTTATTAATTAATCTAAATAAACAAATTAATTTTCAATTCCATGACCGAACATAAATAATCATGAAGTTTAGTTTCAAGAAATATAAGCTTACTTACAACTTTAATAAAATAAAGGACATTTTGTTTCGTATAAGACTTATTTTATTTAATAAAAAAGTTTTGAAATATAACAAACAATTTTATGAATATGACAAATATTTCAATTTCCGTTTAAAATCCTCCGTATCATTTGAAAAACGTGATGTTTTAAGCAATGCAAATATTCTTTAGTATTTGTGTTTTTATATATTAGATAAAATTATGTACCGTCCTTTTTTTTCTCATACTCCGTACCTACCAGTATAAGGTCGTTTTGAAATGACCACTACTTAGCAATAAGACCGCCATATTGTAAACCCATCAATAGATCAAATGATTGTCTTTTTTTGAAGTTTATTTTTATTTTTGTGATAGGTATGCAATAAGGTATTGTTGGCAACACTAATATAGTATATAGAGTATATTATTTTAAACAAAAATCATGCTTGCAGGAACCAAAGCATTGTCCATAAAAAACCAGAACACTACCATCTGTCGAGAACACTGATTCCTCGCCTGCAAGAAACTCGGGTATTCTTTGAGAAATGGTATCTGCAGAATATTGTAGGTTCTGTTAAAGGAATATAAACGAAACGTAGGTTTTTAGAGCAATATATTTTTTGTGTAAATTAAATATTATTCTACACAAAAGTAATGTTGTGACTTTTATTTAAACATCAAACTCCTAGACACTCATCATAAACTTTTACGAGAGCTCTCAGCATATAATGGGTACTTGTATATTTTTTTAAGACGATCATTAAGTATGGAATAAAAGAGTTTAAAGAGCAAAAAGTTACTCGTGGCTAATCTAATGGTATTTAAAAATTTGTTTTAATATTTTCACGAATATACTAGAATATTGAACATTAACAGCGAATTTTCGATCGGAGTATAATTACATAAGATCAGACAAATACTAACATTTTAGCTACATGCCCTAGCTAAAATGTTATGTTAGTATCAATAATAGCTGAAAGCCCTTAATAAACTCACCTTGTCTTTTTTAAAGAGATAATAAAAGAATATTTATGAGTTATGTATTTTTCCAGATCTACAAAATAGTGAACTTTTGACAGATACAAAGCCGCTCTAAAGTAATGTAGTATTTCAAAATTAACTTATAAATTACATATCTTTTTAAGTCCCTTGTTACATCAAGTGATTTTTAAAGTCATCAAAGATTCTGCGAAATGAATCAAAGGGATTAATTCTGCCTCGAAGGAAACATTTGCTTATTTCACGAATCAACAAGACATTTTGAAATTGTCGTATGTATGACTGTTCATATTAGAAATTAGTATTAGTAGTTGTTCATATTAGTATTTTTATTATTCTCTTAATAATAAGTATGTTTTTGGATACTATTGGAAAAGTAAGTTTAAAAATCACTTTAGTATTAATTTACTTTAACCACGAAATATGTTTTCTAATCTTAAAACTGTTGTATTTAGTAAAGATAGTAGTATTTAGTGTAGATAGTAAAATTGTACCAGAAAAAGATTTTATTGTACTAGTATTAAGATTTTTTCAATCTATCGCAATCAATTTATTAATATGATTTTTTGTATCTAAAACGTGGACAAATAAGTAACGTCCTTTTATCCCGAAAAATCATGGTTTTCGTATCCGGTTTCATTTTCAGTCCTGATAAAATGTTTAACATAACACGGCCATTTGAATACTGATGACTCTAATGGAAGACAATTGGTTTTTACACGCTAAACCGCTAAAACCATCTGAAATATTACCATTAATACGGTAGCCCAAAGCACTCTAGACAATAAAACAATATTGCACCAACAAAATTTATATTCTCTTAAATGTTTTTGTCCCTAAAAATCGTGGATAAATAATAGCTCTCATATTTCATGATTCCAACAAATTCGAAACGGGCGTGAAGAATAAACATTTTGTAGACAATTTTACTTTTCTTTTGTTTTCTTTAAAAGTTTTTAGTCTGGAAAAAATATGTCATAATAGATATCAATATAGACAATAAATCTGTCTGGTTATTACATCTTGTATCACATACTAGCTCTTACCTGCAACATCACCCCCTACTCCCACCTCCTCCTTTTTTTTTTGGGACATTTATAATATTTTAAACTATATCACGTTAAAGTTCATAAAAAAATATTGAAATTTATTCTAAAAATATTATAACTTTCATAGAAAAAACGAACGTACTTTTGCTATTACAGTATTGTTTAAGATCGTCACGGTAAAGTAGGTATCTATAAGTACAACGACACTGTGCTGATAGATCCTTATAAATTATTTATATTAGCTGAAATTAAAAGTGTATAAATTGACTGAATTTAAGTCGAGACTTAATATATTGTTCGATGTTCTAATACATTATGTTCTTTTATAAAAAAATCAAACATTCGTTAATTATTCACTACGTTATCTTTCAATCCTTTCATAATGAGGAATATACGTATGGGAAAACTAGTTTTATAACACTAGGTGTAGAATAAATGTAAGTAAAAAAATTGTAAACTTTTAATGACTAGAATGAAATTCAAAAAAACATAAACAGGTTTGGTATTCAGGTTCGATTCTAATATTTTCCTTCCTTTTCTTTTAATCCTAGAATGTAAGTTAAATAATGTCAAAAAAAGTCAAAACATTGCTTGATCCTTACACTTTAAGATAAAAATAAAAAACTGCATCCATCTTCATGATGTTTATTTCTAATGGATGCAGAGATAGAGAAAACTAAACCTTATTGAAAAACTAATAAAGTCTTTTTTATTTATTTGCTCACTTTTTGGTATATTCCCAACTTTATATTATTTACATTTTTTCCACATTTCTTCATCGCAGAGATATAACATTAGATTATTGGAAAATATTCTTATTCTTTGCATCTTTAATAAATTTCATTCACTTAGAGACTATCAAAGATGAACCAAGACCACCTAACATCTTTAATATTAATAGCTTTTAATTATAACATTCTGTTTAAAATTTAAATCTCTTAGCGCCGTTAAAAATATTGTATCGCAATATTAAACCTCTTTTAAAACTACCTCTTTTAAAACCAACCACTTTCTAAGATAATTAATTCGGCCAAATTATTTTTTCTAACTTTTATGATATTAACAATTTGAGTTTTCGTAATTTAGCCCCTTCCTTATTGAATTTTAAAATATGTAATGTTTGATGATATTTTATCAATAAAAAACTTAGTTAAAATCAACCCTTAAACATAATGTTTCATGTAAATAATATAATATAACAGTATGTTTAGTAAATAACTTATATTTTTGCGAATAGAGATGCAATTAAATCATTATTATAAAATATGAATAATGTTAGTATAGAATTACCGAAAACTCTTAAAGACCATTACCTACCTAGAATTTTACAATTTATTTGAATATATTTGGATTTGAAATCATCGCACTCTTAATTTTTTAAATTACAATAATCCCATTAAAATTATCTAAATTGAAAAATTTTTTTTTTTTTTTTTTTGTAATATGTTTTTTTGAGATGTGATAATTACGTTGTATGTTTTTAAATAAATGTATTTTTAGCAGATTATTTTATACGACGCGTTAACAATAGTTTGTAATAATGTTTATTGATTTTATTTTCAAAAGAAGCCACTACTATAAGTTCAGTATACAAAGTACATCAAACTTTTAGAAAATCACTTTCAAGCTTTAATGACATTTGTTATATGTTAAAAGCTACAGTTATTTCTCTAGCAACGACCTGGCTTCAACTATAGATGCTCTAAATAATGACCTCAGGAGGATTACGAAGTGGGCTGAAGAATGGGCCTTCTTATTAACCCATTGAAGTCACAAGCCTTGATTATAGGTAGTAAACAACTGCGCAATAAAATAAATAAGACTGAGCTACCTGGTCTGACTTATGATTCTACCGTAATACCATTCACTGTGATTTCTCATGGTCAGCACAAGTTGATGAAGTTAGCAGACAATTTCATTTCTCGCTTCACTCTCTTAGACGGTTGCAAAATTTTCTTCCTCTAGAAACTAAAATTATGCTAGCTCAAACACTTCTTCTACCACTGTCGACTACGCTCACGTTTGTTACTTTTTCTATCTGAGAAGCTACTAAATAAACTCGACTTCAAAATTTAAGTATCTGTTTTGTTTACGGACTGCGCAAATTCGGAACTTCGAACTCAGTTAAAGTGGCTTCCTATTCAACTTCGCCGGAATATCCATATCTTATCACTTCTTTACAATATTTGAAATAGCTGCTCCCCCTCTTACTTACGTGAACGTTTTCAACCGCCCCCTGGAAGAACAAGACCACGTCGCTCGTGTGTCTTGTTAAAATCCCTAGAAGTGCCTCATTTTAATACCACTTTCTATTCTCACTCTTTAACTGTTACTGCGGCTCAACTTTGGAACTCTATCTCCGAAAATATATTTTATGGAAATCCATCTCTTAACTCTTTCAAGTGAAGACTGGAACAACACTACCTTTCCTCTTTATCATGATTAATTTATGTAAATTTGTATATATAATTATTAATGTATTTATGTAAATATTATGTAATAGTTATTGTGTAATAATTATGTATAAGTATAAGTATTGTATATTTGTGTGGATATATCATAAATATATAAAACATTGTAAGTCTATGTAGTATAATAACAGATTATTTATATTTTTTTTCTATTCTATTTATTTTATAAAGTCCTGATCTTATCAACGTACCAGTCCGCACACTATTAACATGAACTCTACTCGTCGAAGGGTTACTTACTGGTAGAGATCTCTTAAAGAGATAACTTAATACTTTGTACACTTGTTTTTTTTCATTGTTTAATTTTTATATTTAAAGTTATCTTTTTGGTACAAAAATAAAAAAAACAAATATGATAGCTTTTGTAATCCTTTTAACTTTATAGAGTAAGCTCATAAGATATTAGTAAATTTAACTTCTATTAATTTAACTATCTTTGAAGAAATATACTTATACCTATACTAAAATAGTACATGAAAATAGCGAATCTGAAAAGAACACAAAATAACAATAGAATATATAGGAAGAAGATCGAGCATTTAACTACCATATTATGTAATGGCAAATAATCCTCAAATGTAAACTCATTTTGGGAAACTTTTAAGTAAGTAAGTAGACAAACAGGAGTTGAGATGTCGTATCTATCTCTAGTTGGTGAACTATAGCTTACAAGTTAACTCTGAGCTCAACAAGTTTGCGAGATAAAGTTTCAAACGAGGTCTTTCATGTTCACTGAGAGCCTTTATCAACAACCAAATGAGCGCTAGATCATTCACAATATAGATGGTACGAATAATACAATTATGGTGAAAACCATATTTATACAAATTTATAACTATTAAAATAAATTACACTATCATAATTTATAAATTTAATTTCAATTAATACTAAGCTAATGCTAGGATCAACAATTTGTAAAAAAAAAATCAAGTAAATAGAATTACTAAGTTTACCTTCTAAACTGTGTCGAGAATGCTATTTTGTTTTCAAAACGTTAACTGTCTCCGTCGACCTTACTAAAAAAGTAATAAAAGAACGTGGACGGTTGAGTAAATTACCGACTAACTTTGGTACAAAAATCAATTCAGGAATATTTTATATTATTGATTTTAAGATATATTTTTTTATTTTCGCTACCAGTAACACAACTATCAAAGTTAAATAGAATGCTTAAATAGTATATAATTTTATAGTTACACAGAGAACTGCTGCACGCCATGCTTCGAGCTCATCAGAAGTACCCGATATAATGGTCGTGAGAACAGTATGAGTAAGAGATGAATATTTAAAAGAGTCATCATAGATTATCCTACTGTTACACAAAATAATATATGTTATTATGGAAAATCCCATGAACTTTTCGCAAGACACAAAGAAAATCAATGATTTTCTGATCTTGATCTATTTTTACTGTCCTATATAAATGATATCCTTGTTTTTCTATTCTAAAGTAAGACTGAAACGCTGTTAAATGTATCCCTTAACAAATTCCTAAAATGGTTGTGATTTGGTTGTCAACTACTATTGATAACAAACCAAAAACCAAGTAGGTTTTCGTGACTGCTCGAAACCTATTAACGTTTCGAAAAGTGAAACGTACAAAGGCACTAGTGTCTTCTACTACAATATTTAAGACCAATATTGAACCAATATTTGAAGAGTTATGTAATGGTAATACACAATCTAAACGATATTTTATGTTGCATTTAATGTCTCTTGAGTCATAACATTTCACCACAAAATAAAACATTTAAAAAATCCACGTAGTTATATCTTTTTAGAACCTAAAATCATGCCAGTCATTATCATATTATATTATTGAAACAAGCGGAACATATTTCTTTATAAGTTTATTTGATAACTTCATAGATATTTATGGCTCAATTTAATGTCAAGAAAAACTGTGGAATCACTTTTATAAGCACAATATATTTTCGCCGACATATTGAGAGGCAATTTACGACTACCCCTAAACAAATGGGGGTCTTGCCCCACTTACGCTTAATTTTTTAACGTAATCCTTTTTTCAGTACTTTTATTAAAATGAAATAGAATTAGGTAAAGCTTTGTGTTTTTTTTTTAAATGGTGAATAAGAAAATGAAGTACATCACCTAAATATTTGTATTAGCTTATAATTAAGCCGCTAAATATTTTTATATCTAAATACGTATATACCTCGTAAACAAATATTACATTGAATTTTTTTAATATCCTAAATTATAAAATCTAAGTTACGGTTACATTTTCAAACCATACTGGAATATTCTCGGGTCGATATAAAATTTCTCACCTTGAACATTGACCTCGTGCTTCGACTGCAAACGGAAGGAGAATGATATCGTCATTTCGTTGGTAAATATATTAATGCATATTTGATCTATATTGATTCGGAATCTCTACTTCCTTCTGCGAAATAATTATACATGATTGATTAGTATTCCTTTGCGAGTGTTAAGTACAGAATAAACATATAGTTTATAATATTATATTACATATATATTTATAGTTTAATATAGAATATAATTAAAACGTTGTTATACAGGTTTTAAATTTTATGTTATAAAAATCTTTTCTTTCTATTTAAGTTTATAAATATATATAAATATTATTTTAGGTTCGATTGCTTTGTTGTTTTTCCCAACATGTTATTCTTATTACACTGACTGTTCATCAAATTCCTCTTCCTACCTTTTCCTGATAGGTGACCAAGCATTCATCGGATACGTTGACTTTCCTTCAGATGAACCGTATTGCCCTTTACGTACGTCTTTTAACGACTTAAAAAAACAATGACCATCTTAATTTCTAAAAAGAAAACACTATTGACGGATTGCCCTAATATTTTAAAAAACAATTTCTTGTTTAATTTTAAATTTTTGAAGAAATTTGACAAATGATTAATGCCTGTTATTTTAAATTTCAAACGTTCATGTTCTAAAACCAGCCTCGCCGATTTTTAAAAAGTTATTTATACTTTGATAACAAAATTTTAATAAAGTCATTTTGACTTATTTCTTTATGAAACAAATTTTTATTTTATAAGTATTTTCTTATTTCATCACTTTATATTTAAAGGGTATTCGGGTCATAGCTGTCCAGCCATCTGGGTAAAGTGTTGACATCTATTTCGTTTAACCACTATCTAGTGACCTAAGCATACTACATAATATAAATAAAAAAACCTTTTAGCATTACATTACTACGCTAATTTAAAATATGTGAAAGACGTTTTTTATCAATTTTTTTTATACACTTATTGAAGCACGCAATATCTTTAATAATTAGGGTTGGTCTTATGCTACACTGGGTTTAACAGCTGATCAAAATTGCTCCGATTTATTTTTTACGTAAATTGATTTAATTGTGTAAGATTGAGATCAAAATAAAAGGTTTGTCGTAGTTAAAATTTATTTTGAAAAGGAGTACTGAAAGTTGAAATTTTATTATAAATTCATAATGAATAAATTCATTGTATACTTTCACACTGTATTGTCAATTATACATTTTTTTGATGTTAATGAAAAGGATAAAAAGTATGATATATTTATATTGAATTTCATAGTATTGCTTTTACTATAACATAAATTGAACATACACTTTAGCCTCAGCAACATGTAGTGACTAGTGGTGGTAAATTTTAGCTTATATAAAACGTTTGTACTTTAACAAAGCGCCGTCTATTGGATACTTGCTCAAATCAACAAATACCCGTATACAGCCACCTGTTAGAATCGTATAGAACTAACAGATAATTGTGACTGTCAGATAATAAATAAATAATTTGCAATAAATAAATTGAGATAGTAAGTAGTCCTATCTTTTAAGTTGGACTAAACAATAGAGACTTACAAAATTTCATTAATTTCGGTGAAGTAGTTTAGGTGTCCATCGCGAACAAACACTGTGACACGTAATATATATATATATATAATATATATATATATATATATATATATATATATATATTTATATATTATATATATATATATATTTATATATATATTATATATATATATATATATTTATATATTATATATATATATATATATATTTATATATATATATATTATATATATATTAAGATATATATAGTATACACAAATTAGCATAACAATCTTGTTTAGTTTGTCGCACGGTTTCCTTATAATACTTTAAAATGAAGACTCGTAGAGGACTTTCGCGCCATGAGGAGAATAAACTTCAACTGGTATTAAAGGAATTAAAGGTGAGCCATGATATGTGTGCCCAATTGAACTACAACAGTTATGCTGATGAGAAAGAACTATTGGAGGTTTTTATGAGTAACGATAAATTAAAGTCTCATTTATCAATGCTATATGTAAAATATAATGATAAGAGGAGCGTAATAGGCTTCAGCTAATAGTGGATAGGTTTAATGAAAAAGAGCAAATCCTTCGACGTATTACCACGCTAGAGCTGGAACTAAGTGACATCCATCAAAAAATCTTGTTCGAAAAGTTCGTTAAAAATGCTCCTCAGTCGATTAATGCTGAAACTCAAAACCCTTGGGTCACTATAGATTTAACTAATGACACAAAGGTCGGTTGGTTGCAGCAATAACAAACTTAAAATAAATAAATATCAATGAATCTATTAAGAAAAACCAAATATTTTTATAAAAATATTTTCTTAAATACCTCGATTTTTGTAATATAAAATTAGAAAATAGAAATGAGACATATGACTGACACTAAATTATTGGAATCACGTATGGGCCTACCAACTACATTTAGAAATATAACTAATAAGTATAAAATTCCAGAAAATATGCTTAGTGAGTATAAAATCAAAATTGTAGAACTTTAAAAAAACACAATGCCTTGTAGAACGCTTTGACTCTCTCAGCAAACATTTTTTGTGTCCAAAGAGTCTTTGTCTAAAAAGAAAACCATGTACCTCCTCAACAGAAAAATTGTGTGACAGGCCTTACATCCATATTTCTACAAACAATAGTTCCTTCCAAGTGAATACTATATATAACTCATATATATATAGTGATAATATTGGAAAAAGAAAAGGCTCAGTGATAAACTCTTATTTTAAAGTACAAAGAGTATTTATTTATTTAGTTATTTACCTGACTGCAATTCAATAATATTACTAGACATATTAAGAAATCTGGTACACAATTTATTAATTTAACTCACCTTTAAAGTTAATTGTATACGTTTTACAATAAACTTCATTTATAAATCCTATTATAAAATAAAGAATTACAATAACGACTATATGGCCTGGGAATAAATTGTATTTTAGCGATTAACTAGTAGCTTTCGCAATTTGTTTGACGTTGTTAGTTACTCTTGTTTGATCAACTGGCCGCATCACAAGAAGAACTTCCCATTGAAGTTATTACTTGCGGTAGCGTTGGGGGTTGAGTCACCCTCTCTCCCTCAAATATGGGGAAGGGGATGATGGCTGACACTCGCGTTATGCTCGTGAACGGGTGCTGCTTGCGCTGACTGGTCGTGTTGCTGGCAACAGTTTTGTTTATTTTTTAATTAACTTTTATAACATGTTTTATTCATTATTCGGCCTTCCCATCGAATTGATTGCAATGGTTCTAGTTTGTCGTAAATGGCTCGTTCTACAGGTTGGGCCAAGAATTCGTTAACATTTGAATCAACGCCCCACTCAAACAACTCAAACAACAAGATGAAGCAACTTGTCACACGTCCAACGAGTCCCTGCCGGTGGTTAAAGAAATGTTCCCAGAAAAACTGATTTCCAGACAAGGCGACATCCCATGGCCACCCAGGAGTCCAGATCTATCTCCAGCAGACTTCTTTTTATGGGTTTATTTAAAGAGCCGTGTCACATTAATAAACCAAAAACACTACCTGAACTAAAACAAGAAATCGGCAAAGAGATATCGACAATCTCGCGGTCTCTTTGCCGTGTGCGTGTATTCGTAAATTTTAGAACTCGCTTATAAGAGTGCAAAATACGTAACGGTGGTCATTAAGATGATGTTATATTTAAAAAAATAAATTCCTACTAAAATAGCTTCCTTGCGAATAAATATTTTTTTAAATATATCAAATGGTTATTTTTATATGATTTTTTAAATGTTTACTAATTCCTGGCCCACCCTGTATATTGACGTTTGTGAAACAGTTGTCACAGCAAAGAAATACCCGGATGAGTTTGTTGAGTGTTTCTTCTCAGACCAGGGCGCGTTTGGAATTTTACCCTCGTAATTTTAACTTTAAGTTTAGAAGAGTCCTTGCAGAAGAGTTTATTTCGAAAAATATTGCATAAAAATAAATGAAAGCTTTTATGACTTCTCCATTTGACGTACATAAGATCACTGGTAAAAACTCAAAGTGATAATGATATAAATAAATAATTAAATAAATATAAAATTGGTTTTCAATAATTTCTACGAAATTATTGTTAATTTCATTCAGTTATTGTAGAAATTACATATAGACAGATAATTTTAGCCCATAGTTTAATATTTTCAATATTAATCAGTAACGCATTTCAAAAAAGTTTTTAATATACTTAAATACATTTTTGGTAAGAGTACTCTACGCTCGAAATTAAGAGAGAGTTGAAGGTTGACGATAAATTAACAGACTAATAGGTACAACTTGCACTTTCTGTGAGCACAGCGGAGGGAAAGCATTCTAAGAGTCCAGCAAAAATTTAAATATAACTAATTTACAGGAGTTAAATTTATTACATAGTTTTATTTAAATGTGCAACTTCTGAAAAAAAATAGAAAAACATATTGTGTTTTGTAATTTTCTTCCTATCACCTTCTTTGGTAAGAATTGCAAAAATTTATGTCTTATGTATTAAACACATAAAATACAAATTAAAACCCTGTTTTCTTAAATATAAAACCATGTTTTTTTTTACCTGATATGGCAATTAAATAATCGATCTTCTTATTACATATTTTGTTGTTCTTATTTTGTACTTTTGAGTCTCAATATTCTCATTTACTAATTTAGTAAAGTACTGTCAAGACTCTTCTTCAAACATTGTTATATACATAGTAGATGCTTACTACAATCTAGTGAGTGTACTCTATCAAGTTCAAAGGTTCAAGAAAGCAATCTTATTTCGATCTCAAGAAATATCTGTAGCTTTTAAAGTATAATGTTATAGAAGCTTGGAAGTGTTTAAATATATATATTTTAAAACCTTGGTATACATTATATAATTTAAGTTAATTTACTTGATGCTATTGAAAATAACAATAATAGTCTATTATTATACATATTATATTCATATTATTACAGACTATTGTTAATGCGTGTACAAAAAAATACATTTATTTTATGACATGTTCTCATTATACGCACACACACAAAAGTAATCGTACAAATAAATTACTCATGCAAAAGTATAATTTATATTATTCTATGCGTTATTTAGACAATATTAATTGGAGTGTTGATAGAAGGGCGCGATGATTTCGAACCCAGACGTATTCATAGCAAAAAAGAAGCAACATAAATAATTGACGTTTATATTAAATGTAATGTTAGTGACTTAGAAGCTTCAAGTAGGCTCGTGAAATTTCAGGTAGTGCTCTTTAAGGGTATTCAGTGAAGTTCTTCTAATATTATATTAAATTTTATATCTATTAATAAAAGCTATATAAGTCGATTGTAATTTAGTCATAAGAAACATAAAACTATTCTATTTTAACTGGTATTATATCAATAAAGTATCGTCTCTTAAAATTTTATAAGGAACGGCGAATTAAAATACTTAGTAATAATAGTAGCTATTTTTATTTAAAAAAAAATGTTATAATTTAAAGCTATTAATATTTAAAATGTTAGTCTTGGTCGTGGTTTATCTTTGATTGTATCTCTTTAAGTGAATACGATTTATTAAAGCTACCAAGAATTAAAATATTTTCCAATAATCTAATGTTATATCTCTGCGATGAAGAAATGTAGAAAAAATGTAAATAACATAAAGTTGGGAATATATCAAAAAGTGAGCAAATAAATAAAAAAAGAACTTATACGTTTTACAATAAGATATAGTTTTCTGTAAGTCTGAATCCATCATTAATGGGGATGGAGTAGGGTTTCATATTTTTATCACAAGTTGTAAGGCTCAAACAACGCCTTAATATTTTTGATATTTTAAAATAACATTCTAGAATTAAAAGGAAGGAAAAATATTAAAATGGTGATACTTCCGTAAATTTTATAGACTTATATCCGTGAAAATAATCTTTAAAAGGTCAAATTTAAGATATAAATTTATTATTTAACATGTAGGTCAAAGTATTTTTTGTAAGAAAGAAAATATATAAATCCATGTTACTAAAAATGATTGAATGAAATAATACATAATAATTTTTACTTTTGAATACCAACCTACATTCTTTATTTATATACTTACTGTTTAAATATTTTTTGAGAATATAAATAACTTACAAACTAAACATCATATTTACTTTTTTTAAAATCTAAAATGACAAATATATTAAGAGATTTTTTTATTTATATTTATTAGAAATATGTATAAACAGATTTCTAAAATTATCTTTGTATTTTCAGATAAATAAATCCGCTTAGAGGGAATTTTTAATGATAACGAAGATATTTTATTTTTATGAATAAGAGCCTGGTGATTGTTCTTTTTGTAGAGCAAAGAAAAGACAGAAATAAATAAACTTATACTATTTCTATGCAGCGTTGTAAGTTGCCAAATAATTTTTACTGTAGGTTGTTTTTTATCTTATATTATTTATTTTAAGGTCAGTATTATATTTCATATTAAGTAGAAAATTCAGAACCAACATTGTTTTTTATTTATTTGAATAAATCCAGGCTACAATTTCTTTAAAAATAAAAATGATTTTTGTATTTTTATGAATATTTATTGTTTTTTATACAATTAAATTGACATTGTTGTCAAGAAGGTAATACATTTATAGAATATATACATTTAATTAAACAAAACATAAAAATAATAACATTGTTTTATTTGTATAATTTCGAAATGGTAAATATAGTTTTATACATTTAGTATACAAACAAACTCAGTGATAGCAAATAATAAAGAAATCTAGGAATCAAAACCTATACACATTTAATTTTTTTTCAATCCTTCATCCAACAGTCTGATAATATATTATTAATTCATTTTTGAAACTTAAAAAAAAAAACATTTCAAATATAACTCTAAGATTCCAAAATGAGAACAAATTAAGAAGATGTTTTTATAAAAGAGTCTGGACCTAGTCATCCAGGAAGATCATGGTTAGTTATTTTCAAACCTTTAGTCGTATATTACCATAAATGTCAATTAATTAGCAAGCATGGCTCTTGCACAACTAATATGACAGATTATCTCACAGAGAAACGGAAAATTAATCTCTCACACAATTCTCTCGTCAATTAAAACTTTTGAGTACGTCCTCAAGATAATGTTTGAATATCGTAACAGAACTCTGCGTAATCCCTATTGTGTTATAAATAAGGTACAAAATAGGGCGTTTTGTAGTAACTTCTTAGTTACCCATAAATATTATTATTTGGCGTCTTAGAGACAATTCATAAAATATCATATATGATATGTATCATATATGTATATATATGATACATACATATATGATATTTAAAAAGGGAGTAGTTGTATGTCTTGGTAATCATAGTTTAGTCTTAGATTATATATTTAATGTTTATATTTTATTAACACTTAAAGTTTTGCTCTATTGTTTAATAAACTTTTCAAACAATTACAGATTACAAAAATATTTTCAATGAACATTTAAGTTTTATTATATTTTTTATTTATTGATACCTAAATGTTAAAAGCTTGATACTATTAAATTATCATTTTACATATATGTATTATTATATTTAAACTTTCGTGAACCATGACTATTATATTTATATTTACCCAGCTGTATTCACGTAGAAATTGAATCTGAATGTGCCCGACTAGTTTCGAACCCATTCGAGGTCCTTAATCATGAGCTCTGAGCGTGGCGGACTCGCGGCGAGAACTCGTTCTCTACTAGTCGGACACATTCCGATTTAATTTCTGCGTGAATACAGCCGGGTAAATATAAATATATGTATTATTAGATATTAATATTATATTGACGATGAATTATCTCAAAAGCTATTTTACAATTACCAAAATATTATTCATAAAATGATTAAAAATAGGGCATTCATATCTTCAAATAAATGAAAGTTATTTATACTGATTAAAATCAGATAGTTATTGATTTCGGCAAGCTTTTTTTATCCATATCCTCGTGATTGAAGCAAAATTAAACGGTATTTATATTCGTTGTTGATTTATAAGCCTCATTTGGTATGTTTGTGTTAAATGTAATGTTCTATGTTGAAATTTTGAGAGTTTTGAAATTTACGAAAGCTGTATTAAATACATAAAAAAAATGTTTTTGGTTATAGTTATAAATCTAGGATAAGTTTTAAATTTTTTAACTAAAATATTTAAACAGAACCTATTATCATGCAACAGAGACGTTTGATATTGTTTAAATGAAGCACTAAATGTTTTATTCAGAATGCAAAGCAAATCTTTTAAAAATTGATAGCAAGACAAGTCTAATACTTTGAAAAAATAAACAATTCTCATTTAAAAGCAACGCATTTTTTATCAAATAAAATAATAAGGTACTATTATATGGAAAATATTCTATTAAAGCATTTTATAGTCTTATAAATATTGATTAAAAAAGCACGAGGAAGGCTGGACCTCTCCGATGACAAACATATTTCTTACGAATCAAGAAACTTTTTGTGGAGGTATGTTTGTTGAAACAATTATTTGTATCTTAAAATCATAATAATATTAGGTTTGAAGATTTTTTTTTTGTACAACACTATGGGTTTAAAACCAGAAAGTAAACTACACCTTAATTTAATTCAGTTCAGTTTTGTCACAAAAACAACTACGAAATTATCCCTTATTCTACATAATAATTCAGATCTCGACTATCATAGTAATAGTGAAGTGATTCGAGATCATCCTTTACTTTCGACAACCGCTCCAAAGTGCGCCAGGTACGTGACCTTACTTCTAACTAGCTAGTTATTTGGAGATATTTG
The DNA here is from genome assembly GCA_963555665.1 of Dircenna loreta. NCBI lineage: Eukaryota > Metazoa > Arthropoda > Insecta > Lepidoptera > Nymphalidae > Dircenna > Dircenna loreta. The sequence goes on along the minus strand of OY743099.1, from coordinate 6,966,937 downwards.
ATGTTGATCTTTCTTTTTAGTAAATATAAATAAATATAATAGAGCCAGTGCTTCTTACTAACATAAACAAAATGATGATTTCGATGACTTGGTTATTTATGCTTAGGCCAATATTTCAGATAAGATCTACACTAATTTTGTCTTTAATTCGTAATTAAAATACATTAGCCTGGCTGTAGCTGTGCAATTGAGGGCCGCTCGTTCTGGTTGACTCAACGGCGTGATGCCACCCTCTCATAGAAGAATAACGGAGATATTACAGATCTAATATGGGCACGATTCAATTTCGAAAAAAAATAAAAACTAAATATAAACTATGAGTTGTCCAATTATATAAAAAAACTTGAAACGTTGACTGTAGAGAGGATTGTTGGAAATTTAACATTTCATAAAATAAAATATTTATGTGTAAATTCTTATATTTTTTACATTTTGCTTTCGTTCCCATACCCAAAAATAATAATTTCGAAATCACATATAAAAAGATTACTTTTTTACGTGGGCGCTGAATCGAGAAACCAGTACACGATGACAATGTCCATCGTGAATTCACTAGTTTTGATTTGAAGTTCAAAGTGTAAGGTTTGAAAGAGTGAAGTTGGGTGTAATTGGAGTCGTGACTCAATTATCTGGCTTTGTACCTACATTTCATGAAAATGAATAATAAATGATGAAACTCATGAAAAAGTTATTTTAGAAAATCACCAATTTTAACTACGAGAGCTTTAAGTTTAAGGAATTTGTAACCAACTTCGTAAAATGAATTACACTAAATTAAAACTTGCTTCAATTATTAACCCATATATATTAGCATTCAGCAACTGTCCAGTGGGAGATGAATAAAAAAAGTTATTTAATTTCAACTTCGGTTATTTCATAGAATTAAAGAGCCATAATGTTAAATAAACTCTAAGTAAAATATATTTCGATAAAATGTTTAATAATGATGAACAATTGAACAGATATGAGAAAAATACTCTTAGAATTTATACAAAAAAAACGATAATAGGAGTTATGCCACATTTAATAATACCACAGAAATAATAGCGATCGTACGAAAAAATATTTAATAAAAGCTGAGCAATTTATTTCAACTATGATTAACATATTTACAAAGCCTTCAAAAAAATATTTTAAAACTAAACAGATGTTACAAAAAATAGTAGGCTCTGTACAATATGTGTTGATATTTTTGCACAAAAATAATATTTTTTATAAAATATTCAAATGTTAAAATCGTTAAATAAAAAAGTTTTCTAGTGTAAATTACAGTTAAATATAAGAAACTACTCCAAATCCATTTATACTAGTTTCAATACTAATTAAAATATTAGGTTTATTGTATGAATTCCTTAACTTTCCTCAAATAGGGTGCAAATTATGAACAAAAGGTTGTTTTTTAGCTAATGTATGATCAGAATATTTAGTCATTTTTAATATTATTTGTTTATCTATATATTTGTAACACCTGGTTATTTTTTTTCCCAACATATTTTTTCATAGAATCAAAAGTAAGTTAAAAATACAAAATAAACATACTCGTAAATCGTCACTTCATTGCCGTGCTTTGAACGATGAATAATGAAAAATCATATTGTGATTCAGTCAGTGTTAACAAACATTTTTTATAATGTTTTGCGGCCAATATTTTATTTTCAATTATATAAACTGAAAATTTAGTTACTTTCACCCTGAAATGAAAAAAGAAACTCTCTAAAGCAATTAAAATCTTTTTCCTTTCTCTTTCTCAATATCAATAAATATGTATACCCGAATGTATTCAAATTAATTCGGAATTGCAATTTGCCATAAATTTTAAGCAAACTCGCAGAACGAGTTTAAAAATTTAATTGAGTTATGATAAAAAGTATAATATATTAATACATTATTTATATTAATACATTTTAACAGAGTAACACAAGCATATAGTTAAGTGTACTTAAGTTGCAACAATTTTTTGATAGTTCAGACAAAACCAATAAAGTAATTGTAAGGTCATTCTTTTCAATTATTAATTGACTTCATTAGTAAGTTACCGTTACATCCTATCATTGAAATATCACTAAATTCTTACGTCTCACATCACTATTAAATAACTAATAGTTTAATAACTGCAATAACGAACTAGTTGTTTTGTAATTTAGTGCTTTTTTATTATTTTACAAAAGTTTGTTTTATTGGAAGATTGTTTTTCTATTCTGTATCACTTTTGAATACAGTTTGGTACCAAGATTGACTATAACAGACTTGTTTTTTCGGAAAACGCAATATTTTCCGGAGAGAAACAAACGTCACCTAAGCTAACTAAAAATTTATTATCTATGTTTATTTGTGACAATTCACCCATTTTTACGATTTAAAATCATCAATAAAATATAACATAATATTTCAAACCGATTAATGTTAGTAAATTACTCATTCTATGAAGTATTTCAGCGAGCTATCAAAGAGCTCATTAGCCTAAGCGTTAAAAGCTTTCATAAACGCTTATAGGTCATTAATTCTGATGAGATTACGGTTTTAACTTTTAATGAACATAGTTCGTAATAGAGTTCAAAGAATATTTTAAAAGAAAATTGTGGTCGGAATAATTTTAATTGTCCATTAACATAAGTGTGCTAAATTAAATAAACTAATGCATTGACTAACTCACACTACTATTACTTGTATTAGATCATGTATTATTAATAATAACACGACCAACTTGGAATGTCCATTAAATTCATAAAGTAGTTCATAAAGTGATACAGAAAATACGTTAAATTTGTAATTATTATATTTTTCATCATGGCTCCTATTTTTTTTATAAGCACACGGTCTACCTTAAAAGTGGTATTGTTTGTATCTTGGAACTTCTGACAAAATAGGGTTTAAACATTGCTAATGAATTGGCAATACGTTTTTAAGAAATGGGGGGAAAGGAAATCCTTTTGGAATGGCGAAGTTATGCAGGAAGCTAGGATCCATTTCGCGGAAGGAGGGACGTGGAAAAGAAGGAATAAGGATTGCCTATCTGGATCTCTCAGTCACAATATTTATGTAGCTTTAGTATTATTTTAGTATTTTTTATTATTGACCATTTTATATATTATTTATCAGTTGTTAAAAAATGGTCAAGAAGAAAATCTAACTTTAATTTGACCTGGCTTAGGAAACGAACGGTGACAAAGAATAGAAGATACTTCTTTGATATTAAAATCTAAAATAACTGCCTTCAATATAAATAACACCAATTAAATATTTTAAGAACATAATAAACGTATACGAGTTGTTGAAACATACGACAATTTGAAAATGTCTTGTTGATTCTTGAAAGCAGTGAAGGTATTATTTGAGGCAGCAAGCAGAATTAATAGCTTTCATTCATTTTGCAAGATCTTTGTTGACGTAATAAATGACTTAACAAGAAACTCAAATAGGTACAGCCTATCGTTTAATAAAAGACTTTCAGCTTTTATTTTTGGAGTTCATGTCGCTTTCAAAATACTTTTACAATTGTACTTTTCATACCAACCTAAGATTTATTATATTTTCTTAGAGAAGATTTGTTTAACGCTATTTTTATTTTATCACAATGGAAGTAATGTTTATACAATAATTATTTTTGTTATGTATATTTTTTGGCCTTTCATATTGATTACAAAGAATATAATTTTTATTTACAATTTCATGCTGGGTGATCTAGTGTTTGTTGCAGTTATACTATCTAGCGTTAGTTTTTGAGGGATACCAAAAGATATTTTTCTCGTTTTCCCACCTTTTAAAATTTCCATATAAAGGTGGACCAATAAATTTGTACAAATAACTTTTTAATTAAATTAAGTCTTGAGGACTTATTTTATTTGAAAAATATCTAATTTATATTTAGCAACAGTGATTAATAATAGGAACTATACATTATTGTTAATATGTAAGTATTTTAAATTTAATTTTGTAACTTTATGAAGTTTTACTATTTATTTTAATTTTTAGTTAATAAACTAGTTTGAAATTGTCTACAAACATTTTGTTCCAATTGTTGTTTTACCAATTTATAATACAATAATTAATTATAATATTTGATAATTAAAACAATTTTAATTATATAATATAATTGTTGTTTTTGTATGTTTGTATTACTTTCACACAAAATCTACGTTATCGATTTCATAAATTCATTCGCTATTAGAAAACTACATTTTCACTGAGTGACATGGGCTATATTTTATTTTCAAAAGAAATAGGGATCCTTAATAAAAATGCAAAAATGTGATGTGAAGAAATCAATCATAAAATAATGCGGTGTGGGTCGCCCCGCGCAGTGTACCGGGGTAACGGGTACCGGGGTAAAGCTGCGGTGAGAAAGATGTCGACGACATCGATATTTGTACCTTTTAATTTTATTTGTTGGAAATAATCTGCTAAGTAACTTTTTCGAATCTAAAAATATCTTTACCAATATTTAGAAATAACTTTCACCATGGATTTAGGCTATATTATATTATACTCTTGAAATAATAATAGGTCTTTTCGGGGAGAGCAATTTTAAAAATAAAGGTGATCAAAAAAGGTCACATGAATGAGTTTCTTGTGAGCTCTGTTGTTCTAAAGACCTCTCGGGCGAAGTCGCTGGCAACAGTTAGTATATATATTTTTTTAAGAAGTATTAGTAATCTATGACAAAGCTGCTGAGTAAACAAATGTATGATGATGTAGTTTTTAAATTTGCTATCAACATATGTATTTTCTTAAGCGACCTGATCACAGAGTAAGCTGATGTTAGTGGATGTTTAATAATGCAGGCAGATAAATATATCGCCTCTTTTTCGTATTTTATTTGAATTTTTCATTATTAATGTGACCATCAATCGTCATATTAAAGTCTTAAGCCTGCACTACGAGTATTGGCAAGAAAATTTACAACATAAATATACAGATTACCTAAAGTCAACAAACAAATAAAACATATCAATAGGTCTATATAGTGTTAAAAAATAGCATAAATGACCAATTAATTTAAAATAATAATTATTATATAGGAACATGGAAGATTTTTATAAAACAACGGGTAAAACAAGGGTATTAACTAGTACATTTTTCCTAAGAAAAACTGAACAAATTTTCAAACCATAAAGCGATGCTATGGATAGCCCTATTTCCCTATATTATGCTCTCATAAATAAAGTTGTAAAATATTCATGTATTTTGGTCTAACACCGTGACGCTACATTGCGATACTATAACTGGATATGATGGTACTAAAACTTAGTTTAATTTATCATGATTATAGTGATAATATAGCCTGCCGTTAACATATATGGCACCTATTTTAAAACTCTATCTTTTGTTATGTATGTATGTATATTTCTTTGTTTGCATACCACGCCAAAATCTACAAAACTTATTTCACTGACAACATTCAAATAAAAACAGAACAACTTAAGTAAAAAACATATTTTTATTTTACGCTGTTTTTACGATATCAATATTTTTCAAAATTCTTTCATTTGTAGATCCAAACACGCTATGTTATTTATTGTAAAGATCATATTAAAGCATTTATATTGATATCAAAGCAGATGGAACACGTATATTCAATTCATTACTTTAGAGCGGCTTTGTACCTGTCAATATATCACTATTTGTAGATCTGGAAAAGACATAGCTCATCAATATATTTTCGTTGTATGTTTACCTTATCTCTTTAAAAAAGTCAAGATATTGGTAAGGAGCGTTTATTGAAGGTTTTTCACCTATCAGTCATACTAACATAACCTCTTAGTAAGAGCACGTTGTAAATTTTATCAAAGAAAATTTAATATTTTGACGAAACAATAGTATTTTACCTATTTTATGTAATTGTACTGAGAGCAAAAATTGCAGCATGGGCTTTTCGTTTATTGTAGCATTTACTTTAACAGATTGTAAATAATCATCTTAGTACACTTACATAAGGAAATACATATCATAAATACAAAGATATTAATGAAACACTGTGTATGTTAAATGTTCTAGTATATTCATAAAAATAACATAAACAATTCTCTAAATACCATTAAATTAGCCACGAGTAACTTTTTGCTCTTTAAACTCTTTTATTCCATACTTAATGATCGGCTTAAAAAAATATACAAGTACCCATTATATGCTGAGAGCTCTCGTAAAAGTTTATGATGAGTGTCTAGGAGTTTGATGTTTAAGTAAAAGTCACAACATTACTTTTGTATAAAATTATATTTAAATTTTTGAAAAAAAAAATAGGTTGCATAGTGTAAAAATATATCCTGAAGGAGAAGTTTTTAAGAACAAATTTAATTCTCTCAAAACCCAAGTTTCGTTTAATTTCTTTGAACAGAACTTATAATGTTATGAAGATAATATTTCTCAGAGATTAATATACATAAATCATTTATCTCAGATATTAATTCTTGCAGACGAGGAAATATTAGTGTTTTCGACAGATGGTAGTGTTCCGGTTTCTTATGAAAAATGAATTAGTTTTAGCTTTCATTTATAATTTCAGAGAAACCGAGAGATAACATTCCTTTTTTGTTTAATATAATAATAATATATCTTATTGCACACCTACCACAAATGTAAAAATACTCTACAAAAAAAGTAAAATTATTCATTATTATAATCGTCTTTTATTTAATCACCTGTAATAGAATTAAATAAGATTATTAAAAATACGAGCAAGACATAAACAAGCAAACTAAAACGAACGTGACATTTTATATCAAATTATGTTTGTGTATAATTTGTAAGTAATTGTGGTTAGTTTATTTATTTTGGAAAAATCATAGAATGCGAATATTGTATGTATGATAAAACAAACAAAAAGTAGGTTCTTCTCCATTGGATCAATAGAACTAGAGTTTAACGTCTCAACCGCTATGTATGCGGACTGACTTGACATTTGTACATTTACTTTGAAATGTATAGAATAAATCAAATGTTTCACATTGGGTCTGAAATATACTTTGGGAAGATGTGTTCATGAAAACGAATATTTTATATGTATTATAAAATGTTTACATATATTAAAAAAATGTTTATGTATATTTGTTTATTGTTTCCATCCGTTTTACAAATAAAAGTTAGTTAGGTTTTGTGTAAACGTCTAAATATATAAATTTATTTTTTATTACATATTTAATATGTTACGTTTTGCAAATCATTACAGAATGAATAATATTGGAGAGCTATACAAATACAACTAAAGGCTGTAACTTTCATCTATTTCGTTTACCTTTCGGAAATATTGAATAATGTTATATTTGCATTGCTTAGAACAACACACCTTGCAAATGACACGGAGGTATTGAAACAGAAATCGAAATATTTGTTATATTCCTAAAATTGTTTGTTATATTGTAAAACGTACAAAATTTCATTCATATAAATAAATAGTTAATAACAAAACTTATAAAACAAGTTTCATTCATATAAATAAATTGTTAATAAGGGTGTTTATATTTGGTAGTAGAATTGAAAATTCATTTGTTTATTTACATTAATTAATAAAATCCAATCAATATTTACATAAAAGATTGTACTGGAGATATACATCGGCATAAACAAACATATTAACAATACAATTTTCATTATTCCCGTTGCAATTTTTAAATATCGATAACAGTAAAAAAAGGTAATTTTAAAAACAAGAAGTATGTTAGAAAATGTGAAGATATCGTTTAAAAAAGAATAATATTATAAAACCTTTTTTCAGACCACTCTGATTTATTCTATGCAAATTATGTTTTATTTTCTAATATTTTTTGGTTAATCAAGGCGAATTTAATTTGTTTGAAACATTCCAATTGAGCTTATATTCATAACTATGATTGAAACGTCCCAAGTAGAAAATAACTTATAGTATGTAGGTTAATTATAGAAAAATAAGAATGTTTCCCTTAAACTTAATGATATTATGTCAACAATAACTCTAAGAGTTATTTTCAAATGAAATCTCATAATCATCTGAATTCAACATTTAATGATGCTCCAATTACGAAAAAGTGAAATTAATTAAAATCTGAATTATATTTATGATAAGCAATCAATTATTGTGTACAATGGTTATTATTATTTCAAGAATAAAAACAAGTGACAATTAAAATAAATTATAAATTGAGTTTTTTTCAAACGATTTTTTTCTAGTTTTCAGTTTTAAACTGAAAAACGTGTTTTCACTCAGCGAAGAAGGTAGTCTTGTTTTGATTGGAAGATCATTCGAAATGGTTCTAATGAGCAGAAACAGACTTCTAAAGTAACTAAAAAGAAGTTTATTTTAGTTAAAATTAACAAGAAATATTTTTGTTATGAAATTTTAAGAATTATATTTTAACAATAAAAATTTTAACAGTTACAAATAAAATTCCTAAAGAATAAAGTTTATCATATTAGCTTTATTTAAACTACCAATTAATTTCCCATTTTCAAATAAGAGCTATACATAATTGAAAAAAATAAATATATTTATTATGTTTTAATATTTACAATTGATCATTAGATTGATTAAATATAATATACGTACTTTGAAATTAACACAGTTAACATTACTCTAGATATGAGAATTTTCAATACACAAGGGTACTTTTGATAAAGCTAATTGAACAAATTAATTTAGAACTCGTATTCAAAAGTTTAGTTTAACTACTGAAATGACTGATGTTGGAACTTTTTGTGGAACGTTACTTAAACTTCGTGGTATTAATTAATAAAGTGAATAATTTATTGAAATTATATTGTTATTGTGAGATATGAAAACTTGTTTACAAAACAAAGGAAAATATTAATTTACATATGTTTAATAATACTAGTATCTAATAGTGCCAAGATCGATTTAGTCTTTTTGTCATGATGAGCTACGTACGATTATGCTCTGATATTTATTGGAAGTGAGAGTATATTCAATGCTTATTTTAAATTTGTTACCCCATTATCATATGATTTCTTAGAAGACCTTAACTGTTATTATATATTCCGTCTTCAAGATACAGTTTCCATTATTTTCAGTAACAAGTAGAGACGTACTAGAATCATTATATATGAAACAATAAACAGAATTAATCATTTAAATCATCTCTCTCAACTTTTCTAATATAAATATAATTCCCTGAAAGCAAAGCATCACCGGAAACATTAAGTATACGAATACCAAACCGCAGTCCGGGTCGCCATTCCTAACATCTAACATTACATTAAACCCAAACTCTTCTAACCGAGTAAATACTGATTATGAGTTTCAATATTCTTTTAATATTTATAAGCTATTTTTAAGATTCATCGATTTATCAACTAATAAATGATAGATGACTGATGGAATAATTTACAACACTTAGAATTTAATTTATCTTATATAAGACAAATTTGGAAAAATATTTTGTTTTAGATCAATAGCGAGTAACAACTAAAAACTAAACTAAAGAATTTATACTATAAGAAATTAATATATTTGAAAAACTGGGAGATAACATGACATCAAATAGGAATTAAAATAAAACAAGATAAATAATACAGCTTGGTAACAAATATCTTAATTACTAAGAGTGATGAGAGACTACAAAAGAACTTAAATTTTTCACAAGCTGCAAATAAAATAATCTTCGAAGACACGCATTTTTTGCAACGTGGACAAATGTCTCTATAATATAAAAAGCACTTAAAAGGAATCTAAATCAATACCCCACGATTTTTTTGTGACTATAATACAAGCACAACTACAAAGAAGTGAAAAGATCCAACAGATAAAATCTTAAGCCTCTGATTTAATAAATACTTCACATTAAACTTGGACATAAGATCCCTCTTACTGCCAAAATAATATAGGTTACCAGAAATATACAAGCCAGATGTCCTACAAGGTCCTATCGTCAGCCAGATTGATAAAGTTACATATTATTCGGCTAAGCTCATTGTTAAGATTCCAACACGCTAGTTTCTATAAGTGCATGTGTAGAGCTAAATATATACACCAGATTATATCATGATACTTCTGAGCTTATATGTGCTATACGAACAAATCACCATTCTTAACATATTTTCATATATAACATATTTCATCACCATATTTAACCAACATGACATTAATTTTAGCTTTGATGGACAGTTACTTTATATTTACTTAACAGTTGCTTTGATATTGTAATAGCTTTCTTAGTAAAATAAGAACATATCTTTTTAATAAGCAAAATAATATAGCTAGCATTATTATATAGATTACTTTGAGGCTCTTTTGACTGCATCGGCTTTGTCACTATCTGTGAATCTAAATACCTAAAGGATGAGCTACAGCAAGTTCTGGCTATAGCTCGCCGGACAATCTAATAATTATATTCAGAAGTCCTCGATAAGAAATACTGTTTCATACCAAGAATGGTCCTCGACGGTATTGATATAAAAAAAAAAACTTATTTCAATACAGAAAATGGTTGGAGACTTTATAGCACCTGGGAACTATACATAAAGAATGTAAAATCCCATGACCACCAAATATTACATAAGTCACACTAGCAATATTGAATATTTTGTATTTCATTATAAGCTTATTTAGACGAGCATTAAATGAATAATATACTTAGTTCTAAAATATAATTTAGTACTAAAATAAAAACAAAGCAATTTTAACGTTTGTAAATTATTATTTTAATTAAATACATGAAAATCGGCGATAATTGCTGCAAAAATTATCGAAAGCATTTTTAAATCTAACTTGTAAAACATAAAAAGAACAATCTTATGATCTAGAATTTCCATTTTAAAGGAATTTTTATATTTTACTTAAAACTGTAACAAGTATTTTATATCGCAGCTGTCTTCATATTTTTCATTACGTAGTATAGTGGAAATTTATAAGAAAATATTTACAACACAAACCAATTCATACCACAATTTAAAACATTAATATTGTAATGTGGTATAAAATCATTCTGCATACAATACTATTTTGATATTCCTTTTATAATAATATAATAAAAAATTCTGCAAATATAATAAACCAACCCACAAAAAATTGATATTTTTTAAAATTTAATATTAGCAATTTTCCAATTCTGTACAACGAAAATAATTAAATAATACCATACAGACACAGTATTTCATGCGTCGCCAAGCGGAGCCCAGAGCCGTGAAACCTCGCAACTGCGGCCTTTTATATTTTTAAGTTAAATTTTATATTACAGAATCGTGTTTTCACTGAATTTTATTCATTTATTTTTTGATGCTTTATGTTGTTATTGCACGTACAGTGTGTTAGAAATTATGTTCCGTTGAAAGAAACCCCAAATTACTTATTATGTTTGGAGTCAACTTACAAAAATTCAGACAAATCGGTCCAGTAGTTTAGCCAAAATGTCATAGTTTTCTTTCTTAAAATTAACCTCATGCTTAAGTGTTATATTATTAAACTATCACGGATAGGTCAAAGACCCTCGATAAACATATGTTTCTACTAAGGGCCTATGCACATTGAACTTATTAAATGGGATAATGAAGAACAGTCCTCAAATTGTATATCTCTGCATACTTACAAAATATTAAACAAGTGAAAGCTCAAAGCCGCTGTATAATAATACGTATATTTCGTCGTTCATCTCGTATTAAGTACAAATTCTTACACTTACAGTCACATATTGTGTCATTGTACCTATCATATTAATATAGAAACATATGATACAAGTAAATAAAGTTATATCTCTTACCTCAATAAAAAGTATGAAGGGCGCATATCATTTACTTTGATATCAATATAAGCGTCTGGTTTTTATAACAAAAAAAAAAATAGTGTGTTTAGGCCCTTAGCCTTTTTTTGCAAATATTTTTTCCACTTCTCTGTGAGAGTTAAAGAAAATTAATTCTTACTACTAAGTCATAAGAGTCACAAAACGTTTCTTTATAGCAATTGTTTAAAAATGAAATGAAAGTCTAATAATAATAAAAACTAAGGTTGTGTAAAAGAGACGAAAATAGGTTTTTTGTGGCGATACGATATGTTTTTGTGTCGGCTTCCGCAAGAATTACTAATAATAAATAACGTTCTAGTAGGGTTGGCCCACCATCGACCACTATTATTTTTTAAATATTTTTTTTGTATATTTTAATAAAGTATTTTTCTTCGAAATCTGTCTACTACTGCAACTAATATTTGTATTTCAATAGAATATACATACCATATTACGAAACATGTGTATCAGTTTCTATCGAATGAAAAACAGTAACAACTGGTATTGGTTTCTTTTAAAAAAGATTAACAACAGAATGTTATAAAAAGTATCAATTTAATATTTTTTATTAATAATAATATTAGTACATGCAAACCAAACTAAAAAATATTAAATTCACTCTTTATGCATATAAATTAATTATTGTCGATGTCCTCGTCACTATTTATTTCCTTTTAACCTTACGTGTCAGTTAGTACAAAGGACTCTAAAGAAGCGCGCCCAGTTTGTAAGCAAAAATAATAATGTTACTTTTTGGTCACCGCTCATTAGTTTCTGCGAATTCTCCTAGGAATTGAAACGCGTAATTTTGAATCAAAGAGACGGAAAAGCTTAATTCTATTATTTAATACTTTTTGAATCTAAGATACAAACATATTTGTTTTTAAGTTTTGTTCAAGAAAAACTTTTATAAAAAAATATATATTTCCCCGGTCTCCTTTTATTGCATAAGTATGCATGATTACAAAAGCCTACAAGGTGTCACAGGTATAATAGATTCATATGATTTTTTACGACACAAAAAGACATTTTTTTTAAATTACAAAATGTTTTTGATAGAGTTACTTCAGGTATTATTAATTCAGAAACTTTTTAAAATAAATAACTAATGGTACAAATAAGTAATAATAATATAGGAAAAAAATGTGTTCAGTCAGATAGTGTATTAATTTATATCCTAATATCAGTTTATTCCAAACGCTTTTTTAGTGGTTGATTTTTTATTTTACTGTACAAGATCTAACAAAAGATTCTATTTGAATTTCGTAAAGCTTTAGATTTATTTTGCTATTGAATTCACCTTAATAGTTTTGGGTGAAATTATAAATGTTATACTGGGTAGGTATAACATTTATAATTTCACCCAGTTTACATATTACGTGCAAAATAAAACGTGGTTAAAGCACGCAAAGATGTCATCAAGTAAATCTCAAATGTAAACTCGTGGGTAATAATTAATAGATTTTCTGCAAAGTAAGTTAGTAAAAAGTGGCTTTAGTCGCACTCCATATCTGTCTGTGTAAAAATCACATCATTTTGTTTCCTTGTTGTTGCACGAAGGAAGTACAACTCAATGATTAATTTAACAGAAAACGTGATTGTATTCCGAATGGAAAAATACGCACTTGAACACCTTTTTAAACATATTTAATAAAAACTTTATAGCATTTAATACAGCACTGGTACTTCTAAGGTTTGTTTTTATACATTTTTGTTATAAACATTTCTTAGTTGTCATCCTAGTGTGTATTGTCATCATGATAGTGTGTCATACATGTGTAAATCTAAGTACACAAACAGGAGTTGCGATGTCGTATCTGTCTCTACTTGGTCACATCTATCTCTCTAACTATATCTCACAAGTCAACTCGAAGCTCAACAAGCTTACGAGTTGGAGTTTCAAAGGTCTTTCATGTTCATTAAGAACCCTTATCTAGAACAAAGCTTGATCATTCACAATATCGATGGTACTAATAATACATTTTTGGTGAAAACGATTTTAATACAAATTAATAATTATAAACAGAAATTATACTAACATAGTAAATTTATAATCATTTTTAAATTAATACCAAGCTAATTGTAAGAATACCAATTTGTTAATATCTTTAAAAGAACAAGTTAAAATAATAACACAATTGAACTTCTAAACTGAGGCCACGGTACTGTTTTGTTTTTTAAATGAAAGCGCCTCCAGCGGCTTTACGAACGAAGTTGACGTTTAAGTAAATTACTGACTAACTTTGATAATCAATTCTTCATTTATATTAAATGTTTTTTATGGATGATTTTTAGGTAATTATTTTATTTTTTTCACAATTATCAAAATCAATATTAAATAAAAAACGCCCCAAGTCCTCTACGCTGCTAGAACATTTGTAGAAATTTCAGTTTGCTCTTACAGATTAGACATCTAGGAGAAAAACTTATTTAAGCGTATTTTTTTATATGTCCTATAAAAAATCTACTATCAAAACATAAGAAGTAATTGAAGAGTAAAAATATATTCCGAGACGGAACGAAAGACTCATTGAGAATTTTTAAACTTGGATTCAAACTGCAGTGCCTCGGGCTACTTTCGTGTATTTACTTTGTTTATTCTAACCTGTGTTATTTAAAATATCCCTAACATGGTGTTATACATATTTTTTTTAAAAGAAAAATTCTCAATCATTATTTTATAGGTTTTTTATTTTTGGGAAGTTAATAGTTGTATATTATTATATAATGGATACAAGTGGCTCCAATTAGAAATAATACCTATATGTGTTTGATATTGACAGTTGGAACGAAAATAATGAATAAAGAGATTTATTTGTAAACCCAAATTTTATCTTCTCTATGGGTCATTCTATATAAACTTTAAAAATTGTCTTTAAAAAGACATACAAAGATCTCTCATCATGTGTCCTATATGTTAATATACAGAATGTAGAAATTAACTAAAGGTTTTTAATGATCATAATGAATATTAAACAAATAATTAAGTAACTTAAGTTACTTATTTTTAATCTAAAACATCTTCAACACATTTGTTCTATAATTTATATTTTATATTGTGTTAGTCTTAATTGCTGTGAATGAATTGATTTAAATAAAAGTTTCGCAACGTCGCCATTGTTGCAGAAACAATCTGTTTTTTTAATAACGTTGGGTATATGTTTTTTATTTGTACATTTGTTATACTCTCTGTAATCAGTATTAAGATTCTATTTAATCAATATTAAAATATATATATTGATATAAATATTTATTGTGCACAAACAATTTTGAAAATAGTAATCAATAGATGGCACATAAATCTATCACAACATTACGTTTAAAATTGATTATTTCCGAAATATTTTTAAATAAGCATCTAGCTAAAAGACGATAGTTTTTGCAATATCTATTTTATCTACATATAAGATATTGTTTTTGCAAACATAGACTGAAACTCTATTAACTGATCTCTTCACTACAATATTTGAGTCAATACTCGTTAAGTTTTCAATGTCAATTGTGTGTAAGCGGTAATTTACTATCAAAAGGACAACATTGTACGTTGTATTCAATGTGCTTTGTGTTTGTAACTGACTCCATTATTACGTAGAATTAAGTCACGACTTAAACATATACAAAACATTTTTTAGAGTTTTAAATAAAAAAACGTTATAAAATTCTGTTAATCTCTTTTTAGGCCAAAATGATCTCAGTCATAAAAAAAATAATAACAACAACAAACAACTTACAACAACTTTATGACAAATTTATTTGATAACTTCGTAGTTTTTTATCGTTTAATTAAGTATTAAGTGAAATCACTTTATTATCCAAATTTATTTTGGTCGACATATTGAGAGGCGATTTACGGCTTTCCAAACCTAAATGAGGGCCTTGTCCCTTTTTTGTTTGGTTTTTTATATAGTCTTTTTACAGCAATTTTAATGAAATTAAATATAATAAAGTATACCTTTGCTATTAAAAAAATATATAATACATTTACAAAACGTTTGTATTAGATAACACTTAAATCACATAAGTGTTTATTAACTCTACATAGTAAACAAATATAACATTCGAATTATTTTTTTTTTATATCATCAAATCTCTGTTATGAATACATTTTTAAAACCATACTGGAATATTCTCAGGTCGATATAAAATGTCTCACCTTGAACATTGACCTCGAGCTTCGGCTGCAAACGGAAGGACGCGAAAGACAGCTTCGTTTTGTTAAATGTAACATGATATTTGTGTTTTTGTATGTTTGTATTGTTTTCACAAAAAACTAAGGACTTATTTCAGAAATTTGGGGTGAACGATCAACCCCTCCCCCCAATTTCTGAAATAAATTTGTGGAGTTCAGATATGAATCTGAACTTCATAAACTTATTTGTTGGAGGTAATCTTCAAAGTAAGTTATCCGAATCTAAAAATATCTTAACCAATATTTAGAAATAACTTCCACGTTGGATCTGAGCTAGGTTCTAATCGGATTCGTAATATATGCCTCCACCATCAAAATTACTATATATTGATTATTGACTATATATGATTCGTATATTATTTAGAATAATTTCATATTAAGTTTTAAATAAATATAGATTGACTTTCGTGAACCATGACTATTATATTTATATTTACCCGGCTGTATTCACGTTGAATTATATCGGAATGTGCCCGACTAGTTTCGAAGCCATTCGAGGTTCTTAATCATGAGCTCTAAGCGTGGCAGACTCGCGGCGCGAACTGCGTGCCGCAGCTCTTTGGGGGCCGATACAAAGGTGGCGGTGGTGGTGGTGGGGGGAGATGAAGTGATGTCTTCAGAGGTCTCTTGCAGACATATTCCGGTTCAATTCAACGTGAATACAGCCTTACCCGGCTGTATTCACGTTGTATATAAATATAAATATAGATTGAAAAATGATTCAACATCAATTTCAAACCTGTGACTTCTGGAACCGAACCGGTGATCTACCAATCCAATAAATATATATTTTTAACAGAAGTGTAACACTAGGTTCAGAAACGTCAAAAACATATGTAGATGCCAAGAATTTTTATTTAGGTCATGAAATATAAAATTCGACTTGACCTTTGGCAGCTTTTTAAGTACTTGGTGCTTTATTTCGTGTCCTATATATATGTAAACTAACAAACATTTCAATTTTATGTGTACCTACATTGTTTGAAAGAAATTTAAAAATATTAGAAATGTTGAATTTTTTGTAGTTTTTCAACAAAATTAATGTAATATTTTAACTTATAATAGACAAATATTGTTTGAGAGTATTTAACATTTTTCGTTATTAAACTCTTTTCTTTTTTTTTATTTAATGTATTATTTTAGATCAGATTGCCTTGTTTTTTTTTAACTAGACTTTTTCTGTATTTTTTCCGACTATTCATCAACATTTCTTTTCCTCCTATTTCCTGATAGGTAATAACGCAATGCATTGGCTACGGTAAACTTTTACTTTCAGGTGAACCGTAATGTCCTTTACGTACGATATTTAATAAAAAATATTTAATATTGTTTACATTTAAAAATAAGAAAGCAGCAGACAGATTGACTCTCTCAATCTTTCCTGATGTCCATTCTCGACTAGGACGACTTAAGTTATGCTAATCTTACCAAGTAACACTTAATAAACTTGAGAGCCTTCTTAATCTTAGTATTCGGTGAATATTTGGCTTGCACAAATCTTTTAATACCTGTAATTTAAGATTTCAATATAAGTCAGTACCTACTGCGTATTTTAAGAAGTTTTTGTACATATAGAATAAAACTTTAAATACTCAAAGTTGTTTTTTGTATAAATCGTGCCTTTCTCTGATTTAACACATAATATAGATCGAATCTTTACAATGCTAGTCTTTATAGAGTTTCAACAAGCTTGATACAGTGTCACTGAGACGAAATAACCAAAACTGCTGTCAAGCCCACAAGATTCTATAATAATTATGTAATATACTATTTTATGATAGCTAGTTAGTTTACCTAAAAAAATATTATTATTATTATTTAAATTTGTACATAATTTATCTATTATTTGTAAAATTCAAATTTCACTCAATTTATCATTTATTCACAATTCGTTCAATCACGATAAAAGTAGCAACATTATTTTTTTCTATAAAACCAAGTTAGGGAGTTGAAAATCTTCAATATTTTATTTTTATGCTAATAACTTCTATCTATATAATATCAAAGCTAAATATATTAAGTTGAATCGTTAGTGAGTAGTGTTGTGTGAGGTTCCATATCAGTGTCACACACCAGTGAGCACGCTGTGGTATCAATATTGCGTTCTATGTGTGTACTCTACACCCGAAATTAAGAAAGAGTTGAAGGTTAACGATAAATTAACAGACTAATAGCTGCAACTTGTATTTCAACTTTCTGTGCTTTCTGTGAACACAGTTGTTGTTAAATGTAAATATTTAACAAATACTAATTTAATATACGTTATTTCTAGTCTTCTCTCCAAAGTCGGTTGATAAATAGAAGGTAAGCTTACAGCAATCTAGAAAGTATTCTGTACAAGTTCAAAGAATCACGAAAGCAATCTTATTTCGATGTTGAGAAATAACTCTAGGTTTTAACATATAACAAACGTCATAGAAGTTTGGAAGTGATTGATATATATATGTGTGTGTGTGTTTTAAAAGTTTAGTGTACTTTATAAAATGTACTCTATACTTATAGAGTACATTGTAGTGAATACTATTTAAAAATAAATAAATAAACATGACATGAAATGAAATAATAAACTATTGATCAAAGTAAGTCAAATGTAATATAAGCTTTGAAAAAATTTAATGTTGTAAAAGTTTTTTTTACTTTATATAATTTTAAGTTATTGTAGTGGACGCTATTGAAAATAACTTTGTTAGGGTTTGAAATAAATATAAGATGTAGGCAAGGGTATCATGATTTGGAACTTGGAAATATTCAGTAAATAAAAGAAGTAAGAAAAATAAATATTTTACATTTGTCACTTAAAGTGATGTTAGATTGTGAAATTTTAAGTATTGATCTTTAAAAGTTTTCAGTGATTTTTTTACTAACATTATCTCTTTTTTTTATTATTTATATGAAATTTTATCAAGAATATAAATTTTAGAAGAACAAGTTTTTGAAATCTCTGAGTTAATATTTTAACTGGTATTTTATCAATAAACTATCATCAAATATTACGTCTATTAAAATTCGATAAGGAATTCTCTAACTGAAGAAAATCTTTTTATTATATTTTGATTAATATTGTTCAGTGTGAGAATATATCAATTTTAAAAGTTTAATTACACAATATAATTATAAAAAAGGTAGAAGTTAATATTGCGATACAATATTTTAAACGGCGCTAGGTGATTTTAATTTTAAGCAGAATATTATAATTAAAAGCTATTACTATTAAAGATGTTAGTCCTAGTCTTGGTTCATCTTTGAAAGTAACTCTTTAAGTGAATGCAATTTATTAAACATGCCAAGAATAAAAATATTTCCCACCAATCTGATGTAACATGCTTACGATAAAGAAATGTGTAAATAAAATAAATAACATAAGGTTGGCAATATATTAAAAAGTGTGTAAATAAGTAAAAAACACCTTATTGATATCACGTTAAGTTTTATTTTCCAATCTATAATTCTAAAAACATAAGAAATAAACATGGTGAAGGTGGAGTGCGGTTTAATATTTTTTTTAAGCTTTAAGGCTCAAGCGACGCTTGAACTTTTTCGAGATTATTTATTTACCATTGAAGCATCAAGAGGTTGGATTCTCCCCTAGTGGAGAAAACGAATATACATCCCTTATTATTTTAAAGGTAGGTGGTAAGTTTTATTGGCCATCAGTTTCATTTTTGTAGGATGTTATTTACAATAACGTTCTAAATACTGTATTGATATCTGGTACTTTTTATAAAAGAATATCTATTAGAACAATATAACAAGATCAATAATTTTTATGAAGTCTATCGCGATATAGTTTTAAATATTATCTAGTGCTATGTCCCAAGAAAATGTTTTTCATAAATCTTACGTAACGAAAGGCAAAAGAATTAATAACTATAATACCAACATTCTGGAATGATGAACCTCTTTTAATGAAAACTTTTATTATATTATGAAGAATTCGTATCCATTTTTCGATCGGAATTCGTGTTCTTCATTTAAAAATGAATGGGTACAAATACTTTTTATTGTTGCTTGATTTAAGAAAATATTGTGAAAAAATGTTCGCGTCAAATAAATAACAATTAATTATTTTTATGAATTAAAGTATTTTGAAATCCAGCATTGGTTTATTTTAAAATGCTCAATTTTGAGTGAACTATAATTATATTAAAATATTTTGAACCCGAAAATTTGGTTCTTACGTTTCAACTTGCCCACCGTACCTCACAAGTCAAAATAAAGTCAACTTACAAACTGCCTATTCCGACTGCTTCTTTCAGAAATATATTATTTTATTTGCCTCCGGGTTGAAATCTGTCACACTTTGAAAGTTGCTGACGTCAAGGTTACGTCTAAAATATCTTTATCATCATAATATTAATACGTGAAGCAAAACTTTGTAACCCTTTTTATAAATTATATGTAAGCGAAGAAATACGAAGAAGATTTACGAAGTTTATCACAGCTGAAGTTTGTATCTAGTAAAAGTTCAGAACACAAATATTTTTATAGAATAATCCATTGCTAATTTATTGAACTATAATGCGAAACATTATACATATTTATTTATTGTTTACGTTAACACTGTTAATCAAAAAAGTGGCTTAAATAAATCAGTAAATCTGTTGAATTAAATTCGGGGAGAAATAATTAAGGTCAATATATACAAATTGATGAAGTTAATATTTGTTTAATTGGTGTTATGTTGGATGAAGTGCTGTTACCAATGCATTTTCATTTTACCATATTATTATTGTCAGACTTGATGTTCGAATACAGCGTAGACAAAATATTTTTTTGCGAAAAGTGTATGATTAAAAAATATGATAAATAATTGACAAAAAATTAAAGTAACCTTAACTATGAAGAGAAAACTTTAATACGCTGTAAGTAAGGTGAAACAAACATTTTTATATTTAAACTGTCGAGAACCATGACTATTATATTTATATTTACCCGGCTGTATTCACGTAGAAATTATATCGGAATGTGCCCGACTAGTTTCGAACCCATTCGGGGTCCTTAATCATTGCTCTGAGCGTGGCGGACTCGCGGCGCGCCGCTAACTAACTATTCGGGCATATTCCGATTTAATTTCGACGTGAATACAGCCGGGTAATATGAAATAAACATATTAAAATACTTGGTTAAACAAGACTTGTATCGTAATGGATTGTATAGTTGGAACAAAATAAATAGATATTTACGAAGAATTGAAACAAAAATATCAAAATATAAATAGCACTATATTCTATCTAAATGCATTCCAAATGACTCTCCCAGATCATGTAATTTAGTAAGATGGGGTAAAGCTACCGAAAAGTCTTGCAATATCTGTGGGGAGGCAGTGGGAACGGCTAAACACTTGTTGGTAGGGTGTAGGGTGCTATTGGAAAAAGGTCAATACTCGCGGCGCCATGATAAAGTATTGGAAATCATACGTGAAGCGATTAGTCTTTCAGTAGCTAGAGCGCAAAAGGGTATAACAACCACCAAAAGATTCATAGAGTTCATTAAAGAAGGCTCGTCTAAAAAAACAAAACAAAAGCCTCACTCTATCTTGGAGGCGGCTCGCGATTGGACTATAATGATGGATACGTATGAGAAAAAGTATAGTATTCCTGAGGATATTGTTGTCTCGTCATCCAGACCGGACATATTCCTGTACTCTAGACAGTTAAAGCGCGTGATACTTGTGGAGCTTACTGTTCCGTGGGAAACTAACATCCCCAAAGATCACACAACTAAAGTAAACAAGTATTACGAACTGACCAACGAACTGACCAGGAATAGGTATATTAGTAAATTTGTACGCGGTAGAAGTGGGAGCGAGAGGTATAACAGCGAAATCTCTCTATAACCTACTTAAAGATCTTGGCCTCTCTAGAACTATCATCAGTACATTTCTAGAACGTACTTCAAAGGCGGCATTGGTAGGTTCATTCCAAATTTGGTTAGGTAGGGAGAGGAGCGCAACCAGTTGATGGTGAGCGTGAATGCGCATTTTAAAGGGGCCCCTTAAACCTACAATTTGGTCGCAAGTCCCAGGAGCTTTTTGCACTCCTCTCCCTGCAACGCGATGGGCCCGGCACCCGCACGGTGAATCCATGGAATGCTAAGAAGCTTCGTCTCTACAATATAAAGTATCTACCATTGACGTGTTATAGGAAAACGGTTAACGGTAACTAAAAATATTTATTTGTAATATTTGGAAGAGAATACCTTATAGATTTTATGTTCAACATTTTATTATCGGTATAAAATAACAATAATACATTATAATCAAAATTAGAAGTTGCATGTTTTCTATTTGGTATTTAATGAACATGAAGCACTTTATTACAAAGAAAGAGTTATAATATCGATACGATATCTTTCAAAATAATCATTCTTTAATACTAATTAACTAAAAAAAATTGTAAGGTAAAATCTTCAACCTAAAAATTTATTTCTTTGATTTTATATTAAAGTACTTAATTGTACCGTTGCTTTATTCTAAATAGTAAGTCAAAACTCCACTAATATTTTTTTTAGATATATTCTTTATACAATTATAAAGATTTTTTTTTAAATTTATTATTTCCAATATCGATAAGCGAATTGAAAATCCACGTACTTTAAATCATAGCTCTAGTTTTAAATATTCATTGCAAAGCATACTTAATTTAAAAGCTTTCACTCGTTGTTTTTTTACCTATTATATAATCAAGCATTAAACATAAAAATGAGTGCTGGCTTAAAGATTAAATTTGTTTTTATTGAAACATAGTGTTTTACATTTTTATTTAAATATAGAGATTAGGAAAATTATACCTATTTTTTAATGTATTTAATGATAAGGATTCCCTTTATAATATTTTTGACGACACATTGAGGTGTAAGTCAGAGCTTATCCTAAACCAACAGGGGTGAGACTCAATTAGTTTATCTTTTTTATTACAATGTTATTTCAGATGTAGACTTAAATTAAATAAATGTTGTGAAATTAATTTATATATTATAATATTCATGTAAAATTATTTTTTCTAACAAAATAGAATTGACATCAAACTTCTAATACTTTGTTTTATGACATTATTATAATTTAACATTATTCCTAATTCCTATTTTATTGTTCAAAGGTCAAAGGATGAGTATGATGTTAGAGAAAAATAACAAGAAGAGATGAAAGAAGAGTCATGGAAATGAAATTGATTTTGTGAGAGCTGGTTCGAAACACAATATGGGATGAGATTGTTAAGTTGACGTTTATCACCTATATATTTGAATGAGAATGACACCCAAATTAATTGGAATGCAGAGAGACTATAAAAATAAATAAAAATTCTAACTTCATGATATTTATTATTCATTCAGAAACATTAAAACCTTTGTACGTAAATAGGTATATTAGAACACCAAATTTTATAAGGATTCGAAAGAAATTAAAAATAAGACCAAATTTACCAAAAAGAATTTGGATCAGAAAAATACATAATGAAAATAGTAATGGACACCCTTGCAAACCCAACAGTATAGGGTAACAAAAAATATTTGAAAAAAAAAAACAATCAAATATAAATATTAAAATAATAATATTCCTAAGACAAAAGAAAAATTAAATGAGGAAGAGGCAAGTCAAATGAAGAAGTGTTTTATTTCAACAAACGAAAGTATAAGTAGTACAAGGAGTGATTGTATTTGTAAATTATATACAAAATAAATTGTAAACTCTTATTTTTTTTTTTTTAGAAAATAAATTAATTCCTGTAGATTATTTATTAATGCACGAACAATCGAAAAGGCCATTCCAAAGTCAATATCTGTTGTCATGAAACACTTGAGTTTGATTAATACAAAATTGACAAATGTAAAATTTATTCAATCTTTTCAGTATTGCAAAAATTTATCGACATTATGTATATTTCTTATCAACAGCGAGAATAATAAGATTTGTTTTAAGTCTATTTTGAGCGAGTGTTGGTATAAAATGAAATCTTAAAAAAATTGCATTGACATTTATATATACATATGTGTATACATATTATACATACATCTATTATTATTACTAAATTATTTATTATTTAGATTTATTTATTTATTTTCACAGTATTTTGCCATACGCCATACAATTATGGGGTAATTAATTCATGAGATATTTACACTATATTTGTATAGAACAGGGCTGGCTGTTCTTGCGAGAAAAGATGACCAAAGAATCGTCAACAAATAAATTCAAGGGAATACAATTATAGGTATACTATCAATGTATTTATGAAAAAATAATTTATGTACATAATACTAAAAAAAATCGAGAAAAATTTTGATTTACTTTAAATTAATACCCGAAACAAAATAAAGTTAGTATGCTTGACAAAATAGAAAATTAAGCTACGCATTTTACTTGACGTCGTTAGATACCCATAG
This sequence comes from Dircenna loreta, assembly GCA_963555665.1. Classification (NCBI taxonomy): domain Eukaryota; kingdom Metazoa; phylum Arthropoda; class Insecta; order Lepidoptera; family Nymphalidae; genus Dircenna; species Dircenna loreta. Next base: position 6,942,661 of record OY743099.1, on the reverse strand, counting down.
CATCACACCGTACTCTTAGAGGTCATTACGTAAGACAGCGTTCGGGTTCGGGTCACCTAAGGGACTGATGGCTGACCCTTCCGTTATGCTCGTGAACGGGTGCTGTTTGCGGTTGCGGTACTTGCCATGGCATTTTTATAATTATTTTTTGCAATTTTTATTTAATAAATTATTATTAGTAATGTGATTCACTAATTATTAGGCCTTCCCACTTAATTGAGTGCGATGGTCCTAGTTGTCCGCAAATCGCTCGCTTTACATTGACCATTGCGAAACTGTTGTCACAATGAAGAAATACACGGGTAAATTAATATGTGTCTATTCTTAGGTCAGGGCGCTTTAAGAAATCTCGTGTTTTGTACTTTAAGTTTAGGAATGTCCTTACAAGGTAAGGTAAGTTAGTAAGGTAAGTAAGGTAAGGTACGATAATTACGATAAGTATGATATCAAAACATTCCTTCCTGACACTTCCATTTAGCGTACACAAACGGTCACTGGTATTGATAAAAAGTGGAAACGATAAAAATAAATTATAAATAAACATATTTATATATATATTTCTATTGATGAGTTCTATAAGTTTTCAAAGTTAAAACAATTCACCGAAACATCTATTAGGATTTGTAGAATAAGTTGTTTTTTAATAAACAAAGTTTTATAAAATAAACTCATAAATGTTCAAACCAGAATAGCTCTAGATTTTTTCTCAAAAGGACAATCAATTAAGGAGTATAGAGGGGAAAATTTTCAATAGAAATTAATTTTAGTCAACACTGCGTCGAGAAGTCCCTTTTAACAGCTTTGTTGATATTTATTTTTCAAGTTGTACCATTTTCTTGGCTATCCAAATTGAATTATATTTTTCTTAGAACTGATCGTTTCTCTTATATCGTAAAATTAATAAAAGAAGAAGTTTTTAGTTTAAATATCGATACGGACAAGGCTTAAACCTGCGACTCGATGCAGTATTTATATTAGTAGAGCAATGGGACGGCTATCCACGATATTTCATTCTTCATTAATATAAATATTTTATTAGCTTAACATGGCTAAACATTTTTATAACCAATTTTAAAAAATGTTACGTTCTGCTTTTTTATGCTCCAATCGTTTTCAATTAAAATGCTGAAACAATTATTTTTGTATGGATTGAATACTTTTAAGCCCCTTTTAACTTCCTTTAGAATTTAATCATAAAAACCCTTAATTTTTAATTAAAATACAAAATTTAATTCAAACCTTGTGCTTTATAGTTCCGAACGAAAAAAATATCATATAATAATAGCAAACGTCTGAAGACAATATTTCCAAAAAGACTATGGTTTTCGAAATTGCGACCCAGGTTATCCATTCGATTGTTCACTCACTTGACCGAAAATGTTTACATTAAATTGATATTTTCTTAGAGCATGCCAAAAAAAAAAGAATCTAATATACTTAATAACATATATATTAATTTCTTTGGTCGTAAATAATGTTGTTATTAAAAAAAGATATCGTTACATTTGAATTTGTAATCCTTATTTTCATTCTTTTTTCTCATTTTCGCGTCAATCGGTGATAAATATTTTTATCCTATGAAAATGGAGTGGGATGGTAAAGAGAATTTGCTGCGATAGCATTAAACAAATAAACTTTGGTATAAGGCCAAAAGCTTCATCAGTACACAAACAGTTACGGAATGGTTCAAAGAAATTCTGTCCGAAAGCAAAATGTCCGGAACATAGAACAAGAAAAAAATACTAAAAACTTGCAGCCTATATAAAACACCTGCTTTCCTAGAACACCTTTACTCCATTAAAAATAAAATACAATTTACGATGAAATTAGTGTCAAATAATTCTAGAGCTTTCCTTAACATTCTTATCAACAACAATCCTGACAATAGAGCACACTGCATACAGAAGACACACAAATACAGATAGGTATCTTAATGGTAAATCCTAAGACTATTCTAGCTAGTTAGCTACCGTTTAATTTTTGTTTCAGAGCTCACATCTGCTACACTGAACACCCGGAGGGCGAGCTCCAATATGTCAAGTATACCTTAGTTAACAACCTGCGTGTATTACGCCAGGAGGAGACCACATTAAGACACCTACGGTTGAGCGACAACCAATCATACTACTATATGTCAAAGGAGCTACTGACAGAATTGGTAACATTTAAAAATAGTGTCTATTTAAACTATTTATAAACCTCATAGTAGAGTGAGGTAATTCTTGAGACCAATTCAAAGTTATATACCGGTACAATGTGCCGGGTATTTAAACTTGACTGTAACTATAATTATCGACCGACAAGAAATACGAAAAACTAATCGGATATCAAAAATAGAAGTGAATCGAAGTCAGCGGTTTGTGAATCAATAATAGACTTCTTAAACAAAAATTTGATAAATCATAACAAAATATAATATTAAAGTTTTGGAATTATTGTCACAACTATAGCGAATACTAACTTAATATTCCAAGGCCTATAAATTATTACAGCAATATGCAATGTCATTTAACCTACTTCTGATAGACGAGTAGACGCCAGTTAAAGATATCCTTGAACCTTGGTTGTTTGTTGTCGGCTGTTTTCGAGGTCATTTCCTTATAAAGCTATATAGAAATAAACTTTCATGACAAGTAATTTATATTATATTCAATGAATTATGAGAAATTAGATATTGTAGTTTAGGACAGTATTATAGAATTGAATATGATTTTAATATTTTATATGTTCACAAAATTATTTAATATTTTTTATGGAGTATATCAATCACTTTAACAAATTTAAAAACAAAAAGTCAATACATGAATCATCAGATAATGTCAGTGACGTGACATGTCAGTGACGTACTTGTATCTGATGACATTTATTTAAGCTTATTCATTCCGTACTTGGTAAGTGTGAGCGTCTATTAGCTAGAAATCACTTTCTATAAAATGAAAAAAATATATAGATTTGTTTTACATTATATATTAATCTTTGTCCCCCTAACAGCAACACGAGATACAGTAAGCATTTTGTATTCAGGCATGTTACCCGGTTATAAGCCACCATCCACCTCTCTCAAGATAACTGAGTCAATTGCCACCAAAGCTGCTATCCTAGCTGCATTTCGTACGATGAGTTATAGAGCGAGAATACCACATTGTATTCCGTCTTGCCTCCCTACCTCCTCCTTCCTCTCTCCGGTTGAACGAATATATGAGGACCATGTCGCATGCATTTCATAGGCAAAAAAATTTACTGTATTTCTTTTAAAAAACACTAAAAATATTAACCTTAAAAAAAAGGTAAGCATAAGGCAAATTTATACAATATTTTATTCAAATTTGTTGACACACACGTCCAAAAAAGAATCGCATGGCATTAAAAGCAATAATAACTTTTACTTCCACCCTCACGAGCCAAGGTCTCAGACAAACCGACGCCATCCTTGATCACGGAAGCGCCCTTGGCATCGTCAGAGCCCGGTCATTCACCACTATCGATTTTAATATCATACGAGAACTGCATTCGATGTAAGGTTTTATTCAATATATGTTTTAGATTGCCGATTTTATTTTAGCAAGCGTTTATATGACTCGTCCACAAACTGTTTATGATTTATGTTATTAATCTTTGTAACCACATTTATTTGAGAATCTCTTTTAATGCGAATATTTAATATTTAGTTACAATGAAAATGTGTGATAAAAAATATATATATTTAAAATAGAATTTCGTAAACGTTTATAAGCGTTTTTTTATAACATATTTTTTTTTTATGTATGACCTATTAGTTACTTTACTAGACAAGAAAAACGTGAAAAACAGACAGGTTAGGCTTTAAGTTTCAATACTGTAATTTTTTTTTCAAGCAGTTATTACATATATAATATTATTCCAAAGCTTTTATTACTTATATAACTTCTATTGCGTTTACTTGTGTAAATAATTATATACAAAAAATCAACAGACAACACACGACTCGAAGCAAATTTAAAAAACAATACAACATTTTGTACTATTTATATTATAAAAATATATTAACATTTTATGGAATAAAGTTGTTTTGAATTAATTATAACAAAATATTACAATCTATAATAACACCTTACAGAGAAATTACACTCTCAACAAAAGAAAAAATCTTAATGCCAAAACGGCAACAATGATTCCAGTTGGAGCCTTCAGCAAACAGTCGGCTATCTACCATATTAAGATACGTATTTAGAGACAAGGACAAACATATAAAACGTCACAGCCAAGAAAGAAACAAAAATAATGTATTACCATTTGTAGCTACGTAGCCGTCGTCGGTCTACGGCAGTATTCACTCGTAGACGTAGAGCGTAGCACGTCTACACAATATCAACTTAGGAAAATAAATTCGTAAATATTAGTATGTGTGAATATTGCGTATTGTTCTGGGTGCACATTGTTATGTAAAAAGTGGATAAGTTTTTGTCAGAGAAGCAAACGTACAATATCATAGTGCGAGGCAATGCGAGTGGATTCTATGGATTGGAAGGCAAGTTTTTCGACTGTTTTTAAAAAAATGCGTTAATTGAATTTTTTTAAACATACATATTTTCATATATAACCAACGATTTCTTTTAAACTACAAGTTTAGTTATGCTAAACGTTAATAAAATGTTACTGGTTTTATTTTTATTTTTTGGCGACATTTTATTATCTATCTCATGTACTTTTCTGCACCATTTTCGTTCTTCAGCTGCCCTGGTGCATATGTTGTTCAATTTATCCATATTGAACAACACAAATACATTGCATAAGCCACATAAAGGAAAACAACACAATTGCGGCAATACGGACATACGGACAAGAAAAGAGTATATATTTTCATGGGGAATCAAGATAGACCTTCTAGGATACCGCGTACATATTGAGATTACTATATATTATTCAATGAAAAAATTACTGCATAAGTTTTATTTTAATAGAAATTTAAAAAAATGCATAATTCATTTCGACAATAAACAATAACATAAATTAGCTTATTGCCTATTTGTACTTCTTTCATAGTATTTATACAGAAATAATATGCTTTTAAAGAAATATGTTTTTTTCTTTCACTATTCTTTGCCAACTTAGAATATCTAAATTAATACTCAAAAAAAAAACCCGAGATTTTAAAACTCAATTACAAGATACGTTGTTCTATTTAAAGCAAGCATTTTAAATGTGAGTCTATTCGTCTGGAACAGAACGCGACTGAGACCTAAGTTACCTACATAGCTACAAATCTGTGTCACTGGAGACAGCTGGCTTACTAACCGACTTATTTTTATTTTAAATCATCCCTAGTTTACTTTTAGAATAAATAATTTATGTGACAATAAAATTGTTCCTTTTTTATATTATATATTTTTTACAAAAAAAAAAAAATACAAACAGAATGAATAAATAATTTGCAAACCGACTTCAATTGGTCAATACAGTTATTTTCAAGTTGACATTGAAATGTTATTGATTTGATGAGGATAACTTATTATGTATTTTTTGTTTGTTTAAAATAATGAAAGAGTAACTTAGCACTATGTAGCAGTTTGAGATGACTTGTTTGTTAAATTATATAATAGTTATTTGAAAATATGTATGATGATGGAATTCAAATTAAGAATGAAGAATTTTTGGGATCTTCTTAAGTTGTTTTATTAAATTATCGAAATAAATTTGATAAAAAAACAACAGTGACCAATCCTCGAATATAATTTTAATTTAAGTAAGAAATATGTTAACGTTTGGAAAAAAAACAACTTATCACTGATGTTTATATGCTCGGATAAAATGTAATCAAGAAAGAGATTTGATGTTTTGAAAGTTTCTTATAAGATATACGAGGAGACGAAGCTTCTTAGCATTGCATGGTTTTAACGTGCCGGTGCCGGTTCCATCGCGCTGCAAGAAGAGGAGTGCAAATAGTTCCTGGTGCTTGCGACCCAGGTGTAGAAATAGGGGGCGGATTTAAAATGGGCATTAATGCTCACCTTCACTGGTTACGCTTCTCTCCTTACCTAACTAAATTTTTAATGAACCTACAAATGCCGCCTTTGAAGTACGTTCTAGAATTGATGATGCTTCAGAGAAATCAAGAACTTTAAGATCCTCTCGCTCCCACTTCTACCGCGTACAAATTAACTATATACTTATTCCTGGTCAGTTCGTTGGTCGGTGGCTATCATTTTTCTTAGTATTTAACTATTGAACATTTACTAAATAAATATCTTCTTGTATTAAGATTGACTTACTAAAAATATCGATAAATAGGAAATAAAAGAAACAAGCTAAGATTTGTTACTTAAATACTCCTAATCTATATCAAAGTCTAACTTAATTAAAATATGATCTTAAATCTTAAGTTAAATATCGTCTCGTTCATGTCCAATCTGAGGGTTTTCTAGAGACTGAGACGGTTTAATAAATTGTTCCGATAATTAAGTTTAGTCAAACGTTAAATTTATTTTATTTTTGTTTTAATTGTTTGAAAACATATAGCCTATTTAACTTATCTTGGAAATATGTAATTTTTATTTCTAAGGATTTTTTTTAAGGAAAGGAACATTTTATATGATTTTTCATCAGGGTCAAACCGAAATCAAACGCTGGTATACTATAATTATTTCGAAGGACAGCGTTTTCTCATAATGGTGTAGCTTTTTGTAAAATAAACTGTCAGTAATAATTTTTTTTTTACAAAAATACTGATTATACTTATTATTCCTGATTAAAACGTTATAAAAAAGGATATTTTTATGTAATATAAATGTTTTTTTTTGTTTTAAAATATTTTTTTACCGTTGTAATTATATAATTAAGAAGCCATGGTATTTTAATAATAAATAAAGGAAAATTATTTTCATATTCTTATCTCTATCTTTCTAAGTATGATTTATTATTAAAAAACGAGTTATAAGAAAGAGAAATAAATTAGGTTGTGTAATCCTCTAAAATTTTGAGGTCTTCGTCATTCATAATAAAAAAGAATATTAAGATAAGAGCCTGTCCACTTTTCTCTTTAATAGCATTGTATGATATACTTAAAGGAAGAAAGTTGATAGCCACAATAAGGCATTTTGATACAGACAAAAAGCTAAGGAGGTCCATTTGATTCAATTATTTTTGAAATATTGTTGAGATTTCTTTTCCTTTGTCAACGTTGATTAAGGTCTCAGTTATAAACTTCATCAATAACATATATTAAAATGGGGCAAATTTATATTCTTTTACTAATCAATTAAAATATATATATTTTAATTGATTAGTAAAAATAATTAAAGTTGTGTATATTGTCGAAGTCTCTTCTTTTTTTCGATGTAACAGAGAAGACCAGAGAAGAACATTTGATCCTAAAAAGTGTAAAATTAGGCTAGGACCACATGAGGGAAATGGCTTAGCGTAGTGCAAGTAATGCAAATATATTCTTTTATTCTATTCCGCGATCTTGTACTTTCACAATAAATTATATTAACTTATAATCTATCTCTATATATATATCTATCTAAGTCTTTATAATAAATTTTTGATATGAGATAATATAAGGCTAATGTTTATAGTTCGTTTTGTCTAACCCACAAATTTTTATCTGCTTTATTAAATATATGCGTTAAAAGGCAATGCACCTATACATTTGAATTTACGAAAGTAGTTACATAAATATATTATGAAGTCTTTACTTTTCTACGTTTTTAAAAACAGTTTATTGAATTTTGCAATCTGTACTTTATTCAATATTATTGCTAAGTTTACGTAGATTGAATATTTTATATGAAACCACAAACAAATATTAATAAATCAAGGCCCCCGCGTATACGTTTTGGTCATTGAATAGAATTAATTATTATCAAAAAATGGGTAACAATAAATTATTTATTTTAGTTATTCATATTAATTAATAATTTTGGTATATTGATATGGTCCAATCAATTTTGGTCGCGTTATCAATTAATGTTGAAAGCACTGCAGATAGACTTAAATAAACACAAATAAAGATAAAATCAATAAATCATATATCCTTAGTTTATTTTCGAGCTAATGTTACGAAAGTGTTGCGCCTTTCTGCAGTCTACCTGGATGGAGACGCGAGCAACAACCAGTTCATATCATAAATTTATAATCAAGCAATATACCTGAGGTATGCAGAGAATTCTACGTGTATTATGATATAAAGAAATACAATACATACATACGTTGTCCATGTATGTTTCGATCAAGCCTGATTGGCCAATCAAGTCCACATCAGTCCGCTGCTATATCTACAGCACTGTTACCGAGTGTACACTGCGGATTTGTTGATACTGCATTATGTATGGATTTGTGTACAAGCACTTTCACATATATGTTCGTGTATTTGTGGGCGTATATAATGATCATTGTAAAGTAAATAACTACACTTGTGCAGTACATTATGTAGAATACATAATGTACTGCTACTACTATTTAATTTTATAATAACATATATTTTTTAAACAAATAAAATCATGTATGATACGAAGATAATTATGCATCAAATGAATTGAAGGTTTTTAGATATAACTATGTATATTATTATGGAAAATTAAAGCTTAAGTTATATTAATTTTGGCTGAAATTTTAATCTTTTCATCTAACGAGGACCTTTTATTTGTCCAAATCGTTTTGAATGTATATAAAACTAATAATATTATTGTGTTCGGCTCTTTTTGTTCTTCTCTTCTTGCGACAATGGAGAAACGTACTATCAAGTTTTTTACGAGACAGTCTGTTGGTCAATATAATAGACATAGTTCTCTCCTATTTTGCGCCAGATATCCCTGTAATCCACTATCCTCATCCAGCCTGACCTTTCCCAAATCCTCGATTGAACGGGCCGGAGGGCATCCCACACTACGCTTGCCAAGACGTAGTTGCCACTCCAGAACTTGTCTGCTCCAACAGCCATCGGTCTTGCGATATACGTGAGTGGTTCACTGTCACTTCAACTTGCTGATCCGGCGAGCTATGTCGGTAACTTTAGTTTTCTCACAACAGTGACAATGTAGTCTACGGTGCTGTAGCCTTTTTGAAATCCGGTCTCTCTCTGCAGTGTTTGAAATTCGTTAAGTCTAGTGGCAAGACAGTTAATCACGACCCTTAAAAACTACTTATAAACGTGGCTAAGAAGTGCTATCAGCCTATGATTCTTCAAGCGAGTTTTGTCATTACACGCCTAAACGTCGTATCCGGCATAGTTCCCTGATGAATGACGGCATTAAAGGGCTCACAAAAGCCCTAAGGACGGGTTGTCCACTAGTTTTTTGGAGCTCGGTTGTAAAATCTCGCCAGAGTAACGCAAAGTAACGTATAAACATCTCGTTAAAGTCAACGTAAGGGATATCTTGTGAATAATGGTGCGTTAGTAAGGCTCGTGGATTTTCGGCGTCTTCGGTCTGTGGCTGATATGCACTAGATGAGTACAATCCATAAAAAATCTCAACCTCTTTAAAGATCTAAGTGCAAAACGTAATTGGCCGTCATGACTTGACTTGACTATCAAAGTCATTGAGCAGAATGGGGGTCCATTCTGCTCAATGGCTTTGATAGTCCTTGATCTAGAGCAGTGGAGGTGTATCGCAACATAATTAATTATAATATGAAATTAAATAATAAATATCCTGGAAATTCAAATAATATATGAAACCAAAACGTATATTTTTGAGATTGTTTGTAAAAAAAAATCATGTATTCATCAAAATTAAGAAAAACATCGCTGGCTTTACGGTTAACCTTGTTAAACTTTGTCCAAAGCAATTAAAATGTACAGCATTTTTATCACTTTCCTTTCATTTTAATTAGTTTTAGTTTTTAAACTTCTGAAAGACAACCAAGTTAGCGTCTGCATGCATAATGAATTGCTCTGAATTATGAAAGATTTACCTTACTCTGAGAGATTATTATTTTTAAGAAATAAAAATAAATTGCTACTTTCAGTAATTGTTTATTACTAGATGCAACCATGTATATTTCTTAAAATGGTATGTTTATATTTTTTAGAATAATAATTCAAGATAAAATGTAAAAAATAGTAATAAATTTGTTTAATTTAAGTAAAGGGAAGGAATGAATAACACGCCATTATTATTATATCTAAAAGATTTGAGAGCATGGATTGATTAAGCGTTTGTGTTTGGGCTTATAAGAATAATTTTCAAGGGACTTTTAGCCCACATAAAACCCCATAAAATCAAATTGTAAAATACAGTCTGCGGGTTACGAACTGATATACCTTTGATATTTTCATAACTGTAATAAAAACTAAGTTTACCAACTATAGGTATAGATGGATATAATTGCCATCAAACTTTATACAGATATACAAAGCCATTCATTGAGAACAATATAAGGTAATTAGTATTCATAGCTGACTTTTGTTATGCCACGTAGAATTGGTAATTACAAATCTAAGTTTATAATTTAACCCAAATCGTATTATCAGTTCTGATAATTGTACATTTTTTATTCACTTTGTAAATTAAAAAACTCCATACCGTTTCAAGGACTTTTTCGTTAAAAAAAAATCAACTCTGACCCTTTTCAACGGATTCCTTAAAATTCCTTTAATTGTCCTCAAAAACCGTATTTTAATTATCAAAGTTAAACAAACCGAAGAAATGATTTACATAAAAATACAAATGAACGTTTATTATTCACTTTTTAATCAATTAAAATGCTTGGTTTTTTTTTAATGAATTGTTATTTCTATAAAAGTTTGAAGTCATATCTAAAAACTACAGACTACCGACTATTACAATAATATTCGTTTAGAACGTCACAAGATGACCCTGAAAACCAATTGTGGTGTTGTAAGAAAATATATTTTGTGATAAAAAATAAAGCACCAACAACAATATTTAAGATAAATAAGGCTTCAGAATTGAATCTTTAAGAAAAGCAACATTCAAGAAAATGTTTAATACTAATTAATAATGTTATTTCGCAGTAAAATCATACTCTATAGAACAAAGACGGCCATTTGTCTCTTGCTAATTACGAAACAATTGAATCCTATGTCAATTAAAACCAAAGAAATGGAATTTTTGATAAAAAATTAGTTTATTATAAATACGAATAAAAAGCTTTATTTTTAATTTAGTTGTAAGTAGACTTAGTAATTTTTTATTTAAACTATAAATATTTTTGTGTATGTGGAAACAAGATTGGTTTATTTGTTTATATAAAGAATACTGAAATTATTTTTTTTAATACTTTCATCACTATAAATCTAAATTATTCTTATCTAAGATTTAAAAATAAAATTCTGTCTAAAATAGTAAACGAAGTGACTTATGTCGAAGTAATTAGTGGTAGGTACTTAGCCTATTAATTGACGTATCTTGTATTTATTTTCCAATAAACATCAACTTTAAAAAAGTAGCAGAATGAGATAGATGTTGAGATATTAATAAAAATATATGTTCGTGGCTGGAGCCACTAGCAAAAGCTAATTTTCACGAATAAACTTTTTTTTTGGAATCTCTTTAACAAAAAATGTGATATAAAATATAAAAATTACAACTAAAAGTTTTGTTATATAAAATATGTTTTTTTTTAATTATGTTATTGTAATAAGTAACTACACTGAAATAGTAATTTGGTAATATTTATAATATAATCACATTAATTACACTTTATAATTTATACAAATAAAACCGTAATTGTAAAAAATGATGGACTAGGAAAATGTTTATAAGTTTTATCGAAAAATCGAAATATTACTTCCATGAAAGGATCACTCTAGACATAGGTACCTATTTAAGAAGAGCCAATTATTATTTAAGAAGAGCCAATTAGTATTGTAACGTATTATATTACTATAACTTTTGTTTTCACGATAATTAAACCACATGAAATATATTACATTGTTTATCGGCTTATATATGAATAAATATATGAATACACCTACATACATAAATAGTAAATTATTTTTAAGCTCAAAATAATTTAAGCTGTAAAAGCAAGTTGTGCAGAACGAAACTACGAATTATTCGTAAAACTCGAACAAGTGCTGCATTTTTAATAACTCCCTAAGGATGGTGCAGCTTCGCATGAATAATAAACACAGCTTTTTGTAACGTATATGACTTTTATTAAAAACTGACAATATTTTCATAAAAGTCTATTTTTTTTTGTATGCCTTAGTTTTTATAGGAGTGACATTATTTTAAAAATAGAAGAGACATTTAGAAACATAACATTTACGATACTTTTATTATTTAGTGAGTTATAATTTCAAAAGGTTAACAAGACTGTGACACACTTTAGACTGAAATATCTGTTATGAATTATTATAATTATTATTCTAGGTCTTGTGTTTTAATTCATTTTTATATTGATTGAAGAGGCTAGCCAATTAGCAGAATTTTAAATAACTAAGGGATGCTGCTAAATAACTTAATGGGATGGAATAAAAAGTGGAACAATTTTATTCAAAGTAACGCCTTTTTACTTTTGCTTGCAGTGCCACAGATGTAATAAAAAAAGTTGAGACCATGTTAAACTATATAAGAAATTGTTTTTTGGTTTAAAATTAAAATTGAAATTCAAATATTTGTCTTACGATTTTGTAAGCAGTGTTATGTAAACAGTAAACAGAATTTCTAAAAAAAATATTTTTTACAAGCTTAAAAGGTGAGTCGTGCATTTACACTTCAAAACGTACAATATTTAAAGCGAGGCTTTCTAAAAGCACTCAAAAGTAAGCAAGTTCTTAGTTTGACTGGGATTTTATTTAAAAGAAAACTTTCGTGAAATTAGAGTGTATGTGCGTGAAATTAACATTAAAAATTATTTGATACAGCGACGAGATAAAAATAATACCTTATTTCCCTGTTACCAATCATCTCGACGCCTGATAACGCATACCCTTGTCATTCGCAGTCGGGTAACCTGGAACATAAATCTTTTTCTTTTCACTCTACTGATGACAAATTACAAAATGATGTGATGTAAATTGATCTCTAATAAAATGAATTAAGGTTTAATTTTCTTTTGTCGATACGCTTTTAATTTATTCTACATTATTTTTTATAATTTATTATAACGGTTGCTGTTCATAACAGATGTTGTTAGGACCTAATGAATCTATAACATTTTGGTCTTTGCTAGATCTGTTAGGTCTACTGGCCCTAACTGAAATAAGAAAAAAATAATATTCCTAATATTTATATATGTATTATATTATATATTTGTATCTATCTTAATACAATAACTGATAAATTTCTCCCCAATTTATTACAAATATTTTTATTCGTTTCGGACGTGTCAGTTTTAAAAAGTTTGTACTATATATGACAAATTGGAACCTTATTATGAATTTTGTATTGCACATGTTATGTTGGAAAAATATAGTTTATTTTTTTATTTTAATTCCACATCTTACGAGTTAAGGGAGGGTGATAAATTTAAAATTATACGTGCAAACATTTGAATAAGAAAATATTGTTTTTATAGGTTTATTTCATATTGTTCAACATAAAAAGATTGTAAACCCTTATTTTTATTATTAAGAAGTATATCCCACGTATAGGAGCAATAAAATAACTCAACTATATTTAATGCGATTGGATCAACAAATTCAAACAATAACATGTTGCGTGTAGGACAAAAATACGAAAAATCGATTTAAGGTGAGTTTATTACTTTGTATTTTGGGTATATCACTTTCAATTAGAGTTTAGCTTTTTGTATTATTAGCAAAAAAAACAGCATATAGTATTGTATTGTGTGTAAAAAGTATAGTATAATAGATAAAATAATTTGTGAAAGTAAAACATTTTGATGTGTAAAAATGTGAGCAATAATTGCATTTATTTATTAATATTGTGAGAAGGGTCGAATATTTGCGAGCAAATTATGCGGGTGGCAGCCGGAGCCAGAAAATGTTTTATTTATTTATATACCCGATTGTATTTCGTGAATTATATCGAAATGTGCCAAACTAGTGTCCAGAGAACTACTGCAGCCTGTTCAGTGCAAAATATGTTCTTTACTACATTTACAATTTATTAAATAATATGAGTCACTTGGAGAGCTCGGAATCTTTCTTCTACGGAATCTTGGACTGAGTGTGAACGATCGTACCAAGTCCAGGAGTTAAACTTTTTGCGTGCCTCACTTTGTATTTTTAGATTGGTTATATTTTTGAGATGATCTTAGGACTTTATGCTAGTGCTGCTTTATGCTAAAGTCTGGTGGATAGCAATTTATTGCAACGACGATGACAGCTCTCGCATAGTACTCCGTAAAGGTCATTGCCACGTAAAAAATATTTTTTGATGAAATTTTGGTACACAGATTTTTATCGAATAACAGAGTGCCTTTCTTTGTCGAATGGTGAGATGAATTCCTCAGACGTGCATTATAAGTAGCGTTTGTTATCACGAATATATTATTTATTGATCTTCCTAGCCATTATGTACAAGAAATCTTTGTTGGATATCGAAAGAAAAGGAAAACATATAGTTAGAATTCAGAAATGGTTATTAGGAATAATAAATGATTTTTATACATCATATATTTGGGCAACTTAAAGGGGAATTTAATATATGTACTTAATTAATTTCATCAGTTAAGTAGTTTAATCCTACTTGATTAATTTTGAAGCATTCCTTAATATTTATCATCACTTTATAAATTATCTAATTAATTTAACTCCATTTATTTATTTATTCTTTAAGGATTGCTAACGGCAGATACACCTTACATTTATAATTATATTTCTGAAAATAACGAAACAATTTTAGTGCCTGGCCAATTATAGGCAACCACAGCTTACAATTCTACTCAACTCTAAAAACATAAGAAAGAATAAGTTTTTGTAAGAGTTTTAAAATTATTCGAGCACAATGCTTTTGGGCAATATAGCCTTCATTGCCGTCTTTAACTTAAAATATTTAAGTTAAGTGCATAAAGTTAAAGAAATAAATTAAATTGTTTCGTTGAACATTTAAAATTAACTTTTCTATTCTAATTTATTTCAGGCGTCAGCCTTTTTAGGCTAGAGGTAATAGACAAGCTCCTCGTTTAATCAGAAAGTAAGACAATATTCTGATCTAACATTTCTCTAATAAGAATTTGATCTCATAGGTATGAACATACGGGTACTTTCTATTTTTTTTCATGTAAATAAGATGATGCTTGACTACATTCCACCTGATGGTAAGTGGAAAAGTAGTTGTAGATAGTAAGACGCATCAACTTAGGAGCAACCTATTCACTCTTCGCATGAAGACACCCACTTTGTACTCCAACGGAAATACCGAGGCAGGCAAGCTATTCCAGTCCTTCGCTGTACACATTAAAAAAGACGAAGCAAAGCGTTTAGTACGGACAGGTGGCATGTCCACAACGAAAGGATGAATGCTCAGCGTGCGTCGGAACGTCCGGTGATGGAAGGGAGATGGGGGAATCAAGTTATGTAATTCCAGTGTCTACATAGGATTTAAACATAGGATTTTCTTCCTCGAGGTTTTCTTTGTTTAAATATTTATTTATACATGTACCATAAAATTAATAAATACAAAATGTTGGGATAAAAATTCTTATGGCCTCCCGATATTATTTTACTATTATATTGACTAAACGTACAATATTCTACATTACAGCCGCAAATTGATGGTTCCTAGAAAAGGGAATTTCAATAAGTGTCCAATTTTTTACTTGTATCGCCGCTATGAATCTATACATTCCAATTATAAATTTAACACTAACTTGAAGTTTGACACTAACTGAAAATTCTCATTATTATTCTGATAATCGTTGTTAATATAATATATATAAAAAATATTAATGAACGGCGAGGGGGCTTATGTTAAACTTATAAACACACTTATATACGACTGATTGGAATCAACACTTACAAGAGACTATAATGGATGGCTTACTTGTTGTTGCGCCTCTGTGTTCAACTCTATCTTGGTTTTAGCTTATTTCCGATATACTTTATTATTCTCAGCGACGACAATTTCCTAAATTCTCTTATAAGTAATAATTATTATAAATTTGTTGCTTGTAATACATTTTAGAATGTGTTTAAGGTATAGCAACAACGTGAGCGCAGGTTTATAGTATTATCAAAGATTTTTTGCAATTTTTTACAATTCACTTCTCGCGTTATAAATATAAAATGACTTTTTTTATACAAAATGACTCACTGCACGTATGGGACGTGACAAATAATGAGAGGACGGCTATGCTTCGGGATTAATTGGAGTTTTTAAAATATAACTATGGAGATTATAAGAGGTG
The DNA here is from genome assembly GCA_963555665.1 of Dircenna loreta. Taxonomy (NCBI): domain Eukaryota; kingdom Metazoa; phylum Arthropoda; class Insecta; order Lepidoptera; family Nymphalidae; genus Dircenna; species Dircenna loreta. The sequence continues at coordinate 6,926,401 of OY743099.1, read as the reverse complement.
TCGTTAGATGAAGTGTCGGAAACATTTGTACCTGTTGTTCATATAATGCTTAAGAGTAATATCTATTAAAGGTCTCAGTTAGCTATTATTCCGATGTAAAATTATTTATAAAACTAATACGAATTCTAATGTAACTCTCCAGGATACACATTGAGCTACTAAATATCGCTGTAAAACTAAACTAATTTGTCTAATTACTCACACAAATTTAAGGATACACGAATTGCTATTGAGTTCAGATAGAAGTCTGGCGATTGGAAATATTACAAAAAAAATCTAAACTCATTTAATTTCTATATACTCACTCATTCGTTTTTATACTTGTTCTTACTTTCATTCACCTATTCATATGGAGAAAAATTACAGAAATCGAATAGTTTCACATAATAATGCATAATAAATAAATTAAATGAATAAAAACATTAAACATTATAGTACAAAACATAACACACTTCTTCATTGCTTACTACGACACTGTTGATTTCAAATATATAATAAAACTAGCTGTTGCCCGCGACTTCGTCCGCGAGGACTTATGAATAATGGACATAAAAAACTTCTTTATCCATTCACCATCTTTGTTTTAAAAATCCATGAAAAGCCCTATAATTATTTCAAGATATCGACGTCAAAAATGGTTACCTGCTACGCTGCGCGGCGGGAATAAAATAATACGTTGTGGAAGGCACAACGCATTATTTTTTTATTGCATTATTTTCCTTAGATCAACATTTTAAAATTCGTTATATATTTTGGATGGAATATCTGATCTTAAGAATTTAAAAAGTATTTTACAAAAGTATTTAAAAGTATTTTGTATTGAACCTCATCAAGTTTTACACCTGTATGAGGTATAGTTAAAAAGAGCCCCCGCAATATCGTAACATTTGTTCTTAGGTGACCTCTACCTGGCTGAATGAAGATGCCTACCAAATTTCAAGTTTTAAGGAACATTTTTGTTTATTACACATCCGTAATCCCCTTCGCGAGCGGAGTTACCTAAAATCCGTTTTGATCTGACCTCTACATTGCATAAGACATATTCACTTTATATTTAAAGTCTGTTGAGGCGATAGATTGAAAATTCGATTTTTTTATTGTTACACCCCCGCAACCCCCTTTGTGGGCGGAGTTTAGTAAAATCCTTTGACTTAAAATTTGCTAGGAATATTCCTAGCAAATTTCAAGTCAATCGGCCTTATAGATCCAGAAATATCGTGATAAGTTAGTAAAAAGGAAATCTCCTGTATATATATAGACGATGTCAATTAGTAGGAAAAAGTGGAATGTTGCTTGGTATAATACAAAAAGAGAATACATTAGCCACAACCCTCGTAAACACTAAAACCTAAAATTACTGTTGAATTTAGGCCTCAAGGCCACCACTAGTAATTATTGATGCATAACAAATAACACACACAAAAATAATACACAATAAAAATATGGCTTATGTATTAATAGTTTATGTTTTTATTTAGTTAAACTAAAGAACAGTTTTTTAATATACTTACTGCATTTAAGGATCTTTGACGATGTAAGTTTTGGTCTCTTCGCCTCATTTTCCGTTTCTGTTCATGATACTCGACTGCGGCTTGAAAAGCGGCCGCCTGGCGGGGCTCAGACCAATTTTGTATATTGACGCGACGCGGCTGTCTAATATCCTAACGACTGCGTTAATTATTCAGGTGTCACCCAAAAGATCCAAATTATAAATTACAAAAATCATAGTCATTAATATTTACTTGCCGAGTAAACTAAAATGTTGCTTAATATATAATAAATTAAAATTTGAATGATCGATATGAAATAGAAAGGTAAGAGACAAATACCTAAGATTGTTTTTATTTGATTTGATAATTATTTATTTAACATATTATGAAAATAAGTATGACTTTTGGTTTATTCTTATACAAAAACTTTCTCTGGAAGATTTGCAATAAGGTAATGAAACTTCTTTATTTATTTATATCTTTCCAAATTTGAATATTTACCAGTGATAACTTGCGTACGTCAATTGGATGTGTCGGGAGGGCTTATTTTGATACCATACTTATCGAAATAAGCCCTTTTGAAAGGACAATCGTCAGCTTAAAATTTAAATTACGAGGGTCGTAAACGCGCCCTAGTCTGAGAAGAACCACACAACAAACTCTGCTGGATGTTTCTTTATTGTGGTTATGGTTTCACAAACGTCAATATAAAATGAATAATTTATGAACAACTAGAACCAGGGCAATCAAATGCTGGGAAGGCCTAATAATTTAAAAAGTAAAAAAAAACAAACACCGTTTCCAGCAACACGACCAATTACCGCAAGCAGCACCCGTTCGCGAGCACAACCTAAGGGTCAGCCATCACAACCTTTGCCGTATTTGAGGGAAGGAGAGTGACCTGACCCTCAAATTTACCGCAAGTAACGACCTCTTAGGGAAAGGCTTGATGCAGCCAGTTGATCAAACAAGAGTAACTAACGTTAAACAAATTGCGAAGGCTACTAGTTAATCACTAAAATACAATTTATTCCCAGGCCATAACGTTGTTAATGTAACACTTTACACTTTAATAGTTTTTTATCGAATTCCTTTTAACATATAATTTAGATTTATTTAGTGACATTTAAAGTTTCATTGGATAGTTTATAGTAATAACTTATACAATTAACCTGAAAGAAATTTCCTATTTTGTCAAGCCTGGTGGTGGGCGTGACAAGTTTATTTTGTTTCGAGTATTAGTTTTGTGTATTATAAATTTTCTTAATATCATATTCATATGTATACACATTAATTTCTCTTAAATATATTGACTACATAGTGATATATATTTTTTAAATTTATTTCTTAACGATTAACTAGGCCTATTTTTATAGATGGCACGGACATCCCTCTCTTTTATCACCAATATTGTATTAATATCTAATGCATAACCCCACAATAGTATAATGTATTACACGAGCAATAATTGAAAACAAGGTATTTTTTCAAATAACTCTCTTGCAACCCCGATTAAGGGTAAATATTCGTAAAATCCGTTCTTAGCTGACATCTATCAACTCGGCAAAAGGAAAATTCCTGCCAAATTTCAAGTCTCTAGGCCTTATAGTTTAGAAATATCGTGATGAGATCGCACATATGAAATCTCAAATATATATGTATATATAGTTGACACGTGGAATAAATTTAAAATTGAAATTTATATTTTGTTTTTCAGCAAACATTTTTTTGATCACCTTTTTAATAATCTTGGAAAAACTAGTACTAAGGATTTTAGAAGGTAGCATGTTAAAATGCAGAGCTTATGATTTTAAAAGATGTTTAATTCATGTAAATTTATTAAATCTTTAAAATCTCCATAAAAATAGTCAAATAAAGAATTTGACATAGTTTTCCAGAAGGCACTGTATTTTTTGTAGATATATAATTATATCCAGTATTATTAGTTATTATAAAACTTGAATATGATTTTTTTGGATACCTTAAAAAAAAAATTACGTTTCGATATATTTTACTAACGATTGTATGTGTAGTTAATACTGTTTATGAATAATTATCCAACAAACTTGATGTTGTCAATGAATTATCCGTACCAGTCGGTCAGTTGATACTCATTAATATATTTATTTAATTCTTTTTTTGTATCTCACAGTATCTCATGTTTATTTCTACATCTTTCATTAAAGTAATTTCAATTTTCTGAAATCAAACCATAAATCGAATAAGAAGACAAAAATTCATAGTTAAACCTCTTTGTGATTGAATCTCATAAATATTCAAGATAAAAAAACACTTTTTTCGTGTTATAAATTAGCTTAATACTCAATATAGCAGTCCCTTTCATTTTCAGACGGGTGATTTTCACTTTCTTTCACTTCCCTAACTAAAGATTATGTAATGATGGGAAAACAAGCTTATCGTAGTATTTATTTTTCTTATACTAGTGGAAAAAACTGAATATTTGAGTTATATAAAACAATTTCAAAAAAGCTGTGTATTTTTATCTAAGAAATTTATTTTATCCGTTCTTAAAAATCAAAAAGTTTTTAAAAACCAAAATACAATTTAGAAGCTGTTGAATGAAAGTTCATAGTAGATTTTTCTAAAAGAATTCACTTTCACTTATACATAAATTTTGTAATGAAGTATTATTAGATTTAACTAATTAATAAAGTATAATCTAATCAAAAGTTTGTATTACATATAGCTTCGTAACGTAAAATTGTATTATGAAAATAAACAAAATATAATTGAGTCAGTAAGTGACTTGGTATACGTAACTTTTAAATGATACACAGAAGTAAACATTTGAATATATAATTAATTAATCTTACATATTATAAGAATGTTAACAGATTTCATGTAATATTAATATTCAAACATATTAATTTTTATTTAACAGATGAAAAGACTGTCAATAGCTAGTAGGGCACTTTAGTAAAATAAGTGAAATATATACATAATATATTTGATATGCAAATAAGTCTACTCTAGTAGACTTACGTATGTAGAGTCAAAATAGAACTTTAACCAAACTAAAAACATAAAAACATAAAAACTTAGTATAATGATTAATACTTGGTAGGATTATTAAAATCAGGGATTTAAAAATATATATTCACGAAATGAAAATAAGCCAAGGTTACGTTTGACGTTTCAGTATTTAAAATTAATTCGATACTACCTTCAATGATTATAAAATAGCTTACGATCTTAAAGAGAAAACTTTTGAATAAAGTAACATTTGACCTTTATTTTTGTTAAGTTCAGGTCACTGACAGCTGACAGCTGACAGTTTAATTGGTTTGTAACTATCATTATTTATGACTGAAAAAAAAAATGATAAAAGTGTAATTTAATCAATTGAAATATTTTTTGACTTATAATTCCGATGATAATATTGTATTTCTAAAAAATAGATGCTGCTGATTAAATGGAAAGTATGTTGTTTAAATCGATATTATATTATATATTTTAAACATCCTAAGTTTCATCGTAATTATATTTATGATACTGCATTTAAATTAAAAATAAGGTATACGTTTATTTAAATTATTCTTTATGTAATCATAAAACAAACTGTGATAAAGTTATATCAATATTAATATTGGTGATCAAATCCCTTCAGGTACTATCAAAGCGATAAAGCAATAAAAATAGTAATAAAAGCCTCTTTAAATAATTTCATAAAAAGTTTCATTTTGAAACAAAATACAACCAAATTGCCTCAATATTAAACAATTTTACTTCTATTTTAACCATTGGTTTAAGCTTATGGCATTGAAATGGGGCTATTACATCCGAGTCAAGGTTATTTCAAGGCTGTATAATATCGTGAGGCCTCCGCCTCTATTTTCGTACAGAAATAATGGCTTTCATGAATGGCAATTGTAACTCAAGGGTTTTTGATAGTGGCTGTTAGTTGCTTGATTATTGAAAAAAATACTTATTTAATTTTTTTCTATTTTAAATGAAAAAGATAAATATTATCTGAGTGATGTTGGAATTAAACTTATCTAGTGCATGTGACTGCATCATCTCATAACTGACGTTTACACAAAGACCTTCATCACTGTAAATGAAAGTCTAACAAGTAAATGAACTAGCGTTAAATGAATGATGAATGGAGCAGTATATTTTTACATTTTGCAACCTCATATAAGCAATATGTAAATATTTGTTAAATTCAAACACTTAAACACTAGTAACAAACTAGTCAATTTATAGCTTGTTGTAACTTGTTTAGTAGATTTTGACACAAAATATCTGCAGACTAGACCTTATCTATTAAAGTTATAACAGATCTCACAACGAAGACAGGTAAATACAAAGCAATTAATCTGAAGTTGCTAAATTTAGTTTAATGCTCAGAAAGTATGACCAAATCAACTAAGTACTATCTGGTAATTAGTTTAGTGAGAAATAATCTAGTTAGTTAGTTAGTCTAGGGCTATAGAGCCTTGTATATATTTTTTCGTTACGTATAATACGTTTATTAAAGTTTTGTAATATTTCTTAACTGACCGTAATACATAAAAAAATTATTTAAATAAAAAATACATACAAAACATGGTGAAGCGTAAGAAAATTAAATTTAAAGATTTTTTATCTTAATTTACAATAACTCTCTACTTTAGGAATATTCTTATGTATATACAAGAGCACATGTGGGTTAAGTTCAACATAAATTAGTTCGAAACTTATCATAAAATACAGTTCTGGCGTATGTCCAAGGCTTTGTGCCAAAAGATAGATAATGACCTTCAGCTGTACCAAATCAATATGTTTCGGACATTTTGTAGAATGTTTTATGTAACCAATATTTTATGCAATAAACTTCATTTAATAACAAAAATATTATTGGTTGCATTCTAATAACTAAATAAGTCACAAATTGTGTTGATAGTCATTTTCGTTAAACTAAGTTATATCAAATTGGTTCAGGGTAACTGGAAATAGCATTACGTATGGAATACATTTTCATGACGCCTATCTCTGATCTAGATTCTAGACCGAATGACATTGGAGTTGATAAGATTATAGTGGCGTGATTAATATAAATTGAACGTTATATAACTATGCATATTAATTTTTCTCTTTAAGTAGATGTAGAATAATCTCTTTTTTGGTTTGAACTAATGATATAAATACAAATAAATACTTTATTTGTGTAAGTCTATTAAATGTTTGAGGTTTCTCAGTAAACGTTATAGAAAATCTGGCACCTTAGCTTTTACTAAACTATTACACCTGAACTATTTCTCAGTTAAATTCTAAATACGTTTTGATAAGTGGATACTATCTGTACTAAAGTAATATTTACTAAATAACATAGAATTGCCTTTGGACATCTTTCAATATAAAAAGTTAAAAATGTATTTTGCTATTATAGCTACTATACATTCAAATTTGGTGGAAACCCACTGCCCCGGTCTAGCTATTTCAAATATAAGCCATTGAAAGACTACAAAAATACTTATAATATAAATAGTAAATGAAAATTGGAATCATTTTAAAGAATCTTCGAAATATTGGAATTGGCATATCCAAGGTTATATGTACAGTATAACCTTAAACAAACTTTTAAATTTAAAATTTGTGACTATGATACTAACATGAAATTTGAATGGTGGAATAAAACTATCGATTTGATACCAAGGTTATTATCTCACCCTTGGATCACAGCCAAATGTCAGGTTTGGCGATGGTATATCTCAATAGAAGATACTTTATAAAAAAATCCAAATTTCTACTAATTCGAAGTCTCTAGTTATAAGAAATAAAACAATAAATCTTTTTTTCATGTACCATAAGTCAAATACATTTATTGGACCTGTGAATTATGTTTTTAAAACATTTAGAGATTTTTTTTATGTATAAATATTTATTATTTATATGTATTATTTTTTATCTATATATTTAGATAAAATTGCCTCTTTGATCTCAATGTCATTACAAAAAAATATGGACTGGGAGGCCTAACGATGTTTGAAAAGAAAGAGCCACTTATAAACCATTGATTTATTAGACCATTGATCACTATAAACGCTTTTCAATTCATTTTATAATGGGTCGAGTATTTTTTTTACTTGGTAAGGAATTTTTTCGCGGTGCAGTATTCAGTGTTCTTCTTAGATTTTTTTTCTGGATTGACTTTTTGAGCAGGAAAATTTCATAATAATAAACCAATAAGGCTAAAACTTAATTTATATACTAATGACGAGTTCCCACTCAGTGCGTCTCCATCCCCACTCCATTCTACAACATTTCGGACTTGGAACTGTTATTTAATTTAAAATAAAATTTGAAAGACTTAAAAATTTAAATAGATATCTTAAAGCCAATGGTAAGATGACATACGTTATATAGTATAGAATTATCTTATCATTTTTAATCGTGTGATGAATCTGAGTGAGAGTGGAATTGAAGAGTGAAAGATCGCGAGATGACCTTGCAAATTTCACTCTCTTGTAAGACTCAATGAAATTAAAATTATCTTTTAAATAGTAAAACAAGTAAGTGTTTATAAATATGCAAAAAAGTAAAAGTGATATTCTTCTTGAGGTACCCCGGCACGAAATAAAAAACCTCAAATAAAACCTCCAATAAAAAGAAACGGTTAAGTTTTATTATTATAAATCAATGTGACTGTTTTCATTCTGGCTCCGAACTTAAATCTAACTGAACTTAACAAGAAGCTCTCAAAAGCTCTAGAAGCGCTTTTGTGGTCAAACAACGGGTTTTCTCAAAAACTTTAGTATAAAAACTTTTAGTGTTGGATTTATAATGATGTTAATTCTGCCGCTGAACACTTTGGTAGGGCTTTACACTATAAAAATAAAATAAAAAACAAAATAATTTTGGTCCTGTTGCTTTTAAACAAACCCTTAAGCATTACATATCTACATTATAATAAATATTGATACTCGTATTTACATTTATTTTTTAAAAAATAACCGAATTAAATATTTATTTTATATATTTCGAAAACTAAAAATAAACTAAAAATATTGACACTAAAATATAAAAATATGAAGTGCATCATTATTTTACTTATATCTATTGTATTTTAAATCAAACCGTATTACTTTAATGGCTGAGAACACTTGACTTGTCATAGTGTAACTACGAAGGCAGATTATTAAAATAACAATGTTAAGTATTGTGCAGCTTAAACCTTTATAGCTTTGTGGCATCATTAAAATGGAATACATTTAGGATATAACAAAAAAAATCATTCATCTCATTATATAAAATACAATATTCTTTGATTGAAAAAAAAAACAAAAAAAAATAAAACTTTCATTATGAGTTGTCTGATAGTTGAGTGTTATAACAGTGATAAGCACTTGCCTTAATGAAGAAGCAAATAATATGTATTGTAAATGTATTAAATTCCTTTTCATGACTATTTCTACGACTGTGTGAGGTATACATAGACCCTCATTAAACTTTCTCGTAGGACTCGAGCTTGTTGTGTAAGCTTTCTTAAGTACTATTATTTGCTCTTTAGTAAAACTTCATATTTTGCTTATCTTAACTTGTATATTTATTTAAACAGTGACAGTGTATTAGACACCGGATTAAAACTTAAAAATATGTATATAAATAAACGTCCAATAATTGTTCGTTTTGTGGATTACGGATTGTAAAAATGTATTATGTATGTTTATAGATGAAATATTTGAATAAAATATTTATTTTAATTTTATCAGATGGTGCTTTGCGAGGAGAGATAGAAATACGAGGGCGCGGCACGGAGCCAGCGTTCCTGCATGAACTACTCTCAACGCTGCCGCCTGCCGCGCCTGAAATCTACCATACCATCTCCATTGTCCTCAAAGGTCTCGTTTTTATCACAATCATCCTTGGAGCTCTCCTGGGAAATGCCCTCGTCATCATATCTGTCCATCGTCACAGAAAACTTCGTGTTATCACCAATTATTACGTTGTCAGTCTCGCAGTTGCGGATATGTTGGTTGCGTTGTGTGCGATGACGTTTAACGCAAGTGCAGAACTCACCGATGCCTGGCTCTTCGGGCCTTTAGTCTGTGATATCTTTAATTCGCTTGACGTTTACTTCTCGAGCGCTTCCATACTACATCTTTGCTGCATATCCGTTGATAGGTATTACGCGATTGTACGACCTTTGGAATATCCAGTCTTAATGACACATAGAACAGTTTGTTTTATGCTCGCGAATGTATGGTTGTGGCCAGCATTTATAAGTTTCGTTCCTATTTTTATGGGATGGTATACGACAGAACACCATAGATTGTTTAGAAAAGCACACCCTGATGTATGTATTTTTAAAGCGAATATGGTTTACGCTATAATATCATCTAGCGTGTCCTTTTGGATACCAAGTGTAGTGATGATTTCAATGTATTGTAAAATATTTAGAGAGGCAGTAAGACAAAGGGAGGCACTAACAAGAACATCATCAAATATTTTGCTCAATTCTGTCCACATCAAACATACTTCACACAATGCGCACCACTCCCACTATTTACACCCTGACAGGAGGCCATCGGATATAAGTCCAAACTACAGTACATTTACCGAAGTAGGCCCAGAAGAAACTGAATTCGGTGGTGAAGTTGTATTGGCGTTAGGTGATATTTGTCCAAGTAAAGAAGCTAGTCCAAGGAAGTCAGTGAATATAAGTTGTGATACAGCTAGTTCAGGATATTGTTCTGGAGGGTCTAATAAGAGGTCATCAAGTGGACAGCCACCGCCTGGTTGGAGGCCTAGTTGTACGTCTGCCATCGCAAGCAAAGAACTGGCTAAGGCAGCAACAGAGCTAAATGCACAAGGTTAGTTACTTTTGAAGTAAATAACTTAGTAGTATGTAGTTTAGTGCACATAAAATAATAATTAAATAATAATTAAAAAATATATTCACATCAAATAATAATTAAATAACTATTTCATTATATAATGAACAACATTGTGGGCATATTAATAAATTGGTTTAGTAGTATTTTATGTTAAAAACGTTTACCTTGATGAATTATAAGCATACAGACAAATCTACTGTTTGTAAGATGCTGAAATTTGGGAACAAAGATTGTTGCATAACATAAGATGGTTCAATTGTGTATGTCAGTTCTTGTTATACAGCACAGGCAATTGCGGGTGAATATTTAATAAAACAATAATATACAACAATAAACTGTTTTATAATCGATTTTGTAAAGATTTTCTTATCTATTAGAAAAAGATATTGCGTTATTACATATTATTACCAAATATGTTTTATATGAAAGTGAAAATCAACTTGAAACATTTTACATAGTGTAAAAATAACTCATACGATTTTAAAAATATAGGTTGAGGCTTGTTTAGTAAAATAACATTTAAAAATCAAATTATCTCTTTCCTGAAATTTCATTCTTATCTTTTTATTTAGGGTGAAATAATCTGGATAAAGCATCTCGTTGAATGAAACAAACATTTCGGTTTAATTAAACAAAGTTGTAATTGAATTGCCTTATCGAGCCTTTATAAACAAAACTAAATTGGTAATTTGCATTTTGTATTTGTTTGAGCTCTTTATACATACATTTATGAAAGGTTTATCAAGTTTGGTGCGCCTCATTTTTTAAATATTTCCGTGCAAAATTTACTCCCATAGACGCGCGTATACATGTATCAGAAGTGTCGTGGCCTCTCTTGGAGATCTAAGTAATTTATAAATATAAAAATATCATATATTGTTTATTTCGGAACTAGCTAGGTTATATTAAAATAGAAGCTATGTAACAATCTCTTCTAAATATATATTTAACGGACCGTCATTATGTATCTAGTTATATGCGCAGGTCTCCTAGAAGCCCTGTTGTACTTTTAATTTTTTTAACGATATTGTCTATTTATTAAAAAAAATATTATATTTGATTTGAAAGTAATTTATGGAGATATTAGAATTAAATTTCTCTAAAAGTGAAATTACCATTACCTCTTTTTAGTTTTGTGGACATAATTCAAAAATATATTTTTTAATAATTCATATTTTCTTCTGATAGATATTTAGTTAGCTATATTTCTTTTAAAAAATGATAAATAATCTAGGTAGGAAACGTAATTGAAGAACGAGAGTTTCTGAAAAAGTAGGGTTTTTTTGCTAAAAACGTTTAAAAAACGATAAAGCTCTTGGCGGAAAATAAAATAAATTATTTTTATATTTATAAAGGATATTTTTCTTTAAAAAAAAAACTCTTCTTTAAGCAAATTTCTTTTACTGAACCATATAACCTAATCATAATAAAAATGTTGTACCATTTATTACTACGTAACCTAAAACTAGTATAAATAAAGAAACATTTTAATTTAAAAATATTCTATTATATTTTACAATGCACTATCTTGAAGTTGTGTTACCTTATTTACTGGTTGATTTAATCTTATTGAAATTATATCTATTGCAAGAAAGGAAATGTAATTTTCAATCATAATACTTATTTCCTTAATTGAATATCATTAAAACCAAGGACTTTGTAAAATATTTCATTTAAATATTTCAATAGTGTTCTCGTTCATTGGTTGTGAGTTGAATTCTAAATGTTGGCCAAACTTATTCGACGGCGAACTCCACAGAGAGCTACATTTAAAATCGCGCACTGAGATATAGCAACTTATAAGTATTTTTACTCATAAAATCTTCAGCTATATAATTTACAACAAATATATGTACCTATCATAAATTAAAATTTTTATTTACTAGAAACTTTCGATGTTTTGGTCCTTTTGTAATGAAAATGTGAAGTTTGTGTGGAAAAAAAAAAGCTCGTATATACATGAATTAATAGTTTGATTTAATTTAAAAGTATTTTATTGTATTATCTGTTCATCTTTATAACACCTATACAAACATCAAAGAAAATTTGTGATAAGGGATTCAACTTAATATCTGACCATTGTTTCATTTGATTTTAATTTATTCTGTTGTATGTTTGAAAATGTCGTGAGTCCGCAATAAAAGATATGGTGTGTATAAAGGTTTTATATGTATTTCTATATAGGTTTTAGTTCTAATATTTTACCTACTTGTTTATATATTGAGGCATCTATTTGATTAACTATAGACCGATTGATATTTTTTATTTGTTTGTTGACTTTAGGTAATCTGTATATTTATGTCGCTTGTACATTTTCTTGCCAATACTCGTAGTGCAGGCTTAAGACTTTAATATGACGATTGATGGTCACATTAATAATGAAAAATTCAAATGAAACAAATAAAATACGAAAGAGAGGAGATAGATTTGCCTGCAATTTTGAACATCCACTAGCATCAGCTTACTCTGTAATCAGGTCGCTTAAGAAAATACATATGTTGAAAGCAAATTTAAAAACTACATCATCATACATTTGTTTACTCAGCAGCTTTGTGATAGATTACTAATACTTCTTAAAAAAACATGTACTAACTGTTGCCACAGCTCACAAGAAACTCCTTTACGCGACCTTTTTTGATCACCTTTATTTTTAAAATTGCTCTCCCCGGAATGCCTTATTATTATTTCAAGAGTATAATATAATATAGCCTAGATCCATGGTGAAAGTTATTTCTAAATATTGGTAAAGATATTTTTAGATTCGATAGTTACTTAGTAGATTATTTCCAACAAATAAAATTAAAAAGTACATATATCGATGTCACGATCTTTGTCACCGCAGCGTTACCCAGGTACACTGCACGGGGCGACCCACACCGCATTATTTTATGACTGATTTTTTCACATCTTGAGTTACATTTTTGCATTTTTATTAAGGATCCCTTTTTTTTTAAATAAAATATAGCCCATGTCACTCAGTGAAAATGTAGTTTTCTAATAGTGAATGAATTTATGAAATCGGTCACGTATTTTTGTGTGAAAGTAATACAAACATACAAAAATAACAATTAAAAGTCACCTCTTTATAATAATAGTATAAATAATTAAAATTATTGTAATTATAAATAATTATTGTATTATAAATTGATAAATAGAACAAAATGTTTGTAGACTAAAAATTAAAATAAGCAGTAAAATTTCATAAAGTTACAAAATTAAATTAAAAATACTTACATATTAACAGTAATGTATAGTTCCTATTATCAATTACTGTTGCTAAATATAAATTAGATATTTTTTAAATAAAATAAGTCCTCAAGACTTAATTTATAAAGTTTTTTGTACAAATTTATTGGTCCACCTTTAATAATTACTCGATTGGTTATGACGTGTTTAGTCTTATAAATTACAAATAGAAATACATTTTGAAAAGGCATCATTAAGTATTATAAGAGGAGGGTTTAGTAGGATATATATACCTTTCTCTAACGAGACTACGCAAATATGCACCGACTCTCGCGTGTATGTTTTAAATTCATATGGAAATGCAAATAAAAATAAAGATTAATCTCTTTACTTTAACAGGATAGTTGCTTTACGAAAATTGCTCTAAATATTCGTTGTAAATGACATAATTCCTGCTGCAAGTTCTCAGGAACCCGAGTTCTCTATTTGCATATCGATTCTCTGTCAATAGAATTTTAATGAGATATTGGAAAATGTATGACTTTAGTTTGTTATATTTTCTTCTTTATTTATATTTAGGGCGTAATATTTAATTATTAAACCATACGAAAAATATTAATACATTTTTATCTTGTGAATATTCTATAGGTGATTTTTTTTTGTTTTTAGTGCGTAACAATATTTGAACTTGTATAAATTTGCGATATTTTCTTGTAGTTATTTTTGTAAGTTTCAAGCATATTACATGTATTAATGAATCGAACAGTAGGAGTGAATATGTAACTTGTATTAAAGTTAGGACACACACGTGTTAGTTTTCAATTATGTTTCCTTTTGGGAGATAAGACTTCACTCTATTTAAATGTATTAATGAATACTAATCTGTATTGTAATTTCTGATATGTATGAAAATTCTTGATAAATCTATTAAAAATTAAATTGTCAGAATATCGAAGATAGAAATATTAGGTAACCGATAGCCACTATACAGAAAATAATTTCTCTTTGAAACCTAGTCTCTCTGTAAAGAAGAAATTTGAAACTTTCGAGATCAAATCCTGCAGGCCGAACAAATCTGCTGCTTTGTGTTACACTTTTCTGGAAGTCAACTTTAGAACACAAAGGGATTTAAAAGTCTATTCAACATAGGGTTTTCTGATTTCAAATAGTCTGACTGAAGAAAAAAATATAAAAATATAACAGCTATTATTTTTAATCGATGGTATTTAATTTAATCTTTCAATGAATATATTAATATTAATGAATCTATTATTAAAACAATAAGACAATAAAATGTCGAAGAATATTACATATTCATCATTTTTTATGTACATTAAAGTATCAATTAGTATATAAATAGTTAACCAATTAACTTTTACATAAATAATTACAAGTTGCATGTTTGAGTTACGCTGTTATATTAATGTTTCAAGTTAAACTCATTCGGAGGCTTATTACTGCTTCAATAATATCATTATATATAACTTAAATTCTATATTGCTCGCAGGTGCAACATTACGGGCAGCCGGAAAATCATGGCGGGCTGAACATAAGGCGGCTCGTACACTTGGTATTATTGTTGGCGCTTTTTTACTGTGTTGGTTACCGTTTTTCCTCTGGTAAGTTATTTTGGATCGTTGGAATAGTTTTTAAACTATGTTTGTGTTAAAAATTTAGCTTATTAGTAAATGATTGTTGCTATACTGTGACGTGAACTGTAACCTAATGAGCAAAAGTAAATATTGGTTTTGTTTTTATAGGTACGTTACGACGAACGTGTGTGGTGAGCCCTGTGATACTCCAGACGTGGTCGTTGGAGTACTTTTCTGGATTGGCTACTTTAACTCAGCTCTCAACCCACTTATATACGCATATTTCAATCGCGACTTTAGAGACGCGTTTAAAAACACGCTCATGTGTGCCCTGCCTTGTTGTTTCAGCTGTTGGAAGGATACAGGCACTGCATCGTTTGTATGATAATTAAATATTTCAGTGTGCAATAATGTAGAGCATTAACTGTAAACTGTATTATTTTACCTCCTGTGCGATTTCCAAAGATGATGTACTTATTAGGAATTATATATAGACGCTTAAATAAATAATTTTAAATTCAAGATATTGATTCTAGAAACTAGATGAGTTTTGGTGTTGTAGGCCGTAGATGAGGATATAAAAAAAAAATATAAATGCAAATTACCAAATATAATACACAACGAATTTTATTCCAAAATCAGACCATTGTATACACCGATAAAATATATTGAGTATAATACGTTCGCCAGAAAGCAATAATTGTATCACTGTTAGAGTTAGGCAACTGTTATTTATAATGTATTTATGGAATTAGATTAATTCAATTCTAGCTTGTTCTAATGTAATGCATGATATTTAGGTAGATGAAATAAAAAAAATATGTGTAGAGTTACTGTGACATTTATTAAATAAATAGCTTAAGCTATTTGGCTTATGTAGAACATTTAATATAATGTCCAGTTTAATGTAAATATTTATAAATAATAGATGTAAGAGCAACACCTATGATAATACGCTTTAGAGAATGTCAGATTTGTCTCATTAATTTTTTAA
The DNA here is from genome assembly GCA_963555665.1 of Dircenna loreta. Classification (NCBI taxonomy): domain Eukaryota; kingdom Metazoa; phylum Arthropoda; class Insecta; order Lepidoptera; family Nymphalidae; genus Dircenna; species Dircenna loreta. The sequence goes on along the minus strand of OY743099.1, from coordinate 6,910,299 downwards.
GCCTGATGTGTTTTCTGAGGTTCTTGTACATAATACGTTAGTTATTTATGGACTGTATTATTGCTTGTAAGACTACATATTTTAATTATTACGTAGAAAAGTATTTGAAATTAGTTTATTTTTTTAATAAAAAATAGTTAAGGTAAGGGAACTTATGTTTACTCTCGGTATCTTAAATGATGACTTCTTCATTATTTTGATATATATTGTACAAAAACTTCTTGAATATTGTTTTTTTTAAATATATTTGACTATTACTAGTAGATTTATATTATGTTTCATTGAAAATGCTGTGTTCATTTTATAAGGCTGATGCGACTTTAAAAAAAACATATTTTGCGTATCAGTATGGGAATAATAATGTCTAACTATATATGTTATTATAGTTCAAAAAATAGCTTTTTCTTCTTACGGAAATCCTTAGTAAACATATAAGTTTATTCAAATTTACCTTAAATGTAAGATATACAATATTATAAATTACAACAGGATTATCAATAAATTACATACATAAAAATAATAAAAATCTGTACAGGCCGTGTTAGCATTTTTTCTTGAAACTCATTAATTTACCGGTCACGGAAGTACGACGAAAGTACGTTAACTGATGTTTAACTGCCGATTAGCATGCGAGGTCACGTGATTAGGCGATTAAAAAAAATTTGGCCAAGTAATTTTGTTAACAAGGATTTTATTTGATAGGAATCTAATCTTTTAGGTAAACATTTAAAATTGCTTAATTTAGATTTAAAAAAAACACTTTTCGTTTCTGTTTGGAATATTTCGAATGTAATACAAACCTTAATCAATCCGAATGCTTTCTAAGAATTTTTATAATCCTCAAAAATACGTATAAATAAATTTATATTCGATGTAGCCTCATCTCTTGTTATTTATTATTTCTTTCATGACTTAGGAAAACATTCTTACAACACCAAAGGAATAACAAAAGCGTTTCAAACCTTTGAGAAAGAAGTAGGTGGTAGGTTCTTTTTGGTGCCCATGTCAAACCTGGGACCTGGGAATACCGAGGACGGAAATTTATTACATATTTTGCTATTACATGAAAGAAAAATTCTCGAGAATCGTAAAAGTCATTATACACTTTGCCAAGGAATTCTATATGATAAATCTTTCTTTCTATATAAAATAAACCTATTTTAAGTATACAAAAGTCGTAAAACGAATGAAACACAAAAAAAAACTATAATCATGGAACTATTGAACCCAATTAAATTATTTTATAGATAATGTGTTAGAGATTTATATACCTTTTTTTTTAAATTCACATACACAATTACATCCAAGTCATTTTAATCTATATCCCTCCAAATGTTCAATGTTCCATAGTTAGTAGCTTCTAGCAGTAAGTTGTATTAAAGCATTACTTTGCAAAGGGGAAAACAAATACGTAATTAAGTGTTGTACTTAGTAATAATAAAGATTACTGTGACCTAGTAGTATGTGACTGTAAATATATTGATGTATATAGAATTTGTTAGTATTTATGAATTGAAGTATTATTCAAAAATAATTCATAGAAGTATAATGTCGTTGAAAAATATTCTGTGTAAATTAATTATTATTTTTGGAAAAAAATAAACGCTAGCAGTTGCTATTATGTAGTAGAATTGTGTTTAAAATATCAAAGCAGTTAATGTCCCAAAATATTTAAAAAAAAAGCACATTTTGAAAATTTATCTTATTTGACCGATCTCGTTATTTTTCAATGAAAACCAATATATGTGTATGAATTGTTTAAATTCGCTAAACTTTGTAAATTCAATGTTATATAATATTATTGTAAATAATGTACAAAAACAAAACAGCAATAATTATGATACATAAGCTTCATAGTTGTTAAAAATATTAATAAGTATAAGTTAATCTCGTTGCAATATTCAGTGTTGTCTGTAGATATTGCGTTAAAAGTTATAATAAATGGTTAAAATGTGTTTAACGTTTATTTTATTTAAAACACATATGCACATATTAAAAGAATTTGAAGAAAATAAATTCATTATTTTTCTGTATTTGCCAAGAACATACTGATAAATTTAATGTTTATATTTAGCATTGGTTAAAATGTTTTCTAAATATAATTAATTAATCCGCAAACCTAAAATATGAATACATAATTATTCTAACTACCGTCACTTTCCTAATTGTGGCTAAATCGTACCTGTAACAAAACAAAATCAACATAGCATGTTGTCTACTCATCTTTACTTTCGAAACCACCACCCAAATAAAAAAATACTTAAAAGTATTAAACATAAAATTCCCAAATAAAAACACATAAATTTCTATTACAATAGTAATTTATGTGTTTAGTATTAATATACCTACTGTTAAACTATTATAGTACTTAAAGCCTAGTAAATTCTCCTAGTGGCTTTGTACCCATTGTAAATCATACCTCCCGATAATTTGTTATAATACTTTAAATAATAAATACCTATTATATTATATCAATAGCATTATGTACGTAGAACGTTAAAATTTCATACTTACTGATTCAGATTTGAAATTTTTTATTACAATGTTTTTTATCTCCTTTGTAATCAAAAAAAAATTAGATAAAAAAAATAAAAATAAATATAGTGGTGTTGTGGCACGTGTTCCTAAAATCCTAAGGTTACTTAAAGTCACATCACGTGCTCATAATATTTTATTCAGAAACCTATTTTCCAATAATAATATGTTATATTTATATTCAATCTTGTCAACTAACGTCTCTTGAGATTAAGGCCTCGTGTTTTTGAATCATGACACGCATAAGATATTATATCACGTGTTTTCTAGAGACATGATCCAAAATAATGGCTTTATAATAAGTGTTATTCAAGCAATATACTAAAATAAAATATTCAGATATCAATTATTAATATAGTTAGGAAAATACATCCAAATACTTTTATAAATTTTAGGTAAATGTCATACAAAAAATATTTAAAAAGGTGTGGGTTGCATTTCACTTAAAGCAAACTAAAGCTAACAGCTTACATGAAATAAATTTGTTTCAGGAATGAGAAAAGTTGTTCATTTCGAAAACAAAACCAGGAAATAAAGTACTTCCAACACAAATTTTATAAAGTTGCAGCGTTCACACGTGCAACCTGGAAGTTTCACAATAAATTTAAACTTTTTATTTCAAGTTTTCAAAGTAACTTTGATAGATTAGCTGCCGTTACCTGAAACAAAGAGTATGGAAAAAAACAATATTTACTAATACTCTACTTAGCTCTAAATTAAAATTAAATGTATATTTAATTCTTTGCAAGTTTTACAATTTTCACAAATAATATTTTGTTAAATTAAATTAACCGTCGAGTGAACGCGCGGTTCACTAAAGTCATCCACACGTATAAATGTTTCTTTTTAAATTATAATCTCACCCTCTCTAATTTTAATCAGTATAACGTCTCCTCAGTCGTGACGTGCCTCCTCCGCCTCCTCCGCCTCTTCAGTATCGTCGTAAATTATAAATATTGTTGAAACAATAAATTATGCTTGCTAATTGATACGTAAATATTTATTTTTTACACTATTATTGTAATTATAATTGTACTTGTAAATCTATTATTACAAAAATCAAACAGCATACCGTCAAGTGTTGCAGATTCAACGGTAGCTTAAGTAGGAAAATGACCATTATATTTTAGTACTTGACAGTATAAGCAAAAATAAATCCCTTATAGTTTTTTTTAATAATTGGATAAAGTTTTCGTTGAAAGAAAATCTTGTAACATAAAAGTTCAGATCTAGATGACAAAATAAGTGGTTATGATGTAAATTTTTACTATCATGGTAAAAATACACAATGGTTAAAATAACAAAGTTGACCTAACACCGACTAATTCATTAATTTTAGGAATTCCATTTAATTTCCTTTCAAATATTTATCACGAAATTATGAAGCGAGCTATACATAAATGGCTGGTTTTTACAAAGTTTACAAAAAAAAATATTTTCAGGCATCTTTTACGAAGAAACACAGGAGAGTAACGTTCCAAGGCCGCTATTTTCTCGTGTCTGAGCGCGTTGTCGCTATTTCCTTTGTGGTCTTACTCAATCTTGAAAAATGTATCAAAAAGTCTATTGTACTGTATATGTCTCTATGACTGTCATGTAAGTGTTATTCTAGTAGTGAGAATGTGATTTGTGTGACCAATGAATGAGTTTATTGGTGTCACTAATATCTTGAGGACAAAATTTATTACTTGTTACTAAAAAGTAAAAAAAATATTAAAACATGATGTATTCAATTTTTAATTTAATTTAATATAATTTAAGACGCAATATAACATGTTTTTTATAAATTAAAGCATGTTATATTGCGATTGACAAGCAAAAAACATTTCAGATGTTATAATGCTTTTTTAATTTGTTACCTCCATAAGTCTCAAAGTTGTTGCAGTGATTAAAATTAAAAAGAAAAAGAAATTATATTCCCTTTTCAAAATTCTTATTTATAAATAGATGAAAACTTTTATCTTTGCGCCCAATCAATTTTTAAAGGGCCGGGCTAGGGTTTAAATACGAGTAAATGTGACGAAACAATGACTTTATTTCTCGACGGAGACTCTTACCGCTTCTAATACAACACAATAAAAATCTTTTTTTTAAACACACTTTTAATTTAAACACACTCGATAATTTTTATACTTTGTTGTAAAGTAATCTTTTATTTTGGTGAAAATTCATCATAATTAAACTATTTTTTAATCATTTTCATTCCTAAATTAAATTAACTTAAATTTTTCAATCTGTTTAAATCGAAATGGATTAATGTTATAATTAACTAAAACCAACAACTCTAGGTCATGTATTTTATTACAATTAATTAATAGTTCACACGATTTAAGACGATATAAATATATAACAACTTTAAAACATCAACATTATTTGTACTTCAAATATATTTTCTTAAAGTCCACAGTTAACACGTTCATAATAATCTAATGCTTCCTTCGTCAAAAGCTTTATACTTCTTATAAATGTACTTTAAAACTTTATTTATTACAAGCTTTATTACATTCGTATATATATTGTTTACACAGTATTAATTAATTAAACAAAGTTACATTTAAAAAAATAACTTAAACAAGAATCCTGACAACTTCTTACTATTTATTGCAGTTTCCCCAGTGTTGTGTAGTACAAGAGTAGTAAAGAAAATCCTCTTAATGAGCTCTTCAGACAGTTAGAACAAACTGACAGTCAAACTGAGACTGCAATGCAGTATTTTATTCTATCACTGGCTTTTCTCTTGACGAGAAAATACACGATACATAGAGAGTGCATCTGTATAGTGTGGTCATTCCTATTTAGGTTAAAGTAGAACGTAGACTATCTCAGTATGTCGCAAAGATTTACTACAACAATATCATTACAATTAGTTAATATATAATTATTTATATACGATGTGATTCCATTCCATTTTAATTGCCATTCTCAGAAAATACTTTCCACCCTAAATTGGTACCGAATTTCTTGTCGTCTTTTGATAGAAAGGAGGTGAGGTTATCAAGTTGTGTAACGGAGTGTCACTCTCCAAAAAACAAATTTGTTTAATTCATACAATATAAATATACATATAGTACTTATATAGCAAGCTTTTTAACTGTATATTGAATATAAATGTTAATACCTTGTATAGGTATTAGAGTAATAATATACATTTCATAAACCGCAAAGCTCATTCAAGCTTATTTTGAACGTGAATGGTCAAAATCAATAACTTTGAATTAATTTGACTCATATTTTAAAACATGTACAATTTAATATTACCTATTTATTTTAAACAGTCAATTATAAATAGACGCTGTTGTCATCCTAAAAAAAAAAACTTACAGAAAATCCTTATATTTTCATTGTTTGTTACCACAAATCACTCATTCAATGTGTACAAATTAGAAATTTTGGATAAGCCATAAAACATGTATATGACTTAACGAGGCACAGACTATTCTAGTGTCAAATTATGTGTTCTGTTCATATATTTCCGTGTCATTCTTACTATTTCACTTCCCCTCTCCAAATACAATATTATCTAGACTAGACTTAGACTAGACTGAGACTAGACGTAGACTTCTAGAAACGGTAGATACTCCAATAAAAAGGGTCGCAGTGGTCGCATCGGTGTATTTTTTCGGAAGTTTCCGGTCCGCATTGACAACGACATAAGATACCAAGGCGTATCAAAGTCCTGGTAATTATTCAACAGCCCCAGACATTGAGGTCAGTGAGTTCTAATTCTCCCGTTTACCTGGACCAGCATTTCTTTCAATATAATTGTCTAAGTACTGTTGCTTAGTTGTGTTAATAGCAGAACTACACTTTGTAGGAACTTGCTAATTAAAATTAATTAGCATTCGACCAGAGAAAGACAAAAAATTCAAGCAATTTTACATCGTCAACATTGGGGTCAGCTGAAAAGTTAAGAAAATGTTAATTAGGCATTTTTATTAAAATGTCTTTCAAGTTTGTAGCATAATATGAAACGTTTAATATTATTAAATAGTTAAAAGTTTTAAGTAGTTTGATTTATAAAATAAACAAGGAAATTAACTATTTCTCTTAAAATTATTTATCTACCCGCGTTGCTGCTAACTAATGAAAGCTCAAAATCATTATTATTTTCATTTACCTAATTTGTTTATTAAATAACCTTTCATTTAGATAATTTTATAAGCTTGCTGTATGGTTCAATAATTGGGTATGCGCCCAGTACGTAATGGAGTAACCCTTGCTGGACTGTCAACCCCGCCATCACGTTGTAATAACACTATCTTAACTAAGTATACTTGTACTACAGGAAGGACGCTTAACAAAAACTGTTCTTATAATATTATTCCTTTTCTTAGTAAATAATACTGTACAAAAACGATTACAATTTTTATATTTACATTATTTCTCACTCAATAATTATTATAACATTTCATAATATACAGCTAATTTATGTATATGGTAAAATAATTTTAGTCCATTTTTGTAAAAAGGGTAATAATTTTATATTCTGTCCGTAAACCCAGTAAATGGAGGAGCGTTGTCGGCAAAAATATTTGAGGCTATAAATAGGAAATTTTACGGTTTGTCTAATTTATATAAATAAACCGTTTTAAACGGTTTCAACGCTAAGGTAAAAAATGGGGTAAAGTAAATTAAAAAATCTGAATATTAATGATCCGTTTAGCGAAGGGTTTACATTTTCGAATGGGGATAGCATTATATTTTCTATTTATTATAAAATGAACAAAATAAAACATTCGTATGTACTGATAGTACAATAAACAAATATTGTTATTATAAATCAGACTATAACTATTCTTTTACCAAACTGAAGTAGTAGTGTTTCGTATGAAGTGATAAATCAATCCTTTGTTTAAGTAATTGGATAATTAATCAATCAGTCTGTCAATTGAAATTAACGGTTGAATGTAAAGTCCTTTGGGTACGGAATAACAATGCTTGCAAAATATTTAGATCTATTATTAATTATTAATTAAGTAGTTTGTTGTAAAATTAAACAGAACATTAAAATATGTTTATCATTTTATGAAAATATTTATTTATTACTTTGTTTAGTTTCTATATTTAATATTTTCCAAACCGATATGTATTGTTATTATTAGAGGATTGTATTATCCGTGATTAAGTGTCAATTTTGGAAATAGCGAAAATTGGAAATAGCGCTAATTTATCGGTATGCAACCTTGTTTGTTAATAAATGTTTAAAAAAAATAATAAAAATAAATGTAAAACCGATATGCAAATATTAAGATAAGCACGGTGTTATTCATATTTTTTCCATCCGAGTGCATAGCTACATCCTATAATATCATTTTAAGTAAAAACAAAAACAAAAGGATAAAATTTATTACAATAATTTGTTTGTAAAAACGTATTAGAATATATTAAGCCTATGTTAAATGATAAAAGTTATGGGCTTTCGTTAGTATAATCACCGGCTCAAAGAATAATGAAGGTACTTCTCTAGAAATCCTGCTGAGCCGGGAGCAGCTAAAAAAGAAAAATACAACTTTTATGTTAAAAACGACTCTCGTTATAGTTCACGGCATGATTAAAAATATAGCAAGATGTATGCATTTTCTGAATTAAAATTGATGTATTTTGAATCATTGAGTTAATAAAACAATGATTTTTTGTTAAAAACATTTTATTTTAAATTCAGTTTCTATATACATTTTAAATGACAGCCTTCTTAAATAACATCATAAGAGTTATAAAATCAATTTATCAGTTTTAACGATGTTATAATGACTTTAAACATTCATTAAATTAACTAAGCATTTGTTTGAAGGTGTTCTAAATAAAAATCTTATCAAATAACCAAGCAATATATGTTATATCGGATATATACCTATAAAATATAAAATAACTCACCTAAACTAATTAACAAACATTGGGGCAAGCATTATTCAGATTTTATATTTTTGCTACTGAGGGTTGGTATTTCCTTTGTAGTTGATAGTGTCTAAATCAATCAATCAATTTCAATTAACTAATCAATCAATCAACATATCAATACACCTATTAATGCTTAAATACCTATTAGAGCTTCATTGATATAAAAGATATTTTAATCAATAATTGCATTATTTTCAATGCCGTACAAACAAAATGAACTAAATTTGTTGGAAAACCGCCAGCTGCAATGGCATCTTGAATAAATATTTTAATATACTCATTTCATTATTAAGGTAAGTTTAAGGTGTTTAAAAATGTGTTAAGTTTTCATGTATAACTGTACTTAAAAACATATTACGGTTTACAATTGTATATTTCATAAATATAGTACCTTTAATTTCATTATTCGGAAAAGATTCACTAGCAGCAGTGAATGGAAGACGCAAAAATAAATAATAACGTTTTTTAGCTTACACAACCGCATCGCGTTTGTGCAACTGAAGCCTTGCACAAATAAAATTAAAAAGCTAGGTGAAAAGAAAAAGTAGCTCTCTAATTAGGTAGTCTTAGTACGAAGCTCTTTACTAAACTTTAAAATATTTTGTTACTAGCGACATTTATGTCAAATTTCTTTAAAAAGGTACTTCTTTATAAGTAGAACTGAAATGTGTTGACATAAACCGGTAATGAAAGCAACTTAATTAGGTATTTATCCTTGAGTACTTTAGTAACCTTGAGGTCTCAAACATTTGTATAAGAAGAGTTTAAATGTGAAGTAGACATAGGATTCGTAGTATAAATAGGGTTTGAACGGTTATCTGATTTGCAATGGGTTTAGACTTGACCCTAGATTATCAAATGAGTTATTGAATATAACATATATACATTGAAAGGGCTTATTTGGGAAATGTAGTAGCGTTAAATTTTATTATGAAGACAAATCGGGGAATTAAATTAATCTTTCCCTTACAATTCAATATAAAAGGGAAAGATTATTTTACTATTAAATATTTTAGAAACGATTATCAATATTACAGAATATATTTTTTTAATTTTTAAGCAGTATTAAGGTAATGTCAGTTCAGAAACTAATTCGTTAATCTGTTAGTCTGTACATTAGGTTATTTTAATTTTATTGGGCTGTCGGACAAATTATTAAGCATGTTGCATTTAAATTAATTTGAATTCCATTCAAGACCATCTCGGTCTTTAAAATTATACACAATATGGAGCTATCATAAATGACTTTCAATACTTATTTTAACAGACTGCAACAAGCAAAATTAAACTGTAAATGAAATGAATCCTCTGGAAACTTTTTTTGTATGGAAATTGATTGAAACTTAAGTTATATTTATATAAATATTGCATTTAAATTAATTTGAACTCCATTCAAGATCATCTCGGTCTTTAAAACTGTACAAAATATAAATGAGTACATCAAGCTGAGTTACTAAGACTACATTTACACTTACACTTACACGTGCCAAAATTAGATAACTCTTTCACAATAGATTGCAATTTGCTTTTACACTTTTATTATAATTGTATGTAGCAAGTGTTACACGACAGATTGAAAGGTATCCATAATAAAGCACATAATTTCATTACAGAAAGAAATGTAGCAATTGCTTTTGTAACAATAATATATTGACATTTTTATATTAACATTAATGTTGTGGAGAAGGATTTATATTCCGTCCCCTCGGTAGAATGCATCAGAGAAAATAAAGACTCTATAAATATTTTACTTAGAACTTTTTTTTTAAATGCAACCTTAATATAATTATATGGTTCCTGAAAGAAGCTTTTGTATTCAGCGACTATAACTACAGATAACTCTAAATTGAGTTTGTGATACATATTTTATTTCAACATAAAATTTTAGTGTGTGAAATTCCAATGATTTGCAATTTAATTCCTAATTTAAAAAAAATCCAATACCAATTATCCTGACACGAATCTTATAAAAAATATGTATATAAGTATAGCTAGTATTATTTAAAAAAATAAGATTTTATTTAATAGTAAACATTTTTATCGTATAGCATTAAAAAGAAATGTTTAAAACCAAGAACATAAAATGTGAACAAATAAAATACAAAAAAGTTTATTGGAATTATTAAAAACACTCTGCGCCTTAAACAAAGTTCACGTTTTAATAAAATGTATGCATGAAAGTTATAAAACGTATACGAAGTTTCCAACTATAATTTTTCAATAACAGCAGTCTGTGGATATTTTTCATGTTACCGTCGCCCGCTCTTAAAATGTTCTTTTTCATTTAAAATGTATAACAGAGGGTAAAATAATCCAACAATAAATTTATTTTGAATTTTTTTGGTTTTAAATTTATCTAAATAACAACCGATGGTTGGGCCATAATCATGTTTATAATATATTTTTTTATTTTTACAAATACACTATGCTAATATCAATTAAAGTATAGTATTCATAGACATTCGTTAAATCCGTCCTAACTCACCTCTCTTACACTTACTACTATCTCGAAAAGGAGGTAGACAGTAGAGTCGTTCATAAAAAAGTTCTTCTAGCAATTCTTTTGATAAGGATACCATATTTTTACTTCATATATCAAGTAGGTAGTTGTCATATAATTAATGCAGATATATAAACATAGCAAATAAGAAATACTATTATTTCGATAGACCTTTGACCATTTCTTGAGGTTAGGCTCTTTATAAAATATTTATAGTATTCAATCCTTTGCTCTATATGTCTGCGGGTATTACAGACGTTCGCAGATAAATATTTTTTTCTAGATTGTTAGTAGCTGCTCCTCTAATAAAATAATGAGCTATGACCTAATTATCATAGTATAGTACACAATAATTATGTAAACACAAAAATCCTCTACTTCAGACAGTCAGCTGTCATACATACAAGATTAAGACTCAATAAAAGTTTTAAAGTAGAGTAATATAGTATTGGTAAGTATGTTTCGATCGACTCAAATTCTAATTGAAAGCATGGTCTAATTTTATGTGAAGCCGGTCTTGCTTTTAGCGTATACACAATGTTTATTTTTTCAAGTTCTACTTAAAAACTCATAGTTTTATAATTTCAGCCTTTGTATAAAATTTCATAATTTATTGTCAAAAGTCATCAGTTTATCTGTCATTGCTTACATTGTCATATTGTCGTATTGTAATTGTCGTATTCTTTTTTATTGATGACTCTTCTCCGAAAGATTCCAAGGTCATCCGAAATACTAAGGTTGGTTGTGCCATTACTTACTTCTGGTTTTTTCTCACGCTTATTAACCTTTTTCATTAGAACTTTTTCCTTTGTAATAGATTTATTTCCGTCTAATAATTGTAATTGAGCAGTGTCGGAGCTGAGATATATCAGTTCTGGTGTCTTTCTTTTCCACGTCTCGAATGATGTCATTTTCTGCCTAAAGTAGCGTTATATTCTTTAAATGCTTTGTAGTACCTAATTGCTTATTCTTTTAAAGACCGAGTTACTTGCAATGATAACATTTTATTTACTTGCTGCGGGTTGACATGTCATTTGTCGTTGACGTTTGTAATAATTCAGTAAGTGTTGCTAATTTTCAACCGTTGATCAAATTATAATACTGTATTGCATTTTGTAATGCATTCCATTGGTTTGATCTTCCTTACATATATTTTTTTTTTATTAATTCCAGCCAAAAGTAGTAGCCAGTTTTCTTCGCAACCTTTCAGTTTCGGCACATAATCTTATTTAATATTAATAGCCTAATTGATTTTTTACTATTACTTGAAAATAATATCAAATTATATCCAGACAGGACAAAACGCGTTTTGACTCATAACCTAATAAAATTATAATACTGGCACTACTTAGATAAGCTATAAGTTTATTTGAAATAAATAATATGTAGGTTGACATATTATTAGTCTGGCCATAAATAAGTTAAAGAAAAAATATTTGTCTTTTGTCTAAAATATTTTATACTGTAATGTTTATGTATGTGTAATGTAATTTATACATTAATAGAATAAAATAAAAAATATATGTAGTTTATTCCAAATTATTTCCATTAGGGTTATTTCAATATTTTAAACATTGGGGCTAGTTATCCACGTAAACATGCATTCTTTCAATAAGTTTTACCATATATACTCTAATATCAAGTTGTTAATTCTGAAATTTGTTTAAAGTGGCGATTTAAAAAACTAAACAAATATAAGTCGTCGCTCAGAAAAACTATGATAACAAGAAAAAAATAAATTTATTTTACATAAAATTTTAGACTAAATACTTTTGTTTCCATACCAACACTCTATATTGTAATTAAAATGTATAACTTCATACATAATATTATTTTCATTGTGTTAAGTCATGTTTTAATTAGAACCAGTGAAATTTCAGAAGCAAAATATATTCCTTTGTTATAACATCTATATTAAAGATGTAGCAAATATTTGATTATTATATTATTAGTAAGAAATTTCTCGTTAGCGTCTCGATCATAGTCAATGGAGTTCATATAAAGGAGCTCACCAACACGTTCTTTATAGCAAATTATTATAATAAATCGTAATTATGTGTTACAGGGAAAACTACTCACTAATCTTGTTTTCATTATACATTTATAAACATGTTTAAAAAAAAAGAAAGAACAAATATATACTCAAACTTTCGTGAACCATGACTATTATAGACTATTATAGACCATGACTATTAGTAAGCAAAAAAAAGTAAGGTTACTCAGCGGTTGCACTCCTCCTCACTCCTAGTGCACCTCGCTAATATTCGAGGATTGCACTCAAATCTCGAAGCTGTCCATCACCATCTAGAGACAGAGCAGCCGCACTTACTCTTTCTGACGGAGACGCAGATACAATGTCCTTTGAGCACTGCGTACCTTGCTTACCCTGGTTACACGTTAGAGCACAATTTCAGCTCACGTGCCGGGGTTTGTGGGTACACGCGGAACGACCTCTGTATCCAGCGCCTTCGTCACCTTGAAGACCCCACTTTTTCTTCCCTATGGGTTTTGGTAGACACAGGAAACGAAAAAATCCTGTATTCCTGTGTTTACCGTTCGCACAGCGGTGATCAGGAGACAACCAGATTATTTGAGTATCTCAGTGAGGCTGCTGATATGGCTCTGCATCGGTACCCTTCTGCGCAGCTCGTCTTTCTGGGGGACTTTAATGCCTGTCATCAGGACTGGCTGTTCCCGTACCAGAGGACAGACCACGCTGGAAGAGAGGCGCGGAACTTTGCGTTGTCCTTGGACCTCTTTCAGCTGGTGAGGCAAGCGACAAGGGTGCCTGATGTGGAGTCACATACAGCCAACTGCCTGGACCTTCTGCTGACAACTGATCCAGGCAGGTATCGTGTAGAGGTTTCCTCCCCCTTGGGAACCTCCGATCACTGTCTGGTGAAATCTGTATTAACTTATTCCCAGCCGGACTTGGACTTCCATGGTGTTAGGCGAATTTGGAAATACAAGTCAGCAGATTGGGATGAGATGCGGCACTTCTTTGCATCTTATCCTTGGCGGCAGGTTTGCTTCTCTTCTGAGGATCCGTCGAGTTGCGCGGATGCTATAACTGATGTGGTACATCAGGCAATGGAGTATTTCATTCCTTTTGCTGATGTACCTATCGGTGGCAAAGCTCGCCCATGGTTCAATGCCGAATGTGGACGTGCTGAAAAGCAAAAACATTTGGCATATGTTACTTGGGTTGATGCTCGAAACCGCAAAGCTCCGGATGTGAGTTCCAAGAAGAGAGCCTTTAACCAAGCTGCTAAGTCCTATAAAAAGGCATTACGTAGGGTTCGTCTCGGTCGTATCGCTAAGGTTGGCGAAAAGCTTTCAGTCCTGCCATCAGGCAGTAGAGCTTTCTGGTCCCTTGAAAAAGCGATCGAGTCGAATTTCTGCCGAACCTCACTGCCACCTCTGCTGAAACCAGATGGATCTCTGGCTCATAGAGCGAAAGAGATAGCAAATTTATTTGCTTCTCTTTTCGCTAATAATTCTCATCTAGACACTGGCAATGCTACCCTAGCACATCTTCCTCACTGCGGAATTTCTATGCCTGAAATCCGCATCACTAACAAAGAGGTATGGAAAACATTGTGTCGTCTAGATGTGAATAAAGCCAGTGGTCCGGATGGTATACCAGCCATTCTGCTCAAAACATGTGCAGCTGAGTTGTCTCCTGTATTAACACGTCTATATCGCTTCTCTTTCAGGACTGGAATAGTGCCCAAATCCTGGAAGCTTGCTAACGTGCAGCCAGTGCCCAAAAAAGGTAGCCGTGCCGATCCTGCCAATTATAGACCGATTTCAATCACCTCCATACTCTGCAAGATTATGGAGTGTGTATTGAACTCGCGCCTTTTAGCATACCTAGAAGGTAACGATCTCCTCAGTGACCGACAGTACGGGTTTCGCCGAAATAGGTCCACTGGGGACCTTCTAGTTTATGCTACACACATTTTAGGCGAGGCCATGGAGAAGAATGGAGAAGCGGTCGCCGTCTCTCTAGACGTCTCGAAGGCATTTGACAGGGTCTGGCATGCGGGCCTTTTAAGCAAGCTTTCAGCGTACGGTATATCTCCTGGTCTGATCGGCTGGGTAACGGACTTCCTGAATCTAAGAACTATCCGAGTGGTTGTTGACGGGTGCTCATCGGAGTCCTTAACAATAAATGCCGGAGTTCCTCAGGGGTCCGTTCTTTCTGCAACTCTCTTCCTGCTGCATATTAACGATCTGCTCAAACCCGGTATCTATGGGTATGCAGACGACAGCACAGTGGTGGAAAGATACCTGCCGAGTACTCGGGCCAGTAGAGATCAAGTACAGGCTGAAAGAGAAGCCATGGTGCAGCGTTTGAATGACAAGCTAGAGGCAGTCTCCCTATGGGGCAATGCCAATCTTGTTAAATTCAACGCCACCAAAACGCAGACGTGTTTATTCACTGCTAAAAGGAGCCCTTTCACCTTGGCTCCTACTTTCCGGAATATATCTTTGGAATACAGTGACCGACTTCAGTTGCTAGGGATAGAGATTTCCTCGAACCTCAACTTTGGTCGGTTCATTGAGTCTAGAGCAAGAGCAGCCGCCAGCAAGCTTGGCGTCCTTGCAAAGGTCCGGCAGTACTTCACACCGGGACAACTTCTTACATTATATAAAGCACAGATCCGGTCGTGTGTGGAGTACTGTGGCCATTTAATGGCTGGTGCCGCAAAATGTCATCTTGCTGCTCTGGACACAATTGAGAGGCGTGCAAAAAGGCTAATTGGCGACCCTGAATTGGTGGAAGCCAATCTTCATAGCCTCGAACATAGACGTAGAGTTGCTAGCCTCTCAGTATTCTATAGGATACATTTAAGTGAGTGTGCGAAGGAATTACATGAACTAATTCCCCCATCCCCCTTCCATCACCGGACGTTCCGACGCACGGCGAGCATCCATCCTTTTGTAGTAGACGCGCCGCATATCCGAACGAAGCGCTACGCTTCATCTTTTTTAAATCGGACAGCGAAGGAGTGGAACAGCTTGCCTGCGTCGGTATTTCCGTCCAAGTACAATGTGGGTGTCTTCAAGGCAAGAGTGAATAGGTTTTTACTAAGTTGATGCGCTTTACCACCTACGACTACATTTTCACTTCCCATCAGGTGGAATGTAGTCAAGCGTCAACTTAGTTTAAGTGTAAAAAAAAAAAAAAAAAAAAAAAAAATTTATATTTACCCGGCTGTATTCACGTAGAATTATATCGGAATGTGCGCGACTAGTTTTGAACCCATTCGGGGTTCTTACTGAGCTTTAAGCGACTCGCGGCATGAACTGTTCGCGTTCCATGTGAATACAGCCGGGTATATATAAATAAAATATATACTCATTTGGTTAATGATGATTAAGCAGTATTTGAAATGAGTGTTTTATAATGACCGGTATAGAGTAGTAATTATGTACGTAGATGGTAAATTTGGGTTAATTTTGAATTTATCTCAATCGCAGAATATATATTCAATGGTTCGTTTTCCCGAAACTCCTAAATGTAAGTCTCTACAGTCTTTTACAATAAATAATTTATTTTATCACTCAAATTCTATGACAAATGCTTTATTTGTAGCAGTTTTTTGTAATAAAATTAATAATAAAAGTTCTTATAAAATCAATGATATTATGTACTCGTAATATATACTATTTAAAGCAAATAATAAAAAAAAATATATAAAAATAAAATGCAGCTCTAGCTTTAATAAGTATGCAGTTTAAAAGTCAGCTTCTTAAAATTAAATATAAACTTCTAGTACGTTAATTGTAAAAGTCGTGTTAAAGTTCATTGTAAAAAGATACTAATGGATAAAAACCCAAAAACAATAATTTGTAATACTACTTTTCTATTTGTATAACTCAGATCAAATCAATGAAGCAAAGCTCTTATTCGAATTGTTACGATAGGGTTATTACCACCCTGAAAAGGAAATTAAATAATTATGACTATAATATAAAAAAATACAGTATCTTAAACTTTTATACTTAAAACTCTTTATTTTTAAAAATGCTATTCTGGTCCCTGTAATCAAAGCATACGTACCAGTCATACATAGTTAGTAGCGATGTACTGATGTTTAGAAGTGCAAAGGTACTTATAAAACGGCTGACTCTAGATGATCAGTTACAGAGCCTAATGATGACATACCGACCAGAAAATTTTAAGCTACACTTTATTATATAACAATTATTCATAATATTGATTATTAACTTGAATCGCAGTCATAATTGATATGTAATAAAAGAAATCAATTTAATTAAAGAGTATTTCCGAAAAGAAATCTACAAAACAACTTAACTAACTAACAGGCAATTAGACTGTCTGTCTAGTGACCCATTTTAAAAGGGTTTGTTCTTGGAGAAATACTGGCAAGAAACTATGTGTAGACTGGATGGAAAATAAGACTTGAATAATAAACCACTACTAGCTTCATACTAACATTTACAAGGTCTTAAGGGATTCTTATATTTCTTCTACACTAAACTCTAGTAATTATGTAAAAAAAAATATCTTGGAAGTGTTTTAGTAAAGCAACATGTGTAGCATTGTTAAATAGTTGGTTATTGCCTGACTTACTGCTCTTCAACATTATTCTTAGTGTTATAGATATATGATATGATATTCTTTATTGTACGAAAATTAAAACAAAACACAAAAATATAAACAATAACAAACCGAATAAAAAGATTAGCAAGACGGCCTTATTGCTCAAGAGCAATCTCTTCCAGCCAAACTTTTGGGTAGAGGAGATGAAGTTTAAGCGTGGGCATTTAGGTATTTAAATAAAAAATAATGAATAATATAATATAAAATAATAATATGTTAAATATAAATATAATACATATTTATATATATATATGTATTTATAGGTACACTAAAATACAACACACACTTAGAATACATAATACATCCATGTCCGTACGTGGATATTTAAGTTATTATTACATAAAAATAAAATTAATATTTAAGAAAGTTTGTATTAAAACCTTGCGAAGGATAAAAAAAAGGATTAGAATTCCTTGTTTTTTATTTTGTTCCCTAGTATTATTTATTTAATTCTTTATTGCACATTTTGTATTATAAAGCACAAAAAGCGAGCTTGATGGGACAAACACATTCTCTACCAATCAAACTTAGGATACATGAGAGAACTTTGGTAGGTGTGCAAACAAAAAAAAAACAAAATAAAAAAAAAATTACACAATTCTAAAACATAGACCTTTGTATTATTCATCTAATAAATGAAGTTGTTATATTAAAACAAGTCAATATTAATAATTAAGATTATTGATTTAGTACATTACGTTATAAGTAGAAAGTATTAATTTATAAGTATATTTTTAAACAATATATATACCTTGATTCAGATGACATTTGAGTATATTTTAATTTGTTCTGACAAATAATACAATGCTAAACTTGCTTTCTGTGACAACACAATTTAACATTAACTATACCCTTGTAAAGGGTAAGAGGACTTTTGGGTTACGCTATATAGTCCTTAAGTATTTACCTGCCGATTTCGAGTGGCGTTGACATTAATGCGCAGTAGATTCTAATACAGTATATTGTTTATTGTTTAAAATAAATATATATATATAAAATAAATAAATATAAATATATAAAATAAATGTTGAAATTATGATATGATATATATGATGTGACGATGTGTTGAATACAGTAAGTCATTAATATCAGGTTTCACGAAGTCTATAAGAATTTTATGTAAAAATAAAAAAAATAAAAAAATTAAAGGGAGTAAAAACATTATTCTAAAAAACATTTCAAAACCTGTTGTTATATTTGAAAATGATATAAAAATCTACAAAATAAATAACATTAAACAATCTTTTTATAAAATACGAATGATATGTCATATGCTGTTGGTTATGACAAAAGCATAATATAGCCTCGTACGTACCAAGGTGAACTGAACAAAATATGGAATATTGGCATTTGAGAGTTAGTTTACGACCTTTTTGCGTCATACTTAAGCAACAGATAACAGTTTATTTCTATCAAAATACAAGTTCTTTTAATGTTTGGTAGCTTAATGTTATTAATATGATGCCAGCGTGTTTTATCTTAAAAATATAATTATTTCAGCTTGCCTTGAACTTGCCTTTAGTAATTGTTTGTTGCAATTGAGTAGTGTGTATATACCGTTACCGATGAATCTGAAAAAAGATTCTTTTACAAATCTGTTCCCCATTTATAGATATTATAGATAGGCACAAATTATATTTCATTATTTCATATCACTGTTTCAATGTTTTAATATACGTTTAAGTTAAAGTGTAATAAACACACTTTTTTACAGAACAAAATTCGTATCGCATATAGTTAAATAATTAATTTTATTTCATCGATACTACTTTATTCACCATGCTTTTTAGAATTCGTAATTTATACGTTATTTGCTTTTTTTGCTTTTTTGTTTTTAATTCAGTCACATCACTATCAATTATTAGTCAGTAACATATGATTTGCGGAGAAAATCCTCATCTCTATCTTCTAAATTATTCAGTCTTAAAGTATTTGTTAATAACGTTGTATTTTTTTAGAAAAGGCGACCTTCATATTTAATATTATGGAAGTATAAATTATCAGCCAAAAAATACCAGTTGCGTCAAAAACAGGCCTTGTAATATTTTATTTGCTGCTTTTCTCATGTGTTCCCGCACGTGACATGAGGTCATACATAATATATAGTCATCTTTTTGAAAAACGTATTTATTTACTTAAAAAATAAACAAATATTTCATATTATTTTTAATACAATTGTACTTGAAATCTTTTTGAGACACCCGGACTTTTAGGTTTAATTGGGTTGTGTTATACTCACTAAAATCCCCTCGAAAGGGGATATCTGGACATGACGCATGGAGCCAGACCTCTAAGGAACCACTCCACCGCTCCATGTAATCTCAATGACCATTCGGTTGAGTTAGTCGAGGAGATGAACCGGGATAGTGAACCCAGTTACAAGTCCAAGACAGTTTCCATCTTTATATGTACTAAACTTTTAAATTATAAAAATACGCCAACTGATTTTATAAAGTTTTTTTTTGCTTATAAAAAAATTTTAGCCGTTGTTTGCTTCAACAATAACAGTAATACTGACAACACTTTGTAAGCTATTCATAGTAATAACAATTTATTTTCAGATTATTTGAAAAATATGCTTAAATATAATATATTATTTATATAAGGAAGAAGGAGGAATACATTTCGTATTCTGACCGTAAACAGAGCTAATGGTCGAGCGCTGTCGGCTGAAATACATTTCACTTATAACCAGCTAACGTTTTTAGGGTTCTGTTTGATAGTTCATTTGTGTTTTATTATATAAAAAGGGGAATTCTTAAAATTAAAAAAAAATAACGGAACCCAGAAGGAAATTAATAACTGTATAATTAACATAAGTTTTCTTTTATACAGAGAATAGTAATTAATTATTGCTTTTTTTTGTATTATAAAAAATAATATATATTATATATAGTCAAATATGGATGGTTTCTTTACTTCTTAGAAAAAGTAAACTAATTTGAAAAATAGCATAATATAGAACATAACTTTGATCGTGCGTAGAAAAAATATTTCCAATCACGTACAGTCTAAGGACTATAATAATTGAAGATAGTATATTTAACCCAGTGTTACATTATGCGATGATATGAAGACAGCCATTTTAAATAATTTCTCATAAAAAACGAAAATAATTTATTAAATTAATCACAAAAAAAAACTTTCACTGTTTACATTATCGACAAATTAAAAAAAAAATCTTTCATTTTTATAAAACTAGATGTGTAAAGATATTATGTTATTTGGGTCAGTGTATCTAAAGTTTACGATCTTTCATTTAAATCTAAAAATAAATTTTAAATTCTCTTAAAACTATGAAAATTATGTTAATCTATGAAGTTTTTCTTTAAGTTTAAGACTAAAAATAACGATATACGAATTTGCAGTTGATATATTTCATATATCTGTCAGTATATTAATTAAAATTATAAGAATTGTCTAGCTTAAGTTAATCTGTTGTGAGAGTCGAACCGGCTAGGCTAGACTTTACTTGAATTGAGTTTAAAATTAACTGATCATTAATCTCATTTTTCTCAGTTTTCATCTATCAATTTTATATGAAGGGTCATCCTTTAATTTGGGGATTTCATTAAGCCATTGAAGAAAATAATAAAGCACTTAGCCAAAGTCTATTGCAGCCTACGCCAATTGAGAGCAAACATTAAAATTTTAGTTTATTTGGACTACTAAGCATTTGCCCAATCATTTGAGTTAAATTTATATCAGTTTACGTTGTGTCCACCCTGCTTCGAGACTATGAGTAAAAAACTGGCCTGGCACACTCCGTTACAATTTTAAGTGATTAATCATGATACACGAAAATAATAGGTTTTTTATTATTGACCCTACTTTGCTTTAGTCTCTTATTAACAAAAATATAGTATAATCGTACTTCAAGTACGAAATTAATGACCCCAATGAAAAATAACGTTCCATTCCATTTAATTATTGCACCCTACTAGTGTGATCGAGGAATAATTAAGAGGGTGATATGTTTGTAACTTGACAATATTAAATTGTAATGTTGTATCTGAATCATGAGCTATTATTATAACTATAAGAAAATGAGTGAAATGGAATACCAAATTTTTTATAACTATTTTAAATTACTTTTAATGATTGTTTAATGGAAAACAAAGATATCTGATAGCTAGAAAACCATTTAACCAACTCTATTCTATTTGACCCAAATAAGTTTTTTAAAATTTAACAGCAAACATTTTATATATGACATAATTTATCTGTCAAATATGATATAAGAGTTTATCGATATCTGATATCTGTTTGGTTAAATTTTTTGTTTTGGTTCCTCAACTATGTTAAATTAAATAGCCATGTCTGTTCAAATATCATGTTTATATTCTCGAGAACTCTAACATTGCTTGACTGATTTGAATATATATTTGTTGCTTTAATACAGTCATAGGTTAAAAAACCCCATAAATCTAAAGATTCAAAATTTCCAATTTCCAAAAAACTTCGAATTAGGTACTTTTAATTGATGGCGTTCGCAGTAAACCCATCGTGTAACATACGTACTATATGAAACGTTCGTTGGTACTATTGCCATTTCTTATTATTTATTTTTTAGAGATAAAATTTTTTGTAAGGCCAACTATTTTTGTTGTAGCTTAATAAATTTAAATTCATTTTAAGTAGCCATAATCCCAAATCTAAGTGTGACTTTAGGACATAGTTCAGGGTTTAAAAATTCAGTTGACGACAATGGTTTCATACATGAGCCATTCCGATAACGCAGTGTTCCTGTGATTTTAGAATGAGTCATTCCATTATCATTCTTGAATTGATTACGGAACAGATAAATTAATAATTGGAGAAAAGCAATTATTTCCATATCATTAGGTATTATACATGAAATTCGTCGGTTTCGGAAGCTTTGTTCGAAATTATGACGTTTGGAGCACGAATTTTATCAGAAATTATTTCACATTTTAACATACCAATGCAGATTTTACTAGTGCTCCTGCCACTACAAGATCAATTGCCATGAAGCGAGTCATTGACAGAGAATAAAATACGTTTCGTGAAGAAACCAAAGTGTTCGAATTATCTAATATGTCTTGCCCTCTGAACGATATAATATAATTATCATGGGTGACAAAATGCCTGAGGGTGGGAAAGTTGAACTAACCGATAATAAACGGCTATTGATATTGAGGAGTTGAATTTGCAATGTAGAGATATTTTGTTGCATCGTCGGAATAATGAATGGAAACTTCAGTCTCACTCGTGGGACTCGATATCATATCCATTGATATTTCATTGACACAATAAAAATGGGGAACATTTCTACAATATTAACATAAATGTGATTTAAAGTCAAACAACTACTTGGCAGTTTCCAACAAAAAAAAAACTAGACAGAAAAATACTTTCCGTCTAAAAAAACATATTCCATACTTAATTATTCTACAAACGCTAAGACAAAAGTTTTGACATCTCTGTCCTTCATAATAATTAATGAAGACAAAGATGGATTTGACGTTCAGAGCAAAGTTACATAAAAAGTTGGACGGTATCGTAATTTTTTTCTTAAACGTTGGTAATATTATTACAGCTTACATTAAAAAACTTCGAATATTTTAGGAATTATAAATTAGTTTTAATTTCTATTGACGAATTTTGCTACACCATTCATGTCTGTTTCAAGGTTCAAGGGAAAACAATTTACCTAGTGGGCCAGTAAGAATGAAGTAAAAAAATGCTGTTCTCATATGATAGAGAATTTATTGATATAATTTAACAGTTTTTATTTTATTTGAATGATTTTTTTTTTACCTATAACGGTTTTATTTTGAGTGAAAATCATTCACAAGAAGTACAATTTTTATCCCTAAATAACCTTGAAGCGTGTCATTTTTTTACCAAAATCATTCCGGAATTAGAAAAATATAAACGGAAAATGTAACGATTCACTGATGATTTTTTTTTTTGCATACAAAAGCTCATGACTTACTTTAAAATGAAATAGCTTCCCAAAAGATATCTTACAAAAAAAAAACAACAAGCCGCTTCTAGAATAGATTTCCTGTAGCTCGTGTAGATATGTATGTCCCCGTTTATTTTCCAATAACACTGAGTAATATTAATTATCTGTATTTTAAGAGTATGTTAAAAAGAGTTCGGAATTTATTTTAAATGTTTAAATAACTTTTAAAATAAATTATAAATAAAGCTGAAAAAATAAAATTTAGTCGCTTCCATCAATAATAAACCAAGCAATAAGCTGATCTTTAATATTATTTATTTATTTATATCAGCTATTAAAATAGTTAAAAATATTACTATTAATTAGCAATATATTTTTACAAACCCTTATTAAAACGTACATTAAACATTATTACCTTAAAAAATAAATATTGATGTTATTGCCAAATTATTTTATTTTAGTAATAAGGGTTTACGTTAAATAAATCATTTACGAAAAAAAAATGACATGGAAAAAAATCAATACGGGCAGGATTAGAAGATGCGACCTCTGGGGAACTGTACCGTTGTTATTAATGTAATTGAGGTACCGTACCTCAACCCACTTCTTTAAAATTTTAATTTTTACATAAACATTTTTATAGAGACAGAGGCGACATCTATTAAGCTTATATCGAATTCGGCTCGTATTTATTGCTCATATATTCCATATTTATTCTGAAATTCATAGTATTGTCGTTAAATCTTATAGCGTTGCAATTTCACTTAATTTCACATTATAACGATTTTATTGCGAAAGATTATTCATACCACTCAGTGTTATTGGATAAATATTAGAAAATAAATTTAAGAATTATAATAGTATATAAGTATAAGAATAACTTTTTTCTGCTGCTGTTGTGTTAAATCGCATTAAATCTTCTCAGTATTAAAAACAACGGTTTTAACTTATATATTTATATTTCTTTACGTTCAGATAACAATTTCCTTCGATGGATTTTGTAAGTATAATCTCCACCATAGTTTCTTTGTTGTATTATTGCATTATTTTTATATAAATATATTTTGTATGTGTTTATGTATTATTACGATGTATGTTTATTATATTACGAATTCTCAAATCCAAATTATTTGTGAAACGCCTGGCATGGTCGCTGCTTTAGCAATTACGCCTCTTGTACAGTAATATAATATGGGATGTATTGTTTTGTTTTTAATCCTTTTTATTGATGTACAATAAAAAGTATTATCATTATTAATAAATCTTATTTTAATATAGCTAATATTTATATACATTTAGCAAATAACTAACAGTGAATTTATATTATATTGTGACTAAGTCTTAAGTTTTCGAAGTTACAGTTGGCGCGACTTAATACCTCGAGTCGTAATTATATCAATATAGTTTACTTTTAATGGCAAATGAATGAAGTTATTTGCAATAACTAAATATATGATGTCAATTAAATTCAATTAAATGAGACAGAGTGGATTTTACTTATTGTTATAGAAGAAGTACAACGGAAATAATTAAAATATGAGTTCAAATCACTAAGCGGTCTGAAATAAGTTCGTTAAAAGTACATTAACTCTTTAATTCTCTGGCTGTATTTATCAGACTAAAGAGGATTTAAAAGATTTTATACTATTTTTTCACAATGAGTGCTAACTTATTTAAAAACCTAGACTTTATACAAATAAATAATAATATTCTAAAATCTATTATTGACAAGCAACTATCGAAATATTTTAAATTCCTCTATTCTGATTTGGAACAGACTTATGTTTTCTTTCTAAAGGACCTATTTTTTTTTTAAAGGAAAAGGTTTTTTTAATTTTAAAATACATTATGCTACACGTACGATTACCATATCATCTGCTTAAACGACTCCTTAAACTAATGTGACGTACAGAAATGTGCGCCAAAGTGCGTAAAATTCTCGTTTGAGTGAGCAGACAATATGGAAATATGTACATACTTGATTGTATTACCATATAGTCATCTGTAAATGAATTATTTTATTTAATTATATAAATGTAATAAAAGTCATGCTGGTGTCTGTTATTATCAGTTATGTATTCTTTGAATGTACTCTAAGAAACAGTCAAGACACCTGTCTCTATCAAACTATCTAATCAGTCTACCCGCAACAAAAATAAAGGTATATCGTCGAAAGCTAAATAAGAAACTTACTGTGAAACTAATTGGTATAGCGGCCGTTACTTCGACTTTTGTGTCGTGGGTTTGATCTCCATACTAAAAAACATATTTATACTAACAATTTTTTTTTATGGTCTGGGTGTTGTTTATATATATAATTTGTATTGAGCTTACTCATAGTACAAGCTTTGCTTACTTTGGTCTAGATGGCGCTGTGTGGATGTGTCCGAACATTTATTATATTTATTATCATAAAATATTGTGACCCAACATTCATTTATCAGAAAAAGCAATATTTATAGAAACTGTCTAGCAAATTAAACTAAACATTAAATAGCAGCTTTCAAAGTTATTATGATTACTCGATTGATTCGAATCTGCGCTTTGATTGCTGTTTATTTAACTCGCCTTAGTTAATTTAACGGTTAGTTAAGCTGCAAGAGCTTGTTTATATATGTGTGTGTGCTTGCATGAATACACGCGTGCACACTGGATGCAGGCAGCTGGTTTATTTATGTTAATATATGTATATGATTTATAATCAGAATTGTTGATTTCCAATGATTATTTAAATTATATATATAATCTTTGCAAATATAAGTCTACAAATTTTATTTGTTTTATAATATTTTGGATGAAATGGAATAAAAATTTGTTGGACAGTTATAGGACTCTATGTGTGATGTTATATAACCACCAAAATATAATCGTTCAACCTAGTGTAAGAAAGGTACTTTTTAAAATAAATATATCAAAGTATTGGATGTTTGATAATATTTATAAACGTGTGTAGCTCATTTTTATTTAAATAAATATAGAATTTAAAAAATTGATACGGGCAAAAATCTGACCCCGAGTGACCTCAAATAATAAATATCATATTATTCATAATAAAGTCCTATCTTTTCTAGAACTAGCTGTGTAACTGTGCTTTACATAAAGTTACCGATTTATTTAAGGTATATAGTTAATGATTATTGATTTCATGAAAGGTATAAAAATTCATCAAAGGAGGGTCATTTGTTTATTTCTGTCTTGTGCAAGTATTGACAGGGCACGGGTGCTTCGGCGAGTACCTGCACAAGATTGGACGCAGAGAGGTGACTCCCTCCTGCCACCACGGTGAGAGGTGTTAGGTCCTTAAAAATGGCAGCGTCTTCTATGCTACCGGGTAGTCCTACATAACCACCCGGCCCAGGATCAAGGATTTTTCCAACGGAAAAAAGGGACATTTGATTAATGGTGGTATTTTTTTTTAATATTTTGGCTACACTAGGTACATATTTAAAACTTTTAAATACTATTATTCTAAAATCTTAATAATATTCTGGTAACATCTTAGTTTAGAAGTTTATGTATACTTTTTAAGATAAAAATAATGTAGTATACAGGAATAAATTTAAATACAATTCGGCGTAGGATTGATTTTTTAAAAACCGGTAATACAATGATATAAATAATAATTGTATTACCTTACACTATGTTATGTATTAATATTCATACACTCAATGACAGTAACATTTATCCAGTAACATCAATCACGAGTATATTCCGAGTCACTCATGAATGCTTGCAATTATTATAATATCTCTTGCAGTATAACTGACCATTAAACTGTCTGAAGTGTATATGTACGACAAGAATACGCAAATTCAAGAGAAACTAAATTCTGTAAATACGTGGGGTCTCACAGGCAAAGAGACTAAGAAAGATAAATCTTAACATTACTTCTTTTTCCTGCTTGTAAGTCAATAAGAAGGAATAAAACAATATTATTTCGTTGAGCTCATAGTACGAATTAAATTAGTATTATTGTAATATTTATTTATTTATTTATTTATGTACCAGATTTGATGAAAGTAAAAAATACAAAAGGAAAGAAAATAATACATTGGATTAGCTTATCTCTAAAAAGAGATCTCTACCAGCTACCCGTGAGAGTGAATGAGATGATTTTAAAGGGCAGAAATAGGTACACACATATATAAACTTATGACCTAAACAATTTATATAAATATATATAATAAATAATTAATTAGACTAAATAAATGTACCAATAATACACATATATAAGTATTATTAGTATTAATATAAAATATAAAGACAAACGACATATACCTATAATAAATACATAAATATATATAATTTTATATCTGGGAGAGATAGAAAAGCTTTAATCTTCGTTTGAAAGACAAGACTGATGGGCTACTTTGAACGTGACTAGGTAGGGAATTCCATAACCGCGCTGCTTGTATAGTGAAGGATTTGGAGAAAGAAGTTGAATTGAAAAACGGGACATCAAAGGTTTTTGCTTTGACACAGGAACGTATGGGACGACTACTTGGTGATGACAGATGAAATCGTTCGTATATATAAAGGGGAGCTAGATTAGTAAATATTTTATACAGCGCGGTTAAAACATGCATATTCCGGCGAAGGCGAATAGGGAGCCACTTAAGTTTACGTCGGGAATCTGAGATATGATCAAACTTGCGCAATCCGAAGATAAACCGAATGCACAAGTTTTGAAGGCGATCTAATTTATTAAGCAGCTCCTCACTAGCATCCAAGTAGCAAACGTCGGCATAGTCGAGAATGGGTACTAGGAGGGAATGTGCTAGCAAAATTTTCGTTTTCAAGGGAAGGAAATTCTGCAGACGCTTAAGGGAATGGATAGACAAGTGCACTCGTCGACTTGTATCATTGACTTGTGCAGTCCATGATAAGTGCTTGTCCATCGTCAGACCCAGATTTTTTACAACATCCGAAAAAGAAATCATTGAATTGTTGTAAATTACTTTAGGGAGCTGGTTAAGATGTACTTTATTCTGAAGATATTTGCTACCAATGAGAATGGCTTGTGATTTTTGGGGATTAATAATGAGACCGAATGACTCAGTCCATTCTTTAATATTGGAACTTAACTTACTAAAACTGTGATAGTTTAAGACCTGTCGCTTATTAAGTTATGTATATTTTTTGTGATTACTGCCTTGATCATTGCAGTTTTTAGAAATATTTTTTTCTAGAAGATAAGAGAAGATAATATTAAATTTAATAAAATGAGATTTAGATACTATAGCCTTATATTCTTTTCCTGGCAAAACTTGTCTGAAGATTCATAATGACCGGTTGAACAGTTAAGACGGGAAAGTGTAAGAAACAAACAAACATATTGTCTTATATAACTACTAAAAATACTAGCAACTGACCGCAAAAAAAAATAAATAATAACATGAAATATTAAAAAAAAAATCTAAACAGCTGAAGCTATTGCCAATATTATATATTAATTTGAGCGTCGATAATACAGCGCCTTGGGTTAACACTTTATTGACTTCAATGTTGCTAGATTTAAAACATTTAAAAAATAATCATATGTGTTAAAATATATTTTTTAACCTCCGTATACTTTTTTTTTCATTATAAAGTATCCTCTGTCCTTTGTTCCTTTAAGACAATGTGTACAAATTTCATTTTATGATAATTGGTTTAATAGGTTTAAAGAAAAAACTTTCATCAAGTTCTTATTTCATAGTATTTTTATTTCAAAACTATAATTTCATAATTTTTATTATAAGAATTCACAATATTACTCGCTGTACACGTAGCAATTATATATAATTTAAAATTTTGTTTGTTGTTATAAGCCAGTTCATTTATTAAGACATCATGAGATGTCTCTTCGAAATTAAAAAGTATCATCTATTTATATACTTATAATATAATATTTGGATTATTATACAGGGTATAATATTGATAGTGTTGGACTTCATATAACACGTTACTCATATTATAAGCAATAACATTCATCCTAACGTATCAGGTTTCCCCATAGTTTCAGAATACACTACACTGACTTAAACAACTATGGGAAGAACCTATTATGGTTGCAAACATTTTTTCGTGGTTTATGGTTGGCTTTGGGTCTTACAATTCAAAGACAAAACCGAAATGTAAAATAGAAACAGAAAAAGCCATATAAGTAACATATACTAAAATCAGATACAAATTCAAATTAAGAAATGCTTACTTTTTTTTTAAAACTGAAATCTCTCCATACTAATATTAGTACGGAGAGATTTCAATACAAGTCTTAAGCCAATAGACAAACAGACTTACTATATAGTAAATGTGTTTGTCTATAATTTGGTGCTGTTATTAGTGCTGTGATAATCAAAGGATTGGTAATTTACTTTCATCTACCCTTTATTCCGAGAAAAACATTTACGATTTACTTAGGATTTACAAAAAACTTTATCGGTCACAAGTTATTATTTCCCCGACAACGCTACGATTGGATTATTTCGTAATTATATTGATTTTCTCAAAAGTAATATTCTACTTTATATACCACGTATGTGAAACCTAGGGCAAAAGCTACTTTATGAAATATTCATATATAATTTGTATCAATTCCCGCACTAACACATTCATCAACACGTCTCACCAGCGCCTGCACTGAATACTTAATATAATATGATACTATGGGGTACCAAAAACATATCAAGTAGGTACGTGTATTAAATTATAATTGGCTTGCTGTTTGACTTCGAACATAAATGGGTTAATAAGAAAGTAATAAGAAATATCAATCCGTAAGTAATGATTGAATTCGAGATGGGAACAACAACAGTAAAGACGTGAATACAATACTTTAATTTAAATAAATATATAGAATTAAAAACAAACCAATAGTAGTAGTGGTAGGTATCCGAACACGCGACCTCGACGTGACACCAAACCATCCCGTTTAAGTGGCATTGCTGAAAAAAGTACCTAAATAATTAGAAAATATCTATTAATATAATATATATTAATAGATATTTTCAAATTATTTAAATTAGTCGCGTAAAATATACCAATAGAAGCAGGAATTCGAACCCAAGGCCTCTGGAAAATCCTCCTAACGCTCTTCCAATTAAGCTACCGGATCGCTGCCAGACTCGGTAAATTTAACACTCTGTATATATACTCGTCTTCATCGGGTTTAGTAGTCAAGAGTTTTCAATGCCCCCTCTCATCCGATAACCCAGCGGTGAGGTGATGCACTACCAGGATTTTCCCAGAGTTGCAACTCCGACTAGTAAAATATCACTGTAGTAGCTCAAAGTAAAATATCACCCATTATGTATCGAAATGTATACTTATTAATGTATAACGGGTAATTAAAAATACTAAATAATAGAAATATGAAAAAGTGCGAAACAAAAAAAAAACAACACGCTATATATAAACAAATATTGTTCATTTATTTTATACTTATTACTGTACTGTTAATTGTCTGAACCATTAAGTATTACTCGCTCTCTATTGTTATCTATAACAATTGTAAAAGATAAAACGGTAAGTTAGACATCTGGTGCGCCTTAATCTACCGTGTATTTTTTTAAAATTTATATTCTTTGAGATATTTATAAATTTCGAAAGGTTTTCAATAATAATATTATTATTAACTTTTTTTTTTCCAATAGGTCTCAATTGGTCTCGTTTGAATATTGGTCTCATTTGTCTTACATAGTGTAAGTAGTAAATAGCTTCTGATTTCTCAAACATTTCTTCATAATCATTCACATAAAACTAAAATTAACAGTTATGTTTAAAGTTTGTAAGCTGTACCAAAAAGACTGTTGGAATATTTTTAAAACTATGTAAAAGTTGCGATATTGTAATACAAAGGTATTGACGCTTTCGTAACCCATGACCACTATTACATTTATATCATGCCCTGTTTCAAGCTCGTAAGTATGAAACCCGATGGATTTCTGATGTAATTGACGTGAATATAGCCAATAATTCGAAAAACAAGTAAGAGAACTATAATGGCAGAATTTGAGCCCGTGACCTCTGTACCGTGTAAACCTTTCCGCATAAATAAGTCTTTTATTCTTTATTAAAAAAAATGGACAATGTTCGATTCGTCTGCAATACCAGGAGTTAACTAGTTCAACTAGTTCGCTGGGAGTTGGTTACAGTAGTTTAACTGAGCTATCGCGTTGATGAATTTAGAATACTATAATAGTATGTAAACGAGAACTTGAAATTGAAAACTGGATTCTCAGTCTCCGTCGTAACTTTGTTTTGTTACTTTGAGAATAATTTTAACTTTAGTTGTCTCTTAATTTGTTACACAATTTTTTTATGCTGTCAATTGGGTTTCAAATCAAATTCTGATACGTAGTTTTGTATCATATCTAAGACACAAAATTCATTTTATTTACCAATTTTCTTCATTTCTTAACTATGATCATAACTAATTATTTATTTTACCAACAAGGTAATAACAGATGAATATTCAAACAAAATAAGTGTCACCTCAATTATATGAACAAACCACGTCGATATAAGTAACATACTATAACAACGTTAATCTAATTCTAAACTTTTATTATACATTTTAATCTATTAGTAAAATATATTAATAATTAATTATATTACGATATAAAATTGAAAATTAATTTAAAATGAATTATATTATTATATTAATTTTATTACAAGATAAAGGTATACATATTCTGTCAGATTTGTCAGTTATAAGAGAGGCAAATGTTTTATAACGTTGTGAATGCTGGTTTATTTCTGTCTCCTTGTCCAAAATTGAATATTAATGTAACAGAAATATCATCCGGGCCCATCGCGTTGCAGGGAGAGGAGTGCAAACAGCTCCTGGGGCTTGGGACCCAGGTGTAGGTTTAAGGGGCCCTTTTAAAATGCGCATTTACGCTCACCTCAACTGGTTGCGTTCCTCACCCTACCTAACCAAATTTTGAATGAACCTACCAATGCCGCCTTTGAAGTACGTTCTAGAAATGAAAGGATGATAGTTCTAGAGAGACCAAGATCTTTAAGTAGGTTATAGAGAGATTTGGCTGTTATACCTCTCGCTCCCACTATTACCGCCTACAAATGAACTATATACCTATTCCTGGTCAGTTCGTTAGTTCGTTCGTAATACTTGTTTACTTTAATTGTGTGACTTTTGGGGATGTTAGTTTCCCAGGGAACAGTAAGCTCCACAAGTATCACGCGCTTTAACTGTTTAGAGTACAGGAATATGTCCGGTCTGGTATTAACCATCAGAATCCAAATGTTATGATATTGTTTAAATTATAAATTCATTTATTATCTAAACTCTTTCTAGTATGAAACTTTGAGCAAGTGAAACGTAGCTTTGGGAGCTAGTCATTAGTTATCAATAAATCATATAATACTCGTCACGATAAATTAAAAAAAAACTGTAATCGAAACGTTTTTGTTCAATCCCTTAAAATTATAGTGGTCATAGTTCACTTTAGAATAAAATTGACAAATACCCTCATTTTAATGTACATGATGGGTGCGTGTGAATAATTAAACCGAGATTGTTACCATTCAAGACAAAATTTATTACAAATGTGTTATAGCGCTAGTGAAATGGATTTCATTTTTTTTTTCATTTTAAGTAACACATTTTATTTATTTTGGTAGGTTTATTAGAATGTTAGAGTATATATATAATATGCATATATATACAATAATATTAGTGAATCGTTTTATACTTTAATATAGTGTAAATTTTTTCTCATGTTACTTTTTCTTTACTTTTTTTAATGAGTTCTAATGGGATGTATAAAACACTTTCACCAGCGGCTAAAATGTTAATTTCCTTACTTTTATGTAAATTACTTTAAAATCATGAAATATTTAGTGTATTTTTTCGAATTGGATGTTCGGTTTGTGTTATTTACCACGAATTATATAAATAATTATTGTCATAAAATAGAGAAAAGTCCCATATTTTATTATACATTGGTTACCTAGATTCTACTATATTTAAGACCTTTACTTCAAGCCGCAGCTATTTTTAACTAAATGGTTATTACAATCTTAACAACGTAAATATACCTACTATTAAAACATAAATACTCAGTGGAGGTTTTACTAAATCTTAAAATAAAACCATTGTCTATTATCGATCCTTTTATTGGTACGAAGTTCCTTATCGCGCGTTGTGAAAAAAATTCTCACGAAAAGTTGTAACGACACGTTTTGCTTTAGTAAGCTATTGTAAGCAGTGCGGCTTTCTCATTTTTCTCCGTCTGTCTCTCTCTATCTCCCTCTCTCTCTCTCTTTCTCTCTCTTATAGAAAGCAAGCCAGATATTATCATTGCACATACAGGTTTTTCGTACATAATAAATAATAAAAAATAATCATTAATCAAAACCATTGCTACAGTTTCTAGATAAAGATTTTGATTTAAGAATCCAGCAGGATCAACAACAAAATATAATACTACTTAAATAAAATAGAATCCCAAACATATGTTTAGTACTTCAGTTACCACAAGCCAGTTATTACTAAAATTGAGCCTACTGATTAAGTTTATATTACATTATAATTGTTAAAAAAATATATATTATTTTAACTTGAAAGAAATAAAATTACATAATAATTAAATTATTACAATTCCTCCACTAATTAATCGAAAGGAACTTCGTTCCATCCGGGTGTCCCTTGACACCTATCAAATGTTTTATTTCTAAATCTATCAAGTCTCCAAAGTATCAAAAATGCGTTTCTTTTACTATAGCAAAAGATATCGCTATACTTCTACGTATATATTCACACGGTTGTCTGTCTGAGTGAATTCTGCACCTACCTAAAATTACAAACGCGACACATGTACTTAGCGAGCAAAGTAATATGACGATTTTTTTTTAAATTATATTTTTTGTGAATTTTATTTTTAATGATAAAATAAAAGGGTTATAATTTTTAAAACAAATCCTTCAAATATTATTTACAACCTCGGCCAAAGTGAAAACAAACTTACTTTTATCAACTTCGTCACAGATACTTCCACTTACAAAGTTAATTTTAACAAAGCCTTAAGTACGTCATTACTCTACGATACACACAGAGTTTAAA
This sequence comes from Dircenna loreta, assembly GCA_963555665.1. Taxonomy (NCBI): domain Eukaryota; kingdom Metazoa; phylum Arthropoda; class Insecta; order Lepidoptera; family Nymphalidae; genus Dircenna; species Dircenna loreta. Next base: position 6,875,732 of record OY743099.1, on the reverse strand, counting down.
ATGTCTTTAACAATACCTAATTCTTTTGTGTAATCCTGTCATTTTCACTGTCAAACGAGTATCTGAAAAGTTTTCTCACCCTTTTCAAAAGCGTCTTTTGAAAATCTTACAGTTACATAGTGATATTAAATAATTTACCCATACAATTTTTCTATGGGATTACAACCGAGCCTCCCTAATAACATAAGACGTGTACTTTATTTTGCAAAACCGCACCGTATTGGTAAGCAATTTTTATATTTCCGCCACGCTCAGAGCTCATGATTAAGAATCCGGAATGGGTTCGAAACTAGTCGGGTACATTCCGATTTAATTTCTACGTGAATACAGCCGGGTAAATGTATAAATATTATAATGATTATTTATATTATTTAGACAATATTATAAGGACAGATTTTAATCCAATGTGGACACCGTGCAGTTTGATCCAACTTGAAGGATAGGATAGTTTATACTTTGATTAATTTATTTATTTTATTGTGAATCAATTATTTAATATTTGACTACCACCATTTTCTGTTAGTTTCATATGATTCTGATAGATGGCGGTATAAGAGTATTTTTTGTCTGGTTTAAGTAATTATCCAATAGATGGCGCTTTGTGAAGAGTGCAAACGTTTCATCAAAGCTAAAATTTAATAGGATAACCGATCACGTGTTGCTGAGGCTAAAGTATAGTAATAAGCTAAATTTATATTACAATAAACGCAATACTGTAAAATTTAATATAAATATATAATATTTTTATGCTATTGGGATAGGTGACGATTTACGAGTACCCACTTAACGACTATTAGACAACATGATATGATGATAGTAAATTATTAACTTATTAATAACGAATTTATAATAGAATTTCAGCTTTCAGCACTTCTTTTCAATTTAAACTTTATCTAAGTTTAATAAAGTAATGATTTAAATCTAAGTTTAGTGGTTGTGAATTTACACTTTATAAGTTTATTTGTTAAAGGTAATTTTGAAAGTAATTTATCGCAAACTAATAATGCCTTAACCAATATTTAGAAATATTTTTTACGGAGGATTTAGGGAATGTTATATTAATATCTTGAAATAATATTAAGGCTTTTCGTGGAAAGCAATTTTGGAAATAAAGTTGACCAAAAAAAATCTCGAGCAAAAGAGTTTTTAACGAGCTCTTTGTTCTAAGTCTTTATTCGTTAACAGCTAGTATAATATTTATTTCTGTAGGTAGAAGTATATCGTGTATGCAAATAAGTCTTATTTTTTTTATCGTTATGTTTTTGCTTTGATAATCAATCTTTAGTATTTTAAACGCCTCACTCTTTATATTTTACTGTGTTTTCGGGTTTACTGGTAGAGAATGCTATTTAGCAATTTATTTAATAAGCTCATAAGTACTATTAATAGTTTATTCAACTTAAATATAATACATAAGTCATACATCGCAGGTGTTCTGAAGACGTATATTTAATCTGATGGAACTCTTATAAAAGTCATCATTTATAATATTTAAAAAAAAATGAAATAATACATCACAAATTTTTGTAAAAAAAATATAAGTTAAGGCTACAAGTAGTATACTGGATAATAATATTTCTGTTATTATACTTATTTGATTGCAAACGATACACAAACTTACTGACAATTAATATAAGTTAAAATTACAAATATTTTAGGTAATTTTCAGTTATGTATAAACTTAAAGGGTTTTATTTATTTTATGAACATTTGTTGTTGACTGTGTGTGTTGATTCCCATATTTTTAACTCGATACTATTACAGTCTCATTCATAAATTCAGTACAACTTTTAAGAGATATAATTGATTACAATAATAAGTTTATTATGATTTAAAGGTTTTTATTTAATTATAAATGTCACAAGGGAAATAAAAATATGTTTTCATTGAGGAAGTCAGTGTGTGTGTGTGTGTTTTTATATAGATAAAAAATATTTTTTTTGCAATGTTTGAAATTTTAAATAACAAAGCCTTTCTATTCAGGAACTGTTTAACGAGCAGAAGCTAAGACATAATGTTGTTATCATTGATTATTTTTATCTGACCCTGGTTGATAAACGATATTGTTTAATGGCGACATATATTATTCTCTAACTAATATTTTCACCAATATCTGTCGAGGAGATTTTTGTGATGCGCGTACAAAAAAAGAGACCAACTGATACGATTATTGTGAGTTCTGTATCATGTAATGAATACGTAGTATATTTTTTTAATACTGATTGTACAGATTTTTCCTTCTTATTATTTTATTATACGTTTAAATAGGTCCCGTCCCAATAATTATTTTATCGACTACATAACTGAATTAAATTTTGACGCTTAGCAAGCATCACTAACTATGTATGTTGCTATCGTTATTTAACTTTCTGGGTCAGAGTAGTTTGAAGTGTTCGCAATTAAAACGTGTAAAGATAAACGTGTGAACATATAAAGATTAATTAAAACATAGAAACACGTTACTGTGTTCCAACGTCGCAATAAATGTGTATATAGAAAATTGAAATTGTTTAGTTAAAGATATAATTACTTTACTTTATTAAAGTAACGAAAACATCATTAAGTTTCTGGATATTATTTAAATTTTATTAAACAATATACTTCTATTTTCACGGACTTCATATCTTCCATTAGCGACTTAAACGTCTCCGGCCACCGAATTACGTACCAATCACAACGCTCTTACGTTTCCTTCCTTTGTAGGCTCGTTCACACTTGATAAAGGATCGCAATGCGGGACCAACTAAATTGAGTACTCAACTGTAGATCGAATCTATAAAGTTGTTAAAGCCACTTTGAGACATCAATCACATACGTAATTTACACAATTCTCTTGTGACTCAAAAAATGAATTTCCTGTATTTTTAACCATTCAATATGAAAGCAAATATTTTTTATATTAATGCCCAAATAGCATTAAGTTGTTTCTCAATAGTAAGAAACATGTTGCAGTTTTATTTTAATCAAAATTCGAATCTTATAAAATTGCCAAAAGTTGTAACAGAAAATATATAGTCCTATAACATCAATTTGTGTAATGGCAAGAAGTGGGTTCTTAATCAATGTACGTAATATATGTTATATGTACCATGTACATGTACATGTATATAAACTGAATGAATAAAAAGTTTGAATTTAGATACTTGATTGTCAAAATGAACTTTTTCTGTCAAAAAGAAAAATATAAGAGTATTTAAATGACATTATGATTTTATATTAAAACGTTGCCTACGTTTGTATAAGAAATTCAGAAATACCATTCCCAATTGTCTAACAAAATTTCAATTGCTGAACCAGACTGCTTGCGATATTTGATACCAAATTTTAATTAAAATCCGCAAACTAGCTTTGTTATATTGTAATTATAGTTCGAATAGTTGTCTGATATGTTGATCGGGTAAAATAAGTACACCAGCTTTTATTTGAAATCCATCTAGTAAATTGTTCAGGATGTGTTAATAAACTAATATATATATACAAAAAAAGACTATTATTTAAGTTCTAAGTTACGCACTGAACACACATTACTTTTTCACAATAAAAATAATAAAATTATAAACTGTGCCCATTTATGCATACATAGCACATTTAGTTACATTAACAAAGAAATATTAAGTTATTGCGTGAGGTTTATTACATATTACAAGCTACTTTATTTTTTTAATCTGAAATTTCAAAGTCAGAATTATGATATAGCACTTAATTAATAACATGCAAATAAATTCAGATTTATATATGATAGATGAAGGTCTAAAATTTGCATTTTGTAACAAAAAAGAAATAAAAAAGTTTTCAGTGTTAATATTTTCTTCTTTTCCTTCTTGTCAGCCCATTGTCATCCAATGATGAGTGTAAGCCTCTACTAATGTACTCCCCTTTTTATTGTCTGTACAATAATAATAACAATTAGATAACAAATGTTCACTAAATGTCTTAATGGTGTAGAAGGAAATAAGATAAGTCTTAATATAATACTGTCACAAGATTTGGTCGAGGGATGGAAAAAAAATGGTAACTTAATTGTAGTAAAGTCTTCAAATTCATCTTTGTAGTTTATTAATTAACAGCCATAAGACACATTCATTAATTTATATTTTATGAAAAAATATGGACCATCTATTTATGTCAACTATTTGCTAATTATAAAAGTATTAGATAAACTTACAACACTTTTATAATAATTTACTTTGCAGTGGAGTATAAACAACGTTTTTTGACAAATAAATTAAAACGTTTTGCTACTACCGGTAGTACAATCGACTTAACTTGAAACGTAGATGTAATACACTAACAATTGATTTGTTTGTTGACATAAGAATAAAATAAAATATAAATATCCTATTTATATAGATACTAAAATGTAAATTTTAGACTTTTAAAAGCTTTTTTAATGATAGTTTAATTTAAATTAAGCTTTTAAAACTTAATTATATTATATTTTTATTATTTTTTTTATTTTTACGTTATTGATAATGTTATATTCAAAACATGATTCAATTGTTTTTTAAATCAACGCTAGTAAATTTATGAAGCTTAATAACAACAAAGGATTTTTTTATTTGTGACACGTTTTATTTTAATCGTTTAAGTTAATTTATTTATTATTGAAGCCATGTTTGAAATTGTCTTCTAACTTGTCGTTAGCCATGTTAAGCTTTTTTACATTTTTAAGTGATAATTCGAAAATTCATTATATGCACAAATGTGTACCGCCATTAAGAGAAAGTGGCTGACAAATGCTTGTTGTAAATAATTTATTGTTTCCGCGAATAGGGTTATAAAACGAAGAAGTATAAAAAACAAAGACGTTTTACGTTCCTACTATAAATTATTTCAAGCCGAGTATTTTAGGACTTGACGTTATCTTAATAGGAGTTTTAATAAAGTTTTGCTTTAACTTCATAGAAACCCATAAAATACCATAATGCCGTAAAAAGTTAGTCAAGAAAATAAAATGTTATAATATTACCTTCGCCAAAGTGCTGCTTACTTACTAAATGATTCAAATTAATATATTATTATGAAAAGTTATATTTAAAATTAAAATAACGGATTCCACTGTACCTTTTTATTTTTTCTCGAATAAAGTGTCCAGAAAAAATCGTTATTCATATACAATATAAGGTGTTATAAATAATTTTCTAGATAATGATACAGTAGATGAAATTATTATTTATTTTTTATTGTAAAATGGTAAATATTTTTTAAGGCTGCCATCTTATATAATAGTAACTTTCATATGGAATAGTAAATTGTATAATAGAACGCTATACGCTTGCTATTATACATAACGTATTGTATAATAGAATGGTAGCTAGCGCGAGGTAGTAGTAGTAAATAGTCGGTAATTTGAAATAATACCCAATTATGTTCCGCAGCTTCATTCAACGTAATTTACTGAACATGATGCCCACCTAGCCCTCAACTACCTCAGGTATGTTTGATATATTTTTTTTATTTTTGTATTTTGCAACAATAATTATAAAATTTGACATCACTCTTACAACACCTTATCGATTCTCTTCAACGGTTGGTGAATATATTTTTATACGTTTTGCAATTTTATGCTCAAGATTTCACACGCATTTACGAAACTGTTAGCAAAAAACCATAGACAATAAAGGCCTTATTCACAAAATGATCAATATTGCAAAATAAATATAAGTTTGTCACCATGTTTTACTCACAAAAAACTTATTCAATAGTATATTAAGATTAAAATCATTTATGATTTCAAGCTTACGAGAAAAAAACACAAAATTATAAGATCAGCTCAAAAACAACAGGTGTTTTAATTACTTTCAAAATATTCACATCATTTGTTTACAAAAATATTTCTGTTTAAATGGAAGTACAGTTGATCTTGAATGATCTATTTGATTAATTTAAAAAAAAAACATACTTATACTCTATTAAATTTGAACACAAGTGTGTATTGCTTTCAGACCCACATACTACACAATTGTTTGGTTGAATGGTCGCTTGTGATAGCGATGGGGGTTGTCACTTTGATATAGTGTTCTCTCACGGATACGGATATTCCAGAAAATGTGAAGTATTTTTTTTGGTTACTTCAATTTCTATTTTTATTAAAATAAAAATAATCAGTAACCAAGATATTCTCACGATTAAAACTTTACTTTTGCTAAAGATTTATCTTAAATCAGATATGTGTTTACCAATATACCGCAAAAGAATAAAAATATTCGTGACCTCAGCTAAGCACCTTATTAATTTTAATGCGGGGTCGATGAAACTCAATCTGACGGGTCAATCAGATAAGGATTCTACTTATGGATTATTGATAACATTTCGCTAACACATTTATTTGTAAGTGCAATTTTAGTTCAGCAAGTTCGTATCTTAAGTGATCCTTTACTTGCTAGCTTGATTTAATTGACAGTATGAAACTTCTCCCGCAAGTAATATGTATTAAATTTATATTACAATATCTTGATTTTAAAAACATTTTACGAAAATTACATACGACTTCTGCATAACTAATAGCTCCATTATAAAACTATTAAGATAGTTAAGTACATATAATAGTTTTATAATTTAATTAGGGAATTAACTATTTTTCTACTTAAATTCGAGAAAAATACATTCTAACCACTTCTATATTGGGTATTGGTTATTGTTTATTTGCCTAATAAGCATTATATAATTACTATTATTATAAAAATTGTTAGGTTAAAATCTTCAAAACCCTTGTAAATACAAGTATGAGTTACTAGAAGTAGCGTGATTATTCTATCCTTCTTTTCCATCAAGTTTCTGCGTAGATTTTTGAAGGTTTTTGCCAGTCCTTTAGTTTCGGGAAAATAAACAAAGACATTTCATAAATGAAATGTTTACCTATTTGAAATAAAAAACTTAAACTTTTGATATTTGAGTATTATTTTGCCAGCGTCCATCGCGACAAAACATCCACCCTCAATAACTGGCGTTCACACCACAGCGCACTTCTCTAGATGCTTTTCACCTCGCACGATGAATCTGTCGAACAAAAGGCTAATAACGCACTTGTAGATCCTGAGTTGCAGATGTCCATGGGTGACAGCAGTCGCTTAGCTGACCCGTTTGCTCGTTTGCCTCCCTATATAACAAAAAAATAAAATAAAACGTTAAACTCGTAAACCTGGTCAAAAACCTATCTATTGACAGAAAAAGGACTGAACTACATCACTGAACCCAGGATAACAATATTTTCACTCCATCAATCATTAAGCTGCTGACTGGTCGGCCTGTCAATCAACGACGAAAATTGATTGTTAGGTATGATAGGTGTTAGGTCTCAAAACTAATATATTTTTAATAGTTTCTTTTACTTCGCTTGTCACTTATTAATATACTTATGAGTAAAAGATAAAATATTCAATGCATTACTAAAACTGTCCATTCTGTCGTCAGACTTTTAATTTACTCGGTCACTTTCCTCCGAGATTTTTAAAAATATATATTTGAATAAAGTAAAAAAACTTTAAGATTACACAAAATGTATAATTTTAATATTATAATTCGACAAAGCTAAAAAAAAAATATTTAGGTTAGTTAACTGCTTATATATATGACGAGTGTGGTGTTGGATTGTTGATTATTGGATTTATTATAAAGAAAGAAGAGCACTTTACTCTACATTGTCGATTGGTTTTAAAAAAATAAATTGATAATTTCCTAGAGTCAGCATTAGCTGAACCGAAAAATGAAGTACCCCGTCAAAATAAAACTTCAACTAAAAGTGGTAATACGTCAAGGAAACGCGGAAAATGTTATTTATATCATAAAACTGATAATAAACAAACGTTAAAGCGTGAGAGATGTTGAAATTTTATATGTAAGCTTCATGTACAAAACGAAATGTTGTGATGTACGTGTCTTACATAAAATGTACCTAATTAAGTAATGTAAGTTTACAATATATTTCTATTTTAGTTATAAGTGGTTTTTTTGCTTTAATTGATCTAACAAAGAATCATATTAACGGGAAAATCCGCTAAAGTATGACAATAATTTCGTTTTTTTATGATTATAATATATAATCATAAAAAAACAGGTTAAATATACCACTTTTTATTTTACCAAAAATATATATGTATTCTAAGATATTAAATAATAAAAATTGATTCATACATTACATCAAAGTGTTTTAAAACACTTAGCTTATAAGACCATTAATTATTGTATAATATAATAATTGATAATACCTTTTTTAATTAAAGGGTCTATTTGAAGCCACAACTACGGAAATGTTGAAGGAAATAGCGGTTCCGGTTAAGGGCCAGTAATAGTGGATCATCTTGTTGGTGTGCTTAATAAAAATAAAACACTTTAATAAAAAATGATCGCATAAAACAATTTTGTAAAAAATAATACGAGGCGAGCATTCTTATATACTATGTTATGTGTTTTATTAAATATATAGCGTAGATATTTAGGTCGGTACATAAAATACTAATGAGCATAGCTCCTTTTCATTCTTGTGATATTTAAAGTGAATGATCTTACATAATTACTTGGTAGGTAGATGTTGGTTTCAAATATTGTTAGTTGCATTAATTGAAGCTCTAGGCCTGAACAATGTTTGTTTATTTAAATATCCTTTTTTCGAAGCATATAGTTAGTTCTGTTTAGACTTTTATATTATAATTATTTATTTAGTATAGATGAATAAAGATCGTGATATCCAAAATGGAAGACGCCTCCACTTAGACACAAGAGGGCACAGTCACGAAAAATCGTATTCATTATATAACTCATTTATTTAATACGCTACTATAGTAAGATTTAGGTATTGTTAAAGACATTTTGATCTCTGTGTTTATCGTAGAGTAATGACGTACTTAAGGGGCTTTGTTAAAATTAACTTTGTAAGTGGAAGTATCTGTGACGAAGTTCATAAAAGTAAGTTTGTTTTCACTTTGGCCGAGGTTGTAAATAATACTTGAAGGTTTTTGTTTTAAAAAATATAAGCCTTTTATTTTATTATTAAAAATAACATTCACAAGTAATATAATTTAAAAATAAAAAAACAATGATTCATTTCCTACAGCGTTCCTTTTCTTAATTTATATGAATAATTAAATTACACATAGAAAGGATATAGTATGCATCAAAAAATTAATTTATAAATAGTTATTTTTAGGATATTATTTCATAATTTGTTATAAGACAAGAAGATAATACTATCAAGGAAGTATAATGCATATATTAAAAAAATAATAATTAAGGCTTATAGGGCTTCATTATTCTATAAATCGTTTTATAACAACATAGTAAATTTGGGGCCAAGGACATCTAAAAATTCTGAAATACAAGTCCTGTATATAATGTATAATATTTTTGTTAAGTTCTATGATTTTTTTTTTGCCTTGTATAAAATAACAAGAATAATAAATAATAAGAACCCCAAATGAAAAATACAGGGGAAGAGAGTTGAGGCTAGTACGCAATCTTGTTTTGCACCACAACTCATTGAAGTGTACTCAAAGTCCTTACATGTTGAGACAGTATTGTATGTAGCCATACGAAATACGGATCATTCTGAATAACTTATCCGTGCTTAAAAGTTTTATAAGTACGTGTTGTACGTACTAACAAAAATAAGACATATTTAAGTTGAAGCACAATTTCTAAAACTTTATCCAGATCAACATAACATCGATATAAAGGTTGGATTTGATCCTCTTTGTTTTTCTCTTGTAATTGACGGAATAATTAAATTACTCCTCACGTACCTTGGTTAGATGGAAAGTCAATTGGATTTCTGCCAGTGTCTTGAGACAAGGGTCTAAGGCAAATTCGATCGTAAACTAAAATTCGATCAAAAATGTTACCTGGACAGTTCAATATGGCCCGGGTAAGAATATACCCCTGCGTCTAGTAACGTATGACACTTGCATAGAACACCGGCGTGAAGGAGTGTCAAGAGAGCGATTGACTATAAAACTTAATACGTACTTGTCTAAATTATATGATTTCCGATTGTATTGTGTCTTATTTGTGATAGGCTAATAAGATGTTGACTCAGTACTACTCTGTCTGGTTTGACTTAGTATTACGCATATTGAACTAAATTTCATGGATACGAGCAAAAAAAGTTTTATGAAAATATTTAAGCTGTTTTCTCTTACGGCAGCGTACATTATATATAACGAACAAATATTATAGCGCTTGTTTATGTTCCAAACTAAAAAGTATGTATTCGTGAAAATGATTTAAATATGGAAATATACTATTTTAAGAATAAAGTTTTACTAGAAGTATATGAAGCGTTATAAATGTCATGTTTTGCAAATAAAGCACTTTTGTAAGAACTTTCACACTCTATTTAACATCCTTAGGGATAGAACTTATAATGTCATAATTCACTATAGGTCAACGTCAACTTTTATTATCAATATTTATTTTAATATCCCCCCTAATTGCAAAAAGGGCCATAATATCATAAAAACAACAATCAATATAAACTTAAGTCCCAAAAAACAGTTGCCATAGCTTTCTATACAATCTAAAATAAATATATAATACTGAATGACTATTTCTAGTGATGTAAGCTGTATGTACTCTATGTATCTATAATGAAAAAACCATATTTTTGTGTTTTGTGTTGTTTACTGTAGTGACTTTAATAGTATTTCTTTAATCTAATATCTTTGATATAATTTAATAAAACATTTATATACAATATTAGACTATTTTTAGTACATCTAGTTATCCTTTAACACTAAGAGTGAGATTGAATCATTTATAGGTAATTGTTAATCTAATATTCACGTATATAATATTTTTTCATTCTCAAGATTATTTAACAAAACTATCAGACACAATCTGGATTTTGCGATTAAAGAAGAAGAAAGAAAGAAAGAAGAAGATCTTGACTGTTAATGAACAAAAAATATATTTCTTAATATCTATTTTTATAACATATTGCGCTAAGGTTCACGAGAAGATGTAGAATCTACCGATACATCAAAATAATTTCTAGATATTCCCCTTACTCCTGAAGAAGAATGTATGTTTACATATTTGTCAATGCACGATAATAAAATATAAATTTGGAACGTAAATGTGAGAATTATATATTTAAAATAAAAGTAAGTTAATGATTAAGATAATAGACATTAGAATTAAAGTTATATATGACCGATTTTGATAAAATATTGTTTGGTTATTGCTTCAGTTAGGATAAAGCTTACTTAAAATACCGGTTAAATATTTTTAGAGAGGAAAACATAAATACAGTTTTCAGACATATTTACCACAAAACAAAGGTATGTCTATGAAATTTTATGCTCTTGTTAATACATTTACAGCGTATTGCTGTTAGCGTATTTTACGAGTTATTATTTTATATGCTAACACCACACCTGAGAATACTTTCTTAAAATGTAAATCATAAATTTTGACTAGAATATTTTTTTTACTCCTATATAAGACGCTCTAACTATAATTGTGGCATTGAACTAGAACACTCAAATTATTAAAGAATAATTAAAAACCCTCTTACCAGCTGAATTATTTACCACATTAAAATAAAAACATTTTACAAAATAATTACAACGTTACAAAAATTTATTTATTTTATAAATTGTTTTTTCTTGAAAATGAAGCAGGGTTCAATTTGATTTTTTTCAAAGAATATAAATTTGAGTATATTGTTTTTTACCCAAAACAGGAGAATCCTCAAGTCCATCACTTCTGCTACGCAAGGTGCCAAGACTGCTTTTCTAGCAGGTCTTCTTTTTCTTTGAAAGAAGAGAAAAACATGAGTCTACTTTATTCATTCTCACATCACCGTATATGAACAATATTTTTCCTACTCCAAATTGGAAGACCTTTAGCTTTTGTGGAATTGGCGGCTGTTTTTGGGCAAAGACGCCGAAACCAGTATACTAATTCCAGAAGGATTAACTAGCTTGCCTACATTTAACTGATTGTTAAAAATATATACTTTTGTGAAATGAAAAGATATTTTATTAATTTTATAATATTTACAAGGACTTTAGAACACAGATCTAAAAAAAAACTCCTTCGTTCGACCTTTATTCATCTAAATTGTAAAAATTGATCTCGACGAAAAGTCCTATTATTATTTCAAGGGTATAATATAATATAGCTCAGATTCAACGGGAAAGTTATTTCTAAATATTGGTTAAGATATTTTTAGAATCGGATAAGTTTCTTTAAAGATTAACTCTTACAAATGAACTTACTAAGTACAGGATTACAAATATTGATGCACGTCTAGGGGGGGGAGCAAAATAGGAGGAGAACAAGGGTTAGTCTTCGACCACGGATGGTGAGACCTGGTCTGAATATCAGTTAATTAAAGTTATCTGTTACTATAGAGATATTAGAGGGTTAGTTTCCATTTGTTAAATAATCGTACATTGTCTACACATTGAATACTTTAACAAACATTTTATCTTCAATATGGTGAACAGATACAAATATTCGGTCCAATTACAATTTAATACAACGTGCAGAGTAAAAATTCATTGGCTAATTTATATTCTTAGTAAAAATAGATAAGACTATAGTAAAAATATATTTATTTAAATTATCTGTTTATAAGCTAATAATGTTATTGAAACAAAACTCAATTAAATATTTTCGTTCCGCCTCGTATATTTGAGGTAACAAATACGTATTAAGTTTGCGGCTCTGTGGTCAATTATGTAAGGGCTAATAAACGCATACAGTCATTAATGTCAGTTGGACTGCATTTCTATTAATTGGCAATAGATAAAGTGTCCATTAAAACTATATTCTCACTCAAATTTTATGTGCAAAATTGAATTAACTCACTTTTTGTTCGTTAATCTTACACGTCTTAACGACTTACATCACAATTAAATTACCCACACACATTTTCGGGGATATAAAAAAGGGCAAATGGCTAGGTTTTGATTAGGCTACCCTTAAGGAATCGAAATTTATATCGAATACCTACGGAATTTTATATATTGTACATCGATCATATAATATAAATATTAATTTCCTTGTTGTTTCAATACCTTGCCGTTTAGGTTTTAAAAAGATCTAGAGGCTTTGCCAAGGTGGCGATACCGATTTTAAAAACTTTTAGCAATATATTGCAAGTAAAAAAGTTAGATAATGCTTCTAAGAACAAAAAAAGACCCATTACCAAAATTATGTGGTACAGAAACCTAAAAAGTGAGTACGCAAGAGTTGCATACTCACAACATGAACATAGAGTCGCAAAAATGATACAAATAAAGACTATGAAAGATGGATCGAAAAGAAACTTTTGGTGAAGAAAAAACTTGTATAAAAGCACATAAATTATTTGACGTCATCGATTCATAAACTGAGTAAAGTAAAGGTTTTGATGGATTAAAAACTCATAAACTGTGCTAAAAAAAGCATGACACATTCAAAGAGTGTCAGTATACCAATACTTGAAAAAGGATTGGAAATCTTTATATGAAGAATGATAGAAGCTTTATATGAAGAAAAGATCTAAATGAAATTACCGGAGCTAAAGCAGCATTACAATTTTTATAAAAGTTTAGAAGGTCTTATAGAAAAAAAAAAACTCTACTAAATCGTTTTATATATATAAATTACAACTTATGTAAGATAAAATAAATACAAAGGATGAGTGAACGTCAGTAACCTTTGAGTAATAGAGATATTATTTGGTTTTTATCTATTTGTTCTTTAGTAAAATAACAAATAATTAAAATCTACTTTGGCTAACTACACACTTAATAATCTATAATTAAAATTAATTATATAATAAATATAATATAATATGTGTTATAAATATCTACCTATATATTAGATAAAGTAAGAAAGTAGTATGTAAAAAGTAGTTTCAAAGTAATACCAGTGATAGAACAGATAAGAAATAATCGTCTGAAAAGAAATGCAGCATCTAAAACACCCTTCCAACACTTGTCTAATTTTTTTTATTAACTCTGATTGTATTCATCGTATTATTATGTTATATGCTAGTCTATAATTAAAGTAAACAATAAATGCATCATTCTCAATAAATTATGATATAAATTAAAAAATGCTTCTTGTAATATTTATTTTAAGATTTTGCCGTTTAGTTTTATCACAGTATATTCCCGATAGGTACATGATAATATGTTTTTTGCTCTTTAGCTCTTTAAAAGGATTAAGATGTAAGGTTTTTCGTAAAGCTCTTTAATAATGAAATTTTGAAGTAAAGTTTATAAGTCTGTATAAAAGATAAAATATAAGTGTCTTGCAATATTTGCTTCCAAAGCTGCTTTGCTTTAAAGTTTTTAATATGCTTTTAGATGCGCTCATATTTTTTTCCAAGCACAAAAGAAAGAGGTAAAATATTTCAAGTTGAAAATTTTAATTTAAATGTTTTCCAATCTAAACTGATTGCCTTCATCAAGTTGATATATTCACTTCATAAAATAATAGATCTATGCATTTTTAATTCATATTATCGTGATTATCATGACTAGTTTTGAAATTAATGACAAAATATTGTATACATAAAAAAATATATGTACAGAATTATGTATTCTTATTTATATCTTACATTAATTAACTTTACTCAGCTCACAGCAATTTAGAACATTAGAACATTAATCAGACGGCCGGTGATTATGTTAACGACAGCCCGTTACTTTTCTTTTAGCAGACCTTTAATATATTCTGAAAATTTTCTAGAGGAGAATAAGTGGCTAGAGCTTTTAAAAAATTTCTGGTTGATTTAGAAGAATATTAAATATTATTAGTAAAAATGTTATAGTATGTTTGTCCATGTGTAACTATTATCACAGACAGGTAAGAAGCTTGATAAATAAACAAACAAGAACAAATACTACTCTACAAACTATGGATCAAGATGACCTTAATAAAAGTGTTTAGGATTTTGATGTACTTTGAGTTTTGCGGAAATTTGGCTCTGGCCACCTATTCGAATAAATTCTTGTATAAATAATAACTTTCTTTCTCTAGTCCGTGTTTAATAATCAATATTGATCTTCATCGTTTAGGGTCGTTTGGTTTTTGGTTTTTGGTTTTTAGTTTGGGACAAAGGATTAATTTAATACCAATAATTTTTTTTTATGTTATTAAAAAGGCATCGATTATTAATATTTACATTCACCATTACATGAAATGAAATATGGATTGTTAATACGAGTGTTTGAGCTCAGGAGAACCACTAAATCAAAACAAATTATCCTCGAATCCACGTTAGGATTAAATTAATATTTTTTGACCACTTAACTTACTAAATTCAATCGATTGGATGAAAATGAAAGGTCTATTTTTAAATTCAATATAAGCTTACATTGAACATATGAAATATCAGACTAGTAGTTAATTACACTCTTGAACTATTATAGTTAGGTGAGGTTGGTGAGCCGCAACTCATAATGTTTATCAAAGGTCGCTGTTTGCTGCTGTATAAGGCTCGTGAAATATTGTTATTTGTTTAAGAAATATGATATTGTTGTCCTTTTTTCAGTGCGAATTAAATTAAAATTTTTGAATTTATAAAATACTTTTTGGCATCGTTTGATTATTGTATTGCGATTCTTGTTAGATATTTTTTTAAGTGAAATAAAAACACTTGCTTTGATAACAATCGTATAATCATTGCTGAAAGCATATATTTAAACGTAAATAAACAAAATAATATAAAACTTATCTTATTACTAGAATAAGTATAGTAATATATAGTAGTAGAAGAATAATAAGACTAAATTTAAGTCCCAGATGGGACTTACATTTAGTCTTATTATTATAAATTATAATCTTATAAAGACGATAAATTTTTATTTGTGTTTTTGTTTGTTTGTATTGTATTCACACAAAAACTACGGAACCGATTTCAAAAATTCTTTCACCGATAGAAAACTGCATACTCACTGACTAACATAGGTTTCATTATATTTTCGAAAATCCATAATAAAAATGCAATAAACCGACCCACGGTAAGAAAAAAATAATTGTCATCGCAGGCGCTACGGAAAGTTTTGTAAACAGAACAAAACATATTTAACAGTATTATAGAACGTATCAAGATCTACTATAAAGTCCGCGATACCATATAACTACTTTCTTACATTTTAAAATTTGATAAAAGTGCCAAGGACAGCGATATCTTTTCTTAATAAGTTGTAGTCAATATTCAAAGTAACTTATCCGATTATAAAAATATTTTAACCAATATTTAGAAATAACTTTCACGGATCTAGGCTAAATTATATAATACCGTTGAAATAATAACAGGGATTTTCGTGGAGAATAATTTTAAAAATAAAGATGAACAAAAAAGGGTCTAGCGATGGAATGTCTTATAAGCTCTGTGTCCTATAGTATTACCGACGATGTCGCGGTCTGCAGCTAGTATTAAATATAAATGATATGATATTTATTTTTATAATATGGTATTGTTTATTACTCATGTACTATGATTGGAGGCTTCAGTGCCAAATATATACGTACAAAGTGAACGCTATGAATTATTTGACCTTAACGATTTAATGGTTCTTTACTCTCAATGGCAAGCAGCTTATGAGATTATTATTTATAACTTTGTATCTTTACTATAATTATTTGCAAACAAAATATTAATCTAGTATAAAAAGAATGAAATATTTTAATCTACATATATATATATATATATATATATTTTAGAATTAAGTATTATTGTTTTTGTAGAATCAAATTATCATTCAAAGCAGTGGATCATAAAATAATGAACTCTATTTGCATAAAAGTGTCCTAGCAAGGTAAAAAATATATGACGGTCTCTATACTTAAACAAAAGAGTACTTGCTTTTCTAAATTGACTTCTATTTGATGTAGAAAAAGTTCATTTTTCTATGAATAGTAAAGCAGATGCTCAAGCAAGTTCCCCTTACAAATTTAGGTCACAACGCCATCGTAGCAGATGTGACTATATGGTCTATTTATTAAGCGACAACGAGTTGTGTTTTATTTTATTTGAATGAATCATGTATGAAGAATACTTATTATACAAGAATCTATCTTCCTATATAAGCTTTTTGTGAGACTCCTGTGATGTTGAATATTCAGTAGTTTTCATAATATTTGAATTTGATTAAATTTGATTGAAATTGGAAGAAGTTACCAAAAAAATATTGCATTTTTAAACACGAAATCACACATTCATCCTTATTTTTCATTAGATGTAAGACAGTAACATACAACACAGTAAATAACAATAAATTAAATAAAAAAAATCTTTACTAATAAATAAATGATTATATTTTGTACCACACAATTCAAACAACATTCATGCGGTAAACGTTCGGAATTGACGAATCATTAATAGTAGCAATTAAATAACAATTTAAATTTATTATACTCTATTGGATTTCTCAATAATATTAGCTATAAAAATTTAACTACTGTAATTTTGATCCTGAGAATAAAAGGATTTACTAGTTATAGGTCTGAGTAAAAGTTAAAATGCTGATAAAAATATTTTATAATATAAGTAAATAACAGTATAAATAGAAATATATATTAACCAACTAGTACACAATTACCGACTTCGCAAACTAGTTATCGACTCATGAAATCGAGTAAGTTGCCCGATACTACCAACTTCGGATACACCTACGTATACAGCGTTTAAGGACAAGTTAAACACTCCATGGTGTATTATTAGCAAAATTAATTACAGTGCATTACATGTTTAATCAAATACAAAAAAGAAGAGAAGCAAGACTAGCAATTCATACATTTGACTGCATCCTGGGCTGGCGCAGTAGCAGTAAATACCACCCTCTCGTAGAAGATCGGCCTTAAGTAGCTGTTACTAAACGAGTAATGCTACTACTTTTATCTTAATTTATTTTCAAATATTATTGAGTGATGGCATCACTTACCATTAGGTAACCAATTTCTTGTTTTCCTTTATATCCCATAAGAAAATAATTTGTAGATTGTATCTATTTTTTAATTACATTTCATAAATATTTATATCAACCCCCCCCCCCCCCCCATTAAAAAAACATAATACTTATTCGAGAAGTAATATCAATACACTGTAGAGAATATTACTGATATTTCTAAAGAGTTTTTATCAAACATCATCAATTTATCGGAAACTTCAGACTGCCAATTACTGACAAGTTTGCATTTGCAGTTGCTTTCCGTTTTGTATTTATACGTATTGCCTACTCTAGTTTCTCAACAACATGGTAATTAAACGAGTCTTAAATAACAGTTATACAACTGACTATAATATCTTTCCTGTACACTTTGTTTTATATTAATTAAATTTGATTCATCTTATAAATCCAATGTTCTTTTTAAAAGACAATATAAAAGATAAGCTATGCAATTTAATCGAGCGCTAACTTCAATATCATTAGATTAAATAAATAAGAAACAAAACAAAATATATTTTTAAAAGTGCCATCTAACGTTATTGTTGTGTACTTGAAGGAAGATTAGAACTCTCACCATCTTTCCTGGTATTTCCATCATAGTCATATTAATTCCATGATTCAAACATAGATGTCACTAACGAACACACTTAAGAAAATATTAATTTTATTTTGAAATACACTTATACTATGCATAAAAAAATGTCGTTCACTGACTAATCATGATATATCACAAGCAATGGTATAAATATATATATATATATATATATATATATTTATATACTTGTCGGAGTAAGGCCGGTCCGGTGTCTTTTAAAAACTATGACGTCAGGCACAGCTGACGTCATTATCTATTTTCCTTGATATTTTGGTGTTCCATAATAGAAATAAACCAATACAATAAACTCAAACTTTATTTTAAGTAAAGTAATTTTACACAGTTGTTATCCGTATGAACAGTAACAAACGAATCGACCGTTTCCCTTCCTTGTGCCTCGCTTTTAAACACAGCATAGTCGAAGGAGTAGGGCAAATATCACTAATCACTTGTTTACAAAGTTTGAAACACCTGCACGATGACTCGCCGATTTCATTACTCGTATAATTCGTTGTTGCGCCGATACGGCCATTCTGACCGGCGGTGCGCGCTCTGCACAAGCCGTGTTCTTGAAAGTCCCTGGGTCATTGGTCGATATGCTGGGGTTCTTCCGCCGATACGGTCATCTGAAAGGCGGTGCATACTCTGCACCTACCTGTTTTATAAATTTCGTACTCTGAAAGCAAATGAAACATTTTCTTTTGAGTAGGCATCTGTAAGCAATACAGCCCTTTCAAATAGTGTTAAATCAGTAGACAATGACATCTCTCGTGCACTGTCTTGTAAATATAGGAATATTTTTTAAACGCTAATAACTGTAACTCATAATGAGTAGGTTATTGCCTTTTCAAATAGTGTTAAATCAGTAGACAGTGACGCCTCTCGTGCACTGTCTTGTAAAAATAGGAAGATTTTGTGAGCACTACTAACTGTAACTCGTAATGACTAGGTTATTAGTTGTTCTTTAAGGTTCTCGTAGATCTGTGGTAAGTACGTGTCTACCACGGCTCCACAAGGCATCCCAACGGAATCTCAGGGTTCTCTTGTGGATACATCAAGGACCCGTAGTTAGCACTAGGGTAACACGTGGTTAGCTCAGAGGTACTACTCTACAGATTATGGTGTGTACGTGTCTAGTTAAGGTTCCACAAGGCATCCCAATGGTATCTCAGGGTTCTCTTAAGGATTCATCAAGAACCCATGGTAATAGCACAAGGGTAACACATAATTAGCTCAGAGGTACCACTCTTGTAGATACTAAGAGGTAATGTAATTGAATATTGACTCTCACAAGATCTTTGGCCTATGATTAATAATTAACAAAAGCGCAAGAATATTCCATTAGCAAAGTTAGCAGAATTATAATGTAAATAGTAGATTTTTAGCTAATCAACTTCACAAAGTCATCAGCCATAGTTCAATATTCATAAACATATTAGCGAAGTATAATGAGATTAAGTACAAAGAGATGACAATGCTCCGCGCATCATGCCACCGCTTATTTGATTTTCAATACAGTCACTCCACGTAAATCTGCATTGTTTAAGTTTTAGTACATAAGTTTAAGTGATGCTGTGGTCTAGGCGGTCTTGTGCGCCGTGGTCCACAGAGGCTCTAAAGGAAATGGGTCTAGGTCGATGGTGTGGTCTGGATCATTTAATATGATCGTGGTCCACACGGGATCAAAGTGATGATGCTGTGGTCTAGGCGGTCTTGTGCGCCGTGGTCCACAGAGGCTCTAAAGGAAATGGGTCTAGGTCGATGGTGTGGTCTGGATCATTTAATATGATCGTGGTCCACACGGGATCAAAGTGATGATGCTGTGGTCTAGGCGGTCTTGTGCGCCGTGGTCCACAGAGGCTCTAAAGGAAATGGATCTAGGTCGATGGTGTGGTCTGGATCATTTAATATGATCGTGGTCCACACGGGAGCAAAGTGATGATGCTGTGGTCTAGGCGGTCTTGTGCGCCGTGGTCTACAGAGGCTCTAAAGGAAATGGATCTAGGTCGATGGTGTGGTCTGGATCATTTAATATGATCGTGGTCCACACGGGAGCAAAGTGATGATGCTGTGGTCTAGGCGGTCTTGTGCGCCGTGGTCCACAGAGGCTCTAAAGGAAATGGGTCTAGGTCGATGGTGTGGTCTGGATCATTTAATATGATCGTGGTCCACACGGGATCAAAGTGATGATGCTGTGGTCTAGGCGGTCTTGTGCGCCGTGGTCCACAGAGGCTCTAAAGGAAATGGGTCTAGGTCGATGGTGTGGTCTGGATCATTTAATATGATCGTGGTCCACACGGGATCAAAGTGATGATGAATTTAAAATAATTATTGGAAAGTATGGACAATAAAATCTGTAACTCTTAACGGGTGACTTAACGTCGCAAATAATTTGTTCTACCACATTACGTATGTCGTAACAAGAGAGTATACGGCAGCAGAATACAAATAAAAATATTACAACTCACCAGATAATAGCAATCACCTGCGAATATCCGCGATGTAATAGTTGTCGACATGTACCGGGTATGCCATTGCCTCCGCTGCTATGGACCACATGGCCCGAAGTCGCACCGCCTACGCCTCCGTTGGTGCGACGATCACTCCAGGGAACATACCCGATGTAAGATTTGTAAAAGTCGTGATGAGTCGCCGCCTTTGAGTGCCTCACTAGGAGCTTATTCAAGCTCAAACAACTTTATATGCTTCAGCTGTATTTCGAACATAGTGAGCCAATGAGCTTCATATCCCACTTCTGATGTCGAAGTAAGCCGGGTCCGGTGTCTTTTAAAAACTATGACGTCAGGCACAGCTGACGTCATTATCTATTTTCCTTGATATTTTGGTGTTCCATAATAGAAATAAACCAATACAATAAACTCAAACTTTATTTTAAGTAAAGTAATTTTACACAGTTGTTATCCGTATGAACAGTAACAAACGAATCGACCGTTTCCCTTCCTTGTGCCTCGCTTTTAAACACAGCATAGTCGAAGGAGTAGGGCAAATATCACTAATCACTTGTTTACAAAGTTTGAAACACCTGCACGATGACTCGCCGATTTCATTACTCGTATAATTCGTTGTTGCGCCGATATACTCGTATGTATATATATATATATATATATATATATATATATATATATATTCTTTATTTAAAACTTATAGTAAATCCTTAAAGTTTGTATATATTTTTTGATCAGTCACGGAGTAAAATATTACGTTTATTGGATTTTCAGATTGTCAAAAATACGAGCCCAACATCTTAAGTTAACTTTTAATATGTGTATAATACGTACAGAAATTGCATTATTACATTTTGTATTTGTCTTTCCTAAAGCTAAACAAAGTTGGAAGTGTTTTTTAATAAATATATTATTATCAGTAGAAATATAAAGCATAAACGACACCCCGCCAATCTACAAAATATATGTATTTATCTTATTTCACGAGAATGTACTATTCCAAATAAAAAAATATTATCTTATCGTATTAACCACAATATAAAGTTCCAAATAATCAGGTACACCTTTTAAAACACATATAGATACTGTACCTTTAATTCTACTTAAAGCAATATTGACAATACAACTAAGTTGTTTAATAAAATTTTGTTTCATATCATAAGTAAAATTCAATTATGAACTTCAATAATTTTACTCTCATGTTCTTGGAAGTTCCACAGTATGTAACTTGTTTGTGTTTATTACGTAATTTAAATAACACGCTTGACGTTTTCGTCAAAAATAATTTGTTTCCTTTGTTGTACGAAAAAAAAATTTTGTTCTTTGTTGTAAGAAAAACAAACAAGAGAGTAAATATGGTATTAAATAAATTAAAAATGACATAAATTAATATAATAATAAATATTCGGCCATCAAACTAAGTCAAGTTTCTATTATGGATCTTGGAATAAGAAATCTGGTAATCATATAAAAACTTTTATAAACGGATTTGAATGTCAACGAACCGGCGACGTCTCATAAACCACCCTGCCGATCTACCAATTGAGTTACACAGTTATATTTAAATAGAAATTAAATACATTTAAGATTATTTATTTATTTAAATCAAAGGTTCTTTGCAATTTTGGTGACTTGTTACACATACTGTATTGAAAATTTAAATGGAATACTAATGATGTAGATTCCAAGTTGCTTCCAAGTTACCGAAGCATGCACTTATACTTAAGTTAATGAGAGCTCTAAACTAGTCTCGAATAACTATGTTATATACTTAGGCACGAAATTTTATGCCTAACCTATACTTACCTTGTCTATCTATTAGAATATTATGGACAACAAAAAAAAAAAGTTCAAAATGATGTCTTCAATCTCGTAGGTTAATAATTAAATTACCAAAATAATAGGCTGAGTGTTTATATTATGTATTATATATTCAAATCAGCTGAGTGATATGGAATGTCGTCTTTTGTATATTACTCTTGGAGGCAGGTTTGAATCTCGGACGATGAGTCCCTAGTGCCTTCTGCTGCTGTAATATAAATGATACTACAGACAATGGATACTTTCATACAAATGGTTACCAGTATTGTACGCTGGTAACTAAAGAAAAAACCACATACGTCGTCGAAATTGGCAAAAAGCTTGTTAACCATCTAGGACACTTAATTTCCGGGCACTCTCCAAGGCTATTCTTGGCTACTTGAGCGAACTATCCCTCTCGACAAAATAAAACAAACCTAATATTTCAATGACAATGTAAACAACCTTCCATCCTGAGCTATCGTATATTAATGCCAGACATCGTGTCTAGTAAAAAAACTTTATGGCTCACTCTTTTTCTTTGGACATTGGACATAAGTCGAGTATCCCGATTATCATTTCTTCAATAGTTCTTCGAATATATTTCCTAAGTTGACACCGGTTCTAACGCGTCCATATCAGCAATCTTAAACAAAAGGCGGAGTCACCGAATCATGGAAACATACTCTTGTCTACCCTAAAAAAGACAAAAGGTTAGACCCGGCTAACGACAGACCTAATGCCATTTCCATCATTCTCTCCAAAATAATGAGGAATTTTGAGGATTGCCAGTTATTTGACAGTTAGCCATATGATTTTTGCTACGGTCGATCAGCTAGTAATCCTGGCCTGGTCCTGGCCTGCGTCCATTAAAAGTAAAAGAGGATAGCCTTTGTAGTTATCTTGGATACTGCAAAAACCTTCGATCATGTATAATATAAGACCTTTCTTTCGAATCTACCTTTCTATGGGCTTTCAAAAGTTTTTGCTCAGACAGCAATGCCAGTATGGGATATTAGGCCCGGCCATTTCGAGCTTGCCAGTTTCGCGGTGACTTTGAGTGATCAACAGAGCGAGTACATCTTCATGACTCTTGTATCGTAAGAAAGAGATTTCACTTATAGTGTTCAGAAAAGCTTTTCTGACATGATGGTTGCTGCCGACTTCTGTAGGACCGTTATTCTTACCTAAAAAATATCTTCTATTTCTTCTTCAGACGTCAGCAACGCTCTTGTTACTTTTCTAATGTTGCAAGACATCTTCGGTGGCGGTGTTCACATGCCACAAGGTAACCAATGCTGTAAAAAACTGTATGTAATATATCGCTAATTTGATGAACACGCACATTAACCTAAAATATGTTTTACAACCACAGAAAACCAATAAAAATTAAAATGGAAAATTATAAAATCTTTTATCTTTAAACAATATGTATAAAATAATTGCCATCCATTGTTTACTCAGCTATAGAAATGACTTTCAACGAAGTATTGGAAATAAGATTACCATGAATAAGTTATAATCAAAGTTCTGAAAGAGAGGTATTGACGATTTTGTGATTCGTAATCCTTTGAAAGGTTATATTTAAGCTTTGCTTTGAACGTTTTTTTATTATAATACAGAAAAAAAATCATTAAAGAGGTTCAATACCTATCACAGTGATTATTAAAATGTATTATTAATAATTCAATTTAATATTCTTATTATTTTAAGATAATAAGTAATATTTTATATAAAGCATAATTCTGACTGTAATGTGAGACTTGAGATTCGATTTCTTAAATTCTAAAATGATTATGAAGTGCGTACCATTATTTGTAAAATAATAGATCAATTACTTCAGTTTTAAATTACTCCTGCTGCACGCCAGTTTTAAATTCATAAGGCTCTACATATAAAAATAATTAAATATTTTTTAAATAAATTATTTTTTTGGAACTGCCACGTAAATAAAACTCAATTACTATAAAGGAAACACAAGAGAAATAAAAATAAAATGTACATTATGTTTAATATTTTATATTTGATATTTAAAGACAAGAATATTAAAATAAAAACACAATATGAACAAAACTTCAATTAACAGAAATCACTGACACTTATACATTTAAATACCCACTAAATATATAAGATGTAACAGCAAAAATAAAAAATAAGGAATATACGTATAACTTAGCCGGGCAGCTCCAGCTCCAGTGTGAAAATAATCCCTTAACAATGGTTAGAAGCCGTATTTATAACAATTTCTAAAAGTGAGAGTAGTGCTGCCATCTATACTGGGGTTTAGTCATTATCATGACTTTAATTGATAAATATAAACATTCTTTATAACCAACTGGTTTTTATACAATTATTAATTCAAAAATGTATTTAAAGCAATCATTAAACATATTTGTGGTTTACAATATAATATATAAAAATACAATAAGTTCGTATTAAAAGAATAGCTTCTGATATCTTATCAATACAACAAAAAAATATTACATATGAATTTCGAAGCAAATATTATAGCATAGGTATCCAGGCATGTAGCAGTAATATACGAGTATATACTTATATATATTATTTTTATTTGAATTGTATAGATCAGCCTAGTCCTTTTGTGTATTTATAACATTGATACCGGAGTGAACACACTCAATTATAATGGTGTAACTTTATATAAATTATCAGTGCACAGTTCATGAGTCGTTTTAAAGTAGATAAATAAATAGTCATACATCATTACGTCCCAACTTCCTTTTTATCCAATTTCCTCTCGTGTCCACTAGAAATATGAATCGAATTTTGCTGAAGCGTGTTCAAACTTAATAGATAACTTTCTAAAGTTACTTGCGTCAGTAACGATAGAGAGCAAAGTTTTATTAAAATTGTATGAATATACAATACCACTACAATACATATCTAGCTGTTGCCCGTGACTTCATCCGTGTAGGCTTCAGATCAGCGAGATTTTAAAAAACTTATTCGTTCGAGGTGTTTTTGGTCAATTTTATTCACAAAGTTGCTTTCCACGAAAAGCTCTAATATTAGTTTAAGGAAATAATATAATATAATGAAAGTTATTTTGGTATTTATATATTAAATTGGTAGATCAAGACAAGTTACTCTGAAGATTACCTCGAACAAATAAACATATAAATTATAAACTAACAAACATAAAAAACTTTACATTTCAATAATATTGGTATATACTAATCTCATGTTTTAATTTTAAACTTCATCGTATTGTGATTGCTATAATATAAATTTAACTTATACTTTAGCCCTAGTAACACGTAGTCGGTTATGATATATAAATGTAGCTTATATGAAACGTTTGTACTTTTAAATATGGGTGCCATCTATTGGATATTTTTTAATTAAGTCATCAAACATCCTTAAACCGCCATCTTTTAGCATCGTATAGAACTAAGAGACAAATGTGACTGTCCGATAAAATCAAATAATTCGCAATAAATTAAATTAATAAACTGATATTTAAACTGTCTTTTAAGTTGGATCAAACTGCATACGCTGTGCAAATTTGATTAAAAACGGTTCAGTAGTTTAAAAATCCATGGCGGACAAACAAAGTGACATGTCATTTATATATATTAAGGTATACACTTGTCGGTTTGCAAATATCCAGGTCTAATGGTACTGCCGAGTATCAGCTAAACCGATTGCTGATTTTCCATTTTGTCCCATAAAAAAGAAAGGGAGTACTAGTTCTTTATATCTTATAACATTTTTATATCTCCATTATTTTTTAGTAAGAATATCGTTTTGTTACAAGTACGTAAGTATTATTATCAATTAGTAGAAAGGTATACTGGTGGATGGATGCTATTGCATCTCCTAGATTAATAAAACTATTTGCTCCGTGTTTAGATTTATTTTATTAGTTCTGATAAAATCTTACCATCGGATTTGATTGAATGACCTTGAGGCATACTGATGGATAGATGCTATTGGATCTCCTAGATGAATAGGACTAGGTGCTCCGTGTTTAGATTTACTACATTAGTTCTGATAAGATGTTACCATCGAATTTCATTGAGTGACCTTGAGGTATATTGATGGATTGATGCTATTGGATCTCCTAGAAGGATTCGACTAGGTGCACAGAGATACGTAAACAGAAAACGTTTCCGTTTCACACAGAAATACGTAAACGATAAACGTATTCGTTTCCTACAAGAATAAGTAATCATTGAAGAGGGACGGGTTTAGAAATCAGAAATTTTATGTGACGTATTCTCTTACCAGCGGTGGCCGTATTCTTATCAATAGTTTTAGGTCACTCCCTTAAGTCCGACGTCCAATCCAAAAAAACAAATCTAAACTCGACGCACATTATTCTATACGTCTAGAAGATCCAGTATTATTCATCCATGAGTATATCTTTAGGTTACTCCGTCAAGTCTGATGGAAAGATCTTATCAAAACTGTCTAGATTTAGTAGCAGCCTTCAACGTTTGGATCTTCACGTCACAAACAATGCTAATATCATATAATAATACATTATATTTAACATAAAAAAATTAAATAATTTAAAACTAAACTATATTATTTGAAAAACCAATAAATTTAAACTATCAAAATCGTTTCATGTAGCCATTATTTCGCGACTATACATGCGTGTGTGCGTAGTCAAGCTTTTTAAATGTAGTTATGTGATTTGCTACCCATCTGTTTCGTAAACGCATCCTTAAGAATCAAAATATAATACATTTTAATATTGGATGATCTAAAACATCTTTTTAGAAGGACAAAATGTATAAAAAGAAGCTCATTAACGTGACCGAAACTATTGAAACCTTGCAGATGGATTAAAAAATAGCAGAAACGTGAATGTCTAAATAAAATCAAAATTTATCCTTAAATTAACATCAGTTGCAAAAACAAATTATTATTTCTTTTAAGTTTTAGGTTATTAGATTAGATTTCCCTAAATTCAAATTCAAAGACACATACCAGAAGTTAAGTAAGAAGTAAAAACAAATTACTTCAATGAATGTACATTGTTTTTGACACTACACAGAAAGTTATACAGTGGTAAGAATATGAATAAATGTATTATAACTTCGTTGTTGTTTCTATCACGTATTTTCAACTCACTTGTTTGAACTTTCGTTGATTTACAGCGAAAATTATACATTAGCTAATACGCTTTTACATCTGATTCAAAAATATTTAAAAATTGAATATCTACAATGTTTTTGAAATTATCTGTAAACACGTTAACCACGTTATGCTCCTATTTTTATATTTCGATAATTAAAAAATAGTAAATAGCATATGAAGGAATATATAACCAATACTATAAAACGATATAAACATATATATTTTTCTTTTTATAAATATACATTTATAAAAAAAAATATGTAATGAATTTTTCCTTTGTATGTGCTATATAACGTTGACTTCTGCCAATTTTCAAGATTCTAAGTCGATTGGATATATATATCATCCCTAGTCATATATCCTAGTATGTCATCAAGTAACCTTTAGGTTTTGATTCCCTTGCGAGTAGTTGAGAGTATGAAAATATGCGGCTTAAGTTGCTGCTTCTTTTGATTGGGCTGATATGTAAGTTTCATTTTGTTAGAGTTAAAATGTATTATAGACCTGAGTATTTGATATGATTTTTAATTTAATGCCTTTTTGTTCTTAAAAAAAGGGGTAGTAACTTTAAAATTATTTAATACATTTCCGCAATTTTCCCTTTATTTGTGTTATAAAACATAACTTCATACCAAACTTCAAGATTCTGTGTTTTGATTCCCTTGTGAGTTTCGAAAATTTGCGGCATAAACGACTGTATCTTTTGATGGTGTTGGCTTAGAAGTTTGATTTCTTTAGAGCTCCAAGGGACAGTACACTTAAGTATTTGATATAAATTTTAGCTTAATACCTCCACGTTTTCCTGAGAATAAGGGTCTGGACAGATGGACGGACGGAAAACATGGTGGTCCCATAAGGGTACCGTTTTTTCCTTTCGATGTACGGACCCCGAAAAATAAGCATCACGTGGCTAACATGTTTATAGACAATTTCAAAAACATTGTAGATATTGAATTTCAAAATATTTCTGAGTCAAATGTTAAAGCGTATTAGTTGATGTAACTATATAATCTTGTTATATAATTTAATAGTGTTGGCTACTGCACCTGTATAAGTTAGGAATAAGATGAACTAGAATATAGCAAGCAATTAATAAATCTTATTGTTGGTCAAAAAGAGTTTGGATAGTTTGATGCTTCTAACTCTACTTGTTTATGTTTATGATGATTAGATCGCGGTGGTAACATTTTGGCATAAGGATTTAGTGTCGTCGATAAGGCATTCTTGTCAATGTGGTTTGAGGCCAGTGTCTTATGACCGTTGCACCAATAAATACCAACTTCACCTGTATTCAGGAGTTGGAACTTAGAGAATGGCTTAACTTGCAACCCTACTAATTTACACATAAAAGTTTAACGGTTAGTGTCGGCTTTAAAAACTTTTTAATGTTATATATAATGTTATATAGGACAGTTATATGTTAGGGTATTCAAAATAACTTGTTTAGAAACTGATATTTTTTTTTAGTTTTGTAACGCATTTTAATATTTATGTGCAGGAGAAAGTAAAATAAAAAAATATATATTTATGGCACAAAAATTTTCAAAAGCAAGTGAAAATCGAATTTTAATATGTTATAATAATATGACGATAAAAAAATTACTTTCATGTTTTGGGTATAATTTTTTTCATGCCGCTTGAAGAAATCGATCCTACAATGTTCAAATCCACACTAAAATGACACAATGAAAAAAAATGTGTCTAGTCAATTTATACACCAAAATGTGCCTATAAAAAATTAAGAGTAAATAATTCTTAATTATACACACTTAACAATAAATTGCTGAAAAATCTTGTTATATTAATCGGTTTATTACACAAAAACTAACTAAGTGTCGAAATATTAGTAATTTAAATTTATTAATGAGAGACAACAATGAAGCATTTGCCCTCACTAGGAAGATATGGCAATTTTTTTGTGTTTTAAGTATTTATTTTCACATAACCTCAAAATTTATGCCAAAAATTCAAGTAACCGAGTTTTTAGTTTTTTATTATCTATAAAAAGAAAAAAAAATATTACGAAATTTATTAACTCGTCTATTTATTTTCCAAAAACACTGTTATTTTTTTCATTAGCAATTGTTTTTTTCATTAGAAAATAATATTTTAATCTCCATATTTAAATTTAATTTCGCAAAAGCACCCCAATTTTCAATCAAAAATTCTGACGTCAAAATATCTACTTTTTTAAAAAGCTCAGTGTGCTTTTTGTTCGTTAAAATATCTGATTTCTGATGGTGTAAAAAAATATACACTGCTATCGCAAATTTTCTAAAAAAAATCTAAAAACCAAAAAACTATATTTTTTTAACATAATGTGAAGCTATGACCTATTTATTAAAATTTAATTACTCGAAAAACCTAAAATTCCATGTTAAATTAATAAAATAAAAATATATTGCCGTAATTAACGAGCTTCGAGCTTGATAAATAAATAAAATTTAAATGGAATATAAGTAAGAAATAAGGTGTAAATATTTTGACATTATTATAAAAGGAAGTTCTATTGATTATTATGTAGTAAGATTTATTAATGATAAAATTTTGTTAATATAATATTATTACAAATATTTTAAAAGAATTTTAAGTGTTTATTATCAACAATTATCACAATATAGTAAAATATTACCATTGTTTCGAACAATCATATGTCGGATAGACAATAATTCAAAAACATTAATAAAGTCTAAGAATAATATATTTGTTTGGTCTCGGTGAATTCTAATACGGATCAAGGAACGGAATATTAGTGATAGCAAGTTAAGTCCTGTATTTTATTTTAATATTGTTATTGTGCCACTGATTAATATTATGTAAATGTGATAACCCTTACAAGTATTTATTAACTGTTATTTATATTGGAAAATAAAATTGTGTTAAAATGATCCATTGTTATTAATTCATTTAAAATTACTTCATTTCTAACAAGCTCATGAGTAAGGACCTCAAATGGATTCGAAACTAGTCGAGCACGTTGCGATATAATTCAACGTGAATACAGACGGGTAAATATAAAAATAATAATCATTGTTCACGCAAGTTTAAACGTAATAAAGATTTAAAGTTGTTAATCTTTTTACTATTTACAACTTTGTCAATAAATTTGCTTTCAACTTTGTCATTTATAACTGTCATTTAATTTGTAGTTTTGCCAGAAATTGCAATACAACACTTTTTACCCTTAAAAACCCTTTAAAACCACCCCAACTTTAAATCACCCTTAAATTATTTTTCCTTTTATTTTTGTTATATTTTCTTCCTTTTCCAATGGGTTTCATCCTGTTACAATTTTTTTGGTTTGAAAATTATCGACCCTGTATTATTATACCTAACGTCAAAGAAATTAAACAAAACAGCCTTTCATCTAATAAATTATAACAGAGCTAACATTTATCATGTAAAGAACAACACATGATGCAGTACGAATCAAACTGACTAAGATTATATTTGTATAAGTACAAAAAGATTTTTTTTCTTAGATTTTTATCTATTTATTTATATATATATATATATACATTGTCGTGCAAAAGATAATCTTAGAAGTTATCATCATGAACACAGGTCGTGATACGTTTAACAAACTAAATGAATAGACATTTATTGTGCCCAAACTTTCTTGCTATCCAATATTATCACGTCCGTTTAGAAATATGTATCGAATTTACTGAAACGTGATCAAACTCGCTACAGAAGTTTTCTGAACCAAATAAATGAAGTATTTTCGATACTCACACGATAGTTTGATTGAATTATTATGTTGGCTGATTCTATGCCGTTGTGGTGACATATTCGAAATAAACATTGTTGCTTTTAAAAAGGTAATTACAAAATATATATTGATTGATGCTTAAAACTTCTATACAAGTGTACGTATATGTGGGTTCTAGTCTTGAGCTCCCATAAAAATCCATCTAGAACGACTTATTTGCTTCGCAGAGTAATAAATTTGGTGGTCCATTTGCACAAACTTTCGGATGCCCATAAGAGGGTAGCTTTGAGAGAAGTGCTTTGTGCCATACACGACCTAAATATCCAGACTAAGTGCCTGTCTCAAATACTATCAATATTACTACTAGTAATATTATTTGACACTTTATAGTTAATTCAATTAAAAAAAAACTATCTTCCTAATAAAATTATTCGGATTTGAATCTTGCAAATGTAACTGAATTATTTGAGATGAGTTAGCAAATTAAGTTTAAAGCGGTTGCGGCGACAATTACAGTAATTTACGAGTCCAGTGCTTCGTTATTAAGTTTTGAAAAGAAGTTTCTTTTATTTGTCATAGTAATAATAAAATACTTTTGATCTTCAATCTCTCGCTAAAACGGATAAACAAGCTCTTACGACATTTTGCAAGCGATTGATCTTCAATTTTACTTAAAGTTGATATTTTTAAAACTAATAAATGTAGAAACCGGTAAGAACAAAACTGACTATTCAATCTTTTTATTTGAATATATTATCTAATGGAGTGTATAATCTGCCTACTCCTGGCATACTCCACACCAGTTGATCACCAGTTGATCACCAGTTGATCACCAGTTGATCACCACTTGATCACCAGTTGATCACCAGTTGATCACCAGTTGATCACCAGTTGATCACCAGTTGATCACCAGTTGATCACCACTTGATCACCAGTTGATCACCAGTTGATCACTAGTTGGACCATAGACATTCGACTTTTCACAACGCTGAAACAAACAGGAGCGCTTATTGACTAATAAAACAACACTATAAATTGTTAAACGAGTCTCATCACATATCACATATTTTTATTTATTTATTTATAATAAAGACAAAAAGGTCTTAGTTACTTATTGGTTTTATTACATTATATAAATTACATACAATTCCGGGAAAATATTATTTTGGACTATAATTAGAATACAAAACAAACGAATCAGATTTTACAGAACAAATAGTATTTAATCATTTTGATATAATATAAATAATCATATTTATAAATACGAATTGAAGCTTTAAAAAAAAAGCACACCATGAATTATTAATTTTACCTTTGAACGTTGTTTCACCTTTGAGGTTTTGGAAACGTCTTTTGAATTGGAACATTTTGGAAACACAGTGTTTGATGTGTTTATTTTAAGCTTAAACATTTTACATAAAAGTATATAATATTACTTAAATATACCTTAATATAAATATCTATTTATATCAAACTATACTTGTGATATCGATTTTTAATAAAAAATGTATTTCTACATTGTTCATGACCAGTTGGTGTGGCAGAATACAATACTAATTATTTACTATACATTTATATATTTCTATTTTTATTGTACATTATAATAAACATAATATATAAGAGTTAGAAAACAAAGAAAAAAAACACATGGGAAATTGAAAAGGCAGTCTTTTCGATCAGTCTTAAAGGCGATTTGTTCCAGGCAACTATATGGTAAAAAATAAATATAAAAATTGTTTCAGTTTTTTACTGATAAATAATAATGTGCTGTAAAAATAGTTTGGATCTGGAATTCATATAATAAAAAATTGAGATGATCGTGCATTGGCCGGAAGCTCAGTTTACTTAAAAACAGAAACAGTACCGAAAACTCTCTTATACTAGAAGGAGAGATGGCTTGTATCGACTAGCTAGACTTACCGGCTCTACTGCTTACTCCACTGTAGGCAGTAGAGTAGGTAAGTCATCTGCATATATGTGATTGAGAGAAGTCATATATTGAAGAACAGAATGTATGGAAATTGCAAATAGTAAAGGAGATAAGAAACATGAAACTATGTTAATTAAACGTCTAGACGGGTTATTTGATGGTGAGCTCTTTGCTGTGCACGACCGAATGTCATCAGTGACTTGGACTGACAAAACAAATTAATTTCTATTAATTAGGGGCAGGTTGTTGTTTCCTTTGAGTTTGCGAGTTATTTTTAATAAAATGACAATGTGCTTAAAATAAATCTATTACTGACAATTAATATGCCGACTAAACTCAGTGGTGGGTTACTTAAGGTAAGTAAACACTTACCTATCTCTCAGTGTCAGTACCGTCAGTGGTCTATAGGAATGTAATTATAAACTTTCCTTGTCCACTGACAATGGACAAGTAAATATATATTAATAGCCCCCTTGTTTGTCAGTACAATGTAATCGGAGCAAAACACTTGTTCTTACAATTTATAAGTCGTGGTGAAAAGTACAAGTTGTACATCACCAGATATTTTCTATGAAAGTCATATCAAAGATCCGAAATACAATGATACCAAGCTCCACATTCAGTTCTAGTCAGGAAATAAAAAACCAGAATAACCAGCGTCGTCCTGGTCCCCTTAGATTTACGTTTAACTGCGACCAAATTATAAACCAGCTCTATCCACTGCAATAAAAAAAAATCCTGTAGTTAATAGTATACAAGTAAAAACTATATAAAAACACTGATTTCTCACACACCTAAACAAATAACATGAATTTATAATATCTTTTGGAGGAAAAATGCCATGCAAGCGGTGCAATAGCCTATATCGAGTCGTTAGTTGAACTTCTGTAGTATGGTCCAGCCACGTTGAAGGTATGGATAAAGTTGGATAAAGTCTGCCTTTCAGATACAGGAATTGAATCATCTTTTGAGTGCAAATAAAAAATTGTGTCATTTCCTATATTGTGCCCTTAATAGTGTCCGTAGTACTTAACAGGGATAATATATACAAAGTGATAGTGAAGTTATGGTCAGCCAATATATATATATGGATAAACACACATAAATCATCGGCTGTACACCGGAGACTGTGCACTAGGGAGGGTGCAGACATTTAACCACGGAACTCTTTAATTCTTCCAAAATCCTATTCAAAAATATTTTACTGTGATGTAAGTTTTTGTACTAGTTTATTAATATGGTACACATTACTTTTTCAAATATCCTGTTTTTCATATGTGTGTTTAAGTGTATATATATATATATAACGTCGCAGGCGTCCCATTTAAATTTTTAGAATGAGTGACGTCAGCATTGCTGACATCACCAATCTCATTATTATTTGCAGACATTACAACGCAATGAAACACTAAACAACACAGGAATACTTATATTTTATCACACTTTAATCATGCACTTAAATATAACAATTATTTAAACTTCACAAGTAATTACAATTATAAAAATGATTACTCACAAGATTATACTTCCACTCTCGATGGCTTCTCTACAAAGAATGCCTATCCCAACTTTTAACCACTCTTATAATGAATAAAAAAACATGGCGGGTTGTCAACCAGGACTCTCATAAATATGTTATAAAACAAAACAACGTTTTATAACCGTAATCGTTATACATCAAAAATTATAATTAAATTATTTAGTAATTTTAAAGCTTTTACATTATTTTAATCTATTCTTATTAAAAACGGATATGTTTTTATTAAATATCAACATTGACGCCATTTTAGTTTCAATATTGTTTTAAATACATTTGGTATTACAAATTAATAAAAACACATCAAATGATGCCTGTAAATCTTAATATTAATTAACAATACGGATTTAGTAAATAATCTTTGCATGTGAAACAAATCATAATTTATGTTTGTTTCAATGATTACAACAACCAACAAATACTTCCTTTAAAAATGTATAAAATCAAAAATATGAATAATAACATTTAGAAAAGACACCAAGTGATTATTTTCATTTTTACTTTGATTTGATTAATATGAATTATTTAATTAGTTAATCTTTACGAACGATAGTCAACATAATGCGTCGACATATATATGTAAGGCGTGACCTTTAAAATTGACTTTATATTTTTTGAGAAAGAAACCAGATGTTATCAGGTCCATTCATATAATTTTAATCTGATCTGGCTCTCTGTATATCTGAGATCAGTCGATTGTGAGAGCTATATTGAATCTATTAAACAACCGACCTGTTTTTCCGAGTTTAATATATTATACAAATAAAGAATAGATGATTTGCAAGACAAGTCAGCAACTTGATAAGTTAAATTGGTTCTTTGAAGTATCCCGTCGGTATTTAATCACTTGATACAG
Organism: Dircenna loreta; assembly: GCA_963555665.1. Taxonomy (NCBI): domain Eukaryota; kingdom Metazoa; phylum Arthropoda; class Insecta; order Lepidoptera; family Nymphalidae; genus Dircenna; species Dircenna loreta. Next base: position 6,839,840 of record OY743099.1, on the reverse strand, counting down.
AGTTTGATGTTTTCTCTGGGAGGTTTTCGGGGAATCTCTTTATAGGTAAGGCATAAGACAGCTTCCGAATTTAATTAAGTTGACTTTATAGTTTAACACTTTTATAATACCTACTTCAAATTATAAATTACTAAATTAGTCGGTTTCGTCGCCTCACCAGATGTACCGTCTTGTGACAAAGCTGCGATATGAAGATAAACTACGATTTTTTTTTTTCGAAACTTTATTCCATTTTTATAATATATATAATATATTAATAAAATATATTGTAACCCCTTAACTTCTACAAATACAAGTAATAAAAATCAATTTCAAAATTATCGCCATGACCATGAGTTTGAAGGAGCCAGTAATAATTGGTAATTATTTTATATTACATCACGTAATTGAATCGGCAAATTAAGTGGCGAAGCAAATTCATTATTTTCTAGTCTACCGCCCTCTGTTGATAAATATGAAATAATATTAATTATTATTTAATTATTAGTAAGTTGTAAGATACATGCGCGCTCGCATATGTTTTAATTTATCTCGAATCTTTTATTTTATCCGTTTTCGAATACCTTGAATGATTTTTAGATAGATTGCTTAATACGCTGTTTTCGCCGTCGTCGTCGCCGCTGGAATATGACTGCACACACGCCGGTGTCGCACCAATCCTCGCGCTGCCACAACCCGGTACAGCGCGTTCTGGCGTTACGCTGTGTACGCTCAACGCTGTTTTCCTCCTCTTTCGAGGACCCCCTTTTTAGACGACTTTCTCTTAAGTCAAAATAAAACTCTACGACAAAAAATCTTTCAATTACTTACTTTGGCAAAAGATACTTGTGGCACAACTTTTACTATTTAGAAGTTAAATATAATAAGAGCGGAGTCATGAGGAGAAAGATATTTCAGTATGGTTTATAAAAAAATATTAATTATTTTTGTTTGAGTGAATTTAAAAACGAGAGAAACTGTTAGTGAAAGTAATCGAAAAGAAATCAAATTGATGCCGTACTCTCGCTTCTAAGTTAATATCGACGTCTTAAACGAATGAAAACGAAGTGCACTCCGTAGAGACAGTTTGATTGTATCTTGTAATATTATATTACAGAAAATAAATGCTGCGTTTTAACTAAATGTTTCTATCATAGAAGATAGACGTAAACCAGCGGTTATAGCTACATTTGTATCGTGAATTAGAGGGACGGTATTCCAGTATGCTCCATTATTTCCCTTCATTCATGAGTAAAAACGGGTTCATAATTATATATATATTTATATCCATAGACTGCGGAACCATTAAACATCTATTCAACCGTATGCTGCCACCTAATTTTATAAAAAAAGCTGTAAATGCATAATCCAATAAAAACATAATTCAATAACTTAATTCAAGTTTCTATGCTTCATTGTTAATGTTTATTTTAAGATAATGTACTTAAGTAGATATTGATTCAGTATTCATATCATATACAGTTTTTTTATTTTTCATTGCTCCAGTCAAACAACCACCGATACATACACTTTACGAAACCTCGTACTGACGAGGGTCTAAAAATGAAAATAACATTATTTTTGAAGATTAAATATATGAAATAAAAAAACTTTAATTATCAATATTTAGATATTGTAGATTTACAGACAGTTTCATTTATAAATAGATTGAATATATTATATAAAGTCTCAACATACTTTTAACATACTGCAATTTAAATACCTTCACAAATCATTTTAGGAATGTATTTTTTTATTATAAATATTTGTTTTCCTTATCTTCAAAATAATTGATATTGGTTTATGTGAATGTATTTCTCTTTTGCGAATAACTCAGTCGTACATACATTTAAATCAAAACTTGACATTGGATTAAGAAATAGTATAGTGCATAAAATATACGCGTTTATACTTTTGCTTTGTAAAATATAAATTGAATGTTATAAGGCTTTTGTTTTAAATATTTTTTATATTGTAATAAAAAGTAAAGTAACAAAAATATATCAATATATGAAGGTCATTTATAAAATTTACAGTTTGTACTAGAAAAATGAAATTGGTATCAAAGCAAACGCTTACCCTATAAATGTAATTGTCATTGAATTATAATAGATTGCAAAAAAAATCAAAATGCTGTAAAATATACATCAATGTTTAAAAAGTCTTGATCCTCCATTACGTAAACTTTATGAGGTTTTATGATATTAACTGGAACCAGAACGAACTGCCAAAGTTCCACGATCCAGTCCTTTCAATTTTGAAGTATTTTTAACAGATGTTCTAGTAAAATTTGCACGTTCTGTTAAAATAAATTACAACTGTTTATTTTTCGTCATACTAAATTGTTCATCTATTATATAAATTAAGAGTGATAACTAAATAATATCGATCGAATAAATAAATAAATTAAATTCAATAAATATTTATGAAAGAAAAATCTTCTTATATTCTTACGTACCTACTTCATAAACTTAAATAACAATTACACAGATATCACTTATAAATTTCAAAACCGTGTTATTTTTGTTTTTATAAATTTATTATTTTGAAATAATTGAAATTTTGACTTACTACAAAAATTTGAGCTCTAGTAAATAACTTCGATATACCATATCAAAGACCGGTAAAAGTTTCCATGCTTCCGTTGATGTGACAGCGTTCACGATTTATAGCAGCGTCACCGGAACTACGCTGCTCGTTACTGCTGATATACTCATATCCTCACGATTTTATATCTGTGAAGTGTTTATGACTTTAGAGTTTGGGTCAACATTTTTATAAACATAAGTTAAAATTGTGATAGCTTAACCTGTGTTTATAAATATTTTTAAAAATAAAATATTTTTTGTTTTATATTATGTTCAAAAAAAATTCCGATGAAATTTTTTTTTTTGCATAGTAAATATTTTTTTTAATGTAAATAAAATTAACATTGTTTAAAAAAGCAATAGGCATAATAGGCAATAGGTATTATTTTGCGTATGTATGAAATTTTCCTCAAATTTAACATTAAATTTCAGTTTATTATTTTTATACATTTCTTATTTTATTTCATTTTCCTTATTTAAATTGTAATAATTATATTACTCCATGTCTTTTAGTGAAAATTACCTGTGTATTTATGAGTGAAATATGCCTGCGGTTTATTTTCCTAATTAAAATAAAATAAAGTGAAGCGAAGTCTGAAATAAAATTATATTAACACTGCCTCGTAGTTTTTAATGTTATATAAGAATAATGATACCAATCGCAATAAGCGGATCAAATAAAAACTATGGAGTTGAAGTTCAGTTACCAATAAAATTTAAGATCATTATCATTATCATTATTATCATTAATTAACATATTCATTAAATAACATTTTTAATGTTAATTAATTCACACAATGAGAAAACACAACGATCCGGAAAGTTCAGGCAAAGATATATTTTTTATGCTATTAATAAAGCAATGTTTAACTATCAACAACAAGAAATTCAACTCAACGAATATATCTCGTCGTCTATCCCGTTTCATCTCGTTTCCCTCTCACTACATTTCTTTATCTAGTTGTCAGGATGAAACGTTTCTGAATTAAATATGAAAATTATATATGTGTGTACGACATTTTAATAAGTCCTTATTAAAATATCGTACGGAAAATCTAAATGCTTATATAAAACGACGTACACGTATATATGTACTTTTCTGTATTTTTTTAATCGAAAAAGTTAACACCATATTTAAAAGTGAAATCACTATTTGATTTCTTGTAATAGGAAAACCATACCACCCAGATCATTAACGTACCATCTTCTGTAAGCAATAATTATTAAAAAAAACCTTAAAATAATGAAAACACTTCGCCAAATCATAAGTTTCTCCATATTCACCAATTACAAGTTTATAGTCATTGTATCAAAACATACCCTAGAGAAGTCATTATGTAGGGTGTAGTTTTATAATTACAGTTTCCCCAGTTACAAAGCTTTTCAAAAGGGATGAACGTGAAATAAACGATATATCCGTTTAAAATGCCCTTTATTTAATGGGACCGAACATAAACAAGCGAAGGCTTAAAAGATGAACAATTTTGAATTCATTGCCAATAATTTTTTATAGAGTGCATCTTTGAAACACGCTGTTTTATTGGGTTTTATTACATAATATTTGAGGCTGAAGTAAAAATTTCATTTTATACATAATTTAAATTCAAACACTAATATTTAATTCTGATATATTGTGATAAATAATCTTTATGTATATAATATATAATAACTATTATTTTTTGTAATATTATGTGTCGTACTCTTTTTTCAATTATTGTTGTAGTACTTCGCAAAATATAAGTACGTTATGAAACATTATCAAAGAATTGGCAAACATCGTTTATCAGTAAAAGTACCCTCAAGGGTTCTGAGGACTAATAATCTTACTGTTTTTTAACAGCTTGTTTGAAGTGCTTCAAATTTTAAAACTTAAACATGTCCAAAAAATAGATGCAAGTAATATACGACTGATTTAAATTCCGTGTAATGTAATCCATGTAAAATAGACTGATCTGATAAAATACCAAAAAAATATATAGAACTTTTCTTGCTTTCTGGTAAAATTTATGTTATTAATTATTAAGAAAAGTTAGGGGAAAGCCATGAAAGGAAACAATATGATATATATATCTTAAGATATATTTCGAACATAACCTTGTCTGCGTGAAATGGAAACCAGAAGCTGTACATCACACTAATAGCCCGCTGTCGTCTGTTTGTAACTGTCATGCACTAATATATTACACTGTTCAGAAGTTATTCTGCTTATTACGATGCAACAGTTGAAGTATAAATATTATTATTACATAATATGATATTGGGATATTATTTTTATGTAATTAATAAAAAGAATACTGTAATTATATTTCATTAATTGAATTATGATGCATGCCTTAAAACTTAAAACTACATTTGTATGGTCGTAGTGGATGATAAAAAGCAAACGTTATTTATTTCATAGAAGAAAACAATTTATAATTGATTCTATATGTATAATATAAGCAGCACAAACACATGGAGTTTGTATTTTGTTCGGATTAAATAAACTTTAATACATTATAGCTGATTGAATTAAAAAAATAGCTACATCGTCTAAAGAACAAAATAAACGTTACTTTAGAAGTTTGTAACGTCTTAATCATATCAAAATAACAAAAAACTTTTAAAGTTTATTTTAATCTCGGTAAAATGAAATTATGTTATAAGATTTGACGTATTAATTAGTTAAAATAATGATATTTTCAAAGGATTAAACTCTTTGAATGTTTCTTTTATGACTTTCCTTTTCGGTCTTGGACAAATATTTATTATTTCCAGTTATATAAAAAATTGATTGTGTTGGCGTGGTTTTTGGTTATCTAGGTACATCGATATCAAAGAAGTTAAACTAATTGAAAGAAAAACACTCCTACAGAAAATTTTTACTTTATTTTTAATGTTATTGAGTATTGTTCTTGTATTAAACTGTATTAAATATATGTCTCTCGCCTCCAGTCACGCTAGGTATTTGTCCAAAGCATTGCCTGTCTATGAACAAAATAGATTTTCAACGACCTAATCAAGAATTATCACCAGAATTGAACGTGTGTACAAAGTTTTAGTTTTTCTGTTTACGTAGATCTAAGCTTTGACTTAAAAACCCTGAATAAAAGTAGTTAAAATAAGTATGGCAACTGCATTGATGAAGGCTATGCTTATAATACTATGAATTTAAAATGATGTCTGTTGAAGGAAGAGATAATGTGGGATCAGTGTCCAAGAGATAATATGGGACTACATTTCAAAAACAAAAAATATTTACGCACTTAGAATACACAACTACAATCATTAACTGAAAACCAAATCAGGCACTTACTGACGGCAATGTAGTTGTTTTGTCATTTATTTGATGGGATTATTATGTAAATTGTATTTAACTACTATTTTAACGCTATTTTCTTTAGTTATCGTGAAAAAAGATTGTAGCTAGCAAGTTCTGCTGTTTTTCTACAACCTGTGTTTCGCGAAATAGGAATTATAAAAGTTTCATTGTTATGTATTATTGAAAACCTAAATTGATTTCGAATGAACTTTTAGAGAAAGGAATGTTTATTATTTTTCTTTGATATATTTTTTGTGATATGTTTTATAAATAGATTTTTTTTGCTTTATCAATTTTAACAAAAAGGTATATTAAATAGCTCACTTATATAAAATTTACATTTTGGTTTTTCTAGCCCTTATGATATTAAATTTACATCAAAACCAATTCGATCTGTCAATTAATTATAGTTCTGAAATTGGAATAACAAAATTTCGATTTCTGATCGACCGATCGATTTCAATTATATGAGCCTCTTAATTCGACTCGATTTATACTTATGGTGTATTGACAACCTTAAACGTCACCCTTGCACAGTTTGTATAGAAACTTATTTATTAATTTTCATGATGGCAACACTATGGCTCATTTTATGTTAACACTTTCACAGTTTAGATAGTATGGCGGACAACAGTGAACTGTCAATAGCTTTTGCCAAGCAATGTGGTGTAGTTTTAAATTTGATAATATTGAAAGCTAGAAATTTTATTTGATAATAATAGTATAGGGTAAGAGGACTATTTCATGATTATTTAAATGATCAGTTGATTATGTTATAAGTGTTGTAATCAAAAAGTATGGTCAGGTTGGCCATATGTTTAAAAAATAAAACTAATAACAGGGTGTTGAGTTATTTATTTTATTACAGATATACACGAAAGTCATTAAAAATGAAGCAAGCAAAAAACTAGCAGACTAATTGTAAACTTTAAAATATAAAATTTGTACAAAGAATACTGAACTAATTAATTCTCATTATAAAAATGTTCCACTCGTTGCCACTTTTAAGTGCCCGGTCTCGAAAGAAGCTTTTTACTGGAGTTGAATAGAATAAATTACATACATAAAAAGAATTAAAAAAGGGAATTTCAGTACTTTTTCTAAGTTATTCTCACTCATTCGCTTTTCAACTGAATCAAATTATAGGCTTTTTTGGTTCATAATATGGTTGCTATAGAAAAAATACTATTTGTTTGAAATAAATAAAGGCAAACGACAAGTCAGAACCAACTCAACCATTTATACAAAATTACAAGAATTTTAATTAACATAGATAATTGACATGGAGTCATTAAAGAATGATCTATGTTAATTAAAATTTTGTTTTGTAAAACCTTTTTAAAGAATTAAATTCTTTGGCTCGCACAACGATTGTGTGGAACGAATTGTAGTTTGAGATATTTCGGTACGACGACACATTCAAACCGTCAAGAAAAGTGTGTACTCCCTTCTAAAAAGCCTGCAACGCACCGGTAGCTCTTAAGTTTCAGATATCCATGAGCAAAGGCAGTCCCTTAGGTGATCCGTTTGCTCATTTGCCTTTTTTTTACATTTATCTAAGTTGTTGCTTGACTACATTCCATCTGATGGTAAGTGAAATATAGGTATAATCGCTTGAAGACACCCACATTGTATTCGGACGGAAATACTGACGCAGGCAAACTATTCCAGCCCTTCGCTGTAAGAATTAAAAAAGAGGCAAAACATTTCGTATGGACAGGTGGAATTGCCACAACGAAAAGACGAATGATCGCCGAGCGTCGGAACGTCCGGTGATAAGAGGGGGATGGGAGAATCAGATCATGCAATTCCAGCGCACAATCATCAAAATGTATCCTATAGAATACTGAGAGGCTCGCGACTCTACGTCTGTGTTCCAGGCTATAGAGTTAAGCGTCAAAAAGTTCAGGATCCCCAATTAGCCTCTAAGCTCGCCTCTCAATTGAATCTAGAGCTGCAAGATGACATTTTGCGGTACTAGCCACTATATGGCCGCAGTACTCTATACACGACCGGATCTGTGCTCTATATAGTACTAGTAATTGTACCGATATGAAGTACTGTCGGATCCTCGCAAGAACGCCAAGCTTGCTTGTGCTGCTTTTGCTCTAGACTCAATGAACCGACCAAAGTTGAGGTTCGAGGAAAATCTATCCCTAGCAACTGAAGTCGGTCATTGTATTCAGTAGGAGACAAGGTGAAAGGGCGGTGAATAAATACGTCTGCTTTTGTGGTTTGCATTGAATTTGTGCTTTGCATTGAATTTAGGAAGATTGGCATTGCCTCATACTAAGACTGCCTCTAGCTTGTCATAAAACGCTGCACCATGGCTTCTCTTTTAGCCTGTACTTGATCTCTACTGGCCCGAGTACTCGGCAGGAATCTTTCCAGAACTGTGCTATTGTCTGCTTACCCATAGATACCGGGTTTGAGCAGATCGTTAATATGCAGCAGGAAGAGAGTTGATGAAAGAACGGATCCCCTGAGGAACTCCGGCATTTATTGTTAAGAGCTCCGACAAGCACCCGTCAACAACGGCTTGCATAGTTTTTAGATTTAGGAAGCCCGTTACCCAGCCGATCAGACCAGGAGACCGTATATACCGTACGCTGAAAGCTTGCTTAAAATGCTCGTATGCCAGACCCTGTCAAATGCCTTCGAGACGTCTAGAGAGACGGTGATCGCTTCTCCTCTTGATGGTTTCTTTGTACCATAGAAAAAAAAATACTTCAATAGAAATAGAAATACGATATTTGGTACTGACGAGGGTATAAGGACACTTTGGGAAGTGTCTAATACTTTAATCATTCTTAAAGTATCCAGTAAGTTATCCATTGATAATTGGGGGAACAAGAGATATATGTAGGCGTTTTTAATAGATATGTAGGAAGAAGTAAAGCAAGTAATTAAATAAAGGTATAAAAGAAAGCGTAGGAATAAGGGCTAGAAATCAACAGTTCCTGTTATTCTAATTTCCTTTTGATCTTTTGTAAATAAAAAAATACACCCATTTCGTTAAATTTAACAGTATGAATAATATTTGTATCATTTATATACAAAATAGAAACATCATTAATTAACATTATAAATATAATAAATATTGTAGTCACAAACATTATGAATCTACAGATACTTCATAGTCTTAAACTAAATCTAAGTTACCATTTATACATTTCCTTTTTTTGATTGAAACTATCTATAAATTTGTTTAGCCATAAAAAGTCCATTAAAATCTATTCCTGTCCTATTTATTTATATTTTAAATTTATTTAAAATATTTACCAATTTGACAATATGTGGGAGTGATTAAAAAAAGTTAATAAACTTAGTTTAATTCTATTGTTCATAGACACTATTGCTGAGAAGATGAATTGCAATATGTTCCATAATAGCACCAGATAAATTGCATTATAATTTTCTGTTATAGTCCTTATTGAGGAACATTTATCTCCATCGTTATTATAAATGCATGACGTAATGCTTCTCGTGCGGGTCTGCATATTGATCATAGTTATTGGATGTTATTACGGTATTACATCATCAATTCTGTTGCTACTATTTGCAAGTTTAGTGTACTATAAATTATGAGAATAATGCAATTTATGAAGTAATGTTATAGCTTATATGACAAGAGAAAGCATATTTTATTATACAAATAAACTTTTGTGAGAATTTACTTAATTTAAATTACAATAGAGATTTCAAATTGCTTGCAAATGCATTTATGTGTATAAGTTTAGTAGTTACATTATCAAGTCAATATATATTTAGTATATATATATATATATATTTAGTGGTGTATAAGAAAAATTGGCACAACGGATCATTGGGAGTGTAGAATTTTTATATTTATGATAATTTTCGGTTCATGAGTATGGTAGTAAGTTATAAGAAAGTTCAAGGTGCTGTCCTTGGCTTGGATATATATGGACCGAGATAACTTTTACAACATCAATGTTTCAAAAAGTTGCGTATATATGTGTAGAATCAATAAAGAATTATTCTGTAAAATTTCCTATATTTTTAAAATCTCGCTAACTTAAGTCTACTGACAATTTAAACACCTTTGAAAAAAAAAATATGTTCAGTGCTGTAAAACGGTTGAAATTCCTGCCCGTATCGTATTTTTGTCATTCAATATTTATTAAAATTTAAATAAGCTTCAAATGGCTAAACAGGCTTATGAATATTTTCAAATATTTGTTTGTTGCATGATTGAAATATAATAAATGCTTTAATTATAAATATAACAAAGTTTTGTGATCGTTGTTTTTTGTAACATTAAAGTGACCAATGGCCTTACTACGATATTTTAGCATGCAACCTTCCACCAAGGGTTACTGTAATGTGGTTTTCTTTTTACTTTTTCTTTAAAAAAATAATCGATGTGCGAAATAATTTACAGTTTAAATGGATAAACCTTTGATAACTGCGCAAAAATATCCTAAAAGCAATGTTTATGTCGCAGAGTAATCTTCAAAGTAAATAGCTGTGTCACGTTCTATCATGTATTAACAGCGTCAACATTGTCTGTACACAACGTAGCAATGGAAACGAAGCAACGTAGAATAAAGAAATGGAGGTCCCCAACTTAACTGGCGATAAGCAAGCTTCATTTTCAACTTCTCTTTATTAAAATTAATAAAAAAGTGATGTTTCACTTTTAACATCACCTTTTTTTTTATTAAAAAAGGAAAGAGTTCACAAATCAAGTTAATCTACGCAGATTATATTTAGGTGTTCTGGTAAACTTATTATAGCAAAGATATGTATAAAATGAAATTTTAATTAAATTAAAATACTGGAAAAAAATAATATACTTCATCTTCTTGTATTTTTTATATATTCTATGATTGCAACTGGTACATAGCTTCATGTAGTGTCAATACAACAGTTTATTGAAATCTAATTTTAAAAGTACTAAGTCTAAAACATGGTTTTATTTTTATAGCAAATACGGAAAATGTTAAGAGTTATCAAATAAGAAACCATTAGAATATTAAATATAAATTTTGCATTTCCAGGAAATAAAAATAGTCTGATATAGCAACAACGTATGAAAATATTAGAATAAAACGTTTGCTTTACTATGAATTTCCATAGTACATATGAGAGCCATCTGTGAATATATACACAAACTTTAAAAGGCCTTATATCCACAAACATTGTGTTTATATTTTAAATATATTTATATATTTCGCTGGAGTTATTTCTTTCTTTACATATAAAACCATTTTTTTTTACATTTTACGTTGTGTTAATTTCACTTCGACATATATTTATTTAGACTTTCAACTGTAAAACAACGACAGCAATATAATTTCCCAAAACTAAAGGGTCCCTTAGATTTATACGAAACCAGTTATGTGTCACATCGCAGGGTCCGTTGTCTTAATACGAACCAGATATACGCTGGATTTAACAACTTTTTGAAAGTGTCAACGTAATTTTAAAGTATTCACTAGCTTATAAAATTAATATATTTTACTATTTCCATTTTTTTCTAAGACTTCTGGGTTTATTTATAGAAATAAATAATAACTATTGAATTCATTATTATTATGGAAAATTAAGTCGAATTGAGAGTATTTTTAATATTAAGTGGTTTATGCCTGTTTAGCTTTCGATTTTAAACAGATTCGTTTGTGTTAAATGTTATTATTTCTTAGTAACTTCTATATACAAAAAAAGTTAAAGTACATAAACACAACCTTTGTTTTGAAATAATCTGGTCACTACACTATCTACATACAAAAAAATAATAATAAATAAAAATATACGGGAGCTCTCTTCTTCTACGTGGCTACGTACGTAAATGAATTATATTTACCCACATTTGTACTTGTACGTACATGAGACATGTTCCATTTGTAATTAAATGAACCATCTTCAATTAGTTCAATTTAGTTTTTTTAAGATAATGTTATAGGGCTACATTATCTATAAGCGAAGCCGCAACTAAAACTTGCTACATAAATTAATAATTTAAACAGCATATATAAAATAATAAGAGGATATTTTAATAAAATATAATGATCAACAATTAAAAAAGTTTATAAATAAATAAATATATATAGATTATGTAATAAATCTTTCTAATTATGTATATGTATTAAATATGAACTATCCCTAATAATTTATTTACTAATTACATTTTCGTAAGTAATGGACCCAATCGCCTTAGTCGGATTAAAATTACCTACTATTAATTGGATTTAAAGTATTTTTTTCAGAAATTAATGCAGCATGGGAATGTCTTTACTGGTTACAATGAATATAAGAAGTAAAAAATAGCTGCTTTGTCATGAAAATAAAATATTTACTATAGAATATCGAATATATTTTATAGGAACAAGAACTTTTTTTACTATCTTTAGATGAAAGACACAAATATGATGTATATTCAATATTAATTGTAATATTTATAAATGTGTAATTTTTTAGTTATTGACAACTAAAAAAAAGAATTTTTCACTTATTTACGGTATTCAGCATCGTAAACAGCTGTTGTATGTCATGGATCTTTTGGTGTACAATCGGGTATATATATATTTACCCGATTGTACACACGTCAATTGTATTTTAATTTTGTTGAAGTAGTTGCTGAAGTAGTTCTTACTCTTGAGATCAAAGCATAGGGTGCTTATGGCATGAAGTTTATTGTAATCAAACTTCCTGGTTGTATAACGACCGCAAGATCAAGTAAGCACAAAATATATTCAGATCTGCTCTAACAATAATTAAATGTGCACTTAGTTTAGGACCATTCCTAACTAGTTTACATTCATTCTTTGTATATTTTAGGGTTGTAATTATTTGAAAGTTAATTCAGTTTTAGTAAAAAAAAATCGTTATTTTTTTATGTCATAAATGTTTATATTTTCAATTTTTAATCACTATTAGTCATATCATATATGAAATTAATTCGGTTGGATTATGAACCCGTGGAGAATATGTCAACTGCATAAAATTTTGCTGATTTCAAAGATAATATCTCGTGTATATCTAATAGTAATACTGACTTTTCAAATACGTTTGACGTTGTTTACCACTCTCTTTTGATAAAAAACTTACAAAGTACGGAATAAATGGTGGCCTTGTTGTATGGTTGGATACACATTTCAATCTACTGGGTTACCGCAGGGATCGATTTTTGATCCATTTTTATTACTATTTTCATTAACGATGTTGCAAATAGTTTTCAATTCAGCATATTTTAATAATACGCCATTAATCTTTCATTTTATTCAAATACTCATGATTTATACACACTATACTATACACTTACAGCACGTGTCAAATGATTAAATGTCCTGATGCATTAAAAATCATATGAAACTAAATCATTTAAAATATAAATGTTTTATATACCTTAGTATTAAAATATAAATCTTAGTATATTTATCGTCTAGAGGCCGAGATTGATAGATATAATTGCTAAGAAATAATATAAATTGTATTTTATTTAGGTTAAATTACAAATCAAGAATAATTGGAATAAGTAACTTTAAAAATGCATTTAAATAAAGAAACTATACAAAAGCGCTCCGTGTATAGCGCTACCGCGCTGACTGTCGTGTACATTGCCTTATGTACGGCAAAGGCATTTCATATGAAGCCACTCCAACATATTTATATACTATTGGACATGTTTTGGAAAAAATATCGCAGATAAGAGATCATGGTGTTTTAGTCGACTGTAAAATTAAAATCATTAAAGTACATAAAAGTTGGAGAATACCAATACTAGATAAGTACTATTTAATTTACTAGATCATTGCTAGGAAGGATTTCGAGGATATACCTACTAAATCACACACACACACACACACACACACATACACAATATGCACATCATAAGTGGCTGGCGGAAAGAGCGATATTAGCAGCTAAAAATGTGGCCGTCAATGGGTTATCCAATTGAGATCTTAAATTCATTGGATTTGGCAGGCACCACGTCATTTACAATTGAAGGTTGGGTCTCCGATTATTCTGCTTAGTAACTTAAACCCACCACGGCGATGTAATGGCATGCGAGTAGTCATTAAAAAAATGATGAAAAACGTTATTGACGTCATCGTCTTGAATGGCAATTTTCAAGGCGAAAATGTGTTGCTGTCACGAATCCCTATAATTCCTACAGATGTGACAATTGAATTCAAACGCACTCAATTCCCAATTAGATTTTCATTCGCTTTGACGATCAATAAGTCACAAGGACAAATATTGTCTGTATGTGGCTTGGATTTGGAGACACCGCGCTTTTCCCACGGACAATTGACTACATGTGGCATGTTCGCGCGTGGGAAAACCATCTAGTTTGCTTGAGTTGGCTAAAGACGGACTAACCAAGAATATTGCGTTAATAGATTTTTTTTTTCAACTGCCGTAATTGATAGTAAAAATATGAATAATTATTTTTGATGTTCAGATAGCTATCAAAGATTGTAATTTAAAATGTAATCGTTACTTTAATAAAGATGTATCTATTAACCTAAATAAAATATACGTTCATTCTTTATAACGCTTTCGATTATAAATATAACCCCGCATACTTATAGTAGATAGTTATTTTTATTGAACTAAAAAAATGTTTCCTATAAATAACATACGTTTGCCGGGTCAGTTAGTAATAATATATAAGGATCAATATTGATATTATAAATTATTATAGGGGTATGTGGAGCAGTAAGTTGCTTGAAAAACACTAAATCTGTCATGTTCAGCCGAAAAAAAAGAGAAATTGCACTTTAAGTAAATAGGAGTGGATGAATTAAATAAAATAAGGTAAAGTAGATACAAATTTTGTAGATTTCTCCGCTTACAAATAGGCAACTATTTAAGTGTTGACCAATAGCCGGAGACAGTCAAATTTATGGAATCCAAAAATGACGCGGATACAAGATGCTAAATAGGCGATCTAAATTATTTGGAAGTATATTCATTTCATTGACGTCGACATAGCACATATACACACATGCCAACTAAGAGAGCTGTCTAAATAAATACTTTTTTTACGTTAGAAGAATCACATTCTGTAAAAATATGATTGAATAAGGGAAAAGTGACGGTAACTACCAATATTAATGACTTGACACTTGCATGGGTTTACTTCTATACTAAAGTAATTAGACTAATGCAACATTCGTTCAAGAGCACCGTTTGCGTAGTAAATGGATTGTTCAATTAAATTTACTTTTGTTTATATATAGAGCTGCAAGTTATCTCCGTAAATGTGGTAACGACACTTTTAACTAGAGGTCATAGAGTTAATAAAGAGAAGATAATAGAGGAGACAAGATACTGTTTAGTTTAGTACCATGTCACACCAATGAAAGAGTGCGAATGGCCGGGCAGTAAAATATACGAATAAGTTGTGCCGTAAATTTGTATTCATCATTATTTTAGAATGTTATAAAATAGATACACGTGTTCAAATAAAGAATAATAAAACTTTTAGATTTTTAACAAAATTTTAATGTAAATAAAAAATCCGTCGTCGTAAAAACATAGCATAAATGATGCTAGTATGAAAACATTTGTGTAATGAACGTGTAATCATATCTCGTATGTTAACTGCGTCAACAATCAGCAATCAGCAGCGGCTGCTATATAATATGATTCCCGGTAATGCGATTGACGTACCAGTACGGTCCACCAAGGGGACGTACCTAAGAGAGCCGGGTCATATACATTATATATTTCGTAAAAATGAGGTAGTATTATACTTCAAACTGTAGTAAATAACTTAACCCACTTTATTATATATAATTAATGTATATAGTTGATACCGGTTTTGTAGCAAAATAACATTTAAATACACTAATTTAAAAATAATAACAATTATCTTATTTTGTATTTTCTTTGGGATTATTTACTGGTAAGCTAACAATGAAAAAAATGCTAGTATTATAACATTCCATAAAGCTAATAACTAAAAATACTTTTCTCTCGTACGCATAAATATGTTTTCATTTTACTAGAAATATTTATCTCATGACATTTATTTTTTGTGAATTTGAAACTTTCAATCAAAATATGTTATTTAATAGGAATTTGAATATTACGAGTATTATACATAAAGCAAATACTATCAAAAGACATATCATCGAAAAATCTCATGATGATATTGTAAACAAAAGCCTCACTCTATCTTGGAAGCGGCTGGCGATTGGACTATAATGATGGATACGTATGAGAAACAGTATAAAATTCCTGAGGATATTGTTGTCTCGTCATCCAGACCGGACATATTCCTGTACTCTAGACAGTTAAAGCGCGTGATACTTGTGGAGCTTACTGTTCCGTGGGAAACTAACATCCCTAAAGATCACACAATTAATGTAAACAAGTATTATGAACTGACCAACAAATTGACCAGGAATGACCAGGAATAGGTATAGTTAATTTGTACGCGGTAGAAGTGGGAGCGAGAGGTATAGCAGCGAAATCTCTCTATAACCTACTTAAAGATCTTGGCCTCTCTAGAACTATCATCAGTTCATTTCTAGAACGTACTTCAAAGGCGGCATTGGTAGGTTATAGGCTGTTATAGTTATTTATGGGTCTTTTATTTAAAGCATATATATTTTTACCAATAAATAGAGAATGATAACGAAATTGCGTTTAATTATAACGTAAAGACAAGGGCACTTCGTTACAGAGATAAGATCAAATCGCTTTTGATTTTTGTTGATCTCAACGGTCATTACTACAATAAAATTCAAATATTTCTCTCACTCTTTCGTTGTAAATAAGACGCCAACAAAACAATAAAATTACATTTTCTTATTAAAACTTATGATAGTCTTTTAGGGTAACTTTATATTTTGTAATTTCTTAGTGCTGTAAACAAATAACCCGACTTGTAAAAAGATACCTTTTGAGCTGTAGCTCTTATGGAAAAGGTATCTTTTTACTTAAATTTTTCATGTATGAAAAATTTAAGTCAATTAAAAGGTTAGGTTAGGTTAAATTTCAAGTTGCACTGGAAGTCGTAAAAGCCATTGTACGAAAATGGTTCGATCTGGATTTTTTTTCTGTGACACATGATAGTTTCATTAAACTGGTAAAAATAAGTTAAAGAAATTTTAATTTAAAGCAAATAAATATTAATTTTGAAATAATTATTTTCATTAATTTATAAATATACTTCTTCTTTTTTCTTCTTTCTTTTTATATTTGTGTATCATATATCATAATATTAAAATCCTCTTTTCAGAATCGAATAACAACGTTTTAGATAATTTCTTACAGAATTATTATCATTATTTTAGAAAATCATATTTATGACCTTTTATATTTTATTACGAAATTTAAATAAACCTTTTGTATCATTTCAATAATCACTACTGAGATGAATAATATTATGGAGGAGGCCTTTACTCAAAAAGGGGTTCAAATCTCAAATAACATTAGCGTTAACTAACCAAGTAATAATACTAACCTTTTTAATGTTAGGCAAAAACTACTAACCAACATTGCAAATTTTGTAGAGGGATTTGGAATAAATTACATTATTATTATATTATTAGAGAAATAATATTATAAGTATTCATTAAGACCATAAAAAATTTCATAAGCTATTAAAGACATGACAAATAAGTTTCAGTTGTTATAGACTACAAGCCCATGTTAAAAAATTGATGGGTCATTTGAACCACCAGGTGACCTATCTAGAACGATATAAGAGCATAAAATAATAAGATTCAGCACTATGCCGTCACTTGTAAGCTGTCCAACTGAGTGCAGGTGAAAATTCGAAAGTACAGGTAGACTCAGTACATTTTGGTCACATATTTTTGTACGACATTCTTACCACCGATAGATCCATTAAAAATAATAAGAAAACGCACAGTGCCGTACAAAAATGGTGCGCCACGAAGTCGGATTTTTTTTTTATTTTCAAACAATTACTGGGATAAATTTGGTCATTTGATTTTGTACGGCATCTGCGTCATACTATTTCAATAATGCTTTTAATCCATTATTCCGCAACGCCGTACAAAAATCTTGCGACAAGGGGAAAAAATCGAGAGTTGCAACCCCCTCTCTTTCCGTAGTTCAGGGGGTGATTTGACACAACATGAAATAAAGTTATTTTGAAATTATTTTATGCATAGATAATATTTTTTCATGTGCCGTACATTTTCGTTGGTTCAAAAAAAAAACCGAAAAAGAAAAAATCAAAAAGAAAAAATCCATATAACGAAATGTAAAGTGGATTTTTCTTTATATTTTGATAATAAAATATGTGAGGGTAGTTTGTTAACTTTGGTGTTACCATACGGATTTGTAAGGTGTTGTGTAATATATTATCATATGTGGGAAAATTGAATAAATTCATGTTAAATGTGCATTCTAAACTACTGTGCGACGTTTAGCATTTGTAGGGAATATCGTATATTATTCGGATGTACTCGGCTTGGACCCTAGAATCAGTTCAATGTCGATCGCAAAATATGGATGCAACTCGGAACCGGTAACCACGTGAAAAACATTGACGTTTGTGCTGTGTACAGAAACTTGGGCGAAAATCTCTGTTCTTCATTGGCTGCATTCCATGCTTTTACGGGATGTGACTTCAATCCCGCATTTTATAGGAAGGGTAAAAACAGACCATTCAAAGTATTGGAGAAATCAGGGAAGTTCCAAGACGCATTCATTAAAATGGGGCATAATATGCTTCTTGCAAATTCCTTGAGAAGTGTTCATGGAACAAACTTTCAATGTTCTGCAAGAATATGTATGCGTTTTATACAACGTAAAAGCAAGAAAAACAGTCAACGAAGCAAGGTGTATCATATTTGAAAGGATTTATACGCCGAAAAGTAGTCATGAAGCTTTCAAAAAGACAGCTATGAAATTGGAAGCAACGTCGTTTCCCCCTTGTTTCCAGGAGTTGGAGCAACATCTGAAGAGAAGTATCTACATAGCACAGATTTGGTGTAATGCCTACAAACAAGTACCGTGGACCTTGTTTCCAATAAACTATGGATGGGTTCTCAATGACGGTCGGTACGATTTCGATTGGTTTCACGGCGAGGAATGCCCCCAAAAAGTCTGTGACGTAACGGAACCGGATGCGGAATCAGGTGAAGATGACAACGTAATTGGTAAATAAATAAATAAATCTTTAATTTGTACGTAAGATTTTGATTTTGATAAAGATATATTTATGTTTCAGAAAATAATAGAGAAGATAATTCGGACGTCGATGAAGACGTTGATTCCAATAACAACTCAGCAACTGACTCCGACAATGATTAATTGAAAGAGAACCTGTATTTTGTGTTTTTATCATTAAATTTATCGAATTGTTCGAAAAGAAAGTGATTGTTTTTTTATTCATACCATTACAGTGAAACAAATTAATTATATGTATGTATCAATAATGTTTGAAGTATATAAAACTGTTGATACTGGGATTGACAGTTTCAATTCTTTGACATAATATATACACCGTTTCAATTTAGTTAGACGTCATAGTGATTTTATCATATTATCAATTGTCCTCTATTGTGATTTTATCATATTATCAATTGTACTGTATCAGATGGCCATAAAGTACCCTCAAAATTGTAGCGTTGCTTTCATCAGCCTAAAAGATATGGTTTGCACAAAAATGTACGGCATCATTTTTGCCTAATTCATCTTTGTTAATACTATTTAAAACAAGAAATAAAACTTAGAAAACTATTATATTTCAGTAATCAATGATATTTAAACTTTTACAATAATTTGCAAAATTTCAGTTTTTGCATTTCTCTATAATTTTTTTTTGAACGGTTTCTTTTGAACGGCAATACTATATTACAATTGTATTTTATAATATCATGTTAAAAAAAAAGTTCCCGTACAGGTTCAAATGATTTTACAGCTTTATAAATCAAAAATACGATTATTGATATACATTCAAAGGAACAATTATTTTTTGATGGCATTACTTCTAATAGTACTTTTGAGTGCTACATAATGTTTTGGAACCGATGCCGTACTTTTTCAAATCACCCCCTGAACTACGGAAAGAGAGGGGGTTGCAACTCTCGATTCTTTCCCCTTGTCGCAAGATTTTTGTACGGCGTTGCGGAATAATGGATTAAAAGCATTATTGAAATAGTATGACACAGATGCCGTACAAAATCAAATGACCAAATTTATCCCAGTAATTGTCTGAAAATAAAAAAAAAATCCGACTTCGTGGCGCACCATTTTTGTACGGCACTGTGCGTTTTCTTATTATTTTTAATGGATCTATCGGTGGTAAGAATGTCGTACAAAAATATGTGACCAAAATGTACTGAGTCTACCTGTACTTTCGAATTTTCACCTGCACTCAGTTGGACAGCTTACAAGTGACGGCATAGTGCTGAATCTTATTATTTTATGCTCTTATATCGTTTTAGATAGGTCACCTGGTGGTTCAAATGACCCATCAATTTTTTAACATGGGCTTGTAGTCTATTACCTACTGTATGGACCATTAGACTAAGAGTCAATTAAATGTCTATACACTTTATTATGAGAACTAGAACGAATATTATATTTTGTATACACTTAATAAATAAAAAAGTACTATTTTTTAAATCTCTCCCAAAAGCCGAGCTATATTGAAAATATTACAAACTAAATATTAGGAAATTAAAAAAAAAACCTAAGATCTTTTTTAATTATTAAAAAAATACCCATACGTAGTGCCAGTACCCGTCCCTGATGAAACAACCCTTAACCTAAGTGGGTAATGACCCATTTAGGTATTGCTAGGGGACAGAGTCTAACCACTGGATAATTTAGTAAATTAATTAAATTTAAACGTAAATTGATATTAATATCTAGTGTATGTAACCTAGACGCTGGAAAATACTTAAGAGGATTTAAATTCAAAATATTATCTGGCGTTAATGGTAAGCGTTCAGATATAACTTTAAAGAGGGTTCTTAATAGAGGACGCATTTTCATTAAGGCCAAAACCTTAAAAGATAACAGCAGATTTTCTATTACCCTAAAAAGGAATACTTTTAAAATTTTATTAGTTGCTAAAATATGATCGAATTCAGTAATTAAATATTCTAAAGAAAACAATTCAGATTTCACCTTACCTTCATTTAGCGCCTATAAAATTTGTATAATTATCCGAATATATGTTCACAAATGTCCCTCTAGGCGATAAAAATGAGCTAATAAAATATTTGTGCTTAACTCACCTGCTCACTCTATATGAACAGCTCGTCGTTAAGCAAACTAAAATACAACAGTAAACTTTTACTGCCTGAGTGTCACGCTTAAATATTGAAACAGCATATAGGGTACCCGCAAAGTCTATACCCCTGTGTGTAAAAGCTTTTATCGATGCGATAACTCCACATTCTCTACGATCAGACATCAGAAAGAAATTATGACGAGGAGGTAAGCGAATGCATATTAAAAAAATATGATAATAATTGTACGTGTGGAAAAATCCAATACTTATATCGTAGCTATGTGAGCATCAAAGCCTAATAAAGTATGATGTTGGTTGGTTTTCATATAAACTTTAAATATTTTATAATTATTATTCAAACAATTAATAAAACACATATTATTAGTTTGATAATATTTTTGTTCTTGTAGCTATTTAAACAATTCATAAAAATATATTTTTTCCGATTAAGGCGTCCGAAATTTAATGTCTAGATTTTAGATTACTGCATTGAGATTAGTGAATTTAGTTACTGAAAATACATCATTTCAAACATTTTCATTTCATTAAAATTTTATGCTTGTTTTTTTTTTACATATCTTTCACAATGGACATTTGTCAATCATTTCACTTTATCCGCCCTTTAATTTATTGGATAGGCTAAAATACACCTTGTTTATTAATATATTTACGTACTAATATATTTACTAATAATAATATATTTAATATATTTACGTACTAATATATCTAATATATTTAATATATTTACGTACCATCGCCATAAATACTTTTACAAGAAATATTGTATTGCGTAAAATATTTATAAAAGAAATAAGTGCTGGTTTACACCGTAATATAAATATTTTTTAAATATAATAAGCTTATTCAAAATGACCTCCATTTACATATACTCTTTCCATGGATCACACATCGAAGTTATTATTTTCGGAACTCCAAATTATCTTACCGCTTAAAGCATGCTACATTACCTTAAGGGACCATAAATCATATTCCAGCAGATGAAGCTCCTCACTCTGGACGAGTCTTACTGAAAGAACCATTATTGGATACGGGACATGATGTTGTTAAAAGGCTAGACCACCTTCTTAAGAATCGTATTTGTTTGTATAAGCAATTTAATTATTGTGCCGATGTTCTGCAACTATTTTCATAAAAATATGATTCAATTACACCTATAGCTAACATCCGACCAAACAATTACTAAATATGGAGAAGTTCAGGTTGGAATCAGCTGGTGAATTAAGAAGCTTCGGAAGATCTTTGAACATTGTTTAATAAAATAAATTTTCACATAGGTAAATATTTTTTCTCTAATTTTCCCTTCCCTTTCTACCGCCGTTGCAATTGTTTTGATTTTAGAACCTATTTTTAAATTATCAGTGATACAATGACGTGTGCGTCACTTCTAGATGCTCTATTCATTTTCCAAGGTAAAGACTTTTGCTTTTGAAAATGATTTTTTTTGTCCTTCACTGCTTTAATAGCATTTTTGGTAAAAATACTACTTAGAAGTTTGTCTGTCAAAAACAGAAGAGGTTCAATTGTGCTTGTAAGTAGCCACGTACACAAACATTCGACTAAAACTAAGCTGATGAATAGTTTCAAAACTTGCTTTTTCCTCTATAGGTACCTAATGTGTGTATGTGTAATGCTTTCACAGCAGTTTGGTTTTCTTTAGCATCGTATTTAAAAATCTTTATTTAACTTGACTTAATTGTATGTGAAGCTGGAATCTTGCAAATTAAAATTGACCACCTTTCCAGTGTCCGATTGAGCTAACATTTTACAACAATGTTAGATCTCTTTTATTTATTGCACAAGACCTGTAAAGGTTAGCATAATGCCACGAGCATTCAACAATGAAAATGCATGTTTATGATACGTTGTATGATATATGACCTGATGCTGATGAAATCTAAGCTAGATATTCTAATGTCACAAAAGTATTGATACATTTTTTATTACATATAAACACACAATTGATACATTTATTGTAAAATTGAGAAGATAATGAATATTCTTACAAGAGTGAAAGATTCTAATAGTTTTATATTATAAATACACACCATTAAATAACTAAATGATATAAAATACCAGAAATTCTTATGAAACATTCAAACTTATCTGGGTCGCTGTGACAAAAGTTCTAAGACAGTCTTCTAAAAAGAACTAGCTGGTGTAGAGAATGCAATATATTAAAAAGAATCATAGATGAAATTGTTAATGTTACTAAAATAAACAAAAAAATAAGAAGATAAGAATTACGTAATTATCGTACAAAAAGATTAATTGTGGTTCTTAAACTAGTTTTTCACTAACCTTTAATGTTTAATATATAAAATATATTGTTTATTTTATATATTTTAGCCATATTCTAGCTATATATTCTATATCTGCAGTTTGTTATTTCTTTAATTCAATTGTTCTATTGTGGTTTCCTACAACGCCAAAGTTTGATCAAAGTAAGTAATCATCGAGTAATGTCACCCTAATTAGAGTTTAAGCAGCGACCGAGCGATTAAGTTGCAGGGTTCTTAAGAGTACTCGGACGTGTCACGATTGTAAGATATATTACTATAATATTTAAGCCTCAAAGAAGCCATTAAGCCATTTCTTTCTGATAGAATCTTTTGTTTAAAACCGTCTGTGATCGTTTTTTCCGGAAAGGTTTTTTTTTTACACAAAGAAATGCATTTCTGAAAATATAAAATTGATTATTATTATTATATATTTTAGTGAAGTTATGTTATTTGACAACTAAAAGTATTGATATTTTTCTACTAATGACTGACACTGAAAGTCATCTTTTACTTTAAAAGTAAGACAAGATGGCGGTCTAAACTTAGTTTTCCAAAAGCAAAAGTTACCAAACATCTTGTGAACATAATGTTGGTTTATTATATAATGTACATCTACAGTTATTTATATATATATATATATATATATATATATATATATATAAATAACTTAAATTGTTAAACATGTATTCATATTGCCGGTGTAGATAAATAATAGCACTGATACTGTTACAACTTGATATTGCACAAAACTACAATCTTACTTTAATAACGAACACTTTCAAAGAGCTAGAGTAAAACCTAGATAGATGTCGGTGGGATAGATAAATGAGTTAACAAAAACCTAACTTCCCAAAGCCGCGAAATAAAATTAATAGTTTAAATAGAAGCCTTATGCACCCTCAACCTCAGCCACCCACCGGCTGTTTTGTTTCAAGGAATTATCTCGTTTGTGCTTGTAATCATCTTCTCGGTGAACGCCACCACTACGTTAAAATTTTAACGGTATAGTATTTAGGTTATATAGTATTTGCCGTTGTATAACTTTATAAGTAGTAATAAATTCCGTAATATCATTTCTTACCTCGATGAACTGATCCGTTAACTGTATGTCTAGATATAAATATTTCCTCTTTTGTAGTTAATTTATTAATGAAGGACCTATTTTTCGAGGTATAGGTGTCATAAGGGGCATCTGTCCTTTCATATGCCTATAGAGGTTTTTATCAACAGCCAGTATATTTTTCAATTTTTTTTTTAGTGCTTTGTTATGTTTTTAAAGTATTTACTTATATTAATAATTGGACCCTATACTGGTTGTATAGGAAACATGCCACGCTAGGGCTAAAACATAATTTTGACCTGAAAACCTAATGGTTGGAAGTGCATGGTTCAAATATTTTACCCAATCCCAATTAATACAAACGTAAAAGAAACAAAACTAAAGGTGCTGGTAAAAAACAAGCTTGCTCAAGCTATAACTTAATTAAAACTTTCATAGAATCTTTAATAAAACACATGTTAGCTGGAAAACAGATATTTTTGTTAAAGAGATGTATATATAAGTATTTAATTATGGTAATGCGCGTCATATTACCTGTATATGAAGATTATATATCAATATTACATTGTGATTACATATATTTGTTGATTATTTAAAAGGGCATCTATCCCTCTAAGCAATTCGATAGTGAGGTTTATCCAGGAGGGTAGGCATCCCTGAAAAAAGTGTGTCAGAAGATCTTTATTTTTACAAAATCAGTAATAGTTAATCAATAATAGGTAAACAATTCGGGTTTCAAAGTTGTATGAATGACTAAACTAACTATATAACAGAAATAATTCATGCTTATAGATTTGGCCTTAAAATAATGAGACGTTTTCGAAAACTGGGGCATCTATCCCGGTCTTACCCTATAGGCAAACCGACAGTTTCGTTTTAAAGAAGTGACCAGATCCGCGTCTCCAAGAAAAGTGACCTTTGGATTATTCATATTTTCAAAGACGACTTTGTCGAAGTAAGCAATTGACGAACTTTAATTAAAATAATATCATTGTCCACGATATGTTCTTACGGGATATTTTACAGGATGTATCGGTTTATTTTTCATTCTATATTTATTGAAAATTTTAATAAGCTTCACATGGCTATTTATAAATATTTTCAAACACTAATAAAAGTTATTTTGGCGTGTTTTATTTGAGTGGCTCTACCAAAGATAGTAAGTAAAATTATAAAGTGTATTATATATATATATATATATATATATATATATATATATATATATATATATAATACACTTTATATATATATATATATTAATGTAATCTTTTGTTGTTAATATTGAAACAATATATAAATTATTGAAATATTGATAATTTTTAAGATAATGAATTTATTTATAAATGTTTCCATTTTTACATTTATAAATAAATATGTAGAAAGTAAGAACAAATCACGAAGGGTCTCAATCGAACTATTTCTTATAAAAACAAAACTAAAAGAGTCTCGTTACTCTGTCATGAACAGGAAAGGGAAGCTGATTTGTTTTTAACTTTTATAAGCTGCCTCTTCCTAGATAAGAAAGCATTGTTTATAGTGAAAGAAAAAATGTATAATTTTTAAGTGTATAAGTTTAAGTTTCAAGTGTTTACAAATTGTTTCTTACTCCTAATGTTTTTCTTCATTTGATAATTTGGTTGGACTAAAATTTGATAATTCCAATTTACAAAAATCATCTAACATTCTTATTGTTCTATTAATCAGTAGCATTACAGGAAGTCATTCTATATCTGTGATTATTTTCGTCAATTATGTCTTTTATCATATTTTAATTACTAGTTTTACTTTTATTTTCTTAACATATATAATTGTAATATAACACTTATTTTTTTAAATGAATGTTATCTCTTCCTATTTGACTTATCTAGATTTAAGTTTTCTATGAAATAACCTCAAATCACAATCCTAGGCTATGCCTTGAAATTAGTAACAATGATGATAAAGATGTATGTTATATATTATGGAAGTTTTGCGAATGAAGATAGGAGATAAATACATTGAATATTATATACCATTAAATAAATGTAAAAAAATAAATAAATGGTAAATGTTAGTCTGTAGTGACTGTAACTGTCATAGAAAATAATAAACGTGACATCGTTATTTCAAACCTGGATCAAGCTCCATATCTGGAACATGTAATTATTGTGAACGTACTTACAAAGAATGTACACCTTTGGCAGAAGTCACAGATTCAGATGATGACTTTAAGAAAAGATTATACAAAAAAAAACTTTTTGATTACAACAATGAAAATGTTTTTGTGATCAGTGTAAAGTAATACATGAAACTCTACATTAATCATTTTTTAACTTATTGTAGACTTAGATTTAATATAATGTATGAAATATTTTTTCTACCTTCCAGTTCTAACTACATATATAAACTTATAATTTCACATACCAGTATTACCAACTTAATACACATGTGGGTTTATATCAAGCTGGTTTTTTCTCTTATTATTATTAGTCTTAAGTTATTGAATATAAACTTGCGTAAAATAATTATTATTCAATTAGGTATCACAAGAGTATTTATAGAATCTGGTTACTCTCATATGTATGACTAATATATTATAAATTTAAGATATATTTATAAATATTATATATTTATTGAGATTCTTGGCTGGTTTTCTCAAAGGAACCTTGCATAAAAGAATTGCAAATAAAATAATTTGACTTTTTAATATTCTATATTGGTTTATATATTTATAACTGAACAAGCTAATTTTGCTCAAAAATACACTAAGTAAAGAGATATTCTGAGATGCTTAAAAAGTATAGAAATTGCTTTGCAGGTAGTTTCCTGGCAAAGTTCCATTCTTTGGTGCTTTATAGAAGTAAGGATATAGCGTCGTAGGTTCAGTTCAGTTTTTAAAATCTTCAACATATCCTACAGTAACAGTGCTATAAAGAAAACTTTGAGAATTGAAAGCCATCAATTTGATTGTGAAAAGGTACATTCTTAAATATGATTTCTTATATATGCGCTATAATTGTTTTGCTTATGATACATTTTTTGTAATGCCATTTTATTAGATTTTAAATAGTATTTTTGATTGCTATAACGTAAGTATTGTCTGGATATACATTTAAAATACAATTTAAAAATACTTTACTTGATCTTAAATTAGATTTCATTTGTTCGAATTTTAGTGAATAAAAGGTTGAATTATTGTTATTATTATTTCTTTTATTTCATCGCTTCACCTGTCGGAAGCTCCTCACAATGCGAACAGGCTCAAGCAACATTGCACGATAACCGTCAAGCGAGAGTTTAAAGATCTTTACAACTCAGGTGTTCCTTGATTTTACTTACCTCCTACCTGAATTCTGGCTTACTCTACTACATTAGATATATATAAAAAGGTATAAACCGTTAATATTGGGTATTCTCAGAAACAAAACATAATTATGATCTCGTTTTATGGTACAAATTAAAATTCATCCAGAACTGATAATATGTATACTTAATGTCCAAGAAAAATGAAAAAATAATAAAAAATAACTTACAATAAGATTTTGTAAAAATTGTACGCGTGACATGTAGCGACGTGTGTACCTACGTGTCATATCATGTCAAAAAAATATGAGTGACGACTATAATATTTTAAATTAATTTATGGGTAAAGCTTTTTTCTTCTTTTATCTTTATATTATTAATTTAGTATTTCTTATCCCTTCCGAGTTATTGTTACAATTAAGATTTTAAGAGAAACCAAACCAAATCACAACTTTTCGTTTTCATTATTCTAAGCGTGCTTGAACTCTGTAGAAATAGAAAAGCACAAGAAATGACCTCATCCATCAAATGGTATCTTTAGAGGGATTTTCAGTTAATTTTTCAACACTTATACAATTTTCGCAATCGTCTTTCAAAAAGAACACAAGCGATAACATTATAAAACATTCTAAATAAATTTCTCTGCAGCTGAGATTTGTGATTATATTAATAATATTAATAAAAAAGAAGAAATAATGACATTTCATTCATATCACACATTCATTTACTCTGTTTCATTTTCAGCGCTCCCTTAGTAAGTCTGCTGAAAGGCATTTAATTTTCAACGAAGCAGTGCCTTCATTACTCATATTGAGTGCAAAGTGTCGACATTTGACATTATAGTAATTGATTGATATATAGCCTGTGTGAACATAAATGTTACGTTTACTTTGTGGATGATTTTGTCTTTTAGAAATAAAAGAAATGAAAATACGACTAAATTAATTATTTAATAACAACACAAACATAAATGTGTCTCAAAAAGGTACATCATATTTATAGTCAGAGCTCTAAATTTTATAATAATTTTCAGAAGATTATAAAGAAGATTCAGAAAAGTATAATAAATACATAAAAAAGTACATATAATATTTTTGCCTGGAAAGTTTTAATGAATCCTATATAAACGTTAATTAATACCAACTCATCTGGCACCACTTGTATATTCACTAAAGACTACATAAAGACCAACACCAGTCTAATAATCTTTCACCTTCTATGGCAAGTTAATACCAGATAAACAGTAGTGCGACCCTTAGGAAGGGATGAAAGCACAATAAGTTGGCCTCTCCACCTGTCACTTAATATCATAAATTATGAAATGAACAATAGCGTACCTGGACGTGATGTGGTCGTGAGATGTGGTTGTTACGACCAATTTACATAAACTTTCAGCTAAACTTTATGAAACTATCTCCATTAATTATAACTTGAAATAGTATTTGTTTCTTAAAAATATCTTACAGTATATTTAATTCTTAAAAATTTCTTACAGTATTTCATCGCAAACTTTAGATAGGACTACTAAAACGGAGTTTATATAGAGTCTCACTTTAAGTGTGTTTAAAATGCGGATATAATACACAAATATATAAAAAAGGCCGTAAAATAGTAACTACGACATAAGGCAATAAATTCACCTAATTATTATTTATGTTTAGTAACATATTTCATTTATCATATGCTAACGACACTTGTTGATGTTTTTTTTAATACGAATGTGTAGCAGCAGTCTGTCGCAGTCGTATTTAATAATGACTGTTGTTCGTTCTCTCACGGTACTGTGTCGAATATTGTATATTCGGAGCATATATTATTTATTGCGGTATATGTATTTAAGTATTGATAAGCGTAAATATTGCATGGTGAGTACTTGCTGTAAGTATACAAAAAATAAACATATATCTAAATATATGTGTTATGGTTTATGGCGGAACGGTATAAATAATAGGGGTAAGGAATTATAATTTTTATTTTACAAAATCGCTCAACAAGATATATTATTGCCAGAGAACGCAGGGTATACAGGAGACTCCTATAGCAATAACAGTGAAATGCAAATGTGTTTCACACTTCCCCGCAATAGCGCTGAGTTTGGTGAAAATTGAACCTGAATACGCAAAAAATATTATAGAACATAAACTGCACTTACACTACAAAACATTAATAAATTAATAATAAATGGAAATTTTTCCGAAATTATTTTGTAACACATTGTTTTTTGGTTTTAGACTGAATTGTTTCAAAATGAATACTTATGGAAAACAAAAAAAAATACATTTCACAAACGCGACGTAATATTGATTTTTGTTTGTTATGTAAATGTTCGATTAATTTTCGTTATAAAGATGATTGTTCCAATTACATACATACATACATACATTCTAGAACAATCGTGAATTAGTAAAGTTAACATGAAATCAGCGACACTGTAGTTATAAAACAGGCAAGATGGTTTTTTTAATTGCACGTCTAAGAATAAAAAGATGAATGATGATACTAATTGAATCTGATAGCAATAAATATTATAATAATAACGGGATTGCTGACAACTGTACTTATAACGGAAAACAAAATACAATAAGAGTTTTTAATACAGTAACAGAATGTCTGTATTTGTTACTTCATTGATATTTAACACTGGTGAGTCGTCAAGCCGACGAAACCTTCATGAGATCCTTTGAAATGACATCACTCTGCCTATGACTCACTGTGATTCTAGAATTTATAATTTCATGTTTAAACTTACTTTATACATTCAAAATAACTTTATTCGATTAAGCATTTACACGCGCTTTTGAATCGTCTATCATTAAAAAAAATTCAGTCTAGTCAGTCTGTGAGTAAGCTACCACCAGCTAGGAATGCTGAATTGCTAACAAAATCTATCTGGAAACCCAAAAGTCACTCTTTTTAAATGAATTTAACAATATTTGATGTGTGTATAATTATTTCAAACCTCCAAATGATTCCACCAATCATCAACCAAAACTCCTCTAAAACCTGCTCTGAATTATACTGCGGCTTTCCAATGTCTTCTATTTATTAACCCAAAAAGAAAAATAATGCTGATTGAAACGTATTTCACGCTTAAGTTAAGAGACTTTTTCTCATATGATAACACTTATACTCCCACAGAAAATTAAACGCTTCCCAAGTACCATCACTCAAACCCTCTTAATTGGTTTCCTGTGAAGTATTGATCAACGACAATTTGAACGAATTAATTTAATATGTGATCGAGGCTTTGATTGAAAATAGTGAAATGCGTTCATTAAATGAAAACACATATATATGAATAATACATATTTATTTACTCTCACATGAACTGATTTTGTTAACACGTTGATATAAAAATACTAAACATTAATAGAATAACGAGGATTTTATTTTTTTACGATTTCATTATTAAGTTATCAATTCACTTATATATTTAACGTTTTTTCAATAAATATTTAATTTTAATAGTAATATAACAAAATAGTAATATACTCTTAGTACAATGAAAGTAATAATACTTTGGAATCGAATATTTCGAAGATGAAGCAACCTATTTTGTACAACATCTTAAATTTTAAGACGAACCAAATCATCTCCGAGGATTGCCTGAAGCGTCTCAGTTAAGGAAATAAATTATCCGATATTTTAATTAAAGGATTTTTAAACCCCTGTCATTTCTTTTTTCAAACGCTCAAGATTAAATATATCGAAAATTTTGTAGGTTGTATACTTAAGCATTGCTATTCAACGTAAATAAGTGCTTATCATAATGTACTTATATATATATATATATATAATTATTATTAAAAGTACCTTTCATGGATTTTTTGTAATGATTTATTTATTTTATTAAAAACGTATTCAAATTGTATATTAATATCTTAAGCCATGTTAAGCTAACTTAAATTAAAATAGGTTGTGATTGATTTTAACGCACAGAAGTTTTAAATCTTAACTTTTCTTCAGATCATAGATTATAAAGAGTCATCCATCCCATTGAAAAAGGGCTAGGACCGGGTGAACCAATATCCCCTCAATTATTTATTGCTACACTATAATCAATTTACAAAGTAATGTTCCTTAACAATAATCAAATAAAAATAGGAGCATCAATGCAAGAGTTAGAGAGTACATAGCGGATTTAAAAAATAATCGTACATCGAATTCAGCAACGTGTTAACATACAATAGATAAGATCTAATTAGACTTATCCATTGTATGTTAACATCTGTAATAATTATTATATTATATTGGATGAACCACAAATCCTCCACACAGAATTTGATTAACTAGAACTTGACACTTATGAATACTATTGATAAGCATTTCATTATTGATTTTTCAAACGATTTAGAACTATTTTTGGAACCTAGGTACAACAACTATCTCAAGAAGGAACAGTCCGGAACAGGCTATTTTTTATGATTATGAACCGGACATATCTCAAATAAAATATATTATTATCTCAAATAAAATATATTATTTATTAGGTTTCCAGTACCCCGTATCGGTTTGGATATATGAAAATGAAATTAATTTTACCTGATTATGAAGTCTCAAAAACACGCCTTAGTACGTGTAGACTCAATTTGAAGTTATAACGTTAAATAAATTTCACTTAAAAGTAAAAGTAATTTAAATCCTAAATACATTTATAATAATCACACAACAGATTATGAAACAACTTGTGTGTTTGACGAAATCCTTTAAAAAACTCTTGAAGAACATAAATTTGATGATCTGACGCTGGAAGGAAATGAAATGAAATGAGAGAAGATTTTGAATTGGAAATAGTAAATATACAGTATAACTCTTTTCTTTAAATATTTAATACCTATACAAATATGAACGCTTACAAATTATTGAAATTTAATTTGAACTTTATGCTATGGTAATGTTCCCTAACTATTCATTCTGTTCTATTGAACGGGAGCCAGACATGGCAAAGAGGATTTGTTTTTTTTAGAAAGGGTTGTCAAAACTACGCTAAGCCCAATAGTAATTGAAATTGGTGGGATTTAGACCATTGTAAAATAATAAATCCCCACCCTGACCAGTTTTATTCTAAGCATTTTCAAAGCTTTTCATCTTTATATCTTTTAAAATATCGTATAAATATATAATAAACAATCTTTATCATTATATTAGATTATATAAACCAGAAATCCTCCTTAAGGAACACGTTACATTCCAAGAATAATTCGCGAGAAATTAAAAAAAAAGAAATGGGTGGAGACTATCTTACACTTGCGATCCACTCAAGAACAATTTATAATCCCTTGTCTATAACCGCTCAGCGATACATCAAGATACCGTTAGTGGATGTGCATCCTGAACTCTATTCCTGAATGCTTAGGAACCACTGGAGGTAGATGACTAATTAACTTACTTACTGATAATATATACGTCAGCTTAATGCTTTATAAATAGTTTTACTAAAACATTAACAATCTTCATAATTTTGAATACTATATGTTATATGAGAATATTACGTAATTATTACTCTACTTGTATCTCATACAAACTATTGTGTTTGTATAACAGCACTGACGATGTCCAAGCTCTTTATATTTGCTTTAATTTAACCGCTTCGTTGCGCTGCACACGTAACTATAGCACATTTTCAGCTTTATGTACATATAATACAGACGATAATAGCTTGATTTAAATAACGTTGTAGTGTTTATTTCGCTATAAGCTTGAATTTATTATTTGTATTCCTTTAGTAAATAGTTGTTACTTGTGAAACTGTCTCAAAATGCAAATGCATCTTTTCTTTTGTGTCACGTCTCAAAATACCTATTAAAAGTGTCATAAAAATATTAAATGAATGTTATACATTCCGTCGTAACACAAATTACATTTACTATAAATTATGACACAATTTAATATTAATGACCTGATCAATCTTCAAAAATGTTATATAAAATAGTGTATTATTATTTATTAATAAATAATAATCCGAACAAAATGCACTTATTGCACAAATAGTGAATACTAAACATTTATGTCGACGTCTCTTTTTTAAAATGGTCATACTTGTAATTCTCCACTTTTTTAGTATACTCAGATGTAAGTATAACTAGGAAAAAAAAACATACAGGATTAACTTCTATCCATCTTTGTTGACATTAATCTGATTTGAGTCCCTTTTTTTTGCACTTGCATCTGAACCTTTATTTGTGTATTAAACAAGTAGCTTGTAGACGGAAAATAAAATAGTATAATTATACAGTAGTAATAGCTAAAGTCGGAGTTTAAGTAGAGCTTCTTAGTAACGGATGGATTAAATCAGTCTGTTCCATAATGTATAATGCAGTCGAATTCCTCGCTTTTTGTATTCAAATGTTGAAGCTAGTGACGACTAAGATAAAGATATAAGAATAAAGAATTCGCTGGCATTCAGTCTAAAATTATACGTTTTATTGTGTTTTGGAGTGACTTTGAGTATCAGGATTTGCCCCCTCTTTTGTTCTGTGCAAAACTTTTGAATTTCAGTATTAATGAATCTCCTTGTAGATGCATGTGTTTGTTTGTCTACTCTCTCTGATATGCCAGTAATATTTATGATGTTGATTGCCACGTCTTCTTTATTAGGAATCTGACTCTATAAAGCCTCTCCGTTCGTTCTTCTAGATAACATTTCATTCATATTTTTTTGTATTTCTAGTATATCACCGTGGTTTGGAATTCAAAATCATAGTTTATATATTTTAATGAATTAATTAGTTCCAGATATTGCTGTTGAAGTTGTTCGTATCCTTAAATTAAAAGTTTTCTTTCTGATAGTACTTTTGTCTTTTTACTTGGTAATTGAAACTCACTGACTTCAGTATCGGGAGCTCTTGATTAGTTACCAGAGCCTTGGAAATGCCTCAGGTATCTTTTGAATTTTTTTAATGCGGTCCGGAAAGTAATGAAAAAATGCCCCGATGCGGTTACTCCGAGTCTTTTTATTGGCGTGTCTACCTTCTATATACTTTTATTTCATGATTTTCTTTAGTTTTCTTGAGATTTTCATATTAAGTGTTGTTTTTATTTAATTTTCTATTTTTATTTTCTATCGCCTCTTCACCCATCTATTAATAATTTTTGTTTCTTTTTGGCAAGCTTCTTTTGTATTGAGGGATATACCGACATTACTTCTGCCATTGTAATACCAGTGATAAACTATAGAAATTGAATTAAGATTATAATAAATAATTTAATTTAAGAGAATTTTAAATTTAACATAGATATTGAAGATGGATAGAGAAATCGTTTTCTATATTTCCTTATTTTCTGGAATGTTATATATTTTAAAAGTTTTTTATATTATCCTTATTGATTTAAATCTCTACTTATTATTATTGAAAAATCTATGTGACTTTCTGTACTTTTAAATATCTCATAAACTCTATTTTTGTTTTACAATTGTAACTAAGCTGGAGATTTCATACGGAAAAAGAGACTAATTGTGAGTAGCAGCTTAAAGTGTAGCATAAGAAGTTTCACGGATGAGATACTAGATTATAAATTGTTTTATTTTTCATATTTTTGACATTATGTCCGTTTTATAAAAACTAAAAGTAACATTTTTGATATGTTGTATAATAAAGAAGGAAAACTTTTGCATATACCTAGTATTATTATATTAGCAATACTAGAATTGTTTTATTGCAATGATCATCGTGGCCCCAACATTTTTACATGAAGATGTTGTATCAGAAGAACGGCGTTGGCACATATCCTTGACCTAATAATAGTAAAAGTACACTAAATATAAGTTTAACGGTTCGATTACTGTCTGTTGGCGTCTATACTTCAATCAAGTTTACCATTACATGTTACTGTGTTACTATAAGACATATTCAATTTATTTTTAGACTTGTAACGGATATCAATTTCCCTTGTTCTGTTTTATATTCATTTTAAGACTTCAGTTTTAAAATAAACCAAAGCCAACTCGACTAATTTGCCTTACACAAAGCATATGCTGTATTTTGCTGCTGTGGAACCGTCGATATGTCTCTTTCGCTTACTTGTAACATTCGCCATTGTACTCATAATATAATATGTATATAATACAAACTTAATATACTACAAGATTCCAATTAATGGATAAAAGAAATATGTTAGAAAACTAGTCACTGCACTGCTAAAATCACTGTATATAAATCTCAAGTTGTCAACTTTAAATTAATTTCTGAACTCAGTCAAGTGAAGAACATAAATGACTAGTTTTATTGATTTAACATGAAAAAAGTCTCTTCAAAATCGATTTAAGTTTTGAAGTATATATTAGAAGAAAACAACCACTTGCTTATACTTCAAAACAAAACAAAAAAAAACTTTTTTACTATTTAGTAAGTACTAAATAGTTAAAATGATTTTTTTTTTGTTAATTCCAAAAAATGGTAGCACGATCTGTTTTACAAAGCTTTCTCGTGAAATATAACACAGTACGTGAAGTACTATTGTGCGTAGGCCAGATTAGTTTCAATTTCACGATTTTGTTTTGTTGTAAGCTGAAATTATATAGTAATATTATAATATTATAGTACGACTGATATTATATTTATCGTTCGAAAAAGAAATTTATTTCTAACGAAATGAGTTTTTTGCAAGGTACTACAGCTACAGGATTTTTATTTATCTTAGTTCCGAAGATACATGTTACGTCTCTGTGAGAACAAATGTATACGTGATGGATGGTTACTAAGAGTGATTGCTTTTCAGGTCTTATAAAATCTCATTAGACACATTTTTAATTTTTTAATACGTCAGGTACTTATGACAGATCCATTTATATTATAAAAATAAAAGGGAATGGTTTGATCATGTTTCAGAGTTGATTTAACTAATTCAAGTGTTATATTATGCAATTCTATAATTAGTTTAAAATTCGTAAGCAAATTAATCTTATTCCGATTTTTTTATTTTTAAAAGGTATTTAATTGTAATTACTCTTAAATAACTTTTAAAGACAAGGACCACTGAATTAATATTAGTAGGATTAATACGCCGTATTTCAAATATAGGTAAAAAATCATCTTTTTATTTTAATATTATTTTTTTATTTTGTAACGTAGACATGGTTGTATGGTTGTATATTTTTTACGTTCTTATAATTCATATGATATATTTATTAGTTTACATGAAATTATATTATGTTATATAAATGTTAGAAAATATCTATAAATATGTTTAGTCATGTGAAGCTTATTTATATTTTTTTTTACTATAGAATTAACAATAAACCGATATGGGCAGGGACTCGTCCTCTGGGAAACGGGACGGTTTGCCAGAGGTTGTGCGTTCAAATTCCTCCCCGTGACGGTTAATTTATCATTCTATATTTATTAAAATGTATGTTACATCAATTGAATAACTCCCAATGTCTAATAACTACTTCATACATTAATTATATATAGCAAATATACGTTTTTCATTATAATATGCTTTGTCATTATTTTATTTATATAAAATGTATTAAAAGTAGATATAACGATTTTTTTTTACAGTAATTGAATGTTTTCATATTTTTTACTAATCACAGTGTAATAAATGTTTATAAAATAACAAATGACGTCTTTTTATTAAATAACAAATGACGTCTGCTGTGGCTTTTGAGATAAACGACTTTATATTATGAAAATAAATGTGACTGTCAAATGGAAACATTTCTTACAAAAAGTATGAAATAAAAAAGGTTAAATAAACAGATTTAGCAAATTGATGCCATGTAAACTTTAGTAAAAAATAACTATTCCTTTCTTTTTTCGCTTATAATGAATATTTCAGGTTCATTTTTATAAAATAAAAAATTAACCTTAAATGGTATGTAACAACCATAGGATATAAGATTCCTATAAAAAAAGCCAAATATAGTTTGCAAAAATAATTATTGTAAAGATATCTTTTATTGTTTATTTTTATTTGAGACTGCTTTAATTATATCCAAGGCCGATATTATCATTATTACCATCTCAGCTTATGATGTATAAGCCCATAAGCCATGGGGTTTAATTGTTAAGAAATTATATATACTCACTTTTTTTTACAATCAATTATGATTAAGTTTTAATTATAGTAAACTTATTTTAAATATAGTTTAAATTATTTATGTAATGACTAAATAAAAGTACGGTAGTAGTAAACTTTACGGACAAATTAATGAATATAAAGAAATTAGCCAAAAACGAATAGCCAGAAAAACGCTCTTCATTCCCGACTTCTAAAAACAATGGCCGCTTCCCGCGTCAATCATACGGCCCCCGAGGTTCGCTTCGTATTGTGACAGTAGCGCCATCGCGCAGATTGACGTATACTTTGCCTTGCGAAAGACAGAGGTATTTAATATTATGCAACTTCGACAAATATTACTTTATTTATAACATGTTATTTTAATAATTATATGTGTTATATGTTTTTAATTAAATGTTCTGATCGATATCTTTTTTAGACCTCTGAACGATAAAATAGAAACTTGAACACTTCTATTATTTTGTTATTGTATGATCTAGGGTCCGGGTGAAAGCCGAGACAAAGATTAAAACTGCTTTTTTTCTAGAATATCGGACGAAAAGTGAGAAAAAGGACTTGTCTATACAACTGTATGTTGAAAAAACGAAAAAAAGGCCTGATAAGAATAATTCATGAACTTTTTTCGGATGAACAAGTTTCTTTTATTCTGACCGGTGTTGTCGATAATACGTTTCGTATTACTAATAAAGAGGCATAAGGCCTATCTTCTTCTTTCGTCTTGTTAATCGATGAATTGCGGCTGTAGACACGAACGTCACCTTTTGCTGGAGCTGATCATGAAAGCGAGAGGGTGGAACATTACGATAGAGATCAGCCTAAACGTTGGGCTTGTGACACATTTATCCCTCTTTCATTTCATCAGCCCCTGCGTCCGATGAACATGTAAACTTTTTTATCAACTGCTTATTAAACTTAGTTTAAGTTGAAAAATATATGTGGTTTCCATTGTTTATTAAGACTTACAATTCATTTAATATCCTTAACATAATACCGCATATTAGATGATCTTAAATACCACACATGAATAAAAGTTGTTAATAAATTGTTAAGGAAAGCAAAGTTGTTAATTATTTGTAAAATTTAAGTAAACAAACATGAATACACGGTTACAAATAAATGTTAATATATCTAAAAAAATGTGTTTTTTTTATCAGTGTTCCTTTATTAGTTACGTTATCCTAAAATTATCGTCCGTAGACCGGCTTTACAGATAGCCATTTTTTAAATTCATGTAGATTATTCAGTAAATGAGATACAGACTTCTTATCTAACGTATTTTATTTTTTTGTCTGATTATCTTTTAGTCTCTGTCTGAAAAATACTAAATAGATTTTGAAACAAACTTTATATATATACTTAAATATTTTCAATAGAAGCTTTATTGATTTTGCAATTTAATGATGGTTTAATAAATCGATTTTATTGACAATTATACTTATATATTAGAAGCTTTACTGTTTTTGTAATTTTATGTTGGTTTAAATGTAGCGGAATACTCAAATTAAACCTATATCTTAAAAAAATGAAAAGAGCTATTTAAAAAATTGTATTATACGTATTAATACTACTACTACACCGACAAAACCTACTACCATCGACAAAAATATGATGTGATATCTTGTATTTTTCTTTTTTGTATTGAAAATACAATCACTTTTGGAAACTTGGAATGTAAAAACAAAACGGCACAAGCACGATTATTTCGATTAGGTCCAAGTAATGTCCGATACTTTGGGATTGAATTAGGATAAGATAATATATCTTTCCATTCCATTTTAATATATATCGGTCCAGTAGTTTCTGAGATTAGCGCATTCAAATAAACAAACTCTTCTGCTTCATATATTATAGGTATATAAGTAGTATATAAATAAATTACGTGTCACAGTAGTTGTCTTCGATGGACTCCTAAACTACTAAATCGATTTTAATGCAATTTTGTAGGTAGCTATTGTTTGGTCCAAATTAAAAGATAGGATAGTTTATATCTCAATTCATTTATTTATTTTATTGCAAATTATTTATTTATTATCTGACAGTCATAATTATCTGGTAATTCCATACAAATCTTGTTAGTCTTCAAAGTAATTTATACGAATCTAATAATTCCTTAAAAAATATTAAGAAATGACTTTCACGGTGAATCTAGGTTATATAATTATAGGGATTATGAAATAATATAATTCCCTTGAAATAATAGTAGAGCTTTTCGTGGAGAGCAATTTTAGAAATAAAGTTGACCAAAAAAAAGCTGGAGCGAAGGAGCTTCTTACGAGCACTGTATTCTGAATCTCTTCCGGACGGAGTCGCGGGCAACAGCGAGTATACTAATACTCGCTGTTGCCCGCGACTTTATAGTCTATACTAATAGACTATAAAGTTTTTTGTGTAGTTGGTATATCTAGAAAACTAGACCTAAATTGCGAACTATTTTAATTTTTTCCTTGATTCGTACACTAATTGTATTCTAAATTTGAAGCTTCTATACCTGATAGAAGTGCCTTAGACTTTTGATGAGCTGTGAGTGAGTGAGTGACAAAATTAAGATCTTTAACTTGTCATAATTCTTAAACTACTGGTTTAAATAGAGTGGAGTGAAGTGATTTGTAATACACCGTAATTATGTAATGCTAGCTTGGTTACTGAAAATCAAGCTTCTATTTTCATCTATAACAAAGTTAAAGGGGGTTGAAAATGGCCTGAATTGCTTCGAGAAAGGAAAGGTATAGCCTTATCGTTTTTTGTTGGACTTGGCGGGGCACTGCGCTACCCCCAGATATTATCCCAGATGTTACATTAACAAGTGTAAATAAATGTTTATTTATTTAATTTTAAATTAAGTATTTGTTTGTTTTATAGAAAATAATAATAATGCTATTCAAAC
Organism: Dircenna loreta; assembly: GCA_963555665.1. NCBI lineage: Eukaryota > Metazoa > Arthropoda > Insecta > Lepidoptera > Nymphalidae > Dircenna > Dircenna loreta. The sequence goes on along the minus strand of OY743099.1, from coordinate 6,799,221 downwards.
TGACTTTATAGACAACCATTTTTAATTTCATCAACTACAAAATAGCATTACATAATTTAAATTGTTCCAGTAAGTAATCACAATCATTTAATTTTATTATTTCATCACCAAAATAAAGTTTCCATATGTCATGCGCACAGCTTTGGAGTAAAAACTGTAACTGACTTCAAATATTTTTTAGAATACTTTTACACAGATAGCGACGTAATGGCTCATTAAATTTTCATTATAACTTCAGTCTTTCAACTAATTAATGATTACTTTTATAAAGTTTTTTAGTGTTGTATTATTATCTAGATCACCATATGAAAACTTTTTATCCACCAAAATTCAATATATTTTATAAAATCTAGTTACAATATATTAAAATTACTTTGCAGATTTTTACCTATTTTTATGTCATATGAGCTTGTAATCCAAGACCATAAATAGAATTATTTTTATTTAAAAAAATATTTTTTTGAAACATATAAAGTTGTAAGAATTGAAAACTTTTTTTATGTAAGTGTAGTGATATAGGCTTATAATTTGACAGAAAAGAAAGTGAGGAGGGCAGACAATGTCGCTAGTTTTAGTCACAACTATAATTTATACTGTATAAATCCTTGAACTTTGAACTATTAGTGACAAATGGTTGTTGTGGGTTTTTTCCACACAAACGTAGATTTTACCGGGACAAAAAGAAGATTAAGTATTTCTCCAGGTTAATGTTTATATACAATCAGTACTTATTGCACAATTAATAGACTAACATACAAACTTAAACTTTCACTATTATAATATACTCTCTACAGTGTAAAGTTTGTAATAAAACTACTTTTTCGTGGTGTAAAGTACTTATTATTATATAATATCACATTTTTTTAAAGATACATATTTCTTATTTATTTATAAATGCATTTATTTACTTATTTTTGCAGAATACACATAATTATTCTCTAAAGGCGGGCTTAATGCGACAAGGACATTCTCTACCAGCCAACATTTTTTTATAGGAGAGGACTTTGGTAGGCGTGCAAATAAAAAAAAACATATCCATGGAAAAAAAAACAAAAATAAAGAAAAAGATACAAGTTTATTGTTTACAAATATATTTATTTCTATGTAACCAATAGAATTTTTTTTAGGACATTTCAGTTCAATAAGTAAAAAATATTAAACGCGCAAACCTGTGTTTTCCGGGGAATAAAATGAACTAAATTCAGTTTACCCCATTCTGAATCCTTCCCTTGGGAAGTTTTAATAGAAGACTTAAGTTTCTTTCGGCACTCACCGACGTTTTCTCGAGGGAGTCCACCACGAACGTAATGTACAGCATTCCAGATCCCGTCATGCACGTAACAATTAACGTTAGATGTTATTGTTGTAATGTGACTTTTATGCTCCGTTTGTTTTGAAAACTTGTGATTAACTTTTATATGCTCTACTCTACATCTTCCTCAGTTTATGCATTTGCCTTTCAATACTGGCAATCCTCAAGGTATCACAAGAGCTGACTACTAATAATACTCAAAATCATTTTCGAGACAAGAAAGAAAATGGTAATAGGTCTGTAATATTACTATGGTGTATGTATTGGCCTCATTGATAGGTTATAACATACACCGTTGTTCCAGAGATAGTGTAAATAAGTTAAGTGTTTAGGAAAATCAAGAACTATCCAATTCTAATAACTTCACTGATGTGATAAATTGTTCACACTATTGAATACTATAACAGAAAAGCGTAATAATAATATCTTACTTTATCACCAATATATTAATCGCTTTTCTGGAAAAATTCTAAATATTGAACTGGTAATTGACAAACATCATATGGATATTTTATGTAACTAGTGTGTAAAACGGAATACTGAAGGCGGGTTATACTATGGGGTATACTGTATATTGTAGTACAATGATGTTATGTAATGGTAGCTTTAAGTACAAAGAGAGAAAATATGTCACAGCTTGTTTTGTTGATCATATATGTGAAGTAGCATGTGCTGAAATAGAAAACAATATATTTTATCTGCGCTTACAGACTTATGTCGTTCGACTCATTAAATCTTAAAACAAAAAATAAATTTTATACAAATTTTCCTCAAAAAATAGCTTACTTTTGTTTTATGTCCTTCTTATTTCTGAAACCTTTGTTGCTAAAATTTAATGTCGAACCTCAGCGGACGTTGTCTATCTATGATTTTTTGTTGGTAATATAATTGGTAAATAGTTTTAAAAATCAAACAAATAATATATATAGTTAACTCTCTAAAAATATAACGTAACCTACGTTATATTTTTAGAGCCCTTAGACCATAAAAAAAACTGAAAAGCCAAATATTTCCCAAGATAATAAAAAATTACATGCAAATTTAAATTAGTTTTATGAATGTTTTTCTTTGGGAACCCCTGAGGTGAAGGCCTCCTCCAGAAGATTCCAGTTTTCCCTGTCTAACGTTATATTAATCCCGTGTGTCCCAGCTGTGTGTATAATTTCGTCATACCAGCGTGCGTTTGGTCTACCTTGTCTACGTTTACCAATTGGTCCTTTCCAATATGTAATTTTTTTCATCCATCTATTATCTTTGAGCCTCGCTACGTGACCTGCCCATTTCCACTTTAGTTTTTGTGCGTGTGTGAGTGCATCGATTGCTTTAGTCTTAGATCTTATCTTTGAGTTGCGAACTCTATGTTGTTGTTTATGTTTAGCATGCTGCGTTCCATCCCTCTCTGACATGTATTAATTTTATTTTTAATAATATTGTTAAATTTCCATGTCTGGCATGCGTATGTTAGTCATGTAAGGAGGTTTGAGTCCATCACTTTCTTCTTTAGCTTTGATGGGAGGTCACTTTTGAATACTTCTTTTAACATCTAGTATTTGTTCCACGTTTGTTTCACCCTTCGTTCAACTTCCAGTATGTTGTTGTTTGAATTAAATAAAATTGGTTTCCCTAAATATACATATTCATTCATGTATTCGAGTAGTGTATTATTGACAGTAATGGGTTTCTGTTTGCTGTTAGTCATAATTTTGGTTTTTGACAAGTTCATTTCAAGACCTACCTGTGTGCTTGCCAAGTGAAGTGTCGTAACCAAGTATTGTAATTCGCTAGAGCTTTCAGACAGTATCACAATGTAGTCTGAAAATCTGAGATGATTAAAGGTTAAGGTAAAGGTAGGTTACCATACCGTTTATCAATTACCACTCTATCAAAAAATCAGCGATAAATAGCTATCAATTTACTTGTTACTAATTATATTATATTGTATTCCACAATAACAGTAGTTTTCAGTGATGCTTATAAAAATATATTACCGTTGTTTATTATAGAAGGAAATACTACGTCATTAACGTTAATAGCGAAGCAAGTTAACTGAGGGCGACTATTTCAGAGAAACGTGACTGTTTGAGCTTTGTAATAAGAGAAAATTAGGTAGGGTAGTCAGGTTTATATTCAAATTATAAAGAATAAAAAAGTTGACTAGTTAAATTATGTATACCTACACATACTTGGACCAGCCAAAGTCCTCTTTTAAAGTCAAGTTTATTTTGACATGACATTGACCATTTATAACAGCATTAAACTTTATTGAAACTTTAATGAATCTTTACCATCTGAACTAGTAACCTCTTAGGCTGTGTTATGGTTTAATTTAAAAAAAAGACAAAAATCATTTCCTTGTTAATATATAACTAATCATTAAACTATTTAACCATTTTCAAACGGGAGTTTTTATTCTTGCAATCAAATGAAAATTTATTAAATAAACGAGGGGCAATATATAAAAAATGCTTACGCACTGTTATAACTCTTTAATTTTAGTGAATATAAGTATTAAATACATACTAAGAAACGTATAAATATAAAACGAAGCAGTATGGAATGTATTGTTTGATTAAGATTATAATTGTTAAATTCCAAACATTAACATATTAAAACCAAGTGTTAAAACATAGTTAAAAAAATAACAATATTTCTAATAAATTAAAATTTACCGTAAATATTAATCAAATAAGAATCCAGAAAATAATTAAAAATAAGAACAAAAAAATCGCTTAGCTAAATTTAACACTAGAATTCAGACTAGAATTTGCTTTGTAATTTTAAAAAGTCAATTGCCTTATTTATCATGATGTTTTCGAGTCTTTAGCTTTTTAAACATATTTTCCAGACGTTCAAAATAACGATACTTATGCTTTTTTTTAAATCTTTTTTTTCGAAAAAAGGGATTTTAGTTTCAGTAGTGATATACTAATCCACAGAGTGTATAAATATATTTTTACACTCTGTGGATGTCCAGTTAGATGCAAATGTAATGTACTAAGTCTACAAGTAAAATAATTTCTATTGAATGATTTTGCCAAAATTATATTCTTGTCCCTCATAAGTTCATTCTGTAAGTTTGTAATGAAAGGTTTATCATTTTTTTTTTTTGATTTTGGGAATGTTATTTCAATACACGACTTCCGTGAACTTTGTTCCAGTTGTTCTGGTTTTTAAGAAAGTGTATATATTTTCTATCAGATATTCCATCATTTTGAAACTGGTCAATAATCCCAGCAAAATCATCATCAAGATTAACAGATCTCAATATATTGTTCAGTGTGTGTTTCTATACTATTTTTTTTATGTTTTTATACACCTAAGCGGTTTTAGTATATTCATTATTTCCGTTGTTTTGAGGAATTCTTCCTCACCTTGCTTACCTGGTTTGGCTGACTTGGCTAGTTATTAAAATAGGCCAAATATTACAATCACTCTTTTAAATGACCTGGTAATGCCAATTTAAAAATAATTTTATTGTACAGGAGTGTACGAAAATGCAGATTTCTTTAAAATTCTATCGAAATCCAATTAAAATGTCTTCAATATGCAAATTTCTGGTAAAATTTACGCAAACTGAAAACAATTCTTATTCCATCATTTTGGAGGCGTTAGAACTTTTATAACAACTCCTAAGAATTAAGGAATACTACAACACAATATTCAAAAAGATGCAATAAAAAAGAACCAGACAACATTACCTTAGTTTAATTAAGTTTAATAGGAAAAAAATGTTGTGAGCACGTCAGCGAATGAAAAGAAGAAAATAACTTATGAATAATTATTTCAATCATTAACATGTAGTGCCCAGTATACAGTTTGACTAAAATTACCCCTACATTTTTAACTTTGGTAGCAACTTTATTAAATACAATATTAGTACAATATAGTCATAAACATCCGTATAGCTTAGAATAATTCCTATGGCTTAGTTGTAGGTCCTAACAATAATGCTTGGGGTTTGAGCGTATTTTTTTGGTCAAAATAAGAGAACGAACAAGTAAAGAATTGTATTATAAGTTTCATTTGTCTATCTTACTAATTCCATGACAGGATATTGTTTGACCACTGGCACTATTTTGTTATTCAATGGTATAGTTTTAACCGATATTTCCCATATTTTTTGTCTCAGAAGTCTTGGGGTATATATAAGAATTATAGTTTATATTGGGACTCGTGTTGTCTTGTAAGAGTAGTTGCTATTGGAAATATAACTAAAATGTATAAAAAAATACAGTACATTCCACAATTTATCGATTTTTAAAAATTCAACTCCAATACAAGAACTATCTTTACACTAACTAGCAATAATTTACAATAAGATATTAATAATGTAATTTATTCAAAAGCTATTATTAGCTATAGTATAAAGCTAGCCTATACAGCTTTTAAGCAGATGTTACTGAAAGGCATCATGAAGTAGCTGCCACACAATATAGATGTCATAACTTTATAAACCATTTACACAACTCCATGCTCAGATCCAGATCTCATATAATAAGAAAAGTTAGTTTATAAGCTTTGTTGGTATATAAACCATAACTCACCTATTCTTTTAATATTGCGTCTTCTATATCTGGGGACAATATTAATAGAAGTTTCATTCATCGCTACCCGCTTAGATGACTTTGGTATTTAATCGTTTTGGTCGAGACGGTGGCGGCATCTATGTTTTTAACTTATTATTATTCAGTAAAGCCGTGTTTACCTTTTTCAAGTTTTTGTTCAATAAGGCATACAACCGTAGCGATACGGTAGCTCAATTGGTAAAACGACGGGACGTTTTCCCAAAGGTTTTGGGTTAATTTTTTGTAGTAAATTTATGAAATAAAAAAAATATTCATCTTATAGTGTAAAATTTGTATAAACAATAACAATTCAGGAGCAGTTTTTTTTCACTTTTATATGCACCCTGCCTACTTATTTACTTACTAAATGATATAAGTCGATAATTGATAGATATTACATTTTATTAAATAAAGGGAATATTAAATGCACATTGAATTTATGTAAATATTTGTATTTATAAAAACTATAGCCTTGCTCTCAGTATTGTTATATCAGTTCCTTTTACCAATTGAATAATTTATCTGTGTACGAAATGTCGTCCTCAAATAACGGATATTTTTCATTTGTCCAACTTCTGGAGAATTCAATGTTTTGTCCCTTCGGAACCGGATAACGACCTGATAGATGATTACTTGGAGCGACTGCCATCTATTTTAAGATGAAAAAGTCGTCTTAGACGTATATTTTTGTTAATAAAGTTAATATTCTTAGATGTATTGGTTTTTAATATTTTTAAAACATATAAACAGACAAAATGTTGTACTCGACAGTAATAAGTACAAATATCCATTATTATACTTTTATTTTATATTTTAAAATAAGTAAAAAAACGAATACCTTAAAAAGCAAAACAAATCATTTTTGTACTTTATAACCCATTCTAATGTTACAGATGAGAAAGTCTTATAGTTTGTATTCTTTCATGTCAAAACTATAAGACAAATTTTTCGTAGATTACTATGGATTCACCTTGCCACCACTACGCGTAGCAGGGAGACAAGCGCAAGACAGTTTCTGGTACTTGTGATCCTTCTAGGTACTACTTTACCCAATATAGTCCAAATCTACCAATACCTTCTTTAAAATGCGTTACAGATATAAGATTATAATAGTCCTAGAAAGGCCTCGATCTTAAAGTACATTATAAAGAGATTTCGCTATTATACCTCTCACTTTCACATATATATCTTACAAATTAACTATAAACCTATTTCTTAATCAATCCGTAATATTTTTTATCTTAAATGTTTAGGATGTTTGTTTCGCTGAGAACAGTAAGGTCTACCAATATTACGCGTTTTAAATATGAGGATAGGAATATCATGTTTGTTTACATTTGTAATAGATCTAATAGTTATACTTTAGTTTAAAAGATAAAAAGGGACATAGTTTGAATTTTACGATAAATATTTTATACATTATTATATACATAACATGAAATATATAGCAACAGAAAAATCTGGTAGCCAAGTGAGTTACGAACCTTGTATAAGAAATCTTAATACATATAATATAACGGAGGGTAGATGTCTTGTATATTGTTTTTTCCGTATACAGTATGGGCGTGTGGCGGGTATTGTGCAAAATGCTGAATGCCTTTTATTGTAATTCTTATTTCAATTTAAAGAAACAGAGGTACATATCCGTGGCGTCTTCTCTTCGAAAGTTGGGTCACAGATGCCGGTTGCATTTCTGTTTATGCTTACTCGAAGAGTCACCTTCGTGACGCTGCCAAGGCGCATCAAAGTGTAGTTAGCGATTAAGGCGCCTTCTGTTCCACTTTATTTGACCGGATACGACATATAAAATACGAGCCACTTGGTTTTCCAGCTATGGAGTAAACCAACTTTAATCTAATTGACACACCGTGTGCTGTTTCACCCAACTTGAAAGAATAGATAGTTTATATCTCTATTTATTTATTTTCTTCCGAATTATTTGTGACTTATCTGACAGCCACAATTATCTGTTGGTTTCATATAATACCAACATTCACATTCTAACTTATTATAGTAAACGCAATACTGAGAGATTATTTTATTCTATTGAGCTCGATGACAGTTAACGAGTACTTAGCGAGGATTAGACATCAGACTCATATAAACTTGACACTCTCTGTGTGAAAGTAAACAATTAACTTGTTCATTATAAAATAAAATTACAATATAATTTCAGCTTTCAGCACTTCTTTTCAATATAAACTTCAACTAAGACAAGACAAATCTCATATTTTGATCTTAATCTATACGTAGTCTATACTGAGATATAGTTTATATCTTTGTGAGTTTGTACTTTGTTAGTTCACTTGTTAGAGGTAGTCTTTAAACTAATTTATCCGAGTCTAATACTTCCTTAACCAATATTTAGAAATAACTTTCATGTTGGATCTAGGTTATATTATATTATTCCCTTCAAATAATAATAAGGCTTTTCAAAAAAACTAGTATTTACATATATGCAACTTAATGTAATGAAATAGTTTAATAAACTATGTACAGTTGTTTCATAATTTATTTATTTTAACTATCTATTAATAATTTTAAGTTTATTTACATAACTATCGTTCGTCATTTTCACATGAGTCGGTTGGAAATGTTGAATTTATATTTTATATCTATTAAATATTTTTTTTATAAAACATTATTTTTTGTAAGATCATTTAAATAAAAAAAAAAGTGCAGAGAAACAAAATGATTTTATATTGAAATAAATGAATTTTATTCACTTCTCTGACTGCTCTGGTTTTTCTATATAAATATGCAAAAACATTCAACTTCATTACGCTCACGTCTCAAAAAAAAGCTCATGACGATGAAAAATACTTCAGTCGGAATACCAAGGCCCAAGAGTGATACTATTTGTAAAATATTCCTCATTTTGTCACATATCATTACTCTTGGTGCTTGGACAAGAGAATATGGTAGAGTTAAAAAATATTAATTCAGTAACTTGTACCGTTTATTATTAGTAGGAATATTTATACTTACTGACTTATAAATAAAATTAGAATACTTTTTTAACTATCGCGGCTTGTTCACATTTTAAACTAATATCGTTTATTTTTAAAATATAAATTAGAGGGGAAATATTCTTTTTATTTCCCTACTTTTCGGATGAATTCACCAGCCATGGTCACAGGATGACTGATGTGAGCTCATTGTCGTCTTCGTGAGGTGTGAGACTCGGTAACTACTCTCGCTTATTCCTCATTATTTATGTTGTTAATCTTGGTATGATCGATCTTTAATCTGATTTATTTATTTGCTTCATTATCGTAGGACCATACAAATTATACCTATTCGGATAATAGACAAGAGACCATTTCTATAAATGACGATTTATGTGCAAGGTTTAAAAATATATATTAAAGACGAGCCAGCTCGTGTCTTATGACGTCCATAATGAAAAATAACTTATTTATAGTCAATATCAACTAATAGAAATAATTCAATTATGAGTGAGTGATTTTGTGATAAAAGCAGTGAAAAATGAAAAACATTACCTAGAAGATTTGAGAAATGATCGATGAATGCAGGTAAATACCTAACCAAAAATAACGTACAAAATTACCTTGTCTCCAGTATTGTAAGTATCGTAATTTAACCAAGGTTGCCGCTCTTGATAGGTTAGGTCAAACCATTTTGATTTCTTGCAAATGTATTGTTTTCTTGTTACATTTTTTTTTTAATTGGTTCATTGTCAATTATTTCATTTTTTACTGCCCTTTAACTGATTTGACCTTAGATAAATATACCTTACATACCTATTCTCGTCATAAATACCTACCGTTTACAAGAAAGAATATATATTTTTCCATTTGATCCGCATGAAGAATGGCTCTGAAGGATGGAATGGCTAGATGAGTCTGGACCATTCTGTCTTATGAAACATGATACATGATGCTAAGAGCATATATCGCGTTTAGTGCGCCTCAAATTTAGGTATTCCGGTGCAAAATTCACTCACACAGATACGCTTCTAAATATATGCCTAGAAATATCGCAGACTCTTTTGCTTCAGTTAAAGAAACGCACTTTTGATTCTCTGGAGATCATATTATAGTCAGTCAGTCACTAAGTCTTGTTAGCTAATTCTGTACAAGTCACTGACGTCGGATAAAGTCCACGTTGTACTCTATTGGATAATTAGGAAGCTTATTTGGATTTTGAATATACACTTGGTTATTTTATTTGTTTTAACATTTCTCTATAGTAAACATTTTCTCGCCCGTAAATATTATTTATTGTGCTACCTCCCTTTGCAGTCCGCTTCAAAGTTGTTTTGATTTTACAATACATTTTTAAATTAACATTTAAACAATAACTAGTCTCTTGTGTGCTAAGTAATCTTTTAAAATACGCGACATGGTTTCAGGAGCTATATACATTTACTGAGATAAATCTTTTGCTTTTGGAAAGGATTTCTTTGTATTCTTTCCTTTACTGCTTTGATCGCCCTATTTCTATGAATACAACGTGGACGTTTGTCTGTCACAAACATAGGAGGTTCCATTGTACTTGTATGTAGCCAGGTACACAAACATTCAATTAAAACCAAGCTGACAGAGAGTTTCAAATATTGTGTTTGGCTCTATACCTACTATGTGTAACGCTATCACATTATAACGGTTTTCTTTAGTACCCGATTCCATTTTAATGTCGCAAAAAATATACCAATTACTAAATTGAGAAAAAATAATGAATCTTTATATAATAATGATAATTAATTTAGCCACTAACTGAAGATTAAAAAGAACTACTTTAAACTAATTGTAATTAATTAAAAATAATTATCAAATAAACTTGTTAACATGACTGTACATAACCTACTCGATGTAAGTTAAAACAATGGTGGAATATAATTCTTCACGAAATATATATTCTTAATAAACTGCAATTCTACATTCCGTTGTGATGACACATTACGCTTTAATTTACATCAAAGGAACTTAATTATTAGCAATCTTCCAGAAACAGGTGTACATACAACTACTTACACACAACTACTTACGCTACTACGTACTTTACAAAATATAAATTATAACTAAATTACAAGTATGCATTCCATCGCGTGGACGTAATACATTATTTTTCACATCAAAACAATTTGACAATCAGCATTCCTTCCGAAGCGGGGTAACGTAACTAAATACTATATACAAATAAAATATTATTATTTTTTACTGTTACAAAATAAGTATATAGTAGGTAATGTTTTTCAAATTAGTAGACCGTTCAATTATTTAGCGGTAACCTTCTAAAAATAACCAGTTGGTGTAGGTAATTTAATATATTTTATCCTGTATCAGTGCTGAAATTTTTAATATACTTAAAAATGAAACAGACAAAGGATGAGTGTTATATAATTTTCGTATCGTAAGACCATTTTAATTCATAACTTCTCGTTTTAAAAAGCTTCGAACTGTACATCGCATAAGAGTTTAATCATTAATTAGGCTTAATTGGTTACAGCTCACTATGGAGAGAGGTATACTTGATGTATCTCTGAAGAATCGAATCTAAAATGATATTATATATTTATATATTATATAAATATATAAATATATATATATATATATTTATATATTTATATAATTATATTCTATAATTAGATGTGCATATTCCTGCCTAGGCAGTTAAGTTGACAACGGAAATGACACTTGCTTGTGGTCACACTTGCTTAGGCTGAAAATAAAGAGGATACACAAGTTTTCAAGGCGATTATTATTATTTAGATCTAAATCTTCTGTAATAAAAACATTATAATATTGCTTGCTTGCTATTGCTTAGTGCGGTACTAAAATTGGCTGAACAGGCTAAGGGTTGTTAGGGTTTACAAAACTCGATGATTGTGGAATTCCATTCTTTTTAGGAGTTTCATAGGAATTTAAGTATACATGTTAGGCTCATAGATCGAAAACGCTCAGTGGACGGACAAATCGGCCACATCGCGTTTCAACTCGAACTTAATATTAATTGTTATGTAACAATAAAGTGTATAACATAGTGTAACATATAAGTACCGTTTCATAACAACGTGTTCATAATAATTTATTCGTATTGTTAATTACATAATATTTATAACTATTTTAATAATTGATTTGATTAGGGATAATGCGTAGCACTCTAATCTACACCACAAAAAAACATAACAGCTTATTCACGAGTTAAAATATATATGAAGACACGACAACTAGCTGCTGTAATACAACTGATATAACACTACCCTGGAGAACGTTATGGTGGTTATAAATACTCAGTAACAACTTCAGTTCAATCTGCATTTTATACTCACAAAATGTAATGACACAGCCATAGGTTTAATATTGTTTTAAAATAGGTAAATTAATAAAATATATATATGAGTCAGGATTGGACTCAACTTTAGCTCCTCAAACTTTAATCGGTTTAAATTCTGTTCCATATACTTTTTACGTGTAGTTTAAATATAATTTTAATAAGGTTATATCCAAATAGTAACTATGAAGTTTCTTGTTGGTTCTTCTTGATAAAAGTACCGTGGCACCGTGGAACTAAAATCTGTTCTGTTACAAGTGAAATGTATCAAAGAAATTTTTATTATACATGACGACGTTGTTTATCAATATTTCTCTTATGACACACATTTAACAATTTTTGAAAGATTTAATGAACAAAAGATGCAACATATTTTTTTCACATGTGACCTAGATATCATAACGTATGTTATAATATTTTAATCTAAAAAATTCTTATACGATGTCATAATTATTTAACAAATAGTAACGATGTTTTGATGTATAAGTACATTTAATGCATTCCACCAACAATACATTAAATATGATTATGAAATGTTTGTATGTATGTATGTGTATATATGACATGATATAATTTATGTCACAACAACGCCATTGCAGTCGAAATAATCTCATCTTAGCGGAAACTATTATGTTAATTTATTACGGAATTGCTGTTTATATATTTAGCGACTTATTGTAAATACTATGAATATTTAATTTACTTAAATTATCTTCAAAATAACTTAAAAATAGTAAAATTCTCTAAAAGTTTTCTCTTTAATATTTTTAAGCCAGTTGCTCATATGTAAAAATATACAGTGGGAGCAATATTGAAAAGATGAGTCATGATTTTAATTAAGATAAAGTTTATTAACAACCAATATCTTTTTGTATTAGATCTAAATCTGATCTAGATGGTGTTGTTCAAATAACTTATGATATATATTTTGTGTGGTAGCTGATTCAAGAAACCTTTAAGTGTCATCTATTTAATAGCTTTACGTTTACTCTACAGCTAACACAGCTTGTATTATTAGATTGTCTTTTAAATAAATGACATTAAAAAGACATTATAAGTTAATATTGGCTAGTGTAGTGATTTTTTTGGTATTGGCTAGTGTAGTTTTTGAATTAAAATGTAAGTAATTTTAGAAATATAGTTATGATAGTAGTTTTAAAAAACACTTTCATTAATTATGTTCGTTTGATTTGTTTTACGATAGGATAGACTTGTTAAAACTGTTACACAGATCCGATTACTTTGACTAAATGAATTATTTTCCCATTTTTAAAAGTATGTTTTTGTTTTATTTCACAGATGGTTATATTTTAAAATTACAAGATATAATTTATTTTGCAAAACCGAATTCTTAATACATACAATAATAAGTTCAGTTTCGTTGTCCTTTAGAAGGCAATTAAAATTCGTCCTTTGACGCTTATTCTGATTTTCTCTTCATATAACTGCATAGTGATAAATTGCCTTTCCTAGATATTAAAAAAGTAGCAATATTTAAAAGTAGTAAAACAAAATTATTAGTATTTTTAACAAAAATATATAAAACAAAATATATTTCATAATATTTTTTGTTGACATTTTATAATTATTTTATAATAATAAGAATCTTTGAAATTGTATTCACCGAGTTACTTAGAAATTTCACCTTAAACTTTTCTTCTTTCCTTCCAAATAGTCTTGAAATATCGTTATAAATTAATAAAAAAACAGTTTTACACTTAATAAAATAAAGCAAACGTATTAGCAAGATAAGTGATTACTGCAGCAATATGAAATTTAAGTATATTATTTATTTTATAAAGATATAGTGTTTAAGATGTAGAATCCATTTTACATCTCTAAGGGAATTAAAATTTAAATAAAAGAATCGCAATAAGGATAAATAGTTGGCTAAGGGAAAGGCTTTTGCGATTTTACTTAAGTCTGTTGTTGCAGATAGTAAGTAGCATGTGAGTCTTTGCTGCATTTCCCAAAAAAAAAAACACAATAAGATAAGAGGGACTGCACTAAGGATGTGTGAACAGTTTTGAGAACATTACCATAAAGTACATTTCTCAGCTGTCTAAAAATGTAGGATTTTTGATTTCGTTCAATTTGAGAGGTTTTTAATATGCTTTACGAAGGTCAGGTACTATTAATTGTAACAAAAAGATATCTTACACTCTCAGGTCGCTGCAGAGCAGAACAGATACAAGTAAGACTATGCCAAAAAGAAAAAATCCGAATGTTCCAAAAGTTGGAACTTAGCGCTATCAGTTGTAGAATGGTTACGGATGAAAAATGAAAGATACTTAAAATTAAATATATATATATATATATATATATATATATATATATGAATTTGAATAAAACTATAGTATCAGACAGTATCCAGATAGTAATTTATCACCAAAGCTGATACAAGAATGTTGATTATAATATCACTGATTATAATATCACATACAATATTAATATTCCATTTTTAGAGAAACTAGCTAGTGAAATTATATATATAATCAAAAAACGTCTTTTTGGCTAATGGCGTATAATATAATGAATTGTAATTTAAATTTTCCCAAATACTTCGTTATCACTACTTAATTATTCTCTGAAGATTTTTTAATAAAATATAAATTATTTTTATTTGATTCCTTATCTCTGTTTGACTTTTATATTATGTAATAAATTGTCGTTATCTTTTTTTATGTTTTATTTTGAATTAAGCCACTATATTTTTTTGCTTTAAATTTTTGTACGAATTGTTCGGTAGTAAACATACGATTTTACTCCTACGATTGTTTTATATTAATGTGGATATATTTTTAATGCTTGAAATACATAGTTAATTATACAGATTTACACTAAAAACGTCCCTACATTACCGTACGAATCTTGTTTTGAGACAATACTCACCAATCAAGAAACAGAGATTTACATATACAGCTTAGTAAAAACATGAAAGATACGGTGACACTATTTGAAGCGCCTACGAATCACTTTGATCAGCCACTAGCGTAACCTCGACCGCAATCTTCTTTAATGGCATCCACAGCCGGTGAGCATTAATGCGCATTTCAAAGGGACCCCTTAAAACTTCACATGGGTCGCAAGTCCCCGAACCTATTTGCTTTACCCTGCAACGCAACGGGCACCGTTAATCCATGAAATGCTTCGTCTCTTTAACTACTCACTACCTTATTTTTTTATAATTATATATTACCAGTTAATTTTGAACAAGAAAATATATTGTAACCTATTTATTAATTTTACATTATTTTAAAAAATGCAATCTTGTCAAGTTATAAAAAGCAAAATTCTGCCCGTCTCTTAAACAAAAAAATTAAATAAAAAACATAATATAAAATTTTACAAAAACATAGTATGCATTCATACATAAAACATATTATAAAAGTGAGTGAGAATAATATTAACTGTTTGTTATCTTGATAAAAGTATTGGAAATAAGATTACCGTGAACAAGTTACGGCTAAAGTTTTGAACGAGACTCGTATTTTACTTTCGAAATGTGATTTGGTGAATTGTAAGTCTTTCTAAAGCTAATATTTGACTAAAAACTGACTTTATCTAAAGTTAATATTTGAAAATATCTATAAACAGGCATAGCCATCTGATTCTTCTTTAGATTAAAATAAATAAAGAATGAAAAAGAAACGGATTCGAACCTCAACCTCTGGGGTCCTGTCGCTTCACATTATTGACTATGCGATCAAAAGGATAACTGTCAGATAGAGTCTCTAGTTTATTACGTATTTCTGGAAGCTATTCAAGTACAAAAAACATCGAATTTGTAACATTGAGATGCTAAAAGAGTCAAAGATCATCTATTTGAATTTTAAAACAATTATGTTTTTGTAGACGACGCATGGCGCAAACTTGTTACAGGATGTCTGATGGAAACAAAATATATTCAACAACTTTGAGCATCTTGTGTGAAATTTTGAGAAAATAACAAAGTCGTATAAGACGACATTGTTATTTTGACAAGCGTAAAATACGTTTTTTTTATAGTATACAACATGGTTTTTTCTGATCACGGTTAATGTCATTTTTTACTGTAGTTTTTTAGTTTCTAATATATATACCACTTCCTAAAATATCCTAATAAACATTTAAAAAAAAAGGTGATTCTTATCCGAAATCCATATCTGAACCAAATCTGACCAGAAAGATTTATGGGTGAATGTGACATTTGGAGTTCAATTTTTCACAGAAAAACGTAATTAATTAATTAAATTAATAACGTGTGTGTTTAAATTTTTCAATTTAAATGTTTTATGTTTATAATGTGTATCTTAGTAATCACGACAACAGCTTTTTAATATCAATTTACGTAAATCTTTGAGAGACAAGCAAACAAACAAATAAAATATATACCGTCAAAAATGTTGAAAATTATTGTTTTAGGTTTTTGCATCACGTACATTGAGCTTCAGCACTCACTTTAAAACAATTTGATTAACAGAATATGATTTGTGAAATTTACGAAATTAAGTGGCGTTTACGAAATTAAGAGTAAATTTAATACCTTAAAATCATAGTACTTTCTGAAATTTCCAAGTATATTACTTTAACCCTATAAATAGAGTGTTATTGAAATTTGAAATAAATATTTCATGATTTGTAAATAAGTAACAATTTGTTAAAAAAAGTCTTTGTTGTTAAAGTTAAATTGTAAAACTTTTGTAAAGATTCTAATCAAAAGAGTTTTTAAGATACGCCAGGATTGATTAGTTTTTATGTTGTTTTTCTTTTCCTGCTGCAGCCGATTCAATAATCAAATGTTTTTCATGATACTAAATTATTTATTAAACAACAGTATGAAATTTAATTCAAAAAGCTTATTAGAATCAAATACCTACAGCACTTAAATGCACTAAATTTTTTATTTATTTATTTATTTTTTTTCCCAAACACAGAGTACAACAAAATTATACAACAATTTACAACACATTAAAAAACAGTGCAGGAACAGGAGTCTAAACTAGGTAGGCCCTGTGATATGGATCTCCTGGATATGGATCTCCTCTATATGGTCTGTATAAGACTGTATTGAGGTGGCCGAGGAATGTAATTTGATACTTTTTAATAATTTATTTATTAGTCTGATAATAATGTCTGATTGGGAAAACAAAACCCAAAAATTTTTGCTATTTACTTTTTGAGAGAATAACTGCCGTATATGTAGAAGTTTTTAATTAATTCATTTCTTAAATTTTGTTCTTAATTTATGTTTTTTGGGTATTTTTCTTTCATCATTATTCATTTTTAAGCTTTTGCAGGATCATGAAGAAGATTTCTTTTTATTTAAACTAGGTAAGGTAGATACCATTCGGAAAATAAATATTAGAGATTATATGATGTAATTCCACCATTTTGTAATAGTGGGCTCATAATAAGCTTATTGTGTATATAGCATATTTATCCAATTATATATTATATACAGAAATATAGCTAGCCAGATTAAGAAACATTTATACATCCTAACCTACTCTAGAAAAATGTTACATAACTTACTAACAACGGACAATGCGACGTAGAAGTAAAGTTTTATTTCCGCCTGAAGGTGATTGTGAGAGAAGTTACGATAGCTATAAATTTAGTACAAGAGACCTCTGAAATACAAATGATTTAACAACACCAGAGGGTAAAGAAGTACTGATAAGACTAAGACTAAGACTTAAACTAGAAATACTCATAGCAAAAACTAAGTAACCACATAATTACGATATATTATGTACAATAATAAATATTACATAAATTCAAATACCATCTAATATAATTCAAATATTGTCTAATATCAAATAATGTCTATGGACTAAAAGAGTAAGTAAGGAATCTTGATTAACAAAACTTGAAGTTAATATAACTTCTTTATATTAATCGAAACTGTATTTTTTTGCTATCTTTATAATTTTACTTGTTAACTTATCCGAATATAAACATATCTTAACCAATATTTAAAAATAACTTTCACGTTGGTTTTAATTAATAATGTTTTGTTGGTTTCAATCGATAATATAGCTTTTCATGGAGAGCATTTTTAAAAATGAGCTTTGTGTCCTAAAGTCCTCGCGGACGAAGTTGGGGACAACAGCTAGTATATTGTAAATATATCTGTTCCTCATCATATCATCATAAAATTATTCCTTTCTGCAAAGATATAATGTGTTTTTTATTAGATATTTTGAATAGAAAACATTTTATAAAAATCTTTCCTAATATTTGATGTTCTAGAGATCAAATTAGCTTTAATTTTCACTTCACTGAAAAGAATGACAGGGTTCTTTCGAAAAACCCAACCAATGCTTCTAGCTATGCAATATAAATTCAAATACAAAATACGCATCTACGACACAATGTACAATAATGTCTTAATATATGTATAAACATATTAAGTTCTTAAGAAACTTAATAATAAGGTAATTAAAATAAATAAAGAATGATCGAAAATAAACTGATACGGATAGGGATTTCAACGTACGACTTCTGGAAATAAAGACAAAAGATCTTTGAAAATAACTATACATATATATCTTCAAACCAGTTTATACGAGACCAGATCTTTCAAACTTTACAACTTTTTAATTATTATTAAAATAAGTATTTAATTGAAATAATAGTAAAAAGACTATTATATAATATTGTTCACTCTCTAGGTACAAAGTAATTATTATGTACATACATTTATCATTTAGATCAAACAAATAATTTTTTAAACTTTTACTGGTCAAAAATGTGTATTTATATATAATTTGTATAAATTACCTAGTTCATTTTTATATTAATTATAATTGAAAACACGAGTACTTAATTTAACTTTCTCCTATAACAATAAAGCTGCAACAGTCACGTTTCTTTGGAATGGTCACTTCTGTTAACTTGCTTTGCTATTAACGTTAATAACGTCGTATTTCCTTTGATAATAAATTTATACAACGTTTGTATTTATTTATAAATATTACTTTCAATAAAACTACTGCTTACTGTTTAATATAATTGAATGTAATTATTAATGGCATCTTAAAACCGATCTGTTTGTGGAAAGTAGAATTAATTTCTTAATAAGTAAAAAATCAATTTAAATAAATATAGAATGAAAAACCAACCAAAAAAGGCAGGGATTCGAACCCACGACCTCTGGGAAACCATCCTGTCGCTTTATCAAATTGAGCTACAGTATCGCTGCCCGAGTCGGTGAATAAAGCATTCTACGAGGTGTGTTCAAAAAGTATTTCGAATTTTGAACTTTCGAGGATTACGTATATTCGAATTTCGATTATTGTGGCATTATGTTGGTACATATCTCTCACTTATGCTGACAAGTTCGGTCATTTTGAATGTTCAGTTAATTGTTGCCAGTTGCTTTGCTAGCACGTCTTTTGATTCGTCTTCGATTTTTACCTATAAAAAAAATTAAACAAACCTGTATCAAATTTTGTATGAAAAACGAAATGAAGTGCGCGGATGCATTCCGAATGTTGACTGTGGCAGACAGATTCCAACATCTCATTAACAATGTTCATGCGATGCTGATGGCCCATGGCAACAGTGGGACAATCATCAATCTCATTACCGAGAGTTGTTTTATATCGTCGGTGCTGCTGATTGACTTCGTAGTTAACTTATCGAGTTTGAACACATGTTTATTACAGACACATTAAAATTGAAGTGTGCTTATTTTATGACAGATAATATATATTTTATATTTTTATATTACGTTATATAAATAGTGCCTTTGATGTTAGTTTAGTCTCTAAAATTTTGAAGAATATTTTCATCCTATTTACTTTTAACAGATAACTTGGTATTTTTATTTTGTTATTTATAAGCTATGGCTCTGGACATTCTAAAATAAGATTGATCTTAAATGTCAAAGGTATGATATAATAAGTAAATGGGTACTTGCTCTAAAAATATTTTAAAATAACTTTAGTCAGCCCAACCCAAGTATAAAATCAACGAAATCATATCTGTCCCAGAAATAAACTTCGTAGGTCACGCAAAGCATTATCAGGATTAGCTCTCCTTATTGCTTGTACAATATCGATCGCAGTGGTAATGGTGCAATTGTATGAAGGAACGTGGACAAAACACCGGAAATTTATTACTAACTTTCAAAAAATATATTTAATTGTAACTATATTTAATTGTGTTGTATGTTGATACATAAAATGTTCTATTCTATCTTTAACTATGTTATATTAAAAGTGGTAGAAGCATACTGCCGTCTCCTGCAAAACTATGGCCTGATTAAATCGCCATGTTACCTACGAAACTCGCACAGAAGATCAGCATAATGCATTAGCCTAGTGCTAATGTATCGCCACTATATTGTAAGTAAAGATAATCCATCTAATACTAGGTACCGGAGGTCGATGTCTCCGTAGAAGGCGGAAAATCCCTTCTTGAGCTATCTAGCTCGTGCCGCCCTTCATATTCTGGGGCAGACAAAGTATTGCCAACTACCAAGGGAAAACGGTAGCCTGGTTCTCCTCGGTACCTTACTTCAATTTAGATGTATATTTTTTGCAATATCAGGATTGCACACAAATTTCCGCACTGCCCGCTACCACCTACATACATGGCGTTCCGCAACAAAGCGGTTTTTAAGGAACTTTTTATCTCGACCAACCAAAATATAGAACGATTTTTTTTTGCCGGAAGTATTCCCAGGTCAATACGACTTGCGTGCTTTAAAAAAAAGCACTTAATTCCACCTCAATGACCGGAGACAGCCTTGTAGCTCTCTCATTGGGCGGCGGAGATCACTTAGGATCATGTGACCCGTAGGCTCGTTTGCAGTAAATTTTAGAGAAAAAAATAAAGTGTTATTCTATCTATTTAGTTATAAAACTGAAAAAACTGATTGAAAAAGTTTATCAAAATGATTTAATCTATTAAAGTCAGATTAGAAAACTGTTTTATACTTATTAAAATACTTATATACATTGAGGAAAGGTAAAGACTGTGTAGGGATATAAACATGGATCAGAATAAACGGCGATAGGTTCGTCAATTTTATTTATAAACTGTTTATTTTCCCAGGCAAATATTACGAGATCAAAGGGCCCTGTCGTGAAGGCACGCTGTGATTACGAATACAACAACATTATAAGGGATGTGAGGTCTTGTAAATAGTAAAATTCTTTATAACACGTATTTAAGCAACATTTTCATCCTAAATGAGGAGTCTCAGATTAGGAACTAATTTAATTTTGTCGTGGTGCGTGGATAATTCCTAATAAAAATTACGGTAATGTGAACGAAATTGCCACTTTGGTTTTTCCACTGTACTGAAAGGTTTAACGTCGTTTCAAATTAAGTATAAAGCTAGTATTATAAATATTAAACAATTAACAAAATATTAGTTTTGAATTTTCCTTGGTTTAAAAAAAAAACATTCCACATTCAAAGGTTTTGTGTTACTATAAACAGCATATTGATATTTAAGATATAGAAAACTATATGAAATAAAAAATATACAGTGCACTTGAAGTAAACCAGCTCTATTTACAATAAATGAAATATAGTTTGCTCTTAGTTTTGTATGTGTAATAATTTTTACTCAGAGCTTCAGCTTATATTGAACTTAATTGTCTTAAACAATTGCTAAAGGACAAGAAAAATCTATTCGAACATAATATGTTTCTAAGAAAAACAAAATACGAGAACTAAAACTCACAAGAACTTTTTGTTTAGTTTATCCCATGTTCCACACGATAAAGTAACGGTTTTATTACCAATTGTACAGGTTACTTAGGAGATGGAACGACGGTCTAGTGACTAATAATAAAGCTGATTTAAAAAGATCTTTCATTATACACATAACACAGTATAAATTATAATATAATTTTAATTATTTATAACATTTATAGTTTGTCTATTAATTGCGCTAGAAGTTCACAAATCGGTCTTGAGAAAAAGACATGTCTACTTTTTTATTGGGAAAAACCCACAACCATCATTCGTTACTAATTGGCGAGAGGGAGCTTCCATTATCTGTTCTCTAATTTATTGATTGTTTCTATTAGTTTTCTGCTTTCTATTCTCTTAAACGTACGCAAAACAGAGGGCAATTAATAATACTATAGAAAATGTTGTTATTGCATTATATATTGTACGTCTAAAACTAACACAATTAATTATCTGCCCTCCTCCTTCAGTTTCGCTTAAATTATATCACCACATTTTTTCTTGTGCTATTCTAGAAAACTTTATGCTTTTCCGTGAAAAAAATAAAGTTTACTCGTTTGAAATATCTTTATGTTACTTAGATAATAAGATTATACTACATCAAATTTAATAAAAATCTGTTATTTATTAAACTAGTTATTTAGTTTGAGATGAGAGGAATATCTTAAATGAGAAGGAA
Source organism: Dircenna loreta (assembly GCA_963555665.1). Lineage (NCBI taxonomy): Eukaryota > Metazoa > Arthropoda > Insecta > Lepidoptera > Nymphalidae > Dircenna > Dircenna loreta. Next base: position 6,776,675 of record OY743099.1, on the reverse strand, counting down.
CTCTTATTTTGAACCGGGGAACAAAAATAAATGAATATATTGAATTTCATCCCAATCTACCCAGTAGATTTTTCTAAATACTCTAGCGATAGTAACAGACAAACATGCAAAACATTTTAAGTAATGTTTTTGAGTTCTCGGTTATATCAATACGTACCAATTATTGAAAATATTTATAATAATATTCAGGTTTTACTTGTCACTGTTTAATTATACTTATAGATAATGGAATATTAAGATATAATTCCATATGAATACAGCCGGGTAAATATATTTATTTGTATATAATTGTCATGGTTCACAAAAGTTTAAATATAATATTAGTCCTTATTCCATTTTACTTTTGCAGTCCCGATTACAAAAAGTAATTTTCTTTACAAAAGAAAAATAAAAAGTTGGGATATCATTTTTAGCTACAATGTAAGTAAAAGTTGTAATTTTTTCCTGCGAGCTGTTCATCTGTCCCCGTATAAAAGTCCTTAGACATTTTAATATAATGAAACAATTCAATATTAATGAATAGATACCTGTTGTTATAATTAGCTATGGCTTAACTTTTCCTTTCTCCTAATATTTATTATAAAATAAAAAATATAACATGTATCATAACACGATTGACATTGTAATGAACCCAACCTAACCTAACTAACCTAACCTAGTCATTACCATAGTTTTATTATTCTGTATTTTAGGACCAGTGGTTGTTCGAGACACACGTGGACTGCGGTTTGCTTGGGCGTTATAAGTATAGATCATACGTACGGAGAGAAATATTATTGACTTTATTTTTTTAGATACATTTTGACCTATCATTTTAACAGCGGTTTCGTATATTTTAAAGTTTTTTGTATAAAATAAATAATACTAACAATTAAACTGGTACAGTTATTATCGTTGCTTTATTATTCATATTTTGTGAAAAATAACACATAAATAATTCTTATACAAAATATAACCCAGATATCAGCAATGCTTAACCCGAGGATATAAAATTGTAAATGTCAATAAATTGGAACTATTGTATTAGATTTGATTTGTATTCGATTGAATTTCCTTTATTTTATTCACCTAGAAAATGCGAGAACTGCTATACGTATCTCTTTCTATATGTATCTCTTTCTATACGTATCTCTTTCTATTTGTTTATTTTGATACCAATAAGTTATAACCATATTCATAATGTTATCTATTAACATAAAAAATAAGGATATCTCTTTAATTTTCTGATAAGTTTTTATATAATTGCTATTTTAAATATTTTATGGTTTCAATTCATGCATCTTTCTATCGTATTTTATTAAACAAAGTCCTTTCCTTGGCCCATATTCTTGAACGGAGCGGTTATTTGCCCCAGATTTCACCTAGTCACCAGATCACACGATGTCAATGTTATAGATGAGGCCAAGTTTCGATTCTATTGTATAGAGTGAAGTCTCACTAAATTCGTTTCTAAAATGCTTAAATTGTTTGAATAACTTTATACATAAATGTGATCAAAATATCTTTCTAAGTGAATTTGTTTCAAATAGCAATAACAATTTGAAACTCTGTTTAGATTGACCTTTGTAATTATTGTACAGATATTTTGTCTTATTATTACTGTTATTTGTTACTTTTTATAGAAAACACATTTTACACTTTAATTGTATTTTTAATCAAGCGGCCATGGCAACGTGACAACCGGGTAAAAAGTTAAAGAGTGTATATACAAACAAACGAATACATGGCAGTGTAATTTAACTATTGGATGGATTCAAAACAAAACACAATAAAAATTACAAAGTAATTTTTTGTACTTTATATACGGTTATTATATGCCATTATAAAACAAAAATGAGACGTTAAATGTTCGGTATAAAAGAAAAAAGAAATGCAAACTTATTTTTTTCACCAAAGTGTAATAATATGGGTTCAGATTCCACAAATTTGTTAAGATTAGGAATTTGCTAAATCTGTTTATCTTTCTTTTTTATAACGACATTTTCATAAATATATTTTTCATTTGGGCGTCACATTTATTTTTAGATTGCTAAGTCGTTTATCTCATAGGCGCAGAAGATAGATTTATTAAAATTCTCATTGAATCGTGGAAACATGATTAAAAAAAACCATGAGGAATATTATTTCAAATCATCCATTTTCCTGTACATTTCGATGATAAGATGAATTCCATTCTGAAAAATGTACTTAGGTTGATTTGTTATTCTTTATAAATATTTTTTTACTTATCAATTGACATACATATTTTTGCGAGAACCAGTCTATAATGTTACCTGATCTAAGTCGATTGTATTGTAACTATGGAAGACGCTTTCTGTCACACAAAAAAAACTTAAAATAACGACAAAGGATAATGAAGAAACGGAAAAAAGAAAAAAACGGAATTGGCCGTATTGTTGAAACTTCGCATATTAATAATATTAGACAATATTTATTAGATACTAGGGATAATTAAAGTATATTTAAATCACGCCATTATCAACAAAATCGTCAATGACACTTTTAAGGCTACAAAAAAGTTTATTTTATATATTCATATTCAATCACGGCTTTGTGATAAAATAAACAATCAGTAATAAAATTAAATTAGCGTCCGTAGACTAATATTATTTGGGTGGACTTGGTCTTGGTAAAGTTGTTAAGGAGTAAATATTTATCTACCTTGCTGACATGTTTGATCAATTTTTATTTATTTAATGTATAACGTATAAAAAATATTAAATATTGTACGTAAATCTATTTACAAGTAAAACAATCTAAACAATATCAACTTGATTTAGAGTTACAAAATGATATTGACTTTTTATTAAATACCTTAAATAGTTAAAAAAAACTCTGAAACGTGGTCTAAACATTTATTAACTTTAATTTTTCCTTAATTTTCAAATATATTACTTCTCGTGGGTACTGAAATAATGAATTTTTTATAAAAATATTGATAAAAATACCCTTGGTTCCGATTTAGTTATTTATCCAATTTATGTTACAAAAATGGTCAATGAGATTAATTTCAATAAATATATAAACGGTTATAAACTTACAAAATAACTGATATGTTTGGATTTGTCTTATAATGTGAGAAATTCACTATTCAACAAACAAGGACTGTATAATTTTCATAATTTCTCTTTTCGATAAGAATAAACATTTATACTTCAATGCAATATTATTCCTTCTTTATAGTTATAAATTACAATACTCCTCTATGAAGTGTTATACGACCACTAAGTATTAAATTAGGTTACCGACTTCTAAGAACTACTCTGTCACAGCTGAAGTATATATTTTATCACCTATCTACCTTAAGAGTGCCATTTTCTTTTTATTGCAATAAATTTCTCGTACTTATTTTTCACACATCAAATTCAAATTTGTGTAACATTAATATATATATGAAAATATTATATAAGAATATGAAAATACGTTACAGAATAATATTATTTAAAATGAATTTAAACTTTATTTCTGAAAAAAAAAAACGCTTTTCAAGACTTGGCTTGTGTTTTATGGAGAGATAGGCTGGTAATATAAATCCATTGTAATGAATATATTTGTTAATAACAAGTTAAATATTTATTTACAAATGAATTATGTATTCGAATGGATTTTCACGGTACATAAATATGATACGTTCTTTTACTGTCGGAAAGATGCTTTATTGTTCAGTTTTACCAACGAAAATGTTAAAAAATGTTATCTTTAGAGAAAATGTTATTTATATCGCAGGTAAATTAAAGTAGCTTATTTTTTGTTTTGCCTCCTCACCTGTTGACATATAATTCCGGGATTTATTTATATTGTTTTATGGCAGACTAGCAGGTAGCACCTGCTTTTGCCCAAGGAAATTTGGGAATGATTTTCCATCTTATGACCTATGGAGGTATAGGAAGAGGATTCAGATATCTGGTTTTTCACGGAAACAAAATATGCACCAAACATTTATTTGTGAATCACAATTTTTTTTAGTTCCCTAGTTCTCAAAATTTGGTAGTTTAAGAACTAAGATTTTAACCAACTTACATTTTTGTAATGATGTAGGGAGCGTGCAAACAACAAATAGAAAGAAAATATTATATTTAAAATTTGTAACTGGGCTAGCACATTTAGGATTCTCCATACCTATGACCTCTGAACGGGATGACCAAAGGTCGTGGGTTTGAATCCCTGCTCATAACGGTTTATTTTTCATTCTATATTTATTAAAATTTAAATAAGCTCAATCTAAATTTATTATAAAATTAAAATTGATAGATTGATTACTTTTTATAAAAATTGCTTTTTATAAAAATAAAAATAAAGTGACATTAATTATAGTACTTTATATAAGTAAAAGTTATATTTTTCTGAATACATAATGTAGCGATTCAATCGCTTTCGATTTGAGTCTCATACCAGTTCTTCTTTATGGACTTACACTTTGGAACTGTTCACCTAGAATCAGACCTTTTATAAGTGCAATGTATGCCTTTTTGAAATAAAAGAATTTGACTTTGACTTTGATAACACCAGATGTAAGCTGACTTAGAGTTAATATACTCCTTCAAGTGCTACATGATATAAAGCGCATAGTAGCGTAGCTTGATACCCCAAGTTTCTAGAACACAACGAAACGAATAAAAACGAATACTTTAAGACTATATGCCAGCGTGAATAAATTCCTTACAAAGCGACGAATTCCTCTGCCTTATACATTATGGAAGAGACTGATTAAATACAATCGTGACTTAGAGTTTCGACTGAAACTCTGACTTTAGTATCTAATACGATTGTATGATTAAACTATTATAATAATTCATCTACAAGCTCTTTTTTATAAATAAATAACAATTTAATGAAATTTAAAAAAAAAATAACAGTTTAATGTAATCAGTTTAATGAAAAATGCATCAATGGGACACATAACATAGGTTGATATTATATATATTTACATTACTATTTAAGAGAAATTGGTACCAATATTTAATTTATAGTTTATATATAGTATAAATGATTGGAACTAAGCTTTGCTGATATACGAGTTATACGGTATTTGTGTAACTTAATTAGTGTGAACGTTATTTCAGGTTTATAATATTTCTGAATGGCGATTGTCTAATTTAAAATTATTGAAAGTGACTTAATTAAATTCTAAAATATTATACAACCTATAACGGGTCACTGTTATAAATAAACGTTAGTTTATGGCAAAGTACACATTTTTTTTTCATTTGCACAAATTTGTGATTATCCATGGAATAGAAATTCATTTCATTCTGCCCAATTATTTGGAGTTGGCGCAATGTATAATGTTCTTCCAGACTCTTCTATTAGACTTCACCTCAGTGAAGATTGTTGTTTACCATATTATTTTTTGTATAAACTCCATCTATATCTTGCTCATTCCATTTTTTCTCTTATAACCATCCACATATATACACTCTTACATATTTTTTCGCCAGTAGTTTATTTATTCTTAATACTCTATAATAAAATTAAAACTATAACCGTAATCATATATTTAAACTTATACAAAATTGAAAAAAATAGTTTCATAAAGTAAAATAACTTACAGAGAATGAAAGAAAACATGATAAACATTGCATGATTTTAAACATTTATTTGTTTTAACATATACAAAAGACTTAAAACATCTTGTCATTTCTTTTAAGTCTCAACTCCAACTAACCAAACTTCGAGTTCAATTCTCTAAAATGTATGATAAATTATTATCCATTACTGATTAATCAATCATGTAACATGTAACACATAAAACCCACTGTTATTAAAACTAAACTTAACCATGAGTTGAACCAACATTAAAACTAAATAAGATTTTTACGCGAGGTATGATGTGTTTTATTCAATCTCTTCTTTTTATTATATAATAATACTTTTACAATGAAACGTCTGAAAACGAATAATTGGAGACTAAATGCCAGCGAGAATTAATTTTTGTCTAACATCTTTAGGACTAAGGTCTTCACTCGCTTATAAATTTGAATACAAAAGGAAGAATTCCTCTGCCTTTTGGATTATAGAAAAGTCTGATTAAATCCCGTGATTTACGAGCTCCACTTAAACTCTAACTTTAGGTAGAGTATCTGATACTATTGTATGATTATACTATTATAATTCGTCTACAAGTTACTTTTTACATGTTATATATCGAGGCTAAATTTCAATGAGTCTTTGTGGTCACTAGTTTTTTAATTAATTGGCTTACTTTTATTGTTCCTATATTTTCTGTCTACTAAAATCCCTTACAACATACGGCAGCTCAATTAGCAGAGTGAGGAGAGGGATCACCAGAGGGGAGACTCTAGCACACGTGTTACTCCAGGTCACAGATTCAAATCCTATCCATATCGAAATTATTTTCAAACTATATCATTATTTTATTATTTAATTAAGCTCAACGTGTTGTTTATATACAATTTCAATCATCTCCCACTTAATTTTATAATAAAATAAATAACTCCTTGCAAAAAATACATAATAGGTACTTCTAAGAATTGATTTATTATTGATTATTTGTTGTTTCATATGTAGCGCAATATATTTTATAAATTAGTAGTACATTTACATTAAATAGTAATCCTTGAGTATATAAACGACTAAATTTTAAATATATTAAATCAAGACCAGTCCATGTGAAAATAATTATTCAGATATCACGTATTCATTTATCAGTTCTCCTTTAATGAACGCATTAATTTGTTTTAAATCAAAGCCTCGAATATATTAATTAATTTAATTCGTTCAAGTTGCCTTTAATATATATTTTATAGCAAACCAATTAAGCGAATTTGTGTGATTTGGGTACTTGGGAAGTATTTAATTTGTAAATGTTAACAAATTAGGAAAGTGACACATTTTTATGGTTAAAAAGACCTTGGGAAGCTGCAGCCTTTAAGAGCTTAGTTACCACAGATGGTAAAAATCTTCCATGTGATGAAGATTCATGTTTAATTGAGTCATAACTCCGTTTTACCCTACCCCAAGATATACTCAGAATATGAAGTAAAAAATTTGCTTTATTTCAATATCATGACGAGAACAAGATTTTAATAAAATTAATATAAAAAAAGTGGCAAGAACTGCAGCAGCTCCCCCTGGAACCAAATAGGTACGAAAGTAGTTGGGCAAATTCCGTTATTAATTAACGTGAGTACAGATTGATAAATGTAAGTAATGGTTATTCACATTTATCAGACTGTACTCACTGATAAATGTAAATGTAAATGGAAAGTATTTTATTGAATGAACTATGAACCATAGAAATCAAAAGTCTAAAATCCAAAAGCCACCCTCGGAGTCACTGCACTAGCGGTCACCCAACAGCCGAAATTTGTCAGATAATTATTTTTACTGCTTTCGAGGGTCTGTTGCTACAATATATACTAATACGTCAGGTGACAATCAGCTCTTTGCAACTATTTGACACCAGACTAACGTATACTTGACATTGACAGTGTCAACGTAAGCAATGAAGTACTATGTTTACTATTTTTCATTAAAATAAAGTTTTTCCAATACACAAAACTAATAGCATTCAACATTTCTCCTTCATAATAAATAAACTTTTAGTATTATCATTAATATGAATGATGAAGTGTTTCAAATAAATACAATTAGTATTATTCATCAATTATTCCTATACGTACAATTAAACCGTAATAAAATCCTAATCATTGTAACTATAAAAATAATTATAGAAAAAACTAACAGATTATTTTATACAAAAAAAGAATTAAAAAATAATGAGAATTTTATTTATGAATGCCTACACTGCAGATAATTTAATATCATCTTTTTATTTTTCTTTTGAAGATTTCATAATATTGATTTTTTCATCAATTCACATTAAAGATACACTTCCAGGCAAAGTATTCTAACATAATGGTGCAACATTGATACTTTTAGTATAAACTAATTATTTTTATCATATTTTTTAATAGGAACTGTATATATTGTATATATTTGAAAAATATATTTAACTTTATAGTTCAAGTATATAACAGAATATAAATGAGAACAATAGAAATGTGACAAGACTCAACGTGTCAAAGGTTCAGCGTTGAATTTGCACCAAACTCAGCGCAATTGTGGCGAAGCGTGAAACACATTTACAATTTCACTGTTATTGCGATACACTAGTCGTTTATTCGATTTTCTTGCGATTCAATTCGATTCCCCTGTGTTTATTTTTTTAATAATTACTTTTTAACTGATTATTGTTTAAGTTTTATAAGAATATTTTATATATAATAAACACCAATAACAAGGATTTATTACAATTGACCTGAAAATGATTTAAGTAACATATATAGTTTGGAACAAAATTATTATATAAGGAAATATTTTTTACAATGATAGATTCAAAAGGAAGATTTTCCAAAGCAAGAAAAATATAAATCGTATTAATTATCACATTTAGTATTTTTAATAACCTGAAGCCCTAAAGCTAAGCCCTAAAGGAGTTAGTCTTTATTTACTGCTTAGTGAATAAAAAAGTAGTGAAGGATAAGCTGGTATCAACTCATGTATTGTGATATGGAAATGAGTAAAATATTTCGTCAAAACGTATTTTTATACTATTTTACTTACTATCGATTAATGTTCCAATCTGTTACAAATATTATTTTTTTCTGATCTGTTCCAAATTCTGAGTTTAAAAAGCAAACCTAGAAGAAAAATATATAGTAGTCATCGTTTGAACTTCAATATCTATTAAGAGAATACAATATTAATGCTTGTATAAATAAACGCTCGCCTTTACATTCTAATCTAGTCCTTTGTAATGAAGCTTAGTTCATTGGTTAGCGTCTTGAATGTGACTGAATACATAAACTAAAGTCCAACTTAAATCCTGTACTCGTCACTAACTCGTCTGTAATTGCTTCGTGGCTTCGTGAACCGATGTGATTATTCGGTGGCCTAAATTTAAACTGAAAGCGATTTTATTTAATGACTTAAAATCAATATTTGTAAAATACAAGATGATTAACACCCATTTTTTTTTGGATAAAAATATTTAAACCCATACCTTAGTGAAAAAGTCAAATATTGTATTAATTTCTTGCTTACGTTAAAAAGTAACTTACTTGCTTTTAATAGTAATAATTTCTAAGGTAAAGGTTTTTTAGGTATTGAAATTTGATTGTACAGTTTATATTGGTAGTTGCAGTGGTTTTCATGATCTTCGTCAACGTGAAGGTATAAAGATCGCAGCCAAGAAGGATATGTAGTAGACTCTTTCAGTGACGTCATTTAACTCTATGCTATAATGATACTTCACGCCATTCTTCTACGCGTGGTAATATTCCGCTTTTGATACTCTCTAGTTATTTCTACTTCGGTAAATTTATTTGTTTTGTATAAAAGGAAATATGGCATATGAGGGATATAAAGCCGACAACAGGAAATTAAAAATAAAATAAAAAATTGTCTCTGAAATGGGAATATAAAGTAAATTGCATGATTTCCTAAGACGAATATTTCCACTTCAAAAGGATGTTTGCTTAGTATGAAAGAAATAAAATTACTCGGAAGAAATATAATATTTATTTACATATATGAAATATACACATGTACATAATACAAACACAGACATATATATATAGAATATAAACAAATAAAGATTAGTAGATAGATAGCTATTCATATTGGCATTTACATCAAGCTGATTTATTTTTATTCAGAGTAGTTGCCCCCGAATGGATTAGTACGGCTCATGGGGGACGGATCATTCTTTGACAGTCACCCACAAGTAATGCAAACCTATGTGCTCTTAATCATGACTTATCATAGTAATCCCTACCTATTTTTGGTGATTCTTAATTGGAACAAGTAGTACAATGATCAGACTATATAGTCAAACTTTTATTTTGTTGAACATCTTCACGTACACGCCCACACGATTTAAAGATGTCCGATAATCCTTCAAATACACCTAATCAGCACACATTCGACACACATACAAATTAAAATTTAAAAATGTATTGTAATGTACATAAATTTATAACTTCTTTGATTTTTTTTTTTGGCATCCGTGTAAATAAGTAAGAGTTTATTTTAATATGTACGAAGTTCTATTTGTTGATTCGTTTAAATTTTATTATTATTGTTACATAAAATATGCCTTAATATTTTTAGGAGCACTTTAGAAACTTGAATCATAAATCTGTAGACAAAATGTCGTCCTCAAATGACGGCAATTTTTCACTTGTCCGACTTCTGGAGAATTCAATGTTTTGTCCCTTCGGAACCGGATAACGACCTGATAGATGGTTTCTTGGAGCGACTGCCATCAGAATTTTATATAAACAGTCATCTTAGATGTATTATTAAGGTTACAAAACATTAAAATATACCTCTCGCTCCTACGTCTTTACATACGTAGCTTGCAAATTCTGACTTTATTTTATATTCATTAAACTTACATTTTACCAAAGATGTAAAAGCGTTTAGTTAATACAAATATAGTACTGCTCCATCTAGTGTGTAGAAATATAAAATGGTATTTATATTCAAATAAATATGTTTTACTCATTTTTTTGTTCTTCTGCTTTTACTATAATACTAATACTGGTGAAAAAGTGTATGAATAAGCTTTTACGATGAAATATACGTCATTCCAAATGCCTTAAGAGTGTAAGTGACACTATTTGTAAGACATTCCTCATTTTGTCACGTAACATTACTCACTCTTGATACTTGGACAAGGAGCCCAATTGTATATATTAGAAAATAAAAGATATTGCGTTGGATACAATATGGATTCTGAATGATAAGTCACTTGTTACTTGTTACTGATAGTATTGTATGTAACAGTTTGATGCAGTTGACCGGAATATAATTAAATAGTTTTACTACCATTGATCTGCATTGCAGCTTGAAGTTCAAGTTTATATAGTAATTAATAGTTTTCAGATAAATCTTTAAGATTCATATATGATAGATGGATTTTATCACTCATTAAATAATAGGTTATTTCTTAAAGTATAACGTTTAGAAGAGAATATTAATTCAGTATTTATTGGTTTGCTAAAGGTTGAATAAAGAAACTTCACTCCATCTTGGAGGCAGCTCGCGAGTGGACTATTGTGATAGATACAAATGAGAAACAGTATAGAATTCCTGACGATATTGTTGTCTCGTCATCCAAACCGGATGTATATTTCTACTCTAGACAGTTAAAACGCTTAACACTTTGAACATTAATGGTCTATGGGAAACAAACATCACCAAAGATTACACATTTAAGGTAAACAAGCGTTACCAACTGACTAACGAACTAAATAACTGACCAGGAATAGGTATATAGTTAATTATAAATATAAAGGCCCGGCACCCGCACGGCGAATGGGATGCTAAGAAACTTCGTCTGTTTAAAAAAAAATACCCCTAGGATTCTTCATAGATACAAGCCAAAAAGGAATATTTTGAAATTATTGTCTGTCTGTTTGCTGTCCGGCTTTTACAGAAAAATACTGGATGGATTTTTGTAAAACTTTTTGGTATATTTGTTCTCCACAATATAAAGGCTATAATTTATTTTAAATATCGGAATATTAGATTGAAAATTTTGTCGGTCTGTTTGTTGTCCGGCTTTGACAGGCTTGACAGGTGCTATCGTTGTGTTTGTAAAAGTCTGTATAGAGTTTAAAGTTAGCGCCATTTATTGACTACTTGTCGAAGTACAACATAACATGTTCCTTTGTCTATATGAGTAAGTTTAGTTTTTTTTAATGTTATATGGTTTATTATTTGAATTTCTCGGTAAGAGCTGAAGAAGTCACGGGCAAGAGCTCGTGTAACGTAAAACTAAATACCATATTATATATGTCGGGGAAGCATTATTTGTTACAGTCTTAGTTAGCGTCATTAGGATAAAGTAAGATTACAAAATTCAAAATCACAATTTTACACGTTCATTTTATTTAACACAATTATTTTCTTTTAAATTTCGTTCGAGCAGCGGACAAGAAGCACCAATCTTAGTGTTGTCTTTCTTCATTTTATTACCAATTATTTTTATTAAAAAATTATTAAATGTAATAATTTAATCACTCAAACGATATCCGATTACTTCAATAAAACAGAAAAACCAAAACGTTATAATAATAATCGTCAAAATCATTTTCTCTATCAAGACGGCGTCTCAAGATGGCGCCTCGACCCCGCGCGAGCTGCGTCCTCTGCTATAATTGGTCGTTTCGGAAAATTACAACAATATTAATTTTTATTAAGTTTATAACATTATTAAAAAATATAATAATGTAAGAAATCCTCAAATAAAATTAAATAAAGAATTTTAATATCATTTTGCAAAAGCGAATGCAATATAAATAAATGAAACGAGAATATTGTGCGTGCTCATAAAAATAATTTAACATATCATTCATCCGACATGTGTAAGTATATATGTGACTCATCGAATAAAATATATAAGGGCTTGGTCCCACCTCTCGCTACCATTAAATCTTAAAATTATTAATTTCGGTAACATGGTGGCTATAAGTAGTATTGTAACCAAGAGGAATTATAATGGAAAATAAAATACATATTTTTTAAAGAGGTATTTATAAACTAATAGGCTTAGACCTATTTCTTAATATTTGAACCATGAAAGCATTTAACAGGTTTATTGAAGTCACGTTAGTCCTCGGGTGAGTAGTATTGCAATCTATTTATACTTATTTTATATAATAAGATATTTTCCTTACATTTGTCTTGTCCATGATTACTTTTATACATATTTACTTTTCTGTCCTCACATTAATTAATATCAGAATTTACCCAACTAGTTTCAAACCCGTTTAGGGCCATGAGGAGCTCGTGCTGCCAGTTCGCAAAAGGTAAATAAAATATATTTTTTTCTAATAATTTGATATAAATCAAATTCTTATTTCATTTAACACTGCAATAATTCTAATGACTGAGATCCAAAAAACACGGAAGAACTAAATCTTCTTATTAATACTACAGCTTCCCAATGTTTTTTATTTATTAACCAGAAAAAATTAAGATCTAAACGTGTATCAGTATTTAATTATGGGTCCATTCCTAATATGACAAAATTTACACTTTCCGAGAAGATTTAATGCTTCCAGAGCTCCCATAAATTGACTTAATTGGTTTCTTGTAAATATTTATCAACGACAGTTTGAACGAATTAATTATACATTTTGATCGAGGCGTTGATGTAGAATAGTTCGTTCATTCGTAAATGCGTTCATTAATGGAAAACTAACAAATGAATACGTGGTGTCTGAATAAATATTTTCACATGAACTGATATTATTAGCATGTTACGTAAACATTTAACTTTAGATAATATGATTTAGATGATACTTATACGAGGTTATTATATTTTTTTATATTAATTTTATAAATATCAACTGTAATAATAATATAATAAAAAAGTTATATACTTTTAGTATAAAGAAACATTGGAATCAAATAATTTCAATGTGAAGTGACCCATTTTGTACGAGAATTTTATGTAACTCTTTTAATTAAAATTTAAGGCGAAACATAAAATCTAGAGTACTACTAGTAACGAGTAAAAATATATCCGAGGGTTGCTTGAAGTGGTTCATCTGAGGAAATAAATTATCAAATAATTTAATTAAAGGATTTCAAACGGCTGTCATTTCTGTCTTCAAACGCGCAAAATTTAATATATTTAAATATCGTCGCTCATATAGTCACGGCTTGCCATTTAATGTAAACATATTATATATAAATACAGCATGTGTATATTTTAATACCATTTTTTATTCTAAATCATTTACTGCAATTGCGGCTCAACTTTAGATCTGATAATTGCTAGTTTTTAATGTACGAGTTGTAATATATATAAACAAAAATGCTTTAAGGAAAGTAAAAAAAAATTACATGGATGAATATTTTTATTACTTTTAGATATATATATATATATATTTAAATGCATCAATATTTTTTCTCAATATGCATCAATATTTTTTCTTTATATATATAATTTGCCATTAAATTATTTTAAAATCAATTGATATAATAACATAATATAAACAGATAACTAGTTCTCTTTAATACTATTAACTAGCACAGAATGTTCCAAATGGAACTGAATTGTTTGAGTTAAGTTAGCGACTTAGAGTTAAAAGCGGTTGCAGGGACAAGTTTCAATGAATTTATTTCATCCAGCGCTACCTAATTAAGTTTTTAAACTACAGTTTGATTTTATTATTTAGTAATACTATTATTGAAATGCTAAATATCTTAATTTCGCTGAGATAGTTTATGAAACTTTTAGGTGGAACTATTTCAATGTTATTGAAATCATTTTTTAAAACAAATTTATTCTATTATGGTCACCTTTTAATATGTAAGAAATTAATATATTATACTTATTTATAAAATTGTTTATTTTAACATGGTGTTACTTCCACAAAACTGAAAGGCTTAGAAAACTACAGCTGGCGCTTTGAGAATTCTGACCTAAAATTGTGTGAAAGTGTTTAATTTGAAATAATTTCGAAATAACCTATTACTGTTATCATTTGAAATTAAAAAAAAAAAGTTTTTAAGATGTTTGGAAATATATAAATTTTAGGAACATCTGAAACGCGAACGAAGTTGGAGCAGTCAGTTAGTATGTAACATAACTGATCCCTAAATAGTTATAATATTTGTTAAATTTATGAAATTTAACAAATATTATAACTATTTATTCCTTTTAGAAGTATATTGATATTTGCGTTTCAATCATGATATTATTCGTATTTACGTAATTTCGTATTTACGTAATTTTTAATCAGGTTCTTATTTAAGTAATTTTAATTATTTAATTTTAATTATTTTAGTACTGATTTAATTACAAAATAATATTGTTTTATTATTTACATAGTAGGATCTCAAGTTGTGGGATAAAGAAAACGAATCAAGATATTCTTTAACTTTATAAAGTGATTGTTTGACATGTTAATTTATTCAGAAGTTTAATCACGTTTAAAAAATCTTTATCTTGTTACCTTTGTAGAAATGCTAATACACTTTGTGTATAATAAATAATTTATACGGGAAAAGGTGTCATAACTGAAATAAATTCTAGTAATACTCTATAAGCAAGTTATCTTATTAAATTTCTATCTATCTTATTAAACTTATTAGTTCTATGAAACAATACTTTAACGAAAAAAAAAAACAACACACATCACTGAATCCATTAAAAGATATGAAAGAAATATTGAGTTTCTAAAGATAAAATGGAAAATAAAAAAAATACCAAAATAAACTGAGAATAAGCTTTTAATTTTAATCAATGTAAAAAATAAATATTTATATTTAATGTACATATTTTTTACCATTGTGGCGATAACGTCACGTCATACATTATTTGTTAGCTTTTTGTCACGCGCTGTATCATTTGATAAATTATTATTATTTTTTATATTTCTCATTCCGTAAATGTCTCGTCAAAATGAATTGAGGCTTACAAATACAATGACGCTTGCATTGTCCCTTCTGTCAGACCGGTGGATGATGACGATGATGAATTATGTTTATGTAAATATTTTTATGATAAATATAATATTTTATATAATGCAATTTGTTTTTACATAAAGCAAATATCTTGCGCTTAAAAAGGCAAATGTCAAGCGGACGGTCGTACCGACAAATTATTTTAAGATGCGTCAGCCGTAAGAGAGGCCCAAAGATCAAAGTTTCAAAGTCGGACCATACTAATTATGTTTTCATTGACTATTGACTAAAAAAACTCTTTAACATAAAAAGTAAATGCTTAAACAATGAGAAAAGACGACAATCAGAGTAGCTTTGATGTCTTATCCCAAAAACACTCATGGTTTAGTTTAAAGGAGCATAAGTGAGATTGTTTTATTTGCAGAATAGTCTTGTCGTTATAGGGATAAGTTATGATTAATATTTAAAATACTAAAATATCAGCATTAGCTTCGGTAGTTTTCCTAAGTGGATCCGTTGCGGACAAAACTTACGTTTTTTCAGATGTATAGTGTGACTTCAAGGTCGTTCTAAATACAACTAAGGCTTAGTTAAAGTGCAATTCTGGACTTCTGAAGTTAGAGTTGCACCCATGACACTAGTAACGATGAAACGTCTTGAATTGTGTCAAGCTTTATTGGTTTCAAGGCTGTGTTTGTTGTGGGGTGAATATATCACCACCGACTTACTAAAAAATGTTGTTTGCAACCGTCCATAAAAAACACATACGAGACAACGTTGTGTTGAAATACTATCTGGCAGATTTTGTTTCTCGAGGGGT
The DNA here is from genome assembly GCA_963555665.1 of Dircenna loreta. Classification (NCBI taxonomy): domain Eukaryota; kingdom Metazoa; phylum Arthropoda; class Insecta; order Lepidoptera; family Nymphalidae; genus Dircenna; species Dircenna loreta. The sequence continues at coordinate 6,760,408 of OY743099.1, read as the reverse complement.
GTGTGCTTGTCAGAACCCATATTTATATCAAATATTGAATTCACTTTATTAAAAATCTACAATCAGACGAGAAATAAGATAAACCCCGAGTGGTTTACTTATACTTTTGTTTTACTTTTGCGCTTAGCAACAATCCTTTTAGTGACTTATTTACTAACTTAAAGAAAATACGGCCTCTCCTCTCTTTCTACGGATGGGTAACGGGCAGCTGCGTTAACCCGTATACTTAACATAGTTACTGCAATCTGCCTTCATATCGTGAAGATCATGCCATGATTATGGCCACACGAGATAAGACATCGGTAATAATTCGGTACAAGCACCTTAAGGCTTATTATACTTATTTATTTGTAAATGTGTTGTTTAAAATGATAAAATGAACTGTCTAAATTAAATGCCACATTGGCGGTAAAGCCATAGCAGACTAGAGGGGAACGGGTACGATTTATCAGCATAGTGGTATAGTTCAATATCAAAAGCAAAAAACTAGAAATCACAACTTAATATAAATTTATATATTTTTAAAAACACAATAAAAGCAAATATTAAAAAAAAATAAACCTTAACCATAAAACTAAATTGCTAAATTATAAATGAGATACAAAATTCAAAATAAATGTTAATGTAAAAAATATATGCATAAAAAACATAAAATATTATTACATTAAATATAAACAATAAATAACTCATGTATACATGCTATCCATATTAAACCTAGCATAATAAATATATTAAAAAGTAATAATAAGATTCTCGAATACATATTTGTGGACTAAGTTTTTGAGTACTATTCTACTTGGACAGCATCTAACAAGTTCAGGTAAACCGTTCCTGTGTTCAATGTATTGTGAAAGAAGTTTCATTGTGAAATTACTTTGAAGATAGGAAAACCCAAAAATGGTGTGAAGAATCGAAAAGTTTGAGATTAAAGATGGAGTATATGTAAGTAATGAATACTTCCTAGTAATTTAAATTTACGTTTAAATAATGTGTAGAACAATAATAGTAATGTGTTTAAATAATTGCTAAAAATAGAGTACAATTGACAAACATATATTAATATACATATATATATATATATAGACATATTACATAAGAAACTCAACGTTCCTAGTGGCGTAAACAAATGAGTCATTGCCTCATTTCTTGAGCTTAACTATAAATTACCCAGTTGCCACAGTCTTTCAAGAGAAAGTTAGTGTCCTAAAATCTACAATCCCTCCTAACCAACGACATTGTAAGCCTGGCACGAACCTCACATGAGGTGCACTGAGGACGTTCGTTATTGTGGGGGTCTTCAGAACCCCCTTTTTTCAAGGGTGGGTCTATTAACCACCCACTCCCCCGGTAACGCTTTAATAGCCAGTAGGGTTAACAGTATATAACAAAAAAAAAGTATTGTTATCTTTATTTAATGAATTGTTGAAGTTCAATTATTTGGTGATATTGTGGGAATTATAAAGCATTTATCCTGATTAAAGATGATTATTAATTTTAATTTAAACAGTTATAAGTGATGATGGCTTAATTGATTTTGGTCAAATTAAATATATGATTATCATGAACGACCATGAAGGTTTTATTGAAGAAGAATATATCAAGAATCTTCCATTCATATAGCTTTTATTTCTTTCTAATTAATTTTTAATTTATTTTATTTTCTAATATCGAGCAAATAATCGTCATCATAGCTAATAATCTACATAGTAGCTTTTAATTGATGTTTTTTCTAATTAGGCTTTTTTGGATTCTTAGCAGCCACCGGACCTAATTCATAAATCGCGGGATGGTTTATAAAAGAAATATCTAACATTTTATTTATATAAATAATAAATATTTGTTTTCTTTTGTCTTTTTAAGATGACAAAAATAAAAATTACCCAGCTCATATCACAATATTTCCCTAACCATATATCCATCTCTATCATGGAAATAAAGATATATTTGCGGTGAAAAGAACATTTTCTTGTCATAACATTACAAAGGAATTGATTTACGAGTTTAGCTTTTTGTCGTACATCCGACAACTACCGCTGACGTAAATTAAGTATCAAGGAAAACTTTTACTGAATCTTGAAACTTTAGTCCTTAATCTTGATGAACTATAGAATAAATATATAAATATTGGCGTAGTATTTTTAGCAGAAGCCGTCATACGAAATAAATATTAATAATAATTATCTTTTAGGTCACTGTTGGCTTATTCACTACAAAATATTATTTTTTTAATGTATATTTGTAAAGTCGTTACAAAATTGTTTTCATTATTTAATTTCTCATAAAAAAATCAAGGGATTTATTTATTATTTCTTGGGATATTTTCAATGTTCTTGATCAATAGGCTTACGTATGTTATTGTACTAAAATGAGTCTATCGAAAGAAATATAATTAAAAAACATAAAATATTTATATTTTTTCCTTTTAAATATATGTTATATGAAAACATCAAGTTATTATTACTTTACTTGTACTTTACACACACAAACTATTGTGTTTGTCTTACGACACTGACGATGTCCAAGCGCTTTATATTTGCTTAAATTAAACCGCTTCGTTGCGCTTTGCATGTAATCTCAACTATAGTAAATTTTAGGTCTATGTGCATACATATAGAGACCTAATAGCTTACAGTAATTACGCTGAAGTATTTATCTTGATAAGAGAGTTAATTAATTATTAGTATTCCTTTATTTAACATTTGTCATTTGGAAAATTAAATAGAAATATGTAAAACAAATAATAAATAAGTTGAAATAGATATTATACGTTTTCAAACACATTTTAATATCAATGACTTGACAAATTGCAAAGACGTATTAAATAGTGTACCATATTTTTTTTACAGAAAATAAACCATCCAAGAACCATGGCTGAAGTTAATTGAGCTAAATTATATATTTTTTATTTTAACTTACATTTCAAATTGACTTAACAATAACAATATTAAATGTTATAGTATAAGAACAAATATTTTTATACATACTCTTGAAAGGCATTTGAAAAACTTTTGACCCGAAAACGAATTATATTACCCAAATGGGTCATATTCAATTAGTATAGGGACATATCATTTTACAATGTTCATTAATCAACACTTAATAAGTTTACTATAATATGTAACTACTGAATTCTAAGTTTCAATGTTGTCATTATTGGAACGAATCCTTTCGTTACACTTATTATTAAGCTGTACCATTATTTGTATAATAAAAAGTAGCTTCTAAACAGAACAATATAATATTATATTCATACAATGTTATTAGGTACATACTAACTGCAGTCAGAGTTTAAGTAAGCTTCTTAGTCACAGGTGAATTTAATCAGTTACATAATGTACAAGGCAGCGAAATTCTTTACTTTTTGTATAAAAATAGATAAGCGCGGGAAGATCGAGATAGATATATAATAATAAAGAATTCATTCACTCTGGCATTCAGTCTCAAAGTTATCTTTTTTACACGTATTAATGAGTTTGTTAATACTTTGAATATAATAATCTAAGTTTATTCTTGTGTTAATTTATGTTATAGAACTTAGAAGACGAACAGCTGGTTATCCAAAAGATGTTTGATTGATTAGTAATCGGTAATAAAGATCCATAACTATAAGAGAATTGGATATCAAGTTTGGTTAATTGGAGTCCGGAACATAAACGCTTAAAAAATGAATGATCAAGTGTTTTAACTCTTTTGTATATTTTATAAAAAAACGATTAAATTTTAAATATCAAATCATGCAAAATTTATCATGTTTTTTTTTCTTCTTTTTTTTTTGTTCTTCTATATCAACTTTTAAAACAATTATTTTATTTTCTATAAATTTTAATAACTATGACTGCGATCCTAGCGTCAATTTTATTATAAAGTTATATAATTGTAACATTTTAATATTAACATTTATTACAAGGTGTTAAGAATAAATAATATACAAAAGAAAATAAAAGATGTGCATATTTGAGAAAAGGACCGAAAAAGGCGTGGATACGCTTCGTGCAAAAATAATATGACAAACAAAACAAGTCGCATAAAAGAGTGTGGAAGAACCTTATATATTGCACGAATCTAAAAAATAAGGCAGACGGAAATGAGTTTTTTATTGAATGGATAATAACGATTTTATTAAAATAAACAATATAGTAAAATGTAAGCAATTTGTCTAAACCGATATTCAAATATAACGGCGATCCGTTGTAAGTAATGAAAAAATAGCATTTAACTAATCCGCTTTCAATAACTATAAAATAGATGAAAAAGCAATCGACATTCAGTACTACTATTTTTAACCTTTGACCCTCATACTAATTAAGTTACACAAACGCCGTATCAATACATGCTTCAAATTTAAAGCTTTATTTAAATCATGAATGCTGTATATAAATTACAAATTTATATCACGTATACGATACTAAATAATCAAATAATTTAGTTTATATAACCATTAAGTAAATAACTTAATGATTATTTATCGTAATACATTACAATTAAGTAATGGACTCTTATTTTTAATTATCATTATTGCGTTTTCATCGAATATGATTTATTATTTAATAATAGCGATTCTTTATAATACATCATTTTAATTTAACAATATTTTGTTATTAAAAACAAAACAAGAACGTGCAAAAAGCTATAACAAAAACATAAATATAATTAGGAAATATTTAAAGTTACAAACGTCATTTTAGAAATAAATTAACGTTTTCTAATTCATAAATTAAAAAAATAACTTTTTATAGTCGTCGAGTCGATATCAAAATTTACGATAAATTTTAAAACTTTCAACAGACAAACTAAGTATATAGTTAGATAGTTATCGATTCGGTAGTTTATTGGCTATCCACAATTAACAATTAATTTAATTTATCACTACGCTTTGAATTATAACATGAATCATAAATCAATCTATGATATCTATATTAATGATTCTCTTATCTTGAAATCCTGGTACATAGCAAACAGTGTTAACACAAGGATATTTGTGGTGCTAGCTGCTATACCTTTAGGCCTTAGGATTTCAAGGCATTTACAATTTTCCTTCGGAAAAGACAGCTATAACAAAAAAAAACTCGGGAGATATGCATAGACATTTAGGGGTTTGTCCTGACCAAACTTAAATAAATGTAAATTGATAGACGGAAGCAGCTACGTTTCTGCATCCGCTAAAACCGCATCTAGGTTATTAATAAGACATTTCACTTTATTTTAATAAATTGATGGATTCAAAATGAACTATTCGAATATATAGATTATATATTTTATATATTTGATGTCTTTTGAAAAATACAATGTGGAATCCAAAGGGGCTGACTATGTAAATGTATTAAAGATGTTAGGCGCTTGTATATAACATCAAACTTGGGTTAGAAATAAATTTGCTATCAAAGGTTTAGTTTATGTGTGGGTTGTACGGATCATTGGTATGCCAAAGGAATCAATATTATTTATTAAATTTCAAGAACCTTTTGAACTTTTTGAATTTTAAGATTATATTATGTTTATGTAAAAAAGTGTGACATTTGATCAGCAAAAAACAAAAAAAATATTTCAATTATGATTATTTTCATTACGAGGGTAGTAGAAAATAAACCTTAATGATAGTATTATTAGAATAATATTCACACTACAGGAAATAAAATAGAATAAAATATTTCTTGTTTCAATATATTTTTGCGATGTTATAGAATCGAGGTTACTTCAGGTTAAATTAGGTAATAGGAATTTATGAATAGTTCAAAATTGCAACAAGGGTCAATTAGCAAATTAATTTACTTTGATTTATTTGAATTGCTTTTAGTTTAATGATTCTTAAATATTTTTCAATAAACTATATTCAAAGGTAATATCAATAGTCATGTGCCTATTATAATTATTATATCAGATGTAGATTCGAGGCAGTCAGTCCGCCTTAAAAGGACTTGTTATATATATTCATTTATTATTACATAATGGTTGTCAAATATTCAAATCACCACTTATCAGTGGTTTGATAAATTATGATTGCAAATATTAAGGCATTGTTAAATATTTCCGAGTCGTAAATTGTAGTTTTGGGACTGGAATACACGTTTACATTATTGCAAATATAATTACTATTTAATACAATTCTACAACTAATTAAACTATCTAGCTTGTAATTATATCTAGTGATGGCTATAAATTTAGTTCTTGGAACTATTGTGGGATAAGTGTTATTGGTCATGAAAACTGGTTAGGAAATATTATCATACAAGTTATAATACTAGTGGTGTCAAAACAAAATCATTTTTTCATTTAAAGTGTCTTTCAAAGAATAGTGTCGTTTGACTAAAATATAAGTCAAAGTAATTTTATTTAACTAATGAGCTTAATAGTGTCACTGTACTGCATTTTCTTCTTCCAACAGTCACAGTACTTCACCAATCACTGCAGATTTTTTGAATGTACACTCAATTAAATGTAATATAACAAATAATATACAAAACCACGAATAAATCGTTTTTTGTTATTGATAAACGTTTGCGTAAGTTAATACATCCAGTATCTGAATACACAGTTCTTTGTTTCCTTAGAACTTAGAGTTTCCTATCAGACCGTTTACGTTTTTAATAAGAGATTGTGTGTATGAAATATCTTCGAATTATAACATAAAGATATCCATCAAATATTTTAAGTTTATCGATGGGATAAAATTACATATCGGATATAAATATTTTTTCCATGCTGAAAACAAGAAGCTGCAAAAATTAAGAGTATTTTTAATAACTGTGAAAATCAACTAACCATTATTACTACCAATTATAATTAGTATTAATAAGTATTACTTATACTAATGAATTTCCTAAAACTAAATACATTACTATCTACCTACTTGTTTAGAATAATAATCAAGAGTCACGACGACGAGCCACTTGATCTTGATGAGTAATGAGTCACGTGTCGCCTGTTTATCACAAGGGTTAAACAATTCCTACCTTTTAGTTTGTAAGGGCCTTTCTAAATCGGTGATAAAGCCTTACGCAGGCGGAGATGGTTTTACAGAAAAACGTAGTCACCAGCATTATAAATCACATAGTCACTATGAGTATCATAATATTTAATAGTTTAATCTTGTGCTATTTGCAGAAGGTATTTCACAATTTAATACCTTCAGTAATGTATTCAGGAAGAGGACTAAGTGTTTCAATGAATACTTATTCAGAACGAGCTGACAAAGTAGTTTTAATTTGTATTTAGACTTATTAATGTTCCTGAGATATTTATTATTTTGTCATAAAGTGCATTTCCTTACACAATCCTCTATTTCATGTCGCATATTTTTCCAGGAACACTGTTCTCGGATTTTATTGAAAATCGTATTGGTCCAGCAATACAGATCTCGTGGTTCCTGCAAAGGATTTTATTACTTCAGAACGACTAGGATAATATATTTTATTGCAGTATATTTTAATATGATTACCTGGTTTTCAAACAGTATTCTTGGAAATCAGGCAAGCATATTATATATTTTTATGTATTTGTCTTAACGAAAGGTTTTTTAAAATCAGTATTCCTCATTTTTTTTCTAGGTTCAGTGATGATGAAAGAAGATTGGAAAAATTATTTATGGATTCAAAAATGTCGATGTTGGAACATTTATCGAAATGTACCTTAATAAATAAGAAATGGTAGTTTTTTTAATTCTGAGAAAATATTTTTAATGATAATAGGGTTCTCTATAAATTTATAACCGATTTGGATTCTGGAGAGTTTTTTAGAGTAGCCGAAAATAGGGGATAAATTTGTCAAGATCAGGCAATGTATGATAAGTACAGTTTAATCTTGGCTACTTAATAGAGTATCACTGTATTCCACAAATGTTGTTTTATATTTAATACTTAAAATAGTTTACAAGTTGAAGATTGAAGTTATTTTTTTTTGGGATTCGGGTTAGGATTTCAGTTATAAGTACTGCAGGAGAAATAGTGTGCTGAACTTGGTAAGTATGTGAAAGAAGATACTTTTGAATTAAAAGAGCTAATATCTAAAATCAGTCATCTATAAATCAAGATCGAATGAGTCAGTATTTGTTAAATTTTTGGAATATACAGAATTGACAAAATACCAAAAGAGATCGTTGGCTGAGGAATTTAATTTAACTTTTCGATGTACAATTTCGTATTAAATTTCTTGTAGTTGAAGATGCCTACATTGTAATGGACTACTCGGGTCGGTGTGGTTTAAAGTGTTTATCAAGGAATTGTCCGTTATAATGGCTTTGAGCCAGACCGACCCGAGAATTAAATAAATAAAAGTAAATGACCTAATTATTAATTATATTATGAGTAAATTTATTACGAGTAGGAAATAATGGTCTGTTACAATTACAAACTTCTGACCAAACAAATATTGAGTGACTTCAGTGACGCTTAATACTGTTTTAAAAATGTCTTGTGGTGCCATTTTAATCTGATAAAACCCGGTCAAGAGTTGAAAAATATTCGGAATAATCCAAATGGTAAAAAAATTAACCTTTTTTGGGAAAATTATATATTTTAACGCTGAAAAATAAAATGAAAGTTTTTCGACTGTGTTTCAGAGGTAATAGAACTGTTTTAAGTGGGTTTCATTTAAAAGAAATGCTATAATTAGTTTGAAATTTTTAAGCAAATCGATTTTGTTCAGAAGTTTGTTTAGTTTAGTTTAAAAGTTATATATTTAATAAATAAATATTATACAATATTTAACAAATGTTGTTGTTTATTCGTGTTAAGTCGAGTTTCAAAACGTGGATGATGAAAAGCTAATAAAAGTTATTAAAGAAAATGTTATAATAATTTTGTTTATCATTGTTCCATTGTTTCTAGATTCTAGTATTATTAATTTGTAGGAAGTCATATAAATATTTTCTATGATCATGTTGAATTCCGTGTCTCGTTACATTATGGTTGCCATTTTTTCAATTTATATAAAGTAACGTTACCACTAGGTATTAAGGTTTTAATATGAATTTCATGTTTTTGTATTATTTACCCAATCACGGTGTTACAGATCGAAAGAAACGTTAATATTCTATGATATAATTATAGTTTTTGTCATAATTAGGATGTCAAAAGTTTAATAATAAAAATACAAACAGTGACAACTTAACCTAAATATATTTCTGTCAGTGTTTATTTTATCTTACTATCCAAATAAACAAAGAAAATGTATTTTATAAAATAATGGTCTTATTATTTTAGTTATTCGTAATGTTTTCATGATCCAATGATATATCTGATGTCTTTTGTGGCTTTTATGATAAGCGACTTTGCATTATCAAAATAAATGTGACTGTCATATAAAAACATTATTTACTCAAAGTAAGATATAAAAAATGTCAAATAAACAAATTTAGTGAATGCCTAATTTTAATAAATCAGTAGAAAATGTTTTTTTTTCTTTTATAATTAGCATTTAAAGTCTCCTTATTATTTTTTGTATAATATGTTATAACCACGCATAACGTAACAATAACAAAAAAATGTATGTCTTGTAAGTTTAATCACAGTGAGAAAGATAATTAAAATTATAATTGAATAAACTCGCTTTCATAATCATATCATTAGTTTTAAAATTAATATTAAAAATTATATATTCACAAAAATGTTAAGTATTTAGTATATGAGTATGAGTTTTAATAGTTTTCGAATAATTCTGCTACCAACAGAGCCGGACAATACACTGTTGGTTGGCCTTTTAATGAATCACTTTACCCACAAGATTTCCCCTACATACATACGACGCAAATTCTTGTTATGAGGTATAAGAATTAATAAAAATTTAGGATCCAATTGAAATATTTAGGATCTAATTGAATTGAATCAAATATTATTAAAAAATAAAAACTAAAATAGTAATCTAAATAAGCTCTCCTTGTTTTTTACATAGTATATACATAATACTGTTAAATTCACTTCATTTATATCAAGTTTTAACAGTTTACGACTGATTTGTCACTTTGTTTCAAATACAGATAGTATTCCGAAACCCATCTCTCGTTGCAAATTTGTTGCATCTTAATTAAATACACTCAGACTGTAACAGAACAAGTGTGGCTCAAGTTAGTATTGTAAAAGGTTAATAATTGGAAAAAGAGTAAATTTTCGATTTAAAATAAATAAGATTTATTTATATTATAACGTTTTATTTATTGAAGTACGAGATAAAATAATCGGTAATTAATGAATGCTTGGTATTCATTGTGCTCTCAATATAAGTAGTTATGATTTATTAGCTTCGGGAAAAAAAATATGTTTTCTAGTAAAAAAACAAATGTAAAGAAATAAAAATATGTTCAGAAAAATAATTGTAAATTAATAGACATTTACATTTTATCATATTAATTTAAAATATAACTGTAATGCAAGTAATCACTAACATTTTCGTATATTATTTTATTTTTGTTATATTTCCTGATCAAAAATAAAGTCTCCATAAGTCGTGGGGTACAGAATGAAAGTGACCACACTTTTGTATCTTGTAATCTGGTAAATTATATTGATCAAAATTTGAAACGCCGAAATATTATGACCAAATCTTCAACTGACATTTAATAAATTGAATGACAATAATGAAACAATTTAAAACCCGCAAGGTCGACTAAGGGCTTAAGCACACTTTTGTTTACTTTTGTTGTAGTATACAGGCTTTATAATCATATTAGCAGGCTTTATAATCATATATTATTACTTTTTAAGAGTTCACTGTAGGACTCTTAAAAAGTATCATAGTTTAAAGATACTTTGTTTATAATTTCTTTGACTCGTGCCATCTCTATGAACCAGTTTTGTTTTATTCCTGTTTATTGACCTAAAAGAATGAATGCTTTCTTTAAATGCCAAAATTTTTTAAAACACACATTATGATAAAAGTTAGTAAAGTTTCCTAAAATAAAAGAATGAATTATTTTGGATGACGTTATCAAAACTTATTTTGGAAAGGAAAAATATTGTAATATTTCTATAAGAGCCTGGTCTGCAGAGATATCATACACGATCTTTTAAGTTGAAAATTTACCCCTTTGAAACCGAAAAAGACATGAAACCTAGTTACTTAAGATGTTACACCTAGTTTTGATTATTTTTTGTTTTTTTTTTAATTATATATATTTTATAGATAACTTATGTGTTCCATATATATTTTGATTTTATTTGATTTGATGTTATATAATATTATGATGGACTAAATTAGCGTTACAGGTTAGACATGACTGACCCTGGCAAAAATTTCAATAACCATATTATATTTACTTATTTATATTACCTTATTATTATTAATATTTCTAGGGAATAATATCATATAGCCAAGATCCAACATGAAAGTTATATCTAAATATTGGTTAACACATTTTTACATTTGGATAACTTACTTTGAAGATTACCTCCATCCAACAAATGAACTTATAAAGTATAAACCCATGAACATACTAACTTTACCTCTTTATAATATTAATAATTTTTCATAGTTAAAGTTTATATTGAAAATGAGTGCTTAAAGCTGAAAACCTTTTATAAACTCGTAATGAATAAGTTATTTATTTACTTTCACACTTAATGTTAGGTATCTATTAGTCTGATGTGATTAATAGTCGCTAAATACAATAAGATAATACTATAAGAAGTTATACTGACACCACTTTCTCTTACATTCTTCTCTTCTTCTTCTTACATACATCTTCTAAAATCGTCGTTTTAATAAGCATGATATTATCCTTATCCAAATGAATAAGTTATATATCACAGGCACTTATTTTTTAACAATTGACAGTTTTTGATTTCAACCAAAATATAAGCTATATGTTGTATGCGGAGGCACGAGAGCGCTATGTATGTTGAATATTAACATGGCATACAATACTAATAATTAAACTTTATTTTGTCAAAGCTCTCGGTACTAATATTTGTTTAACTTTTAACTATTTAATAATTCTATAAAAAATGTAGCTAGTTTTAGCTTTCAATATTTATTTAATCAATGACAAAACATTTTTTATCACTTTACAACTGTCAAGTGATAAAAAATACATTGGATATCATATTTTTACGAAATAAAATGTAGTTTTTCTAGACTCAACGCTTATTGCGTTTCGTTGGCTATTGAAAACAAACGATAGTAAAAGCATTAATTTTAGAGTACACAATTTAAATCTATTCTTTTTAACTAGTATGTGAGATTAATAAAAAAATACAGATGAAAATTATATTTATTATATTTATTAGCCAGAAGTAATAATAAATAAGAAATAATCAAATCAATCAAAAAAAATAAAGACATCAATATGATTGGTGTGACAAAATATTTTGCAGTTTGTAGCCATTTTCACAAGAAATTATAAATGAGAATTATAGAAAATGAAATAAACTTTGTCAAAATCAAATTTATTCTTACCTATTCGAAATTAATTTGTAAAGTAAACATATTATATTATGAAAGGGCTCTCATTTTCTTGTACTAATGGTTTTTGAACTCTGCCACTTTTACAAGAGTTAGTCACTTTAATAATTAAATAAAAAGTTATATATTTTATTGATATTATTCATTTATTATTTATTGCTTTAAAAAGATTATTGATGTTCGACTGAATAATGATTACATTTTTAACAATATTTCTAAATATTTATAAATTATAATATTTATATATTTTTAAGGCCTACCTTATTTTTTCGACTTTCACAACTTTGTTTGAATTGTAAAACTATTTGAAAAGTTAGATGTGGTCAGTGCCATAGAAGATGTATTTGAATTAAGGATATGAGTATTTCCCAATTTTTTAATGCTAATATAAGCTCCAAAACAATGTGTTTTGGAATATTTTGTTAGCTAAGATAAGGAGTATGCATTTTTATTTAAACTCTTTTATTAACTTTTTTAAAACTTCCATAAGCATCTTCAAAAATATTATAAACTTGTTTTATCCTGTTAAGGTTACTTTAATTTAAATAATTGTAATATATAAAATATTTTAAAAAACTTCTGGGAAAACGTCTATTTATTTAAATTATATTTTTTCATGTTAAAAAAATAAAAAAAATAAAATGAAAAGTAAACCGATACGGGCAGGGATACCTCTGGGAAACCGTCCCTTCACTACACCAATTGATCTGCCGTAACGCCAATAGCTCTCACTTACAACACTTATAGCTTCCCTCTAATAGTAAATTCCCATTGTTATAGGTCTACTAGGACATAAAATACTCGCACAGTGGCACTCGATCAGGAAACAAAGAAGCTTATAGAGTTTCTAAGTGCGGATGTTGCTCAACATAAATACCTATTGGCTTAATTAGTCATTCTGAGGGACTGCAACACTGCACGCGCTATTTTATGATGATTATTTAACTCGTTCTGAATTGGTGACAAGGAATTATGTATTTGATTGCCACTTTGAGGAAGCGAGGCTACAACAGGAATATTTGACTTATGTATACACTCAAACTTCAAGGTGAAGGATCATTTAGCAAAAAAAGAGCATTCAACAAAGATGCCAAGTTCTGTAAGAAGTCGTTACAGAAGACTCATTTCGATCGCATTAGCCGAATTAGAAACGAACTCGCTATTGATAATGCTAATATAAATTAAATTGCGTCCCTACCTTCACAAGATTGGTAAAGATATTGGAATCTAGCAAAGTTGAGGGATAGGTGGGTGTTTGAGCTTGCGGTTCTCTCATCCTTTGTACGAAAATTGGCTATAATGGTTACTAACCTGGTCAAGCTAGCCCATACTAGTTTCAATCAAATGACTATAGCTTGAAAACTCCAAAATTAGAAGTTATTACATTCATCATCAGTTGAAACATTTATTATTCTTCCGTGACTTACTATTTTACACTAAATATGCACTGTCACTGCTTGCATTTTTCATATTATGAGATAACTGTTTTCGAGGAGAGAATTGTATTTTAGAATTATATAAAACATGAGAATAACACTTAAATGCTTCATAATCAATTTAAAACGAATAACATAAGAGGTTCTACGAATTATATAAATTCAGCGCTCTATAATATTTTTAAGGTTTATATTACAAATCAAATATAATTATAATTAAAAAACAGGTTTGTTCTTAGGTTTCTTCAAAAAAGTGGGTGGATTATAAAAAAATATGAGATGAGACTAAATTTAACAAGTTGAGCATGTTGGAATGTAAAAATATTTTAAATATAAAATGCTATTTACAAAATAAAGAATAGTTTGTAAATTATAATAGATTGTGGTAACCTAATTAAAGACAAACTTGAAACTTGAGGCCACTGTAGCGGAATACAGTGTTTCCTTTAAGAGGTAATTCGTTTTTGGAGCATACTCATATTAATTGTGATACTGAAAGGAGAAAATAGCAACTTCAATTTCACAACTAAGTTAAATAAAATACTTATCATTATTACTATAATTTGTCTATGAAAGTGTTGGATGAATAAATTGTTTATCAATTAAAACACACTATTATTGTTTCACACAATATTATTGTTTATCAATTAAAATTGCAATTGTTTTAAAATTCTTTATTTTATTTTATTGGAGGATTTCTAACATTGTTTTATCATTTTAAAATGTTATAAATTATATAAAAGTTTTTAATATTTTCATTATCTGAAACGACCAATCAGAGAAGAGAAATCGCCTCAAGCTGGGTCGAGGCGCCATCTTGAGAAAGATTGTGTAGCGGACGATTAAAGTGACGCGGGAGTTTTTTGTTTTATTTGAAGCGATTAAATATCGATGGAGTGATGGAGTTGGTTTATTATAAAAGTAATATTAGTAAAGATAATATTAAGACCGGTGCCCCGAACCCGCTGCTCGGTCTAATATTAAAAGTGGACAATTAATAATTAAATTTCTTAAGCTGTGGACTTGTGTTTTGTGCTTGTATTTTACCCCAATGACGCCCACCAAGACTGTAAATAATGCTCCTCCGACATATATATACGCACATATTGACATATTACCCTTCGTCGTAATCAAAGTTGTAATATAAATTGAACGGGTTGTTCCAAGCTACTCATTTCTTCAAACTATTATATTCAATTCGTTATGGTAAGATTTTCTTGCTGTTAATAAAATATTGAATAATATATATTTATTTACATTAATAACAACGTACAGTATTATATTATTATATGTTGTATTGTTATATGTTGAATACAGGACTAAAGTACCAAAGTTATTTAACAGCGTTTGCTTTGGTAGATAAACCAAGTGGATGAGTGAAGTTGAGAGTGGCCTTAGAGGATTATAAATAAAATAAATATTTTATTTCTATATTTATTTACCTCAAGTAACTGATCGCTGAGTCTAGCTGGAACATTTGTTTATTAATATACAGCATAAGCTTATTTTTATTGTTTATTGGCTTTTTATTAAAAGCAACCCACGGTAACTCAGAGGATAAAAATTCAATTTTCCAACTTATCTAGCAAACTATTTTCGATAAGGCACCCGAATGAACCGATGAATGGGTTCGAGGCATGTCATTCAAATTCAGATTTAATTAACGTTAGAGCAGCCGTTTAAATATTTTTTTATATATTGGTAGTATTTTTATGAATAAGTAATAGATTGTTGTTTATGTATATAATAGATTTTATAAATGAAACAATAGCAATCAAGTAATGAAAAATCTATATTTATAAAATATTAAAACTTATCTCAAAATGTAATGCAACAAGCACATGATCTAGTTTAAAATATTTTCCTTATAAATAATTATAAGATGGAATTGTAATAATTGTTGAGCTTTATGTTAAGTCACAGTGTTGGAAATAAGATTATATTGAATAACTTATAAACAAAGTTCTGAACATTTTCGTTCAAACGTAACTTGGTGAATTGTAACTTATTGAGACATGAATTGTGCTTTGAAAATCATACCATAGGAACTATATTTTTCAAAACTAATAAGTTTCTTTAATTAACGGCTTATATTTGGAGGTATAAGTTTCAAATAGTTTCAAAAATCGAACAAATGGTTTATTATATTACATTCTACAAACATAATGTAGGTGGCATACCGATTGGTTCAACCCGGGTATTACCATTCTATTCCGTAAACAAAGAGATCAGCTTCCAAATACAAATCAATATAAGTGCTGATCGATGTAAATGTAACTAAATTTTCAATAAAAATTATATATAGAATTTATGATGTAAGGAAATACTAAGTTATTAACAGTCAAGCAAATTAACTGAAGGGACCAAATCAAAGAAACGTGACTGTTTCAGCTTTGTCGTAATAAGAGATAGCCAGGTAAATAATCATGTTTTAATTATAATTATAATGTTCAAAAACCAGATGGCAAGCCTTAAGAAGAAAGTGTTTCTAAGGCTCACAAGCCTATTGAAGGCCCTGTTGAAGGCCTTGTAAATGTCGAGAGAAATCACAAACACTTCTCCGAATTTCTTAACTGCTTCACTCCTCCTTTTAGAGTGAGGCTTGTAGGTCGCAGATCAAGTGAAACACATAGTTATCACGCTCACCGATGGGGTACATTAGTAGTACATTAGGACTAGAATTGATAAGACTATACGGCTAGCCCTCCGAAAGTATTCATCGCGTACAGTAGCCAACCAGCGTAAAGATGCAATCCTGGGATTTGACAGTTGGTGAAATAGGTTCTCGTGCGTGGCGAACTTACAATTTTGTTTTTTATGGACTGTGGTCAGCCAACAATGAACGTGCCATGTATCCTGCTTCCCTTCGCAAATAATATCCCAATGCTTGTGGTTCAATTTTTTTGTGACTACTGGTCAGATCTCGCTCCATAACAGCGTCACGTTGCACACCAAGAATTCTGTTTTTCTTACTCTTGTTGATCGAAATTTGCAATTGCAATTATTAGAATATCTACAGAAAAGCAATATTAATTCAAATATAAATATATAAAGTATAACAAAACAATAGTTATGGAACAAAACATTAATAAGAATTTTTTATATTTTTTACATGCCATTGGCTGAACCATTAATATACGCTGGAACCATTACATACCATTAATAATGCAGAAGCAATTTTGTATACTGTGTTATATTTTATTTTCATAAAATTGTATATAATCTGGTAGAAAAATAAAGTAGATTTGATTTTATTACTTTTTTAAACATATTTGTTTATTTGGTAATGTTTAGTATTATCAAAATCAAAAATCAAAATCTAAAATTTTTATTGAAAGTAAGTAAGTTTTATACAAAACATTTTTTAAGTGTCAAAGCTACCACCAGCTCAGAAAATTATTTGCCACTGACCTGAGAAGAGCTGGCGAAAGAAACTCAGCAGGCTTTTCATATGATTTTTTTAAATGGTAATACTTGAACGTTTGCTGGGAGTTTGTTGAAGATTTGTACACATTGCCCCATAAAAGATTTATTCAATTTTTTTAGTCGAGTAACAGGTAACGTGAGCTTGTGTTTGTTCCTCGTATTTAAATTTTGTATATCACAATGTTTAGTAATAGAATCAGTATTTTTTTATGTACATATTTAAGATTTTCGTAAATATACTGACCGGCGACCGTAAGTACATTAATTTTCTTAAACTTATCTCCTAAAGAATCTCTAGGGCCCAGATTGTAAAATGCACGGATAACTCTCTTTTGTAGAACGAAAATAGAGAAGACAGAACCACCCCAGAGTAGAATACCATATGACATTATGCTATGAAAATGACTGTAATAAACTAACTTGGCAGTAGCCTCATCAGTGAGGGATCTAATTTTTTTAATAGCAAACGCGGTCGAGCTAAGTTTACTAGCCAATACAGCTAAATTGTACTTTAGCATCAACAGTGATCAGCCAACAATACTATGTTATTATGTTTGTCTACAAAAGTAGTCAGATCATTTATATAAACAAGAAAGAGAAATAGGCCTAAGATTGAGCCCTGAGGGACCATCCATATGAATCGGAACCCCAGAGGATCTCTATCCATTAACCTCAACCCTATATATAAATATGTTATATTTCCTTTATTTACTACAAGGTAACTCGCATGTTCAATTATTCCCCATTAAAAAATTGGCAGCGTGAATGCCGAGGAACACTTACATTTGCCATGGTTAGTTATCCATTTTTTGCTCTCGTTCTAATACAACTGAGAGTCAGAGCAAAATTGCTTAGTGAGGATTTCTCCTGCTGCTACGAAGACAGTACTTCCCGAGGTAGGAGCCACCATTGGAGTTCAGTTACCTTATCATACATTATCATCATAAAGCAAAATAATGTGGTTTAAATGCGTTCAATGGTAGAAATCACGAGTTGTTGTGACGCTTAATGACGAACAGAGTGTTTAAATTCTGGTATTATAATACAAGGAAATATAACACTACGATAAAAAGATAGAGAAGTTTTAAATGTATAACTTTTTCATACTTTTTAGGCCAAAAGTGACCATTTAAGGCTAATAGCTTTTATAAAGGGCAGGTATATGTAAGTTCCTAATTGTGATTATAATATATAATTTTCTTATTCTCAACAAATCATTTAAATAAAACGGACTATATTGTTACTTCTGTAAAAAAAAATATTACTATACACTTTGCTTAAATATTATCTAAGTAAAAATAAAAAGACTGCTGTCCTATATAATCGTTTTCTACAACTTTTGAAGCTATTTTTAATGATATATTTTTATGGTAAAAGATGACCGTTATCAGGAACATACGAAAAATATAAGGCTCCAAATTTTTGGGGTTACAGAATTTTGAATTATAAATTTAATACACGATTCCGTGAGTGGGTGACTCAACCTATCTAGTTCGTTAATCCAATAAAGATAAAATACATCATTAAAAATATATATATATATATTGTGATATTTTTTGTTGTTAATAAAATATTGTACTTAAGTTGTTTCTCAATTTACAGTCAGTAATAGTCTTTACCCTCTGGTGTTGTTAAATCATTTGTATTTCAGAGGTCTCTTGTACTAAATTTATAGCTATCGTAACTTCTCTCACAATCACCTACAAGTGGAAATAAAACTTTACTTCTACGTCGCATTGTCCGTTGTAGTTATATAACATTTTTCTAGAGTAGGTTAGGATGTATACATGTTTCTTAATCTGTCCACTTGTTTTATTAATATATATCTTATATATATTATTATCAACTTACCATACCATAATCTAAAGATAGATTTCATTAAATACGAATGCTTTCAATTGTTTAACTCTTAAAATTTCAAACAAGAATAATAAAAAGAAAAATAGAAACCTACAAATATAATAAATGACTACATATGATGAAATATATGACTGCATATCCTTTTCTTTTAAATAGTTAATCACAAAGACCAAATTTACTGTTATTATTGAAATTAAATAAATAAGTACAAAATATTCAAACTTCTCACATAGAAATAATGAAAACTCTGTTTATTATAGCAATCAGTCATTATAATGATATTTATGAACAAATTGATATGTGAGATAAGTATTATTTGATAAACATTTTACTACATACGTATATAAATATAACCATTGAAATACTTTCCTTGCCCAACCAAGTGCCTACAGCTATAGACCATATTAATTTTAAGCCGATGTATTCGATTTTTGTGCTGTTGGTATTTCAATTTAATTATTTTTATGAATTAAATAGTTTAATGACATAGAAAACGTTTAATAATTAAATCAGTGCAATAATAAAAATGACATTATTTATCTGATAACTACTTATTTGCAAGTTATTGATATGTATTTTCATTTAGAATAATACTCTTTTTATAAAGTTTAAGTTGAATTGACTTTTAACTTTAACCTTACGTTACAAATGCTTTGAAACAATCGTGTTCACGGACAGGCGAATTTTAGTCTGTATCTATAATTTACAAATTTAAATCTAAAACTATTCTTTACAAATTTAAATCTAAATTTTATAAAAGTACTACGTATTTAAAGTAATCTATTTACTGTGAGTTTTGTTAAGATCTGCTGTTCGCTATAGCAATTATTTCGTTTTTTAAATATTTTTTGAAGTTATTAACTGTAAACAATTTACTCTTACAGTAGTTTTTTTTTGTAAAATTTCTGGTTATGATAGCTAAATAGGCATAAAAGTTAACATATACTGTACGTACATAAAATAAGTTTTGCCAGGAAAAGTAATTGGCTCCAAATATCTAATATTGATATTTATGATTTAGTTCTAAGATTTCCCAGTCAGCACTCAGCACTCAGCACTCTCAGCTCAGCACTCTGCAGTCAGCGCTCGGAAAAAACGAATTCATAGAGAATATATGAACTCCTTGCTTATTTCTTTATCATTTGAAAAAAAACTTATTTTTATATTTTAGGAAGTGGTATATTTCTTTGAAAAGGAAAAGCTACTGTTAAAATGAAGGCATAAACATTCAACAGAATAACATGTTACTGCTACACTTTAAAAAAAAGTCATTTTACGCTTGACATAGACTATTATTACTGTATTCAAATTGTCCCACAAGTTACTTTTAGGCATTGAATTTATATTTTATTTTCATTACCGAAGAGGAGAAAGCGTTCGAAAGCGCAAAATAAAAAAGCTAAATTCGCGCTCTGTGCCTTCTTACAAAAACAAAATTGTTTTTAAATTCAGATGAATGTAATAATGTCTTTGGCTTTTTTGGCAACTTTTTTTAAATGTACTATTTTATTTATTTCTGTAGCTCCTAATAAAATATAGAACTCGATAAATTTTATTTGACGGTAGATCTTTTGATGTCGTAGTCAATAATGTGATATAATAAACAACATGCTGAAAACTCAATGTCAATATAAAATGAGACAAATGGACGTTAAGAAAATATAGTAAGAATATAATATAGTAGAATATAAGTATTTTTTGAACAGTAAATTCTGTGATTTAACGTGATCCAGCCATAAAAATTAGTAATAAATTTTGTCATTAACTGTGAATATAACGACTTGTTTAAAAATGTTTTTTACGTGGTAGGTGGTAAATGTTCTGGTAAAAAGATAAATAAAAAATAATAATAATGTCATATGTTTTCAAAATCAAACAATTTCATGACACTCATTCTTAAAATGAATCCAAGTTGATAAATAATAGTCTTCCCGATTGCCAAGTGTGTAAGAGATATTATTTATAAGTCATTCGTCATTTTGTCACACATCGTTACTCTCTCTTACTGTTTCGACAGGATTTCCATAGCAATGTATTAGAATAAAAAATATTTCGTAAATACAATAATACAAATAAGTATTATATTATATAATGAATGCTTCACAGTGCATTAGCACTATTAGCACTATGAAACATATTTATTATTACTTATAAATACTGATACTATTAGATTATGTACTAGTAAAATGTTTTTCCTATTTTTCATTCATACTTTTAAAAATTAAAGTATTATCTAGTCACAAATGGTGACAGAATTACATTGTTAGCAATTTAGGCCAATACGAGTTTTGCACAATATCCACTTGAACTTAAAAGATAAAAAAAAAAAACAAAATTGAATATGTAAGCCCCGGTAGTCTTCCTTGTTCCACTCACAGATTATTTAAATCCGGAGGCAAGGATTTCTCCTTGCCTCCGTTAGCTCCCGCACACTATAAGAATGCGTTAAAAACATAGAATCTGAGGTAGCCCAGGAGGAGTAAAAATAATGAGTATTTGTGGTCTCTGTGTCATGTTACGCATAAAAGACGGACTTTCTTTTGGTCCAGCGTCAGAGACATCCCAGAGACGCCAGGGAAACCTCCCGCCAGGGAAACAGTACGTGAGCAACGTTAACGTATTGGAGATGTAATTTATACACAAAGATATTTCTTTTTTTAATGTTAAGAAGTATCATAATATGTTTTTCATATTAAAAAAAAACTACGCATATTATTTTATAAATGATACAAAATCTGTTTAGTAAGAATAATCTTCGAGTAAAATTAAACTACCTTCTTACTTTCTGAATGAGTTACAATTCGCCAAATCACATTTTGAAAGTCAAATACGAGTCTCGTTCAAAACTTTAGCCGTAACTTATTCATGGTAATCTTATTTCCAATACTTTATTTGATCTAAGAGATATTATTGTTTTTACTCACTTTTAGAATATATTTATGTAAAAAAATATACTGTTATTGTTCAATTTTAAGTTAATGTAAAAAAATGTATTTTATAGTTCAGTGTAAAGTGTGAAAAAGTTAGATAAAATATATATTTAGCTTACCACGTATATTAGATTTTCAAAAGAATTTAATATATCAGAGTAATATGCAAGAATACTCATACACTATGAACATATGAATAACAATTCTTCAAACAAAACATCAGAGAAATTGGAAAGCAAACTATTGTTATGGAGGGAGGAAATGCTAAAAAAATTTCAGTATTGCTTAATTTATCAAAGGGAACGGTAATGGAAACAAGAAACAATCATAAGACATATTAAGAAATAAATTTGTTACTAGATAAATAATAGAAATATAATGTGACATATAGACCTACATATTTATCATTACAATAACTTAACATGACAAAATATGAAATAATATATACGTATTTTAGAATGGAAATAAATATCTAAAAGTAATATTGTCTTATTTGGTAGGTTAAATAGTGAAAACTAACATAGGTAAATAATAATAAACGAAATTAAACAAAAAATATAAAACAAGATAACTAATAAGAAACCACATATAATGATGTAGCGAACATTTATATAAAATATAACTATATTAATTAAAAGTAAAATATTAACAAAGCAAAAAACGACTTGATCACAAATGGTCTTGTTGTTTTGTTGTTGAATTCAGATGATTAACAAAGAGGCAACTCATCCATGCAGAGAGATCCTTCAACTTGTAATGCAATAATAACATTCTTTATATGCATTCCATTTTTTGATGAACTACTTCCTTAGCTAGAAACTCTAACACCCGGCATCGTGCTGAGTGCCGAAAGTATAATAAATCTCAAGGCGATAAAGTCTGTTCAGAGTGAAGAAGCCGACATGGAATTGTTGTTTCAGGAAAGTTAAACTGAAACTTATTCATACTCATGTGAATAAATAATTCATAACTGGTAACGATTATTAAATCTAAAAGGCATGTAAAATGTCCCTTTATACATAGAGGCAAATATATTATACCTTTTTTCATTCTAAAACTATTAAAAATCTTTTTTTATATGTCAAAATAAAAGAATGAGTCGCTATGACGGTATGTCAAGTTATACAATGTCAAATTGAGATTATATATATATATATATTTTGTTTGTTTGTCCTTATAATTTGATAAATATTGGAATGTGCACATAACAATTTTAAAATATTCTTTGTAAAACGTATGAAAATGATGATTCGTTAAATAGCTGACTTAACTTGATTAGAAAGAGACCCTTTACGAGATAAATACATTAAATACTAGGTTTTTTCTTGCATATTTCTTTCTCCTGTATGTAAAATTTAACCTGCCTACTTATTTACACACTAAAAAATATGAGACAATAATAGCAATAAGTCTACTGTTACAACATTTTATGTACTGAAGTAAATATAAGATGCTGCGTACTGAGTAACTGAGCATTTATAACCACTACAACGTTGCTCTTGGGTATTGTTATACCAGTCGTATTTCAGTAGCCTTTCGTACTTAGTAGCTATATTGTAATCGTAAATTCACTTATCCCTAATCGACTACCGGCAGATATAAAACTTTTATATCTTTTTCATATTGTACCTCGTTAATAAGTAATGTAACGTTTTGGAGTAAACAAGAGTATTATTCACGGTTCTAATTATAGTTATTCTTCAGAATATATTAAAACTTCAAATAATATTAAAACTGTAATTGGTCTTACTATACATTTCAAAATATAAAATATTTAAGAATCTTAATACATTTTACATCAATATACATTTAAATTTAAAAAAAGAATGAGGAAAATAACAAAATAGGAATTGAAAAATACAAAATATTTACATAAAAAATAAACGACTTCAAATGCCTTCATAAAATCAGAAAGTAAGTAAAATTGTATTTAACTTTTCTTAAATTGTTTAGACGTTTCCTTCAATTTGAAACACGTTACTTTTATCAACAAATAAAATGTATTTTATTACAAAACGAAAGAATACATAATTTATCGTTTTGTTTGTATATTGTGATTTTTAGTATTGATTTTGTAATTAATAGTTCCTGAAGTGCAAATTACATGCAATAATCTTCAAATTCGTTTTGAAGAGGAGTTACAAAGATTTGAAAGTACAAAAAAACAAAGCCGCTTTGAAGACTCTTTTGATACTCTCCCGTCCAGATAAAATAGATCGATATCGCGAAATATTCAAAGAACGCCATATCTTAGAAGAAATGGATTAGGATTTATAGCCATTAAGTTTTAATGAAATATCTTAATTTTTTTTTTTTTATATGATTTCATAAATTGTTTTTTATTTTATGATGTGATATTTATTTAGTATTATTAAATGCTTTTATATAAAAATATTATTCCATATTATGCGTTCGTTTCTAGAGAAAAAAAAAAATCTTGTACACAATGATTAAGGATGAAACGAAATAAATATATTATATCTGAATTATTTAAATGATTATTTCACTTGAATAGACTTATAAACTTTTAACACCATGAAGTTATAATATTTATATTATATTTATATTTACCGGCTGTACGTGAATACAGCCGGGTAAATATAAATATAATAGTCATGATTCACATGAATCGGAATGTGCCCGACTATTCACGTAGAAATTAAATCGGAATGTGCCCGACTTAATTTCTACGTGAATACAGCCGGGTAAATATAAATATAATAATAGTCATGGTTCACGAAAGTTTAAATATAAAAACATTTATACTCTCGCGAAAACCTGAGAGAAAAAAATAATATTATTATTCAAGCAACATAACGTCTTCACTTACAACTGAACATAACCTCACATATACAATAGAAACGTTCAGTTGATTCACATGATACATGGTAACTTGATTATAATGATCAAATTGGTTATTATGATGTAACGCGCCACGCTTTTATTTAATGATTTATCTAAAAAATATTTTTATTTTTTTTGTAAATAATTTTTTGAATCAAATTTTTAAATTTTTTTGTTATTTTGTTATTTTTTTAAGATTATTTATTTTATAAAATAAATGATTCTTATAAGATGTATTATCAAGTTTCTGCAATATTAAAATATTTAGATGCTTTGTTTTAATGATTAACTTCTTAAGATAAAAAAAAACTACATTAAAAAAGACTATATATCTTTATTTAATGTATTTTTTTTTAGAAGAGACCAAATTCTTTACTTGATTGTTATTAGTACCAATTTTAGTTTACAAAGCTATACAATTTTAAAATTATCATAAATCTATTGGTCACAAAAAGTTAAAAAAACGAAGAGCATTTTTTGTAAATAAAACAATTTTATTAGTTTAATAATGTAATAGTAGATAATATTAAAAATATAAGATTGTTATTGTTTATCATTTCATCACGTCAAAACTAAGAGACGATTTTTTTAATATACATGACTTTTCCATGCGGATGGCCAGAGCACAAATCAATTTCTGGAAGTAGCGACCCGTGGTAGGTTCCAGAAGTCCCTTTAAAATACGCATCCACGCTCAACTTAATTATGTACGCTGCTCTAGCTACCTTATAAAACCAACTAACACCAACTTTGATTTACGTTCCAGAGTCATCTAATATGATAATTCCAGAAATTTTTCAAATAATAGTAATTATATAAAACCTCATCATCGAACAAAGAACGCAAATAGACAACACCTTGGAAGAGTTTACAGTGAAGCGTCAGTTACGAGTTGTTTATTATCAGAAATTCTTATCGTCAACATAGTGCTTAGTAAAATATTTTGGATATAAGAATATGTTAATGTAAGCTTTCATTTTTTTTCGATAGATCGAAGATAAGTTCGGCCAATTTAAAGTAAAATCTAACATTTGAATTTAAAATGAGTTCAAACTTCGAAACTGTAATTTTATGATTATATTTAGAGGTTTGATTTTTAAGTAGCTTTTATATAACGCGTCTGCACTTTTATCCGGACCTACATAACATACTCTTGAAGTTTACATAAATAATAATAATAATGAATAAAATAGTAAATTATTTATTAAAGATACACTAACGATAGTACATATTACAAGAACTAAATTTATTTTTAAATTGAATTAAACCTAATTTAACTTAACTTAAAAATGCACGATTACATTATGGATTTCCGTATGAGACTTATAATTAGAAGGACTATATGTTACTTATAAGTTAATTGGAACTTTAAGTTAGTTAAGTTTCTATAAACTTAAATTTCAAGAACTTTCTAACAATGAGGAAACTTAGTTATAACAAGCTTAGAGGACAGTAGGAAGCCTAATAATAATTTTATACTTTATTAGTTATGTTAATTTTAACTTGAGACGTTTTTAATATCTAGTATTTCTTAATCTCAAAGTTCAAACTTATTAAACTAAGGCGACGACAGTCAACGCCAGGAATTTTTACGCTTAGCAATCTTAAAAGTTAAATAATTTTACTTATATCAAACTTTTACTTCGAAATAAACAGTAACCAGATGAAAAAACACAAAATGAAATAATCTGACATATGGTATTTACAAACAAATTGAATGCCAGTGTCAGTGAATTCTACACTCACGCAGTTCTCACTCGCTGTATATTTGGATATATAACAATCGCCTTATGTCATGTCAAGTAGAAACTAGATGTATATGATAAATAAAACTAGATGTATATTAACAATTTATACATTTTATGTGTTCTGTCTTTTTTTTTTTTTTTTTTTTTTTTTTTTATGTGACAAGAGGGCAAACGAGCGTTCGGATCACAGGTGTGAAGTGATCACCGCCGCCCACGAACTCTTGCAACGTCCGAGGACTCACAAGAGCGTTGCCGGCCTTGGAGGTGGATATAAACGCCTTTTTTGAAGGTACCCATGTCGTATCGATCTGGAAACACCGCCGAAGGAAGTCCATTCCACATCTTTGTGGTACGTGGAAAAAATGTTCTTGAAAACCGCACAGTAGAGGATCGCCACGCATCCAGGTGGTAAGGATGGTATTGCAGGCGATGTCGTGCTGTGCGGTGGTGAAATTCGGCGGCGGGCATCAGATCAAAAAGCTCTTCGGAGCACTCCCCGTTGTAAATGCGATAGAAAACGCACAAAGAAGCCACGTCTCTACGCAATGCCAAAGAGTCCAGCCGTTCACAGAGCACTGGGTCCCCGACAATCCGAACGGCTCTCCGCTGTACGCGGTCAAAAGGTAGAAGCTGGTATTGGGGTGAACCGGACCAGAGATGAGAGCAGTATTCCATATGTGGTCGGACCTGCGCCTTATAGAGCGCAAGTCTTTGGCCAGGATTGAAATACTGCCTCGCTCTATTGATTACACCCAATTTCATCGAGGCAAGTTTGGCCTTGCTCTCCAGATGACCACGAAACTGACAGTCGCTCGAAATGTCGAGGCCCAGTATACTGATACTTGGCGAGGCGTTGAGGGGTGTGCTTTCGAAGAGCGGCGATACGACAATTGGGGTTTTCTTAGTGGTAAACGCGCAAACCTGTGTCTTTTGGGGATTAAACTGAACGAGGTTCAGTTCACCCCACTCTGAGACCATCCCCAAGGATGTCTCTACAGAAGACACAAGTTTCTTTCGGCACTCGTCGACGTTTTCCCGAGAGAGACCTGCACGGCCGGAATATACCGCATCCCCAGTGCTGTCATCCGCATAACAATGTAAGTTGGAAATATCCAACATATCATTGATATGCAAGAGGAACAGGGTTGGGGATAGCACGCAGCCTTGGGGTACACCTGCGTTCACGGGCTTGGGGTCCGAGCAAAAACCGTCGAGAACGACCTGTATGCTCCGCCCAGTGAGAAAGCTGGTAATCCACTTGCACAAACTCTCGGGAAGCCCATAGGAAGGAAGCTTCGAAAGAAGCCCCTTGTGCCATACACGATCGAAGGCTTTCGCTATATCCAGACTAACTGCCAGACCCTCTCCCTTGCTTTCAACAACCGCAGCCCAACGATGCGTAAGATATAAAAGAAGATCACCAGCCGATCGGCCATGGCGGAAGCTATATTGCCGGTCATTGATCAACTGGTGATTCTCGAGGTACGCCAGGAGCTGTCGGTTGATGATGCTTTCCATGACTTTGGAGAGTAGAGAGGTGATGGCGATAGGTCTGTAGTTAGCTGGGTCTGAGCTATCCCCTTTTTTAGGGATCGGATGGACAAAGGCGCTCTTCCATGAGACCGGGACTACGCCTTTTATATAGGAGTACCGAAATAGACGCGTTAGCACTGGAGTCAACTCAGGAGCACATGTTCGTAGCACCAATGGGGAAATCCCATCCGGCCCACTCGACTTATGAACATCCAAGGAAAACAGAGACTGTCGAATGTGTTTTTGCTTGAAAATTATTTCAGGCATGGAGCTCTGACACCGTTGGATGGTAGGCGGTGTCTTCCCTTGGTCGTTCAAAGTCGAGTTTGAGGCAAAAAGAGTGCCCAAGAGATCGGCTTTCTCTTTTGCCGTGTGGGCCAGAGAGTCATTCCCCGTGTGCAATGGCGGTAGGGACGGCTGGCAAAAGTTGCCCAGACTAGCTTTGGATAGCGCCCAGAACTTGCGCGTGCCAGGTGGGTACTTTGCCAGCTGTTCCCCGATTTTGACGACATGCTTGAACTTTGCTCTAGCTATTTGCCGTTTGAAGAATCTGGAGGCACGATTATATTTCCTCTTCAGATCTCTAGAGTTCGGATCCTTGGTGACTAACGCATTAGCCCAAGCACGATACGCCTGCCGTTTGCCGGCTGCTGCAGCCCTGACAGACGCATCAAACCAAGGCCGCGATCTGCCACCAAGTGGCACCACAGAGCTTGGCACAAAAAGTTCCATGCCCTGTAGTATCACTTCAGCTACAGCCGCAGCGCAGTCACTGGGATCATTGGAAGGGAAACAAATCGGCCCCCATGGGTAGGACGCAAAAAAGGACCGCAGTCCATCCCAATCCGCTGACTTGTAGTGCCAAACGCGTCGGGTCGCGGGTCTTGTGCGAGCCGGACGTTGAATTGGCACCACACTCCGTACCAGGCAATGATCGGAGGACCCTAGAGGGGCCTCGACAATGACCTGGTACTTTCCGGGATGTGTAGTCAGCAGGAGATCCAACAAAGAGGGCATGTGGCTGTCCACGTCTGGTAGACGAGTGTGCGTCTGAACCAATTGGGACAGACCATTTGCCAGAGCAAAGTTAAAAACAGATCTCCCCGCGTAGTCAGTGGCACGTGACCCTAGCCAGTCGGTATTGTGCGCGTTGAAGTCCCCAAGGACTATGACTTCAGCGGAGGGAATCTGTGAAAGCAGGTCGTCAATCTTCGCCTGGACATGGCCCAAGAGTTGCTCCGTTTCTGCATTACCACTATGGGACCTGTAGAGGCACGCGTAGACTCTGACACGATCGTCCATGTCCACGCGCAGCCAAAGTAAAGACAGGTCCCGACCTTCAAAAAACTGAAGGCGACGGTAGCAGATATCCTCCCTTACGAACACAGATACCCCGGCGTGTGGTATAAAATGATGTTCAAGTTTGTACCCGGGGTATGATAGGTACGCTGTGTCGCTAGGTTGAGATATCTGCGTCTCCGTCAAAAACAACAAGGCCGGCTGCGCCGTCTCAAGATGATAGTGGACGGCGTTTAAGTTGGAGTGAAGTCCCCGTATGTTGCAAAAGTCCACACTCAGGGTGGAACGGGGTGCCGCTGTGTTTGCTCGTCGTTTGCCCTCGTTGAACACGGAATGCAGTATTATGCCCGCCCCAGATACGACAGGCGGCCCGAGCAAAAGCGAAGAATCATTTCCCCGATTTTGCCCGGGGAGGGATTGTCCGGCTTCATCGAAGCCGGTACCCTCCTGGGGTACAATTCCTTTTAACAATGCATTCATGTTCATGTTTTGGCGTGGGGGGGGGGGGTTGGGCTTCCGGAATCTCTCACTCACCGACGGAACATAACCAAAGGAATTTGGTTACTGCACGTCGGTCTTCTGTGAGAGGGTGGTCCTTCCCCGGTCGAGCCAGCCCAATACGAACTGCAGTGAGAGGACTGCAGCTAGGCTCTACCACCTATAAAAATAAAAGGAATATTGTACTATAAATAATATACTGTCTAAAAATAAAAGGAATATTAAGCTGTTACAAATAGAACCTTCTATAAAAAAAAGTATATCTATATTCCTTATAGTTATCTAATTACGAATCTTTGGTAATCACATCCATTATTGACTTATTCTGTATTTTATATTACTGCTATGTTTGAATTGCTTTGTTTGAATAAGAGGAATTGTTTGTTACTACATTTAATCTAATTAATAGCCTCAGTTGGTTCTTAGAAATGTGAACTCAAATCATTATTCACTAACTTTTCAGAACAAGTTTTATCAGATTTATATCGCGAATAGTTTGTATTCCCAGGACGCAACATAAGTTAAATTCATGTTTGTTGAAGTATGCGTGTCATATAAAGGGATACATGTTAGAATTGTTCTTTACTTTTGGCAAATAGTTTTTGAGAATAAATTTAAACCTAAGAATTATACATACATTTTGTAAATTATAAATCAAAAATGCCTACTAGTTATCTTCATAGAGCGTTTTGAGGTTGGATTTAAGTGACATTGTTAAATTGGAGTTGGAAAGTTCCTCCAAAACTAATTCAAACGAATTAAATACAGATTTACACATCCTATAAATCATTAAAAATCTTGATACTACAATCTCATATGGGAAGCACAAGGAAAATCCAATAAATTTAATTACTAGAGCAATACAATGTTTGTTTTTTATGATGGGCATACCTTTACTATCTTATCCAATATTTATATTTAAACTTCTGTGAACCATGACTTTTAAATCTGGGGGCTTGATAGTTTCCCCGCCAAGTAGCCATCAGGAACTATTTAACCGAATTTTCAGGCCCCTATTGGAAAACTTCTGGTTACATATTTAAAATCCAAAATTTCGAGTCTGTAGATCATTTGGTCAGAAGCGAAAGCAAAATTTCGCATTTTCGACACTTACCCACTCACTCACTGATACTGACTCGCACCTCGTGACTCTGATGAGAAAACGCAAGAGCCAAACTATTAGAGATATCTACCTTCGGCTTTACAAAAAATATGTAGCGTCGTAGAACTCTACTTTTAGTCTTATGATATAAAATCTAGCCTACAGTGTCCTACTGCTGGGCTACTGCTGGGCATTGGCCTCCCCTTCTTTAATATCTCAACTGATTATTTTATGTGACAAGAGGCCGTTGAACATTTTTAGTACCAACAAACAGAATCGGAAAAATAATTTAATAAAAATGAAAAAAAATTACTTCTAAAAAGAAAAAAAGTGTGTCTTCACGCACTTCACAAGTCAATCACCCTACGTACTGTCAGCTTTCTGCAAAAAGACGTGAAATCCCACCAAAAATATTCTGTAAAAAACTAGCCGAGTCTCGATGGAGCTTTTTGTTTATATCTAAAAAGTAATAAAATCTCTAGACAAAAATAAACCAAGTCTAAGATTTCATACTACGATTCCTTTATTATTATAGATAATTTTATCTGACTTGGCCGTTGACTTATACACTGACGTGAAAATAAATTTCGACTGACGGTCACATCTCTTTTCATATATTCGGAGATAAATATAAAAATATCTTTATCTCCGAATATATGAAAAGAGATGTGACTGTTTATTAACATTAATTTATATTTATTTAGGAAAAAGTAAAAACAATATATTATTATGTTATTAAACACAATTTAAAACATTATTTATTCAAAATAAAATATAACTTATAAGCATTGCAATAGAGTTAAGTTCTTAATAATGAATATTAAAAAAAATCACTTCTGTCAAAACTAAAATAATTTATCCTTTGAAAAAAACAACATTCTTCTTTTTCAACCATTGTTGTACAGTTTAATTTTTAAGTGCTTTCAATAACAAGTTACAGTTTAACACAATTTGGGATAAAATTGTAAACAATTCAGTTTTCATCCGAATTTATAACTTCTTATTTACATAAATTTCCCACGGGCTTTAACAACAGTAGTTACTCGTACGTCAATCGCATTACCGAGAATGGTATTATATTACCGCAGGTTGTTGATTGTTGACATCGTTTACACACGAAGCTTTGTCACATTTGCATTACGAGAAGTATGTTTTCATTTGTCATTTATTTTTTATTGAATGACGGAGTTTTCGTATAAATTATAATACTCATGTAACTTGAAGTAAAAAATAACCGTACAAGAAATAGTAAGATATTTGTTTTCTCTAACTTGATAATATTTAAACAAACTGAGAAAATGTAAATTTGAAATTTCCCCCGAGGGTTTTTTTAAATGTAGATTTTTCATTACTCAGACATTTCTTTTTTACTTAACTTAATTAAATTAGTGAATTAATTTTCTTGAAATCAAAACATATTTTTGAGAATTGACAATAAAAAAAAATATGCATTGCCACTCTTGATAACTTGAGAAAGATAAAGGAAGCTTGGAAACGGGGAGACAAGTTAATGGCATTTAAATTCTCTCAATCACCGTACAAAAAGTAGTAAAAATACGTTGATATTCTGTACCTTGGTTGCGAAAAATTACACGAGAATTGGAATACAGTGAGGACACCGACAAGCTTCATAATTATATTTTCAATATTCCTATACTACTGTCTACTACTCTCTTTCAGCAAATAATTTCACACAAAAATGTCAATTTGAGCAAAATATATATTATATTTTTCAACCCAAACAGGGAGTTATGATTTTTTATGCTTTAAATAATATGACATGTATCGTTTCAGCTGAAATGGAATGAAAAAATTGTAAGTCACCTTATCCATTAAATACTTAATAAAGTTTATTAATTAATTATTCCTTCCCTCCTGGTTATAATAACTTTATTAACATTTTTAGAATTGAAATATATATTTTCGTAGATTTTTACGAATAAACATTAAAAAAAAACTTTTTTAGTGAATCTAGCTCGAATATATTTGCATTTATCTTTTACATTATAATTTTAAATTTAGCCCGACGTTTTGAATGCTTTGCAGCGATCGTGTTCACGGTTAGACGTGATGTAGGTACCTATGTGTCAGTAAAACTTTTATTTTGTCATCTCCCTTCCCTTCCCTTCAGTTCTATGTTTTTTCCGCACAATATTACATACATACATACATACATACGCACAATATTACATATTACATACGTACATCCTGCACATAATGTCTGGATTTTTAGGAATGTTTGGAGATAGATGATTAGTTAACCGTTTGGTCTTACCGTGAACACGATTATTGTAAAGCATTCTAAACATCGGGGGGAATTGAAAATGTAGAATGTAAAATATGATTTCAATTAGTCGCGAGTTAGATCCGTTAAAAAAATGATCTATCTAAATGAAATTTGTGTCCTCAGAAAATGGTACAAAATTTTATTGTATTTAAAAATATTGTTTTATACGCTCCGAGCGTTCAGTTCAATAAAAACATTCAATTTTGTCGTCCAGTTTATTTTTCTCTTGTTGTTTTTTATATTGTTATCATGTTTCAATATGCCTAAAAAATATAATTTTATAAATTTCCGAGAATATTGTTTTTGCCTTTGTTATTCTTGATCTAGGTGAAATTATGACTTCATGTTTATATTTGTAGAATGTTACAAAGTTTTCTTCCAAACATAGTCCTGGTTTAAATCTTCCTTCTTTATTGAAAGTAAATATATCGCTAATTTAAGTAGTCCTGCAATTTCAAACAATTATTTAACTATTAATATTTGGTCAAAGTGTTAACTTTTTGAAGAAGTTTTGATTAAACATTATCGATATCTCAATTTAGCTTGATGAAATAATTTGATTAGAAAAATAAGTTTTAATGAAAATTTATTGTTTCTAAAATGTTATGGTGGTAATACAAATAATTGGATTTTTAAAATAGTTGCACTTTGGAAGTTCTATAATATTTAAAATAAATGAACTTCGCATTCAATTATAATTTTGTCTCTTCTTAGTAAAGTTATTTTTAATGTTACGTTCCGCACAACACAAAGAAAAAACAGCCTAAATATAGTTCCACATTCATTAT
This sequence comes from Dircenna loreta, assembly GCA_963555665.1. Classification (NCBI taxonomy): domain Eukaryota; kingdom Metazoa; phylum Arthropoda; class Insecta; order Lepidoptera; family Nymphalidae; genus Dircenna; species Dircenna loreta. The sequence goes on along the minus strand of OY743099.1, from coordinate 6,726,267 downwards.
TTTTAACATTGAGAATAAATCGTAATGGTAAGGAAAATAAATCGTGTAAACTGCAAGCTCACATCAAAAAGCTTAAACCAAGAAAATAGTTTGATTGAATGCGCTGCATAATTAATATCAAAATACCGCCTGCACTTTTATAAGGCACAGATTCGGCCGCATATGGAGAAATGTTTTCATCTGTTTGCAGAGGTAACGATAGCGTTCCCCATGCGGTCACCGACCGTACTTCACCGACAGCGAGAACGACGCGACGGGCTGATTCATCAGGCGAGCGATGAAGGCGACACCTTATAATATTGTAGAATACAACACCAAGATGGCCATAAGAGACAGGAACTCGGCAGTCGTGGAAGCCTTGCTCGAGATGAGTAAGAACATCAAATCAACAGTGGGTCGTTACAGCAGTGTATTGGTAGAAAAATAATAGTTTATATCAATGTAATGTTTAAATATAATAACTTAACCTAAATTTAACAAATCACATATTGAAAAATATATTAATATATATACATAATAAAAAAAAAAAAAAATGGACCTGTGCAAATGACTAGCTTAGTACTAAGTTAGATTTTTAAGATTTCTACTAATAATCTCTTCTATTATGCATGTTTTTAAAATCTCTATTCAAAAATTATATGTTAACTTCACAATAATTGTAAAACGTTAAAAAAGAGCACGGATGATGTGTCCGTGGAAAAAAAATAATAATAATAATAAAAAAAAAAAAAAAAAGTACCAGCTTCTCCCCCCTGATCGGATGCAATGGATAACGACTTATATTATGATTTTCAAGACCTTTCCGATCGGCTTGATCTCTTGGCATTGCGTAGAGATGTAGCCTCCCTCTGCATTCATTCTCTATCGCTTATACCATGAAGAGTGCTCTAAAGAGTTGTTTAGATTTTCGACATAGTCCATTGCGATAAATACTTCACCCCATCATGCCCACGCTACTCTAGAAGCTATTTGCCTTGCACAAGAAAACTGTGACAAATCACCTGAGGTATTTCCGGACCAATACGACATTCAATCCTTCAAGAAAAGAGCGTATTTCCTTTAAAAGGCTGGCAAACGCACTTGTAACTCTTGAGTTACAGGTGTCCATGGGCTACGGTAGTGCTTTGGAGACCCATTTACTCGTTGACCTCCTTTTACCATAAAAAAATAAAAATAAAAATTTTACAAACTAATAAAATGTTTCTTCCATGTTCTTTATATCTTAGTCATGGGAAAAATACAAATTCTTTATTGTGAGAAATATTATTTTATCACATTTTAGCTTCAAAGAGACTATTTTCTTTGGACTGAAACTAACTAACCGTATTTTCTGTTTCCTGTCAGATTACAACATGATTTTCTCTCTGAAAAAAAACAACAATGCATTTCGTTTCATAAGCAAATTTAATGTTGATAGAAAGAAAAAATGTATAAGACCTTTGTAGTTCTGCTCACAATTTTGTATTACTAACTATAGTAAGATAACATAGCAATTCTTGTGCAAGTCGAGTATCGACTGCCAATCTCCTTTTCATTGAAGGGTACAACTTTCCATTGTTAAATGTTATTATTAAATATACATACTGGCTGGTGAGCTTTATTATAGTTGGAGAATTCTTACTCCAGTGATCTCACTCAGACCACTATATTGGGACAGGTAACGGACCGTGTCTCGGAAGGGTACCTCACAAGCTGCTTGACTTTTATTGCGTACACTTCTACTTTTCACTGGCATTTTGTCATTAAAGATTTAAAAACGGAAGAAGAATTTATGTATCATATAGCTACCGAGAATTCGTTAGGGGCCCAAATAAAAAAATAAATGGCTTGAGTTCGGATATCCTAAACATTCAGTTAGAACCAGTCAATATATGCCACATTCGTTCAGAAAATCATTTTAAATTTACAAAATATTTGAGTAAAATTTATCCTTTAATTTTCAACTCGACTGTTAAAATTTAATTTTTGATTTTACTATTTTATAATAATATGTTTTGTATTGACATTATTTCTTTCAGCAAGTAAACTGAATACTAGTTGTTCAATCAATTACTTAATAATTTTTACAAATTTAATTGTCATTTGTTGGTAATTTTTTTTTCCTTATCTGGAAGTACATCAGTGCACCCGTCAAGTCTAGCAAAAAAGCGGCACAGCCGTATCATTCTTTTCATTAAGCAATTAATCGCTTGGTCAAATTATTTTGCTTAGAGTTACTTAGAATCTATTTTGACCAGATAACTAAAAATATTTTCTTATATTAAAACGTCATGATTTTTGTTATCAGTTAAATATTTATATCTTCCTTAGCGAATTCACAAAATCCTTGTTACAGAATACTGTAAGAATACACTGCTATGTATGTACTGCTATAATAATAGCCAAGAAGTCCTACATATGTTTTAACTTTCGATAATCATGTTATATACTATAATAAAACTTATAATATAACTAGTTGACGTAAATTTTTAAAAATAATTGTAAAAAATATGCAGGAGCATCGTGCAATAAACGGGAAGTGTATCGCAATAACAGTGAAATGTAAATGTGTTTCACGCATCGCCGCAATAGCGCTGAGTTTGGTGCAAATTGAACACTGACTCTGTTTCACACACTGAGTCTGAATATATACCAAAATTTTACCCTGCTATGGTAAAGCTACGTAGTAAAATATTAATCCAAAATAATGTTCAATTATATAATATAATTATTAATTACAAATATTCTTTTTTTTAAAACCAATACAATTGAGTGTTTTCGTTTCACTCATTTGAATATTTTGCAAATGTAATTTGTTTATTAACCTTTATTAAATTGTATGTAAAATGAGTTTTTAATTTTTTTTTACTTCTTATGTACCTACATTTTTTTACATTATAATACATTTAGATTAAAATCTAATAAATTTACTAAACTAAACTAAGTCATTTTCTCATTTACCTCTCGGAATCCCAGTACAGAAGCGCAGAATAACAAAATCGATAAATGCAAGCATTTTACTATCTGCTGTAACTATGCTCTCAAATACTGCAGCTTCCCAATGTCTTCTATTTATTATCCAAAAATGTGTTCAGTTTTTAATTTATGACTCCAATTCTAAGTAAAGGGATCTTTCCCAATCTGATAACATTTACTCAGAGAAAATAAAATACATCCCATGTAACATCACTCAGATTCGCTTAAATTATTTTCAATTATACATTTATCAACCATATTTTGGATGATTAAAATTGAATGTTTGAATGTGCTTTTAATTAAAAATAATTCATTACATTCATTTCAGTAAAGTTGATAAATGAACGAACGAACGCTTACAATATAATCAAATATTTTACTCTACTTTATTAAATACCTTCCTACGTAGCGACCATATCTATCAACTCTTTTACTTTTAGATGAAGTTATTAAAATAATTGACAATTCAATAGAAGTATAATTTATTTATTTACGGATTAAGAGAAAAATATCTGCGAATATAATTAATGTTCTTCTTTCAGAGCACTCTGCTAATACGTATACGTGGATTAAATATTTTATTGTCCTATTAGTTAGAAAATGTTAAATATTATGGTGACCTTTTTATAAATTCGTTGCCTTCTTATTTTGTTTTATAAAAATGTACAAGCAAATAACGCTTTATTAAGATGAACGTAAGCTTCACAGTAGAAGAAAACAAAATGTTATATAATTAAACAATTAAACTCATGAAAAAAATATGGAGTAGCTAAAGTACATATTTCATGGTTGTAAATTATGCAACAAGTTACCAACTAAAAATAAAAATATTAATAAGGATTAGAATTTAAAAAAATAATCAACTATAGTTATGATAGAAATATTTGAAGAATAACTTTAAAAATATTGACATGACCCAAAAAATAGTATAACATTTTGACTCAAAAAATAGTATAAATATTGTAACATATAGCTATTTCATATTTTAAAAGAATAACGTATAATTATAACACTGAGAGATAATATTATCTTATAATGTTATAGTTTAAAAAGTATAATTTTTGACGACGATTTTTGGGGACGTTATAAAATATTGAAATCGAATAATTTAAAGACGAAGCAACTTATTCCACACAAGTTTGGTATAACGCTTTAAATTTTGAGGCGAGCAAAATCGTCTCGGAGAGTTGCCCGAAGCGTTTCAGTTTAGGAAATAACTTATCCGATATTTTAATTAAGGAATTTCTAACGTCTGCCATTATTTTTTCTACAATTGCTTGAGACTTAATATATTTAGAGTTTACCCGTTTATAGGCAAGGCAAGGCAGTTATACAATTTAATACACTATGTAATATTTTGCTATTCTAATATTTTGCAGATGATTTTATACAAATCTTGTATATTTTATATATTTAAAATGAAACATTATGATACTGAATCTGAGTATTATAGATTTTTAAATTAACTTTCATCCTACTACAGTAAGAATGTAGGAGTCATATTCCTCATTAGAAGTAATATTTAAAAAGAAGTGTCTAAGACAGTGTAACAAAAGGACCATACAGTTAAAAGTTTCTCACCCCAGTGGTAATGTAGTCGTAAGTAAACACTAATAAGATATTTCTTTTTCAATTTAGTCACGCATCATGTAACTACTACTCCTCGAATTCTTATGAAATTTAGTATGGATATATGTCATTGTTTTGAAACATTGAACAAAATATGATTTGAATCGTAATTAAAATACAACTACTTAATAGATTATATTGTGATTTGGTGTGGTTTTAGCTGAGTATCAGTAATATTTGGGTTATGATAACAAAAATCTTAAATTGATTGTAAACATTTTAGGATAAGGGATAAAAGAAAACAAAACGCTTTATAAGAATAGCTAGTAATGTAATAATATCTGAAATATATATATGATGAAAAATTTAACAATAAATTGGGAAACCGACTCGACAAATAGTCTTCTTTTAAAAATCCTAACTCATATTGCTAGTCTTGCAATATAAATTAGATACGAGTATATTATAGAGAATATAGAAAAGATGCCACAGTGGAAATTAATGTTTGAAACTGTATATCAACATGTCTATACACGTTAAGCTCATTTAAATATTGAATATAATTAAATTAAACACCTTTTAGAGGTCTCGGCTTGCAAAACTACCAATATCGAATAAAATAGGAATTCTTAATTTAAAAACAGCTTTATTACATCAACACGTATATAATAGTAAATATAAAATTATATCTCAAGGTACAATATTCGCATATCATATTAAATTAATACCTGAAATATAATAAATACACCACAGAGACGACGCGTGTACGCTCGGTGATTCCCATCTTTAATATAATAGCTGTAATAACTCTTAAGTAGCTCCTAAGGATCAGATAACAGCACTTTAATCTCGCTAATTGTATGAAAACAACGTTACTGTTTTAGATGAGATCTATATTTTGCTACTTTAGCTGTATATTTTATACAAAATTTTGTACAGTACATTTTGTACATATAAGAGTATATACCTTGACTTTCAAATTTCTTATTTTTAATTTAATGCAGACAGACAGACAGATAGACACGGCCTCGATATAATCTTGTTATATTGTTTTATATGTATATTTATATATGTGTATCTTAACCACTTTGAATCAATACCCGTGATAACTTTCTGTGTAGGTACGTCATGAAATGAAAGTGTCAGGAGGGCCTGTTTTCGTACCATGCTTATCGAAATAAGCCCTTCGGTACGGACACTCCATCATTCACACAACTAACTCAGACGGTTATTTCCTTTCTGTGGACACTGTTTTACAAACTTGATTCTGTAGTGCGTAATTTATGAAACACTAGAAGCATTGCAATGAATTTGATGGACATGCCTAATGGTTAATGAATCAGAACAAGAACATATATAGAACCTTGAAATAATTTCCTATTTTGTTGAGCCTAATGGTGGGAATAGCAAAAATTAGTTTTTGGTTCGGGTATTAATGCTGTGGGTAATACTGAGATTGGTCTATGGTAATAGTAATTTTAATGTACTACCAGATTAAAATAATGGTCCTATTTTCTATGTTGCATTCGAATAGAAAACATACCACAATCTTTACAGTTTTTGAACATTAATACTAAATCTGATGCAACGATATTCATTACTTTACACTAATTAATTTAAAACCTTTAACTATTTCTTGAGCAGCAAAAGCAGCAGCCTTTGAATTTGAAATTAATACAATATTTACCTACTTGAGAATAAAAATATATTATCGTCGTTATCGGGCGACATCTATTAGGCATCTAACTCTGCACCACATAATAATATTGCAGTGATACAAGAATATATAGATAATAAGCTTATTTAAATTCGAATATAAACTCTCCTGTGATTCGGATTTTGGGTCAAGAAAAATACACGATTTTTTTTTCTTAAAAGCAGTCCAAAGACGACCATTTTTTTCTTCATATTTCAAATTTATATAATTTCCTACAGTGCCTATCGCGTTAATCACTTCAACGAGTTTCAGTTATTGCTTGCAAAACATGTCCCTAATACTGATAGCACGGCTATTATGGGTGTTTTAACACCTACTTAATAAATGATGATTCGTGCACGCCAGTCACCAAATGAATTTAGTAAAGAGCGCGGACTAAAATGTTCTTAACACCCAAAGCTCTTCACACTTTTTCCCAATTGCGCTCTCTCGTTACTAGATTTCATGATTGTTTCCTCACTCGATTGTGTAAATAACGAGTATGGACAACTCGCCGCGAGTCATTCTCCTACCCTGACCTTTTGTTTTTATCATATAAAAGACGCCCGCCCAAAATGAAACCTACGATTGTAATTGAGTTCTGAGACAACCACTAAAAAGTGGAGATTTTTTATTCTCTTCTTATTCATCTTTATGATGAGCATGCCTCCACTACCGGCTCTCTAGTTAACAAAAGATATTAGAATTTTGATGGTCAAACAAAATCTAAATTTTAACTTAATCCCATTACTGAAAACCAGAATAAATTTAAGATTATACGTAACCTCTTTAACACAGAATTTTAACCGTATCATTATAACATCAACTCACTAACCGCTCTAAGCAAACCGACAGTTTCGTATTGGAGAAGTAACCCGTTCACCGTCTCACTAAAACTGGCTGTCTACTAGCCATTATAAATGACATCACAGTTACGTCTTACTCCACTAATAAGCAATTGATTGGCGAACTCTAATTAAAACAATATCCACGACATATTTACATATGAGGCATTGAATTTGTATCGCTGACTCAATAATTACACACCTCAAACTGATGTTTAATTAATGTAATTAAGCGAATCACTGAATATAATTATCATTATTACATTCAAATACATATTTGTTGGTTTATCAAATTAAAATAACTCATAAAACTGACTTTTGCTTCTGATTTAAATTATAATATTATTGTTTTATTATACCTATATATATATATATATATATATATATATATATATATATATCGATAGTAACGATATTGTTTTAATGAAAGTTCGCCAATTGATTACTCAGTAGTGGGGCAAAACGTAATTACTTGTAGTGACTTGATGTGACACAGTGAATTTTAATATCTGCTTGTGGATAGAGTTGTTTTTGGGAAGTTTGAATCGTCCAATGGTCACTTATCCTGGAGTAGCGGATTTAGTCATTTATTCAGTGTGTTATAAAAGTAAGGCTGTAAATTTGTGTAATATAGAAATGAAGTGCAACAGTGTGAGATATATTTCCACACCGGTAGTATGAACCCCGTAATACCAAGTATAAGTGATGATGGCTTTATCACGCCGCCATCGCTGGCGTCGTCTTAGTATATAAATTAGTCATATATTTGTAATTAGCAGTAAATTTGAAAATGGTGACGCATAGCAAGCAATGCAATTGCACAAAATACTTACAAAATTGGATATGAATGAAGGACAAATATGTGTAACCTGTAAAAATGTTGGTTTTCTAGTAATAATAACAGGAATTTAATGAACTAAAAAAATAATTATTTATTATTATTATATTCTTTTGGCTTCTCCAAATTTCTTTCGAGAAGTTGTTTAATCCTCACATTGGCTTCTGTCTTTATGAAAAGAAAATAATCTTTATATCCAATAAAACCATATTTTAAAGTAAACTGATCCTTGTATTGTTTTTTGTGTAAAATTTGCAAATTATTAAAAATATGTTTTCAATGTCAGCTGTAAAAATATGAAAAATTACAACATTTTTAACGTTGATTTAGGAAGAAAAAGGTTTGGGCAAAATATGTCTTTTAAATTTACAACACGCTCACCTTCTGTTAGGTTAGGTTACTGCCGCATACAAGCCAACCTAAATCGGGTCAGATCTAGTACAGTGGATTACAACGAGGCTATGTCACATACTGTTCTCAGTTTTATTTATTATGTTTCACATTCATTTGAAAAAGTCGATAAAATAAAATAAAACAAAGAATTGGCATATCAAGTAAATAAAACCCCTACGTGTGCAGAGATGGTGAGTCTGGGAGTGAGATAAGCCGAGCAAGCACCCCCAAAATTGACTTGTTTTAGAACTGAATATAATAACTCAAAGGTAACTCCTGTGAGAATTTTTCTTTTTTTATTGATTTTGAAGATAATCCCAGAAAAAAACCGAAGAAAGATTAAATACCATGAGATAATCAAATATGCAGATACCTTACAAAATATTTTTAATATTACTTGTCGTAACAAAAGCTTTGTTTTCATCCTAAAAACTCATTAAAAGCGATTTTATAGCTATAATTTCATACAATTAGCGAGATTTAAGTGCAGTTAACTGATCCTTGGCAGTTACTTAAGAGTTATTACTGCTATTATAATTTTAGATGGGACTCACCGTGAGCTTGAATGGGAATACTTAAGGCTCTCGTTTCTTATAGTTAATTGTCACTTAAGGTAATATTACATTTTATACACCAGCAATTTTCTAATACTATATGCTGCGTTAAAAACGTAATATTGATACTCCCTTTTTGGTATATTTTTGCGCCAAATAATTACTGACCTAAAATTAGATCTTTTTAATTAAACAATTTATGCATTTGACAATGAAATTATTTTTCTTGTTTATTAATGTAAAAAATACGTATAGATTTTTTCACCGTAAATAGGTTACGTTAAAAATAATATAAATAGAGAACTAAAAGCTTCGGTTCTTGACCTGATTTTAGCGCTTGAACGTATCATTAATTTTTATGTTAGTAATTGCACTCGTTCGATTACATCGATTACATTGTTTCAGAATTGAAATTACAATTGAAACTATATAAAAAAGCAGACAAAACAAAAAAAGAGTGATTTACTAAAATTTAAATGATAGTTTAAACATATGATATGTTATTTGGTAGGACTTTTACTCTTATAGGAAGCATAACTCTCATATAAATACTCATACAGATGAGAGGAGCAATTGTATGTAAAGACAACATAATGAAACTGTTAAAAAATTCAATTCTGTAAATTGAATAAAAACTAAAAAAATTACGCCTAGGGATGATAATTTAATTCACACAAGCCAAAAAATTTATTTTGAAACTTTTATCTGTCTGTTTGACTTCTACGAAAAAAATATTGTATGGATTTTGGAACGTAGAGCCTATAATTTATTTTGAAGATTGGAATATTAGATTAAAAGTTTTGTTTGTCTGTCTGCTGTGTTTGTCAACTTCTCCTTGTCATAGAGTAATTAATATAAATATCGGGTATAGAGTTTACGGCCAGCGCCATCTATTGACTATCTGTCAAAATCTAACATAACATGAAACCTATAAAACATTAGTGAGTGTATAACTCCTAGTCCTTAAAGTCAAGTCAAGTTAAAGTCCTTAGGTGGGAGCTGACGAAGTCGCTGGCAACAGCTAGTCTGCAAGAAGTAGGATTCCTAGATTACATTGTTTCAAAATACATGTTTTTTTAACCCCTTATATTTTTCAAACCAAATACGAATTTTTGATAAATATACTACGGAAAACCTGTCCAAGAATAAAAACAACTCTTATTTCTGATTATTTCATTGGTTTGTTATTATCATTAAATTCGATTATTCTACCTCATGGTCACGATATTTTTATTTTATTTTATAGGTACATACATTAAAGAACAAAATGTAGATGAAAGTTAATATTCAGAGAACAGAACAGCAATACTAGTCACTATCATTTTGACACGTACAGATCCATTGTAAGAAAATATATTTGGAATAATTTGAAATGATTGACAGCAGTATATGAGGTAAATAAATGTTTAACTGTCTGTCGAGAAAAGGGTTGTCATTTATATTTTAATATTAATTTTAAAATATTATGTAAGTTCTTGGGTACCGCATGCAATCTGTGTGGTTCTCAATATCTTCGCCCGGAAGTTAAGGGAAATATTGGAGATAATAAATTAACATAATAAGCATATGGATATTACATTACTTCCTGTAAAAAGTCGGATAAAATCTAAATTTAAAATCTTTTCTCTCCTAATATAAATATTCTGCGCATTTTTTCTGTTAAAATAACATTGTAATCTTCAATCTCACTTAGATTTTTATTTTGATATATTTGTTCATCATGAGCTTGAATTATTCATTTAGAATCTTTATAAAACTTATTTAGATAATCTTAATATATGTACCGTCAAAAAGGGGCAGGAATATATGAATGTATTTACCTAAAATTTCGTTTCAAGAACTCGTTTTAGTGAATAAATATGACTTTCAGTTTTTTGTATAAATATATGCCAATTTAAAGACGCTGAAGTTTGTTTTTTAATACTTAAGCTAATACTTCAAAATACTAGTTGAATAAATAATATTTTTTTAACAAATAAACATAATTAAAACTAGGTAATATATTTTTTTTATTCTAACGTGAAATGTACCTTGTCCTTGTGGATAAAATAATAGATAAAATTATTATTTGACCATGACATGACAGAGCAGTTTCTATTGCCTATACTATCATTCAGAGATTGAACTCCGAACTGGTTTTCGGAGTTTAATCTCTGAGTGAGATAAAAAAGAATTAAAAAGTTCTATTCATACATTGTTTTCCTCTACGGCGGGAGTGAAGCTACTTGCAAACGCTACTTTTAGTAATATTAACAGGAACTATTCTCAGTAATACCTCTACTTTCCAGGTAATATCCTTGTACTAATAATTAGAATTCCTAAATCCTTAAAACATAAAGTCTTTATTAAACTTCATAAACATCTAATACACTACTACATACTTACATAAACTTCATAAAAAAACTACTACATGTCCTGCCATACTTTCTGTAGTTTGGTCTTTCTTACGATATTACATGAAACTTTCCCAACAGAAATTGAGTAGTCTAATGGCTGGAGACCCGCAAATCCTAAGCAAATATTTATCAACGGAAAACATGAGTCTTAGTATTGTAACGCAAAATATCCGCAGTCCAAATAATTAAAATTAATTAATTATTCAATAAAATTATGATATTCCAATAATTTAAATTACTTTCTATGAACAAGGAGCCTGACCTTGTAATTTTAACGAAATTATGACTTAATTACACTGATTCCCTACGTAAGTGTATTCAATAAAATATAAACTATTAACAATCTACATCAGAATGAATAGGAGCCATTATTTATATTAAAAGCAATTTAAATTCTAGTAGTCATAAAAGCATATTAGAATATGTTTCTTGCTTATAGATTAAATTCAATATTATAACCATGATATGATATACCTTCCAATACAAATTCAATAAACTCTCTACACTCCTTATATATGTATATGTCTTGAAACCATAAAATCATTTAATTTCAAATTAATTACAAGTGTAAGTTAATATCTCGGAAACAAAAGCCAATACAATATATTATGAACCGACAAACTAACATTAATATATTCACGGTAATAGTACTCACGGGATCCTTCCGGGTATTTGAAAACCTACAATAGAGGGTAGCTGTTTGAATCATTTTACGTTAAAAATGTATTTAAAAGTACCATATACTGCGGTCTCACACACATCTATAACTGACCATTGTATTGCATTGTGTTATAAAACAACAACAACCAAATAAAGTATAAAATATCTCGTCAATACGTTAAAATAGACTACGATAGTGCTGCTTGAAAATTAACTACTCAGCGATGATTCTAATCTCGTTATTGAAAAGATGATACGAATTACAAGTCTATCAACTAAATAAAGTCAAACTAAAAAATACTAACGTCCAGAGTACAACGTAACATTCAACCACTATTTAGATTCGCGGATTGCTCATCTAAGATACCACAATCATACTAAAAACTTAATCAAAAGATTAAAACAAAAATACGATCGAGAAGTGTTAGAAAATTATTCTAAAACTATGAAACTTAATAAATTCAACCACTAATTACAAACCTGCCACATTGAATAATATTAAATTGCTTTAATAATTATCGACACTTCAGTAAATAATCAACTGACTGAATGAGACTGAACTGAACTCACCCTTATAATAACAGACTATTTCGGTATTGAACAGTCTATCTAAAAGGTAACAGAGTTATAATATAACAATACACTGACTAAGTACCTAAATAAGTTCAATATAATTTCAGTCACAATTTGACTTAAGAAAAAATCTACCACAGATATTTAGTTTTCTCCTAACATTATTTATTTGCGTCGAAATATATGATGTAAATATAAATATGACAGCTTTACATTCCTGAAATAAGACTTCGATATAGTTGCTTCAGCTTGCTTCCATTTCTTGTAAATAAATGCAGTGTCAAAGATATACAACAACCCGTGTGACGTCCACCAGACCTGACTGTGTATACATTTGAACCCCTTAGGTGTGTGTATTTAAAAAAGGTCAGTTGTAATGCAAATAACTTCAACTACGGGTGTATTATTATTTAACTATTGCGGGATACTCAACTGGAAGTTATGGTCAGTTCTAACTGTAACTTTATGTTTAACGCATGAGATTTTTTTTTATAATGAAAAAATGTTTGTGTTTTTGTCTTTGCTATTGGTGTTCTATGGCAATGAGTTTTTAATATATTTATATTTACCCGGCTGTATTCACGTAGAAATTAAATCGGAATGTGCCCGACTAGTTTCGAACCCGTTCGGGGTCCTTAATCATGAGCTCTGAGCGTGGCGGACTCGCGGCGAGAACTAAAAAACTAAGAAATATAAAAAAAAGAGTTTTTAATAGCTGATTTCTGATGTTACTTGTATACCAACTTTGTGATATTCTGTCTGTTAGGAAATTGTACATAGTGAAAGTGTTTGTAAAACATATACATCGCTGTCTCTTGAGCCTAATATCCTAAAAAAGAGAAGAAAAGACATCATAGATCCATCGAAATCACCTAGAGCTGTTTTGTATAATAAAAACCATCCCAAGTGTGAGATGTTACTAAAATCATATGATGAGACTGAGTTCTTACTACTACGTATGAATGAAATACTAGTTCACCCCCACCCACACTCACACACACACACACAGGCATGTACACATAATTACATCAATAGTACTGGCAATCTGTAGTTTAATCAGGAACAAATTACACGAGCAAATTTGCTTCGATATATCGTTAGGCGGTCATGTAAATATGAGAATGGCATATTGGCGAAGTCTCATCTTCTGCAGATTTTGAGAAAATCCAAAAAAAAAAATTGAATTTGCTGGTCTTGGTAAAAATGCTAATAATCAATGCTTGTCTCAGTATTGTAGTAATTATTTTTTCGAATACTCAACGAAAGGAGACATTTTTTGTTAGTGTGTAATCGTCCATTGTTTCATCATATTCCATTATTTTGTAGATAAATAAGACATATGTAGATTTTCTTGCTATGTATTATTTCTATTATTCAGTATTTCGGTTTTCACAATAATGGATCGCTAGTTAGTAGGGATATGATTAAGGAGATAACTGAAACGATCAATCCGATTAAAAAAAATATAAAGTAACTTATTTCACTTATATTTGTGTAGTTTCTCTAATTGTACTTAATTTACCTAAATCATGTAAAACGTTATGGTTACTGCCCATAAAAGGAAACGATAAAACGTTCGTCTAGACAAATAAAAGTAACCAATATGGAAATATTAATTGATGACAATCATCGTTAAATAAAATCGTTTAATGCACAATTTTTTTTTTTAATTTATTACAGAAAAATCTTTTATTTTGTAATATCAAAAAAGAAGTTTCAGCTTAAAACAATATAAAAAGATATTTTTGTTCTAAAGAGAACTATAAAGATACAGGGCTATAATATTATTTATATTCGCTATGGCAAATAAGTTTAATATCAAGAAAACGGGTTTCCCTTTAGAAATAAATATTCGTTTACCCTCAAGTAACTCAAAGAGAGTTAATAAATATCTACACTTGACTTCTGTGGTAAACCTCTCATTGAGAAGATCACTTATGGGTTTTTGTGTCGATCAATTTCAAAGAAATTGTGTTTGTACCAAACTACAAAAACAAAAGATGTCAAAATATAAAAAAAAAACTAATGTTCTTGGTATTTCTTATTTTTCAAAATATTTATTGGTTTTTATCAGTTTTCATTTTTTATATGAATACATATTCGGTTTTTTTTTCTCAACGACTGATCATAAGTCCTACTATGAGACATGTCAAGGTTATTCATTAATAACTGGACAATGGACATATAACATGGTACGCTTTTTTTTCAAAAAGTGAATGTTTCTGTAATTACAATTTAAATGTGAACTCATTAGTTTATAAAAACATTAAAATAACAATAATGAGAATTACAACAAAAAACAACAATCATATTGTAATTTATTATTTCTGTAATAAATTAATTCAACCATTTATTTTTATTTATTTGTTTATTCTTTATTGCACAAAGAAATCGTACAATTGGCGGTCTTAATGCTAAATCACTCTCTACCTGTAAACCTGCCATTTAAACAGAAAGAACAAATGAGGGGACACAATATTTAAAAAAAGGAAGATGAAAGTTACTATAGAACTATTGTCGATAAAACTACTTATACTACACAAACATTAACTAAAACATAAAAAAGTAAAATAATGCAATAGAAATATAATTTATTAAATGTTTATAAGTACATATTGTATCTATAAGTCTAATAAATTTATGATAAGTTTAAAATTTAAACTGTTTCGTTCCCTCTTCATCTATAACGATTATGACTCAAGTAGACTTTAAATAAAGTTTCAACACAGTAGAAAAGGCGAATTAGACACCCAGTACATCCCTTTAGTTTTGGGTTAAAGAAAGTTATATCTGTTGCTTTAGATCGTAGACTAAAGCAGCTAAGAATTTATTGCGTAATTCTAAACTTTAGACCATTTTAGTTTAAAACTCAGGCGGCTATACTCTATTCAAGGTTTAAAATGAGTACAAGTTAGGTATTTACGATCAAAACTACCCTTTGGAACATAAGCTCAATGTTAATTCAGTAATTTATATGGAAACTTTACTGAGATATCTGCATTTGGAAGTGAATTATGCCCTTGGGACGTTTTAATCTAACGCACGCTTCATTAGAAGTAAGGAAAGGTTTAGATTGAATTATTGTGAGTCTAAATTAATATATTATTAACCAAAAATCTAAAACACCATGTACACACACTGAACAATAATGTATGTTTAGTATAAAATATATATTTAATTAAAGCAAATTAGTATTTTGACAAATTATTATATAAAATATTATAATACCCATATGCCACATAGTCCTGTAATTACTTCTCTACGTGAAGTTTTAGTCCAGCTCTGAGAATAATGAATTATTAGAGCGACTCTAAAGATGGTCTGAGTTGATAAGTTTTATTATGTTTCAAGTATTATTGCTTACGAGAGAAAGCTGCAAATTTCAAATATATTCTTTTGAAAACCATTTTTAAGTCAAATTGTTACTTTAATACCTTACTTTGAGAGAGAGAGAGATTGGTCTTTAGCGAGAAAGCCGCCAAATTTGTACCACTTTTTCTATATTTGTTTTATCGTAATGTATTTTCTGGGTGTACAATAAATCATATTTATTATTATTGTTATAATTATATAATTATTGTAGTCATGGTAATTGGAAAGAAATCAATTTTAACCAGGTCCCGTAGCGCAACCCCTAGTTTCTTAACAATAATATAATGAACACGAAGCCTTAATAACCCTTTTAGATTAAAGTTACCTCCGATGGGTTAAGGAGGATAAAGACCAATTTATAGCTTTGGCGTCTTCTAATGTCTTATTTGAGATTGTTAGGGAATTGCCTATATTTTATTTTACTACATAGTATGTAATATATTTATATTTCATCATCATTATAAACTTAGGTAACAGCTTGACGGCAAATTTATAGACTATTATTACCGAAGTTTTAGATATCAGCTTAGAATAAAAAATTTACATTAAAATATTATCATTACTAGTGTTATCAACGCACTTGTAAATTAATGAAGTTATATATACTTTTATATAAAAATTAAAGGTAAAAGAGATAAATTTATTAAGTCAAAATATTGAAAAGCAAATGTTTTGAAAATAAAATAGTCAGAAGTCTTAGATTCGAGGCTTGTCTTAGCTTAAATAGGCACACCTATGTGGAGATTTTGAACGGGATGACCACTTGTGATGAAAACCGTTTGAATATTTAAAGAATATTGTTGCTTTCATTGATTGATACAACTTTCCAGAAGGTCGAACTAGCTTTACATAAATTCATTCACGTATTTTTTAAAAGGGATATATATTCTAAAAATTGTGACTCCAATAAAACTGGCAGCTGGAAATAGTAATTGCAGTTAAAGAGACCATCGTCGCTCGTCCCTACGTTTTCTAAGTCAACGGAGTCATAGAATGAACATTTTAAAAGTATGTCGAGAATAATGTTCAAAGCCGCAATATAAGAGGTTGTTCCTTGATAATTTTCCGCCAATAATATTATCTTTAGTAGATATTATTCTAGTATTTTGTCCGGCTCAGCGATAAAGTTATATGGGAATATCATAATAAAAGATATTTATTGAAATAGGAAACTTTATGGATATAAAAATATATAACGTACATGGGAAGTCCTAACACAAAGATAAATGTACTTTTTGGATAAAAAAATTATAATCACATCAAACAGTTCTATTATATGTTTTTTTATAAAGACGGATATACTTTAGGTATAAGCATAATAATAATAAAGATAAAATATGTTTAAATTATTTTTAATGCAACTAAAAAAGGTTTAGTTTTTTGTAGACAAAAATGTAATAATGTCGCATTTAGGGTCTCAACTTCAATTATAACTGTCATAAAATTTAAAAATGTATCAGAAAATAAAATTTAAATGTTTGAATTTGAAAATGTAATATTTGTACAAATCAATAGATTGTTATTTTAGTTTTAATGTGTCTATTTATAAATGTACTTTTAATATTCATCTAAATCATAAAATGTATAGAAGCAGACATTACGGCCATTATGACTTATCAAGAAACGCTTATAAACTATTAATAGACTGGAGTAGTTGGGTGTTATCCAATGACTCAGTAGTAGGGACCGATGTCGTCTTCATATTAATAAACTATTTCCTTGGTATGTGCTCACTGCCGTTTATATAATCTTAAATATTGACTAAATATATATATATATATATATATATATATACCTATATATAACATTGTATTTAATATTTTAATTTAAACGGTTGTATAAAAAGTTTCTATGATATTTTGTGATTTTTTTTCTGGTTTAATATTTTTCTTTGCTTTTTAGTATATAATTTAATAGCATTTACTACCAAACCAAAGGTTGCTGGTTTGATTCCGAAACAAACAAATATATTTTTATGTTCCACAAACTGCTGGTTCGAGTCTAGCTATTACTGCGTTCGTTACTTTTATG
This sequence comes from Dircenna loreta, assembly GCA_963555665.1. Classification (NCBI taxonomy): domain Eukaryota; kingdom Metazoa; phylum Arthropoda; class Insecta; order Lepidoptera; family Nymphalidae; genus Dircenna; species Dircenna loreta. The sequence goes on along the minus strand of OY743099.1, from coordinate 6,708,385 downwards.
TCTGTTAAGTCAGTTTTATATACATTAAGAATGATCGTAACTAAAATAAGATAAAAAAAAAGATAATTTAATTAGGACTAGACTAGATTAGATTAGGAGAAAATAAGATAATTTAATTGGACTAATAATTCATGAGTGTAATATTTAGACACTCGAATTTAATATTTAAGTCAATGTCTAAAAAACAGCATACATCTGATAGTCGATATTGTTTATCGTTGTTATGATACATTTTGTAAATAGACAGAAAAATAAATAAATACATTGTCTACATAAATATTTTTTTGTTAGTTACCTTTAATCGAATTATGATTTATCATTCAAATGAATCGATAAAAATAGTCGTAATACTTAAAACTTAAAAGCCTTTAAAATTATTTTAAAAAGATTCTCAGGTGCAGTATCAAAAATGTGTTATTTATTGGTATAAGTAATGGGTTATACAGTTATAATTTATAAGAAAATACCTACCTTTCCTGATAATTATCTTGAGCAATAATATTAGCAGTTAAAGACACATGTAAATTGTTATAGTGCTAAAGAAATTCTGTGAACAGATCTAAATTTGACATATAGTCATGGCCGTACCAAATAATTTCTTGGAATCCAAAAATAATATTTTTTATAATTAGTATGTCTATTAGTGAAAGATAATTTAACTAAACTGCTCTTGTACTTATTTATTTAGCGAATCCTTTTGTGGTTGTAATTGCCTTAAAACAATAGTTCGGAAGGACTAGAAATTTGCAGCACTTACACTGGCAACTGGAAGGTAATTAAAATCTGTATAAATTTAAAATATTAACGTTCCATGCGTAAAACTGTTCTTTCCCTGAACATTCACTAGTGTGTCGTGTGTGTCGTGTATGGTGTGTGACGCAGTCCCTTCCATTGTGCTGAATATGTGTGCTCGAGAGTTGGCACCGGTTTTAACGCGTCTTTTTCGGTTCTTTTATTATTCAGGCGTAATCCCGAACTCCTGGAAGACAGCTCTAGTGCACCCGATTCCTCAAGAAGGGACCACTAGGATTCTTCAACTATTGACTCATTGCCATCACCTCCTTGTTCTCAAATACAATGGAATCCAAACCGGCCACAGTGATATTTCACGGGAAACCGTCATTGAGAGTCGAAACAAACTTGTGTCTGAAATCAAAACTTCCTTAGGGAAAGTTTCAGATGGGGGTCGACTTAACTTAATCCAATATAATCCCATGAAGACACAGGTTTTTGTCCAATTTAACCCTAAAAAGGCACAGGTTTGGGCATTCAGGGCTAAAAAGATATCGTTTCGTCACCTTTTTTCGAGAGCACTCGCCTAACTGCCGCAGCCAATATTAAAAACCTTTGCGTCGATATATCGAGCGAGGTCCAGTTCTGCGGTCATATTGAGGGTAGGGCCAAATTGGTATCGAAAAAGTTCGGCGTGCTGATGCATCGAAGCAGTATTTCACTTCGACCCACCGAGTGCACCCTTGTAAGGCGCAGATTCGGCTGCATGTGGTATACAGTACCAGTGATTCGTATAATCGATTGCCAAGACCTTTCCAATCGGTTTGATCCCTTGGCGTTGCGTAGAGAGAGATGTAGCTTTCCTTTCCATGCTTTAGCGCTTATATTATAGGAAATGCTCTGAAGAGTGGTTCGGACTAATACTACTCACAGATTTTTGCCATCATCCATCGTGACAAAATCCTTATCCTCAACCTCACCTCATCCGCTGGCGCTCTACCACTGTACGCTTCTCTAGAATCTTTTTGCTTTGTACGACGAATCTGTGGAAAAAAATCTGTGGAAAAAAATTTCCGGACCGACATGACAATTAAACCTTTAAGAAAATAGCGTATTCCCTTTTAAAAAGCCAACAACGCACTTGTACTCCTGAGCTGCATATATCCATGGACGACGGTAGTCACTCACCCGTTACTTCACTTTTACCCTCTCACATAAAAAAAATAAAAAAAAAACATTCTAAAGAAATTGCAGTAATGTCACTTTAACGTTGTTGTACTCTTATATATGAATTATTGTAGTTGTACTCTATATTTATTTATTTGTTCAAATTATAATATATTTAAGAAAAAGAAATATAAAAAAATAGTTTTCATTCATAAAATGATGTCTGTTTTCATTTGAACCGTTTGTTACGCACATTCATCACTTGTCATATCTTATGAAACGTTTGTATGAGACTTCTAGTTCTATTCATAGATATTTACAGGTATATTCATTATTTTAATAGATATGTCATTAAATCTTTTAGTAAAATATTATTTGATGATATTTTTTTCGTTAATATTAATGTAACTAATATATTTTACTTAAAATAATGTAATCTTGCAGAGGGATGGCTCATTAATCTTCAAAACTATTGTCTGACGAAGACTGTTTTATTTAATAATATAGAGCACGGTTAAGCTATTGGAATAAGTCATACTAACTTTCTGCTTTTTCATATAATGAAAGTTTGATATTTGATATCATAATGATGTTTAAAGAAAAGTAATGGATAGAAAAATAACACTAAATAACATATATATACGAAACAATCTGTTTATTATGCAAAAAGCATTTGATTATACGCACATATGAGGGCCTTATTTACCCAATTACATTCTATTTTGGGAAATTATTACGTAATTTATGACAATTAAACATTTTCCAAAGTTTATAAAATTATCATAAGAACTTTAAAGACAAGAAGATATTCAGTTTTTACATATGGGATTACATAAAAAGGGAACCAATATTAAAGTTACAAAAATTATATAATATACAACATACGATATTCAAACTTTATAATTATAAAATATATTGAAATAATTCTTCATTAATTGTCATAATTTACGGTTACTTTAATGCTTTAAAACAACTCAAACAATCCTATTATAAACATATACTTACAATTCATATTATAATAAAAGAATATTTACAACGAAATTCAATTTCACATATTTTACTATAAATATTAAAAACTACAAAACAATCTCATAAATTAATAAACTTTGAATTATTAACAAATCATTGTTATATACAAAGGAACTGTGAAAATAAACATTGTAATAGGAATAATTAAAATTATCACAGTTCATACACAATGCCGTGAAATATAACAGTTAATGTGACTCGATACCAAATTAATAATTAAATTTAATTATATTGAATACAAATGCAAAGAAGTAACTAATCTATTATATCCCAATGGTCTATCTTTTAAAATTACATATTGCTGTTCGACTTGACTAATACTACAGTTAGTTAAAAGAGTCCTATGAATCGTAAGTACCTAAACATTTATAATGACATTTATATACATTTTCGTTTATTGCGTCATATACAGTTATACACAAAAAATGAAGTGGACGGAGTCAACCAAATAAAATTAATCGGGAAAGACAATTTTAGATGAAAAAATCTATGAGCTTAAAATTAAAATTTCAAAAAGTATCTATTTTTTAATTATTATGATTTTTTCCGTTTTGCAACCTGCGCCTTTTAACATAATAGAATCATGTTCATACATTATTAGTTATTTATGAACAAGAAAATTCGATTATTATTAAAAAAGAAACTTAAATGTTTATTTTAAAACAGCAAATAATATATTATGCCCCTTATTGAAATGTACCTTTTAATGGCCATGAAGGTGTTTCGACAGTAATTTAAAAAAGATATGATTTTAGAACGTTAGTCGCAATATTTCAAGAAGTCACAACCATATATTATTACTTTTATTACTTTTACAGCCCATTAAGTATGTTACGATTATAAATTCAAATAAAATACTGGCCACATGCAATAAACATTGAAACTAGCACTACAATTTTATTTTTATTATCATATTCTATTTTATAAATACAATTTGAGCCTATATTTAAAAAGGAAGACACATTGACTTTAAACAATCGACTTTAGATGTAGAAAGTTTCAATTGTAATTAAGTCTCACAATAAAGATTTAGTTACATTTCGAAAGATTGCACAAAGATACAACTAACACTTTCTACAGCTTATGTAAGGAGATGTAAGCGAATATATTACATGACACCGACAGAAAGATATTTATGAGGAATCTAGATGAACACCGAGAAATATGATATACTAGATATTTAAAATTTTGAGCACACATTTTTCTTTGCATAAAAATAATACTGAAAGAAGCGAACATGGTTAAAATTATAAAATTAAATATTAATTTTAAAAAAATGTTTACGAAGGTCTTATGGATTCTTTATAACAAAACCCATATATCTGCAATAAAAAAAAAGATAAATGTCTTTTAAATGAATAGTTTTTCCGTCAAACCTTAACATAACTTCCGCAAGAACAGAACTTATCAGTAATTAAGTCACAATTAGAAAACAATTCTACATTTAAGACAACAGTTTGTATTTTATGTGTCGCTCAATATTTATTACCAATTCTTTATGAACGTCAAACTAGTCAAAGTTAGTTCTACACATATCGTAACGGATAAACACACTAACACATCGAGTTCTAGTCGGTCAGTTAATAATAGCACATCAATTACTTTTAATTTAACTTGAATTTTCTATTGAAGCGTTATTTGTCCCCATAATTATATTATCTCCCTATTCATGTTATATGACTTTTAAAATATAACTTAATATTAATATAATTATAATATGTCTATTCACAAAGCGCCAAATGCGCTACAATCTCTATTAATAATAATAAATCTACGTAGTATTGAAGCATAAATAAAAAAAATAATAGAACCGAATAATTCGTAATTATATTCAGCTAAAATCTCTAGTAATATTTTTATTCAGTTATCAAAATAAATTTGCCACATTTTAACATCGGGAAGTGTAATAATTCAACAAAAATAATTATAGAAAAAGATATATAAACAAAAGAATCTCTGCTCTTAAAACTATTTGGGATATTTCATTTCCTACTTATAATAATAATTTATTCTATACTAAATTAATGACTAACATTGATTCTGATGATAAATACTACAAGTTAAATAATTATAATCATCATTTAAATAGCTAATTATTAAACCTAATATTTACAGATTATGGCCTCTGTTAATCTATTTTAAATTAGGCCTATATTACAATAAATTAAAATTAATACTAAATTTTTAATTATTTACAGTATTATATATAATTTTTTTTATTACTTATATACTTTACAAAAAAAAAAAGATCTTAGAGAAAGTACAGACAACATTGATACTTGGAAAACATATTTTTGTGACACCATATTTATATTATCTAAAACTATAACGCTATTTTCGCTATAGACTCGTCTCTATACTTTGTAGTTACTATAAACTTGACCATCGTCTACCTTCTACAACATTTTCGATAAAAAGAGAACACATAAATGAACAGAATTGTTATTCTTTTAATAATAAACAGTTATCATTCTTGAGGTGAAAGATATTTATAATTAATAATACACCGTCTATTATTATCACTCAAGGGTTGGTCATAACGTATTTTTTTTCAAAACCTAAGCCCTTCAAACTGCAGTTACTTTTCACTGCGGGTGTATTCAAAGGGACGTAAGATCTGAAGCACGTCGCGAAGGAAGTGGAACTCTTAGTTGAGCAGAACCCCGCCTATCCAACCTTTCTAAAGCATCTGAATCAAACGCACTCCTTCTACAGAAACTACAGAACGCACAAGCTAAAGTATTCTTGAAGGCATTACGAAAATCTCTATTAAAATACGCATAAATAATCGGATTCAGCGCTGAATTAAAGTATCCAGTCCAAAACATGAGAACAGTCACAAATTCCGGATATGTACACGAATCACATAAAGAGGTCGACACGTAAAACAGGAAAAATGGCAGCCAGCAGAGGATAAAAGCTCCCATAATGATACCTAAAGTTCTTGCAGCTTTGTGTTCACGTTTCATTTTTAATATATTCCTATCTTTGGTTGGAGTATTGGCGTTGATATGTAAACCGTTTTTATCACCGACGTCTCTTGAGTGTCGGTGCATCAGCATAGCGTTTCCGGCTCTCGCGTGCAAAGCTTTTTCTTGTCGGTTAGCTTCTTTAAAGATCGCCAGATAAGTAAATACCATTATCGTGCAAGGTATCCAGAACGATATAGAGCTAGATATTACCGCGTAAGGTTTGTTTACTTTGAATTCACATTGATTTAGATCTCTGGTTTGCATGAATTCACTTGTGGTATACCATCCCATGAAGATAGGGGCATAGGATATAGTTATAGGGCTCAGCCATGTTGCCGCTAGCATGACGAAAGCCATCTGAAAAATAAAAATAATATTTACAAATTCAGAAAGAATAACTTAAATGGTCGACTAACTTAAATAGTCTAAGTAACTTGAAATACTTCAAGAAGTGTTACATTTCAAATAATGGTTGTGATTACGTGTTGTTTCAATAAATATTTGAATATTAAATAACTATGGAGTATAAAATAAGTTTTCTTCAATGGTTTTTCTGTAGCTTCATGTTCGAATTAACTGTTTTAACAATATTTGCTTTGAGGAATTTGTCTTTCCTTTGTGACGCTCAAAATTTCAAAGTGAAAAGTTAACCCAAGAAACCCTTTTAATCTTTTGAATCAAGTTTAAACTAATTAAACGGTTGATAAACACACTTAAAGAGGTTAGTGCCAAAACTTGTTAATTAACACTTTTATTTGTAACCATTAAACTTTATAAGGAAACTGGATCTAGCATATTCTTCATTTTGTTTAAAGCAATGTTTAAATTTTATTAAATGATCTTTCAACAGAGTATTGTTGAATTAATACGAAAATGTGTTTAAATATATATATGTCTTAGTACAAAAAGGCTCAAATATTTTTAAGCAAAGAAAAAATATCATTCCGAGTACAGGTCTTAATAAACCTCTGAGTTTTTTCAGTTTTTATTTTACCGAGGTATCGTGTCTTTAGTTGTCAGGATAAATATTGTATTTGGAGCAGAGTGATTAATATAGTACTAGAAATGGCATGTTCTTTTTCTATTTGTGTTTATTATATAATTTTTTTTACTTTTGAATTATTATTGACGAGAACTAAGAATATTATTTTAAGTCAACAAAGGAAGGTGTACATGTATATAACCTTGAGAGTAATTGCAAAAAGCACATGGATAAAATAAACCGAAGTGGCCTAACACATGTATGGCTACTTAGGCATTTAAGTAATTTTTTAAAATGGCTCTCTTAGTCCCTTACTACTTAATTTATTTTTTAATAATATATATAAACGTTTGAATGACATATACTTAGGTAATGTATACTGACTAGTGACTATATATATTTTTTTAAATATCAGATATCAATATCATATTGATTTACAACAGGGCTTAAATAATTTAGAAAAGTACAGCTAACAGCTTTCATTTGATCTTTCTAAATTAAAAAATTGTTGCATAAATAATTTTAAGAAAGAACAAAGGAATTTATATAAATATTTTTTTTAATTAATTTGAAAAGAGTAATACTGAAGTGAGGAATCTTGGAGTAAATCTTGACAATCAAATTATCTTAGATTAGCATATTAGAAGGTTTACATTAAAAACTTATCGGATATTAGATCAAGAGTCTCGCAAGGTAATCAACTTTAAAACTTTTATTATTTTATATTCAGCGTATGTTAGGTCGCACAAGAAAAAAACATCAAATGTATAAAATTCATTATAGTAGATACATTGATTTTCTTGGAAATATATAGAATGAATTCCTTGGAGGTTGTACTTTAAATTCGGTAGTTCTTCTACATTTTTTTTACACTACAAATGGGATGAGAGCATTAAGTACAAAGTTTTGACTTTTAAATTCTAGAAATCTTAATGAATTCGTTTTATTTGATAAGTAAAATATCACTTCAGTCGTCGTCGCGTATGAGCACGTAGCAATGACACTTTTATCTTTAATTTTAAACTTACTTCTGTACCAATTGTTTTATCATAAAAGTTTGTAAGGAATAATAAAAAAAATCATAAACATTAATGAGTTCAATAATGGATTTAGTAAATTTTTCGCAGAATATAAATAATATAAACATTTGTAGGGGGAGTTACTATGGTTTTTTTTTAATTTTATCACACCATTTTTACTATTTTTTGTTTTAGGTTTGAAATTTATAGTTTTCCTGTATAGTTTAATATTATAATACGATTATAATCTACTCCTGTTTATTTACAAGCTGAAACTGAAACTTTGTTGAAATAAGGCCGACTCTTACTGTGTAAAACTTTTTTCATGATTTAAGATGATCGTAATACGTAGTATGTAGTATCAAAAATATAATGTTTATGTTAATTTGATTTTAAATATATATATATATATATAATGTAACTAAAAATTTTGAGTTTAATTTAGCTGCCTGTTTTTAACGATGGTTCAACACACGAATTTCTATAAAACTATATTCGTTTTATGCTTCGTTAGGCTTTTTGTTTTGCTCCGTTGAAATTTAACTATTAACATTTAATTTTTAACAATAAATCAACAAAATTAACGATAATATTGCACAGTTAGACTACTTATTTAATATTACATTTAAATTTTAAGATTGATGATTGAATATTTTAAGACTTTATATTGTATACAAACCTTTTTCGTCATTTTGATTGGATATTTTAATGGTTTAACAATGGCATAGTATCTATCAACGGAAATACAACATAGATGTAATATTGAGGTTGATGTGAAGTAGACATCTGAGGAATTCCACAAGTCACATATGACTTGGCCAAAGATCCATTCATTGTAGTATTGGACGCTGAAGTTAAATGACATCACCACCACGGCAACCAGAATGTCAGCAAACGCCAAGGAGACGACAAAGTAGTTTGTTATGACACGAAGTTTTCTGAAAGATAACATGACTATAAGATTATATTTTAAATATAAAATAATTAGAATCATTATTTATTTTATTTTTTTAAATTTAAAAGCAGTAGTTTCGACACAGTTCTTTTGTACACGTTGAATGATAAAGTGATTCTTTTAACTTTTTTTTATTTTCATATACTTGGTGATCTTTTTTAATAGCTCAAGTTATATTTAATTTGTTAGCTACACAAACCTGTGCCGCATAACACTGACGATAACAAGCATGTTTCCTAAAACAGCCATGATGACGATGAGCAGCAGCACTGCTGTTCGCAACTTGAACATCACAGCTGGCATCCATTCTGGATCTTCTACGCCCGTCAGGTTGCCCGTCTCGCTCCCAGTAGCATTTGCTTGATCCATATGGGGTGGTCTGGTATTTGAAATTATTATATTATATTAAAATATTTATTCCCTTATTGTATGTTTATTTAGGTGGAGCTGTCTGCTTACAATTGCCTTTGAATAAAATGAAAGAATATTCAAAGTTTTTATATAAACAAAATAATAATAAAATTAATATTAAGTATCTAACAAGAAATATCAACCTTTAATAAATTAACAATATTTAGTCCTTGAAATAAATATATTACCAATCTTAATCACCTTTATCGTTCTCGTGTCACTCTCTTTGCGTTACTTTGCTTGTTACAGTCTACCTCACTCCTTATTCGAGAAATCTTTTCAACGATCATTATAACAAAATCAGTTATTGTGTAATAAAATGTATTTTATTACTCAGCATTTTTATTTTCTTGTCGTTTCTGATCTGATTTGAATATTTCTTGATCATGTGTCCACTTAAGCTTCATATTTTTGACTTTGGTCTTCTCGTTTTCTTCTCATTTTGATCTGAAACAATGAAATGAGATAAAAAATTGAAAAGCAATGTTTCAAAATACGTGAGTATTTATAGAGCTGCAGTCTACTAAGTATTCTGTTTTATATTATAACAATTCTAACCTAAAAATATATGTCATATTCTAACTCCTTTTATTTATTCCGTGCAAATTTTTTGTTTTCCTAAAAAAAAATAATTAAGGGTACATTAAATATATGTATACAACAAATATATGTATATATAAAAATATGTACTTATGACAGCGAATAATGAATAATGTAACCTTTTAAAATATAATGAATTCTAGAACTGTCTACACATTTTTTAAATTATGTAGGCATCGCTGGTGTATTTCATGTAAGCTTAAATACTAAGGTTGTTGGGAATGAACACAAATGTAGCACTTGTAACTTATCTATTTTTGTAAGCATAGCAACGTAAAAAATTTTTAACTGAGCGAGCGAAGGCAATGGCTTTGAAACTAAGAGGAAAAAGCTTTTATAATTTGTATACTACTACTCGAGTAGAGATCGCATTTCTTAGCCAATTTTATAAAACTTTGAATAAGAGGGTAGCGTGCCAATTAAATGCGCCCCTTGGTATTTATATATATTTATATATAATATTACTATAGAAAGAGAAATATTTGCATTTCTTTATAGCTATTTCTATAAAAAAGTAAAAAATGTCTTTGAATTCGATTTTATATAGTGCTGATAAAGGAGAAGAGCAGTCTGTCCTTCTACATGCTCGTCATGCTTTAATATCAAAAAGATACAAATAAAGCGACAGTTTAAGTGAAATTTATTTAAATCAGGTACAAATGTATAGTAATTTGTTGTTCCAAAATAAAGAAGCTATTTTTAGATAACCCACAGGTTTTACAATTAAATGTCAAGTAGTTAAATCCTGAAATAATTAATTAAAATAAGAAGTTAACAGGGCATACGGAGTAAATTTTTTGTGCTTTAGTAATTATTGTACAAAATTAGCGGTAATTAACTTTATAAGAAATATATTATACAATAAATTATTCTGTCATAAAAAATAAGCAAAAAATATATAATAGCTTTTATGTTACGAAAATAGAATAAAATTATCCTCTTAAATAATACTTTTAAATAAGCTGAAGCGTATTTTAATGTATACATTGTTCTGAACAAAAACCAATATTTTATTGTTTATTACTATTAACTAATTTAATTATAATGCCAGTACACTTGTATTATTTTTTTTTCAAGAAAAATATAAAAAAATCCATTATGTAAATTAGATTTTCGTTTTAATTTAAGTAGGAATGCTCATTTTAAATTAACAAGAAACCTCTTAATGAGATTGTAAATAGCATCATCATTAATTAATTTTGTTTATTATGTTTCTTTAAAGTAAAATATTAATGAGAAACAATTATATTTAAAAATATATATAATAATCTAAATCTTTTTATCTAAATTTACAAAAATATTAGATTTTCCAAACCATATTCGTTAAATAATTATAAAATAATTTATTTTTCTCTTCCAGTTGAAGTTGAAGGTCGTTATCAGCGGAAGTATTTTAATGCACAATTTCCGTTTTAGTGCCGTCCAAGTGATCTTTTTACAAATTATAATTGGTGCAACGTTGAATATATTTAAGTCTAAGTGTAATTCTTTTTTTTTTTTGTTTTCTTTTCTGTTTTCGCACCTACCAAATTTCTCTCATGAACCCTATAGTTGGCTGGTAGGCAATGTATTTTTCGCATGAAGTCCGCCTTTTGTGCATTAATATATACATACTGTGCAATAAGGAATTAAATAAATAAGTAAATTCCAATTTATTTCTTACATTAAAATATACTGCCATTGGCCCCTTGGCATTGTAAAGAAAGTTTTCCTTGTTAAAGACGGAGTCGTTAAGGACTGCCAAGGTTTACACCTTTAGTGGAACTTATCTTCATCCTGTAAGTCTATGTTAGACTGTCTTCTGCTCAAATTCTCTAGTTTTAATAAATATTTTTAATATATTTATTATTAAAGCCCTCATCCTCATTATATAAATCCTTCATCCTCATTATATAAATCGTATTTCTTTATCTTCCGCGTCTTGATACAATTAAAATCCCCATATATATTCGGTTTAGGAAAATCCTTCAAGTGGGGGAGAAATGCTTACACCATACTCATGCCTATTATATTTTTTTCATCTTTATAATATGTAATATTATAAAGATGAAAAAAATATAATATGATATAATATGTAATAAGTATGTCATAATAAGTAGTATGAACGCGCTACCCTTACACCCCTCTTTCCTCAACTCCTCTCCACACATTGGACACGCCAATAAAAAGGCTCGCAGTAGCCGCAGCGGGCATTTTTTTCAGAACCTTTGCGTACGCTAAAAAATTAAAAACAAGTGGAGATACCAGGGCCTTACTAACTAGTCAAGAACTGAGGTTAGCGAGTCCCGAGATAAAAGTTTCTTAATATAATTAATACAGACTGGACCGATTTACTATTTGGATTTAAATCCCCAAAACCTAATATATATGATATACGTTAATGAAACTTCAGAATATAAAAGCGTGAAATGAAGTAATTATTGCACAAACGTGGATAAATGAAAGCACATGAAAGTTATAAATGGGTTCATTTGGATCTTGGAAATAAATACGCAATTTCCTTGCAAGTCATCGTTCTCATAGTAATTTGGGAGCAAACATGCTTAAGTGTTTCATTCACAGAATAATAATGTAAATGTCATCTGGGCTGAGTTGGGACTCGAATATTAAATGATGTAGTTATGCTGTTACCACATTATTATATATAAATAATAGTGTTCATTTATTTGTATTTTTGGAATAACTTGTATATATATATATCGATATGTATAGTTGTAGTGTAATACAGTAGTTCCTGTACTTCGATTTCCTGAGATAATTTGGACAGCAGGAACGAGTTATAAGAGTATAAATACTTCTAATTAATAGTGTGATATTCGCTACAAACGTCTTAATTTATATAGGTAAATAGAATTTATTTCATATTTTTTAAGACAATATTTCTAGAATTTAAAATAACTGTGCTTACCGAAGTATGAGTTGTTATTATATAAATAATTAATGTTTTACAGTAATAATATGTAATACTAACAAATACTTACAAAGTAGTAGTTTCAATGAGGTCATGTGTCAGTCGTTCTAACATATAAATTTACGCTTTTTGTTCTTTAACACCATCCTGTATCTCTCGGTAAGACCCAAAAATATTTTATAAGTCATATTCATAAGAACGACATACATTTTCTTTTATTCTAATAATTTCTTTTGTTCATAAATATAATGTACATACTATTGTATATCTTTACTTATTCTAGTAAAATAAAATTGAAGATGATTACTTAGATATTTTCTTGTTACATAATTCATAATAAAGTACTATTTAGTATTTTAACGGGATAAAGTATATATTATTATGTTATAGAAGAAAATGGTTTGGTCAAGAAAAAAAAAATATAGTATGAACTATAGATAATAGAATGCAAATTATGTTAAACAACATTTTATTCAATGTTTGTCTTAATGTTTCAGTTCAAATTTTATTTATTTTTCTGGTTGCGGGTTGTATTTATCTTAAAAAAGTTTACATTTTAAATTTTGTTTTATAACAATGGTGGCGTACGCTTTTTTTAGCACATGATTTAGTATAAGAGTCAATGAACTTTAACCAATTATTCAATTTCTTAAACAACATCGTATTAGTACACTTCATCATCTTTATTTGATTATTTCGTATGCAGTTATATATACTGACTAATATGATAAAAATGACCTGTTTGAAAGTTTAATTTGGAAGCTTACTAGTTATTCAGACACTAGCGCGTTGGAACAACAATACAAAATATTTAACTTTATTATTAGTATTATTACTTTATTATCGATTTTGGTGATTATGTACTTTTTAGTGAGCATTAAATTTTCTTTCATGTTCGACATAAAAATACAAATGTTTTTGAATTTTTCAGGTGATATCAACAAAGGCTAAATTTACTGTTCCGATTCGAGTAAAGCAATAATTATTCATTACTTCTACGTTATTCATAAATATAGAAATACATATATAACTAATATAAAAATAAATAAATAAATAATATTTTAAATTTATAAATTATGCACTATGTACATATTTTTATACAATAGTATTCTGTAAAACGTTAAAATTTCATTATTTAAAGACAAATAATAGTCCTTCACAGATTTTTAAAAACAGTTACATTTAAATTATCATATATATAGACTTGCGAATATCAAGGGGCAGTTTGTTCCATAACTTTATTGTAGAGACGGTTAAAAAATGCTTATAAAGTTTAGATTTATGGATCCAAGTCTTAATAGTAAGCAATCGTGATTGACGCAAATTTATTAATTGCTATGAAAACAACTTGACTTGATCTCAGGTCTCTTAATATTTAATTTAACTTTCCGTAAAATGTAATTAAAATGGTTTATAAGAGATTTCCGGCATAATAACGGAAGTGGAGCCGGAGTCTCTACCTAGCAAATATATAAAACTGACTCATAACGGCATTTTTAATTGGCTGAATTAAGAAATATTGTGGACCGTTTAATGAAGTGCTTCATTTATATACGTTTTCTAAATATACTGTTTTGTTAATTACAAAAAGTGTTTAAAAAACTATAGTTATGTTTTTTGTTCTTATTACAATGACCGTTCTTAAAGGTTAACTAGTAGAGAATATCACTTGGCATTAAGTTAACCTTTTGTAAAAAAAAGACAGTAAGCCCCATACTGTTCTTTTTTAACAAATAATAATTTGATATAAATATATTTATATTATCCATTTAACTTTGAATATGATTAATTTATAAATAGTTATTAAATTAACGACCACCGACTTAACTGGCGTGGTTTTCAAGAGTTACCCAGAAAAAGTAGCCTTTGTGATATGCCACTTCCGTCTCAATGCAAAAAGAAAAAAATATCGATTAGTTGATTTACTGCGATTAAAAAGACAAGGAAAACATTGAATAACAGTATACATAATAAATATGTATATTTTTATGATTGAATTTAATAATCAATAGTTATTATTTATCCAAGAAATATAAATAGAATAATATTATAGAGAATAAATAAAATAATATAAATTTAAGAAACTACAATCTTGAAAATTGGTAGTTTTTTAAAGTTTTTATACCAGAAGTCATCAAAAGTCCTAATTTTATTACGTTCAACACGTTCTCGAACAGCCGACGTGACTTAAAGTTCAATACATTTTTTTTCATATACTTTGACATTGTAGATTTCGCATGATGCAATTTTATATTTGATTACTGAAATGAACTGTAATTACACATCTAGTTCACTTATTTGAATAACCTATAGTCATTTTAATTTAAATATATTATATTAAAATGAAATCATTTATCATAAACTATATATATGTATATACAAATATACATATAAACTTATCATGTTATACGTTTTATCTGATTCTCCTAGCATTGTAACTATTTTTTTTGGTTTATGTTAATTGTACCTTATATATAGTTTTTTCTTGTGTTTTTTTTTTGAGTGATAAACATTTTAGAAGTACAAATAGTACAATTATTTACCAACATGTATATTTTTTAATTTATGTTTAGGATCGTAATTCTATTCAGTAATATAAATGATTTTTGTCTTATGGCAACGCCCTACATATTGGACCGTTTCAGCATAATATGGGTTTACTATAAAATTTTATTTAGCTCCATTTGAGATCCAATATACAATTCATTTAGAACCTAAAATGAACTTTCTTTATTGGTACCATCATCTCTTTATTGACCTTGTGAAAGCAAACCATTTAGCTAAATGTTTATTCCATTTTGGATATTAGATTTTATAAATCTCCAGCATAAAAACTAAAAGTTTTTACAATTTTATATAATTTACGATTCGAATATGAAAGGAATGTACTGAAAATTAATTGTAATAAAAGCGCCATGGCTGATTGTCATTCCATGCTAAATCTACTGCTAAAAAAAACATTTAAAAGTAAATAAGTTACCCCAAAATAAAAATTATAATAAATATATAACAAAATACTATGGAAACCTCACTGGAGCTTTAAAAATGAACGCCTTCCTCAAATTGAAGACAATAATTAGAAATATCTAGACTCTCCTGAACCTATTACACTAAAAGCCCTTCCTCGAGACGGCCTTTAAATGTCGAAAATGTTATTAACTGTCGGCAGAAATAATATCTCCCTGTCCACACTACGAATTTTTTTTTAATTATGTTAACGAAGAACCTTTTTCAAAGATCAAATATTGAGAATAATATAATTTATATTTACATTTAAATAAAAGTACAAAATGCCTAGACTTTTTTTAATAAATATTATTGATCAGTTCTTAGCTCGTTACTTCCCGTTGATATAATAATAATATATTATGAAACAGTTTAAAAGTTTAATTATTAGGTATAAAAAAAAGTAGTGACAGATTTTACTCGTGTATACTGTATATAAAATATCATATAAAGCTACTTCGATAGCTGATAAAATCAAAGAGAAGATTATGGTACGGACGCTGTTAAGTCCAAGTACACAAGGTAAAGCTTACTTTAAATATGCCTACTGTGAAACATATCCTATGGTTTAGAAAGATCTTAAGAAGCTTATCTCGACTAATTTGAATCGTACATTCTTATGCAATGGAAAATAAAGAACATCCAATTTCCAATGAATGGGAGAAACTAAACTTTCAAAACCGTGATCAATTTAATTAGGACCGCATCTCTTAAAGCCTCTTTTTACTACATATCTAAAGAGTCCTAAAAAAATGATGTTTCAATTTCCTCCTTTAATCCATCTGGGTTATAATGGAGGTTTTCTAAAGTTTGCATATTCTTAGTCTAGTTTTTCTTCATTAAGTCAATAGACACAACCCTGCTCATGCATACTTCATGTCGATGACTGAGCATTCAACCGTTACAGCTCGTTTGTATTACTAATTATAATATTTATATTATTTTTTTTATATTGGAACAAGATGTTTCTCTTTCAATGTACATTTTTATTCGTTATTTGTATTCCTTTTCATTATTTTGAGTGAAATGAATATAAAATTACTAAACATTTCATTTACTTTTAATAAATATTTTATATAAACTACACAAAATAACGTTGGTAATCTTTAAGACAAGAAGTCAATTAACACAAATAATTTATATAAGCGTTTTAAATTACTTTTTCGCAAAGAGCTAAAGGCTCATCCTTTATTATTCCAAGATGTCCATAATTCCCGCGAAAGATAGGAAGAAAATTCTTTTAATGAAAGCTTTTAAAAATTTAGACAGCAAAGGTGAATTTGGTAAATTCAATGAGAATGTTTTAGTCATATTACAAAGCCTTATAGCGTTGGTTCGTTTTTTTTATTCTTTATATTTGTATAACAATTATAAAACAATTAAGACAAAAATAAATTTCCACATAAATGAAAAATAGTTCATTGAAAATTCATAGATTTTTCGGTTTTGTATTGCTATTTTAAGATTATAGTAATTCAATTCTTCTAGATTTATTTCATTTCAATAAATTCATAACAATATTTTTTTCAAGTTCATAAATTCATATACACAAACATTTACTAAAAGATTAATGATCATTTATTTCTGAACGAACTGAGTAACTGACTGAACGTGGATGTTATAAAATAAATAACTTTTGTATAATTTTCAAATAGCTTATATTTCCTTAAATAAATAGCACTTGTGCGAAATGGGGACTAAATTAACTAAAAAACTATACTAAAGTTCTACAGCTGTAGTACTTTATATTAAGATAAATAAGACATATAGAGGAGAATATAACTTTCCTGTAAAAAAGCAATAATACGTTTTCTACATATGCTAGTATCGATCTAGCCGTGAGGTTTTTATCAGGTACATCCAAAATGACCAATATATATATGCATGTAAATAAGTCTTGTAGTGATATAATCTGATTACTTGTATTTAATATGGACAGGATTGTACTAGTAATAAAATATAAATAATATAGAATAATATGGCATGTAAGTTCGTTAAATGTAGTATAGTTAGTAAGCCAGACCGCAATGCAGTAGTGCAACGCCGAACTCAAATGATTTCCTGAAAAATGAAAATACCGCTAATACAATACTCTACAATATTATTCTATATTTATACAACATACAGTAGTAAGTACAGTTAAAGAGTATTGATTTAGAAGAAATCAAATATTTTAATAAAATAATTAAATAAATTAAAAGGTTATGGAAATGTATATTTCATCAATACAGTTTTAAAAATAAAAATTATATTCATTTCATAAAATATATTGCTATTTTTACAAAGCATTTGTCGTAGGTAGAAAATAGACTTATCCCTATAGTAAAATACACGCATTACTATTTCATACCTTCGGTTCAAGCAGGTATTTGTGAATAAAAGAAAAGATCACGAAATATAAAAATGTTTTCTCTCCGAGATTCAATAAAACCCTTTTCGGAGATATCTTTGCCTCTGAAGGATTAAACGCTCTTATGGAGGTCAAGAGATTTCGTGCGGTATTTCGCTGAAGATTTATTGTAACCTGAGATATTCTCTGAAATAGTGGTTCGTTTATTTATAACAACAAGGGAATTAGAGTACCAGTGACGGTTTCAAGTGTAATAAACTTTTATGTTAATTAGATTAAGATATATTCTTTATTTACATTTAAATTGTCGTCAACTTTTAGATATGTACGTATTTACTTTTTTTTAATTTTTTTAATAATGAAATGTTTTATAAGATTTACTTACCTATGTGTTTTGATGGCTTAAAAATTATTTGTTATGCTGAAAAAAATATTTTTAAGAGAGAAAAATAAAAAATAAATGTATTATGAGTATATAGGTTATAAATAATAATGATAAGTGTATTTTCACTCATCAGAGGTCAGAATTCAAAAGAATGAGTGTTATTGGATGCTTGTTTATTGATAGGTATATATATTTCTAAATATCTTATTTAGTTTCACTTTTCCAAAAAAAAAATGATTGATTAAATAGCTTAATGCATATTTAAATAAATTAAGCTTGAATACAAATATAGTATATATTTGTTTGTTTTGTCCCGACGCCATGTTTTCAGAAACATTATTTTAGTTTTCTCATGTTTATGATGAATTTATTTTTCTATGCTATTGTATTTAAACATTGGATATCATTCAGCTAATTTGATATGGTTGTACTAGAGTTGTAGTAAATATACATAACCACTTGTCACCGGGTACATTATGTACATACATGTAGTCAAAAACTGGAAAACCTAAAAATAACGACTGTATGTGTTTCTAGGTCAATAGGGTTTCGTTACTTAGGATTTTTGTTTGAAGCTCCTAATACGTATTATTACACTATGATGTTATGACAAGATATTTTCTTTTACAATATGTATTTTATTAATTTATGCTTGTTTTATAGTATTATAATAAGCATTAATACAAAATATATCGACCTGAAATATGGTCTATTTGCGATTAATGAAATTAGCTTTCTTTTCAATAAACCTTTCATTAAAAGTATTGACGTCATTTATAAAACACAAGGAATTAGGTCACCTTTATATTTATAACAGCATAGTCTATTTTGTGTCATCAAAGAACTCTGCGTTGAAATATGTCGTTCTACTGGGAGAGTGTCACTGAAAATAAAAAAATCAACTCTATGTAAAACTATAGAATGTTAATGCTTTGAGCTCGCTTTTTATAAAGCGGAATATTTTGACTCATAATTTTATAATGAAATTGTATATTCACAAGTATGTTTGTAATATTGTGAAGAGTTAAGTCTCGTGCTTATTGTTCACTAAATTTTATAATTATTTCTGTATGGATGTTAACCAATAGTCTAATCGTAAACCCATACTAAATAAATAATGAGGCAAGACATCTCCCTGGATTACCGTCAAGTGTTATAATAATTAAATTACTTTGTGAATAGAATATTAAATAAGCGCAACAGTAGATTTTTATTTTAACATCTTTTCCTTGGCGTCTTTTCCTCGTTCTTTTATTTAAAAAAAATACTCAAACTTTTCCGAAGAAATTTTATCTAGTACGTACAAAGGTCACAACATGTCTTGGTATGATATCTAACTTCTGTAAATGATAGTATGATGGAGCCGCATTGACTATTGACATTGAAAAGCATTTCTAATTACATTCTGACATACTTGGCCCAGCTCCAAGTAACATTATTACTTGAGTGAAGTTTATGATCCATTTCAATTGGTATATTTACTTATTTGATTTATTTGTATACTAATTACTGATACGTTATGATTTTAGTGACACCTACGTAAAAAAATAAACATTAAATGTATTTCAATATTTTTATTATTCTATATATAATTTTGTATAGTTATATATCTTTTTCTATATACTATGTACTTACATAGTATTAAGAAAAAGATTATTAAAAAGAAATTTTAAAGAATTCATACCATTTCCGTGATCATTTAACAATATAAGTCAACATAAGAAATTTTATTACCAAAAGTTATATTCGTAGGTAATTTAGAATTTTACCCATTTTAAATCAAGTATAAATATGCAATCAAATTTGGCTGAAGCAACGAATAGCCGGACTAAATTAAAAAAGTTTTATCTGGCTGTAAGATTTACTTATTAAGCGTAACAAGTATGCTAATAGATTATCCGAAAAAAGTTTTCAAACAGAAAAAAGTAATAACGTATTTACAAAAAATTAAGTTTATTTTTATGACAAGGATAAATTTTTATCTCTTGTTTTTCTCTTCTATTAACAAACAGGTATAATAAAGGTACAAAAATAAATAAATCTATATTCATAACAGTCGAATTACATTCACTACCAAGCCATAGTCTTGAAAATTACAAGAGCTTTCATTTTTCAGAACACCAAGTTTGTGTAGGGGCTATCTTAAGGATTTTATCTTAACATTTTAGGTACGAATTTCGTAGCACCTAAAATATTAAAACGAAAGATAAAAGTTACATTAATATTAATAAAAAAATCTATGATATTTCGACTTAAGATTTGAAACAAAACTAACACTACACGCTGACTTTGACTTTCACTGATTTCATTGTGACAATAAAATCTTGAAATAAAAAAAGTATTTTTTTTTGTTTACTATATAAGAGATGACAGGTTCAAATTCAAGGATGTATTAATGTATTTTTCATTATTTATGGAATCGAATATATGTTTGGACATAAAAGTGAAACTTTTCTTGTAGCATGAATCTTATAAGTTAAGACCGATCACAAATCATCTATTACCATAAAAAACATTTATTGTCAGAAGAGTTATGAATAAGGATTTCTCAAACATTTTCTATATTTTGCAAGAGTATTTTCAGTCGAAAAAAGTACCTTATAACTTGTTGACACTAATAATAAGTTATAACCACATATTTTGTTAATATCATACATTTGTTTTGGTGTAATGAGTGAACAAACAAACAAATACATTTATACATTAATAATATAAACGAATCATCGAAACTTGAAATATTACTATTTACTTTTTGAAAAATTATTTAATATAGAGCTAGCTTTATCATTACCATATTCTATCTACCTTTACCGTCATCACCTTTTTTTAAATAAAATAATGCGGTTATGTTAAATTTGACGTCATCACACCTTCAAGGATTCTGAATAAGCCGTTATCGATTTTCAAACAAATGGACTTTCTCATGAATACTCAATTTGTTTTTTCCTACATTAAGTATTTTTTTTATATTTATAAACAAATCAACAGTACCATTAACAAATTAACAGTAAAAACATTATAAATAACATTATTAAAAAACAAATAATATATTCAAATAAATGGACGAAGTTTCTACAAAATGAGATATTAAAATTAAAAATATGCGAATGATGACACATTTTTATATATTTGGATCATCGCTATTTTTCATTTGCCGATAAAATCATTGAGTTACTTTTAGTCTATATAACACTGTAGCGTATCAATAAATAACATGATTAATGTATTATTTACTACTTTCTTTTATTATTGATAAAATAAACTTTTATAATATTAGATTTAATAATATTCGAGTAGCGTTCATATCAAATATTCCTTAGTAATGTTAAATATAATATTAACAACCTTATTCTATAGTAAATTGTATTGATGAATACTGGAATATAATATTATATATGTTTTTCTCTAGAACATTAACACAGTGTGATGGAAGCTCTAGCTCTAATAAGCGTTGTTTAGAAATGTTAAAAGGGAAGACATAAACGTATACCAGCTTTAAAACTAAACTAACCATCCCACTATGTAGTCTTAAGTTCAAAAAATTGTTCATTGTTTTACTAAATTATTTTTTTGATATTTTAAAATTCCAATTTTTAGATAATTTATTGTGACGTGAAACTGTTTTTGTTGAATTCTAAAAACAAAACGTTTTTTATCGATGTAGCTTTAACCAACCTATAGTGAGGACTGGATTATTATTTAGTACTGGATTTATATGTAGTGCAAGCTATTCTTGGCAATTGATATCAAAACAAACAGTTTGACTTGATGTAACTCTGATAGAAACTATTTATTGTTACGGGAACAGATTTAATCAAAATTAAATTTTTATTTATTATTTAAGTCGACGAAACATGAAACGAAATCAACATGATATACAGGTAAAATCACGAACAATTAAATAGGTCTTAAATTCTTTGTATTCAACTATGCAATATCTACTGATTGTTCTTGATCAATAATAATAGTTTATAATATCATTAACCATTAATAGTAAATGAAACATATATATATATATTAGAAGCCTACCTGTAAAAGGATTATAGTCAAGTGACTAGAGCCAGGCGCTACCACGTAAATATACATAAACAATTCTGTTATATGAACTTATATAAAATTATAATTAGAAAATATCATACAGAATATTTGCAACAACAATTGTACTTTTGTTGTATTAAAATATAACATTATCATAATCAAAGTGTACTATTATTTGTTTGTTATCGAGAATATACTTTTAATTTTCATGCCGTGTTTATCCAGCTCTGTCAAATGTCAATGTCGGTAAACACCAATTGGGAGCCTAAATTAGACAAACATCCATGTTATGTTTATCTTATCTGTTTATTGATTTCCACCCGATTACCTACAGTTCAAAATCAGATCTCATGATATTGAGTAGTAATATTACTGGTTGTATGTAAAACAGTTGTTATCTTATCCGTTTAACTGGTTAAATATTCAATCGGGGTTTAAATATGAAAGAAATTAACTTAACGGTTACAGTATATACGCTCAAAGCGTTATTATTATCAAGAATACAGACACGGTATATCTGTTTTCTTTTGTTTTTTTTTTTTTGGCACAGGTTCGATATTTCAAAGTACTGAATTTAATCTTAAACAAATCTTACTTGTCCCTTGTAGTATTGAGGTAATCTGTAACAAAAAAAAGGAGTTCTTGGTCATCCTTATGAAATAAACCATGAAGGCAGTTAAATAATTATATATACTAAAACCCGTAAATAGACTTATCCGAAGATTATAAAACTTGACACGTGTAAAATAAAGGTATTGAGGTATTCTTTATTCAAAGAATTAAATTTTAGTGATAAAGAATATACAATCGTGTGATAAATTAAAAAATAGCCTGAATATTTCATTGTCTTCCAGAAAATTTTGTTTTTTTATTATTGTAATTGTTTGAGTACCGCCTATACAAAGTTGTTTCAGCTTCAAAAGTATGAAACGTCAAACAGTACAGTTAGGTTAGATGGACTTTAGTAAATAATACCAAATGTTTTCCTTAATCTTTCAATTGTATATATAAGTATATACTACTTCTTTGAGTCAGCATATTAAGTCATATTTTAGACAATTACAATAACTGAAATTGGTACCTAATACTGCCTAGAGAAGCTAGGCACTTATAAATGACTTATCTATGTATAAAAAACAAGTAAATAATAAAAAATACGTTCTTGACACTTGACACTTTATTTACACCTTTGAAAAATAAATTTAATTATAAAAACTTGATACTTTCATCTATTTGAGGATATAATTTCTTAATAATAAACTGACATTTATGCTGAGCAGATTCTTATAAATTGTTTTTTATTGGATATGAGTAAGCCTTGTCTTATAGTTACTCATATTTTTAAACTATTACTAGCTGTTCCTGACATGTCTTAAAATGCCATGTCAAAAACTGTTTGCTTTTTTTTATTTTTATTTGTTACACAATAGAAATTCAGATAAATAGATGACATTTTTCTCCTAGGGCTCAAGTGTCATAAAAGATTTTTTAAACTACCATCATATTGATTTCAAAGGTTTAAAAAATACTTGAAAATATAAATAAAGATAAAAGTACTATATTAATTATTAAACAAAATAAGTGACTGATATTTTTCCTGAAAAAGGAAATACGAGAACCTTGTAAGTTGTGCGAAAGATTCAAAGACGTCCAGAGGGAGTACTCGACGCAAAACAATAATCAATCGAATCCCCAGATACTGACTAAAGCTTTGAAGTTCAAACAATATTTCTTATTACAGAATGTTTAAAACAATCTTACGATGACGATACGCATTTATCGCATCAATTAATTTAAAATTGTATATTCATTTACATTGTTAATAAACTTATCATGGCTATACGTATTAAAAGACATTTTTCTAAATTAATTTTGGTTGTAGCTTCTTTTTAATAATAATATATACTACCAAGTTAAAAACATTGCTTAGGTTTTCTGAAAAGAGGCCACTAAGATGTCGCCTTTGTCCCGATAACGACGGTTATTTATAGAATGCTATGTTTATTGAAGCGGGTAGCGATAAATTAGCTCAAAAGTAAAACGACGAGACGGTTTCCCAGTGGTTGCCGTTTCGAATCTTGCCCGTACGATTATATTTTTGTTCTATATCATTTTAAATTTTATGAAGCTTAGTATGGCTAAGCAGGTTTATGGACCATTTAAAATTATTATTTTTTAAGTAATAAACAAGCAAACCGGGAACTAATGATTGGTAATACGAATTTATTTCAGTCATGTTTTAATAAAAATAGTAATTGTATGACCGGAACAAAAACATCAACTAATGAAATTTTCTCTATGACTAACGACGCTATCGGTAGGAAATTTCTCAGGTAGGAACTGCCGACAGAAATCGAGGCGAAACATAGTATTAAGTTACAAAAAAAACATCAAGCTTTACACGCGATATAAGGAGTTATTATCTTTGATCACGCACACCAAAATTACACAGAAACTTTTTCTAACATAAATCAAACGAGTTTGAGGCGAGCTTTTGAGCTCGCAATTCTACCAAATTGTAAAGATACTGCCTTCTATCAGTTTCAGGTACGTAAATATAATATATATTGAAGAAAAATTGGAATTATTGTTAATAAGGTTGCTCTAATAAGGTATAGGAGTATGGTAATACAATGATTTAAGTTTTTTTTTTTTATATCAAATCTGTTTTACTTAAAAGGTAAACATCAAAACCAACCAATATTTTAAGGACTGTAATATTTTTTTCTTTGTACACATGTTTTTTCTTACATTTGCGAAGCCTTGATTGGATTTTGAGATTTAACCCACATGTACCAACTGATGCACAAAATTGCGATAAACTCACACGGCACATAAAAATATTTTTGAACAAATTTGCTATGTACACGAAAACAATAAAAATACGGCCGTACAAACTATCATCTGCTATGAAACCCTCTTTGTTAATGAAACACTAATGTTAAATAAATATGACATTTACCACTATCACCAAGTTTTTCGACGAGATTACTAAAAAATATTATAGTATATATTTTGGATTTACGAAATAGAAAATCTTATATTGAAATATTGAAGAACAACTAATTAACTAAAATATAAATGGTAAATGAGATTGAGCCCTAGTCTTATAAATTAACCAATGTTGTATTAAAATAACAATATCGAATGTTATAAAGACGTCTTATAGATCTTAAAGACGTAAGTTCGGCAATCAACTGTTATCTGGATGATCGCTAGTAATTAGACTCGCAACACGGATCTCATTATACTTTTGTTAAAAATATAATATGTGCTACCAGTGTATTTATTAGATATTGAATGTATGCTATTTCAACCGTCAGTTGATATTATCTAAAATATTGGACCACTTGCTTTTAGAAATGATATAATACCGTTTGAAATACAACAGAAGTTAGTCACACTTGGACTCATAATTTTATAACATGTATAGCATTGCAAATAAATAATCAACTACTATTAATACATTGTACTAAATATAAAACAAAGTTGTTACGTATTAATGTACAAATCAAAAGGACGGTCATTAACAAGTGTTTTGGCTCGGTCACAAGTCGGTCAACCTTCTCGACAAAGTATCACAGATTATACCTCGATAAACAATGCTATTTCACAAAATATATGATGCGTACCAATAACAATTTAATAATATTAAACGTGACTTTTCTTTATTGTAAATAGGTCAAATACTTTAGCATAAAATATATTCTATACCGTCCATTATAACTTCTTTCAATACCTCTGAATATGAAAAATAACATAAAAACTATAATAAGTATTCGACTATTTTAATGTAGCATTTAAATTAATCAGTTTAAACAAACTTTTTCATATAACTTATACCCTATTACCATATGAAGTACAGGAATACTTTTTTGATATATCTGGTTGTAAGAATGCTAATTCACTTTGTGTTCAGTTCAAATAAAAATGAACCGATACGGGTAGTTTTTTTATTCTATACTTATTTATAATCTATGAAAATAATAGTAAAAATTGTATATAACATTATAAATATATTACCTTTTACTTAGAACAGCTTAACACTAGTGAAAACATACAGTTGCCAAGAAGGAAAATGCAAATTATACAATTTCATAAATTCAAATGTCATCCACCTTTAGTAACGCCATACCGTTCTTAAAGATTGATTATTATTGAAACCGTCATTAAAACACAAGGGTCATAAGTGAATCACAGAGTATTTAAACTACTGGCTCGATGACAAGATCGCTAACCTTCATGACCGTATGTCGTCCTATAGTCGCAAAACGAATAATTATATCCGTTGATACAAATTACCGGTCATTTGAAATCGTTTTATCACGTTTCATAGCAAGAGGTTGCATATTAATGGGCGATTAACGCTGGATATACGAATTAGACGGTTCCATTCATTTTAATAATGATTGAATTGTATTTGCGTTAAACGAAGTATTGTTCTGTTACGGTATAGTACAAGATAGTATAAATATATTAATATAAGATACTTAATCTTACATAGAGATTAATTTTTATTTATTTTAATCGTTTTGCATTCTGAAATATTGCGACGCTGTACGGAATTTTTTATTCCTTCGCAATATTTTCGTTCTATTCATTGCGGGAATTCAGTTAGAATTCCTCTGGAATTTCCGGAATTCGCCTTATATGAAGATATTAAAGCCGAGAGATGAATAAAAATGGTTTGTGACGGACTTCCCAAGTAATATTATTCTACTAATGATAAAATAAATATGTTAATTTGAAAGAATAACAAAAAATTGATTAATTTAACTTACTGAAACCAATCCATTCGTGTCATTAAAAATATTTATAAGAAAATCCAAAAATGTAATTCAAGATAAATCTCAAATTTTTGTTTACTTTTAAAAAAAGTTTCGACTTTTTACATCACGTAACAGTAATTTCTATCCAACAAATAATTAATATAAAATATGGAAGATATTATTATTCTAAGACTATCTATTGAAACTCGCTAGGTATTAAACATATTAAAAGTTCCTTTTTAAAAAACATACATAAACGAAAACGAAAAACAAAACGAAAGGAGATTTGTTCCATATTTTCAAAAGAAAAGTATACAATGTGTATACTTTTCTTTTGAAAATATGGAACACAGAAAGAGATCCCTAGCTTATTTTATCTGAGCCTTATCTTCGTATTGTAAATGTATCATACATATTATTTTAAAAATATATACCAGCTGTCCACTCTGCCGCCGTTAACGTTACGGTTACCTGGAAGAGATCGCTTACTACCGACAAGGTCGCCTTGGTACATTTTATTTTAATAATTTTCCGTAATAATTATATTGTTTCGTAATACTTTTTGAGGATGTACAATAAAGAAAATTACTATTAGGAATATATTATTACTATTATGTACAAATTAATACTCGTATATATAACATTAAATACTATAAATTAATAAATTAAACCGATATTATTTCTCAATACTTTCTGTTTGCTTTTTGATTTTATTGTCATTTGGATTGAGGGATACATTAGAGGGATTGATTTGATATAAATATTATAAAACATAAAAAAGAAATTTAGTAACTTAATTATTAGATAATAATAGGTGGTTAAGTAAAAAAAAGCAATTGTGGATGCATATATTTTTCACCCTATTTATTCAGAATATAAATATTTTGTTGGCCAAAACAGCGAACAACAGGCGGTGGTTGGATAACCTTTACCCTGTATTAGGACTGGCTACTAAATGCCATGAGGACCTGAATCCCTTCAAAAAGAATAGACTCGCCAACCCGCAATGGCCAGCGTCACGTTTTAAGGCCAATAACTTTCATGCACTGACAACAAAAGGAATGGCTCTCTGGATGCGGAGAGCTTATGACCGAAGGGTATGGAATGCAGCAGAAAAGGGAGAAGGTGGTTTATTTGGACAGGGAAGCCACCGAAAGCGCTAGCAGGAGTAAATTGTTGTGTAATAATGGGATCTGGTTTGCTTGAATTTCGTTGCCCTTATATACTGTAGGAATAATAAATACATTAATTGATTTTAATTAGGAAACGTTATATTAGTCTTTGTTTGTGACGGTTTAATACAATAGCGTACGTGCCACAATTACATACAGACGAACGTGCGATATACTCTACTATTACTATGTCATTACGTCGTTTATGATAAGGCCATCTTTTTTTATAGGCTTACTATTACATTTTTTTTCTAGTATTAAAAAAACGTTGAAATTGTATATTTATTAACCGTCTTAATTTTTTAATGTGGAAAATAAAATATAAAAAAAAGCTAATCAGTTTATTTTCGATCAAATTGACGACCAGATATCATTCATTTTTTTCAAAATAATATAATAAAATCACAAATAAGTTAGCGTTTCTCCAAATTATATGTAAGATGTCAAAAATAAATTGTTGAATGTGTCGTTTTTCTAGTTATTACAGAATTATTTGTAAGTGACGTAAAGTTATTTATGCTTTGGTATGATCGACAATGGCAGGTGGAGATAAAATGTCAACAAAATGATCGCTGTGAGTGCGATGTGAATCTTATAAATAAATGATATTACTTTAAAAATCGCGTTTTCATCTTACGAACGGTTGTTTTTTATATCGTGCTGATTTTTCTTGAAATTTTTCAACAAGTAATAATTAACTTGTTCTCTATAGTTCAAAAGTTATATGATTGTAACAGATAAAACTTTCTTTGCTGGCATTTTATCGTTAAGAATTGTAAGGACAACATTAAGGACATTAAGGACATTACAATATAATACTAGAAAAAATATATTAATGGCTTAAGCAATTTCACATTCTGGATCTAGATTTCCTGCTTTTGCATAAAAACCATATCTATATATTTGGTTCATAAATTAATTATTATGGTTCATAAATAATTATTAAGTTTATTACTTCAAACTTTATGCAATTTTCACATTTCTAAAAAATTGTACCTATTGGCCATTTTTTTTAAAATAAGAAACATTAAATAACCATAATAATCCGGTTAAACTCTGAACTTAAACCAAGATTAGTACTTTAATACATTAGACCAAAAATTATTATTTGAAATAAAAAATAATTTAAGCTAAAAGTAATAGTCATACCCAATCACAAATAAAACATTTCACATAAATTAAAAAAAAAAGATACATTAAAACAGCAGTTTTTGTCATGTAGTCAGACGACAAAATAGAATGCGCCAGGGCAGGCAAGTCTTATAATAAAATATTTACTTATATACAAAAATATCTCATATGAAGTGTGTGTCATATGTGATTTTAGTCTTCTCTTATATTGTACTGAAGAAATATATTGTTGGTAACTATATTAACTTGTTTTCTAAATTCAGAAATATTTCAAATGCTCATAGATCCTTTTATATTCTGGCACTATTATATTGCGTAACTAATCACACATTGTATTTAGTTATGGCTTTATGTGTGACACATAAAATATAGAATATGATTTTGACCTTGTCTGAACATTAATAGATATTTGAAAATATAAATGTTACTGTTGTTAAATATTTCCCCTTTTTTTATTAAAAACATTTTTTTTTTTAATTATAAAATTATATTTTGCACAACAATTTAAGTGTTTTTAATGGAAGTTGTTTAGAAATCTAATAAACCTTTTTTTGGTCTTGGTAAAACGAAAATGATAAATATTTATAATAAAGAGAAAACACACTTTTGTTAAATGAGTTTATATAGTAAATTTAGGTAAAGATCTAAATTTACTATATAAAATGATTTACTTGTATTATAAACAAAGTAATAACGAAAATGTAATATTCACCGAGGAAAGACCACATTAAAATACTTAGAAATTGATTAAAATAAATCGGCGCTTGCGCATGTTGACAGTAAATAACAGCTGTTAGTTGAATTTATTTTATAGTTGACGTCACGCTTGTAATACATGAAAAATATATAATTTTTACTTTAATCTCAAGAACTGGGTTAATTACCTCTTAATTTATTGTTATTTTGATAGAAATTTGATTGCGTTTGTTTTTATTAAATTAGTTATTAAATAAATAAAAACGAAAGATATAATTTCCAAAAAATATACTCGGAGCGTGGGCTGGCGAACTACAGTTTGCGGGCATTTGTCACATCTTTATTCCATTTATTAAAATTACTAACTTGGATATGCCCTAACAACAATAACTTGGATATGCAACAAGCTTTTAATGAAAAGGTTTTTCTTCACATATCACATACTTACCATATATAGGTATTGCATTTGATTATCAAACATAGCAAAAATGATTAAAATGGTAAATTCTTTAATTAGGTATGATGTATGTATTTGTATGTATCATTCAATTAAGATTTGAATTCAGAATTGATGAAATAAAAATTTAATTCGATTTTTATTCAAATTATTTGAAGATTATAAACGCAAAGGAATATAACAATTATTATTTTATTTATTTATTAATATCTTTACGGGTATGCATAGCTTTTTTTACAAGTATTCTTCAGGCCTTACAAATAGAATGGCCAGTAGAAAATCAGTATAATAAAAAACATATGTAAATCCGTAGAATAAATAATTTTTAACAAAAGTAATAGACAATTAGATATACTCATACTAATGAGAAAGTAATTATTGATTACGTGTAATGCACGTAACAAACAAAGTAATACATAATAAAAATAATGAGATCCGCTAGAAAAACTAATAATTAAAGTAACAAACAAAACAAAAAAAAAGTATCACAGTGTGTTTTTGACTAGGCGTTTGAATTGTTCAATACTGATATTGAAGTCATGTCTTGAAAGAGATAATTCATTAGCGCATTTCATTATTCGATGTATAGTGTTTTGAAAAGGAAATTCGGTTCTAAAGTGATTCGGCATAAATAAAAGTGGTATCCGAGTAATTCTGCGAGGCTCAAAAAATTAAAATATGCCTGCTCGTTCAGGACATGTCGAGTGATCGTTGGAGAATAAAAATAGCATATCTAAAATTTCACGCCGTTTTTCAAGAGTATCAAGGTGGCAGAGTGGGAGTGCAGGTTCGAAATTGTGAAAAAAACGTGGTAGCGGAGTTTGGCATTTAACAAGATAAAATCTCAAAAACTTATATTGAACAGACTCTATTACTTTAATATTATCAGCTGTGAAAGGAGACCAAATAACTGACGCGTATTCCAAGGACGGTCGAACTAAACTGACAAACAAGGTCTTGACGGTATCCGGTGAACGGAAGTGTTTGCTGTGTCTCATGATGAAACCAAGATTTCTCCTCTCTCCTGAGACTATATCAGTGACATGGCGATTAAATGATCTATCGTTGCTGTATCAGAAATCTGACATAGAAGACAATTCAGAGATCGGAACGTTGTTGATCTTGTAGACGTGTTCATTCGGAGATTGGGTAAGGCACAAGCGCAAAAGTTTACATTTGTCGACGTTGAGATCTAGTCACCTGGTCCTCAAGCACCAGTTAACGAGCTGGACCATTTTTTTCTGCATTCTGTCCGAGTCAGCATTGCATCGGGTGGTGTGGAACAGCTTGGCGTCATCAGCATAACGTAACAACTTAGCGAAGTCTATAGTGTCCACTAAGTCATTGATGAAGATGTTAAATAGTAACTGGCCTAAAAGAGAGCCTTGAAGGACACCCGATGGAGCTGCATAGGTGGAGTACGCATCCTTGCCAATCTTGACTGTGTAGCTGCGGTTGGATAGGTACGAGTTAATCCAATTCAAAGGAGGGCCTCGAAACCCTATCGCTGCTAATTACAATTTCAAGATCGAGTGATTCACTCTGTCAAAGGCTTTTGCGAGGTGGTTGCGAGACATAACATCAAATTGATATTTGACATCCAGGTTGGGGAAGATATAATTGTTCAGAGTCAGGTTCGTGGCTGTTGATCTACCCTTTTGAAAGCCGTGCTGTTCTTCAGCCAGGATAGGGTCGATCTACCTGGCACGATTTTTTCAAAAAACTGAGGGATTTAGTTGATAATTGCGATCGGGCGATACTTCCTCACATTTTTCTTGTCACCGGCTTTGTGGATTGGTCTCACCAAGCTGGTTTTCCAGGTGTTCGGGAATGTTCCAGAGCTCAGTGACTTCGCAAATAAAATTTGCAATGGAATTGCCAGCCCCCAGCGGGCGTTCTTCAAAAAGATGTTGGGAAGCTCATCCATTCCAGGTCCAGCAGACGTGTTAAGAGAGATGAGCCCATCATTAATTTAAATACATGGATAGGCAGATCCACAGCGTGAGGAATGTCAGAGACATCGGGTTACGGCTCTGACTGGTCCACAGCAAATACAGATTCAAAGAACGAGCTGAATAGAACTGAGATGTCACGAGGAGTCGACGCCGATGTGTTATCCAAATACATGCCGGAAGGTAATGAGGATGAGTTGCAGCTCACTCTCTGAAGAGCTAATTAGCGTAGTTGGAGGCCTCTCGTCTCATCTGCGGGAACTGAAGATGGCCAAAGTTAGACTTATTCCTCTTGTACTCTGCGTGCGTCGTCTTGTTTATGACAAGTTCAACCTTCTCCATTAAATAATTTACTGCCTCCTCAACGTCCTTCTCCTGGAGTACATTCCAGTCAAATTCATTCAAGGCTACAGTAATAGCCAGATAGTCAGCCGATTTGAAATTCTACCATAATCGCTGAGAACGAGATGTCGTAAGGTTTTCCAAGGTAGGTAGAATGAAGTTAAGCAGGGGGTGAAACTTGTCGATACGCAGATGGACGTTAAACTCAACGCAAACATGAACAGAGTCAAAGAAGGTGAAGATAAGATCAAGTATGTTACCATGTGACTTGCAAATGCTGTTGTGTTGCTGAAGTCCTAGGTCATTTATCGCGTTGCACAGAACGAGCGCTCCTTTCTCACTCTCGACGAGTCGGCTACTGAGAGAACTAAGGCAGTGTTATTCTGCATGGTCCACAATTTTGAAGGCAGATTGAAATCGCCAGTTAAGACAATGTCGTATGGTTGGTTTTGCAGAGCATCAGAAGTATCCCTGAGATGTCATCATAGTTTGAAAGTGAAAAATATGGGCAAACATATAAAGCTGCTGAGGATTTCACGCAAGCCAGCTAGTTATTTTCGCTGGTCGAAAGGTAGTTGACGATCACGTTCCTCGGATGGAATCTCCTGTTCTTAATTAAGGAGACAAGTTGTTGTTTCTTTGAGAACGATATTGTGGTTGTAGCGGGTTGAGTTGCTTTGATGGTGTTAATCTCCTCCTGGAGTGATACTAGCTGCGTCTCAAGCACTCCTACCCTCTTCTTTAACTCTGCAAAGTGTTTTTCAATCGACCCGGTAATCACGGCTGAGAGTTTAGTTTCTAAATGAGCTTGAAGCTTCTCAGCCCATTCTCCAAGAGATTTATCAAACATCGCCTTGGACACTACCTGTTGAACCAGTGTGGGAGACCGAGTTGCATTCGGAGAGCACGAGTCGAAGTGTAATGAACAGCGTGTCTTATCCAATGATCCACAGCAGAACGAAAAACGGCCTCAGACCAACTTTGGAGCATTCCTTGCATATTTCTGATGAATGACAGTGACAAATGTCGCGCATTTGACCTTCTTGAAGTTCCGAACAAAAGTCGTCATGCAAACCGGGCTTTTTTTTTAATCTGCCATAGTTTGCTTGCTTATAATAATCACAAGCATATTATCTCTTTTGTCTTATATATTTTATTCGTAGATTTCCCTAATACATTGTTATCTTTGTTTTTTCATAAATTGTACTTTAAATAATTTAATTTCTACCTTATTATACTATATTTTTTCCTCATCCCCTTCTTCTCCTTAATTATTTTAAGCGAGAATAATATTTAAGTTATAGAATAGAATGGAGTGGATTGGAATGGAATAGAATGGAATAGAATAGGATAGGATAGGATAGAATGAAAATGGAAATGAAAATCGAAATTAAAATGAAAATGGAAATGAAAAAATTTAAAAAACACGTTACAAAGAATAAAAAAATATATAAAAATAAAAAAAAGTTCTCTAGAATGTTCTATAGTGGGATTTTAACTTGGAAAAGCAAAACAGAATCACCATGCGGTTCGTCTAGCGCTCATACATCGGACAAGAAAGTGTTGCTTTCCTGACCATACATGGTAAAGTTCGGGAACGTAACCATAGATGAGTCACCAACACTTTAACAAAGCACTAACGTTCACTTCAATGTAGTTTTATATTAACAGTTTTATTTATTTAAACACAGGTTAAAGTTTGTTATACTTAAAGAGTTAAACGACAACTTTATTTAATAACACTATATTAAGCACTAATATTCTTTATTTTATTAGATAATATATAGTGTATATCCATATACACTATATATTATCTAATAAAATAAAGACTGTACAGACCTCCAGGTCTGTACAGTACGTGTATAAATATCATATCATGATAATAACACATAAATAAATATCATATCATGGAAAAAATATATATCTATTATATAAATTATTAATGTAATGTACAAAGGTTGCATTTAGTAATGTAAGAAATACTATAAATCCTATTGTAATATAAACATTAACCTACATACCCATTGTTGTATTATTTGAATGTTCTTTTTATAATGACACGCGACACTAAACCTGGAACGAGTCCAAAACACAAATAACCTGATACGGTGGCAGAAAAAAATAATATTTATGATTACTTCGGTATCGTTTGTTGTCTTATTTATTATATTTATAAATTCTTAATTTATTGTCATTATAGCTTTGAACAGTGACAAACTTTTTTTTAATAAAAGAAAGTAGAATATTTTTTTTACTCTTACGTCACATATATACACCTACTTATTTATTACACGTGGCGACTAAACTGCTGAAAAAAATAATGTTATAAAATGTCATTTTAATGATCGCTTCACCGCTGATGTTTTATCTAAAAGAACATTGCAAAAAGACGAATAGCAGATAGATAGATAGATAAGCACTTTATTGTACACAGAAAGAAATTTCGGGGGTAGGGATTTAAAAGACAACACAAGTATTTATCGCTCTCTGAAGTTTAATAATTTTTTTATTCAATTTTTAAAAATTACTTAAATTAATGTGATGAAAATATTTCATACCTACCGGCTATTATTTCCTCATCGAAATTTCAAGTTAAGCAAAGAACAGGAAAAATAATAATACTTTTAAATATCACTAAATCACTTATTTGTCACTTGCAATGGAATCTTTACAACAAAGTGTAACTGAGTTAAGTGAACTGTTTAATACAAGAATGGCTGAGTTTCAGTTGAGCCTCCAAACTTCCATTCCGGCAACAAGCCCCACATCCAACATAAATGCACAGTTTACACTGCTCAGAAGCTTTATGTTATCTGTAATTGAATCCCTGCAGTCACAAGTTCAGCTCTTAGCACGGCAGCAAGAATATATGGAAATCAGGAGCAGACGAGAGATCCTGTTGATGCATGGAGTGCCAGAGAATAAGAATGAGTAGGTAGCTGCTGCCATCACTAAAGTCCTCTCGGATAAACTTGTATGGTCTGATTTGAATGAGACTTGTATCAGCCGTTGGCACCGCTTTGGCAGCCCCAGATCCGATAAGCCAAGGGCAATCCTTATCAAGTTCAATGACTAATCTATTAGGAATAAGCTATGATTTAGCAAAACCTTTCTGACTAAGCAATGCCATAATGTTTTCATGGCCGCTCGACAGCGTCTGGGAGTGACAAAGTGTTTTACAAAGGATGGGCGGATAGTAATCCTTAAGCCTGATGAAGCACGTCAACAGATTGTCAGCATGTATGAGCTCAACGTTTGTTCTTCAATCTGTAGAACAGGCGCCAGTGCAAAAACCCTCTTCTATCATGAGCAGCTCTGCAAACCCGAGTTCCCAAGTATTCAGGTCAGTAAGACCGAAAAAATCATCAAGCGATAAACCTTGTTCTGAGTTTTTGCAATTAAATACATTACAATTCAGAGTAATAGTAAATGTAAACTGATGTTTTTTTGTTGTAGCTTGTTTGATTGTTTTTACTTTGTGTTCACTTTGCAGTTTGTTTGGCTTAAGATAATCGTAGTTATTATTGTTATATTTCATTTAGCTCCTTCTTTTTATTTTGTTTTTACTTTGTATTCCTGTGTTAATCACTTGAAGCAGTTTTTGCTTGTTTATAAAAACGATTAACATACTGATTGTTGTTGTTGTTGTTGTTGCTTGTCTGTGGCTTTTTGTACTGCGGTATATAGTTCGCAGTAATTCTGCCAATACTGATTGTTGAATTATGAACTACTTTGACATTACGGTCAGTTGACAGGTTGATAATTAACAAAATCAATTTGACGTTTGTCAGTTACTTAATAGTCTATGGTCAGTATGTACGTTCCATTTCAACACATTGCTTGTTGTGTTTCAATACTTTAATGTGTATTGTTTATTTATTTATTTTTTTTTTAATTTCTTCTTTTATTATTTTAACTGTAATGTTATTATTTTAACTATTATTATAACTCTAACGACTGGCTGGGGGGATGAAAGTCAGCAGTTGGCAAACAAGCTTGGAAACTTTTATATTTAAATATATATATATATATATATATATATATATATATATATATATATATATATATATATATATATAAATATAAATATAAATACAAACACTCGGGTGTAATGAAATCGCACTTGTGAACAATTTTTAAAAAAATTGACTAATTTTTTTTTCGTTTAAAATAATAATATTTTATTTCAATACCTATTCAACGATACCATTTAAGCGGTATTTACTTTTGGCCAACTTGTCCCAAAAAAATCTAAGTCCCTATTATTAATTTTCTTTCTATATGTTCTAATGTTAATAATTTTATGAAAAAAAATGGTTAGTTTATTTTTTGTTTTTTAGGTTTAAGAAGCATAGTGCCTGATTGATTTAAAAAAATGGTAGGTCTCATTAATAATTTAATTAAAAATTAATAATTTAAAATAGGTGCTGTTCGGTGGCATGGAACTGCTTCTCGGTGTCTTTTATAGTCCTTCAATACATATTGATTACTTTGAAAAATTTGAAAGTCTACTAGAGGAGTATGATTCTACTGTGGATCATGCCATTATTATGGGAGATTTTAACACGTGCTTGCTGCGTAATGATTTGAGGGCCAAGCGTCTTCATAACATCGTTAGCAGCTGCCATCTTCATATTCTTCCTACCCACGCCACCCATTTTTTTCCTAACTGTATTCCATCTCAATTAGATTTAATGATAGCTTCCTCTCCTGATCATGTGAGTAGCTGTGGTCAGCTTTCTGCTGATGCATTTTCTAACCACGATCTTTTATACCTATCCTACAAAATTCGCTCACCTAAATCTAAGCCGACGGTTGTTATGTGGCGCAGTTTTAAGCATTTTGACAACGATTCCTTCATCCATGATTTTAAACTTATTGTTTGAGAAGTTGTTTTCAATGCTCCGAATTCAAATGAAAAATTAGATGTATTTAATTCACTATTAACTGCTTTATTTGACAAATATGATCCTCTTTGACCTATTAAGTTAAAACACCGGCCAGATCCATGGTTAACAAAAGAGATTAAGATATTGATGGTGAAGCGAAATACCTGCAAGTCCAAATATAAAATAAAAGCCAAATGATGAAAATCGTGCTAAGTATAAATTATTGAGAAATCTTTGTAGTGAAGCATGTAAATATGCACAGCGAAACTACATCCATTCTTCAATAGAAAACAGCGACTACGCTGGCACTTGGAGATTCCTTAATTCCCTTGGAGTAGGCAGACAGCATATGAGCACTTGTCCGAACCTTGACATAGAGGGTCTAATTAAACATTTTACCTATATTGAGCCCGTCAACAGTTTAATAAAGCAAAATACATTAAAGCAACTTAGTTCCTCAAACCTTTTCAATTTCCCTTCCTTTTATTTTGTTCTAATTTCAATAGCTGATGTCAAAAAACATACGTTGGCTGTATAATCTGGTGTTGCTGGCTATGATGGTATTAGTCGTACAATGTTACTACTTCTCTTCGATGAGTTGGCTCCTATTATCTGCAACATATTTAATTGTTCCCTCTCTTCCAACGTTTTTCCCTGTTCGTGGAAAACGGCGCAGGTAATACCTATTCCAAAAATAAAAAATTCTACATCTTTCTCTCATTTCAGGCCTATCTCATTTTTCCGTTTCTTTCAAAGGTTTTGGAGCGCATAGTTCACCATCAACTTCAATCCTTTCTATCTAAATACGATATTCTCAGTAAATATCAATCTGGTTTTAGAAGTGGTCACAGCACTGTTACTAGTCTTGTCAAATTTTGTGATGATATAAGGTTTAATATGGACAACAAACTAGTAAGTATCATTGCGCTTCTTGACTTCAGCAACGCTTTCAACACTGTTGATTTTGACCTGCTCTTGGGTGTTCTTAAATCTATTAACATTTCTTCTGATTCTATTAAATGGTTTGACAGCTACCTTTGTGAGCGTCAGCAGTGTGTAAAAAATGATAACTTCTTCTTCTTACAGTGCTGGCGTACCGCAGGGTGGGGTTTTGTCTCCTCTTTTTTTTTACATAAACACTGTGAATGCCTTCTGTCATCTTTTTTTCACCTTTATGCTGACGACCTTCAAGTTTATGTAGCCGCTCAACCTCACGACTTCCATAATGCCCTTGTAAATCTGAATCGTGACTTAGACAAGATTAAAACTTGGAGTGAATCCTATGGACTACATTTAAATCCAAAAAAAACTCAGATTGCAATATTGAGAGGTCGTAAGCAGGTTGATAAAATTTTACTGGATGAATTACCTTCAATCCGAGTCGGCAGAAAAATCCTAGAGATTAGCCCATCCATCAAAAATCTGGGTGTTTTATTGACACTACCTTATTTTGGGCCCCGCAAATCACTGAAGTTAGCCAAAAACTTTTTGCAACTATGGGTGGCCTTAGACGCTGGAAAAAAAAATTCCCATTAAAACAAAAATTTCCTTAGCTCATTCTCTCCTCTTAGCTCTTCTTAGACTATGCTGACTCTGCCTATCTTGATCTTGCTGAGAGACAACTTGATAAGCTTGAGCACCTCCAAAACTTTTGCATTAGGTTTATCTTTGGATTACGTAAACTTGATCACGTGTCCGAGTATAGAATTCGTCTGGATTGGCTTCCAATCAGGTTTAGGAGTCACCTACACATACTGACTCTTCTTTACTCAATTCTTTATAATCCTCATATTCCTTCTTACTCAAAACAGCATTTCTCCTATCTTGGCTCGGATAATGAACGAATATAATATACAAATTTATATTTATGTATATATATATTTATTTATTTATTTATTTCATGTACCACAATAAGTTACACAAAAATGAAAATGAACAAAGACGTATACATTGGACAAGCTTATTTCTACAGAGAGATCTCTTCCAACTACCCACGAGTGTTGGATAGGTTTTGATGGCAGAGATAGGTACATAGATATTTAATACTTAATTGTAATACTAATAAATGATATACATAAACGATTACATACATAACAACACTAATATAAAAAATAATTATTAATCAAAATAATACGCGACGACAATAATAAACAAAATTTACTTCATGGAGTGAAAATAATTAAATAAGCGAGTTTTAAAAGATTGCAAGAATTATAAGCAACGGATATCTGAAGGAAGCATATTCCAGAGTAATACTGCTTTCATCGAGAAAGATTTGTTGTAAAACTTTGTGTGTGCAGTAGGCAGCATTAATTTGTTATCGCTTCTTGACCAAAGCTCCAGTTGACATGACCCAGATTCATTATCAAAAAAACAAAGTCGTTCCTTTAGATAGCTTAGATTTCAAGTAAAACTGTTGTTACAATCTTCATAACTTTTTAAAAGTCGTTACAAATCTTGACGTGGATCAATTCAATGGTTTATAAATAGACTGAATACGTTTGCAGTTTGATACCTAGCGTAACATTGCTAGATAGATTGTTATTGCCGTAAAGAAATAAAGTGCATTTTACTAACTAGTTAGTAAAAATGCTTGAAAATATCTATAACGCTAAAAAATTAATAATATATTTGGTATGTTAAAAGTAATTAATTTTTAAATAAAATTAGAATGAAAAAAACAGATAAGTGCTGGTGTTTGATTCATCGACCTGGCAGAAGCTGTCACTTTACCAATTGAGCAACGGCATCGCTACCTGCCGCGGTAGATGTAGCATTCTATACATATTCGTCTCTATCGCGATAGTGTCAC
This sequence comes from Dircenna loreta, assembly GCA_963555665.1. Classification (NCBI taxonomy): domain Eukaryota; kingdom Metazoa; phylum Arthropoda; class Insecta; order Lepidoptera; family Nymphalidae; genus Dircenna; species Dircenna loreta. The sequence goes on along the minus strand of OY743099.1, from coordinate 6,667,608 downwards.
TATCCATTAGTAAATATTTACCAATTGGTGGGATGATGGGAAATAGTAATGTAGGTGTACCTATTAAATGAAATTTATTAATTATTTATAAAAAAGCACATTTTTCGATTACAATCAATAACACCGAGATAAAACCAACACGTAAAACATGCAAGATCTGCTCTTTAAACACTATGAAACACAAGAACGCTTTAATAAAGCTTCTAACTATCTGTTACAGAAGATATAAGATGAGGTGGGTCAAGGCCTAGTCTTTGCATACCGCAGTGCATAAGTATATGTTCTCTTTTACCACATACGTAAAACATCATGTTAGTGCTGTTGTATATTAAATTGATGGATTCGTGCTCAAATAAGTTTAATATAAGAAATAGAATTGTATAATATAGAATTCTATTTCTTATAACTTGATAGCCTTGTATTTGATTTCTTTTTAAAGTCATCACGGCATCCAACTCTGTTAGAATGGATAATATGAGTAAGTAACAATCATTTGATTTCGAAGGCTAACAGGGGATTTAAGGCAAATAAATAAACTTCTTATTAATCAGCGTTAGGGAAGTAAGATGTAAGACAATTGTTAAAATTTTTTTTTGGTCTTCTGCTATTTACTAAATGCAGGTCAGATATGAATTTTATTTTAAGAATTTTAGTCAACACATCTAATGAGGGAACTCTGAGGCCACTATTATACAAATCTTAAGAATGAACAACCTTGAAAAGAAGCTCTTAACTGAGATATGACGTAACCTAGAGAAGACCTAGGTCTTAGGCTAGCCTAGCATTCAGAGATAAGGTAGGTCAAGGCCTCTCCTAATTTAACCTTAAGAATGTTCTGCATCATCAAACGAGAATAACTTTTAAAAAATAGACAATTTTATATTTTAAGATTTGTCTGGATAAAAAACCGGCAACACTTTTAAGTTCCAAGCTTTACCGATAAATAAAAACAAGATTAAAAGTAATACATAAATTTAAATTAATAATATTTTTTTAACCTTAATTTAATCCCAAATGAAATAATACTACAATGTTTTTCTAATGTCTACCAAGAAGAACTAAAAATTTTCAAGTTAATTATTTTTAAATGTCACCATGACAGCTGTCACTTTGAACGTGACTGAAAGGCGTGAAATATGAACACAAAAATGCTAATAACTTGTAGAAGTTAAGATATTAATGATATAAATGGTTATTTATATGTAAAATATTTAGCAAACGTGGTCATTTAAAATAAATTTTATAATTGAAATCTAAGAGTTTAACAGTTTCTTTTTTAAAAGAAAAATTAACTACATGATTCACAAAAGCTCAAATCATTAATAAAGCATGCATTTCAGATATTATTATTATCAGACTACATTTAAGTAAGTATTAGGTTATCATAATCGTATCTAAATGGCTATATTTCATGCCAAATTGCTATTGGATGAATTTTGACGTCATGAAATGCAATGATAGTGCTTTTGAGAAGCTATGTGATAATGAGTTATAAACCTGTTAACCTAGAACTGAAATCATATATGTACTTGCTGGGTTATACAACTATATTTAAATATAAAATTGATCAATATGACTCTTAACATTTAACATACTATTTAGAAGAACACAATATAAGGATATATGATATTTATTATACGAAATTGTTTAATAACATTTATCAATGTAAAGTGTATCTAATTTTAAAGCTTAAACAATGAAAAATTTATCAATAAGGCCAAGGATTCCAACTCGCTACCTCCGGAAAATCTTCCCGTTGCTCTATCAATGGAGATCTCTACTACAATACACCTACTGGTCTGTACCGTATAGCTACCGATTTTCTCGGAACGGAGGCAACCTCTATTTGACTTCTTTAAAAAATCCTAAAAAATCTTTTTGACTTTGTAGTTACGATTATCATTGAAATAATACTTCAATTAATTATATATTTTTTTTAACCACTTCGTCTATTTTTTTTTTTTGCTTTCATAATTAAAAATCTTTTGTTTGTACTCTATTTAAATTTGTGTATTTGAAAGTGCATATTACTTAAATTTACTATATAAATTATTAAATTTGAATTTTGAATAGTTAATGTAGTACAAACTTGTACTTTCCCACTTTAAATACACATGAATCCATTAAACCTATCAAGTTTCCCATCCATGCTTCCTCTCTTCATGAGTAATTTCTCGACTTTAAGGTAATTGATTAAGTTGATATGGATTGAAGATACCGAGCAAAACTAATTAAAACCTACTCTCAGAGTATAATCGCTGCTTTATGAACAAAGCATAATTCTATTAATAAGTTTGAGATCTGGTATCCTTCATAATTGTATTGTTGTATTTTGTTTTTTACCGCGGGTCGGTTTTTATAAAACTTAATATTTATAACATTCAAATAATCTTTAGCCTCGACTACATCTAAGTGCTGTTCAATGTTATTTGATTTAAGAACGTAAAATATGATTTAAAATTTAAGTAACTAAAGTCTGAATCTGACATAATTTTTCTTCTTTGAAAAATACTGTTTTACTTATCATGGCGTTCATAATTTACTTCGCATTAATATCAATTGAGATTGACGTCACAATGTATTTATCACAATTATAAAATAACAACAGTATTGTAAATGTGATAGCCAAATAAAAGTGCCAATTGAAGTTTACTCTAATGTATTAAAATCTACTAATTTAAGTGCAGTACATTGAACAGGTGTAACAGCCTTTCTGTCCCTGACTATTGACCTTGGCTAACTGTATCGTCTCCAAAAATAATCTGTCCACAAGATGACATGGCCGTCTGCCAATTATCAGATCTAAACGTAGCGGGAACTATACAATTTATTGCAACATTGCAACTTGATTATACCACACGACAGAAAATTTTCAAGATAACAAAATATTATTTTGTATATTTGATGTATACATACATATCATTCTTTCTTATTAAATTTATATATAATTATTTATTAAGATTCAAAACGTTAAGGTTCTATTAAAGCCAATAATATAAGATATTACCTAAGACAATTATTTTCATGTAGGTATATTTTATATTCGGTGTTTTCGTGATTTTTTAATTATAAAAGTTTTTTTTTTAATCTGTGCATTGATAGAGAAGTTAGAAGAATGAAGAAGACATACCTTACATAGATTTATATGAGTACATTATACTATAAAACATTCACTATACGTAGACCAGATGCCATAGAAACTTTTGCAAAAATAAAGTATAACTTAATTCTCTCAAAGGGCAGTCTTATGTTAAAAGTTTTTCAAACACCGCGGTACTTATTATTAAACTGTGAGCTTAATATTCAACATTAACGAGCTCAACAACTTAAACATGCTTGTTCGTGTAAAGAACGATGCTTTAACTTTAACTTACAAAATAACAAATGTATGCTGTAAGGTGTTCATAAAAATATTTAAGAAGTAATTTTTGTTTGTAAGATCCCAAACGGTTCAGGCCATCCGGTCAAAACGTAAAACATAGTATAAGATTATTAACCTCCTTGGCAGCATTAAACCACGTTATGAACGTACCGTTATATATATGAAATATAAATAGTTATATATATATATATATGATATATACTGAATGATTTCATGTATATCATCAATGCCGTAACAACGTCCCGTTTATTTTACTTCAATCTTCTAGCTAGAAATTAAAAGATCTGTGCCTGTTATTGTATTTAATGTTGTTAGTGAAAATGACATTAACCGCACATATGATGGTGATTTAACATGATGTCATCGAACAATTCTTGTAGATTTTTATAATTATATTTCATCAGATTGTGCAACTTGACTTCTGGTGTTTAAAGGTGGTATTTTCTCGTCTCTTCTATTCTCAATATTTATGAAATTTATATCTATTTATCTAGCTTCGTCTTACTATCCTTATACTGATGATCCTCAAATTATTTCATGCTTTGCTAGACTGCAGCAATTCCGGAGTTGCTGTAATCAACCAAGACTTTAATATTATATTTTAGACTGATGTAACCAATTTAGAATAAATGGGAATCGTGATAAGTGACAAGTAATAGTTATCGGTAGCAAGTAAAATTTGAACAGTTTGATAACAGTGATGTGTTGTGTCGTTAAATTAGAAATAATAATGTAAATAGTCAGCCACCAATAAAAAATCTCGGTCTTTTTATAGACAATACACTCAGCTGGGATACGCACATGGTGAAACTGAGTCGTAAAATATTATACTCGCATCGTAACCTCTATCGATAACAAAACTTTTTACATATTTGGGCCAAAACTTTATTTGCAGCCTTTCACCATCCACTTTTTAACGATATCAATGTATGCTACTCTTTTAATTGTGAAACTAATTTAAATAAATTAGATCGTCTCATCAAACTGGATTCGCTACAATTTTTTTACGTAAATTTGACTACATCTCTGAGCATTTTTATAATCTTAAATTGCTTCCCATGCAAAATTAACAAATTTCTAAAACTTTAACTAATTTAGTTAAAGTTTTGGAAATTTGTTATTTTTGTTATTTTTCCTGCCCTCTTAAGTAATTCGTTTTTTCCGCGAAACCTAAAATCCAAAATTCCTTTACTTAGGACAACTCATAATTTAAATCTTCGTTCGTCGTCCAACGTAATGAAACTCTGGAGCGGCCGCCCTGATCTTCATCGACACGCGAGGAGTACATACAATCTTCTAGTTGTTTTTTCACTGTATACTGTTTCAGTTATATAGTAAAAAATACTTCAGAAATAAGTAATTAAAATTATGGTATATAGTAAAGTTTTAATAAATCAATAAACATGCAATATTAATGGTATAAAATATTTATGACATTTTGTTGGCGATCAAAAGATTTTAAAAATATATTATTTGAAGGTATTAAGCTATATTTATAGCTATAATATAATCCGTTCCATATATATAGAAAATATATTATCATACTCTTTGTACTATCTCTATCTTAAAATAAAGCCGCTTTACAAAGTTATTTCTAATTTAAAAAGTTTTTCTCATTTCTAAAGAAGTAGAGCGTTTTGTTTTAAATCATCATCTAGACTTTATTATTTAGATTAAAAAGTTTTAGATAAGCGACATAAAATCTCTTATCGTATTACTTTACAAAAATGTTTTTTTTTATATATATCAAAGTACTTCAGATGATTTAGGTACATAACACCGAATTTTTTAAATAATCAATCTTACAGTAAAGGAAAGCTATAATATTTAGTGATACCAGTTAAACAATAAAAATATAATAAAAAAAATACTGGAAAATGGATTTATTCTTTACTCAATTGTAATCACAAATATGTAAGTGTCGACTAAATTTATATTGATTTTCATATAAATATAATTACTAAAAAGTTTCATAGAAGAAAAATATGTTGAAACGAATTTAATAACATTCCTCACTAGTAAATGCGGTACGAAATTACACATCCCTTATTTTATTCATTTGCGTAAATGCGTGAAATGACATTTATTAAAGTAAATGTTTTTAGGTCGTTCATACGGCACTTGAAAGAAATATGGCGACTGACCCATTTCACTGCGGAACTTTTGCAAAATAAAAATGCACTGTTTTGTTGTTCGTTCTCATAGAGGTATATAAGTATATATTTTGTTCGGAAATAAGTAAGAAAATGAAAAAAAAAACTTTTGTCATAACTCTATAGTTTTATTTATATCTAGGTCATCAATTTAAAAAGTAATCAACCAAATAACGCTACCAGGTGCATTTAAAATAAAAAACAAATAATCATACAAAAAAAACAATTTTCACCACTCTAAAATTAATAAAATCTAAAGCCGGGAGAAAATTTATAATATCTTTTAATTTATCTTTTTATATCAAACTGTTGGGTAGTCTAACTAAATGTTGTGATGAATAAGTCTTGTTCGAGTTAAAACTGTTGACAAATTCAGAGGGATCGAAAACACTGATAGATTGCACCTACAATATTGAATTCGTAGGATTATTTTTCACGAGGATTAAGTAGATCGCGTTCGCTACATATATGTACTAATACAATATAAATGGAGATTCAGTGTTGTATGACCCTCGTTCTCTAATGAGTTGGCATTTAGGTGTTCGTTGTTAGTGTGGTCGTTTATCTTAAGCTAAAAGATATTCCCGAACTGGCAAATTCGAGTCCTGTTGATAAAAAACTGTTTCAATTAATCGAAATCCAGAATCTCTTTTATGTTTTACTGTATGGAGGATTAAATATTTTTTTTTCATTCAACAAGTTGTTGCTTGACTACGTTCCACCTGATGGTAAGTGAAATGCAATCGAAATGTGGTAAGGCGCATCAAATTAGGAGCAGCCTAATCACCCTTCAGACAAGTGGAATGTTGACAACGAAAGGATGGATGCTCGCCGTGCGTCGGAACGTCCAGTGATGGGAGGGGAATCAAGTTATGTAATTCCAGCGCACACTCACCAAAATGTATCCTATAGAATAATGACAGGATCGCGACTCTTCGTCTGTGTTCAAGGCTATAGAAATGAGCGTCAACCAGTTCAGGGTCACCAATTAGTCTCTTATCTTGCTTCTCAATTCACTCCCGAGTTACAAGATGATATTTTGCGTCACCAGCAATTATATGGCCGCAGTACTCCACACACGACCGGATCTGTGCTTTATAAAGTTCTAGCAATTATCCCGGTGTGAAGTACTGTCGGATCCTCGCCAGAACGCCAAGCTTGCTGGTGACTGCTCTAGCTCTAGACTCAATGAACCGACCAAAAATGAGGTTCGAGGAAATCTATATGCCTAGCAACTGAAGTCGGTTACTGTATTCCCAAGATACATTCTGGAAAATAGGAGCCAAGGTGAAAGGACTCTTTTAGGCGGTGAATAAATGCGTCTGCGTTTTGGTGGCGTTGAATTTAGCAAGATTAGCATTGCCCCATACGAAGACTGCCTCTAGCTTGTCATTCAAACGCTGCACCATGGCTTCTCTTTCAGCCTGTACTTGATCTCTACTGGCCCGAGTACTCGGTAGGTATCTTTCCACAACTGTTCTGTTGTCTGCTTACCCATAAATACTGGGTTTGAGCAGATCGTTAATATGCAGCAGGAAGAGATTTTCAGAAAGAATGGACCCCTGAGGAACTCCGGCATTTATTGTTAAAAGCCCCGACGAGCACCCGTCAATAACCACTCGGATAGTTTTTACATTTAAGAAGTCCGTTACCCAGCCGATCAGACCAGGAGACCGTATATACCGTACTCTGAAAGTTTGCTTAAAAGGCTTGCATGCGAGACCCTGTCAAATGCCTTGGAGACGTATAGAGAGACGGTAACCGCTTCTTCTCTCTCGATGGCCTCGCCTAAAACGTCTGTAGTATACATTAAAAGGTCGCGAGTGGATCTATTTTTGCGAAACCCATACTGTTGGTCAATGAGAAGATCGTTACATTCTAGGTATGCTAAAAGGAGAGAGTTCAATACACGCTCCATAATCTTCAACGTCATCATCAGGGTATGGAGGTGATTGAAATCGGTCTATAACTTTCAGGATCAGCACGGTAGCTTTTTTTTGGCACTGGATGCACATTAGCAAGCTTCCAGGATTTCGGCACTATTCCAGTCTTGAAAGAGAGGCGATACAGACAAAGATACTAAATTACAGCTAATTATAGAATTAATTATTTTTTAAATTATGAATATATTATCCACAATACTATACCCAGCGGGTTAGTTATACGTAAATAGAAAATCTTGTGTGTTAGTACCTGTAAATTAAAACATTCACAATATTGATAATTATTATTGATAACTATAAGGCAATCAAGTTTTTTTTCATTATTTTCTTGATTAAATTTATTATTGATGGATGCCATGCGTAGAATATATTCATCAACATAAGCTGTTAAATAGAATATTCAAGTTGAATCAAATATTTCAGTAGCTTACAACGTACATGAAGTTTGTAATCTCTGTATGGCTGAATTTTGGCGTAGTTTTCATGTACGTGCTTTTAGTAAATTTAAAGGCTTTATGTGACCATACAGATTGCGGCCCCTGTGGACTATCATGGATTTCTAGGAAATACGAGTGCAACGACACAATATCATGTATATGAAACTTGCTTTTAGTTTTTCAAAAGCTTTTACTTCTGTATATTTTATATCTGAACGATGCAAACGTATAAAAAATAACCTGGGACAAATTATTTTTTGTCTACATATCAATTGATCAAAATCTTTTATTATTCGAATATAATTTCAATTTTTTATTTAAATTTAATAATGAAGTTGAAGGTATCGACATTGTTTACTAATCTGGTAAATATGTAAGAGGAAATCAAATTATTTTGAAGAGTCTTTAGGTTATATTATTTCATTATAACGCTGTTCAAAATGGCGTGTTAATTAACTTTGCTATTTTGTATCCCTTTGATCTATTACGAAGAGTATGTGAAATACTGCTCAGATCTGAATTGTATTAATTAAATGTGATCCATTATTTAGTGTCAAATTACACAACGATTACAAAGTTCTATAAAGAGTAATTTTGTATTACGTAAAAAATGAAAAACGCGTTCGGGAGGGCTTGTTTTGAGATTTTTCTTTTATATAATACGCTGTAATTTCTATAACTTTATTTTGCTGCTGTGTAGCAATATTATTAGGTAAAAAATAAGTAAATCAGTATAATTTGTATAACCAGTCAGAAATACTCGAAAAATGGTGAACCTTGTGACATATTACATAGAACAATAAAACAATTGCTTACTTAGTTATTAAATAGTTTTTCTGATATTTATATAATTACATAAAGGTACCTACTCATGTTAGTTACTAATATCTGATACATAATTACCATACTTTTGTTTCGTTAACAAAAGTATTTTATCAAACAATTTATTGAACTAACTTAAAAAGCTGTAAATGTTGCATCCGAGCCAAACGTTCTAAATGGGAATGGCCAGACATATATTGATAAATTTATTAGGTTTAAAACTCTTCTTATTTGTGTATTTATTTCCTGTATATTGGTATAAATGTTGAAATTTTAGAAATAATTCATGTTCATTCTTTTATCGTTATTCTACACAACAATATTGTTTTTCACCATCTGTGATTATATTTAACTTATAACCAATTAAGTTCTTAAACTGATTTAGTGTTTAATTTCAATAAATGCCAACATTTACTTATTATGTTTTAACGAAAGGATGGAAAAGCCAACTCGGTTATTGGGCATCTTTTGAATCAGTGTTTTATTTACGTATGTTTGATACAAACATGTTTGTCAATTCATTTATTTAAACCTTACTTTACCTTTGTATATACATTTAGTATCAAAATCGAATATACTTAGTTGGTGTAAGTCATTATCCTTAAGCTCTAAAACATAACGGCTGTGGTATTAGTTTTAACAGACGTAACTCATTAATTTTGCCAAATAGAAATGAGCCAGACGACGAAATCCTATTACCGACAAATTCATTATCGATTTAATATTATATAGAAACAGACTATCTTGTTCACTAAGTCCTGTATATGGGGGTGTTTATGTTTTATACTTTGATACTCACGTTTCCAATGGCTTTTGGTTAGTTGGTATTCTGTATTGGTATAATAAAAGTTGTTTTTCTTCGAATAGGATAAACGTAAAAACTACTGAACCGATTTCGCTATTTCTTTTTTGTTGTATTTGTTATTGTCAGGAGAAGGTTCTTATAGAAAATATAAGAAGGTTAGGCGGAAAAAAAAAATTAACGACCATATTTACTTATCGCTTGTTCTATCAGATGTTTGACAGTCAGCTAAATTAACGCGATGTAAAATATCGTCTAAAGCAGATGAAGCAATCAGAAATATGGTATTATTATTATTATGGTAATATAATTAGTTAAACTAATTCCAGTTTAATATTCAGAATAGATAGGACATTGTCTATCGTGGCAGCTGTATATATATAGCTGCCACGATAGACATATTATAAGAGATTCAGATTAATGAATCTCTTTCTCCCTTGGTCACGGCATCACGCGTTAACGACTAGACCGATTTAGTTAAATATTTTTGTGTTGTGTTTGTTACTGTCAGGAGCAGGTTTTTATTTCTGAAAAAAGAAAGGAAATTGCTCGGGAAATAAGAAAATAAACCAAAACATAACGACCATGTAAAATTATCTTATGTAACCTTATCTCTTTTGTTATAACTTTCAGTCGTTTGGAAGTTGGCACGATTCACAAAATACGGACTGCGAATAACGACTAAACCACGAATCGGTTAAAAGATATTAAATTTAATCTTTAAATTTTTACTTTCAAATTTCAGCAATTCGAACTCAATATTCATAGTTGAGACCGGACCGCGTCTATCGGTTCATTTAGACTATACATGTAATAGTTGAGACTTGACGAGGTCTGTCGGGATATTTAGTTCATAAAGTTGAGCGAAAATTTTGAAAAAAATTGAAAACTCAACGACAACATTAGCTTTCCCAACACTATCTTACCTTTTTTAACATAAGTCAGACAATCGTTTAACAATTGGCGCTATTTACAGAATACGAGCTGAAAATCAACATCTTATACAGAAAAATCAGTTTACTGAACTAAATTTATAATTCATTAAACCAATCTAATATTCACAGCTAAGACAGGACAGCGTCTGTTGGGTCCGCAAGTTAATTACAAATACATTTTGGATAAACGCAAAAATGAATTTATAAGGAATATTAACTATATTATGTAAATAATATTGTGATTACATAATATCCATTTTAATAACCGTATAATAATAATAACATTTTCAATATTAATATATTCAATTACAACAATAATCATTCTGTATATTCACAAAATGTTTCACTTTATTTACCTATTTTGATGATCCCATTAAAATGCTGCCTATTACGGGTTAATAGCTGTTTTAATTACAAATACGAAATATAACTGATTGGATGTTTTACAATTACCAAATGTTTCGGTAAACATGAAAATAACTATTAGAATAATCTTGATATGGAATGTATTTTGATAACATTAAGAGAGAGCTAATATTAAGATTCAAAAATATATATTTACTCTAATATTGTTTTAAGGTTCAATAAAATTACATTACACTACATTCATACAAATCTGTTATTAACTACTCTTAGTTAATGGATTGCCCCTTTAACGAAATTGTTAGAGAAGTAGGCTCACTAATACCACTATGAATGTATGCAATTTACTTATAAAAGTCTACAGACTAATACTTTGACAGACGAAATATAATAAATCTCGAAGTCTTCTAAAACATCAACTACTAGTTATATAGTAGCTAGGTCAATAAATGGTTGACCCTTTCAACAAAATTCGTATAGAATTAGACTTATATAACAATATTTCTTCCGCTGACCGTAGCTTTACGTAGTCGGAGTGTTTCTATTGAAGTTTCCTTTAAAGCCATTCGCTTTGATAAGTGAATTCTGTTTATACCTCCTATAAGTGCCACTTTATATGTTAGGTAAAATCAAAATTGATTTCTCATTCCACAATTAAATAACGTTTAATTATATTAAAATTAAAGTAATCACGCCGTGATTAAAATAAGTCCGCCACGCTTAGAGCTCATGAGTAAGAGCCCCGAATGAGTTCGAAAGTAGTCGGGCACATTCCGATATAATTCCGAGTAAATATAAATATTATGTTTAGAACATAATACTTCTAAATGAGAATTTAATAATGTATTACAAAAAAAAAACCAATAAGTTGTTTTTTTTGGGTATAATGCAATATAACTAATTGTAAAGAAATCAAAACAAAACGATGATGTAAATGTAAATAATACCTCGATTCCTTTTTTTTATTTTATTTCAAAGGTAATTATCAAATTATAATATACCTTTCAATTTACCTTTCAGACTTCTAACGTATGATAATTAAATTTAGGTTATCAAATATATTCAATTTTAATATATCAATATTGTGTCTTTATTATCGTGCTTTATTAGATAAAGCTAGAAATAAACTATCATTTCAAGTTAATTTTCGTCAAATCGCAGTATACCTTAAATATATTCTTTCGATATTCTGTTATAGCTTCAGTTTGCATTTCCCTTCACACTTGTTTGAATTTTCTACCCGGTGTTATTTTATTTATTGTGTATGACTTATAATACGCTTTGCTATTATGCCTAGCAATTTTCTACTCAATTTTTCTTCTAGTAAATAGTTCGGTATATGCTATTCATTTGTAAAGGAAAGTTCTTTTTTGTAACCAAATTGAAACGTGGTAGATGAAATTTCAAAAACAAATACTAAAGCTAAAGTTACGAACTTCATTGTTTGATTGTTTAATACAATACTTAAAATAATGAAATTAAGTTTGTTTACAAACTACTCAGAAATTTGATATAGTTTTATAAAGTAATTACACTTTATATCTTAGTATACAAGTTTATTATAGCTAATAAAATAAGTTGAATTTAGCTTCGAACTTATTTATTGGGTACTTTGTTGGTTATGTGACTTTCCTTGCGTATAGTGCTATTATTATCGATAAGATCAGCTAAAATGTCGCAAACACAGGAACAAACAATAAAATAATAAAGTATTAAAAACAAATAAGATAAAAATAAGAAGAGCTGTATTAAAACGAATATCATTACACTTAAGCATACAAACATAGCATTAAATAATAATATATTAAAATAATATCTTCACTAAATATGACATCTTGAGAAAATGACATAAGCTGTTATTGAAATAAACAGACAGCGCTTAGTAACAGCGCGCTGGTCCAATATTTATTGTTATTATCGATACAAATAATATTGCCGTCTTCATTGCATTGAAAAATATGAGATAAAATAAATATTTTTTGCAAAACATATGATTTTGAGATATTATGCAATAATTAATTGTTATAATAAGAAGTTATATACATATATATATTAATACTATGCTTGAGTCAACTTTTGTGTTATTTATAAAGTATGTCAGTTAATTGACTAACTCATAACATTATCATACCGTGGACAATCACTACAAAGCTTTCAAAACGTCACGTCGATTTAATAATTCTATTATAATATATGGTAAACTATTAAAAAATATTTTATTTAAATGTGCACCATTGGTGAAAGTTATAAAATACAAATTGAATATTAAATAAAAAGTAACGTTTTATTATGAACAGGAAGCTATAGCTCATAAGTGATTCACTTCTAGTGCTATTTATTAAAATGGTACATCCGTTTAGCTATAATCATGCCTCTAGACAAAGTCATTACATTCCGTTAACCTTATTCAATTATCCACTCAGTTGTGACGAACTAAGACTGGCATAATATTGAATCTTATATCAAAATAACGTAAATTATTTGTTAGTTTATGTATTAAGTCGATTGTACAAACATATACAATTCACAAATTTGTTTCAGTGTCATATAAAAAATATAAAAATAATTATCTTAATATTGTCAGGTATACCTAGAAAACATTTATTCATCAAAAAAATATTCAAAGTTTTTTATTTTGAATAGGCATTGCACTTATGAAATGTTAGAATCTAGTTTCACAAAAACAGGTGGTAATTTAATAAAATAGTAAATAATTTATAAAGTTAACAAATTTGATACAACTATAAGATATTTTAGTGTTAGCATTAAGTATAAGTTTACTTTTGTAATAAATTAATTTAAAGCACACTATGATATCGTTTAAGAAACCAAGTAAATCCAAAAAAATAAACTTTATTCGTAATAAGATTTAATATCTTTTGTTTGTATTCATTATAATATTCTAGGTGTAATGTTAATTCATTAAATAATATAGTTATATATTGTTAAACGGTTATTTTAATTATCATTTACAAATTAATTATAAGGAAGTAGAGATAATTAAATAACAGTTATTTATCTTTCTTAAGACTCAAAAAGAAACAGTGAAGTGAATCAAATTTCAATTTTTGTGGTTAAATGATTGTCAGTTGATACCAAAGTCAACGAACTTATAAAAAAGGGGGTATTGAAGGTAATAATATAAACATTGTTTTACGTGGCAGTAAATGATTAACATTTATTTTGATAACATTTATACCAATCCCTTTAATATTTTTTTAAAAACTTCACTATAAAATAAAAAAATATACGATTGGCGGACTTAATGCTAAAGTATTCTCTACCAGTCAACCGAAACACTGTACAGAGAAAAAACAATATACTGAGAGAGAAAGATATTACATTATTATAGTGTACCTGTGTGTTTATTTGTTATTCATATATAATCACTGCTGTAACAATAGTAAGAAAAAATGTTTATATTAATATTTAATTAATCACACATATTTAAAGATTGTAAATTATCATTTAGTGTAAGTTACTTGAAATTGCTTTGGAGACACAGTGAAAGTATAATATTAAAAATCTGCTAATCTGACGATTCAGTATCGAAGGTTTAATTCCAACAATGGCCTTTATTTATGGAGATAGCGATGAAGTACTAGCTAGTTAACTTACAGAATTTTCCTAGAAATACAGTTTAGTAAGAAGATTTATAAACCGTTGTTTAGGTTTATCCATAAAAATGCAGTCACTGATACACAAGCAATTTCCGAGTTAAATGTTTAAGCCGATGTAAAATTGAACGTTCATTTAACGGAAAAGATTCTAGACCGTAGTTCATCCAATTACCGAGAGTTGGGACTTCAGTATCGAGGATTCATTGAATGGAAAAACGTCATTTGTTACGAGTTTATAAATAAAAAAAAAACGAATTGAATTTAATTCTTGTTTCTTTTCAGGTATTATAAATGACATTTAAGAGAAACTTCATTTAAGCAAACCTTCTTAACAAGTTATATTTTTTTTCTATTCAACTATATAATATTAATGGATTTTACTAAAAATAAGAAACAAAATTGCGACTTAATGCCTATTGGTATTTCACACCTCAGCCGACCCGTGGCGTTAGAGAAAAGTAAATAAAACGTTTAAGAATGTTTAACAACTTTGTGATGTCATTAAAGTTATGAAATGAAAATAATATTATAAGAAAATCTTTCAGTTAAATTAAAACTTAAACAAACATAGACTGGCGTTAACAAAAATGATAATAAATATATATATACTATAAGTATTATGTTAGTGCATGTCTATGACCTGCTATTATTAATCTAAGTATATTTCGCGTTAAAACTTGTTATTCTCGTAGTTACCACATAACCTCTCAAAGCAGTTAAGCTTAGATTTAATTTACTCTGTAAATCAAAGTTTATGGTAATGCGACTTTAGCTCATATGAAATTGTAGATTTAAATAGAATTCAAAGCTTATAAATTTATTACTTATTGTGTTGGATAAATAGAAATGACATCATTTAATGTCTGAAGCTTATTAAATATACATTTATATTGCCAGCAGACGTGTACTGCGGATATATCAGAACTTTTTAATCATTATAACTAAATTGCCCAATTAAAATATATTATCCAATTGTTACTGACCGGACTTTGCGGGAGCAAATATATGTAAATATCTATCACGTACAGGATTTTCTTTTGTTGGAAAATAATTAATGTATGAATCAGTTCAGTAGTTCAGTATTTTGAGCAATTATTTTTCTCCAAAGTAAAGAATTTAATCAACCAGTCAGTCCTTATGTAGTGGCGATCATACAAGCGTACTTTATCTACAAATGAATGAGTAACACAATGCGAACACTATAACTAAGAACAAAAACTACTTTATTTACTGTAAACTTATATTTTATTCACTCTTATTACAATGTGCTATGTAAGAGTAAAGATGATTGCGTTAAGAAGGCCATTGAAAACCTCGTGAATGTTAGGTGAGTACGGCGTGGGTAAGAGCTAAAAAAATTTGAGATGGAAATCTTTTAAGTAACGTTTGTATTAAGTGTATAATTTCAAAAATACCAATTGAATGATGCTTGCCAGACAAGCTTGTGTTGTCGATATAGGTCCTATCTGCTGAAGTCAGTCTTCTAATAACAAAGTATGATGTACATACTAAGTACGTATAGTGAATGACATGCAAGTGTTGACTACTTAACACGCGACTTACACTTAACTGTAAGATTTCTTTCCTTTAAATTTTTGATCCTCTGATGTTTAAAAAATAATACAAGTCAATTACTCTGGTATAATCGTTGTATTTTTCAAGATTCTTATTTTTGGACCTGTCATGCGAATAAAAGTGTAAATCCTACCTGTTTTACTTTATAACTTTATTAATATTAATGGTATAATGTCAACCACTTACACCACACACTACGCACAATATCCTGATGTGAGATAAAATTATCAGGAAATAAGTATTTTACTCAACCTACAAGTTTGTAGCAATTTACGGTAAAATCTCTTTACCGTACGTGAAACTACTATTATATATTTGAACTTTGATCACTTCGTTCGTATTGTCACCGTATCAATGTTTTTATTATATTTATATTTACTCGGCTGTATTCCAGAATTAAATCGGAATGTGCCCGAATAGTTTCGAACCCATTCACGGCGCGAGCCGCCACGCTTAGAGCTCACGAGTAAGAACTCCGAATGGGTTTAAAACTAGTCGGGCACATTCCGATTTTTTTCTTCGTGAATACAATCGGGTTAATATAAATATAATAGTCATGGTTCACGAAATTTAAAAAATAAAATAATATTTTTATTGGTAAAAAAATCTAGTATGAAAATCTTTAATAATAGAAGACAGCAGAGAGCAATGATTAGTATTTAATCCTAGGACCTGACCTGCTCTGTATTATTTCCCCGTCGGTCTATAAACTGTGCTATTATATTATCTTTTAATCAAGCATCAGTTTAATATTTTATTTGCCGAATCGTATTCTTAGATACTCTAGTAATAAAATATAACTACTGATAATATTACACTAATACACCATCACAACTTATTATTTACATTATATTGTATCAAAATGCAAGTTTACTTCGAAAATAATTCCTTTTTGCAAACCACTGAGATATAAATTATTTAACACTCCCGGGACTCGCACCCAATATTCACCGCAATGCTAAACGAATTTGTGACATTTATGTTGCCGTCAGTAGTGTCAGGTCGTAAAAGAAGTAACGTACTGTAACAGCAAGATTAAAAAATAATAAACATGTTTGAGTACTCTGTACTTTGTAAGTAACGCAACTGGCACAATGTTTATAATATTACAAATGTTATGAATAGTTAATGTATATGTATATACTATAATACATATACACCACTCAATAATGATGTAACTTAAGAAACGACTAGAGAAGCCACTGTTACATATTTATTTCATTTTTAAATTATTATTTGTTAAGACAAAAAAATACATATTTTGTTATACTATCCAACTATACTAAGTGGTTTTTTTCTGTAATGCACATAGAATATGTGAAAAGAATACATTAATCTAACATGCCTAATAAACGAAAAAGTATTTAAATTCAATTTATTTAAATTCATACATAATAATTACATTATTAAATCTGATAGGTATATATATGGCTATATAAATATATTGATATATCCGAAGAATTTCAAATATCAAATCATTTAACATCATTCACAATAACCATAGTACTGCAGACAATTGGCGCTGCGGGATGAATGTACAATGGGAAATAGGTCGCTTGTTCATGAGTTTTTATTTATGGATATGGCATATTAAACTTATGCGTTACAAACGATATTTACAAATATTTTTTTAATATTTAAACTTTCGTGATGGTTCACGAACTATTAAGAACTATTAAATATATATTTATTCAGATCTAGTCGGGAACATTCCGATATAATTCTACGTGAATACAGCCGAGTAAATATAAATTTGATATTTAGAAATAACTGAAAACGTTTTAAGTTCTTAAAGCATATTTTCGTTTATTTTCAAGTTCCTGTCTTGTTCCTGATAGTTTTTTTTTCTGTCGAGATTTTATTAATAAAACTGTAACTTAGTGCAATTTACACAACATTCAATTTTTCCGTAAAAGAATTCCACAATATAATATACAACCACCGCTCTTTATAATAAATACCGCAGAAGCACAACTTATTTTTTGTCTCAAAAGTATAAATTTGCTGAAAACAAAACATCAAAAGAGGTTACACTTAGTATTCTATTTACTATTTCTAAAGCCATGATTTATGGAATTTCAAATTGTTTTCTAGCACATAGTAGGGTTATAAAGTTCCTTAGATAACCGCGTTGTAAAAAAAAAACTTATCATATTATATTTAAGCTTGCTCTATACTTTTCTTTACACAATTTCATTTCCAACAATTGTCAGTGAAGAAACAACTTGACGTTAACTACATCATGGCTAACTTGTTTCTGATAAAGTGCCGTTTGTTATAAACTAATAATTATTTCAAAGTCATTTCATCATAACAAAACAATATAGTATAATATAATGGTTACATGGATTACAAAATGTGTTTTTAGAGCGAATCCAAATATATGTATATATAAGAAAATTATGAATAATGTTACTTTATTTGTATTTTCTTAAAGAATCCTTTTTGAAGGAATATTTTTTTTTAATAAATATTGATTGAAAAATAAGCCAATAAAAGCAGGGTTTCAAACCCGGGACTTCCGGGAAACCATCCCATCGCTCTTGACCTTGACCAATTGACCTAACGTATCACTTTATTTAGCTCCTAACCGATGTGGGTGAGTAAGGATGGAATCCATGCTCGTATCGGCTTATTTTCCATTCTATATTAATTTAAAAATTGATATAAGCTTAACATGTTTATAGATATTTTGATTATTTTTTAATTATTTGAGAGTGTAATAAAATATACAGCATACAATGCAAAGAACCTCTCCAGCGTTTTTTTTTTACACGTTCACGTTGTAAACCGCTACGCAGATTGCCAATTACAAATCTTCCATTGATCGAACAATCTTTTCATATCGTCCAATGAGTTCCACGATTATTGTATTTTATTGTGTTTAATGAATAGTTCCTTTGTATTATTGATAATTTTTATTTGGACTTTTTATCATTAATTTTCGAAATTGGGAAATATTTATCGTAACATTTGTAATATACAATCAATTAAATTTAGCAATTTCTAAATAGATATTGCCGCCATTTGCAAGAATCGTGTATCGTCACTTGAGAATGGCTCGGATAAATTTTCCTCATACCTAAATATCAACTACGAAGCCGGTACGGAGGGGAAGGTGTTAGAGACCTATGTCTACCATTAAATAAAAGGTTTTGTTTCTTTTTTGTAATTATATAAGCATTATGCAAGTTGCCACATGTATATTCATTTCATTAGAAATGTTACTTAGCCAATTTAAATCGAAATTCTAAAATGTTAATTATAAATGAATATAGACAATACGAGTCGAGGCACAATGACTGTACTCAATGAGATTTAGTGCCTATTTAATCTCCGCCTAAAACATGTCCAAGCGATAAAAGTAATTTGAAATAGAATTTGGCGGAATACATTTTATAGTTTTTTTTTTAATCTCAGATGATGACTTTTTTGCAAACGAAAGTAAATTAGGTAAAAATATAACATGTAAAGTTTATGACAAAATAAAGTATTCTTTATTTTTATGCCATACATAAATAATCAAGATGAAGAAGATCAAGATCAAGAAGAAGATAAGATCAAGTCTTATAAATTATTTTATATATTTTTTAACGGATTTAACTGTCACATATGTAATTAAGAAGGTTAAACATTAGATATACATTAAGTATTTTAATTTTAACCAGATTATTTCTTTTAATTTATTGCGTTCACAGGAAGAATCATTTTATTGAATGTACTTAATATAATGAATCCTTTACCTTGAAACTTAAAAATCGTTTATTTTTTTGTTATTATTTTTTTAAAGTACTAACAAAAATAATTGACAAATATATTTATTTAATGAAGATATCATTATAACAGCACATTTCTTAAAACATTGGAATACAATAAGGGGTAACCTAAGATATACTCGTTCGTGGTGATGAATGTTGTTTGAGATTACTGATGATATTGGCATTGGCATAGAAATAATAAATACTAGCTGTTGCCCATGACTGCGTCCGCGAAAACAGAACAGAAGGCTCGTAAGAAACTCCTTCGTTCGAGCTTTTATTGATTAATATTATTTCTCAATTGTTCTCTACGAAAATCCCTATTAATATTTCAAAGTAATAGTAAAATATAAATTCAACATAAAAGTTATTTCTAAATATTGTTTAAGACATTTTTAGATTTGGATAACTTACTTTGAAGATTACATCTAACAAAAAACTTATAAATTGTAAATCCACAAACATATAAACTTTACCTCATTATAATATTAGAATTCATTGATCAAAATCAAAATATAAGATTATTATTCTTTGTTAAAGTTTATATTGAAAAGAAGTGCTGAAAACTGAAAATCTATTATAAATTTATAATATGTCCGTCCGTCTCCTGGCTCTAACCTCCTTTTTTGAGTTCGAAATAGTTATACTAACACCACTTTCTTTTATATATATAGATGAAATTGTAGTTTGTGTTTAACATACCACTTGTACTTTATAAGACTAGTCTATATACATCGCTGTTAGATTTTTGTTACTATGTCTAGCAGTTTCATTTTATTAAGATTATTTTAACCCAACTTCAATGCAATTAATGATATTGCTCCTTTGAAGTTCTAGCAATTTTAAATAAGAAGCGTAAAGGAACAAAATATAAATTAATTATTTAACTTATAATTTAGTGAAACTTTAGGCAAAAGTCTCTTAAAAATTGGTACACCGTTGCCTTGCATTAACTAATAAATAGCAAGAATAACGTAATATGTTATGTTTTAATTTAAAATTAACGAAACATAATCATTGGAAAATAGTCCTTAATTAAAAAAGTTAATTTCATGTCAGTCTATTAAATTCAAACGTTGGAAATGATCTTTCCGCTTATTATAAGATCTCATTAAAACCCTTAGGAGCTCAATAATCCAAACAGTGTATGGAAAAGTGTTTGCTTAAAATAACCAGTCAACATTTTTTGAATAATTATGTCTGTGATTTTCAATATTATTTTAATCATAGTTTGCTTTTGTAAGTATATGCTCACATTATATTATTATTTATAGAAATGTATGTTAATTCATATTATACTTTATTTGGATTTAGCATTCAGTTTCATATTGTTTTACTCAAAGAGTAAAAAAGGAGTTATTTAGTATAGTTATTTTTTACTTGTAACTTTGATACGTACTAGGACTCTCAGCAAGTTTTAAGATGAAAAAGTTATAAAGGTTCAATTTAACTTTTTTTTTAGAAAGGCACCAGCAGTGTTTATACAAAGTTTAATGCTGAACACATTTACAAACCACAATTTGATGTTTCCAGCATTTACTTCCTCAATAGCCTTCTTGAACGCCTTTAGAACATCTTTTGGCGATGATAATTGTATCACCTGCAGCTGTTTAATAATTTGAGGAAACAATAAGTATTCGTAATGTGCCAAATGAGGACTGTAACTGGATGAACTAAAAGTTTTTACAGTGTACGGTTTAGGTTGTACTGAAATTGATTAGGCATATAAACTATTAAGATCTATGAATTAAAAAAGAAATAGTGTGGTGCTGGCTTATAATTTAAGTCAACCTATAGTTTGGTTTATAGATAATAAAAAATGAGATGAATTTAATAAACTCCATAAACAAAATTTTAAGACAAAATAAACCTACAATTTTAATTTCCTTTTAATATATTAACGTTCAAAAGAATTGACTTTTATGCTTATATGTTCCTAATAAAAAAGCCATAACCATAGAATATCCGAAAATTTAAAAACCATTACATTTCTTTTCAGTTCACAGTGGATGGACTATAGGAGATAGAAAAAAGTCAAAAAGTAAAAAATTAAATTTCCCCCCCTTGATTGAATTCAAAGAATCAGACATAGGAAAACCATATTACATTTTTGAAGGTGTGGACTATGAATTAATTCCGAAATGGATATATGACAGGGATCATATGACTTGTTATGAAGAATATACAAGATGTACACGATTCTTGTAAATATGAAATACATTTTTAGATTTTTTTTGAACTATTGGTATTGTATAACACATATAAAATATTATTATTCCTAAAACAAACTTATAAACTTACTCTTTCTGACGGAGACCCAGGTACAATGTCCCTTGAGTGCTGCATACCTTGATTACTCTGGGTACACGTTAGAGTACAATAGAGTACAATTTCCGCTCACGTGCCGGGGTTTGTGTGTTCGCGCGGAACGACCTCTGTATCCAGCCTCAGTCACCTTGAAGACCCCACTTTTTCTTCCCTATGGGTTTTAGTAGACACAGGAAATACACACGTTTTAGGTGAGACCATCGAGAAGAATGGAGAAGTGGTCGTCGTCTCTATACGACGTCTCGAAGGCAATAGACAGGGTCTGGCATGCGAGCCTTTTAATCAAGCTTTCAGCGTACGGTATATCTCCTGCAGTGATCGGCTGGGTAAAGGAGTTTCTGAACCAGAGATCCTTCCGAGTAGTTGTCGACGAATGTTACTCGGATCCTTTGACAGTAAATGACGGAGTATTTCAGGGGTCCGTTCTTTCTGCAACTCTTTTTCTGTTACACATAAATAATCTGCTAAAGCCCGTTATCTATGGTTACGCAGACGACAGCCCAGCTATAGAAAGATATTTAAACTCGATGTATTAAATATTTGCTTTTTTACATCAGACACATTTTATTATAAATGAAAGCGTGTTACATTGATGGAGGTAAAAATAAAAAAACATTATAACACCTGAAGTTTTTTTGTTGTCTTTCAATAACAATGTAACACGCTTTCATTTATAATGTTTAAATTATTTTTAACTTTTTAGTTCTTTTTTATAAACAAGTAATAAAAGCTTGTTTATAAAAAGATTTTTTTTCTTTTAATTTCATTTGTAACATTTTAGTATTGTGTTTTTCAGTTATGTAGCCCGCAGTTCCTATGCTCGCAATATCTAGTTTTGAGAACTCAAAGTTGTATATATATTATAAAACTTTTACTATGATTGTACTTGCGGCTACCTTGGATTTGTGTTTTTAAAATATGTTGTTTTCTACAAGTTAAGCCCTTTCATTTCATGCCCATATTGGATGTTTTTTCGTGAAATATGTACGCGTCCATTTTGATATATATTGTTAAATATTGGATTGACAAACAAACTAAGTTGATGATTTGTTACTGGTAATTAAGATACATGCTAAGTTCAATCTCAATCGGACACTGTGAAGTGGGTAAAATTTTGCTTGCGAGGTTTGATTACAAAGAAACACAGTGACAGGTCAAACTAAATAAAAGCTTGTAATAAAAGGTTACAACCTTATTAATATAAGACACCTTTAGATCTGAAAATAAAAAAAATGTTATGTGTGCTTATTTAAAATTAAAAAAAACACCTTGACTTTTAATGGGTTTGTACGTTCAGACAACGAAACTCTACCTGATGCAATTTAATGCAAATGAAGTTCAATTTCATAATTGTATTTACTTTTTTAGACGTTATGCTAATCCAGTATGTGGATACCACACATATCAAAATAGATTACAGCCATTTTATAGTATCTGTGAATTAGATTTATCAAGCTGTAAGGAAATGAAAAGGCGAAAAATTCATATGTACGGGACAACTTATAGGCAGCGTAAGTTATTTAATTATTATTTTGGTTTCTCATTATCACAACTTATCTAAAATATTATGCTAAAGTATTGATCAAAAAGTATATATTTTTTTACTTTTTGTATGCTCAAATATTAAGGTGAGCGTGAATGTGCATTTTAAAAGGGCTCCTCAAACCTACACCTGGGTCGCAAGTCCCAGGAGCTGTTTGCACTCCTCTCCCTGCAACTCGATGGGCCCGGCACCCGCACGGTGAATCCATAGAATGCTAAGAAGC
Source organism: Dircenna loreta (assembly GCA_963555665.1). NCBI lineage: Eukaryota > Metazoa > Arthropoda > Insecta > Lepidoptera > Nymphalidae > Dircenna > Dircenna loreta. The sequence continues at coordinate 6,643,724 of OY743099.1, read as the reverse complement.
TTCGTCTCATTTGAAAATTCAAATATCTATCAAAATAGTTGACAAATGTTATCGAAAAATAATCAATAGTAAATAAACGATTGATTGTTTTTCAGGTGGAGTTTATTTTATGGGTGAAGGCGATACCTGTCAAATATATGTCCGTCGAATTGCAGAAGGATTGGTACCCAGGGATATAAGGGATCCTCCAATTCCATCCAACTATTCACAAGCCGTACCGAAACCTATTATTACAATGACCACTAAACTTGATGTGGTGACTACAGCCAATGATTTGCAACATCATAAAACTGTACCCAATATTTTGCTAATGACTGTACCTAATATTGAATATGATTACGATAACGGGATGTACTAATAAATACCTATTTATATTGCTGATCATAAACCTATATATATCGGAAATATAGCATAATAAAAACGTCATTTGATGATCGCAAACACTGAATAGAATGTTTTTTAATTTGTTAGCAAATTGTTTCATTGATTGGATTATAAAAACGAATACTCCATTCCTGTTTCACAAATGTAATTTTCACAATCGAGATCTAGATGTATTTTATGAATATCTTTATTAACTCGCCATAAAGTCAGCTAACAGTTAACCGACGATGTTTTTATGTTCTTGTAAAGATTTTTTTTAACGAAAATTATGGAAAAAACAATCTAAATAATATTATCTTATTTTTTTTGGATTTCTAAGAGATTGCAGGTTGTTTTATTAATCTGTATTACTAAGGTGACTAATGTAATAACATTCTTGTGGTATGATTAATTTATTGGAGATAATACAAGATAAATATTTTATAGTACAAATTCATCATAATTATATATGCCGATAATCAGCAAAGGAAAAAATATTATTGTCTGTTCAAGTATCTCACATTCCACAATCTATAAGATTTTTAGTTATTTGGTTTTCAGAGATGCACGAAATCAATGTTACTACCTTAATAACCGAAAAATGCAATCTACAGAGACTAACTATTAAGTAAAAAATAATAATTTACTGTTAAAAAATATTTATATACTATATTATATACTATATTTATATACATTTTCGAAGCGTATACATACTCCAATGTTGTACATGTTCAAATGACACTGCTATAATATGACGTGTTTTAAAACATTTAATAAATTGCCGCAAAATTTTAAAAACTGCCATACTCTTTGTTTCGTCGCAGGATTCGGAATTATTTACATACTTTCAGTGGGTATAGTGTAAATGAATATTTTGGTTACTGCCTTACTAAGTTATATCAATGAGTATATGATAAAAAACTTGCATATTTTTTTTAAATTTGGATGCTTCATAAGTAAGCGTAATAAGTAAAAACTAAATCTGTGACACTGTAGAAACTTTCTGATAAGTAAATGGCGTGATACACAGACATTCACATCTGTTGAGAATGCTGTGCAATAAATTTAACGTTAATTATCCGTTCAAAAAGGAACTGATTGTTAAAAATAAATACTATTAATCAGGTCCCTATGAAAGGTGATATAGTCAAATATAATGTCAAATAAAATTACTAGTAAAATAAAATTAATTTCATCTCACAGGAACTATTTACTACATTTTTTTTTATTTTTTTACTTTGTAGCTTTTAATAAACCTCACGTTATGCGCGCTTATAAAACTTTATTACTATTGTTAGGATGTCTAAAAACAATATGAATCATAGATTTTTTTATGGCATTTAGTTGTACCTACTATAATTTTGAGATCGTCATCTAAATTATAGGCTCAAAAAATATTAAACAGCTTATATTATATGAATTCATTTATTTACTTTTTTTTACAAAAATTGTGGGTTAATTGTGTAAGAAATTCAAGTTTATAAAACTTCAAACTATTATAGTAAATACTAAAATCCCTTTTAAATGTATATAAATTGTAAATATTGCCCATCGTTGTCTTAAGCAGCATGTTTTTATAAATTTTTGTATCTTATGGTCGTTTATATTGTTACGAATTGCTAGTTTTTTACGAATGAAAAATAAAAATGGTGTTTCAAATCTTGATTTATGCAGGTTTGCACATTTATTAAAAAAATGTATTATATATTTTAATTCATAGAATTTGATATAAGAGATCATAGAATATAACAAATGTAAATGATAGTTTAAATACGTCTTGAATAACAATATAAAATAAGTCAATTTAAAAAATTCAGAGCAAGCTTCGAAATTAAAGTAATAAAGTGCACCCGTCTCAAGAAAATATTAAATCTCCGAATGATGAAAATGTTCCAAAAATCCTCGCAACTAATGATCTCTTTAAACGTAATTAGTGTTCTTATCAATTATTTTAATTAATTATTCAAGTTAGATTTAGTTTGGCTTATTGCGGAGCTAGATAATTTGAGTAAAAGCATAAGTTTATTTAAAATTTGTTGCTTGGTCTTAGTAAAGTATCAATATCGGTACCAGCTAGCTACTGATAGTTAGCCTGTCCGACGTTCTTAGCATGTAATGTCGCTTAGGCGCGTGAGGGAAAAGAGCACAAAGAAATACTAAAATTTGAGTTTGTACCAGTACAACTTGGGTTTGTACCAGTGTGAGATACTATGGCGGAAACATCAAGGCTTTGCTAGATGTTTCATAAGTACAATTTTATGCATGTTTTTCATACGACACCATAATAATATTCTCCAGACTTACAGGTCTTTAGAACGTAAAACCAAATATTGGTGATATTGAATGCCGGTAACTTTTTCGCATGCGAAAAAGTTACAACAGCAAGAAGTCAAATGAATTGAAATAACTGCTAAATAACAATACGTTCAATACGATCTATAAAAACAACATAGTAACAATTTACTAAAGAACAATAATGCTCACTGTGCTCGAGTAATTTTTACTCTAAGCTATAAATATTTGCAATATATTAAAAAAAAAACAATTTCTCACCTCCAAGCTGATCAATGTTACTGTCACAATATCCTCTAAGAAGGTACAACTTATGAAAAAAGAAACCGACTATTCAGCAAAGTTAATTTTTCACCAAATAAAGAGATTTAGCCTGGCATTTTGAAAAGGTTCTTAAGGCAATCTTAATGTTATTTTAAAATAATAAAATAAACGGGCTTATTGAGTTTTTGACGTAGCATTTTTTCATTTTCCAAAACCAAAGCGGGTAAAATATCATATATAACACAGAGAAATACAAGACGATGTGAAAAAAAAAATATTTTATTAATATGCATTAATAACGAATATCGTATCGTATCGTAATCTTCTATACAAAGGACGTACATATTATTACTCTAGCGTTGTTTCAAACAACATTTAGAAAGATTGCAACAAAGCCAAATCCTGAAATAACGTAATACATATCAGATTAATTTATAACAAGCTATCATATGCCCTCTAGGCTCCTCATTCCTGTGAAAGGTTATAAAGACGCCAAAGCCTATTTAAAAGTATTAATAATATAGTATTGTACTATAATATTGAGTTTATTAATGCTGAGATTGTCCAATTAAGGAACTTTACAATTTTATACGAAAAGTCAAAATGTTAATTCTATCTATATTTAAAGCAACAAATATAATTTCATGATTGTGACGTAGTTCATGTTAAATATTAATAAAATATTTAAAAATTGTCAAGCTTAAGGTGCTCGAATATTAAGAGATGCCTACATTTTTTGGTTGCACAAATGTTTGCACATAAAATTTATGGTTTAACAAAATAATATGTATTAACAAAGTGTTTTCAAAACAAAATTCACTTTCGCAAGTAGGTGTAGCTTTTGTTAAATCCAATAAAAATCTTACAGGCGCTCAAATTACAATGATCGGAACGAAGCTCTCAAATTTCATTTATTTCTCTCATTCAAGTGAACAATTTGCCTTCATTAGATATTCCGTTACCGGGATTGGCCCATTGACTGATTGAACGAGCTAAATATTCAATGAGTTTGCAATTAATTTAAATTTGATTTTGCAATACGCAGTTTTTATAAACGAATATTTTAATTTTGTATTAAATTATTTGTGTGTTTGTCAGTAGCCGCGCGTGGTGACGACATTTATTCGGGATTTTCTAACAATTTTTGACCTTTTCATATGAATGGTAAAATTATGTTACACTTGACGATATCATCTTCTTTTTCATAATTTTAGCAAAATCCGTTTTTTGCCTGATGTGCGAACAAAAGAAATAAGAAAAAAGACCAAAACTATTTTCAGGTAGTATGTATTGTATGTATGTATAGTATGTACTAAGCAGGTAGCAATATTATTTTTGTGTTCTTCGTATCTACTTTGAATTGTGGTAAAACTGACGGGCATTCAAATTTGGTTTATTTAAAAGTTTGGATTTGTAGATTGGAATAATTAGACAAAAAGGTTAAAACTTAATTTAATGTAATGTAATGTATGTAATGTAAAAAATATTTACCGTAATGGTAAATTTATAAAAAAATATGATTACCTAAAAGTTATTATTTAATTTTAAATATTTTTTATCCAACCAAAAGAACTCATAAATACATTAAATGCAAGGAAAACTAAAACTTCTATGGTTTGTATTTAACTTGTATTGTCCCATCAAATTACGTACCGCGGAACTCATTCATCAATCGTTTTATATTAATAGTTAAAAAGTCCTCGAGAGGTTAATCCACTTTACCTCGTATTACAGCCCCTTTTTTATGCAAAAGCCGTCACATCCTTTCTTTTTTTTTATTGATTTCAATTAAATAGTCATATTTTCAACTACTCATAACCTTAATCATCAATGCAGTTTCTTTCTTTCAATTTTGAAATAAATAATTCAAAATGTGCTTACAGTCAAATTTCAAGAATTTGTTAAAAGAAAAAGAAAATGTAAAAACTTAACATTGTTTACTTTTATCAGAAACTAAAATACGTCACTCAAACCTTTTATACCAACAAAATATACATGTCTATATAAATATTTACATAGTAACATTGAGATAACGGGCCTTAAACATTACAGTTCGCGTTGACGCGTTTGCAAAAATGTCCTTACTCAGACAATAACGCCTGAAGTTTGTTCCCATTTCATTGTCATTCACAATACAGCGAGCTATGGATTCAACACTTTTGCATTATGGCCCTTAAGGTTTTAAATATAGAGGCTAAAATGCATGAAATATAGGCGTTCATAAGTAAAATGCAGTATGACGTGTCATTTTTCTGAGTACCCTAGAGAGGTAAAGAAGCGGTGAATTTAAAATTAAGTAGTCTTACAAAAACAAAAAAAACTCATAGAACAGTTTTTTTATATTAGTTACCACTGCACAGCCAAAGAAATAAAACAAAAAAGTAGATAAAATTAACTAAAGATAAAACTCAGTGTCATATTACGCATCGAATATATGATTTGTATGCTTATGCCATTATACTTATATATTGTCAACATTTTTGTACGAAGAATACGTAACGTACGTATCCTTCGTACAAAAATGTTTTACTATTATTATTTTAGTTTATTATTAATAAATATAACTTTCGTCTTTGGGTTGGTATGTGTCAAATTTTTTACTACTTATTTAATATAATATGTATTAAATATGTTACGCATAAAATATTTCATATAATATTTACATATGTTAATAAAATTCATATAAATGTCTGTGATATTAATTAATCTGATTGATAAGTTTCGCTTTTACGCTTCTGACTCCCAATTTTTAATTAGTATAAGTTATAGCTATGTATTGTTTAAATCGTCTAACAAACTGAATTTGCATGCGCAATTTTTATGTAGGTTTTAAATCTATACATTTTTATAGGAAGTAAATATTCTTCCCAACATTTTTCTTTGTTCAATATTCCATATGTTTCTAAAACGTTTGATATCAGTTCGAAATTACAATAAGATCTTGTTAATAGTAGGATAGTCACAATGTTCCATTTAAATATAGATCGATCTAATGAATTGACAGAAGTGGCTTCCGGAACTTCATAACTAAGGACTTATTTAGAAATAAATTTTCTCTAATAGACTTCAAACTTCTTAACGTGCCGATCAATTTAGTTATATTTCTGAGATTATCAGATTAGCATCTGATATTGCTTCCAAATGATTAATAGAAATCTATTGATATATAGGGACTACAACGTTTCCGTTTCTAACAATAATACGTAAATGAAAAACGTTTCCGTTTTGTACAAGATTACGTAAACGAAAAACGTTTCCGTTTCGTGTAGGATGTTCTTTTGCAAAAAAAAAATACGTTTACGTGAATAGTTAAATAAACTTACTAGTGAGTAATAAATGCTAGATTACCTTAGGATTGTGGTGATGCTTGTACATATACAATTAAGATTCACTTGTTTAGCACATTTAATAATTGTAGGTCAGTGAACTCTAGGCCATATAATTCGTTTGGGTGATAAATAAATATGAGAGACTATTTCAAATTCATCTTGAATTTGAATAATTCTCTTTATATTCTATCGATAAGTTGCTAAAAACTATTATTTTATACTGTAATGTACAATGGATAATAAGATGGTTATGTTTTATCAGAATGTACTTAGACTTCGTTAAAACACCACTTTCTTTTTCTCATGTACTAAATATTGATTGATGTATTATTTTTAAATATAATATTATACACACTCTATATTCGCGATCGTAATTATGATCCTTGACATTAAAAATTGGGAGGTGGCGGGCAAAAAGGTTTAACAATGAGATATGTCGGAATCCAAACATCTTCTATTATAAGTTCATGGAACTGAACCGTGTACACATCAAATCAAACAATAAAGTTACTAACTTTCATTTATACTGTTTATATTAAGTGTTTATAACAACGTGATGACCAAATATTTTTTTATTAACAAATCTCCAAATCTAAAATCTTGCAACCTACAAAATATTTTTTAGTTGATTACACACAGCAGAGAATACACAGACTCAAATAATGTTTACCATATTATGTTTGCTGTCAAATTTATTAAGATTGAATAATGTCAGTCAATTTAACACCATACTCAAATGGTATGGTCTTAAATTGGCTGCCTCCAGATGGATTTAGTATTAATAAATAGAATTAAGGACGATAAATATAACCCAGCTCAAAATATCGCTTTTACCAGCCCCTTATATATTTTCGGTTCTGCATGGAAAACAAAAATAGTGAAAAAAATGTTATAAGAAATACCTTAACTAATTCTAAAAATCTTAATACTACTGGATATTTTTAAAATAACTTTAAAAATTATTAATTGTTTTACTTTAAAATTATTTTAATATTTTTAATAATTTAAGTTACCGACTTCCCCGATATGTTTTATTTTAACTAAATTATGCAAATAAAAGTAAGTTAAAAAAGACATAGTTAATCAATCCCCTTTGTAGCTATTTTATATTTATTTTATTTAATTTTTCAAAATAATTCTGTCACTTCCTTCTCCAGTCCAAATGACACTGAAAGCCAGTTTCATCTAGGCATATCTCAATGACATTACTGCAGCTTTAAGGATTCTTTATTTTTTTTACATGTTCGACGGTTTATGGTCAACAAAAATACCGATGATTGTTTATACTTTCAAAAAATTTTTGATTAACTCTTAACTCTTTAGTACTTAATTAAAAAAGGTGTAGAATACATATTGTTCACTAAAAGTTAAACTTATCTTATGACCGCTTTTGTGCTGATTTCGTTCTGATATCCAGATTTAAATATTCTTCAACGCTTATAATTTTATTTGATAAATATGTTATATTTATTTTAATAAATGCTTTTTATTATTTTTAATATTAATAACATATTTAAAATTTCAAAGGCCACTTTATAAAAATATAATTTGTTTGACTATTTACAGTTCAGTTTTACAACAAGTCACCCTAATACTGATATCTTTCTTATAAAACATATATTTAAGGCCTGAAAAAAAATGACGCAATGCTTCTTGAGTATTTTGTGATCTATTCAAGACATTGGATTATATTCAGCAAAAGACGTCGATGAGGAAATCGTACTACAATTACCTTAAGCACACAGTGTTCTCTATTTAAGAAATACCTTATTTAATAATAACTTATTACTAGTCTAATAGATTTTGGACGGTTATGGTGAATCAAAAGAGATAAGCTGGTGTTCCGATTGATATAGGGGTTTCTCAAGTTTCAATCTTTGGTTCATTTCTTTTCGTTTTTTATATAAATGATCTGCCTATTATTTTTATGGTAACGGACATAATTACCTAGTATTATATGCTGATGATACTTCTTTGATAAATATCAAATATTTATTTTTGTGCCTTAAATTAGTCAGAACGACATAATTTTGAAAAAAGTTACGAAACGGATGACTTATTCTTTTCCTTAGATAGATTTATTGCAGGCCAACCATAACAGGCCAAAAGCCTAATTATTTTCCATATAAGCGTTTATGATACGCGTCGTCTAGATAGTTCTTTAAATAATGATAACGAGTAAATACCATGTGTTTAGTTTTGATGTAATTTAATATATTATCTGCATATAGATTCAACACCAAATAAAATTTTGATCCTATCAGTTGAATAATCCTATCGATTGTCAATTATAAAAACTTTAGTTTTTGCCAGCGGCTTCGGTCGATGCAATGATAAAAAACGGTTTTATTATGTCGGACGGTCGTCTGAAAGTTATTTATTTATCCCTCGGGTAGAACAATTTTTGGGATAAAACTTTATATCCTTTATGGTACCCTTAATAGAGTGTGTGCAAAATTCATAATGATCGGTTGAGTAGTGAAAGCGTGGAATTAAGCAAAGTAAAAAAAAAACTTTTGAAAGAAACAAACAAACCAGGTTACAGCTATATTTATATCACATTTATTAGAATACTACTTCGTATGTTTCTTTAATATTCTAATAAAATATATTTTGTATTCCAAAATATTACATTACTAGCCCTTGTTATCCGTTCAACATTGAAGTAAGTAGTTATGTTTCACTACACAGCTCATAGTAGCCTTGAACGTTAATTTAAAGAATTGGCATTAGTTTTGAGCGCTACTAAATTACAAAGACTATAAGAAATTTTAAATATAAGATATTTTCTTTATAAAACTGAATTACTATATGATAACTCAAAAAAATAATAACGGCAAATAGAAAACCATCTTTCACATGACACAATTTACTATTTAATATGGTTTTAATGTCTCAATTGTGGTACTTGTATTTTATTCAATAATATTCAAAACAAATTGTTATAATTTAAAGTTAATCGAAATTCTTAGAAATAATATTATATTTTTTTGCGTATTCTCATTGTGCGATCAAAGGCTGTCATTACTATTTAATAAGGTAAAATGAATTTTATGAACATTAAGTTGACAGGTAATAATGATATTGAAAATGAATCATAAATATTTTGGGCAAAATTTTATAGAATAAATATATTATTCCACTGTATAAAAACAAGTCCTACAAAATATTATTTAGTGATCACCATAAAGACGGAAACAGTAGGTATTTCTAAATTATTATATGACCATTCCAACAATATTACCACCCAGATATAGTTTTTTTAACTATACTCGATGAAATATTAAAAAATACTAACAACGATGAAAAATCCTAGTAACGAGTTGCGCGACTGCAGATCAGCGACAGCTTTCATTAATATCTAAATAACAATGAGTTTTCCTTTATTGTTAATTATATTGATTTTATAATTTAATTAAAAATAAAAAAAAACAAAGCAATAAATAATTTGTAACAGTAAAAAGAAAACACAAACACAGGTTTTGATTTTGGCTCTTATGGCCTCTAGGATAAATACGAGTGAGACTGGGTGTGGATTAAATACTAGTATGCTTAAAAAAATACCTTAATTAAATACAATTCACGTCATTGCATCATCAGTAATAGTACAGTTGTCAATACTTTTAAATTACAAAAATTAGTTAATGTTATTATTATTGTTAGAACATCAACAATTCTCCCATACTTATTTTGAAATATTGTGAAAAAATAAATAATATACAAAGTTTAACGTCATTATAGGGCTCCTTACAATAAAATAATAAGTGAATATTTTAACATTCTGTTCATAAAGCAAAACAAAAACCCCTTTATTTCAGCTAGATAGGGTTTATAATCAATTGATCATTTATATCCTCAACTTGAGGATGTAATACCGTCAAATTACTAACACACATTGAGTAGTGGATTTCATTCTGGACCCTCATCATCCAGGTCAGGGCATGTCAATTCAAATCATATCGGATGACAGATTATATTAAATCAGAGTATTTTGAAAATATATGATTTTATTATAGTATATTTATAGAGTTATACTTGACGACCGATTTAATTTTATATTATACCAATATTAGCTTGGATATTTTATCTTTACCTTAATAAATAGTAAGAAATCATTTACAATCGCTCTCTTAGAATGACGATATAAGAGAATAAATTACTCAATAATATTAATAGAAGCACGTTACGATGAATAATTAAGGATTGCTTTGTATTCATTTTTGTTTTATTCATACGTTGTAATTTTAAATCATGTTTAAATTTATATAACTCTCATTTGTTTGAGTAATTAATAAGTCTTAATATTTTTTTTTAAATACAGTTAGTCTGTAATAGCATGCATAATGCTATTATTTGATTGTTGAAATGTTTCATTTGAATTTCGATTATTGTTCAACAATATTATTATTAAATTTTCTTCTATTAATACCATAATTTTTTTTTCCCACCACATAATTTAACTGCATCTTTTGCAAGTACCTCTTTTATCTCATCATTATAAGTGCTTGATATATTAATAACTTTATAATTGATGCTTTTGTATTATTATGTCAATAGTTTAAGGATTTGTGCTAAAAATTATGATATGTATTTGTAAATTATGATTAGTAAATCAATAATTAGGCGTAAATTATAGCCTTTTTTATGAATAAGTCACAAAGTTATTAACGTGGTTGAGCATCATCCTAAAGAGATGGGCTCGCTCAGCTCAGTCTAGCAATATACAATTTTTTACGCATTGGGACCAAAACTCTGTAGTGTCTGCACCTCTCTCATTGACCGATTTTGGCTACTCTCACACTCTGAAGCTAATCTTACAAAATTAGATCGATCCATCTAATCTTATCGAGAATAAGATTAGATGGATCGTTTAGTTGCATACGTTGCATTTTAGGACTACGTAAATTTTACCACATCTCTGAGTATCCTTATCGGCTATAACGACTTTCCATCCGAGGAAGACGAATTTCGTAACTTTTTTCGATCTTAAACAATCCATCTTCACATCAATACCTAAAATCTTCGTTCTTCATCCAACCTTAGTATATTTATCCCCATACATCGTAGTAGTTTTCTATCTACCTAATAGTGAAATGTCAATTTTGTTGCGAAATCACTGTCTGCCAATTATGAAAGCTAGAGATTTTAACGAGGAGGTCGCATTCTTCGACCTTTACCATAATTTTCCTGAGGTAAAAATAACGGCCTTGAATAGCAGCGGGTAGGTTTATTAGAGATGCATAAAGTTTTAAATTATCTGCGAAAAATGGTAGTGACCACAAATAACTTTAGAGATCATATAAAATTCCGCCTTGCGAAAAGCCTGTAGAAATTTCTGTTTAGTCTAAGAAGTACTTATCTATACTGACCCTCTGCCGATGTCCATGAAGGTAAGAGTTAAACCAATTGATTGCTGCAAGTGAGATATTAAAAAAGCAAAGAACATCCAACAATATATCAAAGTTGACTGAATAAAAGGCTTCGTTAAAATTAAGAGAAACGAGGACCTTACATAAAACTACAACCGTGTGGTGCCAGAAAATCAACGAAAACGAGGTTGTAGAATATTGTGTAAGTTATTCGAAGAAAAAAAAAGAGGTAACTTGCTTATAGACAGCTTGTTCAAAAAGTTTAGAAAGGGTAGGTGAAATCGAGATTGAGAAAGGGTAGGTAGATAAAATTAAGGTAAGATTGAAATACGATGAATAAGGGAAAACGAGGTTGGGTTCGAAGTTCTGAAGAATAAATATTAACCACTACTGACATATGACGAAAACAAAAAATTTAGGAAAATTGTTGAAACGGGACAATTTAATAAAAATAAAGCATACTATACAAAATTTATCCAAAATATTTAGTTTTAAATTTTAAACAAGGAAGAGGTTGATAAATTACTGAAAATTGTTATGTTTTCACAATACCTGTAAACCACAGGTATCATTTCACTAATGAAGGAAGTTTGTATGAGTACGTGGTTAAAAAGTAAATACAGGAATTTGAAATTCTTACAGTTAAAGTTTTTAACTGTGAGTACATACACTTCATCTCATCAACATATAGTCCACCATCAATACAATACAAGCTACAAAGCGCAATAGGGATGACGTATAGAGAGATTAATAGGCATCATACAAATTGGTCTTGTAAAAATAATTCTAGGTGATGTCAAACATATTATGCAGCATCCGACAATAACTTTATATAGTTAAACAATGGAAGTCATATGAAAATAACATTAGTTGGTACAGCTTTACAAGTGACTGTGAAGTGAAGTGGCTGTCAGCTTCGTTACTTCTGACATTGCTGTACATCTTTAGTGGCTAATTAGTACTGAAAATTTGGATAGTGGTCATATTTTTAAAATATATAATTTAACATGTAGGAGTATTGTGACTTTTGTAACAAATCTTAATTGTAAATAAAATACTTGGTAGGAAAATCGAAATACATATGAAAGATTAGATTTGATTATCTTTCTAAATATAATTAAAATTTTCAAAGTCAAAAAAAAATATTTTTTCAACAGTTTCGTATTCAGCAAAGTCCAATCTATTTCATTCAGTTCTGTTTAAATTTGACCATAATCTGTCTCATTAACTTTTTTTTTTGTTTTAGTGTTATAGAAGTTTAGATATAAACGTTCAGAAATGTCTAAATATATATCAACTGGAACATTTAACAGATCAACACTTGTTAAATTGCCATTGAAAGCCACCTTTGTTTCGGTAATATTACTTAAAAATAAATCAAATATTTTAACGTCATAGCTATTGCATGCAATATGAAAGCTATGCATCATTGCAAAATGAAAGCTATGTGTTTAGTCCCCTCACATTCTGGTAGTATTCCATTAAAGAGAAGAATTTTAATTGTAAAATGCCAGTTACATAAAATAATTCAACTTCTTAAACTAATTAGCCTAGTTTAGCTTGTCTAAGATATCCTAATTTCTAACGTCGATGAACTGGGAGGATTTTGTTTTTCGAATAAATAACTTTTCTTGCTTGAGCCATACAGATTTATAGTCGTTCTTCTTGGTAAAATGCCAAGCCGCTGCGTGTAGTTTCTTATATGAAATATAGATAGGCTGTTTTTTTCCGGTGATTTTGATGTGTCTGCTGTTAATCTTATTATTTCGATGTTCTCTAGAGTTTGCCAAAAAGATGTAACGCAGTAAAATAATTCGGTTTTTTGTTTACCCTCAATTTAGCTACTCTAGTGCAGTGGTGAATATTACTTTCTTTCAGATAAGCTGACACTAACTTTGAAATTTGCGTTACAGTAGTTATTATATTTTCATTCTTGTGCTCTGGAGCACATTGTATCTCCCCGCTGCGTTTACGATTATATTGGTCCATTGCCTGTATGTATATTTTATGCATTTATAGTACTTTATAATCTTCTATATTTTTTTAACTCCATTCTTGATATTTAACTTTACACTGTTCTCAAGCGTAGAAATTTGGTCTCCTATGGATTTAACTTCACACATACAAAATCATAAAATGTATATAGATATACATTTATGCATATTGTGTCCATAGCGGCAAGAATTAAGGGCCGCGCGGCAGGGACCTTTCGCTACCGCGCGTGGTTATCGCGATGATCGGCAGCGAGAGGTGTTGGATCGCGGTGGCCTCCTTCTGCGAGCAAGTTATTGCCGCAAAAGAGGTCGCGGAGCGGATCAGTGAGTTAGTCTCCACCGTCGATCCGCTCCGAAAGGGTAGGCTGGGGAGAAGGAGGCGGGAGTACGCCCGATGCTTCCTTCCCCAGCTGTAGTGCCTTGGTGAGAGGGGAGGGTGACCCCTTTCATAAGCCATAGGGCTACGTCGTGAGGGTGCCTGTCGTTACTCGGGGCACCCTTATTCAGGGGGTTTCCGCCGGGGCGTCACGGTGAGTGCGAAAGCGATCCCGTGGCGTTCCAAAAAGGCGATGAGGGTAACCGTTGGTTTTTTAGTGGGTAGCCTTAAAAATGGCAGCATCATCTATGCTGCCGGGTAGTCCCACATAACCACCCGGTCATCACCTTTTTGGCCGGGGGTATAGGTACGTAACGGATTTTTCCCACGGAAAAAAAATAAAAAGGGGAGTGACAGTGAGATGGCAATAGATGCCGCCACATAGTAGTCAGGAATGCCATCTCATTTGGAACTCATATTTTTGTAATTCTAGACTACATATATTTGTAATATCAGACTACAAAACTGTAAGCGATATAAAGTGAGCCTCGGCGATAAGGAATTATACTTTGAACTTAAGAAATTGGTAGGTGGGTGTTATTCAAAGAGTTCTCGCAGCACCGGCAGGGCCCAAAAACACTTTTTAATTTAATATCGATGATTAAATAGCATAATTTTGCTTTTTTGAATTATTTGTTGTACTATTATTTTTATGTATGAGATTAAAGGAATATTATATTATAATTGGCATGGGGTCAATGACATCTAACGATCCTTAAATAAAAAAAGATATATGTAATAGAAAAACAGGAGCAAAATCATATATTATAAACTAGCAAATTACCCAAAATAAAATTTTTATATTTAATTTTTCGTGAATCATGACTATTATATTTATATTTACTTTGCTGTATTCACGCAGAAATTAAATCGGAATGTGCCCGACTAGTTTCGAACCCATTCGGGGTCCTTAATCATGAGCTCTGAGCGTGGCGGACTCGCGGCGAGAACTGAGTGAGTTCGAAACTAGTCGGGCACATTCCGATTTAATTTCTGCGTGAACACAGCCGGGTAAACATAAATACAAAATAAAATTATTATTATTAACACTTTTTTGTATAATTTATTGTACAATAGAGTGTTTATCAGAAAACATTTATTTATTTTTGCTTTCATTAAATTTGGTGAACAAAGTGCAGTAGATATCATACCAGGTATAACTACAAACGGTCATAAATTACTATTATATAAGATAAATATTTATAGCAATTTGAATACTGAAAATATTTTAAGGAGGCAATAAAAAACTAAAACAACTAACTACACTGTGGGTAGATACTGCTTATTAAAATGATATTAGTCGAATGCGTGATGAAAACAATTAGTTGGTTATGGATTCCAGTCTTACAAACTGACATCAATTTTAGATTAGTTTGAGTAGTTATAAAATCAATTTTTTATTTTTTATTTTTGATAGTTTTTAAATGTGAAAGTATATTAGGTATATTCCATTCCATAATCTTGTCAATTTTTGTATTTGTATTAAATTAATATTTCCGAATATGAAAACAATGGAAGAAAAAAAATTAAAAACCTAATTTCTTTTTGAGAAATAATAATATCGTAACTATTTGACAATCACAAAGAGAAAAATATTATTTAATTATAAAAATATCTTATCTTAAGTGTTTTAAAATGTATATATAAGCATAGTCACGTTAACCATAGTTAAAGATGAAAAAGGAAGCGTATATTTTAAATGTATTACATATATAAAAACCACCAATAGAAGTTTCCGAAAAAAGCTATAAATTAAATCGTACTAAATCTCAAATTATATTGAAAAATGAATAATTTTTCCTTAACCATTCTTATTCACGTTTCAAAACCAAAGCAAAATATAAAATATATTGGACTCGTAAAATAAAATCTTTTAAAAGGAATGTTAATGGAAAGTGGAAAAGGGTTGGTCTCAAGGACAAACTAAATAAGTTATGTAGAAGGTAGAGGTTATGTTGTATAAAGAGATTAAGGAAGACGTGAGCAGCTCTTAACGATAGAAGAACACTTTTTACAGGTTTGATCTTGAACGAATAATAAGAAATTTTCTGACATTACCCTATTTAAATAGTGAAGTATATTATGGTTTAAAATAACTTACTACAACTTACCAAAAATATTTCTACAAATGTAATATTCCTCAGTCACTTATCATCGGCTGTCACAAAATGTAGAGACGGTGATATGTTTTTTGTCTGGTAACTACGGGAAAACTATCATTGTTACAGAGATGTAGAGATACCATGAATTTTAATAATAAATATATATTTTTGCCGAAGTCAAAATTAAAAGTGATTCTATGTTAAAAAAGTAAAAACGCTTGAAGCTCGATAGCATAGATTATTGATAATGACTAACAATAATTATGTTTTTCAACAGACATACAAATATTGCACACAAAGTGCACACCGACTCCTTACCTTAAATCATTCAAAATATTCACAACTTGTGGTACAGCTCTTGGGGGAACCACCACCAGACCAAAAAGCCAGTACACGTTATAAATGTTCATTGAATACCTAAAAAACAACTGGCTGTAATAAGATGCATTTAATAATAAATAAATAAAATTTAAAGTTAAGGAAGTGAACATAAGATTGAAGGGCAACGAATGTAATAGATGTATTGTTTTAATTTGAGTATTTAAATAATTAAAATACTTAACACATAAAAATACTGTTTTATTTTACAAAAGAACGTAAATAACAAAAACAAACGGTTTAAAAATGTACAAAAAGTGTTTTTACTCACTAATTGTTTGGTTTTAATAGCAGTAATTCATAAAATAATAAAAAAACGGTTAGGTATTGAAATGAAAATAAAAGGAAAATGTTTTTTAACGTGACTGACGTGCTATACGTCAGTCACGATTGTAATATTTTCATAAGCTTCATAGATCATTTTTAGGAAACTACTTAATTTTACAAATAAAATTTAGTAACCTTCACTTCAACAGGATACAGATATTTAAATTTATTTGTATTCTTTTCGTTATCAAACTACCGACCATTTCAATTTTTATAATCAAAAATCTCTAATTACTGTAGAATTTGAATTTTATATAAAATTTTACTTGTCCATATTTTTCCTAGAGTTGATTTTCAAAGTAAATTCGCATAATATTTTAAAACAATATCAAATTTCAGGCATATAAAAATAATGATAAAATAATGATAGCTAGAATGAATTCAAGTATCGGATGGATGAAAAAAAAAGCATCTTAAATAACTACATAAGTCAGTTATAAAAAACAAAAAAAAAATCACAAGAAAACCTTGTTCACAAGGTTTTATCGTAGGCCCGGAAATATTGTGAGGGAAGTTATTTATTGTTATTAAACTAGCTATCAAGATGTCACACGATGTCATGTCAATATTGGACCATTTTAAGTTAAGGGATGTGCTCTGATAAAGTCTTATATTAACCGACAAGACAGCAAGGTATTAAGTTATTTGGAAATATTTGAATGAAAATGTGGGACGTAACAAGATAAAACGTGGTAAAACAAGAGCTAAGGTGTCAAGTAACGCGAAGTATATAATTAAAGTATATAAAAACTTTTGTATACTCGTGTTAATAGATAAATATATTATCATTTATTTTTCCTTTCTCTTATTTATCTCATACAGATATAACAACTGTGGATATAATGATAAATCAAATCAAAATGATAACGAAAGAGATATATTATTTCTTATTAATAAATACTGTGGAAACCAAACATATCATTGTATAAAAATAAACGACCAAAATCTTAGACTTATCTTAATACAATGATGAAAGGATATAAAAATAAATTATTGTCCCTTTTACATACAAATATAATAATAGTAAGGATGATATAATTATTTTTTGCAACTATATATTTTTTTATATTTTCAAATTTCTTTGTAATTTCCACAGCATGAAGTATATCACAGGTTGACCCAATTGACTTCTCAGTTAGAAAATAGTGGCGTAAGCTTGTTAACCCAGTTCTAAAATTGATAGTTAATGAAGTTTTATAATGATTCTATTTCTGTTATCAATCAAAGAAACAACGAGCTAATGGTTAGACTTTACATTTTATATAGGACTAAGGACTGCGCTTCCTTGTTCGAATTAATATAAATACAATCACGAATATCAAATATTTTACAACATAGCAGTAATAAATAATAATAATAGGAAAGGAAACTATTATTTGAAAATATTTTTTTTACATTTACTAGTGAAAACTTGTGTACCTCAAACGGAAGTGTTAAACACTTTTAACACTTCCGTTCTCATATCTATATCTTATGAAATAAGCCATTCTGTATCGACACTCTCCAACTTAAAATTAAAGTGACGAGGCTTCCAAACGTGCTTGGTAAGAAACTTGGTTTGGTAAGAACCACAAAATAAATCAGTCAGATCCAAAGATTTGCCGACGAAAACAATCAATCATGGTCAACCCAGCAAGCAATAGTCATGTAAATGAGCCAAATCAACTTAGTGTGTAACGAAAGACGTAGGCACTCAATTTTGGCCAAGAATACAAAACGTTCATCTCATACACTTTTGTGTACATACCATTTTTCATGCTATTAGTGCTGGATATTAAAATCAAAATCGCGTGTGAGTTTCACGGCGTATATCACCTTGTAATTTGATGACCAGAAACTTTATGCAAATTACTTGGAATTGCTAGACGGACTTATGTAAGATGGAAAATCAGTGGTCGTGTGAACGGTATTATTCTCTTTCTTGAAGTAATTTCATTTTAACAATAATTAGATGATTTTACATGATATTATGGTGTTTTAATGCTTTTTTCTTAAACTACCATAAAATTAGCAGATGGTGATTTGTTTTAAACATAAAAGTAGGTGTAGAAAACGTGGATTGTAAATTTTCTATATTATAAACTCAATCTGTAACTCTGATTGTTTTCTGGCTTTACATTTTTATTTCATATATTATTTATTATTAGTATGTTATAATCGATGATCTATCAACAGTTAACTCGTATAAGACGAAAACGAGGTCTTAGGAAATAAAGAGTTTATTTATGTAGCATTTGAATCGGAATCGGATACAATTATTCTTCATTACACAATTTATGCACACAATTTTGGTCACTTAGAAATAAAAAAAATACCTCCTTTTATGTTTTATATTTTATTATTATATTTAAATAAATATGTAAGTTACACAATACCGCTATAATATCATTTACTAAATAAATTGTCTTAACGAAAAATAATAATAATTAAAGTCTTCAATTTAAGAAGTAGTAATATATTATTTTATATGACTTGTCCCAAAAGTTGGTTTTAGTTCGTTATTTTACCTTCCATAGTTATACGAATGTATTCTAAAATTATGCAGTCGCAAAGGCGTTTGAAAGCATCAGACTTCCGCAATAAAAGGAGATGGAAAAACTTCGTCTCCGCTAGAATCACACTATAAAGATATAATAACAAAGACGATTCTTTTTTTATAAAGTAATATATTGTTACAGAATGGCAAGTTTTGTTTTATTGTTTGAAAAAAAAATATAGATATTATATAGATTTGAATGTTTGAAGATATTTTTAAACGTGTATCAAAATATTGAACTCATTTAAATTTTAGATAAATATTTCATAAAAAATAAACAATACTGTATTCGAATCCTTGTCGTATTGCTTTATTTTCCATTTTATATTTGTTTAAGATTATTTAAAAGAGCAAATGTTTTCGCAATCTTGTTCCTTAAAGTATATTTTCTTAACTAAATAGATCAATTGAATTATTATAATTTTCAAATATATATTTTTTTTCAATTGTGGTATCATGAAAACATACTATACTATACTTTCGCATGATTAACATTATTTTTATTGGGTAATATATTACTTAGTCTAGGTCAAGACGACATTTATGCCGAAGGACGGCTTATCCTGAATTCCACATTGCTGAAACTGCGTTCATAACTAAGTAATGAAATAACTAAAACATATATCAAGACGATATTTAAAGGGTGTGGTGAAACTGGCATATTTATTTTAATATAATAGTAAAATATGAAATATAAGAATTTAGTATATTTTTTCTAGGTGACCAAAATTATGCATATTTTGTGTAATAAATAATAAATTGTTTCTAATTCCGCTTCCGATTCAAATGTTTAATTTTAGACTTAAAATGAATCGATTTGAGTGGATCAAATATAAACACCGCTACATACAATATACAAAATCAAACATTTAAATTTCTGCACTGTTCTTTCTAAATCACATTGGATATTGCTATGACATATTGTTCCTTCTTTTGAATAAACATTATAATTAATTTAAATTTTTAATATATCGTAGGATAATCTCTTATTATTATTATAGGTTATATACATATATACATATATATTAAGTTCATTAAATCGAATTTTCTATTCTGTTTAAACTGGTTACGTGCCAAATATTGACAGATAGATTATTATTTTATGGAATATAATTTTGGACTCACACACAAAACATTGTTGTTTTGAATATTGAAATACATTTGAAAATGTATAAGAATTATATAAAAAAAGAAAGAAAGAATATTTTTTTACAGTTTATTTTATTGTAAATCACTATAAAACAATTTTTAAGCACCGACACTGAGGTTTACTGCCTTTATTTAATTTGTGTTGAAGTGCCACAGGTATCTAAGTGAATAAAAAAACAATTATTCGATCGAAATTACGGGCAACTGATTAAAAATTTACCAATCTCTGTAACGAGATGAAAAAAATAATAATAAGGGAACTAAGCCTTACACAGGGGAGGAAAAAATAAAAAAAAAATATTGAGACTATCAGCTTCTTGCTAAAACGATGATCAAAGCATAAATGATTTGACAGAAGTCTCATTTTTTTAAAACTAATATCGGGTCTACTACGCGATAAAAATCTTTTTTTTTTCTTAAGGTATATAGTAATAGACGTTTTATTCACTTAACAAATACTAGTTGTAAGAAATAAAATAAAATAAACGTGAAATTAAATAAAAGCCCAATCATTTATGACCTGGAAATATTTAAATTATATCAAACAATTTCGAAATACTTATTTTAATATTCAATCGTAACTAAAATTATTTTCTAGCAAAATTTAAATGAATGCTGGCACAAATATATAATCTAAATGCAGATGAATGGATGACTGTTTTAGCAAACTATTCTATTTTAAAATAGACTTCATTGAGTTTTCAACGAATAGAAATAATCCCTGTGGAAATCATTTGAATATTATTTAATACAATTTAAGAATAATTTACCGATTACTAGTTTTACTAGGTTTTGAAATATTTTTATTAATATCTCTATTATTATAATATATAAATGCAGATATTTTTTTACTTAAAAATTGTTTAAGATTTTATAATAAGCAACCAAGTGAGAATTGAAATTTTATATAAGAACCATGGAAATTATTGTATACATATATTCTAATAATTATTTATTATTTCACACGAAAAAATTAAAGACTTAAACATTTAATATTAGCGAAATAAAGTTAAGCGAGGCGTGTTAAATATTAAATTATATGGCGGTATAATGCAACTTATATAAAGGTGTATAGTAAAGGTTAGCCGATTGCCTGTGTGTATAATCTGCGACACATCACTTTAATACTGATAGAATAGTTACTAGGTGCCGTTTAAGAGAAAAATATAGGTATAACATTAATATTTTAGACATTCATTATCGTTCAATCAATCTTATTTCCGTCAGCTCCATTCTACGTGGCATTAGCGATGTGTGTCCCTTACATTGAGCGCGAATGGAACCAAAGATAAAATAAGTAATAGTAAAATCTTTTTATATTCGTTCTTCAACGAACAAAAAGTGAAAAAATAGTAAACTGAAATTTTATACAAGAAATAAATAAAATGTAATATTTGTACAGTTTTCTTCCGATCCAGGAGTTCAAAAGAAAGCCAGTTAAGTCATCTTAAATTATATAAAATAATTTTCAAATTAATATTTTTTTGACTTGAATGAAAAATAATAAAAAAAATGCTTATTTTAAGTGACTGCTGCATGCAGTTAATAATAAAATATAATATATAATAATAGTTAACACCTATTACCAATTAAATAAATTGAAACGTAAATTATTTCTATAACACAGTCCTATACAGACTTATAATAAAAATAAATAAAACCACTTAAGTAAGACTTATATGGTTTCATTTATTATTATTAAAAATAAACAAAAAGGTCAAGCAAACCATACAAATCATGCGCAAAATAATGAATACGGATTTAGCACCTGATAATAAATTTCAATTTTCATTCAATTTCAATTTAATTCAATTAAGTATAAATTTAGTTACTTATAACATAAATGATTCTTTATTTTGAAATTGGATAATATAAAGCTTAAGATAAGAGTAAATCAATAGTCTTAGACGTAACCATAGCAAATGAGCCATTTTCAATAGTTTAGTGGTGATTGAACCTTTTCATTGGGTTCGCTTTATTTAAATCTTGCCGGCTTAAAATAACTATATAATATAATAATATTTCAATCTGAAATAGTGAGTGATTGAATTCAAATAATTTAGTTTTAAGCTCAAGACAATAGTCACGATTACAGGTCTAGGTCTTGTCTATTGTACTATAGTAATGAAGATTAGGGTTTTGGTTTTTAGTTTGTAATAGTCTGATTAGAATACGTTGAAATTTAAAAAAATGAAATTTATTTAATTTGAAACAGTATGTTTCATTATACAATGTCTTTTGTACAAACTATGCTTGTACCCTGGGTTTGATATGTTCACTATCACATAACTTGGCTTTTTCAATATAGACTTATTTTTTGACTATACTTTTTCACACATAATCAGTTTCCGTAATAAATTCTTTGAAGCCATATCAAATACCATAAAATTTATGAGATAAAATAAAACAGACTAGAAGAGAAAGAATGCCTCAATTTCATCGCAGCGGTAACCACATAAGTAACGTAAATACATCGCATCAAGGTTTCAGAGATTCCGACTTTGTTTAGTTAGTCCTCGGATAACTTTAAAAAACTTCAGTAAGCTTAATTCACGAGAGTATTACATAAATATAATTGAAAAAAAGGTTTATGTAACGAATAAAGTAATTGACGATTCAAAAGTGCATGTAAATGCCTACTTGAATAAAGATATTTTTGATTTTGATTTTGATTTTGATTTTGAATAGATGTTAAACTAAGAGCCAATTGGAAATTATTTTTCAAATATTTTTCCTGTTTTATATCTTGGAAAAACTACGACTGACCCGCAATAACTATTTGAATACTTCCTTGTTTAACACGTTTGGAGTTATAATAATTCACAAGTAATAAAAACATATTTTAATAAAAAACAAGACGCTTGTTCAAAGTTAACAATCTGTTCATAATTGCAGTTAAAACTTAACTTATAAGGCTAAATGCACATGATGTCATTAAGTCGTTTATCTCATCACATTTATTACGTATTGTCCAACTACAATGTAAAATTACACGGACAATAATTCTTTATTACAGTTATGTAAACACACGAATGCTGATAACAAATGAATTGTTTTACTATCTTTAAATGAAAGAAAACTACTATAACCATTGAAATAATAAGTGTCATCGAATATAACATGAAAAAATTTGTATTTATTTAACTAGACTAAATATAAAATTATGAATATATTTAACTCATCAATTTCAAAATATCTTTGTTTTTATTATTTTCATCATAAAAACTCCAGCATGCCCAGAGCTGACTAAGATAATATCAATATAATTAAATACCTGTTATTATCTTATTTATTTTAACACAAAGTGAATGAATAACAATCCAGAAAACTTCTGTTTGAATTAAATGTAATTTCAGAAAAAATATAAAAAGTGACCAAAAGTTTTATAACAGATTTTTTTTCTATCATAACTTTTTGATACAGAAACATAGTTGAATTTATTGTTGAAATTTACGCTAAGAGAAATAATTAATTCTGAAACATACAATACAAAGTTCTATCTCAACGTCTACATCTGATAATTTCAGTGTGGAGCTATTGGTGATAGTTGGTTGTAACATTACAACCAACTATCACCAATAGCTCCACAATCAGCAATTTACCGAATTGCTGTCTGATACAAAACGATATATATAAATACATATTTATATATATCGTTTTGTATCAGACAGCAATTCGGTAAATTGCTGAAACCATTTTTTAATTTTGTTAATGTAGTAAAGTAATCTATCAGTCGGCTCGTAAATAATTATGAGTAAACGAGATGGCATGTTGAATAGCAACCAATCTCTTTGCTAAGTGTATTGAAATCAGGTAATTTAGGGCTGAATTCCGATGGAATACACAAAGCGATAGCTGTGGTTGAAGTCTGTGAACTAAAAGTTGTGAAAAATCTAAACTGAAATCCCACCAATAGATGGATTTTTAAATCAGAATACTAAAATATGAGAAATTTATTCTGTTTTAGAAAGTCTGCATTTATTCATAAAAATGTATTTTTCAAAGGATTTTTAAAAATGTAAGGGTAAATATAAAAATGGTAATGAATAATGGTTTATTGATGTAGCGGTGACCCTGATCCACACCACATTTTATTGTTCAAACAGTGAGTGTTCGTCCGTTATTTCTATCTTTGAACATGGACATTATTGCTAAGTGCAGGAGCTTATATTAAATGGTTAATTATTATATCATCTTTAAAATATTTATATTGTCTGAGAAAGTACTATAAAATATGGTAAGAGTTTTTCATAAAACAAAAATAATTTTCTTCAATCAAATTTGGATTTAAATAATTACAATGACTGTTGACAAACACTTCATTGTTAGTTGTAACCAATGAATAATCTAATATAATATTAGATTTTTATTTTATAAGACTTGGTTAACATACATTTCTTTTATAATCCAATATTTCCTAGACAATCTAAAAAAAAATATTTAAAAAATAAACATTCCACATTATTGTTTCATTACTTTGAAGCTTTGGAGACATTCAATTTGTTAAGCAATTTTCTTTATTAGCAATCTCTGATAAATGTCTTTATTTAATAAACGTTCGTCGATGTGTAATTTTGATATATCAAAAATTATATACATAATGTAATATATACATTTATCCCAAAAAAGGGCCAAAAAGAAATAATAACTTATACAATAACAATAAAACCCTTACAATAAAAACCAGAATGAATACCTAAGACACAATATTGAAAACATAAAAAATTGTGTTTCTCCACTTTAGCAAATATACATTTAATTTTTAAAATAAAGAGTATCAATTTTCTGAAACAAGGTCAAGAAACTATCGATTTGAAAAATTTGAAAATCGTAAGTGTTATTTTCTTGTTACGGGTAACTTACTCGAGGGAGACTTTAATCACCGTGTATGGAGATTGGAATATGTTAGAATATTTAGGGTTAATGAAAAATATTGTGACCTTCTGAAATAAGGGTACCGTGTGATGCTTGCAAATTTTTTAACATACATATAGTATTTTATTTGTAATTTTATAAACAAACTTAAAGTTTAATGAAGTTATCATTATTAAAACAAATTATTTTTTTATATAAAACGAGGAAAAGGAGCACGTAGTTTCTGATTTTATTTATTCTTAGAGTCTATTTCTTTTTTGCATTTTTTCAAATATGTTCACCTAATGATGCGTTGAGTTATGGCTAACGTCGACCAATCACTTCTCATATTACAGTAAAAATACGCTACTTTTGAAAAACAGGAAAAAATTAATGACAATTGAAGAGAAGCGGGGAGAAATAAGGGTATAAATTCGCTTTATGACCTTACGAAATGCTGGCGTATTAGATAACTTAAACCGACCTCCTATGAGAGGGTGCTACTGCTACCGGTCGAGTCAACCCGTTCGAACTGCAGTTATTTTTCTACAGCTAGACTCGACAATTCTAAAAATAATGAATACGTACATACAACACACACATTCTTAAATAGCTATAATTTTCTTAGCACGAAGTGGTCAAAGCGGTTTAACCTCAAAAATGGGATTTATTTTTATCTAATTTTACTTAAACTATTGTGTATTCCGAGAGATGATTTCACCCTTTTTCCCGGTAAAGTCCGTCTTTTGTGATTTATTTGCCCCAGGGTGCTCGCTTTTTTATGTTCTAGTTACTAAATATATATATACCAAATGAAATGGAATTAAATATTTAAATATTTCAAAACGTTATAATTATCGAAAACAGAGATGGAATAAATTTAGAATACAATGGAATCCATACAACTTACTGACTTAATTTGAAACAAAGCATGCACGATGTATTCCGCAAATGTCACGTACAACGACACAAAGGGTATTGGTGTAAAAGGAAACATTACATTTATTGCAAGCTTGCCCCCCCCCCCCCCCCCAATCTATACAAATTTAATTGACTAACTTTTGCAACTTGCGAAACAATCGTACGAACGTTTTAAGTTAGACTTTATAATTCCGTTCTCACCTGCTGAACGATACGAATATATTTCTATATTAAATAATATTAATTTATTTATTTAGCTTATTATGTTAAAAGCATTATAGAACTATAATGCTTCTTAATTCAGGTAATAAGTTTATTATTATTCTGAGTGAATGTAAGAAACTTAAATTAAAGATCTAGAAAACTTCCTCATCCAGTACAAAACAATTGTTTATTTTCAAACGGAAAATTTGTATGTAATAATAATCCTTTTGGTGCTATAGTGCCAGAGACTCACACTCGTAATACTTATAATACCTTTCTTTTTTGTTAAAGGTTAAAATAAATGAAATATACAGCCGGAATTTCAATAATTACAGTGATATATTATTATAGTGGTTCCTAAGACACATATTATAAGCTATAATCATATTATATTTGTTCTTATAAACTAACGATTCGATGAAGGTTTCTAGAATTGATACTTCGCCAAGATACTTTTATAAATTTAACTTTAAAATCCCATCTCTTCATTTTGCAGTTATAAATATTTGAAGTATTATTTCGTGATTTTTACTTTTTAAAACAACGACAACGTTTTTATAAAACCGATTATTGTACACAAAGGTGACTTTATAAGTAGCTAACGAGTTCATTGGCCGTAGGTACATTTTACATCTTCCCGCATGAAAATATTTTAAGGTGACATTTACATCTAATTTTGTTTTTAAATGAATAACTATTATTTATAATATTAGTAATGTATGTCATAATATCGGACAACAATAGTTAATGGCTTATGTTTCTCATCGAGCTGTTATTTATTCAAATTAATATGAAACAATTTACAAGAATATTTCTATAAAATTAAAAGAAACTATCAATGTATTTATTTTTTAGTTATCTTGCAACAGTAACTAAATAACTGTAATTTGTAAATGTATTTCAATATTTATTATCTTTACAAAAAGTTTTGTCATTTTTGTCTTTTAATTTGTCAGTTACTTCACATCTGTGCTAATATGACGTCATTTCAACAATCGAATTGTTTAAATTGAATACTATATTACTTAAGATATATTAACATTTTCATTATTTATCAATTAATTAAAATTCTGACATTATATTCGTTTAAAACACTCGAAGCACTGCCAATAATAACTAAGTTATCAAAATGAAGTAAAACCTTTAACATCCTATTCAACTAGTGACTGACTATTTCATAAAGAACAAACACGTTATTGGAAAAACGGCAAAGGCATTGAAACAGCTGTCTTTCATTACATTTTTTTTACAGGACATTTTAAGTATCTATGTCCATTCCAATTATGATAAGATCTCTTCTAAATCGCTATCAGATACTCATTAATTTTTATCGAAGTATTTTTTAAAAAGGTTACCAGTTACTGTCCTATATTGGGAAAAACGTCAATTAAGGTCCGAATAAAATGATTATTAAAATTCCTAAAGATTGAAATCACTATCCAGTTTTTGACTTACTAGTGCTACTATAAGAAGATGTAGTTAGTATAAAGCTACTTAACGGTAATTTAAATGTCAGATTGTATCAAACGTACTTGAATTGAGCAGATGTACCTTTTATTGTTAGTGATTATTCCAAAATTAATTGATATAATAACAATTTCAAAACGGAACAATCACTATATATTACTACAACATGTGACAAAATAGGCAGCTTTTAAAAATATTTCTAAAAGGAAAGTAAGCTGTCTTTAAGACCAATTATTTAGAGTAGTCAATCCTTTATATACCTGTTAGTAAGTAGGTATTAAAACTTTAATGATGATTGTGCCATTGTATCTTTTTTATATAGACAAGTTGAGCATCAGTATTAGAGTCAGGGAACATATCTTGGTAGAAAATATATCATTTGTGTGTAAATATTTAGTAGAAAATTCTAATCATGACATCACTGCCTGTAGTTAAATGACAAAGGCACTTCTTTATTTGAAAAATATTAAATTCTACTCATGTGATCCCACTGTGACCTGAGGTACTATTAGTACAATCTTTAATCATTCTGTGAGCTTGCTGAATTCCATACTTAACAACGACGCTGTTAGCGGAGGAGGCTAGTGAAAAATTAACCGACATATACTTTACCTCCCTGTGGATGATTTCTGTAAAGTCCAAGTTGGGATGAAAACCATTCTAATGAATTATAAATAAACTCCTTATATGTTTCAGTTAAAAATCTCTAAAATCAAATATTTTAATGATATCATTAGGTCATCCAACTTCAGAATGGATAAATAAGTTACTCCACTCATATACAATTGGGTACATTTCCTGAATTCGTTGAAGGTTATTCATGTGCATTCATTATTTGACTGAAATTGTGGATCAAAACCACATCTAAGTGGTATGTTTTCGAAGGAATAACCGCAATCACATTTGGTAACGAAATAGGCTCATTGGTTCTAGGTTGTTTTATTTTTTTTCCTATTTCTAATATCTATTTTATATCTATACCTATTTTGTACCTGTTAAAAATACAATAATGTAACTAGACATGACACTAGAAAATGGAATCTCCATTCCGACTTTGACATCAATACGTAAATAAAAAAGAATCATTTATTCTAGGCGAGACGTTGAAACGGACAGTACACTTTAATTGATTTTCGATGAATATTTCGTGTTCAATAGGTCTTTGTTCTAGAAAAGAAAGCTTGAATAAAGCTTAAATAGAAAACAAAAACCGAAAGTACTCAACTCATTCTAAATAAAAGTTATAGATTCCTACATATTCAGGTACTCATCTATCGATTTCTTGCTTATGATAGTTTTTGGTAACATATTAGGTATCCAGCTACCTAATTTGTATTGGCCTGTCACTCCGAAACTATAGATGGATTTTATATTTAAACATGTACATTCGTTACATTGGACGGCAGCCTATTGTGTAGTTCGGCTCTTTGAATTGTAACAAATGCTGTGCCAGACTTCGTTCTTGTTTTAGGTAGACAACAAAACTAGTTCATTGATAGCTTTGTATGTATAAATTGAATTATAAGCTTATTTATTAGATAAAACTGTTCAGTAACAGAATAATCATTGATTTCAACGTAGAAGTTTTACTTTTTTCTTATTTACCCTTACGTACTATTTATATCATGGTGGATAACTATATTACCTTATTTAATTTACAATTTATATTATATATTTACCTAGCTCTGGTTCAATCAATGGTGTCCTATTGTATTTCAGTCTGAGGTGGTGCCACTAGGACTAGATTTATTGAACTGGAAAGAGCTCAGTGGACAATATTATATTATAGGTTATGTATTTTAGACCCTACAGGTTTCCCACTGATGATTTATATCTTATCAGCAATGTGCTTACCGTCCGGAAATTGTTTATTTTTAATGTTATAGTAAGAAAACAAAAAACTTTCCCGTATGATAATAATTTAAAATATATAAAAAAGGGAAAAGATCTTGTTGCTCTTACGAGCACCACTAGAACATACTACTACTACTATACTACCACACTTATCAACACACACACACTATTTACTTTAAAATGCCTGTTGATTTTCAATATTTAA
The DNA here is from genome assembly GCA_963555665.1 of Dircenna loreta. Lineage (NCBI taxonomy): Eukaryota > Metazoa > Arthropoda > Insecta > Lepidoptera > Nymphalidae > Dircenna > Dircenna loreta. Next base: position 6,613,740 of record OY743099.1, on the reverse strand, counting down.
TTAATAATTTAATTTAATCTAATTACATTGTTATGAAAGAACGGAGTCTTCTGGCCGAGGGATAATTTTACTTCTCCTTAAAATAAGACTTCAACCTTTTTGTGTATATGTCTGTTTAATCTTGAAATAAATTATTATTATTATATTATTGTGAGAAGCGACTTTATTGATATTTAGAATATTTAGAATGTAGAAATCACCATCGCATTTAAATAATTCAGCCTTCACTTGGTTGAAGTTACCCTCGCTAAAAGAAACTATAACTTCTGACTTTTTTTTTTCGGTAACTTATAATAATCCAAAACCCAGGTAAGTAATGTTATTGGCTCGTTAAGTACTTAGAGGTTTTGCGCAACTACAACACACGTTAGAAAGTAATTTAAAGTTTTTTTTATTATATTGTATAATTTATATTTTTTAAACCCTAAATTAACATTGTTTTAATATAAAGAAGAGACAATGCCAACATAAAATACATTTAAAATTATACTATTTGCGTATATATAACTTTAATACAGCATTTTAAATGCATACTTTATAACCATTCACTTTAAGATTATCTTTGGATGAATAAGAATATAAAGAAAATACAAAAATGAGAAATATGACGTAGAGATTACAATGGATTACTAGTTTTATTGGGGAATCGAATTCGCCAATCCATTTCGATTTTCCTTTGAATAAAGGATAAGAAAAATCTATTAGGAAATTTTATTACAATTTTGTGAATCTTTAGAAGAATTTTGCAATCGCCTATAATTTTGTTTGCTCCAATTTAAATCATGTAAAAATAAGGCATTTCCTATCATTTATTAAGAAGTATCTAAGCATTATTTCGATCCGAATAAGATGAAATTGATGTATGTTTTGAAACTTGAACTTGTCATATCAAATATGAATTCATATTAATAAACAAGCGTTTAAGGATCCTCAAGAAGAACAAACGTTCATACAACTAATTGTACACCACATTTAATTGAAACTCCACGTTTGTTCAAGTGTCAGTGTAACAAGAGTTGCATTCCGCATCTGATAACTAATTAAAATGTTCCATCTCTTTGTACTTCAATTTATTGTGTACAACGTCAAACTGTTTTAAACAAGGTTTGTATTATTATATATAATACATACCTTGTACTTTAACGTACCAAATACATAAGTTCATTATTTGGTACATTCTTGACTTATAAAACTTTGATATTTTTAAGAGATAATCACTTCTCAGATATAAATAGGACAATAGTACCTAAATGTGAACGATTTTTAAAGCTCTTTGTTCAACTATTTTCATACCCTAGTTATTGTGGATGATGCTAGCGTCAGTTGGCTTGACCGAGAAAATGCTTTTGAGATTTTTATTGTTGCAGAGGATTGACCTTAAAGCTTTTTAGATCTCCAATTGTAAAATTTTGAGTTTAGTTTTGATTGAAATCAAAAAATATCTCGTATATACACTAATGCAACAGTAACTTGGCCGAATTTGTATATTTTTAAATGTTTCTAGAGATTTGAGGTCCACTATAGATATTTATAAATATTAATTGTGTTATTTTCAATAGATATTGATCTAAATATATATATATATATATATATATATATATATTTAGTACGTACCTACTTCCATCGCATGATTATGTATATATATATATATATATATATATACATAATCATGCGATGGAAGTAGGTACGTACTACGATGACGATACATTTTATAAGTCTGATAGTATGTATTGGGTTATGTATTCAAGTTTTGAATTAAATAGTTTGAAACTCAAATGATGACGTTAAACCAAGTTCTATTGTCTTATTGACCTTCATATTATTATTTATTACAAAGCATTTAATTCGACAAATGTTGCAATTCAGAGCTAGATTATATCTTTATCTTTTAATTAATGGTTTGGTTTGATCTGGGCTTAATTAAACTACGGAAACTAGCGTAATAGTAACTTAGATTTGAAATATATATATTATATTATACGGTATTTTTGTATTTATAAGTGAGTATTATCTATCATGTAGGAAAACTTTCTCAATAAAATATATTAACAATCTAAGGGTAATTTTTGGGCAGTGACCGATAAAAAATTAAGTCATCTATTGTCACATTAAATGTCTCATTAAAAATCAGAATATCTAAAGGGTATCTTATCATCTATATTTATTTATGAAGGTAATTTTAATTTTGACAATAAGATATTTTATGACTTTCTTGTTTTTTGCCATTTTATTCAGAGATTAAAATTATAAAAATTGTCTCATTCATTTATTGGCAAAAAGTTAACAACTGTATAAGCAGACTTATCGTAACAGGCCGGAAAATTAATATGTATAGCGTACATACAAAAATATTTATTACCCTTTGTACTGAAACGATTTTATATCTATTTACTGGTATTTTATTACATTCTCAATCATTTATAATAATTTCTTTGAAAACAAAATCTTAAAGTATATTTTAACAAAAAAGTCTGCAATATTTTCAAGATCTTTTGAGTTTTATTGGAAACAAATTGCAGCACGTCTAAACTTCAATATAAGGCAGCAGCTGGGGAAGATGAAACTTTGTATATCAAGAAAATATTTGAACAATTTTAATTTAAAAGAACAAAATTATGGAAATTAAGTTACAACATTGGAATTATTTGGTTCCTTGCTTTCAAGCTAATGATTTTTTTCAAAATATTTAGTTCATCGTTATTGTTACATCGTGAAGAACGTCATGAATATTAAATAATATATTCAGTCCAATGCTAAAACTGTACCTTAAGTCAAACAAAGAGAAAATGACTTGTTTATTTCCAGTCAAAATTTTACATTAGAATTGTCGCAGTCTTATTGTTTTTTGTTACAAGCTATGAATGGCAAATAGGTCCATATAAATGAGGCAATTATAATTTTATTGAAAACCAATTTGTTTACATGCTGTATCTATTTAATACTGCGCCGTTGTTTTTCGTTTAATAGAAATCTAGTGGTTTAAAAGTGATCTGGGATTATATTATTGTTACATTCTTATTTTGTACACGTCTTTTAATAATTATAATGCTTTTTTAGGAAGTAGAAGTGATGGAAGTTATTACGAGTTTAACTAAGAGCCTCGACTAAAACTTAGATCATATTATCAATTAAGTTCTGACTAGAGCTTAGCTCCTCTGTTATCATAATATTAGCGATTACTTTGAAAACTCCAACTGTTAAAACTAACAATATAATTATCTTAGTGAACGTATACAGATACGTTAAGAAATAAAGATGTCATTTAATAAAAAAGTATAGCAGATATATAAAGGTAAACCATTAAATGCTGGAGTATTTAAAAGGTCAATTTTAGAGCAACGAGTTAAGCTACTGAATTAATCTACTGTAATTCGAGATAGGATTGGGGTATCTTGGTAAAGTTTGTAATATTGGTCCAATTAGCCCCTGTAAGTCCGGCTTAAGGCAAGATCTTAGCAATTCTATATCTATTGTATAAGTCTAGTTGTATTTCTTATAATATTATAATTAATCACAAAGTAATCGTAAATAATCGCCTGTCTTTGTTTAAGTGCAAAGGTTTTTTAACAAAACATACTCAATATTTACTAAAATCAAATATTACTTTGCAAATAATAATCAACTTTTCATGGCTCCATTTATATACTTTCATCCTATTTCAACAATTTCGTATTAAATGAATTAACTCTTATTGGCGCATCTAAAGGTATGATAAATTCCTTGCATTTTAACATTCTCATTTAACTCTAAAAGAGGTTGAGTATTCTAAATTCCCATGCTCCATATTTTCAAGCATGCTTACAGACCGGTGGACTGGAATTGATTTTTTTAGCCGGGATATAGAGACACGTTAAAATTAACTTCATAATTTTAAAAGTAACTTAGAGATCCTTACATATGAATTAATTCTAATATTCCGCCACCAAATAGTATATGAGTGTGGTTTTAACGTGCTTGTTAAGTTTTGATACAAACAAAGAAACGAGCTCTACTCTTATTTATATGCGAGGATAATTCTTATTAGAAAAATAATCTGCCTTATTGTATACTACATAGTCACCATTTTACTTTACAGCCTCCGAAGTGACAACTCAAATTGTCACTCACAGCTTTACCCACGTACTAGCTCATACAAAAAAATACTTCAGATATTTATAGGTATTTAGTTTATTGCACTTGTTAGTGGCTTTAAGCGCAAACAAAGGTTGCCAGTATATTATCTCTAGCAATCATTTAAATATTTCTAATTATGGCAACTATAATGTACAACCTGGCAAATTATAGGCCTATTGATAACAACCATTTTTTAAATTATCATCACTTTGAATGTTCGAACTAAAATATGTACTATCGAACCAATTGGTATCAAAGAGTATTCAAATCTGAACATTTTAGTTGATTGGACGACGTTTCATTGCAAAACCCCACTCATACTTTTTACGGCCTGAAAATCTTCTCATCAAAATGCATGAGCGATGAGAGACGCCTATCTATATCGGAATAGTAATCAAAGGCAAATTCAATTTGCAACCATTAAACGATAATAGTAAAAATATAATTAATATAATGTAAAAACAGTTTGAAAGCGATATTAAATCTGTAGGTAATGGTTGATGTGTTCCGCAATATCTTGGAGTATAATAACTATACGTGAGACTGAACAACTATTGTCTCAGTTTGGAGATCGAAAAACAAAAAAGTTATTATATCAATAGAAATACTACAGCCCCGTTTAATAAAAGTAAACTTTTACCATATTTGGGTATATTCAAGAGAAATTATAATATATTTAAATAAGAGGATACCTAATCTTTTTATGCATCAAGCATCGGCTTGTGAAAAATAGTAAATTATTTTTATGGGAGCACAAAAGTCCTATCCTATCAGATAATTTTTAAAACAACATTTATGAAATACTTTTTTATAAAAAATATTACAAAAATAACAGTTTGTGTCAAAAGAAAGATATGATTATTAAGTTATATAAAAAAAAATTAAGCCAATAAAAATTTATTAAGTTGATGAAGATTTAGGTACATACAAAAATCTTCCTTAATTAAATATAAAAACATATGGTTGTGATTAAAATTATAAATGTTTGTACCATACTGATGTTTTAATTACATCGCTTATCCGACATGAATAATTATACCTTCAATATTAATTAAATAGACTATTATATTTTAATGAACATAAAATGTTAGTCCAAGGACTAAAATTGGTGTTTAAGACCGGTCTGTGTTGCGGTTAAAAGGGTAGAATCAGGGTGACATTAAAATTCCGATTTATCAACTTAAATATTTTCGTTCGAGAATTTCAGCATTTAAAATGTTATATTTTTATTTAGTGTTAGATATATACAATTATCTAAAAAGATATATATTTTAGAACTCAAAAAGAGTATAAGTTTATAAAAAATATGTTATTTCAGATGAAACAAAAACCTTTCCTAATACTTACATCCACTGGACAGATTCCGTTTAACAAATCACAGAAAAATCTTTTTAGATCCACTTACACAAGCACTAGAACATTCGTTCAAATTCCCACTGTCACTATTAATTCATAATCTGCTAAAGCGTTTGAGATCGCGCGACCAAAATAGTGTCATCTGGCGAGAATCGAATTTTTACGCCTTCATTATATGACACGGTGACGCGACGTGTGTTTTGCTCGGAGGACCGCGAACGACTGACCTGGGAACTACGCTGGTGGGAAAACGCGGGAAATGGTGGAGCAACGGCGCAATTTTTTATCTTTTCTGCACGTTTTGGAGCGAATTTAATGACCATCGTGGGTGAAATAATATTTTTTTGTGAATTTCACTATTCACATAGCATGTAAAATATGAATGGTCTTTTTGTTTCTCGCAGTTTTAATACAAATTTTAATAATTTGTTTTTGAAACTAGCAAGAATGTTTTTTATGCTTTTTATTATAAGTAATATAATGTATATATTAAAGACGTTTATCATTTCCATCTTAAAAGTAGAGAAAAAATAATCGTTATTTATCAAGGTACAGTTTTTTCTTTGTGTCAAATATAGAAATTCCATTATGTTATTTTAAAACATTCTTACATTTGAGAAAAAAATATATAATAAAATGTTTAAACCAATGTTCTGTTATTTTATAAATGAAATGTGCATTTTTTTCTGTAAAAAAGTATGTTATAATGTCATATACTCTTTATTATTATAATTATCTTTAATAAGTATGATAAAATAATATCTTTTAATAAAAGTAACTGTAAGGTCGTCAAAGAATATATATTTTTTGAATAACTAGTCTTAGAGTATAACACTGTTATACTCCAGTATTATGCTCAAGAGCCGTCGAGCGTTAAACAAATGTCTAGAGACGAGAAATTTATTTTGGATAAAAAGTAAACATGATCAATAATTATTTGTCATCTTTTCTAATCATAGAAATAACCTTCAAATTTCTATACTATAAGATTGGTTGGTAAGCCCGTTACAAACGAGAAGGGTCGTCGGTACCCTTAATTAGAAATTAAACAAATAACAATATTTTCCCCTTGATTTCGTTTTAAGAAAGTTTTGTAATTGGGTCAGATATTCTGTTTTATATACGCTTTAGATATTTGTCGCCGGGCAATAATTTAGGGGTGTCTTTATCCTGATTATTATTTCGTAATACTATAAATCACGATCCAAAGAAAAATGAGGGTGATAATAGAGTCATAAAAAATCCCTTAGCTGGCGTATATTATATACCGTCCGGAGTATAAGGACGTTATCTTTTGACTTGGTAGTATTTCTATAACTTCATGTTTTGTATTTTTACGTCTATATTTAAAAAAATATGTAATATTAATTCGATGACACAATTTATGACGACAACTCAACAAATTAACGTTATGAGTAGTTTATGGTTTGAAACGCGGCGGGCTAAATTTTACGTGAATAAAGCCGGATAAATATAAACCAATATATATATAATTTCACAATACTTCACATAGAATAACAATAAAATTCATTTTGAAACTTTTTTGGTGATACAAGGAAAATTGAAGGGTTGTCTATTTGACTGTGAAAGAAATGAATATTTCTCATTATCTACATCGTAAAAAGCAAATAACGTACTTGAACAATTACACAAAGAAAAGGGTTTTATGAATATATTGTAATAAAAAAAAGAAAAGAGTTTTATGAATTTAATGTAAATATAATCCTTATTTGTATGATTCCCCAATTCCCTGCGGTCCTAATACGAATGGCATAAATTGCCAATACTCATGTATTATTTGCGCTGTCTGTTCTTGCTTCTTGCCTCGATATCTGTTTCTGTTCATCTGTAGTTCGACTCTTGCCTTTGTATTGTTATCTGACTTCTGCTGTACCGCTTAAGGGTTTTACTTTATTAAATACGTCTACTTACATCGTTTTGAACGTTATATTTAAACATAATTATTTCATTCAATACACTTAAAAATCTATTCACTTAAGCTACGCCTAATATATTGTTTATTGATAGACCATTCGGTTTATTATATTTAGATTTTTTATTTGTTTTGCTATTTAATTTGACACATTTTAGTTATTATTAAATTATATTTTTATAAGTATGATACGTTGTTGAATTATTAATAATTAAATTAAGTTGTATATACTTCCAAATAGCCACTGCCTTCACGACCGAGACAGGGCACCATGGAGTACCAGGAGGAAGAGGAGTACACAAACAATAAGCTGAATGGTAAGTTTTTGGGATGTAACAGAGTTAATTATTCAATTTTTATTTATTTTATTAGTTTTTTATTCATATTTTGTTTGATGTCTTCAATGTCTCCCAGACCCTATTTTTATTGTTCTTTTTTATTCTTTCTCTTTTTTTTCTTTCGTTAGATCTATATCTGTCATGTAAAATTTATTTATATGTATATCATGTTTTTAACAATGTTATTTCTATGAGATTTTTATTACATTTCTAAAATATATCCCTGATTTTTCAAATAATTATTCTCTGATTTAAAAAGATTTTTATTTTTTTTACAACCTATGTTTTAATTTGTGCTTTACAAACCTTATATATAATACAACTTAGGATGCCCACATATCGAAAATATAAAGGGTCTAATATACCCCATCTGTACACATTGATTTTTACGAGTTGTTATTTATCTATATCTTTTCAAAAGAAATCCCCACTACTTACCATTTAATTCCATCTTTACCTTCCATTATACATATTGTACTTATTCAACCTGAACTAAAACATATTTTAAGTGAAATTCTGTGTTTAATAAAGGATTGTCTATTATTTATTGGATATGTAATTATGAAGCCTAGTCTCAAAATTACTTTGTTTGATGTTAAATTTATATATAATGGTAATTACTTTGAACCTCATTCATAGGTCTTAATTAAGATTCTAGCATTTTCAGATTTATTTATTTTATTTTTATTATTATAAGATATTTAATTAAATAGTAGATATAAATGAATATTGAAACATATTTTTACTGGAGTGCTGAATACTAATTAAAAGATTCCTTTTTATCATAACATTTTTAAGAAATAAAATATTTATTAGGTAAATAACCTTGAAACTGTTTAGTGTTTCAAAACTTTCATTATCCTTTATTAAAAATATTACATATATGACGAAGACAATATCCTTCATCTTTCACTCGATATATAAAAGCGTAAATATATTGTTAATAAACTCTTATTAAATAAAACCTTTAATCTTATATGAGGATTATAAATGATTGAAAGTAAACTTATAAAATATAACCGTATTAGACTATTGTACGTAAATCACGCAATAATTTTGCATTCGACTACTCTAAAATTGCAGACAAAACGTCTAACAATGCGATTGTGCAATATAAACTCAATTAGCTAATTAGACGGAAGGACAGATCGCCTGCCAGTGATGGCGATCTGTGTAATCACGTAAAATAGTATAAGAGGCGGTGACGAAATCCGGATGGAATGGATCTCGTCACCGCCTCTTATACTATTACAACATACATACAAAACACATAAATAATAAAATGATAAAAGATTGAACATCTTAATGAAATATAACAAACAATGTTTGACAGCTTGTTAAGTTAATGATTAGTAGCCCTGACTGCTGAGCTAAAGTCCGTGGGTTCTATTTCCACGAGGGAAAATTGTGTGTGGTCCACAGACCCACAAAAAAAAATAACCGGTGTAGCCTCCTGAACTATAAACCTCCAGGCGATTTCTGTACACAATTAAAGCGAATCGAGCTGTCGAACATCAAGTCGAATGTATTCGAGCAAATGCTGAATACAAACATAACACTTAGTGAGCACTAAAACGATTTAACAAATTATGAAGTAAGTGAAGTTTAATAAATGAAATTTAATAAAATAATTTATTTACTAACATCTTATATTTTATAGAAATCACATATTTAAAAATATATAAGTTTCTATACTAATAACAAAAAATAATTATTAAATTATCATAATTATTATAACAATTATTGACAAATAAAAAAAGTAAAAAACAAAACCGGTGCAATGGACTAACATAGTTTTTTAAGATTCCTACTAATTATGTGTTCTGTTATGGAGGTTTTTTGAAATCTCAATTTATAAATAATTTTATATAACAAAAATGTAAAAAATTGTAAAACGTCAAAAAGAGCACGAATGACCTGCCCATGTGTAAAAAAAAAGAAAAAAGAAACTTAATTTTGCAGTATCTTTTTGCATAACCTTAGTAACAGTTATAAAACATCTATTGTGTTAGTATCGAGATATGACACCAATATGTGGGGCATCTTGTCTCCATAAATAACAAAAAGATTTAAATCTGATTATTTTTTGTTTGAAAGTTGATTTATTTAAATCGAATTGATTTATTTAATCGTTTTTTATTTTTATTTTTTTATTATTGTAAATAATATATTCGTTAGTTCTATTTATCTTTTCACAAAAAAAAACTTGTGGTTAATTTAACTTTTAAATAAATTTTCACAAGAGCTTATGATTCGAATTGATTTAAGCGGAGTAGATTCATAATTGGTAAATGAATCGTAAGACAAAATGTAAAAGAATAAATGGTTTAGAATAGACTTGAATTTCATTTTCTGCATTAAGAAAGCCAAGTACTTGATTGTACTTGCATTTTTTTCAAATAGACTGACCTATTTATTTACTGGGGCGTATTGCAAGATACCGTTTTAATAAAGGTCTAAACGACATTCGATACATACTTAGAATACTATATAATAGTCTAGAATAATAATATATCTAGTGCATAAACAATTTCAAGCTTAATTAAAAACAAAATGTATACTATTTTTTCTAATTTATGGCTTTATTTTTGACCTTTTATTTGCTGATAACTATCGGTAATTGGTGAATATAAAGGGTTAATTAACACTTGATGATTACGCGTACCTTGTCAAACCCCTTAACCCGTCAACAGCGGCAATCAACTACTCGTTCTGGGGGTCATAAATGTACCACGACGTAGTAGTTATAAATTCGAATTAATTACGGATTTAACTCTACAGATTAAAACAATTTTTTCTGCCATTTTTTTGAAAATAACATATTAAAATAAAATTATAATTGAAATGTATATTTTTATAATACACTTGTACTTATGTTTGCTCTTAATAATTAAATAAAATCTGATTTATCTAATAATAAAAAGATTTTTTAACAACTCTAATCCTAGTATATGAAAACTGGTTTTGGTAAAAAGCCTTTAAAAGCTATAGCGTTTTTTAAATGCTTTTAGTTTGATTGTTTGTTGTATGAATTGACCTGTAAATAAAACATGTGACTAGGAACACATTGTATGTTCAGTACGTATATTGTATGTGACCTATATTGTGGGTGGTTTAATATTTAAAACTAAAATAATAAACATACATAAAAACATAATATATTAGTTACATATAAATCTATGTACTTGATCTGTTAATAGTTTCTTATCTTTAAATTACAATGTAGAGTTTTTAAAATGCAACATTTTGTTTTTTGTAGCATCGACGACTTCATTAACGTAATTGTGACATAAATGCCCATAAAAATATAAAAAGCTTATATATATATATATGCGAAAACCTGTGTCGAACTATCAAGTCAGGACGTATGAAGTATCGTCTTTTCGCTCTATCAATTTATTCAAAATATTTATAAAAAATGTTTAACCAATTCAAATATAAAAAAATAAAGCTGATGAGTTTAGAGGAGTCTCTGTATTTAACAATAGAAATATTTTTTTGCATTTTATATCCTATTTTTTTAATATATAGGTTATATGATATGTAACATTAAAAACACGTATTTACAACCAATCTTACCTTCTTAAACATAAAACAAAATGTGCGGATAAAGTTATTTCCCTGATCTACTAAGCAAATCCAAACCAATATTCTGTATTTTAAGAGGTGGATTCCTAGCTGGAATCTAATTTGTAGCCCCGGTGATAAATACAAATCAGGAATGACATGTGCATGGATATTTATTAATATTGTTATAATATTTTATTTTTTTCGTGCAATTTTGTATCTTTGGTATTACTAGCTGAATAATATTAACGCCACAAATCCGAGAAAAAACGGCGGTTGAAGCTTATAATATATAAAAGATTATAAAAATGAACAATTATTTTACTTTTTTTTCTTTTATTTATCTTTCCTGCTTACAAAATATATACTGTTACATCCGACACCACAAAAAATCAGATCAAATCATCATAATTTTTTTATATAATATTGTTTTTTTTAATTTGTAATATATTAATTAGTTCCCATGGCATTGTAACAGCTGATAATAATATCATATACTGAGAATAAAAAGTAAATGGTGTAAGTTTAGCTGAGTCTATATCTTTTGCACGTTTCATATCACCTACGAATATAACGTTTAATATCGCAACATTTAAGTGAAATCAAGCGTTTAATAAATATTCATGTCTCTTAGGACTCCTAATGGAAAGGTTATGTAAATTCTGCTCTTTTACTGAATGTCTCTCCCGTCAATTTTGTTTTATAAATAGTAAAACAAATATTTTATTTCTTACGTTTCTCTGTAAAATAAAAGTTTTTTTCCTTTTAAGTTTTCGTTTTCATGCATGGTTCATAGATGTTATTAATAAGTCTTCGGTATTGTAAGACTTGTTTTTGATTTAGTATCGATTCATATGTTTTTTCTTTAGATTAATGTTTTTTTGTTATTTCTTTTGACAAAATTAACAATCATGAAAATAACAAATAGAATAATAGACTAAACTATTATACTAGAATAAGACTAAGTTGTTTGTTTACTTTATGTAACAAAAATAAATCTTTTAACTTGGGTATTATTTGACTGAAACATCGAAGGTTAAAACCTCATTATTGTGGCTGAGTTACTGTTCATTAAGGACCGACTCTCCGCCTAATAGATTAAGAATAACTACGATACTTCGGCCTAAGACATAGTTTCGAACTCAAAAGGTATTAGGTAAAAGGCTATCTCTTAATATATACATTACTTTTTATAATTTTATCACAAATCAGGCTCTCATTATCACATATTTTTTGCTATTACTGTATTCCTTTAAATATTATTCTAAATTACAGAGCGTCATTTAGTAAATAAAACATATCTAAGTATTAAAAAATAAATAAAACTGAAGTTGTTTTTTTATTAGGAAGTCGCCGGCGTATTCCACTTTTTTAAAATAGACTTAACTGTTTGAATATCATTCTCATTAAGAAATACTACATTAATGGATAAATATCTATGGTAAAAATTTAAGGATTAGTTAACAATTGAGATGGCGCTGTTCTTATTGATTTAACCCTATAAGTGAACTAAGAAGGTTTCAAAGTATTCTAAAAATTTTTAATAATAATTTTCCTTGATGCTTTGAAAATACCATAAATAGGGGGTTTGTTTAGAAGTGAGCTATCTAGAATAAACAATAATATTTACTATACAATAATTACTACTTTTAGGACAAAATTGTCTTATGTCAATTTATTATTAAAAGGAATTTGTGGAAATTAAAGTAGTCACCGTAAAGATATTCAGATCCCAATGGAGTTAGTGACAGTATTTTAGGTAATATTAAAGCTAAGAATTCGAAATTTCGGAATTCCAGATTGAGGGTTGAGTACGAATTGATCAAGGTTTCATAATACATGCAGTTGCATGGTTAAACGATTTCAAGAGCAAAAGCTCTCGATTAAAAATCACACTCAAATCATTTCATAAAGTCTGACACAAACACAATATTACTAGTTCAGCGATAGCTTTCTCTTATATTTTGAATATATTTTTTTTATTTACAATGAAAAGTGTTCGTCATTACTATTTATGGAGACTGTTTAATATCAGCATTTTTAAAATAAAATTAAAATAATCATGGCACCCATTTCCACAATAATAAACTGGTTAATTTCATTACAAATCAAACTTTAGATTTACCAATGATACAGTTATTTTAAACTTGTTTGGTATGTACTTGCAAACATTAATTGATATAACCAAAAATTGATAAGGCAAAGTTAACAACATTCCAACTTGTTACTAAAACGAACGTGCAGTGAAACTTTGATAAATGTTCAAAGTTCAACTGAACGCTAGTTTCAAAATTGAACTGCTAATGTACGAGTAGGAGGAGTAATATTTACAACGCCAGCATATTTTATATTGAGTTTTACTAATTTGTAAGTCAGAGCTTCTAAGTTTGTTTGCCTCTAATATTTCAAATTAAGAAAAATATTTTCAAGGTTGCCCTTTTATAATCACATATAAAAACAAAATACTTTATTTTATCAAGTTTTCATTATTATTACTTTATTTTATTAAGTTTTCATTATTATTACTTTATTTTATCAAGTACTTATTATTATTACTTTATTTTATCAAGTTTTCATTGTTGAACACACTATGGTAAGCTAATTTTCTTATGGTTTGTTATGGAGATGCAAGTTATATAGCACGTTTATATTATTATCGTTTTTGAAATCAATTTCATTTTTCCCTAACGTCAAATCGATAAACAAAAAAATGAATGTAGTAAGAATAGCAATTAATGTTTTGGAAACATAATTGATTATTCTAGATCACTTTTAAACAATTCTAATCCAACTAAAAGTATTTTCAAAATACCGATGAATCTATAATGAGTTTGGAATAAATGAAGACGGAAAAAAAATCTCACAAGGGCAAGAATTTTAACTCACGCCCTCTGGCAAACCATCCCGTCGCTCCATCAATTGAGCTACCGTGTCGCTGCCATATTCGGTGAATTTAGCAATCTATATATGTTATGGTTTCAAAGACGAGTGGAAAATACTTGAATAGTAGTCAAGAATACACAATATTTTTCACCATACATAAATGATTATTATAAAACATTTATATTTTTTTACATTTGAAATTGATTTTAATAAGAAAACTATGAATTTTGCTATGTAGTTTGTACCCTGACATATTTTTAAAATTAATACCAATTTAGGCATATGATATATGATAGTTAAAAAAATATATGTCATTACGAAACAGCATTCTAGCAATCTAGGAAAAAAAATGAATAAACAATTAATGTGTACATATTAATATTGTAGAAGTTGTCAATCGCAAATTACCTAGAAATTCTAAAACTTTGAAGAAATCTGTTCCTTTATGTTTTACATACTACATTAAATGTAATATACTACACAATAATATATATTTTATATAAAGAATTTTACTATGCCCAAGAAATTACTTTTTGATAAATTTGGTAAAAGCATTCGCTGAAGCTCAAATGTTATCCTTTTAATATCAACCACCATTCGGATCAGCAAATTGAAATGGAAGTAGGCCGGTCACGAATGTCGCAGGACCGATGGAGCATACGAGTTTTGGAGTGGAGTCCGCGTCTTGGCAAGCGTAGTGTAGGACACTCTCCTGCCCGATGGACATTGATTTTGATTTTACACAAATTATTCTTTCAATTTAGTTCTTTGATTGCTTCACTATGATAATATGAGTCTAAAACCGATATTTTTAAAACTTAAAACAAAATCAAATTGCCTTATTAATAAGTCATAAATAATCTCATGTGAAAGACAAAAGTAAATATGAAAAAAAACAACAAATTATTAATGCTCAAATGGAATCTAATCTAACACAAAAACCTGTAACATTACATTTTATGTATTAACAACTTAATTTGAGTGGTGACAATAAATTAAAATATTATTTTACAGTAAGTGTTCTACGTCTTTACCAATTCAATGGCTATGAATATGTAAGTGCAAATTTATTTTAGCAAGAACCTCGTGTTACCCTGGTGTGAGGTGTGAGGTGTGAGGAGTGAGTTTGTTTCAGTATGTATGAGCTTGTGAAGGTTCCGTCAGCCATTCGTCCCAAAATTTAAGTGAAACCAGTCGTTTAATAAATATTCATGTCTCTTAGGATTCGTAATGAAAAGATTATGGAAATCCCTCCCCTTGCGTTTTTGCATCATTGTTATATTATTTTGTGGGTTAATGAAATCTGTTCTTTATGATTTTGTAGGACATTACATGATTTTTTATATATTTTGTCTGTATTTGTGTTTGTCACTCGACTCATTTATTCATTTATTTATGTACACATGTTTACAAGAAGCATTTAAAACATAAATTTTGTACATTGGATAACTTATCTCTTGAAAGAGATTTCTTCCAGTTATCCGAAAATTTTAAAAAAAGCAATTCATGAACACAGTAGGTTTGTTACATTACACAGTAGGTACATTAAACTTAAAACACAAAATAAAGCAACAACAACGATGACAAATAAATGTATAAAATATAACTATAAAGAATTAAATTAATGAATAGTACAAAGATATATAAAAATACATAACTAAACTGTACATATGTACTCGTAGAAATAAATATATAATTACATAGATAACGATAGGTATTGCTTCTTCAATCTATATTTAAAAGAATTAACAGTATGGCTATTATAAATTTCTGGTGGTAGTGAGTTCCACAATTGTGCTGCTTGTACGTTATAAAACTACATACAAATGCGATGGTCTGAAAGTGGGTACAGATAGACTAAAACACTGACGTAGATAATTCGGTGCAGAGTTATTCAAAATATTAAAAAGAGTAGTTAGCAAGTGTATATTATATAGGGAGCCACTTTAGTTGACGTCGGATGTCGGAAATATGATCGAATTTACGCAGACCGTATATGAAACGTATACATAATTTCTGTAGACAATCTAATGTGTCTAGCAGCTCCTCTGTAGTATCTAAAGAGTGCAGTGAGTAATGGAGACGTTTACTTATTTCACTTATGTGCATTGACCAAGTCAAGTGGCAGTCAATTGTTAGACCCAGGTTTTTAGCTGTGCCAGACAATGGGATCGTAGTCGTATCATATATAACACGGCGTATATCATTAAAATTATCTCGATTTTGAGTAATTTAGAAGATACCTGGATGAGTTATATTTATAATAGCACCGGTTAGATGGTGCCGCGATAAGATTACAAGACGTTTTTTTTTTGTTTTGAAGACAAGAATACTTTGCATGGGGTACTAATGTAACACTTTCATCTATATACTCATATACTATGGAAGTAAATAGCTTAGATGCCAAAAGGTACCAGAAGCATTTTGATCGGTTTAAGCATTTATTTTACTGTAAATAAATAGACATAATATAGAAAAAACATCGTGATGATGATTGACTAAGCTAGATTTAAACGTTTTTAAATATAATATTGTCTAATTTATATTAAATAATATTTTTTGTAACATAGCAAATATAAAACAACAACGGCATGTAGTATTGAATATTATTTTAAAGCATAGATTGAATTCCCGTCGGCGTTATTGTAGGTCGATACGACATGGGAGTCCTCAAAGGCCGGCAACGTTCTTGGTATTTCTCTGACCATGAGAGGCACTGATCACTTATCAACATGTGACATGTAACCTGCCCCTATGTAACATATTTATGCATACAAGCCACAATGTAACGAAGATTATGATTGGAAATCATACGTGAAGCGGTTAGTCTTTCAGTAGCTAGAGCGCAAAAGGGTATAACAACCACCAAAAGATTCATAGAGTTCATTAAAGAAGGCTCGTCTAAAAAAACAAAACTAAAGCCTCACTCTATCTTGGAGGCGGCTCGCGATTGGACTATAATGATGGATACGTATGAGAAACAGTATAGAATTCCTGAGGATATTGTTGTCTCGTCATCCAGACCGGACATATTCCTGTACTCTAGACAGTTAAAGCGCGTGATACTTGTGGAGCTTACTGTTCCGTGGGAAACTAACATTCCCAAAGATCACACAATTAAAGTAAACAAGTATTACGAACTGACCAGGAATAGGTATATAGTTAATTTGTACGCGGTAGAAGTGGGAGCGAGAGGTATAACAGCGAAATCTCTCTATAACCTACTTAATGATCTTGGCCTCTCTAAAACTATCATCAGTACATTTCTAGAACGTACTTCAAAGGCGGCATTAGTAGGTTCATTCCAAATTTGGTTAGGTAGGGAGAGGAGCGCAACCAGTTGAGGTGAGCGTGAATGCGCATTTTAAAGGGGCCCCTTAAACCTACACTTGGGTCGCAAGTCCCAGGGGCTGTTTGCGCTCCTCTCCCTGCAACGTGATGGGCCCGGCACCCGCACGGTGAATCCATGGAATTCTAAGAAGCTTCGTCTCATATATAATGCTAAAAATCTACTCGGCGAAGTAGTCACGATAGGTCATTTAACGACAGAGACGAGAATGACAGATTTGTAATTTGAGTATTCGCAGATAACAATGTATGTTGACGGATTTTAAAACTATTTAGATATTTAGAGCTAAAATAGACTTTTAAACTATTCCACGTATACTAAAATATTTATAATCTTGAAAAAATATAGGTACTCAATTTTAACTGCTACTAATGCATTTATTTCACACTTTGATAACAGTAATTCCCATGCAATATATGCCGTCTTATAGATCACGTCTCTGTCTGTATATATATCAGTAACTATTGCAGTATCAATGAGAAGCTAATGAATGTTAAA
This sequence comes from Dircenna loreta, assembly GCA_963555665.1. Classification (NCBI taxonomy): domain Eukaryota; kingdom Metazoa; phylum Arthropoda; class Insecta; order Lepidoptera; family Nymphalidae; genus Dircenna; species Dircenna loreta. Next base: position 6,595,703 of record OY743099.1, on the reverse strand, counting down.
CAGTGGGCAATTAATGGGTTAATATCTTGTTGACACTGTAAGGCACGGTGTGCTCATACCATAGCAAATGTAAATTAATTGAAATTTTCGGAATAAATTTAATCCTTATTTTCGGAGATTTTATTTATTAGTTCTTTCTGATGATAAAGTTTTATAATTCAATCGCGAGGAATATTTTAAAATTTAATAACGACGGTAATGGTCTTGAACAGTTTTCCAATGAAATAATTTACTTGGTCGACCACATTGCCCGAGTATGACAATAAGAAGTGCCATCAATTTTACAAAATATATCTTCTTAATAAGTTTGAAGCTGCTGTATTCTAGAAAACTTAGTTCAAAATAAAATTTTCTATGAGTCTTTTTCAGTTACATCTTTGTCTTTTATATTATATTACTCTACGCAACACATTCGTAAAATATTTTGCAATCGTATATGATTGAATTACCATTGTATATAACAACATTTAAGTCGGATAAACATTTTAATTTTCATGATTTTATCATTTCAATGTTATTATACTTTTCAATTGAAATAATATGGCTTCTATATAAATATATAACAAATATCTTTTCTTTTTACTATTTTAAGAAATCTAAAAAATATTAAAAATTATTGATATTTATAGAAGAAAGACTCCATACAATGTTATTTTTCTAGTTATAATAATAATCGCTTCCAACAAATTGGAGTTGCAATTGGCTCTTAATAAATTGGAGGCTCTTATATATTATCAGATTTAGCAGCAAAGATCTTAAACTTACAAAGTTTTGAAATTATATTTACTGATAACGATGCCATGCATACAATTTGCCTTGTAAATATATTATAGATTCGCTATATTATACAATTTAAACCCAAAATAATGATTTATTTTTAAATTACATATTTTCAGTTAAATTATTATAATCAATATATATGCATCGAATTTAGTCAATCTACTCAGTATCTACCATTTGTTTAGCCTAATTATTGTGTAAATTCTAATTAAATATAAAGGGTTAACCTCACTTCATGAAAGTATAATCAGTACGTATAAGTTTGTTGTAATTTCAGATCGTCATTCATTCGTCCCAAAATTTAAGTGAAACTGGTCGTTTAATAAATATTCATGACACTTAGAACTTCTAATACCAAGATTATGTTAATTCAACCCTTTTACTGAATGTTTTCGGTTTCCACTGTCATTGTAATATTATTGGTAGGGCAATAAAACATATTTGGTTTGACGTAACAAGAAGACTAGTACCTTTATTTTGTGCATATTTTTTTTTATACTAGACTGTATGTTTTTCTTAAAATTTAACAATAATAAAATATTTTATATGCTTATTTTATCAGCTGTCTCGTACTCCGTATTACGAGTATATACGAGTATATACTAGTATTGTGTCGTGTGAACTGTTATACGTACAGAAACTGTTGAATACTTCAAATTCAAATTCAAAAATATCTTTATTCAAGTAGGCATTTACATGCTCTTTTGAATTGTCAATTACATTACATTACATTAAAATATGTCAGTATAGTATGTCAGTCCGTGAGTAAGCTACCACCAGCTCGGAATGAGCTGGCCAAAAACTCAACGGTTGCTCTTTTAAAAACAATTTAACAATATTTTATGTATACATTAGAATATCCCACAAATGAGTCAACAAGCAAAGCTCCACAACCTAACCCTTTAGTTGATCGAAATACGATGAAATAAAAACTCCTGTATGCCATAATAAGCTTTTTTAACAGTATACGAGTACTTTTAAATTTAGCAAGAATACTAAAACATTTGCACGACAGAAAAAAATACTTCACTTTGACAAAGTCAATACAACTCTTCGATAAAGATGAAAACATTCACTGAAGCTGAAAACTAATCTTTGTAATGTAAACCTCCATTCTGATATAAAATGTTTGGAAACGATTCCGTTATTTACAACGAACAGACTTGTGAATACAAAAACTAAAATTATTTTATACAAAGTATTTTAGTTACTGGGGTATGAAAAATTTGTTACACTCGGTGCTATCAGAAGAATGAAACTCACTGAAGGCAACTTCTGGATTTTTGGAATCTACCAGAATAGTGATATCTTTTTAGGTTATATAGCGCAAGCAAAATAAAAAAGTAAAACATTGTCATACAAAGGTGAATGACAATGTTTTACTTTTTTATTTCATCTTATAAGCATATTTTTTTTGAGGTTGTCATGTGTTAGGAGATGAAAAGGAATTGTAAAAATAATATATTTATTATTTTATTACAATTGCAATATATTAAGATTTATGTAGATAATATAAAACTGAGAACCACATGTTCATTTTTCGACAAAATGATATACCAGAATCTGCGTGTGTTAATTATATTTTGAATAGAAAAAGACTCATTATAACTTCATTTCTTCTGTTATAATATACTAAAACTACCAAGACTTAGTCCATAGACAAACTATACTTAGCTTCGTAAAATTTTTCGTTAATTTATTTTTGAACTTTTTTGTTTTCACTCTGTATAATTATCATTTTAACCTAATCTAAACATCGGTGGGAGACTGAGTGGGAGTATTTGTAAAACTTCATATTTGAGAATGTCTGACGACATGGCACCTTTTTTGTCTTTGGAAAAATCCGTTACGGATACCTGCTCGCCAAAAAGGTGATGAGGGGGTTATATGGGACTACCCGGCAACATAGAGAAAGCTGCCATTTTTAAGGCTACCTACTAAAAAACCAACTGTTACCCTCATCGCCATACTGGGACGCCACGGGATCGCTTTCGCACTCACCGTGAGGCCCCGGCGGAACCCCCCCATGAAAGGGTGCCCCAAAAGCACCTTCACGACGTAGGCCTATAGTATATGAAAGTGTCCACCCTCCCCTCTCACCAAGGCACTACATTTGGGGAAGGAAGCGGCGGACTTACTCCCGCCTCTTTCTTCCCAACCTACCCATTCGGAACGGGTCAGCGGTAGAGGCAAGGTTCCTGATCCGCTCCGCGGCCTCTTTTGCGGCAATGACTTGCTCGCAAAAGGAGGCCATGGGGACCCAAACAGTCTCACTACTGAACATCTTTGGAATGACGTTCGACACTGAAACCCTGCTGCCGACTACGATCGCCAGCTCTTCGTGCTGGTGATGGGTGATGCCATGCAACACACTCCTCCGCAATGTAACAAGCCGAGTCTTGCGGCCCTTACCTTGTGCAGATACCCGCCGAAGCAGCCGGGTCTCGAGAGTATCTGCACAAGGCAAAACGTTAGAGTCATGTGCCGCCAGTCTATTAGACTTCAACTCGCGGTTCTACTGCTGGATCAGGGTACTGTGTGCTCTGGCCCTGATCCTGGCTACTTCAGGCATTTCGCCCCTGGCCCGGGCTTTGGCCTAGTGCCAGTGCACTGTGGCTAGGATCCCCGCTTGGAGCTCCCAGGGAGGATCACTTGCCAGTAGTGTCACCGCACTGAACTACACTGTACGGTACCCTCTGATCACCCTCACCGCAATGGTCCTCTGCGATTGTTGCAAGACGGATGCTTGATAAGAAAGGCTTTAAGCCATTGTATTTTGATAAAAACTACTCAATCGTTAGCGGATAAAACAATCAAGTAACGGTATAATCGGAGGGCTTAGAAACAAGCTTCTGAAAATACTCGTGTTTTAGAATTATTAAAATCTTGAAGTTGTAATAGGTACTCTAGTAAGAAACGAGTGCACTCCTTAACCGTTTAAAGCTACACAGGGACTCAAATACCCAAAACCCAACCCTATGTCTAGTACACCCTAGTCTTAATACACACCCAAGAATAAAAGACAACATTGTCTAAAGAGGTCTATGGATCAAGAGAAGTGCCACGAATTTTAACTGTACACGAACCGCAGAGACTCGTTTATGGCTCCGTTTTCATAATGAACACCAGGGGTAGGTTACAGCTGCACGATAGCGTTCCCTATGCGGTCGTAGCAGTGCCGTATCACACGGAGAGCTGTGTGTACTTTACCGACAGCGAGGACGACGCGACGGGCGGATTCATCAGGCGAGCGATGAAAGCGACACCTTACAATATTTTAGAATACAACACCAAAATGGCCATAATGTACAGGAACTCGGCCGTCGTGGAAGCCTTGCTTAAGATGAGTCAATATATCAAATCAACAGTAGCTCATAACAGTAGAGTTTTCAGTATCATCAATATCAGTAAAACCCTACATTAATGTAAATGTTGTTTAAAATTCATAACTGAAATTTAATATATAATTTACTAACAATTCATGCTTTATAAAAAGCACATATTTAAAAATAATATATCTTTCTATAGTCAAAACTTAATAATAATATTAAATAATAAAAACAAATAAAACATGTGCAATGGACTCGCTAACATAGTTTTTAAGATTCTTATTAATAATCTCTTCTGTTATGCTGGTTTTTAAAATCTCAGTTTATAAATAATATAACATAACAAAAAATATAAAACGTCAAAAAGAGAACGGGCGACCTGTATGTGGGTAATAATTATAAATAAAAAAAATACAAAAAAGTTGTAAAAGGTGTTATAATAAATATAAAGGAATAATCACCTAATACAGTCTAGTACAGTCCAGTCCAGAACCACAATAATCAGGTTGGATAGCCATAGTGATCTTCTTGACCAAACTTTCAGTGAACCGACTGAGAAAGGAAACAGTAATACCAAGAATATGGTAAGCTGAAATATGATTTATTCTTTTTATTTTATTTGCAACATAATTTGAAAATTATTGTTTATGCTTTTTAAATCTTAATTATCCTGTATATTTATATCCTGGAATGTTTTGCCATACCCTCCCGGAGTCTTGTTTTTTTCTATGACCAACTTAATGTTGTTGTGAAGATGTTTATCTCTACATAGCTTAATACAACGATTCCAAATTACAAAGTATTTTTCCCAAATGCTATCACTTTAATCGGTCACATATATTTCATTGTTATTATATTTTTATTTTCTTTTACTCACCAAATTCATACAATTTAATACATAAAAAAAAGATTTCAATGAACATAAAATGGTTTATAGCTAAACTAATCTTACAAGGTCGTTTCCATTCTTTATTATGCATATGTTGTAAAATTTACAAAAAAATCGACATACACCGGATTGACGATGCTCAAAGCTTCCTATGCGAGTGTCGCATTCGCCCATGCCCATCAAATAACGTCTACAACAACGACTTTGGTCCAGAGTAACAATTTTCCATTACCGTTCATCCTAAAGATATTTTGTTCTTGAATACAAACCATTTGTGACGCTCTAAATCGAGTTATATACTATTTTTCATATTTAAATAAATCAGTATAATATTAAATACACTTAATAATAGTTATTATAAAATCTATCAATCATATTATAACAACTACTCTTAACGATTTTATTTAACCACTGTAACCTGCCACTGAAAAGTCACGTATCTCCATTACATCGATATCTGAAATGAAAGCGGCTGCGTCTGCAATTTAGATGATAACGAGGGAGGGTTTTGTTAGGTTAGTTAGGATGAGAGATAAGTTAAGGATAAAATTAGATCATAGTTTTTTTTTATACAAATCAAATACATAAATATCTTAATTTGTCCTAATATCATATCTTAATTAATCCTAATTATTAAGATAATACATACATAAATAAATACATAAATATCTTAATTAATCCTCATTAAAATATTTATGTAATGTTTTATTCCTTTTCTATAGTCAAAACATAATAATTACATAAGACACATGTTCAAATTAAAATTAAATATATATATATATATATATATACTACTTATTTATTTGCCTACTTTATTTATTTTTTATTATTGAAAGCCAATTTATTTTAATTATTATAAACAGCTCTTGTCTTCACTCTTAATGATGTCATGGTGCCTAATAAAGATTAGTAACCTCAGACCCTTTCATTACACCGAGTCGTTGGATTGCCCCTTCTATAATAAAGATGTCCATACCCACTTATGTGACGGTCGCTTCATAAATTTTGTTGGAAGAGTATTTTTTGTCTGACCTCAATTCTCATATTCTATTCTTGAGATAGGATTATGACGATAAATTAAACATTAGTTTTGTAAGTTAACATGACGAATCCATATTTTTAATTAATGCAAAAACCAAAAATCTATCTTATCTATGCTCTTGGAGCTGCTAGAGGTTGCATTACGTATTTCAGTAAAGGGAAGTTTACTAAGTTCTAAAGGAAAGTTTTCTAAGTTCACTTAACGTGTTCTTAGTATTAGTATAGTGCCAGTATGCTATTGAATTATATTATTGATGCATCTATCGAGTATCAATAAATACCAAGTCAAATAACAAATATTTACAATTGTTTGCAAAGCAGTCAATGGAATAACTTAAGTAATAAAATATATTTCATATTCAAAGATTAACTACAAGAACGAAGATATATTAAAAAATAAATTAACATTAAATGCGTATTTATGATATTATTTGACACACTTTTTATAAGTACATTTTTGGCACTACCAAAATTTAAATAAAACCTAGTCTTTTAACATAAATAATTTTAGTACTCCATATAAAAAATATATTTCTCTATGTTGCAGAAGCTTGTTAGGTAATCATATTTCATTGAATTTCTATTAAATATGAAATTCAAACTAGTTAAATTTTATATTTCTGTTTTAAATATTATTTATAAAATAATAAAGACAATCATAAATAGTATAAACAATAAATAAGAGTAAAGAAATATTCAACTGATATGTCGTTATTATGTTTTAATGTCCCTAAGAGCAATAATATCTTGATGGAAAGTAATCTTATGATAGAATATCATCACAAATATTACTTTCACTGTATCCATTTTTAAGGTCCATAAAAATATGATATTCGAAAATATGGATGATCAGTTTATTGAAATTCCCTTACTCAAAATTTGTCTCATAATTACGTAACATAATTTCATTTCAACTTTTTTTGTCAAGGTTAACTTGTTAAGTTTTAACGCTTATATCCTGTACTTTAGTAAAATTCTCTTCTTCTTGACAATGTATTATGTTATACATTGTATTTTATATGTTTATTAGGAAATCAACATACATTGTTGAAAATTTGTTAAGAATTTAATTTCAGCCTAAATAAAAGACTGAAAAACCTAGAAGAGGAGTGAATAACACTTTTAGTTAATCCAAGTCCAAGTCTTTAAAAAATAGGACGACACAAAATCAAATAATAAACATGTGACTAATTTAGAACATATTATCCTGTAGCCCAATAGTCTTAGACGTCTTTACAGTAGTTTTCAATGTAGCCAAAAATGTGTGAACGACCCGCAATATTCGCTACAAAATTTCTTCTTATGTTTCATATTGCAAAAATTTACAAATCGAATATAAACAATATTTAAACATCTCGTTTCATTTCTATTTTAATAGAGACGATTCAGATGAAATGTAAAATTAAAATCTTTATAACCAGAACGGTTATACGCAGTAATAAAGCCGCAGTTAATGAAGCACCCAATAAAAACTACTAACTTAACTAATAAAATAAATTTGTTCTTTACAGTATATAATATATGAATAACTGTACTTTTTAGATCTTTTTATTTCCTTTTTACTATTATTGCTTCACTAAAAACTCCCCCCCTATTCCTCCGTTGAACAATTGGACATATTATAAGCTAATATTTAAGACAAGATTTTTTCTGCTATAACATTTATCTTCTTTGATGCCAAAGTGTTTTAAGCCCTAATATGGACGATAGTTATCTGTGCTTACAATGACGTAGTTCAGTTCATTAAGGATAAAAAAGTGGTAACTTATAAACTGAAGAGATTATTATATTAATTAATTATAAACGTGTTAATGACGAAACTAAAAATCTTAATAAACATTTTTATAACAGTAAAAATACTTGAAGAATGAATTTTCAATATTAGAATGATAATATCATTAGATGAAAAAACCAGATAATTAAAGTAAACAAATAAAATATCGTAAATACTGGTCTTGAAAAGCTATTAAATTAAAGGATTGTTTTGAAACAAAAAAGGTATACAATTAACTTGATTGACTTTTTTTTTCAAATTATAAAAATTGCTATAGGTTTATTTTATATTATTGGACTTATAAACATTATTTTATTATAATTTGTATAAGTTATGAGCTGTGCACTTTTATAATTACAAATTATAAAAGTGCACAGACCAGTGACATACAAACCAGTGACTTGATCTCCGGATAATATACAATGATGCGATCAAAATCGGTATAGCAGTTTGGTTGTATTTAAATTATATAAAGCCAAGGCAGTTTTTGTGTTTCCCACCTAAAATCAGAGAACTCTGTAGTAATAAGTCATCATCATTTACCTTATTAAGTATATTGCAAGGGACTTAGTACAAGTTTTTAGGACCAACCGCCGGTGAGAAGTCAATTCTTATTGGTAATTCATGTTGCTGCCAGTTCCGCCACCTTTCAGATAAGTGGTATAAGATAGTATCCACTATAAGTTTTGTCCCTTACACGGCTTTAACGGTTCTCTTCTGTATCAAACATAAATTATGGCCAACGATTTGGGGCATAGTAAAAAGTATGCTGTAATATGTTGACTTGAAAAAAGACAATTTTTATTAAGAAGAAACGTATCAACACTTCTTAAAGTAAGTTATTTTTTTAATTAATTGTTATTATAGTTTACAATCATATATCATCACTGCAACAATATACACGTAATAATAATAAATCATACATTTTTTATAATAATAATAAATCTTAACTTCTAGTTACACCAACAGGGTTAATTTTTATTAGTACTATTCGCTTCTATGGGAGTAATCTGTGAACCTATTGATTGGGGCTTTCCAGAGATCTCTCTTTTTTAATTTACAGCAAGACGCTGTAGTTTTGTTTTTTATTTGTTTAGTACAATATATTATAATATAAATAATGTGTAATATTATTAATATATAATCATTCATAACTACCTATGCAATAATAAACAATAAAAATTAAGACAGGGTCGAACAAAGGTATTTAAAGTTGTTACAAACTATATATGTATTTCTTGTAACTATTGTAGATTGGAGTTAAAGTTAAAATTCATGATAAAATATCTTAATGTGAAGATTTATTTTTCTTAAATAACAAACAAAACTACACTATCATGAGTTAGCTTAAAAGAAGCCTTTCCATACTATTTTAAAGTAATGTAAAATATACAGTGGCTTATATAAAATGTATACAGTAGCTGATATCAAATCTTTGGATGCTGATTAATCACAACCACGATCTGGCGCATTATACATTTACTTTTTTAAATGAAAAAAAATATAAATGTAGCTGTACCATAGCATGGGCAGATATAATTCCCCCTTCCCTCGTATCAAATATTAAAACTAAGCCTACTTAATCTATAATTTTCTTAAACAGAAATAAATCCAAAAATTATATACGAGTATATATATTATCTTTGTATGATGCTTATGTTTTATTTTACTTTTGAATGATATATACATTGAAAATATTTACAAACATGAATAGTCATATTAAGCTCATTTATATTTTAAATAGAGACGAGACGAAGCTTCTTAGCATTCCATGGATTCACCGTGCGGGTGCCGGGCCCATCGCGTTGCAGGGAGAGGAGTCCAAACAGCCCCTGGGACTTACGACCCAAGTGTAAGTTTAAGGGGCCCCTTTAAAATGCGCATTCACGCTCACCATCAACTGGCTGCGCTCCTCTCCCTACCTAACCAAATTTGGAATGGACCTACCAATGCCGTCTTTGAAGTACGTTCTAGAAATGTACTGATGATAGTTCTAGAGAGGCCAAGATCTTTAAGTAGGTTATAGAGAAATTTCGCTGTTATACCTCTCGCTCCCACTTCTACCGCGTACAAATTAACTATATACCTATTCCTGGTCAGTTCGTTGGTCAGTTCGAAAAAAAAAACCGAAAAAAACCGAAACGGGCAAGGATTCAAACCCGTTATCCCAGAGGTTGCGAGTTGGATTCTTGCCCGTATTTTTTTTTTCATTCTATTTTTATTTAAAATCGAAATTTTGGCAACCAACCAACATCTGAAACTATTTACATTTAGGCACTTGTTAATCTTTTTGATATGATACTAAGGTATTTTCAACATACGCCATTGAAACTGATTATAAACCATTTGATTGAAAATGCTGCGAGTCGGCCATGCTACGAACTTATGATCGAGTACTCCCGAATGGGTTTCCGAGTTGGGCAAATTTAGAATTAATAAACGTTACAGACGAGTAATTATATATATATCATAGTAATCTTGTATGTTGTAACATGGTAATCTTTGCTTAAAAAAAGCTTAAATGACAAAATGAGTCGTGATAAATGAGTTGTTGGTTGCCGTCGCTTTTTAATTTTAAATGTTGTTTGTTAGAAAGTTTCTGGTCAGCATATAATATTATAATATTCATATAATATTAATATATGTTTATATATGTTTATATATATATCGGCGCAACAACGAATTGTACGACTAATGAAATCGGCGAGTCATCGTACAGGTGTTTCAAACTTTGTAAACAAGTGATTAGTGATATTTGACCCACTCCTTCGACTATGCTGTGTATAAAAGCGAGGCACAAGGAAGGGAAATGGTCGATTCGTTTGTTACTGTTCATACGGATAACAACTGTGTAAAATTACTTTACTTAAAATAAAGTTTGAGTTTACTGTATTGGTTTATTTCTATTATGGAACACCAAAATATCAAGGAAAATAGATAATGACGTCAGCTGTGCCTGACGTCATAGTTTTTAAAAGACACCGGACCCGGCTTACTTCGACATCAGAAGTGGGATCTGAAGCTCATTGGCTCACTATGTTCGAAATACAGCTGAAGCATATAAAGTTGTTTGAGCTTGAATAAGCTCCTAGTGAGGCACTCAAAGGCGGCGACTCATCACGACTTTTACAAATCTTACATGTGGGTATGACGGAAATAATTTAATGAGTTGTTTTTTTTTTAGTGCATTGGCGTAATTAATGGCAAACCGAAGAATGATGAATATTTGGAAGCTTAAACTATTCGTTTTATGAGTCCATTGATGACAAAGTAGAAGAAATTGCCGCGTCAAGTGATGGCGAGTAAATTGGTTTTATCTTGAGAAAACGATAAAGCTATCTTAGACGTTGACGTTCGCGAGACAATCAAACAAGAGGTTTGTTTCCGTTTGTTTGTTGCGGCAAAAGCGGGTATGTTCCCTGGAGTGATCGTCGCACCAACGGAGGCGTAGGCGGTGCGTCTTCGGGCCATGTGGCCCCTAGAAGCGGAGGCAATAGCTTACCTGGTACATTTCGACAACTATTACATCGCGGGTATTCGCAGGTGATTGCTATTATCTGGTAAGTTGTAATATTTTTATTTGTATTCTGCTGCCGTATACTCTCTTGTTACGACATACGTAATGTGGTAGAACAAATTATTTGCGACGTTAAGTCACCCGTTAAGAGTTACAGATTTTATTGTCCATACTTTCCAATAATTATTTTAAATTCATCATCACTTTGCTCCCGTGTGGACCACGATCATATTAAATGATCCAGACCACACCATCGACCTAGATCCATTTCCTTTAGAGCCTCTGTAGACCACGGCGCACAAGACCGCCTAGACCACAGCATCATCACTTTGCTCCCGTGTGGACCACGATCATATTAAATGATCCAGACCACACCATCGACCTAGACCCATTTCCTTTAGAGCCTCTGTGGATCACGGCGCACAAGACCGCCTAGACCACAGCATCATCACTTTGATCCCGTGTGGACCACGATCATATTAAATGATCCAGACCACACCATCGACCTAGACCCATTTCCTTTAGAGCCTCTGTGGACCACGGCGCACAAGACCGCCTAGACCACAGCATCACTTTTATGTACTAAAACTTAAACAATGCAGATTTACGTGGAGTGACTGTATTGAAAATCAAATAAGCGGTGGCATGATGCGCGGAGCATTGTCATCTCTTTGTACTTAATCTCATTATACTTCGCTAATATGTTTATGTATATTGAACTATGGCTGATGACTTTGTGAAGTTGATTAGCTAAAAATCTACTATTTACATTATAATTCTGCTAACTTTGCTAATGGAATATCCTTGCGCTTTTGTTAATTATTAATCATAGGCCAAAGATCTTGTGAGAGTCAATATTCAATTACATTACCTCTTAGTATCTACAAGAGTGGTACCTCTGAGCTAATTATGTGTTACCCTTGTGCTATTACCATGGGTCCTTGATGAATCCATAAGAGAACCCTGAGATACCATTGGGATGCCTTGTGGAGCCTTAACTAGACACGTACACACCATAATCTGGAGAGTAGTACCTCTGAGCTAACCACGTGTTACCCTAGTGCTAACCACGGGTCCTTGATGTATCCACAAGAGAACCCTGAGATTCCGTTGGGACGCCTTGTGGAGCCGTGGTAGACACGTACTTACCACAGATCTACGAGAACCTTAAAGAACAACTAATAACCTGGTCATTACGAGTTACAGTTACTAGAGCTCACAAAATCTTCCTATGTTTACAAGAAAGTGCACGAGAGGTGTCATTGTCTACTGATTTAACACTATTTGAAAGGGCTGTATTGCTTACAGATGCCTACTCAAAAGAAAATGTTTCATTTGCTTTCAGAGTACGAAATTTATAAAACAGGTAGGTGCAGAGTATGCACCGCCTTTCAGATGGCCGTATCGGTGGAAGAACCTCAGCATATCGACCAATGACCCAGGGACTTTCAAGAACACGACTGGTGCAGAGCGCGCACCGCCGGTCAGAATGGCCGTATCGGCGCAACAACGAATTGTACGACTAATGAAATCGGCGAGTCATCGTGCAGGTGTTTCAAACTTTGTAAACAAGTGATTAGTGATATTTGACCCACTCCTTCGACTATGCTGTGTATAAAAGCGAGGCACAAGGAAGGGAAATGGTCGATTCGTTTGTTACTGTTCATACGGATAACAACTGTGTAAAATTACTTTACTTAAAATAAAGTTTGAGTTTACTGTATTGGTTTATTTCTATTATGGAACACCAAAATATCAAGGAAAATAGATAATGACGTCAGCTGTGCCTGACGTCATAGTTTTTAAAAGACACCGGACCCGGCTTACTCCGACATATATTATAGGAATTAAAATTGACCGCTGCGTAATGTTGGTCCGTAAGGTCGTTGACTTTAAGACTGTAAGAATACGTTATTTTTGGACAAATTTTGAACAAATAGAATATGATTGTTTGGCTACAAGTTCTAAATAGTATTTTAGGTACGATATCTTTAAAGAGGAAGTAACGTAAGCAATCATCTTTCTGCAATCAACCAGGAGATTGAAACCAAATTCACCTCGTAGAGTGCTTTGCTTTAAGAGCTTTTAAGACTTATTAAGTGCTCCGTGAAGTCAGCGAATTAAATTACCTGTCACAAGTGAGATTAAACTTAAGTTCTGAATTATAATATATTTTTATATTTAAAGTTTATTTGATAACTCATTATTTCAATTAACAATACATCTTAGCCGACTAAACGTATAAGTTAATTTTCTCTTCACAAAATTTGTATAAAAGTCAAACATAAGATTGAGTAAACTTATTATTTCTTGAGTAAAGTTATTATTTCTGCAAAACGATAAAATTGGTTAAATATTTTTCACTGAGCATTAGCAATTAGCTAATATTGCAAATATTATAAACACATTTTAGAAACATCAGGGTAAGGTCGATATTTTTTTTAACGCATACAAAGTAATTCTATCCTAAACGCCATTGACTTGTAAAACTTGTAAAAATCATTAAACACAAATATTCACTACTAAACGAGATATAGCAAATGACCATATAACGAAGCACAATCCATTGATTTATCACAACTATTGACACGATTCAGGTTCAAGATGTTTAAGATGAATGTTTCTTTGCAACAAATCAACAAATTACTAATTTATATAAGAATAATTTCCTTTGACTTTTTAAATTAGGGATAGTATCCAAAATAAAATCACGTCACTGATATAAAGCCGTGAACATTCATTGGCTTTAAAGAACAGTTCCGGGAAGATGCTACTGAAAATCTTGAAAACTATCGTATTGTCGTGCAAATTTAAAAAGGTAATACAGTAATACACTGAACACTGCTTTCACAAATTTAAACTCCACATTGTTATTATTTTATCAAATAATTCTAAACTCATTTACTACATATGGATCTTATACATCTGGAACAGTCGTTTAAAACTTTTTATTGGACCTTGGAAGGTAGCATTATCCACAATTGTTACATTCTTTAAATTTTAATAAATAAAAAATGAAACATAAATCGATACAGGCAGGGTTTCGAACCTGCGTCCTCTGGGAAACCGTCCCATCCGTAACCGTGTAACCCCACCGTCCCAATAAAGACAAATATGTGTAAATGCCCTCCCCGTATCAGTTTATTTTTCATACTGGATTTATTAAAATTTAAATAAGTTTCACATGGACGTACATGTTTATAAATATTTTCAAACATGTCATATTTTTATACAGTTAAAGGTGGCACAAAACTTGCACAATTTTTTTTTTACTAGACTTATATTCTTTTATAAGGGCTGATTTAGTTAATACTGGCAAAACTAAACTACATTTAATTATTTATGTTAACTATCTATGCGTGTATGAACATGTGTTATGTTCTACTTTAAATGTATCATGAAGAATAGTCGGCATGTCTTTAATTTATTCTTTTTTGCACGTGCAACTAACGAGCTCATACAATCGAGTTTTATATTATTATTTAAATTTTATTAAGGCTTTTATTCGGATTTATTGAAAGGTTTAGTTTTTTATATAAACTTCAATCAGCGTGGATTAATAAAGAGTAAATAAGGTTTCAATAAATGGAATTTCTGAAAGGTAAAATGTGCAAGGGAGGTAGGTATGAAGTATAATAGAATAATATCACAATAATCTATCTTTATCCCCGACTAAGTTATAAAAAAATATTGTATTATATAACTTGCAATATCTTAATGAAAAGCTAATTGGGTTGTTCTTTGTGCAGCATAGAGACATCTATAGACTGTACTTTAAAGACTGATTATTGCATTTTTGTCATCAATATTGATCTTAAGCAATACTTTGTTAGCATGAGTATGTATATGCTGTCGATCGATTATAAACAAAATATTAGTAGTCTTGACTAGAATTACCCTTTTTTGAGATATAAAATATGTAAAAAAAAATATGCTACAGGGTGGCAAACAAGCAAATTTATACCATGATGGTAAATGATGCCATCGTTCACAGACATTTGAATATATGGTATAGAGTATATAAGCTTCCAGCTCCCTATATCACCGCACGAAATGCAGCTAAATTAGCTACTTCTACTTCTACTAAAGAGAGAGGTACAGCAAGAGACTCGTACAGCCTAACCCATACAAGCTACAGACAAGGTTACATTTACTTGTACACCTTAGGCTGATGTGAGTTAATATTAAGACTGAACATTTCTATTCTTAAATTAATTTTTACACATTATTGATATTTACGATTCGATAGATTGCTCTCCTTTTGCTCCCAATAAAAGGGACAATAAACTTCATTGATTATAAAATGAAATAATGAGCGTCTTTAAAATCGCTTCATTTTTTTTATAAGAAGGCAGAAAAAGTTGTACGATTAATAATATTGACGTTTTAGACAATGTTATATAACATCAAAGAAGAAAGAGCTAAAATTTCCATGAAAAGGGTTTTATACGAACAATATTCAAACAAAACCATTTTAAGATGTGTATCGACATGTAAAATACTAATTAGAGCCGTTGAACATCTACAAGACAAGACTAAATATCATAATTAATAATATAATATTAATGTATAAACTAATTTCAATTAAAATATCAAAACCATCGAAGCGTAGCAAACAAAACATATTAATTAATTACAAGTACGTCAAACAGACTTTCTTGTAAACTCTCTCCATAAGAATCTCTAGTTATATTTAATTTATATTTTAAGTTATTTTGTAAAACCTAAGCTAAGGCCTAAGTAGCTTTAAGATTTAGTTACACGTACCTTGTATCTTGATATTGAATGATTTATTTTAGAAGGTTTTGCTAACTTACCTTTATTGTTATACCTCTTCAAATTGTATTCATTTTTTTTTATTCTAAAGTAGTTATAAGATCACTCAAGAATTTAAGCCAACGTAGAACTCGATACCAAATCTACGGAAAGCGCCAATGATTTATCGATTTAGCATTAAAATGTCTTCTACATGGCAAACGGCCAAAACATCCACTAGCAACTATAAGTTTTATATCGTACATATGTATGTTTGTAGACTCTATGTCAGGTTAGGCAAGAGTCACATTGAGAACAAGAACTTATCAACATATATTATAATTTAGAATATTCGATTATAACAATTGCTATTATCTTTTGTATTTATTTAGTGAAATAAATTAAACAATTTATCGCACCATGTTTCGACTAAAATCAAACTATGATATTTGTTTTATTTAAAAATTATGACTTTTTACATAATATGTTGTATAACATGTAACAAAATATATTTGCAATTACAAGTTATAAGGGTTTCGAGTTCTTCATGAAATCCATTAATTAATTGTTTCCCTTTTATACTTTATATAAACAAGCCATTTTTGAAAGCTAACACAAATAACATAACTAACTTTGTTAAGAGTCTGGTTTTGACGGCCCGTGTAAAAATAATATCTCCTGTTGACGCTGACATTTGATTTAATTCTTTACATAGCTCAAAAATATATCGACCCTTAACAAAGGTATCATAAACAGCAAATAAATTGATTACTTACCAAATTATCACATTAATATTGTAATAAACGTTTTTGTTGATAATTATCACAAATATTATAAAAATTAATATGAATATCATATGCAGAATTTTAACAAAAAATATTTTTTTAGCTGTGTTAAAAATAATTGTATTTTAAAGCAATATGTTAAATTAATTTAAATCTTAAGAGTGATTTAAGTTAATATACAACATCATACATTAATCATGTTTATTACAATGTACTTAATTTTTATAGAACAAATTAATTAGATTAGAAAACTAGACCCTAACTACATTCCGACAAATTTTCAAAACAATTTTTCTTCGATAAATCTATTCTGTAAGTTATTTTTATACCAGTATTTTTGTTTGTTTAAGAAAATTAACAATATTCACAGATATATCCATGTAATACGATAATTTTCAACTCAGGATGCTTGCAGCGTTTTACTAATATTTAGCCATACCCGTTTAAAACCGTACTTACTATAAATTATATATAAAATCTAATTATTACGCCAAATTATCGAATCTCAATTATAACTAAAGATAATTTTTACTTGTGTTGTGTTAATCATTAATTATATTTTACATTAAAATTATACTGATATAACGAATCAATCAATCATATCTTATAATATTAATTTAAGTAAATTATATGTTTGTGTATATTATTATAGTAAAGTTACTAACAATCCCAAAAGTGTGCATTCATTTCAAAAAAAAATTAATTCACTGTTTTGTTAGTACAAAGATGATATAAAAAATAGTATAAGTCGTTTAACTGCAATTATTAATCCACTGTTATTCACAATAAGAAGTTGACGTCATCGTTATGTCGTCGATTCCAGCTGGGATTCGATTCGATTGATTCGTGATAAGATTTCCCGCTCGATCGAGAGAATCTCGATCCTCAGCGGGTTTTTGCATAATTTTTAAATAGTTTTAATTTTAGATGAGTATATTTTATATTAATTAGAAAATAATATTATATTTCTTATATTTGTGTATTTAGAAAATAAATTTTAATATGAGCGGCTGTGTGCTTGTAACTAGTTGTAAATAAATGCCAGTTTGCCTACATTGATGGAAAATAAAATATCCAACTGCAATAATATAATATAAGATGTTTAATGTGCACTTTACTTATTTTGTCATTCGTAAACAATGTGGTTAAACTGATAAGTGTCCTGCAATTTTGGTTTGATTCAAAATTCAAACTCTTTCTGATTAAAATAAAAGTGGATTTGGATACGTAACTACAGACGTGAATAATTTTATTTTCATTGAGGGAAATTCTTCATTTTTCTACATTGCTTGTTGTTATTAGTTAAGTTTATGTTTTTTGTGCGTTAAAACTACATTTGATGCCTGTTTTTAAGTATTCATATGAATCTTTAAACGTCATATTTATTGTCCTCAACAACATAAGTGTGAGTGAAATTTCAGTCAAATTGCTTAAAAGAAATGTGTTTAAAACAATTTTTCATAATACATTAACCGAAATAAAAGCTTTGAAAGGGAAACTTAGTTTTAAAAAAAAAAAATATATAATCGGACTAAATTTAAGGTAAAGGAAAGCTTTCGAAAAGCTTTTATCTTTGTAGTGACATGTCTATTTATCACGAATATAATTTACTAGCTGCTACTTAAAATCATCTCGAATTGTTTCTTAACTACTTCATTTTTAAAGTAGAAGAATTGCAGAAAGATGTATGGGATCACTGTCATATAGATTAAATCATTGAGGCTGTTAGCAGCTCCGTCAAACTAATTATGTAAGCTAATAATGTAAACATACATGTGCAGAGTCTAATGCCTATTCCCTAAATACACGTTCTAACATTTTGTTTTTGTTTCAGAAGACCGAGCAATTATTGATTGGGAAGTGAATACGTAAAGTTTATAAAAGGTTACCAGTTATTTTTATCCATAGATAGAAAGATTTTCCGACAACGCTTTTGTTAACGATGCCTTTGATGTTGCGAAATACTATATGCTATGGGCGGGGGTGATGACTTACTAGGCGATGACAAACAAGCTCAGCCTGAATTGATTTAAATATAACATTTTCTTTATATTGCAGTACAAATTTAAGAATTTCAAAGGATGATTGAAGTATTGCAAAAAAAAAAATTAACTCTATCACTATTTTATAGTAATATCATAAACCAATGTTTATTCTGAGAATGCAATTTAATTTATTAAAGGATTACCTCGACACATCTGTGGACTTATCTCAGTTATTTCAATAAGACTCGGTAAATAAAACGCGATCCAAAGTATTAATTTTGAATTTTATTATTTTTAATTAATTTTGAATCCGATATAAAGGAGGAATTTAATATAGTTAATGTGATTTAAATAGGATTAGTAAATATTAATTGTTTTGTTTGTATTGTAAGTTATATTTTTATGTTGTTCAAATGTTAATATCAGGATCCAAATGAATTACCATAATATTCACTTATCACACCTATCACACTTATCACACTTATCACAATACCATAAAATCCAACAAATATAGAAAGATACAACCACAAAAGTTGTTGTTTAAAGCGTTGTTTTTTTAAAGTTTTTTTTTTAATGAATAGCTTCCTTGCACTGAATTTAAAAGTAATATTTACTTCAATATTTAAAAGTGCTTATTAAAGGGAATTAATCTCGCGTATAGTAAAATTTACCTACTACCAACATTACTTTAGATTCCGGACATAGAATTCAGGATGCCCAAAAAGCGCACTAACAGTATTTTAAGGTCTGACAGTGAGGTCAAAGACATGGGATTTTACATTATTTATGAGTGCGTCCAAGGTGTTAATATTATAATCTCCAACCATCTTATATATTAAAACTATGATATATTTTTTTTAATTTTTATAGCCTCACGAATAATTGTGACTTATCAAATCTGATATAATGTTTTAAAAAAATAATTTAAAAAAACCTACAATGAATTTCTGTCTATATTTATTTAAAAATAAAATAAGCTTCACATGGCTATGCATGTTTTAGATATTTTCAAACATAATTATCGGTTGCGGCATCTTTCCAATGTTAATCTATACTGCAAGGTTATAAACATTGGTTATTATTTTCGAAAGAAGCCTAATAGATGTCACCACCGTCCCGATAAAGACGAATATGTGTAGAGTGCTTAATTCACCGGGTCTGGTAGCGATACGGTAGCTTAATTGGAAGTGCGACAGAACAGTTTCCCATAGGTCGCGGGTTCGAAACTATGCCTGTATCTGTCTATTTTTCATCATATTATTTAAAATATAATTTAATGGTTGGGCTTGCCTATGGTATGTTTACACACTGCTGACTTGTAAACTGACTTGTGACCTCGAGATACTGTAAGTGTATTTCGTGTGCATCCTGAACTGTATTCTCGGAATCTAAATCTAGTAAATAATAAAATTATAAACAATCATAAGGAAGTATATAATTTTTATTGTAGATTTGTTTTCTTAGATGAAGTTTTAAACAATATATTATAAACTTTTTAAAGCTCTTTTGAAGTCAACTAAACAATATGTATGAATTATTAATGAAACAATAAAACTATATTATTATTCCAAATATAACATTATTGTTAAATACAAGAATAATAAAATGTAACAATAGAACCCAAGTTAAGACCCAACAAACTTGTAACAACCGGAGCCATTAGTCGTAAATTTTGCCATTTACCCGATTTATTGATGTTCCGTAAGCTTGACATCACAAATGACGTTTAGTGGATTTTAACAGAAGTGTAACTTTTTGTCTGTGTAAAACATATTAATTGTTTAAAATCAAAAGTGAATATTAATGAAAAAGATTTTCAAAAATTACTAATAAACATAAATGTTTGTTTCAATTAAAATAGAGTCAAAAGATTTTTTTTCTTACAAAATATGTAAAAGTAGAGTAAGTTTTTCGTTATTTTTTAATGTTAATTTTGCAAATAAATAACAAATAAGTTCAATTAAGGTCAAGGAAGGTATTCGTTTCCGAAACACGTAATGTTTTCTCCTTTATAAAATTGAACACGTTAGTGACAAAAGCTTGCATTAATTAGCCCTTTGTCAACTCATTATTATTATAATGCGCGTACATTAGCAGAGCTCTATACATGTCTCGTAGTAGCAGGGCGATGTCTATTGTACATGTCTAATGTCTGTACTTATTTAGTGTATGACGGTAAATATAATATATTTAATATAAAAAAAATCGGTATTAAATATTTATTTAAATGTTTGTAACATTCAAGTAGTAAGGTATGGGTAGTAAGTAAGTAAGTAGTAAGGTTAATAAGTTAAAAAATATTGACCCATTTTTATAATAGTATACAAATTCAAATAAAATCCTTTATTTTAAATCGTAGAAAAAAAAACCATCTATAAGTCGTATTTGATGCAATAAATAATATTTATTGGCCAGCGGCTCCGTTCTGATATGTTTTTATGACGGGTTGGTTTGCTTTCGTTACTTTGTTGTTTTTTATTATATGATGAAGCCAGCTATAAGCTAGATTGCAGCAACTTTATTTCAAGCTCTTTTAATTTAAAATATACTTTATAACAACCTGAGATATCCTTTGGTCAAAGATAATAAAACGATTGAGCTTCCTTATTCTAGTTGTTCCTAGTGTAACTAACTCGAAATGAAATGTAATCTTTTTTTCTAGTCTTTAAAGATCTAAAACATACTTTACATCTAGATCTGACAGTCATATTGCGCGAAGAGAATATTTAAAGGAGAAATATCATATAATGCCGTATACATTTTATTCAGCTTTCTCTAATATAATTTAATTACTATTACAAAACTGTAAAACATATCTTTATGACAGAATACGAGAAGAAGTAAATGTAGCTTTGTACGAAAAGTAGCTTCTATTATGGAAAAAGTTTCGGGATGAATGTGGGAGGAATCGGAGGATTAAATTGAGACAATACTTTTATATTTATATTTACCCGGCTGTATTCACATGAAATTATAACGGAATGTGCCCGACCAGTTTCGAACCCATAAGGGGTTCTTAATCATGAGCTCTGATTTAATTTCAACGTGAATAGAGCCGGGTAAATAAAAATATAATAGTCATGATTCACGAAAGTTTAAATATAAAAATTGAGACAATATAATTAATAATAATTTATTAACTGCAAATAATTTATAAAGGTTTTGAGATTTGACTAAAATAAAAATCTATCCAAAAAAAAAATCTAATTAAATCTATGCTTATTAGGAATTATTATATACGTCATTTAAAAAAAAAACATCACGGGTGAAAACTCTTATTAAATATTAATTGTCTTCTCATGTGAGAAACTCTCATCACACATAATCTTTTACTTTGGAATCTACTTTTAATGTTATAATTACAAACTGCTGATAATAATTATATGAAAATTAATCTCTCCTACCTAGCTATCATGCTAATTAGATTATAAAATATCATTTTATAATCTTATTTAATGATACATTTAATAAGAATTAGACGTTTATTGCGCTGTATTAAACGTGATTGGTCTAAAGGTTTTATTTTATCTACCGAAAATGAAATGGATAACATATTTAAATAAAAAAAAGTATTTCGTAGTCAAAAATAGTTCAAATCCTTTTTATTAAAATTTCGGACTATAAGAAACAGTATTAACGCTAAAATGCATAAAAATAAATAAAATGAAACGTTTGTGGAATATAGTGAATAAGAGTTCAATCTTACGTAACATTAATGCATTTAGAAAAATAATGAAAGTTTGAAAAGAAACATTTCTAGCCATTTGCTACTTTCTGAATTAGTAATATACATAATATTATATTATATTGATTTATTGACCACGTACATAAATGCCCATGCTGCATGTTAAAGTGTTAAATGTTTCACTTAAGTAGTTACATAATTACTTGACTCTAAGGTATAATAAACAAAGGTGAAGGTTTATTATTATATTTTTTTATAATAAAGCATATTGGAAGTTTTCAGGAGAAAGTAAGGATTTAATACGTCTTGGCCCATTTCGCTTTTGAGAAAGCAGATCTATAATATTTTTTATACCTTAAAGTCGTCTTTGGATGACTACTAAAAATCACCACCACCTTTGATGTTAAAAATTAATACCGTAAAATACATATATTCAGCCATAAGCGGGACTATGAATGTGTTTTCCGAATGCCTTGTAGAAAGTAGAACTAAATACTTGTAAAAAAAAACCAACCTCGCAACACAGTTCTCCTCCTACCGTAAGAAGTTGTAAGACCCATGCAATACCAAGTCCGTTATTAATTTATTCAGTCCCTACTTGAGGGACCTTCTGTCTTAAGTCGTTATGTAACTAGCTAACCTAACAACATCCTATTACGACCATATCCATATTTAATAAAATCCTTTATGTTTTAAATAAATTCAATCTTCTATTTTTAGGCACTGCAGTACCCCCAGATATTGCCCACAAGTTTACGCTTTGACCACTATAAATATCCCATTTCATATTTTTTCACATTTCATATGAATTTTACGATTTCGTGGAAAGTAAAGCCAAGTTTTTTTTAAAGCATATAGAGCCATTAACGTGTAAATGCCGTCCTGTAAAGGGGTCGTGTGCCTTGACTAACAAACTTGACAATTCACTTAATATATTTATTATTAATTAAATATCAAAAAATAAGATCTCTGGTGCCAACTGTGATTTTATTTAATGCATTTTCTAAAAATTCTTAGATATTTTCTATAGTTAGTGTAAGATGAAAACGTACATATTCACAGAAATGCATTTTCTTGGAGTGACGTTCTCGTAACCCCAGTAACATGTTTTACATTTACGATTAAGTAAATAAGTTTACTTTTATGATTATGTTCGTTTTACCGAAAGTCAAACACGTCTTTTCTATTTAATGAATATTATCTTTAATTTAAAATTTACAAAAAAATATATATTTTGATTTATTGATAAATAAAGTGATGAATGCGACTATTTCTTATTTGTTGTATTTTTATTTACTTATTCTACTTGTTTTCTTATACATAATATATTTAATGAATTTTTATAACTTAAATTCTGGTAAAAAATACTTTCCTGGAAGTAAAATTAAAAATTTATTTATAATTTCCGGCTGAGATGAGCGTTTGGATTATAAAAAAAACTTTTAACTTAAGATTCGCTTCGAAGAAGATTTAATTTTTTTAGAACCGAGATGTTGAGAAATATCTATATTTCATTATTTTTTAGATCGAGATATAAATTTGAAATTTGAGCCTTTTTAAGGTTCGTAAAGACCATGTGTAGAATTTTTATTAAATAACTTGTCATGTTAAAATATTTGTTTAGACTTCGGGAAAATGACCACATATGAAACCAAGAATTTTGTTATTAAGATATTAAATTAAATGTTTGTCATATCATTATAATTATAATAATTTTAATATAATATTTTGTTAGAGAGTTTTAAAGTCTTCATCGTTATTCATTTTAAAATTATTTAATTTTTAAATAAGCTAATTTACATCTAATTTCATTTTCACATTGTGGCATCCTATCAGTGTTTATCTTTACTGCAAAGCTAATCATCAGAATTTTCAGTGTCTTATAGATGTTACTACCGTCCCAATAAGACGATTGTGTAAAGATATGCATAGTTCATCGAAAAATATGTTTACCATTTTATCATTCATGCATTACCTGTGTATTTTGTTTCTTCACCTTGCCGTAGAGAAGATTGTAAAGAAATAAATAAGAAAAAATAATTAAATGAAGGGGTGATTAGGGGCGTTGAGGGTTTAATGACAATGGAAGCGTATATATGAAACTTTGTGGTTTTGAAGTTACATTCTCAAAAATCAAAGTTAAAGTAGATTTTGATAAGCCAGTTATTTTCAAGGCCACGAAAACTTTTTGCCACGACGCCAAAGACTGTTGGATCGATCTCCACCCAGGGCGAAAATTTGTTAAAAAAAGTCGAATGTTCTTTTTTTGTCTGAGTGTTTAGTATCTAAGTATATAATTAGCCATTTATATATATTATAGACGTTAAAAGCTGGCTGATTTCCATAAGACAAGCTCTGCTTTGCTTACGTCAAACGGCCGTGTAATAATATAATAACATTTCGTTACGTATTATTATTAATTTATCTTTTTAAATAAAATGTATTATTTCAACTATTCTTAGTGTGGTTGGTTCAAGATAAAAAAATAATATTATTTATAGTTTAGTCCTTGGCGACATATAAGCTGTAATTCATTTTGAAGATCGAAATATCACATTGAACTTTATGTCTTTTCTCTGTTTCCTTACCATAGATGTGGATGAGAGTACGAGTACACTTTATGACATGTTATAATATGGTTTATTGTTTGAATCTCTGCGTGCTACAGCTGTTATATATACGTGAAAAAGTCATGTTTCACGAAAGGTTAAATATAAACGTTTAAATAATTTGAAAAAAGATTCTGTTTTATTTTTTTTCCAACATAATATTAGTATATTTATTTAGTACTCACTATTGTTCTGCACAATTATTTCAAAATTAAACAATTAAGATTGTTAACAAACTAAGTACTAAATATAAACAAAGGATTGGCTTTGTCCTTTAAAATGAAACCTTCATATTATTAAATAATTAACTGAAAATTCTTATTCAGTGGACCTTATTAAACCGCTGTATGATATAAGCTATATAACACGATACATTTTAGAATAAAATTACAATAAAACATCTAGTTTTTAATAGATTTTTATAAGATAAGATAAGCTTATCAATATTCAGATTAGATACAACTTTGTGCATTTTGTTTAGTTTTAATAAATAAATGTAACAAAAATATATCATATATTTTAACGGTTTTTTAAAATTATGATTCAATAATAATAAGCTTTTAATTAAAAGCAAATTATAAAAAGTACTATATTTTAATGAGTTGTTTAGAGTATCTATAACTAATATAAGTTTAATGAAAATTAAAGTAAAAATTTAAAAATAATCGTAAACATTATATCTTAACTAGTCAATAATAAAATTACCAAAAGTGGCTTTGCCATCGGAACAAAATGCTGAAGGCAGTTTAGACTTAAATTGGTTTGTAAGGCTCTTGATGTTGCATAAATCAGTTTCATAGAGAAACGACGTGACGGGATCGCTCAAGAAGTGATTTCGATTAGTGATAGAAATAACCTTATCTCATAAGAAAACGGTCATAATCAATCAAAAGCACACAGCTTTTGGGCTGCGCATAAGTAGAATTAGTAATTGAATGAATAAGTAATTTATATATTTTTTCAAATATAATTAGTTATTAATTTACAAATAGAATACCATATCAGAATACAAAATGTTATATTTATTGCTTGAATCATTTATTTTATTACATTTTAAATGGTAAGAACCAACAAAAAATATATATTTGTATATATTCGATGTCACCGTATGTAGGTACTAAATTTGCAGGACTAACGAAAGCTTTTTTTGTTAAAATATATAGATAGCTCTGTACATTTTCATAATTTTAACTCGAATTAAAAATGTTTAAATCAGATTGTTTTTTAACCCAAGGTCCCTAACCTAATATATCAACGGTTTCGAGTACGCTTGCTGAAAAGGGTTTTATTAAATAAAATGTGTAATTTTTTGGTTTATGTGATAAAGTAATTTAATATATTAATTACTTAAACATACAGTGGAATGTTACCATATTTTTTTATACTAATACATATTTTTTTATACTAATACATATTATGTACTAATACATATTATATACTAATACATATTATGTATTATGTTTTCGTTTTTTTTTTCATTTTAACCTGTAAAAAAAACATTGTTATTAAAATTATTTAATAAAATTGACATTGAAATTTTACAAAAAAAAGCTGTGCGGGCTATTTATTATTTAAAAGCTAGATTCACAGACATATATTTTTTAAAGAAATCGGTATTTTTACGATCGCTTATTTCTCAGTACATATTCAATAACATATTATTTAAACGTTAAAATTTCGATACTTGTATAAAAAAGTGACGACACGATACGTGATAAATTCAAAAAATCAAAATAAAACTTGAAACGCCGCAATTTCGTCTTGAAAAATTTAAGAAAAAATCTTCATTGACTCCAGTGTACTGTTATATATATGGCTTATATATAATAGTACCTAACATCCGTAATACGTTTGCTAAGTCAGTTTCTTTCACTTGCTGATTCCTCATAGTATTTTTATCAAGACAATAGTTTTCTTCGAATCCATCTTCCGCGCGTGACACTTGTTCTTTTTAATTGAGTCCATATTTTGTATTCAAATTAAATAAATGTTTTATTACTTAAAAAAATGTTTTTAAAAAGGACTTTCTCCGAAATATTATAACTGTACATATATACACTAGACTAGACCTTCTTTTTCTTAGTTTTAAATCTAAAATGTAAAGTAAGTATATTCTTAAATAGTATACCTCACTAGGGTAGAGAGTATAACTCACTAGAGTGTCTAACTGGCCGAGTTTGGACAAAATTACTTTTAATGCAAGAATTAACTATATTTTTTTCTATTTACATTCAAATTTAACCTGGCAGTGAAATATGGAAATATGCTAACTTTTCAATTTATGAATATCTAGGTACGTAAGATGTTACTTTTTTTGAAAAAAGATGATTATAGGTGTATAGATTGTTTTTTTTTCAAGCAAACACGGTAGTTTTATTAGCAGAACGACGGGACGATATCCCAAAACTTGGAGGGGCAAGTCCTACCCATGTTGATGTTTTTTTCATTACATTTTTTATTTAGAATAAGTAAGTTATCCATGTACCATAAAGTTAATTATTATGTCATTAGTAAAACATTCAAATTATGGAACCAAACGTGTCTTGAAGTTTATGATTATTCATCCAATATACATATAATAAGGGAGTTTTAGTTCGGTAAATATCAATCTTTGAAAACGACCTCATTAGTAGACTGTTCCTTGTGTAATTGGATCCTTTGAAAGTTCTTGCTAATTACGTTGACTCTAGGAAGCATTTATTTACAATGCACATAATGTATTTGAGAATGAATTCGTATATGATAAGCATTGTATCTCTGTTAAACAATATATAATTCTAGTTTTATTCTATCTTCTGATAAAATGCTAGTATAAGTAAATGTAATAATTTACTAAAAAATTTTTGGACAACATTGTCTTTTATAAATATAAGTTTTTATAGATTTTTTGTGCAGGCTGTTTTAAAACATATAATGAGTTATATTAATAGTTAGACTTAAATTACGATTTGAAAAATCATGATGCTAATCCCAAGTTAAGGTTAAATGTAAAAATAACTATGTAACTAAGTCGAATTTCATAACCCAATTATCTTGAGTACTGTCATGATCATTATTTTAAATCAAGGATAAATGTACATTCAAGAAATAATCTATAATAACGTCCTATAATTTAAGTTATTAACAGTCTTAATAATATATTTTAGTATATATTTTTTTATCTTTTATTAGTATATATATATTTTTTCAGTTTTATCGTTAACTGATCTATGCAAGAGACTCATTGTTTATGTAGAGAAAACAGTCATGTTACGTGAGATTGCCGACTAAAAGTATTTTGTTTCTCCCTGGGTAACAGAACTCTTATTCGGGATAAGAAGTTGGTCCTACGTTTTTTTTTATTTATTATCATTTTCAGGCAGTAGAAACGAAGGCACTAAACACTTGTAGGTAGGGTGTAGAGTGGGCTACTGGAAAAAGTTCAGTACTCACGTCACCGCGATAAAGAATTAGAAATTATACGTGAAGTGCTTAGTTTTTCAGTAGCAAGAATGCAAGAGGGGTCCATAGAGTTCGTTAAAGAAGGCTCGTCTTAAAAAAACAAAACAAAATCCTCACTCTTGGAGGCGGTTCGCGATTGGACTATAATGATGAATACGTATGAGAGAGAGTATAGAATACCTAAGGATATTGTTGTCTCGTCATCCAGACCGGACATATTCCTGAACTCTAGACAGTTAAAGCGCGTGATACTTGTGGAGCTTACTGTTCCGTGGGAAACTAACATCCCCAAAGAACACACATTTAAGGTACCACTACCGCGTACAAATTAACTTTATACCAGATATAGGTACATATTAGATATATTTTATTGTATCAAAGTTATAACATGTTTTATGTATTATTTTTCTGATGTGTGCATATTTCTTATTATTCTTTTAAAACTTTTATTTAAAAAAAAAATATTACTTTTATTTTAAATTATATAATTTTTGATGTTTTTTTTAAAATCTAAATTTTAAATTACTTTTTATGTTATTCTTTATAATTTCAATTTAATAATAAATTATTATTATTTTGCCTTACATGCTCGATTGAATTGTATTTTTGTTTTACTTTTGGAGTTCATGTTATGTTTATTCTAATAACAGTGGACACTTGAGTGATGTTATATAATATGTGTTTTTGCCTTTTGGCGTTTGGTTTGGCGTTTTTGCGGCTTTTAAACGCTCGCAACAAATTCTGGTAATTGTCGAACGGCCAGAACGCGTTTTGTCATTAATCAAGCGCTCAGAACGCGTTCTTAATGTTTGAGTCGTATTATGTGCCACTCTCTATCTGCGTACAATAAAATTTTATATGGTATATTCTAGTACCTAAAATCATTTTTGAAACAATTGAAACAGAAGTTTGTATGTAGCCATAGATACGGGCTTTGTTCAGGATTCGCTGAAAAGATCATGCTAATTACGGAGGATCATCATAGTAAAGGCTCTTTATTTATAAAATTTATAACAATGGCCAATAACGGTAACTTTGATAGTGATATTCTTCAAACTAGTAGTTTTTTTTAAAAATTAGCATTAACAAATTTAATCTAGTCATGAAACAAATTGCCGTAATATATTTAAACATCAATCTTGGAGCTATATTATTTTAAATAACTAGATCGTCAACCATTTATAAGGTTATACGACAATTTGGTGCCTCGAATCCTATAAAAGAATAAAGGGCTCACAAAATATCTCATCTCTGAAAGACATAAAATCGTCTTTCAAATGGATTTAGGGAGGAAGACCTTGCCAGTTATAAGATAGTAGGATCTCGGGAGCATAATTCGTGTCGCTAGAGTCTGATGTTTCATAGGAAATAAACATACCTTCTATTAGTGTTGAAACTATTACTGACTCCATTAAATTAAAAGTATTTTGTATACCTAATTATATTTTATATCATAATATTAAAAACATATTTAACAATATTTTTTTACAGTTGATTAACGTATTAAAATATCTATGAACATGTATAGTCATGTTAAGCTTGTTTAAATTATAAATAAACAAACAATGAAACATGTTAGATATGGCACTGGGTCATTATGTGCTAGCAACTAAACATTTTATTTGTTTGCAGTGTTAAACTTTATTTTTTTTTTTTATATACATATCAAACTTATATTTTTTTCTATAACAGTTAAAAGAACTATGATAAAGTCCTATAATAAATTGTGGTAACGCGTATAGGTAACTTGGCCAAATTAAAAAGCTGTCCAAAGCTTTTAGTGTCAACGCTCAACCGCTGGAAGACTTTTTTCTTTTTCTGTCATATGAACATACTATGATGAACGTTTTTATTCCTAAGGGATTGATAACTCATTTATCTATACTACTATTAATAATTCTATAGGTTATGTCTGTCTTTATGTTTAGCTCAAAAACTTGATCGGTCTTTGTGAAAATTTGTGAATAGTAAACCTAATTAAATGTATTAAGAACAGAGTCAGGCTGGATATCTGTTACTTAACTTTAACAGAAAGTTTATTGGAAAAGTAATTTTTCAGTTGTGGTTTCCGGGGATATCCAATTATAGAATATAATGTCAGCTTCTATACTCCGGCAATAAACAAATTAATTTCTGAACAAACGCCACCTTATTTCGACAGTGACAAACAGAAGCCAATAGGCCATTACTATGATTTAGAACTTCTGGCTTAGTTTAATATTTGAATTTCCCTTGAAATATACTATAAATTTAGATATCTACACATCTTATATTTCTATTAGCTATAAGGCTTAAAATTGAATATCTTATCAATTTTTAAAACTTTGCAATTTAGTTTAGTAGCAAAAATGTATTTAGTTATTATTTTTAGTGACTTTATTATTTTCGTAAAAATAAACAAAATATTTGAAACCAGTAGTATTTTTAAAAAATCCAAAAAAAAAAACCGGTTTTATTCAAGTCAAGGTACATTTTATTTTCTTTGCAAAAAGATAGTTCAAAGAATCGAATAAGAACAATAATATTAACCTTTTATCTATAAATCCGTGGAAATTAATCTTACAGCGTAAAAAGCAAAATAAAAGATGGGCTATAAGCGATCTTAAACCGATCGATTTACGGATACCGGTTTTTTTAGTTAAATTTCGAAGTTATGATAAGTTCTTGTCAAATAAAATTTCTGAAAAGCTGAAAAACTAAAAAAAAAAACAATTAAAATGATTAAATTATTTTTATTATAATATCTAATTCCATGACTTCAATTTTCAAAGCTCGGCAACGTGGTATTGAAGACAGCTTTGAGCAATTCCCTTTACCGACCTTCTCAAAAAATAAATGTTGCGAAACTCAACGTATCTATTGACAAAACTGAACGAAATACACTTTATAACGTTATTTCAAATAATAATAAATAATGGATTTTTAAAGTTGGCAACACCAAATCAGCCAAATTTTCATTCCATTGTTGTGATTGTGTTCGAAAAATAAGTTGTGCTCTAATAGGGAGCATTTGTCATAACTATGTTAACGTTTCTTGTATTTAGTAATAGCAATATGTAGGG
Source organism: Dircenna loreta (assembly GCA_963555665.1). Lineage (NCBI taxonomy): Eukaryota > Metazoa > Arthropoda > Insecta > Lepidoptera > Nymphalidae > Dircenna > Dircenna loreta. Next base: position 6,564,051 of record OY743099.1, on the reverse strand, counting down.
AGTTTGTAAACGTTATCCTGCATATAGCCTTAGGTACTTGAAATAAACAAGTTAAAGGTATGATTCTTCAATCACAAGCACAAGTTAAAGTGTTGCAAATGATTCACATTTTTTGTTCTCAATTTTGTACTCAAGGTCCATCTAGCTCAGGCCTTTAGTACTTATGGAAAAACTCTTATAGTAAATCGCTTACATTAATCTACTTCCAGATAATATGACGGACTTTTTTCTCGGTTGTAGGTGGATAGACTGTTTGGTCAGTTGGCATAAATACTTTTTGATACTTATAGGATACAGGTTATAAAAAAAAGAATTGCATGATGTTTGTCTAAAAACATGTTCACAGGTTCAAGTCAAAAACTTAAGGATACGGTTCTCGTCCTTACTGTCCCCATCTTACCGTCTCAAAAAATAACCCATATTGTCCAAGAGCCGGATAAAAGTATCAGTACTATTACCACGTCAAACATTTGCGAATGCGGCTTTATTCCCAAATTGAAAAAATTATATCTTCCTGAGCGTCTGGTTCCATCAGAAAAGTACCACAGGCAAACCTGTATATCTTAAAAGAATTTCTATGGTAAATAGCCCATTTATCCATTTCTAAAACATTTTACGGAGGCAAGCTTATTTCACACTCTATTAACCATTATCTATCCAATAATTTATCTATCCATGCATTCATGATTACCTACCTTATCTTACATATTGTTTTCTCACCAGTAAGGAACCTCAAAACCATAAATTTCTTTGAAAATTTACCTAACTAACTTTAACTTTTTAACTCAAGTAAGTGTTAAATTTTATAGGTTTCACTAATATGCAAATTTTTTATGACAATAATATTTTTGATTAATTACGTAGAATATATTGCAATCTGTAATGTTATTACTTTACTCGAAGGGTTTTTTTAACACTAAAGTTTTATAGTTAATTTTCTTAAACATATGTTCTTTGGTATTTTTTTTTATAATTGAAATAATTGACATAAGATAATGTATATAGACCCTCAATGTACATAAAAATACAAACGAACAAAAATATATTTTCGCCGTTTTCATTAAATGGACAGTAAAATATGTTTGATCATTTCCTTAGTCTCATAGACATTACGCTGTCAATTACTAATTAAACCAGAAAAATCTACAAAAATAAATAAATAACGACGGTTTTCTAAAGTTCACGCGTTTGAATCCCTAGCCCTATCGGTTTATTTTTCATTCTTCATTTATTAAAAAATCAACAAAACTTATTTCAATCCAGTTACCACCACCACTAATAAATTTCTTTGTAGATGATAAAAAACAATTGACAAACATTTATAAAGTTAACGTTACTTATAAATATATTAATATAAATTGTAGGTTTTATTTTTTATATGTCAAGAAGAATATGATAGTTGTGTACTTAATATTTTTGTGTGCATTAAACTAAACTGAAATACAAAACAGTACAATATCGTATAGTACTAGTTTCTTTAAGATCATGTTTACCATTGGAGATACTTTGAGTTATTCTAATTATCATGTACAATATATATTACTAAGTTTTAAATTCTTAATAAATATATACTAAATAATTAACCGATACGGGGAGGAATTCGAATCCGTGACATGCAAACGGGCGCGTCTATCTACGTTTCTGTAATTATTCGCTTCTGTTATTTAAGCAATATATTTGTCTTTATCAGGGAGGTGGCATATTTGGCTTTTTTCGAAAATCCTAACCAATATGTATTATTAGTAATACGGTAGCTCAATTGGTACAACCATGGGACGTTTTTTTTAAATTCCCGGCCAGGTGTTCAAATCCCTGCCTGTATTGGTTTATTTTTCATTCTATATTTATTTAATATTTATATTTATTAACCATGTCCATACATGTTCATAAAAACGTTTAAACATATATTACTTATGTTGAAAAAAATACTTTACATATTCGCAAATAACATCTGCACTTTAATACTCAGATTATTTGTTACATTATCTCCTTCGGTAACTATATATAAATGGATGATCCTTCACTCGAGCTTTTTTTTTTATTTTTAAAATTGCTCTCCACTTAAAGCCGTATTATTATTTCAAAGGTATAATATAATATAGCTTAAATCCAAAATAAAAGCTATTTCTAAATATTGGTTAATATTTTATTAGGTTCGAATAAGTTACTTTGAAGATTACCTCCAACAAATAAAATTGTAAAGTTCAAATGTCGACGTAAGATGGACTTATAGTAGATCTTGATATGGTCTATAATATTGTATAATATTTGTCAATCAGTGTATTCTATTATATTAATATTTCTATTATATATACATTTTATATATTACATTATTGCATTTTTATTAAGAATCTCTATTTTGTTATTATACATAATTAACCTATGTCACTCGATGAAGATGCAGCTTTCATATAGTGAAAAAAAAACTGAAATCGGTCATGTAGTTCTTGTGTGAAAACATACAAAAACACAAATTAAATGTTACCTCTTCATAATATTAGTAGGTATAGATACATAGATTTATTATACAAGTAAACATATATTTGCAATTATATACTATATTCTATTCAAACAACAAAATTTCAAACGCTAATTCAAAGCCCCGTCAAGTCTTGAGACTCGTATCTAATGACCGTGCATAAACATTCCAGTTCGCCGCGTGTTGTAGCCGGTTATTCACGTGCAAATATGTACATATATTAGAAGTACTTAAAATATTGTAATAGCTATATATACAGTATAATAAAAAATATAGACATAAATTAAAAGATTTTTTATGAATGATTTATTTATAATGCAATGAAGTTAACCGCACGGCTATCCGCTTTTTAGTATGAAACCGCTTAATTTGTAAGCAGCAGTGTGGATGAGAGTTTAAAACACAACGCGGTTTATTAAAAAATGATTCGACTATAATAAAAAAATATTCAAACATTTATTGTTAAATCATATTTTCTCATTAAAATCACCCTATCTATGAACCAATCTATATTCTATAATAAAATTATTTATTTATAAGTTGTCAAAACAAAAAAACCAGTAGCTAATTGATATTTTTTATATTCTTCTAGTAATACTATTATTATAATTGCAAAAGTTTGTGACGATAATTTCTTTCGCAAAACAAGCAAAAAATTACTCATAGAAGTGATTAAGGACCAAATAAACATATTCTTCATCTAGAGTTATCGAATATCTTAGGGACTGGTGGGAAATATAGGATTTTATGACCTACAATAGATCATACATTATAGGCGAGAACGTTAAGCATAGACATTGAAATAAGTTAAAACGAATATCTGACGGTAGAATTAAATAAGAGTACGCCGGTCACCCGCACGCGTCACAAGTAAATAAACCAACCACTGTCAACATATTTAAGTACGAATTAAGCAATAACGACGTCAATGTATTGTCAAAAGAATTGAATTTCGCCCCACCACCTCGTTTAATACTAACAGAGTCTATCATTTGTGGCATAGAGGACACCATATTTAGGAACTCAATTACAATTAACGATGCAGAATGAGTACGACAAGACAATACCGTGTTATAACTTAGGTCTAAACCAACTTAATCGAATATTAAGAAAGAGGATAGGGTTTTTTGTCAAAGTTACAGAATAATAAGGATATTTTAATATTACCGGCGGATAATGGAAATGCTACAGTGATTGTAAAAAACAAAATCATACATTTATTATCAGATAATAATACCTGCAAGAGATTAAACTACTATCCTACTAACAGAACTGCAAACTAACGACATTGTTGCAGGCGCTTAATAATAAAGACATTTACAAGCATTACGACCAATAAATTCCACTGAGAGAGTGGTGACAGTTGTGTGGACTTCCAAAAAATATAAAACGGATTGGTCTATAAGACCTATAGTGAGCTAGATAGACCCTCCAGATAGGCTACTTAGCAACTATCTCAAAACTATTTACGGCAAAACTGTTAAGTAAAATATTCGCGACATTTTATACAACTCATCAGTTAAATTAAAATCAAAGACATCGAAATAATGATTAGTTTTGACATAGTGTCGCTATTTACTAATATCCCAATATATGAGGTTATTGATAGAATAAACAACTTTGCTCAAAACATCTTAGAACCATCTCTAATCTCACTGATAATGTATTGTTTAGAGCCTTATTTATATTTTTGATAAAGTTCAGTGTATTTTTGTCGAGCGTCCTTGTACTTTTATGTTTTTTATTTTGAGATTGCCATGAAATTAACAAAATATAGAATTTAAAAGAAATATATTTGTCGAAGTAAAATAAGCAAACCATCACCATTCTAATGTCATATTAAGTTTACCCGCGACTTCGGTCGTATCCCGTTTTACTTATGGTGTATATGTGATATGAGGCCAGTAGTCTATAAGATAAATTAAAGTACCTGAGATCATCCCTAGTATATATTTTTGTTGAAATTTATAAACCTATGAAGTTCTACAGAAATGTATATATTTTTTATCTCGAAACCACCCTCACTGTAAATAGTTTAAACAATTGAAAAGATAAATTAATAATAATAAGTAAATATATATTACGAGACATAATTATATATTGCCGTTTGATTCGAAGCCAAACAGAGCTTGTGTTATGAAAATCAGCCAGCTGACAAACGTACATATATAAATAATTAACTAAATACTTAGATACTAAACACAGACTGTGTCTTCAACAAACATTACATTACATAATTATAATACTTTACGAACTTTCATATGTAGGCATCCACTGTCATTAAAGTCGATCTCAACAACAAATATAGTAACGACTGCAAATAAATGTTAATTTATAGAAAAAATAAATGTTAAGTGTTATTATGTAAAATATAGACAAACAATTTTTACTCGAGTCTAATAGTTTACTAATATATTTTGAAAGTTAAAATAAACATGAAATAAAGGAAAAAATATGATAAAAATGATAAATTCTATTACAAAACACCAAAAAGAAAATTGTAATGCTTTACCTTTTTAAATTATTACCTACTAACAAAATTTGGCTTAGAACAGAATGTCTCACTAAAAATTTGCTCTTAATTGAACTTTATTTACAAGATTTTTAAGGGACATATTAGTTAATCTATCCGTACTCGTAAGCAATACTTACCATTTCTTGTTTTTGAGTCTGCATAAACTCTATATACAATTAAAAAGCAGTAGAGCTTAGTAATTGTAAAAAATATAAATTTAAACTAGCTTATTTTTTTATTTAACAACCAAGAAAATTTGTAAATTATTGCTCTTAATCAACCTTTAATCATAATTTAGGTATGGTATAATATTTTACGAGATTAACACTACTATATATAAAAAAAAGGACTTTTCAGGCCAATCTGATCTATATATGACTATGACATATGCCGATGTGATTTGATGATATATACCAATCTATCAACAAACCGTGGAGACCTAACTGTTCTAACCTAATTATAAATTCATCCTACTATTATATTAACTCCAGTCCAGTCCAGTGTTATGTTAAATCAGTAATCCGATCTTTAACGAAGTTCGATGATCAACGAAGGGCAGTGTATCTTTTGTTGTGAATCTTACGAGGGTCACAAAGGTGAAAGTTTCTCGTATTTATATATTGTATGCTTAATAAAAGTATCAGTATTCATGTGAGTACATAGGTTTTCTGAAACCCGTAACGAATGTCTAGGGCCCTGATTTTAAATTACATGGATAACTCTCTTTTGTAGACTAAAAACGTATTTATGTTAGCTGGATATCCGCAGAGTAGAATACTATACGACAAAATTATATTAAATATAATACTACTAGTATACTAACTTGGCTTTGGTTTTTTGGCTACTTTCTACAGGCCTTCCAATGCTATATATAGCTATAGCTTAACCAACAGCCTCCATGACAGTGTTGAGATTATCTTCAAACACAGTATAATGGCCCATGTAATGTATGTCAATTGATGATATATAAATGGCCCATGTAATGGCCCAATTGCCATTTAGTATCACAGTGATTCCTAGTAAAATAGATCTATAGGGATTCAACAGCTTCCATCGCTTCCTCATTTAAGAGAAAGTACATTAATTTGCTCCTGTTTTTTATATGATTTCCAAAAGCTTATAAATTTATAAAAATAAAATTAATATATTATATAAGCTTATAAATTTATTAAAATAAAATTAACTAATAATTAGTAGTTATTTTTTAGTTTATAATATCAAATTAAATTCTTCTTTATTACAAATATTACTTAACTTAATATTTTAAAACAAGTACAAAATAAAATATATTTTTATTGATGTTTAAAAATATGTAATGTTTGAAACAAATAAAGGTCAAATTATAAAAAAATCATAGCTGTAAAGCGAACTATAGCCTTACATTGGTTAGTATTTATAAACAATGTTTTCTGTGTTTTACGCGATTGCGGGCGCAGCTGGTTGCAATACCTAAAGCAATTCTCAACTCAACTCAACTCGAATTTAAACATTTTTGAATGTCAGTATTTGAATTAAAAATGAACGCCTTTTGTTCACATTTTTAATTTTAATTGTATTTATTCGTTTGTATTGGTTTTTAAGCTTTTATTACTGTAGCTATTTCTGAAACTAATGTGGAGAAATGATGTTCACACCTTGTTGATAAAACGTGTAAAACGAATTGTGTGCTAAGCTTATGGTTTGTAAATAAATAAATTCATAGATTAACCTAATAATATATTCACAAACAACATTGACCAGCGGATGACAATCACAAAGTGAGGACGGATGTCCGTTAGGGAGACGTACAGCTTTGGGTTTTAACTAACATGTCAATGAATTTACGGTTGATATAATTTTTCATATTTATAAAATAATATAATTAGTATTCTTTATATAATCGTCTTAATGTTCAATCAAAAATTATTCATTAATATAATTTAATTATTAGTAAATTTTTCAATTCGCGACATATTTATCTATTCCACTAACAATAATCTTTAAAAAAACTCTTAAAGAATCTATCTATTTCAAATATTTGGTAGTCCACACTTATAATTCAAGTTCATAAAAATATTCCCAAAAACTAATATTAAATATTGTACGAATATTCAAGCTTTGTTTATTGCCTAGAGTGCTTGAACGGATTGATTTCAGCCGATTTTAGGTCCCAATGAAGTTTTAATTTTGTGCTTTCCAACACGATTTTCTTAAAGGCAGATCCACTATATCTAATCTTCAATAATAAATTTTAGAGAAACTTAATAATCTTGATGATTACTATACACTTAGAAATCTCGAGCTTAGTGTTTATTATAATATTATTGTTTATTATATTTATTGATAGATCTTGACCACAAACTCATGATAACCAAGATGTAAAATCGATCAAATTATTAGAGAGAAGTAAAAAAACATATTTTAAGAATATCTTGAATGAAAACAAAGAAGGTTACACAAATATAAAAATAAAAATCAACATGAATATGTATCCAGGTTTAGAAATACAAATATAAGCTTCACATAAATGATCTTGAAAAAATAAAAAATAAATGGTTGGTTTAATTTTCTACTAAATTAAATTACAATCTACTCTTAAACATGAAACTATCTACTTAATTATTATTTGATGACCTGGAAACATATAAGTGATTTTATATACCTTGCTAATCCGTATAATATAATATTAAACAAAAAAGTATCAAAACTCTGAATTAATTTTCATATGTCTAGCATGCGTACGAAGCTTAGGCGTAATAGCTATTTAATTAAGCTCCAGGAAATTTCACTTAGTAATTAAGTATCCAACCTTTCTAACAATACAAGTACAATGTGGTATACTTCATAATCGAAATTGAACCCACTTTTAGTGAATTTATATCCGTGAAAACTTGTTATTATTTGTTAAATTAAATATATAATAAGCGTTAGTGTTGAGTTTTTTTATACCAATAAAAGAAAATAAAAAAATAATTGCTGCTAATCGAATGGTGTGTTCATATAACAAGTTACATTTGATATTCCATGATATATTTATAATTTGAGCGATGTATGGGTTTTTAAGTAATAAGTTATTTGTTACTGCTACGGATGGTAGATTATTACACGGAAAAATATATTAGTCCTGAACTTTGATTAGAACGGCTCTATCATAAATTGGTAAGTTAATTTCACAATCTACCAACAATCATAAATTCTATAAAATTATATTACACTAAAAAATATAAGAGTTTTTAAGTCGAGTGCTCAAATACCGACGAGTTACTCAGCACCAAATTAGACTTATAAACTTAACATTCGAAAATATTATTAATAAAGTTATATTACAATTATTACGTCTTTTTAAGATATGCTATTTTATACATTATTTACAAGTATATAAAAATATATAGAATGATAAATTAATTAAATTGAGTGTGCCGTCTATGAAAATGTTTAGACTGCACGGTATACATTATTTTTAAACATGTTTTATAATGTACGCATTAAAAAATATATTTACCATTTTTATTCATATTTATTATATTATTATTGCGTATTCACATTCAATTTAATTATAAAAGTACATACACACCGATAATACTATTTTAAGAACTAATAAAGTTATATATACTGTACATTTGGAAATCAACTTAGATTTTTGACTTAGAAAAAACCTCTGGTATTATTTTAACTTTCTACAAATATTATACAAAGAGAGAAATTCGTTTATAAGGGTGGCTTTACTGGGAAATAATTGTATTGGGAATATACTACAATTTTGACATTCTTTATTGTAATTTGCATAAATAATTTTAATATGAAAATATATATAGAACATTAATGACTCAAAAAGTTTGTAAATTCAAGTGACTACGTTAGAAAAAAAAGTAGTTGCAAGTTGAGATGAATCAAGTAAGAAGATTTTATCTTAGAAACATGAAAACCAGTTAAGATCGTATAAACTGTAGTATTGTACAATTATGAATTACAACAGATAAAAATAAAAATATTTAATACTGATTGATCTTGAATAATTCAAACTCTATATAAAAAGTCTGAAATAAAATACAGGGAATCAGATTTTGTTAACATTTGTTTCCCATAAAAATAAATAAACAGCAATATTTTTAAAATAACTATTTTTTCATAAAGGTAATCTATAAAATTGGGCTCTATGTATACTGTGGATTTTTTTTTAAAATACGTTTTTAAGCTATTTTATAAAATAGCACAAAGAACTATTTAAAAATATCTATATATATAGATATAATAGCCTTAAAAATCGAGTTTCAATTTAAGTTTTCAAATAAGCTACAATACTTACACGTCCATTACTTTATATTATTCCACGTAAAAGGTACGTTCAAAAAAAATGTAAAACGTTTAATGAATAAAGTAGCTTACATAATATTAGTTTCAAATAGACTTCTCGATAAAAAGAGGTAAATCCCACTTACAGTTCTAATATTCAGGTCTCATTATTAAACTAAGGGCTATGTTGATGATAGGGTTGGCAAAAATCCTAACATTAAAATTCAAAGTCTTCGATATTCTCAGTTTACAGAAGAACGATAAGTACCTACTTGCCTCGAAACCTGATTCAATAACAAGAAACTTCAATGGACTCTATTAAACAATACTTCAGAAACTGTTGTTGCAACGATTCAAAGAAACCTCAACGGAGACTGTTTCAGTAGATAGTTTTAACTCAACACCAAAGCAATTGTATCTTAAAAAATAATATAAGTGTTTCATCAATATAAATAATATTCAGTCAAATATTTATATATACTACTACTTTTTTTTTCCGTCGGAAAAATCCTTTACGGATACCCCCGGCTAAGAAGGTGATGACCGGGCGGTTATGTTTGACTACCCGGCAGCATAGAAGTCGCTGCCATTTTTAAGGCTACCCATTAAAAAACCAACGGTTACCCTCATCGCCATAATGGGACGCCACGGGATCGCTTGTCGCACTCACCGTGACATATACTACTACTACTCTATATACCGTTTTTGTCTAAGTGGAACTCTTACTGGTTAATTCTTGATTGAATTGACCTGAGAAGCTATTTTATCAAAATATAATATTTATCATTAATTTGTTTTGATAAAATAACTGCTCAAGTTTCACCCCATATCCATCTATGTCACCTTAAACCTAGTTGCGTGAATCAGAGGAATATAAATATTGTGTAGAAACGAAGTGTAGATTAAGATTACATTCATAACAATTAAAAAATAATAAATCAGGACATCGATATAAATTTACATTATATACATAGACAATAAATGATTAAGAACATGTCTTAATGACATTAATTCAAAAATATTTTACAAAAACTGCAATAATTCCAAATATAATTACATAGTAACTTATGTATTAATTTGTAAAATATTTGATAATCAGACGATGATATAATAATGACTAGTCTTTGCCAGCGTATTTAATGTAATTACTTTTTTATTATTATCACCTTATTTTTAAATATAATTTTATTTTATAATTATATTGTTTTACAGGAATTAATAAAGCTTATAAATTTAAAATTAAGAGTAAACTTCCAAATATTATATAATGAAAAGGTCTCATTAAGTAATCAGTTTATTTCTACGTCTTTCAAATATAAAATAGGGAAGAATTACATTGATCATTATGTCTTGTGATTGTTAGACTATTTTATTAATGAACTGATTTTCCCTCTTATTATTTTTGTTTAAAAAATAAAAAAAAACCCGCTTCCAATTACATAATAAACATTTAATTTGTCAAAGTATGAATTTTGTAAGCTACAGACTATGCGAGTAATAATAATTTATTAATTATATGGTTTGTGTACTTATAATGAACAATTAAACTAATGCTTGAAAAAAATTGATTAACTTTATGGTTGGCAAATAAATTATCGTGCATTTGATAAACATATATATTTTTTTATCAATTTATAAGTAAATAGTGCTTAAAAGTGGGTAAAACATATTTTTTTCTTTTTAAACATGAAAAACCCAAAGCTTTAAATAATCAAATTAAGTAGCTAAAGTGAAGAAGGAGACTGCAAAACCGTGAAAAACTTAATGCCTTTATATATTTGATGAATGTTTCTTTTATTTATTTATATCTATTTTTCTTTTATTTCTTTTACGTCTTATAGGTTCTCCTTCAACTACAGTCTGTCTGATGTTAATCAACACTATAGTCTTCGATTAACGCTTATTTAGAAAATACCAACTCACTTTCATGAATAAGAAGATTGTCATTAACATAAACTGTGGCACTCCTAACATGAATAACTGTCTTTCTATGAGTTTCTGGTAGTTCAGTGATGGACAAGAGATAGCGGTACACTCTCTGAAATATTTTCGATAAAAGACCGACAATACAGACTGGCCAAAATTTCCATTTCCAAAACTAAGGAAATGCTGACAGAGATCGCCAGTGCTTTTCTAACATTCTCAAAGCTTCAATATGAAATATGTAGCGTACAAATTCCCAGACGATCAATATCATCTAAAGCTATATTGTCGATCACTCAAAACTTGATTCGGTTCTAGGAACGCCAGGAGCGTACTGTTAAAATATTTTCTTGCGGGCTACAAAATACAAGTTGGTTGGCCATGTCTACAGTACAATTGCAGTACAATATTGGCAGGACTACTAGCCTTGTTCACGTCCAAATTACGTTTCGTTTTGCTAACCTATTCTTAGAAAATTTGATTACTATCAAAATGCTAGGAAAAACTAACAGCATCACCTTGGAATTCAAAGAAAACCATAGTTTATTACTACTATTACCAATATATTATAAAACTAACAACAATATCTAGTTTTTAGATATCATCACTCCGCTTCGTCCAGATAAATAATACAGTGAAAGCAAATGTGTGTTATACTTTAACAATATCAGGCAATTCAATTGTTATCTCTTGAACTACATCTGAGTGTGATTGATTAAATAAGCCGACAGAATGAACGAGTGTAATTAACTTCTCCTCTTATGAGTTGGGCGTGGCCACATAACTACATGACTGATGATTCATATGTTAGCGCTCCTACTTTAAACCGACTTTAAGAAAAGTATGTCTTAGAATCGAACTTACTAAAATTATAAACTTCTTTAACGTCAAAATGTTTCCAACTTTGCAGTATAGAATAAAGTTCTGTTCTGAAATAAACCTAACAGGTGTTGCATTTGTCAGAATATTAATTTCGACACAATTACATATATATATATATATATATATATATATATATATATATATATATATATATATATATACATTTTCATACGATGTAACTAGTCACGTCATTTATTACTTTTACCATAACTATAATACTTTCCCACCATCGACTGATTATAAAATGAGGATATACATTGGTATTTCAAAATAATCCGAAGTTATTATAACGGTTTTATTTGTTACACAGAGATGTACTTTGAACTTTAAATATCTACGAGTACTCAAAGTTATAACTTTGACGTAAATGAAATTAACAACGCCGAGTATCATGTTGTTACTGTCTTTATTGAGAATCCCCAGAAGTCTGTCAGAAGAATTCCCTGAGCCCCTGTATCGAGCGATCAAATACCAGCTAGATGCTTCAAACATCTAATTAAACTCATCAAACGAATAGTTGTAAACTTATCGTGGAATATAAAATTATGGATATGCTAGTTATTACACGCTAAGCATGTCTACTAGTGATACCTTTACAATATGCTAATTCAGAATATTGTTTTAGGAAGCTTCCACTTTTTGAGTATATTTGGCAAGAAGGGAAGTAAGATTTGGAATGGTAAAATTTATTTTGGGTAAAAATGAAAACAGCTGAAATTTTTATAAGTTAATAGTACCTAATAAATACCTAAACAAAATCATTGTTTAGGTTTACACAATTACATGTATCTTTGTCTGATTTCAATATTATATTGTCGTCTGATGCAATAAAATAAGACACAAATAAATATATCTTTAATGATTTCAGAAGAATATAGTTCATCCGAACACTCATAAACACTGGACTTTAAATTATCATAACATATTGACCACCATTAGACCATTTATAAGAAAAGAACTCAGAAAGACCACTTATAAAATAGTTATTGATGTTGTTTGAAACACCAATTTTTTTAACGGTGCTTTTTAGACAGAAAAACACATAAAGTCTTGTTTGAAAACTTGTCAGAGTTTTCTTGCATTAGAAATAACGAATGAGTTTGAATTAAATAAATGAATTAATATTCAATATCATAGCAATTGCCGCATCAATTTAATTCGTTATTCTGGGGTGCTACGATGAACTTTAATTTCACCGTTTTGTTACAGCATAGAAAAACATTTCTTATAACATTCTTCATTCATTCAAAACATTTATTTTATTTTTATTTATGCTAAGTGTGTGTAACATTTGCTTAAATGGTTTTGATATATTAGTAGAAAAAAAAATATTTTTTTTATCTCTGGAACAATAATCCCTCTCTCTTAACCACAGTCTTAAGAATATAACTGATATTAATGTATTAATGTTTGTTGTTCGTATCGTTTTCTATAGATTGACTTGTACACACCTTCTTGGATGAACAATAAAACCGGTAGGCTCGACCGGTGCGATATCTCGGATTCACTTAGAAATCATGTTTTGTCTTTTCCTCCCCCTGGGAGTCTAAGCTCAAATCATAGTGTATCTTGGGGCTTGAACGCTCAGACTACCCCTTATATTCCGGGGAGGGAAGAGGGCAAAACCTCGCTCAGAGGCAAAAACAGCAATGGCCATACGGTATGGAGCTTTTTGATCCATTCTCTGTAGTTCCCATTCGTGGCAGATCCCAGCCCTGTTTGACCGATCCTGCAAGGCTGTATCCAGCCGAAAACAAAATTACTACTAAGCATGGGTAAATGCAGCGACAGCACGAAATGTACAGATCAGGGCATTAAAAAAGAAGTACAACTATTCTTCCAAGTCCTTCAAAAGAGATAAAACCAAGGCAAAGTTACAGCGCATCGTCAGAATTGGTGAAAGACTGATGAGCCTCCCTTCCAGAACTCGTGCGTTTTGGTTTCTCGCCAAAGCTTTCGAAAATAATTTCTGTAGGCCAACCCTTCCACGCCTGCGGAAGGAAGACTATTCGTTGGATAAAGACCCTTAAGAGAAAACTAATCTCCTGGGCAAACTCTTTGCGTCTAACTCAACTTTAGGTGACCGGGAAAAGTCACCGACGACAGTCTCGCAATGCGAGAGCTCAATACCAACTTCCGGTTTTATAAACGCTCTGTGCCTAAAGCTCTTCTATCCCTGAACTTTCAGCAAGCCTTCAGAAAGCATTCAGCAAGAAAACCCTCTATAAGTCGTTTGGGCCCCATGAAATCTCTTCCATTGTGCCATTATACATTAATTACTATGCTATGCAGATAGTACGGGTGATGCCTTTTATACCAGCCGCACCAATATTTCACTGGAAAACGTCATTAAGAGCTGAAACAAGCTTTTGTCTGAAATCGAAACTTCCCTGAGGAAGGTTTTATATTGGGGTCAACTTAACTTAGTCCAATTTAACCTCACGAAGACAAATTTGAGCGTTTACCGTTAAAAGGGTATCGTTTGTCGTATAGCCTTCTTTTGAGAGTACTCCCTTAACTGCCATAGCTATTTTTGTAATCCTTGGCGTCGATATATCAAGCGAGGTCCAGTTCCGTGGTGATCAAATCAGAAATGAGAAGAGCCGCAGACAAACAAGGGTGACCTACATAACCTGGAGAATTGCAAACCTGAAGTGGGAATCGGCAGGCCGCACAGCTAGGTCATATGGTATTAGGGGTCATTAAGGCCTCGAGTGGCGACCGCGTACCAGAAGACGGAGTGTAAATAGGCCCCCTGCAAGATGATCCCTTGCAAGATAATGGCAGGAAACTGATGAGGTGAGGCCTGTGCGAGACCGATCGTCGGCTGATGATGATGATGAATATAATCTTATATTTATTAGCACCTTTAAGAGTACCATGGTATATAATAATATTTTCATACATAAATTTGAGAGTTATAAGGGTGTTATCACATATCTTTTGATTATTTAAAGTTGATATTTTTAATACAAATAACGTTACAATAAAATTCATAAACATGTATTAAATACATAAATGAGCTTCTTCTTTAAACTATTATTGGTCATCTTAATCTTTATTTATTTAAAAACAAACATCGTCATTTAAAAACACTTTCTTTATTATATATAAAGTAAATTAAAGTATAGTAAAGATTTTGAATACAATCTTAACATTTAATGTCATTTAATATAAATGGGCAAAATCCTTGAAATATTCAGTTGGTTTGCTCTAGAATACAACATAAAAAAGGTAACTAGACGAGAATATAAAAAGAGAAACATAAAACTCTTAAATATTTAACGAATAGAATTAAATTACTCTTGGTGAGCAGAAAAGACTTCAAAGTCGTAGAACGCTTACAAATGTTTCAAGTTAATCGTTTAGAAGAAGATAAAGGCAGTTTACGTTATTTATTTGTACAGATGAATGAACGTCTCATTGTATTATGATGAGTGTGCTTAGATAAATGAAAGATCTTTGTATTATGGTAATTGTTTATAAGATACTAACTTTATGCAAATACACCTTCAAGTAAATACAGGCAAATGTTTAGACAAGGATTTACTTGACACTTTATTTTAAAAAAAAATTACCTGTGGGGCTGTCACCCTTCTATATTTTTAAATATAGATAAAAATATGGTGCCTCCTATGACTATCAAAAAAAGTAAAAAAAGACTAGACAAGGGATCCCAAATGTGAGTTTTTTTGAAAGACGTTGTCTGTTCCCTAAGATCTTCATATGATATTGCCTCTGTTATTCCTTAAGTTTAGTTTAAAGATGCAACTGAAAATATACACAAAATATATAAATAGTAAATACATAACAAGCTAAACACAACATTCCATAAACTATAGTTCAGTTTGCAATTGTCAATAAATTAATGTTTCAAACCTTTCTGAAGCTAAGCTTTATTTTCCTCAGGAGTATGTACCGTTAAATAAATATGGTAATGACATCAATTGTGCTACCTTAGTTACGCTTATAGGCACAGGAGTGGAGAATAAATTTAATAATGTATTATGATACATAATGAAGATAAAATCAGTACCAGACAATAGATGTTCCATGTTAATTTTTCAAAATATGAAGACTTTAAATAGTTAATTTGGTATTGTATTAAAATAAATTCAATTTAAATACAATTGCTATGAAATTATGATACGATTCATAGTCATATAAACTATATTTATAAGTTCTGCTATGCTGTCTGCTATGCTGTATATAGATATATGTTAAAGTATTGGATATGTTAAATATTTTTGTCTCTAAATTTATCATAATTTATGTAGTAATAAATAATATTAAAAAATAGTACCATAGAAATTTAGATATCTTTTAACTTGAATATCGACTTAGAAAACAAATGATTCCAGACTCAATAATCATTTATTAATTTATTGAGTAGGACGGCAAAGTATATAGACATTTTTTGATATGTTATATTGGTTATTATTTGAGTCTCACGAAGGGAGCTGACCAATCGCTGGCAACAGCTAGTTATGTTCCTGTTACCCGGCCGTATTCACATGAAATTATATCAGAATGTGCCGGACTAGTTTGAAATCCATTCGGGGCTCTTACACAAGAGCTCAGTTCATGCCACAAGTCCGCCACAATTCAAGCTCATTAGTAAAAACCTCGAATGGGTTTGAATATAGCCAGGCACATTCCGATATAATTTCACGTGTTTGAGTAACGTCATCAATAAAGTATGCTAAATTTGACATAGTAGATCTATTTTTAATAAAACGACTTAACGATGTATTTTACGATGGTGATTTACGATCGAGGTGATATTGCGTTTTATAGTATATTTGTGCATTTTATTATTTTATGTGTAACGAATATATTTTACCTAGAAAACTTTATTGTCATTTGTCATTTTAACGAATAAAAAAAATATTTGGTTAGAAAAGTAATTGAAGAAGAAAAGTCTGAGGCAAGATTAAAAATTTGATCTCAACCTGTATCTTATAAATTGTACGCTCTAACCTCTGGGGTCTGGGCCAGCACTGTATTAAATATTACGTATGTAATCAAAGTTACAAAATATTGTGTCATAAAGTCACTTTAAATTCAAGAGGCTTAATATGGACCATTACTCCAATGATAATAATAAATAATTTTAACATTTTACTCAGCAATTTTTCAAATAGTCAATATGTTTTATCAAAATGATGACGTTTATGTTTTTGCTAATAATATTTTAATTAAAGATAACAAAGTATATTTCTTTAACTCAAATAAAATGTTTAGTACATTGATATATATTGAACTCGAGTTGATTTCAGGTACTTAGAAGAAGCATCAACATCCAATCAGAAATCAGTTTCAATAAACTTATGTCTATTTTCTTTTATTTATGAATGCATACATTTTTGTATTAAAATATAATATAGCTGTCAATAATTTTTTATCACTACAATGTGTAGTTTCTTAAAAAATTAGATGTCTTTTATTTTTAATATCGAAATGACAAATTGACACAACAAGACACAATAATTATTATAATATCATTGGATAAAGGAGAAAGTATTATAATAGTTGTGTTATTTATTTTTATTATTTGGATGCTTCATTGTAGATATTGTACAAAATAATAACAACGGCTCTTCAACTGACACAGAAAAACTCATTTAAAATTATAATTTACTACACAATGGCTCTCTAGTATTTTGGGCGGAAATATAAAGTAAAATAAGAGATTCGAGTCGACGAGTTTTTATTTGTATAATCATCGTTGTTTTAAATTAACCTAAACTCTGAAAATCAACAACATCAATGTCAAATTATTTTATTTCACAATTAAGGATAAATTGGGCTAATGAAACATTAGACTCAAGTGGCATGGTTTTAAAAGAACACTGAAATGAACTGACAATAAACTCTATTAACTCTTTTTAAAATAATTTATTAATTTAAAAGAAGTCCTGCGTGGGTTTTTTTTTTTTTTGGTGTCTTTAAGGCAAGAGTGAGTAGGCTTTTACTAAGTTGATGCGCTTTACCACCTACGGCTACATTTCCATTTCCCATCAGGTGAAATGTAGTCAAGCGTCAACTTAAATTAAGTGTAAAAAAAAAGAATACTACGCTAGTACTCGATTGATATGAGGCTCACATTTACAACGTCTAAAGAACCCAAATTTCAAACATGTATAATAGTAATATTTACCTAGTCTTGACATAAATAATATTAAAAGTAAAAGTGAATATTTTTTAAATAATAATAGATTTCAACTTGAAAGTTGCTGAAGCACTACCTTTCAATATAAACTTTAACTATTAAAATCTCATACTTTGATCTTAGTCTATTCTAATATTATAAAGAGGTAAATGACTACAATTTTTACTACTCCAACTACTATTAATTATTGTAGTCTGGTAACACCTTTCTCCGAAACAGTACAGGTATGTTTAGGTTCAGTGTGATATTAAATGAATCTTTTACTTAAAAACATTTATTACTTTTACATTAATATAATAAGATCATAAATATATGGAGCTTGTTCAAAATTATCTCTATTGACTTAAGTATAGCCCTTTAAGCGTTGAGGCCAGTTATTAAAAGAAACACGAAGTCTCTCCTTGGGAAAATTCTTTACTGTCAATCTTATGGATTTTTTAAGGGGCTCATTATTCAGACAGTCAAATTATCTTGACATTTAGAACATGCCGTACTTTATATATAGCCATTAATCACAATCCAGCGGATGAAGATTAAGACTAGATGACAGCCAGTTTTCACCTCTGATGGAAGTTCGAAACAGTCGTTTGAAAAGCGCCTGGGTGGTTCGAGCTTCCCTCTCGTAAACCAAGTTTTTATTCAGACTTGGCTATGAACATAGAATATGAATTTATTGATAAATAAAATTCGATCCATTTGTCAACATATTACTTACACATTCTTATCGATCAAATTGTTTCATTTTAATTTGCATATTACTTAGTAAAAATACAACTCCACATTTTTTTTCCTTCCTTGAAGTGAATCTTAATCATTTGTTATTGTTAGCAGCAGTCTGTGATGCATCTATACCGTTTATCACTGTCTTTTCTTTTATTGCTACCTCTAGTAATACTTGCTATTTATTACTATTGTATCTTATTACTAAAATACTCTATTGACACTAGTTTAGTACAGTGCATCGGCGAATAGTACTTTTTTTTTGTTTCTTTGTGCATTGCGATATATTATTGTTGGCACCACTTATCACCTGGCGTCTATAAAATGGCACGCATGGTGGATTTCTTTTTTTGGTTTGGCATTTGGTACGGTTGATATAGTACGGAAATGAAGGGATACGTGTTTTTTAGAACGAAGTTCCTTATCGCGCTTCGTGAAAGAAGACTAGACGGAAAAAATTCTCACGAAAAGTTGTAACGACACTTTTTGCTATAGTACGAGTAAGCTATTGTAAGCTGTGCGCATGTTTCTCTGTCTGTCTCTCTCTCTCTCTCTCTCTTATAGGAAGCAAGCCAAATATTTTAATTTCTATTTAACATTGAATAGTAGTCCCGACGATTATTTTTGTTGAGTTAATACACATCATTTGTACATAATAAAAAATAAAAAATAATAATAAATCAAAACCATTGCTACAGTTTCTAGAGGAATAAGATTTGATTTAAGAATTAACATAGACCCTTATTAAAATTGAGTAAATCATAAAACTAATTTATTTGAAAAGATTTGTTTTATTTTAAGTAATTTTTACAACATTATTAAAATAAATTTCAGATTCAGATAAATGTATGTTATATAACACTTTGTTGATTAGTGTTTATTCTTATCTTTTGTCTTCTTACCAACTCCTGTGAAATATTATCTAAATCATCCTAATTTTCCTATTTGCTATATGTTTTAACATGTCTTTTATGTCTTCTTTAATTCCAAGTTCTTCGGGCAGTTAAGTAAAACCAATTTTGCTGTTGAATGGTCAGTTTCTGGCAGGGTCTGATCTTAGCTTCATTTTGAAGCCGACCCTTAGCTTGAATTTGAAGTCGACCCTTTGCCCGTGACATTTGCCCCAATTTTCGTGTCTCGTCCCTTTTTTTACTATCTACAATTCTGGATGGATGGTAGAAGTACTTTGGACAGGATTTTTCCGCTTTTTTGGTATATTTCTTTGCAGGTCTTGGTCCAGTTTTGCCTAATTTTTTATTTTCAGATAGGAGATTGTACACGCAGCTTAGTTCAGTGCGGTTTTGAACTTTAGTACTGGCAGCTCTTTGCCATTTCCCCAAATAGAAGATCCCCAAATGTGCTTTGACCAAGTCTTTCTCTCTACTTTTGAGCTTTAGGATTTAGGGTCTTGACTTGCAATTAGATTCTTGCGTATTTAAACGCTAAAGAATGTAAGGGGTTGTGGGAGGTGTTTTTTTCTTTTCTTGGATTTGAGGATTTCCAACAGCTCTGCGAATAAACTGAGTAGAATATTTGCATGGCTCCGTTTTCTTCCTGTATTTTGTAGTTTATGTCGTCATTCTTTGCTGGATGTAGCATATTGACAAACTTGATCTTTTTTCTACTTTAAACTACAACACTTAGAATAAGTATATCATACAATGTAATAAAAACAAGTTCGTCATATTTATAATGTATTCAGTTTGTATATATTTATTATTTAAGTTTACTAGAGTTTGTTAATTAAGCTTGCTACTGTCTAGTAGAATTTGTAATTATCTATCGGCCAATTTTATGGCGAGTAATTTAACAAACGTAATGACGCAAATATTCGTATACTCCTACTTAAAATTTATTGTTTTTGTAAGTATGATATAGATAATTTCCGATTTTTTTGAGTTTTTAGAGTTTTATTTAAACTAAATCGTTGGTGCACCAATATCAATGTTAGCATCTTCTTTTGTTCTTCTTTTTCTTTATGAAGCCAGTATGCCAATATGGTATTTGTAGTTTTAATGACAGTCCTAGCTTCATTATACCTCTATTTATATTTGACTTGTATTATATTCAGAGTAAATCATTAGTCACTTCACAAATAATTTGCTACCAAACATTGTCAAACAAAAAGTAAAATATCCGTCCTTTTTAAAATATACTTTTGTTGACTGTGATATATTTATTATGTAATAGTATCACTACTGGCTATATCAAGCCTTTTTTTATGTGTATTTTTGTTTATAATCTGAAATTTAAAACTATTATGAAGTATATAGTTTTTATTACTTATATTTTATTATTTTTAAATATGAAAAAAACTGACGTTTAATAATTTATAAGTGTGTAAGAAAACTTTGGACATCGAGCTCTATAAGACAATGTAGAATTTTCAAAATATTCCAACTCCGAAAGTCATAAAAACGTCTTCTAAGTGGATTTAGGGAGCGACATCTGCCGCCCTATAAAATCGCAGAAATTTGGAAGTGTACTCACTGACACAAAAAATAAACAGCATTATAAACAAATAAGATACAAACTATATAAGAAACATATAAACTATTTATTTATATTATTTTTTCCATAAATAGATAATAATTTTACCGTAATTGGAATTTATAATTATTAAAATGTTCAGTTTAAATCCAAGATGATGAAAGTGTACAAAATGTGAACTCCAAATATGATTTGCAAAAAAAAACTGACTACTTTTATGTTATTGTTTTATAAGATTTTCCCTTATAATATATTTATTTAAAGTCGATCTTACTCTAAAAACTGTTGTGATACTAATAATAATAACAGTTGTTAACTTTTAAAAGTATAACTTAGATAACTTTTGTACCTGTGTGTTACAAGGATAGGGAGATACGGAAAATTGTATTTATTCACGCGCCAAGCCTAGTGAATGAGGAGAGACCTTGTATCGTGGGACAACCTCTGTGGCGTTAAGCCTTTGTGTGTATTTTATATAGGCGTATGGTGTGTACTTATATAAAAATTCTCAACAGAAATTCAGTTAAGGTTAGATAATTGCATTAAACTCACATCAAAAGAATTTGCTTAACGTATTTACGATTTTTATAAATCTGAAAAAAAGATTTATCATAGATAAAAGATTTCAAATATATAAAGTAATAATAAAACAGGCTTTTTCAATAGGCAACTGGGGCCTGAGTCTCACCTTTTTAAAGTGATCTATATAATACTTGAATAATATAAGAACTAATTCTAATAATGGAGCAGGTTTTAAAATTATATTAGGATATTTTTCAAAATAAAAAATTATAAGCAAGCAATTTGTATATCTACTGTGAAGAAATATAAATTTGAAGCTACTTCTGGGTATAAATCTTATAGAAAATCTGTTACGTATGTAGTTTATATACTAATAAAATCCCAAAAAAAAAATTCTCCTAAAAAAGAACTCACCTCACACATAGTGTAAATCAGCCAGTCTTCACTTACTAAGAAATGCCTCTGTGAGGAGCAAAATATTTTGTTTATCACACCGCAATTTAACCAATACCTGTATGCTATAATACTATGAATGTAAATAAAATTAAACATTTTTATCCAAATAAATATTATAGTCGTAAATGCAAACTCGGAGACCTAATTACCAAGAATTTTTTAAAAGACCTTAGATTTTACACAAAGACGGCTCCGATTGCTAACGAGCCACTTTTCTAATATGAATAGCAAAGCTGTTGCAATGATTTAAGATTATTGTATATTAGGTGACTTCTTAATGATAATTTATTTGAAATAAGTATTTGGAAACGTAACTTAATGAAAAAATATTTGTTTTCATTCGCTAAATACATTTATTACATTTAATTATTAGTGAACCCATCTCAGTGTTGTTACTAGAAATGTAAAATGTATATAAAAAAAATTAAAAACGGCTTCAGTGCTAATAATGAGAAATAAATAACCATATATGAATAACCCTTCGACGAGTATAGTTCATGTTAATAGTGTGCGGACTGGTACGTTGATAAGATCAGGACTTTATAAAATGAATAGAACAGAAAAAAATGAAAATAATCTGTTATTACACAACATAGACTTACAATGTTTTACATATTTAATTTGTATTTAAACAACAACATTTTTAATGAATTCTGTTTTAATAAAATAATGTATATATTCACATTGCTTTGCATCTTCTTTTATCCATTTCGTGGGTATTCGAATTCTAAATATTAGTTTATCAATCCATGGAGAGTACTTGGCTATAAAAACTGCACGTTTTATAAATATGCAATGTATTTATTTTATCTTTGTTATACTAATCATAAGTAAAAATATACGTTTTTTGTGTAAAAATAATAATACGGCACATATTTATTGAAATTGTTAATAAGTTAAAAATATTTAGTTGTTTTCGAATCATTATATTATTTTATTACGCCCGAAAATCTAAAGAGGCTTTGAGCGGTAGATTATACTTTTAAATAAGTTTCATTGTACAGAAAACGAGAGCTATTGTTATAATTTTATGCCTGATTTTAAAGTGGGAATATTATATTTTAATATAATGAAACTTCCAGGTTACAACTTATGTTTATCAACATTTTAGACGTTTTCAGACTAAAATACATCATCATAACTCGCTAGTTTACTTAAGAATATTCTAGTCAAGTATCAAGTATGGTCACCGTTTTATTAAGGTAATACAAATAGAATATAAAGAGTGCAACAACGTTATTTAAGTTACCTGGCCTACGGAATAAATAATAACAATGAACTCAACTCGTATTAAAAACGTTGAAATCATTGTAAAATTTCAAAACTGGATAAAAGAAGTCAGAAATGGAATATAATGGTTTTTATGTAAATTACTTAGTAACGTAATCGATTGATCAAATGTACTGTCCCAAATAAATATAACCGTTCTAAGCGGGTCGCCTCACAGACGGAATAATAAATTATTCTCCGTGTCTACACATCACACGAATTTAGTAAATAGCTCGCCCCTGACAAGAATGACTCGTCAATCCAATACCAATCTCAGTTTACCAAGAGTTACCAAGAGAGATAACTATTACACATTTAAAAGGAAAAAATATGTAATGATATTTTAAAACAAAGTTATTTATTATTTTTTATTATCATTTTCTTTGGTTTTTCTTCTTTTATTTCGATGTTAAGTTTTTAATATTATACTTTTTATTTACGGTATGCTGTAGTTATAGTTTCTTGACAGTGTTTGTTGACTTTATTTTGTATATAAATACAGTGCTTTTGGTGACTGTTCATATAAAGTTTTTAAAGTAGGGCTTACGTATAATTCAATTTCATTCATACACTATTACACAAATTATATAGATATCAGACGCGTAACACGTATGAATGTTTTTTTGTGGCTTGAGAGTTATCTATGGACCTTTTTCACAAAAAATTGAAAACAATAACGAATACTATATTAATATTTATGATTTTATAAAACTATATTTTGTGCTTATCAGCCTGAAGTAACGTTCTAAAAATAAAAAATATAATATTTTCCTGAAGTAAGGAATGATCCTTCAACCATAAAAAAATAATTGAACTTGGTTGGTATAAAAGATTTATACTTGTGCAAGGTATTATTACTTTATAGTAATGTAAATATTAATTATAGATAGCTGTTGCCCGCGACGTGGCCTGCAAAGACTTCAGAACACAGAGCTCGTAAGAAACACCTTCACTCGAGCTTTATTTGGCCATCTTAAATTTAAAAAATTGCTCTCCATGAGAACCCCTATTATTATTTCAAGGATATAATATAATATAGCTTAAATCCTAAGAAAGTTATTTCTAAATATTGGCTAAGATATTTTTAGATTCCGATAATTTACTTTGAAGATTACCTCCATAAATTAACTTATGAACTTACAAAGTACAGTTATAGATGCCTATTGTTTATTGGAATTGATGAACTCGTGAACTGTTTTGTCAGCTCTTAATAAAGTAAATAGAAAAGTTATTATGGTGTCCAATGTTTATTATAACATCAAACCGTAGTCCTATCCTCAACAAATTAATGCAGATTGAAGAAAAGAATAGTGTGTGTCTAAAAGTTTTTAATAAATAACAAATAGTACATTGTTACATATATACCCTTAGTAAACTTGGAAAAACTGCTCTTATTTAGACAGGCCGTACTACTGTTTCTCCCATGCCTCTTTCTTAATAATCAATATTCATTATTGTACTTAATATGTGTTTTTGATTCATTAAGGAATATATAATATAATAGCTATTCTCTTGTTTTTGTCTTATCTGTCTATCAGTCTGTCAGTAATTGAAAAGTTACCTGTTCCAACAGTATACCAAGTTTCATAAGATTAATTACAACGACGTATTTTCTAAATTAAGTCTGAAATCGGATAAAGGACGATCTACATTTTTTTTACTGATAACCTCTTTTATTTATTTCTTTTAGTAATTTTATTATTCCTACGTTATATGATAGACTTTACACTTTTCATCGCATCGGCCCTTAACACGCATTGAACACGCATAGACTGTAGGTATGATTAAAGTTGGAAGTTTTTATACTTAGAGTAGAGCAGTACTCAATTCGATACAAGTTCTCAGCTCAATACGAACTCGACTCTTTGATAGATTGGGATACGTCAGATCATAGATAGGTCAAGTAGATTAGAAGATACCTTTAATTTTTGTACAGTTTAAATGCTTTTGGTTTTCTATACAAAAACACTTTAATATACTTTCGAAGTTAAATTATGAGAGGCTAATTTTTAAAGGACTAAAGAAATGCAAATATGAAAAGGCGTGTCATTATTTTTCATTGAAGTATTTTGTTCTTTAAATCATATTTTTTTGTCTTCTCATTCATTTCAGTTTTATTATTTTGGACATCGTGAAATTAGATTTTTATTTACATATAAATAATTTTAAAGTTAAACTAAATTTAATGTCATATATTTTAATCATTTTCATTTAAACATTCAAAGAAATGAATTGCTTCTACGCCTTGAGTTTTCAATTGTCTTTAAAACAATTATTCCACTACCTAAGGTTTCTTTAATTTGTTGTAATTTAAAAGCTATTATTTATCAGAATTCAATCGGGACAAGAATATAAGATTGTGTTAAATACTAGTTTGTAGAGTCGTTTTATATTTTATTTTGTTCTTCACCGTAACACAATTATCATCACATAACTAATAATCTTATTGAACTATTCAAAAAAATATATTAGACAAATTGTTTTTAATGAACTATTATTCTTCAAAAATATTAATTTAACTTTCGAATATTCATACCAATGAATGGGAAAAAAAACTAGTTTACAAAAAATATTATCATAATTTTTAGTACAAATGGTTTACCGTACTCCATTGGTTTACTGACGCCTGTTTTTCCACATCTTTAACATTAACGTGAAAGTTGGTATGTAACTCGCATTTTATTTTCAATTTCCCCCGGGGCTGCAAAGAATGGCTTTGCCATAAAAACGATATTGGTGTAAAACTAGTTCTGCAATAAAAAAATGTTATTTTGCCATATTCTCGTACGTTCTTATTTTGTTGTTCTCGTCTAACCTATTTATGTTCTTAAAAAATACAAATGAAATATTTAGCTTTTGTTGTTAAAAGTTAGTTTTTTACTTCAGTCAATAATGTTTACATGTAAGTATAATTTAAAATTATTATTTATAATATGTCATTTTTATGTGAAGGCTTTAAAAGCGCTGATCTTTTTTATAATTTGTGTTTATTTGCAGAGCGGATGAAATAATATTGAGCCATCATAATTACTATAACCGGCACTTCCCGGGGAGTTTAGGAAGTTTGTTTGAATTATATTCAATAAGTAGAATCTTTACCATAAATATGTAGGTATAATGTAGGTTTTATAAATTTATTAAATAATAAAATTTTACGTCCCAATATTTCAGTATTTGTCCTCTGATGATAAAAGCAGTCGACCAAGTACAGAAAATAGTTATAGGCACTGCTTGTGAGCCTTTTTTCCTCCATGACGGAGAACACTTTAATGTTATTTGTATAGATGAATGAGTGATTAAGGTTTTTATATAATTAACCGCTTACAAGATGTTTCTGGTGGATACGACTGTAATATATTTTTATCTAGGTTAGACTTCGTAAATCATTCTGGTTGTTTCAGTTTCCTGTTTCTTAACTGCACTAGGAGAGATGATTCCTGGTGATGTAAAGCTTGATATATTTGATCAGTATCAATAAACTATTATTTCAGAACAAGTGCTTAATTGCGATCCTCTTATGTTCATTAACAGAGGGGCTGTGTTTATGTTTCTGCTTATCTATTGTCAATAGAGATAAGGAATTTAACATGCTATATTGTTATTTTAATAGTATTAGTATTTGGAAGTAGTATATTAGTATTTACCTCACGTAACCACTGCTTATTGTTATTAACTAATTTAAATATTTTGTGATTTTATAACACACTATACAGATTGATATTGATTTCGTAAACTGTTTGGTTCATATATTGAGGTATATGAATGTAACAGTTAATGGAACAGTAACAGTGAAATATAATTAATTACTGTCTAAATGAAATCAGCTAAAACGTTCATTTTTCATTTTAGTTTTAGTAGGTGCAAAATCGTAAATTATAAACTAAATAATTTTGTTTTCGTTTTTCGTTAATTATAGAATGTTATAACATCTTTAACCTCTTATGTTGATCAAACTATATATTTCATCTAGAATGTTCAGTTTCAGTTTGATGGGTGTCGCGATTTGAGGTTATGTTTAAGGGTTTTGAGAAAATAAAACAGAAGATAAATTAAATAATAAAACACTTCAAAGGATTGGACTTTTCACGTAGTTTATTTGTGAATATATTATATTGGATTCTTTGTGCGGAATTTCAAACTTATAATAACTCTCTGAACTACTAAAAAGTTACTTTGCAGTTACTTTATTCTATTGGGTTCTTTTTGGTTTCAGCAAAAATATAGTAATCTTTATATTCGTTTTTGTTTATATCTGATATGAATTTTAAAAAAGAAAATACGGCGATAAGCACTTAAAAGTCCATAAAGTTAAGCACTCTCGTAATATAATTTGTACAGAGAAATTATTAATTAGGAAGTCATCACATTTTAAGACGGGTTTATATTGAAGACTTCAAAATTACCAACCCAATGTTAAAGGGTTATGGATATTTTGTTTTACTTAAGTATCCTGTTTAAAGTGAATATAAAATAAGTGCGGCTGTCTAGAGATTTAAATGAAATGTTGTCGATTAAATACATAAATCAACCCGAAATCAAAATTATTAGAAAATTCATTGTTTCAAAGCCGTGGGTTGATACAATAATGAAGAATTTCGTTATTGTAAATTGTAACAGTTTCTTTGCACAAGTTAGTGCAAAGAAAATAATTTAATAATTGTTTTTGTTTTTTAATAATTCTTCTAGTAACATTTAAGCATTTTCTCTGCATTATATAAAAAATGCAAAATGAAATGTTATGAAATTTAAGAATTGTAAATGGCTTATTGAAAAATTGAATTATAAAATTATTATTAAAAAATCCTTTCATGTGGTGTGATAAAAGATACACTTCTCAGATGATGACTTTTTAATGAGATGATTGCGTAAGAGGTATGACTTTTGTTTCTTTCGTATTTTGAATACTAATATTAAGACACGTTCTGTGACTCTTATAACTAAGTGGTAAGCATTAATTTGCTTTAACTCTTATAGGAAACGGGGAAAATATATTTACGAAGGCAGACTAAGGGACTTAACATAGAATTGTTTTCTTTTGTTGTTATAAAATATACCAAATAAACAACGAAATAAACGTTATTATAAGATAAATTATCAATCTACTTTCGTGAATTCTTAAAACTTATTATATTATTTTGAAGGCTGGGTTAACGAGATGACCATTAAAAAGAAGATCACAAGATAACACAACAGATAATAAATGCTATCGTTCTTTTTAAAATGTTCATTTATTTAATCCTTTATAAATTACTGCTATCATTATTTGACTGCGAAACGAATATTTCAGTAATTTTTGCCTCTTAATTAAACATTATTTTTTTCCATCAATGAATTAACAAATGCCACAAGAATTTTAAAAACTTTGGTGGATTAGTTGTTTGTAAGATAAGGCCATTTAAACATACAAAAATACTATTCACATTTATAATATAAGAATATATTGTAAATATTACTTATACTTAAGTTAACGTACGTTTTATAATATTATGTATAATAATTTAGCAAAAATATGTAGAAATAAATGATTTAACAAGAACAAAAATATGTCTAGAGTGTTATTATTTGACTTGTTTATTAATTATTAGTTTTGAAATTGCTTTCTCTCTTGAATACAAGAGGAATCTCAAAAAGAAATCAAAGTTTACTCCTACACACTTCGTTAACTTTTTTGACGTAGGAGGTTAAATATTGTCACCATTTTCTTTTAATTGAAGCTATAATCTTAGCAGCCTCCTATCGGCCATAACTGAAAATACAGGAAATGCTTGGATTGCTGCTTTCGTCATACATTGACGCTTTTAAGAATGTTTGTTAAGGCCGTGGTGAGAAAAAATGCAATGTATAACATACAATGTTTAAATATTTATCTCAAGAATGAAGTTTTAGTACGAAGTCTCTGTTCAAAGTAATCTATTTTTCCAACTTACAAATAAAAATATATTATCGTTGTAGCTAAGATCAGGAAGAACATAAGTAAGTGGAAGTTCTTTTAAATCATCTTAAGAGGTTGCTTCGTTTTTTATGATATTACACATTTATAATAATGGTGTTCACGCTGACATAAAACATAACCAACATTGTAACCGGTAAGAAACAATCTACTCGTAAGTTCAAATCGAATCGAAACATACTATATATACTAACTAGAACGGTTTAACTAAAACTTTCGGTTGATGGCTCACGACGCCCGTAAGTTTAGATCTTATTTCAAATCTATAATAGTTGTTGTGTTGAGCGGTATCCATCTTGTTTAAACTACATGTTTCTATTTTTTATATATGTACCAAACTAAATGTCTTTGCTTGACATTGTTTATTTTAATGTGTACTAGATAATATTGTTTTTGTATTTCTCTTCGTTGCTAGTCCAATAACGAGTATTTATCTTTCAATTAATAACACTCACGCTAATTAATACTGTTAACTATTTTGTTGATTTCTATAATATTCCAGAATAGCTTAAATTAGAAATGTGAATTTTAATCTTGAAAAAGTCTCTATATCAAAAATAATAGTTGAATATGTAACTTTACTAATTTTAATACCTTTATGTCTCAAAGATAGAGGGAAACTGTAAATTGTATTTATGAATGCGCTAAACCCAGTGGACCAGATGTTGGTTCGAAATCGTAAGGTAACCTCTTTAGTGTTAAACTGTGTAATGGTTCCTATTTTTAATATGGCCTAAATATAGTATTTTTAGGTAACAAAAAATATACATAGGAATAATTGTTTGATCTCCCATCTTAGCGGAAGGCAGCAATCACCTATCTGACCATCGGCTTGGAAACCAGTTATTAACACAATAAAGCACATTAAAAACTTAGATAAATTCATAAGTGACATTATGAATAGAGAACGTATTACAACAACGAGTGAGGAAGACCTGCATAAAAACTCTGAAGAAGACACCACAAAACAGCACGTGTTTCACTTCGCGAATCCACCGTGCTTCGAGCCCAAAAGCAAGTAACCCCGAATGGATTTAAAACCAATTGGGCAAATTCCGATCAGTTAACGTTAATGTAGCTGAGTAAATATATATAAAAGTCATGGTTCACATAACTTTAAGCGTAAAGAATAAAAAAAAATAATAATAATATAATAATTAAGGTTGTTTTTTGTTCATTAAAATGATAACAGAAAAAAATATATAGTCTGTAAATTATTAATTATTTATTGTTAAATAAATCAATTAAATACATTTTCATCATTTACAAATAATGACCGTTAAAATTATCTTATATTATATAAATCTTGATTACCTTAATGTTTATTTTTGCTTACAATATTGTATGATTACTTTTTGAACGAATATCCAACAGCTGTTAGTATGACAGCTAAATATATAAAATAACCTCTCTATGTTTGGTTAACTGTATCATCAAATATCATTAAGTATTTTAGCTATAATAACTAACGATTTCATTTCTTAATTTATTTTACGAATAAATTATTATTTTTAATTTTAAACCAAGGTTTTATTCTATCACAAAAGACCGCAATGTAGAGATTTTGTAAGTCCTTTGTGGCTAGTGACCGAACACTTACAAACGCCTCGTATCTTAGTCAGGATTAGGATTTTTGTGGAAAAATGTTAGGTTCAGGTGGATATTATGAGAATTACATATAAACATATAATATGTGATAATACAGTTTACAACAATATATATACAGTCGCGTGCAAGTAAATCGACTCAAGCCTCAAGTGCGCATAAAAAGTGATATAACTTAAAAATGCCTTAATATACCTCTATATAATGTTTTACATAATTAAAGCCTAGTAATTGAGCTTTAAAATGGTGCAAGTTGCATGAAAATCGATTCAGTAGTTTAGTAAAAAAGGTTAATGCCAATGATAATGTAAAAAATGTTGAAAATTCATACAATTTCACAGTATGGGGCTATTGTGTTTAAATGAAACAAAATGCGCGTAAGATAAAAAATTTATTCGTGTCAATATTTGGTATTTCCTCCTCTAGCTCTGATCACTGTTCTCATGCGATTCTTCATCGACCTTATCAACTTTTTAATGGATGATTGTGGTATTCGACCCCACTCTTCTACCAACGCAGTCTTGAGCTCATTGATGTTTGTCGGAGCTGATTTCCTCGCTCTAACTTTCCTTTTGAGCTCGTCCCATATGTGCTCAATGGGATTTAAATCGGGGCTGAGCGGTGGCCAATGCATAGTGTGAATTCCAACTTCGTTCAGGAAATCACGTGTGGCCCGAGCAGTGTGACATCGGGCATTGTCATGCATCAAGATGAAATTTTCTCCAATAAAGCCTTGATAAGGGACAACTTGATCCAGTAGAACATTTTCAATGTAACGATCACTGGTCAGACCTCCTCCCCGGCCTCCCCCAGGAACGAAAACAAGCTCCGTTTTGCCTTCTATGGAAATTCCGGCCCACATCATGCAAGATCCGCCACCATATGCAACGGTTTCCACAAAGCAGCACTGTGAAAACCGTTCACCGGGACGACGGTATACCCGACCTCTCCTGTCGCTGCCATGGAGACATCCTCGTCTCATCTGTGAACAGGACTGACTGCCATTGCTCTATGCTCCAATCCAAATGCTCTCGAGCAAAGTGAAGCCGTGCTTGACGATGAGCTGTGGTCAACTTCGGGCCTGTAGCGGGTCTTTTCGGAGAAAGGTTAGCTTCTTTCAACCTTCTTCTAACTGTCCACTGACTGACAGTCACCCCGCGAACTTGACGTAGCTCCTGCTGCACATCTACGCCGGTAAGGTGTCGATTTCGGAGAGAGGTCGAGACCAAAAACCGGTCGTCACGCTCTGAGGTGCACCGGCGTCGGCTGGTATTAGGCCTCCGAGTGAAGGCACCAGTCTCTTGAAACTTTCTGTATACTCTCGAGACAGCGGACTGACTCATATTCAAACGACGAGCGACTTCTCGCTGGTTCAACCCTTCTTGCAATAGGGCAACGACTTGAGCGGCTTCCTCAGGTGTTGTATCCATAATTTTCTTCAAATGACGGCTTTAATTTGCAGAGATGTGTTCAGGTCAACGTCTAATGAGCGACTGATAAGAAAAAACGATTACAGAGGGTTTTTATAGGGGGTTGTGTCGCGCAAGTTGTGTATAGAGCGCAGAGCAGTTTACGGGAGGTTGCGTTCAGTTGCATTCTAAGTACAAGTGTTTATTTAAATTACTGATATTAT
Source organism: Dircenna loreta (assembly GCA_963555665.1). NCBI lineage: Eukaryota > Metazoa > Arthropoda > Insecta > Lepidoptera > Nymphalidae > Dircenna > Dircenna loreta. The sequence continues at coordinate 6,531,163 of OY743099.1, read as the reverse complement.
GCTACCATTTGAAAGCCTAATTACTAGGCTTTAATTATGTAAAACATTATATAGAGGTAAAATAAGTAATTTTTTAGTTATATCACTTTTTATGCGCACTTGAGGCTTGAGTCGATTTACTTGCACGCGACTGTATATTATAGACTATATTATGATTTCAATTTATAACCAAAGAACAATGAATTAATATCATTTGAATTATTCCATTTGTTTACGTTAGACGATATAAAAAATTTAAAAAAATATATGAATTCGATGTCATAAAAACTTATTGTATACAAACATAAGTGCTTTATACTACACACTATTATAAAACAAGTCAGTAAACATCACATTAAAATAAAATTGACATAGAAAAACTTTATAGTTTTATTCTTTTACCATAAGGTACCACACACAATACCTGAAGGAGAGTAAGGTTTCAGTCAGAGTAGCTTTTATTGACTGAGAGAAAGCTCTAGATCTTTTGAAAGTGCTTTTTAAACTACGAAGAAACGAACTAAAATTTCTTAGGTGCTAGAATTGCAAAAGGAATAGAAAATGCGACGAAAAGAATTTCGCAACACGGTTTCTTAAAGATTTGAAATTGAAATTAAAATCTTACTAATATCTGTCTATTTACTATGAAAATATTTATTTGCATATATAGTGATAATTATATTACAAGTATTAATAACATTATAATGTTTTTAAGTTTTCCTAGCATCTAGATAAAAGAACTGAAATAGAATTCCGAATTCATCAAGGTCAGTGACCATCCACCTGCCGTTGTCCTAATTATTTGGGACTTGGCAATATGTCAATTTATTCACGGTTATTATTTCAAAAGTAATTTCAGTGGATATTTGTTTATTTGCCATTTTTTTACTTACTCCATTCATGTCTTCTTTGGGCGCACATTTCACACCCCACATAGCACCCCAATTCACATTAAAGACTTTCTGTTACTTGCTTTCAAACATCGTAATCTCGTAAATATATCCGTGATTTGCCACCGTTTTATCATCATTATTTTGTAATAATCTTGGATGACTTTGTCTAAGTATTAAAAAAGAGAAGCAAAGTGCAGAACGGGTAAAAGAGTACCTATAATCAAGCCCTATTGGCGCAAAGACCTATAAACTAGTTGAATATATTATATTCATTCTGCTGATTTTAAGACCAACAATCAAATTTTTATTTAAAATTTTAATCTGCACTTAAGATCCGAAAGCGCTAAGGACAAGTCAACAAAATATATATACCTACTAATATATTATATGAGGTAACATTTCAAGACAACCTTCGCTGAGGCGATTGAGACTTCATAACTCTATAACAGCGGACATCGTTTCCAAATGGCTTCTGACTTTACCTATTATGTGCATAAAAGTCCATTCTATTATGTATTATAAAGATAGTTTGACAATATAACACAAGTTGAAAGTTTAGTTTTATTGATCGATTATTCCGACATTTTTGCTCACATTTCGTACACAAATGAGTTTGAATGGTCTAACAGGTAAAAACCTAACTAGCTGACTGTTTGATGACGTTTAAAAAAAACTGTCTTTTGTAAAAAACGATAATTATGCTTTATTTAAAGAATTTAAATTGGGGGATTAAGAGTTATACATCTTGTAATAAAATTGAAATAGCTTAATAATTGGATGTGCTTAGAGAAAACGTTACGTAAATTGTGTTAAGCTTAAACAAAGTGAATTGGACTTTAAAAGTATAAAACGTCAAATGGTAGCTCTTAGATTATATGGAATAAAATGTAATTTCAAGCACTAAGTATTTGATTCGATATAAGAGCGTTTATTATCTGAAAGGCTTTCCGCAGAAGAAATTTTATTTTAGATGATATTTAATATGAAACAGTTTTTTATAACAATTACATATTAAGTATACATTATTATTTCGTCATTTTAGTTTAGTATAATATTTCATATTGTCTAATAATATAAATATAAGAATAATTTTGAACGTTGATTATTTACCTTTCGCTCCATAACTTAGACTAAACGCTATAATGAAAATGTTACCATTTAGATTTTTGTGACTAATATTTAGGGCGGCAATTTTTCAATCCCTCTGTAAATATTTGGCAATAAGCATCTCCACACATTTTTTAAAGATTTTTCCCTCTGGCTAAAATATTTTTAACTTAAAATTTAGAAAACTAATAGTCTAAAACAAAGATATTTCCTTCTATGTGATTCTAATCTTTAGAAGTAATAATTATCGGAGATAGCATCTACAAGAAAACATTTGAACAAAGAAAATGTATTAATTACTTAATAAACTACTTTGAAATAACGGTGAGAAATATAAAACTCTAAAGGTTTCTTTGAGGTTTTTATACTTTAGAAAATGTATCAAAAATAAATTTCAGTCTCGCTTGTTTACTCTTTATGATATTAATTTAAACTAGGTACATGAATTACAAAATACTTTGTCTTAATATTATCTTTTATAAATGTAAAATAGTGTACGGTATTAGCAAAAGTGACTCAAATTAGTTTAGCTTACCTATAGTAAAAATATTACATTGTTTACTAATATTTTTTTTATTTATTTTTAATCTTAAATTAACAGTATATTGTGAAATAAAGCTTATAATAGCATGCGAGCGTTGTTAGTTGATCGCAATTCAATCAACTAACAACTTAGAGGTTGTGGAGCTTTGGTTGTTGAATCATTTGCAGGGTTGTCATAATGCTTACATTATTAAAATCATTTAAAAAGAGCCACTGTATAGTTACACTGTAGACTACACTGGACTTTTTATATAATTAAGGATTCAATAGCGCGTGTAAATGAATGCGTCAACTTGAATAAAGATATCTTGAACTTGAATATGTATTGGAACTGTTCTATTTATAACTTTGATATAGTGATGTTGTGTTCAAAATAATAAACTCATAACCAGACCATAAAACTTTTATTTTTGTGCCACAGTATGAAACTTTGAATTCGAAACAAACTCTTTGAAGTTTTCAAAACTATTTAATGTCACGACATTATTTTGTTCCTCCTCATTTTAACACGTAGGTGATTTTAGTTTGTAAGGTCGTTTAAGAAAAACTTCAAACATTCTAGAAAGTTCTAGTGATTTTGTACCTGAGGAAATTATAGATCCATCAACCCAGGGTATACGAATATTTTGTACCTCAAACTCAGACATATAGACTATGCAGAACTCACAAAATATCTCAGCTCCATCAATCGTTCTTCAAGTGGATTTAAGGAGAAAGATCTGCCAAGCTATAAAACTGTAGGACATAAGAAATGTACTAACTGACAAAAATAAGACACAAACTATGTAACAAACATACTAACTATAGCGATTATTTTTGTTAAGGGCTGCACGATGCCCGTTACTTTAGATCTTATCTCAAATATGTTATGGTTTACGTCTGACGTTCCTTTTTGCCTTAACTATAGTTTTTAATTTTTGTATAATACTTATTAATGCTTTATACTCTTATTGTGTACTAAATAATATTGGTGTATGCTATTCTCTCCGTAGCTAATATTTTTTTATAAAGATAGTAATTTCGCTTTAAGTCAATTTATGCTCCTTTTAATAAATAAAGTCAAAAGACTTTGACCTTTTTTTGACTATGTTTAATTTATAAACACTAACGGTAATTAATGCTGTAAAGTATTTTATTCCGGCATATTTAGTTTTGAATTAAATTTAAGATGTTTGTTTATAAAATGTCCTCGTATATTCTTTATAATATAATTGTATTTGTCGTCACAAAATACTAATTACTTTATTTTATCTTTAAAATAGTTGCAACTGCAAATATTAAAATGAATCAAAATTATATTAAAGTTAATCTCAATATTGTTATTTAGTATGTCGTTTGATATATCAATTATATTATTATTCAAAAGCATTTTCTGTTTCGAAAGGTAAAATATAAAGCACTCCTTCTGTCAATATAAGTCTGCTTGGAATATCCGCGTTTGCAGCTTAGTTAACTAAGAAAGTCTAGAAGCGGCATTGTATATTATTCTTGCACTAGTATTTTTAATATTTATTCTCATTTATCACCTTCATTAAGTTTATACTCGTCGGAAAGTTTTTGCTAATATATTCTTAACACAACATGGAAGCAACACATCGACCTGTTTTAAAAGACAAATATAGTTGTGATATTCGAGAAATAGCAAAAGACTACCATAATAAAAATATACAAAAACTTTATTTTAAATAAAATAATAGTTCAAGTAATATTTAATTTAAAATGTTTTAAAAAGATTGATAATTATTAAATTAATATTTTTTGATTAACTTTTTATACATCAGTGTTTATATATGTTATATATGTTTTTATATTTTATAGGATTACGTTGGTTAGTTAAATTTAAAGATTTTAAATTTAATTAACTCATGTGATCCCATATTTTGATAAGTAGGGACTTACGGCAAAATCTTTAAACTTATTTAATAATTTTACTTGAGTAATTATATTTCCATTTTATGAAAATAGATGGTATTTAATTATTTTACTAAACATCTCTATGACATTCTTATGTCTACAAAAAACATACATAAGGAGAATGGTTTGAGTGGACATCTCAGAGGAAGGCAGTCAGTGGCTAATAAATGCACATCCTTAAGTTTAGTTAGGATTTTTGAAAGCAGCCTTATTATATTTTATTATTGTAAGTACGTGTATTATAATTATTATATTATATTATTGTAAATGTATCATACATTATTTAATAAAATGTCCGGTTATTTAATAAAATTTCCTACAATATTTGGGTTACTTGAAAGAGATCGCTTATTAGCGAAAAGGTTGCCTTTTGACCATTTTCTTAAAATTATTTTTCTTCATATATAAATGATTTTATAATACTTTTTGAGGCATAAAGTATATTAATATTATTAAAAGTCTTCTTCATGTCGATAAAAACGAAAATGTGTATGGAAAATACAATAAAGATGATCTAGGAAAAATATTTTATTACAAGGTAGTATTGTGAAAGTGTCTACTTAAAACAAAACATCTGCTTTCCTCCCGTTAATTCAAAATATATAAAAAAAATGTGAATATTAAATAACAAAATAAAAATATGTATTATATCAGATTTTTGTATTCAGGTTTCTTTTTATTTAGTGCAAATTGGAACATAATCATTACTGATATTTTGAGAAAAACTAAAATCTTGCTTTTATATATTTCGCACATATTTATTAAATACCGACATATCTTTATTTGTTTATAATATACTGTTGTTTATACTACATTTCTTATAGTGAATTTCAGTACCATTTAAAAAAAAAATCGCTGGACATACTGGCAGTAAAATGGTAATGAGTTGTTTTCTGTTCATCTACTCGTATGTATACACAGATATTTTTTTGTGTAATTAAATAAGATGGTCATATCTAATATTTTTAATATTTAAACTTTAGTGAACCATGACTGTTATATTTATATTTACCAGGCTCTATCCCACATCCTTTCATATCTAATATTATTCATAATTTATTAGTGTGTAATGTGAATGAACCCTATAACTGCATAAACAATAAAGTCAATTATTTTAAATATATTTTTCGATACAAGTTTCTGCCATTTTTAAAAACAACTTTATTTTAAATATTGTCTTTAAAGCTAAAACTAATTAAGGAAACACCAGTGTTACTCCTTTTACAAGTGTTTGTAAACTTAACTATCTTTATTGTTCATCTCGTTAGCTTGAAGTTTGTAGTAGTTTTTATGGTTTCATGGGTTATTATGTAATTTTCTTCAAATAGTGAAGCAAGCTTATATAAATATATATTATATAGGACCAAGATGACGCTTGACTATATTTCAACTGACGGAAAGTAGAGATGTAGTCATAGATGGTAAGGCGCATCAGTTAGTTGTAGCCTATTCACTCTTCGCTTGAAGACACCCACATTAAACTCGGACGGAAAAACTGAGGCAGGCAAGCTGTTGCAGTCCTTCGCTGTAGGCGTTAAAAAAGACGAAGCAAATCGTTTTGTTCAGACAGGAGGAATGTTCACAACGAATGTATGGATGCTCGCCGTGCGTTGTAACGTCCAGTGGTGGAAGGGGGATGGGGTAATCAGGTCGTGTAATTCCACACTCACCAAAATGTATCCTATAGAATACTGAGGCGCTTGCGACCCTACACCTGTGTTCGAGGCTATGGAGTTTAGCGTCAACCAGCTCATGGTTGCCAATTAGCCTCAGAAGTGAGCCTCTCAATTGAGTCCAGAGTTGCAAGATGACATTTTGCGGCACCGGCTATTATATGCCCGCAGTACTCCACACTGGATTTATACTTTATATAGCACCATTAATTGTCCCGGTGTGAAGTACTGTCCTATCCTCGCAATAACGAGAAGCTTACTTGCGGCTGCTCTTGCTCTAGACTCAACGAACTGAACAAAGTTGAGTTTCGAAGAAATCTCTATCCCTAGCAACTGAAGTCGGTCACTGTATTCCAAAAATACATTCTGGAAAGTAGGTGCCAAGGTGAAAGGACTTCTTTTGGCGATGAATAAATACGTCTGCATTTTGGTGGCGTTGAATTTAACAAGATTGGCATTGCCCCAAACGGAGACTGCTTCCAGCTTGTCATTCAAACGCTGCACCATGGCTTCTCTTTCAGCCTGTACTTGATCCTTACTGGCCCGAGTACAATGCAGATATCTTTCTAAAACTGTGATGTCATCTGCATGCCCATCTATACCGTGTAAAAAAATGTTTTATAATTTAATTAGACTACTATTTTTTTTATAATTTTTATACCAAAGCTGTTATATTGAACTTGGATTACAATATATCATATTTTGGATAACATTCATTTGAATTATCTACTTAACCTTATTTTGTTCTATTACTATAATATATAAACTCTGTAAGGCGGTTTTTAACGAATTTTCTCGTTATTTTAGTATCTATGTTGACTTATAGGACGCTTTTAACCTCGTATTTTCACACGAACTTTCAAATCTAGTTTTAGGAATTCCTAACAAAAACAAAACTACGGTATCGGCTGATGAAACTGGATGTGGGTTAGTTTTAGTTTCCCTTCTAGTATCTGAATGAACATAAATGATGCTTTACAGTCCATAAATTTCTTTAAATTTCTCAGAAACTGAGATATTAGTTAATTATTACAATAAACCTAAAATTGATTTCGATAAGTTAAGAATGAAGGCAGGTGGCTTAAAATTTGAAAAAGGTATGGGTTGGGATTGCAAATACTGTCAAAATATAATACAATCGATACAGTCAAAATATAAAACAAAATTTTATAAATAAAATAAAGAAATGCAATCAGAAAAGTTAATATATATTTTCAATTTTATATTAAATATATGTAGTATAGTAAGAAAATTAATTTAATATCTCTAGCTTTCTTTAAGATGTGTCGAAGCAGCTTATATTGGTTTATGTATAATTTCATATTATGAAAACAAATAGAATAAAAAAATTTCTAAAGATTTACAGCAGTTTCAAATGGTTTATCTACTGATGACTTATCGGTTTTTTTGCGCTGAATCTCAAATTATAACGACTTCTCGCAGCCAACTTTGAAACATTACTTTAACCCAACGGATTAGAAGTTTTTTTCACCTTCCGAAAATCTTAAACCTCTTAAACTTAATCAGAGCTTAATTCAAGATAGAAAATATAATTATCCTTTATAAAGTAGACATTTGTTAATTTATAGTAACTTTATTAGGAATTTTTAATACATTTATGCCACTGTTAAATTTTATTTTTAATTTATATACGAAGTATCAGTGTTTGAAAGTGTTTGGCGTTTAGCTTACAATATGTAATAAAACTTTTTACTACTTACACGGCCTACAATATTATCTAAGAGTAAGAAAGAAGATAAAACTATTAGTTACTTTATATTATAACTCTATAGATGTGGGATGGCTTCAATAGTCCTGAACGAATGTGACAAACACGTAACGCCATTCTGTAGTCCACATGGACCGGCAACAACTACACGGCTTTGACTACACAACGGTTAAATTATCACGTAAATATATTTCCAAGAACCAGTCAGCCGAAAAAATAAAGGCTGACTCTCGTAAGCCATGATTGCAGTATTTTATCAGGTTATCTATATCATTTTTTATTTTACGTATAACTGAATAAAACAAATAATATTTTCAAACATTTGAAACATTCGTTAATTAAAAATATAGTAATTTGATTCTCAAATATGAATTTCAATTTATATATTGGAAGAAAAATAAACAAATCAAAGCGCAGTAAAATATTTGTTTAAAGCAAATGGCTCAAAACAAATACAACAATTTACTATATTTTTATCAACGATTTGTGTATAAGTTTTTTTTTGTTTTATATAGATTTTATGAAACTGTAAAGTAAGTAGGGAATATATATTGATATGTTTTACTATCCTAAAGAAGAAGTAGGTTTATCGTATAGACGGCCAGCTCTCAGTCGTCGTCATAATAACACTTTATCAGTGTATATGTTGTAAAGGACTTACAGGTCAATATCACCCATTTCTTCTGTCATTTTCCTCGGAAGCGTTTTGCGTATTGTTCCACTCTTACACATAAAATATATTATTTGCTATCAGATGATTTTTTTCAAAAGACGGTTAACATAAATAAAAAAATCATTAGCTTATAAGATTAAGACAATTCGGTGCCTCAAGTTAGTATAATTTTTGCACCTCCCCCTATCTGACTTCCTAAAATCATAGAAAGTGTCTCGAGAAATGAAAACTTTCCGAGTCATGAAAACCATAAAATCCTAGGTTCTCTTAGGAATAAACTTACTGGATTTCTCGATACATAGTAACTTGTAACATCTTTTTACTAACGATCGGTAACTTAAAAGAAAGAATCTGAAACGTGGTTCCGTCTCATTTTAACGTTTATAATTTTTGTAATAATCCTAATAGTTATGAACTGAGATGTTAAATATACACAATAGAAGAGTTTATTTGTAGGAGTTTTGAAAACTATGTTCGCTATTCCTTTGCAGTTAGCTTTTTTTTAAATATTTAAATTATTCATAATGAGATAATAAATAGTAATAATTAACACTGAATAATATATTTGCCAAAGATTATTATTTAAATACACTGTAATTTTTAACAGTTACATGATTATTGTTTTCCTACCAAACCACTGTTGTAGTGATTTACTGTTGGTTTTGCTTTTTTATTCATTTTAAACAAGGCTAATATGACGGCCGAGTTCCTCTCACACATAGAAATATACCGACATACCTCTTTAAGACACAATACATTCAGAACGCTATCGAGCTGAAATTGAGTCCTTATGTTCCGTATACAATTAGAATTAGAGATCTTATGCCTAATCCATAACTTTTGTTAGACAATCGTATCTCCTCTTCATGGCTGTGTACTATGACTGGGTATTGAGTTGGGTTCTAGGTATTTTTGATCCTGCTGGGTAGTCCCACATAACTACCCGGTCACCACCATCTTGGCGTGGGGTATCTGTAACAAATTTTTCCCATATTAGGATATGTCAGATTTTTTTAAAATTATCCTTATAACAATTGAATAAAACTATATTAATTAGGATAAATCAATTTTTTAAAATGTTTTCAAAGTTCCTTTCAAGATCGCAATATGCAAGAAGATAATTGACGTGTCTTTTATATTATTACTCAAAGGATTTTCCTATTTTGTCGGAGAAAGCTAGATCTGAAGCCTCTTCTTGCTTGGAATTGGCTTGGAATATCTGCGTATGCAGTATGATTTTGCTTATAAAACTCCAAACGCGGCAAAAAATCAATTACAATATTTTTTTTTACTTTTAAGTTTTACCAATTACCTTCACAAACTTTTTACATCTGGGAAAATTTTGCTTAAGTATTTTTAATGTAACAAGAAAGTAATAGTTAGATTTTACAAAATTACACAAAATTAGTTGAGATAGTCAATAACTGGCATAGGATTGTGATTTAAGGAAATATATAATATTTTTATTTTAAATTTTGCATTTACTTTCACATCACACACATCAAGCTGGCGGACATTGATTACGATTAACAAATTTTGTTTAAATCACAATTCTCATAATAATTCCCATTGTATAGTACTTTCATTGTACTCAAATGTTACTAAATGAATAATCCTTTCTATGATATTCATAGGTTTTCATAAAATAGATGTAGGAAGAACCGTTTGACATCAATCAGACATCGCAACGGACGACCGTCAGTGGCTATTCAATAACGACGTCTATTTCTGTCCTAACTTTGCATGCATCAAACTAAATATGTCAGGATCTTTTACTTACAATTATAATGATACCATTTGAACATTATTGAAATTTACTGAACACACACAAAAGTTAAAATATATCTATATATAATATGTATCTGATTATTATCATCAAACTTGTATATTCTTAAAGGTATTATCTTTATAAGATAAATAATATAAAGGAGGAATGCGTCCTTTTGGGTGCTAGTCCAGATGGTTCAAAAAAGGACTCATTTACGCACGCAATTAGCACTAGACTAACCACGTGACAAATGAAGAAAATAAGGCGTTGTGAATTTTAGTTTATTAATAAGGGAATACTAAATATAAACTTATAAGTCGATTTTAATATTGTATTGATAGAATTGTTTAACTTGTTACATAAATATAAATGTTTTGGGCATAATATTATCCTCTTCTTTTCTATTTCTAAATAGAGAACTGTAAAAAATATTTAACAAAGCTGAGTCTGAAGTTAATAAAATATTACTTTCAGAGAAGTACCCTCTATATGATATTAAAAATATATTAATAAAGGAAATACCGTAGTAAATGCGATCTCAGAGATCTAATTACCAAGATCTTTTAAAATATCTAATTACACGAAGCTGGCTGCTATTGAGCTTCTTTTATATTATTAATATTATTATATTATTAATAGCTGTAATATGAGTCGGATGATATATTGGGTCGCCATTATTTAATTAATTTAATCTAAAATATAAAAATTGCATATATTTTTAAAACATCATTTATGTTACATAAATTACAATTTAATCACAATTTCAATGATTTATCTAAATAATTATTAAACGAAATTCAAAAAGAAGAAATGTATAAAATATTGAATACGAAAGGCTCCCAAGTTTATTAAGAGCTGACTTTCAGTCCCTAGGAATATTTTAAATTAATGTCTTTTCTGTCTTATACATTTGTTAATTTTCCATTCAAATTAATGGACTGAACTTCATTACATAATTTTAGATGATATTATATTTGTCTCCTTTCAACTTGGAGAAACTTAAAATAATTTAATAAATACCTGATATTATTATTATCTGGAATAAGATTTTCTTTTGAAATTATTTTTTTACCAATGAAATATTTAAACTCCTTGTGAAACAAGTACGAATCCTGTAAGTATTTCGGGAGCAATTTCACAAAGAACCAGACAGTGAATCATTTATAAGGCTGTAACAATTGGCAACAGGAGGCCTGGGAGAAAACACAGCGCTCAGAAAATAGGTACGTAATCTGGATTTGAGAAAGAAAATCATTCGACAGAAATATGTTGAGAGTTCATTTATGTAGACAGAATATTCAGAAATAAACATATATTTTTTAGATTAATAAGCAAGTCGCAATTTTGTTCTCCACTAAATAATAAGACAAGAAAAAAATTATACTTTTTACTTTAGGGAATCATAACATATAATAAATGATTTTATCTTATTTAAAATATATACAGATCAATCGTTTACGATAATAATACATCTTATTGTATTAGTGTAATTTAAGTATAGTAACATATTGAAGACCTTACATTTATTCTTGTCAACTAAAATACTGACGCTTATGTAGTGTCTCTAACGTAAAATGAGAATAAATATATATGCTCCTTTTATATAATATGTCAAAGGGTCGGAAGGCTTTTATAAAAACTGACTACAGATAGACTCTCTAGAAGACATTCGAAATAGCAATTATTAATGGTTTAGTTTTAAGAAAAGAGTTGCAATATTCTCTTCTATTTGAAATTTTCCAATTCAATAAAGAGGACAATGAATATTGAACGAAGTTCTTAACCATTTTTTCATCTCAACCAAAAAAACTATTCCAGTCTACTTAATTTAAAAGAGAAGAAGGTTTTAATGGCTGTGTATGACAGTGCATCAAAAACATATAGAGCACTGAACATAAAAGAAAAAGCACGCGTTTTATTTATAAATATTTTTGGGGTTTTCCCCGAACTTTATTGATTGTCAATTGCCATTTTGTTCTCGGATTGAAGGTACATAATAATTTTGTCATTCCAGTCTGATAGTGTGTGTCGGTGGTCACCAAAGTCATTTTTATTTTATTTTGCTTTTCGTGTTCTAAAAGTAACTTGATATTTATGTTATTTTGATATTTTAATTTAGTTGTAAATTTCATGCTTTAATTTTAATAGGTTAAATCTATAATTATGTTTAAAATTTATAAACTGTAATCTTTGTTGGATTCGTTATTTTTTAACATTGATGTCCAATTTTGATTCTTACTCTATATATTTCATAGATGTTTGTCGTCCTTGGTCTTGATTTAGGAGTTATAATGATATTTAGATACTAGCTGATGCCAGCGAATACGTCAGCTACCACTAATCTCATGACTAAAATAATACGGTGCTTTAAACTATATACCCGATGTATGTTACTTTATGGCAAAGAGATATTGATAAACACAATGCTTGCGCCTGTCCAGTATTTTTTTCTTAGAAGGCGAACCACATACTTGTAGACAAAAATTTCCACCTGATATTCCGATATTCCGAAAGCTTAGTACATAATCATAGCACCTAAGCTAAGCAAAAGCGTAGTACATAAGCTGAGAACAAAAGCCAAGTATATAAGCTTAGTAAATAAGCTGCGTACATCACCTTAGTAAATAAGCTGCGTACATCAGCTTAGTAAATAAGCTAAGTATATAAGCTTAGTAACCATAAAAGTGGTTATAGTGGTTAATCTTAGAAGCTAGATATATACTGTCCCGGACTTTGTATTATAACTTTAAGAGAGGAACAATTTTGTAGTAGTTGATGTTTGAGTAACTTTCACCGTTAACTCAGTGCACTCAAGGAAAGCTCTAAATTTTGCCGTTTTCACACCATTTTGTACTGTTGCTCCTCCTCTATTTATTTTAGCGTGATTTTATATAGCCTATAGCATTCCTCAATAAATGGACTATCTTATACTGAAAGCATTTTTCAAATTGGTCTAGTAGTTCCTGAACAAACAAATAAACTCTTCTGCTTTATATATTAGTATAGATAGGTATATTGTAAGCACTAGATTGATGACCCGGAAAAGGTAGATATTTGTAGTATTTATGTGTCTGACCTGTTGTTTTTTTTTTGTGAATATTATGAGACTTACACAGATACAAATACCATAGCTATGATAAATATCCTACACTCTCAATTAAATAAATACATTCGTTTTATTTAGTTTATTTTAGTTAAGATTTCAAAATATCAACAATAGTCGATGTCGAAATACTATTTTATTTGCGCCTTTACGCATTTGATATCAATGAATAATATTATATTATAAAGTATTTTACAACTCACAATCCACTAAATTCATATAAATTTTAAATTAATATTGATATCGTTTGAAATCGAACATGCTGATAGCAAAAAAATATATATAATTAAATGTAAAACAACGTGCTGTTGGCAAAAAAAATCTTTAAAGTAACACGTTAAAACACCTGGAGAATTATATTTCAGTCTGGGGAGTTTTTAATGACTGAGAGAAAGCTTTAGAACTTTTGAAGTTGCTTTTTAAACTACGAGCAAACGAACTTAAATCGCCAACGTGTTAAAAGTGGAAAAGAAAATAAAAAGCGACAATGTAAGTTTCGAAACAGGATTTCTTAAGGATTATAAACTGAAAGCTTATTCTACATTATATCCTAAATTAAATTAAATGTAGATAAGATTATTTTATTATAACCGAAAAATAATCGGATTAACTGATACATGGACCACTTATTTACAATAACTACGAAAATTCTAGCAAAATGTTAAAATGATCTTATTTAATAGATTTTTTTGTCCGTTCTGTCTTTAAAGGTTTTTAAGATTCACAATTTTGTACGTGATACATAAAATGCTAAACCCATCATAATATTTGGGCGCTATATGACATTCTCTTCAACGTTGTTTCTTCATAGATTATATTTGTATACAAGCTCTCATCCCTCCGCATTACGATATACGACGATAAACGATCGCTACTCATATTTTGCTTTTCGATCACGGTCGTACTTTCAAATTACCTCTTATATAATATTTTTACATTTATCCATTCTCGTCCTATCTTACCTTTACATGGAGATTTCAATTTTATTGGCTGGCATTCCCTTTCATCTGTAGTAACCTCTAACTGCGATCCATAAATCAAGGTACCTACCTTGATTATAATTATACCTTGATTTATAATATTGCAGTAGGTATCATCTTTTTATTTAACAGTCACTTTGAATGACCGAGTCAAAGCACCGAAAATCCGAATAGAATAAAGGCACCATCTACAACTATTAATTAAAAACTGTAGAGTCCACCAAAATCACAGAACAAGTGTTAAAAGTTCATTTTGTAGAATTTTTGGTCAAAACTAAATACATAGCATGTGTAAACTTCCAAAGCCATCGATGTGTGCTGCGCATGTGCAATCGGTTTTTCTATGTAAAAAAATTAAAAAATAAAATGTAAAAACATAGTTGTAGTGATCAAGTTGGTTTTATATTTACATCAAGTTACATATTGATAAATATAATGTAACGTTTATATAGGGGGATATTTGGCAGCGATTTAACTATTTTATTATACTGGACGTAAACTCAATTATTAAAAGTCATTCTAAGATCCTAGATAAGAAAATTTGAACTTTTGCATAATATTGTGATCGTTTTAAAAATATATTAATAATAATCTGAGCGCGTAAACTTAAAAGGAAACTCTTATTAGATTATTTTATCACTTTTTGGCTAAACAGGACCTCCTTAGTAATTCACGATAAAGTGATTAGACTAATATTCTATTAATTTAAACGCTTAGATATTTTTTTTTATTTAATACTTAATGATGGTAGTTTAGTTCTTTGATCATATTATAAGATAAATATTCAATTCCATGACATACACTAGGCTCGTATGTGATATACGATTTATCAAGAAGTAAGTGATTGTTACTACAAAAATAACGTAGAGTTATTATTACTCATTAAAAGATTTGACCAGAGTGACTGATCTTTTAACACCTAGACTAAGCCTGTGATCAGAAATCATTAATCAGAACTTGGTAAATTAAATGTATACTATGCGTCGAATCTTATAACAATTAAAATGAGATTCTCAGATATAAGAAATATTATTATACTCTTTGTTGCACATCATCTAAACACACAAATATATAAAACAGAAAAAAAAGAAGGGTACAAGCAAAAGGTTCTGTCGCTTCAAAGTGATTTTTTCCAGACAACCATTGAGAGTGGAGACTGCATATCGTAATTCGGAAAGTAGAGTTGGTAATGCGAAGGGTGGTGATTGTTTAAATTTCATCTATGATACATACATATATATACCTGCTACTATATACATAAAATACTTATATTGTACACATATCAATTAATCATAAAACAAGCTCAAAGAATAAGCTTTCATATAATTAATTCTTTACATATTTACAGATATACATTTAAAAATATTTACGTGCATGAGTACGAGTTACGTAATGAGAAATACGTTTTTATTCAGAGTTCTAGCAGAGTTAGTGTGCTTTATTTCTTCACACGTCTCCCAAACACATCCACATCTACTGAAAATATTTTCAGACCTATAAAAAAGATCAATAATCATCCCCACTCCTAAAAAGTCTAACGTTACTACTGTGATATCAGACGTATCCATTTTGCCTTGTCCTTGAAAGTCCTTGAAAAGCTTATCAGCACTTAATTTACGATTGCATATGTTTGTTTGGTGTTTGTTGAATTTACTCTATAAGTAATTTATCTGTTTGATAACTGTTTATATTGAGGCTTTAAATAAATATTAAATTGTAAGTACACATATTGTAAAGATATCGTACACAAATATTCTTATTGAACAATGATTAAATTATAAATATATTTGACAGCGTTGTCAACCCAGTGTATCGGTATTTTGCTCTACCATCTATCACACATTTTCACAAACAAGACCATTGATATTTTAAAGTTATTAAAATATATATTATTTTTATATATAATATTTTTTTTATGTCAAAATGAGCCTAGTTGTGACCTGACTTTCAAACGGGACATTTTGTATTAAATGGAATATAATAAATTACATAAGCGAATAATAACGAATCTTGTATTCAAATATTTTACACTAACGGAGTGTAAAATATTTGAATACAAGATTCGTTCTTAAACGACGTTCATAATTGTAAATTAGATCACCATACCTTAATGTTCACGTTTAAAGACAAATATACTGGAATTATAACAATCGAATTTTCGAAGACTAATCAATAAAATAACAAGCAATAAAAGAAATTATAAGCTGGTATCCATCATTTTATTTTTAAATCATATATTTTCTATATTACTAAATAATAATAAGGTTTTATTAATTTTAATACAACATATTTAGTCTCTAACACTGTATAGTTGTAGATTCATTATAGGTAAATATACTGCTAAGAACATAAATATACTCAGATTTCCTTGAACTATAAAGGTATATATATATACTATTTGATTACACCAAGCTGTTGCCGTAAACTACATCTACCCCTTCCCTTCCTCCTACCTACTCCTACTCACCCATCAGACTCACATAAACCATTTATAATCACTTAATATGTTTACAGATACATACATTTTTATAATTAAGTTTTATTTTAATTATAGCTCTGCTATGAATCTAAAAAATAAATAAATAAAATCTAAAAAATCAACTTGTGTTGTTGTGTTTTTTCATGAAAATGTTTAAGAGTGAAAATATATTGTTATTTCTAATGCTCACTCTAATAGTCGATAATTCTTTATAACTACAGAAATATTTTTTTTTGGATATTTCATTGTAATTTTGACACACAACCTAATGATATTTTATAAATACTAACGAATGAATTCTATTAAAACATTCGACTTCTGTTTATTTTTAAGTAGTGTGAAGCTAACGGAATCATATCATTATATTTAATTCTGATGTTATATATAAGTATAATATTTTACTCTTTATACTTGAAAATCTTTACTTCTTATTCAAATAAATGATGTGGTGGTCAAGAGGACAAAGGAAGTCCGATCTAGCAACTAGCAGATAGACAAGATGAACTCTTATTAGATATAGGTTTTAGGTACATTAACGAAAAATATACGATAAATTATAAAAGATATCTTATAATAATCGTAAATGTAAAATGTACGGTGGTATTAAAGTACAATTATTATTTTCTCAATTTCTTAAACTTATAATACTTGTTATAAGTTCCATGTCTTTTTTCCAAACAAGGATTTATACTACAAATAAAATCAAAACTGGTAACATGTCAAAAAGTGATAGAAAACAAACGTCACGAACGAACCTATCAAGTCGAAAAAAAACCACATACCCTTATCCCGGTTTGAAATTAAACGCTTGAGGAAGTGTGCACCCAAAAAGGGGCTTCAATCCAAAAATAGGACCATTATAAAGTTGCTCAATTGGGTCATATGGTAATTAAATCCTTTCTATTTTAAAAATCATCACACGTTATTAGAATGACACGTTATTAGTATGAAATATACATATCATATTTTGAATATTTCAGAAATAATAAAGCTTTATATTATCAGTAAAATAATTATAATTTTTAAGCGTTATTTGAAGTAGGATCACAACAAGTTGGAATTATAAAGCATTTCAAAGTTTCTCTATTAAATACGATCAAACTATCTTAGATCACCGACGTCTTAAAGCGCTTAAAGTGCTTTAAGTAGTTTAAAAATATCGCCAAATAAAACTGTCCACAAAATATAAACTTGATATATTATTAAAGTAGTTAAGCTTGGCTGTTGGCAATTTAATGCAGCTTGTTTAAGACTGCTAAACTGGAGTAGGTTCTGCTATCCTCTCATAGAAGATAGTCTTAAAAAAAGATAATAGCCATTTTACAACCGGCGAATGGGAGAACCAAAAGCCCAATCCTCCATTCTTTCTGTACCATTTGGCTCAAGTTATTTAAGTATACATTAAAATATAATGCTACGGTATTATATTTTAATGTGTACTTTACATTTTAAATAATGGATTAGTTGTAGCATCCTTTACTTTACAGAAGATGTATTTTTAAAAGTGTGATTGCTTTATTTTTCTACTAGATGTAATAAACTAAATCACAAAACACCAGGCGACCCTATTTCAATTTTTAAATACAAAAAATGCGACGATGTAATGACAAATATGTATATATGGAGGGTTAATTTTTCAGTGTGTATTTTGTAGAATACCTACAAATTTCTGTGACATATTTCTCACATCATTCCCCTCGTAAGCGTTTTGCGTACAATATATATATTTTTGATTTTGTTTCGCGTTTTTGAGTCCAATTCAAAAATTATATATAACTTGATAGCAGAAATGATGTATTTTTTAAAAGATAGTTTAATATTAATTCGTTGATTGATATAGACATTATATTCTTGAAAACATTAAAATGCAACAAAAATTTAATATTTTAGTTCTCTCGATGCCGCGTACATTATCTTTAAAATATTACATTAGTACAAAGTCGTAACAATAAAGACATCGTAATATACACACATCAATAGTACTTATTTCTTACATCATGCCCTTCGTAAGCGTTTTTATAGCGTTTGTATTTATTCAATAGACAGTTAAATAAATAAATATTATTACGCCCATATAGTAAAGTAGAAATATATTGGCATCGGTCACGAAACTTGAGAATAAACTTACTGTATTTCACGATACATAGTAACTTATATTAATATATATTTACTAACAATCAGAAATATAAAATCGAATTCTGCTTACAAATATTAAATGTGAATACATTATAAAGTTGCTCAACATATTTAATATTTCAACATCAACATATTTAATAACTCAACATATTTAATATTTACATAATTAATTGTATAATATTATAAAAATACGTAAATTTGCCAATATCTGTATATTTTTTGTAATAGTTTATAATTCTAAAGATTACCGCTCGTATTATAATATATTATTTTAATTTGATGTCCGCATGTCTTAACAACGATGGAATAGTCATATTTGGATTGAACATAAAATAGATATATTGAACAAAGTGATAAGTCAATCATTACTTATAGTTTTTAAACGAATTATGACTTTAACATAAATTAACATTTATTCATATTTAAATCTTTACTAATAAGTAATAGCTATGTATGGCCGTTCCATATTTCCTTTCTATTTCCTATTCAATATTAAATCGTAATACAAGTTAAACAGTAGAGGGAAGTGGACACGGCCATCAATTGGCTTGAATCAACGACCGCACCGCAAATAGTATTGACCTTCTCTACCGCTACACATACCGTCACCACATAGATACCTGACCTGGCAACAGGCTCCAAGATAAATATCCAAAAACCGAGGCCAGAATCTTTTAATTTTTGCAATTACCCTCTTGACAGACCCTCATGATCCAAGTACTTATTTAATATTTTATAAGTAAAGTATTACAATCAATATTATAGATTTATATGATAGCCTGTTGATATATTGGTAGGTGACTCTAACTACTGAACCAAAAGTTGTGGGTTCGACTTCCTGACGACACAAATCTTTGTGGCACTCATAGATTATTCGTTCAAGTCTGGGTGTACTTTGGGTCTATAGCGGGCATTGTTCATTTAAAGCGGTCGTACGTCGACTAAGTTACACCAAATTTTTCTAACCCACGAAGCAGAATAAACATTATGATAACATGAAAATACATATAAATACATTGAGAATGAAACTCGAATAACGAGCTAAGCCAGCGTTTCTAGCGTGTTTTTTTTTCGTGTCGTCTGATTTGTTTTGAAAACAAAAATGCTATACGTTCCTTTGGGTCAGTGGTCAAATTTATAATTGGATTGGCTAGGTGGTGCTGCAAAATAGATTCCAGAAATGTCTAATATTTTCAACATTGAGTAAAATCTACCGCTCGTATAAATAATAAATTAAATTAAATATACTCATTTATAAATTCAGGACCATTCGTATTCAATATTTATTCAATTATTCAGATAATATTATTATTTATTCATCTCTATGATGCATTAAAAACACAAAAGTTACACAAATATCTTTTATTATAAAAATATAATAATATAATTGCTTATGTCTTTGCCTAAACAGTGAATAAGAGAGCCGCTTTATTCACTGTTTAGACAGTGTACAAAAAAGTATAAAAAGCCTAGCAAAAACGTAGACAGAATTCATTTATGGCAAATGCATGCAAATAATATTATTTTTCTAATTAGATCTGTGATTTAAAACTATTTTTAACGTGTAACATATAACACCATTGACACAATAATAAAAAAAGGAATAAAATATAGTTCTATATGTACTAGTGTTTAATAAACCTGACTCTCTTAAATATTCTAATATATTCATTAGTACTGAACACGTACTGAACTACGACAAGGGTTGTTAGTTAATAGGATGATTTAATTATTCATCGAGACCTCAACGACATTAATTAATTTAAATTTATTTCTTATTAAACCCTTCTTAAGGTAATGTTAGTGTCATGTGTTCACTTGCCTCCATCTGGTATTTAATCTGGCTATAGAGGAGACAGAGGATTGATTTGAAACAGCTTTGACAATGAAGTGTTGGAACTAACAATTTTCCTTGATATAGCTTTAGATGAAAAGCTCTAGTAAAACCCCGTCTCTCAAACTCAGTTCAGTTGACAAAGTAAGACAATTAACGGATGTTAAAACGGCTCAACTCCTTTTTTTTTTTGTTAGTATCATAGTATTTTGTCTTAAGGTATTTTATTATGGGGCAGTTCTGCTGAAATTAATTCTATATTTATTTTACAAAAAAGAGTTGTTTGGCTTTTTATAAGACACATTCACGTATACATACATTTATACATATAAGTCACAATTTGGATACTTGTGTAAAAAACAGTGC
Organism: Dircenna loreta; assembly: GCA_963555665.1. Taxonomy (NCBI): domain Eukaryota; kingdom Metazoa; phylum Arthropoda; class Insecta; order Lepidoptera; family Nymphalidae; genus Dircenna; species Dircenna loreta. The sequence continues at coordinate 6,509,986 of OY743099.1, read as the reverse complement.
CAGTCACAAGATAAACACAAGAAATACAAAAAAAACGTTCAAAGCCGAAATTTCGTGTTCAAAAAGTTAAGAAATCCTTTATGGGCTTCACTGTACCCATATATAATAACGGTCCACAAGATATCTTAGACCTTTCTTTTCTTACTATTAAATCTAAAATTAAAAGTATATTGTTAAATAAAACTTTTTATACAGCGTATAAGATTTTTTAGCTTTGGTTGTTGACTCATTTGTTGATATTCTCTTCTGAGCGCGGCGTCATTCCGAGCTGGAGGTAACTTACTACTAATACTTAGCGCAACTTGAAACCATATATAGAGAAAATGTGTTTCTAAAGAGTGTACAAAAGAAAACATTTAAAGTTATATAATGGTAGGATCTTGGTTTTAAAGTTGCTATAGTTCCTATTCAACGCTGGAGTAAATAAACAAGTAAATAAAAATAAGTTAGTAAAAGTGTAAGAGAGACAACATGATTAATTTGTTTGTTTTAGTTTCTTTTTAGAATTCACATTGAATGAAATCACAGGGCAATAAGATTTTTTATCGCAGGCCTACAGGCAAAACCAGTTATTCGTCTCCGTCGCTTTGTCTTTCAAGAAAATGGTCAATATTCTAACAAAGGAAAATGTGATCTGATTATAAAGTAGATATTAAATGTATATTTACGATAATAACAATATATAAAGAATGTTTCACAAATCCTTATCTCTAATATTGGCGAATACTCACAAACCTTTACAAATTACAAATTGAATATATATATATATATATATATATATATATATATATATATATATATATATAAGTAATTTATGGTCAATTAGTCACTACGTAGTACCAACTGATATTTTATTTCTCTCATACTTTTTATGTGTATATTAAATATATTTGAAATATTTAAGACGGATTATTGTTAATAGATAATAAGATATGTTATGTTTATGTTAATAGATAAGATGTTTAAGCGGAGGCTTTTTAAAATATTACACTAAAGGTACCAACTGTTCACCGCATTTTTTTTATTTTAGATATATTCTTTTAGGCAACACTCAACCATTTCTATATCTATTCTTTATATATAGTGTGTTCTTCTTCTAGTTCTTTATATATATAGTGGGTAATAGTATCAAGCAAACCTAATAAATAGAAATAAAATTATTTATCAAATCAATCAATCCCACACGATTATAGTTTAAAAAAAACTTAATTAGAAACATTCATTTACAAAATTTTAATTTATTAATAATAGTATAGGGCATGAAAAAAACACACTGACTCTTTTTGCCATATTTTTTGTATAACAAGCAACCCACGCTTTTTTCATAATAATACAATTAATATTGTGTTTGTAAGAACCTTCACTTACTTTAAATATAACTTCGTATCTAATTAAACCCAGAGAAGTATTCATGTCGTCTACAGTAGTAAATCACACTAATGGTCCGCTGTCGACGCTTTTTATCACTTACTGTATGGTGTTTTTGTAGACATTAATCTGCCTATTTATTTAAGAAGCTGGAGATTTAATAACAGGTATAATAGTAATGACTTAAAATATTACGAATAAATTAAAGTAATATTATGACACTCTTATAAGAAAGAGATCTTTAAAAAATAAAAATCTTTAATCTAATGTAGGTAGGTTTATTTGTGTACAAAAGCTTTTTTTTTATGAAGAAGTAGCCCATAAACTGGTAAAAGGTAGAATAAAGGTATAAATATTATAAAAGTAAAAACAAAACTACATGCATCAAATAAAGATAGTCCACAGAGTCTTAGAAGACTTTTAGCTTCATTTTCACCAATTAAGTAGTTGTAAGTATAAAAACAGTATAAGACTTCAAAAATTAACGAGAGAGGAAGTCAGAAGAAACATAGTTGATGGCGATCTTTTATAAAAAGAGATGGAACCAATACTTCTAAACATATTTATTTTTATAAATTTATAAGATGATTTAAAATAGAATCCCTAATTATTATTAATTCATGAAACTCTCAAACTAACTGCCAAGTATGTAGAAGTTTTGATTACCCGGCGCAAAGTGTCTGCCTGTTTGGTGTCCAAAGGTATATTATGTGTTACATATAAATCTTGACATTGCTCTAGAGCTTAATACCTCATATGTTCCATTCGAACTAAGACTTAAATAGGACATCTATTAAAGCAGCTCTTTGAATCAAAGATCTCTGAATTGATCTGTCATTGTCTTAGAATTTAGTAGGAATTGAGAGAATTCCTGGTGACGGCTGTAACACCACCAACATAAATTGGTTGAACCACCAACATAAAGCGTTGATTATATTATTATTGTTTCTTCAATTTTGTTATATTGTAATATAAAATACATTTTTAAGTTGAGAGAGTTGAATATTTATTATAAGATAAATGTTTTTATTGTTTAATATAAGAATACAGTTTTTTGTTAAAGCTTATCATCGCAACTTCTGTGCTCGGACAATGGCTAATTGAGCGGATTAATTTATTCAAAAACCTGCTTTTAAATTAAATTAATGTTTGAAAGCAACATGCAGAAATAATTTTAATTGAATAATTAATAATACTGTATATAAGTGTATTAAATTCTCGTTACGTTATTGGAGTGAACCTGTTATTTTAATATTGTAATCAAAATGTATATTATGTATATTTTAATATTGTAATCATAATGCAAGGTTTACTTGAAAAACCCATTTAATAAGATTAAAAGGATGATTCAATATTTATACCTCGGAATAATCTATTAAGTAAGTAAGTAAGTAAGTAAGTAAGTGACTCTTTTGAATATTGTGCTTTATATTTTTCAGAATTTTTTTTTTCATGTATTAATGAATTTAGCAAGAACTTATCAAATTATTTACTTTTGGTCTATAACAGTAATAATGACATAATAGTAAAGACAATTAGCACAAAGGATGACTTATCTCTTACCAGAGATCTCTGTCAGAAACCCTTGGAGATATTTAGTGAGCTCGTATGGTACATAGCACACAACATTAATGACACTCAACTATATATGATATTGTTTTTATTAAAATTCGTTAATTATATATTAGGAGCTGTTGGTTTGCCTTGAGTAATTAGTGAGTGTATTATAAAAGTCATTTTGTAAATCTATGCAAAATAAGGTTGAATTATAACAGTGTTATTATTTTACCTCACTGGCAATATGAACCCTGTATGGGTCTAAATGACCCTATCGGACCGCCGTCGCTGGCGTCGCCACCAGAAGTGAAATCTGAATCTCACTGCACATTATTTTCTTTATACAGCAGTACAAAAATATAAAGTTGATGAAGCTTGAATTAGCTCTCTTACACGTGGGTATGATGGAAATATTTTTGTGAGTTGTTTTTGGCGTGTTTCGATTGGTCATTGCAGATGTTCCAGAAAGAAAAATTACATTGAAGAGTGGTTTGAAATTGACCTTTCTTCAACAAAATAGGCTTTAGAATAAAAATATATATCAAAAATTTATAATTGTTAGATTTGTAACAATGGTTTTCAATAAATAAATACGAGTTACAATTAAACATGCATACTCGATACTAAATAGCTTAAGAAAAGTGAATTCATAGACTTGAGTTCTAGATGTAGATGTTGAATAATTAAGCACCCATTGTAGCATTCTATACATATATTGACAAAGCAACAATAGAATTGATTCTATTCTGGGATCGGTTGTTATCAAAATCCATGTTAGTACCTACTATTAATAGGTAAAATCGGATTTGAATATCAGTGCACTATACTGAAATTAGAATACTTCTAATTTGATTTTATAAATGATTTTATTATACAATTTAAAAAATCATTCAACGAATTGATTGAGAGATTCATGTTTCAATTCGTTTTAAAATTTGACAACAAAGATTTTCACCGGCGACTTTGCGATTGACTATTTCGATTTGTCTAAACTTATCTCGTGAAAAAATTCTAGGCTCCTGATTCTTTATTGTAAGGATAGCTCTTATCACACCTTAAAAGTTACTTCTAAGACCAAATTAATATATTTTAAAAAAATATCCGATACAAGTCCAAGGTAATACGGATGAATAATAAAACTGTCATATCGCAAAAGATGGAATCACAGATCTTGATTTATTGTGTATTTTATGAAACAATACAATTAATAATTACTATTTAGTGTGCCATTAGTAAATTTCTCGTATGAGTACCAAAAATATCGTTATATTTTAATGTAAAAATAGCCAACTATAACCTCAACCCCTCGTCTTTTCCGCTCTACAGCTCTTCACTTCTCCCAGTTCTGGAGGATGATGAATGAACAATTTGCTTGTTTGTTTTAACGTATTTATTATATTTAAAAGTTATACTCAACATCCAAATATAATGCCATGTTAAGGTAGTTTTTATTATTCTACCGTTTGATTACAGCACCCTTTACTTTACAAAACTAAAAAAAATGTCAGTCAGAGTCCAGCCCGAGTGTACGACTTCAGAAACAGTTATTGTAAGTGTTAAAAAGCTAAATCGTAAATGGTTATAAATATATTTTTTTTTGTTTTGGTTTGTCAAATTAAATTGAGATCAGTGTGTTTTTTAATAAAATACATCATAAGAACCATTCTACTTAAAAAAACTAAACAGCAAAAACGTAATGACCAACATAAAAATCCATTATTGATTCAATGTATCCCAATAATATAAAATGTAAGATTTTTAGCGTTAAATGCAACCCTCACAAAAAAATACATAATTTAATAATATAAATGATGTGTTTTCAGTACATTATTAAATAAATAAACCCAAATCATTAATATACGTATGTAATGTAGCAACAATTCGGAATCGTTCGGGGCAATGTATCACTAGGCCGGAAAGTATATTATTTACCTATAAAATTAAGACAATTTTGTGCCTCGAGCCCTGTGAGATAATACAATATTCACAAAATATCTCAGCTCCTAAAGTCATAAAAACTCTTGGAAGTGGATTCAGACAGGAAAACCTTTCAACTTATGAACATCATAAATTCGCAGGATTTTAGTATTTTTGGAGTAAACTTACTTTTCACCATCTTCTTAACATTTCACGATGTATAGTAACTTGGGATATATTTTAACAAACAATACTCGAATTAAAACTTAATTTCTGTTTACAATGTGTAAATATTTTTTTTATAATAAATTGTATTATATTCAAAGAATGTTTAACTATTAATCATATATTTGATTAATGACTATTTATAATAATGATTGATGAAGATTATCATTGCTAAAAGTAATCAGTTTTAGGTATTTATAATTAATTGCTCTTTTTAAATTAATTTAACAATCTTTGGTGTAAGCAATAAAATATCAACCCTGCAAATGAGTCAACAACCAAAGCTAAAAACTCTTGACCGCTATAATGAGATTTATTTAATAATATACTTCTAATTTTAGATTTAAAAGTAAGAAAATGAAGGTCTTAGATATCTTGTGAAACATTCTTATTTATGCGTACACTCCAGCCCATAAAGGATTTTGTTTATGTATTGCCCCTGCTGTTAGCCCTAGTGGCTGTTACAATGTCGGGGGGGGGGGGGGGTCAATAAAAAGTTCTTAAGTTTTTAAAGACGAAATTTCTGTATTTAAAGGTTTATTTTTATTTTTTTGTATTTATAGCTAAAGCTACAATCTCGACGAACTATCTTCTGGTAAATGTAGATTTATAAAGTTGACATAAAAAAAAATATTAAAATGTATATGTCCCTAATAATTAATAAGTTATAACATTTAATTGTGTCTAAAATACTCGAGTCACTTATATATTCTAATATATTCATTAGTTTCCACGCGTACGGAACAACGACAAGGCATCGTCATTAATTGGTAGTTAATAGAATGTATTCATTATTCATCGAGTCCTTAGCGACATTACTTAATTAATTTAGAATATAATATGTTCCTAAATTATTTTATGGGGATTTCATTGATTGTTATAACTTTTTAATTTTCTAGCACTTTTTTATTGCGCGGTAAAAAATACACGATCTTCTTTATTTATACAATACAAATATAGGTGATTAATAGGTATTAGCTATGGTATAATTACTAAAACCATCATTGATATGTTGTAGTGGAAGTGGTATAGACTGGCTATTGCTAATTTGAAACAGCTGGTTTAGGACAGCTTAGCCACTCTTACGTTCTTACATAAATAGGTGTTAAGAAGCAATTCTAGCCATTTGTACTAGACCAACACGAAAAGACCAAAAGACCAATGACCAATTCCTCGTCCTTTCTCTCCCACAGCCCACTATTCGTCCCTGTTCCTCATTCGTGGCAACGCAGCTACACCTTACATATTTGCGAATGGCGAAAATAGTTTGCAAAAGCATAAATATTTCTAGCTGGTATAACTTAATTTGAAATAAAAAAGATTACTTTTTTAGGTATATAATAAACTAACTGTTTTCCCACACCTGGCTGCGAGGACTTCAGAACAGAGAGCTCGTAAGGAACTCCTTCGCTCGAGGTTTTCGGACAAATTTATTTCCAAAATCATATCAATTCCACGGGGAGCCGCCGCGCTGTTAGGCGCCGCAACCGCCGCCTGAGCTACGAGCCGTGCAGACACAATTGAAATAACCGCTATTATGTTCGTTTAAGTGTAACTAAAACTCGTATATATTAAAAATATATATAAATATTGTTACTATCCGGTTCCAATTTCCAAGTTTCATATATTTAATTTCAGGTACCTATTATTTTTCTTCAAAGTGTGCTTATAACATAAGTATTGCTTAAGTTTACTGCTTTAAGCTGTTATATATTAATAATAATAAGATTTTTTTTCGCGTATAAAAAATCCGTTACGGATACCTGCTGGCCAAGAAATTTTTAAGGCTACCCACTAAAAAACCAACAGTTACCCTCATCGCCATAGCGGGACTCCACGGGACAACTTTCAAACTCACCGTATCGCTCCGGTGGAACCCTCCCGTATAAGGGTGCCTGACTAACGAGAGCACTCTCACGACGTAGGCCTACATATGGCGAGGGGGGTGCAATGAAAGAATAGAAATTAGAAGAACTAAATTAGAGTCCCACTCTCTGACGAATAATTGACCTGAAGTAGTATTTAATTTCTACTTCAGCTACGTTTCGAGTGTTCATTTCCTAACTTTCATGATTCAAATGCCCAAGACAGCCCTATTTACCGACAATAAACAGTCATCTCAGTAGCCTAGGGCTGAACCTGTCTAGATATTTATATAAAATGCTTTTGATAAAATCAAGCCTGATTCAGAATTTATTAAGGGTTTTTAGACAATTATAAAATTATGAGTATATAACAGCAATAACTAGAGCCGTGGTTTGGCTCACGACTTTGTAAACTTTAACGTTGTCTCGTCACTAGAAGCTTGAAAGCTTGTACTGTTAGAGATGCGTAGTAAATGTATTTAGTAATTTAAATGATTTAGGTACAGAATATCATAGAAAATTCTAGTTTTATTATATTATGTCATTTTCTGAATCCTCTAGTAATGAAAAGTTTTTTTTCTCAGAGTTTATACATGTTTGCAATTTTCTGCAATTTAATTGAAATATAAATAAATATTTAATTTGCTAAGCTTGTTGGTTTTTTTTACTTATTTTAAATAAAGGTTTAGATATGAAAAGATTGTAACTATTATATGAGAAAAATGGCAATAAAATATACTAATACTAAAACTTAAGCCATAACAATTAAAGTATTCATTGTTATGGCTTAATTAATTTTATTGAATATATTCCTAAGTTGAAAATAAGAACGGTTGCATTTATCTTACATTATATAAATCTGGATTACCCTCATGGGTACTCTTTACTCACAACATTTTATGACTACTACTATTTCAAGAAATATGTAAAAACTTCATCACAGCATAATGTAGGTATCTAAATAAACGTATAGCCATTAATTTTTGTTAATTTAGGGAAATACATTAGAATAGGATAATTAAAGCCAACGAGACACGCTTTACGAATCATTACTATGTCCAAGCACCGGAAGGCTTTTATTAAATCTGTCTATAGATTGAGGAATTTGTATCATTTATCTCAATATCTGTCAATATCATTATATTTCTTGAATCAAATACATTTAATATAAAAGTTTTAAAACATCTAAAGCAAAAAAAAAAAACAAATTAAAAAATAATGCCTATTTTATTAAAAATAGACGTATTATTAACTTTTTATATCTTTAAAAGTAATATTATATATGACTCAAAGAATAATATAGAAAGCTAACATATAATGTATATATACTTATAATACACACACTTATATACACACTTTCTTTCTCTATACAATTTGAATCACAATGAACGATTGGTATTATTTAGGAATTAAATAAATAATGCTTAGAAAAAAATAGTATAAACTTAATAGGATATATTAACTTAAGTGTGAAATATTTATTATATTCTTCTATTATCTATGCACTACAACAATCGAATATAAATAGTTATCACAATTAAACAGTATTGTCCCACTGATAAACATTTATATTTGAATCGTAATAAGAAAATATAAAAATAATTGTAAAAGAGTAAAAAAGTAATAAAGTAATAAAGTAATCTATAAAAATACTTTTAATTAACAATAAATCAATTTCATTGTCATCTAGTGAACTAAATCTACGGGATGATGAATGGAGGAAGTAGATTGATCAAGATTAATAAGCGCTTAAGAACTAGCAGTGATTGCATTACCTGCTTATTTATTATAACTTCTATTATGTTATTTTATATGTAAAACTAAAACTTATATATATATATATATATATATATATATATATAAGGTAAATAATTATATAATTTCACCGATCGTAAACGATCAAAGAGATCTACAATCTTCCTAAAAGAGATAATTGCAAAATTTTGTAATATGATGTGTAATATAGATTTCGCTTTAAAATATATAATTTTAAAAAATGTATAACTTAAGAGGAGTTTTTATTGGAATATCTTATAATTTTTGAGTGTACAGAATGTCCTAATGAATTTACAATAATTTGATGAGATTGATATTTTAGTCATTTAATAAGTCATGTATTTCATTTATTTTAATATTTCATAATGATAGGTTATTTATTTGTTATAAGGTACATTTTAAATTTCATGACATCAGTTATATTCACGTAGAAATTAAATCGGAATGTGCCCGACTAGTTTCGAACCCGTTCGGGGTCCTTAATCATGAGTTCTGAGCGTGGCGGACTCGCGGCGAGAACTCTGATTAAGGACCCCGAAAGGATCTTAAACTCGGTATTACTCATAAAAAGGTTTCTCCCGACTGATCATCCAACGCACAGCTTAAAGTGATAAGAACACCATCGTCATAACGTGATAAATTAAACTTACAATATGTGCGCAATCATGTATTAACTGAAATGAGATTCCCGCAACCAGTGGCAGATATAACCGTCCTTATATCGATCGCTCAAATACCGACGAGGCACTTCAAACATCCAGTTACACTTACAAATTGAACTAATGTTACTGAACTATTGTTCAATGGGAGACTTCTCGTGTTATATTATAATACAATTGTTATATTATTCAATTATGATTTTGTAATGTTTTGTTAATATGTGCTTCTATATATAGCTTTTATAAGACTATATACATAGAATACTACATTCATAAAGGCGAAAATTCGTAGATAAATTCGTAGTCTCGCAGGAGCTTATGTTCATTATTTTCCTTCTAAATTTATTTACAAAGAATATAATACGCTTATTTTGTTATGTTTACTTCATTTGACCACAATTTATGGTTGATTGTTTAATAAATAAGATTTCAGTTTATTATGTAGTTTTTTTGTCTTTAGTTATTTTAATTCAACTTTTAAAAAAAGAAAAGTGAAATACGCTATTTCAATATTATATTATACAAAAAAAACAGAAAAGGTAAACCTAAGAACCGGTCTTTACAATTCTACTTTTAAAATATCATCGTATAGTCTCTTTGACAAATAATGTCTAGACGTTGTCGTTGTACTTACTATTTATTTAATATGTATTAAAATGGGAGATTGATTTAATGCGATTTCAAAAATTTTTTTCTTAAATATAATTTACTAGCTGATACCGCGAATACGTACATAAATATACGTATCGCATTAGAATTGTAACAATTATTTTATATTTTTTAGATTAAAATAAAATATTAAAGTTAGCCTCATTTGTAATTTCTATTAATTATAAAAGAACATCAATTATTACCATGTAATGTAAACAAATAACAAAATTATATACAAATTACTATTTTCTAACACAGTCACCATCTCAGTTAAAGCATAAGAGACGGATATTAAGTCACCACGACCACTAGAAGAAAATGAATTGGGTATGTCTTCAGCCGAGGAACACTGGAGAACGAATTTGTTATTTTTGTTATTTGCAGCTAGTTACCTATAATACCCAAGAATCGGCTAGGTATTAGAAAATTAACACACCGGTATCCTTTATCGTATATTGTCTCTACAAAAAAAATATCTCAAATGGGTTTGAAAGTCTAATACTTAAACTAATATATAAATTACTAAATAACAATACAAATGTACTACAAAATACACTAAAAAAGAAATAAACAAACGTTACTTCCGATCTAATAATAATTTTAGAAGTAGTTTATATCGTCTACAGTAGTTTTTTCCTATAACTTTATTATTTAACTTTCTTATACTTTTTAAATATTCATTTACTTGTGATAATATAATATAATTGGTTAGTGTAAATTTAATTTTTTTTTTATAGAAACACTAATAATAATAGTTTATTATAAAATAAAACTTACAAAATTATTCGTTAAACTGTATAAAATTGTACTGAATTGCTTTGTATTTATATAAACATAGAATATTTTTAGTGAGTATTTTTGTTTAACACTGATTACAAAAGTTTGAAGTCTTTACTTTAAAATGACTACTCTTTGAAGATAGTTCTTTGAAACCTAAAGTTCTACTTTTATTACAAGCTGTACCTCTGGATGACTCTATCTTTAAATCTCATTAAACTGTCCATTTGGTTGGTGAGGTTGTTTTAGTTTTTATTATGGGTTATAATGTAATTTGCTTCACTATACATTGATATATTTTAAGAAAAAAACTAGATAGATACATATTTAAACTTTCATGAACAATGATGACTATTATATACCCGGCAGCATTCATACTAATTGATTATTTGCCCGTCATGATGGACTCGCGACGTCTTTCGAGATGATGTGTAAGAACCCCGAATTTGTTTAAAACTAGTTGGGGAAATTAAGATAAATTGACTAAAATACATCCGGGTAAATTGTAAATTAATGATAGAAAATGTTGAAACATTTAAATTAAATATAGAATGAAAAATAAACCGAAAAAAGTAGGGAACCGTCCTGATACCGTAGCTCAATTGGTAGAGCCACAGTACGGTTTCCCAGAGGTCACAGGTTGAGCCCCTGCCCGTATCGGTTTATTTCTCATTCTATATTCATTTAAACATTTAAATAAACTTAACATGGCAAGCCATTCTTATAAATATTTTCAAGCTAAAGTACGATGTTTTCTTAAATATTCATCTAAATTAGGTGATCTCAGATACTAAATTACTAGAAATCTTTCAAACGACCTCTTTACACATAGCTGGCTCCGGCTGCTAATGAGGTACTTTTATAACGTTAGTAGTAATATTGTATTTGGATTACGGTATATATGACGATAACCACTTTATAATGATTAATTGTGAAATAGGACATTAATAAATTTTCTTATTTATTAATGTCCAATTTCATTTATCACTTACTTATTAGATTATGTCAAGTCAAAATAAATAAAAAATAACAATAATGAACAACAATATGCTGTTTGTGTTGATTAATAAAGTATTGATTAATATAGGAGGATATGACATGATACGATATGTTTTGAATCACAGAACTAGCCCGACTAAGAAATAACGATATCCGCATTTGGCATATCGTAATCTCATTTCGTATGGTGCGTAATAAAGCCAGCAGGAAATTAAATAACCAAATAGTAAATAAAATGGTATTTCTGTAACTTCTATACTTTTCTAAGGTAATAATTACTCATGAATTACACTTACATATAACTATATGTGTGTGTAATTGTGTATGTGAAAACTCAATAAAGTATCGAATCATAAAATAATGTATTATTTGTATTAATATAATTTCAAAATAAATGAAGCCATCCTTAATTTATCATAATAATATATCATCTTATTTTATTCGCATTATAAATCAACGAAAAGAGTAATTAAACTAATTAATATACTATGTGTTCAAAGTAAACTTATAGTAGATTATTTTTTTTAAAAAACCTATAGAAGCAATGTTTATATTATAAGCAATTAACAAAGACGGTTATAAAGAGTCCACTTTATGAACACAGTATGACTATTATGTTGAGATTATGTTTCATGAGGGTTGTCGGAGTTCAATTCTAGTTAGATAAGATACTCTACCGTCGTTATATTATAACATATAGGTTTAAATAAAGCTAGCCAATCCAGTTATTAAGTCACAACATATTTCATTATATTTCTGTTACTTTGCTTAAGGTTTTGTGTTTTCAATCAGCTTGGACTTCAATTTTGTTGAACCAAGATATAGTGCAATTTAAGGTAACTCTGCAATTTACTGTAGTCCGGTATCAACAAGTGTTGATATTCAAAGAAATACTCGGCTGCTAATGAGGTCCTTATTACTTCAAAAGGACGTCATTAGCAGCCGCCTTTTATGTAATAGGATCTTTGAAAAAGTTACAAAGATGTAATTAAGTCTTTAAGATCGAAAGATCACATATATATTTGAAAAATTGTCCTAGGAACTAGGCCTACAATTACAACGTAATATATATCCAAAACTAGGAAATAACTTAATAAAAGATAACATTCCAGTAAGAAAAATATTTCTCCATAACTTGGACGTAGACAGTCGAAATTATATTTTTGCTATTTTTTAATAAACAAATGTCTTACAATACATATTCAAATGTTACTATTACATACATTACATTCTTTTCAATTTTTTTTCTGTCTCACATTAAGCTTAAATTTTTTGTTGTATTGTTTTGTTATTTGATTAATATTTTTTTTTCATTTCAATGCTATTATACCAAAACTTCATGGATCTTGTCTACCATCTTATTTGGATGAAATATCTTTACCCAAAAATTATTTTCGAAAAAATAATACTCTATAACTCCTAAAATAATGAAGAGTATTTTAAGCCCCTAGCTCTTGGCCTTCCTTGAGTATAGCCAGTTAAATAATGACGACTAATATGTTACATGGCGCCATGGTCGATCAACGAGCGAACTGTTCAGATATGTTCTCTTCACATCAGCCACTTCCAGAATATTAATATAATAGAGTTTGCTTTGGTATAAAGTCAAGTCCTTTTTACGCACTTCGCACATTAACACTTGAAAGGAAGAAAAAAATTGAACCTACCAGACCACCATAACCATACATCATACTTACTCGTACATAAATGATCTAGTTTAAACTCTACCAGCCGACGAGGTTCTTGAGAGCGCAAATTCATTATTCTCGTAAATTGATTGGAGCCAATGTACTTATGTAAAGTGAATGAGTAATTAGCAAGAGGTACCCAATTCCGTACCATTGATGCATTGCCTCACAGTCATAAAAGAACTGTATCAGTCCCAGCCGATACCAATAGTTGTACCTCGACATGTTAATATATTTTATTTCCAAATGCAAGTGAATTGCAGGTCCGGTCTGGGCTTTTCTTTTTTAATTCCCAATCGATGACAAATTTATCGATTCGGGAGATTTCAAATCAACTCAAATTATTTTTCATGACTTAATTTGCTGCCAACTGAGCGTTCTCGTTGAAGGTTTTGAATAACTCTCGGCAAAATAAAACTAAATATCTATTAGAATCAGCAGAGAGCAGCTGTAATTGGTTCTGCAAAATGAAATACGTCTTCTATACCAGGTTTTAAAGAGGGCATAATCTTGAGCCAATCCGGATATCATTGAAAGTGTTATTTTGTGCTTGCTGTTCATTAGTCTCAAGTGTCAAATAAATTTGTAATTAGAAGGATAAGGCAATATAAGAGGCATGTAATGAACTCAAAGGTCACACTTACACCCACTTCAATGAACTTTTACTTCTTTTGGCGTAGGAGGTAAAATATTGTCACCAATTTTCTTTTAATTGAAGCTATAATCTTATGAGCCTGCTATGAACCATAACTGAAAATACAGTAAATGCTTGGATTACCGCTTTCAAAATACATTGTTGCTTTTAAGAATGATTGTAAAGGACGGGGTAAAAAGAAACGCAATGTATAACATACAATGTTTTAATATAAAATTTATTAACAAGTTTTCAGTACGAAGTCTGTACAAAATAATGTATCTAAGTTAAAAATAAAATATGTATAACGGTTGTAACTAAGGAAAGAATAAAAATAAGTAAAAGTTCTTTTAAATCATCTTTAGATATATTTCTTTTGTTTATACGGCATTTACTTCTTACGGCATTCAATGAAGATACTACTCGGATATTGGAAAAAAATAGTTTTATAAACATGAAGACTAAAAATATTTATTCGTTCCTTTTTAACATTTATATTTATATGATATTTATAACTATTAAAATAAAAAGTTTTCAATATTAGAAAATAAGAAATTGTTTTCTTTCTGTCTCCTCTTCTCTTTAACTCCAGTCAGGTAACGTCTTATATAATTAACTCTTTTTTTCTATCTATTTGGACAACTTTAAGAATTTCATGTAACAGACATTTTTCATCCCAAAAATCTATGTACCAGTCAAAAAATGTTGAGGCGTTATCAGTGACCTGATTACCAAGAACTTTTCAAATGACCTAATTCCACAAAGGCGGCTCCAGCTGCTAATGAGATCCTTTTATAATGTTGATAGCAGAGCTGTAATATTGGATTTGGATTATGGTTTATTGGCTGATATTCACTTCATAATGATTAATTGTGAAATAGGACAATAAACCTTCTTAGGACACAACTTAATTAAATATACCTTTTATTGTAATATTTAATACATTTATTTGTGGATTATGTCAAATAAATTTAAATTTTGATAATTACTCTTCATAGTTATATTTACTGATGTATTCCCAAATATTTTAATATAATGCACCGTTATTGTACAGGGTATTTTCATTCAGTGTTAATTATAGATAATCTTATAATAAGCTTCTCGGTAAAACCTTAAACTTGTTCAAAACTTTAAATAAATAAACTCTACTATAATGTAAAGGCTTACATTGGCGGTATGATGGTATGCAATTACCTGGGAATATATTAATCTTAGTGAATAATTAGTAACCTGCGCTATTTGTTTGTTTATTTCTTACAATTGTTTTTTTTCGTGAACGGTTGCTTCTTCACTTGTAGTCTCACTGACCACGGTTTTTAATTTTTTTATCAACTAAAACTATTAGGCCTCCTATCGAATTTATTACGATGGTTCTAGTTGTTCATAAATTGCTACTTTAATATTCAATTTTGTAAAATAGTGATCATAATAAGACACAAAGGATCACTTATATTAATACAATGTGGATTAATAAATCAAATACAAATGTATTTATATAACTAAGGCTTTAAAATGGCTATACAAAAAAGATATGACAATCCCGTTAAGCTTCTGTTGCTTCTCTCTCAGATCTGCGGCAATTAATTTTTCGAGTTGGTGGTATTTTTTTTATTGGTTATTGGAATCCCAAAAAGAAACAATAAATAAATTAAGTTAATAACCCATTTGTGTAAAATTTTACTAGAATGTTTCTTAGAGCAGATATTTATTCCGAAGTAGGCTTCGCTTAAGAAAAAGGCTTCTTAAGTGTTATGACAGATTCGGGTGGGGAATCCTGTTCACAATTGAACGTGATAAGGGTTTTGACATTATAATTTTCTTAATCTTTACCGATTATTATAGTCTCAAAATAATATATATATATTTAAAAATCCAGATATCGAATTCTCAATCCTATGAGAATGGTTGTCTATAAAACTAGAACGCTTTTCAACGAACTGCATGAAATATATTTATGTTAGCTGTTTCATTTTAACCTTTTTTTTATATTTATTACTATTTTTTAGTTATTCTTTGAGTAAATAAAAAAATATTCAGTAAATTTCATCCTATTTTATTCCCTCTATTTGGGCCTGAAATTTTAAAGAGTCGTTGAATGATCAATTATACTTTTAAATGAGATGCTTTGTTTCAGTGCGAGAATCATTGTTATAATTTTATGCATTATTTTAAATTCATAAATTAACAAGCTAGTATAATTGAACTGCAAGGTATGTAAATAGTGGTTACATTTTAAATTAAACCTGAAGTTTCAAATGCTTTTCATATGCCTTTAAGTTGGGTAAATATTTTTTACAATTAATAAATATTAAACATAAATAATCGAATATTTCCATAAAACGTTCTCTAACCTCAAACTAAGAGAAACTTGTGTTGAGCTTATGTTTGTATGAAAATCGAACCCACGACCACTGGCACAATAGACTAAATAGACTACTGCGCCAATAAGTAGTCAATTATGTTCAATAAACTATGGACACAAACACTTTCTCTGCTTCCTCATTTAACCATATAATCTGGCGCCTGTTTAAAATGGAAAATCTGAGAAATGCATGATTTTTTTTCATTTTATTAAGTGTAAGTTTGTTAAGAAAAAGCAACGCACTTTTTGAGAGAGAGCCTTGTTTACATCATCACACGTGGGCTATCTATCTGCATTGTATTAAATGTTGGGAATATCAAACATATCATTGATATGAATAAGAATGAGTATGGGGTATAACACACAGTCCTGAGAAACATCAGCGTTTGAAGACATATGGATTAAGCAAAATCTATTACAAATGTCATGTATGCTCTCTCCAGTAAGAAGTAGTACAATGTAGCTTATAAAGAAGTAGTTTATACCATATGCGATCGAGGGTTTTTGAAATATCAGGAGTATCTGCTAGATACTTCTTTGTAAGCTACATTGTATGGGATAGAGGCCCCTTCACTTACTTATAGTGGTGAATGCCTATCGTTGTGTTACGTGAGACTAGAATATCGCAAGGTGATCGGCCAATGGAAAAGCCATTTAGTCGGTTATTGATTAACTGGTATAATCCTCAATGTAAGCAAAGAGCTGGCGACTTATAATACTTTTCATATTTTTGAGACTTCATTCTAAATTGAGACTTCATTCCGAGTTATAATTGTAATCCTTACATATTAAATTAACATATAAGAGAGGTATAGAACACTTTTGATTTAAAAGATGTTTGTTGGTAATCTCAGGCGATATTGATAAGTTATCTAATTGGCACGTTTATTTAATAACAAACCCTCGTTAATTATAAACCAAACAATTTAAAACCACAACAATGTCAGCAATATATTAGTTCCATGTTACTCTGGAAAAACGCAGCTCTAGGATACTTTAATCCTTCAGATAACGATGATAATAATTTAATATAACCTAAAGTACCTTAATAACGAATAAATATCAGATGTAAGAATGAGATCCATAAATAAACCTAAGAAAAAACATTTTGTTTTGAAGAGCTTTTTTATACTCCAAAAAATATGATCAGGAAGTTTATCCGTATGGATTCAACAAACAAAATTATTTAAAGAACACAACAACCCTCTGTCAACATCGAAGGTAACATTTATGAAAATCAAATAATCAATGAAAATCATAAACACGATTTTTAAAACGGCAAACTAAAAGACTTAGATTGACCCATTATAAAGTTCATTTACTCTAAGTTTGTATTATTGATGCCTCTTTATGATTTCTCCAGATATTTTAATAGGTACTATTTTTTAATATTGCATAGAATATTATCCATTTGGAGTAAAAACAGCTCAAACACACGAACACAAACACGAACAAAGACACACGAAGATCTAGTTGCTAATTTACTCAACATCTATTTTTTATAACAAAATATTCCATACATTTGGAAAATGTGACTTTGATTCTAAATATAAAGGTTTCATAGCTAAATCTACAAAGTATTAAAAATCCGTAGTATCATGATAGTATTCTCTACTAAGGTTTAATCTATATCGTTACCCTAATAAACTTAAGGAAACATGGTGAAAATTAAACTCGATAACTATTAAAATAAATTAGGATACAGATTTTTGTAAAAATTGTGAACAGTTCGAACCAAACACGATAGTTGAACGTGACAACGTCATAAGAAAATACTGATGGTATGGTTGCATTTTTCAAAAGAAAATCTTAATTTTATTTGTTTGATAGATATTTTGTATGAATATAAAGAAGGAGGTAAAAGGTAATCACAATGGAATTGATCAAGGTACATTTATTTATACACATAAATACAGTCAGTTAGCAGCTTGACGTAATCTCTTGATGCGTTGTCTTGCGTTTTTTTTATTTTCTCGCAGCAGCCGCCTGAGCAGGAGTTCTAAATGCTGCGATACGCTGTCTGTACTCACGTTGTTTTTGTGCGTTCGCTTTTGAAGCAGCGATTATTGGCTGCACGAATGGCGTTGCTAAAGTAAATGCAACAGCATCTTGAACCTTGAACCCATGGGGTTCACTCAGCGATAGGTTATTTTTCCATGGTGCGATTGTACGAGGTTCTGCGAAATGAATCGTCATTCGCAACAATTTTGATTTTTTTTTCATAAAATTCTTCGTTCAAAAAATCATTTTAAATTTACAAAATACTTGAATAAAAATTTTTAAAAATATTGTTTAAATTTCTACTCGACTGCTAAAATTTAATTTTTGGTTTTATTATTTTATAATAATACATTTTGTATTGACATTATTCTTTCAGCAAGTAAACTGAATAATAGCTGTTGTTCAATCAGTTACTTAATTATTTTTGCAAAATTTAATTGTCATTTGTTGTAAAAAAATATTAATTTTGAATAATTTATTATAATTTAATCACATTTATGGTTCATAAAAATTTAACATTTGGAAACATCATTATTTTTTTTGCTCTAGCCTTTAAAAAGCCCGGCTCGATGTGTTTTGATATAGGAGAAAATTGTTCCCTTTGAGGGTTGGCTGGTCCAACTTGTCACTTCAGAGACGTTATGATATGTGAAAGATTTACCATTTATGTTTTATTTTTTTGAAATCATAGCAACACTCGATAATTATTTCGATCGAATAATAAAGCCATTAATTTTTTACTCATCGTGAAATAGTTCTGTTAACTTATTATTATAGTTTTGTCAATTATATCATAACCTACAACCGCTACACGGGCGGACCGATGTTATTTATTTTAATGATGAAAGCACGAATATTCGACAGTATATATCACTGCACTTCATACTTGACGAAAACATCTAAATGTATTATTGTATAGCAGCTGTCCACACGGACACATCGCTCACTCAAGTAGGAGAGAGACAGATGTCGAAAGCTGCCGAACGCGGAGGCCGATTGTGCCTCTTTTTCGCTCGTTCCGCGCTCTCGCTTTCACTTCAAGGCCTTAATAATTTATGTGTGCTAAATAAATGTTCAGAATTACTTCATTTATTTTTATACAATAAAAATATAAATATTATAATATATTATATTACTATTTTTATCACAAAGTTTCGACGTCCTTACTTCTTCACTGAGCTCTCCTCGGGGCTCAAAGGATTTGTTCCGGATTGATTCCTCGTAATCAATTGCTTTGTCAGTATTGATACAATTATCTTCTGCTTCATTGGACATAGACATTAAGCTATAAAATAACTTTAATATGGATAAGTTACGACGAATCATCATTTTTGTAAGTGTTATACTATAATTTTCAAAGCAAATCTGAATAAATGTACCTAAAATGATAAATATTTATAAATCTAACATAACAGTGTTACGAGTAGTTAGTGCTATTTATGATAAATCCAAAATTAGACAACTATCATACTTAAAATAAAATATAAAATAAAAAAGGATATTTATATTTGTTATATAACATGTCTTGACTTTAGTAATTCATGAACTAGAGTATTATATTTATTCTTACTATATGTATACATAATATTCGAAAACGTTATTAACACGTGCTCAGTAAATACGTTTTCATATGTTTATTTATCTCTTGATCTCTCACTAAGCCAAAAGAAGGTATTAGACGGTTTTATATGAAGTTTTATTTGAAGGTAGGTTATTGTCTGATACTTTACGGATTTCATATTATATTATATTTATATAAATAAATATAAAAATATTTATAATTTATACTGCTCTACTAGGCTTATTTTATTAAACTTATTCCATCTTTAATGTAACAACTAACTAAACATAAATCTATATAATTGTAATTTATAGTAATATTATGTATTTAATTATATTTCTGTTTCAGGTATGCTCTGGCTCTGGCTTTTGTCGAATGGTTGTGGCTAAAGTTACGTTTCAAATTCTAACATCTTAAACCTAAAATAGTAATCCAATTTCTATACGTATAATGTATTGAGCTTTTATATAAACTATATTCTGTGTAATTTTAGTTGTAATTTTGTGCCCAATAAAAGTGTCTTTATTTATTACTTTGCAGTTTATTAATTGTTTCCTTCGACTCAGTTTCCGCGAACTACAATATGATACCTATAACTCAAAACGAATAAAATGACTCGTTAAGATTAGTTCTGAGTTATAGGTCTTACTTAATCTTAATTAGTTTTTAAGTAGACAGTGACCTATATATACCGGCACTGACCTAGAAATACTCCCGACTATCAACCTATCACATTAAAGTCTGGCGATTGATTACAGATTAAAGAAAACGAGAAAAACAAGTCGATAAAGCCATCTTGCTTAAGACATAGATTTTATTAATCTTCATTTTTACAAAACACTAAAGTGGAAAAATCATATGCATCTATATTATAAATCCGAATTTGATAAAAATAAATTATTAGCATTTTATAAAATAAGTACCAAATTAAACTCTTGGAAATGTCGATCGCCTAAAATATGTTTATAAAAACGTTTATGGCAAAAGAATTTTATTTTTATAGTAGGAGTAGTTTCACACCAATATCTTTTGATGGCAAAACCATTATTTGCAGCCCCGGGGGAAATTGAACGAGTCATCATCACCGCATCACGCATCGCAACTTTCAAGTTATCATTCAAGGTGCGGAAAATGGGACGACTTATTTGATTTTACACTTTTGCCGTCAAAAATATGACGGCAAAAGTAAAAAATGTAGTAGTAGTGTAGTAATTTTCTAAAAACAAAAAAAATAATAATAGCACATCTAGACAACAGATAATAATAGCATTTTTATACTTACAAATACTTTTACATTCACTTTTCACTTGGCATTCACTTGATCTCGTAACAATAGACTCAATGGTACCGCAGACCAATCAGTGAACTGCATCAATATTGGTGTATTGATTTGTACAAGAACTAAGTATATATAGTTAGAATTAATGCAGAATGGAGTTCTACGGTAACGAATATATTATTTAATATATTAAACTGTCTTTGTTCTATACAATAAACAATATTTGCTAAAAAGAACGGACATGTTTTTTGTGCATTTGATCTTTTCTTCACTGCTTTGACTTGAATAATTGAAGTATGTATTTTGAAAGTAACTTTAATATTAAAAATATATATATTTCAACACGTTTTTTTTTAATATCACCTAAATCTATACAAGAATAATTATTTTACAATAATAATTGTAAAAATATTGTCTGTACCAAAAGTAATTAAAATTAAGTATATTACGGTTGTTCAAAATCAAACTACAGTAAACTATAAAATCTTCCGTGACACAGTTTTATAAATTTCTCTTGATTTGAATCTAATAAGTGATAACTTTTAAATTAAAACAAGTCAAAGAAACCTTAGATAGTGGCAATGATCGTTCTAAAGACGTTTGAAAACTTAAGCATTTAGTCCTTTTGAATTTATTTTATTCTGTTCCGAGTAAGGGTAATATTTCTTCAACATCTGGTGGATTTCTCAGTTTAAGATTTGACTTTACAAAATATAAGAGTATACATCTTTGTTACTTTATGATTACCTACTTTATAACTACATACGAGTAATATTGTTTTAGACATAAATTGTAAGTCTACATTCATTAAGCCTTTAGCCTTGATAAAGAAATGATTAAATCAGAAATTAACGAAAAGACCACAATCAAAAAGAAGATCACAAGACACAATAATATATAATAAGTACCTCAATTCCATTTTACGTTTTCATTCCTTTCATCTATTATACAATAATGATATCAAATTTCTTTTACAAACGGAATATTTCAGCATTTTTTGTTCGTAGTTGAACTTTAATTATTTCATTTGTAAGGATTTAATCTGTACAAATATAATGATTTCTTCTGGCCTAACTGGCCTGTCAATGACCTGACCTATCCCGATATATCAGTGAATCAAGCCACGACCCTCTAACAGTTCTAATCTAAGTTTATATACTTCCATCTGTTAGGGTATCTCCGGTCTATGCGTGTCCAATTTCCGAAGAGTAGAGTATTTTTTAGGCCGATAAAATTAAACTGTCTTATAAACCCCTTTGATAAAATATATCTAATGTGTTGGCTTAAAATCATATATAACCAAATAGCTAATAGGTTTGTTTATCCGCTAGCTAGATTACGTAGACGGTTTTATATGAAGTTTTATTTGAAGGTAGGTTATTGTCTGATACATTACGGATTTCATATTATATTATATTTATATAAATAAATATAAAAATATTTATAATTTATACTGCTCTACTAGGCTTATTTTATTAAACTTATTCCATCTTTAATGTAACAACTAACTAAACATAAATCTATATAATTGTAATTTATAGTAATATTATGTATTTAATTATGTTTCTGTTTCAGGTATGCTCTGGCTCTGGCTTTTGTCGAATGGTTGTGGCTAAAGTTACGTTTCAAATTCTAACATCTTAAACCTAAAATAGTAATCCAATTTCTATACGTATAATGTATTGAGCTTTTATATAAACTATATTCTGTGTAATTTTAGTTGTAATTTTGTGCCCAATAAAAGTGTCTTTATTTATTACTTTGCAGTTTATTAATTGTTTCCTTCGACTCAGTTTCCGCGAACTACAATATGATACCTATAACTCAAAACGAATAAAGTGACTCGTTAAGATTAGTTCTGAGTTATAGGTCTTACTTAATCTTAATTAGTTTTTAAGTAGACAGTGACCTATATATACCGGCACTGACCTAGAAATACTTCAATTCAATACACTTAAATCTATACAAGAATAATTATTTTACAATAATAATTGTAAAAATATTGTCTGTACCAAAAGTAATTAAAATTAAGTATATTACGGTTGTTCAAAATCAAACTACAGTAAACTATCTTCTTCCGGGACACAGTTTTATAAATTTCTCTTGATTTGAATCTAATAAGTGATAACTTTTAAATTAAAACAAGTCAAAGAAACCTTAGATAGTGGCAATGATCGTTCTAAAGACGTTTGAAAACTTAAGGATTTAGTCCTTTTGAATTTATTTTATTCTGTTTCGAGTAAGGGTAATATTTCTTCAACATCTGGTGGATTTCTCAATTTAAGATTTGACTTTACAAAATATAAGAGTATACATCTTTGTTACTTTATGATTACCTACTTTATAACTACATACGAGTAATATTGTTTTAGACATAAATTATAAGTCTACATTCATTAAGCCTTTAGCCTTGATAAAGAAATGATTAAATCAGAAATTAACGAAAAGACCACAATCAAAAAGAAGATCACAAGACACAATAATATATAATAAGTACCTCAATTCCATTTTACGTTTTCATTCCTTTCATCTATTATACAATAATGATATCAAATTTCTTTTACAAACGGAATATTTCAGCATTTTTTGTTCGTAGTTGAACTTTAATTATTTCATTTGTAAGGATTTAATCTGTACAAATATAATGATTTCTTCTGGCCTAACTGGCCTGTCAATGACCTGACCTATCCCGATATATCAGTGAATCAAGCCACGACCCTCTAACAGTTCTAATCTAAGTTTATATACTTCCATCTGTTAGGGTATCTCCGGTCTATGCGTGTCCAATTTCCGAAGAGTAGAGTATTTTTTAGGCCGATAAAATTAAACTGTCTTATAAACCCCTTTGATAAAATATATCTAATGTGTTGGCTTAAAATCATATATAACCAAATAGCTAATAGGTTTGTTTATCCGCTAGCTAGATTACGTAAAGTGTCTTCGATTGACATCTCTTCAAACGTTACGGTTACGTTGCATCGGGTAGTCATATACAAATAGCTGTTTTAAACGTAGGTTTTTCGTTTTTAACAAAATTATATCATTCCAAAATGAACATAGTCGCAAGAGTTAATACTCTTTACTCTTTTAATAATGGACGACAAGTTCCATACGGAATTGCTGAACAAATGGTAAACATACATTATTTTTACTACAAAGACTCTTATTTCTTATTAAATACGAGAATTTCCCTCATAAGAGAGGGCCACTCTTATAGAGAAATTCTTCATTTGTAAGTAAAGTCTACCCTATATGTAAGTAGAGTTCCTTTTTTGTCCTGACGGTGAGTATAAACAGCCACCCCTAGCGTCGATCTAATGTAACCGTAACTAGTGTAGCGGGTTTTCTGGCGTCGTCTACGCCTGCGAGTGCTACAAACGTCTTGCCTTCTCTGGGCCAGACGGTATTCATAGAAAATTTCAATATTGAGTCACTGTATGAATATGACTTAGAGAAGTAACAAATAAAATGAAGCCATAGGAATCTGGCATCCTGGCGCCATCATTATTGAACGATATAAGAGTTTTTTTTTTTTGTTAAACGCTATTCCTAACTATGCTTTAGCTATGATTACAAAGTATCATTCAAAAGGATGATTTTAAGAATATTACTGGCAAATTAAAATATTAACTAATATTTCTTTATTTCAGCAGGTGTATGTTTGTTGTTTCAGCCATTGCCATGCTTTGAATTGTTGGCTTATATTTAAAAAACATACAAATGAAACGCAATTGGAAACCATATTTTAGGTTTTAAACGTAAATATAACACGAATTTTAGTTTCGAAAATTTATAGTTGTGGACTAAATAAATAAAACCTAAATCTAGTGTAATTTTATCACTGACCAGATTAACTGATTTACAAAATTGATTGCTTAAATATATAAACCTATCCGTTAATGGAATTATTAATTACTGCCTTTATGAAATTGGGCACTTTTAATAGTTGCAAAACCAAAGTTTGAAATAAAAATATTTTAATCCGTTCTTTTCATATAATAATTAATGATTCAGACGCAAACTACATAAATTTGAAATGTACTTGACAATTTTAGTCGATGAATAAAGGTAAAATCAGGAATGCCTCGGCTTGAATCCGATAGTTTGAATCTGCTTTGAGAAAAGGAAAACAGAATATATTTAAAGTAAGAAACTTCATAATTTTTGACTTTTCATTTGGTTTATTTGGTAATAGATTATATTGGTTTCATTTTACGGAATTACTATCATATAATGAATACTAGAACTGCTAAGAAGCTACTTTTTAACTTTGATTTTATAAAAATTACATGTTTAGTACTAATTGGCTTTCTTTCTTTCCTTTATTATATTAGGTACCTTTTCGTTTCAGCAAAAAGAAATGAAAACTGGTTTTTTATCCTGAATTTTCACCATTATAGTTGTATTTGTTCTACAAATACTTATATTATATATTATTAATAACAAAATCACTCCGATAACAAACTCGTTTAAATTTTTAGGTACACTCATAAAATCCTTAAAGTTAAGCTCTCTCCAAACATAATTTGCGCTGGGCAATTATCAATTAAGAAGTCATCCCACCTTATATTAAGGTGGCGGGCTTATATTAAGGTGTTCAAAATTACCAACTCAATATTTTAATATATATCATAAGATGTCTAGATATTTTTATATATATTATGGAACACGGTTTTACAATTTTGTGATATTTTTTACAAAAAACAGGAAGTACACGTAAATTATTTATAAGGATGTATTACTATTTTGTACTTCGAGATTTTTAATATAATACAGATCGCTCAAAATATTTTAGTTCTAAAAGTCATAAAATCGTCCTCCAAGTGGATTAAGGAAGAAAGATCTGCCGAGTCATAAAATCGTAGGACTGAGGCAGTGTACTCACTGATCTAACAAATAAACAACAATGTAATAAGTAAGAGACGGACTATGTAACAAACATACTAACTGTAGCGATTATTTTTGTTAAGGGCTTCACGATGCCCGTTGCTTTAGATCTTATCTCAAATATGTAATGTTTGATGTGTGTCATCCGCAACTAACATAAATTAAACAGTGTCTGAATTACTAACACTACCCCTGATTATTCCTGTTAAGTATTCCATGCCGGTCTAAATATTATCAATTTTAATTAATGGTTTATAGTTTTACAAGAATTATAAGAATAGTATTTTTAAAAATGATATGTTCATTTTTTAAATAGTTTTCTAAGTTTAATAGCTGTGTGTCACAATGATAGAATAAAATGGAACACTTTATTTATTCACGCCCCAAGCTTAGTAGATGAAGGGTTGATTTCGTATCTTGTGGTATCCCTTTCGGCGTTAAGCTGTTTATTTTATATCAGCGTATTATATGTACTAATATAAAATATCTCAGGAGGACGTAAGTCAAGGTTACATCATGTTGGTAAAGCAGGTCAATGGATATTTATTTTAAGTATTTTCGCCTTTTATAAATCTCAAAATCAATCTTATATGACAGTTTTTGTATGATTTGTTCGATGTAACACGCTACCACTTCTTAGTAGGATAAAGAATATTAAACGTACTTAATAATTAAAAAATTGTAATATTATAATAAGACACACAGTGCTTATACAATGGGCGATGGTAGACTTAGTTTATATAACCTTTTAAAAATATTTATATAATAATAATAATTACTTTAAATTCATTTTCAAAATCATAATTTGAAATGTTAAATGTTTCAATTATAATTCTTAACATGTGTGGGAATGTCTTTGTTTATATTTTTTTATACATTACATTGTACGTTAAAAGGTTGTTTAAAGATTATAATTATATTTCTTTATTTCATAATATCTTAAAATAAGAGATACTATTGTTTTTATACGAGTATTAAAGTACGCTTACTTCTGGTGAAAATACAAAAAAAAATCATTATAGATAGTTCGACGACAACCAATATGATGACATTGTGCCTCGCTCATTTTTTTTCAATAATAAATATATGTACTTAAATTTCAGTTCAGTACTATGGTAATGAAATAAAAATCAATTGACAAACTGGACAGAATAGTAATGATTCGTTTAGTATACATAGATTATTTTTGTGTGAGTAAGAGTTATAATATGAGTAACAAGAGAACCCCATACACATATACATTGTCCAACCAATATAAAATAAATTAAATAATATAGTTATTTTGAAGCATGGTTATTGTGGATTGTTAATCTACTTAATTAGGCATACAATTTATTTAAGCAAGGATGACGAATGGACCTAAGATTGAACCTCGAGAGATCTCAATATCAAGATCGAAGTCTCAGTCGAGCTCTTTTCATTCACCGCACTTTTCTATTTGGTATGTAAGAAATGAAGAGAGTGGTACCATTTTCTGAACAATATTTCATGCTGAATAAAATGCCCTAAATGGATGATTGAATACTTCAAGAGGATCCCGTGATTCCCTCCCGGCCTTAAATATTTGCTTTATGAGAAAGACACCAGGGTCAGTAGTAAAGTGACATCATGTGAAAAAAGGTTTATTGTGAAACAACTTATAATCATGAAAATATTTAAATATTTGGGTTGAGCAATTGAGCAATGTGATTGAGCAATGTGATGAAAAATAGCAAAGTAAAGTATTATTGTGCTATGTTTCATCACATCCCATCCTAAAATACAATATTGAGTTATTCGGTTTTACACATTCCCCATAAATCGAAGGCATTCTTTATACTGATAGCTCTCATTTTCAAAACGAACTTTATATTTATATATTTTTTTTTATAAACGTCATCTATGTAATCCGTAAATTTTAAGATTTATTTTTATTATAGCAGAGACTAGTGTTTTTCCGTGAAAATTAAATTACATTAAAATACAGCTCGGAAATGATGAAGGCTTATATTATAATTCTAAGCCGGTGAAAGTAATATAATTTTTAAGAAGTAAGTCATTTGAAGCAAGATCGCAACGCTTTGAAATCATATTAAAATGCTTGGAGTGAATAAAACTGTCCCGAAGAGGAATTTGTTACCGGTTCAAGTGGAAGCCGCTAAGGCGAGACGTTTTACCGCTGTATTTTCACCTATTTAACTAAAATTAAGACGACTTACAATCTCTACAAAAGTTGTTTCGAAAATAAGTAATTGCTACCAATGTATTTACTTCACTACCTTTTAACTTTTAGAATTATGATTACGTATTTCTTCTGTAAATAAACTAATGAAACTTGTTTACAAAGGAAAAAGGGGTTGGACGCTGTTTCAAAAGGTTTATTTACTTATGACTTATCAGTTTCTTTACGCCGAGTCTCAAGTTATAATGACATTCTCGCAGACAACTTTGAAGCATTTCTTTAACCCAACGGATTATAACTTATTTTACTTACAAGAAATCTAAAACCACTTCATCTTAAAAATAACTTAATTCAAAAAAGAAAATATTATTATAGGTTACAAAGTAGACATAAGTTAATTTATTATTTATATTATTATATAATGTAACAACTCTTTAATACTGTAAAATTACAGTATTAAAACATCAAATGAATTTATATTTTTGAAAAATAATAAATAAATCAATAGAATGTTTTTAAAAAATGTTTCACCACTGATATAACTATATATTATATTTAAATCAACAATTTGTATGTTGAAGTTATTTTTTGCTAACATTTTATACGACTTAATTAGACAAACTAAATTGTATTATAAAAGCCTCATTTGTAATTTTTTGATAATTAAAAATCATACCGGCCACCAAATCAGTTAATTTTTATTTAAACATTAAACACAAAGTGAAAACTAAACAATGTATGGAAAAAGGATAAACAACACGCTAAATTTTGAAATGATCTCACAACGAAAAGTTTTAAATATTTAATAAGCGGTTATAAAATCACACTTATGTATTTCAAATTTAAAAAATATTGTTAACTTTACCAGTTTTTTATATTATTCGGACTATTATAATAAATTTGCAAAATATGGCTGTTTAGGACTACTCAACCGGAGTACCGCTATCCTCTCACACAAAAATAGCTTAAGAAGAGATTGAAGCTGTAATTCAACCAGAGAAATCCAAAAACCCAATCCCTCGTCCTCTCCCAACTCCAGTTGTTCATTCCTTCCTGTTTGGAACGCTCACAATATACCAATTGCTCATTTGCCTCAAATATAATGCCGTACTAATGGAATACTTATTTCTCTACCGTTTGAGAAAACTTTAATGACAGCACCCTTTACTTTACTGAACTAAGAAAAATGTTTTTTAAAATTTGTTTTCCTGAATTTCCTACCAGCTTTAATAACCAATAGTTTCTTTAAAAAGTTTTAATGAGATGTTTTTAAAATATCCTCAACGCAAATTTTAATACTTATTAAAGTAAAAAAATATCTACACATATACGAAAAACTGATTGCTACAAGTCTAGTACAAGACACAGGATTCAAAACACTACTGGAAGCATAATTGTGTTAGTATTTTGAATACTTATGACTTAAATTGCGAGATCTGACAAAGTCGCTAGCAAGAATTAGGGTAGCTAATAAGACTAGGAGGGATTTAAATGTAACAAGAAACAGTTTGGGCATTCCACTCTCTCACACATCAATATAATTTCACTATAATAGCTAGTTTCCTCCAATCTTCAGAGAGTGGTACCTACTATCCTGGTCCTGACCGTCCATATCAGACCGTCCATATCACTAAACACTAAACCGGACAGTAAATCATTTACCTAGTACAATATAAAAACAATTATATGTTTCAAGCCTTGTAAATAAAACAAGATTCACAAAATATCTCAGCTCCTAAAGTCATAAAAAGTCTTTCAAGTGGATTCAGGCAGGAAAACCTTCCGAGCCATAAAAACCATAAAATTGTAGGATCTTGGGAATAAACTTACTGTATTTCACGATACATAGTAACTTGTTATATATTTTTACTAAATATCGGTATATTTAAAGTTGTGTTCTGCTTATTAATCTTAAATGTCTATATTTTATAACAAATAACAAATTGCATCATATAAAAAGAATGTTTAACAATGAATCATATATTTGATTAATGACTATTTATAATAATGAGTGGTAAAGAATATAATTGCCAACAGTAATTAGTTTTAGATATTGTTTATAATTGTAAAGATTGACAATCATATAATAACATATTGTCTAAGTTAGATGACCGTGTGTCTCGATAATGATGGAAACGAGAAATTTTATTTATTCAAGGAATCTTACAAAGGCTTAGTATTTTTTGTTTATATATATGATTAAATTAATCCATAAAAAGATTCGATGTAAGATAAAATAATTACTTAGAACAAAGTGATCAGTTAATAATAACTTATAATGTGTTTGCGCCATACTTATGTATATGATATAATTCAGCTTCTTTTCGTATATATATAGATCTTATGTAATGTGTGATATCTGTGCATGTCCGTTCATCTTTCGTACCTATTTCCTTCTCACTCTTACGTTGATGTACAAGTTAGATAGAAGATGGAATTGATTTATGACGACCGTATCGCAAGGATTTTTTACCTTCCTTACCACAACACAAATCATCACCATAAAGATACCTGATAACATTCCAACTAATTATAATGAAAATTTGATATACTTCAACATTCCGATAACGTGGACTCTCATGATTATACATTACTTTATTATTTAAGTATTACAATTATCAAAATATTACATATTCATCTGATAGCCTGTTCGTCTGGTAGCTTGTAATCATGACTACCGAACCAAATGGGTTATATTTTTAGATGGTGAGATCCACAGATTGTCGGTCCGCATCTGGGCATGCTTTGAGTCCGCTTTTTATGTTTGACCCAGTGATAAAAAATTGGCTTTTACTAGAGTTGTTAAATATTTACATGCACTTTCTATATATATAATTAAGTCGTAAGTCCTGTTACTTACATCATAAATAACTCAAAAACGGTAAATAATATTTCTTAATTAGTTTTAGGAATTTATCTCAGTCCCGACTAGCGAAATGACCATTAAATTATATTAAAGGTTCACGAAAAAAAAATTGATCTAAAACAACTCTGTCTTTTTGAGAATACAACTCTTATAAT
Organism: Dircenna loreta; assembly: GCA_963555665.1. Classification (NCBI taxonomy): domain Eukaryota; kingdom Metazoa; phylum Arthropoda; class Insecta; order Lepidoptera; family Nymphalidae; genus Dircenna; species Dircenna loreta. The sequence goes on along the minus strand of OY743099.1, from coordinate 6,478,598 downwards.
AAATTCAAGCTTAATCCAGCTCTAGTTGATACGTCAGTGTATCTCTTTTTGTGCGTCTTTTTGTTTTACGTCGTACCTATATAATTTGTTGCGAAAAATACGACTTTGTTGATATTTTATGTGTGTTTGTTTCGGTTCGTGGGATAGTTTTTAATTGCACTCGTTAGGTGGCGCAGCGATTGGACTCTAGCATTTATTAAAACATTTTAATTGGAAAATAAAGTTCGCTGGACCTCGTATCGCTCGCATGTTAAATTATTCTCAAGTCTTGATAAAATATTAAAAAACCTAACGGTTTTACAAAAAGATTGCATAAAAGGATACAAAATAAGGATAATAGGTCTACATCATGTTTAATTTATTTTCAAAAACTTTATTTGTAAATTCAAAAATGCATGAAAGAAGATATTTAAAATTCTTTTTGGTGTAGGTTTTTTTTCCTGATATTCCTGTAATGGTTTAATTTATTAAATACACTTATATCTACTACTTTGTGCAAGTATCACGTAGTGTTAGTAATACTTAGTTATTGAAAAACCACTGAACCAGACTAAGTATTCTTTCGATCCTTCGGTTGTGACCGTCGAAAAAAGATCTTACAATTACGAATCTTCAGTATATTTTCAGCTTTATTATATGAGTATAATTGTTTACTATTACTTATCCTATTAGAAATCATCTAGATCTAAAAATCCAAACGTAAGATATATAAAGAAATACACACATTCTGTCTGTAAATAATTTGTTATAACTTAGCCCTATATGAAAACTCTCAGTAAACTTATAAAAAATATTTTTTACTATTCTTTTCACACATCTTTCGGTTCTTTTCATCCCCTTCACATGTCACGCCTTTATTGAAAATAATACTGTTCTGTTTTATTCAGTTTCGGACCGCTCCGATGCCGCCGCCGCCGTTTTGCAACTCCACCGACGGAGTTGCAAGCTCGTTCGCGTGCGTATCGAGTCTCTTCGGTGTCATAAACATCGGAGAACTCCTAGCTTTCTCGAAGGCGATGAGGGATACGGCGAAAAATCCCTCCGCGAGGTTGGAAGTGCTCCTCAAGCACGCCAACCTACTTGAGTCAATTTATAACCATACGATGTCATCTTAAATGGCATCGCTAGGACGGCTTAAACCTCACTCTCTGACGATCGCTACATTCAACGCGAACGGCATTCGAAATCAGTTAGATCTCATACGTGACTTCGTGGTCACGCATGGGATAGACATATTGTTAGTACAAGAGACCTTTCTGAAACCGTGTCACCGCGATCCGCGGTGACACGGTTTAGGTGACACGTGATTAGGAACGATAGGGCCACCGCGATGGGGGGAACCTGTATTTTCTTCAGAAGGTCTCTTCATTGCACTCTGCTTCAGTCGCCCCCACTAGTTAACGTAGAGGCGTCATTATGTCAGGTGGGTATGACCGGCCATCAGCCTATCATACTAGCATCCGTCTATCTCTCTCCCAGTAAAGACTTGCTCGAGGGGGATCTTAAGTCCCTACTCCAGTTAGGTAACGCAACCATTCTGGCCGGCGACCTAAATTGCAAACATCCCCGCTGGAACTCTATTGTCGCAAACACTAGAGGACGTCTCCTCGATAGGCTAAGTTTTAGGCCTGATCTCGACTTCGGGATCATTGCGCCCTTGAGCCCCACGCGTTACCGTGACACCGCGTTTCGACATGACAGACCCGACGTGCACGACATAGCACTCTTGAAGGGCATAACACTCCAGTTACGTTCTATCGAGGTGTTACATGAGCTCGACTCTGACCATCGGCCCGTCCTAATCCAGCTAGGGCCGCTCCTCCCTACGGCTCCCGCGACAAAAATTATTACCAACTGGGGTAAGCTAGGACAGCAGCTCCATTCCCCCGGCTCAGCGCACCTCGACAAAATACCTGACCAGCTCAAAACGGTCGAGGACGCTAAATCCGCCGCGACTCACTTCACGAACCACTTGTTAGATAGAATAGGATCATCCTCGAGGGAGGTCCGCGTTACCTTCGAGGGTAGCCGTGCACTTCCTCCGGACATTAGGGATCTTATAAATCGTAAAAACGCCGCGACTAGAGCCCACGACGCGTACCCGACTGATGACAACCGACGGGAGCTACGCAGTCTCCAAAGGGAGTTGAGAGAATCTCTCGACACCTTTAGAAACAGCGGCTGGGACAGAAAGCTTTCGGCGCTCGCTCCAACGCACCAGGCTTTCTGGAAGTTGGAGCGAACGCTCCTGAACAAATCTGACTCGGCAATGCCCCCGTTGGTTAGACCCGACAGACCCGACTCCGCGCCCGCATTCGACGACCTCGAAAAGGCTGAATGCTTAGCCGATAGTCTAGAGAGCCAGTGTAGTATAAGTTCTCAACCAATAGACCGCGAACACGTCGAAATAGTCGACAAATCCGTCGAAATTATGTGCTCTCAACCACCAGCTGGTCCTTCGATCAGGGAAACGAACCTCGACGAGGTGACGTCCATAGTTAGGGCACTTAATGCCAAAAAATCGTCAGGTCCCGATAAGATCACCAACAAAGTGATCAAGCTACTTCCGCCTCAGTTGCTTTACCTACTAGTTAACATTTTTAACGTTCTGCTAGCCGGATGCTCGTTTCCGGCTCAGTGGAAAGAGGCCATAGTGATAGGGATTCGTAAGCCGGGTAAACCCCGCAATCTCCCTAGCAGTTACCGTCCCATTAGTCTTCTCAGTTCCTTAGGGAAAATATACGAGAGAATCATCCTGATTAGATTAAAAGAGGAAGTCGAAAGACTCCAAATCCTCCCCAACGAGCAGTTTGGCTTTAGAGCCAAACATTCCAGTATCCACCAGGTGCAACGCATCACGGAGCACATTTTGGCAGGAGCCACAACTAGAAAAAAGCGTAGGACGGGAGCGATCTTCCTCGATGTAGCGAAGGCATTCGACAGGGTCTGGCACAATGGCCTGGTGTACAAGTTATACCAGTTCAAGGTGTCGGACAGAATCGTACTCATCATACGAGACTACCTGTCGAATCGCTTCTTCCGCTACAGAGTGGAAGGCGCGCTGTCAACTCCCCGCCCCATCAGGACGGGCGTCCCTCAGGGCTCAGTTCTCTCGCCCACTCTCTTCACGATCTACACCAGCGATATTCCTAGGCCACGCGCTAAGACTAAGACCCATCTGGCAATGTTTGCGGACGACACCGCAATTTATTCATCCTCCAGAGATCGCTGTCAGATCGTTCAACGCCTCCAGACCGCAGCCAACTCCCTCGGGAGCTGGTTTCGGAAATGGAGGATTGAAGTGAACCCGGAGAAGAGTGCCGCGATACTCTTCGAACGGTCCAAGATCACAACGATGTCTCAGGACATTAAATTATTCGATAAACCGATACCTTGGAAAAGAGAGGTAGAGTACCTAGGAGTTACGCTAGATAGACAGTTAGTATTCTCTTCACACATAAAGATCGTTCGTAACAGAGCGGCCTTTATTTTAGGTCGACTATATCCACTTTTAAGCAAGCGGAGTAAAATGTCCTTACGCAATAAGGTCACCCTTTACAAAGCCTGCATACGTTCCGTCATGTCCTATGCGAGTGTCGCTTTTGCGCACGCAGATCTGAGGCCCCTTCAGGTCCTACAGAATAAGTTCGCACGGTTAGCCACCGGGGCACCGTGGTTCGTCTGCAACGACGATCGCACAGTACTTCAAGGGGCTTTCCAAAAGTTACTTTGACAGGGCTGTGGATCACCCGAACCCACTGGTGGTTGAGGCCACTAATTACCATCCGCGTAGGACTCTTATAGTCAAACTTAGGAAACCGAAGTCGGTACTCGCAGACCCCGACGACCCAATAACATTAGCTAACGCGGTAGGAAACGCAGGCATCACACACAACAGTACACACAAGCACCGTCTTCGACGGCGAAGACGAGGTCCCCCCCACACGTTGCTCCGGCGTTCTGTCGTCGGAGGACGTTAGTGTCCGACAATCAAGCTTCCCTCCATTAGCGGCGTTCTAAGCCGCGGTCCGAGCCTCACATGAGGCGCCCTTAGAACGTGCGTTCCCCTGGGGCCCTTCAGGCCCCCGTCCCCCTTTCTCCCGGGAGGCCCTTCAGGTCCTCTCATCCCCCCCAGGGTGGGTCCCAGTACCCACCCGCTCTTCCGGTGACGCTGTAACAGCCAATAGGGCTAACAGCAGAGTCATGACAAAAAAAAAATTAAAAAAAAAAAAAATCAGTTTCGGATGAATCAAAAGTTCATCTAGTTCTACAGCTTTCCATGTATATACATTAACATACAAATAAGAAAATAATTGATTGGTATCTGTTTATTTGCTAAATATATGGCGGTGGGTATGTGATACTGTGATAAGATACGACGCTGGCCCAGGTATTCAGGAAAATTGGAACTCACTGACCTCAGTATCTGGGCTCTGATATCTTCTAGGGTATCTTGTGGTGTTGTTTAATGCGGTCGGAAAAGACATGAAATTCCAATTGGCTTCTCCAAGGCCTTTTATTGGCGTATCACCGTCTACTTCCTCTTGTAGATAATAGTGAATGTGGCAGAGGAGGTGACGTAGGAAGGATGTAACGGAGATATATAAATACTACACTAATGTGTAGTCTACACTAGTGTCAAGTAATCTTGACACTAGTGTCAAGTAATCTTGACACTAGTGTCAAGTAATCTTTACACCCATCTCTACGCACTGACTAGTGTCTAGAGATGAGAAATTGTATCGTAGTCATGATTAGAACTAGTAGTATATAATTTATTTGAGTAAATTTGATAGTTTGTATAGTAATAGAAATATGACACTATACATAACATATAGTATATATTCGTGATATATTTGGAATGATCTTACTTTTATTAGGCATTGTTGTAATATATAATTTAAATCTGGTGTCAGATGCCAAAATAATTTAAGAATATTCAAGCAGAAGCGTAATTCTGCAATTATTTTTAATTGTGTTTGATGTTTCAATTTGCAGTCCAAAAGTAAATTGCTTAATCAACGATCTCGACGAACAAACTTTTTTATAATTATAGCTCTTTGACGTGTATTTTCTGGCCAATTGAAATTAACGATTGGTTGATATTAATGTGATGTTCACACTTTCAATACGAATGAAGCTGTAGAAAAAAAAAGAAAATGAAAGATAAATAGGTAAAAAATATGTAAAAACTTATAAGATATAATTACTAACGAGACTCACTTAAGTAATCTAATATATTCGTTAGTTTCCACACGTAGATACTGAACTGCGACAAGGGTTCGAGGGCGATTGATAGTTAATAGGATGAATTAATTATTTGGACTTGATCCTTAGCGAATTCACTAAATTGTTTTAGAATACAAACTGTTCCTGAATTATTGAATAGAATTTTCATTCATTGTAGTATTGGATTATATTGTGCAATAAAAAAAAACACCTCCTTTTATTTACTACATTTTACAAAAAACAGACGTATTGCCAAATTGAGACGGAAGTGTTTATTTGGTTTACTTTTATTTGTATACTGTGAATCCATATAATATTAATATAAAATAAAATAATTGCAGGTTAGTGACAAAAGCTTAAGCTGTTACATTATTTACACACTAAATTTAATACGGATTTTGTACAATAATTAATAGTACGTATCCATTTAGTCGAATTTACATTTAGTAATTTATTATTAGGACAACAATGCAAGCGTATAGATTAATAATTTTAAATAGAAAAATTCAATGATTTAGTATGAATGCAACCGTAAAGCAACCGCATCAACACTGAATTCGTGCTTCAAAAAGTACATTTATCAAACTTGCAGTATTGAAATCTAAAAATACGTTTATTGTAAAGTTACAATAAAATACATTGTAAACTAATACGTGTAAGTGCTACAATTCAGTGGCAATTTATATTTGAAAATAGTATGGTTATTAATAATAAATATTTTCTTTAGATTACATGTGAATTATTCATATAATATTATACCGTAATCAATAAAAACAGCGAGGGATGTAGCATTTTTTTTTGTAATGACAAAAAAATGGCAATTTTAAAAAATGATCGTAAAATGAGATATAATATTAATAACTCGTCTCGTCTCTTACACGAGCTCCTGGAACAAAATGAGAAAGTAATTTGATCTCCAATCTTTGTGAAATCTCGTTACAAGTCAATAACAGCGATTTTTTTTTCAGGAAATGATATTGTTTTAAAAAGAAAATTTCCAAAAAATTTCGTTTTCGATCGAAAGATTAATATAACGAGTGAAATTTAAGTTTGTTTTTTAATTAATTTTATGTCATTATAAATTACTCCATGTACTAGATTAGTTCCTAAGACTAAAATTGTAAGACTTTTTGTATTTGATTATCTTGAGAGCGAATATTTAGCATTTTCGGAAAGAGGGCCTTTAAACATTAAAAGGAGGGAAAAAGCAGACTGTCACATAGGAAAAGGAGTGTGGAGTTAGTGACTCTCACTTATCTTTTAAAACAGAAAAGTGGTAAGACTGTCAATAAGATATTTCACGTTGCTGCGACGGTCTCGTTTTTGAGATTTAGAAAAGGCTTGAACTATTTGAAGCACCACAAGACAGAACATGCTGAAAATCCTCTTATATCATAAGTTCTTGTTTTAAATTATATCTTATAAGGTATTAAAACTAATAATAGTACTTAGTATGTATATTATTGGGTTATTAAACAATAATAAATATCTGAACGTTGATAATATAATACATTTTAATTGTCTTATTAGTGTATACATACATTTTTGTTTCAGTTAATGATTCGAGCCAAAATTTATAAGCTCATTAATTGAAAAGCTACCCCTGTTCTAACAAAATACAAAGTTATATAAGATCTTATCTTAATAGAAAGTTACTCTTCTGATCTCAATTACGACGAAGTATTTTTTAAATTAAGTTTATAATCTGATAATAGACGATTAATAAAATTGTCAGTAAAAACTCCTTTAATTTATTTCTCCTTAGCAATCGTACTATATCAACTGTATGCTGAATAATTAAGCTAAAATTTCTATGTTCTATAACCCGTCTACTTAAAGTAAAGCAACATTTTTTATGAACGATAAGCCATTGTGCAGTGGAACATTAATTGTCTGAAATATAATCAATGATCTAAGTTTATTTATATCGTCTTTAATATTTTCAAAAACATATTCTTTAATAAATTATTCTTTACATATTAATAGCATATGGTAATAAACCATCTAAGCTGCGGTATTTCCTTCCACATGAATCAAAAATATCAAGATATCAGACTGTAAACTTTTTTCATACTACTAATTTAAATTTGCAACATTACAATATCATGCTGAATAAGATAGCTCTTTGCAATTCCACCCTTCAGTAAAGTCAATTCCATCAAACTAGTAGTTAGTTGCCAAGACAGTCATTATAACTTCGGAATTCAGCTTCAGGAGACCAACAAATTACTTGAAAAGCTTTTCCAACCAATGACTTAAAGTTGTGTTACCATTTCATCTTCCTTTTTAAAATTATGATATTATTTTAGAATATTTTTTTTAATTAATATCAGATTTTCTTAATCCTTGGCCAATATCTTAATGGCACCAACTACTAAGATCGAATGAAATACTCGTTTATTTTAAATCCAGTAACATTAGATACAATTACTTTGGATGACATTTTCTTTTTCAAGTCCTTTTGAGACATTCAGACCAGTTCAGTTCTCGGATGAGTAAATATTGAAGACTTTAATCTTGTAAATTGGTTTCTCGAAATAAAGTTTAAATACTTTCTTAGAGAATTATAAAATAATGATTTCAAGCCAATTATTTAAAAATACTTCACGACCCACATACAAACTTCTAATAATCTTTAACCTAAAAAAAATATAATCCGAAATGTTCAGTCTCCAAGCACTGTTCAATATATATTTGAAATTGGTTAACCTTTAATAAATTAAATATTATTTTTAAACACTTATGGTTAAAAAATATTTACAAATAAAAAATCATACATACTAAATAATTCAACGTTGTTAAGCGTTCGGACCCACTGGGGCGTAACCAGGATGAACTATAAATTCGTTTATGATATGTGATTTATTTATTTAAAAATATAGTGAAAGTAATATTATAATTTTATTTTGTTTTAACTTTAAAATAAACATTTTTGGATAAGATTAGAGGTTACATTTGAACATTTAACTCTTATCTTGTGTTCGGGCTGGCTCGGGTCTGAAGGTTTTTACTGAAGATTGATTTTAAATATCTATTATGTATGTGTATATTTCGAGGTATGAAGAAGAAAGCCAGAAGCACAATCATTCTCTCTTCCCCTCTCGGTCCTAGTGACCTTTAAACCCAGTAAACACAAGACCTTAACTTATCATATCACAGATAGATAGATCTCATATATGGATCATCTGTAGGCCTTGTCATATTATGGTAATCACTTTAATTTACCTAATATGTAATTAAATACAACTGAAACGTAATACCAAGGTAATTTTGTACCTTACATTGACATCAGAATACGTTTGTCTAGTTCTCAATAGCGCTATCAAAGTTCTTTTGGATCCTTGAACATACATAGACTCCGGTCGATGGTAAAGTAGTACGACGGTAAATGCTTACCATTGTCTACATGTTTTGGTAAAATAATACAAACTAAAATATATATATAACCAAAGCACTCTTTTATTAAAACATATAATATTTTAATTTTAAAGCTTTAAAAAATCTTTAATGTCTTAGAAAATATAAGATATGAAATAATTTTTTATTCAGAAACAAAATCTTTTTATTCGAGGTTAAAATGAGCGTTCTATTTAATTTACTGTCGGGTCCAACTCGCGTGTACCTACCGTTATATTAGTGACGGTGTACTCGCGACATCCGGAGACGTAATGAGGCGTATTATTTGTCAACCTTTTATTATTATTCACTTCTTCAAAATTTAATCATTAATTATTTTGAATAATATTATATACATATATATATATATATATTCAAACGTCCTTTGGAGTAAGTACATAGATGTTACTAGGCTTAAGGGAATTTACTTAATTGTCCTTGTTACTACTTTTAATTACCTTTTACTTTTGATTACCGTTAATTACTTTTTTTACTATAATTATAAGATGTTGTTATAAAAATGCCCGTATCACAAGAGTGTAAGAATAATACCAACAAAATATATTACTCTATAGATATTCGTTTTTATCAGGACGGTGCCGCCGGTGGTGACATCTGTTAAGCTTCTCTCGAAAATCTCAACTAATTTCTAACTTTGTAGTATAGATGAAAATTGAAAAGAAAAAATGTCGCAACCGAATCAAAGTTTGAAACGAATCTATAAACATACCCATGTATTTAATTAAAATTTGTGTATAGATGTTTTCTAAAAGTAAATAGTATGGAGTTTATCATTATTTTATTATAAAATCTAAAAATTATTTTCTACCATTGTTCGTTCTACAATAGAGAGTCCGTGTAATTTACTGTTTGGGCCCTAGACATTGTTTAAGAGATAAGTTTAAGAAAATCAATGTACTCACCGTGAGTCGTCGTCGGTCAGTATAGGTATTTTGAAAATCTTAAATATAAGAATACTTATACTTTTATTAAACATAGTGATTTACACATTTTAAAAAAAGAGGAACAAACACAAGCTAGCGTTACCTGTTTTTTGACTAAAATTAATAAGTATTTTTTTTAGGACACACATCATACGTTCAAGTACAACCATTTTACAAATGTAAGAAATGTTTTTAAACTCTCGCGACTTGTACACATTTTAAACTAATATCGGGTCTACTTCGCGATAAAAATTAATTAAGGTGAAATACCTTTTTATTTCCCGACGTTTCGGCCGAATTTCACCAGCCGTGGTCACGGGATGCCTGATGTCAGCTCAGCGTCGTCTTCGTGAGGCGCGAGTCTCGGTAACTACCCTCGCTTGTTCCTCATTATTTGTGTTGTTGATATTGTTACTATCGGAAGTGAGGGTACTTAAACAAACGACACTAACGGTGTCTACACACTGGCTTTTTAAGTCGCGGCGAGTATGGCACTTGTTAAAAACTGGATTCCATGCAGGTGATAGTCGATATCCATCTTCTCGATTGAAATTTTTATGTTTCTTTATTTCTATCGCTTCACGTACTATTCGAGGATAGCAGTGACGGTCTTTGGAGAGAAAGTAACTAAGGATGACGAACTGTGGATATGAAGCTATCGCTGCCAGGTTATTTCAAAAAAACATCTATAGTATTTTCTATAAAGTATTCATGTAATTTAGGATAAAAGAAAGACATAAATATATATATATATACATATGACAAGCCCACTGAATTTCTGTTGCTAGCTCTTCTCAGCAATTAATTATTTTCCGAGCTGTTGGTAATTATGAAAAAATGTTTTGTATACAACTGACTTTTTATGAATTTTTAAACCAAAAAATTAAAATATTTTTCTTGTGTCCGTTCAAGACACTACAAAAAAATATGGCTCTGAGTTAAAATAATATAGATTTTCATAAAAATTGTTACTCCTTCTTTTTTCGTAGGTATGTAAATAAAAGTGAGGAAAAAAAAGTCAGTAAAATTAATTCTTATAAATAATAATTTAAAAGTCAAGAGTAATATATAATTCATTAATCGATTATCTCTTGATAGTCTTCTAACATGCGAATCATTACGAATATTATATTTGTATAAATATAATATAAATAAAAGAACCTGTAAAATGTATGTAGTCGTTTAATATACAGAACTTAATAAAATTTAAAACAAAATAAATTTATTTACAAACGTTTTTATTACTCTAATACTGTATAATATCACATAAGAACATAACAATAAAATTGCAATAAAAGATCATAAAATGCAATAAACACAGTAAATTAACAAAATAATAAAAACATTCAAAACTATTTACAATTTTTAAAATAAAAATGTTAAATTCTCTAAAGTTTATTTACAATTGCATTTCGTTAATATAAAATGAAATATCATTCTGTCCCACATCTTGACAAAAGCTTTTCTACAATAAGAAAATTCAAAGACATCATTGTTCGGTCAAAAAGTTTTACTTAGTAGAATTTCAACTTCATTTTTTCAAACATCCATAGAAAATTTAAACTATACAAATGTTATACTAATATCTTATTACACCAACCAATGTCGAGCAACAGACAAGTCTACACACAAGTATTATAATAGTTAAATTCGTATTTATTATTGTCTTATACATTAAATTCATACCTTTATCTAATATCACACAAGTTCTTAAAACAGTTAAAATATTGCTGTGTCAAAAAACAAATGACATAAAATAATCTATTATAAGACAATAATTATTTTATATACCAAATTTATATATTATTCAAAACTAATTAATATAATACACTCCCTTTTTAAATAAGGATTTGAGGAGCTTGGAGCTAAACTAAGTTAAATAAAGTACTCACACTAAATTACAATACCTTTGTCTATTACATATTTATAACTTGAAGCAGTCGTCTAACCTTCACTAGTAAAGGTCGAATCTGGACCCTTTTAGAACGTCCAGATTCCTGGTCATAATAGTCTTATTAATCTAATACATTGATTATACATAAAAGTTTCCTTTTTTTGGTATATATTCTCTTAAAATAACTCGAGCAGTCACTTAATTGTACATCATTTTATGGCAAATATATTTGACTAGCCATATTTTATTATGATTTATTCACACAAACTAACTTAGTTTTTACCAAGATCGTTCTTTCAGATCTGTTTGGATCAAGAATATATCATTCTCTAAAATCTAAATAAGATATTATTTTAGGGTTGAATCCCAAATGGCCTAGATCAGAGTCTAGTTCTAGATTGCAGAGGATTGTCATAAGCATCAAACAATCTACTTCCGTGAGTTGTGAACACGGGTTTCACTTCTAGAGTGGGATCATCAATTCTCTCGATTTCCTTTTCATCAACTACTTTTTCACCAACATTGGTAAAAGTTCTCTTCTTACCGGGCATTTTTCGCGCAATTTTTGCCACTAATGGATGTAAAAGTTTCTCATCAAAAGCGTCACTTTCATTAGCAGTGATGACACCAATAACAACTCCTATAACTATACAAGTGATCGTGCCTATAACTGAATACCACATGTAGGATACGGAATACATACGCATTAATGCAGAGAATCTGAAAAAAGGGGAAATTGTTAGAATTGTGAAAAAAAATACAGATGTTAATATTATCTTATCTTATTATTAACTAATCAATCAAATAATTATTGTTTTTTCCTTTTAACACGAATTTCATCAAAACGATATAAATAATATTAGATATTTAGATTAGAGAAACTTTTTTCAAAAATTATACTGTAAATACGAATATCTATAAACATGTATAGCCATGTTAAGCTTATTGTAATTTAAATAAATATAGAATGAAAAATAAACCCATACGGGTAGGGATTCGAACCCTTTCAAATAATTAGATATAATTAACTATTTTGAAAATAAACTAAGTTGTATGAGAATGAAATTGTAAGTTAAGCAATGTCTGATACCATTAGTTAATGTTCAAAATAAGAGTATTGTGAAATCGGCCTTTATTTAAATAAATACTTACATAGGTGACTCGTCACTTCCTTGACTGGACATAACTTGTACTTTCTGTACAATATGAGCGAGCGTCCTATTTCCGCTCACTAGTAGTGGCTTAGGAACTATCGCACTGAGTGTGCTGTTTGGACATTGCTGGAAGTTTAAATCAATATTAAAAATTATGAAGAGCAAATTGTCCAGTTAAAACTGCACCTTGATAAGTACTACTAATGTACTATTAACAATACAGCAATTTTGTCAAATAAAACTATTTTTACGGATCTAAGTCACGTTTAATTTAATACATATTTTTCATTTAATCTGACGTTTCTAATGCTTTGCAGTAATCTGGTTCACGGTAAGACGAGATTTAAATTAAATTATACGCGAATTAGATCCGTAAAAATATTTTTATTTAAATGTGTGAACGAATCTTATAAAATAATATTATCGAAGCTGCTGGTAGCTACTTAACTAACTGTTCTTATTATATATTTAATTACCTCAACAGATAAAGGCAGCATGGCCATTTTATTATTTACATATAATATTCTGCCGACAGCCATCCAAGTGGTTATAAAGTGTGATGCGACCATGCCCCACAGCGCTCCTTTTCCATTTGCCATAGGAAATATGGCCGCCAACAAAAACACTCCTAACAATGCGCCGGAAGTGGCAGAAGTTACTAACAGTGACCCCTCTATGACACCACCCACCAAACCCACGCACAGTGATAAACACATTATTGTTATTGCTGAAAAACGAAATAAAAGATTAAATATCAGTAAAAAAGAAAAGATTGAATGTTATGTTAGTATTTCATATTTGATGTACAGTTCAAAAATAAATAAGATATAATGATTAGGTAACAAAAATAGTATGGATATTTAAACATAGTTAAATGTTTAGTCAATAAATGTGAGTCAATATCTTACCATAAATAATCCCAATTATCTTTATAACTGTTAATTGTTGCTTATTATTAATTCCTCTGAAAGACGGTGCCGCTGATACAAAGTCCTCCCAAGTCACCGTCGATAGAGAATTCATATTAGATACCAGAAAACTAAAAAATATAAATTATATAAAATGTCAGCAAATGAGATGATATCGTAAGCTATTAGTAGATTTTTTTTTAATTTTACCTTAAAGCCCCGTTGAAAATGCTTCCCAAAAAGAGTCCCAACATTCCAGGCAAGAAGTTAAACTGGTCTTGAACATAAAACGGCAACACCTCATCCTTTGCAATTATACTTCCCGATAATAAGGGATCACAATATTTATAAACAGCGTACAACGCCATTCCGACGACCCATGATAAGCTAAACAGTATGAAAACTGCTGGCACATTAGCTAAAAGGGTTCTTTTGACTCTACTCTCACTGGACATAGAGCAATAACGCTGCACAAAGGTCTGTTGGCAGCCATAAATAGAAACAGACATAAACATCTGACCAACTAATGCGGAGAGAGTGTCTACTCTCACTGTTGGATCCCAGGTGAACCTGGAAACAAAGTTGTATTAATTTAGAAAAATTATACGAGTCTCATGATAACATCATGTTTTTTTTAAAGTTAATTAAATCTGACTTAGGTTAAATTAAGTAATTATAATAATATATTCACCTATACACCCACAATATTTACTACTATAGCAGCTACTATAATATAAACTTACTTAATGAACTCCAACCGACCCCCCTCGATATTGTCAGAGAGGACCTGCGCCGGCCCCCCCGCCCGGATCGTGCCTTGAATGATGAAGGCACCGCTCACCAGCACCATAGTTAGTGTCTGAATCACATCAGCTCTGTGGAGTGAGAATATTATTGTAATTTAATATTTTATTATGTATTACAATTAATGTTTTTTCATGGCACTTTGAAGCATGTTACATACAAGATCTAATCATATTAAGAAGATAAAATAATACCTGATAGCAGCAGCCAGACCACCCAACAAGTTGAATACTATAGCGACTATAGTGAGAGCCGCCGCTGATGCCCAGTGCGGCAGCGCCAGCACTGCGTGTAGAGCAACGGTGGGAGTGTACACTGTGATGGCGAGGTTGAGAGTCTGGCGGAGAAGGAAGGTTGCAGCCGCCATACGACGGACCCAGATAGACCCGAAACGCATCTGGAAATAAATAAATGGAATGAACATATCATTCAGTATTTTATTTACTCTTAGGTATATCTTATGAAATGAATTTCAAAATATTTTTAAAATTAATTTACACCTGGCATGCTTTTTAAAACTTATTAAGACCTCATAGTATTTCTATAAAGTTATAAATTATTTTATTTTTTTCTCATGTTTTGTTTTGATTTATTATATTTGTAATTAAAAAAATATTTAATCAGATCTCTATAAAAGTATGTTCAACACACATTTAAGTTGTAAATCTCATTCAAGCCCCAAGTTTGATAAAATAATCATTATTTAATTACTTTCAATATAATTATACCAATTTTATTTAAGTCATTAAAAAGTAATTATGCATTTAGTTAATCGAAATTATGTCACCATTTAACCAATTCAATTAAATTCTAAAACAATGAAATTTATAACATAAGGATTTTTAGAAAATTAGTTATGTTTTAATAGTCTTCAATAATCTAAGCAGAAAATATGAAACATTGAATGGAAAGATAAATCTAAGGTAACCCTTACAAAGCATTTAAATAATAATAATTAAATAAATGTATTAACCACTCGCCTGTAAATATTCATAAACAGAGTTAGTGTTGAGTCTGTAGTAGACCGGTATAAAGATCCAGCAGACCAGTGGGAATGCTAGAACCATTCCGTAAAGAGTCTCCCACATCGCTGATCCGAAGTATACCAGCTCAGAGGGAAAACCTGTAAAACAGTTATGAATATTTTAGACTAAACATAAAAATAAAAAAACACTAGCACACTAAAATATTATCCCAGTGTCACAAGAGAACAGACCGAGCTGCTTTGATATATAAGATAGATTTTTTAAATGTTATTTGCTATTATTAAGGTGTCTCAAAATATCCTTATTTTATAATGATGACAGATGATATGTTCTTATATAAATTTAAAAAACATAAAAAAAAAATTATTTTCATTCATAAACAATATCTTGCAAATTTTGCATCAGCAATCGTAACTAATCAATACGACACATCCGTTTTTATAATAATTAAAGTACTTATAGAACTAATGATTTAACTTACTTTAAAAGGAATGAGGATATAATTTTACGTGTCTTTTTAATGTCTGTTACACAATATCTCCGCCAATTCTCAAAACACATTGGTTTATTTTTTGTTCTGTTAGGTGTATCGCAAGGTTTTTCATTCGAATTTAAATTTATAACAATATATAAGTTAAGAAAGGAATAAAGGATTTCCCCAAAGTATAAAACAACTCACTAGAAATCAGCGTTTTATATCTTGTATAATCATTATCCTGTTTCAACTAAAGTCTATGAATGAATCAAACGTAAGCTTCATCTTGAATATTAATCAAAGTAATATCTATTGTTTATTCAATCTTCACACAATGAACCTTAATAAATTGGATTATATATCAAAATATAATATAGCCAAGCACATCGAAGATTAATTTTCATACTCAAACAAGATTATAAGGCTTCCTACAATTCGGCGACACACGTGTCGTCACGTTGTCGTGTCGTCACGTGTGAGTGTTCTTGTATTACCTGCGGTAGACTCGTGATTCTAGCGGTTTATATGTTACTGGTGTTTTATATTTATTGTATTCTTGAACGATTAATTACCAGTTGTTCCGGTTATTTTTACTTTTACGTCACTTTATTGTTACGAGGCTCAATTGTGCCTAAAGATATCATTCGTCTGTACGTATCAATAGAAATACTATGTTGCGTAAAGTATTTTTTCTTTAGAGCGAAGTTTCTTATTATATATTCAATTAAATATGTTCTAGATACTTCGAAGACGGTATTCATCTGTAGACTTTTCTATAATATAATAAACAAGGAATGCAATTTAATAATATAAACGATTTTTCTCACATTACATTTAATATTCGATATCAACATTCCTAGCACCGTTTACAAGAGTTTATATGATTTATATGTTTTATAAAAAACAAGTATAAATTATAATGTGACTTACGACCTAATAACTTCCATTCATCGTCAGATAGCTGTAAAATGAGAATTAATTAACACATTTTATAAGATAATACGGTAACAAAAATATTTGTAAAATAAAGTTTACTCAATCATAATTTTCCGGTAATTCAAATATAATACTGTTTTGAAGCAAACTATATTTATACGAATCATAAATGCATAATATTCGTTTGTAACAATATTAAGTGTGGTTAAATATATTCTGACACATCAAAGGTCAATTTCAGAGATTACTCTTGAAGTTACACTATAATTTAAAAACACCTTAAT
Organism: Dircenna loreta; assembly: GCA_963555665.1. Classification (NCBI taxonomy): domain Eukaryota; kingdom Metazoa; phylum Arthropoda; class Insecta; order Lepidoptera; family Nymphalidae; genus Dircenna; species Dircenna loreta. Next base: position 6,461,588 of record OY743099.1, on the reverse strand, counting down.
TAAAACAAACATAATTGAACACAGTTGTAGAAAATCGTCTCTTAGTCATAAATATCGAGATGTTATTTTAGTTTTCGCATTTGATAACAAACAAACAACACAGTGTAGTTTTATATAACCTTCTTTGTTAAATTTGCTAAACAACGCAAAAAACTTTTGTTCTATAAAATTAAGTTTAAAGATTAGTGCGTTAAAAAGTCATACTCTTCTCTTACTTTTTAATAAATATTATATTCATATAAATCTAAACATAATAGTGGTATAGATATTGCAATTACATTGGAACGAATTTAATTTTCTCAAATTGTTTTAACTCTTCCGAACAAATAGACTAATTTAGCCTACTATATATATAAAGTCTGAAAAACACGCTTTCTGCTTAAATTGGACATGCTGCCTGAAACTCTTATCAGATTGAATTAATCTTTATTTATCATTAAAAACGAATCCATTATAATGAGTTTCACGCAAGTGGCATTGTTATGACTTTATAATAACCATGAAATGAGGAATGTATGTTTAGAAGAATTCCTTAAATCTTGATCATTTGTGAACCTAATTAGCTCATTGTATTTCATTATTCATCTATCACGGTTTTTTTAAAAATGTTAGAAAAGTATTTTTTAAGTAAATGTGAAGTATGACGAAATGCGTTGCGGATAGTATTTTATTCGTACTTCAGAAGAATTTATGCTCACCTAAAAAAGACCGGACTCCCAAAGTTCCTCTTGAAACCGATAAAATCATGGATAAAGTTGACACCCCACCCCCCGCAAAGATGTATGCTCGCTTAGCATCGCCTCCCGCCGCTGCATCTCTTTTTCTTTGCCATAGCGGCAAGCAAGACGATGCACAAACAAACAACGCGAAAACAATACATTCTAACGCCAGCCACCCGGGATGCATCATGGTTCTGAAAAAACAAAGAAAAAAATATAGTCATGTACTTATGTATTGATACCAGTGGGCTTAGACACGTGGAAAATAGGCTGGTCGTGTAGAATAAGGGTATGTAATAAGGTAACAATATTGTCGCTTACGTCTACACTTTTGAGTAGTATCGACAGTGAGCATTTACCATTTGATTACAAACCAAGCGAGAATAATAACTGTATTATGCAGAAAAGTTTGAACTGACATGTGAATTAGATTCAATAAACAAAGAATAATGTTCTAGTTAACTAAGTTTTAAATGAGTATAACTACGTGTAAAGAGACGTAGGTAGTAAAGTTGCACCTTGTCTATTGGATTATTTCATGATTATGCCTATCCCAAACAATGTTTTTCAGAAGATTATTTTAAACTATGTCTAGCCATAAATACTGGCACAATTGAAAAATCTTAATATTATATTTAATTTTGAAATCTGTCATTATTATATGAATATTCATTGTTTTCTCATTTTCGCACCCAATCGGTGTGAAATGTGCGATAGTCAAGATTCGTACATCCGGCTATTGACAGATATAATGGAACCTCCACTGCTGAAACAGGAGTATTCGTACAAAACAGAACGATCAAAGCAATGAAGAAAGAATGCCAACAAACAATATCCATAAGAAAAAATAGGTTGAACCTTGTCGCGTATATAGGTAATTATGTAACTGGGTCAAAATCACCAAGGTGGAGAATTTGCTTCGCCAGAAAATAAATGTCAGAATTTAGTTTAGTTAAGCACATCTCTAGTATAATTATTATTTAGTCTGCTCATATTAACTGTACATTATATTTATTATAAAAAAAGTAAAGCACATTCATATTTTTTTTATGAAATAACTACAGAATATCATTCCGGGAACGTGTCCTACAAACCAATCTTTAGAAAACTAACTTCGAAAATATACATAAAATAAATAAAATGAAACGTTTTTCTTACTCAATGGCCTATAATTTTATCTAATATCAATTTCCTGACATTATTATTCAAAAATAATAATTAATTAAGGAATACGAATTCAAAATATTGTGTCCGGCAATATAAGTGTCATTTCAGTGAACGCGACTTTGATTCCCGTTAAAAAAACATTTTTTTATCGCAACCTTTGGTATGGCCTATGGTACAGTGATGTCGACGATGTAAACAAACGGATCGTCAAGAAAGTTTTCGCTAAAACAATTGAAAGTAAGTGCTAAGTAACTTTGTATTAATTATTTATGTAACGTACATCAATACGCCATCATACCGGGAACGCGTTTTGCAACTTGGAATATTAAAAAATACGTTTTGTAGTGTTTTGTAACGAATAGTAACCTCAAATATTTTACAATAACAGATCCGAACAAGATGTCAAAAGATGGCTGCCGTCTAAAAAGCGGACGTTTATTTGAAAAAGTCATTTCGAGAACGGTCATTTCGGGAACGTTCCCGGACTTGACGGAGTGTTCTCGAAATGATGATGTACTATTAAAAGAACTGCCGATAGGCATGTGTTAATGGGACATGATATAAAAACATCCTCAGACTTGGTGAATTTGTTTAAGGAGTCTACTATACTGGTAAAAGAGATTCTCGATGATGACATTTCTAGAGCAAAAGGACTTGGTTCCGAAAAACTTAGATGCCATACCAGGTATCATCAATATTACACATGTTACATGGCAAAGAGAACCGAGAGTTATAATTAAAACGTTTTGCAAAACAACTAAAAATGACTGTATTATCTTATTGTTTATATCCGAACTCTGAACCAGAAAACAACGAAATACCGTCAACAAAGTCACCAGACCCAAAAGAGCCTATGGATATAATTGATGTACAAGATTTGCTGCAATTGAAGAAAAGGAGCATTTACAACACTATTTACTCATCACCATCTGATGATGAGGATTTAATGTCGATTTCTCTTCGTCAACAGAATACGCAAAAATCAATTACTATTGAGGCTGGTACATCTTACAATCAAGACAAGGAAAACCTACACCCAAATTTAAAATCACCTGGAACCTTGGTTTTAATTTAAAAACCTACCGATACAAAAGAAAACTAACAATCACAGATATGTTGCCATTTGTAAGACAGATGTCGATAAAGATGATGGAGAAATCCTAGCTGGTGACATTCTTGAATTCAATGGGTAATAATGCAAAAAAAAATTGATCTCAGTGATGTATCTTATGTCACATTTGAACAAATAATAATTATAATACGTTTATAATACATTGCTAAAAAAAATATATAATATAGAGTATTATTATTTTGAGCCTGATTTAAAGTTTATTTAATATTAGTTTCAAAACAAAAAGTTTCATGTTTAGATGGTTTGATTACTACAACGGTAATGAAAAATTAATATGATTATTAAGAATTTGTTAATTAAGAACGCTAATGCTACAATTAATAAATAAGTACGACGTACACGTTGCTTTTTATTTTATTAACGGTAAAATTTTATCTATGTCGTCATTTAGGAAACACACGCATCATTTCGTGAACACTTCGTCATTTCCGGGAACATCACTAAAATCACAGATAAAACATTTATTTATTAAGAATTCTGAAAAAGGCTGTAATAATATTAAACTAATACAAATTTCTTATACCTATAATATGTTAATTTTTATATAAGTCAGCGATATTTCTCATATTTAGATAATTTAGACGAATAAACAGTAGTAATAGCTCCATGTACACTATAATTAGCTTTTAAACGTCTTTATTAGCAATTTCCTTACATTTCTTTAATATTTATTTATGAATAACATACATCCACTATTGAATAAGGTAAAAAATAAATAATTAAGTAATATTTTAATATCATGATTAACCTTACAAAAACGTTCCCGGAATGATCTTTTTTATCGATAGCTCACTTTAAAAATTAAATTACAGAAGTAGTAATCAACTCTGTGCTCTGCCAACTTAAATATGGTTAAAACATAAGTTTAGGTATCATTGAGGCTGATCATCAAAGTAATAGCTGCTAGATGAATTTATCACATAACCGAATTTGGAATTCGCCACCTTGGTGATTTTGACCCAACTGATCTTTTAAAAATGAATAGGGTGATAAAATGAAACAACTTCTGACTCCAAAGAAGTAGATTTCATTTTTATAACGACCGAGCTTTCACTCAAAGCTGAATAGAAGGTTTCCAATTAGTCAGCAGAGTATAGCGAAGACATTATATGACTTCAGTGATGGTTAGGTGGAGCGTTAGCTAATAGTTTGTCTGCTGCTGCAAAGCTCGATCCATCCAACCATGGTTGGGAACTAACGTTTCGGACTTCATAAGAGCGAAAGACTGGTCCTAATCCGCTGAATTATGATTCATGGTCAGTGTTTGAGAGTTTGGCATGCTCCACATGATTATTTCAAGCCCCTAATACATTACATAGGATTGGCTGTGATTTTGGAGATTTTGAGAACTGACCTCAACCTTTACAGGACTGTAGTAAAGCCAATGGATATCATTTGAATGAGCTACATTTGTTATTATATAAATGTCTAAACGAACACACATTACAGTAATAAATGTTGTATGCAATAGAAAGAAAATTTGTTTTTCTTGTAACAGTACTTATTTAAGCCGAAATTATATATTTCAATATAAATAATAAAGCAATAAAAACCATATTCAATATTTTAACCTATATTTGGGTATTTTTATTTAAATTCTCTTGCTGTGTCATGTCCGTTTCATCACACACATTAAATGTTAACAATGACGCAATTGTACCCGACATCAAACGACGTAGAATCCTTAAGACAAATGTATTATATTATAAGGCAATGGTTAAAAATATCAGCATTTTTACAATCATAAATTACTAGTTCCAGTTTTTAATTCTGACGGTTATACACGACCTTCCAACGTGCAAGGAACATCATGTAGATCTGACGGCTTTAAAAATATAAAATGCAGCCACTTAAAAGTTTCTCCAAGACCCTAAGACGAATGAGTAAGAAATTTATAAGAAACGTGTTTTTTCGTTTAACTTAATCTGTAAAGTATTTCAATCAAATAGTTTTTAATGTCAAATGAAATGACAGTTGGTTGTAATTTCGATTATGTATTTAATATATATAATATTAATTGTTTTGATTTCTTTTTTTATTTAATGATTATATTTATTATATTTTTTTTCATATACTAGAAACAGGGTTTACATTTAATATTGCGTTATACATACAATTTTTACAATTAAAGCCTAAAACATGTTCTTGTCGTAACACTTATAATATTTCAAGTTGTTTATTTTTTCAACAGAGAAAAGTGTGAGATTAAAACAGATAAAATAAAACAAAATCTAAATATTAATAATACAGTTTTACAAAACATAACTTTTTGTTGTACTTATTTCTTTCATAATAGAGACAGCAATTTTACGCTCGACGCCTTTACAACTATTAGTTATCGTCAACTACAATAATTTTAAACCTTATCTCTGCGTAAGTAAAAAAAATAATTAAAACAATCATTATTTATAAATATCCGGATGAGTTTATTCCATTGTGAGCGAAAAAAAAAGAATTATAAGAATATGGTTTATATTTTTTTAAAACATATTATTTATAGCCATTTGCATTGTATTTTCTCTTTTTGTTTTCTGTACTCTCTTCTTTTTGTTAATTACTTGTATGTCTATCATATACTTACTAACTTATATAACCTGGACTCTTGAAAAGTAAGTTATGATTGGAGATAAATGAAAAATTAACATAAGACACCTACACACGTACATGTGGTGTTACCGTGAATCAAACTATTTGTAGGGTCGTCTATACGTCTGTTAAATGCATCGTTTTAAACGTGAAATCTAAGACGACATTGTTATCTTTCCACCAATAAATGAAGATATTAATTCAAAAAGTTATGAACGATAAATGTTCTATGAGAGTTTTTAAATATAGGTATATTACTTCATGTAAAACATGCTCATGTAATATAATATTAAACCCGACGCCTTGATAACATTTCAATGGCGACCGCATTTGTTTTTATTTTGTAGTAATTTTATAATGAATATGCGTTACACTATTTAACACTAAAGTTAATAACATATATTTTATCTATTTATTGTATTATTAGCCGGTTGTGATTATAAATGGAAAACTTACCATTTCATATAACTTTATCACTTCATAAATGATTCATACTGTAACGTATCTAGCCGGTTTTTTTTTACAGGCTTGCAAAGAAACACATTTTATCATTGCTTGCTTGTATCATGAAATGATGATAGCTGCAGAAATATATTTATAAAATTTTATTAATTATATTGACTCGAATGTATTATTATATTTCTAAGTCATCGAAGAAGGTTGCTACACTATATTTTACTAAATAAACATTTTTATCGCAAACTCATTTAAATTTATTCAAAACTATGTAATTGAATTGTCGAGTCACGAATAACGTTAGCAGTTTGATTATACGATTATTTGAAATAAAAATTTAAAACCTTAATGAAACTTCAGATGTTTTGAGACGTGACGAATTGAGAAGTATTTTACTTACAGCCAGGCCTTTACGTACAATTTTAATTTAAATAATATTTGTTCTTTATAAAAATATAAAATAATGAATATTGGTTACACTTATGCGCCAGGAAATAATATAATAAAGAACTAGAAGATATGTCTTATAGTAGGTACATAAGTAAAGACTAGACGCCTGACGCCTAGATCTTGACTAGACCTGGCAAACTTCCACTACAGAACTAAACACGTGATCGAACACATAAATATAGATATTTAAAATATGTTATGTATTATATTGACAAACTGTTGTTTTCGACAGACGTCACAAGTGCAACGTCCGACTTGTCAGCGTCGATCTCAATCAATCATTAAAGAATACAAAACTATACTCACATTTTAAAACATTTTGAACCGACGACGTATGAATACCGCCATTGTTCGAATTGGTAATATTTTAAGTTGAAATAAAATATGCGCGTGTCGATGCAAAAATATGCACTACATCTAATATCGATAAATAAAACAATGATAGGTCAAAGATCTGCACTCGGCTGTCATTGAACGTGAAACCAACGGTCTGAAACTTGCCAACTAGCGTTCAATATATATAATGAGTATGTGAATTTATCTTGCGTTAACAATACTTGCTCTGCACTATAACAATACTTAGATTAATAATTCGGAAATCATTCAACAATCCGTTTACACAAACACGACATAACGTACAATCTTATAATTTTGATAGATATCGTAGCGGTCCACGAAAGAAGAATAGATATATATATTTGTTAAAACAATATAAAGATGAGGGTAGAGAGAGATTTTTTTCTAGTATACATAGGTACATAGATGTTTCAGTCAACTCTTGAATGGTGCATTATTTTATAATTTAATTAAAAAAATAATCTTGACCCTTAAAAATCAATAAAACTAACGATAATGAAGTCGAAAAACAATTGTTGATTATTTTAATATAACTATTATTATATTATATTTAAATTCCTCAAATATTTTAGTAGAACTTACATTTGCAACAAATAAAAAGAAATATTTCTGTAGTAAATACCTTATAATAAGCATACATGAATGATAAATAAGGCAATTTTCTTTTAAAAACAACAGATAAGAAAAGGCTTACGTGAAAGCGTGATTATATTGAACTGGATGTATCATAAATAAATATATTCTTTAAATATTACTTATATTAAGGGGATAAGAATTTTAATACGCGGATTTCTCAAAGAACAAAACATTTCAATTATTCTTTTATTTAACCCGCATTTACGGCAATTAATTTTAATAAAAATCCCATTAAAATTCAAACTTATAATGTTAAGGTACTTACCCGAATTATCAAATAAATTATAAAGATTTATGTTACAGTTCATCTGTTGAATGCTTATCACTTTTTTGTAAGAAGTCATCTCGTGAATAATTTAAGAAATACGTGGTTTTTTTAAAAAACTTGCGGTCATTATAGAGATTTTAAATTTCAAACAAGCAAAGCCGCATGCTAAGCTAGTTGTTCTACTGTCATATAGACATGTTAAGTAACTTTTCATTAAACATGATATTGTTTTTCCTCATCAACATGTATTAAATTATTATTAATTAACTCACTGTTATCATATGTACAGTCATAAATCCAATATTGACATAAAAATAAATACATTAAAAAAGATTTACTTGTATGAAAAAAAATGGGTTTTAATTTGTTGTATGTTTTTTTGTTTCATTGTCACAGCAGCTATACGTGTGAACGAATAGTACAAAAACTCTTCAAGCATTTAATATGCACGAGTACATAATATATCTATTCATTCAACTATTTGTATATAACAAACTCTTCGTGACACACAGACAACACTTCACATGGAAACAAATACATCAAACACATAGTTCGAGTAGGACAAATAATAATGTTTATTATTAAACATATTAATAATATAAATAACTGTTATATATAAACCGTGTTTGTTTTTTATAAAATATTCGTATTTTATAAAAAATGGTAGAGATTGTTTGAAAAGAGTCATTAACATGTATGTATTATACAATACGAAGTAAATACGAACCTTGACTATTCTCTATACATAAAAAAATACCTAATTCACATAGACATTAAAAAAAGGAAACGCGCTAGGAAATTAGGATATTTACTAAAGTCTAGTTGTTTACTAATTAATTGTTTTCACGATTTAGGTGTCCGTCTCCTCTGGACCTACAGTAAGTAGGCGTTAATGAAGGACTCCTGTTCCTGATTGTAGAAGATGAGGAATTATTCATTTCTAGTGCTGTTCTAGCGGGGGTTATGTAGTTAGAGTACTATTAAATTATAACTGATATAATTAACTATTATAGAATTACTACTAATACTATTTTAAAACGATGTTGCTCTTAATAAACCAGATATTCATTAATAAATTTGTTTTTAATTACGTACCATTAAAATAAAACCGTCTAAAAACCAACTCAACGCATAAGTGCAAACTCAGAGTAATTTGTGTTTAAGGAAAAAGCAGGTGCTCAGAAACAAACATACAATAAACGAAGAGAGTGTTAGAGATAGACTATATATATATATACCTAGGTCGGGAAAACAATCTGAAGATTACACGAAAAATGTACCCATCATGGGATCGAACCCTTTGGAGTCAGGACTAGGGTTACTGAACCGTGGATAACACGAAGAATCCTTGTAACGAATTACGAAAATCCTTTGAATCAGGGCCACTACTATACTAACAAGCTACCCTAGTCAGATTGACGTCTCATCTCTACTGTAGATACAATTTATGATGTCATAATTCAAAACGACAGAGTTCTAGTAATAGTAATATAAAGTATTTTTTTTTAATATTTATTCATCAATATAGGAAAACGAAATCGGAAGGTTTGTTATCATAATAACACAATTTTACGACTCAAGTAACTGTTGTGGGAATGTGAGAAGGTATATAACTGGCAGTATAAATAAATTATATTATATCAGGCATATTTAATGACTTTTTACTAATATGATTTTAACGGCCATGATGGCCAGTGGTCGCCACGTAGCTGAAACTCGACGGTACATTTTTAATGTTTAAATATATATATAAGGTCTTATACAAACAGTACACCTCTGTACAAAATAGTGACATTAATCTTTTTGAATTTTAATTAGTCATATTAGGCGACAAATTACTGTTTGACATTATTTGATTTGACGTGGATAGTGAACGTTATTCTCTGTCACATTATTATATGTTTGACTTTGGCAACGTTCACTTAAACTATTTTTTAAATGTATTATTAATATATAATATTGTGTTTTTAAAATATATGTTACGTATAAAATTCATTTTCCTCCACTCCTTCAAGACATAAACTTCAACTAAGCCATCCTCTCATTCCTCCGAGCGCAATACGCTTCAAAACGAATAAAAAGTTTATCTTTATGTATTAATACAAATAATTATATTGAGACTGGGTAATATATCAATGGCTGTATGGTGAGAAGGTTTATGGTTCTGGAATGTAAGTTACTAACTTACAAGTCAAGCTATATACTAAAATATGGGTCTACTGTTATTGCACTTGATACAGTTGAAATCTAGGCATCTTTTGATCCTTTGTAATATATATCACGACAAACACATTATTCCCTCAATACTAACTAACATTATATATACAGTGTTATTTTTTTTAAGTGACTATATGACAAGGCACAATATATGGGGATATTCCGTTGTTTGTTTATATGTTACGCTTTCAGACTACTCAACAGATCATCACGGAATGTTATACCCTTTCTAAGAGTTCAGAAAAGGGCATGTACTTCATTAAAAAAAGTTTGATACACTAGGGACTATAAAATATATTTGAGACGGCCATTCGATATACTAAGACTGTTTTCGTAAATATAGGTAGAGCGCGAGATATACGAGTATAACTACAGTAACATGCGCGGCAAATATAACAGCTATAATATAATATAACAGCTGATAAAATGGTAACGCGTGTGACTCCCGACGAGTGAACAAAACAAGTCCTGTATATAGAATATTGTAAAAAAACGTGTGTCCTTATATGTTATAAAGCTCATTATTTGATGAACGTGATTCACACACGATATACTTAAAAGTACTCTGACGCATATAAAAACTAGTCACCGCTCAGGTTCTGCTCGCAGCCATACACATGGAACCTGTTAATGAGGATTTGAATGAAATTATAACAAAAACATCAACAAACAAATCAAATTAAACTTTTCTAGATACAATTTCTGGATTTTCTAATAATCACTTACAGTCAATAAAATATCAACCATTGTTCAGTTATACAAGTTGTAAGTTGGCACATCTCATAATTAGCTAATGATTGCCATCAAATTGGGAAATCCTAAACTATTCTTATTTCTTTTTTATTTCTGAATACTTTTTAATAATACTTTAGTTTAAGGTTATACGAGTATATAAAATAATTAAAATTTATGTTACTTGTAATTTATTTACTAATTAAGTAGAGACTTAGCGAGACGGAAATAAGATAAGTATGAGTAAACAGTTGTTGCCTGCACTTAATTTTCTATCATTTATATATATGTATACAATAGTATATATATACAATAGTAGTTAATGCAATATAATTTTGTTTATACGACCCAATACATATCGAAATAATGCTGAAAAGCATTCGAAATGTCGAGTTTGAATCAGAAAGGATAAAATACATATATATTTATACTAATTACTTTTTTGTAAATGACTATTAGAAAAAAATATTATTCATGAATACTAAAAAAATAGACAATCTTTTGAAGTAATATGATAACAAAACATAAAGTAAATACCATAATTATTGCATAACAAATTAATTTATTCTGAATATTAAGTTCAGTGGTAATATTATAAAAAAATAGTAAGAATGTTATAAATATAATATTCACAATTTTCTTTAAAATTTATAAACTTCTTCAAAACGCCAATGTCATGTAAATAATTCCTTAATCGCCTTTGAATTTTATTAAAAAAAAACATATAATTTTATAATTAATCAAAAAATTGTCGATGAGAAATCATTGATGAAAATAATTGAAATATTTATATTGAAAAATATATATGTAAATAAATGTATATGTAATAAATCTGGCAAGTTGAAGCCGGGGAAGGGGGGAGATCAAAGTGTAGAGCCTAATATTTAACAATTTTTTTTCTATTAAACCGAAGTCAATAATGTCATTTAACTGCATTTATGAAACAAGTTCGTGTAAAGCATCAAATGTGTACAAAGACTTCATTAATCATTCAAACCGACATTTTCGCAAAAACTAAATACACTAAAAGCAGTACCTACATTACATATTTAAAAATTAAAACACTGCTATTATTATCTCTTAATGTACGTATATATTTTAAGTATATTATTAGATAAATAGGCACATAAAGTTCAAGAAATTGCTTCAGGAAATTTAGAAATATTGTATATCTGCTTGAAATACACACATGACTCCAAGTGATCAAACACTTACGTTACCTTACGTTACCTTACGTTACCTTACCACCCACTTACCTAATGTGTGTAAAAGATCTACTCTATTATTTCGTCATTTTCAGTTTGTTTGTTACGAATTAATCATCTTTTAATAAAACTCAAAGCACATTAATTATTAAATCATTTAACAGATAGACCGAAAAAAAAAATTTGTTAAATAAATATAATTCAAATGGTTAATTATTTAAACAGATTGAGTGACATTGTGGAGTCACAAAATACTCTAATACTATAGACATCAAGTTATAACAATATTTAATTGTTCGATACACACAGTAGTACAAACAAACTGAAAAAAATACATTCACTACACATACCTACATTGTCATATTTAATAATAATTATGATTGCTGATTTTATATAAAAAAAACAAATCTAATAGGCAAATAAACAATTCTGACTCACAATTCCTGGTTCCTTAAATAGATAACTTGGCTTGTACACTGCGTCCGCACGCGGCGACACGCTTCACACAAATGACGAAACGCCTCTGTAAAATAATATTGAAGCGTTACGTATTTATTGCATTCCGTATTTAAAAAGGGAGGTTTCGTTGTTTATTCGAAGCTCATACCAATAAAACCGTCATAGGTTTATCGGCAATTCGATTAGAAATATATAATTCTTTTGAATATGCAAATTTTGCGATAATGTTGGGTTTCTATTTTAATTTTAGGTTTATTAACTTTTGTTACAAACTGAAGTATGTTATATATTTCAAATATACCTACGGACAAATTTCACTGCTACGCTCGATCATTGATTTTTCGAGAGAACTGCGACCAAAAATAACTATCTTATTCAATCCTACTTGTTTCATATACAGTAGTTTCTTTGTAACAATTGGCACGGTATAAATATAATAAAATAAAATACATTATGCTATTTATATCTATTTGTTTATAAAATAATTAAAAACTTCACGACTTCACTTTACTTCAAGACAAAATTTAATTTAATTATTTTAGATATTTATACTAATATTTATTATTTTATAAAATAAAATAGCTTTTGCCATCAATTTCATCTGGTCTTATTCAAAGACTCAAATAATTATAGCAATTGTACTTCATGTTCTGGATTTCCTCTAAAAATTAGAGTATATACTACAATGAATATCACCCGAAATGTTGAGATTGCAAATAAATGCGGGAATATATAAACAACTGACCCGGGGATTGAACCATTCAAAAAAAAGGGCCCCTAGTAAAATATTAATCTAATATATATGTAATAATACAATAAAGGGTGGGTATGTAATGAAACAATAAAGGCAAGGAGAAGAATTTTCTCTACATGTATGGTCTCAGTTTCGGCTCCATTTTTATAATTAACACCATGCGGTCGTATCAGTGGCGCGACATAAGGAGAGCTGTGTATTTTACCGACAGTTAGGACGATTCGACGGGCAGATTCATCAGAAGTGATAATAGAAACACCTTACATTATAAATATAAAAGAAATGAACTCGGCCGTCGCGGAGGCCTTTATCGAGATGAATCAAAAAATCAAAACGACAGTATAACATTATTTTAGTAGAAAAACAATAAATAAAACGATTTGATTTGTTAAAAATTAATAACAACAGTGAATCCAAATAATAATGTACGGAAATATAATTTAGTGTAACATCGTTTTTAAGATTCCTACTGAGCAACTCTTCTGTTATGCATGTTTATTATTTAAACTTATAAATGTTAAAAATATGACAAACACTATTCAACGTCACAATGAGCACGGCCGACGTGTTCGCGTGAAAATTATTATATTAAAAAAAATGCTTTTATGAAGTTAGCAAAAATATATTATAACAAATTTTGTAGTATGTCAGCCAGACTAAGATATCTTATATCGATAATATAAAGACGAAATCAGTGAAAAAGCCTTGGTAAATAAATTCTATTATATTTTACTAAAAATACAAGAGAATGGGGAGAAAAAAGAAAACAATATTAACTTAATTTGTTTTTCCTTCAAAAGAAACTTAAAAAACTAGATCTCATTTAAAATATAATAAATTCCATTTCCCCCTCACATCTCATCCTGAAGCTCCTCACATCTCATCCTGTAGCTCCTCACATCTCATCCTGTAGCTCCTCACATCTCATACTGTAGCTCCTTACATCTCATCCGGTAGGTAGCTGTCGAAAATATCTTGCACTATCTCAAACACTTCCTCAACATACATTCTAGATATTTATATTTGCTTATGAATCCACAATTTGTCATAGTGATTCATAATTATTTAGCTTTATAGGATCAACATTTACAAAGTGTTATCTGCAGACACGTCTCGTGATGTCGCCACTGTTAGGACGCATGGCACTGCGTGGACGCTCTCGTGGCGTGTCGTCTGAGTTGTGACGCGTGTACGGAGTATGGACGCTAGAGCTCATCATCATAGAGTCATGACGGCGCTTTGTTCCAATATATTAGTAATATTTTTAAAATACTTCTTAATCATGATGGGACATGATTGAAAGACGACACATGTCGTCCAAATCCAGAAGTAATAATACAGATTCTTAAGTCATTCGAGTATGCGACGGAAAATGACTTCTCTAGTTTGTTCAGGGTTTATCTTTTTTATCAATTCTTTATTATTTAGTCATACTCTGCATTGCGGTGATGTATTATTTAAGTTATTAGTTAATTTTACTAAATGAGAATAAGTTCAAGTTTAATATAAGCATATAATATTCGAAAACAACTCCCGCTCTAGAAAATAATACCTGTGTCGCGGGGGTTCACCTCCTACGAGTATACTAACAGGATGTTACCTTTTAGAAATTCTAAGTTGACTTACAGGGAAAACTACTTCGGTAGCATCATACGATAAATAGAAATACTATATTGATAAATTCGTATATAATAAAAATTGATAAATTTGGACGTTTTGCTAAATGTTAGATCTTGAATGTATTCAATTACATAATGTTTTGTTCCTAGTCTTATATTCTTAGTCTAATATTTATATCTTCTATATTAGATTATACAGTTATATTGGCAATAAATAAATTAAACTTGCGTTATATATATGACTATCGGAAAATATTCGCGGTCGGTTCAGTCCCGTTGAGTTGTCCTCAACTCTGGAAAAATATTTAACTTGCCAGTCTTACAACGAAAATACGTATTATATTAAAAACTTAGTTTTGTTTGCAACTTTGCCAACTCTTCGCCTACAGTAAAAAATAATAATAATAGAATATTTTGAAAAGGTACCTCTCGGTCTGTGAAAATCACTTTTATAATTAACGTTAACTTACAAACAATGAAAATAACCGAGATATTCATCAAACACGACAGGAATCTAATCTAATACTATATCAGGTTTCCAAATAAAATTTGTGTTCAACAGATAATTGAAAGAAATTATAATCCTTAATCATAAAATTATAATTTCATTTCATTTCATTTTGTTAAGTAGCAATAGCAAAAACTAATAGTTCAAGAAGTCTAGTCGTATATAAAGGTATACGCCAGTGAAGTCAAACATTATACCTTACATATATTGAAAATTAGAATAACTGGTATGAGAATCTAGAATAAGAAGATATTGAGTACGCTGATACTTTACTAAATAAAATTTTCTCGCAAAACAATATCCCCATCAATTACATATTACATTGACAATTTACCCATACAAGAAGTCCATACCATCCGTGACCTTGGCATTATTCTTGATAGCTCTTTGAGCTTCAGACCACATTATGATCATATTATAAAAAAGTCATCAAAGCTAGCCGGATTTATTAACAGACAGTTAAAAATATTCAAGCAACCTAATGTTTCTATTCTTCTATATAACACTTTCGTAAGAAGCATCCTTGAGTATTGTAGTGTGGTCTGGAGCCCTGGTTATCAGGTACATATAAATAGAATAGAATGTGTTCAGAAAAGATTCTTTTACCATCTCGCCTATAAAGACAACAAATGTCACTATCTAAATTCTTACGAACAGCGACTTCATTTTTATAAGACATTACCTTTGCATAAACGGAGAAATATTCAGGATTTAATATTTTTGCACAAATTAATTCATGACCGTATTGACTCCCCTGATCTATTACAACGCTTATGTTTTTCAATTCCACGTATTAGTAGTCGCTTACAAAACCGCAAAACTTTTTGTCTCCCTAATTCGAGAACAAATTTAGCAAGGCACTCACCAATACATCGCATGTGTTCATCTTATAATAGTATTTGCTTTAAATGGGATATTTTTACCATGAGTTCTTATGCCTCTATACGTAAAATGTTGAATGAATGATTTTACTAGTTGTTACCGTAGTATGTTGTAGTTTTTAATTATTTTCTATACGCATGTTGTGTTTACATCAAGAAAAATGCAGTCATCGTTCAAATGCTCTCAATGTTTTGTTCCTGTGAATATTGTATATGATTGTCATTTTGTTTTGTAGACCAATAAACAGAAAAAAAAAAAAAAAAAAAAAAAAAAAAACTATAAAGTGGTCAAGAGAAGAGAAGGGTAATATCCCAAAGAAAAAATATAATAGCACGCAAGTTTGTACGTGGTTTGAGTAACGCCAAATTACGAATTTGAGTAACGCGAAATACACTCAGAAGTCGATTCTTTTCCATTTATAAAAGTTTTTACGTGAACATACATTTATTTTAATGTCTATTGAACTTGTGCTGAATTTGAGGTAGATTGTCTATTTTTTTTTAATTTCGGTGATTTTTGTTTTGTTGATGTTATTTACGGATGTGCGAATAATAAGAATATTTAATTGGAATACGAGGGCTATTTACAATTTACGTAAACTCTGTGTAGGAGTCCCTACGTACGTACGTCAATGGTATTGTAGGAGTGATTACGTCTCCGTGCTAACATGTAGGTACTAGCGTTATTCGTTGTAACGTAAATTATATCATTATAATGATAGAGCGGGAGTTCATTTAATGATATGATTTGTGTGTTTTTTGTTATTTATCAGATTTTCTGAAAAATCAAAATTATCCTAATTTGAATAAGTAACGAGAATTCAGAATACGTGTACACGAGTAGTGTAAGATTGTACGTTTGTCTTTATTTAAACTTACAAAATGTTATTACATTAAAAATCACATTATACTAGAATAAATAAAAAGGTTTGTTTTACGCTGACTGTGTAGAATGTACCAATACACAAATATATTTTATAAACAAAACTTTAAGAAAGTAATTATGCTACTTTTAGTAATAATGTATATTTTGTTTTATAAATGCTATTTATTGAAAAACGCGTAATCAAAATAAAACTTAATTGAAATCTTTTATAAATCAACAGCCTTGCGATTTTTTACCAAATAAATGTAGTATGTGTATGTAGTATTGAATATAAATATCTGTAACTTATGAAATCCGAAATGACAAAAGAAAAACAGATATTTTTTATATATATTAAACAATATTGGTAAACATATGGACCATATTGAGGAGAAAAAATAGACTTATAAAAGATTAATAATACTTCTAAATTAGTCTAATTTGATGAAGAAAAAATATTAAATTATTACATATTCAGGAATTATTCAACCAAATAACTAAATGTTTTTTATATACTCGTAGGATATGATCTGACAACTGACCTGGTTAGATCAAATTATTTGTTGGTATCGGGGAATTCCTTGATATAAATGGTGTGTGGGCAACGAATAATTATAGGCACTTGGCAGATTTATGAATGATAAGAATTATTGCCTACAAATTTAAATTAAGGAAAACATCAAGAAAAAGATTAATACTTACTAATCAGGACGATACAATCAAAAGGCGGTTATTAATATTAAATATTACTAATTTAATATTTTACATGCATTTAAGTAATTAAAAATACAGCTAACGTGAGCGAAACAACTTTTATTTCATAAAGATTCATCATTAAGTAGCATTGAATAATTTAAACAGCTGTCTTAATATTTGTTTTGAAACAGTATTTGTATGAACTTAACGTTTAATATATATATAATAAACAACTGCATTTTTAATCACCCGAGCGTAAAACAATATTTAATTGATATGAATACATCATAGTGGAGGTTTGACTCATTTTACTTTTTCGTCTGCTCTCTCAACTTCACAGCAATCAATAGCCAGCACTCAAATATTCTACAAATCCATACAATTTAGGTTTTATTGTTATTATAGCTAAGTCAATAAAGCAACAAAGACACCATAACCACCAGAATTATTTTACCAAAACCATAACCACGAGATTTCATTAAAAATCACCCAGTAGTTGTGGCCGAAAAACATAAACAAACAGACAATCACCCAACATTTTGATTAATGTACGGAACATTTAGTTTGTAAAAAATATATTAAATGTTGGTACACATTATACCTGAATATTATTTTATGACAAGTTCGTAGATCAGTGTTTTACGAGTTTATAATAAGTTTATTTATAAGAAATGATTTTGTTATGTTTAATATTTATTAATTGCTACGTGTTCGCTACACAGGTTACGTGACACAGATTTTAAATTAATACTTCCTGATTATTTGTCTTTTCTCCTGTTTATCCATTTTTTTAGAGCAACATACTAAAACTACTGAACTGATATTGATGAAATTAGGCAACAAGCAACAAATGTCTTTTAAACTCCGGGAAATTAATTAGTTTTCATAGGAAAACACAAGACTAATTTGGAATAAATATAATTACTTCACAACTAAAAATGTTTAAATTTGTATAAAGTGTAGTGGCTTACATATGAGTGTGGAGGAGAGGTGCAGACGAAGTCGCTAGCAACACGTAGTGTAAAACAATGGTATCACAGATCGATAAAGTATTTGTTAATATTTTTTTTGAACCTATTAATTATCGAGTGAGGTAATGCATTTATTTTTAATATTTTTCATGGCTCGTATAATACACAAAATATGTAAGTTTAATTTAATATTGTACTTCAATAACCTACACTTAAAAAGATGGGATATATTATCTTATATTTTTTAAAGATTTCAGATTTTTTTACAAAATAGTCTATTATTATTATTATATCTTTTATTTCAGACATAGTTCATAACATATTATTAAATATTAGTATTACAAGGCAACCTTATATCTAGTAATATATAAGGTTGCCTGAATAATAAACAATAATATAAACGTAAAATAAAATTTATAAACAAAAAAAAAATAATATAAAAAAAATTAAGCAAAGTAGTACCTACTGAGCACGGCCCTCGCTAGACAGCATGTAATCTTAACCAGTGGCTCATAAACGTCGAGTCCCAGCGGTCCGCCAGTGCACACAGCACACAGAATGCCGTTCGAGCTAGTTCGTAATCTCTCGATAGATACGCATCTTTTACTCATAATGCCATGAAAGCTGTCAACACGGCTCTCAGCAAACATACCAGAGGCGCTGCAGCAGCCTTTCAACCCGAACAGCACTCTGAATGCATTGTTGTACTGGACTCTTGTACGCACGGTGCGTATTACTAACCCAAAGGTTTATATATTATAAAGATTCTATTATAAATATAAAGGAAGGTAGTTAATAACCTCATAAGTAGTTGTCACGAAGTTTTGTATAGATGTTTATAGATCAGAAGGAGAGCATCTCTCTGTCGTGTCCGTATTGTCATCTTAAACGACAAGTGATACTGAAAAATATTATGATTATTAAGAAAATTACTAATAGCTTGTTTTGATAACACGGTGCAATTGATTTTTTATTATAATAAGCTGTAATAGAATTCAAAATGCATTGTCACGGTCACTTGTCCAGTTAATTGTTTCTTGTATCACATGATATTAATTTAAATTGCGACTGAAATCATTTAGTCTTTAGTGTAAAATCGAGACGAGGATTGTTCCCAGCTGTGCCACTTATGACAACGTCAAGACCTAACCTGTTACCAACTATTATTATATTTAGTGTAATAAGAGTTTAATGTATTATAAGCATCTCGTCATTAATAGCTTGGCACTATATTTATGTAGCTGTTCGTCAATCAGTCGAAATAATAATAAATATAAGTGTAGGTACCTAATAACTGCTTATACAGTTGTTGTCAAATATTACTTTATATTATTTGGACAAAAAAAATGTATTTAAGAAGCAATTCGAATGCTATTTAGATTCTTATATTTTCGTTATATCTAAAAATAAAAAGAGCATTCACAAAAATTACGACCAATCTTAATTATACCCTATAATTAAAACTTAATTAAATAATTACCCATAGATAGTGTTAGTCAATACACCATTACAAATATTGTAATATAATTTTAATTAAGTTTAAATGCGGCAAAAGTACTTACAAAAATAAATTCTATTTGGCAATCCATTATAATTATTGGTAGCTCATTATTTTCAACTCGTGTGGAGACTCGTTCGATCTGTCCCACCCTCTCACACAAAGTAAGCATGAAGTAGCTGTTTATGTTTGCTAGTGTTTCATTTCTATTTCTCTTTTTATATCATAAATATACCTGTTTCTTTATTGTACATCAAAATTCCTTTCTTACCAAGATAATTCGCTGTTCATGAGTGACGGTTATTACTACCAGGTCAATGAACGAGTTGACGAACATACGCTCATTTACCACTCTTTCATTAAAAAAAAAACAAATAGCTTTATATAATTGTAAAAGGTTTAGCAGATACACGGAGCCTGATAAGAACTATAAGAACTCTTAATATTTTGTAGAACGTAAAACTGTAGTATCTACCTGCTGACATCTGCTGTCATAGCGATAAAAGAAATATAGGACTGCGTAAGTCTAGAGGATACAGTTTTGCAACCAAACTGTTGAGTGTTGTTAATTTAAATAATACATTTTTTAGGCACATCTCGTCTGAAAATGATTCCTCCATAACAGTTGAAACCTATGTCATCATACTCGAGTTCAATAATCTCACTATGGTTTTGCTTATATAATATAAATATTTACTATACTTGTAATTTCTTAAGCGTGTCTCAGTGTTTTAAAATAAGATTAATTGACTTGATTATATTATTTTGTGGCTTTTGAAATTGAGATTTGATTTTGTTTAAATTTAGAATTTAATTAAAGCTACTAGGACTTCAACCACGCACTGCTCTGAGAAGAACTACACAACAAACTCGGCCAAGTATTTCTTCATTGTGATCACTGTTTCTCAAACTTCAATATGAAGTTAACTTTTTACGAAAAATTAGAAAACGCAGCCAGCAACACGATCAGTTGCCCCCTTCGCCATATTTAAGGGAGGGAGGGCAACCCAACGGTAACGGTACTTGTGGTACCTGCATCTCTCTGATTGATGGTGACCCCTGCTCGCAATTTTTAAAGTCAAATAGTGCCAATTAAATTGTATAATAAAATAGGCGTATAAGGAAACAGTGTGATGCAGCCAGTTGAGCAAACAAGAATACAACAAATTGCGCTGTTTACTAATTTATCGCTAAAATATATTTTTTTTCCCAACTATAAATCGTTAATGTAATCCTTTACATTATAATAGGGTTTTTTGTCGGATGTTTAATTTTCATTTGGTTAATGACAACTTTAGGATAATTTGGGAATTTATTGTAAATTTCTTGAGGGACTTTCCTATTTTGTGGAGTATTTTCCTATTTTTATTAGGCATATTTGTTTTTGTTTCTGATTTAAGTAATTTTGTGTAAAACACATTTTTTTCGATTCAGATATAGTACGAGCACAGATATAGTACGAGCACAGATACAGTACTAGCACAGATATAGTAAGAGCACAGATATAGTACGAGCACAGATACAGTACTAGCACAGATATAGTACGAGCACAGATATACTACGAGCACAGATATAGTATGAGCACAGATACAGTACTAGCACAGATATAGTACGAGCACAGATATAGTACTAGCACAGATACAGTACTAGCACAGATATAGTACGAGCACAGATATAGTACTAGCACAGATACAGTACTAGTACAGATATAGTACGAGCACAGATGCAGTACTAGCACAGATATAGTACGAGCACAGATAAAGTACTAAGCACAGATATAGTACGAGCACAGATATAGTACTAGCACAGATACAGTACTAGTACAGATATAGTACTAGCACAGACATAGTACGAGCACAGATATAGTATCAATATCTGATTCCTGATTATAATAGTATGATGTATGGCATGATTCTGTGAAAGGAATTAAAGTAAACTAATTTAACCGTTTTAAAATTGTCAATCGGCGTATTTTTTGGACCGCTTATGCGGCAGAATTAAGTCTGATTATTGGTTTCTTCAACAGTGTAGGATATGTGTTTACAAATTCATTATATTAATTTGAGATTATAAACTCGTTAGAACTCGTGAATGGTTGTTCTCTACCATCAATCAAACATTCAATCCTTATTGAACAAACACTAGCATTATATTTCAATATATGAGCCTAAAGATAAACCACTAATGGCGCAATGAGATAGTTTCAGTAATATTTGTCATAGTTAATAAAAAAGTGTTTTTCATTAAAATGTTAATATTTCATCGTTATCTAAGTAGGCTAAGGCCTAGATGTTAATCGACTAAAACTTTAAAAAACATCACCCAATATTGAAGTAGGAGTTAAAAATATTTGTTATTGTGGGTAAGTGGGTTGTGAAATATTGTTTTATTTTATTTTATCTTCATTGTTTAAATTTGGAGACTGCACTCGCTTAGCTACACTATGTAGGTCTGTCTGTATACATATTGGTATAACTGTATACCTGTATAATCCGCAGTATCAGATGAAATTTATCACGTGGTATAGAAATACGAAAAAAGAATGAGACACAAATATATAAATAGCTAAGCGAATGCTATATCTAAACTTAAACAATGACTATAATAAGTTAATTATATTTGATTTGTTTTATGGATTCAAGTGGAGGTATCGGAGAATATGGTAAGCTACTTGTGCGACTCAGTGTACGTAGGCTTAAGGAGAGCGTATTTATATAGATCAGGACTACTAATATTACAGGAAAACATTGGCACATATCACCTTTTATAGCCCTTAATACCTATAACTAATGCTTTGATTTATTTTTAAAAGTGTTTATTAATAGGTAAAGTAAATCTTTATCCTACCCACTTCTCATCCTACGAGTTTTCTTTTAAAAAACAAATGCCAGTGTGATGTTTTATACATGTTTATAAACGCCAATTTGTTTCATCAAGTGCAAGAACGTTTTTTCTAATCCGACGGATACTTTCAAAGCGCAAACAAACAAATAGTTGTAGATGGCCATAATTATATTTGTATGATATTAATCAATTAAATTAAGACTACTACTATTAAATAATTGCCAGCTTTGACGTCTACTTTTATTCACGCTGTTACACCGTCGAACATCACAAGTAATATTAACGTAACAATGATAGAGATGATAAATTAATAATCTAGTATGTATACCACCTACCTATAATCCATCGTCATAATTTTTCGAGTAAGACATGTTGACGCTACGTAGACGAGAATGAGACAGATGTTGGACTGAAACAAATTATTCGCGATCACTGCGAACTTATCTAGTAATGAAATAATAAAATTCAAACCATTTCCGTTCCGAATTTTGATTTATCAAAACAGCCAACTTTTGTGATGACTGCTCGTCACAGATATACCAGTATTCCAAATTCATTTGGCGATCCGCATAGGTCTGTGCAGTTTCCTCATCGAGAAAAAATGGCAACCGTAGCCCAATTGCAAAAATGACTGACATTGGTCAGTCATTTTTTAAATTTCAAATGGGGCTGCATTTATTATGAAACATATACTTATGAAACATCAGCCTCTAGTTGCACGGCTCCAAAGCGTAGATCCGTGAAGAACTAATAAGAAACTTCACACTCTTTGAAAAAAAAACATGATTATTAAGTTATAATTAGAAAATGACTAGAATAACTAACCATGCCACTAGTTCTGTGTTCTCTCACATTTACTAGAGCTTAAAGGATTGTTACTTTAAAATAAAATAATATTAATTTATTAATCTAAATTACTATTATTTGGATTATTACCTTAATTACAAATAGTTTAGTATAAGCATTAATATAGTAGTATACCTTGGAAGAGAAGTGAATACAAGTGGAACATACTGTGCAGTCATATTAAATTATTTGTATAAGAATGATTAGTCATATATAATAAGACCGCCTTTGTACATTTTTATTGTTAAAATTTGAATGATGAAAGATTTTATTGTTAAAGTTTTAATTTTTAAATTAACTACATACCATAGCTTAATGTAATATTACTAGACTAACACCGAAAGGTCAAAGACCTTTGATAAACATATATTTCCACTAAAGGGCTGTGCACATTTATTTTATTAAATAAGATAATGAAAACAGTCCTCAAATTGTGCATCTCTGTACAAGTACTAAATATTGAACAGTTGATGACTTTAGCATGCCATTAGCTTTGAGGTGACGCACCCTAATTCATGATTGGTCTCCAGCGTTATTAAAATTCTATTTAAATGCAAAAAAAGCATCTATTAAATAATAATCATCGATAGTGGTACACCCCTACTTGAGAGTTATTATTATGATTACTTATTCTTTCGGTAGCCGATGTAACAACAAATAGTAACAGAAACAAAACCCTATTTTTGTCTCTTTTATACCACTTAAGTTTCTATTGAGGTGATTTTGTATGACTTTCGTATTATCATTATGACATGTTATTTGACTCTTATGACTTAGTCGAAAGGATTAATTTGCTTGAAATCGCAAAGGAACGTGAAAAAAAATCGAAGGTAGACTAAGGGCCTAAACACACGATTGTTTTTTTTTAGTTGTACTCTACTTATAGAGTATCAAAGATGCGTTTGTATTACTATCACACATATGATAGGTATATGGCCTTTGAGGTCTTTATTGAGGTAAGAGGTATGACTTATTTTTAATTTATATTTTTTATACTATGACATGTATGATGACACATTATGCGACTCATTGGCAAGTGTAAAAATATGTCGTTAACACAAAATCGTTAATGCAAAATTTGAAGACTGTTTTTATTATCTCATTTAATAAATTAAATGTGCATAGCCCCTTAGTCGAAATATATGTTTATCAAAGGTCTTTGACCTTTCGGTGATAGACTAGTATTATTATATTAAGCTATTTAATTATAAAATTAACTACATACCATAGTATGTAGTTAATTTTACTAATGGAAACTGATATTGTCCCTAAACTATTGGACATAATTATAAATGTAAGGTATAATTTATTGTTGCATTGTCTTTACGTATGACCTCGGTGGCAAGAGTGGCCTGGGTATTCCTTTTTATTTTTTGTCGCTGGTAAAATCCGTTAGGGATACCCGCCGGCCAAGAAAGTGATGGCCGGGGGGGTTATGTAGGACTACCCGGCAGCAAAGAGAAAGCTGCCATTTTTAAGGCTACCCACATAAAAACCAACGGTTACCCTCATCGCCATAGTGGGACACCACGGGATCGCTTTCGCACGCACCGTAACGCCCCGGCGGAATCCCCCCAAGAAAGGGTGACCCGAGTAACGAGAGCACCCTCACGACGTAGGCCTATAGTAGGTGAAAGGAGTCACCCTCACCTCTACAGCTGGGAAAGGAAGCGGCGAGCATACTCCCGCCTCCTTCTTCCCAGCCTAACCCTTCAGAGTAAAATGGATGGAATATACTGTTTTGCACTGGACCAGACAATTTTAATGATAAGTAGGTATGCCGCATGATACGAAACAAACAGTTTTTGACCTCTAGGCCTAGAAAATAGTTTTCTTTTTTGAATTTTTGTATTATTCCTGGACTTTTAATCGTAAAAGAAAGCTTCACACTGAGTTTTAACTTCCTTATTCTGCTAGTACGCGTAGAATTAGCATTAGCTACCTTTATACCCATTTTCAAAGGAAGTAGCCCTTTTCGACCTATTATTGATTTAACGAATAACATTATCAAAAAAATTGTATATAATTTTTTTTGTACTTGACGATACGAATTGATTGTTTTATTGCATGATACAAAATTCAAAGGACCACATTTTCGACCTTGAGATCAAAAAATTGGAGTTTTCGAATTTTTCGATTTTTCTGGGGGTTTGAACATATAAGGAAACTGCCCACCGAGTTTTAGATTCTCATCATATCTGTGGGCAGTCATTAATATCATTTCTGAATAAGAATATTTTTTTCTCCTTTTTGCGTAATGGTAGAAAAATGTTGTTTTTTATTTGGGGTAGAAAACATTAAACGTAGCTCGTATTAAAAATGTGGTAGTTCTAGGTCAAAGGGGGACCTGACTGTGAGAGTGTGAAAAGGCCACATTTGGCGTAAACTAGAGGTTGAGATGTACTTTTGCGGCAGCCATGCGGTCGGACATGAGAACTTGATCACGCGCTGCCACGACCGCTAATTTGATTTACCAAAAAGCTCGAGCCAAGGAGCTAAAGTCAATAAACACTCATGACTTTCAGGAGAATAATAGCAAACAAGTAGGCTTATACTTAACAATAAACATAAGTAGTAATAGTGATTTTGTACACTCTAATGTGATCATAGGTGGCTTATATTTAAAAACTGACAAGGAGGTCTTTTTTACACAATAGGCTCTTGTTTAATGACAGCCTGCTTGTTTTTTGTTAAACGTTACTTACTGTAATCTACGATGTGACACACTTACCTTGCCTTACCTCTCTAGATTTGAAGACCATTCAATGATATTTATAAAGAGACACCGATCCCGGTCGAGTTCCAAAGTTTTACCTTCCTCACAATGTGTTTCGAAGCGAAACGGTTGGCACTTCCAACGTAATTCGGTTTCTACCTGTCGAGTCTTTAAATATTCGGCAATGGAAAGAAGATGAAGGAAAGGAATTGTGCAACTCCGTTGGAGACATCTTGAAGGGAAAGGTTCATGCGCTCGACCACAGCCTCTCCGAGTGTTTGGATTTCAGCCGGCTTATTTGGCTTTTGGCTCAGTTGTTAGCATATTATACATAGCTCTCACATAACCGTGCATTCGTCTGCATACCCAAATATACCGGGTTGTAGCAAATAGCAAATAGGCAGCAGAAATTAGTTTCGGCCAATTGACCTAGCGACCGAAAAGCCTTGCTACCCGCTGGGTCTGAAGATGGTTTGGGCCCTGTTCGGCCAATGCGATTAACACAAGCCTTCTATAACTCATCGCAGAACTAGGAAACCCTGTTAAAATATTTTTTCTTATCTCGAACGTCCAACGCCTCTGTCTGTCCACTTTCGAGATGAAACCCAGGATAGGTAGGTAAGCCTGAAGACGCCTAGTAGGTAAGGTAAGCAAGTAAGGTAAGTTAGCCTGAGGATTTCACCAGACCGTGGTCGAAAGGACTCAGGGCTCTGGATCAGTCATCAGCAGAAGGTCCACGCAATAATGAGTATGTGAGTCTACATCGGGAGCCGTAGTAGCCCTTGGATCAGCTGAGCGAAAGCACACATAAGCATGGAGTATTTTCTCTCGATTTCTGTGAGAAACAGAAGGACCGGTTTATCCGTCTCGAGAAGGTGAGGGACAGGATGGAGATTTGAGTTCAGGACTCTAATGTTCACGGCGTGGTAACCAGGATACAGTCAGTATAAAACAAAACAAACAATTAAATAACTTCTTTATTAGAAATAACAATTATGATAAATTATATACATATTACAATTACTCTACATTGATAAGTGTTTACTTCAAGTGTATCTCCGTCAGTTGTTACAGCTACAGCTACGATACATCAAGGTCAGTCCGCATGTCATCAGTTATAATATCAAGGTAACGCTAACTATTGAGTATTACTCGGAAACAGACGGGTGTTAGTATTTGTCATACAAAATTAAACCTTATTTATAAATCTTCAAGATCATTTTTGAATAAATAAGAATTTTCACATTACTTTTGTTCTTATTACAGTAATAATAATTGGAGAATATTCATTTGGTACTACTAACTGTAAGGACGCGAAGGCACTGCCGGTCTGTCTGTACATCTTAGGATACAATTTACTTTTACTTAAGGCTTGACGACTCACGAGAATAAGGTAAGTGTCACTAGTATATAATTACAAGTTTTGTTTAAATTTATATATTTTCTTCAGTTTTGTATATGTTTTATGGCACTTTTTAAACGAATGTAAAATATCTTTTTGTATATATTTTTTGAACTAATAATAAATTAATATGAAAATATGTTTATATGACACTTATATATACTTTGTAACAATGGCATCTAATAGGGACAAATATAATATGTTTTTGGGTATTTCGGTGGAACGATAACTTTGATAAAATATTATTAACATTTTAAAAACAATGTAACAATAAATCCTTGATCGAAAATTTACAATATAATGTACAATTTAAACATTTATATATGAATCGGTATATTAATAGTATTTGGAGTACAATGATGAATATTCCATCATAAAATTAAACCGAAATGAAGTGAAAAATACAAATTGTCAATAAATATGGTATTTTAATATCATTACGTATGTTGGTCGTCGCGTGTCCTGCCCCTACGCCTGCTGGTGCCTCTTTTTGGGGGGCGGAGTGGGGGGGTTGGGGACCCTAGTATGCAAAAAGGAGGCGCGGGG
Source organism: Dircenna loreta (assembly GCA_963555665.1). Lineage (NCBI taxonomy): Eukaryota > Metazoa > Arthropoda > Insecta > Lepidoptera > Nymphalidae > Dircenna > Dircenna loreta. Next base: position 6,433,058 of record OY743099.1, on the reverse strand, counting down.
GGCCAGCACCAGATCGTAGCTGTGGCGCGGCGCGGGGGGCGAGGGGGCCTCCTCCTCCCCGCCGCGGGACTGCTTCAGCGGCAGCGGGGGGGGCTCTTCGTCCTCCTGGTTGGAATCCGTGGTGCCTTGGGGGAAATGGTATTACATAAATATCCTACATATATTATATATTTACCGGCTGTATTTATGTTAATTGTATTGGAATTTGTCTAACTAGTTTCGAACCCATTCAGAGTTGTTACTCATGAGCTCGCAGTATGGCGGACTGGCGACGTGACTGCATACAGCCAGGAAATAATCATACATTATATAATTGTAATATTATGACTTGAGTTGGACGGCCAAGTTCTCGTAGTTAATGTGAGTTCGCGCTACGCACCCAGGGAGTCCCTGTTGGAGGGCGAGGTGGAGTTGTTGTCGGAGAGCGCGAGGTAGCTGCTGCGGTGGGAGAGGCGGCGCTCGTCCCGGGGGGGGCGCTCACACACCAGCTGTGGGGGAGGGGGGGGGAATCAGAACACTCCGACGACTGTTTAAGTACGGATACATTTATTTTTACCGTTTGTTTTGCTATCCTGAGGTAAGATTTTAATTAATTATTGATTTTGAGGTTTTTGTACAAAATATAAGTTTATATTTAATTTGTTCTCTATCAATTATTTTGTGCTCGACCTTTGCTTCTTGAAATTTATTACTAAAAGTTTTGAGTTATTCTAATTTTAATGGTTATATAATAATACATATATATGACAGTTAATTATATCGATGGCACTCGAATTCTTAACGTTGTGAGCTTCAACAATTCTCGTTCGTTAAATTTCATACCTTTGTTAGTCACAATTACCTCTAATAACAAATAATAAACTGCACCAAATACCTTATGAATGGTTACCTCTTGCCGCAACTCTCTCAGCGGCGCGGCCTCGCCGTTGGTGCCGTTAACATTGTTGTTGTTGACGCTGTTGCTGCTGTTGGTGAGGTTGTTGTTGAGGCTGTTGGTGAGACTGTTGTGTATGGCGCCGGCGAGGCCCGTGTTGAAGGCGCTGTTGATGACACTGTTGATGGCGCTCACGTTGCCGTTGGTCGGCGCGTACCACTGACTCGTGCTCGACTGTAGACTCAATTCACTCTGGAATTTATAAATATTGGATTTTGGTATATTTACAGTGTGATGAGAATATAGTCATAAACAATAGTACAAATATAATTTAAAAAATACTCTTCAGCTATATGTAAAGACGACTAACCTTTCTACTTTTGACTCTCTTGCCGTGGCGGGGTGTGAGAGTGGCCGTACTGCTATTTCTGAAGCAAGTAATTTGTTATCACGAACATAAAGTTATCAATTGTGTACAACGTTAATTTGACTATGTCTGTCGTGAAGACCTAAAGAGAGCTCACCTCGTCCAACTGATCGCCGAGTTAAATGAGAATTTAGACTTAGGCGTCGTCCTGAAACAAAGATCGAAAAATATTACAATTCAACCGAATGAACGAGCATCCCTCGTATCCCGTTGACATAGCGAGGCGTGTTCCGCAGCAGGCCTGTCGTGGGCGGTACTGACTCGTTCCCGGCGGAGGCGTCGGACCCGCGGTGCGCGTGCCGCTCGTGCCGCTCGTGCCGCTCGTCGGCTTCGCGGGCGCCCGGCCGCAGCACTACCTCGGGCGTGTCCGCCTCCGCCTCCGGGCACTGGAAGTACTGCGCCCGGAGCACGCGCACGGCCCTCATCAACACTTCACAAGTACTTAGCGACCGTTGTTAATGACTACTTCTAGAGAGGTGTTTCCGGACCTAATTAACTGTACCAAACTAGGAGCCTTTCTAACATCGGACATTGATTCCGTCTTATTACAGACTGTTTGTGTTTGTTTTGAACTCTTCATTTCTTATTGGTCTAATAAAATTCAAATAGGTAAGTTGAATGGTAAGAGTTCGGACGAGGTTCCGATTGCTGTGGGGGGCTCTCGAGGTTCAATATTAAACCCGTTGCTCTTCTTTGTTATATAAATGATCTGCCTACTTTTAAAGACAAACATAATGGGTATTCTTTAATGATGATACTTTTTTAAAATTCAACATGAAACTGCATCATTTGATGTTTGACGATGAAAGTAAGTCTCTCTTTCGAAGAATGCATTAGTTCGGAGTTAACAACCTTTTGCTATATGATGAAGAAAAAAACTAAACTTCCCAGATTATAAAAGTGTAAAGTACTGCGGAATACATGAAATTGTTTAGCACACACTATATATATGTGATTGGGACATATCACAGAATTTAAAAAATGTGTGTGTGTGTGTGTATGTGTGTGTGTGTGTGTGTTTGTGTGTGTGTGTGTATGTGTGTGTGTGTGTGTATGTGTGTGTATGTGTGTGTTTGTGTGTGTGTATGTGTGTGTGTGTGTGTGTATGTGTCTCACCTGCCGTCCGTATTTATCTCTGAAACAGTTGACGAGTCTCGCGTGGAGGTCCCTGGGCGGGTCCCGCGAGGCGTGCACCTCCAGACCTGCTCAGGGTAACAACACTTAGAGCATCGTAGCCATGTTATATTATTTAAGATCGACGGGAACCGACGAATCTGTGTTAATCGACAATTTATAAATATGTGTTTTTTGCAAGCGACATCATATGTGTACTGATATTCTGAAAAAAATGTCAATAACTGCCCTATCGGGGAAAAAATATGTGTTTTTGATAGTATAAAATATATGGTATATTTTTATAATTAACATCGTCATGACTAAACAAAAGTGACGTTTTCTCAAACGTCTCTAGCGCTGCCCACCGCTGTACGGTCGCTACAGTAGTCACTCACCGTGTTTGAGTAGTGGCATCTGTTGTGCTATTAGTTCCCTCAAATTCCCCAACAGCTCAGCGTGTTCTGGTCTTTTTTCCAGGTACGCCGGGCACAGGAAGGCCTTCTCGTATTGAGCCAAGCCGCCTTGGACCGCCGAGTCCAGGATGCCCTGCAGCCTCATGGTGAGGGGATGGAGGGGGGAGGAGGGCGACACGGAGGCGTGGATCACACCCTTGAGCTCTTTATTGGTTTGCGTCATCGTCTCCACTGCCACCTCGAGGGGACGGACCCAGAAGGTTCTCGTCGATACTATCGGGAACCAACGGAGGATGCCTGCGGGTAAAATTATAACAATATTAGTTTTTCTGTTATGAAATAATGACATTGGCAATATGTTCAGCCGAGCATTCTTGATGGCGGCAGTGGGCGGCAGTGGGCGGCAGGTGGCGGCAGTACCGGGCAGCTCGTGGGCGGTGCGCAGCTCGGTGCGCTCCAGCCAGCGCGTCGCGAAGTCGGCCGCGCCCGAGCGGTCCTCGCGCGGGTCGATGATGCAGTCGTCTGAGAGACCAGCACAGGTATGTTACTCTGCTTGGATGGATCCACACACTGGTCATACTACTTTTAGAATTATTTTTAAGGATTCAACGAGATATGTAACGTTATAATAAATAGCCGCCGAGGGTGGCGGCGAGCCTCACCGTTCTTGTGGAATGGCCTCGAGTAGACGAAGGTGTTGACGTTATTGTGGTCGTAGTAGTTCACTATCTGATGGTCCACGGCTTTGCTTAGAAGCTTTTGCCATTTTTCCGCCATCACCGGCGTCACGGCGTTGATTTGTAAAACTGTTGCTTTTGTTAAGAAAATATTGTGATGTGATATTTATTACAACTTACTTTATTGTCACAGTAATTATTAATAATGGTTGCTGTGATGCCGATGTTAGAAATTAAAAGTCCAGTCTGCGATATCGAGCGGTATACATGAGCAAGGATACACTGTCCGTCGGAGTGCGTGACGTCCTCGCCGGGCTCGTCCAGCTTGAGCAGCACCTCCGCGTCGGGCCAGTCGTCCTGCATGCGCTCCTTGAAGCTGTGCAGCATGTCGCACTCCTCGCCGCGGTACACGAACCCCTGTGGTTGCGCGAGGTGGTCGGGGAAGCCGCGGCCCAGGTAGCGCACGCGGAAGTAGGCGGGGCGCAGGCGCTGCTGCTGCAGCGGCGCGCGGTACAGCGCCGCCAGCTGCGCGTGCAGCGCGCTCAGCGCCGCGTAGCCCTGCGCGCGCGCCTCGTACAGCGCCACTAGCTGCTGAATCTCGCGCACCGCCAGCTCCCACTGCAGCCCCGCCTCCAGCAGCGCCGCCACCTCCTCGTACAGCGCTATCTGCGGCGGTACGGGGGTTATGACGAGGACGTCTCGGAAAACCTATACAACTATACTGGACCTGTTTGAATTTTAGGAACCTCAGCGATCGAATTATTGGTTTGTAGACACGTAAGGGGGAAATAAATAAATATTTATAGTAGAACTAGGACAGTTAAAAAACCTTTAAAAACTAAAAAAAAAGTTTATTTAAGAGATGTTTCGAAGACCTCTATGAATGAACTATAACTTAGACTCAATATATAAAACAGAAAGTTAAAACGGTAAAGGCAGTTTTTAATTTAAAAGAAGTTTATTTTGTATTTTTTTGAAGTTTTTAACACGTTTTAATAATATACAACAGTGGCACCTTGAGGTCGAGGTGCGTGTGGTAGTGGTCGCGGGTGGGGTGCCGCAGGCGCGGCGGCAGCGGCGTGTCGGACCACTCCAGCAGCTTGGCGTGCAGCTGCAGCGTGAGGCCCGCCTCCGTCCAGTGCTGGGCCGCGCGGTGCATGGCGGCCAGCCGGTGCACGTAGCTGCAACGCGCAAGGGGCGGCAGAGCAATGATGGGTGGCTCTCACCGTCGTAGTCGTGCGGGCGTCGGGCCACTCACCGTATGTACATGTGCGGGCGGCGGATCTGCTCGTAGAAGCGCAGCACGTCGGCCACGAGGTGCACGCGGCGCGCGGGCGGGGCGGCGCGGTACTGCAGCAGCGCGTCCAGCTGGCGCGCCGCGGCCGCCACCAGCGCGCCGCCCGCCGCCCGCAGCCGGCCGCTGCACGCCGCGCCGCACAGAGACACGAACCGCTTCCGCCACGCCGCGTCGCCGCGCCCCGCCTCCGCCAGCACGTCCAGCTTGTCGATCACCTCGCCCTCCAGGCTCTGCAGGTTGCCCTCGCCTTGAGGGCCGGACGCGAACGAGTTCAAATATTTAAACGATTTATTATAAATGGTGAATGAAAACTGAAAATAAACGTTAAGACGATTTCGATCAAGTTGGTGTCGAGCGCTGAGAGGGTGACCGCTACGTTCTGGTCCGTCTAAGCCGGGAGGCTAACTCGAGTTTCAGCTCATATTATACTGTACAGTTATTTCGCGCCCACGTATAATACATAGAAGCATAGATTAATTATTTCTTAAATGATCTTTCATTTCATTTATGAATCAATTTTTTTTTATTTTAATACTACTTACGGCTCAAAAGTTCATGGACGGGAAAAATCGCAAATGAAATAAAAAATATTGACTTTTTTAGGAACTAGGTTTGATGAGAGGATGATGACCACTACTAAATTACAAAATCAATCACATGACTCAATAACTATTGTTTATCAAATGACATATTTTTAATGTAGATAATTGTGATACATATTCTAGATATAAATGTTTTTCTAGGAGAAAGGAACAAAAGTTTTTTGATTATTGTTTTTCTAATTTAAATACTTATTACATAATATAATATATCTATATTTTTTCTAATTTAATAATATAAATATTGGTTAAGATATTTTTATTTTTTATTAGATTCGGATAACTTACTTTGAAGATTACTTCTAACAAATAAACTTAAAAAGTACAGATATCGACGTGTGTGTGTGTCTCGTCCGCGGTATACGCGGCATACTTTAAAAAAAATATGAGCAATTGGCACTTTCAAAGGTATTTTTTTATAAAAATGTTAAATGTAACGTTAACTTTGAATACACTTTTCGTCCTTCTACTGTGTGCTAAATTATAAAAAATCATAGGTATTCGGGTACAAGGTTTACTTTCACAGTATTTGTTTAGCTCCGTATCTCCTTTGGATGACATGACGTCCTTTGGCTGACGCCGCATTATATATAATTTAACACCGTTCGATCGCCACGAAATGTGTCATACGGAGAAAGCAGTTTAATAAAGTATCTTAATAAGTCACCCTCCGTCTCGAGAGTGCGGTCGAACTCCGTCTCCATCATGTCGTAGAACAGCGGTATGGTTATATTTCTAACTTCATCATCTTGGAGGAAGCTCACTTCCAAAAACGGTTTCACCAGCGACGGTATGAAGAACAGTTTGTGCTCCTCTGAAATTAAATAAATCGTGAACGTCGATTCATTTATCGTAATATATGATGATGATAATATAACAGGGATCACCCAACTCAATGAGGTGAGAGTTACGAGGAACGACAACTCGAGACTATAATAATATGAACGAAACGAAGTAAAGTATGAAAGAGGCGCGAGGGGACGCCAACGCACCGAGGCCGAGCCACATGTCCCTCATGAGGCAGGCGGCCGGGCGCCGCATGTCGCCGTGCAGGCGGGCGGCGCGGCGCCGGCGCGCGGGCGGCAGCGCCTCCAGCTGCAGCGGCGCCGCGCACGCCACCGCCGCCAGCGCATTGAACCACTGACGCAGCGCCGCGCGCGCGCTCTCCGCGCCCTCCGCGCCCGCTGACAGCTCCGCGCGCAGGGACGTCGCCAGCAGCCTGCGAGTCGGGAGAGCTTTCATTTTATTATACTACTGCCTAAACTCGCCTAATAAATGTACTATTGATAATGAGTTCTCGGCTACCACTGGGAGACCTACTAAATTTCATGTGAGTCCGTCTGTTAGTTTATCATGGTGCGGTGTTAGTAAGAAAACAGGAAAATAAATAAACGGAATAAAACTGAAAAAACGTAACATATCTTAAACGCTGACGGTGAGTGGACGACTACTGATGGCCGACCGGGACGTACCTCATGGCGTGCAACATGACAGTGTACTGCACGTGCAGCATGTCAGCCCAGTGCGGCCGGAACACGGGCCGCCGCAGCAGCGCTTCGGCCAGCGCCAGTGCGTCGGCGGCCAGCGCGCGAGATCCCACGCTCCCCCCCGCGCGGCTCACCGCCGCGTACTGCGCCTCCGACATCTGGCGGACCATGTCCAGCAACACGCAGATCAACTTGCGCTGGAATGAATTGTGATGAATCTTATCAGAACAAATCAGCTGATTACATGTCATTAAGTTTGTTTGTAGATATTAATGTTTCTAAGATGTTTTCCGATCCGGCAATAACAAGCGACTTACAAATACATTAGTCACAAATCTGTAATTGTATGCTTCTAAAGATTAATTTGTACTGCAAAAATAGAAACATTGGTTAGAATTTTCGGAAGAAGCCTAATAGATGTCGTCAGCATCCCGAAAATAGCACAAATGCATAATGAGCAGAAAGGAGAGGCACGTGGTGAAGATGGAACAAGAAAGTTGAAATCTATTTAAAAAATCTGAAATCATTAATACCTACAAGTGAACTTACCAACAAAGGATCATCATTAGGAACACCCTCTTCCTTATTTCTGTCCTTCATCATTGTGACCGCTATTCTCAACACCGTTGGTAACAAAGACTTCGCCAGTTCACCTCTATCGACTTCAACTGGACCCACGTCATCCCTCGCGAGTAGAGTGACAACTTCTCCCAAAGTCTCCACGCATAACTCCACCTGAATTTCAATTAATTTAAGGGAATATGGTCTATATTCTGTTAATAAAGTACAGAGATAAATCAGGATATATTCAAAGGAACAACAGATTCGTTAATGATTTTTCAATTGGTAATACGTTTGTACAGTGCTAGGTCAGAAAATTGTGCAAGGTAGATAGTCAGGAATAAAACTAACCTTCACCTCCACTTGGACAACGCTGCATTAAATGTTGTATTTATTAGTAATTTTCTCAACATAATACTAGTTAGACTATATTAGATGAAATACTGAAGACGACACATTTACGGCAAACATCCATTCTAGAGTTAAACTACCGTTAGAACCATAAGGGTAAATAAATTTACATATATTTACATCGGGGGCTTCAAAACCGAAAACAACAGATTATCAAATCGGGGAAAGAAGCTCACTCTCCTCCGTGGACATCAGTAACATAACTGGAGTTGCAATGTATTGCCACTTGCCACCTATGTGTATTGTTACAAATTGAAGGATGTAGGATAGGAGGAGCAAGTAGGTGATCGACTTTGGGCTTTCGGCTCTCTTACTCACCGTACCACAATATCTACTTCCGTGACGAGATTCGACCACCTCGGCTCGTATATCGTTCACTAGCTTTAGTCGAACACGGTAGAATATAATTTATTTTTACTCGAACAAAAAACACGTACAGATGAACGCTCGGACAACGCCTTCACGTTCCATTTCAAGGTGTCCACACGGAACAAGTGTCACCCATACTTACCGGCGCGAGAGCGGACCCCGCGAGTGGTCCGGGCGGGCGAGGTGTGAGGTGTGAGGAGCAATACGTACGACCTGCGTCTGCTGCGAGCGGTCGAGCAGCCGCGCGGTGTCGGCGCCCAGCAGGCGCGCCGCCTTGTCGGCCGACCGCAACTTGTGCGGCGTGTCCAGCTGCGACAGACGCACGCTCACCGACCACCGACACGACCACGCGCCATTGACGACACACCAGGTGTGTTTACGATGATGTCTCTCTCAAAATTATTTCTTTTAGATTTCGGACATCTTTATTATTCTCTTTTGAAAATTTAATGCAATGAGTTTTGGTTACTTCTCGTCAATAACACGTGGTTCCACAACAGATAAGCCGATACGGCTCCTATAAGCATAGTTGTTAGCGGATAACGGAGAAAACACATTATATATTTAATTTAAAAAAAAATAATGTGCAATCTCATGTCTTTCTCCTTATTGGTTTTATTATAAGCGTACACCGACAATATTAAGATCTTTATAAATTAATATGTTTAACAATAATGTAGCTTGTTACACGTGACACGTTTATCTTATCTCTGATACAAATAGCAGTAACATGTTAATTTATAAAGACAGTCGCAGTCCGAGTCCGCGTACTTCATGCTACATCTCGAGTTTGCACACAATTGAGCAAGCGACATCGAAAGCTCGCTATTAGTTAACTTATTTTTTATTATTTTTAAAACCGTTCAATATTATCAAAACGTTATTTTTTAATAAAATTAATTCACACTCGACTAAATCCGACTTATTACAAGGGTGTGTCATATATAATGTTTGTTTGTATGTGTATTACACAAAACGTGTTGTGTTGTAAAATTATGGATGTGTGGGTAAATTGTTTATATCTGTCATAAATACATTTTACATAAGTAAAACAGAGATTAGTAAAGGTGACAACACACACACACGTACACACTCTCACACGTTAAGCGGACATCACAAATAAAAACCAAAATTATTTTAGCTAACCACATGTATTTAAAAACCCAAAAAAATAAATATATTTTAAAAAATACTCTTTCAGGGCCCTTTTTTATTTTGTACTGCAACTAAGAGAGTTTTTTTTAACTTATTTCAAATAAATCTTCTAATTAGAAATACCACTATTTTTTAGCAAAGGTTAGGTGATTCATCTGCTCACACGTGAAAATTCATGCACACAGTAGGTACACAGACAAAAAATTGAAAGAGAAAATATCATTAACATGTAAAATAAATAGTTAAATATTAAGGAAAAAAAAATAAAAACTATAGGTATAATATATTAAAGAAATAGTAGGTACATAATCAAAGAAATATAACAACAGATACTGGATATTTTTATTTTATTTTTTTTATGTAAAAAGAATAATGAATTTCTAAAAAGATAATAAATGTTTATATTACATGTCAAGATGTATAACAAATATATTAGAATGTCAAAAAGTATAAGTCATATTGTTAGGACACGGCTTGTGTGCATCCTCACGATGCCAGTGCTAAGTCTAATACAATTAGTTTACAAACACATAGACAAAAATAATATCATCTACGCACACATGCTTGCATAAATTAATTATTTTCGTCGTGAATCAATGTTTCATATTTGATCATGTATGTTCATGCCAAAGCGTTTTATTATGCAACTTGTTTGAAATTATACAAGCAATTTTAATACAAAAATATTAATATGCTGAGAAATTTCATGATAATTCTTCTGATTGGTCGATATCGTGACGGACACCGTGATCAAATAATTCAGCCAATCAAAAGTCTTGACAATGTCAAGTAAAGTGACTTAGTTAAGCTTTAATTTCAATCAAGTTTACACATCAATTATTTAAACAAGTGATGTTAGATGGAGTGTCCGCTGTCTTACCGTGGTCTGCAGTCGACGAGTCCCGCAGTCGTCTTCATTCTGATCATAAACTATAGCAACCTCTCTCAAAGCTTTTGACTTCAACCATCGAGTTTCTTTTGAATTTTTTATCTTGCTATTGTTTAATTAATTATAAGATTGTATTAGGAACAATTTAAAGAAACCATTGCAGTATATCCACACTCACACAGTTACAAGTGTACAGTAACGCACAACCACATGTTGTATATCCTGTCTTATTAATAAGGTGTGACGTTTTAAAACATTGAAAAACTGATTATTAGATATTTTTTTAGTTCTACCAATAGATTTCCCTAAATTGTCCCAAATATTTAAAACAATTGGGTAGAATTATATCCGATTTTTAGTCGTTATTCAAATATACGAAACTCAACCGTAATAAAATCTTTGACTTATTTTAAAAGTAGCTTTAAATTTGCTATAATGCTTTATTATCAAAAATATATAATAATAATATTTAAAGCCACCTCCATAGCAGTGAGTCTGTCGGTGTGTCAGGCGCATGCGTAGCGTGGCTTACCTCGGGCGGCGTCCTGCGGCTGTCCGGGGTGGTCACGTGGGTACACCTCACACTTTATTTATACTAATATATACATACAATGTTCAATTTAATTTAGTTGTTTTATTATGAATTGTAGGAACTGAAATGTGTACAGAGACACTTGACATTTAAGAGTTTAAATTCTTATTGTAACAGTCACATAAAAGTAAATTCAATTCCTGAAAGTGTTTTTGTAACCATATGATCATCCCAAGCTGGAGTAGTGCGTACGTACCGACCCGCGGCGCGCCGCTCGCACTCACTGGGGCACTGGGACCTCGCTGTCATTGTTAACGACTCAAACCCGATTGTCACATTATTTGAAATGTAATCAAAGTTTGTGCTAACTTTAAATTAAATGAAACTATATTTATGTTGTGAAGTAAGTGTTTGTGAAGTTACTGTGATGTTTGATATGACCCGCGTCCCGGTACAAGTAGCCGTGAACCAACATCGACCTGCTAACGATTAGAAACATAATACACAGTACACACCCCGGTTTTAATTCTAGTATGTGTAGTAAAGTATGTGTGTTTGTGTGTATGTAACACCATGATAAATTCATTGTGTGTGTGACCTAAGTCTTATATTACACAGTGACTTATGTATGTAAGATAATTTGTTTGATTGCGTGTGTAGTGAGGTGAAAGCACTTACGTCCGTGTGTGTAACCCGGCCGGCCACGACTTGTATCTGTGTGTGTCAGCGCTCGCGGCGCATGTGTTAGTTTAAGTGAGTCCGCGGTGGTGTGTCGCAGTGTCAGCCGGCCGGGCGTGTGCGTGTGTGCGTGTGTGTGCGTGCGTACCTCTGCGGGCGTCCTGAGCAGCGCCCGGAGCGTGCCGGCGAGGTGCGGTAGCAGGCGGCGGCGCGGCGCGGGCGCGGCGGCCAGCGGACCCCGCACCAGCTCCAGCAGCGCGTGCAGCCGCTGGTTGGACAGGCGGCTCAGCGGCAGTGCCTCCAGAGCACCCACCAGGTACTCGCTGGGGACACGGCGCACGGATTGATAGCCACGATGTTCGGCGATTAGTAATATGAATTTTATATTTAGATATTTATTTTAGTTTACCATAGTTGTGTGTCATCGTAAATCTTGATCAAATGAGGCACAGCATGCGGAAGATACTTGAGGGCGGAGCCCTGGCACGTTAGGGCGGAGTCCCCGCATCGCATCAGACCCACCAGCGCTTCCAATAGACTCTATAAGATAAATATTATAAATACGACTTACTAACAATCTTACAATCGAACCGACAGACATTTTTACTATGTGGGTTAACATAATAAAAATCGCACAAGATGGTCCACCCAGTCAGCTCGTCGCGGTGGTTACCTGCAGCTGTGCGGCGTGCTGGTGGGCGGGCGGGTGCTGGTCTAGCGCGGCCCGAAGCTGGCGGGAGCGCACCAGCACCCGCGCCAGGCTCTCCAGACACTTCATGCACTGCAGCAGCCGCTTGGAGGCGCCCTCGCCGCGCTCCGCCGACCGGATCGCCCAAACCATTATAGATATCAGCTTCCTGGGGGTTACATTGTTAGTGGTCTTGACTACTACTTGGCTGCGTTGTGCTCATTATTTAGATATCGACACGACCGGGACCAGACTGCGGAGAGATTTCTAACGGTAACAATCCCGGTTGGCAGAGTCGAAAACTGCTCGTTAAAAATTATAAGATAATTGTTAAAAATAAAAATGTCTCAATACTTACTCGTAAGCCAGTGTGTCACAGAAACTGGTATCGATGTAGACCTGCAGCACGGGCAGGAAGTGCTGGTACTTGTGGTCGGCCACCAGCGAGATCACTTGCAGCAGACAGTCCAGTACTAGCACCGAGTAGCTGTCCTCCGTGTAGGCGGTTTCTTCTTCGTCTACCTAGGAATGGTTTCAAAATTAATTTAAAAAAAAACGGTGTCAGAAAGAGGGCGTTTGTGCAGAGATTGATAAAAAAATATGAAATATCGGGATGGCGGAGAGAATTATTTCTCTTAAGTAAAATAATTTTACAATACTAACTTTACTTAAAATACTAAACAGCGCGTCTAGGATGTCTTGTAGGAACTTGACCAGCTCGTCATTAGGCACACGCAGCAGCATAGTGAGCGCGGTCCGGAGCGAGCCGTCCGTGTGCTGGTTGCTCCACTTCAGCACGCCTAGAATTTCCTCTACAGAAAATAAAGTAACATGAATAAATTGCACACACCGGGGCATTAGTGCGAGTGGTGGGTAAATGTGTGCGTGTGAGTGCGTGCTTGTTTCAGTAGGTGTGTGGCGCAACTTTCTGCGTAAGTTCTGTGCAGCACAGCTTTGTGGAGACGCTGAGTCAGTCAGTCTCGGTGAATAGTTGCGCGACTGTATGTGTTTGTGTGTGTGTGTGTTTATGCGCTTGTGCGTATGAGGCGCGCCTCTCTGCGTGAGCTTGGTGGAGCACAGCTTGGTGGCGACGGTGAGCGAGTCCCGATGCAGTAGTGTGAATGGTACGTCAGTGTGTGAGTGTGTTAGTGTGTGGCGCATCTCTCTGCGTGAGCTTGGTGGAGCACAGCTTGGTGGCGACGGTGAGCGAGTCCCGGTGCAGTAGTGTGATTGGTACGTCAGTGTGTGAGTGTATTAGTGTGTGGCGCACCTCTCTGCGTGAGCTTGGTGGAGCACAGCTTGGTGGCGACGGTGAGCGAGTCCCGATGCAGTAGTGTGAGTGGTACGTCAGTGTGTGAGTGTGTTAGTGTGTGGCGCACCTCTCTGCGTGAGCTTGGTGGAGCACAGCTTGGTGGCGACGGTGAGCGAGTCCCGATGCAGTAGTGTGAATGGTACGTCAGTGTGTGAGTGTGTTAGTGTGTGGCGCACCTCTCTGCGTGAGCTTGGTGGAGCACAGCTTGGTGGCGACGGTGAGCGAGTCCCGGTGCAGTAGTGTGATTGGTACGTCAGTGTGTGAGTGTGTTAGTGTGTGGCGCACCTCTCTGCGTGAGCTTGGTGGAGCACAGCTTGGTGGCGACGGTGAGCGAGTCCCGGTGCAGTAGTGTGAGTGGTCCCCGCGTGAAGCCCCGGTCGCAGCCCGCGGGCAGCTCGTCGCGGCGGGAGGGCAGCTCCAGACAGGCGCTCGACGCCTCCGTCTCCACGTCACAAGATGCGGTTGCCCGCTTGTGCTCGATCTGGGAAGTAACATAAATGGTTGGTCTGATTTTAAGCGTCTGCGATATAAGCCCAGTTTAGTTCTAAATTTGAGATATAAATAGGAACAGCAGATAATATATGTAAGGGTTGATTTCTATTCCACACAGAGTTGTTAATTGAGTCGGATATAGTTGGAATGAATATTACGACACCTTCGCGGCTTCAGAGCACGAATTGAAAAATATAACGATAATGCATTACAAGTACCGGACCTTATACACGGCCAGGTTGTGAGTGGTGTCGGTTATGGTGGTGCCTTCCTTCTGCATGAGTCTTAAGAAGGATAGAGCAAAATGTCTTTCGGCTCTGTCTTTTGCGTCGTTGGAACTGCGGTGACGGCACAGGAACACTATGTGCGTTTCCTTGAACTCTTCTATGTTAAGACAAACCTGAATGAATAAAACAAACGAATAAGTGGGCATTTACTAGTCGTTCAGTTACTTTTCCGTCACTTCACCAATGAGTCGGTCAGTCATCTCTCTACTGACACAGGGTACAAGTCATTCAGTCGGTCAGTCAGGCGTCAGTTAATCAGTTAGTTTATCTTACATCAAGCTCTAGCAGAGATAAGATATATCTAGGTTTGATTGATGTCAAAATAATTCAATACCAGAATCAACAATATACAAGTGAGTCAGTGGTAGGTCAGCCCTGTGTCAGTCAGTACCTTGAACACCTCCTGCCACCGCGGCCGGTCCTCGTGGTAGTACACGACGGACGTGAACTCATCCACCGGAGGAGAACCCTCGCCCACTGAGATGGCGCCCTGTGAGGACGTTATTATGTTACATATATTAGGTGATCCTAAGCCGTTCATATCCTGGTCAATGCTTTATTAAATTTATTAGCTATTTTGCAATTTAGCCAAAACAAATAAATAAAATATCTCTCATTTCGACAGTGATGCAGCGCTATGATAAATTAAAGTTAGCTTAGATGTAGTTCATTTTAAACCAATTTTATCATGCAATATCTTTATCTAAATTTTTTTTTTTTTTTTTTTTTTTACATTGAACTAAGTTGTTGCTTGACTACACTCCACCTGATGGTAAGTGAAATGTAGTCATAGGTGGTAAGGCGCATCAACTTAGGAGCAGCCTATTCACTCTTCGCTTGAAGACACCCACATTGTACTCGGACGGAAATACCGACGCAGGCAAGCTATTCCAGTCCTTCGCTGTACGAATTAAAAACGACGAGGCAAAACGTTTCGTACGGATAGGTGGAATATCCACAACGAAAGGATGGATGCTCGCCGTGCGTCGGAACGTCCGGTGATGGAAGGGGGATGGGGGAATTAGTTCATGTAATTCCTTCGCACACTCACCAAAATGTATCCTATAGAATACTGAGAGGCTCGCGACTCTACGTCTGTGTTCGAGACTATGGAGTTGAGCGTCAACCAGCTCAGGGTCACCAATTAGCCTCTTAGCTCGCCTCTCAATTGAGTCCAGAGCTGCAAGATGACATTTTGCGGCACCAGCCACTATATGGCCACAGTACTCCACACACGACCTGATTTGTGCTTTATATAGTACTAGTAATTGTCTCGGTGTGAAGTACTGTCGGACCCTCGCAAGAACGCCAAGCTTGCTGGCGGCTGCTCTTGCTCTAGACTCAATGAACCGACCAAAGTTGAGGTTCGAGGAAATCTCTATCCCTAGCAACTGAAGTCGGTCACTGTATTCCAAAGATACATTCCGGAAAGTAGGAGCCAAGGTGAAAGGGCTCCTTTTAGCAGTGAATAAACACGTCTGCGTTTTGGTGGCGTTGAATTTAACAAGGTTGGCATTGCCCCATAGGGAGACTGCCTCTAGCTTGTCATTCAAACGCTGCACCATGGCTTCTCTTTCAGCCTGTACTTGATCTCTACTGGCCCGATTACTCGGCAGGTATCTTTCCACCACTGTGCTGTCGTCTGCATACCCATAGATACCGGGTTTGAGCAGATCGTTAATATGCAGCAGGAAGAGAGTTGCAGAAAGAACGGACCCCTGAGGAACTCCGGCATTTATTGTTAAGGGCTCCGATGAGCACCCGTCAACAACCACTCGGATAGTTCTTAGATTCAGGAAGTCCGTTACCCAGCCGATCAGACCAGGAGATATACCGTACGCTGAAAGCTTGCTTAAAAGGCCCGCATGCCAGACCCTGTCAAATGCCTTCGAGACGTCTAGAGAGACGGCGACCGCTTCTCCATTCCTCTCGATAGCTTCGCCTAAAACATGTGTAGCATACACTAGAAGGTCCCCAGTGGACCTATTTCGGCGAAACCCATACTGTTGGTCACTGAGGAGATCGTTACCTTCTAGGTATGTTAGAAGGCGCGAGTTCAATACACGCTCCATAATCTTGCAGAGTATGGAAGTGATTGAAATCGGTCTATAATTTGCAGGATCGGCACGACTGCCCTTTTTGGGCACTGGCTGCACGTTTGCAAGCTTCCAGGATTTCGGCACTATTCCAGTCTTGAAAGAGAGGCGATACAGACGTGTCAATATAGGAGACAACTCAGCTGCACATATCTTGAGCAGAATAGCTGGTATACCATCAGGACCACTGGCTTTGTTCACATCTAGACGACACAATGCTCTCCATACCTCTTTGTTTGTGATGCGGATTTCAGGCATCGAAATCCCGCAGTGAGGAAGATGTGCTGGGGTTGTGTTGCCAGTGTCTAGATGCGAATTTTCAGCAAAAAGAGAAGCAAATAGATTCGCTTTCTCTTTCGCTCCATGAGCCAGAGATCCATCTGGCTTCAGCAGAGGAGGCAGTGAGGTTCGGCAGAAATTCGACTCAATCGCTTTGGCAAGGGACCAGAAAGCTCGACTGCCTGATGGCTTACTTGAAAGCTTCTCGCCAATTTTAGCGATCCGACCAAGTCGATTCCTCCGTAATGCCTTTTTGTAGGACTTAGCAGCTTGGTTAAAGGCTCTCTTCTTGAAACTTACATCCGGAGCTTTGCAGTCTCGAGCATCAGCCCAAGTAACATATGCCGAATGCTTCTGCTTTTCAGCATGACCACACTCGGCATTGAACCATGGGCGAGCTTTGCCACCGATAGGTACTTCAGCAAACGGGATAAAATACTCCATTGCCTGATGCACCACATCAGTTATAGCATCCGCGCAACTCGACGGATCCTCAGAAGAGAAGCAGACCTGCCGCCAAGGATAAGATGCAAAGAAGTGCCGCATCTCATCCCAATCTGCTGACTTGTATTTCCAAATTCGCCTAACACCATGGGGATCTAAATCCGGCTGGGAATAAGTAAATACAGATTTCACCAGACAGTGATCGGAGGTCCCCAAGGGGGAGGAAACCTCTACAAGGTACCTGTCCGGATCAGTTGTCAGCAGAAGGTCCAGGCAATTAGCTGTATGGCCTTCTACATCAGGTACCCTTGTCGCTTGCCTTACCAGCTGAAAGAGGTCCAAAGACAACGCAAAGTTCCGCGCTTCTCTTCCAGCATGGTCGGTCTTCTGGTATGGGAATAGCCAGTCTTGATGACAGGCATTAAAATCCCCCAGAAAGACGAGCTGCGCTAAAGGGTACTGATGCAGAGCCGTATCAGCGGCCTCACTGAGATATTCAAATAAGCGAGTTGTCTCCTGATCACCGCTGTGCGAACGGTAAACACAGGAATACAGGATTTTTTCGTTTCCTGTGTCTACTAAAACCCATAGCACTGAAAAAGTGGGGTCTTCAAGCTGGCGGAGACGCATAAAACAGAGGTCATTCCGGACATACACACAAACCCCGGCACGTGGGCGGAAATTATGCTCCAACGTGTAATTAGGAAACTCGAGGTGTGCAGCGGTCAAAGGACTTTGAATCTGCGTCTCCGTCAAAAAGAGCAACTGCGGCTGCTCTGTCTCCAGGTGATGGTGGACAGGTAAGATATTAGAGTGCAAGCCTCTGATATTAGTGAGGTGCACATGGAATGAGGAGGAGTGCAACCGCTGTGAAAACGTTTTGCCCTTTTTGACTTTTTTCATAAGAAATAATTGTGGAGTGAATAGGATGGAAAATGGCAGTTGAACGAGGCGCTACGTATCGAACCCGGCGTTGAAACTGGTGTTGTCATGCCACTGGGGGGCTAGTCTGGAGACTGCGGGGACGCCCGAACCCCCCCAGGGATCGCCATCGGGCCTCCTCATCTGGTCGCCAGCCAGCACGATGGAGCCACCCTGGGATTTTTCGCAGTTGGCGGGGCAGCCTTTCGTGGATGGCTGATCCACTACTTGGGCCCCCAACTACCTGCGGTCGGCCAGCGGAAAACCGTTTCTTCGGATCCCGCTACCCTCCACGACTAGACACCCGACACAATAAACACCAACTCGCCGCCTAACCGGCTCGCCAACGTAACGCAACTGTTCAGACCCATTTCCCATGAACGGCTTCATCGTACAACGTGCCGGAACACGACTAAGTCGTTTTGCGGCACGACTTTTGTCGATGGGTGGTAACCTTGCCGCCGGCTGGATGTTATAACCTACCACCGCCAATGACTAAAAAAAAATGACTAAAATATTTATTATAATTTCGACAAGTACGGTATATAAAGCAATTTTTAGCAAAATTAGATTCACAAAAGGGTATACAAAATAATGAGTTATTTCTAGAACACAGTCTTGGTCATCAATCGTCATTTAATATGTATGCTATTAAGAAGAAACGGTGTATCAATATGATTATTAATAACTCTCTAAGTGCTTTTAATATATGAAATTTTAACCGGCAAGGTCCTCCCATTCTTATCCACGACCCGCGCCACGAGCTCGATGTTCCTCTCGCTGGACTTGCCGCCCTTGGAGAAGCAGCCCGCAGCCAGCGTCACGTACAGGTCGTTCCGCGCGTCCCCCGGCAGGATCACCTCGGGGAAACCCATCTTACGAGCGAATACCGTGTTGCCGACCACCATGTGAGGTTTTTCTCTACGGACCTGTTGATTTCGTGCATTGGATTAAACAAAATATACTTCACATATATTAATTGCCACTAACCTCGCAACGACTGCTGTAACAAACCTGTTGTAAGTCTCCCTCGGCCATCTGCACAAACACCCACAGGCCCTGAGAGTGTTTCTGGTCTTTTAAATTCGCCATAACTTTCTTTAAAAGTGAATCCATGTTTTCTTTTTCGCATCTGAAAGATTTTTTTTAAATGTTATTATTCCGTCGTTCCTAGATATTAAATGATAAAATATTAATTAATTTTAAATATGAAAGTGATGACTAAATAAATAAAAGCAACATCATAAAAAGTGTGTGTAAGTGTGTGTATGTGTGTGTGTGTGTGTGTATGTGTGTGTGTGTGTGTGTGTATGTGTGTGTGTGTATGTGTGTGTGAGTGTGTGTGCGTGTGTATGTGTGTGTGAGTGAGTGTGTGTGTGCGTGTGCGTGCGTACGTACGCGTAGAAGGGCAGCTGTATCTCCTTGTCGGAGTGGTCGTGCGCGACGTGCTGCGTGATGTCGGCGCAGGCCACGCCGCACGGCCGCCGCATGCCGCCCGACGGACACACCGAGCTGCGTCTGGTCGGTGGAGGAGAGTCAACTACGGCTTTCTGATCTTAATTACGCATGTATTCCACTTTCGAGCCGGACTCTGCACAATATGCTCGTTTTAAAGAGATACAAGCCGTGGATTAAAATCGGCTTAAAACTATTGATACTCTTTTTATCGTCTCTGAAGTAAATTAAGTGCCAGTTTTAATCTGAAGCTGATGTCTTATAAAGCAAAAGCGAGACAGATCGACAAGATATACCTTCTGAACGAATACCTGTGATCCAGATTCTGCGGCTCCATTGAGCCTATTCTCACTACGTGGCACACCAGGAACAGTCGTTCTTTCTTTATATCACTGCCTAGATCCTGAAAGAAAACGAAGAGAATAAATAAATAATTTACTTGCGCACTAATAATGTATAAATATCACCGTCCAAATGTCTTTATAACATTCATTTGAGGTTGTGGTTGTAACATAATTCAAAGGTAAATCAAAACTGCATTCCAGTTAGTCCGAAGGGCGGTTCTTAAATTTAATAATAAATACTCTGTGAGAAATCGTGTGGTTAGGATACGAAATAAAAAGAAGTATATTTGATTCTTAAAAGCAACTATTGTCAGTCACTTGCTCTATTCCTCCACCTGGCTGCCACGCGCCGTGGGCGTGTCGTGCTCTACGAGGACACCAGCCGTCCTGAGAGCGGCCGGTGGCGGAGTACTGACCGTGAACACGATGTAGGGCGCGCCGAATATCTCCTGTGCGGCGAGATGTCCGGGCGGCCAGCGCAGCTGCACGCTCTCCGTGAGCTTGTTGCCGGCGCCGTCGTACACTACGAGGACACCAGCCCGTCCTGAGAGCGGCCGGTGGCGGAGTACTGACCGTGAACACGATGTAGGGCGCGCTGAATATCTCCTGCGCGGCGAGGTGTCCGGGCGGCCAGCGCAGCAGCACGCTCTCCGTGAGCTTGTTGCCTGCGCCGTCGTGCAGTGCCAGCGCCAGCTCGGCCGCGTCCCGCAGGCGGCACACGAAGTTGTTGATGTGCACTACGATGGTGTAGGAGCGCGCGGGGCTGATCTGGCTGGACGGACGACTCGTGGGTGTGGTCTCCTAGAGAAACGTTTAGAGGGCTTTTACATTCCATAATCATCCTCAGATATGGAATGACTCTCGGGCAATTTAGTAATAACAAAGTTACTATTGGAGGCCGAAAGATAAACATTTCTAAATTAAAAATAAATGCGTTTAATTTCAAATCTAGCTATTCATTGTTAGACTCCTACATACCATATTTTTATCGATCCTTGAGTTAGCCTCATCGTGTAAAGCGTTCAGTTTGTAGGTAGATATCGACAGCGGGTCCACGAGCTCACCGCTGATTGTTCTTACTGCTAACTCCATATCTAGCGTCCTGGGAGGAAGGCACAATACACCAGATGTAATATATAAATAGATAAAATGAATATTAGTAATCATAACTAAATGACAGAAGAAAGACAGAAGACAGACAGAAGACAGGCGCGGATTTGTCTTGACATCTTCCAATTCATTGGAGTACCAACTAATTGATCCATTCGGTGAGACTCTTAGTATTTCTTCTCTTCAGCAGCAACCCAACACCACTATTGAAGACAAAAAATACCAGTTGAAGACAAAAAATCCTTAGTATTTTTAACGTCATAGAAACTCCAGTCTTCGAAGGTAATTATCAAATAACCCTGTTGAATCGAATTCAGATATTGAGTAATTTTCGTTTTTTCACTTTTCATTGGATTCATATATGAAGAGATTTATAAACCAACCCTCCTACCGAAACACCGTGAGGAGCGCCAGTTAATCAATGAGCGGCAATATCTTTTTGGCCATTTTCGAGATGGGATAAGTGGTGGCTGTTGGCCGATGGGTAAGAGCCCAAGAGGCCCTCTTGGCTCTAGTATAAGTCATCTGTCGTGTATGGCACAAGGTTCTAGAGTTCATTCAAGTGGACCACTAGATTTCTTTCTGGGTAGAACAGGCCGTGCAGGTGTACCGGTGTTCATCGAGACTGTGGGCTACCAAAATAATTTATTCATGTGTGTTTCCAACATTTATTGTTACTCGCACCGAGGATGCAGTATAAGCCGGCCGTGCAAGACTTCAGAAAGAAACTTCCTTTATGTATTGAGATATCCCTAGGAAAGGTTTTGGTAAACTGACTCTTGTCCAATTGAAATAATAGTTTCACAGATGGCATGCGTGCTCGTTTATCACAAATACACCCTGCTATTATTACTGGGCATCGCGAAACATTGTCAATTGTCAGATAGCACCTTGTAATGATTGAAATTTTGAGGGATATTAAAATAAAAATGTTTGACTTTCATAGCAGAGGTCCAAACCACATAAATATACTGAGGACTGCTCTCGACTCGATACTGAGGACCTCAGTTTCAGTTTCAGTTTATCAGACCGTACACAGCGAAGGAAATTGAATTCCATTGCCCCTTCTTGTAGTGCATTTTACGAGAAGTGTTTTGAAGAGCTATTTGATCTGATTCCTGAATAGAGTAATAGAGTGTTCTGCCATCACCGCACTGCACGAAACAGCCTAAAAACAAAGATAGATATGACATGGACGGCCTACCTGTTTCCTTTGTCAATGGTGAAGACGGCAGTCCTGGCCACCCGTCGCAGCTGGTCGGCGGGCAGGGCTCCGGATGCGGCCTGAGCCCGCAGCTCCAGCAATGCTCTCATGCTCACTTCCATGAACTTGAAGCGTTCGTCGTTTGTCTGAGAATAATGGAGTACTTCGCGTATTTTTTTCGATTATACGAAGAAACCGAATTATCGGCGGTGCTGAAGCCTTCATAAATAACTAATTTACCAATTTTGAGAGCATTATTTAAATGAGAGTTGTAGATATTTAAAAAACTTATGTAACCTGAAATATACCTACTATATATTTTAAATACATATATTTAAAAAACTGTTATTTTCTTCTTAAATGTTAACTTAATTAACTGTATCAAATATCAAGTGCTCACGGTATACAGGAGCTTCCAGTGCTGCAGCCATTCTCGCAATGTGACGGCTATGTCATGGACGACCCCGACGCCGCCAGCTGAAGCCACTACTGTCTCCCCGCATCTATCAAAATAATATAGCGCTTAAACTTTAAAATGTATTCATTTATAACTAAATAACAAATATATAGATATAGTACATAGATAGTGTACGAGATTGGATTGGATTGCAACCCATACTTTAGACTCTCTCCATAACAATACGCCTGTGGTTACACAACTGTATTGACATTCTCAACCTAAGTACAACGGTAAACTGGAACTGGGTACATGGAAATTCAAAGGAAACTTCACAAGAAGGACGAAATAATTGATAATTAAACTCTGTTCAAAACACTCTATAAAAAAGAAATTACCTACATTTATATACATAGATAAGTTATTATTCACTCTTATTTTACGTAGTATATATTATTTTAATATATAACAATCAACCGTTTCTATATTTAAACATATTATATATATATGTATATTTTTCCTTAAACATTACATCCTTATAAGCTGTTCCAATGATACATACAAATATAGTTATTTATTCGGTCGATTTATTATTTTATTGCAGTGAGGGTTAATCATAATAAAAAGCCAGCAGCATAAGGCAGCTAATAATGATAATATTTCAATTACTAGTGACGTGCTGACGCGTCATGATTCATAGCGGCTATTATCAGTAGGTCAGTGACCCGCCGCCTCTCATGTTTCATGTTCATTGTTTGGGATTATTTCTGGATGATTTAGGACGAAATTATAACTTAGAAGTGTAATGGGAATTACATTTAATATATTGTTACCATTTGATATAGATTTTATTTAATTATGTTTTTGTTTATTTTTTTAGCTACCAATAAAAATAATCTTTATCTAACTTTATTATACCTACAAATTAATAAATATGTATATAATAATAATTAACAACTAACTGCAACTATTGTCCGGAAGTACGTTTGATATCACTTGTGTTTGATAAAAGTTAAGGCAATAGTTAACATTTTTTTTAAAGTAGGTACTGTACCAAGTACAATAGTTTCATAAATTTGATAACTTAATTCCCATCTCGCAGCTTTGGAACATATTATGAATTAAAATTATATACATTTCATATATATTCATGATATGAAATTAAAATATATGTAATTTAATATGAAGGTACTTTATTTTAACTCTATATTATTTGGCAACTGGATTATTGATATTTCATAGAATACTAGGTAATACTACACTCACATTTAATATTATTAAAATAGTGAAACTACACTATGATGTGAAAAAATCGACCGGGAATCGGTCATCATCAAACCTCATCGGAATATCAAACCTCAAGAATATTTTAATTATGAATCATGCCCCATACCTATCTACAACACAGTCTCGTATAACGACATATTTCTTTGGGAAGGCTCCATCCTTGTCCCTCCTGAGACTGCAGCCCCAGTACCAGTCCTCTGTCTCCCGCGTCACATGCAGCAGCTCGCCCACCTCCAGCGGCAGGTGTAGAGCTGCTGAGGAGTTGAAGTTGTAGAGCGCTGAAACAATACAGGAGTCATATTAGGATGTTTTCAATAATAATAAATTTTACGTGCTGTGATTCTGATATTAATAATAAACAATTAATATATGATTTTAAATCTTTAAAAAAAAATGTAGAGTGCTTGTAATAATTCTATATAGTTATTATCGTATTCTGATCACAACATTTTTGTTCAACGCTTTCGATCAGACTTGTCAGTAGAAATACTTTAACAGCGAATAGCGGTAAAGTAGCATGCATTAACCAAAACAATAGTAGGTAACTTATGGACATAGCATCCGTCTATTAAGAATATAATGACGTTACAGTATGTATTATACTATTATACTGTATGTATATTCTATTTAGGTAAGCTTATCCACTAAAGTCCTTATGTCTTCTTGTAGCTATAATATGGCAGGCAGTTAGAACAGAAAAGCTCTAAAATAAATCCAATTTATTTTTCAAATTTCAGTTCACGAACAATTAGGATTTTCTTTTTCGTTGTCACATCATTGTAGTTAAAAGTTATAAAACAAAATTAAAAGTTACTTTTTTAAAAATTAAGTTATAGACACATTGGATTGTATTTTTAATATATCACTCTTTTATTCCTATTTTACGGTGTTTTTCAAATTGACAACTCCAGGACACATAAAATCAAGAAAATGCAGAAATTAATCATTAAGAATACACACACTATTTTAAACCCAAACACAAACTCATAAGCATCACAATGGAGTATCAAATAGATACCGAAGCGATGAAGGGAGCCTAATTCGGTACAATGAGTTGCCAAAAACCCGTCGAATTTTGTAATTAATTATCAGCGCAGAGTATTGTAATGAAACAACATTGTTATCACATTAATTTGTAAAGGTACGGTGATATTATTTTTGGTTTAATTTAAAAGTTTAATACATTTAAAACAAATAATATGGTCAAGTATCGGATATCTTACAATACTATGTTTTCTCGTCTATTTACATGATTAGCCATGTTAAGCTTATATTTCTTAAATAAATATACAATTTCAAATAACCGTTAAGAGGAAAATTCAAACCCGCGACTTCTAGAATACCATTCCGCCGCTATACCAATTGAGCTACCGTATCTCAACCAGCTATGATGAATTTACAACAATTGATAACTAAAATTGAGTTCATACCAAGAACATTTAACTGCACATTTCTATTACGAGATGACAAATTAATTTATTAGCAATTTGGACTCAAATCTTATCATAGACATTCAGAACAGAAAAGGACAGCTGATGGATTGATATAATTCCATCTCTTTTGTATATATCAATTAATATGTAACGTCGTGGGTCAGATGATATTTGGTACACAATTTAACGACTATGAGACAACTGGAAATTGGTTTTCTTATAAGGGACGTTTTTTGGGAAGTTGAACAGTATAATACTTACATACAATAATAGAACATTATACAGTGCTACCTCGATATAACAACTCGCAAGGGACGAGTAAATATTCTTTATAACAAGTAATTCATTAATCTGAGGTGTGTTATATTGAGGTAAGGTTGGTCTAGAATGTATTATGAAAAAGTAAAAAAAAATAGTTAAATGAAGTTTCGTTTTTCTGATGAGAACGCTAATATTGGTTAATATTGGTAGGAACGTTACCTAGAGGTTTTGAGTTGACAAAAATAATTAATTAGAGATTAACACTTTTTGATAGTTGAGAATTCGTTATAAAGAGTTTGTTCGTAAAATATATTCGTAATGTACCTAAAGGAATTTTACATTAGTTCTAAAGGACGATTCAAGGGACTATGAAAAATTGGTTATATCGAGGAAGTCGTTATATCGAGTTTCGTTATATTCAGGTTGCACTTTGTTTGATGAAAAAAACTTTTATGTAAAACTCGTACATACACTCACTCATTTCCGTTTGTAGGATAACTAAGAGGTTTCAGTATGAAGATATTATTATATCATTGGTAATGATGTTTGAATTAAAAATAATATAATTTAATAAAACCACGAAAGCTTTAATTTCAAAAAAAATAAAATATTATATGTAATTATTTGAATACTCAGTTCATCTCTCGTATACACAGCTCCTATACATTTAACAAAAGCCAGCAAAAGTAAAACAAAACGCGTCCCAGATGTCCAAGTAATTACTTAGCGGCCGGAGATATTAATAAACTGTTCTTTACTAACTATCATTAAGAACTTTATTTAAAATGCTGCTACACTATAGTCTACATAATTTAGAAAAAAGCATGCTATAAATAAAACAGTAGGTATACCAATCTAATAAACCTACGGGACACTTTTACACTATGTCAAGATAATAAATTAGTAAAAAGTTAATTGATGCAACGAGTACTTACTGTTTATTAAATATATATAATTTAATCAATACAGTATGACACAACACGTCGGCAGCTGTGTGCTGCGAATGATGATCAGAGGATATAGAGATAGCTCTGTCGTAGATCTGACATTGAATATATGACCATTAGACGTTATACTAAATAAGTATTAAATAACACATAAAATATAAAAACTATATTTAAAGTATTTATTCACTAAGGCGTATTACAAAACTAGAGCCAGACTTGGCTTTAACTGTTCTTTTAAACCATATCTCTCGTTCTATATGAATTATATAAATATTACATTAAAGCAATATTTTCACAGTAGCAAATAGCCCCTTACGACACATACTAAATCTCAGAGGAGACTTCATATTTGAAAGTTATAATTTATCTAATAATGTACTGTCTATGAGATTCACAACTCTTTGTAAATCTAACATCCGTAATGAGATACTTCACCTGTTACACGGCGTGTTATGTTAAAAATTATCGTAATTAATAGTTTTATTTTTTCAATATGTCAATTTTAAATAATTATAAAGATATGTTGAATGTAATATATAAATTATAATTTCAGTAGTAAATCTCATCTGATTGTACTTCCTCCAGGTGGGGGCCGTGGGGGAGACCGCGCCGGACAGATTGTATTAATATGATAAACTCAAACGACCTGTCGCCGTTATAAGGTCAATATTATATTGAATTATCTCACTGGGAATATTTGGAATCAGATTCAATAACATTGTGCGCATATTTGAAACCCAAAAAAAAAAAACAATCAACATCCCTGTCACACAAAACAATCTCATCAAAATCATAACTACTGAACCTCGTCAGTTGATTTAACTTTAGTTTGAAGTAGGTACTTGTGGTTGCATGTGACAACATATTTAACAGTACTGATAAAGTAATTGTATCCTTATCAGAGCCACCCTTATCTTATCTGTTTGATTTAAATTTGGATACTGATACTGTCGGATACGACATGTTTAAGGGGGACTTTTTGTATTCCCATGGTAATTAATTATTAGTACACTTTAGCTGTGTGTGACAAGACGGGGAGAATTACGGTTTACGAGCGTAACAAATAATCAATCCCGATTTAATGTTTGTTAAATAACAATCCCTATCTTCAGATATCGGAGTCAAAAAACTAACTGAAGATGTACACTGAGTTTGTCGAAAAACCATCAAAGTTTGTTTCATCCTTAAATTGTAGATCGGTTATTAATGCTGCATGTATCCACATTTATGAGACTAACAATTAATTATGTTTTCAATTTACATTTATAATAATATTCACGTTACAATAACTCCCGCCATAGTTTGTTCCATTAAGGAAATGTAACAGGAAACTGTATATACTTGCCTTTTATGAGTTCAAAACAAAGCATGACGTTTTATCAAACGCACATAACAGACAAACAGATTAACACATTATAATAAAATAAAAACATTTTAAAATACCATCACTCGGTACACAGACTAATGAAATAATATTTTTATTTAAAAGCTTTGATTCTCTAAATTTTTATGACAAAATGAATATGAGGGAGTCTTCAGATAGCGTTAAGTAATATTTACAAAAGACGTAACTTAACGCTCAAATACGGGTCACGCTGAGGAACCGTTATGCAGATGTTAAAGTTTTGTATTCCTTTCACCACATTTTTATTTTTGAACATAAATATAGTAATCTATAAATACGTTTAGTGCACCTAAGCAATAATTCGATCGTGTAGATTCGAACCCGCCACATGTGGGAAACCGAAACGGTACGGTATCAACAAATTGGTTTAGTTATTAATTTATAGACATTTTGAAACATTCCAAAAAGTTTGTATGTCCTAGTTATACCACTCCTAGTAATAATACTAAGCTATTGTACAAATACTATGAATACAATGGTATCGATACATTGTATATTTGATTTGCATTTTAAAAAGTGACGCGAGATCTATTAGGTCTAAAGGTCTATTTGGTTTCCGTTTTGTCTAAACCATTTAATATATAACATGTCTATGGGGTTCAACACTTTTAATAACACTCATATAAACAAGAGTGAAACAATGTGTTGGTCTGTATGTTTAAACATGTATCAATATAAAAGTAGTAGTAGTTTATATATCTATAGTAGTTAATATTCCTTTAAAAAGTACATTTTAAATAAGCAATGTTTAAAGAGCTACAATGGTGTACTAAATAGTTAGGTATTCAATAACTCAATGGTGAGAACATCCATACATATTTAACACGCAGAAGTTATATGTATGTGGAACCCAGCAGCGCGAGACACCAGCTCGCCTTCACGCGACCTCACACTTATTTACAACTAATTTATTTACTTACATATTATTTTGAATATTTTCTATCGAGTTTAGATGACTATTGCTAAAATCATACAAATATTAAACTATTTTCAGATACTGTAAGTTTGAACCATTAATTATTTATTGATTTATGAAAGTTTTAGATTAAATTACTATTTAATCTAAAACTTTTATACTTAATGTATTTTGACGTTCATTAAAAGTATCCTTTATAAGAATATCTAGTACATTCTGAATGACTCAGAGATTTGAACAAAACTTTCACTTGTTTTATGTTCTTGAAGTACATATTTATCAGATGCACAATACTTACATAACAGTATTTATAAGAACATACTTGCTATTTACACTCACATAGGTATATGTATATATATATGTGAATCGTTAATTCATCACAAACTATCAAGACATTCAATAATTAAGTAATTAATACAAATGAACTGTTGTGGTGTTAATTATTGGTTGTATCTACAAGTATTATTCAGTTAATTTATTGGTTCAATCTGAACATAAAGGTCACTTCTAAGTTCTAAATACTGACATTTATGGATATATATTTTCATTTATATATAAAAATAATAAGCCGCTTCAGACTGGAGAAAAGATATTTAATTTAGTATTAAAATATTTATGAATTTTTATATATGTCTTGAACATTTACAGTGCAAACTGCGGTAAATATTCCATAAGTAAATTCCTTACTGTAGTATTTATTTTAAATATTTGATAAGACTAATTCTTTTAGAAAAGATTAGATTTTTAGAAAAAATCTTTCATTAATACATTATTACTATTATGACATATTTTATATAAGTGTAATTATTATTTACAATTAATGGAACAAGTGTAATACTTTTCAGACTTATTTCCACATGATTCTTAATATGCCATGTAATTGAAAATATATTTTCCAATATTGAAACAAGTATCAAAATTCAATATCACAGTAGTGTAAACTGTAATATACTCATGAGTCAATCATTTAAACATCTTTCACCCTCACTCAATGTTTAATAACATTGTGAATAAACAAAATACCATTAAAACTTTATTAAAAAACATCTTGTTTACATTAATAAGAATGTAGAACTTTACTTGGAGAGTTAACGATGATGATAACTATTGAAGAAAAGGGGAAGATCTAAAAGAGGATATTCACTTCATCTAGTGAAAGAGAAGGTATGGTTATAATGTATGAAATACTAAAATAACGGCTGACAAGAATATATTCCCAAAATTTACTTATTGCATATTAAGTAATAGGGAGATGGGTTGGAGTATTATAAATAATATTACAACACAATTAATTTATTTTTTTCCTCATCATAAATGATACAGCTGTAGAGAGCAAGTAATTTATTTAAGAACAAAAATATTATTTATAATTAATATTATGGTTTAATAGAAACTCATTAAATATGTACTAAATATTTATTTGTGTTATAAATTGTTTAGTTAAATTCATCAAATCTTATATTATATTATATTAGAGTGTGTCAAGTAAAAATATAACTAAAGTACGAGTTATACTAATTCCTTGTTTATTTTTGTGATTTGAAATTAAAATTATAAAAGTAAAGATTTATCAACTAAACCTTGCAATACTAACATAGTAATAAGCGATTATGTGTAGTAATATATTGTTTTCTTTTTTTGTAAATAATAAAAAAACTAATAAAATCATATGACATTAGATAATTAATCTCACCCAGACGTCATCAAATAAAGTTGACAATTAATTAAAATAAACAAAATATTATACTTTGGGAGTGGTCGATTAATTATATTAGGACAGATTTAAAATAAATCTGAATGTTATAACTGAGAAAATAGTAGAAAACTAGTTATGACAATGTTTATATTTATCAAGCTCTGCGGGAGGCAAATTCGTAGGTGATTAAATTTGTTTAAAAAAAAGGTGCCTATATATAATCAAAATAAATAAATGTAACACTCACCGACGGCGTAGCAGTCTTCATTTTCTAGTTTTTGCCACACAGTCATATTTGTAAAACACTTATTTATTTATTTTTTAAACGACTGTAGGGTTCGTCATTTTTATCACGATCAAAACTTTGTCAAAACACGATGTCTATGGTCGAGCGTAAAGATGAGCTGTGACGGGTGGGAGTAGGTTAAACACTTATTGGCTATGGTTGTCTTACTAAGGATATTGTAAGCTTTATAATAGTAGGTATTATGTATTTTATGAAAATAATATTACCAAGCCAATATTTAAATGATTTATATTAAATATAAATTTATTAATTCGGAGCATACTGTTTATAATAGATGGCAGTGCTGTAAATAAAAAAATATAGAAATATAAAATAATGCTTCTAAATAAATCGAAGGGTTCCTTATAAAAAAAATGTTTATATGTTTTTTTGTGTACTTAATTTAAAAATCAAATTTTATATTATATTATAAAGCCACTAAATTTATGATTAATTAGTTCAGCAACAATAAGTTTAGTACACACAGCAGATATTATTTATACTGAATACAAATTGTAAAAGACCCTTTATAGTTGTTAAAAATATGTTTACCCGGTTTCCCAAAAGTTTAATGTTAAAAAATTAGCTGATTAGTTTTTAAATCCCGTGTTATCCTTTCTGATTTGATATGATAGATAGCCAAACACAATTTTTGACCGTATATTGTGATATTGTGAAAACATTCTTACTTTAATCATAAGCCCAAAAACTGGTCAGAATTGTATTATAATCGGATGTATTTAATAATATAAAACAATCTGTTGTTAATATAGTAAAAAAAGTTAGATAGATAGATTAAACAATAATATATAGTAATGGTAGAATATTAGCAACCATTACTTTTTTTTGTTATTTTGCTATGATACATTATTTAGGCGCACATACAGTTACTATTTTTAACATTTTTAAAAACTACGACGACAAAAAGAGGTTTATGTAGCTCCTATGTACGTTTATTTGTTCACGCGTAATTTCAAAGGTACGTTTTACGTTTCGAGAAATGATTCTCTTGAAGTATATTAAAATGGTCATCACTAATTTCTTGCCTTGTTTTTTTTATTAAAAAGCATGCCTAGTCTAAGCTAGAGCTTTCCAAATTAGTTTGTGCAAGAGCTCATTTTTCAAAATGAACTGATGCCTCAGAACCGCATAGCAAATTATTCAGAAATCCTTTCTCTCATTTTCAAAAGTTACAGCAATTATACTTCCTCGTAAAATATTAGTCATTCTAATAAGTTATTTACCAAAAGAATTATATTTATATTTAACCGGCTGTTCTTACTCATGAGGTTCGAGGTTCTCACTCGTGATTTCTAAGCGTGGCGGACTCTCGGTGTGAACAGCGTGCAGCAGACCTCTGGGCGCGCCGCGAAGCAGGCGGCGGCGGTGGGAAGGGAAGACCTGGAATGGGTTCGAAACTACTATTCCGATATAATTCCAAAAATCCAACATAAATATCCAATATAAATATAATCCAAAAATAAATATAAATATAATAGCCATAGTTTACAAAAGTTTAAATATTAAAAGTACCTAACCAATTTCATTTTTTAGAACATTCGCGAATGTGAATGAGAATACGAATATCTGGTACCGAAATTCACGAACGCGAATGCGAATATTCTGTTTTTGCTCAAATTTCATAGAAGAATTTGTTTTTGTTTGTTTACACATTGCATAACATATATTTTTTTTTCTTATAAATTGCCCAAAGTAAAGTATTCAAATAAATAATACCAAATGATACAATAAGAATTGATATGATTTCTAGGTGAAATTACTTTTTTTTGGCACTAAAAAGCATAAGAAATTATTTTTTATGGTAGCATGGATGAACCTACTATTATCTTCAAAATATATTTTTCTGACATTCATATTCTCAAAACATTCTCAAATATTTTGCGAATGCTAATATTCGTCACATCATTAATTCTTATAACAAATTGGTACTCGGAATACAACTTAAACAGTATCTTTAAAATGAACTCCCTGGAAACAATGTTGAAATATTTTTAAAACACAACAAAAAAGGTGTATCTTTATGAGTTTCAAAAGTGTTACTTAATTACGTTTGATGTTTGTCTAATGATAACTATATGGCCGTATTTGTAAGTTACAAATGTTGGGTCATGTACATTTTAAACACCAACTTTAACCTTAATTATTCAAAAACAAATTACCTCAAAAAGGTTGTTTGTTGGTGACGTCCCTCTTATATGTAGGAAGCAGGTTTGTTTGTGTTTGGTTTAATTTAAAAACATTCATCAGAGTTGCTATGGTAAATGTTTATATTTGCAGTTTCTAACAGTGAGACAAGTACAATGTAAATATTAGTAGGTCTAAAGTAATGTAACCTTAAAATAAAATAAACCTTTACAAATCGTAAACTTTCATCAAAGTGTTCACCTCGGTGATTGTACTACTGTTATTATTCATTAGACGCCTAAAGTCTGCGAACGAATTCTAGTTACCATTAATTATTATTTCGGTAACTCACAATGAAAGCTGCCACTTTAATTGAAATTAACTTCCTTTTATTTCCAAAAGGTAGGTATTATAATACATTTTTAAATATAAAGTGAACATACACTTATACGAAAGGTAAACTTTGTTATTTCTTAAAAAGCAATAATACCGGGTGTCCATGGTTTTCATTCGCTACATCGCCGCAGAATAGGAATATAACAGAAAGAACGGGAATAGGAAAGAATATTTAAAATGAGCAATCATTATTAAAAAATGGTTGTAGATAATAAATATAAAAGCTATTTTATATTTGAAACTTTGCGTCGCAAAATTGTATAGAGTAACGAAATGCTCCGCTGGGTAAAGTTGACGGAGGAAAAGTTTTGCGACTGCAGTTATCTGAATAATATTATTAGTATTTCATGCGAGCAATAAATGTTTGCTCATTAAACTTTTACTTCACGCTCTAAGTGTTATCCTGAGTTTTAAGTTCAGAATAAACGACTCATATTTAAATTAAATTAATAAGTACACTCACTATCTAAGAAAAATAAAAATAGGTGATTTCTTAATATTCATACATCAAACCACTGATTATAATTCTCGTCGTTCTGACGTCAATCAAACTAAGAAACATCTTGGTGACTTCTGTTCGCCAACGACATTGCTCTGGACGGTAAAGCTTAACTTGAAATGCAGAGTAAACTTGGTGAAATAGAAGCAAAAGCAAGAACTTAGCTTAAAGTTTAATAGAACTAAAACCAGAACTATGTTCAACTATGTCGGCGGGATGTCTACTATTTTAACAATCTGCTCCACTTTTAGTACATCACCGTAGTTGAGCACTTGTGCAAAACAACGATGAAATGAACAGGAACGCTGAGCACACTATAAATACAAGATGGATGAAGTGGCTGCAGGGCTCAGAAACCATTAAAAGCTAGAATTCATCCTTTTAGTAAATAATATAAAACGGGTTTATGATGAATATTAAGCAATGAACGATGATGAGTAGAGAATATAAGTAATGTTAATATGAGTAAAAAGTGAATGGAAAATAGAAGGACCAATAAAAACTGATTAGATTGCGTGTAAAATGATTACATTAGATTAAGTGTAAGTGCTGAACTGAAGGCTCTAAGACATTTTACTTGTAAAAGATGACATATTCTGCCGACTCTGGTTTCATAGATAAAGGATGATGATTTTGTATAACTGAATGATGTTTTTTTAAATCTTTTATTTCTGAATGCAAAGTATCTATCTACCATCGTAGCTCCAAATAATGTTGTGAACTCAAATAATATCATATCATATCATATCATATCATATCATATCATATCATGTCATGTCATGTCATGTCATGTCATGTCATGTCATGTCATGTCATGTCATGTCGAAAAATTTGAATCAATACTTTTAATTATATCTTGAGATTCTCTATCTCCAAGCAACTGTGCTAGAAAGGAAAGATTTCTTTTCAACGTGTTCAGATATGAAGATTTGTATTATCGATTGAAAATCAGATAAATGCCGAGTTATAACTAGGAATAAATGAAAATAAAAACTATTATAATCAAGGATTCGTGAGTTTTTTTTTTAATATGAATAACAGGCTTAGAAACTGAAAAGCAAGTAAGATTGTAACTTAAAAATGACCATTCAATTATTGTTTTACAACTTTTATGTCACAAAGTCTAAAATAAAACAATTCTGTGTCCAAAAAGAGTGCCCCGTGGAGTTGTGACAATTATTTGACTTTACACGAAATTTCCCGAGTGACCAATAAAGTCTAACTTTAGCTGCAATATTTTGAAATTCGCATCACATTCTACGCTCGGCTTTAAAACTACCGAAATATATTTTGTTTATATTTACAAAGACAATGTAAAAAAATACACGACACCGTCAACTTTGTGGACAATTTTTTTTATGAAAAGAAATAACGCAAATATGGTTAAAATATACGACATATTATCATCTTACTTAAAGCATAATAAGCTTTAGTTTGTGGATTCTATTTAAAAAAAAGTAGGAATTCTTAAGTTTGAGTGAACTATCAATTAATAATTAAATGACAGACAATTATTTTATATCATTGAAGTTGTTTCAATAATTTCACTTTTATTTTATTGTATTCATTTTTCTTTCGAGCATCATCATCTTAAATCACGGGAAAATACAATACTATACATATTATGATATAATGTTCTTGCAGTAATAAACGTTTTAAAGTATTTTCTATGACCGAACGAAAAAACTATAAGAATATGAAAGGTGTTCGATCTCTTCCGAATTCCATCGTTTTTTGAGACACCGATTACACTTTACAACATTACAAAGTTTAATTTCAAATATATTATTTTATGTCTCTCAAAATTTAGTAGAAAAAAATAGCATAATTGTGTAATAGGTACGTTGTATACTCAACATCTTAAGTTTACGTAAAAAGTATTAAAACAAACAAAGTTATAACAAAAATAATAATTTTAAAGCTTAAAATGATATAAAAGTTTAACTATGTATCTTAAGTATCTATAACATCAAATTGTATAACCAACCGACCTCACTATCTTTCACGTAATAGTACCTATTTCTCGATGAGCTGGTTTCAAGTGCTCACAGAGTACGATAGAAACTGTTGACAATGCAGGTGTGATGAACAAACAGACCAAGTGAGACGACTTCCGTTGTATAAATGGTTTTAAAGAAGTTCTAAACAATGTATTAGAGTTTGCAACTGAATTTATACCAACCACACGATATTTATAGACACTATCAAAAAGAATGTAATTGGAACATCGAACCAAAAGCCTTTTGAAAATCATATTTAATCATATTTGCATTTTTAACTCCTAGATAAATGAGGTACCTATGTAATGATTTTTCTTCTTAGCTGCTAGTGTTGTTGGAATGTGTTCTACATGCGGTTCAGTCGTGTGAACTCTAATGGAATTTGAATCGCCATCGCCACTGTGTAAGTAGGTAGGTACGTAAATTGTAGTTGTTTTGAGTACATGATATCTTGACGACATGTATTACGTCCAAAATATGAATAATGATTCCTTTATAACTATATAAGTATACTATATTTTTGTAAAATTTGCATCTTAGAAATTTATAGATGTATAGAAATAAAGTAAACGCTTAAAAGTAAAAAAAATGTATTTAAACGTGAGTCTAAGGTATATTAATTAAAATGTAGTTATATATTGTATTCATTTAAAATGTATTTATAAATCTACTTGAGCAAAATTATTGTCTTAAGCTGCAAATGCTATGGGAACTTTAAATGTCAAAGAAGACAGGCAGAGACCAGTCGTCACGTCAGGAATATGGGTCTTTGGAAAATTACTAAGAGCTGACGGCCCGTCATAGGAATCACGAAAACAAATAAGACGTAGTTTGTATAAAGTACTTCTAGAAGGGGAGAAATTTATTGTAAAAAGTTGTCGATAATTGACCATTTTCTAATTTTCGTTATTAAATATAACATTGTTGAATATAAACATAAATAATAAGTCATGTGATATTTAAAATGCTACTAAACTGGTAGTGTGGGATTATTTGTCATCTACTGTAATTATTAAGTCTTTGAATCGGTGCCATGGTAACATATAGCTCTCTTAATATGTTTCTCAATGGCACCTATTTTTCTTCAGATAAAGGCATACACTAATAGGTTTTGTACTCATCTGTCTGTCCGTATTCAGAATTCCTCTACTTTATTTAGTAAATCCGATTGTTATGTATTACGTGTCAATATAGCCAGATCGTCTGCAAAAAATGCTAATATTGATTCTGCGTATTAATTTTCTGTCAGACTGTCAGAGTTTACACAATGTATTTAAGAAGTGTTTTCGAAACGACGGAATTTTTCTATACACTATATAAGTGATGGCACCAGGACCTGTCGGTTTTTTGAGTACATACTTCAATGAATTTTTAACAAACTGTACTTCGTGTTTTCTCGGGTTAAAATTATAGCATTTATTATTTGTGTCGACATACCTAGAATTAATTTAAGAATGTCATACCCTAGACAGTTGGTGACCATCTCTCTTTCTTTCTCATTCTTTATTCAAAAGTGTTTTGTTTACTTTTTTAATCATAGCTTTATATTTATTTATTTATTTAATCTTTATTGCACAAAGAAATTGTACAAGTTGCGTACTTAATGCTAAAGCACTCTCTAATAGTCAACCTTCAATTTAAACAGAAAGAACAAATGACTGCGATTTTATATTCGTGTTAACTTTATATTCGTCGTTTACAAACGAGCGCGGCGAAATTGTTTGTCTTTGTATAAATATTTAACAACCTTTACAGGATTAAGTAAAAGTAAAACCAAACTCTTATTCTTATATTTCAAATAGGCATATAATGCACTTGTGGAACATCAGACTCTAGATGCACGGTTCCAAGGTGTAGGTCCATGGAGAAGAACCGACAAGAAACTCCATGGATACTCTTTTGACTTATTAATTAAAATACAGTTATCCATGGTGTTGACTATTCAGTCACAGTCCTAATTGAAATGTAAGAATAAATTTGAATTCAAGTCAAGCGCGGTATGGAAAAGAAGACAATAATAACCGACCACGCCGCCATTAGTTCTATGATGTTCTCACATGTACAAGATCTTAAAGGATTTTAACTTTAAACATTCGAAACAATAGTAATTATATAGTAATTAATAAACTATATAGGGGTAATATAATCTATAGCTTGTTATTTTATTATTCTAAAAGTCTCAAATTGAGAGGTAGATAGTAAAACTAGCGCCCGACAATCTCTTTACTGAAATAAATTTAAAGCAAAATGAGATATGGAATCTTTGTGAATTCCAAGAGACTGCTCTTTTCAGCTTAAATTACACACAGAGAAAAATGTTTACCTTTTCTCAAAACGCCAAGAGCATTCCAACTACATCTTGTGTGCATTGCTCTAATGTGTCAAAGTTGAAAATAAAGTATCAACGACAAAGTTTTTTTTTTTATAAAAGCATACATTTACACTCTTGAAAAAAGTAGGGAGAACCAGCAAGGTTCCACAAGTATATTCCTTTAATATGTATATTTACTAATAATTAGTTTAGTATTGACTTACTTAAGTATTCTCTCGTTAGCTGGCTAGTTTTATGGCAATTTCTATGGGCAATTGTGTATCTGGGTGCCGCCTCCTGTAAGACTATTACAACATTTATGAAATGTGTCGAGTACTTTTATGTCTCATAAGTATTTGTTTTATTTAAATGTGCATTTGTTTTATTCTTATTTCCACATAAAATCGAACCGAAATTATAAAAACAATTTGACATCATTACAAGGCCCTTTGGTTATTTAGCCGTTTGTCACAAGACTAACTCTTGTCAAAGGTATGAGAGTCGTTTGAAAAATTATCTTCAAAATATTTGTTGCATTCATTCTTATCTATTACTTGCCCCAACTATTGTTAAGACGTCACAGTGCTAAAATGTTTAGCTGTAAAGTTTGTAGGATTACAATAAAATGAGCTCCAGAAACACATTTATTTAAAATAGATTAGTCTGTGCTGTTAAATAGTACTTTGAAAACATGGGTTACATGATATATTAGAACGAAAAACATATTGGAAAGCTACTTACATAATTAATGAAGCTTAAACCTTCGTCGTAATTTTCTCTAGGTAGGTTTATATTAAAGTTTGAGTCAACTCCACAATAATTCCCAGATGTGCAACTTTCTTCATAAACTATTAATTTCCAACTAGGAGAGAGTAATTACATCTAAAGTTAGGTTATGTTACTCATGTATGGAGTTAACTGTTGGAAATCGGTTTTGAAATGTATGGATAATTATTAAATAGCTAAGTTATTCCTTAGCCTCAATTAATCGCTCCCACAAAAAGTAAATGGAATAATAAGTTTGTTTTGTTCCATAAATATCATACTCTATATTATTTTGTACGTTATAAGTATTTTAGAATAAATTTTATTGTGTAAGCGTAAATTAACCCCGGTCACTCTGATGGTAGGTTGTCATTTTTATTTATTTTTAATTGTTTAACTTTAAAAGTTGAATAAACATTAGTAGAAGTCTAACAGTTCAATTTATTAACATAAATAGCCTTAGTTTCATTCATAAAATACACTTTCAATTAACCAGAAAGCAAAATGTAGATACATCTCTTGACAGTTTATAGAGCATAATTGATTTAGTAAAAGTAATTCTTTTTGTGTTCTATTCAACAGAAGCGAATTATTTCTACCTCATTTGTTCGCTTTTTTAACTTTTTTTTAACAAAATATAATAATAAAATAGAAATTTCAAATTGAAATATATTTTTTTAACAAAATACAATCAGACTATAAGTCTAAATAAAAAAAAAATGGAAAACTTTTGTTATTTATATTTAACGACTGCAGTTTTGAGAAAAATGAATTCTGGAATTTTGCCAGCTCAGTAAAGTAAGCACAACTGCCGTTTGAATCGAAACGACTTCTTAGGTAAAGGTATAGAAATAATTGGGTCTTTTCTAGGTAAGAAGTTAATATATGTTCAAACATCAATTCTGTAAGTGTATAATTTTGTAATATGTCTTTCCTGGAAACAAGATCTTTATACAGTGGGACGTGTATGAAAGCAATTAAATTATGGATGGATATTATATTGGAAAAGAGAAAAGTCTAGAACGTTCTTAGTTACATAGCTTTTGCTGAGTATACCTAATTATAATGAACTCGTAATAGTATTTTTAATGGAATGGCCTTATATATATGAACCTAAAATAAATAATTGAACCCCAAAAATATTACAGGAGTCTGACTCGTAGCCAGCTCCGACTTTCTTACAGACTTCTTTCTGTTTTAAATAGAGCCTCGATTGCCTTGCATTATTTGTAAAACATCCAGTCACTTGATAGACGTACGACATTTACAAATCACGACAGGTTTTTAAACATTTGAGCGCTTTTAATAATACCCCCTGTATTTGCTTTTTATGCCCAAAAGCCAAAACCCTACCATACCTATCAACCTTACAATATTTTCTCGTTGAAGAAAACAAATAACCTTTCAATGAGTTTTCCTTCTTTACTTATTTTTTTCTCTTCGACAAAAAAGGGCGTTCTTTTATCATCACAGACATTCGGATTGTATGATAGAAAAATACCTTATGGCCTGTCAATTAGGTCTGGCCTGTGAATTTGGACAAAATCACAGAAATAGAATTCCTAACATTGGTGACTATTATAATAAATAAAACCCAATTAAGAACAAAAAGAACATCGAAAGAAAGCACTTCTTTTGTCAGTAAAAAGAAAATCGTTGATATCTTCTCTTCTATGATCTTTTTTCTTTGTTTTTATAAAATAGCTACAGACTAAAAAGTATCAAAATACATTCTTATTAAAAGTAATATTTTTAAAAATATTCTTTAACGACTTCTTATTTTTTTCCTCTTCACAAAACTTTCATCGGTTCGTTAGTTTGTTTGTTCAAAGAGAAAATCAATTTGCATTACTTCTGGATCGTGATAAAATATTGTTTTTACTGAATGCCTTATAAGTTATAACGTACCTATAATATTTTAGTTATGCAGACATCATTCAATTACTATTTTAAAAAGTTTTGAATTAAATATTTTTTTTTACCAAAATAAGCAAATATAATAAATATTAATGGTGAATGTAATTGTAGATAGTACGTGAATATTATAATTACTCATGTAAAATCTTTTAATTGTGATGATTTGATATTCTGTTGCAAATTTACAATTGTCTTTGAGAATCTAGTATTCATAGGTCTATTCCTAAAATCAAATCTTAATTCTTCTGGGAGTCGTGTCGTACGTGGTACTCGCGATGTACTGATAGATCAAGTGACATTTGGTCAACAAGACGACGTCATTTATCAGTTTAAGCCTTGGGTACGACATTTTATTCGGAGGTGAATCTCAGAGGAGACATTACTGAGGGTGTACATAAGTTTTATTTACTAGGTTCATAAAAAATATTATTTATACTGAAATAAACAGATAGAGCTTTTTACCACGTCATAAACCCAATTTACAAGTTAGTCCTTCACAAGAATGAAAGCCCTCTATGGTATATAAATAATGTGGCGTTAGATTTACGAGTATAAGGAGGATAAGTTAAAGAAAGCATTACATGTAGTATAAAAATAATAAACATTGTGACGACTACTGAAAACCATATTGGATATGGATCTTTCTGTTACACAACTGCCACGTTAGCAAACTGAAATCAAATACCAACATATTTGTTTAATTAAACTACACATGTTTGTGTTCGATTACGATAATATTATACTGTGATACTAAAGGTTTATCTTTAACAGACTTGTAATTATAAAACCTTATATTTTTTATTTAGAACTGACTTTTAATGGCTCGTTTTGGAAGGGTGGTATATGCCCTTTTCAAAAACTCATGCTCTGACCAAAGTAACAGATAAAAACCTCAAATAGTTTTTTTTATGGTATGAAGCTATTTCTATAATCAGGTAGTACAGACAGACCAGGATGCCTTAC
Organism: Dircenna loreta; assembly: GCA_963555665.1. Lineage (NCBI taxonomy): Eukaryota > Metazoa > Arthropoda > Insecta > Lepidoptera > Nymphalidae > Dircenna > Dircenna loreta. The sequence continues at coordinate 6,391,317 of OY743099.1, read as the reverse complement.
AAACTTACACTATCGTTTCTGTCATTGTTTTTTACCGCTACTTAAATGAAAACACCAATTAGTAAAAAAGATTTATTACGAAATTAACCTTATATCGATATATACAAATATAGTATAGTAGGGGTTCGACTCCAAGGTGGGTTACGTGAGGCAAATACTGAAAGTTCCATATAATTTGATGACTATTAAAATTATAATCTACGTTACGAAATAAACCAATCTAAAGTATTCTTTTAATTTGCAAAGGGTAAATATAAATAGTTAAGCTGTGTCAGCATAACAATTTTTGGATTATAAAGTTCTAACCATTTAATATTTACTCTTGCTATACTACTGCTTATAAAGTAACGTCACGTATATTTATTCAAAATATTAGCTTTTAAAGAAACGTTATTCTAAGTAGCAATATTTATAAGCCAAAACGAACCTAACAAGGGTCATACTTATTTTGATAGCAACGACTCGTACATTGACCGCGACGACACGCAACTGCCTAAGGCCATCATCAAGGAATGGAGACATTACCAACTTGAGAATATAAACTATTACTAAAGTCAGTTATTACTATAAAGCTCTACATTGACATTGTAATTTATTTATTATTTAATAATATATTATATAATAAAGTGTCACATCATTCAATGATATAATAAAATCATTCTACATTTTTATTTTACCGTTTTAAATTTAGGTGACAGTTTTATTTACGAATAGTGCATGATTTAATAAATTCCTAATATTATTTCTCCACAAGCAGTTGTTCAAATTCACGTTAGTATAGATAACTACAATATAATTTAACATTTTGGACAATATCCAATGGAGCCAAGAACCCAACTTCTCAATTCGAATAATCTCGCAAATATCACCCAATCTCTAGTATAAATTGATAGAGTCTTTATCATACAAATATATAAAACGTTACCATATTATTATTGTAAATCTTCGTATATCTTACGTACTTAGTAATGTCACTGTTGTTGTTGTTTTATTTGTCGTTTTAACTTGCTTTTGCTATTTTTATATTATTGAACATTAATAAAAAACAAAATAATATCATTAGATAGAAATACATCTTAACATTTAAGCAGTGATAAAATAAATTGTGCAGACTCTCTACAGTATAATATGACACGTAGGATTTTGATATTTTTTCATAAAAAAAATGTGATATGAAAATCCTAATTTCCCCGGCGACAAATAACTTGCGGCAAACCGTGTGACGTCAGATGCTTATATCACTCGGTGTCTCGTGATATGTGATATCAACAGACATATTAAAGAACATTTACATTAGATGCTGTTTTTGGGTTATTTGATATAAATGTAAAAATATTAAATACTTTTATATATTTGAAAATTAAGAGATCAAATAGCATATTCTTATAGTCTTATTACTTATTTCTTCAATACTCTATGATTAATAATAATTAAAATACAAAGGCTAAGACCAATGTGGAAAAGTTAAAGGCCCAAGGTGACTAGGACCAGGGATCATAGTCAACGAGCCCTGATTCGATGGTCGGAGAAGAAGTTATGATTTTCTGCTTCCAGTTCAGTTAGCAGTGGAGGACGCCTGTCCCTATATTAAATCAACTGGAGGTACGGAACGCTTCCGTTCTATCTTGCGTAGGTGTTTGCGGGATATATCCCGTAATCCATGAATTCACTTGCTTCTAAAAATAATTGCTTTCTAAAAAAAACCTTTTAATTTAGTACCAGCTTTACTTAATTTATTTGCATAAGCCATATATGATTTACAGTCATACTTTTAAAAAATTTTCATCCGTTAAATCGATGCCACTTTTATTTATTTTGTTTGCCTCACTGATTCTCTAGGTGTTCATTTACAAATTTCTAAATATTTTTAAATATAACAATGTTTCAATGTTATTTTCCCTGAAATCTCACATAAATTTCTAAAACAAGGATATAAAGCAATAAAGTAGTCAAGGTAACCTGAAGGGTAACTCTCAAAGGCCTATCAATCACGTCAGCCTACATCAGGCACTTGTTAAACATTCAGTGATCGTTCCCGAAATGTTTTGCAATAGCCTTAAAGGATTCTCAAGGATTAAATAAGATAAAAGGTTAAAATTGGGATAAAATAAACATCTAAGTGACTCCCAGATACGTTTATCCCTTCTCATACCCTTTTAACTGTAATGAATCGGATAAAAAAAAAAAACTCCGGAAGGTATCACCTATGATATATTATTAAATTAAGAACAATATATATGTATGTTAATTTATCCTTAAGAAATGTTATCTTATTAAGAACTGATATTGAAGTGACAGTAATATTACTACTATTATTATATAATATAATATATATATATATATATATATGTATGTTGGTTTACACATATCCTGACAGGTTGGTACTTTTCTCTTTGAGACATAAAATATAATATATATATATATATATATATATATATATATATATTATATTTTATATATGTAAACCAACATAATTTAAAAATCTAACATTTCGTGTAGGGGCTCTTTTTAAGACACAAGTGCTCACTTCAACGAAATTTCACGAAATCCCACCCATAAGCCTCTTTTTTGTCATTTATTGCGATTTGTTGTGATTTACATATCAAATCATAAAAAATACACTTCTTGCAGCTTCTTTGTTAGTATGTCATTAGATACTAACAAAGAAGCTGCAAATTGAAGTTCTATTCAATTACTCTGTTTAAGTATAACTGCAGAATACAAATTGGCCATTGCAATGTTAATAAGCTATCCTTCAGAGCACACCACTCAGTCGGCTCAGTGAAGAATTAATTGTAGTTTTAAAGGGAATGAACGTAGAAAAAGATTTCGGTTTATAGAAAAATATTTATTTCAAATTTAACTAAACCTAACATGGCTATACAATATACATGTTCATAAATATTTTCAGAAGGAATATATTTCGCAGTAAATCAATCTAAGCATTTAACTCGCTTTAGTGAATACGCAGCTACTGGGATTTTTTCCTTTTTGCTATAACATATTGAACACAACATTTTTACCGATGAAAACTTTTATAGTTTCAAGGAATTTTGAACTTCTTATAGATTTTTTTTACTTTATAGGACGATGCTATAAGAGTTCAATCAGGCCTGCAGATCGCTTAGCAAACACATTGAAAACTTAAAAAAATATATTGTTTTCTTATTTAAAGTCGTTTTCTATGGAAACAATAATAAATAAGCTATTTGTACTTAACTATAATAAACAATATCGTATATTTATGATAGTATTAATAAAAAATATATGTTTATCATCACGATAAACATATATTTTTTATTATTCAAAAACGATTTTTATGTGTGTTGTTAATTTCTTACTTAATAAAAATATATAAGACATTATATAGAGCAAGTTTCAAATTATAAATGTGTATGACCTGCATTAGAACAGGGCACTTATTATTGTTTTAATCACCTCCCAAGCTGACGCCGTCGCACTAATTTGTATACTTTGGTTAAATCGTGTTAAATGGTAAATGCTTACTTTGAAAGTAGCACGTACCCACTTTAAATTAACGTGTGAATTATTTGTTTGTTTCTTTCTTAAATTGTTCTTCTTTATGTTTAAAAGGTATTATAACAATGTTTATTTATTTCTACTCAGAACTGCTGGAGACTACGACAGTATTAAACTGTTGAGAACTTATTTTTTTCAACCTAACTGTCGTGAAATCAGTTTTTTTCAGTAGTAGTAGAAAGTTCTTTTACATTGATTTTAATAAAGATTTTAAATGTGACCGGTTTATTTCAAATAGGTTTTATAATTAAAGACATTTTTAATTATATTATAGGTTCATATATGATTAGATAACTTAACTAGAAATAATTTTATTTCTTTTAACGAATTCAATCTGATCCCCTGTCTCACGTCATAGGCAAAATATAATTAAATAAAAGCACTTCTAATAACTGTAGTTTGTTATTCTTCCTCTTACATTGTAATTACTGATTTTATCCATCTTTCTTAACCCATCCAATTCCATCTCAATATTCGTATATTAGCTGCTTTCAGTTTCTTTTCATCCGCTTCTTTCGGTATTAGATATTAATCCGTTTTTAATTTTTTAACAACAAGCAATAATATTTTGATTTATGCATTTATATCCAAGTATTAATTTACGAAACTATTTGATGCAACACAATGTTCGTTAAAATGAAATTGATAAATCGCATAAAATTTACAAAAATAAATGAATGTTACGCATTGCGGTTTCAACAGTTATTTATTTGCAATAAAAAAGTTTTTTCTCTCGTGTTCGTGACCGCTACTTGAATATATATATATATATATATATCCAATATACATATATACAGAAGAAACTACTCTTCTTAGTATTGAATTCACTTAAAGCATTTTTGAGAACTTCTTCAACAATTATATACGAGTAGGCTTCCGTCATACTCTTGTATGACGGAAGCCGGGCTGCGTATCAATCTGAATGAAACATTTATTGATTAGAATTAATAGGCATCTGTAAAGGCAATGTATATTGTTTTAGTGTTTGTTAAACAATAACGATTTATTGAAGGTCAACATTTATTTATAAAACTAACATATTATAAGACTATCGTAAAATATTATTTCACCTTTATGTGAACTATTGGTTAAAAGAAGATTTTTAATGCCATTAAAAACTCAGCTTTCTCATTTTTCTTTCTTTTTTTTCTTTTTTCAAACTTTCACATTTTTATCACCACAAAGAGTGTTGCACGGATTGTCAGGCATCTTGGTTTGTTTTAGTTGAAGTAATGTCTGACTTAACAAACAGGGTATTTTTATAAAGACAATTAGCATGAATACAGCCGGGAAAAATATATAAATAATAATTAAAACGTAAGCATGTTTGGTTTTTTTAAAGGCTACACATCTCACCCACTCAACTGTTTTTGGATTGAAGCAGCAAGTTCTACTATCGCAAATATTATTATAAGTAAGTAAGTAATACATTCAGATATATTTCCACGTGAATACAGCCGGGTAAATATAAATATAAATAGTCTATAATAGTTATTTTTTTCAGATATTTTTTTTTCGAAAGCAACTCGTATGACAAACAAACAAGAGACAAACAGTCAGACTCAAATAGACAGTTTATTTTCTACTATTGTATATATACTTATTACAAGAGAAATTATAATATCATTCCACTATTTAGTTCGAATATAATTAATTTTAAAAGCAACTACTAAACTTACTAGAACATATTCTAAATGCAAATTTTAAGTAGAGTCGTAATCAGTAATGTTGGTTGTTGGTATAAAGCCTAACTAGACGGGAATGGTCAATATTGTCATGCCTTCGAGCCACGGACATGTTGACTTTAATTAGACCTTCATTTTAAGAAAGTAATATCCGCTTTTATTTTTTATACCTTAAGGGCGCGTTTACAGTTTTGACAAGAATCATCAACTTTTCAGTACATCTTGCTACAAAAACAAACTTTACGTAATAAAAACTTTACAAACAGCAGATATAATGTTTCTTTACTTTTAATTCATTAAATAAATAAAACGATTTTCCATCATTTTGTCACATATATTCCACGATTTCAGGCGTATTTTCGGTACATTTTTCTTGTAAAGTTTACCATATATTTGAGAATAAAAAAATACTTTGGGTAAGAAGACATACTCAACCACAATCCTATCATAAAGTAATTTTCAATACTTAACAAAATATCTTTAAGAAATAAAAAAAAAAAAAATATTTTTTTTCACGTCTTTATTGTTGACACATGAATCTTAATCTACGGTAATAAGGTTTATTTTACTTGCTTTTTATTAATTCTTTATTACGAATATTTTTAAAATTGAAACACCACCTCAGTCGGTCTAAGACCGCTGTCGTGTGTGGTCCTGTATCTCTTTATCTCTTTTAGGCAATATGTCTGTTTATAAAGATCGCTGTACGAATACAATTACGAATATATAGAATCTAACTTGATACTTTAGAGCTTACGCAATATTCTATATTGTCGACTAGATAAATTATGAATCATTTTTATTTTGTCATTTTTAGTAAATATATAGATATTAATATTCTGATGGATGGACGTATCCAGTAGCAACTGGATATCCTAGACGAATAGAGTAAGGTGCGAAGGCTTCTTTTGTAAATTTTAATAAGATCTTACCGTCAGACTTGATGCATTAACCTTGAAGTACACTGATGGATGGATGCTATTGTATCTCCTAGATGAATAGACCTAGGTGTTCCGAGTTAAGACTTATTTTATTAGTTTTGATAAGATGTTACCGTCGGACTTGATGGAGTGACCTGAAGGTATACTGATGGATGAATGCTAAAAAAAAATTTCGATTTTCGGCTAGATTTTTTTACGTGATATATCCAGGCAAGCGTGAAGAAATTGTGAGTTTATAAATTAAAAATTTCATGTGACCTATTTTATTAACACATACCAGCGGTGGCCGTTTTCTTATTAATAGTATCAGGTCACTCCCTCAAGTCCGACGTCCAACATAACAAAACAAACCTAAACTCGGCGCACCTAGTCCAATCCGTCTAGGAGATTCAATAGCATCCATCAATCAGTATACATTCAGGTCACTCCACCAAGTCTGATGGAAAGATCTTATCAACACCAACAAAACAAATCTATCTATCTAGTTCTATACGTCTAGAAGATCCAGTACTATTCATCCATCAGTATACCTTCAGGTTAAGGTCTGTCAAGTCTGATGGAAAGATCTTATCAAAACTAACAAGCCTAAACTCGGCTAACCTAGCCTTTATCGTCTAGGAGGTGTAGTACTTCTAGTAGCAGCCTACAACGTTTGGACATTCAGGTCACAAACAATACTAATATCATTCAGTAAAATATATAATATTTAATATAAAAAAAATAAAATAATTTAAATTATTAAAAGTATAAAATTCGAAAAACCAATAAATTCAAACTATCAAAATTGTTTCATGTAGCCATTATTACGCGACTGTGTAGTGTGCGTAGTGTAGTGTGCGTAGTCAAGCTTTGTCAATGCAGTTATGAGATTTTCCACTCATCTGTTTCGTAAACGCGTCCTTAATACTCGCTTGTGATACTTGAATGAACCTTCATACCTACTTAATTTTCGAGAGTCTAAGAGCGAATACTTTATTTCATATTCAACACAAAACCGAATGCAGGAGTTGAATGAGATACGTGATATGTAAAGTATTTATCTGTCAAGCGAACAGTCCCATGCCAGTCGCACTCCTACTATAACACTATGTCTAACTTCGTTTAAAATATAATTTGTTACCTACCTACATCATACACAGTGTATGTAAATTATACCGGATTCCTTTAGGCCGACGTAGTCTGTCATGAGCCGACCCGACCCGAGGCGATATCGCCGGCTACAAACACCCTTCTACTACGTGTTATAACCTAATTCAGTAATTATTCACGTAACCGTTAAATATGAAACGTGCTACCTATTTGAAAATCATTGTTCTATTTTTAAAAACATAACATTTCAGAATAAATATATAAAAATGTCTTCATCATAGCTTCTAAAATTACATACCCATAAGACTTTTTATTTTACAATAAAGCTAATAGCAAATACTATATAATACAGTAACGTACTACAGACGGTGGAATTGGTAAACAAAATAACAAACATAGTATACTTATTCAGTAGCTCGACGTCTATATTAGCATTAAATTGAATAGAATTTCATATTATTACCAAATAACCATTGTATAATGATATAATTACTATATTAGTCAAAGCTAAGCTAAGTTTTCCTTTACCTTAGACACTCTCGTTATAAACACATTAACGTTACGAGGCTGTTTTATCTCCTAACATATCCGACTACTACTAGATAACATATATTCATATACTAATGACATTCATTCCTTCAAACATGCTCTTCGTAAATAAAAAATGAAGAGACAACAAGTATTTCAAATTGGTAACGATTAGTTTGAAGGTAGAAATGTTGATCTGAATATAGAACAATTGAGCTTCTGCAAAACCTTTATAATTAGAACAATACAAAACAAAGGATAAAATTCATTTCAATAAGAAATAATGCAAGTAAATTGTAAAGAGACCTTCAATAAAAAAAATTAAACCTTGACTTTGAAAGTTTTAAATTCTTCATTGAAAGTTCCTTAAAAACATTTTTACATTGTCAAAGTTATCACCGGCACGGAAAAGTTTAAGCCACAGATTTAATTAGGACCGGGAGTTGAAACTTAGCGATCTTATCTTTGCTTATCTTTGCTTAGTTATTTATTTATAACATTTCAATTTCTTCATACAATATTTAACTTCAAAAAGGAGTACACAACGCTTTGAAATGAACAATCACGACCACAGAAGCAATCAATTCTCACAAAGAGTGTCTTTTAAAGACCTTGTATACGACAAATACACTGGAGTACTCGAATTGAACCCTTGATATTTTGGTGGCTAGCATTTTTCAGAAATAGATCCACAGTCATAAATGTAGTTCTCAAATTATAAGTGTTATACAACGATGAAGATCATGGAAATAAATAGTCGTTTCCGGCTGAAATCTAAATACTGCAAATAAAAATGTAAATTATAAAGATTATTTATACAATGAGACATATTAAAATGATTTTTGAAGTTCTTTCTTCTGTTACTTCTTTTATTTATATTACTTTGTTTGTACATCGCTAGAAAGTAAATGCGTTTTCTTAAACACAAACAACGGTGGTTAAATAGGAAACGAAAGTTCGTATAGAAGTTATCATATAATAAGTTTAATATTTAATTTTTCATACAATTTGTAGACGGATCAAAGCTATGACCAAATGCGAGTGAGTAATTAATTAGATGTATATCAGAACTACTGGACTGGTGGCCATTTACCGAGGAGTGCTATAGGCTTTATTATATCACGCTAAGATAAATAGGGGGTAGCCGCAATAAAAAGTGTTACAAAAACGGCAAAATTCAAAATTATCTTTACGTGCACTGAGTAAACGGTAAAAGTTACGCAAAAATCGTGTGTTACAAAATTGTTCACCTCCACAAGTTCTAAAAGAAAGTCCACGACAGCATATGTCTAGCTTTTAAAATTAACCTACTATAACTATTTTTATGGTTATTAAAATAGTTCTTAAATAGTACATTATTTGCGAAGTCGTTTTAATAAGCATTATATTAATAATTATCCTAATGAATTAGTTATTTATCACAGGCACTTATTTTTTAACAAAATTGCCCTTCACTGTATTTGATTTCAATCAGTATGTGAGGAGTTATTATAGTTTTTAAAATGATAATGGTTAAATACCACGCGCTCACGGCTTTCATTAATGTGCGGAGTGTGTGGAGCGGTGAGGCGGGAGAGAGCTGGCCGGCAGTTCTATATGAAATTCATTAATTCCACTTTGATATTTTTTAAATGTTCAATGTTAATAATAATAATTGAGTAATAAATTGACAGTAAGATCAACTAATATATATAAAAGAAAGTCGTGTTAGTTCAATTATTTATAACTCAAGAATGGCTGAACCGATTAGGCTGAAACTTGGTGGGTAGCTTAAAACCAGGAGACGGACAAAGGATATTGTTTAAATCGCTCGACCACGTTTATTTATATATTTTATTGCGAATTATTTATTTACTATTCGACAGTCGCAATTATCTGTTAGTTCCATACTATTCTAATAGATAGCGATAGATACCAGAGTGTTGACTGGATTGACTAAGTATCTAATAGACGGCTTTTTTTAACACGCTTATATTAGCTTAGGTTGTATGTATGTATGTAAAGGAATCTTTGGGCTCAATTTTCACCGGTTTCCAGTCTGATTGAATTGAAACTTTGCACACGTGTCAAGGATCGATGACAATGCAATAATTTGATAACAGTTTCCCATTATCCTCATTAGAACTACCAGGATTCATAAATAACAGGAAAAACGCTCATTATATTATAAGTTACAATCATTCTATTGGCAACTTTCTATAAGTTAAATTATAAGTTAAATTTATATGATAGTAAACACAATACTGTTAAATTCAATAAATATAATATTTTTTATTCCGTCTTAGTCTGATGTCTTATAATATAATATTAATAAATATAATATTATATTATAAGACATCAGACTAATATATACTTAGCATTGATTAGTGAGAAAGTAAACAAATAACTTATTAATTACGAATTTATAACAGATTTTCAGATTTTCTCAGCACTCCTTTTCAATATAAACTATGAAAGATCTACTAATATTATAAAGAGGTAAAGTTTGTATCTTTATACTTTATAAGTCAATTTATTGGAGGTAATCTTCAAACTAAGCTATCCGAATCTAAAAATGCCTTCACCAATATTTAGAAATAACTTTCATTTTGGATCTAGACTATATTATATTATTCCTTTGCAATATTGATAGGGCTTTTGTGTTGACCCAAAAAAAGCTCGTGCGAAGGAGTTTCTTACGAGCCTTGTGTTCTGAAGTTCTCGCGGACGGAGTCGCGGGCAACAGCTAGTATAATTAATATAATTTTATTTTATAGACCTTGAGGAAAACATATGAGAAAACCAATCGGGCAAATTCTGAACAATTCACGTGAATATAGCAACGTGAATCGTTCGGAAAAAAGCCATCATGGTTCACGTAATAACATATAAAAACCTTTCTATTTTTATCTTTATTGATAAAGCTGTATATATAAGGAAATGAATCACTCTAACTGCGGCTTGTTCCGGATTACAGTCACTTGGTAAAAAGATAATTCTTTTAAGACTACAAGGAAAAGTTAAGATTTTAATAAGAAAATGTATATTAAAGAAAAAAAAATAAAAAAAGTTAGGTATTTAAATTAAAAATAAATGTATTGTATTTTAGAACTTGTCTAAATTAATTATTCAAAGCATTATAATTATTACAATAAATAAAATGCTATCATACATGACTATGAGACAAAGAATTCTGTCTCCGGTTCCTCTCAGGACTGCGGTAAATCAATTTTCAAGCCTAGCTTAGATATATGAATAATATTTTTAAATAAAAACTATTTTTTTTTAAACATTTAAGCTTGAAAGTTGTTCATGATTTCGAACAATGTGCATTAGGCATCAAAAAAACATGAAAGTAGAAATAAAATGGAGAACTATTTTAAAGTAATATATAAAATGTTTGTGTTAGTTTTCATTGCGTTTAGTAATAAAAATAAACGTACATTCAGACTGATCTGGTTAAATGATAAATCAGTTTTATGGCAAAATAATTGTATTTTTAATATCAGTGCTTACACTGACGTATTTTTTTGGGAAAATCGATGCTTTTTTGATTATCTGCAGGGCTATGAAGATTGAAGAAACACATTTATGATATTATGTACGATATATAGTCTTCTCTCTCAGAGGGAGCGAGAAGACTATATATTTATGTGATATTTAACAAAAGTATAATAAAAATATATCATATTAAAAAAATAAAAATACATGAACTAAGAGTTCGGTTTATATTTAGTTTCATATATTATAGTATATTCCTTTTTTATTTTTCTTAAGTTCGTCTTTATACTAAGAATGTTAAAATTAACCATTAATAATTAGTATATTATTGATGTTATATTAATATTAATAATTACTATATATTGCACCGAGCCGTTAAGACGCGTATAGGGTCATTAAGTAAAACTCATACAAGTACAGCGTACATAGAAACTAATATAACTGCGAGATTTATTATTATTATTTGAGGCTTCATAGGAGTTATATTATGTGATTTAAACTAATAATAAGATTTTATGATTAATGAATTACTGTCAGCGTGAGTCAGTTACCCTTAGCGGTCTTACCTAAAAAGTTATAAACTGATGATATGACTGAATAAAGTTAGAGTATTTATAATAATAATATTTATTACCTTAACAGTAAAAATATATATGTTTTCAAATTTCCATAGAAACTGTATGAATTTTTATTTTTATTATAAAAACTATCATATTTTTTTTGAAAAATTAAATCGTAAAATAAAATAAACCTTTTCAGAGATTAGTTAATTTGAGTTCAATTTAATTATTGTAATGTTTCAGTTAACAATAAAAATGTAAAATAAAATAATGTTTTTAAATGTTTGTTATTTTTTGATGAAATCGAACAGATCTGATCCGCAAGTCTTCAGCATGCTCTAATGGTGTCAAGAGATAAGCAATAATTGAGTGAATTACCGACGGAAATCAATTTACTGAATGATGTTGTATTTCATACACCATTAATATTATAAACAAATACTTCACAAAAAGATTAATTTATGTAAAATAAATAATATAATCTTAAAATTATAACCTTTTGTATAAAAAACTTCATTACGATTATGATATATATATTTATGCCTGATTAATTATATCGATATTTTCCCCGAATAGTTACGAACATGGGGTGGGTGGGTGGTCGATTTTCAAAATAGTATAATTTACAGTGAAGAAACATTTGAATACAAAACTTTAATTTATTTAAATTAATTTATTAAATAATTTCCTAATATTTTTTGTATTAATATAGTATTGCTTTTATTTAATAGTTGAACGGTTACAATTTCAATGACAAAGTATCAACTCGTCTCAATATGAAATAGTTTGCAGGAAAATATATCACAAGTTAGGCTAAAGCAAGGTTAGGATTCACTAATAATACATTGGTTATTTATAAATGTTTAACTCTTGATTTTCTGGACTTGTCGATAAATCTTATATAACTCGTTATTTCTTAATATGACATAAGTCAATGACCCTCTTACTTTTGACAAGTGGCCTCCGTGTACTCAAACCCTAATTACGAACATGTTGGATTCCAAGGAAAGGAAATGTGGGAAAGTAAAAAAGTTTAATATTAATATTGGAAAAGAAATGTATTTTCTGTTATATCTAGCAATTTAATACCTTAACTTATACAATTATAATAAAAATATTACATAATGTAATATTATAGTCATATTAAATGACGGCTCTTTATACTTTATCCTTACCTCGTAAATTGTATTTTTAGTATTTCAAACATGGCATTTGAAGTTATGATGTGGCTTTATAAATTTGAGAAATTACTGCTAATATAAGTTCTGTAACAAATTGAAAAGTAGCACTCGCCTTGCATACTGTAATTTAATAACTTTTTATTTATACATTTCTTCAAAATTTTCAAATTTGTTCAAATTAATAAAAATATATAATTTAAAGTATAATAAAATTAAAACAGCGTACATGCCCGGACCCTGTAACATTGTGGCTGTTGAGTGTTTTACATATTTATCCAACTACTTGTCTAACATTCAATTAGTGAAATTTGTTTAAAAAACTATTTTACCTTTTTTAAAGTATTCTGCAATAATCCTTTTCACGCGATGTTGTAGATCAGTAATTTGTCACCTTTCCTTTTCCTACCTATAACCTATACTAAACGGTTTCTTATTTATTAATATTATAATCAAAAAATATATATTTAATATACACGAGTAGTCGATAGTGTATGTAGATGTAGGTATAATAAAATATTAGATAATATATGTTTTATTGTTGTTGTATTTCACTTCTTTTCAATCATATCAACTTGTTAAATATTTGTATATCTTACTTTAAAAATGTCTCATGATTGTATAAATGCAGATGGCAGAAACATTCCAGACTCGTCGACAGACAGTCGACCAACAGTCGACAAAATGTATTGTTCAGCGTCAGTCTGTCCCGAGCGTGACCCAATGAAATGAAATGCATTCGCGTTCGTGTTTGTAAAAACGGTATCTTTTATACATGTAGTACTCGTATAAATTATTTAATATACTTACTTACTTTTTTATATTATTATATTATATACTAAACATTTCTTCCTCAGGAGTGAATCAATGAGTATTGATCAATGACTCTGGTAGTCTTATCTAGTACCAATAAGAAATCAACTTTATCCCTTTAAAATACTAATACAATTAATATATGTATGCTACAGAGATGTATCCAGTCTATATGTATATATAATATTCACGATTTTTTTTTATTACAAAAAATATTTAAATATCCTAAAAAACTTTTAATTAAATTGTATTCATGTTAATAGCACATGACTGATCTACATATGGTACGGTCGTTGGAGGCAAGTTTATCGAATAAAATCCATATGACTTCATTGGAGCGGCGCCAAGTGGTTCCGCATATTGGTTTTAAGTTATTCCTGTAGGTACGTCAGTGCGGAGGAATAGGTTTAATAAAACCCAACTTTGAGAATAAATATATATACGTATATGTTTTGTAGTGTAAATTAGTCGGTACTTGGTTCTAGTTAAATTTGTAAAATGTACGCGTACGTAACGCAAAAACCAATATATCGTGATATTTATATGATGATTTTATTATTATTATTCTTTTATTTAGAGACTATTTAAAGAACTATAACATATCCTCATTTTCCGGAACATCCATCACCACAGACACAATATCTTCTCAAAATGTCTATTTCATTCCATCATCACAGCCGGTTTGAGATGGGTTGGGATAGATCATGGTTCAGGATACTACTGAGTCGGTAAAGTATGATTCACTACTAGCTCGAAGAGCCGGGGTCATCGCATCACATACTCGTATAGTACGAATAGGTAAATGTATTACCTGGTATAACAAAAACAACCTTTAATTTTATGATGGTATTATTTATGGCGTCATATATGATCTCGTGATGATGATGGTGTCCATGAAAATACCACAGCATTCAGTAAATTGAGATCTGTCGGTAAATTAATCAATTTCCATTTGACACCCATAGAGCATGTCGGTGGGTTTGATATGATTTGTTTGATAAATACAAATACATATCGTTTCTATGGAAATTACAAATGAAAGATAGACAAAAATTTCAAAAAGTTTTTTCTGGCTTGTGTTATTTATGTTAAGACCCCTAGGGGTATTTTTTTAGTTTTAATTCAATGTACAGAATTTAACTCCTCTACAGTTTTATAATATGATAGACTATGCTCCTTAAGTAGCAATTTGTTTTTTTGTTTTACCTTTTTTTTATCTTAACCCTAATTGGCCAGATATTTCGAATTGCGAAATTAGGTTCATCTTGTAAATTTGGTTACTATCGAAATTATATAATAGTATTAAAGTTATATTAAAGATTAGAGCTACTGCTTGTGATATAATATGATTACTTTTATTTATTAGAATCACTGTTATTTAAATATTGTTGGCAATATTTTACACATAAAAAACGATATTGTGTTTTAAAATCATTGCTATTTAAAGTACACATCTGAATATTTTTTCTTATATTTTTTTAATATTATTCTATTAAGTCAGATCTATTCTTTTCCACTCTTGGCCATTAGACTATTATATATTTAACATTGACTGTTTGACGAAGGTTACTAATTTCATTTGAAATTCTTAACATATGTAAGCATTCCTATGTAATAATGTTTAATATATTATACAGTGTCTTTTATTATGAAATATCCTGAATAATATTATTACAATCATGATAATACTAAATCAAAAAAACAATATTTTATCTTATGAATACCCACTTTTTTATTTTAGATATTTATTAAGAATAGCTACACATATTTAAAAAAACCCGCTGACCTTGTCCATGTAGGCTGAAAAGCAATGTACTTCATTAACTGACTATAATCCAAGACAAACCGCAGCAAGAGAGATTTGTCTTCATCCAGAAGGATAAAAAATTTGATCTTTATTTTGCGTGAAATTGTATTCTGTGATTTACAAAATTATTGCTCTCATATTATATTAAGACATGTAACAATTACATGTATAATAATTATTTTATCCATATTTAACATAAGATTATAAAAACAAAATACAATAATACAATATTACTAGTAGGCTACTAACAAAGCATTTTAGAAAATAAGTGAGACTTGTTATTCGTGGCATGTTACTATAAATTGCAAATGCTAACCAATGTTTTATTATTGAACGATGTATTTTCATACTTTTAATTTTCAGAGCACTATTGGTGATATCATGTTATCGCTGGAAAACAAAAACCTTTTTTTCGCGTTTAATTTCGCTGCAAGCCCAACAACATTCTAAAAGCATTGTTTTATTGCACTCTTAGTGTATTGATAGTTTTTTTTTTAAAAAAAGGTCGCCACAGACCATTTGATTACAAAGATTGATAGAATGCTTTTCGTCCACTGACATAATGCGTCACGGAATCGGAATAACGTTACTCATAACTGCTCTAAAACTACGCTCTTTTTAAAAGTTTTTATCGTTGCTTTGGCCAGAGATATCAATATGTCCTAAGAATTTAAAACTTTGAACGACATTAAGAGTTGAGCCATTTGCGTATAGTTTAAGTAATTTCTTCCACATAGAATCTTCTAGATGTTTTGAATTCTAGATATTTTCCCCTGTCACCATGGTCAAGAAGAAGGCCAAAGCCGATTCTGCTGTAAAATATTTTCTACTGTAAGAATTTTCACTATTGACTTTCCACGCTGTACGCTATCAATGATCACAGACTAGATTTCATTTTAAATTTATTGGTATTCTTCCAATTTTCTTTTTTCCTGAGTAATCTGTACCAAACATATCCATATCTCTTATTTATATTGTATTAGCTTCATTCGCTGTTTTTATGTTCGCTTTTTTAGCAAAGGTGAAAATTTTTGTGTGAGGGTACTTTAATTAAACTTATTAAGTATTTTATTTATTTTCTTTGTCATGTCTCTGTTAGCCCTATTGCCTGTTCCAGCTTCACCGGGAGGATCTTGTAGGTAAGACACAGAGTTTCATAATATATATTTTTTTTAATTATTAACAACCTTTACTACTAAGCGATGAACAGCCTCTTAGAAAATATCTAAAGCATATTATTTAACTGTTTTAAAAATTTTCAAAGAGAGAAAATTGAAAAAAGGAATCTCAAGCCACTTTAGGCTATTTATTATTCATCTTTCAAAAGTATAACTTTAATGTGGTAAAAATATGACGTTATAGATTATATTGCCCTATATAGTTTTATACTCATGTCAAAGTTTTTACATGTGTACATACGTAGATAAATGTTTATAATAATCGATTATAAAGGGATGTATTTAAGTATATATATATTATTGTACGTTAAAATTAAATAAGGTTAAATTTTTCTTATAAGTCATTTAGTAGCGTCTTCGGTACAATAAAAGGTCTTTGATTTTGCAAAACAATTCAAAACGTCCTTTACATGCCCTAAATCATCTGCCTAACTCAAATTGTTTCACAGTAGTTATGAACAGGCCACCGACAAAATAAATAAATAAATAAATAATTTGCTCTCCTAAGATACTCATTATATTACCTAAAATGTTGTATTTTTAGATTCATATATATCTTACATTTAAAATATTGGATTATACAAAAAAAAGAAGAGATTTTTTTTGTATAATCCAATATTTTAAATGTATTAGTTTTTTATCAAATATAAATTAACGTCAAAATATAAAAAAAGTAGTACAACAGGATTTAAAGCAGAACGTGACTTAAAAAAGTAAACAGACTGCGATGCATCAGTATTTCGTTTATTGAGATGGCTAAGTGCCAAGATTGGGTTTCCGATTAGGCGTTTGAAGTCTTTATCTTTGAATGGCTATAGAATGTTGTTCAGACCTTAACCAACTCGTAATTGTGCTTGGAGTATTGATAGGAAGTTATGTTTGAATAAATTTACTGCCCTTGTCCTTTTAAAAGTCCCTGTTAAGGATGGAAGTTATTAAATTATTCAAAATCAATGTATTCTTATGTCTGAATTAATAATGGTCGTATGTAAATGGTAAAATGTAAAACTGTAGGCTACTAAATTAAGACTCAGGACTTCACAGTGGTGGCAGGCGGTAAACCTCTCTTTTTATTATATTGTTCGACGAAATCCATGCACATTGCACACCCTGAGAGACCCTCCGCGAGACGGAATGTGATCGTTCCGCGTCGCCAGTTGATCCAATGTAGGTACAAAATTTTCCCGTGTGCTTGAACCAGCTACAAATAATGCCTTGTTATATTGGATTTTCAGGTTAGGTGTCTTGGTCCTTGCCATTATGGCCTAATTTTTAGCCTGTAATTCTATGTCAGTCTCCTCGTCAGGACGATCAAGGTTAGGGGTTAAGTTTCGCCTGTAGGATGCCCTATTGCTTTTAAACGACATAGTGTCAAGCGAGAGCTCCGATGTACCTGGCTTGGGTACGGCCCGCCAATGAACACAGAAATCATATGGCCAAGTTGGCGTCCCTGTCTCTAAAAGTTAACTGGCTCTCAAACATGCGCTCTTATGAAGTATTTTTATGCTCGCAACTATGAATCACCTTCTGTTCTGTTTCAACGGAACTGTAACACAAAAAAAAAACATCTTTTAGGTGAGTCTTATTTTTAACGAAATGTTCTTCGCATATGCTTTCCTCTACAATTGTTTGTATGTATTGTAGTAATTTGTAGTATATCGACTAAAAACAATCCTTCAATGCCTCGTGACTGTACTATGTCATACTGGTTATATAAAGTCTCAATTTTACATATTCTTAATTTTTATTCATTTTAAGGGTATCTCACTTTTTAATAAGGTGGTTTTCTGCTCTTTTTGACATGTTAAATAGCTTTGGGAAGGACCTGGTGCTAGTCTGAATTGAGAAATAATACAATAAGTGTGTGCTATCGAAAGAATACCTCACAATGTAAAACTTTGATCGCTTACATTTATAAAATTAAATTAATATATGATGTCCAACGAGTGATAATAACGACCAATGATAGAGGTATTTCTATATTAAATGAATTTAATATTGTCAGGAAACATTTAAAAAACTTAAACATCATTAAAGCATTTTTTTAAAATATGTTTTAAATGTACATAATAATGGCAAGTCAAGATCATTTAGGAATGAATAATGTTATATCTCATATAAGAACCTCAACTGGTAATTGGAATCTCTCGGCATCTCGTAGTAAATTGATCGTGAAAACGACAACATCTGAATGAGATTATTGACGCTCGATCGCCCACATTAGGGCGCTGGAAAATGAAAGGTGCTTTTACTATAAATAGTGTTATATTTACATTTACCATAGATTATCTAGGAAGAAAATATTTTTTTCTTAGATTTTAATAAGTAATATTCATTTAAAACGAATACTCGTGTAGTTTGAGTTGTATATTCTTCCTTTAGCTTCACTTATGTACAAACACTAGCTGTTGCCAATAACTTCGTCAGCTCCCACCGAGAGACTCAATTAATAAACAAATATTTTTTTTGTAAAATTTATACCTTCCTCAATGTTTTCTAGATAGGTCATTTATAATCTACTTACTTTGACTGGTAGTCAATAAATAGATGGCGATGGCTTTTAGCTCTATATCCGAATTTCAAGTTACTCAATGGCAAGGACACATTGACAAACTAAACGCTTGCCTGTTTTCGAAAAACTAGTAATCAATTATTTAGAGTTGTTCATAATTAAGGATGATTGTGGACATGGAGGGCAAATTATCAATCTCAAGAGGGTCGTTGACTTATATTATATTAAGACATAATGAGTTATATAAGATCTACTGACGTCTAGAGACTTCTCAGGAGTTAGGAATTTATCGATTACCATTATGTCCTTTGTTTAATTGAATCCTGAGCTTGTAACTTTGCTTACGTTAAAACTTTGTCCTATCGACACGAGTTAATGCTTTGTTATTAAAATATTAACAAATTTTAAAAGTTTTCATTTATTTACCCTTACTTTGGTAAAATGTTCTATAAAACAGAACTGAAGAGCAAATAATGTTTAACAGAATATATTAGAGATAATGTGAATTTCCTAACAAGACACATTGTATGAAATAACGTTTTTGTGAATGTTTAAATTTAAATCCTCTTATTACTCGATTTCTTCATAAAACTCATTAAGTGATAATATCTTATGTGTGTTCAGGTTCTATTTCATTAATACCGGTATCTTCTTAATATCCCAGTATTAAAAATAAAGGTAATAGAGTATTTTGCAGTCTATGTTTATTTATGTGTGATAATATATTTGTAGTGATTTTATTTTATAATTATTTAAATAAAATATTTTATAAAAAAAATGTTCTTTAATATAATAAGTATAAAGATATCAAAGAAGTTTATTTATTATCGAGCAAATATTTACGACCTTTGCTTACGACGTCAATACAAGAATTTGTCTTATGTAGCATGTGAAATATAACTTATTAGGAATTAGAATTAATTTATTACTTTAACGTTAATATTTTTTGATAAAATATCTAGTTAGTAAAAGAAAACATCTAGTTAAAAGTTATATAACTAATAATAAACGATTTTCCTCTTTCAAAGAGTGCCCAATGCGGTTAAATAAGTTTTTACTTCAAAAATGTCTGTGTAAAATAAATATTAATAAATAAATGAGTAAAGCTGTCAGTATCTTGTAGAAGATAGGTAAAGCCTATTTTTTATAGCGTTAATAAAATTCGTTACGGATGCTCGTTTATGACAACCGTTATATGGGACTTACCCTTGGACCACATTGAAAATATATTACAATTAAGGTATTTTAAAATATAATCTTTGTCCACATATCAAATATGCATATTTGAGTAGGTACGCAGTGGGGGGGGGGATTGTCTAGACGAAGGATTTTCACACATTAAGATAAATTAGCTTTCGCCTCGGGCTTTACTCGTTAAAAGATGATATTCAGTGTTAGATAATACAATAGCTATTTTTTTATATTTATAATAAAAATATATATAAGCAAGGAAAGTTCTTTTATGCTTCAATTCAAATTTAAGTCTCTTATTAACGTAGCGTAGCGCATGTGTGAAATTATAGAATAAAACTTTCATTAAAAAAATATCTACCAAAAAAATATTTTTATAATCTTAATAAAATTAAAAGGAAGACATTAACATTAACACATTTTTTTTTTAAATGCACGTCAATAACACTCCGAAAAATTGGTACTACTTACACAGCTCTTACCTTGAAAATATCACCTAAAAATGCTAAGGTCAGTCAGTATAAGAGTATTTAACTAACGTTTTTATAATAATATTTCTTACGTTCTATAAGACTTACTTTTTTATTTATTTTTTAAATCCAACCTATCTTATATGTTAATTCAAATCTTAGAGAAATAAGCAACAAGTGTTTTCTTTTAAAAATAAAAGTTAACATTAAAATATAAGAAAGTAGAACCTACTAATAGTAAAACATTGGTACTTAAAGTAGAACGTGACTTAAAAAAGTAAACAGACTGCGATGCATCAGTATTTCGTTTATTGAGATGGCTAAGTGCCAAGATTGGGTTTCCGATTAGGCGTTTGAAGTCTTTATCTTTGAATGGCTATAGAATGTTGTTCAGACCTTAACCAACTCGTAATTGTGTTTGGAATATTAATAGGAAGCTATGTTTTAATAAATGTACTATCCTTTTCCTTTTAAAAGTCCTTGTGAACGACGGAAGCAAATAAGAGATTTAATATATTTTTTTTATGTCGAATAAATGATGGTAATATTTTAAAATAAAAAAAATATTATTTGATTGTCTACTGATGATTTATAATGATTGGCCAGTTTAAAATGTTATTGAACTTATTAAATTGCTATACAATTTAGTAGTATATTTCCAGTATTTATTGACTGGAAGCTTTTTAGTAATCAATTTGCGTAAAGGGCAAGATTTGAGACGTCAATGGGTTTAAAAAACGATAGACAGATTAGGGCTAATCTTTCTTTCTCATTAATTTATGTAATCATTAGGTAGGAATTTCAAATATATAAAAATAAAATAAAAATCTTATTCTTTATTACGAAATATGATATTCGTTACGATTAGTATATATTTCCAAATATTATACAACAGTTTTTAAAAATCAGTCGTCTAGCCTATTGTAATCGTACGTATCGCGCCCGCACATATCATGAGTTTTCTTCCCAAACGCATAATAAAAACTTTTTTCTAAGTTTATGCATTCGGGTGTCGTTATTATTCAATCGTGTTTTTTTACTTTCTGTCTGTCTTTCTGTCAATCGAATATAGTACATTATAAAGTGTGTGCGTTTGCTTCGACAATAGGTGCACAGTTAAATATTGGGACCGGGTTTAGACAAACAGAAAATGGCTGAAAGGCTATTAGCTCGTCTATGAGAGTTAACAATATTTCTAAAGGCCGAGGTTTGCTTTTAGACAGGATCTTGAAGAACCTTAAGATTACTGCTGCATACTACAAAAAAAACATTGTTACAAAAGTTTGAAATGAAACTACCTTAGATTAAACATATTGCTTTAATATTCACCTTACTATCTTAAATGAGATTTAACCTTTAATATTACCATATACTACTTTTAAAAGCTGTTATTTTAGTTGTGTTAATGTTTTCTCGCGCATTTAAAATATGTAATTTATTATTTCGAAAATTTTTACATGCCTATACACCTTATTAATAAATTCGTTAAAAAGTAATTTTAGGAGTTATATTGATATTATATTTATAGAGCAGAATGCCATAGTATATACACCAACGAAGTCAAAACTTATGCGGTCATGGGCACATTTACTAATTCATGAAAGACTACCATAGTTGGTTGTTTATAACAGGTAATAAATACTAAGAGTTCTGGTTTATTTATGATCTTCCATTATATAATATTGGTCCAAGAAATAATCATCGTCATAAGGATAAACTGAAAAAAAAATGTATACCTACATAAAACGACGACACATTGAACATATATATATATATATATATATTTATGTAGGAGCATTAAGTTCAATTGGCAATAGTAAACTATTTTATATATAATGTCCATATAGTTGGGTTTACCTCAGAGTTAATTACTTACGTAAATATTCCGTGAGTACCTTGATTTCAAAACATGCGCCCATATGCACAACCTGCCAAACTGAAAAAGACATCGAATGGGGTCAGGTACAAACTTAAATAAACATAACTGACTATACGTCATAACAAACAATACAATACAAAAGATTGCTAATAACCTTCAAATCTTTCCATGCAGTTGACGAAGTCCAGCAAACAGTAATTTCTAAACGTGTAGTACCCGTAGTATAGCGTGCGTCCGCACAGTGCACCTGTGCTGCAACAAACACGTATAATTACAACTATTTGCTATTTGCACACAATTTTTTTATGTTAAATTTTTAGCCACGTCTTAGAAAAGATTTTAAAGATTGTTTATTAGTTTTTTGGAATTGCCGATGTTCTCGTCGGTAACTACATTTTTTTTTAATTTTGCATCAAAGGAGGATAGAAAGAACACATGCAGATAAAAATAAGATTTTAGAGAATAAGATTTTTTTACATACAGCTTGCAATGATCTACAAATAAATATATAAATGGCTATATACTCATAAGCTTTAAGGCAGTAATATGCTATGTAGTCGCAATGTTCTTCAAAGGAGATACGCATGGGCGTTGTTCGACGATAAATCTTTCTTGTTGTAGTCTGGGTGGTGAACCTGATATATATCGAATAACGAATATTTAATATCTATATTTTTTAAGATAATAAATCCAAACTTACAACGTCATCAGCAATAGTTTTTAGCAAATAATTACTTACTATGTTGACGTTTGACTACATTCCACCTGATATTAAGTAGAAATGTAGTCATAGGTGGAATGGCGCAATAACTCAGTAAAAGCCTATTTACTCTTGCCTTGTATTCCAAAGATACATACTGGAAAGTAGGAGCTTTGGCTCGTATAAAAAAGAGCCCCTTCACCTTAATTTTGGCGATAAATAAGCACGTCTGCGTTTTAGTGGCTTTGAATTGAACAAGATTGGCATTGCCCTTATACGGAGACTGCCTGCAGCTTGTCATTCAAACGATGCACTATGGCTTCTCTTTCAGTCTATACTTGATCTCTACTGGCGAGTGCTCGGCAGATATCTTTATACAACAGTAATGTCGTCTGCGTACCAATAGATACCGGGTTTAGCAGATCGTTAATGAAAAGAGAAGCAGAAAGAACGGACCCCTGAGGCACTCTGGTATTTATTGTCAAGAGCTTCGAGGAACATCTATCGACAAATCGGAGGGACCTTTCGTTAAAAAAGTCCTTTACCTGGCCGATCAGACCAGAAAATATATTGTACACTGAAAGCTTGTTTGAGAGGCTCGCATGCTAGACCCTGTTAAATGTCTTCGACACGTCTAGAAAGACGGCGATCGCTTCTCCACTCCTCTCTGGCTTGGCAAAGCTTCACCTAACACGAGTGTAGCTTAAACTAGAACGTCCCCAGTGGACCTATTTCGGCGAAACCCGTACCGTCGGTCACTGAAGGGATCATCACCATATAGGTATTTTAAAAGGCGCGAGCTCAATACACGCTCCATAATCTTGCAGAGTATGGAGGTGATTGAAATCGGTCTGTAATTTGCAGGATCAGCATGGCTACCTTTTTTGAGCACTGGCTTTACGTAAGCAAGATTTCAGGATTAAAGAGACGATACAGACGTACTATACTATATACGCACGTACGTACGTACGTACTATACTAGGAGACAACTCCGCTGCGCATGTCTTAAGTAGAATGGCTAGCGTACCATCAGGGTCACTGGCTTTAGTCACATCTAGACGACACAATGTTCTCCATACCTCTTTGTTAGAGAAGCGGATTTTAGGCATTGACATCCTGCAATGAGGGTGATGTGCTGGAGTAGCATTGCCAGTATCTAGGTGCGAATTATTAGCGAAAAGAGAAGCGAGAAGATTCGCTTTTACTTTTGTTTCATGAGCCAGAGATCTATCTGGCTTCAGCAGAGGTGGCAATGAGGTTGGGCAGAAATTCGACTAGATCGCTTTGGCAAAAGACCAAAAAGTTCAATTGCCTGATGGTTGGACTGAAAGCTTTTCGCCAACCTTAGCGGTACGACCATGACAAATTCTACGTAATGTCTTTTTAAAGGACTTAGCAGCTTTGCGGTTTCGAGCATCAACCCAAGTAACATATGCCGAATGTTTTGGCTTTTCAGTATGACCACATTCGGCATTGAACCATGGGCGAGCTTTGCCACCGATAGGCACATCAGCAAAAGGAATGAAATACTCCGTTGCCTGATGCACCACATCAGTTATAGCATCCGCGTAATTCAACGGTTCCTGAGAAGAGAAACACCAAGAATAAGATGGAAAGAAGTGCCGCATCTCATGCCAATCTGCTGATTTGTATTTCCATATTCGTCTAACACAATGGGGTTTTAAATCTGGCTGGGAATAAGTAAATACAGATTTCAACAGACAGCCAGTAGACGGTCCAGGCAGTTGACCGTATAAAACTAAACATAAAGCATCCTTGTCGCTTGCCTCATCAGCTGAAAGAGATTCAAAGACAACGCAACGTTCCGCGCCTCTCTTCCAGCGTGGCCTGTCTCTGCTACGGTAAGAGCCAGTCCTGATGACTGGCATTAAAGTTCCCCAAAAAAACAACCTGTGCTGACGAGTACCGATGCAAAGCCATATCAGCAGCTTCACTGAGATACTCAAATAATCGAGGTATCTTCTTATCACCAATTTTTTGGTTTCCTGTGCTTACTAAAACCCATAGGGATGAAAAAGTGGGGTCTTCAAGGTAACGGAGGCGCTGGATACAGAGGTCATTCCGCGCGTACACACAAACTGCGGCATGTACACACAAACCCCTTCATGTGTTCTCTAACGTGTACCCTGGGTAAGGAAGGTATGCAGCGCTCAAAGGATATTGTGGTTGCTCTGTCTCTAGGTAGTGATGGACAGCGTCAAGATTTGAGTGCAATCCTCGAATATTAGCGAGGTTCACTAGGAGGGAAGAGGGGTTCAACTGCTGAGTAAACTTACTCTCCTTTTTCTTACTTTTAATTTTTTTTATTTTAAAAACAGTGAATAGGATGGAAAATGGCAGTTGTACGAGGTGCTAAGTATCGAACCTGACGTCGAAGTTGGTGTTGTCATGCCACTGGGAGGCTAGACTAGAATCTGCGGGGACGCCCGAACCCCCCAGAGATCACCATCGGGCATCTTCTTCTGGTCGCCAAATAGTACGATGGAGCCACCCTGGGATTTTTCACAGCTGGCGGGGTAGCCTTTCATGGAGGGCTGATCCATTACCTGGGCTCTCAAATATCTGCGGGTAGCCAGCGGAAAATCGTCACCTCGGATCCCGCTACCCTCCTTGGCTAGGCACCCGATACGATAAACACCAAATCGACGTCAAACCGGTCGTTTAGACCACAACGCAGCTGTTCAGACCCATTTCCCATATACGGCTTCATCGAGTTGCGTGTTGGAATAAAACAGAGTCGCCTTGCGAGATGACTTTGCCCGATGGGTGGTAACCCTGCCGGTGACCTGATGTTATGGCCTACTACCGCAAAAGCAAGTAATTACTTTTTTTTAACACCCGTAATTGTACTAATTTCATATACTACCGATTTTGTTGTGGCCCGGCAACTTTTCCTCCGCCACCCACAGCGGGGCTAGCTATGTGATCATCACTCCCCTGATTCCCCTGATTCCCCGATGGCGGCCCTGGTGGCGGTCCCAGCCCTTTCGTAGTCTCATCTTTCCCTTGAGGGAATTTCCCAGCGGTGGCCTTGCCTTGTCGACGACCGTTCTGATAATCATCTCCTTGTGGTTTACACAGCTTCAAGTACGAGACAACTGATAAGACACAATATTTAAAATATGTTAGGTAATAAAATCCTTATTTGCTATATGATTTGGCTTTTTCTTACCGATCAATAAAACAGATCTCCAAAAAAAGTTCCTCTTTGACAAATGCCACATTAAGATACCTTTTCTTTAGGTTAACAAGTATATAAAAATATTATTCAGACTCTCTGAAAAATCCTTATCAAAGGTATTTTGTGTTCAGAATAATCGTTATAGTTAATTTTATTTCACGCATCACGGCGTTTTATGTCACGAAATATAATCAAGTGGTGACGCTCATAGTTAAATACTTTTATATAATTTCTTATTTTCCGATCAATGTCAAGAAGGGTTGCTAGAAAGTTCAAATGAACTCAATATTGAGACTGGTTTAATTAACAATAAAGAGTTAACAATAATTTATGATAGAATTAGTTACTTATTTTTAAGTAATCATAAAAAAAGTTATTAGAAGTCAATTTACTTAATACATTATATACATATTTAATCAATTTATATTACTTTTATTTTTTTTCGAAGACAATTATTATGAAATTACAAAGAAATGTGTCCAAAACAAATAACAAATGTGTTTAGTCGTGTTAAGCTAACTTAAATTTGAAATATTTTTATAGACAATTTCAAACATTGATTTCGCTTGTGGAACTTAGTAAGAAACACTGGTTAGGATTTTATAGAAGAATATAACATGAAGGTGCAAAATTCATCAAAGCGGGTAGCTATGCGGTACCTCAGCGAACTTATTGAAAACAGTAACAGTACAAGTAAGTGGTGTTTCTTGGAGAAACCCACCCCCGCATCTCTTGTTTTCCACCCCCGCATCGCAAAAAATATTGTTTTGTCAAAATTTGTCAATTTTTTCTTTTATTTATAAACTGTCACATTCAATATGACCATGTTTTTTAATGAACCACCCCGCAACCCTTATTTTTTATGAACCACTTCCGCAATCCTTGTATTCCATCCATGCATCGTTTTTTATTATACTGACTATGTGAAATTGAATGAAAATTGGAATACATGTTCACCTTCGGTGATAATACAAGTCAGTGGTGCTTTCCTCCTTGAACCCACCCCCGCGTCCTTTATGTTCCACCGTTGCATACCCTATTTTTTTTTGACGCTGTCATTTTTAAGGCTACCCACTAACAATCCAACGGTTACCTTCATAGCCTTTGTGGAACGCCACGGGATCGCTTTCGCACTCACCGTGACCCCCCGTTGCATCCCCTAAATCATTGGATTTTAAAACTTTTTTGATTAAAAAAAATACATTACAAAACAAATCTACAAAAAACAAATTACAAAAAAATCAAAAGACTAAAAAGAAAAAAATAAATAAAATTTACAAAAATATGTTCAAAAAGATAACAAGAAAAATCAACAAAAAACAAAAAATCAAAAGACCAAAAAGTAAAAAAAGACTAAAAAGTAAAAAATAAATAAAATTTACAAAAAAATTACAGTCTTATCACATTAGAATCCTATATGAGCTGTTTTACTAGACGAACCAATACTAAAGCAACATAACGTCTTCACTTACAACTGAAGTTATGCCTCACATATACAATAGAAACGTACAATTGATTCACATGATTCATGGTAACTTGATTATAATGATGAAATTGGTTATTAAATGTAACGCGCCACGCTTTTATTTAACGATTTATCTGAAAAATATTTGTAAATTTTTATTTAGAAAAAATATTTTTTACATTTTTAAATTTAAATAAAAGTATTTTTATAAAAAATGTGTTTTATTTCTTATATTGGTTGTTTGTATTTTTTTTGTTAAATAACTTGTTTGTTAAAGAAAACAAAAGATATTTAAATGTTCAAAAAGTTTTAAAAATTATAATCAATTGCGATAAACGTCTTTCTGTTTTGAAGCCGTACTGCAGACGATGGTTAGAAAAAAGTGTCATAGTTACAGTTTACGCAATTGTAACTTTGATACTTTGATGATTACCAATGAACTAAACGGAGTAACTTATATTGAGTTAACAATAGAGTCAGGCTTTTGCAATTATGTATTCTATAACTCAAGTACAATAAAAGATATTTTAATAAGACTTTCCATATGGAAATGGATATAGCAATATTAATATTATCAATAATTTTTGTATATATTTTTATCACGTGAAAGTCGGTGAATAAAGTTAGTCCATTAATCTTATGTCCTGTTGAAGAATAGTAAACATAACAAGAAGAAGAGTTTTTACTCTCCGGTTATAATTTGGTTTGTATTTTTATATCTTTCAAAGAATTTCGCAAGTATTTTATATAGGTGTATAGTATACATACAGTGGCAATGCAGGTGTTGTTCTTACAGATCATGGGTTGATGACATAAGTTTTTATAATTCGAATATTTTTTCCCCAGAATGTTGAATTCTAATTTGAAATTGTTAAAATTTTTATTCAATAATCAGTAAATTGAAACAAAAAACAAATAACCAAAACTGTTTGTCTTATAATGTTAATAAAGATTCTTAAAATAAAATATTAAAGCTGTATTTATTAAATTATTTTATGGGAAAACCAAATTTTTCTAAAATATTTAAGAAAGTTTGAATACAAGCTAAGTTGACATATATTGGAAATAAAATGTTTAATTCAGAAAATTAAATAAAGGCATCTTGGGATGTTTTATCTTGGGTTACTGGGAAGACTAGGGCTCCTAATGCACCTATAAAGTTAAAAATTCATATTAAGAAATGGACCATGAGACCATTTTTGAATCATTTTTACTACTATTCCATTAAAAGGCACGTGTAATTTAAATTCCTCATCATCTGATGCAAACGATAAATAAATGTTTTGTATTTTAGCCCGTTTCATATGATGAAATTGTTAAGACATTTAAAACCTTAACTCTGAAAAAAACTGGTGATCCTTGGGGATATGTCAGTAAAATTACTTAGCAATATTATATATTTTATAACGATATTGCCACACAACTTTTCTTAATTTTCAAAAAATATATCGATACCGGTATTTTTCCAGATTTTATGAAATTTAGTAAAGTAGATCCTTTGTTTAAAATTGGTGTTAGGCTAAAACCAGGATATTATAGGTCTATCTTTGTTTTATTGATCTTAAGTAAGATCTTTGAAAAGATTTTTTTAAACCAAATGACAGAATTTGTTTCTAGCAATAAAATCATGCAAAGTGAACAATATAGTTTCACCAAAGGTAAAGCAACAACTGATGCGGGTGCCACGTCTCTCAAATACATTTAATATGCAATCGGGGTATTTTGCGATTTATCCAAGGCCTTTGATTGCGTTTACCATCAAACATTGCTATGCAAAAGTAACCACTATGGTGTGCTTAGTGTTGTGCTTGATCTTATTATCTCTTACCTCTTAATAATTCTAGATCGGCTGGTTCGTACCTAAAGATGGGTATTCTACAAGGATCTATTCTTGGCTCTTTTTTATTTTTTTTATATATTAATAATTCTTACCTATTCGGACCAAAACACTACTAGTGCAATCGCGCTAGTCCTTCCTCTCATAGACTATGCTGATGTCCGCTGCTGTAATATCTCTGAAATTAATTTTAATAAATTGGACCGCCTTCTTATTACCTGTATTAACTTTGTTTTCAACCTTTGTAAATTCGATCACATATCTCTCTACTGTTCAAAGCTAAATTGGCTACCTATCCGCTAGCGAAGATCTTCAAGATATTTATGTCATATCAATTGTACTCTGTTCCTAACGATCCTCTTGCTCTTTAGTATTTAAAGTGTAAATTTCAATTACTAGGAAGTACTCATGAGTTGCATCTTCGCTCTTCTTCTAATCTCCAACTCTTCGTCCCTTTACACAATTCAGGGTTCCTAGCAAATTCCTTCACAGTACACGCAATCAAACTTTAGAACGGCTTACCTGAACATATTCAACGCTCTCCAAGTAGCATGATATTTAAAAAATCTGTCCACAAATATTTTATTGCAAATATTATAAATTAATTTCCTTTTTAATTCTTTACCTGAGACTCAAACTGAATCAAACTGAATATTTGTAATTAAGACAATATATTATTATCGTCCAAATTACTTTAACGAAAATGCGTAAGATTCTTTTTTAACTGTAAACCGTAAAATAGGTATACAAGTATACACCTCTTAAATATAAGAGAATGTATAGTGTAATAACGCTATACATTTCTAAAATAATAGCTGCGTTATTGTGAGTTAGATTTATCGACATAAGGACCTCAATCAACAATCAAGTTTATAAAAATGGGAATGGAAAGGTAACATTACTTCACCCTCCTCTGGCTTTTGGTAACTTGTTTAATGTTACATAACAGTCGACTTCAAATAGCCCGAAGGTTGGCAATTTCCTTAAAAAAATGCGTGTTCTAATATTGATACCTTCAAAATTATTCTGTTTTCAATATGAAGGCCAAAGTGCACTACTGTTTTCATATTCATTTTCACATTTCATTAGTTGAGAATGAAATAAAAAAGGTTGGTGGGTTCATTGTTATATCAAATGTAACACAACCAAACAATCTTTTCAATAAATTGTCATTTTCAATAAATTTCAAAAATTTGCTTCAGTAATTCTGATAATTGGACTCTTCAAAGAGTGTATTTTATTCATTTTCAATATATAAAGGAATTTTTAACCCATATTTTTGTTTAGGCAATATAAATGGCTGCTTAGTCGATATAAATGTTTAGACAATATGGACATTTCTTCAAAACGGTTTCACGAAATAGATCCATCGCCGGCGCGATAGTTGAATTATTTATCTCAGCCTATTTTATTATATAAATTGGAAATCGTTGTTTGATATCTAAGCGTTTTTTTATCCTTAAAGTACGTAATAAAAGTTAATTCTAAATTGTTTGAATTGTTTCTTTATTTTTTTAACTTTATAAATATTATTTTACGTTTATTAAATTAAAGATGGATCCTAAAGCAGCTCCAGTATAATCATTCAAATTGTTTTTGCGCAGGTGTGTTTTTATTATTTTGTATTTAGCTTACGTTATTACGAGGTGTATATAGTTTGATCGTGTTTAATATTTGTTACCAAAAAAATAATGTTGGTAAAACCAAAATAAAATGATATTGAAAATCTCTTCAGGAATCCCACTTAGAGGGCCTTAAATTTTGAATTTGCAATGAAATAAAGA
Source organism: Dircenna loreta (assembly GCA_963555665.1). Taxonomy (NCBI): domain Eukaryota; kingdom Metazoa; phylum Arthropoda; class Insecta; order Lepidoptera; family Nymphalidae; genus Dircenna; species Dircenna loreta. Next base: position 6,359,478 of record OY743099.1, on the reverse strand, counting down.
CACCGGAAATGTTTGGGATCTAAATTTTCTATTTGCACTTGGTAATAAAAAATGAAATTGGACAGAATATTATATATATATATATATATATTTTGATTTAGGACTTATATGGCAAGCATGGTTTTTATTATAAGATACGATCTGATTTATTTCACATTCAGTAAGTACCTATTACTTATAAATATTATTGTATCTTTTTATATTTAGAATTTAATCTAAGTTAAATAATATCTAATAACAGCTGATGTCATTCGACGCTCACAAACATAAATAACAATAGGTATATATGGACATAAAATATAATCAAATACTTAAATTTAAATTATAAGGATTACAACGAGCGAGATTGTTGAAAGCATTTTATTTGATGAGTGTGAAGGTACAATGTACCTAAACATCACCAGATTTTAATTTAACTTATATAATCGGAAGAGTACATAAACTACAGATATGTGAGACAAATATTTGTCATCGCTTTTAAAGCCTTGTAGGGAAAACGAATGTCGTTTAAAAATATCACATCAAAAATCGAAGATCCTGTGGTTTTATCGACTGTTTTCATCTGACTATTCTAAAGATTTGTAGTGTTTTTCTTTATCTTTAGTCCTCTTTCATTTTAATCTCTCGATAAATAATCGATATAGCTACAAATATTTTTATTTAAATACAGTTGTTGCCAGCGATTTTATCTACTATTCCCAAGAATCAAACAGTAACCCATCTATTATTACTTGCATTTTATACAAATCTATTAACTTGTTTTCCTTTCATTGTTATTTTAGTCGAATTTAGTTTAATGTTAATGTTTCCCTTGAAAATGTAAATACAAAAAATACACATGAACACACACAAATATATTCAAAAAAGACAAAAATATATATATTCTTTTGGGATGTGTATATTATATAATTATTGAAGCTATATATTCACTGCACTGAATATGGTTAATTTACAGATAATTAATTTTTAAAACTCCGTACTTAACAATACGCATGGATAAGTGTATTAAAATAATTAGCCAACGTTATTGTTAATACGAGTTCTACTTTAACTGAAATTAAGATCATATTTTAGTGCTAATATAAAAAATATTAAAAAAAATCATTTTTTCTGTTTCTATTAAGACAAACTTCAAATTCAATTGGGGTAGGGGAAGCCGGTTAATTGAAGATTCAAGGTCGAACTAACAGCGAGTGAAGATTCTTCAAACTTAATAGAAAGGGCAAATTAAAATTTTATCACAATTAGGTTTTATATCGACAACTTACTGAGCGACCATTGCCTTCTGTAGGTCCTCTCATTAACACGCTACCGCCTGCAAATTCAGTCAAAAGGTCCCCGGTGACCCTGTAACAGCCAATAACAGCATAGATAACAAAAAAATAAATTATTAAGTTTATTACATGAGATTATAATATACTCTTGTAATATCAAAGAGATTTTTATTGAAAAATATTAATTACCTTATTGAAAAATATTTACTACTTTGAATGGGGAGCCTATTGAGGTCGGTAGAATAATCCATGAAAATTGTGTAAGTATTATTAAAAATGTATATAATTAACTTTTGTTTACGTTATATAATCGAATTCTTGTGTTTGTTCAACTTCAGAGGAGAAGTAATTAGATTTATTTACTAACAAATGTTAAGGAATAAGTGCTTTTAAATAAAGCTCTCTTACAAATATTTATGTCCAAAAACCTAACCTAATTTCATGAGTATTGTGTAATAACATTTATTAAGGCACGTCATATCTCAACATTCTTAAACGTACTGTACCTCTTGTTATTACTTTTAACTATTAGTAGAGTACATTAGGTCGTCGTATGAACCTAACGATGAATGAATGAACTACAGTTCCAATTTGCAAAAATATTATGTTTTACCGATAATTCAAACATCAATACTGTAATAGTATAATGTTTGAAAATATTTACAAACATGTAAAGCCATGTTAAAGCTTAATGAAATTTTAAATAAATGTAGCATAAAAGCAAAAATTAAAATACCATAATAGGATTAAGATATCCATTGTGTAAGTGAATAGTAAATTATACTACCAGAGTAAAAAAACACATTAATTTGTAATCCTAAGGTCCATAATTCCTACTTGTGACATCAGGCGAACCTTTCCGGCGTTCTGCCAATTTAGCTACCGTGTCGACTCGTATCGGAGGCGATGTCTAATAGGCTTCTTTTCTTTCAAAAGCCCTAACTAATGTTTCTAAATAGTATTTCTGTTAAGAAAACGTATCATCGAATCAAAAAGTCTGGGATAAAATGGACACTAGGTGCAGACAGAGAATTTTCCAATCCTGCACACACGTACTCACACTTTTAGTGACAAATAAATGAATGGTATATGATTATGTAAACTTAATTAACAAAAATACAGTTTGATATCCAATATTGATAATTAATAGGTATATATAATAGTACTTTATTACGAAAATAACTTTTTATGCATGTACTTTTAATTTGTTTCATTTGCATATCATTGGAATGTACTCACCGTATACAGCTTATACCACAAACTACTATTAAATGCTAGCATCTTAGATTTAATTCTGAAGTTTAATATGAGATTGAAGCTCGATGTGTCAAGTTGCAGCCGCTTCTCAAATAAACCGGGAACTTGTTATATTATAAGCATGCTTATCTGTCGGTCGTGGGTATTATAAGCATATTGCATTGTTTTTTAATACATAGAATTCACCGTTTTCGTGGTGTAAAATAATACTCTAGCGAGTAGTGCACCCTGGGCAATATGTTCCAGCAACGAAACATGTATCAGAAGGGTTTATATAGATTGTTATATATTCATTAGATATATAATATTTGATATGGTGATTATTTTCAACGATATTTTTTAATAAAAGGCCTTTACAATATTATGTTCTCTAACAGGATATGTAACTTGAGGCTCTAATTAACTAACTTTGTACATATTCGCGAACATTTTGGTGAATTGCTTTTGAAATGTAATAAGAGGTTGTCAGTCAGAGGTTGTGTATTTATATTTGATCAACGGCATTGAACCCATTCTAATTACTATTAATGATGTACATATTTCGGCGGTGTGTTTGTAAATATTAATAATTTAGTATATGATAAATGAGTCAATATGTGATAACAGGTTTCTTTTAGATGGTCTGTGGCCTCTAGTTGCAATACCTATACTTTAACTATATATATAATATATAGTTAAAGTATAGGTATATATAATATACCTATACTTTAACTATATAACTTTAACTGTACATTTATCACTTATTATTTATTATCATTATCATTAATTGGCGCACTACAGGTACAGTGCGGTTTTCAAAGATTTATTTTTTTATTTTACAAAATTATGATAATTATCTAACATAGTATGAACATTTTTCGTTTCAAGATGATACATAATATAAACATCACATCATAACATTTAAGCGAGGCTGTATCCTTGGAGGCTACGTGTACGTGTGACTCATACAGAGCGTGGTATTTCTCGTGTGCTCCACGACAAGCTGCAGCTCGAGAGGAAAATTCATCACCATATGTATTTTAATTCATAAATTCTAAAAAAAATTGCTTACAGCCTCATTATAATATTTAGTATACTAGTATACGATTGGTAAAAGAGAAGTACCCTAATGGTGGCACGAGTCTGTAGTTTTGTAACTAGATAAATATGATTGTTTTCAAATTGATCTTACATACTATTTGTAGGTATTAAATATTTTAAAGGTCTAAGATATTAAGTAAATATTTCAAAAACATGCAATTAGTAATCAATCTAAGTAAATAAGAGCGAGTTTACAAGCATCCAGCTGCGAGCTTACAAGCATTTATCTACGAACTTACAAGTATCCAGCTACGAGCTTACAAGCATCCAGCTACGAGCTTACAAGCATCCAGCTACGAGCTTACATGCATCCAGCTACGAACTTACAAGCATCCAGCTACGAGCTTACAAACATCGAGCTACGAGCTTACAAGCATCCAGCTACGAGCTTACAAGCATTCAGCTACGAGCTTACAAACATCCAGCTACGAGCTTAAAAAGCATCCAGCTACGAGTTTACATGCATCCCAATATATGTTCTTACTAATAACTTACTAGTTAAAACGGCAGCTACAGAAGGCATGCAAGATTTTTACAAAAAATAAACCTTTAGATATATTATAGGAGATACCAAAATTACAGTTCACTATTTTGTCATTTGTACTTTACATCTGTTAACAATACCTTCAGAATTGTTAACAGACTAACTACTACACTACACTACACTACACTACTACAGACTAACTACTTCTAAGATTATACTGGATATATACTGGATTCTTCACTAGCTTAATACTGAAACATAAATGTCGTATTATTTTTTTTAGTATAGTTTTAAGTATAGTTAAGAAACAAGAACTGGAACTCAAATTCTCAAGAACTAACAATTAGAAAAGTAGATTTTTTAGCAGAACTGATCTATATCACTAAAATATATTTTTAAATCACGATATTTTTTTCATAAAAAAGGAGCAAGTATAATTTTTGAATGTGATTTTAGTTTTATCGAATCTATTATTTCCTCTCTTATTTTATGGAACACACTATTGGTGATTTTTTAATTGATAGGTTTTAAATTAATAACATATATCTGTTTGTACTACATGCAGATTTATTAGTTTTGTATTCAGATTCAAGTACAGTATACATATTAGATTGATGCGTGTAGACATGCAGAGATAAGATATTTGGATTTAAAAGGTAAATAATAATAATAATAGAACCTATTTCTATTATAGATTGGTATAAAAAAATACATGATAATGTATACATTTTATTAAAATAAATGAATGATTCATGTTTGTGCTAGAGAACTTTAAAAAATAACAACAACAGTCATAAGTATTGGAAGCATTTGCAAGTTGAAATACTTTTACTAAACATTAATTCTTTATTATAAGCAACAGTGAAACCACAGAAGCCGTGTTACAACAACAAACAACTGTTAACTCGAAGACCGCAACTAAAGTGTGAATTTTAAAATTGAATAGTATTATTGATATTACCGCAGTAAGGTACTGAGTTAAAGTTACTATGAATATGTTCAAGTACTTGGCGCTGCCCCAAGGACATTTCACCTGCATTTTAATCGCTAAATACCACTTGGCACTTTACTTGCAGTCGTGAAAGTGACTCTCACCACCACACTCTGATAACTTCTATGATAATATTGTTCACACATGTCTAATACCGTGTAGAAATTGTCTTTTTCTGTTTGAACTGAAATGAAATGACAAAAAATAGTTAAGTTGGAGGATAACTTGTGTATATATTTTTTAATTAGTTAAGAGTCCGAAATATATTTATTTATTTATAAAGGCAGTGCCGATTAAAAATATGACTTTAATTTGCCATCACATGTACGTCACATCAATATAGGTCACAAAAAATATATAAGTGGCATTATGGGGTTGTCATAAAATTTAAGTAACATTTTTATTTTGAGGTAACATAATTATGAATTCAGTAGTTATATGAACCGTACTATCATGGCTCTTGTCAAAGTTCTTGTGACATTTGAATATATATGAATAATAGAACTCGTTGCATTATTAAGTAACTCAGTGGTTACCGTTACATAATAGCTGTAAAATTGTGACTCTCGTTACACAATAAATAATCTATAGACGTGATAAAATATTTTTAAATAATTAAAACGCTATTCAACATTATGACATCATAGGTACGTCAGAACTACATCATATTACATATAATTAATACTTACAAATTACACTGTTCGACGACAGTTGGATGTTACAAATAAATAATAATGTTTTAAGTCTATAAACTATTAGATATTTTAGGTTAGGTTAGGTTAGTGTGTTAGTTTATGTCACCGTAAATATTTATTAAGTTAAACATAGCTATGTCTATTGAAGGACAATTTAAAATATTACTTTTATGATATCCGTGTATTTATGATTGTTATTAAACGTGTTCGATACTAAGTAATCATAAAAGTGTTGAAAATATACGAGTATAAGACCTACATAATATAAGAGTTTACAGTATTGACAAAGTGAACATATTTAAGGAAACATTTATGAGAGTCCAGTTATTGCTCATCTTCTCTGTAATGTATCTTCTAGCGTCGTCATAAATAACGGGTGACAGCCAAGTGCATTGTAGGTTACACGCTAGCGACAGACTGACGTCCTATTGTACAGCACATAGTGCTATAGAGCTGAATGCTTGTACCTCCTGTCGTTATTATACTTAAACATTTTAAAAAGTTCAACTACAAAATATTGCTATACGTTTTATATTTGGCTTACGTATATATGACCATGTTGCTCATTTTCGGCAACAACTTAAATGGCTCCCTATTCGCCGACGCTGGGATTTACATTTTATTTCTCTTCGGTACTGTCTGTTATTTCACCCAAAATCACCTTCATATCAGAAGGATAGATTCAATCATGTTGGTTCACCCCCTGACTTGCGTCCATCCATAACCATAAATTTTATAAGCGTTCTTTTACCGTCTCTACAATTAAGTTATGAAACAAACTGCCCCTTGGTATTTTCAATTCTAAGTGAAGGATTATTATTTATCTTTAGATAACTAAAACTATTTATCGAATGCTATTATATAAAAATATATACATTTTGCATAATTTATATTTTTAAAATATTGTTTAGTTTATTAGTTTTAATCGCCTTTTGACGATAACACCGCCACTTGTACTTATTGTGTTTTTTTGTTTTCTTTGTCGTTTATATATTTATTTTATTTCGTTGGTGTACCATAAAGAATATACAAAACAATACAAAATTCACTATAAACATTTGTCTTTTATGATATAAATCTTTAAAGTTTTAAACAATAAACATTGTAAAGAGACAAATATAAATGAAATATGTAAAAGAAATTTGAATATCCCACGTTAAGGTTGTGCAAATCTATTTTTATTATGTTTCACTATATCCCCTCTAAATATAGACACGATCCTTTTGAATCATCTTTACAATTTCCCGAACAAGGGCTATAGATGGGATCTCTCGACATTTCATGGTATATTAACCGTGAAAATGACAAAACGGATATCGGACACGAACTGTTGCTGCTATATTTCGTCGTGTGATCGGACGGTGCCTTACCCAATTTCATACTATTGGTCTGTGGAGTTATTTTTGTACATACATTTATATCCAGAAACTATTGAAGCACAAATACTTGAATCAATAATATCTACTAAATAAAGTAAATGTTTACGTTTTGTGGTCATTTTATTTGAATATTATTTCGATATGTTGTTAAGAAAAATTTGATTTCAATCAACTTGATTTGATTTGAAATTAATTTGATTAAACTACAACCTAAAAAATATGTTTTTTGATTAGTATGAGAGCTAGAATAAAATTCAACTACGTCGTGTTGCGTCAAAAACATATCGGATTTATACGTCATCAGATTCCGGTAGTTCGTTCCACTCCAATCAAACCGAAGCAAAGTGAAAAATTTGGTCATCTGCTAATTAGTTCTGTGTTGGAAAAAAATAGTTAATTTTATAATTTTCAAAAGTACATAGGATACTCAGTAAAGTATTCTTAAAAAGTTGTTTCTCTATAAGGTTGTTATTTACATAATTGACTTAATTCATGTATAGAACAAAAACTAAAAACATAATGATTTTTGAAAACAATATTCAAACAATTCTGATGTAAATACATTAAATATAAAATTTACATGAATACTAAATTAATATAAAAAACGGTTCGTTTTGTTAATACGACCGCAGTTTTTTTATAAATCCATGAATGCTCTTTTAAAGATATCCATGAAAGCTCGGAATATCTGGAAATGAAAAAATACCACACAATAGCACAGTGACTTGTTAATAAAACAATCCTATATTGTACTTGAGTTGATTCCAAGCTGTAAAAATAAAATACTCTGTATGTTGTTTAAAAATAAGCATTATATAATTTATTAAAAACACAACAGTTTCTTTTGAAATCTGTCTATAACGATGTAAGGATTTTTTACTTTTACTTAGAACTTAGTGAATTAAAACTTAAAATTATTGCCTGTCTGTAAATAGTTTTTCCTGATCTTTTAAAAGACTGAATAAATTTTGGGTTCATAACTGTGATGAAGTTGTTGCATAATGGAGTGGTTAAGATATTATTGTATAAAGTAAATATAAAAAATAAAATTAAAAATTGCCGCTTAATTAAAAACTAGACATCGAGATCGTGGATGATTGAGAACACACAGGCGACATAGTTTTCGCAGAACGTTTAAAAGCATTTACGTAGTAAGTGGTTTGGCGTTTTGTATAATTTTGACTTAAATATTAAATATTTCGAACCTGAAGCTTTAAGCCACTATTATCATATTTGAATTTCGATGTCTTGAAACTGCAGACGAGCTAAGATTACATCAATTCCCTTGCCTGATAATTGAATTCCAAGTTTGGTCTAGTAAATCGTCTTTATCGGAACTGAGGTGACATTTATATTTATATATTGTATAGAATTCTCAACTCATCCAAGCCGATAGTGATACGATTACTTTGTTGTTAGACCGCGGGATGGTTTCCCAGAGGTCGTGGATTGGAATCCTGTCACATCGATCGATATCTTTTCATTGTAAACCAACATTTTTATTTACAATTCCATTCAGTGATTGTAGCTTTCTTAATAAATTCTCAAATATGTTAACAGTTTTTTTTATATTTATTCACTGTCTAAATAAATAACTCTGCAAAAAAACTCATTAATAAGATTTTAAATGATTTTGTATAGGATGGATGAAAATATGTTTCATTGTTTAAAAAGTAATTTCAACAATAGATTCTGAATTTCTGTAGTGTGAACATTTTTTCTTGTAAAATGTGATTTTTGTGTATACTTTTGATAAAATGGCTTTATTTGGATAATGTTTGTTTCGTTTCAGTTTAATATTTTTCAGCTCAACCTTTCAAATGTAACAATAAATTAGAACATATTCCATCTGCCACGAGTAGTAGCATGGTAGAGCAATCATAGAGCAACGCGCTTTTAAACACTCCTTTATTATTATGAAGCGTCATAAGACAAATGATAACGGAGGCGCTTGAGTCTAAAACTACCACTATAAATGGATTTCATAGCTCGGTGGGTGCTCAAAGAATATTTTAAATGTCAAACTTTAAAATAAAATGAAAAATTACAATTGCAATGTAAAAATAGCTGGTTTGGTATTTATCTTGAGTGAGATATATTATCGACCTTCACCAAGATGACAATGTATGAGGTCAGAAAAAGGTGCGGAACTGGAGGGAGCGTATTGTCTGCTGGCCGACGTCCCTACTGAGCACCTATCTAACATTATATACAGAGCGGTGAATTCTTAGAACATGAAATAAGTATTTATAAATATTTTAGTTTCATTTTTTTTATTGAGACTTAATATATATTATAGGCTGCATAAAAACAATATTACAAATTGATATAGTAGAGCACTTATTACTGAAACATCTATTATGAACTTCGCAACATAAGTGGATATTGTTATTACATGAGATTTCTTACACAAAACTTTCCTTATTTTACAAACAATGAAGCAAATATTATTTAAAATTAAAAGTTATTTTAGATTGAAAGTTGTATAACAATAATTATTTTAATATGTTGTCTTATCCAGGTTCCTGATTTACTTTGAACAAAACAAAATAATAAATAACTTTCGCTGAAAAAAGATATGTTTTATCTAAATAGCCAATTGAGATCAATAATTATTTGTTGATCGTGTTTAATGATCCTCACTCGATAAACGAGAGATAATTAATGTTAAAAAGTTTATTCAATAAAAGTGACACGATACCTGTACCTGTTATTGAAAATAACAAAATAAAAATGAAAATGTTTAAAAAAAAAATAAAACATCTTTTAACATTCGCTTTCCAAAGTAGAAATATAAAAACGACGTTATTTTTTAGTCCACATGAGCTTATCAAACATTGTTTTTAGTAGCGAATAAAACAGCAAACGTTCAACCAACTGTCATACATGGACATCTTTTCTATGGAGGAAAGTTGAAAAGGTCTCTCATTTATAGTAAGAAACGCAAATGTATTGGTGTTTTACGTCGATGTGAGAGTATGATACTCTCCTTCCACGTATCGGCCGAAACATATATTACACAGAAACATACAAAGAAAATATGAAATCCATTTATAACTATTTAATTATACTTGCGATATAGCTGCTACAAAAATATAGTTTTTTTACAAAGTTGATGTATGTTTCTATACTGTCACATAGAGGTGTGTTAAAGCACGAGATGTAAAAATACGAACGACATAAGGTTTATAAGAAAATATAATAGCTATTGCATTAGACAAGAACTAATACTCAGGGACGGAGACAGGGTTGTTATACCATGTTTTACTTCAGATATTGAAACGTGAATCTGTTTGTTCTGAATATTTAATTCTGATCTGTTGTAATGTTCGTAGCTAGTCGTTTAATCTATTCGTTTTCATCTCAATAATTCCAAGTCTTCTCTTTTCCTTCTCAATCTTTAGCAATGAATTTCAAAAAGAAAAAACTTTAAATCGTTAATAAAAGCTACAATCGATTCTCAATAGAGACTTGCACTGTAAAGATCATTTTTTTTCCTGAAACGTATTTTGGTATTTGGATTGCCATTAAACTGCTACGTTTCTGTGATATGTAGTATATCTAGATAGAAACCTCTGAAAATTGTTTTTCTGTGTAAAGCCTTTTTTGAATTAATAAACTTTTACTTTTAGATGGAGACAGAATTTCTTTACAAATAGATGAATGAAATTTCAGAGATATGAGATAATTGACAGGTCATATAATGATCATATCAAACAAACAAAATTAGGTTTTGTTTCTTCCATTGCAGTTATACGATATCTTTTAAAACTGAATTAACTGCGAAATCAATCTAATAAGAAAATGTTAGGTCTAAGGGTAAGATGTTTTTTTTTAAATAAATAGAATTGGGGTCTAAAATTTTAATTATCTTTTTGTGGTGGCCAAGTGCCAAGAAGAACGACTGTAGACTTAATTTCAATAGTACCAGATTGTTTATTATATCAATTTAGTATATATTGTTTATGTGGAGTATTAATAAGAAGATTCGTTTTAATAAACGAATCGACAAACTTTGAGGTAAAATTAAAAAAAAACAACCCAACAAAGACAAACTTGTAAAATCCCGATAAGATCCAATACGTTTTACAAATAAAACAAATATCACAAACAACCTCAACATCCAAAACATCAAACAAAGAGAAGATTTCAGCTACGCATAATTTGTATAAAAAATGTTGACGAGATTTATACATTTCTAACCACTTTGCCCAATTGTGAATTAGATTACTCATACGAAGTATGACCCTACAGGTTTATGAAAAGGACTTTAACATCTTACCGACCCACTCCTTTTGTATGAAGCACAGGTAAAAGTAACATCAAATATTATTATTTTTCAAATTAAAACAGATACACCACATTTACAACCGCATTGACACATTTAAATTTCAGAGTATTGTAGTAAAAAGCTTTGTCATGTTTACATTTTTTTAATACATTTTTTCAAAGATTCGTCTTACTTAAGTTGAAAATTAATATTACAAACATATAACTAGTATTCATATTTCAAGTATTACTGCTCTGTTGTAAAATAGCTTTTTTAGTGTTGGTAAAGAACTTACTATTGAAATTATTAGATTTGAATGTTTCTAAAATGCTTAACTGAAGCAGGTATTATAATAATATATTCATCTAAAACTATCTACTTGCATTGCGTCATTGATCCCGCAAGTGTTTTATATACCAGACTTATTTCGTATGGTATACGAAGGTAAAAAGCATTATATTTAGGAAGGTATGTCAAGATAAAATAATTTTAATATCATTGTTTAAAAAAGAAATAACATGTAATTATAATATTATATATATACTAGCTGACCGGGGAAACTTTGTACCGCCTAACAGTCTATTCTTTAATTATTATTTTTCTTTTAATGTTTGAATGTAAGCCCCCTGATGTTGCGAAAGTCCACGGTGAGAGTGGCAGGGGATGTGTCCGTTACTGCTCTGGCCTTTGAAAGCGCTTATTCCCCCCCCAAATACGGGGGGTAATCTGAACGTCCAAGCCCAGATACATTATGATCTGATCTTGGAACCACCGGAAACCTAACTCACTCATCGAAAAAGCAAATCGTGGTTTCAAAGTGAGGCAGTGGTATCGCCGCTCGGTCGAGCCTGTCAATTCGTGCCGAATCATGGCTCGACCACTGACTGCCTTGGTAATCATAGCTATTTATTACGAATACCACGTACTCTGTATTCTAACAACTAGTAACAATTAAAGCTGAAAATACGTTTATACGTTAATTAAATAAGTAAGCAAAATCAATTTTACAGTCATGATCTAAATTACGTAGTAATGTCCATAATGTACGTGCATTGAAGATCTTACGGATATGAGAAATTGCTTGGCGCTGATCCAATAACGCCAGGTGCATTTAATTCACTCACTAGCAAAGTGGAACACATGGCGTGTCTTGAATATATCAATACAATAAAATATCCGCCTTTTTTTTTTCATTAATGTTATTCATTTTAGCCAACTGTTAAGATCAATTGTACTTTTTTTTTAATTTCATTTACACGTCAAACTCTAATTGCATGGTTCTAAGATCTTCCCTAAGACGGAGAAGAGCCAGAAAATTAATGGATGATTTTTTAAATCTTTTATTATTAAATATACATTTTTTTCTTTAATGGCTTAAATTCAAAATATTTTTATTCAAGTAGGCATTAACACATACTTTTGATTAGTCAATTATTACATTATAAAAGTGACAGTATAGTCACTCCGTAAGTAAGCTCTACTACCAACTGCTGTCAAGAGCTGGCTTGAAACTATACAGTTGTTCTTTTTAAATTATTTTAATAATGTTTTATATATATATATTAGAATATCAAACAAATGAGCCAACAACCTACAACAAAGCTAAAACTCTTGTAAGCTACAATTAGCTTTATTTGACCACTAAGAGTTACCCGCGACTTCAAAATTCCTTCTATTTTTTGTCACCTTTACATTTAAAATTCATGAAATCATTCACGAAATTTCTTATTTTTATTTCAAAGGTATAATATAATATAGCTGGGATCCAACGTGAAAGTTATTTCTAAATATGGGTTAGGATATTTTTAGATTCGGATAATTTACTTTGAAGATTACTTCCAACAAATAAAATTATATAGTATCAATGAAATATCTACGCATATGGTATTCAAGGCAGTCATAAGTTATTACGACATTCCATTCAGGTTTTACGACATTCGATACAAATATAAAAACCCAAGTCGGTCTTAACAAGGGTAATAGTAATTTTCTGGTATCTTCTCGTAGTATATTGACCGTAGCGACCACGCGCAACTGACTCAATGCAATTATCAACACTCCAGTTCACACATTACCGACATGAGAGCGTGAACTCCATACAGTTAGTATTTAAAAGATAAATATTAACATTTCAATTCCTTTTAAGAATAATAGGAAGTATGTTGTGATTTGAAATTGTTGAAATACAAACTGCTACACATCTTCAAATAATAAGAAGATATTTATACTTAACTAATTGTTACCAGTGATTTCGTCTGCCCCCCCCCCCACTCTTTCTTGTATAGGTTCAAATTATAAACATTCTATCATCACTTAACAATTTCACAAAAAAATATATATATTTTGTTTTTTTTTTTCTTTTATTTAAATTGAATAATGCATTTTTTGTAATTATATCCCAAATAATCATCCTACGTCGCTCGTTGTATTACTATCACTGTTTGAAAATATTATATCTACGCGAGTACATGAATATGAAATCAATCACTCAAATTACAACAAAATTATAGTAAATAAGTTTAAAGTGGTAACAACTAAAGTGTGTATATATAGTGGTGGCAATAATGAATAAAATGTCACAAGTTATCGTTAAAAAAATGTAAATAAAATATCAAAGTCTGTTTCCGCGAACTCAGAACAAACACGGGAACTCTTCTGATAAAGAGTTAGTGGTGTCGTTATGAGCTCTGTATAACTTACCTACGATACTGTGTGATAGAGTTTATTAAATATTATGTGATATCAATATTATATTTAACTTAAAATAGTTTCCAAAACATATTATCATTATAATTTAATGTATATTTTTGTTTATAAAGTTACTCGTTCCTAAGTTATAGAGAAATATAGCCTGGAAGGTTAACTTGGTTGTGATTTCAAATATTACGTAACAGTAACGAATATAAAGATGTAACAAACGTTTACTTACATACATGATATGTTTGGTTTAAGATAAATAAGAAAGAACGCCTACAAATCTAAAAGTGCTATAAATCATCTTGTATTTAGTATTAGTTGTTTTTACATATGTTCATTTTACTATTTATCGTGATGACTTCACAGTATCTGAAGAGAATATATAAATTGTAAAAAGTTTCTTACTAAAAGACTTGGTAAAAGATTATGAATCGAATGCAACAACCAGGAATATTTTTGTTATAATAATCACATAACACGCCCATGTCATTAAACTATTATATATAATATACTGTCTCAAATGTGCTATTAATACAGGTTTGTCCTTGTAAATAAGTTAGATATTTTTTTAATAAACTATATTTAATTTCTTGGTTGTTGTGTTAATAAATGTGTTCAAATTGGTAAATGAAATTAACGAGACCCACATTAAAGAGTGTAACACTAATATTTTACACAACACAGTGTTTATACAAATTACTGTAATTTAAATAACAATTTTAACAACGTCTGCAGTTTTAAAGAAGGCATGACCAAGACCAACCAACGAAAATTCTATTATTATGATAATTCGAACGACATTAATTCCTACGGATGTCACGTGTGATGAACCTCAAACCTTAAAACACGTCTATCCAAAGATTTATAAATAATGCCGTTAGTTGATTATATTTCACAGATATGAGAATGTTAGATTTTATTTGATTAACAATAAATAAATTTCACCAAGCCTGATAGCAAAGCTATAAAGTCTATTTATGGCCCGACTGCACGGGTTTTCGATTTTTTATATAAAATTAATTTCGTTCGACAAATTCTAATAAATTTAATTATTTCGTAGTAAATTATACGATAACAATAGAGACATTTCTCTTTTTATACTTTAGTTTTATTTTATCTCATATTATATTTCATATAAAGGACTTCATTTACCGTAGTATGCAAATGTACACCAACGTGTCAAATTAATTCAAGTTTCATGAACAGTGAGATGTAGAGCTCTTATCTTTTATAATTTACGTTCTTTACGTTACGTCGTTTACTTCTATGTTACATTGACGTGTCTTTTTACAAACTTGTTTTAAATTTATAAGAATATCAAGTTTTATTTGCAAAACTACGTAATTTAGATTCAAATTCAAACATTCACATTCTGTATTTTATACTAATTACAAACTAAAAAGAAAAGGAATCATTCCTTTTCAGTATACATTAAAAAGTACTGAATTAACACTGATTTTATAAGGTTGGAGGAGTAAATTCCTTTGTACATGATACAATTTTTAATTTAAATATACTTATAAAACAAGCTAGTATCAGAAGTAGTTGGGAATAGAAAGTAGTATATTAAAATAATATTGTTAGTTTATTTATTTATAAGATTTTTTCCAATTGACTGAATGATTTGTATAAAATACCAACAATAATTTGTATTTCACGTGTAATGATTTTAAAGCATTTTTCATTATATTTAATATTCATTATATTTAATCGAATCATTATTTTGTATGAATCGTACGTTCAAAACACTTTAATATCGATTTTTGAGACATATTAATATAAATATAAATATACATACTCAAGATAATATTCGATACATTTTTAAGAACCTAAATTACTTTATAAGCGTTTAAAATAATAATATTGTTTTTAAATATTGACTGAATTTTAACTATAACGCATATTTTAGACATATGTTTAAAATATATACAATGTCATACTTTCTTTTCAAAATCTTTCATTCACATATATTAATCGGTCTTATCGATAATTAATCTAACCTAAATGAACGACATATATTGTACTCCGTGTATTTATAAACTATATCTAGTCTACTATAAACTTATTATGAAAGAATACTGTTAGTCTCTTATTGTACACGGTTAGTAACTCTCGTTTATAGCGGTTATAATAATTCGTATTTTCATACATAAAATAGTTATCTATTATTTTATTTATCTTTCACAAATATTGCTTAACGATGACTTTTAAAAATGTCAGAAATTACTTAACCCACGACCTCTTTTCTTAATTAACCGCATAGTCCAGGCTTTCCAGCGAATATGCCTGTACAAGAAACAACGACAAGACAGGTGGTCATTAAGAGTAATTCAATTTTGAGTGTGAAAGCTATACTGTAAAATAGGAATCTGCTCGCTCGGTCTTTTGCTCTCACCGAGCCACTAGTGACGCTTATATTAATACGCGACCAAGTATTACGAGCTTCTGGTGATACTCGTTGTACGGAATGTTATGAAATGTCGCTGCGGGACTATGAGCTTGTCGTAGCACGAGTGTGTGTCAAATTATAAGTGAATAATATAAATATATTTTTGCTTTCAATACAACAGTCGTTTTCTTGTTCTTTTATGTCGTGTCCTTGGAGACTACAGTTTTCCATTTATTTTAATATGTACTTAAAAGCTTTATAAACTAAATAGCGTTCCAAATAAATGTATTTCATGTACATGTCATTACATATTATTAATGGTTTTAAAATTTAAATTGTTTCTTTATCTATAATATTATGTTAATACAAATCTGATTGAGACTCTCTTATATCTCATTATTTAAATGATTGATTGATTGACACAACTATTCAACGAAAAATGGCATTAAATGAATGCTAGAGTGTCATAATATTCACAATATACGCTGTTTAAGCAGATTGGAATATAATTTGAATAACGATATTGTCTTTATCTTCTACTTTGAGAGCTTTGCATGTTTTCTGAATTAGTAGTATACCTTTTAGGTGTTTGTACTAAAGTGAACTATAAGTACTGCTGGTAGAATAACTTTTACTATTATTAAGTAGTATTATTAGTATTTAGAACACTTACTATTTTGTTAAAATAAACAAGTATGGAAATTGATATAATAGTTTGTGGTTTAAGCAGATATTACAATTATTAAAATAACATTGACTTAACGGAAATGAAAATTCATTTTATCCATTGCATTTGTAATTCCATTAATGGCTCTTATTCTTTGCACTCAGAGATCTTAAATCAGCGGAAATACATCTCAATAGTGCTTGTTATTTCAATGTGGTTCAAATAATAAGCGTCATTCATAAGAATACTGAATGATAAAAAAATTACGTAATTATTAACCTTTCATAGAGTTGAAAATCGATTAAAATATCAAATTTATTCGATTGAGTCCGAATTCAATCGCTTTTCGATGACACCCTTTTAGGAAACCTGATAAAACGCTAATGGAGTTGAACCAGTGAGGTTTTTCCTTTTTGATTTTTTAAATCCGAAAAAATGAAGACGGGCCTTAAATAATAGCAGGATATATTTTAGTATACTTACATCATTATAAAGTCAAAAAAAATATATATCTTGTATCAAACTATGTTTTTTTTAAGCATGGTTTTTTTAAAGTTTTTTTTAAGTTTGAGTTAACATGGTAAAATAATGTCACTACCTGTCTTAAAAAAATATCTACATGAATGACTTTTAGAATAATGCGTCTATCTTTTTATTGAATTTTTAATATCAACAATATAATAATTTTGAATGTGACATTTGCATTATGGCAGTATTTTGTTATTATTATTACTATATGGACATTTAAATTATTATGTTGTCGTTATTAATGTTCTTTTCGTATACTACATTCTTTAACAATTTATATAATTGAGGTTAAAGCATAGTTTTTGTGACATTGTTCCTTCATCTAACTTTCTAGTGCACTTTACTGCACACCATGTATAGTACATATATGAACTGTCGGTAATAATATATTAGTAACAACACTTTGAATTAATTTCGCAATAAAAAAATATGATTATTAATTATTATCATTAAGAATGAATAATATAACAATAAATGGCGGCACGTGGACAAATAATGGCGGCACTTGGACAGAGTCGTCTTTAGAAATATGGATATAATAATAATAATAATATGGAATGGTCACTTTGTCTCGAGGCGTTGATTTGGTCACTTTTTTAATACGAATTCAACGGTTTGTGTTATTAGTGAGCGTTTGTTATAAAAAATAGCTTGTAATTCTGTACAAAATAAAGATGAAGGACTAGTTTCAGTGTTATTATGTTACTACACTGACGATATGAACCCTGTAAATAATAATAGTTTTAATAATAATTGTATTAAAACTAAAGA
The DNA here is from genome assembly GCA_963555665.1 of Dircenna loreta. Classification (NCBI taxonomy): domain Eukaryota; kingdom Metazoa; phylum Arthropoda; class Insecta; order Lepidoptera; family Nymphalidae; genus Dircenna; species Dircenna loreta. Next base: position 6,340,996 of record OY743099.1, on the reverse strand, counting down.
AGTCTACAGGCAATTGAAATATATAACCGACATTAATATAATTTGAATTTAACGGAAAGTGTAACCAAATTGCAGTACAAAATTGATGATATATGCATTTTATCACTCTCGCTCAGACAAGCAAATAGCAAAACAATTTCACGCCTTAACTGCCAGCGTTGTTGGAATTTATTGTAAACTAAGTGAGATTTAGTGCATTATAATGAAAAACTTAAGTTACATAAATTATTATCTAACTATAGTTTATTTTAGTATTATTTCCTGTGCTTAGGACGAACAAGAGGGCTCTAATAGAATATTTGGGGCCTTTGGTGGGCTTTTTAGAGGTTAATGGCCTTAACAGCCGAGCACACAGTTGTGGGTTCAAATCCAACATGGGATTCTCAAATTTTTGATTTTAAAGAAGGTATACCTTGAGTTCCTTATTTATGTTTTAAAAATTACTCGTGGCAAAGAAATATTCGAAAGTGCTGGAATTGGTATAAAATATTTATAAAACTATGACAAAATGAGTGCCCGCATCACAGAAATAAACTATACTCTTAGTTTTAAGTAACCAAACGAATCGATTCAGGCTGTGGATAAATATATTAGTAAAATTGAAGACGTCTCCTTTCAGTTAAATTTACAAGACGAGGAATAAATTACAATCTCTTGTAATAAATCAATGCGGACATATCATTCATAATATATAGTTATCGGTGAAGCAAAGCACCTTGAAGAAAAATAACAATGTAGTGTAAATATAAAATGATTACAGATATAACCGGAGCCGGCAGTGATGTGGGTCATTAGGATTGAATTACATTGGGAAATAACAATTCCAAATGATAAGACTCCCTTTACACTAAGTGTCTTTGGAAGAGGAAGCGAATATTTTATGAAAATATTGATAGCTATTCTATGTTAGATCCGAACGATAGATTCAGAATATACTGGCAGGGATATTAAATAATAATAAAAAAAATTGAGTCTCTTTAACATTTTTCTAAAATAAACAGATAATAAAAGTATAGCGCATAATTAATTTTTCTCTCCTTTGCTTTAAAGTCGGTGGTAGAGTAATGGTGTTGGACTAAGAACTATATTGGTACCATATTTGTATATTAATATGACTACTAACATTCAAATTTGTAATACAATCGTTTTCATATGAAGAGAAAATGTAAGTCAATTTGCCTGTACAGTTCAGTGTGATTATTTGGACAACTAAATATATGTTTAAATTATATATTTTTTTCTGTTGATAAAGAAACCATATAATATATATTTTGAAATGTTACTCTCTTGAAGAATTATGGAAACCTCACTTACAGAAATATTTATTACAATTTTATTATATCACCATAGTACTTCAAACGTGTATATCCAATTCGCAAACCATTGGCCCAATTGGGAATTTTATTCACTTATCTTATAAATATTTTCTCCTAACCGAAAACATAGTTAAGAAAATTTTAAGGATATTGACAGGTATGTATGTATGTATGTATTAATGTTTGTCCTTTTTTGTTGAGGATCTATATATATATTTAAAGTCAACTATAAGACTTCCTCTGTTTGTGACAGAAAAAGATCTGGCCGTCCACGTAGTGTTCGTACGAAAAAGGTAGTCAAAGCTATAAGGGAAAGAAGTCGAAAAGATATTCTGTGCGAAAGCAAAAGATTTTATCTCGGGAAATGAAGAATGCACCTAAGACCATGTCACGTATTTTAAAAGGTGACTCAGGACTTGCAGCCTATAAGAGTCGCACTGGTCATTTAACTGACAATATAAAGAAGAATAGGGTGGTAAAATCAAAACAACTACTGAAGCGGTACACAAAGGGAGGTCACAGAAAAATTTTGTTCACGGATGAGATTTTTTTTTACCATTGAGCAACATTTCAACAAACAAAATGACTGTATTTATGCTCAATGGAGCATAAATACGGTCATTTTGTTGTTAGCACTCTATGTCTATATATACATCTTTATATAATATATATATATATTTTATATAAAGATAGAGAGATTTAAATATATATAAATAAAAAATACAATTTTAACTTCCAAATTATCCCGTCCCATCCAATTTATTTCGGATTTTTCAAAATTTATTTTTCCTACACAAAATTACTTTTTTTCTTTAAAAATATTTTTTTACCACGCCTCATTAGAAACACTAAGATATTTTTATTATTTTTATAAAATATTTTTATTATTAGGTTTATAGTTTCCGATTTCCAAGTTAGAGCTTTATTTTTTAATCCTTAGAGCCGTTTATAAAGAGGTCACCTTGTCTACAATGGGCATGTTGATTCCAAAAAAAAACAAAGAAACAAAAATATAAAGTACCTTTTCTGTATTTTTTTTCAAGAGTGTAATATATATACTTTATTATTACCGTTAAAGAGTATTTTTAATAATCGAGAATAAACACGCTACGTACAAAAACGCGGTCAGATTTACGTGTCACGCTTAGATAGTCATCAGGTCAATTGTTACAATATATATTTCAGTACATAGATATAAAGGTAACATTATGAAAAAAATATTTAAGATTAGCTTAGGATTTTTTGAATACAAAAAAAGTAAATAGAGTCCAAAAAACTAGATAAAAATAAGGTAAAATAGAGAATGTAATATATTGTATATTACGAACCCAGCGAGAAAAGTAGGTCTTTCTCGCCCGCGACATTTACGAGGGTGAAAAAATTGCGGGCGATGATGAATAGTTCTATCTTTTCATTTAAATTTTATTTTTTTCATATATGTCAATCTGTCACAAACCATACAATACGTAAGTCATTGATAGGTTACCGGAAGAAAAGTGACACGCTCTTGTGCAGTTTAACAGGGAGAGAAGGTGGCACTTTTGTCCCTCATACAGGGACGAAAAGCAAACTTTTCATCCCGCAGTAAGAAAACATATATATTTGTATATATTTTTAATATTTATTTTAAATAATATTAATAAAACAAAACATTTAAAAATACAATTAGCTCACTCTCGAAGGAAATTCGGAGATAAACTTTTTGAAATAACAAGCCCATTAACACTTGAAAAGACAAGAGAACGCTGTTCTTAATTTTGTTTTGAAATAAGTTATAGGTAAATTGCCTTTAAGAATTAAATTAAACCTAACTTTGATGGTTTGAATAGCTTTTAGCTTAATTATCGGAAATAAACACACAATATTAACTTAATAAAAATTTTAAACTTATATAAGCTCTGAATTTGTATGCTCTACTGAAAGAAAAATTAAAACAAAATAGTATTGTGGCAGCACCTATTAAAATCATTTTATAAATACTTACAAGTTTTTCAAGTGAAGCCTAAAGTTCTATTTACAAAATATAAGCATTATCTATCTACAAACGACCACTAAACGTTACACAAAAAGCGTCATAAATGTACGACGGGAAATGATACCTCCTCGTATACCTAACTGCAATATTTGAACAACCCTTTTCCGTGAGGTAGCGTGTGGGTGAGCGGTTTACAGAAATCAATATACACAAATGCAGTTATAAAATTACATGTATCATGCTATATTATAACGTTGCATATATTTTTTATATAAACTTTGGTTGGGCTTAAATTACGCAATATATAAAATTTTCTCACTTTTTGATTATAATTAAAATATAGCGAAAATACTCTTATTGATATTAATTCAGGACCCATAGCATACTGTCAGGCATCAACCTTGGGCTATAGCCCTCCTATCCTCTTATCTCAATAATTAACTTTTGTAGTTGCATATAACAGTAATGTATTAATATAAATTACTCTTCACCAAATTTAATACAGATCTAAAGTTTTCTCGAAGTAGGGTTAAATTAGTTAAAATTAAATTATCAGCCATCATTTTGAACACGGTACTTTTATAAATTACAAAGAAATTAAAAATATGAGGCTTCCAAACACGCGTTACTATATGACTGAGCAGAATTTTTCAAGTGGTTTTAGTAATGAGATATCGTCCAATAAGTCGTGAATCTTATATAAATAACTTTGTAATTGCACTTTGAACTTGTTAAGCTGCAAAATTTTACACAAACATTTAAAATTTTAACCTACATTAAAACTCTTATATTTATCACTTTACATTTATTATCTCTATAGGTTTCATTCTTTCGTAAGTCTCTCTTCTATTTACGTCAACTAGTCAGGTATAACTACGCGTATATGAAGATGTCCACAAAGATTAACTTGGCCATAACCATGAAATATGACACCATTAGTTGCAGACCCACCGTCTACAGCTCTTGAACAAAGTCAAGATCTCATAAACGGTGAAACTCGTAAAATATCAAGGGAATTACGTCTCAATTAACTATCAAAATTAATAATTGACCCTTGACCCGCGGATTGTACGACCGCCAGATAGCGTTAAACACGATTCACAAGGTGGTTATTTACACTTAAAGTAACACTGAATTATTAGATTTACGTAATTCTCATACGACTAAGTGTGTGCTGTGCGCATTATTCCCCTGCAGTGTAACACACCTCGAATATACTACAGGCCGCGCTGCTTTAATCCATATTTTATCAGCGTTTTGCGAATAAAAAGCCAATTTTATCTTGACTTATAGATCATTATAAGTATCTGTGAATTGTGGACTTATTCTTTGTCTTCGCTACGCCTTTCGAAAATTCACCAGCTCTGCTTGCTTGGGACCAAACGGCCCTGTATAATAATTTCCGACAGTATTTATTTACTTATTACAATTAATTTATCTTTTTAAATAAAAAAAAAAATATTCAACTATTTTTAGTAAGACTAACCACCCATACTAAGAATAGTTGAAATAAAAAATATATATATTTATGTATAACTTTATAGATTAAAATTTTGTATATTTTTTTATTGAAATGCCGTTGACAAACTGAAGCTTGTAGATAAACGGAATCAATATATATTGTAATAGTTATATAAGTAGTAATATATCCATGTTAAAGAAAATACTTAGGTGTTATTTTTTAATTTGGCTACTGTTAACGATTATTATTGAACACTAAAGAGTAATTCTAAACTCACCGCGACTCCAGTTTGAGCTCACCACCAGCTATGGTCTCAGATACTTTAATTAATCTTATAAACTACTAGACTCTTAACCATAAGTAAAACAGGATACGAACGAAGTCGCGGGTAAAAGCTAGTAAATGTATAAAATTTTAAACGGGACATATTTCTCCCGTCTGTTTGCTTCATTGCTTTCAAGTGTCACTTCCAAGGACAAGGAAACTTCGCTCGTGTGTCTCAGTAGATTCTCTGAAAGTACTTTATCATAACAACAGTTCTTTTACCGTCCTTGCAACTTTCCTCTGGAACACTCTTAATAAAGGTAACTTTGATGGAAATCCATCCCATAGCTCCTTTTAGCTAATACTTAAAGAGCAGTACTTTTAATTATTTGTAGAACTTTTCTCCATTTACATATATAGTATACGTTATGGTATGTTTGCATATTTAACATGAGTGAGTATATATAAAAAAAAACATAAATAAAAGAAGTCTACAGTTGTAATATGTATTACATTTGGTGTAGTGTGTGTAATATAATTGATTCTTATATTTTAGTTTTGTAATCATTTTATTACTTTTATAATATATCGTTTTCCAGAAAGGTAAATAGAGAAGATCTCTTAACAGGTACTTTCATCCTTTGTGTATATTTTTTTCTTACAAGTTTTTTGGTACATAATAAATAACCTTTGATTCTATTATTGTACTTTTACCATAAATACTCGTATTCGGTAAATACAATATACAGTTTGGCGCTGTGTCAGCAGACATTCATTATTCATACATAGATTTAGCGCCGACGGTAATTTACAACTGAGAGTTTCGCCATTTATATTTATTAAACACATAAAGTACAAAATTAAACGGCGATATCATAATGTTACTAATACTTATAACCTATTATAAATAATAAGGATTATTTTAATTTCAAATCAAATTGTATTTCTACAATTACTGAATCATTCAGTAATACTGAATGAAAATAACGTACTTACAAGAGTTTTGTAACTATAATATAATATTACAATCAAATAATGTCAACCACTCTATCAACTTTTCAGGACATATCAAGAAATAAAAATATAATTTAAAATATAAGACTAAATAATGTTTTAATTCAATTACATGTCAAATATTATTTTATATATTTATTTAACATTTTTTCGGATACAATAAATATAATTAAATGAACTTACTAATTACTGTTTGCTTATTTCATAAATATGGCTCGCCGCCCACATGACACACGACTACGGAATGTGGTTATAAAATTAATTTTTGTTGTTGTTTGAATTCTGTTGTTGTCGTCTTGAATGTAAATTTGGAAATCTGCAAAAGTATTGAATGTATTTGATAATAAAGCACCAACGAATGAGTATTTTAACTCCAATTAGTTTATTCTATACTTCTTTACAACGAAATTAACTATATTACAGAAATGAATAGTAAAATAAAAGATTAAACCTATTTGAATAAAATATAAACCCATTGCAGAAATATTAAATAGAAGCGAATTAGGTAAGACTGCACTTCTCACTGTGAATTATTTTCCAAGGCTTTCATTTAAAAGCAAGTAGTAAGAAATTTTATATTTGATGAATATTTCAATTGATAAAATGCAATTTACAATTTAAGCAATTATTTAGTAACTGAAATCATAAAGAGGCAACGAAACAAAAGAACATCAAATATAAAATGAAGCAAGAAAATGTTATATGGTGAAGTAATAAGAACGTCATATATTCGACTTCACAATACTCTGTGTCGTAAAACGTTGTGAGCTCACAAAATAAGCTAATTCTTGAGCTGGTGTATTCTGATAGAGACAGAATACAGAAGTATCAGTAAATACTAATGGTAGTGGCTGCTATTGATTTTGTATTAATATATATGTAATTAGGATTTTGGTTCATATTAGTTGATCAAATTATTACTAATTGTAGTATGTTTTTTAATAGTAATATTTGTGCAATTTAAATATAAGCACTAAAATCTTGTTAAGAAAATCAAAATCTGGCATTTTGCCAGATTAGTACATCAACGGAAAAGTGAAGAAAAGCAATTATTTTGTTTATTCTATTAAAATGCGTTTTATTTTATTTTTATTTTTTTTTATAAAATGTTATAAAAACCTTTACCATAGTATCCTCCTTTTAGATAAGCTCATTCTTTATAAATAGCATTGAATTTAAAAACTTAGTAAAATTATTTTTCCAAATATAATGCAACCAGTATTATTATAACATAATAATACAGTAAAACCTTAATGGTCTCTAAATTTGCCGGACAAGTTTCCAACCCATATGGGTTTCTTACTCATGATCTTGAAGCATGGTAGCGTATGCTGCGTGCAACATATTTTAATGCAGACTACTATTGTCCTATACGTTTTATAATTAAAGTAATCTATAAAATAATATAAGTTCAAAATTGTATACTACAAAAACTATATGAACTCCTCGAGGTAGCACGAACCCTATCTCCATCCTCCTCGGAGTATTTAACATTTTATACAATTACATCTTTATAGAGAGAGTAGTGCCGTCTATTAGGCTCCATTCGAAAATCCTAACCAATGTTTTTAACTTTGCTGAAAAGATATTATCAAACATGAATATCGGGTGTGGCATCTTTACAATGTTAACTTATACTGTAAAATTAGAAGGATTGGTAAGAACTATTGAAAGAAGCCTAACAGATGTCGCCACCGTCCTGATAAAGACGAATAGTGTACAAGTAGAATACTAATTTCACCGAGTTGGGTAGCGACACGGTAGCTCAATTGATAGAGTGGTTTACAAAAGATCGCGGGTTCAAAACCCTGACAGTATCAGTTAATTTTTCATTCTCTTTGTTTTTTTCTTCAAAATATAAAAATATATTTTAGATATTTAAAAGAATATAATTGTGGAAGTATAATATATCAAAAGTATAATTTTTATCACGCTTACAATATATACAGCTTCTTCATTCATAAAGCGATAAGACAGCCTTTTGCATATCTTTTTTCATTTGGTGGTGTAAGTTTAAATGTAGTCTAAATTAATTTTCATATATATTACATAAAAGGTAGAGTTTTGCATATTGTATATTTAGTTTTAAAGAGAACGCAGCTCCGAGACGTTTATTAAGAAGCTTGATATTCACAATAGGTACCTACTAATCAAATTTAGTGTGGCTACTTCTAGTGAAAGCCATAATTGGTTTGGATCCTTCTTTAACTTCAATGTCAGTTTTGTCCGCTTCTAACGATATTACGAAACTAACTTACACAACTACCACTTTACCGAACTCAAACAACTGTGATCAATGAACCAAAATCTGTCATGATATTTATATTAAATAATTACACTATGTAGTTCTAAATATATATTTAGTTGTTGTTTTCCAATTGCTATTAGGAAAAAAGGTATTAAAACCTATAAAATATAAACAGAAACATCAGTCTGTTCTCAATAACGGTCAATATTATTATTTGCTAATATTTTCAGGGCTGACGTCAGGTTCAGGGCTGGCTTGACGTCGATGCTAGGTCGTAATCCTAATTATTGAGATTTATTTCAATTAGTACCCATGCTTGGACTGCATCAGTACTTTATGATGCGAACATTTCGTAAGCTTGATGCTTTAATTAACTATGAGCCGTAAAACGTAGCGAGCTGCAGCACTACAACGTAAGAATTTATGAGAATGATTATGACGGCTGTGGAGTAAAATACACAATGTGTACAAAAACAGAATGAGTGCACTATGTTGCACCTAATGACAGCACTCAACTACAGAATGTATTTAGGTCTCGAGTGCACGGACCAACCCGTTGATATTAGTGTTGAGAAGATTACATCATTGTAACAGAAACACTAAGAATATAGCAACTCCTGGCATTATAGAAAAATGTACTCAAATTATTATTTAGTTTTGTATTATTAATAGTGTATTTATTATATATTGACATAAATATAATGGAGAAGTGATAGCTGTCGATTCATCGCTAACGTAGTTAGTAGTACTAGTAATCTTTCAACAAGTTATCCGTACTTTATGGAACGAGGATACTAAATCATTAAAAAAAATTGCGATCTTAAGTGCAAATTAGAAGCCAGGTTGTTGGATAAAATATTTGTTTACATTTACTGATAGTATCTAAGATGTGTCTGTTACATATATAACCCGTTAGGCAATAGTTAATATATTGAAACATGATTTTTAACTTAATGCTGGGCTGCTCTTAGAAAAAAATAATTAAATGTAACCTATCTTTCTTTCAACAACTGTTTTATATTTTTATCTCTCAAATCAAAACTTAATATTATGTCGGTAAACTATGATAATGCTTGAGCGCTAGATTGATATCAAAGTACTATGTAACCAAAGACACTGAAAAAGCTAGTCTTTAATATAATATTCTGAGGTAGTGACGAACATGTGTTTAGAGTTAAGCTTAGAAAACTTTTCCCATTTAAAACCAGATGTTAATACTTGAGGGACATTCAAACTTAATAATGATTTATAATTTTATATCACTTTCATACATGTACTTATATTTTATATTACTGTGTTTGATGTTTGTCACGATATACTCGTACATCAGACTGTTTTCTTTAAAGGAACTGATATATTTTACACTAACAAAATAGCTAACAATACAAGTTGCAAAAAAACAATATTGTGTGTGTGCAGTAAATGTGGGAATATGTGTCAATGTGTGTGTTAAAACTCTCTGCTCAGACTTATTCAAATTCCTATCACTAACCTCAAAATTATGTATTTTTGTGTCATAAAGAATTGAAAAATAAATAAATTGATATATGCAAAATAAAATTACTGTTGCCATTTTCTGGTTAATAATAATAAAAAAAACATAATTTATTCTTTAAATAAGTAACTTAAGTAGCAAAAATTATTTTTTGGCTACAGCCATATATTCCAATACGATAAAAAATTAATTATTATATCATAGTAGGTACTCGTTATCGACTATACGTATATATAGTCAATAACCAGTACTATGATTCAATTATTTGATAATACAATAACGTCGTCTGTTTGAATTCGATTACGCATTGCTAATACAATAATATTGTCATATAAATGGCCGCGGCGCCACCTATCGACATTTACAATAAAAAGTTGTAGTATTGAGAAACTGAGGGAGATGAAGGGGAGGAGTACATGGGTAAAGAAAAATGGAAGGAAGCACGGCTCTTACGGATACATACAACACAAACAGTTCCTTCTTAACAATCTTCAATGAGAAGGTGGTAATTCCCCGGTTGCCTCTATGTACCTGCTGTACTCAAATGACTAGAGCTGTGCTGAGCTAGAATGCTAGGTGGATACTGAATATTAATTGATACTTTATTACTAACCTATTACGACTGCACAAATTTTATATGCAATGAATCTTAAGTACTCGATATAAAGATAAACATGGTTACCAGAAAACCTGCTGGTTTAAGGTTGCTTCCTTAAGAGCAACCTGTTGTAAAAGGTTGTAAAGAAAAGAATGCTGTCCACAGTTTTTTACTTTTTTAGGCATTTTAACGGACGCGACTAGTTTTCTTAACCTAGAAAATGTTATTGTCGTAATTTTGTTCAACGTTACATACTTATTAATATTTTTTTAAGTTTTTAACTGACTTAAATTATGAAAAATGTTAAATTCCAATGTTTCAGTCTAAACCTTGAAATTCAGTTTCAAAAAGGATAAATTAAAACCAAATTGTTTATTTGCTTAACTAGAAATTATTATGAAAGTATGTAGATAATATATTTTATAAAAATATTATTTTACCCTCGCTTTTTTAATTTATTTAAGTTTTTGAATTATTTAACATTAATTAATTCTAATTTCAGATAAATTTAAGATCAATGGAAAGAATCTTTCGTTGTTTATTTAGAAAACTAAAGAAGTTGTATTTTCTCATTATTATGACAATATTTTTAAAACAAATCCTATAATCTAAAATGTTTCGGGTAAAAAAATATAATTTTATTCTGGTTGTTATAGGAAAACAAATATTATTGCAATAACAGCTATACTTATAATGACAAATAAAGTAGCGGTTGGACGTCAGTTATCAGAAATAAGCAAAAATACATTGTCACTGCTTCTGTTATGAAATAGAATACAATTAATTTTACGAAGTATATTATTTTTTTAAAACGTACATGAAGGTATATAATGTGTCTACTAACATGGAAGGTCTAACGTCGAACACAATTTGTTTCTCAGATAATTCGTGATTTATTTCTTTTAGTAAGGTTATTTAATAGTACTTTTCAAAGAAGATAAACCCCGAAAAGAGAAGTTATTTTTCTTTTACTTCAAAAAATATGATAACTAATCTTAAATAAGAGTACTTGTATATTATTAATTAGTCTACTTTAAACGTGTACCTTTTAGCACGTTTTAGCCAAAGTATACCCACAAATTAAGAAAACGGCGTCAGCTTGGAAGGTGATTAAGATAACGGTTAGTACCCATTTAAATAATTAATATTTATAAGTCAAAAAGTACAGAAATGTATAGTAAAGATTTTTTTTATTTTGTTATATTTATTCATATTATATAACCTCTTTTTAATTCACCTCATCGTAACTATGAATACTGCGCAATACGTGGTCCCGTGTCGTTCAAATAAATATTTGACGATATGATACAGGGTGCCAATTGTAGATTTAAATGCATAAGATTGCCTTTATACGTTAAAATATATTCTAATATATTGTTGAAATTTTTCACGATTATTATTAAGTTACTTAGAATTATTGTAGCTATTAAAATATTATCAAAGCTTAAATATACTTGTGTTTTTATAATTTTAAGTAAACTAAGTAAATTGTAATAGTGTGACACTTTTTATCAAGAACGTCATTTATCATTTACTCATAAAATTAAATATAAAATTTTATGAGTAAATGATAATACAAAAAAAGAAAGAATATAAATATGATTTCAATCTGTTATAACAATGCTGTTATCTTAATACATTATAATAAAATTCAGTCTCCGTATGTTTGTTTTGAAAAGAAGTATTTAATTACAAAGTTTTAACACTATTTATATTTTTCTTTCAACATATTTTTATATATTTTTATTTTTAAGTTGAAAAAATAATGTTGACTTTATAAAATACATATTTTGAAAAACCAGATTCAATTTAAGTTAAAAACTTTCTGCTTCAGTCCAATTTAGTGCTTCTGTTATAGTCTATACCTTTTACAACAAAGAATTTAAAAAAAGAACGAGCTATTCTTTGTTTTAAAGATATTCCGTATATATAAATTATTAATTGCACAAAACATATAATTACATAATCATAAGATATCTAAATCTAAATAAAGCTTAGTGTAGTGTGAAAGAGTTTTTAGTTGATCGTATTTCGATCAAATAAAAGCAGATTACGGAGCTTCGGTTAGTGACTCATTTGCGGGGTTGGTATTTTAACGTATACATCAAAAATTGTTAAATTAATATGAGAAGAGCAACTGTTAAGTTTCTGGCCAGCTCTTCGCTGCAGAGCAACATGCCGAGATGGTGGTAGCTTACTCACGGACTTACTACACTGACATTTTTAAATGTAATAATTGAAGATTCAAAAGCCTACTTGAATAAAGATACCTTGAATTTAAATTTGATGGAAGCTTAAGTATTGCAGCGTCTTTGAAAACTGCTTTAATAGACTCCCAAGGACCCGTGATGAATGTAGCCCGAACTGCTCTCTTTAGTGAAATAAAAATTGATTCTACATCTGCCTCTGATCCCCAGAGCAGAATACCGTAAGACGTAATATTATGGAAGTACGAAAAGTAAACTAACTTAGCCGTAGTAACGTTAGTTAACTATCTAATTTTTATAACCACATATAAAAGGTTACCTAGAGCGTTGATATGAGTGCCCTATTGTAGTGTTTAATCTAAAAATACAGTTTCATTCAGTCAGTAATGGGCTCCTCATTTCAACTGCCTTTCTCTCATTTATACGGAAGATCACAAATATATAATGAATCATAAGATGATAAGTAAATAATTAGTATTAGAGGAGGGGGTGGGGGTTTGACAGAAATCTAAAATATAAGACCTAGACTTAGGTCTAATATATTATTTTGCCACTTAAAGTTAACACTAACCCAGCTAACACTTCGATAGTGTGAGCGACACTTATTGTCCCTAAGAGCTTACCAATCACTACCATCATAAAGACCCTCCGATATATAATTTTTACAATAGTATTATTACTATTTAAAGCACATTTTAGATAAAAAATATAATTTATAACTTGAAATAAATACAATTCATAATTAAAGTTCTACTTTTTAAATGATTATATTATTATTTATGTGATTATTATTTAATGTTTATCTATATCTATAAAATGAGACGTTTAGTTACAACGACCTAGTATTTGTTCTTATTTTCTTTATTAGCGGGTAATTGGAACAAAACTATTCTTTCTACTTCTACGATCTAAGGCAACGATTTTCACCTTCACGTGTCTTAAAAATGCAAATGTCGGAAATCGCACTACAAAGAGGTTCGACGTTCCACTTTTATTTGTAACTAATCCCGACGGGTTCACTTCTATTGTTATTTAAATTTGAAATCCTTATTTTTAACTAACCATTATTTTAATGTTTCAGTTGACATTCAGTTGACATTGTCACTTAACATCAAATATCATTATGTTGCAGTTCAGTTGAATTCTGCTACAAACAGCCCTTAGGTTTGTTTAAAGGTTCTTTAAAAGCATTTATACAACGGAAGTCGTCTCACTTGGTCTATTTGTTCATCACACCTCCATTGTCAACAGTTTCTATCGTACTCTGTGAGCACTTGAAACCAGCTCATCGAGAAATAGGTACTGTTACGTGAAAGATAGTGAGGTCGGTTGGTTATACAATTTGATGTTATAGATACTTAAGATACATAGATATAGGGTTAAACTTTTTAAATATATCATTTATATATTAACATATACAACATATTTTTATTTATTTTGCTCAGGTTTTGTTAATATTTTTAATAACAATAAAAATATATATATTTCGAGGAGAATATATTTTTATAGAATTAAACTCAAGAGTTTTCTACACCTACTTCGTCAAACTTTTATTTCCTTTCTAACTAGAAAAGCAATTGAATTCGGATACAACCGACCAAATTTAATAGTTTGAGGATCGTGTGTGTTTATATTATTACTCGTTGAGACTTATAAACATTATAAAGTTACTTCTTCTTTTAACTTGGATCATACTGCAAGGAATTAAGAATGAAAAATATATGTTGCTGGATATTTAATTTCTAATAGGTATTAGTCAATCTATATCTGATAAAACTCATCATATACTTTTTAAATTTACTTATTATACTGTCAAAATTACTTTAATATAAGTATACGGGTACATTAATTATTGTTCTAAAAGAACTATTGAAAATTTAAGTTTAAAATATAAGCCAGTTGAAAAATTGGCTACAGCTGCTGAGCAAAACTCTTATTTGCAACATCTGAGAATTCGTACTCACCATTCTGTCAACTGAGCTATTGTGTCATTTCTCTCCCTTAAAAAAAATAATACATAAATAGACATTTTATACATAAATGCGTTTAATACTTTTTGTCAATATTATTTTTAAATACGTAAGCATATTATAGCTAAAATATTTATAGAAAATTAAATAAAACCCATCAATAAATGCTACTTGTTTAAAAATACACTTACAAATGTAACTTAAAAGGTTACTTAATTAAAAACCAGATATTTTTGATGAAGTTAGCCGAAGTAAAGCATACGCTTCTTATGTAATTTATCGCAACCTTTTTAATGAAGTTTACTTAAACTTTTGTGTTCATTATCATTTAATGAATTATCATCTTAAATATTATTATTATTATTATTATTTATATAAATCAATATGTGCAGAAGCTTATTACTCAATAAATGTAGTGAAATATGTTTAATAATGAAGGTATTTCTTAATCTTGGTGGTTGTACTATTTCTTGGTATTAATAATTGCGTAAGTGGGGTTAGGGTTGTTAACTGAGTAACTGCAAGTCAATATGTTTAGGAGCATAATTTTCAATTATTATTTAATAAATAAAGAATGAAGCGGCTTAGCATGTTTATAGACAATTATAAATAATTAAAAAACAATACAGCTTGGAAAAAAATCTAATTTTTGACACTAATGGTTTGAAAATAAAAAAGTTTCAAAAGGGTGCAACCCTTAGTCTGGTTAATGAAATCCGTTTAGAAAACAATACAGCCATCTTCGGTTTCCTGTATATCCGTTTTCGTTATAAAATTTCTAGATAGCTACATCCACATCCATCTGCGATAAATATTACGTTTTAAATTACATATAACTGGGCTGAGGGCGTGTATCCAGTGTGTTCCAGTAAAATGAATGGACCATATATTACGTTTAACCAATAAATAAAAGAGCTGATATCGCGACTAACGCGCGCATATTTATACTGTACTGTAATATCACATCTAGAATCAGATGTTTCAAGTGCAAGTTTGCCTTTTTGAAATAAAACTTCGATTGTATAAGATTGTGTATATAACGGATAAGAAGACATTTCCCACTAATTGATTACTCATTAGAAATCTGCATGTATAGAAATAACCCAAACACTTAAAATTTTATAGGTTTTGAATTCCTTTCTTTTCTTTCATATAACTGATTGCAAATAATATGATAAATTAGAGTTAGAGTTGGACACTCAACAGAACAATAGACGTCACTTGCTCTCCTTGGGACTTAATAAATCACTTCCTTCACTGGGAGAAAGAAAAGAAAAGCATTATTAAAATATTAAAAGATGATAAATGATACCAGTGAAAATATATTGCAGTAATGTTTGTGAAAAATATTGTAAAAACTTTTTCATAATAATAATACTTCATTTATCCAGAATAAATCTTAGAATAAAAGAGTTACAAACATAATGTCGGTTGTGGCTTCTTTTCAATGGTAATCTGTACTGCAAAACTAGAGACATTAGTTAGGATTTTCGAAATGAGCCTAATAAATGTCGCCACCGTCCCGATAGAGACGAATATGTATGGAATGCTGAACTCCATGCATGGTAGAGCGACGGAACGCTTGCCCAGAGGTCGCAGGGTCGAATCCTTGAGGTTACGGTAATAAAAATGTAAAGATGACATACCTACATTGAGATATAAAAAGTCGAGGACGAGATGCGTACACAGTTCTACAGTTAGCTGGTAATAGCTAGTAAGGTATAAAAGTAAATAAATTAAAATTCATAATTAACACCCGGTGACTATTTCCCCTCGTATTTGCAAATATTTCCATACATCTTAAGTCTTAGGTCAGCCTTAACTTTAATTACGGACAGAATTTCTGAACTGTTAATAAACTCGGGCAGACCTTACAAAATACTATATTAAAGGCATGGAGTGGATTTTAGGAAAAGTAATTCACATTCATTAAAGAGTTATTAGTGTATTATATTTGTAAAATGTACTTTAAAATAATCATTTTAGTGTTACCTTGAAAGTGTTTAGGGTTCCGTATCCGAATTTTTGAAATGGAACACTCATAATTTTGCCTTCTCTGTCTGTTTTTTTTTATTACTTCTTCATAGTATATCATAGCGTTCACAGTAAAATATAGGAATTGAGATACCTACATGTAAATTGATGGACATATATACCAGTATTAAGGATGCTTTTTATTAATTTTCATTAATTTAATCCACATTATTTATATTTAAAAAAATATTTCATCAAAAAATTAATAAAATAAAGGTTATAAGTACTTAATACATTAATTGTTAGGAATTGTGACGTAACATTATGATAATTAAATATTGTTTAAATATAGTTTTTTTTTTCACAGTGAGTGTTATAATCAGTATTTAATATTGACAGCCCAATTTTAGTCATGTGTAGCTCTATTTGTGCTCCTGAGCAAATACCATTACTGAACCTCCACCATAAGGCTCTCTTCCAACAATGTTACACTGAGCGTATCTTTCTCCGGCTCTTCTCCATACTTTGATCTTGCCATCACCTGGCTTAAGACAGAATCTTGACTCATCAGTAAAGAGTACTTTTCCCAAAGCGTCATCATCCCAATGTCAGTGCGAACGAGCAAAGCTGTACCGTGTTACTCGATGACCTAGGTGACCGGTGAGTAAAAAGCCTCTGGCAGACAATAAAGCCCCTTAACCAGCAACCTTAAGTCTTCTTCTAATCGGTTTGACTAACTGTGGCTTGTCGACTTCGTCCAGGTTGCGGGTATCGTTTAAAATAGCAAAAGACCACAGACTTTCGTAATGCTAAAGTCACTTGACTATAAGAGTAACCATTTTAATGTTACAGCTTCAGACCCCTGAGCAACGCTGAGATCCAGCATCATCACTCAAACTTATCAAATAAGTTCGTTTCACACAATAATATTTTTTTTGTCATAAGTAAAAAAAAATGGTAAATTTGTTCAAATCAACAATAACCCGCAAAAATTCAAATATACAACGTGTAAAACAAATTATCAAATAGGCAAAAAAGTGAAAAGAAGTCGTAAGTAGAATTCTATTGAAAATGCTATTTTTTCATTTACATAATAGTGGATGGTATATATGGCCAGTTCAAAATAAGATAATATTTTATGTTATTTTACCTTTTTTGCGTTCCTTTAAATACGTCCATGAGTGTATAATGCTAATGTGAGATCATTAACTCAAAGCGACTCCACGGAATATCATTATTTCGGCAACACTGATATAATCATTATCTCTTCACTATTTCAAAATTCATATTCAAAATATCTTTATACAAGAAGGCATTTACGCACACTTTCGAATCGTCAATTCTCACAGTATAAAAATGTCAGTTATTTGTAGTCAGTTCGTGAGTAAGCTACCACCTACTCAGAATGCTACTTCGCTTGGCAGAGGTGGCCAGAAACTCAATTTAAAACTTAAAAAAGGAAGGTCTGAGATATCTTGTAGTAGTTTATTATATATGCGTACACTCAAGCCCATGAAGTATTTTATAACTTTTTGAAGACGAAATTTGGGCGTTACAAGTTTATTTTTATTATCTACCAAATATTTATAGTGGCTGAACTACCTCCACAATAAAATTCAAATTCTACCTTTTTTTTTGTAACATTTGCAAGCCGTGTCGGATACTTCGATATTGATTTAAAAATTTTACAATTAAAATATTAAAGACATTAGTCACTTCAATAATAATAAAAAGGGGTTTTAACCGACAATTATTATTTTTTTATTTTTTTATTATTTGGCAGTTAGTTATAGGATTAATCTATTTTATATAAATTATTTAAAAAAGTAAATTAAGGGTCAATGATTGAGTGTTAAATTTATAGGAACTGCTTAAGTCTTAGTGGCCGTTTACTGAAAAACCTGTTCAAACCCAGTCGACTTGGTTGTTCAAACTTCACGTAAAAGTTCAAAGTTACCTTCCAATATCTGACGTCCACTTAATTGGAATGACCTACTTTGAATAAAATATATTGTAAAACATTGTGTAGTAAATCATTAAAATTGAGATCCTCGTTTCAGTCTGGCAACTGGCCAAAATGGGTCTCAACAAAATTTTAAACTTTGGCCTATTATTCAAAGCTTCTTTATAAAGAAAAGGAACTTTAAAAAACTAAAGTGATTGCTTTCATTGTGAATTGAGCAGATGTTCGAGTCTTTGTCGAAGGTGATAATGAGATGAGACACAGATGAGACTGGTTTGATTGCGAAGCCTTGTTGATGAGAAACACTTTACCTTGTGATTTAGTGATTCTAAAATATTGGCTTCAATTTTCAAATTAGTGACATTTCACGTTCTGAACTTTACTGATCTTTATATTTATTCTTTTGCAGGCAGTTTCACCTGAGAGTCAGAATTATTATTATTATTAATTGTCGGGTCCGATTTTTTTTAATAATCATGGGTTTAAAGTGTGTATGAAATGGCTATTATTTTAGACCTAGGACACAATTAATCAATAACTTAACACCACTCAAACAAAATTGAATTTTTTTATGAATTTTTTATGCATTTAACTAAAAAATTCAAGAATTTTAACAAAGCAACTTCACAATAATTTAAAGTGCCGGTCAAAAACTGTACCCCACAGATAAGATGAACTACAGTCCACTTCGCTATGGTTAGATCTGTTTAATTTATCTTGCTATTAAATTCCTGAAAAACATAATCTACTTTTTTGTAACACTATAATAACTTATTCTATCGAATTCTAAGTGTCAGATGTAACTGCATGCTGGTTGATTTGTTTTGTGTTATTTTCTAACAAAACTATTGTCTTTATAAATTTGCTATCTCTTAGGATCTCTTAGGGTCCAGTTAAACGAAATAACTAACTTGTCAACTAGCCAGTTACTGGAAAACAAGTTAAATAATCTTTTTCTTATTCATAAAGCAATATATACAATTATGCTTTAGAATATAGTACAAAACAAACAGTTACATTTTTCTTCATACACATCTAATTCAAATAACAAATCAGTAATAAATTCAATAACTTAAAGGTATAAATAAATAAGAATGAGGCACCTGAAGTCAATTTTGTGCCCCACTTATAACTTATATTTTGTGAGTCCAATAAACTAATGATTGTGGACAGTTCAATCACCTATATAGTATATCTTATTTCTCTGACAACTCCAAATATATCTTACTGTATTGTTCAGATGATTCTGTTTTATGTTCAAAACGAATCATATACCCCAAAAATACTGGTAATAAAATTGTAAAATTTGTTAAGATTAAAATTCAATACCAAACAGCTCACTGATAAATTAAAATAAAATAAAATAAAAACAAGTTACAGAAATAAATAATTGGTCAATTTGTTTACTGTTAAAATGTATTTATCTTAAACTCGATACGTAGCTCGTAACGTAGCTCGCGTTCTACGCTTCGATTTGTGTAGATGGTACCGTTGATAACCTAATACGTATAACGATGTTAACGTCCCAATTACAGTATTATGAACGTTTTCATTTATTTTATTACAATATTTATATTGCTTAAACAATACTTTCAGCACACTGTATTCCCAGCAGTACCTACTCAAATGAAGTATCTTGGCAGCGGACTAAATTAAGTAGGCTTAATTTTACACTTGAGTCTCAAGTGAAGCACCGACCTTGTTTTGCCATTTTATTAAATAAAAAAGAATTAAATTATGAACACCCTTGTTGAAAGTTTGAAATGTTGTTGCAGAATAATTTTAATTATTTAGTTTTATTAGAGGCAATGTTAAGTCAAGGATTGCTACTGTTAAGAAAATAATAATATTTTTGGTAGATAGTGAAAGGTGTGTATGAATATAAAGAATTTTTTCTATTTATATAAATATCTATGAAAGATTACTTAAGAGCAGGAGTTCTTCTGTTTCATCAGAATCAAAACTCAAAAGCTATTTCATACTATGTGAGAGTATCAAGATGGTAATTTCCACAAAATAGTTCAAAAATTAATGTTAATATTTCTTACAATAGTTATATTTCTAAAACTAAACAAACTTGCAAGAGAATTAATTAAACTGTAGTATTCTTAGAACTACGTGTTCGGTAAAATTTTATAACTACCATACTATTTTTTTGGAAACCGTATTTAAAGGCAATGTGAATCCGACCTTTGTGGTTCCTTAATAATAAATTTCAATCTTTCCCTGTAAGACATATTTTTATGATGTCAAAGAATACAATTCAATAATTCCTGTAGTCCGATGGTTCGCGTCTTAGGTATGAGGGCAAGAGTTATATTATTATTCCTCGAAAAGACCACATTGTTGATGAAACTGATCTTCTAATCGATTATATATACTCGATAAAACACAGCTCCTGATCTATTAATGGCCCTCTGAAGACATAAGTATTGGATCCTTTCCACATCAGGAGTTATTAGAGCTCGTATTTTTAAATGTTTACCATACTTACGTTTACGGCCTCCTCATAATTTCTCTGTGATGTACGGTCATAAAGAATGTAGGGTTATGGCATTGATAAAACATTTTACACACACAGTTAAAGACCTTTGCGGGTCCCCTATCTGGTACTGCGATAAGTCGTGTGACACAAGGGCAGTAAAGGATTACGTATGTGTTTTCTTTTGCTTAACGTCTTGACCCGTTCATATAGAGTTAGTGGGTAGGTTTACTTATTTACTTTAATATATATAGTTTAATAATAATCTTCGCAATCGGATTTATATTTTATTTGCAATGTTAATTTAACATTTTTATTGAATTGATTAACGTGGGTCTGGTCGTTTGTAAATTACTCACTACATAATGACGGTTGTAAAACAATGATCTCAATAAAAAAATACTAGGCTGAGTTCGTTGTTTGGTTCTTCTCAGCACACGTTTGAAATCCTCGTAATTTTCATTTTAAGTTTTTTTTTTCTAATCTCGTGTAAGAAAATTTACACGAGATTTGAAAAAAAATCCCTGGAGTAAAGGAGGTTCAAACTTATTGTAGTGTAAATATATTACGTTTTCTCGTTACTTATTGTATATACTCGTATATCAAACTACTATCTACACGCGTGTTCATTTAGAAGAACTAAATGGCATCAATAATCGATCTCAACACGAATCATTGGTTATCTAAAAAATAGGTCACTCAAATATACATTAATATTTTTATACCATTTTTGTTATAGTCAATGTTTTCCTTTTTTATTTACAATACATACTTTCATTATTTAGCTGCGGCATTCTAAACAAGTTTGTTTTTTTTTTAATTATAAAAAGTAATTAATTAAAAAAGTACGAAAATTTTCATATAAATTAGTAAAAAGAAATGAGATTTGGATCGAAAGAATGAAACTCAACCAACAGAACCCAACCCAATATAGGTAATTAATGCGGAGTGCTGTTTAGCTTTTTCACATTTTAAATGTAAAGCTCAAAACATTCAATAAGTCTGATTGTAAATTATTATTCAAAATATTTTAAAGTATTTTGTAATTTAATAAGTTCCCAGTGCAATTACAAAGTTAAATATATAAAATCTACCACTGGCTGAAATATACCTCGTTGCCAAAACCACTTGGCTTAAAACTGTATATGAGCAAAGTAATTGGTAATAAAAATTGAAATTGGTAATAAAAATTTAAATTGTGCTTTTCCGCAAAAAATAATACTGTAAAAATATATTATAATTTTGGACATTATACAAAACAAAGTAAAAAAGTAAGAGTAAAGTCTAGTTATTGGGTTGAAAATGTCTATTGGTGTTCTTAGTTCGAAGTTAAGGCACTATATAATTACTATTATTTCGAATGTTTAAAGTTAAAATCCTTTAAAATCTTGTCAATGTGAGAACATCATAGAACTAATGGCGGCGTGGTTGGTTATTATTGTCTTCTTTTCTTGAATTGAATTTAAATTTATTCTTACATTTCAATTAGGACTGTGACTGAAATAGTCAACACCACGGATGATTAAATTTATTTTAATTAATAAGTCAAAAGAGTATCCATGGAGTTTCTCGTCGGTTCTTCTCCATGGACCTACACCTTGGAACCATGCATCTAGAGTCTGATGTTCCACAAGTGCATTGTGTGCCTATTTGAAATATAAAAAATACATTGATTTTGACTTAATTCATAGTTGTTATGAAAATTTATAAAAAATATTTCTTAACTATATTTGTGGATAAATATTGCTACTAAATTAATAAAAAAAAAATTTTTACATACATTTTGTTCTCTTTTAATTTTACAAACTTACGTAAAAAATATTTATGAAACTATATTTTAACCTAAGTTCGGAAAAACTTTAGATATATATATATAATATTTTAATACAATAATTCATGATGGAAGCAAGAGTTTAAGAGTCGTTAACTTCGTTATAGTATAACATGATACGAGTAATTTTACAAACTGCTTTTCAAGTTACAACTTGGTATCTGTATAACGCTCGTTAAATCACAACAATAGGTTTATTCCAAGTATTTGATATTTATAATAATAAATAGTAATCTTACTTAATTTATCTATGCTAATATATAAAGCAGAAGAGTTTGTTTGTTTGTTTGAATGCGCTAATCTCAGGAACTTGATAATAATCTATGTTCAGGAATGTTCTCATTGTTCTTCCGATTGACTATTTAAATAAGTGATTATTCGTAAAGAAGGAAACCAATAGGTCTGCATTGATTTATGTACTAATGATTAATCACCGCTCGTTCTATTTTCTAAATAATAAATTTCCGATATTTGTGAATCACACAAAAACTTGTCCTGTGTTGAAATGGAACGCACCGTCGATGGCTCAGCTTTCAGGCTTTTAGGAATACAGCCAACTTATTTATTTTCAACAGATAAAAGATATGCCTTTTTTAATATAATATATGAATTAAGATATTACAAGGGCGTTAACATAACAACTCAATCTGCGTAGTTTTTAATATATTATATACAGCGATACTTCGCCATGTAATATTTTATATTGCTTAAAAATAAACTGAAGCTAGATAGAACAAATAAAACTACTCAACCTTACTTAATCTGTTAGTTCATCACGCCTGCATTGTCAACAGCCTCTATAACACAATGTGAGCACTTGAAACCATCGACAAATACTATTACGTATCAGCGGTCAAAGGCTCACTCAATTTTGTATTACAAATATATATTTAGATAGAAATATATCAACTTTCATGTGGATAAGCTCACCGACCAATAAAAGCGAAATCAAAATTTTTTTTTCTTGTTATCTGCATATTTAAATACCAATTTTCATCAAGTTCCCAAAAGTAATACAGCATTAGAAACAAGACATTAATAGTTTATTTCAGTCGTGACGTGACGTGACGTGAATGACATATAGTGAAATATATCTTTGCAATTAATTAGGGCACGTTTTCATATTGCCGGCTAAGTCAAAATCGAAAGGTCACTAGCTCAACTCTGTTGAAATTTTAACGGCATTGATAAAAAGGTATCTTCGAAATATGATTGAATACAGAATGAATTAAATAAATTTGACATTTAAATAGAATTGACAGTCGAGAATTACATATTTTTTTATTTTTCTATGTTACAAGCTACTTTAATAAACAAGGCTTATTAATTCAATCATATTGAAATATTTATATTTCATTGAATAAGTAGGCTTTTAAAATTTAAGATCTCTGAGTGCAATAAATAAGAACGAAGATGGAAATACGTGTGCAATGGATTAAACGAATGTAAATCTTCATTAAGTCTAATGTTAAAAAGTCTATTGTTAAAACCACAAAACACTGATATAGCTACCATTAATTTGATCAATCTTGTTGTGTAATAAAATAAACAATTTAAATTACTTCACGGTAATTAATAGTTGACAGTAAATTTAATTAATATGGTTCCAGAACTCATTTGATATACAAAAATGCATACCATAATTTTGATATATTGGTCTAAAGATCACACGCAATAATTAAAAGCAAAACAAATATATTGATTTTATTTGGTTATTTCGGTAATTCTAATTTTTAAGCAACTTGAAAAAATAGTTTAACAAAATTCAAAATTATGGCAGTTCACTCCGTGTGTCTCCTACGTTTCGAACTCATGAGTAAGAACCCCGAATAGGTGTTAGTTATTGTGACATTAGCTAAATGTATAGTGACACATACATTTTGAGATGCAGGAGTACCTTACTAACTAAGGAGGTATTTTAAATAATTTGTCATTTCTTTCTAAAACCTCTAACAGTTTATTTCCATTAGCATCTCTTTCGTTGTTCAGTTGGCACACAAATCCTGTCTCACTTTTAATTCTTGTAATGCCAGTTGGTTGCCAGTTTTGCTTTGCTCGTGGAACGCTCTAAGTAATGTCACAAAGTAAACAAGATATTTATGCTTATTTATATTTGGACTAACTGACTTTAAACCAATCAACTGAGAATTTAAGTCACTAAGAACAATTTAAATTGTATGAGACACTTGTAGTTAACAACAATAAATAAAAAAGCCTTATATTTCCCAAGATAAAAAAAGTTTACATGTGATTTTAAATTAGTTTTATGAATGTTTTTCTTTGGGAACCTCTGAGGTGAAGGCCTCCTCCAGTTAACAACAATAAGACTAATAAAAAACGAAATTATTGTAAATATCTACTTGAAAATTTAAAGTAAGTGACCGGTCAACCTAAGTCAACTGTAAGGTAAAAAAAAACTGTAAGGTACAAACAAAAAGTAAACTGTAAGGTCTCTTTAAATGTTTAATTAATATAAACGAACTAAACACTACACTTATTATTAAATTACTATTTACACACAGTACCCACACACACACACACACTCTGTTTTTATTGGAACAGCGCTTAATATTTAAATAATTAAAAGAATATTGCTAAATGTAATTTGGAAAATTACCTAGTTAAAAATAGAAACAATTTATGACTGATATATTTTTTAAATATAGCATTGTACATTGCAACATAGCATGAAAAACATTTTAAACGTAGCAACATTTACAAAAACTTCCTACAACTATTTATCCAAGGCATCGATTTTCCCCTTCAAGTATCTACATAAGCTAAGTATATAAGCTTCGTATATATAGCTAAATATAGCTAAGTATATAAGCTTCGTATATATATATATAGAAGGTTTTATTCCATGTTCCACATTTATTTGTTACTAGCTAAACAGATTTACCTCCACAGCTATTTAAATTAAGAATCACCAGTATATTTGTATTTTTTAGAAAACTATTTCTATAGTGAAAGAAATATTTCTATTAGATACGTAGTTTAAAGTGTTTTTTTATCAATTGTAAGATTTCGGGTAATTATTATTTTAATGTTTAACAGCAGATCTACATTCATTATTTTAAGCAAAAACAACGCCTGTGCCTTTGTGTTTACAATTTTTTGTTTTCTTGATTACCCTTTAGTATATTTTAAGAAAAATTTTAAATATTATGTTATTCTTAAACTATTTAATGATTTTCACTTCAATTGCTTTTATTCTAAGCATTATTGTTTCTTTATTATACAAACTTTCTATTCTTAATCTTTGAAGTTTTTGTATCTTTGGAAATAGTCTCATATGAAATCAAATATCATTTACATTGCATTAGGGAATAACTCTGTTGCAAACATCATTATTTTTACACTGATATAAATTAAGAGTTCTCTAGTCCAACTTCGTTACAGTTTTATCGACCTATCTAAAAATGTCTTTGAAAGTAGAGTGTATTCGGACACAACCGAATAAATTAAAGAGTTTAATCGTTTTGCCGATCACAGAGTTGGGAAGTTAAATACCGCGTGCTTTTACGTCAATACTCGTTCCAACTGATAAGATGTTCTTGAGTTACTTGTTCTTGTAACTTGGATCAGACTACAAGGAAGAAAGAATAATATATTTTGCTGAATGTTTGACTTCTAATAAGTACCTATTAAACAAGGTATAACTGGTTAAACTTATCATACCTATTCGTGCCTGTCATAAAATGTTCACTAAGAAGAGCCTCAAAAATTTTGCTTCAGGAGTTCTCTGGGCGCCTTGAAATATCAACTGTACTTATAATACGTAAAATAGAATGGTTTGACATTTATCAAGACACAGCAGAAAAATATTGACATAAATTGAAATGAAAGGCTTTTCATATGAAATAGAATATGACAACGCTACGTTTTCAAAAACAGTAAAGATTTAAAAAGGTTTTTTTACATAAATAAAAAACGAAAATTAAAAAAACAGTTCTGTATAAAAGTTAAAAACACTTTTCAGCAGTAATCAAAAATTAGAGTATCTGCTTTCATATTATTAATTATTCTAATAGCATTTTAAACGCTGACCTTGTAGCACGTTGGACCTACATATGAAGGAAACTGCGACAGCTCTGAAGTTGAATGAAATAATTATATTATGATATTAACTATCCATTTATATTATATTTTTTTTTTATTTGTGAACATTGTCAAGTTACTGATTTCTGATGTCTCACAAAATTTTTAGTTATTTTTGCGGATGACTGAGAGTGAAGTTTTGAAGATGAGATGAAGGTCAGTATCGCGATAACTTTGGAAAATTGTTGAATCATGTAAAAAACAATTACGAAATTGAAACCGTTACTGTACAGTATTGTATCTTAAAAGGTTTGTTTCCAAAAGTATCTTAAATTTAATATTTTCTTGTTTTCTATTTTTGTCGATACTAAATATTTTTTTTCACAATGTAGTTGATAGACAGACGTAAGGAGCACAAGGATGGTTGACAGTTAACTTTATTTATATTACTATACAACATAGTGGATATACAAGATAGTGGATATACAAGATAGTCATTGATATAACGTTGAATATTTTTATCGACGTCTTCAATTTTAAAGGACTCAAGATGGCGACTATATTGATATGGTTGTAGCGGGAGTTAAAACTAAAACCTGAAGAGACGTCTTTTGAAGAGTAATTCCTAGATAATGCCTTTAGTAATGGGTTTTTTTCTTTTTAAAGTATTCCTTATCTGATCCAAACAAAACCCTTTTAAAGAAATGTAATATATTTGAAAACTTAGGTTTTTTATACCCTGTAAATTTTACGGAAAAAAAATGGAATTTAAAAATGCAAGATACGCATATTCCATTTTCAAACATTATGAAAAAACACAAAATCAAAAATTTCGCTACTTACTTAAGTCAGTCTAACGTTTTTTAATATATATATATTTAAATCGATCAATATAACATGCTTTTAATTATAAAAAGTGTATCTGATGTAAAAACGCAAACATTTAATACATCGGGTTTAAATTATTTGCACAATGTTTTTGGTGCGATTGACTCTTTCATCGTCACGATGAGCTCGCAAATTCATGGTTACTGACTAACTCTACAAACGAACTAATTGATTGATCGCTTCATTATCATGACTAATTAAAACACTAAGCACGAAAGTTGGAACTGAATACTTAGAAAGCCAAATATTGTCTCTTTTTAAATACATGCTATTCGTTAAGAATAGCGTTCTAATAATAGATATATAATTTTGAAGATATACAACTAGATAAAGATGTAACAATAAATTAAAGCGTAAATTGGTGATTGTGTTATAACTATGTACTAGCTATTTTAAAATTAACCACATACCACAGATTAAATTATTAAAGTTAATAATGATGAAATGCTACCAGATCACCGATCAGTATGTATTCATTCAATCATACTTTTTTGTCTTGTTTTGCTCTGTTTTATAATTGTTTTTTATGGTTGGTTTAATATGCTAATCGGTTGAAATATTCCGCAGGACTGTTAGGCGGAACGAAATTCATCAGGTCGGCTAGTAAAAATGTATGTATATATATATATATATATATATATATACATTATTTAGAGTTTTTAAAACTGTTACTATATTTGCGACGAAAGAAAAAAATGTTTCATATAAGAAATGTTGAATTGGTCGTTATTAAGACAATTATAAAATTATTCTTTAGTAGTATATCTCCGAAGAAAATTCAGATAGACTTTTTGTGAAATAACAAACCCAATTTCATTTAAAAGAGGCTTCAAAACGCTGTTTTATCGGGTGCGAAGCTTCAGGTAAATCGCCTTAGAATATTGTAAAGTTTGATCCTTTAAGTAGTTAAAATTATATTTTTTCAAAGCAATCTCAAAGTTTGATAATATGTTCACGGAATTATAGTAGTAGAACATGTTAGTATTAAATTGTAGCTTTAAATATATACATTGACAATAATTAATTTTATCATCAACTTATTGATATACTCTGTATCGTACAAATTCAATGGCCAATTATCAATTTAAAAAGTGTAATTACATAAAATTGTAATAAAATACTACTTAACAAGAGTAATAAATACTCTGGATTTATATGCTCTGAAAGAAAACTGAACTGACTGCAATTGACGACATACTATCAAATTTCTCTTGCACCGAATTAATAGTAATTGGAGACTTCGATGCCCTTTATACTGATTGGTTTGGGTCACGTAGCACTGAGGCGCTACGCAGTGAGATCTGACCCTCTAGCCAAATGGCAAGCGTTCGTTATGGATAATATTTAAATATATGGACGTTAACGATAGTACAGCGTTATCTTATGTCAAATCCATACATTTATCATTATATTCGACTACCGTCAATACCGTTTGTCTAGGCCATCTGTATTTTACTTTCCAAGAGCAAATTTTATATTACAATCGGTTGAGACGTTTGCTCGTGATGTGGATAGCCTCACATCCTCTTTTTTCGATCTTCTGCAGTCGTACATCGTACATAGTCGTTGTAGTCAAACCATCCAGAGAATGAACATACATTGCATTCTTGAAATAAACCTCTCGCCGTAATAAGTAGCATTTTACTGGAATCGATCCAATGCAGTTCAAAAATTCCGTGTATCATGCTATACGATAACGACGTCAATGGTAAATTTGAATCAATATTGTTGTTGTTGGGTTTAATTTCGCAATATATAAAAAACATGTCCCACTACCTAATTGTTGTAAAAATATTATTCAAAATTAAATAAACAAAGAAAAACATTAATACGTATATTTAGTATGAAAAAATAGGTTTAGGAACGATATTTTAAATACAACAAAAAAAAAAGTGTTTTTAAATACAACAAAATAAAGATTTGAATTAATTGTAAAAACTGTATAATAGACAAACATATATTTACGCCGTAACCTCCATTACGGGTACTCAAAATCTATTTTTTATTATGCTTAAATAGTAGCAATCAGTGCACTTACACAAAGAAGTATGAAATAGTTGACATAATAAAAACATCTCTCACGAATAACAAAAGGCAGTTTTGGATAACATTAATAAGGAAATTAAAACAACGTATTTATATGATGACAACTTACAATTTGAATTCCTTGAAAAATTAGAACAAAGGCACCACCGTCCCGATTAAGAGTAACATGTAAAGAATGCTTAATTCGCAGAGTCTGGCAACAATCCGGTAGATCAATTGGTAGAGTGACGGGACGGTTTCCCACAGGTCGTGGGTTCTAATCCCTGCCCGTACCGGTTTAATTTTCATTCCATATTTATTTAATATAAAACTAGGAGCTAAATACTGAAAGTGATAATAATATAATAACACAGTGTCAAAATCAACGTTTTTTATTTCCAATTTATTTTTCATAGCATCGACTATTATATCGAAGTCATAATTTATATATGAAAATAAATTAGAAACCAACTAAAGACAAAAATAACTAAACAGGACACTACTAGTTCTATGATACTCTCACTCTGGCCTTATTTTTGAACAAAGTATTTGAAGAAAACACTTTTGACACTTTAATATTAAAACAAAAAATACGAAATCCATTTTATTTATCACATACACGAAGGTGATATCCCTTAGATGCAAAGGTAGTCGTTGCTGTCACAAGAATGACAGGTACACCAACAACCCTATTTTCAAAATTATCACGACGGCCAGTGATATCATCTCGTACACTCTCACCATCCTTAGGAGTAAGTAAAGACGTGCTGCAACCTGTACCCAGGTTAGGCAAGATACGATGTATCCGCTGGAGATGATATCTGCGTCTCGGTCAAAAATGGCAAGGCTGACTTTGCTGTCACAGCGTGGAATTAGACAGTGTCGATGTTTGAGTATAAGAGCCTGGTTGTACCAAGCGCCGGTTGGTTTTCAAGATGTAATAATAAAAAAATAAAACAAAATACTTTATTTTTTTCACTGAACCCCGAAAGGTTTATAAAAATAATTATTTCGTGATGTCCCCAAAGATTGAGTCAGTCATGTCTATGAAATATGATACCATTAGTTTATGATTCTTGATCACATAGTCAAGGTTATAAGACTTTGCGTTTCTTTTCAAATATCAAGTAAATTACTTCTTAATTAACTGCCGAAATTGTCAATTGACTTGAAACTTTCATTTCATATGACCTTCAGAAAGCTTCAAATTTAATAATTACTTAATATCACATACGTAAATGTTTGTAGTGCGCATAATTCCCCTGCAGTAATACACGCCACCTTTAATATATTTCAAGCATCGCTGCTTTGAGCTTTATTGTATCAGAGTTTTGCGTTTAAAAAGCCTTTTTCATTCTGTCATGTTGATAATCATAATTATGTCGGAGTAATGTGTGACCTGATTATTTTCTGACGTGATAAGTTTTGAGGACAGGCATTTTATTTTTTAATGCTTCTATCAGTGATCTCATGAAAGTATTTGATAATTTGTATGATCGATTTTGAGTTACTAGAGACAAATTAGTTTGCTTGATTAGTCCCATGTATATTACTTACACTAACTTTAACATACACTAATTCACATATAGCCCTCACCTCTTTTACACATAGTACGCGAATATTAACAGTTTTAATATGTATCAAAATAAATTAATTATATTTAAGTTACTCACTAGTCTGTAGCCGAGAAAACTTAAGTAATGCAACCAATAAACAGAATCACATAAAAATATTTTTAAATATAAAAATTCAAATTTTTTGTAAGAACCAGTAAAATAATAACGTAACAACATAAATTAACTGCTTATTTAAAAACAATAAACATTTTAAAGCAACGTCAGACAACTAATTTATAATTAATAATTTCACCTAGTTATTAGAGAAATTAATTAAAACATGTTGTAAGCTAATAGTATACAAAATAGTTGGAAACCTGCAAACTGTTCAGTTGACCAACTTTATTATATAATGAGAGTGGATATAGTTTTATCATATTTTAATAGTTGATATTTTAGCAGTTCTGTTTCTTTTTTTATACAGAACCATAGACAACTATAGAAAAAGCTATTATTGTTATCAAAACTATCAGTGACAAGAAGCGAATATTTTAAAACCTTATTATTTTTAATATTTTTTTTTTGCCGAAAGTTGTTTACCTAGTGACTAGTAGAGGGTTTTGTTTGGACTGGAAATGTTTCATTTCGATGAAAATCTTTGAAGATTTTGTAAATATTCATTGCAGTACTGTCTTGTGGGCCTTTCGATAAATCGAATAGAATTGCATTCGATATATCCCTTATTCTATCGATTCCAAAGATTATTTGTCTTTAAAGTCATCATTAGTTTATTTGTCTCCATTCTTCTGGGAACCTACAATTTTTACTTCTTCATAAATCAATCAAGACCTCGATTGATTTAATAATATTCAATAATTCATTCTTATATAGGATACCAGTTCAAAAAAATATTCCGGTTTTATCTTTTAAAAGATGTTATATTTTTTAAAAGATAAATCACTCACTTTTTTCGTGTGAGCTGGAAAAAAATATACTTCATCAAGTGAATATAATCGAAGAAAAGCTAAGATAAGCCGTGGCTAAAGTGTTTTATCTCGAAGAGACTCACTTCAATTGATCACTTCAATTGATTTTAATGTATTTTTCAGGAAAGATTTATAAAAAAGAAATAGATTTATAAAAAATATTTTTTTCGTCATTTAAATGAACCATTCGTATTCGCTACATCGCACTAAGTCAACATATCATAAATCGAGTGCGTTCGTATTCAGTATTAAAAAGTCAACGTCAGCCGGTTGATTGTTGCTGCGGCTGGACCGGAAGTTCAAAATACCAGCGATGACCTAACAGTCCCTATTTTTGTATCCTTGTTCGTACTGTAACTGTAGATTACGTAATGGAAGGTTGAAAAAACAATTACAATATAAATTTATTTATTAATACATAATCTACTCAATGTAGGTTATAACAGTATAAGAAAATTAAATCTTTACAAAATATGTATTATTCCTTAACTGCAATTTCGCAGTCTTTTGCGATGGTATAATAAACTTTTACATATCGAAATCATTTGTTAATCACCAATACTTTTAGAATATGTGTGCCTCAATATTACTCAAAAAAAATCCTATCTCACTATTTACCTTTATTTACAGTGTTCTTGGCAGCGAACTAAAATAAGTAAATTTTATTTTGCATTTTAGACTAAAGTAAAGCACTGGGCATAAAAAAATAAAAACAGTAAAAGTGTAATTGTCGGAGTCATGCATGACCGGTTTCGTAGCACCTTGAAATATATTGGTAACAATTGAAGCATGTTAGTATACTATGTTATTTAATATATATTTTTTTTAATATATTTCAAAATTTGTTTATTGCTGATTTCTTTAAATAAATTAAAATAAGTGGTTCTAAATATTTAAAGTTAAGTGTATTTTTCGTATTTTTGTCAGAAATTATAAATGAGGGAGTAATGCAGGTGGGACTATGACTGGAACATAAAGAAATTCTTCAAAACCTCTATCTACATTTTAATAATATCTATAACATACATTTAATAAATCTTTATAAAAAGCTATCATAAATTTAATTTAGTGAAAGTATGTTAAAACCAATTAATTTCATTCAATTTGAATTAATATAACAATTTTCACCTCGGAACACGTATTCTATTACTAGCTTTCCGCTTGCGGCTTTGCCATGGAATTAGAAGCGTACAGACGTGGTCTCAGCGTCAGCGTTAATGAAATCAAAATGCAACCCTTCATAAGCGAGTCCGACGCTAGTTGTTTTAATTTTTCATGAATTAACATGTCCTCATCAAGTTACCCGTTACGTACATGTTGAGTACCAGCTTATAACTTGAAAAATATCTATTTATTTTAAATCCCGTACAATAAAAAGTTGGGTCGACATTTTTGAAAAATCTGGAAAAAATAATTTTAATTTAAAACAAAGATTATGTGTACCAAATTTAAAATTTTTAATCTTAACACGTCTTCATTAAGTGGTATATAGTAAACAACTTAAATCCAAATTTTCAAGTCACTAACTTCAACTTTCATATAAAAGTTTTTCACCCCTTTCACCTCTTCGGGGGGAATTTCCATGGATCCCCTTTTAGTGCTCTCCTACACTCGCGAAGGAACATACATATACATAGGGGAGCTGAAATTTGGCACATGCCAAATTGCGTTCAGTAGTTTCGACTGTGCGTTGTCCGTCTGTCAGTCACTCAGTAACGGAAGAGTTTTATATATATATATATATAAATTTGATAACGCACTTATATAATTTGATTGTAATATTACAATGGTTACAGGGGTATTATCAATTACCTTATTTTGTCAGAGTTTTAAATCTTCCAGTATTTGTTGTTAAAAAAAAATTAAGATTAATAGAAACAAAAACTGACTGTTTTTAAAAGTAAGAATATATTTATTATTGACAATTGTATGATACAGTCGTTTATCCTGTATATTTTAATAAACATACATTTGGATCCTCAGCTGAAAATTAACATTTGAACAATACTTATTTATGAATTACGTGCTCACATAGCGCCAAAATATTTAATGTATTTTACGTAATAAACGGTTTTATGGTAAATCTTCCAAAGCAGTATCGAACGTTATTAATTATTATCTGTTTATATATGTACCAAAGGACTGGTAAAATATATATATTTATATGAAAAAAATACATACATGTGTTCAAAGGATGAATTTATCTCTTCGAGAGACCTTTCGCAGTATTTTTCTAGAAAAAGCTATAATATCATTGCATCGCTATATATAGCATCAAATTATGGTATTGGTAACATTATCTTTACTCCTTAAAATATTTTGCTTAAATGGTCTATTTATAAACATGTTAAGGTTATTTAAATTTGGAATTAAAATAGTATGAGAGATACATTAACACGGGCAAGACTCAAACTTACGACCATTGCAACGGTATCCCAGAGGTCAATTGATGATGATTAATGAGATGTTGATGTCGAAAGGAAAAATATTTTTATTTTAATAATTTTCTTATTATTTAAAAATAATTTTAATAGTTATTGATTTTTTCTATCCGACGTGAAAAATAATCAGTGTTTTTAATATCATCATTCATCATATCTGCGTAACTCACAAACAAAATACGTATTTTATCTGTGAAGATTATTTGGTTTCTTTTTTTAAAGGCTTCCTCACTAAATTTATTTAGTAACATTAAAATAAAGTAGCTGTAATATTTTGTAATTATTGGAACGTTTG
Source organism: Dircenna loreta (assembly GCA_963555665.1). Lineage (NCBI taxonomy): Eukaryota > Metazoa > Arthropoda > Insecta > Lepidoptera > Nymphalidae > Dircenna > Dircenna loreta. The sequence continues at coordinate 6,305,965 of OY743099.1, read as the reverse complement.
TTAGAAAATAGGTTTTCTAACTATTAGATTAGATTCCTGTTTTTTTCGTGAGCACTAGACCGTTTATTTGGGCTTACAGAGTCCATTCAATAAAACCTAATAATTCATATGAAGAGGTTTTTAGGACAAGGTTTTTTTTTAGAAAAGTTGGTAGTAAACTCTTATTTTTCTATGCTAACTTTGAAATAACAATAAGTACTTCGTTTTTACTGTCTGTCTGTACTGTCATAATAATTATTTAGGTCAGAAAAATGTGATTATTTTTTACCTGTTTATTTATGTGTCGTATATAGATATAATTAAAAACCTCAACTATAAAAGAAAATAACAGCCGCATATTAAAAGTCGTAAGAAGTAGGAAAAATGGTAGTCTAATATTTTTGTTATTTATATTACTGCAACTTTTTTCTATAGACCTTGCTTTAAAACAAAACTTTAAGATATTATTTATTATATTAAGACTTCTTTGTGCAGGTTCAACCATTTTGATTTGTAATTTTAGGCTAACACGCAAACGTCAACCTGATAGTAAGCTTTATTTTTTTACTTATTTTTTTTTAATGGTGGAACATGCATAGTTGCAGAAGAGGAATTCAGAACAGAAGAAAGAAAAGGAAGAATCATGAATTACCCATGTATGTGTTTTGTACTATTTGATTATTTCGTGTATGATACACGATTAATAAATAATAATTACCTTCTCATTGCCTATTTGTAAGCAGTATTTCTTAGAAGACTCAATTATGTTTAAAAATATTTTTAAACACGTTTTGCCATCTTAAGCTTTTTTATAACACATTTTTTTTAACACGTACATATTTCGTATATTATTCAATCTTTTCAATCTATTAAATATTTGAGAATTCTGTAGTTTGTTTAGAATTACTGCTATACGATATTTATTAATAGTTAAATGTTACAGTATACATTTTAGTTTCCTATTTAAGCACGTTTTAAACATAATATTTATAAATTACTACAATAGTATTTTTTTTTCATCAATATCTAAGTACCTAATAATGAGGCTTCAAAAAAATTTTTTTTATATTATTCTTCGAAAAAGTACGATACCAGACAGCAGCGGTAAGAAAAAAATATAACGTGTAGACGTATCGTATGTCTCAAAGTCGTCTTCTGAGATATTACCTTGTTTACTTATTGTTAGAGAGAACATATCTCGTAAATCTGTTAAATCAGTATTTTCAACCTTTTTAAATATAAATATTTATAAATGGCTAGAAGCCAGATAATTATTATTATTTTTGACGTGATAACGTCTTATAATTCGATGGAGCCGGCAACACGCACCAAAAAACATGACTCATGCGTCGTTACCTCGCTCTTAGGCCTTAAAGTGTAAGCGAGAGCGCGGAAAGAGCGACAAAGAGGCACAATCGGCTTCCGCGTTCGGCAGCGTTCGACATTTTTCTTTCTCCTACTTGAGTGAGCGATGTGTCCGTATGGACAGCTGCTATACAATAATACATGTTTTCGTCAAGTATGAAGTGCAGTGATATATATTGTCGAATATTCGTGCTTTCATCACTAAAATAAATAACCTCGGTCCGCTCGTGTAGCGGTTGTAGGTTATGATATAATTGACAAAACTATAATAATAAGTTATTATAAAAAATCTAAATTGTTTCGAATAACGATTCATTATGCAGAACCGCGTACAATCGCACCACGGAAAAACAACCTGACGAACCAGAAGATGTCACGAATGAGCCACTACTATCGCTGAGTGAACCCATGGAGGTTCAAGATGCTGTTGCATTTACTTTAGCAATGCCATTCGCGCAGCCAATAATCACTGCTTCAAAGTCGAAAGCACAAACACAACGTAAGTACAGACACCGTATCGCAGCATCTTGAACTCCTGCTCAGACGGCTGCTGCGAGAAAATAAAAAAACGCAAGACAACGCAACAAGAGATTACGTCAAGCTGCTAACTGACTGTATTTATGTGTACAAATAAATGTAACTTGATCAATACCATTGTGATTTCCATTTACCTCCTTTATATTCATACAAAATATATATAAAAAAAAATATTTTAAAAAATGCAACTATTCCATCAGTATTTTGTTATGATGTTGTCAAATGTTACAGACAACCGATTTTTTAACAAATGGCATTTATTTTCGATTCAAATTATTTTTATATTTTCTTTATGATTTTTGTGATTCAGCTGTTGCCAGTGTTTTTTTTCCTAGCTTGCAGAAATTAAAACATTCACAGTAAAAATGTACGTTTTTTTAACAAAGGAAATACTATTTTCTGGAAACTATCTATGTAATGTGCTACATTTGTTAGAAAAGCTGGATAATTCATAAAATCAAGACGTGGTTTGGTCATATTTGCGAAAGGGATATTACGTTATATTTTTCAAAAATACAAAATATACGAACGACCATTTATATTTTAATTTTGTTTAGTTTTCAATTACTGATAGTTTTGTTGAAAAATTAAATACCATTAAACTTTATCATTTGGAAAAAAATCAGGTCAAACAACGACCCCGCGATTTATACCTACATAATTATATGTATCGACGTGTCAACATAAAATGGGCTTTTTAAACTCTGATACAATATAACGTAAAGCGGCGAGGCACGTAACATATTAGAGATGACGTATATTACACTGCAGGGGAAGTATCCGCACTACAAACATTTAGACGTATAAGATACTAGCTGTTGCCCGCGACTTCGTTCTTAAGAACACAGACCTCATAAGAAACTCCTTCGCTCGAGCATTTTTGGTCACTTTTTATGTTTAAACTTTCGTAAACCATGACTATTATATTTATATTCACCCGGCTGTAATTATAGCTTTGAGCGTGGTGGACTCGCTGTATTCATGAGCTCATGATTAAGAACCCCGAATGGGTTCGAAACTAGTCGAAACCAATTAAATTTCTACGTGAATATAGCCGGGTATACATATAAATATAATTTTTGGTCACCTTTATTTTTGAAATTGCTCTGCACGAATAGCCCTATTATTATTTCATATAATATAATATAGTTTAGATTCAAGGTGAAAGTTATTTCTAAATGTTTTTTAACCCGCTCACCCGTTTCGCTGCGCGGGGCGACTCACACCGCATTATTTTAGTATTTCACAAAATTCTTTAAATTGCCATTTTTAAATTTGGTATATTTTTAGAATGGAATATCTGATTTTTATAATTTTAAAAGTGTTTTACAGGTTTTGAAACGGTTATTAATAAAATATCATTTAATGGGATAAGTGTTAATACAGAGGTATGAATGTTATAGTTTGATTATTGTCGGCACTTTTATCAAGTTTTAAAATATAAAAAGTAGCTACAGTGACGTCACTACAGTTGGGTATTGCGGATTTTTGCGGTATTGCGGACGTTGTAATGTTGATACGTTCTATTATACTGTACATTTTTTTGTTTTATCATTCATTGTTTCCGCAGAGCACGGGACGTCAATTTTTCTATGACTAACCTTTTCAGACCTATTTATATTATATTTTTTTTGGAAATGTAATATAGCTTATGTCGCTCAGTGAAGATTCAGCTTTCTAATGATGAAAGAGTTTTTGAAATATATCTCGTAGGTTTTGTGTGAAAACGATACAAACATACAAAAACACTAATTAACAGATAGTATTATAATTAATATAATTAAACTCAGTATTATTATTGTTTTTTCTGTTTGCTTTATATATCAAATAAACATGCTCTTTGTTTCTAAAATTGATCGCATATTTATATTCATGATAATAATAAGAATAAATGGTTATTCTTATTTATTATTATTTAATCTTTATCGAATCTGACAGGACTTTCGTAGATCTAAGAACGCTCAACGTTCCCGCCTACACATTTTTATATAACCATTAATTTTAATATATATTACATTTACCTATAGTAGATTAACTATAAAATATTTAAAAAATAATTATTTTTGTATACAATCTATTGATCAGAGACTTAAATAATATATATAATTAATATTATACTGGCTAAGTTCACAGACGAAGCAACTACAATCTGCTTCATCGACACAAAATCTGCTATTAAATTTTGGAGTTGCTAATGCAGTCTTAAAGGAGCTTAGCCGTGTATCTATTTCATTAACACTGTGACTTGCTTAAAACAGTTTTAATATCACTTAATATTTTGAAAAATAGAATGCGTGTCCGAAAAATTTAAACATGGAATATAGCTAGAAAAGAGAAATATATTTGTCATTATTATTTCTTTGAACTGAAATTTCACTTTAAAACATTTGATAATATTTAAAGTGGATTCACAGGGGAGTACTCCATATTGCTCGCCATTAGCTTATAACGTATGATGTTTCTAATTTAGGTGAATCAGTATTTATATTCATCTCCTGTACGTGTTGTACATTCGAGTTGATATAACTACTGACGGCATACAAATAAGAAATAAATGACACTCATGAGAAAGTGATCTAATGAAATAACATTTATCACTAAAGAAAAGCAATTCTTACTAAGCATTCTCATTATATTTTTTTCTTTTTTCTTTTTGTTATTCTTGTTGTTAATTTTTGTATGTATGTACCTTTGTACCCATGTACTACTATTATTATGTAAGTGTAATACTCAAATTATCTACCTCGTACACCCCTACTCACTACAAGCTACAAAAAAAAATCGAGTATCTGTACCTTAAGGTTGGCTGTCAGAGATCGCTGCTTTAGCGATAAGGCCGCCTTTTGTATATTATGTATTGTTTTTGTTTGTAATATCTTTGATTTTATTTTTCTCTTTGGTGTACAGTAAAGAGTATTATTATTATTATTATTATTATCTCCACTTTCTTCTCAATCGAATACAAAGACAAACTTTTATTCAACATCTTAACAACAACATTCACAAAATCTTAAAATTTCAATAACTCAATGGCTAAATAACAATTTAGACAGTTGTTCATGTAAAATAGGAAACCATCAGAGTGTAAAACTCGATGTACGACTGTATTTTTTTCAATGAACGCCCCCATTGTAAGCAAGGGTCTTTATAAACGGTTCTAGAGATTCACAATGTCTCCATCAATCAACCATCCCTGGACCAATATAAAACCGAAAGTTAGATTTATTATTTAGGTCATGGAATTAATAGGAACGAAGTTCGAACTGAGAAATCGGGAACTCTAATCCTATATCTATGACACATTTATAAATAAGGCTTCGAACAAAATACTCGCTACTAAAATCAAAAGAAAGTTGTGAAGCAAAAAATATTTTTCCTAGAATAAAAAAACTCAATAAAAATACAATAAATTCTACTGTCATAAGTTGTGCACACTTTATATTTTAATCCTAATTCCACTCCTATCGTTATTTAGTTAATAAAAAAATAATAGCAATAAAGCAAAGCTATTTTCTATTATTTTTACAATAAATTAATGTTTCTAAAAATATAAATTATGCTTTCACAAAATTCGATGTCGGATTAATTTTGCAATTTATTCCAGACGCCTTGACACAAAAAGAATAAAGATTAAGAACAGGGGCTGCCTAAATCAGCAATTCAGTAGACGAGCGTCCGCCATGTTTTCCAAAATGGCGTTGATAACTGTCAGTATATTCGGCTACCCTTAATGCGGTCTTAACTGTTATGTTTTGTTTTGGGTTAGGAAAAGATAGTTGTAAGATAAGCGGATTGATATTTGGACTTCACATCATTCTTACTGTTTCTTCCGGGTGCTTTGTTCACTGATGGCTAACTATTATAAATGGTGTGTAGATATATTATTAGAGATCATGAGTCAAACATCAGATCAGACAGAAGACTTGTCCTATTTGCTTAATTTTTATAATTTATATTATATTTATAGCTGGATAATCGTGAAATCGTTTATATGCCACACTTGTCTGAACGTTTTAAATGCAGATAGAAGGTAATAATACTTTTCATTTTAAATTATACGATTGTTGGATATATATTTCCGTGTCTTGTGATGCTTGCATTTATATATTATAACCCGCTATAATATGCCTAGCCACATTTAATAATGCATAGAAAATGACTTAGTTTAACTTAATCTGTCTGTACATTACGCATATATTATCAACAGCTTCTAACGTACAATGAAATATGAAACCAGCTCATCCAGAAATACTATTACGCGATGGATGTCCTTTGGTTATTCAATATTATATTACATATAATTAAAATATAAATTTAGAAACGTTTATATCGTTTATTGTATTTCGTTCGGGTTCTGAAACATTTTTAAAAAAATCTTAACCATTCATTTTCTTCATTCCTAACAAAAGGCTAAATAATAATATTTAATATATAATAATATTTTATGAACAATAAATAAATAATAATATTTTATTTTATGAACAAATTGTTAGCTTTTTATTTTACAATATACTGACGTACGTACACTGAAGCAAACTGACAAATATTTGGGGGACGTCTTCATTTAGTCGGATATATTCAATCAAAAGCTCAGTATTCCGGCTCCAATAAAGTTTTATCAGCTTTGCTGTAAAGGTGTCATTGAAAAGGGATTAAATTCGGACTTAATTGAATAATTAAGATATTTTAATAAAATTTCCTGTCTTTGAAATCTTGAGAATTACGTACTTTTCTATCATTAGGTGTTCAAATGAATGCTTATTACTACAATAATATTGAAATAACTAGAACTATTTAAAAGTATTGCCAATGATTTAAGGTCCATGAGTACAATACATAAGAGCTGTTAATAAATTAAATTTCGAGTTAAACGAGTGTTACGAATGTAAATGTTCTTTGAGTAAAGTCAATCTTATTTAAATAATTGTTACAATAGTTAACAGCGACATATTTACATGACTACTATGACTTTGAATAATGTTATGTGGAATAAAATAAATAGTTAAAATTAAACCACGACCAAGAACAGATGATAGTAAAATAAATGTAGATCCGGAACTCATTTGAAGTACAATAATGCGTGTCATATCATTTATATACTTGTCTCGAAATAACACACAATAATTAAAAGCAACGACAATATTTATTTTAGTAACGCTGAACGCAAACGCTATAGAATGTATAGAAACGCAGAAATAATAAAACATAATTGGGTCGTGGGTGTCATTTTTATTACAATATCACCTAAGAATTTTATAATTTTCACAATATTGATTAGTAGAGTTTACCATTGTATCTTAATATTGGAACAAGGTAGTGCGAAATACTTTGATCAATTTATCGCATCAATATTAATTTAGTTACAAGCATGACTATTATAACTGCCATAAATTTTAAATAAGAAGTCTCATAATTAAAGGCAGTATAGCTTTTAATGGATACTTTATTTGAGATTTTCAAATAATTTAAATAATGTTCTTTGACAGAAATGTGATGGAAGAAAAACCTTTTAAATTTACAGAAATCGTATCTTTATGTATCAGCGACATCAACACGGAAGCCGTTATAATAAATAAATCATCTAAGAATATGTAATTATGACTGTTTTATGTTAAGTATGAATTTGCCGTTCCAAAAGACAATTAAAGCGTATATCGTGTCAATACAATACTACCATTTGTAGTTCAATAGCTGCATAAGACAAAACAAAATGACACTTACAGCAAAGCGGCAGTATTTCTTAATGCAGCGCATGCGTGATGATTCGTAGCAAGCCTACGGAAGTGTCGTAAACAGTTTGTTTTTTTCGGCCGTTGATTAATTAATCCTGAGACCTCTTTTATGTGATATTCAGTGGATAAGAAAATAATATTAGGAGTATTTAATTATTTCTACTAAAATAAAAATAATAAACGGCTTGCTTTCGATCATGTATAATTAAAAGCAATACAAAAATATCAAGGTTATGTTGCGAATAAGCTATACAAAAACACAAGTCGCTGTCATTAGCGAACATTTTATACAAAAAAAAAGTCATGACATTTATTTACGAACCTTTACAAGAATTATTTAATATTTCATTTGGGAATTAATTTTATTCCCATTTAGAAAAATTACATTAAATTAAAACCATTTAGAGAACACCGTCTAATAATATAGAAAACATGTAGAATATTTAACTAAAATGCTGATTTTTTAAAAGATAGAGAAATAATCAGTTGTTTAGTACTTTTAATTTTAAAAATGATTTCATTTACTTCCAATTTTAAATACATTTGGTATGGTACATAACTCTGTTTTGATCTTCATCTAATATTTTGTGCTTCAATAGCGGTTAAGAAAGACATTATCTTTTACCGATATGTTCCGTAATTAAGAAAGGTAAAAAAAAATGTTGTAGGTAAACCTCCCTCATCGAGTATTTGGCTGAAGATATGTCCCGCCCTATGTTGCGGTCATGCTGACGTAACATACGAACAGTCGTGTAAGCGGCGAAGGAGTCCCTGGGAGTCTGCTGTAAACTGTCGACTTTTGTTGGCAATTGAGGGTCTCCCAGAATTGTATTTTTTTCGTACTTTTTTAAACTGGGTGTACAATAAAGAATACCTATTATTATTATTTTATATTAATATATCAATTATTTCAAACTTATAACATACTTGCAACCTCCACAGGCGTCACACGGCCTCAATTTACTATTTGTATATTGAGTTGTTGTAAAGTCGATAATTTTACTAATATTTTCATCAAATTGTATGATTTAAATTTGTTTTCTATAACTAATGACCAAAATATTTAGCATACTAAAGTAGTTATTCATTTATTAATTGTTCTGTTTATTTAAAATGAGGCCAAACAATTTAATGAAGATTGGGTGATAATAATTTTCCCTTCCATTTATTCATTAAATCGGAAGAAATGAATATAATTTATTAGTATTAATTCAGATCCTTACATTTATGTTAACCATCTTAAAATTCAACGTCTTGTTAAAATAACTAGCCGCTAATGGCCACAGATGAAAACAAAGACGATTGTTTTAATATTTTTATATATTTGGGTGATAGAATATCAGTTATACATAAGACAATATATAAAACTATTATGACACACATCTCACTGTTTTCCTGAAATGATCTGTCATATTGATGTTGGACTCGATGTTATCATACATTTTGTTTTATTTGATCAAAAAAAATATGAATATTTTCTTACTTTCGATAAAAGGATCGATTAGATTCATTTTCGTAAAAGGGTACACGGATAAACATTTTTGTTAAATGTATAGATGTTTATTATATTTCAGTTGCAACCTTTTATCTTTTGAAGTCTGGAAATTCCTAAAGGTAACAAAATATGCCATAATTCTCCGTGCACGATTTTCATACAGGACAAATAAACCTGATATAAGCTGATTTGATTGATTATGGAATTAAAAATTCCTTTGAAAAAAATATGTTTTTAAGAACAAGTAACTTTAATTTAAATCACTTCATATGTGTGTATATTTTAATATAATTCCGAGACAAAGCGAAAATATCTTTAAAAGGTTCACAAGCCGCAAGGCTTCTGTCGTGTGATGAGTAGAATAATAATGAGCGACTTTTACTAATATTTACGTTACTAGCCATTTGGTAACATAAAGTTATTAAAAGTACATTTTAACGATATATCCAAAAACTGTTTAGTAAATGTAGTTTGATATAACAAAATACATAAGTGTTTTATAACCTTCATCTGGATAATTAAATTAGCTGATTAAATATTGTTTTGAATTATCACTGTCGTATAGCAATAAATGTATGTATAGGTAATTTTAAAAATAATAAAATATATTTATAATAAATTAAAATGATTGAATTAAAATGATGACAAAGCTTCTCATGTCAAATAATATGCAAAAAATATATATTTTATAATAAATATAGAATGAAAAATAAACTAATACGTTTAGAGATTCAAACGACTGCGACTCTGGGAAACTATCCCGTCGCTCTACAGGAGAAAAACTTGCAATTAGATTTTGACGTGAATATGTAAATACTTGAAATTAAAAAAACCACTAAAATCTAAATGAAAGAAACAATAAAAGAGAATGATGATATTTGTATGAACTGAAATATGCTAAACATTCATTAAAACGTCATTTGTTCCACTTTGCTCGTGATTAAATTAAATTCACAAGACGTTACTTGAGCACCTCCAAGTGATTTCTCTTATCAGTAAGATCTTCAATTACGTTTATTATGCACCTTGCTACGTGTGCTGTTTCAGATTCTGCAATACTACTCTGTTACGAATAGGACGATGATTTTTTGTTATAATAAACAATGGAAACCACATTAATCATCTTACTTTATAAACAATTGACAAAACAGTTCACGTCTTCATCGAATGCAGAGGTTGATGGAATGGAAGAGGGATAAATGCCTCACAAGCCCGACGCTCAGTCCGTTCGTGCCTCGCTTAGCTATCGTTTATTCCGCGCTCTCGCTTGCACGCTCATACGTCATCATACGTCATATTTTTCATTTCGTTTTTTTTTGCGGGCAGCCGGTGTTCATCCAAATACAAGACGTTATTACGTGAAACCTAGCAATAATAATTATAACTAAGCTTATGTTTCTTTTAAGTTGTAAACATGCAACCTAAGCTGTGGAAAAATAGGAATATCCTGTTTATTCACGTTTTACAAGGCATTTTAATTTTTTTAAGAAATATTTTTATTATAAAAATGAAGATAGATCATTATGTAAAACACAGCTAAATCTCGCTTCAACGTACTCTCTTACATGTCTATAATTTGTTAAACAAGAAGAAGAAGAAGAGTCTTACTGATATTGTAATGAGTTCTCCAAGACCGACCTTCAAACAAAATATGTTAGTGAAGTTTTAACGGTCGAACATGACATCTTTTATCTCATTCTTTACTTGATCTAATCTATACCGATACCATAATGCAAAAAATATACTTATACGTAAAGAGAAAAGTTTTGAGATCAAAAATGGATTGTCCTTTTACAACAAAGTTTTCTCTCCTGCAAAATAATATATATAATTGAATAGGAATTTGTTTTCTTTATAAGATTTTTCTTACATATAAAGGACAAATACATTGAAGCTCTAAACATAAAAAAAACAAATCTCACATGTAAAACCATAAAAAATTGACTAACTTCTTGTTATCTTCTAAACATTCTTTAAATTTATATTCAATGGCAAAACATGGAATAATTTAACCATTGGAAGAGGGATCCAAATCTTACCTCACATCAAACATGTCACGATAACCTAATACTCTTTCTTAAAATGTCATCAATCACATTTTGTGACAGTATAATAATGTATAATCTGTTTATTTCAGTCGTCGTTCGTCGTACTAATGTGACTCGTCTGAAGCCTCGCACGATGTAAGGCTTCATTTCAAATACAATTCGGATTTATCTCTGAAATAACTTTGATTTGGAAACAAACCTATTTATTTCACTAGATTATTGCTTTTTTATATTTTAGAAAGCGTCTCGTGTTGTTGTTCTAGGACTTTCTATGTATTGAAAGGTTGTCGGTTCGATCTTCGGCCGGAAAAAAAATGAAATTTAAGTTTAATACCGTTTGGAGACCCACATTTCTTATATTAAATTCGGATATTTTAACCGCCAACCCAGTGTCCTGGGTAATGATTCGCAGTCATTCTGTAATTTCTAAAAGGGTTGTTTGCAGCATTAGTAAGTGTACTGGCTATAAGTAAAGATTTTCATTTTACTCAAAAAGACGTTCTTCTTAACTTGATAAATATGACTATTGGAGTGTGGAGTGTGGTATGGTATGGTATGGTATGGTATGTGGTAAAACTTCCTAAATACCACATTTAACGAAATATAACATTTCACCAAGGCTTATATAAGACAACTTCTTTCATTAGAACAACAACTGGAATAGATATTATAAATATTAACTTATTATATGAATATAACATTGAACGATTGTCCTCTTTGTATGTGCTTTTGAATATCAAAAGAAGGGTGCGGCCATTGTAGTACAATTTCACATTATTTTACGTTCAACTATTCTGATCAATTACTATTAAATGAAAACATCTAATAAGTATATAATTTTGTTAACAAATATAAAGACAAACCTTATATCTTAACATGAAACCATTTATTGCTTTCTTTACTATTTCATGATACCTTCTAGACGCTGTCAGCATACACCAACTCAAGAATCAGCTCGTTTTGTGGACTCACTGCTGGTTGACGACAAAGCGTACTGATTCTAACGTCGGATATATGAAGTTCTTCTTATTTCCCCATATCACGTTTTGTGCCTTCTTCATGTGATGTAATTTTTCTATTGCTTCGTTTGTTCTCTAAAATAATCATAAACGAAACACATTTTGAATGAATGTGACCAAACTTATTTCATTAAACAAGCTCCGCTAATTGTTAATGAAATTAGTCACAAAAAATTTGAAACTAATAACATACAAAGTAAGTTGAACCAACTGTGAATTGTTCAGTTGACAAACTATATAACATAGAGAACAATATGTAGTGAGAGTGGTTATTGTTTTATGATAATTTATATTTTAATAGTTCATCATATACATACAATGTTTTCGTTTTAGTAAAAAAAAAACATTGGCGGATATATCAAAAACTATTATTGTTCTCAAAACTGTCAGTGGGCAGTGTGCGTGCATGTTTTAAAACTTTTTATTTTTTATTTTGGCGAAAGTCATTATCCTAGTGACTAGTCGAATGTTTTATTACTGAAATATTTCGTTTGGATGTTAACCTCTGAATCCTAGGTATTTGATTTTTATAATTTTAACTAGGGACCGTGTATTTTATTCACTAAACAAAATCGATAATGCTTTTGTTTTCAACGATCAATGCTAAGGAATATTTATCTTTAGAATAATTATTAGTTGTACTAGGAACCTAACATTTACACTATATCATGGGGTCTTGAAATTTACCCATATAATATAATCCATCCATTCTTATTTCGAATACCGTTCCAAAAATAAATTTCGCACAAAAAACCTTAAAAGATAAATCACTCACCTTTTCCCTGTAAGCTGCAAAAAATATATCTCTACAAATGAATTTAATCCATGAAAGCTAAGAAAAGCCGCGGCTCGAGTGGTTTGTCTCGAAATGAATTTATTGCTTCATCCTATAGAAAATTAAAAGATGACAAAGAAAACATTTAATGATTTATAAATTGGTCTTTATTTAGCTTGGAACGAAATCTAACAGCGTGTATTAAAAATTATTGCTCTTACATTGTACTTGGATCTGTCACAATTACATTACAAAAAAGTCACACAATATAACGACAACTTCAAATAAAATATATAAAAAACATCATTAATATTAATATTAAATAATTAAATTAATGGTATAATATAAAATAAATATAATTTAACCAACAACTGTGACATCCGTCAAAGTAATAAATCATTATGTATAACAACAAAACCATTAACTCGTTTCATCAAACCCTTACCCTACTTATAAACGGTAACTATATTAAAAGTTAATGATAATTTAGAATAATTCAGTTTTGATGTACATACGTGATATTCTATAAAGCGTTTGGTTTAAAGTGTCTTTATTACATAATATTGAAGATTATTACATCTAAGTGACTAACACTATTCATATCATATTATAATTTGTATTAAATAACTATTTTATGACATATAACTACATATGAAAATAATGTCTTAATCAGTAAATGTAAATTATTTTAAATTAAATTTGTTAATAACATCATTGTTTAACGTTTGTATAATTCTAATCTACCGTCAACAAATAAGTGGGAGTTGGAATTGTCAAGTTTTAATGGGATTGTGAAAGTCGGATTACAGATTTAATTGACTTCACCGTAACTTTACAACTATTGACAAAAGAATGCCAAATAAACTGGTGGCGGCGGCTGGGTGCATTGTTATTTTATTGAAAACTGTTTAATGTAAGAAGTTTTATTAATTTATTTATTTAAAGATAATAAGTAAATTTATGTTTATCATTAATAATATGTTTTAATTATTCGTTATGACATTTGTATTTTTTAAAAAGATTGTATAACATTTTTGACATTCTTGAATGTTGCATATATTTTTTTAAGTCACTTAGAATATTTTAAGTATTGTATTTACCACACACAGTATATCACGTTCCAGAGTATATTGTACGAGCCCATGGCGGCGTAATCTATTCAACAGAAATCATCGTCGTACAAATGTTGTTACTTGTGTTCTTATGAAATGAGAATGATCTCTGATAATTAGTTGCTCAAAATCTCATTTGTTAATCTGTCATTTTAGATTTTTTAAATTTCTTTTTATTAAGGGTTCAAAATTGTACGTCTAACAATTAACGAAAGAATGTATTTCAGTTATTTATACGTTTATCTAGAACACTCAGGAATCGTTTAAACAAAATCAAATTTTAGAATAATTCAAAGTGCTGTTCAAAAACTGTACTCCACAAATAAGATGAACTACAGTCCACTTCGCTATGGTTAGATCTGTTTAATTTATCTTGCTATTAAAGTCCTGAAAAACATAATCTACTTTTTGTAACACTATAATTACTTATTCTATCGAATTCTAAGTATCAGATGTAACTTCATGCTGGTTGATTTATTTTGTGTTTTCTTTTAACAAAAACTATTGTCTTTTATTAATTTGCTATTTCCTAGGGTCTAGTTAAGCTAAACAACTAACTAGTCAACTAGCCAGTTAATGGAGGACTAGTCAAATAATCCATATCTTATTTATACATCAGTAAATAAATTCATACTTTAGAATATAATACAATACAATAAATTATACTTTATACACATCTAATTCAAATAACAAATCAGTAATAAATTCAACAACTTAAATGTATAAATAAGAATGAGGCACCAGAAGTCAATATTTTGTGAGTCCAATAAAGCCACTAAGGTGAATTAAGAACAGCTAATTGTAAGTAAGTGTAGTAAGTAAGTTATGAACGCCAGAATGCCAGAATTAACGCGAACGCAAACCCAACGATCACTGCCACCTCGGGAGTCCTCGTGAAAGCTCCGTTACACTCGTCCGTCTCGCAGCAGAAGGTGCGGGCTCCCCACCACTCTGCCAACAATAAATATTGTTTTAACTAACGAGTGCGGACAGTTCAATCACCTACATACTATATCTTATTTATCCAACAACTTCAAATATATTGGACTCTGTTATTCACTTATTATTGTTTTATGTTAAAAATTACTGATAAAATTACTGCCAAAGATATTGTTTACAATCATTAAATGAATTTTATTGTAATGTTGAAATTATTCATTTTAATATAAAATTTCTTTACATTAAAATGAAATACTGAACAGCTCACTGACAAATTACGGCTAATATTTTTTTATAAAGAGAAAAAAATAAAAAAAACTGGTCAATTTGTTTACCGTAAAATATATTTATCTTAAAGTCGTAACGTGTACCTCGAGGCGCTCTACGCTTAGATATATGGGACGGTTACGTAGGCAACCTCTTACGTAAACGTGACAAAATATAAAATATTCATGCTCTCCTTTGTTGATACTTATTCATCTAATTTCAGATAATTCTATAACGTCCAATTTGGGTTCTTGTATTGCTTCCTCTCATAAGCGTTCGTATACGATAAGGTTCTAATATTATATGTTGCTATATGTATTTGTTGAGTTTTTAATTGTTTCTTTTACGGCTTCGGGTTGGAAGGTCGTGTTCATCTTTTTATTTGTTTGTCAGTTTGTTCTATGTCGAAGTAGAACATACAACAAACTGACAAAGTAGTTAGTAGTAGTAGGTGTGCATGTTTTTTTTTTGATAAAAATTTTAATTCGTTGTATTTTTGACTACGTAGTATTGACCTCTTGATAGCTCCATCACTTTGTTGTATTTTGTTCTCATCACTTTGTTGTATTTTGTTCTCATCACTTTGTTGTATTTTGTTCTCATCGCTTTGTTGTATTTTGTTCTCATTATTTCATTGTGCATTTTTTTCTAATTAACTACTGTCATATTTTCGGGTGAAATAAGCAGCTTTTGTAGCGATAATTTTTGTATATTATCATTTTTTTTATTTCATTTAACTGTTTTCCTTTTCTGTTCCAATTGTAATTGTTTTGCAGCTCCTTTCTCTTCTCTAGTACGTAGAGATAGTCTTCTTTCATGGTGTAATGTGTAAGTTTTAGCACTGCTCTTTGTTTGATAATTTTAATCTTTGTGCGTAGTTGTAGAGGTCAAGTTACAATTTTCGATTTCTATCTTTTAAGTAACACTCTTAATATAATCGTTTTGTAAAGTTATAAAGTTATGATTATATTAAAGTTATACATTTTTAGTGTTTATAATTTTAACATCACAATTATATATAGTTATCACACAACACAAGTTTCATAAAACATATGTTATTTCAGTTGAAAGAATCAAATAATTTAAAAGAATCATTAAAAAGTAAAACTTCCTTAATGCGAACTGTGACCTGATGACGAGCAGACGACAGTTCATTGTATGTACAAACAGTCTGTAATAGTAGGTATGTACGTCACGTTTAATGGAGTAGGAGAAAATATCGAAACAATAAAAGATTCACTTTAAAATTTTATAGGGATTAAAATATTATAGAAATAAATTGTATTAACTAATTCAATAAACGCTTTACAAAATACATCGTATCTGTCTATTTTATTCTCAGCTCATTCTTCAGACAATGATTACTAACAAACACCTCGGTACAAATATTCAGTAATCTGATAACGCGATTTCCAATTACCCGAGGCAGGTGCTCTGATATAACTTGATTGTAATATTATTATAGTTAGTTTATAAATTGTCTTGTTTTGTCAGATTTTATAAATCATTCAGTATACTTTATTATAATATAGCCATTTAATTTTAAACGTACATTTTCATCTAACTGTTAAATTATTAATTTGTGCCCATATGTATAGTACACAAATAAATAATTTAATAAGTCATAAGTTATTGATATATGCAAATGTATACATACGGACAGCCATGTACGTTATCCTCAGACATCTATGATAAAGGAGAAAGGTAGTTCTGTATGTGTGTTAGTTTCCATCAATGACATATTTATTCAAAGAGTTGCAGAATATAAGTGTTTGAATTGTTTGTGTATCATTTATAAAATAAAGAATTACCTTTCTCACTGCATGTCGGCACGCAGTCCCGGACTACGGTCAGCTCGCTCACGTATTTCTGAAACAAAAGAAATGATAAATTCACTGAGAAGACTATATAAAGCTATATTAAGCTTATTTAGTATAAATATAAATATATTTTATATTATCAAAACTTTTATTGATTCTTAAATCAGGTTCGAATTTTGAAAGAAAGAACTTAGTGATATCAAAAAAAGTTTAAGAAGCCTAAAGTCTTTCATAGAAATCATTATTACTTTGATAATAATTAAATTTCTCAACATTTCTATCACTCAGCGACAAAAACGGCATATACCTATAAGACGTATAAGAAGAATGTCTCGTCTCATTTACGTAAGCCGCGCTTTTTCTTTGTTTACTTATTGTTAGTGAGGCGACATTGTGCGGATGTCTGTTTACATGACTGTTTAAAAAAAATATAAAAAAATGTAAGGTGTATATGTCGGAGGAAGCTATTGAAGTAATTATTATTTACACACACAGTATCAAATTGTTATTGACCGACATCAGAAGTGGGATCGGTGCTGATATTGGAGACGGACGATTAGACTATAATGATGGATACGTATGAGAAACAGTATAGAATCCCTGAGGATATTATTGTCTCGTCATCCAGACCGGACATATTCCTGTACTCTAGACAGTTAAAAGGAGCCTTGAATCTACACCTGGGTCGCAAGTCCCAGGAACTGTTTGCACTCCCTACAACGCAATGGGCCCGGTACCCGCACCATGAATCCATGGAGTACTAAATAGCTCCGTCTCTTCTTGTTTTGATTCCGGCGCTGCTGGTTCTTTACTTACAGAAAACGTCTCTTGTAAGATTGTTGGCATATTGTAGCTTACATACTTTACATTAGCTGGTGTAGGATAATATGGTGTATTATACAATCATAAATTTTATCGAGTACATATATAATTAAATAGATCCGTAACTCTCGTATGACAAGTTCTTTGTGCTTAATATGTTTTGCTTAACACAATTACTTATATATGTGTGTGGCGAATAAATTATGTGTATGAGATAACCTAGCAGCTTGTAGGCTGTTAATGGCTTATAACCATTGGAAGATTTGTGACCAGGAGAGGAGGCGATTAAAGGGTGAGGAGGCATTTAAAAGGCGAAGAGGCTGTTTAAGGGCAGAGATGTCATTGAATGGCAAGGTGGCCATTGAGTGTCGAACTGATCATTGAATGGTGAGGTGGACATTAAATGACGAAGTCGGCAGTGAATGGCCAGGTGCCCAATGGAGGGCGAGGTTTCTTTTCTAATATTTTAACAAGTGATGCGACAAACGGCCTTACCGTTTATTACATCACTTCAATTGTAGGAGTTAGTGTGTTGTTAGTAAATTTTATTGACTTTATTGATTTTATTTTCTCACCTTAAAGGTTTTGCGATCTTTCTTTGTAGCTTTATTGTTCATGCTTTGACAAAGATATGCAAATTAAACAGTATCGCGTGTAAAAGATACCCAATGAAGGCATAATTCTGATAGTATACGTACAGTGCATATTTTTTGTGATTGATTTAATAAAAACTATTTATTTTTTTAATAAAAAATAATTAATAATGTAGGTAGTAGCAAAATACTTGCAAACATATGTCCTGTGGTCATGGAATTATAAAAATCAGGAGTTAAATTTACATTGAAAATTATGCTTATATGATAACATGTAAACTGTTTTTATTTCCTATAGCCATGAATAATTAAATGTAGTTCTCTATTTTAACGATTAAAATGTCTAGGATTAAAAGATAAAGGAATATTTATTTAAGTTATTAGAAAAAAAAATGGTTATAGTATAGACCATTGAGTCACAATTATAATTATAATGGAGATATTTTAAGGATTCAAAAGTGGATATGATTTAAAGACACAAAAATTGCACCTGATAATAAACAAAATAAAAGAAAAACGAATCAAAATACCTTTTGATATTTAGACCTAACTTTTTTACAATAACCTAATTTACAATAAAAATTACACCCACCACTTTGAACTAAAAGAATATTGTACTTAAACTAAAACACATCTTCAATTAAATAAATCACAAAAACACTCATAAATCACGACGACGGCTACTCAGATACCGATCTATATTTAATCAATCCACTGTCTAGTAAATGCATTAATAACTATAATATATATAATATATAAAACATATATATATATATATATATATATATATATATATATATATATATGTTTTATTAAAAGCATTATATGCTACATTTCTTGTGGGCGTCATTGTTTTGCGAGCCCAAAACACAAGTTCACAATTTTACAAGTTTATTTATTAATTGTACTCTTTTAATTCTAGACCTAGCAGCGGGTTCAGGGTACCGACCTTAATATTGTCTTTCCTAGTTTTACTCTTATCATACACCAACTCAATCACTTCATTGATATCCGATCACTTCCAAGAGAACAAAAACCCCCGAGTGAAATTTATTATCAGCCTCTCTGTCTTTCTCAAGATGGCGCCTCGACCCCGCTCAAGGCGCACCCTCTGTTCTGATTGGTGGTTTCGGACAGTTACAATATTATTTTTAATTAAATGTATAACATTTTAAAATAAAATAATGCGATAAACGGCCTTACCGTTTATTGCATCACGTATTAAAATATATATGTACGACCACAGAACGTATGTTTGTAAGTATTTTACTATACCTACATTATAATTTATTTTTATAATTTATTTTTTTAATAGTTTTTATTAAATCGAATGAGTCATTTTAATCTTTATTATAACCCTCTTATAAAACAGAAAATATGCACTGTACGTATACTATCAGAATCATGTCTTCATTGGGTATCTTTTACACGCGATACTGTTTAATTTGCATATCTTTGTCAAAGCATGAACAATAAAGCTACAAAGAAAGATCGCAAAACCTTTAAGGTGAGAAAATAAAATCAATAAAGTCAATAAAATTTACTAACTACACACTAACTCCTACAATTCTTTGGATATCTCTATGACTTACGATTATAATAAATCCAAAGAGATCAAACGTCAACTTGCTCGACACCTAATAAGTAATTCTCAATCCTAATGTAATTATAAGCTCAAGATAGATTATTATTCCAAGACAAGTAGACAGAAGCTTATTACTACTGAGAACTAGCAAAACTCTTTATTTCCTTATTTCTTAGTAGTTCAACTACATATGAATTCTTTGATGAGTTGTAGCAGCGGCACTGAAAAGTAAAACTGTTTGAATATAACCATTAAGTTCACTTTAATATTTATTTTCTAATAACAAATGTTGTCATTAGTATAACTTTATATATACACATAGAAAGAGGAAGTAGAATTTCAAATAGCACAAAAGTACGACCTAAAAGTAAGACGGAAAATAATCCGGTATAACGACTAGAAACTAAAATTGGAGTACTCAGAAAGTGTATAGGAAAAATCATGATATTAAGGATTATTTACAGAAACCAAAGGATAATAAGCAGACTTTACGATGGCAAGCAGGAAGCCATAGATACCTTACCGAGATAGAGCTACTATTTTTTGGGGACGTATGAGTAATGTGCTCAGATGATGCATTACTGTTATTGAAAGTAAGTTGTACGTCTTTTTTTACTGTTTCTCTACCCGTCGAGTAAAACCTGTTGTATTTGATGTACGACGCGTATCTGATCTGGAAGTCTTTGTTCGGAATCTATATTTATGTAGATCGGGGTGAGAATATTTAAACTTAGTGTAGAGATCTGGCCGGCATCCAGTGAGGCTTATTCGCATTCGCGGGCCAAAGAATACGACGGTTGATAAACGTTGAAACGGCTTTATTAGTTTATTTTAATTATTTTTTATAGGATCATGTCATACGACGAAGTATTATAGGGCAATGCATCAGATATTCCGAGGTAAAAAGAAACGTTACGAAAAAAATAAAATAAATTTAAATTATGACTAACCAATATATTTATGAGAACTGAATTTATGCTCATAAAAATAAAAATAAATTAAACAAATTGTAAAGGTTAACTTTGTTGTGGCTTACTTAGTTACCATTTTAAATGACTGTTTTTCTCGTGTTTTTGCCCTGATGAAACATAGTACAGTAATACCTCTTTTAAAATCAGGCAGATCAGATCCTGTTAATTATAGAACAATTTCAGTCTTACCTTCACTTAGTAAAATATTTGGAAACCATTTTAATAGTTGCTAGAACATTTAAAAATAATAAGTTACTTCACAACAAACAGTTTGGTTTTACAAAAGGTGGCACTACTACCAACGCTGATGTCTTTATTATAAAACATGTATTTGAAGCCTGGGAGGAATCACAGTATCGGAGTATTCTATGATTCCTCCCAGGCAATACGACATACGACCAAGCAACTGAAGTCGGTCACTGTATTTCAAAGGCACATTCTGGAAAGTGGGCGCCAAGGTGAAAGGACTCCTTTTTGAGCCTATTAATCTTCTGGAGTCCCTATTGATATAAGAGTACTTTAAGATTCAATCTTAGGCCTCTTTCTTGGTTTTTATAAATAATCCTATAATATTTAAAGTAAAACTGCTGATGCTGTTTATGACGCACATCATCAATGAGGCTGTTTCTCAAATATTGCATTGCTTTAGTATTAACTATTCGTTGCTAGACTATACTTTTAAGATTTTCGACATCAAATGTATAACAGGTTCCTACTAATGTACTTTTAAATGAGATAGCGACAGAAGTGGTTGAAAACACAGTTTTTCTGGAAATCACATTTGGTGCTAAATTATAATGGGGTCCTCATAGTCCTTGGCTAGTAAAATAAGCTCGGCCACGTATGTTCTTAAAAAAAATTGATCATTTACTGATGAGACTGCTGCTATGTGGTCATATGTCTTATGGAATTACACTCTGAGTTAGTGCCGCTCAAATAAATATCGTATTCGTTTTATATAACAGATATATCCGTGCAATTTACAAACTGGGCCCTAAAGAAAATGAATGTGGCCGGTCAACTTACTCCCGGTCACCGTTTAGTATACTTTTGAACATATTAAATATGAACATAAAAATGCTTTTATTAATTATAGTGATATACATACATACAATACAGTAATAAACACAAGCTCGCGTTACTCGACTCAAAAGTGAGTAAATCTTTTATGAGGCAACGTATACAATTTTTCAAGAAGCTCCCAGCAGATGTTCAAGTATTACGGTTTAACAATTTTAAAAAATAACTAAGAAACGTTCGTATGTCAAAGGAAACTATAATGTTTCCGAATATTTAGAGGATACTGTACATTGGGCACGAAGCGACCGCTGCCATATTGTTTCGAGATTTATCTAGAGTATTTCCTATACCTAATATTACATATGTATGGTATCATAATCATTTATAATCAAGGTAGGGCTTTTAAAGTCTTGAATACAAAACTATGACATGCAGCTATGAAAGCAAATTACTTTGATAAGACGGGAGAAGGTCATACACCAAGTAGCAGGCTATTGGCTTACGGCATGCCATGTAACGTAAAATGATACCACTAAGCCAATTATCGCTATTCTTTAAACACACTTAGAATCAAGCAGTTGAGCCTTTAAACATAATCTTTATACCTTGCGCAGTTCAACTCCTACAATATTGGTTTTAATAATGTATAAATGTAATAAACTTGGCTTCATATACGTTATATAAAATAATAGACGTAATTTAATTTTATATTTGAATTTGTACAGATACGTTTTTTTTCAAGAGATTTTTGTCGAATATTGCATTTATATTCTTTATTTTACCATATTTTACATACTTTAGCACCATAGATTAAAGACGCTTCCTAGCTCTTGAGGCTTATAATTTGTACACACAATTTATGCTTGTTTGCAAATAAAACTTTCCATTGAACACGACAAACTTCAATTGATGACAGTACTTTGATTTCTTTTTTCAAACCCGTAAATCCAGAGTTTGTATAACACTTAGAAATGTTATAAATTTCAATCGGTGTGTTAACTTTGGACGTATGAAAGCTCAAGATGTATTCGAAAAGTTCTCCTGTTAAGTGAAGGTGAACATTTTTGTTTGAGGGTAATTTAATTTCAGTTTCATGTTGTAACTTTGCTTTTAAAATTTAGAGTTGGCGGTTAAATTAACATGATACAGAATATCTTAATAACTTGATGACAATTTAGTGAGTAGTTATGTATAACAAAAAGCATAAATATGAAATTATATTTAAAACTATTAGAGAGAACAGAGATTACTTTGAAACTTAACGTTAAATAAAAAAAAATCTTCTCAAAGCGTCAATTATGGCTTAATTTTTTACTTATAAAACTTAGAAAATTCTAAGGAGACTTACCTAGAGCTTCTTACCCAATAAAATATAAAGCGTTTTCTGGAAAAGAAGCTGGCTTCTTTAAAGTTAACTTTAAATGGTCTTGTTATTTTACAAAAGTTTATCTCTGTATTTCCTCCCGGACTATTTGAATTAAGTTTTTACCAAATTACTATTTTTTTTTTCTAATAATTTAGAATAAGCACTGGTCTAAAAATAAAGACACAGATATTATTTATTTCATGTAAATATTTTATTCTTCGTCACAAGTAAAATAACAACATTTAAATAATAAAAAAAGTTTTATTACTTCACTACGTCCAAATACTGTCATTTTATGAATTATTATTTAGTTTGAAAATGGCTATAATCATACCGACATAAGAATGTGAAGCTGACCGTGATACGGTAGCTCAATTGATCTAGAAGTAGCGAGCTCGAGTCTTGCCCGTATCGATTATTTTTTTCTATACTGCATTAAAAGTTTTCTTTATATTTTTATGAAAATCCTTTACTAATATAGAATAGAATCATAATAATATATAAATTTATATTATACCGGTATTTGGTGTGCAAATATTGTCGATAAAACATACTAAGAAATTGTCACATCTCTAAAGCTATGTTTATATGTTTGCCTTTTGGACTCCATTTTATTATTTTAATATTTAACAACAACTATCTAAGTATTTCGCTTTTTTTAATGAAAATATTTTTTAATCTTGTATGCTTTATCATTAGTATGAGAATTAGTAACAATTTTATTTGTTTTTCCATTTCTGTTGTAATTTGTATCTTTAGATTACCTTCTTTAAAAATCTCAAAAAATCAAAATTTCCATATACAGATTTCACAATATCATAGGAACTTTGTTCCTTACGTCCTTCATTCCTTACGTCCCCGTAAGGCCCTCGTTTTGTCCCACAATTTTGTATAATTTTTAGAAGGAATAGGGAATATTTAATTTTCTTTTTTATTCTTTTATTTTAAAATATTTGTAATTCTTATTTTTTTTAATTGAAAATAATTACTTTAAAGCATTTC
The DNA here is from genome assembly GCA_963555665.1 of Dircenna loreta. NCBI lineage: Eukaryota > Metazoa > Arthropoda > Insecta > Lepidoptera > Nymphalidae > Dircenna > Dircenna loreta. The sequence goes on along the minus strand of OY743099.1, from coordinate 6,281,518 downwards.
ATATTATTAAAAGTGAACAAGGACGTACTCCATATTATTCACCGAATCGAATATTTATTTTAATTTCCATCTTTGAATTATTGTACGTTTATTCAAAACTTAATTTTATAAGTAACATCACACAAAAACAACAATTATAAGTGAGACTCAAGTTAAAATGATCTCTATTGGAGATCTTATAACATTTATCACTAAAGAAAAGCAATGCTTACTAAAGCATTCTCTATTTTCTATTCAGAAAGTCGAGTGTCGAAGATGAACTTTTCATTCAAAATCTTGAAATTCAGTGAATAAATTTCAATAACTCAACGTTTGGGTCGCAATTTAGACAGTTGTTGGTGTAAAATAGAAAACCATTTGAGTATTAGCCTACATAAGGCTGTATTTCTTTCAATTAACATCTCCATTGTTACCATGGAGCTCTTTAGAAGTGGCTCTAGAGATTGAAACTGTTTCCATTCATCAACTATCGTCATACCAATATAACATCTGGAGTATTAGGTCATGGAAGTAATAAGAACAAAGTTCCAACTTTGGATTCGGAAACTCTAAGCCAAGCTGAAAGTATCCATCAAACATTTTGAAAATAAAACTTGGTACAAAAATTACTCCAGTGTTATAAATGAGTCATGGTAATACCTGTCTTTATATAAATCCAAATCAAAGTAAATTTGTAAAGAAAATAACATTTTTAAAGAACCCATCGAGTATTTTAAATTAAAATAGTATTTCTGAATAAAAAAAAATAATAATTCGGTAATCGTACTGGAAAAAAATATCATAAACTAAATATACTTTATATCTAAACTCATATTCTTATTTAGTAAACTGTAATTTAGGGAAACTGTGGCGGTTTGCTTGTAATAGTATAAATAATAGCTGTGGCCAGCGACTTCGTCAGCTCCCACTCAGTTTCGCATCAGAGAGTAAAATAATAAACCATATAATATGTTATACAATTTATACTAACCCATATCTATGACAAGGACATATATTATGTTATATTGTACTTTGATACACAGACAACAATTTAAATCCGATATTACGATCTCAAAATAAATTGTAGCCTTTATGTTGCCGAGGACTAACACTATATTTTCATCGATGAAGTTCTACAGAGATATTGTCTGTTTTTTTTTTTTCACTTAAACTAAGTTGACGCTTGACTACATTCCACCTGATGGGAAGTGGAAATGTAGTCGTAGGTGGTAAAGCGCATCAACTTATTAAAAGCCTACTCACTCTTGCCTTGAAGACACCCACATTGTACTTGGACGGAAATACCGACGCAGGCAATCTGTTCCACTCCTTCGCTGTCCGATTTAAAAAAGATGAAGCGTAGCGCTTCGTTCGGACATGCGGCGAGTCCACTACAAAAGGATGGATGCTCGCCGTGCGTCGGAACGTCCGGTGATGGAAGGGGGATGGGGGAATTAGTTCATGTAATTCCTTCGCACACTCACCAAAATTATCCTATAGAATACTGAGAGGCTAGCAACCCTACGTCTATGTTCGAGGCTATGAAGATTGGCTTCCACCAGTTCAGGGTCGCCAATTAGCCTTTTTGCACGCCTCTCAATTGTGTCCAGAGCAGCAAGATGACATTTTGCGGCACCAGCCATTAAATGGCCACAGTACTCCACACACGACCGGATCTGTGCTTTATATAATGTAAGAAGTTGTCCCGGTGTGAAGTACTGCCGGACCTTTGCAAGGACGCCAAGCTTGCTGGCGACTGCTCTTGCTCTAGACTCAATGAACCGACCAAAGTTGAGGTTCGAGGAAAACTCTATCCCTAGCAACTGAAGTCGGTCACTGTATTCCACAAATACATTCCGGAAAGTAGGCTCCTTTTAGCGGTGAATAAACACGTCTGCGTCACATCTACTAAATAAATACTTAGGTACTAAACACCCAGACACAGAACAAACATTAGAGTTTTTATAGAACAATGTTTGCCCTAGGAGGCTATCGAACCAATAGTCTTTGGCTTCGTAAGTGACGGTTGCTGTTCCTGGTCTCTAAGTCACTCAGGGCGTCATCCTTCATATAGGTAGAGATAAAAATTTTCTATATAAAACCATTCCTCTTTTTGTTTTTTACGCTTTCACAAAAATCTATTTCGGATTAACTTTCATGTTCAAGACGCCTTAATATAAAGAGTATTAAGATTAAGAAGAGAGGATGCGTAAATCGATTCAGTAAACGAGCGTCTGCCATTTTTTCCAAAATGGCGCTGATAACTTTCAATATACTCAGATACGTTTAATGTTCTTATAAATAATGTTATGTTTATCTGTAGGAGAAAATAGTTATAAGATAAGGGTGTAGGATTTCTAATTAAGGTTAATGTTATATACGAAGTAACGCAACAGCTTATTATAAAATACTTACAATACAATATTTCGCATCAGGTGGGCACTGATTCAATCTGGCCGCACTCCTATTATTACAAGGAGTAATGGACCCCACTCCGTCACTGTACTGTCCGCATTGCCAGCACTTGATGCTGGCAGCAGCAACCACGCATGACAGCAGGATGCAGAGTGACGCTAGTCGTAGACTTGGCATCTTCTGTGAAGAAAAAAACGTTAATAGAATTATAAAAATGTTACAAAAATTTCATTCCTACTATATACGTAGAGACAATAGAAACATACACATGTGTTTTGTTTTTTATTATAACACTTGGAATACATTTTTTCAATTAAATAACGAAAAACATTAAACGACTACAACTTTTATTTAAGAAATAAAAATAGTAATAATAATAAAAAAATAGAAAATATTAGAATTCTGCCCAGTCCAATAAATAAATTATAAAATGATTAATTTGAAGAAGAAATTAATATAAGAATGGTTAAAAAGGCAGTTGCTGAGTCCTGTCCATTAGTAGTCCAAATACCTTTGACAAGACATCGCTATGTAAAGCCTTGGGTCAACGTTTAATGCTAGATTACGTTGGATTAGATCACTTAATTTGGACTCGCCGCTACATACTCCTAATAATAGCTGATATGTGGTTAATTGAATAGACAAAGAACTTCGGTAGACGTTTAACCTTTTTATAATATTATATTAACTGTATTATATTTAATGCACCAGGTATAACATATAGGATTTAATACGGTATATAACACTAAAATATGTAAAAGGCAGTGTTGAAGCTGCCCCAATGCCTATAACTTTTCATGCCAATAGATAATAGATAGAAAAAATTAAACTTAAGTGGGACGTGAGGATTGAAATGACGGGTTCGGATACGTGTGGAAGGAATTGACTCAACATAACACTACCACACGTAATTGAGGCAAGAATGAGACGATGATGACGATATTAAAAAATAATGACGTTGGACTTTGTCTAAGTTTAATTATGTAATAAATACGTAACTAGGCCGTGATTAAGAATAAAAATCCTTAAAAGTTTGTTATTTATTATCTAATAATATATTCGTACTACCTCCGTAGTTAGTTATAAACAACAATAGTGACAATACCCGCAGAGGTCGTTAGGCCTTGTACTGAAATATATAAATCTTATTACGGATTCACTTAAGTTTTGCATTTCGGATACTTGTGCTATAAGAAAAAAAACACTCAGTGTTCAATTATATATACGTTTATATATTACATCTATATATTGTTACATACAGTATTATTTAAAGCAAATAAATGTACTATGTATTATATAATTCTACATAAATTTTAAAAAAATATATTTAAAAAATATATTTTTTTTAAATTGATGTAGAATTTGCTTTCGGTAACAATATTTTTAGTCCCTTTGAAACCAATAAGCCCTAAAAGCAAATATAAATCAAATATTGCTACATTGTAATATATTTATCGTGAAAGGTGAAACAAACTTTCCCGAGTAACCAAGCGTTAAAAGCACATTTGTCTTAAAATCAGCGATGTACGCTCGTACAATATAATACTACAGCATCGATTTTAATAAAATTAAATGTAATATTTCACAGTAAGTTTATCAACTTTTTAGAAGATTGTTTATATTTGAGGTATTGTTTTTTATTTTTCATTAGTTAATATTGTTCCCACTATATCCAAAACATGTCATTAAGATCTAACAGAGGTTAACTAACTAAGGATAAATAACCTTATATAATTTTCGCTTCCTCTTTCGGAGAAACTTTGCGCAAAGGTCGTCTTATTATTTGGGATCATGATTCCTGTTACGTTTCGTCAGCCCTTTTCTAATGGGTTCACAATGACCCAGGTCATAGCTGGGTCAGCGTATATCTACAATCTTTTGATATGTGGACTTCACATCATTCTTACTTCTTCTTCCAGGTGCTTTGTTCACTGATAGCTAACTATTATAATCAGATCAGAAAGAAGACTTGTCCTATTTACCTAATGTAGCAGTACACAGCTATCGCTTGATATCTTGAGACTCAGTGTAGTTTCTTTTTATGACATAGGCACTCCATTAGATATTATTTTGTACTCTTTTAAAGAATAATTATCTCACTAGAGAATTATTAATTTTGCCTAAATAAGCTCTTTATAGACCCTCTTACCGAAATTAGCAGGAATATAATACACAAAAATGCAATAATATTCTTCCATCCTGCGACTTCTTTTTATAGAATGAATGATATAAGACGGCATGGACGTTGACGTAACAACTTTATCTACAACATAGTTTTAAATCAAATTCCACAAAATCTCGCTTCGAGTACAATAAGTTCCTGCAACGCTGCCAGCTAAGGCGTAAAATTGTTTTTATTCCGCACTTGTTTGAGCGTAAAAGATAGTCAAATATTATCTAAAAGTTTATTGTTCTTTTTTAGCAGCCTTTAGTACAAACTAACATCAATGTACATCAACAAAAATGTAAAAAAAAATGTTAATATTTTATTTATCTCTATTATGTCGCAGGTAGAATGAAACATATCCCAGCGAATATTTAGGGAACGTCTTCATGTTGCCTGGTATACAATCAAAAGCTCACCAGTCCAACTCCATTAAAGGTTTATCAGCTTTGCTAAAAAGGCGTCATTGAAAAGCGATAGAATTCGAACCAAATCGAATAAATTGGAAAAAATATTTTAATCGATTTTCCGCTAATTGAAAAGTGAAGAATTACATACTTTTTATCACTTTTGTTTTCAAATTATTTACTATTCTAATAAATAACGCCTATTTTTTTTAATCTTTTTATTATATTTTTATTTTTTATTATTTTTTTTTTTTATATTTATATATTTAAAAATATTGCCCATGATTTAAGGTCCATGAGTACAATATATAAGAGCTGTTAATAAATTAAATTTTGAGTTAAACGAGTGTTACGAATGTAAATGTTCTTTGAGTAAAGTCAATCTTATTTAAATAATTGTTACAATATTTAACAGCGACACATTTACATGACTACTATGACTTTGAATAATGTTATGTGGAATAAAATATGACATTAACTTACGATTAAGAGAAGATGATAAAATGTTTTGAAAATATATTTAAACATGTCTAGCCATGTTAGGCTCATTTAAATTTAGAATAAGTAATTAAAAATTAAACTGATACGGGCAAGGATTTGAACCCGCGACCTTTAGGAAACCGTAACAACACTACTAATTGAGACTAAATTGAAAAGAATCCTAAGATGTCGCACCATCCTGGTAAAAAAAAATGTATAGAATGCTAAATTCACCGAGATGTCTAGAGATGTGGTTGTTTATTTTTTTTTGCAGTTTATCTGCGACAATTAAAATAGAATCCTCTCAATTAAAGGCAATATAAACTTTAATGGATATTCCATTGAGATTTTCTGATAAATTAAATGTTGCTCGTTCACTTGATCTTGATCTTGGCTAAACTGACGTAATCTAAAACTATTCAATATATATTTGTCTGTATCTTCTGTATAGTTTCATATATAAATTAATTATATCTTTCGAATTGTTTTAATCTTGTTGTTTTCTATGTAGTTGTGAAGCACGGTTAGAACGAACATTGTTTGTGAAAACAAACCACTGCAAAGAACACTTGAAGCGACATGTTTTAATGACAGCTATCTACTTTTATCAAAATGTTTATTAAAGCGAAGTCTTTTAAATTTATAAATATTGTATTATTTTATTCGAGCGACACCGCACTGAAGCTATAAATATCTTTATCAATAACTGTTCTAATGAATGTAGATGAAACCATTTTCGCATGTTTTTCTTTTTGTTGGAGTGTTGTGTTCAACAGAGTCACTTTTGAGCGCTAGTTTTTATATGTTCTTTGATCACTCTTCAAACTGATTGAAACAATTATTTCTTATTACTTTAATTATTTCACATTTTCCGAATCACTTATTTTATTATTAATCACTTCACTTTACTACCGTTTATTTTCTTGCACATACTAATTATTCCATAGTACCGTTGTACTAGACACTAATTGGCATTGCCCGAAATACTCTGCAATCATTTTTTAATAATGAGGGTAGCCATAAAAAGAACAGATCGTAGGTGTATTATTTCGCACCGCCTGAATTGTTAAATCAACATGATTGAGTCGAAAACAATTCTACGTATTCAGTAAAAAACTTCGAACTCGAAAGCATAGTTTTTAAAATGTTGGTCTGCTTTTTTTAATTTGTTGTCATACTAATCTAGAGGATTGATTTTGATGAAATTTTGTACAGTTATAAAATATTGTCTCAGTTAATGTTTATGATTGATTTTATTTCACGTAAAAATGCAAAAACTATTTGTGATATATATTACATACAAACTAAAATATGAAAAATCTACTCGATGGATGTAAATATATTTTTAATTGGCTTACGTCTGATTCAAAATATCATACTATGCTTTTTACTCCAAACAATTTTAACCGAAAAGTCCTATATATATTTATTTTCATTTTTTTTTTCTTAAACCTTTGTAGGTTTATTTACGAAGAAAACAACTCACCCGTGGAGTAAAGTCCACATGAAATCTAATGTCATTTTAGTTGAGATTAACTCTATTACAAACAGCACTTATGTATCGTATGAAACCTTTAAACCATTTATACATATGGAACTTGTCTGTCTGTTTGTTCATCACACCCGTATTGTAAACAGTTTCTATCGTACAATGTGAGCACATGAAACCAGGCCAGCAAGGAAACTATTACGTGATAGCTGTCAGTTGGTTATTAGATTATAAGATATATGGCAAATATTATTATATAAATATAAAAGAATTTATAAATTTTAATGCAATGGTGTTTTGATATTGTTGAAGTTTTTAAAATAAGTTAATATATATATATATATATATTTGACTTCTTATAGCTAATAAATAAGATATAATTGATTAAACTCGTCATATATTTAATAAATGATATTATTACCACTTATTATTACACCTATAAAATTACTTATATATAATACAGGTACATGTTCTTGTCAGTACAGGTCAATGTTCTTAAAGAACATGAACTGATTATAATTTAAGTTTTAAATTACATACCTATTGAAGAACTAGTAAAACGACTAAGATTCAAACCTGCAGCATTCGAAATTTCGTTCTCATTGATCTGCCAACTGAACTATTGTATCAACGTCACGACTCGCCTTGGTAAAACAGACATCCTATATGTAAACGTCTTTATCGTTGAATATTAAAAAACAAAATAAGCATACATTTGTTAAGATATAAATATTTTAAACAAATACAAAAGCCATACAGAAAACTACTCCAATACATATTTTAGAAAATATACCTACACTTACAAACTTTAAAGGAAAGGTCCCTTAATTAAAAACCAGATATTTTTGATGAAGGTAGCCGATATAAAGCATACGTTTTACCAAAGGTCAACAAGGACGTTACCAATCTTTTTATGAAATGTATAGTAACCTTTTTAATTAAGTTTACTTAATTTACGAACTTTCGGTGCTCATTAACATTTTATGAAATGTGATTTTAAATATTTTAAAATTTAACTCTTCTTTATTTATGTTAATCAATATACTCGTATTCATTACATTATCATCTAGTCTTCGCGGTTAGTTAATTTTTCTCTTGTTATTATTACGTATGTCTGTGCTTGTATTGTATAATATTAGAACTGTTTAGGCTCAAGTTTGCTTAACACTTTACTTATTTTATTCTAAGATTTCACTGCCTCTTAATTACCTTTCTTTGATTTGACACGGAGGCATATGTTCACAGAAATCTTCTAGAATATCGGATATAGTATTATTATAGAATATCGGATATAGTAACTGATAGGTAACCAATCCAATCTAAAAAGCTTGGAAAGAAATCGTTTTCATATGCCTGGGCTTAAAATTTTTCGTCCACAAATGTCTATTTAAAATTTTTAATAGATCTTTGTGGACGAAATTTAGTAAAATGGTTTCTTAGTATTTTTTAACACGCTAAAAATAACATTCTAAAAAGTTTAAAGCTGATACCTATAAAAACTTTTTTATTTATTTTCAAATAACACCCCCGCAAACCCCGTTGATGTTGGAATTTCGTAAAATCCCTTCGTAGCTGACATCTACTCGGCAAAAGGAATAATCCTGCTAAATTTCAAGTCTCCAAGCGTTGAAGCTCCAGAGATATGGCGATGAGTACACACATGTAAAATATCTTATATATATATATATATATATATATATATATAATAAATAGATCGGACACTCAACAGAACAATACACGTCACTTGCTCTTCTTGGGACTTAATAAATCACGGCCTTCACTGTGATATAGAAAAGAAAAGCATTATTAAAATATTAAAAGATGATAAATGATACCAGTTAAGTTATATTGCAGTAATGTTTGTGAAAAATGTTATACAAAGTCTTTCGTAATAATAATAGTTTATTTATCCAAAATAAATCTTAGAATAGAAAAGTTACAGTAAAATAATTTAATGTCGTTTGTGGCTCCTTTCCCTCTATACTGCAAAGTTAGAAACATTGGCAAGAATTTTCAAAATAAACCTAATGACGTCGCCACCGTCCCGCTAAATACAAATATGTATAGAATGTTGAATTCTCCGAATCTGCTATCAAAATGGTAGCTCATTAGGTAGAGCGACCGGACGGTTTCTCAGAGGTCGCGGGTTCGAATCCCTGCCCGTATCAGTTTATTTTTATTCTATACTGGCTGCTGCCCGCGACTCCGTCCGCGAGACTTCAGAACACAGGACTCGTAAGAAACTCCTTCGCTCGAGCGTTTTTTAGTCAACCTTGTTTCAAAATTGTTATCTACGAAAAGCCCTATTCATATTTCAAGGGAATAATATAATATAGCCTAGATCCAACAGGAAAAGTGATTTCTGAATATTGGTGAAGATATTTTTAGATTCGAATAACTTACTTTAAAAATTACGCTGGTTAAATATCCTGGTTTTAAGCTACCTCCCCACCAACATTCAGCCAAATCGGTTTAGCCGTTCTTGAGCTATAGATAATTGAACTAACACGACTTTCTTGTATATATATTAGTTGATCTTACTGTAAATTTCTTACTCAATTATATTATTTATGGTTGAACATTTTCAAAATATCAAAGTGGAATTAATGAATTTTATATAGAATTGTCGGCCAGCGCTCTCTCTCCTCACCGCTCCACACACTCCGCACATTAATGAAAGCCGTGAGCGCGTGGTATTTGACCATTATCATTTTAAAAACTATAATAACTCCTCACATATTGGTTGAAATCAAATACAGTGAAGGGCAATTTTGTTGAAAAATAAGTGCCTGCGATAAATAACTAATTCATTTGGACAAGGATTAATATAATGCTTATTAAAACGACTTCGCAAATAATGTGTTATTTTAGAATTATTTTTATAACCATAAAAATGGTTATAGTAGGTTAATCTTAAAAGCTAGACATATACTGTAGTGGACTTTCTTTTAGAACTTTTAAAGGGCAACAATTTTGTAATACATGATTTTTACGTCAATTTCACCGTTTACTCAGCGGACGTAAGGAATGCTTTGAATTTTGCCGTTTTTGCAGAATTTTTTATTGCTGCTCCTCCCCTATTCATCTTAGCGTGATGTTATATAGCCTATAGAATTCTTCGATAAATTGAATATCTTACACTGAAAGAATTTTTCAAATCGGTTTAGTAGATCTTGAGATTACCACGTTCAAACAAACAAACAAACTGCTTTATATATTAGTATAGATTTATTTTAAATATAAACGTTTTATTTATCCTACAGTCATACAGTCAAAAAAGACTACTGTACAGAATACATACCTAATATATATTGCTTCAGCAATAATCACTTCAGATGTAATAACAATATAACAAAACTACTCGTTCACTAATTAATGTTAATTTTGATCAAATATGACGTGCTATTATTACCTTAGTCAATATTTGACACGCCTTACACTGCGGATAGCTTTCCCATTCACGGGAATACTCGAACGTTCCTTTAGGCTATAATAATAAAAAATGTATGGATCTGTTAAAAAGGAACGAAAATTAATAGATGGCTTATTTTTGAGTTAAAGAGAGAAAGAGTACGGAATAAAAATAAATAAATTAAAATTCATATTTAACACCCAGTGACTATTATTCCTCGTATTTATAAACATCTCCGTATATCTTAAGTCTTAAGTCTGTCACCCTTAACTTTAATTACGGACAGAATTTCTGAACTGTTAATAAACTCGGGCAGATCTTACAAAAGACTGTATTAAAGGCTTGGAGTAGATTTAAGATAAAGTAATTCACATTCTTTGAATAGTTATTAGTGTATTATATATGTAAAATGTACTTTAAAATAATAATTTTAGTGTTGTTTGTTGATAGTATATTATTGAGTTCACAGTACTTTGAAACTTTATACATATAAGCTCTATTAATGTGAGCTCATTATTTGTACGTGATACGTGACTCATCTCAATATCATTATTTTGGCAACACTGATACAAAGAGAAAATACAATTTAATAGCAAAATGAAATGGTCCTAAGAACAATTAAAGCGGCATTATGAAAAGTGTAATTGTCTTTTGTTCACTGTAATAATGCTACGATGCCAAGGGTCTCCAACAATAGCGTGTTTTTAGTTTTTGTTCTGTTTTGCTGAATAAATGTATTTCTCAGCTAAATGAAAAATTGGCATCAATTTAATTGTAATCGTAATGATATTCGGTAAAATTGCCCAGCCATATCAGATATTACAATATTAGTTTAAAAATATTTGGCCGCTAGTTATAATAATTTCATTATTAAAAAAGGTTAATTAAATGTTAATTAATGAGTGGTAAGTTTACAGGAACTGCTGAAGTCTTAGTGGCTGTTTACTGAAAGACCTGTTCAAAACCGGATGACTTGGTTGTTTACATTTCAGGTTACAGTTCCAACTTACCTTCCAATATCTGACGTCCACTTAATTGGAATGACCTACATTGAACATAATATATTGTAAAACATTGGGAAGTGAATCATTAAAATTGAGCTACTCGTTTCAGTCTGGCAACTGGCCAAAACGGGTCTCAACAAAATTTTAAACTTTAAGCTATTATTCCAGGCTTCTTTTTGAGGAAACGGAAACTTTTAAAAAACTAAAGTGATTGCTTTCATTGTGAATTGAGCAGATGTTCGAGTTTGTCGAAGGTGATAATGAGATGAGACACAGATGAGAGTGGTTTGATTACGAAGCCTTGTTGATGAGAAACACTTTACCTTGAGATTTAGTGATTCTAAAATATTGGCTTTCAGAGAGAATACATCAACAGAGTTTTTACTTCTTTTTTATAAATAAACATTCAAAATATGCCACAACATAAATTATAGTATTAAATTGTATCTAAATATGTTCAGCCATGTTAGACATATTTTAATTATTATAACTAGCTCGCAGAGGTCGTGGATTCAAGTCAAGTGTTGATGAATTTTTATTTCTATATTTATTAACATTTTAGTAATATTTGCTTTTATTATGTTTAAGTAGAGAATTATAATCAGTCAAAAACATTTGTTTCATTAAAATCAAAGCTCTGTCAAAATATAATCAAAACAGCTTACCTCATATTGAAAAATATGTTTATACTTATTTAATTGATTCGAAGACTTTTAAGAAAAGTTCTTTCTTAAGTTTTAGCATGTTTTTTTGATTATTTTATCATGAAAAGTCTTATAAGAGACTGTCAATCAAAAGAATACACAGTCACTAAAATATCTTATATTTTGTCATAAAAATTGAGAAGTTCAGACGTGATTACCAAATTTAATATGGATTTAGGTATAAGACAATCAACCATTATTTTATAACGGGGATTTTTTCATGTACTAACATAGCTATTATATATAAGTATGTATTACCGCCCGCGGCTCGAAGGCTTGATTGTAATTTGTGTTTTAATCGACTTAAAAAAGATGTAATATATAGCAGATAAATATGTGGGATAATTAACTTAAATGAGTATTTAAAATGAATTAATGGTAAGGATTTTATATTTTAAATAATATGGTATTTTTATAGCACAAAAGCATTATTTTGAAAATGTCATTAATTTAAATATAAGTGAAGTTGTTAAACTAACTGCAACCCGCAGAAACAGACCTGAATAGACTAAAACACAGAGAAACCATTCCTTTAAAATAAAATAATAGTAAAATTGCTGTTCCCTGAAAATAATGATATACCGCTATAGGTATACACCGCTTAAGACTCTCTCTCTCTAGACACTTATACTTATATGCATTTTTGTTTTTAGTACTGCGGAAGTCCAGCATCAAAAAGAAGAGATGGTCATTCGAGTACGGCAAAACAAATATTCTCCTTCTCCGGTTGGGGCGATGGCCATCTTCTCAAATACAATGCTACCAATACGAGCGAGTCTATTGTCCACTAAAAGAAGGTCATTTCAACAGGCTTACTGCCTTCCGAGATATATTCGTTCTGATAACAAACCTTTGGCAACCTACCTCCACACTAAACTTTGGATCATACATTGAGTCTAGAACCCAGTTGGCATTCAAAAAGCATGGTGTTCTGGCTAAAATCATACAATACTTCACACCAGGACAGTTTCTCAATTTAAACCAAGCAAGAGTCCAAACACTTCAAATCATGACGATTCAGGCGAATACCAATTAGAAGCATTGGAAGTAGGTAATTATCAGGCGGACCTCAAAATTAATAAACGAGTAATTACTCAGTAGGCTCAAAAACCTTAAGCATCGCCACATAGTCGCTAGTTTACCGGTGTTCTATCGGCTATATTCGAAGAGAATGCCTCATACACAAGTTACTACCTGCCTCCCTTTTTACAACCGGACAACCAAACGTACTGATAATATATGACACTGCTTCTTGGAGATTTATCACCTATCCCTACAAAACATTTCGTGTCCACTTCAGGTATATTCCAGGTCAGCGTGCTCTACTCTAGACCACATCACCGCTTCGCAGCAGGCGAGGTAGCGGTGAAAACCCTGCCTATTATATAATTTATGCCTAGTATATAATATATGCTTATATTATAATGTATGTATTTTACGTAATATACATAAAATATTGAATATTTTCTTTAAAATCAGTGTATAGAATAAATATTTACCAATATTGGTTTCAGAAATATTTGTTCTTTTAATTATTCGTAAGCTGTAATGAAGTTATTTTAAGATGACCTCAAAGCTAAATAACTTCACTATAAAGTGACAATCAACAAAGCTGTTTGTCAAACTTCTATCACAACCAGCTCAAATATTATATTCTTCGACTCAAAAAGCGACTTTAGCTTCTGGAAATAGAAATAGTACTCTTTTATACTTCTTTTTATTTTTCTTTCCTTTGCAAAGCAAATTCTACTTAAGTGAAAACAAACAAAAGTTTTCCAGATTTTACTAGACCGTTTATTTCAAATGTTTTATTTAAAAAGTAATTACTTAAAAAGCGACGAGAATCACTTTCCAAGTGAATTATTATCCTTTAGTTGGAACTTCCAGCGATGTGACATTTACTATTTAAAGTTTGAACTGCTGCATATTTAAAAATAATAATAGCTCTATTTTTCAGATATATAGAAAATGTATATACATGTACCTCTTTTATTCGATTTAAATAACAATTTTGAGGTTGATTGCTTGAAAAGTTTATTTTACTAACTTTTTTATCTTTGGCTGTAAATAATTAATAATTGAGTTAAACCAGATTTTCAATATTTTGTAAACTAAGATAGTTTTTCCCAAAAGATTTTTAAGTACGAAAGAACTTCAGAAAAGTAGAAACAGTTTTTTGTTGAGCTCAAATGTATAGACACACTGTTACTGGAACCCGTCTGGAAATTCTATTGGTGATCGTTAAATTCCACTACAAGTAATGCATTTGACTATATCGACATCATGGTAAATAATAAATAATAAGAATTCTATTATTTAGCATGTCATGTAAAAACATATATATTAAGTGTGTATTTACATGACATATATAGCTCTATAAGCCAATCTCATTATCACTTTAATCATTATACAATAGTTTGCGTCTTACTGATGTATTTGATGTGACAAAGTTAAGAGTTTAATAATTTTATTTTTTATCCCATTATAGAAATTTGAATAAATATACATGGGATAGTAGAGGTAACCCTTATAAAATATAAGAAATGAGTGACTCGGAAAAGAGTTATTTTTTAAAATACATCAATATGCTTAAGATAGATTGATATTTGAAATAGCCTAAAGAATTAAAAATAATTTTATTAAAATAAAAGTACCATCAAAGTGTTTCGAACACCAAAGAAGAAGTCCAATGAATAACCAATTTTAGAAACAAAGCCTTAAGGACTCGTAAATTGACAATCTGTATGAAACTGGCACTGCTCCAAAGCCAAACCATTTTAAGAAGACCCGTTGCAAAGCGTAAATTCTGGTGGATTTCCAGTTGAATATAAACATACTCTAAAATAGTGTTTTATTGCACGAAGAAGTACCTAGTAGCTATTAAACTATATTTGCTATCAGATATAGTTATAGACAGGTTTAACAACATGCACACATGCACACTTGCATGCATGCATATATACATGGCACGTCAAACATTGTCATGACCTTTTTATTATTAAAAAAATACATATATTAAAAAGCTGCGTTAGGCCTAAATAGATCTGTACTAATATGGAAGATTGTTTTAACTGCACTTTATAAGTAGCTAAGTATTTTGTATGGAAGGTTGCGCGGCTTCATCTGATAATTTGCTACGCTGCGAGTGACGGATTTTGTTAAGATATGCAGAATTTCTAAGGTGTTTTTCATTATCCGACCTTGACCGATTTCAAGTCTGAGGATCGAACTCCGGACCCGTCAATTACAAGACAAGAATTGGTAACAGCAGGTCTAAGGGTTGTCACTATTATAAATATTAACCTTTCAGAAAGTATAGTATAGTTAAGTAGGTTTCTTAATATTAACCTATAAATTGTAATTAAAATATAAAAATCTGCGTGAGTGAAGGATTATGAATGATATAAAACAATACACTTATTACTTATCTACTTATTAATATTTAAATAATTGTATAAGATATAGAAAAGTCTTATGTATACATTTTAAATTAATTGTACTTATAAGGTCTGTTTTTACGTTTCTGGTATCATCATCGCCACAAGAATATTATTAAATGCATTTATTTTTTAAAAAACCATACCCGGGACTATGTTTAGATTATGTAATGTAATAAAAATACATCTGAATACCTTTTTCATATTATGTTAAATTAAGGAGGGTAAAAAATGTATGTTACTTTATAAAACGTGGCCTTTCCAAAGAAAAGAACACAAAAAAGAAAAAAATGAACTGAAAAAACATTCAAGAAACAATAGGCACGAAGATACACACACGAACACACACACAAGAGACCTCAGGCTTGATTAGAACAACACATAGAACAAACAAAGAAAACAATATGGGCGCTTTAAAATAATATACATTTAAATTTTATTTATATTAGTCTAAACATTTTATTATTTAATTATACTTGGATCATTTCCTTATTGTAAGTTATTTGTTATAATAATAAAATATTTGAAAATACATTTCAAAACTTTAATAAGTAATGTATTTTTTGTCAATACTTCAAGAGCTTTTCATCTACGACGCAAGTTTTCATCTAAGTGACTTTCAATGATCTACTCCTCCATACAACTAACAAAGCTGTTAGTCCTGCCGCTGTTAAATCCAGCTTACGTAATTGAGGCTTTGAGGCAATCCAAAAGCGACTCTCTGTTCGTGTGATGGAGTTAAGTTTTCCAATATAATTTATAGTTATTTCAGTGCAGGGGAAATTAGACTTACTCTGCTAACAATAGAGCTCGTTTTAGAATGAAACCTAGTTTTGTGCCTAATGATTTTTGGCAGAGGAGTAATTATTTTAAGTGACAGGAATCACGTGCAACTGCATTAAAGTCTTTGTGAGCTGTGCGATGTCCCATGTTCCAAATTTATTCTAAAACGTTTGTATTTCCCAAAACAATATATCCTACAGTTTTGTTTTTTGATGGATGAAATATTAAAACGTCAATATTTAGAAACGTGTTCACCGAACATTCAAAATATGTGTATGGAGTTTATAAATTAAATATTAACATCAGACACATCTCTACTTGAGACGAGACGAAGCTTCTTAGCATTCCATGGATTCACCGTGCGGGTGTCGGGCCCATCGCGTTGCAGGGAGAGGAGTGCAAACAGCTCCTGGGACTTGCGACCCAAGTGTAGGTTTACATTAAAGAGGGTGACATTACTAAAACTTGTATTAATTTAAACACATACACTACATACAAACTCTTGAACCTATATTATATAGTAAACAGTTTATATTGTACTCTTGTACCGCACTGTACTGTTAGTACCAACATAAAGATAAATACAAAAACAGAAATTAAAACAATCCCTGATGATGTGACAGAGATGATATGAGATGCTGATTCAATTAAATCATTATTACACATACGTACTAATTATTGATATTTCAAGATGCTTTTACTCTGCGTGAGTCCAATATCGTTTTCCAGGTTTATAGGTTACTGTATAGGTGTGTCGGTAGATGTCGGTAGATGTCGGTGGATGTCGGTAGATGTCGGTAGACATGGTGCGCTAGAACGTCGTGCATAATATGTATACTTCAATAACTTTTGTAATGTTACACTTAAGAAATAATCAAAATTACTTCAAATAAATAATAAATAGCTGGTCTTTTTCCCGATGCAAAGACCAATATATATTTATAAATCATAAATTAATAATATAATGACAATAAGTCAAAGCTATATTTATAATTTATATATATTAATTAAATACATAAATACATTGCTATTAGAACAGATAACAAGTCAGTCTGTGTGTGTTGAATCATCTTATCAAATTATATCCATCTCCTAATATTGCAAAATGAGGAAATACGCTTTATTTTGTTGAGGAAAAATAAAAATAAAGCCATAATAAATTACACATTCTGGGATGTAAGGTCAAATAACTTTTAATTGAAACCCATTACTAAGGGACCCTTCACATTTCACTGACGAGTCCGTCAGTTCTAATGATATTTTATGAATGTTTTTCCTAAAAGAAATGTGTGTGTCATCTTTTAACTAAATATTATTTAATTTACTATAGCTACAGTATTTATATTACAATATAAACTTTAACGTCTACAATAACGAGTACTGTACATTGTGAAAAATAAATAATTAATTATTCTCATGTATCTCAAAATTTATAAATTAGTTTACAAGATTTATTGTTTGAATGATGTTCGATGGTTGATTTTTAATTTATTTTAATAGGGATACATAAATAACAAATAATTTTAGCAAATGTCTGATTATAACTTTATTCCTTTTGAAAAGGAAAAGCCCATAAAATATAATAATTGATATGGGCTTCAGATGTGTTATTTTTTCATTTGTGGAAAATACTTAAAGAGAAAAGTATATAATAAATTCAATAATTAATTATGAAAATATTTTGTCATGACTGGCATTGAACCCAGGATCATCAGTTTAAAGTGAATTACGTCAACACTCTATATGGGACTTTAACACTTTAGATAAGTTGGAAATTAAGTCAGTACTTCCTAAAAATAGTTTAATAAATAAAAGTTCAATGCTCCTACAACTTACTAAAAGCTAAGACGACATATTTTTTTTCCTTCTAAAGTACTTGATTTGTCTCAATTATTGCAGTACTTATTTAGAAGGTAGCAATGTAAATTATAGATATATATTTAAAAATCTTAACTACAATTTCGACTCTCGGTTATACTTTATTTAATTGTATATGAAATATTGGCGTCGATCACAATAGACAGATTGAAGTCTGTTGCTTGTTTAAAATGCTTGTACTGTTATTCAGTAACTTCGTACATTAGTATAAATGTCAGAAGATATTTTATTGTTTTAATTTCCATGCAATTAGTTTCTGAGAGAGGCTACATAGTTCCTCAGTCTTCCTTCCTTTCATCATTAAATAGTAATGGCATACTTGTCCACTGTGCGGGTCCGCCTGCACCTGTAATGACCTACCCACTACCTCCTACCTTCCACCGGCCGTGACCTGTAAGAAACTGTTTCACAAAGAGACGAAACAAAAATACTGAGACAAAGACGATGACGTATTCAATGCTAAATACATCTCTTGTGTGAGTTGTTTCTCAGAGGTCAGAGGTGGCCGGTTCTATTGATCATTTTTAATTTATATGTTTTATAATTTTAATGAGACCCGGTTGTAAATGTTAAATATTTTGTCTTAATATTAAGCAAAGTAAATTTGTTATTTTGAACTTAGCAATACAGTCTTTATAGACTTGTTTGAGGAAAACATTAGCTTAAATGTAATTTTATTTAGAATTTTCAAAATATGAATGAATGATTGAAATGAATTGAAATATGTTTTGACAAATTTCAGAAATGTGTAGAAGTTTGAATATAATATTTTTCTATAAGTTTTACTTTAAATTAGGAATCAACACAAAAATGTCTGTATGTTTCATCTGCTGGCATTCTGGTATTCTGTCGACTCGACAGGTGTAGACGAACGACCCATTCATTATTCATTGGATGAGCTTAGTTAAGATATGGGATACATCCCCTCACACACACAACACACACACACACAGGCATACATCACAAATCATCTTAAACTTCGTATACTGTAGGCTGTATTTGTTTGTCTCGCAGTATGTGAACTGTGACGTCATAACCATATAGGTATATATAATTCCAATTATTATTATTTTTTTTACACTTAAACTAAGTTGACGTTTGACTACATTCCACCTGATGGGAAGTGGAAATGTAGTCGTAGGTGGTAAAGCGCATCAACTTAGTAATTTCCTTGGTACAGACAACTTTGTCCTACCTTCGAGCATAATGCAAGCAAGTCCAACATTCAAATTATATTATTTTCCTCAGCTGTCTATTCTGTTATTTAAGGAAATTTAGTAATAACAAAGTATATTATACTATATGTGTAGATATTGTTTTTCCGCTCAAAGCTATTCTGATAACGATATTTTAAACTTTGACCGGCTGATAACTACATAAAATACTGCTTTTTTTTTTTGTAAATAATATTTGTCATAACACTCCTATTATATATGTTATTTAATATCTTTAAGTAATCAGGCGTGAATAAAGCAAACAAAATATCTGCTGCTATCATGATTTTTGTTTTGAATAACTTATGTCAAATATATTTAAAAGAAATCAGAAAAGTGAACATTGTTTTATATTTATTTTACTGTAACCTTTCAAGGGAGCACGCCCAACCGAAGTATTCCTGTAATCCTAATATAGAATTGATAAGAACTACGAAACAAAGTACACCTTTAAAACAAACATCACGAATTCCTGATCTTAAGGATTCAAATAAATTGACAACCGCTGTCACATTGGCAACGGTCCAAATACAGACCAGTTTAAAGTGACCCCGAGAAAGGAGTTGATTTGATATACAAAACGGTTTTGTAATTTTCGACTTGGAATTTTCATTATTATAACCTACTTATAGATCTTGGCCTCTCTAGAACTGTCATCAGTACATTTCTAGAACGTACTTCAAAGGCGGCATTGGCAGGTTCATTCCAAATTTAGTTAAGTAGGAAGAGGAGCGCAACCAGTTGATGGTGAGCATGAATGCGCATTTTAAAGGGGCCGCTTAAACCTACACTTGGGTCGCAAGTCCCAGAAGCTGTTAGCACTCCTCTCCCTGCAACGCGATGGGCCCGGCACCCGCACGGTGAATCCATGGAATGCTAAGAAGCTTCGTCTCAGTAAGTACTAATAATAATACATACCTCGTGCTAAATATTTTTTAATTTCCTTGAAGAAAAGTGAACAAAAACGGTTACTAAATAAACAATTCAATACTACCAGTTTATCATATTATTGTAAGTGTCCGAGTAAATGCTGTCATCTGTTGTCGGAAATGTTTTAACTGTCAAATATTGTAAGGTTATCCTAATTTGATCAAAATCAATTTATTTTTGTACTATAATCTTGTAGGATATAAAAACTTTAATTAAGTTTTAAAGAAATACTTATTATTTTTACTACAAATATTTGTTTTCTTATTATAGAACTCTCAATTACAAACATAAATGGCCATTTTATTTCACTTAAAGGGTGATATTGACAGTTTTTATTATTTTTTCACCAATACTATTGCGTGGTATAAGAGAGCTCTTTAAAAAAAATGTGTAATTCGTTTTAGTTACTGACTCTACCTTTAGTTGAAGTACATCTTACAGTCAAGTACGTTTGTATTTTATTGTTATCACAGAGAACTGGCGGCTTCTGGAAGTGTTACATCAAATGACATAACACTTCCAGAAGCCGCCAGTATTGACTTGTAATTTTATAGCAAATATTTTATTTAAAAAGTAATAACTAGGACACACACACACACACACTGGCAAAATCTAACAAATAATTACTCTGTATTAAATGAAAATATAATTATCTTATGTATCATCCTTTATATAATGTCATCATCATTATATAGCAGGTTATTACTGAGGCGTTCAGATTTAATGACGAAAATATACTACTTACACAAAACAAGATTTTATTGAAAGGAATGTAGTGTCTAAAACTGTCCATTACTTGATTCATAAATAAACTGCAAAATAATGAGGATATTTTTATAATTAAGTTTTAATTCAAATTCACTCTTACTCTATAGAAACGAATCATAGTGAAATGTCAATTCAATCTATTGAGTATCTTTCGAGTTGTGCAGAGACAGTCCTACGGAAATAGAACTTTTATATAAAGATGACCTATATAAAAAAAATAACGAAACTAGAATAGATACTAATATAGAAAATAATAATTTGTTTAAATATATACCTAATGAAATAATAATAACAAATATTTATTATTCTTTATAAAGGTATTTAATTTTGTACACACTTATATATTCCTATATAGGGATATCTCTTTTTTTGTAGTAAATAAAAAACAGTTACGCGATGTTTGTAACTTATGCCACTCTACTTCTTAGGCTATAAAAGCTTCCGTCACGACGTTTCATTAAAGGGACGAGTTAACCGTTGGTTTATAGTAGGCAGCCTTAAAAATGGCAGCATCTTCTATGCTGCCGGGTAGTATCACATAGCCGCCCGGCCATCACCTTCTTGGCCGGCGAGTATCCGTAAAAAAAAAGCGATAAAAGCTTTAAGAAAAGTTCTTCTTTTAATTTGTAGGTGATTGACAAATGTCTACTCTGTTTAGTTAATGAAATTCAAATTAAATTAATTGAAGAAATTGATTTCTCGCCCACTCCATGACATTGTACCATTGACTAACTGTATGTCTGTTTGTCCTAATTTGAACAACTATATTTAAGGACTTTTAATAATGTAGTTTAAATAAGCGTAACAAATAACCCAATGATCTTTATCATTATAAATAAAGCACACAAAAAAAGTCCTTCACTAAAGTAAAAGCATTTTCCTTCCGGAGTGTCTGCTTAATGTGTGATATAGAAGTATCGACAAACACTTTACTTTGTGATAAATTGGTTCCGTAAGATTGCTCGTCATCTCAGGATCACTGACATGTATTGATTTTCGATTTTATATTTACTCATCGTTTATTTTAAATAAGTTATCTTATTAGCTAAAGTGGTATTAAGTCGACGGAAGATATTAATTTTGAATGCTGACTTTGTTATGAAACTCGAAATATATTGATATTATAATATTTAAAAATTCTTATAGATTCTTTATTATTATCTTGCCGAATGACATATATTTATTTCTTATTTAAACTATAATATAGTTATATTTATATTTACCCGGCTGTATTCACGCAGAAATTAAATCGGAATGTGCCCGACTAGTTTCGAACCCATTCGCAGTTCGCGCCGCGAGTCCGCCACGCTCAGAGCTCATGATTAAGAACCCCGTGGATGTGGGCTCAGTCTCGAAAAAGATAATTGAATATAAAAGACTGAATTTATGAAAGTAGAGCCAAGGTCAGTGGCAGAGCCACCGGAAGGTACCCCAGAGTTAGCAGAGTCAAGTTCTAGGTTGATGAGCTTTTCATTTTATTTTATTAAAAATATATATGAACTAGGTACTTTATAAAGGTCACCTGGCCTTTTAATGACGTCATCATGTATTATTTAACTTTGTATTCTATATTCGAGTGGAATAAATAATACGAATCGAATAAATCACAACAACAGCAGACGTGACACACGATAGCGAGATGAGACTCCAATGCAATGTATTTTTTTACAAAATTGCATTACCCATTCAAAAGTAACAAAAACAATTACATAAATTTTATCAAAAATTGTATAAATATAGTTATTTTCGTATTATTATTTGAAGCAGACATTTTGTCATTGTGACTACAGAAAATACTAAACATTATTCTAAAAGCATATATTTTATTAAATCCGTTCGTGTTCAGGTTGTTTGACCTCAAACAACGTGACGGGCGTACTTTAGAACAAACCATTGTAATATTTTCCAGAGATAATTTGAAAAATTTAGGCTAAATTTAATATAATATTACATTTATCCTGTATCTCCGTCCGCAAGAAAAAGTATTTATAACGATACACGAATGGCGACGAACAAACTAACTCTAGGCGAATGGTTTCAATCAAATAACATAAAACGATCACTCGTAGAAGATCAAAAGTTAATATTATGAAGAAAACATACAAATACTATTTTTAGCAATTATTTGAACATAATTTTACATAGTCTTTAATAATTATCCATCAAAGTGACCCAACACTAAATCAGTCCACCAACAGAGATGTTTGTTCAGTCTCTGTTACATTCAGGGAGATACTCGACTCTTTGAGACAATCTAAAAGCAACCTTTTATCTCCTTAATAGAGTAAATAATCCGAACTTATTGTCCGCTTTTGAGACAAAGGAATTTTCACTTAAATACCAAACAATAGAGATCCTTTTAGAACAGTATTAGTCAATATTGTTTTGAACGATTTTAGGAGAAGTAATTACTTATTGTTAAGAAACTGCATTAAGAGCTAAGTGTACCGTGTCGTGGGAAACTATCGAATTAAAACTTTAAATCTAGATTATTCTACTAAGACTGCGTTTGATGTCGACTCTTCATAGTACCTACAGGTCTTTGGTATTTAGACCTTTCTCACTCCAGTTCTAAATAAAACAACATCATGTCTTACTAAGTCTACTACAATATAATAATAAATAAATAATAACTTGGATTCAGACATGTTTCGTCAGATCCATCCAAGTATTTATGGTGGTTTTTTTTTGGTATTTCCACTTAATGGAAACCAATAAAAGGAGGCTTACACTTTGGATCGAATCTAACAAGTAGGATACAACCCACCAATCTGACAGAAAACTTTTAGAAGCCAGTCGGTATGCAGTTTTAAAATACAGTAAGACGTAAGAGGAATATGTATTCATTAATATATTTTTCTTTAATTAAAAATGGTTAGTCTCATTTAAGTAACAAATAATGTTGGCACTTGCTTACAAAAAATAAAATAGAAACAGCTAGTTATAGCTATATACATATAATGTCTTTGGTGTCATTTATTTCGTAAAATAGTAAAACATATTTCTTATAAAGCACTTAAAGGGACAAGTTTCAAACTTTTTACTCATAT
This sequence comes from Dircenna loreta, assembly GCA_963555665.1. Lineage (NCBI taxonomy): Eukaryota > Metazoa > Arthropoda > Insecta > Lepidoptera > Nymphalidae > Dircenna > Dircenna loreta. The sequence goes on along the minus strand of OY743099.1, from coordinate 6,257,404 downwards.
TGTGTCTGGTCATTGTTCTTTGTCGCTCCGATACATTTATAGCTTCCTATCTGTATTTATAACGTACTTTATATTGGAGTTGATAAATCTCATTAAGCACTGTTTTCTAAATAAAATGTTTCAGTAGAAAAACAAAACAGACCTTTACTTGATGAGCCTAAAATAAGTTTATCGTTACATTATTTTTTTTGTAATTGATGAAAGTCTGTCTGTCTGTTTTATAATTATCGATGTTAGTAATCAAGAAATATAGACAAAAATATACACACCTATTTGAAATAAGCTTTATTCATAAGAGATAATAAATCATAAAAAAGATAAAATAAATCAATAGACACCGCTATTCAGAGACACACCGCTATTACGTATATCGACATCCCACTATAGTCAATATTCAATCATGTAATTTGGAGGCGAGCCGTGTGTAGTACAATGAGAGCACGACGCTATAGTGGAGTGAAACAACTGCAACATCAGTATTGTGCTTATAAAATGTATCACCGGAGAGATTTATTAATTGGCGGCCATTACTGATTAAATAATGTTTATTATATATATTTTTTTGATACACTAATAACTGATCTTATTTATTTTACTTACGACATATACGTAATGCACAAGACATAGACATATACGAATACGTATTGTACAATACAGAAATGTATATGTATCTTGTATTTTCTTTGAATCGTTAAACCTATTTTAGGATTAATCCCCAGTTACTTCGGGACCAAAAATAACGAAATGAAACGTGAAATGAAAATCCCAAGAGAGAAGCATTTTATGAGACGATCGCTCTATTTGACCTCAACCGTCTGAGGTCGAGATTGAAGCTTTCATTATAATTCTGCTTACACATTGCATTATATAAATTATTTTTTCAGTTATGTTATTTTAAACATAAAACTAAACTTGATTATATATTCAAAATTGGTAAATTTCAAAGTTCAGCGTCCGTATTCTGTTGAATTTAGCCACAGTTTGCATTGAGATTAAAAGTTTTTGAATATTCTTAGAATTTACAAGTTTGAGTAAACGTATTAAAAGTTACGTGTGTGTGTGTTTGTCTGTTTGTTTATGATTGTTGAATATGTACTTAAGTATATATATAGCTAAAGTTTGTATTTTTCAAAAAAATAGGCAGTTTGTTTAGACGAATACGAAATTAAAAAAATTAAGATAAACATTACTGCTTTATGCAAAAAAAAAAAATATCGTTTTCGGAACTGTTTAAACGAAATCAGATCATATATTTATCAAAACTTCAAATATCAAAAACATTTTCCCTCCGGCGTCATTTAAATCTTGAAGTCCGCTGTCACAAGCTGCACTGCCGATGTATGCAGAGACACGCCGCTTGAATATTTATAAAGAACTTTTAAATAGCTCCCGGCCTGAATAGATTTTGAAGGTTGCACCTTTATCGTTATCATTTCTATTAGTACTTCCTTTTCTTTAGAACTAATCAACATCATGAGAACGACCCTACAAAAGAAACATTTACGAAAATATAAGCATACTCAAACAGCTTATTTATGATATTGTATGTAATAAACTAACAGGGAAAGACTGCGTTGAATTTATTATGTATGTAATTCAAGAGAAATAAAACTGCAAAAGAATTTATGCACTTTTCAAAAGACAAAGGCGTATCAACTATTATGGCTGGAGTAATTATCGTAAGTAGCCTGAAGATACATACGTTGCCTCTTTGAAAAGAATTCATAAATGCTTAGACTTAGTTTAAATACCGTACACAATGTTCTTTACAGTACTTTGTACAAATATGAACTACAATTTACTAATTAATATGAAACTCTACTCTATCTTCTAGTCATTTAATATTTGTTACATTTTAAGTAATATTAATGTCAGGCGAAAACTAAATTGTACTCTTAATGAAACTTAGTAATCAAGTAAAGAGCTACACACTGAGCTAACATATTTACTACAATATATATTGTTTAGTAAATTAATATTGAAATGTTTTGGCAAATCAATTGATCAATTCTTATACTCTAAATTAACTTTGAAACTCTTTTTTAAATAATCTTTGATTTATAAATATAACTAAATACTTCTGATACCTTATCACTTATTTTTATTTTTACAATTATAGTGAGGTTCTGAGTAAGATAATGAAAAATAGATAATATTAGCAAATAATAATTTCCGTTTCATAACTGTCCGTCTGTTATTATTAACAACTATAATCAGATTAATTTTATATGTAGGATATTTAAAGCCAAGAGCTCAAAGTCACAATAACCGTCAGAAATATTCCAATTGTTAAGTTGGCATCAATAAAAAACACTGTAGGTAATCTGTTGTAAAGTAGTGATGGTTGCAGTAACCACACTGTGACAACCATCTTCAATATCAAATACCAACCATACACGGCGCTCCGTGAACCAATATCAAATACCAACCATACACGGCGCTCCGTGAACCAATATCAAATACCAACCATACACGGCGCTCCGTGAAATTGCGTTCAAGAGACGTCGGTACAATGCTAACAATGTGACTCACTGCAGCGGCCCGCCGGAGAAACTACACAGTGGATTTCAAACATTACAAAAACAGCTGTCAACAAGAAACAAAATAGTTTTCAAACTATTTTTGTAATAATCATTATTGTATTATCCGTCATACACCAGGGCTGATGGAGGGTTCTGGCAGACATCTCTTTGGTTATTTATTTACATAAAAGGTAACTTTACAAAATTAATTGGACAAGCTATTTGTGAAAAATCTTTTATGGATTGTTAAACCATTATGAAAATTAACTTCATTAACTGTAGGTATAGCCTTTTTACATCAAAAACCTAGGTTTGGGCTTATAAAAATGTACAATACTTAAATACGAATTAACTTTTAATACATTACCTATATTCAAATAATAATTTCAATTATTGCTCGTGCTCTTTTTGATATAATTTATTCGAAACAATGTCAGATATTCCCATTTCAAAGAAATTTAATAAAGGCCGCAGGTAAATACATCTCTGTATTTTTCTATTAACAGTATTACCCGCTGGCTGCTGCCGGGAGAAATAAGAGACGAAAATATTAATTACAAAACATTATAACTTACTAAATAATTTCAAATTTTAACTTATTCTTAATAAGAAAAAGTCTGATTTTCGTCTTGCTGTAAAAACAATAATCCTACTTCACTATAATACAACTACACTGATTAAGAAATATTAAATATTATAAGCAAGTTCTACTTCTATAATAGAATATCAGCCGCCTAGAACGGAGAAATATATGTCTTTTATTGATACAACTAGGAGTGTTATTGGCAACAACAGATATATTGAAATATTTGAAATACAAATTTGAAAAATACGACTATTTATGTATGTAGCAAACATTTTAGCAAACTAGTTGTCGCGTTGTATTTAATATACGTAATACATTTTAGGAATGTTTAAAATGTTGGTTCATAAAACGACGTCATCTTTTAGTTGAATAGATTAGAGTGCGCGGCCGCTGTCCGATGTACAGTGACGGTCCCTGAGTTACATAGAGCCCATGTTTTGATATTTAAACTAAAGAGTAAGGCCGTTTTTATTATTAGTTTAATTGATATATTACAAACCTACTGCTGATGTTACTATGTGACGTACGTTTCTTAAGTCTTACAGAAGACTTGCTACATGATACCGTACTCTTTCTAGAATGTTTCGAAATAATATTATCTTTTAAAATACTTTTGTTTTTAAGTGTAATTTATAATACGTGTGATATTATATCGTAACAAGAGGTGAAGGTCTAATAATATACAATTGTCATTGTTTATATAAAACGCAAGTGTTCAATCTTTATTATTAATATACTCGCAGTCATTCTCACAGAATATATATTTTCAAATCCAAAAATTAATTTCAAAGTTTATTTAAAAGATTAATTACATATAAAAATATTTTTTTGTTTTATATTTTTGTTAATTTGAACCCAATAAATAAAATCATGTTATTTAAATAATTTAAATTTGTTATTATTTTTCTGGGTCAAATATTTTTCACATTTTGCAAAAGTTTTTATTTAAAGTATAGTTTATTTATTTTATTATTTTAAAAAGGTAATATAATTTATTAGGCTTCTCAAAGATTAATCTTATTGGTTAATTTTAAAAGGATTGAAAACATGGTAGTTGTAAGAATATATAAATATTTAAAGTCATACATCGATTAAAATAAATGAGTCTGTTACCTCTTTACAATACATGATATATACTTAAATATAATTTCCTAAATAACTTTATACCAATATCTATTTAAAATCATCATATTTTTTTTATTCACTAGCTTTTTTTTAAAACATTAAAAAGATTTTAAAAGTTTTTTAAATATTTAGTAAGAGACAGACAGACTTTTAATTAAAGTAATTTTATAATAATAAAAACTTACCGCTCAAATGTTCCCGCGCACTCACTTATTATAAACGTGGAGCAGCGCGCGTCTGATCACTACGAGAGGTACAACGATACTGGTGACTGGTGACCTGCACTACGAAGGTTTACCGCAAAAGGGTTTTTCCGCAACGCATATGTAAGAAAAAATATATATTTTAAAAAAATTCTGACATTTTTCAGGAATATTTTTTGAATGTTTTCCATTTCACTGCTACCAGTAGGAAAGAAAATACAAAACTAGTTCGAAGGACGGACTTCAGTGAAAAATATTCCTGTAAAGCAATTATGCTCCAGAACTATTAAAGTTAGTCGAGATTCATTAAAATTAGCTTAGCTACTGGTTCTATGAGAATACAGGGAGCTACTCTTACATATATTGCTTATTATTTTAGTTTTAGTACAAAAAATATTTATGTTTTAAATTTGTGTGTGTTTATTAAAATGTTTGTCAAAACAATATATTTATCGCAAAATATTTATGCAGATATTTTACTGGTCATTGGTTTTTTTTACAAAAATATCACCCGAAATGGAGTTAAGGAATTTTAAAATATGGCTAGTTTATCATACGTTAAAAATGTAGGTACATGTTTGTATTTACTGTTACGTGAGCATTATTTTTTGTCGTAATATTTGCATTTACTACTATTCATACGTATCCTTGGAATCTTTGGCTACAGAGTGCTACTTGGACTTACTAATTACACTCAGAAGAGTTTCTTCAACTAGTATGATATAATATAGTAGTTGAGGTTTATATGAAGTGTTAATGCTCATATTGTAAATGTATAATAATAAAGTTCAGGATAGGTATTTGTATAGATAATACATGTTTTATTTGAAAGCACTGCACGCTGATAGAGACACGTCAGCGCGACATTCACGTTATAGCGTAGTTGATACTCGGGCTTATATATAAAGTAAACTCTCTCACCGTGGAATAATGATTTTTAGTCAGTTTTACCGACAAACCCCCTCCCCCAAGTTCTCTTTTCGCAATCTAGTTGGTTTGAGTACACACGCTAAGTAAATTCAAGAGTATTTTTTATAGCAGCTTTTTTCAATCACGAGACATACTGGCGGATAGGTTGGAGCATATTCTAATATAGGACTATTTTCTAGAGACTAATACCAACTGGGCAAAAAAATGAACCGAATTATACAGTTACTGTAAATCAAAAAACACTTTATAATATAAACAAAATACCTATAATTTACGTTATACTCTCTGGAGACTCACGTAACATTTAAATAACTCTGTCATTATTGAAGTAATTAAGTCTAACATAAAAAAATATTTAAAAAAAAATATCTACCTACTGCCCAGACGTTGAAACCCCATCCATAAACTTATCGTCATATAGATTTCGAAGTCTTATAAACGAATATAAATACCAATTTGAAATAAAAATTTATTGAAAAAATATTATTTTAGAATTTATCTTTAATTAAACTAAAGGGTAGAGTAAAATAACATCACAGTTCAAATAATAACAGATGTCATTATGACGACTGTTTATTAATTTATGAAGTTATTTGCATTTAATGTTCACAGACAATCCATTGACGAGCTTCATAACAAGGCAGCAATTAAAATAATGAATTGTCACAGATGAAATAATATACAATATGAACTTATAACATTTATTATATGTAATAAGATTAATGATAAATGTAAATAAGATTAATAAAATGTGCAATAATGTAACTTACGATGACAATAAATATGTTGTTTCCATACAAGTGTTTTTTTATAAGTTACTGAAAGCTGCCGTCTCACACCTCTAGCATTATCGTCCGTGTCGCTGACTTAATATGTTAGAAATACTTTTTAAACCAATATTCAATATACAGATAAGGTGGTACAAATAGTGTTATTATTTTATTATATATAGTGTTGTACTTATGTATGATATTCAACGAACAGTCAGGTTGACAAATCTTCAAGACCGTATGTATATTATCAACTAATTTCCGGAACAGTATTACAGTCCAGTATTTTAACTTAATAAACCTACTGACCTCTCATATCTAACATACCGAGCTATATATATTTATACTTATCTACTTATAGACAGACCTATAATAGAGCTAGGGATGTCTTATATGTAATTTATATATGAAAGGTTTAATAAAAAACTTCAAGGCAGCGTGGCCGAGTGGTCTAAGGCGCTGGTTTTAGGCACCAGTCCGAAAGGGCGTGGGTTCGAATCCCACCGCTGTCATATTTTTTAATTGCGAGTATCCTAATACAACTCACAAAATAGTAAGTTAAATATGAAACATTAGCTTACTATTTTGTGATGTTAAAAAATGTAATATCATCGCACCTTATTTAGTTTTTAAATAACAACCTTGTACTGAGACACTTTATTACTTTTTATAAGTTTGTTATTTTACAAAAAGACCTGTTTTAGTTTAGTTTCATAGATGCCAATTAAATTTATGGGTTTTAATAAATTCTGATTACACTTTTCAGATTCTTATTTATTAGTCACTAATGTACATTTTCGTTTGAGAAAGTGTTAAAGTATTTTTAATTGTCAGTAATAGCCGACTTTAAAATTAAAACGTTTTAACTTCTGCGACTGAATAAAAGAGCTTCTTTCACTCAGGTACACACTTAGGTAGGTACTACAGATAAATAGTATTCATGAAATCTTGAAACTTGAAATTTAATTTATTTTTTACATTTACATATATTTACATATAAATATCTCATTATATTATTATATTAACTTCATGTTTCAATGGTTCAACATTTACAAATGTTGTTTCCATCTTTGAGATAAATAAAATTACCCAAATATATTAATAAAACATCTCGACCTCCTTCGAGCAAGCTAATAATAAATTATAAATATTAAACCCTGAGGCAAACGAAAACCTTTTGCAAATTAAACTTCATTTAATAATATACTGTCGGTTTTTTTAAATATAGGTTCCATGGGTTTAATATTATTTCAAATTAAACATTAAACTCTTGAAAGATAGATTTCTTACAAGTTTAAATATATTTTCTTAATAAAATTAATCCAATAATAAAATCCACCTTCAAGTAATATTTTTATTGGTATACAGTGTTACCTCGATATAACAACTCACAAGAGACGATTAAATATTCTTTATAACAAGTAATTCGTTAATCTGAAGTGTGTTATATTGAGGTAAGGTTGGTCTAGAATGTGTTTTTTTTTTATCTGAAATTTGTTATTTAAAATTACAATAAAACAGATTCAATTTCATTCAAAAACGAATAAATCATTAATTAAAATGCCGTAATATAATATTTCAATTTAATTTATTTGTAGGCAGTAGTTCAAAGCAGTTAGTAGTAAAAAGGGTTATTTTCAGAATTTATTGTCCTCCTACGTTATCATAAATTGTTTAAGCTTTCGGGAGAGCGGACGTCTTGTTTCATACAATGCGCTAGCGCGGCTCCATACTATGAACATTTTCGGATTTATCACGCGACATGTCCACCGAGATATCTGCATACAAATCATAGTTCACGGATCGGTCGACGTCGCCACACATATAAGTGGTTATCATTAATATTTGCACTCACACATCTCATTCAAATTCCAATTAATAAGTAGTGGGGCGCGACATTTCAGCTAAGACGATCTATAACAGACTATCAGTAGATAGAAAGCAGATAGCTCATAAATATTTTTAAAACTAAAGGAAAGAAACCTATGCAGATCTGTTAAAAAGTCTCACAGCCAACAAAAACCATGTCAAGAGGAGCGTCACTGAAATCTAAAAGCAAGTGCTTAATTACGTCACAGGCGCGTCAAACAGCGAATTATGTTAGTGACCTTGTTGAAGGAACTTTTTAGAGAACATACCTTTTAATTTACCCTTTACATTAAAAGCTTTATTTTAAATAAAATTGTATGAAGTCTCAGAGAAGAATCTCTCATGCTAAAATTATTTTCAAATATGTGAATCTAAACTACATATTTGTCAGTTCCCCTGGCTCAGTGATAAATGAGCCAAACTGCTACGTCAAAAGTTCTATTTCAATTTTGGCCGTCATTTCTGTTTGTAAAGTTGTGGTGACCTAGGGCGTATACATGTTACCTGGACCGCACCTATCGGTTTTATTTTAAAAGTGTGCTATTACCTATATTGTACTTTACGGGTGCTCGTCTCAGTACTCAGCACATCTAAGAGAGATCCTGAGTCCGAATCCAAGACCTAGTTACACAAAGACTTGTGTGATTTAAAAGTTTTTCAAAATAATATATCATCCCTCAATAGAGCTCCCCGTTATCTTTCTATTTAACAAATACATATACATAATAAAACATTTTCACTAGTCTCTTTTTAAAACTTTATCCATATATTAATCTCATTTATTAATACCAGTATGGAATAAGTAGACTTAGTAGAACTGCACGAGGTCCGTCGCGACTTCACGCACCTCGCCTGCAGCGGAGGTTACGTCATAGCTAACTGCCTGAGGTCCGTCGTGACCTCACACACCTTGCCTACGGCGGAGGCTACATCATAGCTAACTGCCTGAGGTCCGTCGCGACCTCACGCACCTCGCCTGCGGCGGAGGTTACATCATAGCTATGTGTTTAGGTTTTGAGTTACAAAATATGATTCACTTTATATACTAACATTTATATTGTATATTATATTGCAAGTGTAACTATCTTACTCGACGGTAGACTCTTCTTAGACTGTAATAGGTAACAGGTATTAATGTTAAATTCGTTTTAGACACATACATAGCTAAAAAGATGTTGTTGCTGATACTTAAACCATTTTTAATGAATATTATTATATTATATTATTTTAAAGGTCAAACAACAGACGGTTATCAAACGGGAAGGATCACACATTTACAAACACGGCTTATGTTGGATGAATTATTCACTCCAATCAAATTGAATTGTTATTAATGAGTTCAAGTCCTCATGTTTCAGTATGTATTGTAGAAATATTATTATTTGGCTCTATGAGTGTTCATGACGTTTGTGACCTGCGTCATAATGAAAATATATTTATTAGATATGTTAAAAAGCTAGGATATTCTTCAAAAATGATTTTTGAATCATTCGGTATTTTAGAAGATATGTTTGAAAGATATAGATTAATGAGGGTCTTATTAGCCTTCAGGCTGTTTAAGAACAAACGCACGACTACAAGGATCCTAAATTATATTACACGAGTAGGTACTTGGAATATAATTGATATAAGTACTTAATTAATAATTAATTTGTTAATCTTAACTGTTTATATATATATACATACAATAAATATAATATTTTGGCTTAAAATAATATCAGGTAAATATGACGTAAGTAAAGCTCGTAGATAACATTGAATATTCCTTAATTAATTTGGCGGTGAGCGAGCGGTTTAATTGTGAAGCAAGTATCCAATAATTAATCATCACTTTCTCCTCAGCTCATCTGTTTCAAACAATAAATATATTACGATTATTGTATGCTTATATTAATTATAAATATTTATTAATAAGAATTGAAAATCAGAATTCTAAAGAGTCGGGGAGAGTATAGACGAAGTTGCTGACACCAGCTACTATTAAATTATAATTAAATACATATCATAATTAAGGTCCAGAACAAAAATAATTTGTTTCCGGCCGGGATCGAACCAGGGACCTTGAGCGTGAGAAGCGCACGTTATAACCAATACACTACGGAAATATACATGTTTCGTTTTATTTTTTCTTTCAAACAGTAGGTAAGTTTCTTACTGCTTTCGCGAATTTCGTTTATAACTAACAACAACTTTCATAACCCTGATAACAACGTAAAGAGAAGCCTGAGTATGTCAGCTGTCTAGATAAGGTCGTAGTATCATATATTAATTTTACAAATTTAAACTCACGTAAAACTGAAAATGCAATATTTAATAATAATAATACAGCTAGGAGCGTCGCCGCTGAGGTCGCATGTTCTTCGCGCTCTCATGAGTAAGGACCGCGATAGGGACCGAACAAACATTCACATGAACAGTATGTCAACTCACCGAAATTATTATTAAAATAGTAATATAGTCTTCAATAATTGTTGGTAACACGTGTATGGAACAGGAGAGAACTAATAAATAAAACAATATGAACGGACTGACCGCACCACCCACGCCGCAGGCTCTGAAGGGTCGCTTGATAGTTTTGCGTTTGAAAACAAATATAATTTTCATATATTTTATGTACGTACGTATGTAGTATGAATATAAGCTCTTTATTACATAATTAGATAGCACTGTCCCTAGTAGGTACTAGTTTAGACGCTACGAAATAATTTCCATGAAGTCTTGAAACATCTTTTGGTTGTGATTTAATTTGATTTAATACCTAGGTTTACACTCCAAGAATGAATGAATGAATGAAGAATCTTCAATAAATCTGTCCATAAATATCTTATTGAGCATCTTATTAATGAATTATCTATTTCATTCAATTGTATTTATTTATTTAGGTAGTGTATAGTGTTTATAAATTATTTATTCCTATATATAGTTTATTTTGTGTATGTATTTAATAATATAAGAGTTCTATAATAACATCCATATTGTTACTCATGGTCTTATAATTTTGTAATTATTTAGTTATATTGCCATTTTTTTTCTTTATATTGTTATTTTCTTCGGCATGACTGGTAAATAATGTACTGTGGCATTAATTCCACCCATAATACAATATGTTTGGACAATAAAGATTCAATAAATTAATCACAACCAATCAAATCCCAGAACTCGTGTCGTAACTGCTCAAAACTATTAACGAATAACTAACATAACTCTACCACATACCATATTACTGATTCAAAATAATTCTTATCAATACGCCTATTTGTACAAAAACTACTAACGCGTGCCTGAAACTAGAATACATAATAATGTAATGATATTTAGGTACCAACATAATGAGGAAAGGGCTCCAAATTCATTTACTCCCACAAATAAAACTTCTTGGAAAGATTTTTAGGAGAAAGATTTTTATTCATTTATCATAAGATTTCATGATTTCCACCACGTCTTTGTTTTCCTTAAACACTGAAATGTCTGATAATAATTCATCATTACGAACAATAAAAACAGACAGATGATGTTATACTTTTTTAACCGATTAGGACAAAGTCAAGAGCGATAATGCTTATAATATATATAAATATATAGGTATGTGTGTATGTATGTATATATGTATGTATGGAACTTTCAATCTAGCGTCAAGTCTAGAAAACTGATTTCGACAAATGTTGGACTATTTATAAGTTTTTTGATTCTTTTAATAGTAGTTATTTGTAAGTTCAAGTTAAGTTCATCAATAAGGTTTAAGCCACTATCTGCTGACGTACGAACAACCAAATTATATCACATCTTATACAAACACAAAATACAACAAGATATGTCTTTATTTAAATTACTGAAATAAAATTGACATTCATTTAAAAGCCTTTAACACATTTTACATAAATACGAATATCTTAGAAAGCATTTGAAATTTCTGATAACAGTGTAATAGGTAAGCAATTTAATTAAAAAATAAATAATTAAATAATAGTAGGTTCTTTAAGTTCTGTTTTCATTAAGCTCTTCTTATCTCTCATTTATTTTTTCTTTTGAATCAAGGAAAAAGTGACTCGTTTTATTTGAATACTGTAGGAGCACTTCCCCTTCAATAAAAATTGCTTGTATTAATAATTTAGTCAGTCGTGTCCCGGGTTCGAGTCCCGGTTCGAAAAAGTCTATGTGATTTTTAGTTTTAGAAAATATTGCCCGGTGATGTGCTCACCCTACTACATTATTGAAGAAAACTAGAAGTTACTGGTTTAAAGAAGCTAGATCCCTGTTCTGGTTGCACGCCCATCAAAAATGATAATAACTTACCATACTGGTCAACTAGACAAAATAAAATAATACAATTATTACTTAATTATTACACAGCCTACTAAATGAGTGCTCAAAGTGCAATTGGCTTAAAACTCCTTAAAACTGTGTGACATGAATCCTCACAGAGCACTATGTTTATAGTAAACTAAGTGTTACAATGTCCGCGTGGACTGCAGCAGTTAGACACAGAAGAAATACGCTTTTACTATTTACTATTCATTTTATTAAATAAACACATGTCTGATATTAGCTGTAATAAATGTGCTATGAAATGCAATTATGATTTTCTAAATGCGTTCGATAGTTCTGGCTGGTAAGTGTACCTACCTACGACCAGGTTAAATCGCGTCACTACACCATTGATATTAATAATAGTTTTATTAAATGTTCACTTGTGTTTCAAAAATCTATTTGATAAGTTTTAATATTATTATTAATAATCTAACTCACCGTCTACGTCTAGTATGACTACTTTATTTTGTTTTTCTATAGCTGCAATAAACGAAACACTTGATTAAATAATTCACCATCGAGGTTTTTAATGGATGTCAATATTGTATATCAAATCAAACAATCTGTAACTAGCTGTTGCCAGCGACTTCGTCCGATTCGTCCGTCTCCGGAACAAAAGGTATTCTACTAATAAGTCAACACTACAAGTTGTGTTAAAATTCGTCATCATTCATCATTCGTCATTGTATTATATTCGACATTTACCTAGTCTTGCCATAAATATTGTAATAAAGAAGAAAAAAAATGTTTTAACTGCAAATAACATTTATTACTTTTACAGTACGTTAGTTTAGTACATAAATATAAAACAATTAAAAATATATAAAGCTTATTCGAAGTGGTCTCCATTGGCTGCAATACAGTCCTTTAAACCCTTAACATGGGAAAACACTTCACTGCCAATCGTATACATTGTTTTAGGGAGTCCAAATTATCTTGGCCTTTAAAGCAAGCTGTACTCTCTAAAATTGACCATAAATCATAATCCAGCGGATTAAGATCGGGACTAGACGACGGCCAGTCTTCAGCTCTGATGAAGTCCGAAACGTTCGCTTCCAACCAAGACTCTTGTCTTGGTTGGAACCGAGTCTTGCTGGAAGGACCATACTTGGTTATTGAACATGGTGATGTAAAGGGGCTAAACTACCTTCCCAAGAATGGTATCTTGATTTACTTGTGCCGATGTTTTGATACCTTTTTCACAAAAATATGGCTCAGTCACTCCACAGCACGTTGCACTCTGTCGACTAATTGGGAAGCTTTCTTAGAGCTTTGAGCATAAATACGGTCATTTTGTTTGTTAAAATGTTGCTTAATTGTAAAAAAAATCTCATCCGTAAACAAAATTTTTCTGTGACCTCCCTTTGGGTACCGTTATAGTAGTCGCCTCATGGTTCTAGGTGCTATCTTCATTTTCCGAGATAAAATCTTTTACTTTCGCACAGGATTTCTTCGAATTATTTCCCTTACTGCTTTGACCACCTTTTTCGTACGAACACTACGTGGACGGCCAGATCTCTTTCCGCCACAAACAGAGGAAGTCTTATTGTACCTATTGATAGACCGGTACACAAACATTTTACTAATACCAAGTGTATGGAGAGTTTTGCATTTGGCTCCATACCTACTTTGTGTAATGCAATCACAGCGATTCGGTTCTCTTTATGACCCCACTCCATTTTAATATGGCAAAATATTGTACGATATATTGGCGCCAAAATGAGAAAACACAATGAACAATCGTGTAAAAATGACGGATTCGAAATTCAAATGTAATATTTATTTATTTTTAAGTGTAACAGTATTTATGGCCAAGACTAAGTATATCGAATCTGTTTTAGTATTTTCATGTTAAGGAAGTAATCATCCAAAATACAAAACTCTATATATTAATATGTAACTAGTTAATTATATCAAATATCATTATAATCCGTTTTGTATTTTTTTCTGCGTATTTTGATCTCATAAATGTATGCAAAGTATATATCACTGCGAGGACGGGTGCCCGTCCCCACCATATTTAAACACTATAAAAGTCTATGGTCGACTTGACGAGATAAGATCCGTACTGTTCGCTCGAAGGAGTAACACCTCGTAGACTACTGCTACTCAGTTCTAGACTATTATTGTCAAGACTTTTCGTTAGCAATAAACTTTAATTTTGTTTGGAGACTATTTTTCCTTTAAATGGACAATCGCCATTCATCACCCATCATCAGTGTTGACTATTGACGCTCGGCAGCCACGTCAAACACCCGGCTTTAGAGCTCAGCAGTATGAAGGAAATCTTTCTCTCACATATATATCTATTGATATATTATTTACCTTCAATCAAATTGTTCATCATTTGTTTTGTTTTGGCCCAGCCGTAGCTCTGCACTAACGCCTTCATGAACGTTTTGAACTCTTGCACCCACTTTGGACCTGAATGATAAAGTGCTTCAAATATATTATATTATAATTATCAACGTTTTAATAATACAGGACAGTTGTCTTTATATATCTTGTCTTGTTCTTGTTCCTCATCATTGTTGTAAAGCTACTCTATTATGTTTTGTTAAAACCTAAAATTTCAAACTCATATAACAAAATATATAAGTAGAGCAGCCTAAAAGAGTCATACTCTTAAGGGTCCGTATTACCTATGACCTACAAAACATTAATAAAAGTACTGACTAGATACATAAAATATCTTTTACCATTCTCAATTTCATCAACACCATCTGAAACAAAACACATATATTTAGTTGCAAGTCAAAGACATAGCTCAAGAAATATTTAAGTTGGTCATAAAATATGTGACCTCTGGAGATAGAATGTTTTTTATGTTTCTTCGACCTGAAGGACGGTCCCACTTCAATCGATGCAGTACCTGTCACATAAAAACAAATATGAATCATTTAATATGTAAGTCCCTAACACAAACCTTTTAAACACTAGTGGTGTTTGTTTTAAGATATCGTTATATGTATAGTTATTTACTCGATCTAAGGTGATATTTTACAAGATTTATATTTAATAATCTTTAGATTATCTAATATTAGTAAGAGTCCCGATAAAAATGAAGACTACGTAATATTATTAGAACGCGTACATAAGTATAGACAACATAGCGATAATTCATGAACTCACCGTCGTGTGTCACTGAAAGATGGAAGGACGAATAATGTTTTACTTGTGTAACTTATAAGAAAAACTATCGTAAAACATCATTTTATTAACACATTATTTTCTTTTCCTAACACTAGCTTGATCAAACGACTTTTCTTGGAATTCGATTTTTATTTAGATATATATATTAAATCGACTTTTAATTTAATATATTTGTATTTAATATTGTGCATTTACATAAATACTTTTTTCTATCAATGTTCAAATACAGTTTTCCGTCACTGCAAGAAACAAACAAACTTACTTTTAGATTTAATGTTTTATTAGTAGGTACGAATAACTAACTAAATGGTTATTTTTACACTATGTTAGGGCTCGTAATGATTTTATATCTTTATTATTGTCCAAACTTTTTTTATATCTCCAGCCTAGTTTGCAAAGACAGGAGTCGGATTATTAAACTATGTAGGTACAAGAAATGTTGGAAGGTAGGTTCTCCCTCCACAATCAAACAATCCTCCCCTATCTTTCAGTTGGAACTGTAAAATATTTTATTATCGCACGCTGTATCTAAAGATAATCTCCACATTCCGTGTAGATCAGTATGTAGCTAGTTTTCAAATATTGAAACAGTCATTATATTAAATCACGATGTAGTATAACGTACGGTGGTCGGTAGGTAGATCGTCGGTATATTTTTTCTAAAATATATTTACACAAAAGATCAAATATAATTCCTTAATATCATTTAATCAATAAATATTTAGGAAATTATAAAAGTTATTCTTTAAATGTTGTATTTTTGTTCAAGACGTGATATTTTAACACTATTTGTACATTTACACGATACGATTACTCGAATGGCGATCTATTCCACCGCACTATTGTCAGTGGCAGCCGTGGAATCATTGTTTACAAATCTGATGTACATTCGTGGTAAGTTATTTAAGAATATTATAACGTTATTTATTCAGTTACAATGCTTCATATATCGCAAACATCATAGAATATAGCTAATAGCAGTACGTATATATACATTTTATAACAAAATAATAAGCTCAACAAAATACACCTTGTTAACATGGACTAGTGTCGTAAGTCCTAAGTACGAAGTAGTACTCCATTATAACCAAGTATATTATGACCGTATACTTACATTATAGTACCGTATTATTATTATACCGTCCACATTGGAATATTGTTCCTTCTTTCTAGATAAAGGTGTCTTAACTAAAAACTAGTTCCTTTCTAGAAAGCAATGGGACTAGATTAGTATGGCTACACTAGCCATAGAGTGCCACAAGGGCCATATTAAAAACCTGGAGGTCAATTTTTGATACCTTTTCTAAATGGTTCCTAATTTGGCACTATCAAATAATTAGTAAGTTTGATTGAAAGTTCATTTATTACATAATTGGATATAAAAAAATATTCTTGTATAGTTTACCTTATTACTAAAATAAAAATATCTTAATTATCTTCTTAAATTTGTGTTTTACTATAGTAAAACGGTATGGCGCTCCGTATATAGGGAACTTATCTTACTTAAACTCGAACATTAATATCTAAGTGTAAGTATATTTAATTACCTTCTACGTGCAAAAGGACGTTCATTTGTTTTTCGGTATCTGAAAATATACAAAGATGTAGATAAGTCTGTTGGTAACGCCACCTTGTGGCTTTCGTTAATTAATAATGAATGAGTTAATTATATGTGACTACGCAATCCATTCCCTTCAGTCTTCCTTAAAAAGGCGTTTAAAACAGCGCTAACCGCCCCTCCCGCACATAACAGTCAAGTAGCGAATATAGCTCTGACTGCATCCGCAGAAGATGTAGTAGTTCAATTTATATTGTTCTATTAATCGCACAAAAACTACACTTTAAAATTGTGTACAAACCATAATTTACAGCTCATACTTTTTCTTAAATATACCCTCATTTCGAATAATATCACCGGACAGGCAACGTGGGCTTTCGCAGCCGGTGGTTTCGGAATCTTTCGACGGTTTTCGTTTCAATTCGTTTCGCTATAGGTTTCATTCAAATATTCAGTCCGTCATAGAATAATACAACCTTGTGTGATTATATTTTTACTATAATAATATTGTTTGAAGATGGCTTCTAAAAGTAAAAAGATTCTAGTTTTAAGTCAACAGTTCATGATAATACATCTCTCACGGACGCCAAAAAATTATATTACCTTTTAGGTAAATTGTCTGGTAAGGCCACGACCAGTTTGTGAGTACAGTAAGAGCATTAAATAACTTAAATGATATTATTATTTTACGCATTGCATTAAATAAGTTAGATTCTGACACTGTACGATCTTTTGAGTTGAGTGAGGGTCCTCGAACACCTCCGTTCAATGAATTAGTACAGTTAGTAAATAATAAAAATAGTCCTGATTTTCATAAACTAACTCCAATTGAACGTTTTAAATATATTAAAGAAAATAATGCCTGTGTAAATTGTCTTAGTACGAGACATAAAATATCAAATTGTAAATCGGAGTTCAGTTGCAGAATTTGTAAATCCCGACATCATAGTCTCCTCTATTTTAACGTCGAAGTTGAATCCCCAATCACAGTGCCTGCGCCTGTTAAAGGTATAGCGCAAGCGCCCGCTAATGTTCATTCTACGCATAGTAGCCCTCTCGCCGTCGTCTACAGATATTGCTTTGTGTGCTACATCCACCGCTCCGTTTAGAAAGCTTTTCCCTTAAAACGCGTCGTACAACGAGCAATGCACAGTGCTTCTCGCTACAGCACAAGTTCTTACGCATGACGGTAAGGGGAATAAGCATTCATTACGCGTTTTACTAGACTGCGCTTCGCAAAGGTATTTTATCACTAAGGAAGCATGGGAATAATTATGCATTAAAATAAAGGGTGTAGGACAAACTATTGTTAAACGTCTTGTATTAACTTGCTGGAGCTGCCTTGGATTCTGAGGTTGGTGCACGCATTTTCCCAATTTTCCCTATTACCTTTGCGAGTCACATTTTTACGTTTTACTGCTTCCTTGAGCGCGTTTAGAAGGTGTATAAAATTATGTTTATTGGCGCCACCATCTATTCTATCCTAATTGATTAAATCTATTATACATATTTGACACTATTTACGACATAACCTAAGAATAGTTTCTTGGACAACAACTTGGGAATCTAAAGTTATATCACAAACCTTCGACGAGTCGTTGTATATGCGGTCTGGCGTCCTTGTACCCGTACTCGTTAACTAACTCATGGATGCCTATGCGCAGTTTTTTTAGCTGAGGGTTCGTTGTATTTTCGTTCTGAATTGCCGAGGGTAGAATATTTTCGTTCTGAATAGCTAAGATAAAAAAATATTTTTCTTACTTTAGTGTAAAACTATCAAAATTTAACTTTATGTTGATATTAAAACTCAAACGCAGGTTAATTCATAATTTTAAAGACAAGAATTAAAAAAGCTAATATGTTGCATAAAAATATTGTTTCCGCCCGGGATCGAACCGGGGACCTTGTGCGTGTGAAGCACACGTGATAACCGCTACACTACGGAAACCTGAGCAACCTTAATGAAATTAAGAAATGCATAAATAAAATCAATACTCTTTTTGAAGATACCTACTTGTAGAGTTGTCATCCTCGTCTACAGCAGTTCTTAAAATTGGTTTTCCATTTTCAACAACATCTAGGAAAATTAAGATTGTAAGAATATTATTCATTGCACCAGTAAGGTATTCATTTGATATGCCAATTGCATAAATATGTATATTTGTTCATCTGATGGTAAGTGGTGGCATCAGTTCACTCTTGAATGTCTTCACGGCTCTAACACTCACCGCACAAAACATATAATATAATATAATATAATATACCTGATAGTTGATAGTTAGGTACTTTACGCCGATATTCCTAGTGGAATGGTACCCTACGAACACAAAGGTCTAGCAAGTGTAGTCAAATGACCGGTTATTCAACTATCTACAAAAATTACCAACTGCCATAATTCTAAATTTTTTTTGACCTATTTACAATAGTCAGCACAAAATATAAATGGATAATATATTTTCAAACTAGACAATAGTCACCAATTTGGATATTTAGGAATAAATATTAAATAATTTACGTTTAGTTTCACAGTTCTTATGTGACATAACAACAAAGATCCATATTTATCATTTATAATTTGTAATAAAGAATTAAATAGAACTGACCAGTATATCTTCGTCCGCGCGAAGCCGGAGCGGGCGAGTAGATATTTAATAAATATTATTAAATAACAATACGTTTAAAAAAAATACAATTAATAATTTATCAAAGAAAGGAAATATATTATTATATATTGCCAGTTAATAACATATTTAAATGAATATACGGTAAAATGTTAGCGTTATATTTATACTTTGAGGCTTATTGGAGAAATAAGAACTAACTTTGCGGAATCCTATATTATTTGTCCTTAGGCATTTCTTTGTACAATCACAAGAGAAACATTCATTCAATATACTTTATATCTACTGTTTCATACTTATTTACATAAGAAAATGACAATAAGTAAACATATACGTAGTTATTTATTAAAAATAAAACTACTTTTCTCATGTTTGTCGATCACAAAGATAATGTGCAGAAAAATATTTCTTACTGTTTACCTAATGCTACGAAACTAACGAAAGTAAATTATGAGAATGTTACATTTTAGTATCAAGGGAGCAGGCGTCCCCTGACAGTAGGTATGGAGGTGTTGACGGGGAATATAAGTATACTAGGTTGTATACAAGATGAACGTGGGTTTTCCAAATCAAAGCATATATTCCTCTCAGCGATATTTCATTGTAATTACAAACAAAGAAATATATCGTGGTAATTGTTTCGGTACGTTAGTAATATGACTACTAGATACTTACGCGATCGATGACTGTATGAGCCGAGAGCGCAGTGTACTGGTACCTTACAACAATGAAGGAAGTTGAATTGATGTTGACTTAACAACAATAGATGCCTGGGACATGAACTTGATAAGTGTATTCCATGTTTAATAACTTACATGTCTATCTGGTTTGTTGTTAGATATAAACAAATCAATAATTCCAACACTCAAATATATATATTACAATAATATTATAAATCTACAGCCATACAAACAGTAGATATTTTTAATATGTTTAATCTGTTAATTTTCCAGTGAATAGATAGACCTTAGTTTAAGACAATATATTACCGTTAGTTATTAGTGACCGTTTACGTATCAGTGCCATCACACTGACAAAGCTAATAAGTACCTCTGATGTAATAAGTACTCTATTTATTTTAAAGAATATATAAGTATGGGCTCACATCCAACTGTTAAGTAATACCATTCGGATGTAGGTAATATGGTAGGATGTAGATAAGTGGGTACCTACTGGGTTAGTTCGTCAGTTTGTGAATCACGTATTAAATTGTAACTTCATTTCTGAGTCGATAGACATATCTACTTGTTTTGACTCTAATTAAAAAATATAGATGACATAAACATGAAAAAATATATATACAGGTTATTGTTTTCAAGGGAAATGTAATATAATAGCAACTCACCTGCAAGAAATAAAAGTAAAACCAATAATATTCTAACGTTATTTTCATTGTTGCCTTATCTTACGAGTAGTTGGGAAATAAGTTTAAAAGCAACCAATTGAGTTTTCGATTAAACTGTACTCAAGCATGATGAGATTAATTCATAAATAAATATTTCAAAATTATTCTGCACTTCTCAATAAAGTGGACATATAAAAGTAAGTAGACGTAGTAAAACTAAGACACTAAAAAAATCATTACATTAGACATTCGTGTATAGCAGGTACTACTGAAAGATATAGGTAAAAACGCTTCTTGTGTCAAAGACAGTAAAAGATGGAAGCGGCCGCGTCCCGGTAGAAAGACGAACAATTAAGAGAGTCGGTATTGGAAAGTCAAGAAATGTGAGTAAAAAGCACACCAAGTCTATCACCGTGCGTGTAAACGAACTATAGACAAGCAAAACATTATAACAAATTTTGACAAACCGATCTTCGGGTTGTTAAAATTTGATGTGATGTTTCATAAAGATAAAGAACAATGATAAAATATTCACAGGGCTATTAAAATCTAGCAAAAAGACGAAAACATGTTGAAAACGAGGAAACCTCCATCTTGTCTTTCGTGATATCTTCTCACATACAACTAACACATTAAAATATCGGATTAAAATGAAATTGCGGCCAATACTACTCGATCAATATTAACACTCACCATCACTGGTTACGTTCCTCTCTCTTACTTACCAAATTTGGAATGAACCTACCAATGCCGCCTTTGAAGAACGTTCTAGAAATGAACTGATGATAGTTTTAGAGAGGAAAAGATCTTTAAGTAGGTTATAGAGAGATTTCGTTGTAATACCTCTCGCTCCCACTTCTACCGCGTACAAATTAACTATATATTATATATAGTTTCATTCGGGGTAACCGAGCGCAGTGGGTAAGTGTGCGAACCGAATGTATCTTCGTAACGGGGCCCGGGGGGACGGGTCTGCCTTCGAGTCCATTCCAGGCGCTAGCGTCGCCATTTAGTTCCGATAAATCAGTGGATCAGGCTGCGTATCGTCTTTTGAAAACACTATTACATGCAAGTTACTGATTCAATAACGGTAAGTCCAGTTTTTATTGATTTTTATTATTATTATGAGATTAGGTCTTCTCATTGAGACACAGTGAGCGTTGTTTTAAAATTCGGCTTCATAGGGAAAGTGTGCGCGGGTAAGTAAGCGCATGCATTCACTTGCCACATTAATTTATGAAAAACCGATGGTGTTGTGCTTAATTTGTAAAGAAATACTTCGTTTTTGTTGCAGATTCATCTTTGCCTCGAAATTATATTAAAAAGAAACCCGAACTAGCCCCCATCACGGAACAACAAATTTCAAAAGCCAAAACAATGATTGCAAATGGCACAAGAGCTGCTGCAAGTGCTATTGGTATTAGTGAATCGTGTCTGCGGAAAAGACTTGAAGCTTTTTGAAAACTGGTTGCATCATTTCAAGTATTTTGCACGCCCCTCACATGAAGACCCATTTCTCCTGATTCTCGACAGTCACTCATCACACATCAGTTTAGAGGCAATAATACAATTTGTTTATCCAAAAATCATACCATTATTTTCCTAACCCTTATACTTTGTTTAATACGAGGTTTTAAAAGCAAAAATGCCCCCACTTGACCCGAATGACCCTATACCTTTTCCTGGTCAGTTCGTATTACTTAACTACCTTAATCGTGTGATCTTTGGGGATGTTTGTTTCCCATTGAACAGTAGGTTAGGGTCTTTGGGGATGTTTGTTTCTCAGTGGACAGTAGGTTAGGGTCTTTGGGGATGTTTGTTTCCCATTGAACAGTAGGTTAGGGTCTTTGGGGATGTTTTTTCCCACAAGTGTTAAGTCTCTAGAGTACAAGAATATGTCCGCTCTGGATGACGAAAAACAACAATATTCTCAGGGATTGTATATTGTTCCTCATACGTATATTTCTTGGTAACTTTTAATTGTTTATAGATCCGATGGTTTCTTTAATTTCATCCCAAAAGTGATAGATCTCTAAATAAAGTTGAAAAGTCCGCTGGACGCGCCAGGCCAAACCACAACTTCTATATCTTTATGATGCTTAAATCTACAACTAGTTTGACAAAAGAGTTTTATAGAGATCGTTAACTAGAGAAGGCCCGTTAAGAAGTGACGTTAGATAGTTGTCATATATCCAAGCTATTTCAATACTACTAATTGATAGATCGTCTACCTTCTTTAGATCAATTTAAAAGCTATCGACTATTACATCTACCGATAAAGTGCGACCTTTGTAATCTTTTTTTTTTTGCCTAAAAATTGGAGTGGGGCTGCTTCAGTAAGTGGCATTTACTGAGTTCTGTCTTCGGTCCGTCAGTCCAAGTACAGAAATTCTCTAATATCATTAATACCTGATATTGTTTGGGGTTACGTGTCAGTCGAAATCGTCTACAAATACTAGTATCGATTGTATGTATGTATTTAATATTATTATTATTATTATTTTTTTGTCTTGTCTCTGCTGTTAGCCCTATTGACGGAACGTATGCAGGCTTTGTAAAGGGTTTAATAATAACTATGACTGTGACTAAGACTGACGTGTAGTAGTAAATAAGACGCGCAGTAGGGGGTATCGTTTATTGTCAGTGCAGCTCGGGGCGCACGAGGAGCGCGAGGCGGCGCGTGCCCCGCACGACGTCCACGGCCAGCCCGGCGCCGGGCGCGGCGGCGGCGCCCTGCTCGAGCGCGGCGTAGATGTCGCCGGCGCTGCGCACGGCGCGCGCGTTGATGTGCGTCACGATGTCGCCCGGCTGCAGGCCGCCACTACGCACACACCGCCGGCATTCGTATGTATGGTATGTTATGTGTGTATATGTGTGTATGTGTGTGTCAGTACTATATACACACCTGTGGGCGGGCGATCCGATGATGACTTTCCATACCAGAATACCGTGTTGTATATCCGCAGGCATCTGAAAGTAATAACGGATATTTTTAAAATAAATTATTTTGTTTTGAAGAATCGGCCGACAATTGGTTTATACAGATTTGACCTCGACATGACACCCCGAAACAAGTGAAGTAATACATAATATCTAATACAGATGTAGATAAAATATAACTTTTTAGAATATTGTTCATAAATTTAACAATATTTGAGTTCATGTCGAAACAATATAACGTACAGCCGGCAAGACAGTGCGCAGCTTGCAGAAACTTTTATAATGTCATTTATAAGTCTTATAAAAATCTATCAAACTTACTGAAGTTAGGAAAATCGCACAAAATATACGTATATAATTATTTTTAGACAATTGTATGGTCACCTCCGGATTCCTCATCCGTAGCTCGGCGAGGATGGTGGGAGTGAGCGACAACATCGTTATCCCGAGGTACCTGCGAGACACCTGAGGGGATTTGGTGTTTCCTGAAATAGATACATTCGTTTTTCAGAACGTGACTTTGTAAGGCAACAGTACTTTCACAACCACTCCACTTGTCAGCCACGCTTGTTACCAACACGTTATAGCAAATTAGGATAGGAAATATTGCTAACTAAATATCTATCAATAATTGTATCCTAAAATATCCTATTTCCTTTAAAATCTTAATGTTTGAGTATGGACTTAAATATTATGAATGAATAGAAGACACGGGTTTGTACAATCCACCTAATAATTATAAAGATTTCAATCTGGAAGACTTGACAATAATGGCACTATTACACGCGCGTGTGTGAGTGGACGTTACATCGACACTCCTAATAAAGAGGCCGCCACCAAATGCAATACATGTTCTTAAGTCATTTTTTAATTATTTCTGCTGGAATGGATGCTGGAATAGACGTAATTCTTTATTTAAAAAAAAAGTTTATTTGTAGTACAAATACTCACGTTTCTCCAAGAACTCCTTGACGTAATCAATAGGTATGGCGAAGGAGATCCCCGAAGTGACTCTCATACTGTTGATGCCGATGGCTTCCCCGTCCAGGTTCACGAGCGGTCCTCCGCTGTTGCCGAACGTGATGGGTGCGTCCGTCTGTATGTAAACCATGTCCTTACCTGGAGCGGTGATATACATAGTTCATACATTACTGATTCGTTCGCTGCTTCCACGACCGCATTAGCTAGCAATAGTTTATTAGTAAACTTCACCTCCACCATCAGTTTTTTTACGTTAATACACTAAAACTATGCCAGATAAATTGTTTATGTTTAAATTAAAAATAATAATGTAAATTGGCTGGTGGTAAAGTTATATTTGTACTAACATTGTCAAGTTTTTGTTTGGTCATATGATACATGAAATAAATAATAAATTTATAGAAACTATTCATATTTTTTTAACATAAGCTTTAATTTAAAAGTTCAGTAATTCAACTTTTAAATATTTTTAAAAAATATTTAAAAGTTGAATTTCTCAGTAATTTTTATGTTACACAAATGTTTTTCTTTTCTTTACATGAATGATAAATGGATAGTAAAACATATTTTATATAATACAAGCATCACCTCTGAGTCCTAATTCCTCACTGGCTCGCTGAGTAGAGCTCACCACTCCAGCCGTCACCGTATTACTCAGAGCCAATGGACTACCCATTGCTACCACCTGGGCCAATGTTACTACAATATACCATATGTCGGTGAATTAAATCTGATGATATAAGTGTAATGGATAATCAGATTAATGAATTAATATCAACAAATACATAAGTACTTCAGAATAAAATTAACATAGCACTAGATTACAAATACTATAAAAGTGGACGCCTTTGATTTGGAATTGTACTACCAATTGAAGAGTCCCAGGTGAGGTACTCATGGTGAAAAAATATTCATATAACTCTGGTCGCTACAAGTTATATAGAAACTGATATTGAGTAATAAAATGCTTCTACCTAACCTTCAAAAGAAAACTCTATATACAATTAAGAGAGTGGTTTAGGACTTTTGTCAGTGGAAACTTTAATAACTAATAATTCAAGATTTAATATATCTTATACAAACCCACTCGCCAGGCCTGATATCAGCAGAGGTGCCCAGCTTCATAGTGGTTAGGTTCTTCACTGGTATCCTTAATGTGGCTAGATCTGACTTCATGTCCACATCCTCCACAACACCAATGTGTTCTGAACCATCCTGGAAATTGAATTCAAAATCATTAAAATAAAAAATAAAAAGGGGCTTGAATATTATTTTAGATATGAGGTAACATTGATTATTAATAAATAATCATCCTAGATCATCACAACTAACAAACTAAGCATCAACTATTACCATTTCCATACTTTTATCATTAAGAGATATTTAAATATATCATTGCCTATATTAAAGGCTGTACTCTACAATACCAACATTGTTTTGTGAAACAGTAATCACAATAAAGAAATACCAGACTGAGTTTGTTGTTAAGTTCTTCTCAAACCAGGATGGAAGCCTCATAATTTTAATCTGAGTAGTGTCTGTACAGAAGGGCTTATTTTGATAGACATGGTATCAAAATAGGCCCTCCTGACACCTGCATTTGACACATACAAGTTATGAGACTGGTAATGTGTCAAGGTGGAAAAGATATAAATAGATTTACAGCTTATATATACACAGAAAAAAAACAATCAACAACACATAGTTGGAACAGATATAAGAATTAAGCTTGAGTATTTCTAAAGGAATGGATTTTAATGAGATAATTGCTAATAATTGAATATGAGACCATTTTCACAAAAAGAGAAACTCCTGTAATTATATAATAATATTAAATGTTAAATATGTATCTGACGAAATTGTATGAAATTTAAAACTCACCATCAGCCGCACTTTAACAGATGCATTAGGTTTATTGACGACAACATGTGCGTTCGTTAATATTAATCCATCTTCTTTCACAATAAAACCAGACCCATTGGATAGTGTTAAGGGTTTACCAGTAAAAATGTCAGTCCTTCGGCCATCCTCTATTTCTATATACACTACAGAAGGAGCGGAGACCGATACAACATCGGCAATAAAATTAAATTGATCCCGTCTTCCTGATAAATTAAACACAGTAGCTGCCGATAATCTTTCTTTCAGACTCACATAACCTACAACACCCGCAGCCACTAATATTCCACCACAAAAGTAATTAAATTTTAAACTGTCTCGACTATGATCTTGATTAAATGCTGATATCGTACGGCAGATATTTTTATGACTTATTTTTAATTTAGTATTTTTAATTAAATACTGAGATACGGTTCGTAATGACATCTTGCAGTTTAAACTTTATTCATTATTATGACTGCTGTCATTTTATAATGTTCGTTTTACGGCTACCTGACGGCAGACTAGATAAAGATAAAAAGTAGTGATGCTATGGGCTAAATAAAATAAGTTACGGTTACGGTTTTTGTCTTTCATATATTCAATGCATACAATTTAAACTTACTTATAAAATTTATGTCATTAAATAATAAATATTAAACTTATGAAAAAATATAACCATAAAGAAAAATGTCATTCTAAAAAGTAAGTTTTGCTCTTAATTTTTATTTCTATTTTCGACTGTTAAAACTTTCAATTTTTATTTAGAAGATACTAATTTACATAATTAAAAAAAATTGGGTCCTTATTTTTTAAATAGCTGTTAATGCATATTTCAGGGTTTCAAAAATGGGTACATCAGCTATTTAGGGAAAAGGGGAATGTTTGGGAAGTAGGAACAACCTTTAGGAAACAAAAAAAACAAACTTTTTAAAATCTTTAACATAAAGTATATTTATATAAGTGTAAATAATGTCTTATCTGACTAAATATGAATATATATACATTTTCATATAAGTTCATCAAATGACACATGGGTTTTGTATTTAAATATATTGATTAAATTGTTTTGAACAAATAACCAAGATGATATGTGTGTGATTTAACCTTATTTAACTAAAAATATAAACCTTATATAAAACAAACAATATTAGGAACTACAACTACACTAAACAAAAGATCTTTATAACAAGGTACAAGAATAAAGTATACTTTATATGTTACAAATAATATTGAAGCAATTTTGAGTTTCTTAATGACTAGATGTATCATTAAACTACAACTAGAAAAACTGTGGTTTTTGAAAAAAAAAAGATAAATGTAACGATAAAGATAATGTTTCAATAAAGTCTTAATTTAAAAATCTACATAATATTTTATATTATAGCGACGTCTATAATGTTTTACGCCAACTTGACCTCGAAATGAGAGCGCGATGAATCTTTGAAATACTTTTTGTTTTAAAATTCTACACTATTCTTTTCATAGGCACTAAAATCTTATAATATTTACTAATTAGCTACAGTACGACCAATCACAAGAACCGCATTCGGCCACTCCATTCTTCTCGCTGTGACCGTTCAGTTTGTTCTCTTTCCCGACTCCCGCGGTGTAAGTGTAGAACACTCTGCAGCAGGCGGCGTCGTCCCTCGGGAGGTCGAAGTGGACGTTCTTGGCGGCGAGCCAGGCCGCGCCCACCGCGCTCGACACCAGCAGCTTCACAAACTCCAGATTTATTTTTACCTGCATATACCATTAATTCAATCTTATCTTACATTTATTACTAGCAATCTTTCATAAGTCACTAAGGGTCCCGCATTCGACTTGCAGGGATCACTACTCAAGAGGTATTTTTTTTTAAATATTGATCTCCGACCCACCCCTCTACGGTCCAGCTGACGCAACGTCCCCGACTTCATCATAGACCAGCTCTTCCACACCGACCCCACGCACACGACCCTGACGGCGCGCCCCCCTCCCCCACCTCCCCCCGCACGCTGCACCAGCGCGGCGGCGTGCGCCCCCAGCGCCGCGCCCGCGTCCGCCAGCAGCTGCAGGGACAGTGCGTCGCCATCCTGAGCTAGCTTCGAGAGCTTCAGTGTTAGACCTGCGACGACATCGATGATTGGCGGTCGTTAGTATTGTAGGTGTTATGAGGGAGATTTTATAAATATAGTATCTTGGGACGGATAAATAAACCCTAATAGAATTCGTCATTGACTTTCCCAAAATGTATAATTTATTTTATCTTTTCTCGTTGAACAACAGATTCTTAACATTAAACCTTTGTACGACATCTGAGAGTGCATTATTTATATCATCAATTACTGATTAAAAAAAGAGAAGTTACATCAGCCAACAATACTATTACATGTTGGTAAGGTAAGTCATTCATGTAAATGAGGTACGAGAAATGCCCTAATATAGTCTTGTCGCCAATTTTGAAAAATAAGCCAAGGGAACGTTTTCCAATACGCAATAGTATGCATTTGATAAAATACTAAAAATGCCAAGAAAAGGCTCGCGATTCTTGGCAGGCTTTAAAAATATTCAGCAATATCTGTTCATCAATATCAATCTGTTGTTTATGGACCAGACGTGAAAGCGAACTGTTGTTTTATATAAAAGTTATTTTTTATTAAAATATGCAAGTAGTTGACTGAGGAAACGTTTTCAAAGATTTACCTTTAGGTAATACTGGCATTGGTCTATAGCTAATTGGATCTAATGTACTACTGGATAAATGATGGCGCTGTCTTGCGATGTTTCATTAAATCAGGACACACCCCGCCATCAATACAGTTATTGAATATTAACCCTACGTGCGGCGCAAGAAGTTCTATCAGTGCTCTAAGTCTCTCTACAACATCAATTTCTAAAATCCTCATTATTACCAACAAAATTAATTATATTTAATTCAATTTATTACAACATTTAATAACCATTTTATAGTTTTCTGTACGGTTCGACGGCGATTGGTACGGTACTTTAACTTGTAGGTAATTTGAATCTCGTGACTTTCTTCAAAACTGTAGTTTATGAAACAGTTGAAAGCGTCAAGTTATCTCTCACCCGCGAACTGCGCCTTGTCGAAGTGCTGATAGACATGTGGGAGGAGCTCGGTTCGTGACGTCACGTCGAAGTGTTCCTTGACGGCGTCCCAAACTCGCTCGGTGGGATGTTTAGAAGGTCGCAGACCATCTTCATCATCGAATATGGTTTTGACTGCGCGATGGGCTATCCAGTATGCTGAAAAAGAATAAAGAACATTTTGCCTAATTTGTTAGTAATTGACGTTTAATAATTCCTCCGTATCTATATTCTGAGTAATCATTATCGTATCATAAAACACTTGTACAATCAGTTCAGATAGCCTCCTGCCATGTACAAGTAGGTTATTTATTAAACTAGTAAGAAATATGAGACACTAGTGAGAGACACGCGGGCCCTTCTTTAAGATAACAGCTTCATTTATATAATCAATTCATTCAATCAATTCAATCATCGCTGATTGAATTGGGTTCTAAGTAGGCAGGGTGCGGCCGGTCGGCCCGTCGGCCCGTACCCTACTACCCAGCTTCCCCGGAGGTGGTGGGCACCTCCGGGGAAGCTGTCACAGCCTCAGGGCTAACAGGGATTGTCACTACCTAAAAAAAAGAGCTTTCTAAGGCCAGAAATGTAGCTTGTAAGAGTTTTATCTCAAATATATAAGCAGTAATGTTACATATATATATATATCCGGCTGTACTCACTTAATCATATCTGATTTTCAAAGACTATTTTAAACCCATTCGTTGGAACTGTCAGGTCACGTCGCATATCCGCAATGCTTCGAGCTCATGAACAAGAATGGGTTCAAAATTATTCAGGTAAATTTCCAATATAACTTAAGTGAGTACAACCGTGAGTATGTATTATAGTAATGTTACAACTGTTTTCGTAAGCTTTTTTATTATGCATTCAAAAATAAAAAAAAACAAAACCAGGCACAAATGCTAGTAATATATAAAGGATACACACCACTGCCTTCATCACCTAAGAAGTGTCCCCACCCCCCACAGCCGTACTGCTTTCCATCAGGAGTCCGCAGCAGTGCGTTGGACCCTGTGCCTGGAAGTGTAACACTTTATATTAACATGGCTTGGATCCTAGTTCTTACATTTGACTTAATACTGGGACAACTGGACTTATTTTTTTAATCAATTTTGTATACTAGCTGTAGCTCGCGTCTCCGTCCGTGTTATACATTTAAATAATTAATTAATGTACATTTTCAATACGAACTTATCATCTATACTTTATATCAAAGATTTTAGGTCAAATAAGGAGTATTATTAAAAAAGTAAGTATCTAATAATAACTATTCATTATATGACAGATCGTGATTTATTTGATGTTTTTCCGATTTTGCTTCGCGTGTTTAATAAATATTGAAATTTAAACAGGTTATAGTATTTACTGAAACTAGAACTGCTTTCTTATATTTTATAGAATATACCTACTGTTGTAGTTATTATTTAGATATTTATTATGGAATAACACAAACACTTTATTTATTTGTCCAGCTTCTATTGGTATGTATACGGACAGAGTGGCGTTTATAAGCTGGTATTCCATATAAATAATAAAAATATAAGCAAAATTCTCGAGTGTAAAAATAAAACATTAAAACGTGTTTGAGGTCGACATCACATTAAAATTCAATGACAACTTAAAACCGGAAACTAATATAATAATATTTAAGATTAGGAATTGCAGAATATTCATAATAACAAAACAAGTAATATCAAATTAATAATTCAACAATCAATGACGGAGCAGTGACCTAGTTACGGTAACCTTGCGGGGTGCAAGGTTATCTGGGGTTGGGGGTTATCTCACGAACCGATTGAAATAGGCCACGAGACCAACGAGACGCCAATATCGGGGGACTTCAATAACAGTTACTTATTAGGGATAAGTTTCACTGCGACTTTAAATGTGTTACCATTTGTTTAGGGAAGAAATTATAATGTTAATTGAAATTCATTGATCATCAAATATTGTTGTTATTAAATTCTTACAATAATATATAATGTATAATCACCGGCAATAAGAACCATCCCGCCGTCGGGAGCGCCTGTGAACAGCGAGCCAGTGGTGTCGGAGGCGACGTAGACTGCGCGCGCGCAGGCCGGGTCCCTCTCCTTCAGGCGCGCGGCCAGCGCTGCGTTGCTGCTTTCTTGTTCGCATCCCGAGAGAGTGAGGCCCTGAGGAAGTAGCATTACATAGAAGTTACAGAGGAAGTAGCATTACATTTTAAAATAAGTAATACCAAAATAACAAACATATTTTATTATAATTCAATTATAAACTCACTAATGAATCTAACGGCTGATCGATAGTTAGCCCGGCATCTATTTTGGCGGCATGCAACATGTCTATGACACGCTTCACGCACTCCTCTATACCCAGCGACCAGTGGTTGGTGCCCGGCCCGTGAGACTTGCCCACGACTCGCCCACTTTGATCACATATCACCAGGTTTGAATGTGTGGCGCCTCTGAAGAAAAACAAATATGGAATATTAATTATTAATAGAAGATATAATATATACAAAATGAATATATAGATATATATATAATGATACGTTAATGAGTTGAGGATAACGATAGGTTATTACGTAGTTAGTTCGTATCTATTATAACATTATAACTATTCCTATTCTATAAACCAGATTATATTGTAAACAACACAAAAATAATTACATGATTTATTTAAACTTAAAATATATAAAAAAGTATATGAACCAGTTCTATACTCTAATCAATACTCTGTAAAGAAACGTGAATGACCGCAGTGCAAGTTACTGTTAAAGAAGACTTAATAATAGGTATTTACAAATATGTATGATGAAATGGTTTTATAAAATATACTACGTGATGACAGATGTATGTAGGGGAGAGGCGTACAAAATGGCATAGGCGGGTAATATGGCACATCCATATAATTCCTAAACTAAACACTTATCAGTTAGTCCAAAGGCCTGTAAAGGGCCGCTTGGTAACAGGTCGTAACCTGTGGCGGCGCCAGTAGTGTCCGTTCGACGGTGTAGTGCCCACGCGTACTTCTGTGATTTTTGCAGCCACGAGTTTTGGTTTGATGAATTTTGATTGTCGCAAATGTAAGTGTTTTTGACGTTCCATTGTTTGTACTTAGTGTTAAATTATTGTAGTATTACTAAATAAGTTCGAGAATGTTTTGAAATCTCGAAATTCTTGTTACATTTTTAATAATTAATTTCTAATATTGGAAGTTATGAAGTGGACAAAATGGCATACACCTTGTTCGGGTAAAATAGCATACTATGTAATTTTTTTATTTTTAGATCATGCCTCGCAACTATACTAGAAAAACAAACCGACAGTGTTGGGATAGAATCTCTATGGAAAAGGCTATTCAAGCAGTGAATAATAATGAAATGGGTTGGCTGATGGCGTCAAAAGTATTTAAAATCCCGCAATCAACTCTTAGAAGACATGCACTAGAACAAAATAAAGTATTAGCTCCAACTAAAAAAGGTATCTTAATTTGTAATTAAACTTCCGAGTTTTCTTAGCATGATTAGAGTGGAATAAATGCTGTAGGTAAATTATTGTTTCAGGTATGGGTAGGTACAAGAGTGTCTTCACATATGAGATGGAACGTGAACTGGTGGAACATATAAAATTACTAGAAACGAGATTGTTTGGATTCACGAGGAAGGAAGTTTTAGAATTGGCCTACCAGTTTGCAGAAGTTAATAACATTTCACATAATTTTAATAATGAAAAAAAGATGGCAGGCAAAGAATGGTTGGCTGGGTTTCGACGTAGACACCCAGACATATCTTTGAGGAAACCTGAAGCTACTTCAGCAGCAAGAGCCCAAGCCTTCAACAAGCCACAAGTGGCATTGTTTTTTAATACTTACCAGGACATTATTCAGAGTCATAACATTACTCCGCATAGACTCTACAATGTCGATGAGTCGGCATTATCAACAGTTCAGAGACCACAAAAGGTATTTGCTACTACTGGCCGTAAACAGGTTGGGGCTTTGACTAGCGCTGAAAAAGGGTCTCATGTGACAGTTGTCTGTTGCATGAGTGCAAGTAGCCATTTTATCCCACCGTGTTTAATTTTTCCTAGAAAAATCATGAAAAAAGAGTTAATAGACGAAGCTCCAACCGGTAGTTTAGGTATTGCGCAAGAGTCTGGTTGGATGACCACCACTGTATTTTATAAATGGTTAGTGCACTTCCAAACGCATGTAAAAGCGAGCCTTGATGACAAAGTGCTTTTGGTAGTTGATGGTCATATCAGCCATAAAGGCATTGAAAGATTAACCTTCGCAAAAGAGCATGGAATTATTATGGTATGCTTGCCACCTCACTGCACGCATCGCATGCAACCATTAGACGTATCGTTCTATGGTCCACTAAAGACTTATTTTAATCAAGAAGTGAGCACTTGGCTAAAGAGCCATCCAGGCAGAGTTGTTACTCACTTTCAAATAGGTGCAATACTTAATAAAGCTTATGGCAAAGCAGCAACGGTACAAATTGCAGTCAATGGATTTCATAAAACTGGTCTCTGGCCTGTTGATCCTAACATATTTCCAGATTATTTGTTCGAGCCTGCTGAAACGACGAATATCCCCATAAGAGAAGATCTCGTAGGGCCCGAAGAAGATTTAACGGCTGCCGAGGCTACAGACCCAATTATTGCAGAACCTATATCTACGTCATCTTGCATACTCCAAGACGTAAATATCAATGTTCCTGTTAGCGTGCTATCTCCAGTGCCAAAAGGTACATATGTGACTGGACAAGGCAAAAGAAAACCACGCAAGAAACCAACAGTATTGGTATTAACTTCATCACAAAATATGGCAGAAATTAAAGCAAAATCCGCTCCTCTACCTCCTCCAAAGAAAAAGACAAGAAAGGTTACAAAAGTTCTAGACTTTAGTTCTGACAGCGAAAATGATTTCTCTTCTTTGAATGCTTAACCAAAGATGATGACGAAGATAGTCCATGCATTTATTGTAATGACCTCTACTCAAGATCCAAGCCAAAAGAGGTCTGGCTCAAGTGCTTAAGCTGTAAAAAATGGGCTCATGCATCCTGTGCAGATGTTTCAGAAAAGACAAAGCGTTTTACGTGTGAACTCTGCATTTAATCGACTGATTTTTGTTACCAAATTTAATATGCCATTTTGTCCACACCACGCGTGTCATTTTACCCGCCTAGGGCGGACAAAATGGTTTTTTTCTGTGTTTTTAAAAATATTTTTTAATTATTTTGTTTTTGTACTGAGCTGATTGATCTCTATAATTATAATTAAGTAATGAACCAAAGAATACGTAGTTACTTAAACTGTTGAATATTATTAATAAATAAATGTTCTATGACTAATTTTATAACTAGTATGTCATTTTGTACGCCTCTCCCCTACTTGTAGATTTATATACAACAATTGTTAGTTGAAATCATGTGAATTGTAAATGTTTGACTTTTATATTTTAAGTAATCGTCCATTTTGTTTTTGTTATATGCATTATATACATTTATTATATAAATATAATAAATTAAAGAAACCATTATTATCTTCAAGGAAAACTGTACGGATGTATGTATGTATGAATGAAGTAGGAGACACTTGTTCGAAGTGTTTTATTGAACTTGACTCCACGTGCTCATGAAAGGGATAATGTTTAACATTATTAAAGTCTAGTACACTAGGTTTCAATACTATAGGTATTCTTTATATTGTCTATTATTTATAGGTGGGTTAAAAACTACAACATGCGTCTATTGTCTCTTCACAATAGTTCTATGTGTATTATAAAGTGTATACATAAAACAAACAGTCAACTGAAACATAAATATTACATTTATTTGCAGAAACGCAATACGAACAAGAGATTTATGATCTCCTGCAACATTAAACAGACTGTAACAAAAATTTATTTATTATTATAATAATATTAGCAGCACTATAGTATAAAGTGGCAACTATACAGGAGGTCAAGCCGACACTCTCTCTATGCCAGTGTTTTAACTCCTATTGGTACAAATCTTGTTATTTATGTTTATTTTCTTACAATATCTTGTAACCTGTGTTCTTAAATTCCAAGTCAACTGCATAAAACCAACTCAAAATAAATTTTTCGTTACACATTAAATAAGAATTCTAAAATGGTATACATTATTTCCTATTTTGGGCACGAAAAATGGTTTTAAAAAAAACATTTTTTTGAACTTAGTAAAAGTTATTCTAGTGTACCTAAAGCGTACCTCAAGACCGTAACTTTCATATTCGGGATCGAGCTCGTTACATTGAAGCAATATAAGGGAAAAAATAAATACATATTTAAATTAAAAAAATTGATTTATACCACATATGGGCGTTGAGGTCACCAAAATCAAAATTGCCCACCCTCAACGCATTGCCGCTTTGTTTACCCAATTTTGAGTTGAAGTTTTGCTTTTTTTTCAAGTCCCCCATGGCAACGCTAAAAAGTGATTCTGAGCATAGCTCTGAAAATGTCCTCGTACACAGCCTCACCCTTACAACGCAACCTGATTGCCAAATGTTAAAAAAAAACCTTGTGAGCCCCTATAATATTACAATTGAATTATCAAAATTTCACTTTAGTACGTATCGTTACAATTCGACCTTCGTATGCCCAAACGTGACCTTACGAAATACCCCTAGGTTGAGATACGATAAACTAGATTCAAATAATTGCATAACTCATGAGGTACAAATTTAAATGTTAATGTACTTATTTATTTCATGTACCTAATATCTGTTTTTAAGTTTTTTTTATCACGGTCATTGACACAGGTTATATTATTAGGTTATTATTATAGGTTAATATATTTCAAGCCAAAATAACGAATCTCAATACACTTTGTTTAAAATGTCTATAAACATGTATGCCGTGTTGAGCTCATTTAAATAAATCAATACGGGCAGGGACTCGAACCCGCGACCGCAGGGACACCATCCCGTAAACATTTCGAAAAGATTATATTGTATATTAATCTAAAACCATTACTTTATATAATATAAATTATTAGGACTTGTTAATTTATATGTATGTGTGTTTGTACTGATAAGAGCGACACTTGATGGCTCTTATCGTATTATTGATAACTATCAAATCATGAACTTGGACTTCATTTAAAACAATATTTATTTCCGTTATTAAACGTATAATAAAACATACCTAATAACCGAGTCAACACCCGTACAATAAAATTAAAAAAAAATGCTACATCGCTACATACACACATACACACATACTACATACAATATTTGTAAGTTGTTACATCTGTTTGTAAGTTCCCGCGTCACGCAAAATCTTCTGTACAGATTTTGGTGAATTAAGATATGGTTATAGATGTTTAAACTCGCGATTATATTATTTAATATTTCCCCAAAACACAACCAAACTAATCTTGACTAACGTAGTCGGTGGCAACAGCTGGTTTAAAAATATAACACTATCATTATATGAAGACTATACCTAGTTCGTTTTTATTTTAGTATATAAATAATCAGAGAAATAAAATACATACACACCTGACACTGCAATGAATGGTTTATAGATAAAAAACAATTTAACCTCAACGGGTGATTGTAATTCAACCTCCGGAATGCGGGCGAATTGTAACTTGTAGGAGATAATCTTTAGACACACCCACAAACACACCCATTGACTTTAAAGTCTGGTCTGGTCTGGTCTTAAATCAATGACTGGGTGATAATTGAGAATAAATTAGAAAAATCAAAACAGATAATGGAAAGTAAGTTTTGTCTTTGTTCGTCACCAAAGCTGCCTTATAAGACATAATCTTTGTTTAATCACACTAACTAACATATTATAAGAATCGTTCTAAATAAAATTAATAAATACAAGTTATTTAGGAGCCATGTTATCGGATCCAAACAATCGCTATAAAAGTTGACAAGTATGTAAAGGTTATTGTAATCGTTAGTTACGAAGATAAATTAACTACCTACATAAAACAGTAAGAAATGTAATATTTTGTTTGTCTCTGTCTCTCTGGCACTCTTAGGTAGAGATAGCAGCGATCAACTTTTTTGGCTCCAAAATAATATTAATAGTGTGAGCAGACGTTTCTTTTAAAATACCAAGCTTTCTTATGATATATACATATGTCACAAGGAAGGAAAAATGAACACTATGAAAAGAAATTTCTAGAAGAATTTTATAATTCATATACCTAACTCAACCTTAATCATCTTTAGTATAGTAACATGTTTAATATAATTATGAACGATATCAAGTAACGCTATAATAAAATATATAATTACCTATACTTTTATCAGACATACAATTAATATTTTAGATAAGTAGAATATATGCACTAATGTTTGTATTAAACGTTACAATATGTTTTCGCAATACTTGTCCTCACCGGAAGATGGATATGACACCCACGTGTCTAACACTCTTACATTATTCAGTACCTACAATTTGGAGGATATCTAGATATAAATTTAAAGGATATCGCGAATTCCTAATGAGAGCAGCCTATTTTGGCGATCAAGGATGATTTCTTTTTTAACAACAAATAAAACACAGAGCACCTGTCACCAGTTTCAACAAAAATTATAGATATTTATAAGTCACTTTGTTACAGTTTGTAGTAACAGTAGTAAAGAGTAGACTTGTGCGGAACTTACGTTTAGTAAACAAAGGTGACTCACTGACCCCAATTCCTAGTTTTTTATTGACTTATCCGAGGGTCGTATAGATTACTTACTCTGATTTGTACAAAGCAAGTTAGGAATAATTCATGCTATTTACTTGTAACCAATAAAAATAAATCATTGGAGAATTTAAAATATTTATTCAAGTGCACAACATCACATCATTTAAATGTCAACCGCTCGAGTGTAAATAAAAATTCTAGTCTGAGCCACTCAAGGCTAGCTCTTAATAATCTTCGCCTTTTCTTTGCTTTAATATAAATCAAATAAAGACAGACCTACAATTTAAGTATATTGACGGATAGTATGTAAACATCACGTGTACAAAATAACGGTACTCCTGGTATGAAGAGATCGTTGCCACCAATACTTTTACTGCAAGTATACGAGTATATACTCTTTAAAGTCGGTACAAACAAACATAGGAGAAGGCCCCTCATTTTTTTGCACGTTCTCAAGTCTGTGGCAATCATTCTACTAATATTTTAACAATCGTTTGAACATTTTTAAAAATATTTAGAGATCAAATCATAACTTACACTTATATTTCTATTAAATCCATGTAAGAATGTGTGTTAACGTAAATTAGATATCTTAGGCGAGCTCGGCTGACCTTGAAATTATATTTTTAGAGTCACCACTAAAGACTGAATTATTGTTGATTGGATAACCACCGCCTGCTCCAGTTACAAACAATCGAAGACGACGAGTGTGCTAACGAACTACCAGCGGTAGTGTCTTTGACTTCTGAGAAGTTCTGATGAAAATTACATTTAATAAAGAAAAAAAACACAACAAGCCCCATAACAGAAAACTATGTTAACATAATAAAGATGAGGAGATATCTTTTTTGTTGTTTCATTTAAAGCGTTAATCTCTGGAACTACCAGACTTTATAATATATATATATATGTATTATAAAGTCTGGTCAAGTATACAATAGAGCAGACAAATATATCAACTACATTATTGTAAAAATGTAGAGTAAAATAAAGCAAGAAATACCAAGGCTGTCAACTAACGAGAATTCCTAGCATATTTGTTATGATTTATTAAAAACAACTTTATCTATATAGGTCTTAAGTTTAATATCATTTACTTAGATGTTTCTTGTTAACAATATCTGGACAGCAAATATTAAATGCGAAATTAGCTTGTTTTGTGTTAATTTTGTGTAGTTGGAGAAATAAACATTTGAAATAAAATCATTTCATATGAAAGTATAGTATGTATATACTTAGTTTTGTATTATATTTACTTCAGTTCGGACAGTATGATTTTTGGAAAACACTGTTTATTTTTAAAATCATTTTCATTTCATTTGCATTAGAATACTTTATTTGGTATATTTAGTTTGTAAGTCTGTAAATTTTATCTTTCTCGCATACAATGACGTTTGTTTTTAATTGCACTGGGAATTATTAGCTCGTAAATAAATGTCATGAGAGCTGAGATCTTCAACTCTTGTAACTATGATTATATTCTGTGGAATCAATAACTACTTATAATTAAAATAAATAAATAATATTAATTATAATAAATAAATCAATAACTTTTTATAATTAAAATAATTATAATTGATGAATTCTATTGAATGTGTGTGTTAGTCCTTCGTATCTATGACCGAGACGCGTGTTACGAAATATCCTAACAACACATATGAGATAGTTTTTAGGAATTTGTTAACTTATTATTATTGTTTTCTTGAAAATGGAAATTTAAAAAATGTCTAGAGGAGACAAAATATTCTTTAAACATTATTAAAAACGGTAATATATAATACAGAATAAAATAATGTACACATTTTTCATAAGCTATTTTATGATAATGTTTCATCACAAGTATCTTTTAAGTTGAATTTAACTCTATTGTATAAAAATAAAAAGTCTTACATACACTGAGTTAAATTTATAGCAATGAGGGAATTATTAAAAATAACAACAACAATATTTATTTGATGATTCAACTTTATAATAATTTATGACTGACATTAAATATATTTGGACTTTTATAAATCTGGATTAAAATTAATAAGTAATGGTTAAATTTATGTTTCACAACAAAGAATTCAAGGTAGGCCTTTCTACTTTCGAATCTAGCATATTGTTAGTATAAGCAAAATAACAATAAATTCTTACCCTTCGACGCCTCCAAAATACATAGTTTTGTTCATAGTATATTTTGTTTACAATAAGGAAAGCGTGGGCGGTAAGCCCTGTGATAAAAACAGAGCGGAGATAATAATACTACAATAACCTAACGACACATATACTTGCCACGAAGGCGGGTGACGTACTAAAGCTTGAGACCAAGTGACGCTGACGTTTGACGTTCCGATATCTTTATAGACATTATGACATTGAAGTAACGTTTTTGACAGCTAGTGATGTTTTTCACAGGCTACATAATATATCATGGATCCGATACCGATGGATCTGCCGATTAAAGTAATATGTTGCGGTTTATTTCTTATCAGAAAGTATGTATATATATTTCGAATCAAAAGTCTTTTGCAATAAAATAGGTAGGAGTCTTTCAAAAATAATGATGTTATTAAAATTTTGAATATTCATATTTTTATCTTAAATTTATTACTTCTATACATTTAAAAAAAAATACATTTGACTTTTGAGAATAAAATATTAATTTTATATGCAGTACGTGTAATGATTCAAAACGGTGTCAGGGGGTAGTAATAAAAAGATTTGGTAGTAATTCCTATTTTATATACTTTATATATATAACTCCACGCATAAATGTATAATTTGTAACTTACAAATATATTAACATCGAACACACCAACAGATAGTTTGAGGAACGTTGAGATCTTTTACAATTAAACCTTATTTAAATATCTATACAGATATATAAAAATTATAATAAAAATAATTTATTTGTAATAAAGTTTTCAGTCAAATCTTAACTTAAAATCGGAATAAATTGCACTTTTATTATAGTGATTATGTCACTTTGTTCTAACATAATATTATTTTACTACCTGTCTCCCGCTCGCTTTGCGTGGCGTAAAATAAATGCCTGGCCCTGGCTTTGGCATTAAATTTAAAAACAAGGAGCTATAGATTTTAATTTACATTTTTTATAGCCCTTTGTGAGCGAAATTTAGTAAAATAAGTTCTTGGTAATTTTTAACACACCAAAAAGAATACTCTGTCAGAGTCATAATACATATAAGAATTATAGTAAATAAGTAAATAAGTTTTTTTTCAAATAATGCTCCCGCAAACCCCCTTTGAGGATGAAATTTCGTAAAATCTGATCTAAGATATTCCTGCCAAAATGTATATAATATATATATAACATATACTATAAACTTCTTAAACAAATATAAATCTATATATATAAGATAATCTATATATATCTATATATATAAATCTATATATATAGATATATATAGATTTATATTGGTTTAAGACGTCATTATACATTATTTTGGAAAAAACACATATATAGACTTTCTATATGTACTAAGAGGATATTCAAAATATATTTTTTTAATTATTATGTACAATATTACGTTGAGTTTTAATAATGTTAATTGTTTTATTTGCTTGAAAGTTGAAGGTGAGTCAAAATCCGTAAATACTCAATACAGAAGCATCAAGAAACACCATAGAGAGATAAAATGGTAAGTTTTAAGTATGAGTAAAAGAGAGAGACGAATTTCAAAAAAAGACATTCCGTGCTTAATTTTGGTTGACATGGGTACCTTTACAATCCTTAATAAAACTCTAAGCTGATTGTATTTCTGATTATTGATTATGATTTACATTCATACTTGATTCAAGTTTAATAAATAAAATATCAGGAAACTTATTTGCAGACTCTTTTTGAGATAAAATGTATGAGTGTTCTTAGGAACCTTTCTTCTTTTTTATTAATAATAATACTTAAAGAAAAAAGCTAAATATGAGGAATGGACCTACATAGAATAATGTATTTTTTTTTTGAGATATTTATAGTATAGGTAGTATTGAGGTAGGCACCGAAAACACAGAGTGTGGTTTTTATTATAAAGTGTATACTCAGTTATTTTTTATAGAATAATTTAGATTTAAAAATTTAATCCAACCAATTATAACATAAATAATATTTTTTTTATAATTAGATTTTTTCATAATGTTACTACTTAACTTAAATACTTAATTAGTTTCCAAAAATGATTTTAAAAATATTGACTAGAAATAAATAAAAATATTGACTACAAAAAAATAAATTAATTAAATAATTAATAAATTGAATGAAATATATATATATATATATATTAGTAGCACAGCCGTTGATTTATATATTAGAAAACGTAACAGTTAAATATTAAGTATCTGTTTATAGTTCGCTTTTATACATCTTAAAGACAATGTTACAAATAATGATGGATAATAAGAATAATTATTAATACATGCATTATACAAAGCTATTATTGTAATAAATAATATCCACGGTGGATATTATACACATTTATACAACATTTACATATTGTCACATACAAAAGATTGTAGTGTTATAATTATGTACAACTTCACACACAAGCGACGGACGTTTGAACTTGTGCGTTTTGCCGCCGCAGGGCTTGACGTCACCTGCAAGTGTCAAAACAGACAATTATACTAAATATCAATTTACAAATGTCTCCCTCATCACAAGGAATTAACTTCACTCTCATTAACTCTATCGCTAACTACTAAAGAGTAGCGTTGACACCAGACACACTGGCAATTTGGTAAATAAAAGTCCAAATGACATTTTAAACGCTTTGATTATGAAGATAAA
Source organism: Dircenna loreta (assembly GCA_963555665.1). Taxonomy (NCBI): domain Eukaryota; kingdom Metazoa; phylum Arthropoda; class Insecta; order Lepidoptera; family Nymphalidae; genus Dircenna; species Dircenna loreta. The sequence continues at coordinate 6,214,059 of OY743099.1, read as the reverse complement.
CAAAATTATACGTTGCAAAGACAGGTTCTTTTACCTAGTGCACAAGTGTCTGTTCTTGAAATCACTAATATAAAAATGTTACTTAATCTATGTCATATTGTTTGTTGAATTGTTAATTGTGCCACTCGTAGACGTCGATTACCTATCAGTGGTACCGGCCGGGTGCACGTCCTCGTCTAGCGAGTGCGAGTGTGAATGTGAGTGCGTGTGCGTGTGTGCGTTGGGTCGCACACGGCGCGTGACGTCATCGGCGCCGGAGTCGCGACGCGCGCCACCGCCCGCGCAGAAACACGCGCAGATTATACGCTTGAAAGCGAACCTGAATTACATTTATTATTTTGTTATAAAAATATTAAGTTTATAAATTAAATCATGATCTGCTATGGTACGTATTATATAATTATCGTATACTCGTATATCTTGAACATATGTAGTAACTAATACTATAAATTTCTGAATAACTGAATAAAAATATTGAAAATATTTTAATTGACTAGATAACATTAACGAACTGATAATATCTAATTACAGTACACAAGTAAACATTTTAGTTTAGTTAATTAATTCATACACACCTAAAGTCTTTAGAGAACAAGGCATATATTAAAGGATTAATGGCAGAGTTGCAATAACCGAGCCAGAATAGAACCGAGAAGACGATCGGCGTCACACAGTCTCCACAAAAGGCTCGCACTACGTATACGCTGAAGAAGGGCAGCCAGCAGAATACGAATCCGCCCACGATGATGCCCAGGGTTTTAGCAGCTTTGGTCTCCATTCGGAAACGTTTTACCTGGAATAGAAAAACATTGGATTTTATACAAGATTTAACATATATGGAAATAATAAAGGACATGTGTTAATGAAAGTAAAGGGAATTCTCTTAATAGCAATATCTCGATTAATTTTAATTCACAGTGTGTTACAATCATTGTAGTAAACATGTTCACGAAAGAAGAGAGGTAGTTGTTAAATACTCATGTGGAGTGAATAAAGTTTGTAGAGTAAGTAGAGTAAGTAGTGTAGTACTCGTGAACATTTTATAAAAAAAATACGAGTTTTTAAAAAACATAAATAAATAAATAATTGTAATCTTCATTCATTCTTCTTCTCTTATTGGTATGAAATACTATTCATGATAGATTCTATTATAGGTCTAGGTTACCTGTGCCTTAATATTTCTTTTGCCCATACGCCTTGTCCTTGGCTTATCATCATATTCATCATACAAGGGTCCAGGAGACAGATGTTGCGATGGCCTAACCCGGAGTCGGCTCTCAGTCAGCTCTCTCCCATCTCTTTCATAATGCACAGCATATAGTGATGGGCTTGGTGATCTACTGGGCGATCTAGAGTTTTCATGAGCAGGACAAATTTGTTCAGATGATGGATATGATACGGATATTTTAATTTTTTCGTGAGCTCGTCTCGCGCTGGAGTGCCTGAAATAATAAAACATATTTATTAGAAATCAACTTGGTAAAGATTATAAACCAACTAATGGGAGAAGGGAAGTGGGTTTTTTTGTGTGAAAACTTAGTATATTATTTCCTGTCGTAATTCTCTTTTCATTCAGATTCAACATTCCTACATCTCATCAAAATCTATAGCTTATAAATAATGTTTTTAAAATGTTATCTCCATGGTTATATTAATATAATGCTTAATAATATTTATAAACATGTATAGCCATTTGAAGCTTATTTAAATGTGAATAAACATAGAATGAAAAATAATCCGATACGGGCAGGGATTCGAACCTGCGACCTGTGGAAACTCTATACTTCAAAGCTAGAAATATTGGTTACGATTTTTGAAAGAAATCTAGATGTAGGATAGAAGTTACCATCGTCCCGATAAAGACGTACTCGTATCGTAGTATGCTTAATTTACCGAGTCTAGCAGCGATACGGTAGCTCAATTGGTAGAGCGACGGGAGGGTTTCCCACAGGTCGGGTTCGATTACCTGCCTGTATCAGTTTACTTTTCATTATTTATTTATTAAAATATAATATAATGCTGTTAACAAAATAACAACTTAAATAAAAACGTAGATTATGGATCGTAGTAGGTGTATAGTAGTATTACAAATAGAGGAAAAAATCTTAACAAAATTCAAACAACCCTATTATCCCTAAAGACCTTCTCAATCTCTCGGGTGAAGCGCTCAGAGAGGTGCTGGTCGAGTGGTTGGATGCTGTGGACAGTGGGGAGCCGTGCGGCCGCGCTGAGCCCCGTCCTCGATGTATACGTAGAGTCAGGCGGTTGTCATCGAACCTGCTGCCAAGGCCTCTACCTGTGACCAAGTAGGGGGCCATTATGGACAGACAAATCATGAATGTATAATTTTTCAATCCATAGTAAAGTTGTGCCTAGTTTTATTGATTGATGTTATGTGAAAAAAAGGTATGCTTTATAATTCTAATAAAATATTTAACACAAGAAGTCCGGTGAACAAAGATAATGATAAAAACCGACGAAAAAAGAACCACATAACCCTTCTTAAGTGTATAAGCAGTAAAGTGAACTGCTTCTCTCTCTGTGTGTGTGTATGTCTAACAAACAGCAATGCGGCTTATTTGATTGAAAGATTGTTCGTTTTGGAAGATTCTTAGCAGCGTTTAATATTTCAGTCATGTGCTGTTTTCACTGTAACGCAATAATTATGAAATTGTATCTATATACGCAAAATATAAATATTCATGACACGAACATTGTATTACGGCAAAAGGCTCAATGATTCAAAGGAAAGCCTTAATAGAGCAGAAAATCAATTACTTATACAATAATGCTGAATTATAAAAAAAGGGAGCAAACTTTTTATAAAAACTAAATGACAAGAAAAAGCAGGACATCCATTATAAGTATTGTACGAGAAAACTGTCAAGACGACAGATGATACGTCTCAATGTATTATAGTTCTAGTCGTAAACTGCGTTTGGATAATTTATTGCTACAACTTTTTTAATTCATTCCATTATAATAACTTAAGAATCTTTAAGCGAAGAGTGATTAGTCAACGACTAAGTAACGCGCCTTACCATCTATGACTCCATTAGAACTTCCCATCCGGTGGAATGAAGTCAAGCGTCAATTTACTTTATATGTAAAAAAAAAATAAGGAAATAAGAGTTATTTGAATAGATTTGTTTTAAAATTAAAAAAAAACTTGTATTTATTCTTTATCGAACTCTGTAATAAAAATGTTCATCGTTGTCATTTTAAAAACCGGTCATGTGCTATATCAGCACCAAAGTACCGAGGTCACAGCCATAATTGGCCTCTGTATGGAAATGCGCAGGATATCAAGAAAAGCGAGTTCCTACCAAGTACTTCTCACATTCGGTCAATGTTGTAGTTTTCTTAAGAGAAGTTTATTATTTATTATAATTGTTGGACGTCTGTATGTATTGCCATTATTATGTTCGAGGTAATGTCGAAAAAAAAACTTTATTTTTATGTATAGGCTTATACTTGGAAAGTATCTATATATTAAGGTTGAAAAGGTATAGGCTTGCGACAGGCAGAGATAGAAGGCCGACCCTACCATATATCGATAATATATACATTTATATTTTTTTATAAGATGTGTTAAAATATCACAAAGGGGCGCTTTCGTATTTTTTTTCCACCCTAAAACTAGCCGCGAGTAGACATTTTAGAGAGACCTTGGTCCCGTCGGCAGCCTTGGAGTAAGCAACCCCAAAATTATCTTACATCATAAAAAGTTTCCAACTATAATACTACAATACGATTTCATTATCATAATTATATAACACGTACGCCACAAGAATATATTAGAAAAGCAAAATTATCAAACCACTGAATCATTTACCAATTGTTAATAACATTTTCCAGATCAGCCGACTTGCTCTAATAATAATTTAAAGTTGCAACGCTTACTGCCTTTTGTGGTCCGGAACCCTTGGTTGATTGCTTTGGTGGTTCTCACGGCAGCTCTGTAGATCCTCCAATAGAAGAACAGCATCACGAACATGGGTATGTAGAATGACCCTAAAGCTGAGTAGACGACATATCCAGCGTCGTTGGTCAACTCACACGTCCACGGACACGGGGGATTAGCAGTCCAGTCTTCTTTGAGCACCGATTCATCTGGCTGTGATAGGAAAGAAAGGTCAGATAAGGAACAAATATACTATTATTATTTTCAGTTTGACTTTGACTAAAGGCTAGAAGTTCGAAAGGTTCGATGTTTCCCTATGATGTGTATATAACGTACCTACTATTCATAATATATAATCTTATAATTAACATTCAAGATTTAATTATTGCTATCAACTAAAACATCTATTTTTTAATCTTAAAATAGATTTATAAAATCATCTTTCCAACAAACCGAGTATTTTTGGTAAAAGATGTTTTATTTTTTATCAAAACCTAATTTCAGATAAATAATATGAAACATTATCGTTCAAAAAATATATTTCCAAGAAAGCTTGGAGGTTCGGCGTCTTTAAAGATATATCTGTGAAAGATCAAGAACGGAGATGATTACACCCTACTGAAAACTGAACACTCTTAAGATGATATTTAATCTTATAGAGGTTTATAAAACGAGTTAAATTTGCTTGTACTAGCAGAATCTAATAACAAGAACGTGCTATTTTAGGAATTTAATCAGTTTACAAGAACAGGGCGTGTGTGTTAGAATACCTACAATATTGTTTAACGTATGTTAGAAGTTAGATATGAATACAGTTCGCTATGGTTTCATATTAACCTTTAGGCTATTTTTATAATAACAAATAACAATAGCTGAATGGTTTACCGTCTTAAATGACACACTTCTATTTGTTTTTAAATAATTCCATTACAGGTTTTGTTAATTTACTGAAGTGATTACTTCGAACTTACCTCTTTATCCTTCCACCCCACCAGCGGTGGGAAACAAATTACAAATGAGAGTACCCACAGGCCGGCTATCAGTGCCTTCGCCCGCTTTCTGCTCATGATGCTGGGATAGCTGACCGGTCTAGTGACAGCTACGTAGCGATCCAGCGAGATCGCGCACAGATTTAGGATGGATGCTGTGCACATCCACACATCTACAGCTAACCAGACCGAGCACCAGACGTCTCCAAAAATCCATACCTGGTGGAATAATTTCAACTTAGTAAACGAATATAAATTATTAGACGAAAGACGAGACAGAAAGAGTAAGTTTTTTTTGCCCTATAAGTAGAAAAAAATAGGTACACATATTCAAGTTTTGAAATATTTCAATTTTAATAAAGAGTTTTACTTCTACTTGTAGGAAGAGAAAAGCTTATAAATATATACTTAAACTTCAATTACTTTGCGCTGCCTGCCTTTTCACTTAAACAATGAGTACGGTGTTGACAGATATGTTGACTCACTTACTAAATTTCATATGACCTACAGACAAACCAGACCCGAACATGAGCATTATAAGTATTTGTCACAAAACTTGGTCGCGAAACAAAATTTAGAACATATAAATTATACTTCCAAAATTTGTACTCAAACGACAGTACATTAAGTTAATTAAATCATTAATAAATTTCATTTTATTCAACAAAATTTCCAAACACAAGTGTGTTTATAGATCTAGTTAGCGTCTAATGGCTCTGCACTAACGTCTAAAGACATTTGAGTCTATAGGAAACGAACTTAGAGGCAAAAACAAGGTAACCGAGTTATATACATGCATGTAGTGAGGTAGCGTTCTGTTAGATGTAGCGCTGAGCAAACGTTCAATCAGGGACACCGCTACTATGTGACAAGTAATTAACGATTTTATAATATTATCATATAATTAAGACGTATATTCTACATTTATTTATGACACACCAGAAAGATATATTTCTCGTAATATTTTATGAAGTATTTTTTTTATTATCAGTATTCTATTCACGTTGTGTAAATTTAAAGGGTAAAATAGAACAATTAAAGGTGATAATTTATTATAAAATATATACAAAGCCATATTTCCAAGCGAATTTCCATAGTAGGAGTCGTAACGGAAACGACAGATGGTGCTCAGATTAAATTAAATTAGACTAATAATAATAATGAATATTATTACGGAGACCCGCTCTCAGCAAACTGCCCTCAAAATACACGAGAAATTGTTTATGGCATTACAGTAGGTAGGAAACTGTTGCAGGACGAGTCCTCCTTCGGTGGAATAGAAATATTAATCTTTGATACTAATTTAAACTACAACTAACTAATGAGTGTACGGTATTTGTGAAAGCTAACAATGAAGTATTTTGGTGTCTTATCTTATTTTTAGTGACGCTGTAACAGTTAGAGCAAAACCATCACTTACATTCTGTTAATAACCGACGACGTTAGTGGTTTATTTGCGTTGAGTTGAACTGATGAAGTAGATTAGATCGAACGTACAATAAGTATTGCTATCAGGTGAGGTGTCAATAACCAACTATTGAAAGAGAGATAGATACGAAGGTGGTTACTAAATATTATGATTTCTTATTTAATAAAGTGCTCACATTTATGATGAGACCGCTGTGTCTGTCAAATTGACGCCATACTTATTTAATAGTAGGTTTAATGATTTAATTTGGCTCCGATAACCAGTGACCAGTGAGTGCATGAGGAACCAAACATAAAAATATTTTTCTTATGTATATGATAGCGTTATGAATGTAACGATTCCCATAACCTGCGTACTTGTACACACGAGGCTCAGCTATTTATTTGGAGGCCAAATGGACAGTGTGACCTATATTGTCCAATATGGGTAGTTATAGCGGTCTGGGTGCAAACCACATTAATATAATGACCTATTTCAAACTCATGGTTTGATAAATCTGGTTTGGAATGGTTCAATAGCCATAATGGAATTTATAATAAGATTTTCCTTGGACTGGGTTTATAAACGAATTAAGTGTTGGAGTTATTTTTTTTAGAAAATTTATTATTTACAACAATGATTAAATTTACACATTTGAAGTAAGCAATAATAATATTGAATATGATATATCTATATTTTGTTGTTTATAAATACTTTAATAAGAACTTAATAAAAGTCAATAAATCAACACTTTCAAAACATATATGATAAAAATGTCTTATCAAATTTACATATGTTTTGATAGTTTCTGAATGAAAACTTTCTCATACCTATCCTTGTGAACTAGTGTAGATTATACCCTGGTCTCATCTCTACTTCGGGGGGGGTCTCAACACACACATACATACTCGTATATAACGGACGCAGTGTATATCTATCTATCTACAAAGTAGCTAGTCTCATGTAGATCAACATAGTATTAGAAGTCGAGTCACTAATCACTGAACTGATATTTCATCGATACCAAAATATAATTAACTGAACATATAAATATTAAAAAAAAATATATATACAAAACGCAAAAACTACAGTGTTTATATTTTTGTCTGTTTGTTTGTTTGTATGAGTGATTTAACTCGGTTCAAACTTAGGATTTATCTTAGTTAAGAAAACTCTCTAATCTTCAGTAGAGAAGAAAACAACTAATTGGGGCTTTTCAGTAGAGATATATTACAAATACGATGAAACGAATGAACGGTGCTTTAAGGTATTGAGTGCGGAGTTTTGAATTATTATTTGTCAGAAAAATTCCCAATTCAGAAAAGATTTCTCATTATCCTGAAAAGAATTTGTTTGAGTCGTAATTAAAATTAAAACCAACAACGTACGTAGTAACGACTTAAATAAATCGTAAGTGATGATAGATAGTTTATAATTAAAACAGAATGGTGGGTGTTGGGTGAGTCGCAGACGAAGCCACCGGCAACAGGTAGTCTATTTAAAATGAATGAACTATAAAAGTCCAATGTTATCCTAACTTCAGTCTGATTATGTTATCAACTCGCTGAAAGCTGAAATCCCATTTACCAGAGCGCAGCAAAGAAGTAAAGAACTAATTTAAGCCGGCCATTGTTTACTTGGCCTGTTAACATTTTATAAAGCGCTGACTACTCCATTCTTTGTTCTATCCAAAACTTTGTTAAAGGCAACGTATTTTCTACGTACGTTTGTTTATTGGGATTTTTTCAATTAATCAGCGAAAGTTGTAAATGAATGTTAAAACTTATCTAAGTTTCATAATTTGTTTTTAAAATTCTAAAATGAGTATTATTAGTCTGTGTGATACTTATTTTAGATGGACACAAATATATGAAGAAATTTTACTTTCATAACATTTCCAAGTATTGTGTCCCACCGCTGGGCTTTTAGCCCACAGATAGTTCATGTACTGTATTCTGGCCAACCGTGGGCCTTTAGTAATGGTACCTTTAGTTTGTACAAAAATGTGGTGGCAATGGCTTTGATAAATATGTTTTTATCCATAGCCAATGTATCAAAAATAATGTTAATAAAAAAAATATACATATTTTAAATTTTATTTGTAGGCGTATAATAATTATTGTCATATTTGTGTCAGGTTCAATATTTAAAGTTTCAGTAATGACTCTTTCAATTAAATATTATAACTTCTTTCACTATACTTTTAGAGCCGTTCTTTGAGTCTCGTCAACTAGACGTGTATGTGTGTGTGTAAGAACAAACTACGTCTGGCTGTTTGTTACAGTGTTGCTCTCATTTCAGGTATCTCTTTCACACTGCAAGGCAATATCAACCATAACAAGAATTGTTAAACCCTATATTGTAATAACGGACATTTATCGGGAAAAAGGCACTGGATTTTCGTAATATGTCCTGCAAACTAAACTGAATGTATGATTTAGAAAATGGAACTAATATTTATGAAGCCGAACGCAAACCATATGTTGTTTTTGACGAAGGGACTTTTGGGGTTACTGCCAAAGAGATGAAGTAATTTTTTCTAACATACACATTGCCAGAACATTTGGTACTGAGATAGGAAATCGATTAATTACACAATTGATGCTCCGAAAATTGTTGACGTTTCAGACATTACACAACAGTCGCATCATTTTTAAAGGTTAGTCTTCACTTGAAAGAATCGCCACATTAAGTAAAGGATAATTATGTAGTATTATAAAATATGTTGTGAATAATATGTACATGAAAAATTCGGTTGACAAAAGAAAATAAATAGAAGAACTAAAACATTTCAATAATCTTGCCAAAATTTGGCGCAACTTGCCATTTATGGTTGACATTAGAGTCTCAACCTGGCCATTAATAGCCGACATAAGTAATCAGTGCAACCACTGTGCCTGTTTGTGGTTCGGACGTATACACTATCCACACATAATAACGATACTTTAGTAAGATGGCATTGTATATACTTCATTTTATTTTACTACATATAGGATATGTTTTTGTTAGGAGTCAAAGGATCACACGCCTGACACGTGCTAACCCTCGTCCATACACATCCGTGACATATACGAAGTCGCAGATGTCTTATTGACCTTGGAAAGGGAGATAATTAGTAGAGTTTATTGGACATAACAAAGACAGAGTGGAATTTTCAGGCTTTCGGTTCCAACACTCATTAAAAGAAACTATAACCTCATATATGTTTATTTTTAGAAAAAAGCTCTGGCTATTAGTTCGACTGGTAGGTTACCAACCAGCCGGTTTATTGCTACCTTATAGCTTTATATTACCTTATACAGCTTGCCATCTTATAAAGATAGCATACGTTTAAAAACAATATTCCCATTATGCTCTTACCTTAAATACTTCTCTGGTAGCTGAGAATGGCAGAACGGCCACGCCGACCAGCAGATCAGCGACCGCAAGCGACACTATAAACAGATTGGTCACACTCCGGAGCTTGGAAGAGCAGAGAACAGCCGCAATCACCAGGCAATTGCCTGGAAATATATTGATAAAAATATTGCCTGAATTATATATAGTACAATATATTATAGCAATTACAATAAATAGTGTTTCTAAAAAAAATATTTAAAAATACATTTCATTACATTATATTATAAGCCAATCAGTTTTCATTTAAAATTGACATAAAACAGCTGTGGGTTTATAAAACTCATCTTCCAACATCCACTGGTCCTTATACTAATTCGGCAAGTTTGGAGAGTTTCAGATTTGGTTAAAGTTTTTAGGACGCTGGTCTGACGTCAACATTTCTTGGGAATGTGTATGGTTGGGATTTCTGCAATACCTTGGAAAAGTGATATAGGATGGTATACACTATACAGTGCTATTTTTGTCTGTTAGGTTCTATTGTTAACCGCTTGTTTGTGGACCGCGCGTCATTTTAATTTTATAAAATAACCGAAATATATAAAAATCAGCTATAAAATATCCGATTTAATGAAGGCGATTAAATGTAAGGTAAAACATAAAAATGATTATTGCCTTGTCTTGGAAAATATCCAAAGGTCAATATTTGATAGTTATCGACTCCTCTTTGAACTGGCGTTGTTTTGCAGATATGGGAAGCTCGGCCTTCCATGTTATGTTACGAGGCAGAGCCCGCATTATTGGTTTTGTAAATTTAGGCAGACTCGGGTACTGCCTTGAGGCTGTATAAGTTTTATCTCAATATAGTTAAATTTGCTATAAATATGTTAACCTTGTTATAGTTTGACTGCAACAGTTTAAATATAAAAATATACATTCTACTAGTATTTGCCAGCAGTTTCTGCCAATGGCTACAAGAATATAACGAAAGATTAGAATATCTAGCAATCCTTCATCGATCAAATCCGGACTAAAATTGTACATTATAGAATATTTTTCGAAGGACGGAGATCAAACGCGGATCTCGTCCGTGCAATAGTGCATGCAATGGTAAGTATTGATGTTTGACTCTGTCAAAATACCTAACAACGATTTAAAGACAGCATTATATATTTTATATTAAAAACACTAATTCAAATATAATCCACACAGGATGAAATCAAGAGACTGTTGAATAATATAATAATAATATACTACAAGAACTACTAGAATAATACACCTAATAACTGTTCAATGAAATAATGAACGTTGAATGGACAAGAAAACAAGTATTCGTATTATAAGACGTGTAAGTTGTTTCGACGCTTAGGTAATTTGAACTGTTACTTGAGTAATTTTGTATTTACTTCTTTTCGTTCTTTTTAAAATTGATCCACCTATAGACAACATAGATGGTTTTTCAGTTTGCTTCCGTATAGCAAATGTAACATCAGAAGTTTTCTTCAAATATTAAATTTAAGTGGTGATAGTTAACATTATTTGAGATACCTTACCTACTTTGCACTTATAAATAGCTTCGGTTTTATCGATTTTATAATTTTAATAACAACACAAATTTGTAATTTTTTTTTGAGAGCCGCAAGACAAGATAGTCTTAAAGTTGTTCAGTAGTGTTTATCTTAAGAGTCAGTGTCTGCAATAAATGAAAAATAGACCTAATAGATACTTATATTTATTTTTTTTAAAACACAGACAGACTTGCTAAGCTAATTTTACTATCGGAATAAAAATTGTAATGAAGGTAATTAAATAATTTACCTTTTAAACTAATTCCACTTACTGCAATCTGACAGACTGATCAAACTTTAAGAGCATCTTTTCATTTAGAGATTACGTTGATGTATTTAATAAAATAACTCCTTTAATTCTAGATTCCTAATTAGTTTATTCCGTAGTCCAACTTAGTACCAACTTAAAGATTGGAAAGGAGATACTAAAAGTTTGACTTCTTAGAGTTTTGCTCTAATTTATATTTGAGGTGGACTGATATTTAATGCCTTATATAAGTATTTATTTTATTGTTCAGAAATTTTTTGAGATAAGATTTTTTTTAACAATTTGTCCATTGTTAAAAAAAAACAAAATAAAATACTTATTAATTAGTTTTACATAATTTTTAATTGAACTTTTGTGTAAATCTTTTTATGATAACATGTTATAAAATATCTTAATACAATAATTTGTTGACTTATATTAGATCAGTGAAGAGCTAAGTCTATATATCTAAGCCCCATGACGATGGTGATCACCACAGTAAAGTTCAGACTCAAACCGAACCCGAAATATATTAAAAGCAAATAAAAATCTAATATTAAATATAAATTGGAATCGTTCCTCCAGTAATTTGGATGTAAATTGTATTTTTGTAAGTCAATAGCGCTGCTCCAATTCAGGGATGGACGTCGCTTCTCGATTATAACGACTTTAGTAAAACCTGGTTCTTTTATCGATGTTTTGAGTAAAATAAATAGTCTCCAGATAAAATTGTTTAGTAATTCAACACCACAGGATAAGTTGACTTAAGATCTATTTTTATTTAATATTTGCTATCCAATTTAAAGCCGTATTTAAATATAAGTAAGATCAACATTCGTGTGCCAGCTAAATCTAATTCCAAATTAGATTCTAGAAATACAAAACCGAATAGCTATGTTAAAAAGTAAAGCCGCAATCGATGTTCCCGGCTCCGAATAACCAAATCGAGAAAACGTAATAACAAAGACCTTATTGAATAATATAGGAAGGAAAGCGAAGGAGCGGATACCATTACCGTTGCGATTGTGTTGTTCATTTTTAAAATAGGCCGTACCGTTTATTTTTATGATGGAAGCCGGTGGAATTGCTGATTTTTTAGTGTTACGATTTTATAATATGCAATGAATCCATTTGTATTTGAGTTAAGTATTTTGAGTTTGTTAAAAGAATTGAAAAAAATGTGAGGTAATTTTCCATATTAAAGTACGAATGTCACGGTCACATCTAGTCACTTAATATGCATAGAAATGTCAAAACTTTTACCGTATCCAGTTAACTGTTAAGGCGGCTTCACTCTCTCAGTGACAAGGGGGGTAAAAAAGAGAATTACCTTGTCAAAGAAAGTCAACTAAGATGAATAAAATGACATACGATGACTAGTAAACAGCGCAACATATTTTAAATTACATGGGAGACATTTAATTAATGAAGGTAACAGAACGTCTGAATTTGATTAAATAACGACGTAGAGGAATATAAAAAAAAGCACGCGACGAGACGACTCATGCCTTCATTCCTGTGCCCGTTCACTCAGACTCCCTGCGAGCGTCTGGAGCCACCTTATAGATCTAGCGGCAGATGTTTTTGACAAGTGCTTGAGAAATATTGAAAAACTTTCCAATAAATAAGATAAAGTTGGCAATAAATATTCATTTATCTCTGAAGACTTCTTTAATCCACTAAGTTTTAAAGGAACTCACCGAATATTGAACGTGGCGTGGCAATATAAAAGGATATTTAAGTTAGATCTTCTTAAGTTAAAATAATTACAAAAAATATAATCTCAAAAAGTTCCAAATGTGGTGTATAAGAATACTTATGAGATTTATCTTGCTCCACCCTCAGGACACGTCGTACATCTGCAGCCTTATATCTTATTGTACCAGACATAGTCAAATGCAAACTTGATAATATCGAGATAATGTTGATTTATTGAATAAATATAAAATAAAACGTTCACACAAACTACATAAAGTCTATAATTTAATAAAACATGACGAGATTCTGTCCTAAATGTTTTCTTCACTCGACCGCCCAATAAGAAGTATTGTCTAAAAATCTAATATTTTAACTCCAATGGCTGATTGATCTTTAGTAAGTGTACTAAAGATAAAAGGAAAAAAAACAATTTATAAAATAATTATAGATTGAAATTATAAGAGCGATTGGTGAATGAAACGTAAGTATTGGTTCATTTGAATCTTTTGATATGGACCTATATTTATATTATAAAAAATATTTTATTATAATACTAATAAATTCCGTCTATTCTAGACCCAGCCCCCCGTTGTAGACATGCAGATGAAACAAAGGAGGTGAGCGACGCTTGGTACCTGCTAAATACAGACACTAATATTCTCTTCTTCTTTTATCTACGTTCAATCAAGCAAAGTTACAGTTATAGCCGGCATAGTTTACTTATCGAGAGCTATATTCATAACAAAAATTAATAATGTCGTAAATGTCAAAAAACGTAACAATTGTTATATATTTAAAGAAACATAGAGAGTGTTTGAAATAAGTAGAATATTATTATTAGATGGTCGATATTAGATATATGGGTAAAGTACGTGAGTAATTTACGTACGCTATTTTTTGATGCAATTTTGTTAAGTAAGTATTTAATATATATGTACTAATTAAAATTAATTGAAATTAATTTGGTGTGTAACACGTTTGAGACGGTTTTTTCAAAATAATTCTATTACTGCTGTTAGAAGCATCAAGAGGCCAACGTCAAAAGGTAAGTACCGGAAAGAGAATCTCGGTGACAGTATAAATATAACAAAATATATAACCTTACCATTGCGAAGTGATTCAGTCGAGAGCCGACAAACAAATGTAATCTACTAATGGAATCCTCTCCGACACCTACAAATGTATAGATACCATTGCTCTATCTCTTTCAACTAGATTCTATTTTTGCTTTTATATAAATCGATGTTCCTCATTATATAATTGCGGTTTATTTGATTCCTTTGAAACAAGACCTGCATAATTCATTGGTTTCGATAAAGCTCAATTCCACAGCGACGAATAAAAGAATCAGCAGACTCAGTAAAACTGCAATTTCAATTTATTGGCAAATAGATGGCTCATGCAAAAAGGTTTAAAATGCTATACAGTCGACAGATCTTCTTAAGTTGCAATTTTTTTACTCTATTAAAGGGAGTACTTTTATCAAAATTATTGCAGTTACTGGGCTGCAAATGTCATCTATATCAGTAGATGTTAAAGATGAATGTTCAAAATATGACATATAGAAATAATTAAATTCCGGCTATATTTTCAATAAGTGTAATTTTTTTTAGCAGCTTTCCGAGATAGCGGTGAATATACCTGCGATCACCAAGACGTCAATGAGCCCGAGGACGGCCAGGCTCGCGACGCTGACGGGCTCGTCCCAGCGCACGTCTTCAAGCAGCGCCGCGCACGCTGTGGCGTTTAGCGAGCGCATATTACGCGCCACGCACCCAGCAACGCACGCGTCGCGCGGCGCATCGCACCTCTATTCGGCCATGGAGGTCACTTACACCTTCTGGAAGCAAATCATACGAAACACATTCTGAAAAGAATTACACAACACGTGCATAGTTTTATTATTTTATTTTTAGATTATCTTTATCTCGGGGATAAATATTCTATGTACTAAAAAAAAGAAATTAAGAAAGAAATACTAATAATAATATAATTAAAAAGATACGTCCTGTACATAACATTTGATGAAAAAAATCATGAACCTCGTAGCCCATGTAAGCTCAATGTTATTTTCAATTTTTTAATCATTGTATACATGCGCCGTGTATATAAACCCTATATATACATATTTATCTGTATGTCCGCCTCCGACGTAGTCTAACAAACAATACTTAATGACAACAACTGACATTTGAACGAACCACTAATAACCTTACTCTCGATGCTACAGCAGCTTCTTTAACTAATGTAACCGCACCAATGTCGTTTCAGTAAATTAAAGTGTCTATGTCTATGTCCCCACAGCTGGGTCTAGGTCTGCTCAATATTTTTCCAATGGGCTCATGTATTTTAATACTTTTTGAAAAGTATCTGGGTGTACTAACTATATCTTTTTGGGACTTTTTTGAAGTCCTTAAGTAAATTGGAACTTTATTTTATTTTGCGAAATAAAGTTCAAAAGCGACTATGAGTCTACTCTCAATGAGCAGCCACAGCCTTTAGGATCTACCCTTTCAAATAAAATAATGTTATCTAAAGGTTCCTTTATCTGATTGTTGACTATGTGAACGATTGTTACTTGAAATTTTTATGTAAATTAACGTCTTAATAGATCATTTTACGTTTTGTATTTCGAAAATAAAGAAACCGACATAAAAACTTTAATTCCTTTGTTTAATCCCCTGGAGCTAAAATTCTGTCACCCTAAATCCTAAATTGAACCTCTACGCAAAATTACAGAGCCGTAGCTCTTGTTTCTTTTGTGTGTCTTGTTTTTGAGATTACTTAATTGGTCTAAGTCTAAGGTCTAACTTAAAAGTGACTGATTATACAAAATCCAACTAGTAGCCGAGCAACATAGTAATACAACGTTTGTAAAAATATAAAACATAAAAAAGGCTCTTCCGGAAGTACAGAAACATATAAAAGTTTTACTTTTAAGTAACTTATTAAAATTACAATTTACGAATAAACTCTTTATTTATGTAACATAGGTCTATTCAATTCTAAGAATCCAGAATTAATCAATAATAATTTTAAAATAGATTATTAAATGTTAATATCAAAGAGTATAAATGAAATGTTGTTCTAGTGTTCTAGTGAGTGAATGAACCACTCGCCGTAACAACATACGCCGTGAGTGGAAATAAAATACAGATCTAGATATAAAACTCTCTTTGTTTACGTTTTATGAATTTGCTTTAAAGCATTTAATTTAAATTTGTTCTAACGTATTGAATGAATTATATGATTAAAATCGAATACCTAAACCTCCATTCACCGATAACGGGGTCGAATTACGGTTTAATTACTAAATACAGATACAAAATTTATCAGAGCAATTAAAAGGCGAACTATAATAGGGACAGTTCATTAGTGACCGGTTAGAATGGTAAGGTTCTATTTACGAAACGTTAATTGCATGTAAAGAAGCAAAACAATTTTGTAAAGTCTATTTCTGTAAGTTGTGGAAGAAAGGTTTTTCCTGAGTTCTCGATGATAATAAAGACTTGAAAAAGCTTATAACTTTGTTTACAAAATATTCCAAATGAATAGTCTTTGAATTTTTCATTTCTTTTAAACTTAAAGACTGGTTTAATTTTTGAAGTGTATAAAGTCGATTGAATCCGATTCCAAATATAAAGTGAATAGTAGATATTTACTCTTTTGTGGCTGTGAGAATGAATCGAAGTGAACACAACGTTTTAAAGTGTATTGAACGGTATTAGGGAGTGGAAGTAGTTTGACAATGTCCGTGTTGATGATGATGACGTCACAGCGGTGATCATCAGGCAAGTATTTCGTTAACATTATTATTTGTATTGGGTCATTTATTTTTAGTTTATTTGGGTTAAGCCGTCGGTTATTTATTTTACAATGTTACTAAAAATAATTTTAGCAAAAATATGAAGTGTTAACACTTCGCATCATTGGTGTTTTTATTTTAAATAGAACCCTGCTAAATTTAAACACTTGATAAATGTATGGACTGTCTTTAAACTTAGTAGTGTTAGGGTTAAGTAGGCTATTCTCTACCTTTGATATACGACCCCATTACATTATCTGAGGTAAGCCTGGGCTGTTCAAAGGGCCTGTGTGACCCATTTAACCTCTGTTCTATATTGAAAGTACTTATAGAACAGGAACCGACATAGAAATCATAGCTTTTATTATAATAATTTGAAATAAGAAAAATATCTATATAAAAGACTTTTTAAAATACTACATGCAGGAACAATGGTCTCTGTTCGTTTGTATCGTATTTGAAGTTGTGAATGCAAGTGAGAAGCTACGTGTTGCATTTCTGTGGTTTCATTTTTGTGACACACAAAGCTTCAACTTCACAATGAACGTAACGATGAAACAAAACTAAACTTTATTAACAATTCAGGGCAGCGCTGTAAACAATCCACTTTTTATATTCATCGTGTCATATTAAATTACACCTTTATAGTTGTAATTAGCTGGCTAAGTGAATTTAAAACTTGTGTGACAATATAATTTTTTAGTGTCAATAAATATTAAGTATTTACCAATACTAATGTAGAAAACGTTTTACGCAACACCATCAAAACATTTGTTTTTGTTTTGGTGAAGAACATGTGACGACTTGTTTGTCATTACCAATTATATCGTGCTAACTTTACTAATTGAAGTAAAAAAAATATTCACTTTTACACAATTATTTTGAGACAGAAGCTATTGTCAAAATGAGCTAAAAGTTTTATGAATGAGGGTGAACACATCGCTCTACAAAGTAATGATCAAAATTGTCCTAAATTATTAGAACATAACAAACTGTGCATAGGAATACATATTTTCATTGAGTCTGATACGAGGCTGGTGCAGTGGAGCGTAGCTTTCATTACGTTGGCGTTAATTGAAAAACCAATGGGAAGACTAACTGACTTTAGAGATCAGTAGGTCTTTGGTGAAAATCTTTAAATTATAATAAAAATATATATTCGTGTCGTTTTCACATTTCTTTTTTGATATTTTGTAAAATCAAATAAGATAGAAGCTGCAAAAAATAGCTTAAGCTTATTTTTAAAATTAATATTCTGCAAAATATCTTAAAATAGAAACACCTTTTTCTTTTTAAAGAAGTTTATATTAATACAAAAAAATACTACGGAACCATAAAAAAGAAGTTATTAAATAGGCCGAACTTTATTCACCACATACTGAATTTATCCCTTTAGCTTTTCATTGCAAAAGTTTGTATTTGTTTGGAAAGCTATCAATCTTTGTAAATATTGAATGAGCAAACGTCCTTACTCACATGTATCAACAAAAATATAATGATTGACTACTTTTATATGATTTCATGACCGGAAATATATGAAACATATTTTTTGCTTCATAAATTCATAAAATAAATATACCATTTCTAAAAAAAGTCTTATAAATAGAGGGATTGCCCAAGAGAAGCCACGGTCAGATATAAAGCACTATTAGAAACATATTTGTATTTAAAAAGGCTTTCACTCGACCTCATTCATAAAATGTTTCAATTAAGTAATTCAGACCCTTGCAGGTTAATTACAATGTTCCTTCATTAATGGGTTTTCTTGGAGTTATATTTCTTTTAGAGGGTATATTTATATTTGTGTTACGGAAACATAATTCTCATTTTACCTTAGAAATTATATTTTTGTGATTTAATTTATGCCACGCCCACTTTAAAGATATTTATTATATGATATATTAAGCAATGCTTATTTAATTTTCGGTTCCTAGTATAGCTAATAATTATGTGTAATTTAAAGTAGGTAGCCTGTTGCCAGGAAGTTTACCTGCTCCTCCTCTTCCTCCCCCCCTCCTATAATAGCCCAAATTTTTCGGAAAAAACGTAAGCGCAGGAAAAATAATGATTAAAGTTCATTACAGTAGTCTTGCTTCAACAAATAAACAGACTAATATTTATCTTTTTTTCATGTCTGTGCCGTGTAGGTACTCAACGCGTAGCCATTAAAAAATATTTATCTTAGAAGTGTCATAAGAACTTTATTATAAATATGAAGTATTTAGTTTCCTCAAAAGTTAGTCATACGTTATGACGAAAGTTGTATTTAAAAGTTCTCATTTACATTTAACTTTAATACAGCTTTTTGTTTAAAGTTGTTAAATTCCTAAGAGCTGACTTATATTAAATGAAATATATATATATATATATATATATATATATATATATATATATTTCATTTAATATTATATATATATGACATATATATATATATATTATATATATATGACATTAACATAAAAAAAAGATATAACACGTCTCTAACAGCGTAATCGGTTCTAAAGTAATCTGTTGTATTCAGATTTATCAAGTAAATATTTATATTAAACTTTTTTTTGAAATCCGTTCAGAATTTGCTGTCTGAAAGATACATGTTTAAACAGACAAACAAAACATATAGTGAAACTGATTTAATTTGAAGCTACTAATAAATCAAGTCAAAACTACCCTCGTAGTCCCAAATTTTGGTGATTTCCTCTAAATATAGGTGGAGCTGCGCCAAGCCGGTTAGTATAACGATACGCTATCACTTGATTTATACCAGCAATAAAGTTTTAACAAGCACTAACTGCCTTTTAGATACTGTTCAATGTGTAATTATGACTTAAAAAACAGCCTGCGGTGCTGAAGATAAAATGGTTTATTTTGACTTTGAATGTTTCATACCTATATAGAAGAGAACACAGAGATATATAAAACATTAATTATATATACTATTTACCTGAGTCCTAAATGGCACCGCAACATCAGTGACACAGCTTGCAGATTTTGTTATATTAACATTTTTATATAGCTTTTAAATATTATACATAAAATCTTGCCTCATATGAAACAGAGCTTGGTTTCAAAACTTTATGTCTGAGCCTTAAATACAAGAGATTTACGAACGTCAAAATATAATCACCATGATGTTGATAGATGTACAAGATAATGAATAGGGAGATATGAATTACTGCCGATGTCATGAAAATATTATAAGCAATGCTAAAAATCAGTAGCGCGCTGGTAACTGTATGTAAGAAAGATAATTATAGAAAAAATAGACGGATGTATACAAAAAATATTTGATTTGTCGTGAATTATAAGCTCTGATGGTTGTGATCGAATTAATAACAATTCGAGCAATAATATTTTACTTAGGTATATGATAACATGGTGACACAAATGAACTACGATTGTGTAGTAAAAGTTCAAGTTTAAGTTAGTAATATTAAAAGACGCGAATCGATGAAATATAAATGAGTGTTGCCTTCATTACCTTCCGACATGCAAAATATCGATATTCGAATGGAAGTTAAAAATAGAAGTGTATGTTTCATTTGAATGTCAATAATTGTCATTAACTTTAAATGTTATTATATGCTTAAATGTGACATTTCGGTATATATTTATAATATGTCCAATTAAGTAATTGTACCAAAATATTCAGGAATACAAAATATAAATGATAAAGGCGGATTGTTCTCCGGACTAACCATCGTTCCATAACTTTCGCAACAGACCGGGAGATATCTGTGATAATATCTGTGATAAGATACATTTATAAGAGTTAGGCCTTAGTGAATAGAATTCAAATATTCAAATAATCGGAAAGTCATCATTAATTCGGAAAACTTTTTATTTCGATTTTTTTTTTGTTTCTAAATAAGTTTATATTTGAGTTAGTCTAGTTATTATAATAGTGTATGAATTAAAAAGGTGTCGTCTCATCTACTCGTAATACATATATTAGCTCTAAATACTATAGTCAGGTGGACGGATGTCAAGAAAGCGTTTGATTTATGTATTCTTAAATATTAAGTATTAGTGATTGTTTTAACTTGTTTCAGTTTCAGTGCACTTCTAGAAAATACATAAAGGAAATTAAACAACAAACAAAAAAAATATTTTGTCAAAGTATTTCAATGTCAAGATGGACTGGGAAATAATATACGATAAGCAAAGAAGTCAAGACACCAATAGATACGATAGAAATAGATTCTTCTTATATCGCCGGTTTCTGCTTTGAATATATGTAATATTTGTTTTATGAAGCGAGTGTAGCTAGCGTATTGATTTTATCATTATTAATATAATAGCTGGTACAATAATAAAATGAACTACAACCGTTCACAGTCATAAGCATTTTTAGGTGAGCTGATTATCTCTGTGACAAGGCATGTTCTTTCACCGAGACCGTCAAACGTTTTATATTCTCGTAAATCATTAATTAATATTCAATTAGTAGCAAAACAAATTGCATTAGGGCCAGTTTCGAAGATATAATCCAATCTAAGAAGGTAACAGTAGACTAATGCACTTAGTTGTCTCCTAGCAACTAGTTAATAATATTTTCAGTTTCAGTTATAAGCCCTATATGCCCTATATGCCCTAGTTTATCAGTTTACCCTTTAACAACAAGGCAGACATACCTTATACCGGGTTTATTATTATCTTTTTTATTTTAAATTAGAGTTCCGGATTTCAGGTTACCCTTCTTTTATTAAAGTATTTAAAATAGTACTCATAGGTAGGTGTAACCTAATATGAAAAAGAAAAATATAATTTACATCACAATGATCTCAATAGTATGATATTATATATTATACAAGTAGAAATACTAAATCTCTGGTTTTAATGAAGACGTAGCGGTATACATTAAAATCTATACCTACATTTTGGAATTTATTGAATTATATTTGTCCTCCAAATTTAATTATGTTCTAAGTGTAACGAAGTATTTATTCCTGTCAGCGTATCTGAGTTTATTCAGCACTTATCAAAAAATTATCCCTTGTTTCTAAATTCTTCACGGAATTCGAGTATCATTAAAATAACAATTTGGTTACCAAATTACATTCGGCAGATTTACGTGCTTGGAGTTTTTAAGGGTTCGTGTAGATTGAATGGTATTTTTTTTAATTGTGACCTAATTTGTCGCGTATTCTACTTAAAATTCCATCAATTACGAATAACCATAACAGGTTTTATACTATAGACAATACAAATATATAAAATGTTTTTCTTATTTACCAAATACTAAATCTATATCTGCCAAATCACACTTAAATTATACCTGCCAACATAAATGTCAGAGAAATAATTTTAGAATAATGACTTGTGTACTCCAGATTTGTATTTCTATATCCGATAACGGCATATTCACTCAGGTCTTATTCATTTTACTACAGATGCATACAAGCGGTTTTTATATTTTAAATATGATATTAACGGTGAGATTGTCTGAATTGATAAAGAACAAGACACTGTTATCAGAAAGGTATTGAATTATCATTGAAGGAATAATGAAATCAAAACTTTTAATAACTTAAAGAACACTCGTAATAAAGAGAACAGTGACTCGTGGCGCAAAAGAGAAAACGAACAATAATTATGGCGTGCCAATGATTCTAAGAAAAAAATATATTTATTAAGGAATCCAACTAATCGTTTTTTCGGCTTTCAATTTACTTTGGATTTGCGTCTGTGTGATTTAGTTGGACTATAGGGTAACAAAGATTCACTCTAGGATGAACCGCGAAGGAGGCCGTGGAGCGGGTTAAGGAGTTAGCCTCTACCGCTGACTCGCTCCGGAGGAGTAGGCTGGAAAGAAGAAGACGGGACTATATCCGCCGCTTCTTCTCCAGCTGTATTGCCTTGGTGAGAGGGGAGAGTGACCCCTTCTACCTACTAAAAGTTTACGTCGTGAAGGTGCTCTCATTACTCGGGCCACCTTTATTCGGGGGGTTCCGCCGGGGCGTCACGGTGAAGGTAAGCGATAAGCGGGTCATACTACTATGGCGGTGAGGGTAAGCGTTGATTTTTAGTGGGTAGCTTTAAAAATGGCAGGTTTATTATGCTGCCGGGTAGTCCTACATAACCTCCTGGCCATAACGGTCTCCCAGTGGCCATCATGGGACCACTGGGGAACTTCTAGACACCTTTTAAAATTCTAGTCACCTTCTAGAACACATTTCGAGTGCGGTCGTCGAGAGGAATGGAGAAGCAATTGCCGTCTCCCTGAACGTCTCGAAGGCATTTGATAGGGTCTGGCATGCGAACGTTATAAGCTTTCAGCGTACGGTATATCTCTTGATCTGATCAGCTGGGTAAAAGACTTTCTGAACCAGAAACACTCCGATTAGTTGTCAACGGATGTTCCTCGGAACCCTTGATAATAAATACCGTAGTGCCTCACGGGCCCGTTCTTTCTGCAACTCTTTTTCTGCTGAACATAAACGATCTGCTAAAGCCCGGTATCTCTACGTACGCAGTATGCAGACGATAAAATAGTTATAGAAAGATTTTTTCCGAGTACTCGGGCAAGAAGTAATCAAGTACACTCTGAAAGAGAAGCCATGGTGCAGTGTTAGAATAATAAACTGGAGGCAGTTTCCGTACGGGGCAAAGAAAATCTTGTTAAATTCCACGCCACCAAAACATAGACATTTTTATTCTCCGCCAAAAGTTACAAGAATTTAAAAATGCTTGATTTATTAAATGTATAACTCAATATTATAAAAAATGCGAAAAATTAGTTAGATTTAAAAATATTTTCAATAAGGCATTCACATCAGAGTTCCTAAAGTGCAAGGTCCTAGTGGCCAGTTCTATATAAATATACATGAATAAATCTTGAATCTGAATATATCTCTTTGAATGTTCAGGTCACATCATCAGAGACAACATATATTTTACATATACAGCTTAAATAAACCAAAATAAAGCTTTGGTATAATCATGACCGTATAAAATGTTTATCTCTGTTATTTCAATCCATGCTGCATGCATTGTTTGTGTTTGTGCTTAAATATTAATTTATTTCTCAGCATAGTGTCCATATATGGCTTCATTATATTCTTAAGATAATGGTACTATAAAAATACATTATAAGCAAGGTGAAATACAATAGGATTTCATCACAGACAAAAACAACATTTGTCGTTTTTTTGTAAATGAATTCCGACGTTGCCGTGTTGTGCGTTTGACATAGTGGTGGAATAGTTATGACAATATTATACCGAGTTTAGTTTGATATTATTCATACATTATTCTTAACTTAAACTGAATATATCTAGTCATTGTATAAGTACGGAATAACCATTGCATAATTATTTTGTATAAGTAACAGGGTTAACCTTTATATATATGATAAAGTAAAATAACACTAATGGCTCGAATTGAAAGTATCGAATTTATTTTAAACAGCTATTAATCATTTGAAAGTTTTTAAAGCACTAGAGGTTTAATAAAATGCATATGAAATCAACAACGCTGCCATTAAAAGTTTATGCGGGTCCATTGAAAGCAGAAACATTGTTCTGGCTAAATTGCCGACATTTAGTAAGAGTTGTGGGTAGAATTAATTATTGCTAAGTTAACGCGTATACACCTACAGTATTTATCAGTAACAATATAATAAATTAACTCACTAATTATGATCAATGAAATATTGAAGTTCATTATATTTATATAAATATACATAATTAGAAAGCGCGTACTATGATAGTATTGACTGTTTCCGGTAAAATTGGACGAACAAATGCAATACTTTTGTTCGTATATAAGTATAATGTTGTATAAACATAATATTTGCATAAAAATAAAAAGAATATTTGCTTTATATACATATTTATATATATGAATAGATTATTATTAAGTATCCCAACTCCAAACTGCTCTCAAAAAAATATTTATATTGCCCCACTTGTCGTCGAACGAAACTCGCTTTTTTATTCAATAGGTTTAAAAATCCCGCTTTCTCTGAAACAAAATATGACAACGCTGGCGTATATCATTAAAACAAAAGTCATTTTATAAATCAAGTCCGAAGTTTGAAGTTTGAAAGTTGTGCCCGTGGCATGAGCATTTTATAAAAAAGAGATGAAAACACCAAGGGCAAAAAGAGATGGATGGATTGTGTGAATAATGATATGGGGGGGTTAAAGGGCAGTTCTTACGTATGACAGGAGGGAGTGGATGAAAACACTGGCTGTGCTGATCCTAAACTGTACGTCTCTTAATATAATGCTAAACGCTGAAGACGATTGGATTTTCAGGCATTTAATATCTAGCATCTTCTCTCTTCTAGCATCACTATCATTTAGTTATAATGAACCATTATCATTCAACAAGAGCAATTATTAAAATAAGAAAATGAAAGGGACATAATTTACTTGAAAAGTATTTAAATATTTAGTATAAATAATAATGGTAGCACAACGCCCTGGTGCCAAGTGCTCAGAGCTTGTTCAGGGAGACGAGTGTTTAAATAACGTTTCAGTTTGTGACTTCAAATTTAACTTAATATTTATTAAAATAATATTGTAAGTCATTTTATTTTAATCAGAAGCTATATTTATTAAGTATAAAACAATAAGCAATCTTATATTTGAATCATAAAATAAGATTAATAAATTATAATCATGAAAAACGATTCCGCTCATTATTTTCAAAACAAACAACATTTCGATTAATATTTTTTCAACCGAAAAATATTGTGCTAAAAAACTTCAAAGCTGAAGCAGTCAAAGAAGTTATTAATACTATTTCAAATAATATCTAAGTATTCATTTCTTCAGACTAAGATTACCACAAAATAGAAATAAAACAACTAAATATTTTACCGCAATTAAAAGTTGATTCGAAACCATTGAAATATTTAGTGGGAATTTATTGGATGTTGCGAGTTTTTCTGGACTTGTATTAATAAAAAGAACATTCTTTAAAGAAAGAGAAACATTTACTTATATTAAACGCATAGACGATGATATATCATAGAAATTAATTTAGATTAAGATAAAAAATATATATGTTAGAAGTTGTTAAAAAAATCATCAACAAGATGTAACCCTTATGAGACTCAAAGATTTTAAGCGAACATTTAACACAGGAAACACAGACTACATTATTATTAAAGTAAGTTAAACTTATCAATTTCTTTGTATAAAGTCTTTGTATACACGCTTCCAGTCAGAGTGAGCGCCAAATATAAACCGAATCAGAAGTTGTAAATCTAAACAATGATATGAATTCAACTTATGTTTTCAAGTAATATGAAAATTAATGAAAGCAGTAGGACTGCGCCCACTCGGTGGGGGATTTACATTAGGGTTTAATTCAAATATAAACTAGATGATTCTAAGAAAAGGTTAAATTATAATTATCTTTTCATCAATAAAGGTTCAGTTCTCTAATGTTTAAGTATTTACAATTTTCGCAGTAAGTACTAAATATCGCAGTTGAAATTGTATTCAATATAATAACTTTACTGTAAACAATAATAACATAAATACCATAGTATCTAAAAATATATAAATAGGTTATTACCGTTCTATGTCAGACGTAATTATGTAAGGTGCGATGTGGTTTCAGGTAATCGAGAGAATTAGGAAGCACTGACGTTACATAGGACGTAAGACACAACAAAAAAAAATACAAATAGTAATTTATGATCAATTCTAAAGGTTTTTAATTTTTAACATTTTGTTTGTTACGCTTTCACGTCTTAACTGACACATCATGAAACACATTCAGATAAGGATATATGGATATAAAAGATATATACATTTCATCTATGAGAAATTATTGTTTTTGAAATTAAATAAAGACCTTAAGACAGCCAACGACATAACAGGGCTGTTTTTAAACCTATACAGAGCGGACGTAGCAGCTGGAAAAATCTAGTTTTTAATAAAGGAAGAACTTGTGTTATTTTCTTTTTCTGTCAGATCTAACTTCGCGTAGATGAAGCATTTTCAGTTTAGACTTGCTTTATATTAGTTTTGTTAAGATCTTACCACCAGACTTAAGAATACCTACAATACCTACCAATCGGTTTAGTATTTTGATATTTATAATATAATTAGGGATAAGAGATGTCTGAAGACACCTAATGAACAAAATAAGTATGAACTATAGCCACTAATTGTGACCGTGAATTAGAAAAATAATATATCTATATGACAAATATCAACCGAAGAACGTTTCACTTGAAATGGTTTATTTTATCACATACAAAAAGACTATGCAAAAATATCTATCACATTAAAAATTTGCTAAGTAATCAATTATGTTACATTTACGCAAAATAAGGGGTTATCAAAAGGTGTTAAATATTATAACTTACCAGAAAAATAAACACATTTATATAACATTAGTTATGTTGTATTTGTGGGAGAAGAACTAGCTCGTGTTATAACAATACTTTCTTGAATGAAGGTCGATATGGAGCTTGTTATTTGAATTAAAATCAAACTTTTGGATATATATTTATGGCATGTATATTCTGAAATAAATAATACATTTTAATAAATATTTGAAGCTATTTACCCTGAACGTATTCTTTTATTTTTATTTAAAATTCATTGGTTTTTCTCAAATTTCTCGTTACTATTCGTATGAAACATGATTTCACCTAAAATTAACCAAAATTTAATGCGTATTTATGTTTTATATAAAAAAAAAACTATACATAACATGTTTTTCTTATTGAAAGAATAATATGTGTGTATCATATACACTTCCCAAGACGGTTATACTTTCGTCTAAAAAAGAAACATCTGAACACATTGTAGCAGCAATTATATCGTGATTAGTAAAATATAAATTTTATTATCAATTGTTTATATTTTATTTGTAAATAAGAGCACGAACAACTTTTCATGTGAATTTAAATTAGATTTTTTTAATGTTCTTTAGAGAATGAAATGTTTTGAAAATACAATATTATTCTTCTTACAAAGGGACATTGGGACGGTATTTCGATTGCTCACAAAATTTATTGTGTACTTTATTATTCCGGAAAAAGAGAAAAAGTAAACTTTTTAGATTTATTGTTAGTTGCTTGTCCTAATAAACAATTAATATATACACTTCACTGAAAAATAAATGTTTGTGTGAATTTAAATCAACCAATATAATTTTCAATGTTAAATTATATCCTACTCACGACCTTTGAACTCAAATTGTTTATTTTTACCGCTGAAAAACCCGTGACCTCGTCCCTTGAACGTCATAAATGGAGAAATGAACTGTGGCTTTTATATTTCACAGTTTTATTTTTAAATTCTGCATTTTTAAGACACGTTCATGAAAAGAAACAACTTGATAAATTAGAACAATTTAAATTATATTTTGATAGAAGTATTGTAAATATATTATAAATAGTTAGACTATTATGCCATTATTAACAGTTGATGTGATCCCATTGAAACTTGGAGCATTGTTCTCGACAATGCGTAAATATTTAGTGTAAATTGTCCGGCGCTACGACATCCCCGATGCTAGTTAGTGCAAAGGCAGTGTGCTTAGTGCTTAAATAACCTTAGTGAGGCTTTTTACATTTCTGATCAAATCATGTTAGATGTCATTAATAAAAGTTGTCCTCTTATAATTACTTGCTAACAGTGCCCCGTTAAATAACTTAACTAAATTACTTTTCAGAGCTTTAAAGCAAATTAAAACATGATACAAAAACGAAAAACAAAAGTAGAAAGGTAATAATAAACTTTAAAGATGAAAGAATAAAAAATAAACGTTATTACGGACGTGACCGAAAATTAATGTTATATTTTAAAACAGCTCTTGAACTTTTTTGTTTTATACACAATATTAGAAAAGCTGGTTATATATTATTTTGTTAAATATATAATAAGCTTACCACAAATACAGTTTTAGCTGAAATGTATTACTCGCTGAATAAAAATAAAATATCAGAAATGTAAATCAAACTCAAACAGACACGCTTTAGATAAATTATACTGATTGCTGACAGCTTCGTAAAATATTGAACAAATTGAAATGAAAATACGAATTATCAACTTATCACAATATTTTAACTGTATATTATTATTTCAAATCAATATGAGTAAAAAACATTTGTGGGTTTTTGTAAAAATCTTATTATAGTTCTCGAGGGTAAAATGCTTTAGGCTATTTCCCATTGTTGCTTTTTATAATCATGACGCAATATTAATGTACAGAAATAGATATTTTCGGTAAATCTTTTAGCTGTTACAGTTACTTGTGTATCTTTTTATTACTTTCTTATTATTATTCAAAAGATGATGTTTATTATACTTTAAGCATACAATTATTTATTAAAAGATACGACGAGATGATTACATATTATAAGACGGACTTGACAATACTAGAAAAACTCTTCTCTGGACTCCAGAAAAATATAACACGAGTCAACCTCACAAAAATGTGTTTAAACTTTGTTTAAATATGTATATGATTATACCGTTTTCATTGTTGAACTCAAATTATTCTGAGACGTCTTTTAATCAATAATATTCAAATGAAAATATTAGATAGCAAATTAAAATCTTATACACAAATACTTTTGAAAATATATTATTTACGTAACCTTTGTTTACTACTTAGTTTTAGAACTATCGTTTGTACTATATTCGATAAGTGAAGGGACTTCTGTATTCAGCGCTCAGGGCTACCTTACACAATAAACACGAAAGTTGCTAAAAAAATAAGCTTAGCATAAATGTTCGTCATTTCATCGAGTTAATACCTTAAAATAGAAGTTCAAAATCTCTAAGTAAAGTCAGAATCTACAATTATTAACTACGTCAAAACTTTGAAATTGGAACAATAATATTTATACACGTTCCTCGTAACTAATATTATCTGGTAATATGCAAATTAATGAAAACAGTAGCACTGCGCCCACTCGGTGGGGGATTTACATTAGGTCTTAATTCAAATATAAACTACATAATTGTTAGGAACACGAACGTTATAACCGTCTTTATGCTTATTTTATTATTTAATTATTCAATACTTAAGCTGATCAGATCCTCTACATAAAAAATAAACACCACAAAAATACACACACTACACAAAATACACACACTACGAACAATACACACATATTGTGAATAGTTCACGTACAGACACTACTCTCACTAGTGTCTTACTTCAAAGGCAATTTATCTATCCTAGTAATTTATATCCTTATGTCTAAAAACTTCTTGAAACTTTATGAACATTTAACAACTACTCTACTACTGGTTAGCTTAGGATATAAGATGAAATTGACATAACAGAAATTGCGCAATCTCTTGAGGGAGACCCGAAAGCGAATAGTGGATATTTACCAACAGGAATTATGAAATTTAGTTTTGTTCCGCAAAAAAATCGCAATAGATATTGTAATAATTTTATTAACTTCAAAGTAACTTTCTGTTTCTATTTTGTATCGTTTTATGTTAAAAAAATAATATACTACGGTCTGATATATTTATAACTGACTCTCTTTATTTTCCCAAGGTTGACTGTCAGAGAATCCTATTTGGCATTAAATCTCCCGGCTTTTAACATTTTTTTTATGTGGGATCAATAAAATTTAAATAAGTAAATAAATACATTCCTAGAATAATAACTCCCCAATTATTTTTAAAGTTACATTTGAATAATTTTAAATAGACCTTAAATGACTTATTTTAATTTAAAATAGTCACAATTTGGATTAAGAAAAGAAAAATCTATCCGAAGACCATTTATTTGCAGTGAATTAGTAGCAGTTAATAAATGTAGAGTAGCTTTTCGGAACCTGAACGAAGCCTTCGATACAGTCACTCCTTCCAGTCTTCTAAACGAGCTGGAACCTAGTGACTTCCGACAGAATCCATCTGAAAAGTAAAAAATGGCCGTGTGTCAGTAATATCTGCTACCGGGAAGCGTGCTCTATTTCCAATTTTTATAAATATCCTACGGATGAACGGATGATTGGATGATCTTATGAATGGAAAAATCATCTTATACGCCGATGACACAGTGGTAATTTACACTGGGAAGGTATGGCAATTGTAGCTAAAAAAGGGTTTGAAAAAATAAGCTCTTACCTAAGAGCTAACCAACCACCTTACACTTATTGAAAAGACAAACTATACTTGTTTCTCTAAAAGTCAATACAACCATCAAACGAATATCAACTCAAAAATCATAACTGTCATAAAAACAATCTAACAAGTTGTATTTATCCACATATGGAAATAACTAGTTTCACTCGGACTCGTGGAATCATAATCGATGAACGACTTTCTTGCCACCCAAAAATAGAAAATATTTATTTTTTTGCTATTGTAACGGGACAAAAATCACACACACAGACACATACTATGATGGTTTTAAATGAACTTAATTTTAACATACTCTCATTTATTTATTTTTTACTTTTTTTGCTGGAAGATCAAGGCCTCCTGATACGCGTGAAATTATGCTTACAAAAAGATCACTGTCTTTAAGATATTTTTTATAGAAAGATCATAAATTATTATTGATCTTAAAAAACAGGTAGTAAGTTCACTCCGTTAATAATACTTTGTCTATACTGATCTTTATGAGGGACAACTTGACAAGCTTAAGCTTGTCGAGATTGCGTAAATTTGATCACGTGCCTGAGTTTAGGACTCATTTGAAATGGCTCCCAATCAGGTTTAGGAGACATCTTCACATGCTGACTGTCCTGTCCTGTGTTAACTTAATTCTTTATACTTCTTTCTACTTAAAGCGGCGTCTCCTCTCTCTCGACTCAGATAATGAAAGGCAAATCTGAGATTGTGTAAAGACAATCGTTTGCACAACCCTACAAGGCTATCAGGTCATTATGGTAACTCGTTTACTTGTAAATCTGAGGCATTGCAGAATGATGTCTCCGCTGAAATACGACATCCAGATCACTCTCAATATTTAAAAATCATTTGTATACTCATTAACTATCAATCACTGATATTTAATATTGTTAATATTATATATAACATTTTATAATTTCCAAATGTCTTACTGTATATGAGTAGCAATTTTTATTAAACATACAGTAATATTAGTATTATAGTATTATAGCATTAGTGTTAGTGTTAGTGTTAATGTTAGTGTTAGTGTTAGTGTTAGTATTCTAATTATTTATTTGTTTTTTTGCACTATACTGCGTTCGCATGAACTATTCCTTTCTCCAAAAGGTTGTCTGTAAGAGATTGCTTTAGCAATAAGACCGCCTTTGCACCCCTTTTGTGTATCTTCCTATTATTTCACTGTTCTATATAATTTCCTGTTTTACTGTGTGCAATAAAGATTATAGCTATCTGACTATCTACTTCCTATATTTAGCACCTACGGAGAAAAAGTTATGAGATATAACGTCTAAGATATTTAAGTTTGTTTTAAAACATGTGAACATTGAAGTAACTATAATAATAAAAAATTAAGAATTTAGAATATTGGTAAATGTAAAGTAAATGTTTCATACGTAACACATAATTTCATTAAAAGTGAAACGGGCGCTATAAGTTACGGAAGAACGATGTCAAGTGCTGTTAATAAACAGTTTAAAAATATAAATGTTGTTGTAAATGTAAATAGCACAATATGCGTCTTACTTATAAATATAAAAGTAATATTCAATGATAAAATCGATCCTAGTCACAACCTTTGACCTCAAATTGTACATTTTTACCGCAGAATAGCTCGTGACCTCGTCTCTTGAACATCATAAATGGACAAATGAACTGACGCTTTTATGTTACATAGTTTTTATTCTTAATTCAGCATTTTCTAGATACGAGAGAAAAAAATTGTTTATTGTTATAAAAAAAGTTGCATACTATTTAAAATAGTCAATAAGCATGGTACGCCCAATATTTTTGTATATAAATATAGAATAATAAATGTCATACGGCTACGACTCGAACCTGCAACCTCTGCTAGACCCGTCCCCGCCTTACTTACAACTAAGCTACTAAATAACTAAGCGAGCTATGTTGCCACTTTGATAAATTGTAACATTCCATATAAAATCTTTTGTGAGATGAAGGCGATATATTTATCATTGATATGTGTATGTTAGGAAGATTATTTATTTTTAGTTACAGGTATATATACAGAGAGGGAGAGTAGACTTAGTACGTGTGTAGTTAGACTATTGTACCGCTATTAAAAGTTGATGTGGGTCCATTGAAACTTGGGGCATTGTTCTCGACAAATTGAAGACATTTGGTGCAAGTTGTCTGCTGCTGTGAAATACTTGATGCTCGTTTCAAAGTGCTCTTAAATAAATCGTAATTAAGATTAGTTTAATTCTACAATAAAAAAATATTATATCGTTGTAATGTTACATAACGTAACGTAACGTTAACGTCAAAGCTCTGAAGTAAATTAAGTATAATATGACCTTGCGAAGGGTTCTGTATCACCAAACAATGTTAATTATCTGAAACTACGAATATTCTGAAACCTGTATTGTTCTGAACTACTTAACTGAGTTTGTTTGTCAAGTTTATTATTACGTTATAAAAAAGGATTGAATTTATCAGAATAGTTATTGAATAATAAATACTAACTTAATTTATCAAAATGTAATGTAAATAAAGAAAAGTTCATTTTTGTTACAAATACAATATTCTCTTTATGTAGATGTTTATATATATTTAAGTATCAATGTGTTCTAAAAAAAATCCATTTATGACATAAAACATTACTGTTCTCCAAACAGACAGACGAAAGTATACGGGGATGTATCGATACATATAAATATTTCGTAATAATAATTTTAAGAACAGTCACGACCACGACGTACAGTTGTGTCCACGCATCATGCGAAAACTACTCTAACGACGGCATGTAACTGGTCCTGTATTTTCAAGATCGTCATATATATATATATATATATATATATATATATATATATGACGATCTTGAAAATATCATGAAAACATTAGTTACATGTATTTATCACTATCAGGGTTCCATCAAGAGATCTTTAAAAATTATTATAAAATACCTATATGTATATATATATTTATTTAAGTTTTACTTACAATATATAACACAAGATTAAAAGACGAAAGATAAAATGATGCAGATTACCCCAAATGTTAAAGTACAATTAGTTGAACATTGCGTTACCTGGCTCCACTGTTGTAATTTCTGTTTTAAATTAATAAAAACTCGGAAAACTGAAAAACTCAAAACAGATTTGATATTATAATAAGAGACGAAGCTTGTTAGTATTCCATGGATTCACTGTGCGGGCGCACTGCACGGATCAAATAATTATACCAAACAATTCCTGGGACTTGCGACCCAGGTGTAGGTTTAAAATGCGCATTAAAACTCACTGGTTAAGCTTCTCTACCTACATAACCAAATTTAAAAGGAACCAATTAATGTCACCTTTGAAACACGCTCAGAAAAACGTGGACAGAAACGTGGACAGAAAAAAAATGGACTATGATGATAGTTCTAGAGAGGCCAAGATCTTTGAGTAGGTTATAGAGATATCGCTGTTATACCTCCCACCCTCACTTCTACAGCGTTACTAGTAATAACTAGTAATAACTAGTAATAACTAGTAATAACTAGTAGTAACTAGTAGTAACTAGTAGTAACTAAACTAAAATTTAATAGTAATAACTAAAGGGTGTGGGGCCTTTTAGTGTCAGTCAATGTATTGGATGCTTTCACTGAGAAATACCTAGTATGTAATAAGACTGCATTCCATATTTAAATGCCTCCTTTAAGAATAGGCAGATGTATCATTGGTATGATTTTAATTCATTTATCTATGATATTTTACTAATATATACACAATACACAAACATAGGTAGGTATCATAAATAGCACACCGGTAACATTACGCTTTAGATGGATTATACTGATAGAGCCTAGGGCTCTATATCGGATAAATTGAAGTGACTTCAAAGTTATAACATGTTATATTACTTTTTTATGACAACTGTATGCGCCTACTTAATTATATGTTATACTTATATCTTGAACTAAAGACAATGGTCTTAAAAAAATTAAAGATAATGTAGGTATTAGTTAAAAATATAAAGACAATGTGTACTCTACATTTAGAGCAGATATTGTCTTTATATTTTTATTAACAACTGAGCTTATACGATTATATTATTTAAATGAAATATTTTTTAACGAATCTGACTAGCGTATTTTTTACATTTTGATTCTAGCTCGACTCGCTGACGGAAGAGATGTCAGTGTCAGTGAATTAGTTATGTATTTTTTTTCAGTGTACAAAAGTTTATAGTATTTCATAGTATTTCACCAAAAACGTGTCAACGTTTTTGGTGAAATTAACATTGATTCAATCGATCGATGGTGAATGATAGTTGCCACTTATGTTTTTTTTTATTGAAATGGAATTAGTGGTCAAAAATATAAACATAGTTGCTGGATATTCAAAACATAAAATAAATTGTTTTAGGTGGAAATTAAAATATCACGTTTTACTGTAAAATCAATAGTATGAAAAAATGTAGAGCTTTTTGTTAACTGAATCTTTTTTCGAAAGAACACATCACTAAGCAAAAAATATCTCAATTTTAACTAAACTACAACTATACCCTGAACAGTTTTGTGAAACTATTAACCTCGAAAATCACAATAACAATACGATAACAACAGAATAACAGATAAGACAGACGCGACGGTACAAACAGTTTACTATTTATACTAATAATAGTACCTACTGATAGCCAACCGATTTCAGACTATCTAGCGCCGTGACTAGTATCACTGAATAGGTATGAAACTATTAGGGATAAATTACGGAATAATATTACTCATGAACAGACGATTTGTCTTAATTGGAATACGATTGTTGCAAACCATTTAAAATAATATATTATTTATTTTCCTATGTAACGGTATATTTATATTTAAAATGTATATATACTGAGCAAAGCGAAGCATGTTGTAAGTGTGATAAAGTATTTAATAACATATATTTGGGTGTTTTTGTAACAAAAATCGAATAAAAACATATCTAAGCGTTGTAACAAGTCTCGAGGGTGAGATACAGCAGGCGATTTCCCCGTTTTACTTTTATCTTGGCACGAGCGTGTCGAAATATTAACTTTGTATATAAATCGATATTTAGCTACTTTTAGTGTTGTTTTAGGTGATACTTTATTCCGCGTTCACACAGGGGGTGGTATGGTATGGTATGGTATCTAACGTAACAAGCGAACAGCGCTTTAATTATTTTGTTGTATTTTTTTAATTTTTAATTCATGTCTACATATTTTTATTTAAAAACATCTGAGTTTCTGTTTATATGTTATATAATTAATTTCTGTTTATATAATTAATTTAGTCTCTTTTAAAATATAATTAGAACCCATATTAGTAAGTAAATGCGATCAGAATTTTCGTATTCGTTTCTTTTAACTTAGGCCGCCTACAGAGTTTTTACTGCGTGGGTCATTAACGCACGATTGGTAACAATGATAACCCCACTAGCCCCACCGGCCCCACTGGCCCCACCAGCCCCACCGGCTTCGATAATGCCCATAATTCTTGACGCTATACGCACTAGCTTGTATATTAAAATTGTTAAGATTACACATATTTTTCTTTTCGCGCTTGACGTAAAAGGGCATCGCGATATGATTTATTTTATATTACCGTGTGGCTGCCGGCTTATTGAAATATATTCTTATTTGGAATACTTTAATAAGAGTAGTCAAAATTTTATTACGGAGCCTAATTTGCAATGTAGATATTACAATATAACAGATCGCTCTTTACAATTAATAATACTGAATTGATTTCAAATAAAAACCAATCCTCGAAATCCCCGACAAAATATCATAATAATGTTAAAAAAGTCTAAATACCAGTCCCAGAGTCCATTTTCCTGATTTATCGCTTGTAAAAACGTTCCAACGGACCATAAACGTCAGCCACTCGATATCACATCAATACAATGTTTAATTATCGCCTTTTGCCTTTGTAGGATATTCGAAATTGGTTTTATTCTTTAATTTTTTTCATCAGCTATATTGTTTTTATTTTGTTTTAAAAGTATTTTGGTATCAAAGGTCTTGGTCTTGGTCTTGGTCTTGGTTCAGTTAGGCCATCGAATAAAATTGTTACGTCTTAACTCCTTAAGATTTGTTGTTTTCGGCTTTCCAATCAGGAACGTGTTTAAAATATTAAAAACTTTGATTTCACAAGTAGGTAAATAAAGACAAAAGATTAAATTAATTGCCTGACTCCGTGCATGAGGTGGGAATGGAGCCATCGTACCAATGAGCTTCATTATTGTGAAAAATTAGTGAAGACTTCGGTCAAAGTATCCGTCTCGACAATGAGTCTTATAAACTCATAGTTTATTTTTTAAGGCTGTACCGTAGCCTTGAAGACTTTGCACCTTTCATAAGAAACGATCTGACCAAGCCAGGTTTAATCTGAATCCTCAGATCTAACACCATTCGAATTTCTAATTCGAATGCAATTGCTTTTATTATTTTCTTAAACATCAATAATATGTACACGTAAGTTATATTAGGTGTATATATAATATATTTATTTGTTTTGTAACTGAACTTATGACTGGACTCCTATACAAAAAATATGTGCAGCTAGCTTCTGACATAAGTGCACGCTTCCATCTACCGACTGGAATCGTAAGCCGCCTATTATTACTTAAAATTACACATATTCGTATACTTACCCTTACTTTTCATTGAAATTATAGTATTCTTTTGTATCTTAGCGTGAAAATGCCAATAGTGCTAATATTTTTCGTTTTTCTGAAGAGTAACCTATACATAGTGTGTTAAAAAAATATCGCAAATTTTGTGTATTTTCAAAAATTATTTATTTATTCCTGAATATCTATTTTGTCCCCATCAAAGTAATCCCTGGGATCTTATACACTTCTACCAACTTTTTTTCCAATCTTCGAAGCACTGCAAAAAGTTAGTTTTTTTAATCTTGGTCAGCTCCTCCTTGGATGCCGTCTTTATCTCGTCAATCGTGGCGAAGCGTCGTTCTTTCATGGGCCTCTTCAATTTCGGGAACAAGAAAAAGTCACAGGGGACCAGATCTGGGAAATACGGTGGGTGCGGTATCATTAGTGTGTTGTTTTTAGCCAAGAAGTCGCGTACAAGATGTTGATCAATTTTGGTACGAATTTTGCGGCGACCCGTCTCATGCCCAAATTATCGATTAAAATTCAATAGAACAAGCCAATCGATATGCCTAGGTCGTCGGCAATTTCTCTAACGGTGATTCGACGATTGGCCAATACAATTTTCTTCACTTCATAATCAATATTTTGTACCACCGATAAACGTTGCTTTTGTCCAAAGTAGCTTCTCCGTATACCACAGTCAACATTTGGAATGCATCCGCGCACTTAATTTCGTTTTTCATACAAAATTTGATACAGGTTCTTTATTCCATTTTTTTTAATAGGCAAAAATCGAAGACGAACCATAACAAGCGCAAATAAAGCAGCTGTCAACAATTAACTGAACATCCAAAATGGCCGAATTTGTCAGCATAAGTGAGAGACATATTTTATTTTGACGAAATTCGAATATACGTAACCCGCAAAAATTCAAAATTGACTATACTTTTTGAAGACACCTCGTATGATATCCGGGGTAATTAATGACTTATGACCATACCAAATTTTATCCAAATCATTTTTTTACATTTTAAGCGATAGGCGAAGAAATATTTAAGGCAGATAAGATTAAAATAAACATAGAGTTGGGTTCTATTATCTACACATATTTACTAATATTAAAAAAAAATACAGGTTTTGGATTTTTACTATTTTATTTATAAAACAGCACAATAATGAAGCACTTTTATTTACAAATAACCTATCACTATTAACGACCGTGTTACACAAGAGGTTCAATAACGACAACAACATTATATATTTAAATGAATACTAAAACATACCTTGTCTCTGCGGGAGAGGGGAATTTATAATTCATTTGATACAATCTTTATCTTTTCAAAACAAAATAAACCCTAATTTATATCATCTCAAGTTAGAAGTCTTCTTAAGGTTGAGTCGTTAATTTCTAAAGTTAGGAAAAACAAAATAAGAAGATATTTATTTTACGTTTTAATTTGGTTAATTCTGGCTGGCAGGGATTCTAGGAAAAAATGGGGATGATCTCGAACAGCACTTTGGCACGGACTAAAGAATTAAGACAAAAGTAGGCATATTATAAAAAAATAAATTTTATAAATTTTGTTGAATGAACACTTAATTTAAATGGATAATAATAGGTTAAATAAAAATTAATCGGTATACTATTACCGATATTATATTTCACAAGTGAAAAGTATTTTAAAATAGAATTAAAATGTGCAACTTTATTTAATGTTATATTTTTCTTTATCACTTATATGTTTGATTGTTTTAACGGTTTTAGGCCTACATAAAATCTTCATCAACTTGTTAAGTATGAAAATACTTTTTCACACAAATAAAATGTTCTCGGTCAAAATATTAAAAGTATTTTTCTGCTTCATAAATTGCTAGAATAAATAACTTGGGTGTTACTCGTATGATGCGTTAATTTCACGGATGACTTATTTTTATACGACTCATACATAGATCCAGTTGGTTGGAATTTAAGATTTAAGTGAACTTTGTCATCTTTACTAAAATCAATATTAGAAACTAGCTTTTATTTTTAAAAATAATAATAACAGAAGAATACTATGTTCACTTCAATTATCAACTTGTATAAAATTTTAACAGCCACGGGAAATTATATAATTTGAAATCGAAATTTGTTTTGTTAAGGCGGGTATTACACGGGATCCGCGTCAGGACAGACGTCACGTAATCAGCTTTACCTTGCCAGCTCGCTCTGAGCTTTGTTACATTATTCTAATATTATTTTATATCAACTATAATAAAAAATATGCGTATTTAATCAAATATTTGACATTTCTTAGTAATATATCAAATATAATAATGATATTATTACAAATAATAATTCTATAAATTATAATTCAGACTGTACTTTTCAAAACAAATCTAAATTATTAATTCAAAAATGTTATGGCGGAAAACAAATGACTCTAAGTTATTGTAATTCGGCATTTGATTATTATTTTATAACTACTCAAATACCGAATCTACGTTTGAATATTAATTAAAAAAAAATAGATGCTTGTTTTGCTCCGTTACAGTGAACATCGTATACATTTTATAACATATTACATAATTTATTTAGATGAGCCTGACATGAAACGACGAGATCTTCTCCGTATTTTTTAATTGTAGATTTAATGTAGGTTTATTATTCTGGTCAGTAAGAGATTTTTTAACTTATTTTGAATTTTTCAAAAGATTATTTAAGTTTTTATCAGGAGTGATAATTTCAAAGCGAATAAGTTAATCAATCAGTTTAACTTTATTACTTTAAGTTTATTTTTTCTTTTCATTCGTTGTAAGAAAACGATGAATGAGTTTTAATATACCGGTGGAACACAACTCAAACTCAAATTGAGTTAGAAACTAAATAGAGATACTGGATACGGTGCCATACAATTTATTGGCAAGATTTCAATTGAAAAGTACAGTGTTGTTAAAAGTAACTATATTGGACGTTCGTGAAACTGAACTAAACGATCAGATTCGGGAAATATTGCTTAATAGTTTTATGTGCTTATTTCCCGTAAGCTTTTTATGGCCTCGTCAATGTTTTTTGTAAGGATATTGCTTGAATGATGTTGCTAAGTCAAAAGGTTTAATCGAATCTTTAACAAAATTCACTCAAATTTATTCATGTATTTAAAAAGTTGCTTATGTGATAATTTCTCCTTTTTTTTAAAGGTAAAACAGTCTTTATTATGAATGTTTCTTTTCTCCGCGTGGACTACAGCAGTGCGACACTTTGTCCAATCATTACTATAGTACTGATGGAACCCGGGACTCATCAACAGCAAATTACAACATCTAAGAAATTACTAAATTTGGAAATAATATCAAAAATTTAAGAAGAAATGTAGAGAAATACTTTATTACTTACAAACTCTATCTAAAACAACTAAACAGAACGCTGCTACTACAGGAACGAGCCTCTTCACATTTAGCAGTTTAATGTAATGGAAATAGTTTTTCACTGATTGCTCAACTTATACTCGTTAGCTTTAGATGTAATGTCTCTTATAACCTGTTCGAAAGTTTTAGTGACTCTCCAACATTAAAAACAAACTTCATTTGATTTAACATTTCTAAGTGATGCTTCAACTATTACATTTTGTGGTTACATTTTTTATATTTTATAATGTTTCGTTGATACTTTATAACAAATAAAATAAGTATTTGTTAAAAAAAACTAATCTATTTTAATTATCAAAATTCACTTTATCTTTATTCACTTATTTTAGTTTTTAGTCACTTGTTTTCGTTTCATCTGTAGGTTGGTTAATCAAATGAAACTATTTGCTTTCATTGTTTTATATGACAAAGTGAATCACTACAAATATATTATTAATTTATGCTATTAACGTTGAAGCGAGTTCGTTAAAGTTTCTTGCAATTCCGACTCAAAATACTCAGGCATTGTTGTAATACCCTAAATTTAATTATACACCTCTAAGCTAAGTATATTTAATAATAAGAGTACAAACTGAGAGTATGGAAATTCTTAAGTTCTATTATCAAGTTATGTATTCAATAGTCCATATAATAGAATTTTCGATTGGTTGTTGATTATTTAATATAGGGCGACTGCGGCTATTATTTAAGCGACTCTACATTATGAAATTATTCAGGTTTAATTTTTAATCCACAACTGTATCATACATGTAGTTTTAGTAAAATTCTTTGTTACAATATACATTTTGGGTGTAAAGTCTGCCTTATCTATATTAATATCTTCCAAGCAAACCTTATCTTATAAAAGGAAAAGTAATAATAAAATATGTAATATGTTATATTTTTTTGGAAGGCGTTTAATAATGTGTGTTGACACTGAACTGACTGTCGGATATTGTGGGGTAGGGAACGTCTTAAAATTTCAGACTAACAAGGCCCACGGGAAATGCTAAAATGTTACCGTTTTTTAAGTTAGTTTGCAAGGATGACCAGTTCCTAGGAAATTGAATATTTTCTTTAAGTATATGGAGATTAGATAATTTGGGATACTTAGACAAATTTCTTCAGTTCAAACAAGAGTCTTATAATAATATTAAGCAACCGTGTAGGCTCTGATCTACATGAACTTGTGATTTATTAGAGCAGCGTGTATCCGCGTTATCCAGTAAGGTGACTGAGCGAGGGACCGCTCCGTGCGCTCTAAGATGTCAAGAGTTGTTAACATCCATACGAATGCTTTGTCAGCGATATTAGAATGAAATCAGTTACAAGTATAGGTTGCTAAAAGGAGATCACCTACAGTGTCTTATACTGTGTATAATATAAATACAATATAGTCTCTACTAGACTTCATGAATAGTGAAACTTGTTTTTTATAAATTCCGTACCTTATATTATGACAGGTTTAGATTTCCGTCATTACTGTACGGTGACCAGATTGGTCTTTGTTCAGATTGTTGTATCTAGAAATTTATAATGAAATTTGGAAATGAACAAGACGTTCAAGTACTTTTCATTGAAAAAGAATCATAGAAATTGGTAAATAATATAATAATTAGTATTTTTTTAATTTTGGTATATATGGCTCTTGTGATTAAAGAATACATAGTATTTAATTTATTATAGAAATATATATTTAGCATTTTTTTATCAACGCTAAAAAGAAATAAAAGAGGATTTGTGATCTCGTCATATAACCATGGAGTTTAAAAATTTCCACCCCTTTAAAGATTCAATATTTTCTAATGAGCCCCGCTGAGGATCTAATTTTCAGCAGTGGGTTTGAGTTTAAAACGAAATTTGGCTCTTCCACTTGATCATCACAATTCTGATATATTTCGTCAACCAGGGAGCCGGCAGATGCTTAATTTTAATGGACCTCATGCACATAATAAAACTTGATAAAAATGGAATCTAAAATCTTCACGTTTTTATTCGTTGTCTCAGCACTAAGAACAAAATATCAGTCGATTGTAAATTTCATAAACTTGTCCTCCTATATCGCATTACGACCGTAGGATTAATTTTGGGCTGGTATATTTGCAAATAGAAAAATAAGATGTCATGGTGCGCGAATCACTCCGCTGCGAGTTGTCTGTAATTGACAAGGTAAAGTGAGAGAACAACCACGTGGTGTAGAAACGACGGAGCGCATATGAAAGTGTGTTACACACTTGGTGAACGCTGGCGTTCAAAACATTAAGGTCAGCACTGTTTACTACATTTGGTGATTTGCATTGTCATTTTTTACTAAGCATGTGTGATAAACGTGATAAACGTGTGATCAGCATTAAGGATATATTTTCTAAGCAATTACTTAAATTCGTCGAAATAATCAACTATAGAGGACGCTCAGCCAAAGTTTCAATTTGTTAATTATAATTAGGACCAGGATATGCTCTGATTGAAAATTGATCTGACTACGAATGTAAATTACCACTCTTCTGCTACCTTTAACGAATCTACCATACTACATAAAAAGGTAAAATTTCTAGCAACCATAAAAATATTGTGGCGCTCTTTAGTCAGGAATTTAGATAAAGTAAACCCTATTCAGGAACACCGAATTCTTATTTTCCTGTTATCACTCGGTCTTATAAGAACCTCTACTTGTAGTTTTAGTCCCTCTAAAGCAGCCAACACAAAGCTCCGGAAGGAATCAAATTGACTAGCCAAGTCAGGTACTGGCACCAGTAGCAGGTATGGCAGCATAGAGGCTCTTTGAGAATTCTGCTTTAGTGGATTTGAAGTGGCTGCTCAGCAAAGTGTTTAATAGATTCCACTGTAACTCTATAGGGACTGTTTAAGTGAGATTAAGGTTAATTCAATGTTGATACATTTTATGTAGGGTAACGCCTGGTTTGGTAAAAGCACTTCAGCAGTTTTATATAGTTTATTCAGAGCTTTTGTATACTAGTCTGCAGCCGAAGTCCTGTGCTGAATGTAACAAAGAGATATTTAATCACAGCGCCTCCTACTGGGTTCAATTGAGAATTCAAACTATTCAGGGACCCACCCACTCAAAGTAACTGAACTTTCCATACTTGAAAACACTTTACATATTGTGATTTTTTCATAGGGATTGATTGAACAGGAGATACAAAGAGAGAGCATAAAAATATACTCACTGTTTTATATTTAAGTAAAAGCGAATTCAAAAATATCAATGCTTTTCAACAATTTCTGACTTGTTATAAGAGTCAAACTTGACGTTTTGCAGACTATAAAACATATGATAGATTTATAGTTGGGCTTAAAATATCTAAGCTAGTGAGTCATATCTGAAAAAAAAACAATAAAAATAGTACCTGATAGCGATTACGAATCTAAACTATCTCTGGGTCCATAAAAACACCATTTTTTAATGAAAATCAGTTTGAAACGACTAACAAGATATTTTTTATAAATTTTAGGACTTAAAAATATGGAATATTTAAATGAGATGTAAAGAAATAATACAGACAAATATATTGCTAAAGCTTTCAAAGAAATGTTGTTTCTAATCGGCCGGTGACCGCTCGGTTAAAGACTCCTTATAAGCTTGTCATATTGGTTATCTCATGGACGTCATTAATTGTTTATGAAATCAAGAATTCTGACATTAGACAACTAAAACATATTCAATCAAACATCTTTAGTGAAGAAAAGTTTTGTTATAACAATTTTTTAGATAGCAATGACGTCAAACTGACGAGAGATATTGAGTTTGCTCACGA
This sequence comes from Dircenna loreta, assembly GCA_963555665.1. Lineage (NCBI taxonomy): Eukaryota > Metazoa > Arthropoda > Insecta > Lepidoptera > Nymphalidae > Dircenna > Dircenna loreta. The sequence goes on along the minus strand of OY743099.1, from coordinate 6,169,285 downwards.
GGTAGTCTAATTTGAAATCCCACAAGTTAAGTCTTTTTATTTTGAATTGTAATTTATTACAATTCAAAATAAAAAGACTTAACGTATTTAATTTCTTATACCTATAGCATACGATATATTTAATAAAGTATTTTTTCAATTTAGTATTAAATATGCAATACAAGCAGTATCTTATTCGGTTTTATTCGGCTTTCTTCGGTAAAACTATCATGTAATATATTATGCGAGTCACTTATTGAATTACAGTCTTGTGGGTCTGCTTGCAAGACTAAAGTTTTTCCCCTGTGATTTATTATTCACTTAAGTATCAAGATATATATATACAGGACAAATATAGCGCCCTACTCCTGAAATTACTTTTAAAAGTTGGTAGGACCGCTGTAGCGAAGTTGATAAAATATTGGAAATACTCGGAGGTCGTAAATTAGGTATGCAGTGACATGTTTTACCTACTAAATATATTTTTTATTCATTTCCAACTGTGAACGCACACTAAGAAAACAAAAATAGTTCAGTATATATTATTCAGTATATTCAGCATAAAATAAATAAATTTATTAATTTTTAAGGTGTATATAGTAGTTAAGTCAAGATAGTGAATTAACAGTAGCTTTAACGGCTTCACTGGTACCGGGATATTACTACTTTCTCCCAGACAATGGATGGAAGTAGCTCTTATTAACTCTTTTCTTAAGAAAACCAGAAATTCAGTCTATCTTTAATCTTGTAATATATGCAGATTGTGTAATTTTTTTTTTTTCATCACTGACCAGATCTGGACAAATGTAAGTTTCCAAGAAAGAACACCGACCTAGGGAACTGTTGAATCTATTATCAATTCAAACACTAATATCGGTACATGAGTCTGTCGGTAGTCTGGTAGAAGATGGCAGTGGCAGGTCTTCTGCCACTCTACTCTCCAAAAGTTAAAAATGTCTGATTTAATTAAGACAAGCACATTTTTAGTTAGCCATAAGTCTCTGTGTGGTGTTTTATTAATGTTAAATAATTTTGATACGCTAAACAAAGTATTTTTTTAACGTTGAAACGGAACTCGATACAGACAATTTGGACAGAACCCAATATAGTGTTTTAATTCTAGTTAAGTATATATGTATTTTGCACAAAAACATATTATGATAACGTATAATATACTCAACTTTTGTTTTACCGGAGTTCATTTCTACTACCTATTGCAACGCCTTGTTAAAACATAGAAGCAACAAGTTCAAAACTATTCCCGAAGCGAACTTGAGCAATGTGAGGACAAAGTGCCTTAACTTCAGTAAATCATATTAGTGAGTTTGTTTCAATGTATCGCTCTATGTGTAATATATATAAACCTGGAGCCATTTTTTTTTACTTTCATTACGCATACGTTCAATACTACCTGAATTTTAAAGATTTAAATGAAAACCTTAAACTTTAAACAAGAAACAAGCAACGAAATCCTAAATAAAATTTGCTTTTATTTTATCTACCACTTCTCCAAGACTGAATAATAAATAGTATATATTAATATGATTATAATAAATAACATTGTATTATTGTATAAAAATGAAAACCTCAACACAAAAGAAATGTTACGTTCTATGAATTGTTACGTCTCGTCATTCATGACTTTTCTCTAATGGTTTCTGCGCTTCAGGCGTTCATAAAAGCACGTTTGATAAAAGCATGTAAAAATACGTGAAAATTTCGTGTGAAAATAAATATATAAAAAAGACACCCTTAACATATATTCATGGTTTTAGTTTTCTCAAATCGCTTTAAATATTATAAATTATACGTTTGAAAGTTTATTTATTTGTGCTCACTGGGTGCAACGAAGTTTTTTAAAATAGTTATTTTATAATTTATGTGTTTCTATAAAATCTAAAACACATACATTGAAACGTAATATAATAATATACTATAGAATTCAAGCAGTAGAACGTATTATTACCGTTTTAGAAATCTTCTGGTTAACTGTATTTCTGTTCAGTCATTACAAGAAAACTTCAAGACTGATTTTATAATTACGACGGAGTTTACACTCGTAATTTAAGAAGAATACGGGATACTTTTTTCTCTGGAAAATTACCTAATTTCCGTGAAAAAATACAGAAACTCATGGTAAATATAATTACTTAACCAAAAAATAATAATATTTTACTAAGTTTCTATTCCATAAAAAAACAAAACTTGCAAAAAAATCAAAGACTCAAGAAGAAGTAAAAAGTTGGAAGATCCATATAATACCAAGCTGGTTATTAATTTATTCAGTCCCTAGTGGAGGGACCTTCCGTCTTATGTTGTTACGTAATTAGCTAACCTAACAATATCCTATAGTGACCATATCAATTTATATTAATCTGTTACATTACACTAAACAATCTTACTTAATATAAAAATTTGAAGCTTCTATGTCTGCTAGAAGTGTCTGAGACTTTTGATGATGATCTGTCAGTCAGTGAGTAACAAAATTTAAAAAAATGGTCTAGACATAATGATATAAAAAGAATGATACGGCTGTGCCGCTTTTTAATTCGACTTGGCAGGGGCACTGCCGTGCCCTTAGTTACCTAAATTACATTCTTTGCCATGTAATCTGAAACATTAGCTTAAAACAGACGACATAATGTAATTTTAGATTCAAGAAGGCGCGTAGCTCATATTTGTTTTTCTAAAAAAGTTAAAAAGGGCTAAACTTTAAAGACGATTTCATATAGTAATCATATAATTAGTAATCAGATATATCTAGTTTATACATAGTTATAGGTAGGTGTGGATCAATTATTATTTTTCTTGACTTTGAGGGTCTTCGACAAACAATATATACTTAAAACTCAAGGCTTCTATTCAAACTCAATGTAAAAGGGTCAAAAGGGTAATATGATTAAAATCAAACAATATAAAAAAGGTAGTAAAGAAGAGAAAAGACTTGCTAGCTTGTTTCAGTTATGACGGTAGGTATGATGTAGTATTAATTTCAGTCATGATAGCAGTAAAAAATTGAGTTCGAGTAAATTATGTAAATAATTACTAACCACTCATCTCAATATAGTTGCTTTAATCTGAATGAGAGTTTTGACATCAATAACGAGTTCATTTTCCAAGTAATAATATTGTAAATATTGATTCGGAAAATGCTTTTTAGTTAACATGCTGACAGTACCTACTTTCGAGATCGAACAATGCGTGCTCCTAGGTTAGTGACTAATTAATGAATGACCAATCATAGTTTCATTTTTGTGTATTGCATACATATTTAAAATGTTCTTGTGTGCGTAGAGCAAAAGTTTTTTTTTTGTATTGTCTCTGCTGTTACCCTATTGGCTGTTACAGCGTCACCGGGGGAGTGCAGTAGGGGGCATGTCATTTCAGTTTAGACTATATAAACTAGTCTATCGCCAATCAACTGCAGTTGGGATGACTCGACAGTCCAACAAATTGCCTGAAGTAAATATTATTTCATTCATTTGTACCAATCTCCCATAATCAATCCATCCTCAAGTGTCGTATAGCCAGATTGGAAATTTCCTTCTTCCCTTCATCCCCCGAGCGAAGGCATCGCATCGCAACTCCTCATATGTTGTAGATGTAAAAGTTACATACTTTACAACTGTTGTAGTCAGATAATATATTAAAAAACACAGGCAATAGGACGTTTCCTCTTTTTTTCACTCGGGTTTAAAGCTACGAATTGAAACATTTATTGTATACTATATATACTTTAAAGCATTGTAGTGTGCTAATGATTTATTTAGTTTCAGAAGTGCACTAAACACTATCGTTGTGTTAGATAGAGCGTTTCTTAGGATGCTGTGATCTTGTTTGTGGATAATATATTGTGAAGTCTATATTCTCATTGTTATCATGCAAATATGTATAAAAAAAATATTGAGATTATTTTTTTAAATAAAGTAACAGCAGAAAAAAGTATGAAAAAAATAAACTTTTGAAGTTGTCTATAAACGAATTAGCCAGGTTATGGCTGATTAAATAGTTAGGTATCAGGCTTACGCTGGATCGTGAATATGAATTTTTCATTATTTATTGACCATATTTTTTAATGACAGTTCATCAATTGATTACTTATTAGTGAGGCAGGTGGTGAGCTAATTGATGGGCGTGTATTATAAAAGTGAGTCTGTAATTCTGTGCAAAATAAAATGTAACAATAAAAGTGTAACAGTATCAGTGTTACTATTTTACTACAACGGCTATATAAACCCCATAACCACGAGTCTCAATTATCGTGGCCCTATCAGTTCGCCATAGCTGGCGACGTCATGTTTATTTCATTTAAAATATTATTTTTTAAATTAAATAATTATAACATTATATAATTTGAAACATAAAAAACCATTGTAAATGTAATCTCGCTCTATAGTGGTGTTGCTGGTTTACTATTAATATAATGCTTAAATATAGTTATATATAATATAAATGCGTTGTAACGTCACTTCATAGTTGTTTCCTTTCAAGAAATCTCGCAGCCAAGAAGTGTCGGGCGACCGGCCAGCAGCAGTAGAGCAGCAGTAGAGCAGCAGTAGCCCACTTAACTTTTAATGAGCTATGTTTTATATTTTCTAATATATTTAAGCTATACATAATGAATATTATTAATTTAGTAAGAAATTATTATTTTAAATGGATGTATTTAATGGACTTTGTATTTAAAATATAAGTAATTAGTTTATGGGTATGTTGGTTTGGTTCCTATAGTTTTTGTTTTTTTTTTTGTTATGTCTACGCTGTTGGCCCTACTGCTGTTACAGCGTAACCAGCTCAGTATAGATTATGTAATATATGTATATTATATTTTTAGGTAGTAATAAGTTGATCGAGTTCTGGAAAATAATGGACACTATCAAACAATTGTATTAAATAAAGTTCTTAGCTCTAATTTATTCGTAAAACAAAAGGCTGAAACATCGTTATGAAATTTTATTTATTTAGGTATTATAGTTCCACAATGTATCTGTACCAAGTCAATGTACCAATTTATTTATTTATTTTTAAATTATGTCCTAGCTTATATTTGTATCAATCAATTTATTCTACTATTTATTGTGTGATCGCTATGACAATCGATCTTATTTGGTTAATATGTTTATACATAAATATATAATTTACTATGAACTGATAATAAAACAGTTTTTTTTTTATATGAGAATATAATTATTAAAAACTAAATTAACGGTAACCGACACTTTATAGCCGGTACAACTGCAGTTTTATTTATCATTTAAGCAAAGTACGGTTCTTCATATACGGCATATGAATGAAGAGCTTTTAACCCACTTTCAGTTTAATTAACTAAAAGCCTAAGCGCCATTTACAGCTCAACATTAACAAACGTAGCACGAAATAACCTTTTTGTACTAGTTTTAAAAATATCCAATAAACTGCTAATTTAACTTGGATTCGCGAGAACAATAAAATATATTGCAATCGGAAATAACTAGATGGCGTTAGTAAAAAAAATACTACGTTGCTTACCTGTAGAAACATTATTTAATGTTATCTTTTCCTTTATACCTATCAATTTATTTTTCAATCTTGCAAAGTTATTTTTGGAAATTTCCAACAAAATAACATTGTATTAAAAATATTTCGTTACTAATGATGTTATAATACGACAAATATAAGTTCAATTACCGTCATAAGAATAATGGAACCCGGTGAGTCGGATCGTATATTCATTTTTGTATAATATAATACCAACTTGATTGATTAAGAAGCAGACTTTAATAACTTTTGAATAATGAAATAGAATTGCAAAGATGAAAAAAAAACTCCTAACAACACTTTGTATCTATTCTCTTTAAAAGAATTCTTTTGAAATAAATATAATATTCCTTTGATCCGGGCTAATTACCGTAATGTGATACCATTTGCAAACGCGGATGATCCGATGTCTGTTATATATAAGGATAGTGGATTATACAGAAATGTTTTATTAAATATTATTTCGGCTACATTATATGTATAAATGCATATAAACCAAGTATAAAGTACTCTTTTAAAAATATTTTAATGCATTAAGTTATTACGAGTCTGTGAGAAACATGTTTATATATATATGTATATATATATATATATATATACAACTGTATGTACTCCAACTATCAGGATTAAATTATTATTCAACAGAACGGAGTTGAAAAAAACTATACGTTAGAAGAAATGCAAAATAATGAATAATAGATAATAGAACGGCATAATAATGGGTGCTTTCATATACAGTACAGTGAAATTCTTTGTTTAAGCGCTTAAGAAAAAATACAATACAATGTTACATAAAACTGTAGAATTCGTCAGGTCCGTGGAACGAACAAAGACCAGTCTATATACAATTTAGAGCGGATATCAACGCCGTGGTCATCGAAACGTTCACAATACAGATGACTTTTATGATTACAGATTCAATTGTTTTACTAAAATACAGCTAGCATTAATCTATTTTAGCTCTTATTCCCACACCTTAAGAATTAAAGTAAAGCTCACGTTATTTTATATTTTATAAAGCCCTATACGTCAATGTCACGCTCATTCATGTAGAGCGGTATTTAAGTACAGACACACTTCAGAGAAAGTGACAATATGTAAATTAGAACCATTTCTTAATTACTGGAATATAAATTAATTTATTAATAATTAATTATTTCATTAGTTTGTTAATAAAAAATCAACAGATATTATTTTATTTATATTAGGCTTTTAATGATTTTTTTATAACCAAGACCTAGAAGGCGTTAGGACTAATTATTGTTGACTTTGTATTCACGGTATCGGTTAGTTAGAGAATGTAAATAGACGTTAATTAATCGTAGTTTAAGCAAACGAATGGAGTCAATCAACAAAGTGCCTTGTCACAACGCGGTCTGTAAATTAATAGATCTGGTTGCGGATCATCCGCCGCCCGACGGGAGATTAACCACCCGGACTTTGTATCGATTGTTGTATGGGTATAGCGGTTGTCACACGTCAGCTGTGACGTACCATCAGAGTATAAAGACAATTATACGTATTGTGCGTGCGCGTGTAATGAACGGGCTAATTGAATCAAAGTTTAGTAAAATATATGGTTATTCATTAGCACTCTCCTCACGTTTTTCTGACCAAAATATATTATAGATGTTAACTGAGATGTAACTGCGGCTTAAATTAAAACCCTTTGCTAGTAATATGAATGTAAGGTTAAACTTTTTAATCTCATTATTAATGGACCGTTCTTATTGTACGTTACATTGAATCAATGGTTATATATTTGTGTCCGAACGCACATGGGCTGGGATGGCTAAATATTGTAACATCTGCTCGCTTTCTGGCAACTGCATTAAGTAACTAGATTTCGTAATTCTATTAAAATATAAACTGATCCAAAAATGTTTCTTTTTCACAGTTTTTAACTAGTTGATCCAATTAATTTTGTAACTCCTAATAGTAAATCTATAAACCTACACTAAAAATATTTAAGTTAATAAATGACTAGATAATTCGCATACTTTATAAGAGGTACCTGTAAAAAAAAAACACAATTTTGGTGCAAAAACACGTACACAATTGTTCATCATCACGATGCATCATCTCCTATCGTCATCATCTCCTTTCATCATCATCTCCTCTCATCTTTAGACTTGTTTGAAGAAACACGTTGTTTTACTATCGTTGATGGAACATTTATCAAAGCTCCTTGGAATGGTGACACTTCTAAACCCTGGGTGATTCGTTTAATGTCTTTGATTTCCAAGAAGTATACTGTTTGATAGCTCTCCGAAATTTTAGCAATCTAACTGTTGAAGGTTTTGTTGATATTTCGTTGATAGTACTTTAAATATCTAAAAACGTCCAGAATATGGAATAGATATTAGTTTTCAAATACAGAAAATGCAAAAATATACGAAGCTCTGTAATTATCTATCTTCTAACTAAAAGTGTCATTCTCTTTCTCTTTAAGTAAATATAGGTACATTTTATAACAGCAGTGAAATAACAAGACAATGCAAGGCAAATAGCTAAGCTATTTATCAGTTTTAAACATGCAAAATGTCAAGGTTGTGGAAACTACCAGTAAAGCTTTAACGTTATAGAGATATAATATGTACTTTTACTGTGATCCGGTCTTTAGAACGCTAGTTCAAATTTGTATGACACAAAAAAAATCTAAGATGAAGTCCTACTATGAAGTCGATGGATGACTGCACATTCCGATTTCTTCCCTCCATTCAAACCATAAAGTCATTTCGGTTGCAAAAAACTAACATTTGACACTAATCGTTAGCCTGGAGCTTAAAGAGTAAATGTAGTCTGTTGTATATCAGATTAGAAATTTATTTATTTATTTATTTAAGGATTACCAACTGCAGATACGCTTTATGTTTAGAATTGTACTCCTGAAGATACCGAATCAAATTTAGTGTCTGGTCAATTATAGGGAACTGCAGCTTATGAAATTATTCGAATACCGCTTCTTTTAAAAGTAGTATCATCGTTAAAACAAACAATAGATATTAAGCTGTTGACTTTGGGTATGGTAAGTAGAAGGATTTTTATTTAACTAATATATCACTGTTTCAAAAAGTCATGATCTCAGAGTGTGACTTCATAGTTTCAGTTCTGAGAAAAGTTAATTTGATTCGCAATGATAAGCACTTTTTAGAATTATATCTTCATGATATTTTAGCATCACTTTAGTAAATTGTAACCGAATATTTTATGAGGTCTACGGCACTAAATATTGGTATATAAAATTTCTTTAAATTGGTATTATATCGTCACTATTCACGTAATCGGAGTCGAGTGCGTCATTGCTTTAATGGAGTGGTCATGTTGAATAAAGACCTAGTTCTAGAAGAGTCATTAATAATACAAGTCTACAATTAATTTCATTTATAACCTGAGAGTAATAGAATGTGCTTTGTTGAAAATTTTTAGTTTTTTTGTTTGAATTGTAGAGCATTTATTTGTAAGGATTTTATGTAAAATGCTTAGCTACTCGTATGTTTCGTTTAGTGAGTTAGAAATAGCGAAGCCCAAATCCCATCCTTAACTTTCATCCCTCTTTAAAAATCATAGAGACTGAATGGAATCTTTTTGAATCGGCTCTACAATACGCATGATTTAATTTAATGTTTAATCCATATAACAGACTGGTGGACAATCTGAACATATAGTACAGAACTGTTTTGAAAGATTTCTTGTGCATTAGCTTTTAAAAGCCATTAGAGATTAAAAAAACTTAAGCTTTTACGCTATAAGCGCCGTACTTTGTACATTATACATAAATTATCTGACTCGTGAATGGATGAATGTAATAAAAAATGATTGATAAACGTGACGTTTGTCACGTATGTGGTTACCGTGAGGGTAACATAACGAGCTGCCAGGTTCTCGAATATTTTATTTTAGTTTTGACAAGCGACATTTTGACATATGATAATACAAGATGAATTTATATTACTTTAGAGATGGTATTAATATGGGAACTTAGAATTAATTTACCCTTTAATATATTTATAGTCCGTTTTTGATTAAAAAATAACACTAGTAACTCGCGTGATGACAAGTCAGTAACGAAGCGGTCGGGGTTTTGATATCTCAGTGGAAATATTTGGAATATTGTCTCTCGCTAAGATTATAAATAAATAAATATCAAACAGTAGTGTAAAAAAATATGCATGTATGTTTCGTATTTGTTATCAATACCATTTGAATATTGAATCTTTTATTATAATTAGGTTGGTTTGCTTTTACTTCTCTCCAGTGGAGTTAAGGTAATGAAACAATTTATTTTTTGTATCAAATTAATTTATTTGACTGGAAAATGTCATTTTAGAATAAGTTGGAAAGGAAACCTTTATTTTTTTTCATAAAAAACCTGTACCGATGTGTTTATAGGATTTTTCAGAGAATATTCAAATTCCCTTAAAATACTTCTATAAAGTTACCTTAAAAGTTCTACAATTCATTTGAAATAATCGTTTGTAAGTCAATCCATCAACGACGGACCCAAAATTTACAATTTTTCTATAACATTTTATTAACAAAATTATTTTTGATTGAGTCTTATTTACATAATATACAATTTGACAGCCCTGAGGAATTCAAAGTATCTATCTCCTGATTATTAAAAAAAAATAACTGTCTTATCAGTTTAATAATATAAACAATATTATTTATAAAATAAAAAAGATTAACACATACTTTTAAAACTATATACGTTGATAACTAAATGTACGTATAACATTAACCTATTTTATTGTTATATTTTCTATTTTTGTTATAATATACGTTCAAACTAAATCATTACAGGGAAATTATACGTGAAACAAATTTAATGTAAAGTAACAATTTAATTTCACAACGTTACTGTTCAAAATGCCATTCAAGACTTACGGGAATTTGAAATTAAAACATTACCCAAGAAAATAACAACGACAGACGAGGACAAGTATTAGAAATACAAGTGAAATATGTTAATTAATTAATTTCTTTGATATTTTCATATTTATTAATAAAAAATGTAGAGATTATCGCCTTGCTAAATAAAAATATTTTGAAAATTATACAAACGCGAAAAGTTCATAAATCATTGTTTTTGTTAAGGGTCAAAAGTTAACCAATTTATAAAGAAAACTTCCGGAAGTATTCTTAGAATTTAGACGTGGACTTAACTAAGCGTTAACCAGGTCAAGTATAAAGATACGGGCTACTTGCCACATGATACAACAGCCTTACATTCAATACATGACCTTAGATGTGACTCATACTATTTCATAGGAGTTCATTTCTCAATAACGTATCAAGGGTTGCGTTTGCTATGATTGAATTTGGATCGTGAACATCTCATACTTGTGCGGTTGTTACATCTCCTGTACCTTTCTTTTTGAACCTGAAATGAAAGTTATTTCTTTCGTGATTCGTCCGTAATATCTCGTCACTAGTCTTATCGACTTCCTCAAGCGACGCAAGCGGATTCTTAAACTGCGGCCAATTATTATTCTCGTCAGAGAGCAGTTGGCAAATAGTTGGCTTTGGTACTATTTATTATGATTGCACGTTTTAAGATAAATTTCTTAAAGTTTTGAGTATTTCACTTGCAGATTGACAAATCGCAATTAGCTCAATAATAGTTATTATATTATTATAATTTATATATTAGAATAATTTCAACGATTTTTAAATTAAATTGCTATATATAAAATCATGAAAAGGTACGTTACACGATGTATCTGCCTGATAATAATAGGCTGGTAATATTTCCTTTTCGCCTTCCATCGAGTCACGTGTTTGGGACAAAAGGGGCTGATCTTTAACGCATGACCGAGCGCTGTAGGGTTTTATGTGTTCCAGATTAAATTTCACTGTCTCGTAGCAAGTTATGTGTTTGGGAACACATAACTTGCTACAGAGTTGCGGTCGTGATAATATTTTACCTACGACTTTCTCACATGATTATTTTACTAAAATTAACCGTCTTTTACTAGAAATAGTTAACGTGGTAAGTCTTTTGCTTGTTTTTATGTACATACTTATAAAATTATTTCAGTATTTTTTAAGAAAACTGGTATAATTTACAATTAACCCATAAAATAAGAATATAGAATGTTTAATAAGTGTGAATCATAATTGAAATATATGAATCAATAGATCGTAATCCATCGCAAGAACCAGAAACGTAAAATACATGAAATGAGCCTGTTCATTAAAAATGTGCTTGTAGATATTATTTTAATACAATAAATTACTTTTACACAATAGTTTGATTCTGATTTTGCTTAAACAAAGACTCATTTCGTATTACCTTATTAGTGTGAGGTGAACGTAAATGAACTTATATAACGTCCTAGCTCGCACAAATCAAACATTAAGCCTCTCACCACAATGTGGTGGTCTAAAGTGACTAAAATATTTACAATTTTCGAAATAGTAACATTGTAATAATTTATTTATGTCTGGAACTATAGCAGAAATTTATTAGGTCCTACAATAGAAAATATCTTAAATTGTTTATCATTTTAAATCGCTTCCTCATACAGTTAGTTTGTTAAAAAGTAAATTTTGATATAAATGTTGAAACCCTTGATAGAAATGTTATTTTAACCAAATAAAAAGCAACATTATATTCTCACTTGTATTTCATATTAATAGGTTTAAAACTACAGGCAGTAACTAGGTACTAATAAATTGATAAAAATAATCATCAATTTATTAGTACCTAGTTACTGGCGGCGACTTTGTCTGACATCTCTTTCTTGGTTTCATTCGAACTATAAGCTAGATATCATCATTTTAAATTAAAACCAATCCGTATCTTTTTACTTCGTTTAAAAAAAAAAACTTTAGGATTGAAAAGCATGCTATATGCTGCCCTAGATGCCTTCAAATATTATGTAATTAAATTATTCAGTAGTTTTGTTGTATTGTAACTATTTCCAAAAACAGTTTTTCCGGTAAAAGTGAGAAAATTTTCTGAAAAGAAAAACTTTCCTTATGTTGACTAAAATAATAATAATAATCAAATTATATTTTAAAAGTTTACCGATACCACACACACACAGACAAAAAATATAAAATATTATTTTGAGTTATGTATATATGTTTTTTATATTTAATGAACATATTTTGTCTCGTTACTATAATATAATGTAATATAGGTATAAAGTCTAACTACGCCGATTGTTTTTGTAATATATTGTATTTATTTTTATGACTATATTATATTTTATAAATTAAGGCTGATTGTGTTTGTTATGTTCTTTATATTTAACGCTTGAGTTTTTTTAGCTCTTACAATATTTCTCACCGGATAAATTTTTCAAAATTATTTTTATATTTCTAAGTAATGATAATGTATTCGATTTAAACACGTCGAAGAGTTATTCTTTTATATATTTTCGCTTTTTATCTCACCGTTTAATAAATTAGTGCCCTTTTAATAAAGAAAGAAAAAACACTATCTATTTTGAATATTAGAGTAAGACTTTGAAAACTTTCCAATGTCAATTATTTTAAGAACAAATATAATAACAATAACAAAAAAATTACAAAAAATAAGTTTGTATTGGACCAGTGGTCAGTAGGGCAGAAATAGTAAATTAACTTACTACTAAATACTTGTAAACATTAAGTTGAGCATAATATTTAATAAAAAAAAAAAAACGTTAGTTGGCAATAATTATTTCAGTTGGAGGAGCAGTTACTCGTGCGACTGTTACAACGTGACTCGGAGACATTTGTGAATGCGTTGGATGGTTTTAAGGAACTCTTGACATTTAAAGGTCATATTATAGATCTCAGAGATCAGATATCTGGAATCTGGATGGTTAGTCATGTTCCCTTTAGTCTAAAACCAGTTGGTTAATATTCTTTTATGAATTTTCCGTAAAAAACCAGAACTATTATTTATTTAGGTATCTTCGTTATTTTTGTTACTTCTGTTGTGTGAAATTGGAATATTAAAAGCCCACAGTCGATTAAACATGTTTTAATTCTCACCTACAGTAATAAAATAATAAGGACGTTTGTTCGTTAAAGAAAAGTGTGTATTAAAGGTCAAGAGTGTAAGTGAAGTGTTGAGAGCTTTTTACGTTATCTAAGTATTGTGGTGAGTATTCTATCACTATAATGAGGCACGTAACGAGGGTCCGGTGCTTAAGAAACCAAAAAAATGTATGAGTAAAGGGACTATGAATTATGTAACGTGTTCTGGGTTCCGTGAGTGATCTATTGAATTCTTAATGCCTTGCTTTTTTCTTATTTAAATTTATGATAAAAGTATTGAAATATTCCGCTGTAAGAGATTTAACATTAATAAGTTTAGAGGTTATATACAAATATAATTTAAAAATGTATCTTCTATTACCATGCTACCGGCACGGTTTAAGCTACCTATATGATTGAACCATGCTTTAGAAAGGTGTATTTGATTATAATTAAAAAAGACCGATGTATAACCTTCTTTTCTATAAAATTGTTGACAAGATCGACTATATTGTTTATAATTAAAGACTGAATTCCAATTATTATACGAAATCAGTCCAATGGAAATCGTTCTTCTCTTCCCGCGGTGTGTTTTAATATTTATTGTCTCCTCGTGAACGTATAATATATGCGGATGGCTTTAAAGGATCTCTGGTTATTATCCAGGCTTTCGCGAGCTTTTCAGAAGTTATTTATAACCTTTCTCACGTGAAGGAAGTGCTTAAAGTCGAACCTTTAATATAAATAAAATGTGTGAACGTTACGTAACAAGTGCTTTATTTACTGGCTGTTTCTAAAAAAGGAAAATTTCCCGGAATAAAAATCTTATATGGTGAGATATGTAACATATATTAAGTAAAAAGTTATACTAAAAAATATATCAAAGTTTGATCATTTATTTATTGTATTGTAATTTACTTTTAGGTTTGTTGATTTGTTGTAAGTTAGTTGCTGTTTTCATACACTAACTACTACTACTCTTGCCTTGAAGACACTCACGTTGTACTCGGATGGAAATACAGACGCAGGAAAGCTGTTCCACTCCTTCGCTGTCCGATTTAAAAAAGATGAAGCGTAGCGCTTCGTTCGGACATGCGGCGCGTCTACTACAAAAGGATGGATGCTCGCCGTGCGTCGGAACGTCCGGTGATGGAAGGGGGATGGGGGAATTAGTTCAAGTAATTCCTTCGCATACTCACTAAAATGTATCCTATAGAGGTTTTGTTGAAATGTTTATTTTTACTTTTTTACTATCAGCCTTGTTACAACAATATACTGTGAAATAATAAGTATTATATATTATGACAGTGAGACTTTAAATGATAGACATCTTCTTGGCTGAAAAATATATTATATTACATTTGCAAAGCCGTAAAAGATAACTCATTTGTGTCCAATATGTTTTATTAATACTTTCTACTGTCAATTAAAATATAGCTGTACGTATGAAAGCTTAATTCTTTACTTAAAATATAATAAATTGGCTCCGTATTAAGAAACTTAAAGAACTCAAATTAGAACATAGACGTAAGAAATGATTAATGACCGAATCCATAATACCTTCACCAGACGTTTAAACTTCAACACTTAGCTTGAAAAGAATCTTTGGTCTGTTAAATAAAACGTTTGAAGATGGCGTTCCTTTACTTTTAAATTGTATTTATCTCTGAATATGTCAAAAGTTAAACCTCATAATATATTCCGAACCTAATGTACAAATGAAAGGTGATGTATCTGAAGGTTTATCAATACTCAAACGATAACGTCTTTGATCCTATTTCAAAGACTAAACGAAAAGTATCAGGGTCAAGGTCAGAATCAAAATCAGGCTCGAAGGACCAACATTCTTATTTCCGATATTCGTGGTTTATTTTGATAACGATTGGTCTAACTTTGTTGGGAATCAATTTCTTGAGGATATCTGAGAAGGCTGAATGATAATTATTGTTCTGTTTACTTTTTAAGGATTGGAGAAATTTATTGGAATTTCTTAGGAAATTACCGATAAAGCAAACGAATTTAAATAGAAAAATATGAATATAAAAAAAAAATGTAAAACTTATAAACTTGGTCCATTAGAAGTTACATAGAGGCAATGTTTATTTAATATTATAGAGTAAATATAATAGTAGTTAGGAGATAGAGAGCAGCAAGTGCAGAGTGCTCGCTCTGGGCGCTGGTGGTTCTATTGTGTACGGCGTCAAAAATTACAAAATCTTTTGGCCAACATTTTTTTCAGCATCTGTAAATAATATTTACACTGTATAACCATGCGCCATTTATAATTTATACCACACAGCACAGGCTTTTTATAAATGTATATATTTTAAAAATGTCTCAAATACTCATTTACGTATTAATACCTAATACGAAGGAACTTGTGGACGAAATTTAGAATTGAATTTGTAAGTAATGTCGCTTAGTGAAGGGAATGATAATTTTAAATTGTATAATATTATAAAGTTTTTATTTGAGTATTTCACAGGAGCTTAGCCAAGTTTAATACATTTAAAAGGTTTAGTCAAAAGTGACCGAAATATACTTAATAGATTTAATATAAAACTATCATTATCATCAAAATTAATATTTATTTGTAACCTGTTAAAAAAAAAACATTATTTCGTTCTCGTTGCGATTTTTCTATAAACTAGAATAATACTTGCTACCACTATATGCTACAATGGTTTCATTTAATAAATAGTCAAAATAAAGTTGGCTTAGATCTAATTGGTCATCATTTCAGTGATAAATATTTAATAACAAGAAAACAGTTTTTTGAGACACTTTTAGACATTTTTACAGTGAAACTAACAAGTCCGGGAACTGTAAGGAATTTATTAATCTTTACAACTTAGAACATCACTTAAAAGTTGTTTGTTTGTCTGTTTTGGGAATATATTTTTACGTGATAACGTAATAAGGAAACATTGATGACAAATTGCATACTTTTATGAATTGCATTGAATTATTATCATCAAATTATAATTATTTGTATTATACAAACATTTAACATAAGCTTATCTAAAATATTTAAAATATTTTAGATAAATTGTCATTTTTTTTGTACTCGTTAATTCAATTTTTTACTTAATTGTACAGATTAATAACAAATATTTTTTTATTTGTTTTCTTTTACTTTTCTTTTTATTCATGTGATATTAAAGATTCTCCATTCGTCGTTATTCTTTTCAGGATAGGATGATGATTTATTGTTATAATAAACAATGGGAACCACATTAACTTTTCACCTTACTCTATAAACAATTGACAAAACAGTTCACGTTTTCATCGAATGCAGAGGTTGATGGAATGGAAGATCCTTCTTGCGTCACAAACCCAGATTCTGAATGAAATCTAAAAGAAGACTTATCTACCTGCCGACGACAACTGTCTGATGAATGAAATACTCCAGGTTGAAACGACGGCTCACTCTAAATACATAATATATACAAGCAATGGGTTGGATATATGATGTTTATCTAGAAATCCTGATAGTGTTGACGAATTGTATTACTAAAGTTAATTATTTTATCATTATTTACTAATCACCACCTCATTCCTTTGTTTTTTTTAATAATGTACCGTGTTCATCGTCTGCGAAATCCTGAGACAACGAAAAATTGTATACAAGAGAGAGTAATTAACATATTTTACTTTCGTTGTATTTTTAAAACTCATTCCCAAGTTAAAAACAAAAGAGCCGCGATAAATAAAGAAAAAACATAAGAACAACCTCTCAAAGTAGCGATTCCTTTACAATTAATGAAGGATCGTGTAACAGACAACTTCTTTATGCAATTGAATTATTTTTTTGGTTTTCTTAAATTTTTAAAATTAATACCTAAAGAATATAATATCTTATCAGTCAGTAAAAAAAAACCATTTACAGTTTCCGAAAAATTGAAACTATTTAGCTCATTGTATGTAAATTGTACATTAATTTTAAATATTCCGATAATGACTTATGACACATTACTATAAAAGATCCATCAAGAAATACTCCGGGGATATTCCCTAAAATGTTGCTTTAGCGTTAACTTATTTATAGTGAAATAGATATTTTAAAAATCTTCTAATATACCAGCCAATAAACAGAGTTGATATTCTGGATGTTACTCCGCAAATATATATATTGGTGCTAAAAAGTCCGAAGTAATTGACTTAGGAATTCCTCCCGACTTCTGTGATTCTGGCGTCGGATCCCGAGCGGAATAACAACGAGACTGACATACGGACTTCATAACATGGACTGAGAGACAATACGGAATTTATATTGTCAATTTATATATAGTATGACGTATAACTATTATTTATATATATAATTAGTAATGGTAATGTTTTTTTTTGAAGGATTTAAGTGTACAATGGCTACTAACATAATGTTATAACATTTATATGAAAAAGATGATCAAATTGTTTTTTCCTTGTAGACTCATGGGACCAGTTTGTTATATGTATGTTAACAATTGTTATGAGTGAGTTAATGCGAATATGGACAAACAAACTTTTCTTGAGTCCGCTTTCTTTGTTTATAGTTGTGGAATTTTTGATAAAAAAACCTTTTATGTGACTACATTAAAGATAAATGATGTAAAAGAAAGCACCTAAGTCTAACATCACAAGCCGGCACCGTGGAAGGCGTTGATAAATTGCTAATTTCTGAATTGTGTTTTGATTTTGTTACTATTATAGTCTAACAATCCCCATTATAGTGCTGGCAAAAGAACTTATAGCATTTTATTACCTTCTATCTATATTTTCTAAGCTGTGTGTAGATCTGATCAGAATCAATGAAGTATATAATCAAGACATTCAGCTAGACTGTGTGTATCGGAACACGTCACGTTATGAAGCCGTCTGATTGAGTGATTTTCTTGATTTCTTTATTTTATTTACTTAAATTTCAGACATACTCATTTTAGAACACAGTTTTATAAAAAGGTCTCTGGTCCTCTTAATACACAACTGATTGGATCATGAATCTGTTTTCATCAGTCTTTTGGTTTTAAAATTTCGCCATTTTTATGACATATCTTTACTCTATCAAAGAAAAGATATAATGACCTCCAAAACGCTATTCATATAAACAATGGTAGGTATGAGTCATTTAATTCTTACTAATTCGGATGCTGTCGCAGTTACCGCATCTGGCGCAGTGCCACTGCCTTATGGAGATAATTACGTCTTTGTTTAGTTATCGCCCACTTTAATATGCTTTTGTGGCCATTAAAATTACTAAAAAAGAGGCATTTAACTTTAACAGGTACTAGAAATGTCTGAAAAAATGTATATTTTTCAGACTTTATTATATTTATGTCTTATACATCAATAAACGTCCACAATAGAAGACAATATTATATAGGAAATAACGCTTCAATTATAACCGCCTATCTCTTTCAGATGTCTATTTCGAACCGATGACAACTTATTATTATCGCCTTTGAAGTCTTTGAAGCTTGCTGTTATAAGTATCTACTTCAAAAAATGTAGCATTGGTCAGACGCGGTGGGAAAAGAATCTTCAACCTACGCTTTCAATATACGTGAACATATAAACCTATTAGTTTTCAGACAATTTAAGTTGTCAGTGTCAAACAATTAATATCATTTTGATTAACATGATTTCTTTTTTTTATATTAATCTTAAATATTCAAAAATAAAAGTGATAATGACTCGCATAGTTTTTGGATTAAAAGTTTAATGAAATTATTCAGTAGTGATACTGGTTTTATCTAGTTTCTAAACTTCTTTGCATACGAAGGCATTCAAATTTAAAGTTTCTTTTTACAAATAGGGAGATGTTATACTCATGAAACTTCAGAAAAAAGTTGTCATAAGGGAGGGTCTATAAAAAAGAACCAGTGACAATTATTGTTCATGCGAACGAAGTCGAGGACGTAGCTAGATGAAATCGATTATCATATATATTAAAAATACAATAAAAACAAATATTGTGTAATATTTACCTGAAAGGGACAAATCTTCCGGCAGTTCTGAAATTAGACTGTTCTCTGACGATTACCAATTATTTAAGACTTTTAATTATAACAGATAACAAGGCCTTTGCCACGTTTCGTCCATGTTGAAAACACGTTCGAAACATCAGTAAAGAACCGACAGGAGAATATATATATATATACTGTACGTTGGGACAGAAATAGATTTATTTGCATCTCTATGCTTGCAGACGGCACTACCAAGTCTTTACAATTAAAAAAGTCATTTTCTAATAACGGTTGTAAATAAAAAAAATGATTCAAGTTCGACAAATAAAAAAATAAAGTTTAATAAAAAATACAAATACTTCAGCTTCATTATAATTAATATTGAGTTGAAGATAGTATTGATGTACGATCCAGAATAGATGATGCACACTGTGGCAGCAGCGATGGCTCATTGGCCTTGCGAAACCCATAAATAACATTTACATATTACATACACTGTGGGTTCAGTCAAGACACGCGAGCCTGACCGACTAACTGACTGCCGGAAGTACGCTCAATGAACCTAGCTACCAGTTCGTAGATAGGTACTGATTTCAGGTTATCCTTCAAGTAAAGTTACTTATAGAATTAATTATAATTTTTTTTCATTACTCTGTTATTATATAAATGCTTATTTTGACTTAATAAACTATATGTATGTGTGTTGGTATACTTTTGTATTACTTTATATATATATATATATATATATATATATTATACGTTTTTGCCGCAAAATATTACTATTATAGACAATAAATAAAATAACTAAGTTTAAACATGTTTGTTCGCTAGTTATTGATGATTCTAACAAGAAAAACAGAAAAATATGACAACTGAAGAAAATTAATATAATTAGAAAACTTTTTAAAATAATCTGAAGCTGCGTTTAAAAGTCTTACAAAAAGACGAATTCTTTCAGAGTATAAAAGAAAGTTTCATTTTAAAGGCCGCGTCTGAACTGGATGTAGAACATCCGCGCAATCAGCACCATCGATTACTAACAGCCACCGAGGGTGTAGTTGAATATGACGTCACTCCATTGACGGTCACTAAACGAACTAAATTACATGCTAATGGAAAATGAAAAATGTGTATATTTTATAATAAATAATAAGTTTAATGTGGTTTACTTCTGACAAGTGACTTGTTCTTCACCGCACAATTTATACTGCGGAGTTGTGGTAAGAATATTAACGATGAGGGAGATAAATAGCACGGAAATTATATAAATAATTTATTTATCAGAAAATCAACGTACTAACAATTTAATTTAAAATTTAGTTTCATCCTTATTGGCATAAAAACGCTAATAAGAAATCTTAATGTTAAAAAGAATTCTTTATCCGACAATACACTATAACATACGACAAAGAAGCGCTAGGAATAATTTTATCTTTTGTTAGTTGTGTTAAATAATAAAATATCTTTTAAGCTTTATTCAAAGCTTTGTTCAAACTTACATTTTTTAAAACATTTGTTGCCTCTGTTTTCTGTTGTTTTTTTCTAAATACAAATACTACTCTTATTAAAAGAAGCCGATGACTCCTATATTTTTATAAATATACACATACATTGAATAGCGACCATTGATCGTTGACCTTACTGATTAGTTAAACTACCGATAGTGACAAATAGTTGATATATTAATAACCTACGTGTATTTATCCGCGTTTCATCTGTGAGGGAATTACATTAAGAAATAAACATTTTCGCTATCTAACATGAAAATCTATTAGATATACCCTCAGTGGAACTCTCTCTGTAAATCTCTGTATCATTTCCATTACGGGACTAGATTATTAATACTTTTCATTGATTTGCAGCTTTGTTTTTAAAAATTACTCAAAAATATATTGATTATTTTAAACAATATAAATTAAGTACGGTGTAACATAAAAATCGTTTACAAATTACAACAGATAACAATTATTACAGTCAATAAAATACTTGAAAATACGGTTTTATTTATTAAATTTTTATTGACAAAAAATGTATAACGCGGACTTAATGCTACAGTGACTTTTCTACCAGTCCACCCAGAAATATGACAAAAAACAGAAAAAAATCTCAATAAGGCTGTAGAAAGAAGACAAACTAAAATATTACAAAATTGTAAGACGTAACAATAAATACAAATTCAATCTTAAACAGATACAATTTGGGACCGTTTCATACGGTTTCAATAAGATTCACCTCTCATTAACGTGTAGCGCAGTCCACGTGAAAAAAAACACTATTGTCTAGAGGAACACATGTTTAAATAAAATATAAGAAAGTTGATATCAGATTTGTACAGAAAGTAAGTAACGGTGAAGGTTAATATTGATGAAAGAATAATTAACAACCATTTTATAGAATATTATACATTATTTAGGAATAAATATATCGTGTACTTTTTAAACAAATAATACGAATAGTCATTTGGTATTATATCTTTAAAAAGTTAAAAAGTTAAGGAAAAGTAATATTTTTTTTACCTTTACTTCTTCGCTACCAAATAAATAAATTAGTGAATGTTATAATATCAAAGAATCATAAAATTAAGAACCAATAATTGTAACGACTAATAAGAACACATCCAAACGAGTAATCGTTTTATTTCTGACCTCATATCCAACCACATTCAGTAGTACCTTGTAATTACAATGCCTGTGACCAAGCGTCGTGAAGCCTCCCCAGTTGATTTCTATTTTGTTGTACCTACGCTTGAGATTGTACTAAATTTAAAGTTAAATTAACAAAAAAACACCATTTAATATGAATATTGTACGTATTATGATTTAATATGTACTAAGAATTTTGTTTAATTTCATTTCTCGCATTTGAATATGATTGAATTTGAATTTGGATGCAGACTGTGTTATGTGAGCGTTACTTTTTAATTCATGGTATCCCAGAAGTAATAGGATCGCATTCCGCCACTATCGATCAATTTTCCATTCTGTATTTAGTTCAAGAGTATAAGTAAGCTTAATTTAGACAAACATACTAATAGTTCGAAACCTGCCCGTATCGATTAATTTTTCATAGTATATTTATTTGAAATTGAAATAAGCTTTATATGACTAACCAGGTTTTTTGAAAATTTCGAATCAGTAATTTTGTTCTGTAAATTGCTTTTGACATTAAATATTTCCAATTTATCTTGATGTACATTATCAAAGATATATTTTTTCTATGGCGAAAGCGTAAACATTGAAGCATCTTTAAAAACAATTCAAAGGACTCTCAAGGGCACATGGTGTATTTCGCTCAAACTGCATTTTTTTTGCAAAATAAAAAAAAATTCTTCAGCCGCCCCAAGAGCAGAATGCCGTGAGATATAACATTACAGTTTGAGGTGATGTAAATCAACCCGGCTGTGATGGTATCTATTAGCTGTTTAATTTTCCTAACCGAGTACAGAAATGCAATTCATTTCATTAAATTTATTGCATTAAAAGTCACACTTTCTTTGTATTCAAGAATAAAACAATATTTTAAGAATTAAATGTAGCTCTTCTTAAGAAACATTAGATGAAGGAAGCTGGAGTAATTTCGTTTTGTTATTTTTTATCAAAAGGTCGTAACTATCGTTTACGTCCTTGTTTTTCTAATTTAAAAATAAGCAAGGTACCATTAGAGTTCAAGATTATATTTACTGTTTTATATATTTACTTTTATCTATTAGATATGTACGAGGCTACTAGAGCAGCAGCCAAGTCATGAACTTCGTAGTGGGGAAATTTACAGATCAAGGTATCGTGGTCATCGTAATCAAAAGCCGTAAAGAAATCACAAAACATTAAAATGGTATCCTTTCCTTCATTCTTCATTCTTTCTGTCACTCCTGTACAGTTCCACATTTGCATCAGTGGTTAAAATACCTTTCGTGAAACCAAAGTAATATTTCGCTAATATTGTCTTGTCTTGCAAATATTGTTCACAAAGATTTTACTTAGCGATAATAATACGGAAATAGACACGTACTTAGATTTATTATATGATAGAAGTAAACTCGAATATTGTTCAATTGCTTGGAATCCCTTTTATCAAGTTCATAAAAATAGATTAGAGAGAATACAAAATAAACTAATGAAGTTTTTATCATTTAAAGATAATTTATTTAAAAAATTTAAAAGTTACAAATTATTACTAAAGCATTATAAGACTCTATCACTTTCGAATAGAAGGGATATTCTCGACTTGTGCTTTTTGCACAAAATATTATCAAGGCAAATAGACTGTCCTAAAATTCTTCAAGACATTAATATTATTGTACGACGACCAAATGCTAGACATTTCAACAGGCCAGTTTTTAAATGTAGGTTCTCTAGAACTAATTTGGGTCTGACAGCCCCGCTGAACAGGGTTGTCAATATTTATAATTGTATTTCTTGGGACGCCCATATTGATAGGTATATTTCATAACTCTTTAAACACCTTTAAAATTAATATTAAAAAATATTTTGCATTTCCATGCAAAATAATAACAGATGGCGGTCTGAATTGATACCTCTTACAATTAATTAAGTTGAATTTTATTAAGTTAAACTTTTTGTTGTTTTGTTTATCTTACATTAGTTTTATATTCTTCTTCCATTTATTTGATGGATCCTGTTTTTTATATATATTTTTGGTGGTAATATAAATTATATATATTTTTTAATTGTAATTTCTGTAACATAAAGTACCAACTAGTTTTAACACACACATATACATTAGTGTGTTTTCTTTTTATGTAATATTCTAAAGATGTAGCGACCAGCCATCCCACAATTGCATGTTAAGTTTGCCTTTAATTGATATATATTGTAACTTATATAAATTGTTTTTTTTTTTGTTAAAGGAATGTTATTGTATTGTATTATGTCACGTTGGCTTCCTATTAAATAAATAAAAATTACAAAATAATACCGGAACCAACGACAGTGTAATATGTAGTCACTGCAAACTGCAATTTAATAATTTAGGCCTCACTTCTGTGTGAAAAGAAATTACAGAAAAGCTTTGTAAAAACTAAAGAAATATGTTGAAACGTAATATACGTTACAATGTATATTGTCATTTAACTTCAAATTGCTAAGTCAGATTTGTAATTTGGTTTTAAAATATTTTCGTATAAAGTCTTACGGGTATATAATTGTGCTTAATCTGAAAATATTTTTATTTAACATATTTAAAATACAACATTTAGTCTTTAAAAGAGTGAAAGATTTTTTATTATTCTTATTTCTTTTTATTCTTCCGCCATCTTTTTTATATTTATTTGTACCTCTTTACTCTACAACAGCACTTTATACAAAATACCAAGTAATGTCCAGGCTACCACGAAAATAGAATGAAACAACCAATAAGTAGTCATATCAATATATTAATATAATAATAAAGCTCCAGTGACAAAAGATATATTTGTATCTATGTACATTGAAATGTAGAGTCTTCCGGATATTAAATAGTTGTTAACTATATTTACCTTTGTATAAACTATATAGCACATATGATGATAGGAAACCTTGAACACAACATTTCCATGTTTTATGCTTCTTGAGATCTTATTATAGTACATATATATATAACGAGAAAGAAACTCCTTACAAAAAACAATACAAAATTATAAATAATGAGTATTAGGCTACAAAATTCTGACACAAATAAGTAAATCTCAAAAATGTATACAGAAGTGACCGAATTCTTAACATTCTCTTGGCACTGTTCCCAAATATCTTACATATTAAAACTTATAGAAGTAGCGACTTCCAGTAGAAATGAATTCTAGATACATATATAGACTATTGTTCATGGTTATGATAAATCCAAATGTCGTGCCGCAATTGCGCCATGCAGTCTATTAACCTGGCCAAGAAGCCAAGGACTATTCCATGTACCTAGTTACGTATTGAAATAAATATAAATATATAATAATGATAAAAAAATCGTTAAATATTAAAAATGTACGTGATCTTCATTTTTAGGTGTGAAATACAGAAAGTCGTGGAATGCCCACATATCAACTTTTTAAATAATGTTTGCTACACTATAATGACTTCACTCTACTACCAACCCACCAATTTTCACTGGAAATCTAGAAATGGCACATAATCACTGATGAAATGTACTAATGACTTCCCAAAGGGCAACTAGTACTTACTTTGTGGAACAGTTGTCGCGCAAAATTGATCACCTCGATGAAATAACATTTACTAATTGATGCGTTCATTGCTATTAAATGAGCGAAATATTTTATTTGTTCCTGCGTTACACTGAAATGTCTCATCAGAATTTAATAAATGAGGAGGTCCTGAGCTTCAAATTAACTTTCCTTATTACCGTAACTACGAAAATTCTATTAATTAATTATGAGTAATAGAATGTTATACGTACAGTTTCACTATAATATCTTGACTTAAGAAAGCACACGAACCTCTTAGTATCTATTTATTCTTAAGTAACTTACTGCTCCTAAAATATTATAAGCGTTCTGATTATATATAATGTTGATATTTTTATCTCTATAATTACATTCTCGTTATATTGAGTTTAATGCAGATGTTTCGATACAATCATTATCAAACATATACTATTTGAATATCAAGCTTTTAAATGTATTGTATAGGAACATGTTGACTTTTAAAGAAAGATTATAGTGAAGTGTTTTATTGTATTATGTAATACAATATTTATGGCTATAAAGGATTTCATTGTATTAAATGTACAAATAACATTTTGCATTTTTACGTACAAAGGCTCGGTTTATTTGGTTATGTATGAAACTTCTTTTTTCAGGCAGATTCTTTCTTTTTATTTAGTCTCGTTTAATAAAGAACATATTTTTTATGTCTTCTGTAACAATATAAAAGAATAAAAAAAAAATAGCAAATCTATATTTTTATTTAAGCGTTTATTCACCTTTATAAAACCTATAAATAAATAATTATTTATTAGTTGCTCAGAAAAAATACGAATTTTATTATTTTATGTTATTGAACTTATGTATTCTATGTTAGAATTATCTTTTTGGAAGGCTAGTATCGGTTAGAACTTAATGGATTTGATGTGTTCGTGGCGAAGAATGGTGTCGTCACGGGCGGACTATAGGTTCGAACACTTTGAACAAATATACCTCGTTTAAAGTAAAAAACGTTATTAACATATTTATTAATTATCTTATAACTTACAATATTATTTCTGAATCAATCCGCCTTACCTGTGACCTGTGTGTGTTAACAATAATTCCAATTATAGCACAGGTGGCAACATTTGAGCTTTTCTGTGTGTAGCTTTCAGATTCAGATGCTGCCAATGTTTATTAATTTTATTGTGACTATATTTTACTATTTGTATATTCAGCTATCATACATAAATCATATCATACATATTATCTTAAAATAGAAATTAAACCGGAACATGCTTTTCTATTAAGACCAACCACAAAAACAGTTAAACAAACTAGTGACTTACCAAAAGAGTCATGTATTTTTCGGGAGTTTTTTCAGTTAGTTAGTGGTGGAATATTGGTGGTTAAATATATGTGGTGCAACTGGATTCCTCTAATGTATAATAACTCCAGATAAAATGGGTCTGTTTTGAATCGAGTAGTGATAATCAATGGTCTTTTACTGATTGAATACAAATTTATTATCATTGACAAAATGGGCTTTGCCTCACTGCCATTATATATTTGATATGAAATCTACGACGGTGGATGTGGATCTTAAAATAATCAACATTATAATTGAGAAAATATGAAATAATAAAAATATCTATGGCGGAGAAATAAATATAATTTAAAAAATCACAGAACGCAAGGCTTAAGATTAAAAATAACCCATATTTGAATTCAAACAATTTGGTTGTAGGACATTAGATTTTATTATTCCTGAAATATTTTCATCAATCCTTTTTTTTATGTTGCGACATATTTTTATTTCGTTAAATCAAACCAAAAATAATATCAATATTACATAATAAAGTTAAAAAATAGAAAAAATTACTTAAGTAAGAAAATACTTCGAAAATGATGATTCTTTTACCAAAATACAAATAAAATCATTAACTTACCACTAAACAAAACACTTCACCTCCCACACCTCACAATAACGAAATTTATAGCTCGTATAACTTTACTTGACGTACAAACAGACGCGCGACCGCCGCGACTGTAGACTTCAGTGACACTGAACGGTGAAGCCGCCGCGCTGGTTTAGACATGCGTACATATCTTGGCATTTTAGTATTTTATATCTGTGGCATTAAGCATTTACATTGCACTTTAAAAGTACTATATAATATATTAAGTACTCTATACATTCTTTGGTAAAAAAATAAAATGTTAACTTTTGTCGGAGTTACATCATTTGAAATGACGTATCTTTATAATATATACTTTTAAATTATAGCCGTACATTTAATATTTTTTTCATTTGTATTCGTTTCTCGCTCCAATTTCAAGATTCATAAAGTTACGAAGGTTCGTAATTTGTTTAAATTAAAGTCTAAGTTAAAACATGATTTCTTGATTAATCCAACTTAACTTAACTTTGAGTGATCAGAGTAACTTTATACCAAAATCCAATAAAACTGTTTGGATAAATCTTTGATAATTATAAAATAAGGAACATTTTTATTAATAGAATAGTTTATAATAATTTAGCAAATAATATAATATATTGGGCTTTTTGGTACTTACCATTTTTTTTTAATTAATTATTTATTTTAGACATTTTGATATGAGCAATATGGCTAACATGTTTATAAATAATTAAGAATAATGCGTCCCTCTCTACATGTCGTAACAGCACCACGTCGTAGCACCACAGGTCGTAGCACATTAACAACTCACGTAGCAGTCTCCAGTTTTGTAGCGAAGTAACAAGTTCTTAGCAATATGTTTCCTTCAAGGCTTCTTCAAAACTTATTGCTAAATTAATAATTAAACTCATTTATTTAGATACAATAATTAAAAATGACTTCGTCGGATTGAGACTGTCATTTTACGAAGAAATAAAGAAATATTGTAGATCTAAATACTAATAAGAGTTATACGGACGTATATAATTATATTTGTATTTCATTAAGATATTGTGATATTATATTTTGTCTGCTACTGCTGTGGTTCAACGTGGAATACAACACGATTCCGATACACGATATACGATGTGTACCGTTTTTGAAAGTAATATTTTTACATGCTCACTCTTTGTTTGTACTAGTGCCCTGCAAACATTAAAAATCAACATTCTGGATGTCTTTTCTTTTATTCAGTAGGGTCCAAATAATGTAGAATTTTAATACAAAATATTTTTTAAGCCCCAAACCATTATAATTATGTTTTATAGAGATTACAAACAAACAAACAAAGTGCTCAACTCATGTATAGCGATGCCACATATGCACATATGGACAGTTGAAAAAAAAAATCCTTCGCGTAAAAATAAAATAGATCTGGTTTTCCGGTGAAAACAATTACTTATCGAAACCATTTTAATCACATCTATTGAAAACTCTTCCTTAACAATTTCTTTGAATAAATTACAGTTTCATTTGATTGAAACCTCAACAAATAATTGTATTGGCTTAATTTGAGGGAATATTTGTAACCCTTTACATTTTTTTGCGCTCTAAAAATAGTGTTGCCACACGGATGATTTTATTATATTTTTTTAAAAATCGTGTAACCCAAAATAAATGTGAAAAATATTTCAAACAAGCAAACTCATCAAAGTAAGTGTTTGTTACGCAATAATACACCGTATCCCGCAGGTGCCGGCAGTATTGCGATATTTAAGACCACACTGGTTACTCTGAATTTTGAGAACATATATTACTATAATGAATATACGTCGGTCTGTTCATACAAATACACAATATTAGCGCACTAAATAAATATTGGAATAATCGTTTATGATCTTATCATATAATGTTTTAATTAATTGATATTTTATATAAGGAATTGAAATGAAAAGCTTGTCATTTGTAATATTTTTAAAATGTACGCAACATGCAACATTTTCTTTACGTTTCAAAAAATTACCAACATTTTTAAATATTATTTTACATCAATAAAGACTTCTTTATTGATATAAAATAATATTTAAAAATGTAAGTGATAATTGTTACTTAACAATTATCACCTACATTTTTTAACATTTTATCAGTAATTGTTTATTAAATCTAAATACATGAGTTTAAAAAAAAACACGTTTTAATTAGAATTTATGTAATTAAACATAGATATTTTAAATAAATTGTTAATATCTGATTAAAAATTAAGACAATATACTTAGTCTCACCATAAATACTATTACACTTAAAGATAAAAAAAATTAACTGCAAATAAATACTTTTACAGTATGTTAGTTTAGTACATAAATATTAAAAATATATAAAGCTTATTCGAAGAGGTCTCTATTGGGTGCAATACTTTAAACTAATTTAAACGTTGAGGCCAGTTATCAATAGAAGCACGCACTCTTTTCATGGGAAAATTCTTCACTGCCAATCGTATAAATTGTTAAAGGGACTCCAAATTACCATGGCGTTTAGAACAAGCTATACTCTCTAAAATTAATCAAATATCATAATTCAGCGGATTAAGATCGGGACTAGATGACGGCCAGTCTTCAGCTCTGATAAAGTCCGATACGTTCGCTTTCAACCAAGACTGCGTGGAAAGAGCTTTATGACCCGGCGCCGAGTTTTGCTGGAAGGACCATACTTGGTTATTGAAAATGATGTTAAGGGGCTTAACTACCTTCTCAAGAATGGTATCTTGATATACTTGTGCCGATGTTTTGATACCTTTTTCACAAAAATATGGCTCAGTCTCTCCTTCATACCTAACCCACCCCACCAAACCATCACTGAAGTCGGATAATGTCCACGTTGCACTCTGTCGACTAATTGGGAAGCTTCCTAAGAGCTTTGAGCATAAATACGGTCATTTTGTTTGTTAAAATGTTGCTCAATTGCAAAAAAAATCTTATCCGTAAACAATTTTTTTCTGTGACCTCCCTTTGCGTACCGCTTCATTTAGTTGTTTCTATTTTACTACCCTAGTCTTCTTTAAATTATAAGTTAAGAAATGACCAGTGTATCTCTAATAGGCTGCACGTCTTAAGTTATCACTTTTTTCGTACGGACACTACGTGGACGGCCAGATCTTTTTCTGTCACAAACAGAGGAAGTCTTATTGTACCTATTGATAGACCGGTACACAAACATTTTACTAATACCAAGTGTATGGAGAGTTTTGCATTTGGCTCCATACCTACTTTGTGTAATGCAATAAAAAAAATCGATTCGGTTCTCTTTATGACCCCACTCCATTTTAATATCGCAAAATATTGTACGATATATTGGCGCCAAAATAAGAAAACACAATAAACAATCGTATAAAAATGACAGATTCGACATTCAAATGTAATATTTTTTTTATTTTCAAGTGTAACAGTATTTATAGCCAGTCTAAGCAATATATTGTGCTTCTCGATACAAAATACTACAATGTGAATATCGTTTTCCTAAATTTGTTCCTAATTTTGTTTCGAGCACAGGAGCTAATAGATTCGGTCGCACATCGGTTTTAATAATAAATAAACAGCGAAAGCCTTAAGCCTTATCTACTGCTATATAAGAATTGCAAATAATTTTATTCTGTGTAATCAAAATAAAATATCAATATTTAAAGCAATTGCAATATTAGCAGCAAACTTCTAAAGAATAAGAATTCAGACTTTTTTATTTTAATACTAATATTTGTTGTATCTTTTTTGTACCTACCCTCAACCTACTCACGCAATGGTCGCGTTAATTTTTTTCTGGTCTTATTATACAATCATAATACAATATATAATTACTTAATGATTTTCATGAATACACATTTAAATTAAACCTTTCAATACAGTTAAATAAAAATTTTAATCTCGTATTTATAAACATACATATCATGATTTTATTTAAGATGTCATTTCATATAAATCATATAATTGCAGAAATAAATAAATTGTCATATTTTATTTTAATTCCCTAGACGTTATTTTATTAGCTGCTAGCAATAGAATACTGAGAGAATAGACTCAATTATTTTTTTAAAGATATCGCTTCATTCACAATGATTCATGGATTATTCTGCCAATTTCAAGTTACACCAAGCTGGTACATTTTTGTATTTTCCAGTGACACAACCATTAAGGTGAGATTAAAATAGATTACTTCTGTTGAACTGTCACATTCAAATGTCATTCAAAACTAGAATATAAAGAATATTAATTATAAAAATGTAATAAAACATAACACTTTAAAATATCCATATCCACATCTCGACTTACCTTGAACACGATCTAAACAATCAAAATATTAAGTTAAATTAGGGGTAAGTTTAAAATGTGAATCCATTAATACGCAAGTTGTATCCATTATTCAAAGTTGTATATAACTGTATAAGTACTCGTAATAATTTAAGAATAGAGCACATTCAACAATGAATAAAAATGATATCCTGCAATCAAACTTGTATTTGATATTATTAAAATATCGAATATATTTCATGATTGTTTTTACAAGTTACTTATAAGTTTGATGTTGCACCACCGTTTTTATTTAGATAATTCATATGAGTGCAAGTATTTTTGATTAATATTATTATCTTATATATAAATATTATTGTCAGTGTCGTTGTTCGTGAACGACGCACCTAAAAAGTATCTGCTTTAAATAGTGCGGTGTTGGGGTATCCTATAAAACTAGTTTCATATTGTTTCAATAAAAAAAAATGGAAAATTTCACATACAGTTGAAGTTTTTATAAATTGAAATAATAACATCAATACGAGCTTTAGAAGTTATGAGAAGTTAAGAAACTAAATTAAACTTACTAACAGTAATGAGTTGATGTTAATAATATGACTTTAAATTTATAAATGACGTTAATGAAATAAGTTTAAAATCTTTTTGTTTCAATTCTTATAGATGTATTTAGTATGGTATTAAATAAATGACAAAAATAATCACATTCTTTTCATTTAATTATTATATAATTTAATTTATTTTAACAGCACATTCATTTCTGATTTAATCGAAATTAAATTTTAGAATGCGTTTAATATTATCATAAAAAGCTTCATGATTTCTTGACTCCTTCAATACTTTTTTAAGAATATAATTATCTTAATTAAAACTTAACATTTTTTTAATGTTTTTTTAAATCGCTCTTGTAAATCCTCAGCTGTATCAAGACACCTAACCAGTGATCATCTACTAACTATAAACTCGCCCTTTCTGTTGTTACTATTTAATACTTTATTTGATTCAATACATTTTACGTCGTTATAAAAAGTTAACATTGAAGCAATTAACAAACAAAACGATGTATAATTCATGGGTTTGAAAAATGAATCGCTCAGAATATCATCTTCATAATTGTGTCAGATCAGTTTAAATCAGTTTTGATTCTAAGTCGCTAACAGATAACTCCAGTTTTGGGCAAAATGTACATTTTATACCAGAATAGAGTGTAAAGAGTAAAGAAGACAACTATTTTATTTACCAAAAACGAGAAATGTCGTGCTTGAATAACTGTTTCTTAAACACCATCAATCTTCACAACAAAAATATGGTAAATCCTTCCGAGACCATAGTTTATTTTTATTTATCTCTAATCTACGTTCCTGTTGGTCTATTGGTAAAAAATACATATTTTATATTATTTTATTTGAGTATGTTTATTATAAAGTTGGTAAGTTTCATTTTAATTGAGTTTGATGTGTATTTACTATTTTGCTATCCGTTGATAGTAACGTATTTTTAAAATTTAAACTTTTACTGTAGTTATTAAAAATATACGAAATAAACGCTTTGTTGAAGGAAAAACAATGGATAATTGAAAAGAAACGCAGAAGATAAATAATATTTAGAATGAACAAGATTGTTAGCATTACATTAAATAACAATTCGTTTGTTATCAATTTGTTAAAGAACGAAGAATATCTTGAAAATTTTAGATAAGGAAAATGGATGAAAATATATATTTGGATTGTTTATTTGTTTATTTTTAACTAGTTTATATTTTAGTATATTTAATGGCAAAGTAAAGATAATCTATAAAATTTACAAACCCTTTTGAACCTCTAGATGGTAGGTATCACTTTCTAAATTTCAGCCTTCGTATTTTTGGACATTTATTGTGAGTCACCTTTTTATATACTAGCTGCCTGTCTAACATTTTTATTTGTGTTAATGACAATCCGTTTATTATTTTAATAATTTGTAACCTAAATATAAAATTTCATACTTAAAAAGAATAGTAAGTGTTTTAAAATAAATTTATTTTAAAATAAAATTTATTTTGTTAAATCCAGTTTTTTTTCCCGTATTCATCTTGAGCGATAGAAATTTAGTATCTAGTATCACCGCCAACTAACGATAAACATATTTTAGTGAGTTAACATATTTCCATGAGTTAACATATTTTAGTCAGTTAACATGTTTTAGTGAGTCAACATGTTTTAGTGAGTTAACATATTTTCAAATATAGTTATATTTTTTAATATGAAGTTCTTAATAAACAATACAGCTATGATTACCGAATTTCCTTATATTATTGAAGTTATAGTTTTTCTTTAACATTAATGGCGCATGAAATTGAATTGATTTAAATGTAAATAGAGAGATATTGAATGCCTTATTTGTTATTTTTCATCAAAAGAAAGAGTTGCTAAAGAGATTTCAGCTTTCCTTACATATTCGAATATGTTATTGACTTATAAAAAATACTTTTTACTTTTACAGTACGAAGTGTATATTGAAAATAGTGAATAGTGTCAATTAAAGGAGTTGGAAGGAGTTGGAATAGAAACTAAAATACTTTAAAAAAATGTACACATAATAAATGAATGATAGGACATTAATTTAAACAAAAAAGTTATTAAATAACACTTTTTTTTTAATTGAGATATCTCTAACGAAGGCAATGTTTATTAAAATAACGTAGCTATAGATCTTTTTGAAGTTTTTTTAATGTGATATAATGTAGAATAATAATTTAAATCCAATTCAATCAAGTAGGATGAGGAAGATCAGCTTCCTCATCCTACTTGAGAGTTGTCTTGTTGAAATCAAATCTTCTAAATTTCAACAGATTCTTCGATATGAATAGTTTCATTTTATTTAACTTTGGAACGCAGTCCAAGTTTTCACACTAGGTAGAACAAACTAAAACCGCCCTTGGGTACCCTTCCACAAATTAGTACATAAGAATGAAAAGCGAAGAGTGAAGAGACTACTACTAAGTGAGATGCTATACCATCTAAGAGTACATTACTAGTTCCCATCAGGTGGAATATCAAGGTACTCTCTCAGTTACTCTTAGTCTTATCTCAGTTACTATGTAAAAAAAAGTTTTATAGACAAAGTTTTCTAGTGCAAAGCACTAGTGATTACGTTCTTGGAGTTTGCGATTTGACAAATGAATGATTGAATGAATGATATGCTTTTATAAACATGAGATACTCTTATATAAGACATTAGGTAGGTATGCATGTTTATGAATTTGTTTTCAATCATTGACTGAAATAGATTTAAAGAACTCTTAAGAGATCTAGATCTAAGAGCATATAGCGATAATCTGCTTTACGCGGCCTATGCTATTGTCGATACAATGGCTATTGAATCGTATCGGGTCAATCCGCTTACTGTGAGAGCAGGTGCTGAGTGATTGTCACTGATTCCAACTTTGTAAGTAAAGTTTCACGCATGAACTTTACATTGAATGGATTCTTTGCTAGTGCTTTCTTAAACTATTGTTTTATAATTCCATAATACTAAGCATAAAAGAAGGTAGTTGCTAAATGTCGTTTGACTATTGTTAATATGTGAAAATAATAATGTCAAAAGGTAGGACAAATATTTCCTTTACAACTAAAATCGACATGATACTCGATCTGAGTTCAAAAATAAGTTTTCTTTTTAGTTCTATGATATTAAAGGTCACTATTTATATTTATTTTTTATTTCTTTTGCAGCTAATATATAAAATATTTTTTCACATACTTTATCGCAAACAAGTGTGATTTCTGATACATGTTAACTCTTGTGGAACAGGCAGGTAGATAGAGAAGGGGGTGATTTCAGGTACCAGACAATACTTAGCAATGGTTGCTACTTTGAGTCTTTCATTTGTGACATTAGTTGATTTCTCATGAAATATATTTTGAAATAATTATCTGGGGGCATGGTAGAACCCCGCCAAGTCGAAAAGGCACTGCCGTACCATTCTTCTCATTCTTCTCTCGGAGCAATTCCGCCAATTTTCAATCCCCTATAACATATTTTGTCTCGTAACATTGCTCGTCAAATATAACGAGTCAATTTATTTATTAATTTCGGAAAGCCTTAAAGATGCCAAAACGAGCGAAAGACAAGTTACGGTGTGTTGGATAGACTTGGAGAACGCCTTTGGGTACGACATGAACTAATGATGTTCGCGTTGAGATGGTATAACTTTCCTACTTTAGTTGTCGACATAATTGCATCATACTATTCAAAATTATTTTTTTCAATAACTTCTAGCGGAAACCATTCCCGACCGCTAAACTATAATATAGGTTTATTTCAAGGATGTTGCATTTCTCCAATAATATTTAATATAGTAATTAACATTTTAATAGATAAATTAATAAGTCATGAGAAAAAGTGGGGTTATCGGTTTAAATTTAATAATAAATACACGGAATCCATACTAGCATTTGCAGACGATCTCGCTATACCGACACGTAACCCCAAACAATGTCAGGTACTTTTAAATGAAGTAGAGGATTTCTGTACGTGGACTGAAGGACTGAGGACAAAACGGAGTAAATGCCACTGTCTGTGTCTGGGTAGACGAGACACCAAATATACCTCTTATAATCCGGGTCTTTCAATAGGCGGTCAAAGTGTTGCTACAATTACTGAAGCAGCCCCATTCAAATTTTTAGGTAAAAAAATAGATTACAAAGGTCGCACTTCATCTCTAGATATTATAGTCGATAGCTTTTTAAATGATCTTAAGAAGGTAAACGATCAACCAATTAGTAATATTAAAAAAGCTTGGATATATGACAATTATCTAACGTCATGTCTAAGTTGGCCTTTTCTAGTTTACGATCTTAATAAAACCCTTTTGTCTAAGTTAGATGCAAACGTCATAAAGATATTGAAGTCGTGGTTTGGGCTGGCGCGTTCAGCGGACTCTTCAACTTTACTCAGAGACCGAAAGAATTTTGGTATTTATTTATTTTTATTTATTTAAATCTTTTCCACTTTGAATCATTCTCAGTGATCACTTGTATATCACTTGGTATGAAATTAAAGAAACCATCGGAGCTCTATAAACACCTAAGAGCTACCAAATGTCATATCATCGAAAAATCTGATGATGATACTGTAACATCTCTTCCAAAAGATAAAAATACATCAGAGCTGGAGTCACGACTTCAATTCCATAAACAATTCATGATAGGTGCTCAAACAAATAAAGTAGGGTTAGAATCTAGCGGGAAAGTTTGGGATATAGACTTAACAAAATCCTTTATTCGGCAAGATGAAAACGATAAATATCGAGTGCACGCGATGAATCTAGAAATTCAAAATGAGTGGGTGACCATAGGCAACTTTTGTATTCCATTAGTATTGAGGTGGCGCACCTTACTTCATGAGTGGTCTCCAGCCTTATTAAAATTCTATCTAAATGCATTCCAAATGACTCTCCCAGATCAAAAAAATTTAGTAGGATGGTGTAAAGCTACCGAAAAGTTTTGCAATATCTGTGGGGAGGCAGTAGGAACGGCTAAACACTTGTTGATAGGGTGTAGGGTGCTATTGGAAAAAGGTCAATACTCGCGGCGCCATGATAAAGTATTGGAAATCATACGTGAAGCGGTTAGTCTTTCAGTAGCTAGAGCGCAAAAGGGACACAAACAAACAACCACCAAAAGATTCATAGAGTTCATTAAAGAAGGCTCGTCTAAAAAAACAAAACAAAAGCCTCACTCTATCTTGGAGGTGGCTCACGATTGGACTATAATGATGGATACGTATGAGAGACGGTATAGAATTCCTGAGGATATTGTTGTCTCGTCATCCAGACCGGACATATTCCTGTACTCTAGACAGTTAAAGCGCGTGATACTTGTGGAGCTTACTGTTCCGTGGGAAAGCGTGAATGCGCATTTTAAAGGGGCCCCTTAAACCTACACTTGGGTCGCAAGTCCCAGGAGCTGCTTGGACTCCTCTCCCTGCAACGCGATGGGCCCGGCACCCGCACGGGTAATCCATGGAATGCTAAGAAGCTTTGTCTCTTTTTTTTAATATATATTGATATGGTTGATACAGGATGTTCTTAGGTTGCCAACGTCCATACCACGTTGAATACAACCGGTTCTCGTCCGATCACCGAAATTAAACAACGTCGGGCGCGATCAGTACTTGGATGGGTGACCGCCTGCGAACACCGCGTGATGTTGGCTTTTTTATCACGGTGAGTGTGACAAGCGATCCCGTGGCGTCCAACTATGGCGATGAGGGTAACCGTTGGTTTTTAGTGGGTCCTGTATACTGCCGGGTAATCCCACATAACCACCCTGGCCACCTTCTCGGTGGGGGGGTATCCGTAACGGATTTTCCAACGTAAAAAATAAAGGATGTTCTTAGGTTAGCTACTTACTTTATAACTTAAGACAGAAGGTCTCTTACGTAGCGCCTGCATAAATTAATAACCAACTTGGTAATACATGGATCTTACAAATCTTTACGGTAGAAGAACTGCGTTGCGAGACTTTTACAAGTATTATTTTTTATAGACGTTTTTTTTACAAGTATTATTTTTTATTAGATATCTCTTACCTCTTACTGTAAAGTAATAGCAGTAGTATTTAGTACTATTTAGTATTTGAACAGCACCTAATATACGGGCTGGCTCAAATATGGCTCGTGTGGAGGGATGGGTAAGGGAAACGGATCATGAATCTGATGTCCTTCTCTCCGTATATTCAAATTTCCTGCACTTGTTCCCATCCCTCAAGGTGACAATGTAAAATCTACAACTAGCAATATTTACAGATGTCGTTAAAAATTAAAAATGGTCATCAAATTTGTAGAAAATAATATGGTTGGAGGTGAATAGACTATATATAGATATAATAGACTATATTTAGGTAGGTTTGTTTGGCAGCTAATTATATAAATATAATATTATTTCTAGAAATTGATGATTTTTTTACCAAATAAACTATTGTCAAGACAATAATTCTCATAACTTAAACTACAGTACATAACACACATACAGACAAAACATATATAGGCCAGTTCGAATCACAGTAGATCGGAAGTGACTCATAACTCATGCGAACTTCCTTTAGATTATATTCAAAAGGCGACATGTTAACGCCAAGTCATGAAAGGCACATCATTTACATTCTACCCTCGCTCCCTTAAAGTAAAAGCTAATTATTCATAACTTCAATAATATGTTTATAAGTACAGCTAATTAATTAAGTAAAAGCTAATTATTCACAACTTCAATAATATGTTTTTAAGTACCTTTATTTTACGAACCGTTCTATTTAATAGTCATATTTTATAAGTCTAGTAATGATACAGATGTTTAACAATAACAAAGGTGTCTGTTTAATAGGTAAGCTTGTGCTTAAAAGCTTTGCGCTAAGCGTAGTAAAGTAATGGAGTGGGTAAGCAAAAAGCGTGTAATTAAAGGCAACCAAGCTGCTATAACAATGTACGATAATAAGTGTTCGATAAACAAGGAGTTCGTAATAAAAAGTGTTGCATTTCCGTGTCGTAGCAGAATTACTTTAAAACGTATTCTAGGAAAATCAGAACTTAGCAGCTTGATCTGTTTTGTCTTCTCCTCTGTATCTTGGTGATTAATGATATTATTTTTTCAATAGGTATATGGAACAATTGTTCTCTGTATTTTTTGCTCCAGAATATACTTCTAAGTGATCGCATTAACTTCGATTCTATTTTTGGAAACGTATAAATTCTTAAAATATCCTGTGTCGGTAAAATATCGAAAATATTCAATATTATAAGATAGCTTCTGTCACCTACATTCCAATCTTGTCTATTTTTATCTCCTATTGCTGTCAAGTGACGTCATTGTCGATTCACAATTCCATGAAGCTTTATTTAATTTAATCATCTATATAACTCTTAAATATCGATATAATTGACGCGAATACGTAAATATAGATATGTAAATAATTGCTTTCCGCTGCTCCGCCCGCGTGTTTATTTTTAATTTACAACATAAGGAGAATTTTTACCAATTTTCAGCTTTCTATCGAATATTCCAATCCATCGAATATAAAAAAAATAAAAGCATTGTAAGACAATTATTTACTCGGCTTATCCATATAATTATATTGAGAGTTAACAAAGAAAATTCAGTTACTTATAATTTTTTGAAATGAGTTAAATCAACATATTTCATCCCTGCTTCCCCTATTAGCTACTTACCAAAATTGTTATAATTTATTTTTACTTAATACAATTATTATTTATTACAATATTCGTCAAAATGAAGCTAGTTACAAAAAATTATAACAAATGGCGAAAATGGGCCAGGGATCCCGCGTACTACATAACTTGGTTACCCAAAGGAACGACATTTGTTTTCACTGTGGTTTTTTCTAACTACAGCTTGTTGTTAAAAGCTTGCCCATAAAAAGTTAATGAATTTTAAGCTTGAATTGATAATAATATAATTACTATTTCCATTCGTTAAAGTTCAAGCAGTTAAATATTTATTACTAACATTGCGTATGCATTACAAAGCGCCTTAAAAATATATAGCCATGTTATGGAAGTGCTTTTTGCCAAACTAATGAGTGTAAAGCTCTTACCGGATTATAAAAGCAGTTCTTAAATTATTTTCCAAACGTGAACCGCCCTTAAGTAATGTGCATTTAAAACGTGAATGTAGGCAATTTAATATTTTTATTATATTTAAAAGTAATCGCGAATATATTTAAGTGCGTGTGTAAAATAAATAAACCATCTATATCCTACATTCTAATTAAACTTTTAGTTCCAATTCAAAACAAAATCTTATTTTATACGCACTATATAAAAGAAATGTGTCACAAACATGTTTTTTTTAAGTATCAGAAACCGGTTATTAAATCTCGCCCGAAAATAAAGTTTATCACGCTGCCGCTAGATTAAAAGCCAGAAAACTGAAAAACAAATTTGTTTGGGTTCGTGAATGTAGAATAAGTAAATAAATATGAACAATACAACTACTTAGATAGACACGTGACATATATCGATCTATTAAATCGATTGTCATAAAGAAGCTAAGTTTCCAATTTCTTGTTACCGAAGGACGCTTTAAATTGTTATTACCAAAAATGTTAGAGGTTTGAGGACAAACATTACCAAAGTAGTGGATTAAATGTTACAATATTGGGAGGTGACATGCTCATCACTCTTTCAAAACGTTTTAACTCCTCCCAATTTTTTGATCTGGAGTCCAATTGCGAGAATCTTTGAGTTAAATTACGTACTTATTTACTATATACTTACTTATTTATTATACTTATATATTTATGGTGTTAATATTCCCCTCTTGTAAGAAACGCATATCTGAACATTTTGTAACGAACACAAATCAATATCTTAAACAAGCATAGAGGAGATACCATTGTACTCGGTGATTTTAATTTGAGTGGCTTATGTTGTAAAAAGTCGAACAATATCTTTTATCTACACCTCCAAATAGCCTACTTAATTATTTGCCCTTTGGTTTTATGTCCGTCAAATGTTTTCTTAATAATTTAAAGGTAGGGGGGAAGATGTAGTATTGTCTTCAGAGGTCTTTTGCAGATCTTTGTCCCTTGTAGTTGTAATATGTTGTATATTACAACGACGAATCTTGTATACTTCCGGGATGTATAGGTTGATTTTACCTTTAGGTGACCGTTACATGGAATGTAACTTGCAGTGCGGTCGAAAGTAAGCTTTAATGTTATAATAACGAGGTAATAAGCACCCTATCCCATCAGTGACTACTTAAATATATGGTAAGGAAATAGGTGACCAAGCTGCCTCTAATTTAGTATTGTAAGTTTTCTTATTTACTACTTAAACTTTGACGCCAATTATATCCGTTACTTTCCAATATCTTTCTGACGTATTTAAACTCATTATTCACATATAAAGGGTCACAAAGTTGCACAGCTCTATTTATTAGCGTAGGAGGTAGTGCTGTTAAGTGGGCCGGATGGTGGTGCGATTGGGCATGTATATAATGGTTGGTGTGCGTAGGCTTCCTATATACCTTAGTTACTAAGCGACCTTCAGTCATTAGTGTCACCATCACGTCTAAGAATACTAACCTTGTGAACTTCAACTTTTTATATGCCCCGTTAAGATAATACTCTAAGTTTTTAAACTGGTCTTTAGATACAATAACGAAAACGTCATCTACATAATGCCACCAGTTTCGAGGTCTGAGAGGATGGTTAAATATAAAGGTGTTCTCAAACCACTCCATGAAAATATTCGCTATCACGGGAGCAATAAAAGACCCCATTGCTACCTATCAATTGTGATGAAATAATCCCCACGCGATACAAAATAAGCCCTCTCTAAACACTAATTGGCAATAACGACGTCAGTGTATTGTCAAAAGTGTTGAATGTTCCCCGAACACCTCGTTAAATACCGAAAGAATCTATCATTTGTGGCAAAGAGGAAACAATATTAGTAGTTAAACTAAAAAATATGGTAGCATTCAAAAGCTCAAAAGCAAAAGACATTTCACTCCACGTTCAATAAAAGAATCATGCGATAAATTAAGTGGATTCAGTTAAATTTATAGGAAAAAACTGCAACTGGAAGAATCGTATTGACAATGTTTTTAATAAAATTAATAATTTTGTGTCCGTCTTAAAAAAACGAAAGACAATAACAAGTAGAGCTACGGCATTGTCATAGTTGGTTTATTTATTTGGGGTACCTATGTTGACATAGACAGCGTTTAAAGTACAAAAAAATGTATTCGAGCAGTCTGTGGTGCTCATTACGTAGGTACAAGCATTGTTACATGTCTGAACATTCTTCCTTTGCCATTTATTTATATAATGTTCATTATGAATAATATAATTATGAATTGTGTATATTTCTAAAAAAATATTAAACTTATCACCAAGCACGAAGTTATTCTCTTTAAAGTGAATAGTAGACATAAAGAAAGATAAATAGCGACTAATTTTAAATTTTATTTATTTCAATACACATTTGTTATTTGTTATAAATATATCTAATCAGCTTCCGGAACAGATAAAGATAATGGCCGACCTTCATTACAAAAATGGTTCTATTCTGTTAATGAATTGATAATGAATAATATAAGAATTTTGAATTGGACATCTTTTGTATATAATATAATTATATTGTAACTGTTATTATTGACTATTAATCTGTACATTTAAATGATTATTTTTTCTACCTTTATTACTTTTTTTTTGTATACTTCATTCTTTAACAATTTATACAATAAGGGTTAATAAAACTTTTTTGAATTCGAATTTGAAGATTGTAAAATGTTACACGCTATGTTTTGTAAGAAGGACATTGTCTCTAACAATATATTTTCGTAACAAATGTCAACATATATTATGCAATAAATATTTTTTCATTGTTATTCTATTTTTTAAATAATACCCTTATTTCGGTAAAGTTACAAAAGTATCCTATGCATAAAGAAGTAATTTTCACACAACATTCTGTTATATTGACATATAATAAAAACAAATGAAAATATCAAATCAATCAAAACGAATATGAAAATAAAGTCGGTTTACGGAAGATAACGTACTGAGGAAACGTCAATGAAAAATTGCAAGCTTTTATGAATTGAAATGAGTTATTAGCACTGAAATAGAATTATTTTGTATAATTCAAACAAAGAGTGAATTAAAAATTAAAATCTTTCGATAAAATAACTATTATTTGAACTAATTAATTAGTTTTTTTACTTAAATTAAAGAGATTAAAGAGAAGTAAAAATGTGTTTTTAATAATTTTTAACAACTTTTATATATTTGTGATATTAATCCTCCAATCTGCGGTTTTATGTTAAGAATAGAACGATGTTGTTATAATAAACAATGGAAACCACAATAACTTTTCACCTTACTTTATAAACAGTTGACAAATAGTTCACATCATTATTGGCTGCAGCGGCTGATGGGATGGAAAAGTTATACCTACATACGTCAGAAGGGCGACACATTCAGGCCGATCGTGCCTCTCTATCGCTCGCTCGCTCTCGCTTGCTCAGGCGGAATGTGACAACGAGTCACACTTTTCCATGCGTGCAGCCGGTGTTCATCGATTTACAAGAGATTGTCAAGTCAAAATCGATAATAAATCAATTTTAATATGAATCTTTGATTTCATATATTCACTTCTGTGTTAATTTAAATTAATAAAAACCGCAAAACTGTGTAAATTTCAAGATAAACCGCAAAAAGTTTATGCAGTCTTTAAAAAAAAAAAACTTTTGTCTTTTGGCACAATTGTGGTAAAGATAGCATCTGCTTTGAGAAAACAATAACCGCATAAATGCTTGGATAGTTTTTGATCATTTTTATTATTGTATTATTGTGAACCTACGGTTTTAATTATCCCACTGAATCGTTTATAGTATTATTGATCGTCAGAAGTGTATTTACATCATAGTTATGAACTCTTAAAGTGAGTCCCAAGACCTCCCAAACACTATATGTAAATGCATATATATATAAATTGTTAAATTTGGCAGCAGGTAGTTAAAGTAGGCAGCTTTATTCTCAATATATTTGTAATATTATTTGTACTCATTTCTTATTCTTACGTATCAGAGTTCACAGGGCGCATAACGTAGATTTGAATTTGTTCATAATTCAAATGAACGAGCTTCACACAACATTCAAAATGCTACCGTTAACAAAACAAGTCGTGATACGTACGTATGACATGATTTACATTCTTCAAAGAAAAGTCTCACATTATCAAAATTCTCTTTTTACTGTTGAACATATTTGTTTTTATTTAAATTGTATATTTGTTCAGGGAAGTTTGAGCTAATTATTTAATCCAGAGATAAGTCATTACTTAGTATAAAGTTTATATATTAACAGGTATTTATTATGTAGAGAAATTGCCAAAATGTTTTCTTACATTTTAAATTAAGTAATAATAATGATGAAAATAATTTATTACCTTTCAATAATTAGTATCATAAGCATAGCAGATTGGATTTCTACTAGTAGGGATAAAGATACCCGTGTTAGAAGTCCTTGC
This sequence comes from Dircenna loreta, assembly GCA_963555665.1. NCBI lineage: Eukaryota > Metazoa > Arthropoda > Insecta > Lepidoptera > Nymphalidae > Dircenna > Dircenna loreta. The sequence goes on along the minus strand of OY743099.1, from coordinate 6,124,506 downwards.
TTTTCCGGAAAAAATGTAAATAAATAACAATTTGGAATGAGAGTAGCTAAAATGTTAGTAAATTCAAAATGATATAGTATGTATGCATTTGTTTATGTGTACTTTATGTGTGTATGTGTATTTGTGTGTCTGTTATTGCTTCCGTTACAGTATCAAAATAATACTTCTTATTTGTCAACAAGGATACATTATGTCCTTAAGTATAGTAGTAAAAGACTTCGTTTCTTTCAACATTTTAGAGTCTGGATTCAACTAGCAGGTCTTTACAATATTTTTAAGATGTAACTATTTGCATTTTTATTGAAGTGAAAACTTCTTTAGCTGCGTTGAACTCATTTTGATAGGGGAAATCTTATGAGTTCGCGTCGATGACATACTAATGTACGTATACAGATTTAACACATCGTATATACTTGACCGTTTACTGAGTGCGTTAGACGCTTTGTGGATGGGTGAAATCTTGTGAGCTCGCATCACCGACATACTAATGTACGTATACAGATTTAACACATCGTATATACTTGACCGTTTACTGAGTGCAGTGTAATAGCAGTATATCTGTAGCTAATAGAGATGCCACAATAAGCTTGAAGCATTTAATAAAGTCTGCTGTTCAGACTAATCACAACAGCCTGTTGAAAAGAACAAGCTGATATCGTTGATTTTTTTACAACCATTCGATAAAACAGGACGACTTATACGATGAAAATTAACCGTTCCTACTATCGAATTAAGGCTCTTTCTTACTTTAGCATTAGTTTTTCCGACGATCATGAGTTTATCAGCTCTTAATAATACGGTGAAAGACTATACTTTTATTATTATCGAATAAGACTCTTTTTTACTTAAGCACAGTTTTTACCAACGAGCGCTAGTATATCAGCCTTTAATAATACGGTGAAAATCAACAGTTGTTGCTATCGAAATAAGACTCTTTTTTACATTGGCACAGTTTTTACCAACGAGCGCTAGTTTATCAGCTTTTAATAATACGGTGAAAATCAACCGTTTCTGCTATCGAAATAAGACTCTTCTTTACTTTGGAATAGATTTTGCCTACGATATATTTAATTTTATATTTTTTAAATATTTATTTATTTAAGCGAATAAATGTAGGAGAGATAACAATTTTGTTCGTGTTCATATGATATATTACCAAAAATGTATTTATATATATATTATAAAATTATATATAAATATATATATATATATATATAAGGTAAGGTAACAACCTTACCTTACCAAAAATAACATACCTACAATAAAAGTTGAATTGGTTGCGAAGATACAATTGATTGAGTTGCAAATACATGGGGAGATTAATGACGTGAATATTCAAACTACGAAGACAAACATTAACCGCTACATCAGCTTTAAAGAAATTCAACTATTTAATAAGCCTGCTTAAAATTTCCAGCATTAAGCTTAAACGCGTTGTTTAAATAAAGCCGTTTATCACACCTCTAGGAGCTACACAGTTGACATAATGTATTACATTGGTGCTGTGTATTCCTAACAAGTAAAATTGTATGGATTTATTGAAGAGTTTAAAAAAGAAAACAGTTAAATGTAGATTTTCTGTACATTATTCAAATAGTGTTTGGGTTTGATGATAATCTTAGTTATTTAATTGTAGAATCACTGAGTGAAATAAATATACCAATATTATTTACTTTAAAAAAAAGTGTGTGCGTGTAACCTTTACGTGCGATTGAAATTAAACTTCTTCGATGTACATATGGCTGAAATTATTAAACTTTAACTTAAAATATATATTTTATTACAATTTAATAACATTTATTATAAATATCCATATATTTTATAAAAAAATATGTAATAGTATATTCACAATATTCATTACAAATTCGGATTGGAATGTCATCATTACTTTTTATATATGGAATTGTAGATATAATAACTGAAACCGGTAACATACATCTTACTCTCTACATTTTTATAATTTCCTTAAAAAAACATCATTAATCGTTGTGCCAAAACGCATTGTTGATTGAAGTCGATTAGTATTCATTGTAAGATAGACTTTTTTTTCAGAAAATCAACTCGTGGCATAGAAGTTTTATTTTTTTAATAAAGGAGATTTATTAACATATAAATTAATGAGGGAAAATTAGTTAAAGAATACATAAATGAACACTTACGTTTTTTACAGGTCAAATGATTATCGTGTTTTTGATTTTGTCTTTTATTATTATTTATTGATGAAAGAGGAATGTGTGCCTGAGACGTCGTCATTTTATTCACGTGATCACTATTTTTATATCTTTACTAATATTATAAAGAGGTAACATTTTAGTTTGTGGTTTTGTATGTTTGTAATGTTTTCACACAGAAACTACTTGACGGATTTCAAAAATTCTTTCATCATTAGAAAGCTGCATCTTCACTCAGTGGTATAAACTAGATAAGATCTTAGAAAAAAATAGGGTTCCTTAATAAAATACAATAATGTAACCTAAGGAGTGAAAAAGTAAGTCGTAAAAAATTAATATTGCTTGTGCTACGGAAACTGTGGATGATAGACTAAAAAAATATTCTATGGTATTATATTATAGAACGTAATAACATCTACAAAAAAGTACCCAACACCATACGTCCAACTACTGTAGCTACGCCACTATAACTATTTTTTACATTTTAAAAGTTGATAAAATTGTCGAAAATAATCAAACCATATTATTCCTACCTCTGTATCAATTGTTATCCCTTTACCGGTACAGTATCTGTAAAATTCTTGTTAATTATTAAAACCGGATATTCCATTCAAAAGATATACCTAATGAATTTAAAAATGTCAATCTTAATAATATAATGCAGTAACAAAATAATTCGCTGTGGTCGCCCCCCGCAGCGTAGCGGGTAAAGCTGCGGGGGAGCATCAATATCTGTAATTATAAGTTTATTTATTGGAGCGCCGCGAGTCTGCCACGCTCAGAGCTCATGACTAAGGACCCCGAATGGGTTCGAATGTAGTCGGGCACATTCCGATTTAATTTCTACGTGAATACAGCCGGGTAAAAATAAACATAATAATCATGGTTCACGAAAGTTTAAATATGGAAGTTATCTTCAAAGTTACTTATCCCATTCTTATAATTCCTTTACCTATATTTAGAAATAACTTTCACGGTGGATGGTAGGTTATATTATATTATTCCCTTGCCTAATCATAAGGCTTTTCAATTTCAAGGATCAACATTTCATTCCTTTATTTACTTCTCTAGAAATAAATTATATTAGGGTCAGCACATCGTCTTCGGTAGACTTTTCACTTTTTAAGGGAAATTGTGACTGATATTAAATTGAACTTTATATATATATATATATATATATATATATATATATATATATATATATAAAGTTCAATATATATATATATATATATTGTTTCAGGAATCAATTATTAATATCTAATTACTCCTGTAACCGTAATTTGTGATTTTGCAGGATGAACTTTTAGACCAAGTTGCTTACTGTATCTGTATTGCGCATCTCGTATAGCGCCACGCTATCCGCGGGATCCGGATATGTAGAGGCTGGGGGAAGTATATGTCTTCCTGAGCCCCCACTAATGAGACAACAGGCAAGTCACTTGCCGACAGCTCACCAACCAATTAACATCCTTATTTTGTATTTTTGTTAATCCTAATATATCTTTTCTATCATGTGAGTCGAATTTATTGATGCTTTCTAACTGAACACTTTCCCAAATACAAGTTGAGTTCAAAACATATATTTTCAAGAAGTGTTTTTATTCATTTCATTCATTGTTCCGGGCACCTAATAGAGATTTTAAAATCATCCAAAATTGAATTCTTTATCAATTCAAATAAACACATACTAAATTAAAGAGGTATCTTTCTTCTAAAACATATGATTGGGAGTCATTCGATAGAAGATAGTTTTGGAAATAGTAAATATTAGTATATGATCTATCCTTCCAACAGAAGGTCTACCGGAATAGAAATATCAAAAAGAAAGATTTTCTCTTATTAGTAGGGCGAAAGTTGATAAACTGAATATAAGAAACGGTAGCGGCCATTTCTATTATACAGTAAATCAACTTTTAATGATGAAATTAACAGTTGGATTTATTAAGTATCCTGGCGTTTTTTTAGTTTTGTCTTCAGATCCCGTTAAAGCTACATGAACTAATTATAATTGTGGTAAGTGTACATTGTGATGATTTAAAAAAAATAATCAATAGTATACACTATTAATTAATTAAGAGAACTTTCAAAACAACCTTAGATTACGAGTACGAGTAGTACATGAGGTAATGAAGAGGAATATCGAAATCCTCTCTTTCTAAAATATTTTTACTATGAGTGATTCAAATATATAAATATTGTCCCCCTAGTCCTGTCTCTAGTGGATTCTTTTACTGAGAGAAAATGATAATTATGCAGCCTAATAGATTTTGAGGCGCTCTCCCAGAGGACGCGGGTTTGATTAGTGAAAACTATAAACAAAAAGTATTTTACTAAATACTCTACTGAGTATTGAGTAGAAATTGTTTTTCTTTATTCAATTTATAAGGTTTTAAGAAGTGAGTCACTGGACAAGTTGTAATAACTATAGTATTACTGTAGCTGTATTATATTGATTGTCAAGAATGTCACAATTTTTAAACCTATTGAGGGAATAGAAAGTAATTACACCAGAATTAGTTCCTTGTCGTTCCCAAGAGTACCAACCTTACGGATACGGAAAATATAAAAGTAAGACCGCAAATAAAATGAAAAGCAGAATCGTTATGGGACTGAACTAAAGTATTAGAGTTTTAATTGGAAATAGATTTTAAAGAAATTATTGTTTTTTATTTTCAATAAAAAGCAAAATTACTAACGATTGTCGAATGAGTGTAAGAGAACAAACTCCGAAGTAGCTAACAGCAATACTAAGTGGCACTTTAATAGCTACCAATAATACGTAGTTATTCAGGTTTCTTATAACTGAGTTTTCAGTTTTTTATATTAAATGTCAACTGCTTCATATGCGGTGCGAAGGTACATAAAGAACAACAATGAACAAGCCGACGTCATCTCATGCGTTATAAGTTCAATGATGTATTTTAATAATACATATATTATTTCATTATTTACGAGCTATTCTCCGCGAGTCCGTCTCCGTTAATTTAAGAAAATTGTTCCCTCCCTTCTTTCAGAACTAAAACCATTGTAGGAAATACTATTATATTTTTATTGAATGGAATCCTCAACATTTTGCTATATTTTTTGTCAGGCACTATCTTGTTTTACTTGTAAAACACATTTTGTTTTTGTTCTTGATATTACTTTACTATATAACCTCACTTAATAAAAGAGCCAAAATACAAAAACTATTTATAATTCTGGTTAGTAGTTCTGTGTTTTTATCTACGATCAGTTTTATTTTCAAAATCCAATCATTCAGATCAATACTTTAGTATTTTTATAAGTCACCTAATTCTCGTAAAGATACAATTCAATAAATAACTTGCCTTTTGGATATTGCTTTGAAGGTCTCTCACCGCAATCAAGTACCTAAATGTTTTATTTCCATTTGCGCACTTTAGATTATATGATAAGTGCTCAGTACTTATCAAATAATCTAAAGTACTTAAGTATTTTATTCTTGTAAACAATACATAAATAGACGATATTCAATGAAACGAACTAATTTGTAATTCTGTTTTCAAATTATGTACGTATCTTGTCTTGTCAAGACTTATCTTTTTAACGGAGGCCTCTTGAATATCGTGTGAATCACGTTCTCGTGAGTTATGAGTTTCTTAAACTGCTGTATCCGACCTGAGAGCCTTCAAGGAACAAGAATAATGACATACGAGGATAATAAATCACTATTTAAAAAATAAACTCTAATGTTATACAAAAATTACAATCATAATTTGAATAATGGTATAAAAATAATTTTAATAAATTACTTAATTAAATTTAAAATTTTAAAGATATAAATCTCATCAATAATTAGTAAAAACTACTGTCTAACTGTAAAAGCAACTTCCAATGTCATTAGACTCGATCACATTACGTAGGTACTCCGTCAAATACTACAGCTCAAGAAATGTAATACCTATTTCCGGTGCATTACATTAAAGAAATCGCAACGCCATCGAAATATAAACTATAATATTACGTTGAGCCGCCTTTTACATAAGATTGGCTTTACACGACTACGTACGTCCTTTATAAGAATACAAATAATATTTAAACTGAATTTATTTGGATAAAACAAATAAATACATTTATGATATTTGATCACAGGTTTAATTACACTGTTTTACTAATTCAGATTTTTTTGGAAGAACTAACTTACATAAAAAAAATTAATCAATATTTTAAATTGAGATTTTTATCATTTTCAAATTATAAAGAAAAAGTAAGTAGATACACATATTCTAAATAATTTTTACAAATTACAATAATTTAGTATAAAAAATATATCAACATAATTATTTTGTGAATTTAATTTCAATGATTTTTTAAAATATATCTTGAGGTTGTTAAAGCAATCATATTAGTATTACCTTCTTGCTATCCCCAGGAGTAACCGAATTTCACTTCCAGAAAATATTTTAGATTTTTGTGTGATATTTTCTATAATATCTACTGAATAAAACTTTGAGTTGGTGAGTCGTGAAGAAATAAAAAGACGATGGGCTTAAAATTAATTTAATAAATATAATTTACTAAACCTTAACTTGAAAATTACAATCATAAAAACAGTTGGCAGTCATAGGGACAGCCAATAGAAGTGAAACGTAATAATTTATGATTGTATTATTTAAATTCGAAAATTCATAATGAGTCCTAAATTATTATTAAATGAAATATAAACATAATTTTAAAATCCACGGCAAAAATATTATTGAACAACTAGACATCTGTTTTACAACTGTAGTAGAAGTTACCTTCTAAGCCACTTTGAAATACTTATCGCGTAATGCATGCACAGGTGAAATATTAGAAAAATATTCAAATGCCAATATCCATACGGATACTCAAAATAATTAAAAAGAATAAAACTTTATTTGTAAATATATAGACAGCACCAATGTTATACATTAAGTCACCTGTATAGCGACAGATATACTGCTATTACGCATTTCGGTAACGCGAATCCTTGTCTATAGGCCGACCACGTGTCACCTGCGGGGTAAAAAGAGAAAGAGGATATGTTACCGGGTGGGTGAGAGGGGTGCGTGGTGCGTCAAGTACGTTAAGCGCGGCAGTGCGCTGTCAGTGCTCGCAGCACGTTGTAGTTATTTTTGTTACGGACGCTATGACATTAAAGCACAAGGTAAAAACTTACTTTAACTTACAAGCAAGCTAAACAAATAGCATACAAAATATATTCTCTTTTAAAGCCAGAAAACCAGAACAAAATACTACGAAGTATCTTCAAGAAAAAAACATAAATTAACTTGTTGATAATTTATTATTTCGTAACTTAGAAGCTATTAGTAAACTATACCCGCACCCCTTTTACCACGCAGGCTATACGCGAGGTAAACGATCGGCCGATAAAGCACACAGCACTAGGTCAGGTATCTACGAGTACTATGTGTTATTCGTGTATACGTATATTAGCATGTCGGTGACGCGAACTCTTTAGATATAGGTACCCCTACCTAAAAGTGCACAACCCAACTAAAGCAGTTTTCACTAAAAAAAAAATCATTTTAAAATAATAAAAACTAAGGAGTAACGCGGACACCAATCGAAAGGTGTAAAAACTAACATACATACCTAGAAACAAAGATTTATAGCCAACACTCTATTGTTTATTATATCTATCAATATATATAACGCAATGTATACAATATACTTCACGTAAAAACTACAATAAACGTACCGCTCGATAATATTCACTCCTCAACCGAACAGTTCCAGACATCTAAAATGACGACGTCTGTGGTATATTTCACAGCCAAAGAGCTTTGTTTAATATGAATACTTTAAAGTTTTCATTAAACTTGTCCACACAAGTGTCGTTTCAATGACAATAGTTTAGCTCCTATGCTCTTAGTAAGCGGATTGAGACGATGCGGGTCTCAGTGCCCATTGTAGTGCTTTCACTAGTATAATACAAATCAATGCATTATGCACTAAGTTCACGATCTATGTGAATAACATCTGGTTTTGGCCGCCGTCTGATACGAAACGCAATAAATCGGCATATCTGGTTATACTCTAGTCACCAATATTTATCCATACAAAATCTTATCAGGGTATTATTCAATAAAAAAATCAACTACTAAACGTTGATTTTTCTTAGAGAAATAGAGACGAAGCTTCTTGGCATTCCATGGATTCACCGTGCGGGTGCCGGGCCCATCGCGTTGCAGGGAGAGGAGTGCAAACAGCTCCTGGGACTTGCGACCCAAGTGTAGGTTTAAGGGGTCCCTTTAAAATGCGCATTCACGCTCACCTCAACTGGTTGCGCTCCTGTCCCTACCTAACCAAATTTGGAATGAACCTACCAATGCCGCCTTTGAAGTATGTTCTAGAAATGTACTGATGATAGTTCTAGAGAGGCCAAGATCTTTAAGTAGGTTATAGAGAGATTTCGCTATTATACCTCTCGCTCCCACTTCTACCGCGTACAAATTTACTATATACCTATTCCTGGTCAGTTCGTTGGTCAGTTCGTAATACTTGTTTACTTTAATTGTGTGATCATTGGGGATGTTAGTTTCCCACGGAACAGTAAGCTCCACAAGTATCACGCGCTTTAACTGTCTAGAGTACAGGAATATGTCCGGTCTGGATGACGAGACAACAATATCCTCAGGAATTTTATACTGTTTCTCATACGTATCCATCATTATAGTCCAATCACGAGCCGCCTCTAAGATTTTCTTAAAATCTTTTTTTTAAATGACGTAAAATTAATAAATATTTATATAACGTCTCTAATCCAACATTACGGTGCTAAGATAGTTATTATCAAAATATTAGTAGAAGTAGTAAAAGTATTAGACAGGTTAATAAGTTGAATGAAGCTTCGTAGAGCTGTGAAGTAGTAACCGACGACGTCACTTGGACATCAACAGAAGACAATATCAATAGGTGGAGACGATGAGACTGGATTGGAGATAAATGATTTTATAATACAGATTAATATCTAGAATATTTTGTAGAGATCAATCAGACTAGGGTTTTTATATCAATAGTACTTCAATTTAGTACCACTAGGCTGCCACAAATTGGCATACAGCAGAAACCATACTAATAATATCTATTATATTTATATTTACCCGGCTGTATTCACGTAGAAATTAAATTGGAATGTGCCCGACTAGTTTCCTACCCATTCGGGATTCTTCATCATAAGCTCTAAGCGTGGCAGACTCGCGGTGCGCACAGGTGGCACCGCGAGTCCGCACATTCCGATTTAATTCCTACGTGAATACATCCGGGTAAATATAAATATAGTTATGTTACTTTGCAGTTTTTTGTAAAAGTCATTTAAGAATACGGAATTGAATGTTAAAGTATTAATTTAGAAATATTTTTAATCGTTTTAAGTATAACAAAGAACCTTTATACGTTGACTTCGTTTATTCTGCTGGTTCATTAAAGTTTTGCAACAGATTTGCAAAGTTCGCACCGCGAGTCCGCACATTCCGATTTAATTTCTACGTGAATACAGCCTGGTAAATATAAATATAATAGTCATAGTTCACGAAAGTTTAAATATAAAAATTACTAATAATATCTACTGTAAGTATTTGTAAATGTTCGAACTTATTTTCTCTAGCATTTATACATATTTCTAACGCTTACTCTAATTTTACAAACGTACAAATAATACTGATTTTTTTATTTAGCAATCAAACTAGATTACGATGTAATTGAAAATACAAGAATGCCATTGTTTCGAAAAAAATTCAATAAATATGCAAATGACCTGCCCGTTACAAAAAAAAATCAAGATTTAATCAAGATATAGGAAAGATACGATTGCCTAAAAAGAAATAGACTGGAAAAGTATTTTCAACAAAAACCATTTTAATTAAGATATAAAAGTCAAAATTTGACTATTATATATATTTACAACTCACTCCTGAAGAGTTGCTATTTTTAAACAATTTCTAGTATGATTTTAAAACTTATATATTATTATAAATGTTTTATTGAGGCGATGATCTTGGTTCTTATTTGAATGTATAAATTATTAACGTGCCATGACTATTCATGTTAACTTTTTTTTCTTTTTTTTCTTGAGGCCTTTTCAATAGTGTTTAAAGCACCTTTCCAGTTTTTTTTAATATAAGACATTTTTATATATTTGACCTGTGAGTTTGATGAAGTTATGAAAATCTAAAAAATATATTTTTTGTTACAAAAAACAGAATTATGTGAAAACTATCATTATATATTTTGTAAAACTCCCTTTGACACAAAACATATAGAATTCCAAAACAATTATTGTGAATGAACACTAATAATAGTCTTCAACATCTCTCATTTCATTCTTCTTAATTCATTCATTTTATTTTGTAAAACACAGAATACAACAATACAATATATATAATTCAAATAAATAAAATTATGAACGATTGTTAATAAATGTTAATTTGAAGAAAGAATTTTAATTTTCTCTTAACTTCTTGTTTGCATTTAACAAAATAATTCATAATCAGTGATAAAATTCAATTCAATTTTCTCTTAGAATTTTATCTGACTTTATCAATAAGTCTGAGAGATATGTTATGCTTTTAAAATAAAAAAGAATTTTAATAAAAAAAACGATACAATACTTTTCCTTAAAGTAAAAAAGTAGGCTAACCTTTAACTTCCACCACGACCAGAAAGATCAAAATACCGGAAGATAAATCATTTTGATTGACCACATTTGTAAAACTAATTTTATTTAATACTAGCTGCTAGCTGTTGTCCGCGACTTCAATGTTGGTAATAGATTCGCCTGTTCTTCTAACACAGACAGTTACTGTTCATAGGTAGTCATATTTTTATAGCACGGATCAATTTTTTGAAGATATTCTCTGCGAAATAACGACGTAAACAATTTGCAATCGTTATTTGTAAAAAAGATCCCCAAGGATTTCCACTACGGTTCCTTGCAGCCCTCATCTATCTCCTACCGGCAACCTTAACCAGACCGTCCGACAATCTTGCAGAGTCCCTACCCACGCTCCATCGTCCGGTACGCAGTCGCCACTCGAGGACTTTACGGCCCCAAAGCCATATATCCTACGAGCTATATGGCCTGCCCATTGCCACTTCAGGTTTTCTATTCTCCGGGCTACATCGGTTACCCTAGTTCGTCTGCAGATTTCTTCATTTCTGATTCGTTAGAGATCATAAATTTGGATCGTTTTTGTTACACATTTTTGGCGATGTTAGATAAATATAAAATCCCTATTCTTCCTCGGTTGGTTTTTTTTAGCAAATAATCATTTGCACATTTAAAAAAAATATATTACATATAAGAAGTTTAATATACCGTTTACCTTATTAAATACGAACTTTTGTTTTAATTATGATAAGAATAAACTAAAACCTGTAGATATCATTTTTTTTTAATGAAATTAAAATTTATATATTTTTTTTGTTATTTCGAATTGGAGGGTTGAAGATATCGTTAAATAAATAAATAAAGTATAAATTAATAAGGCATATGGAATTTATTAACAGCCTAGAAGTGAGTTATTGGTTTGAGTCAGATATGTTAGGTGTGTCTATTACTGGAGGCGGTATTAAAAGTTTTAAGTCCGATCCAGATAAGCCGTCCCTCGCATAGACAGAGCTAATTTAATTTAGTCAACTTCCCGACCCAACGCAGCCCTTAGTTAAGATTCATCAACTCTCTAAGTAATCTTTGTCTTGGGAATACTAATGTGAGTAGTTGGGCGCTGTACACAAGTGAATTTAAGACGGAATATAAAAACACTAGCTTAATAACAGGACTAAGACCAAACCCTCCTATTACCCCGTCTGTAATCGGTGTAAATATGGGATAATGTTTAGATAACAAAAACAAAGAAACAAGTCTTAGTAAATTTATTGTTGATATATTTATTCTTTAACTCATTTAAACATTAATTCTTTGTTTTCAGTCCCCGGTCTGTAAATTACAAACTACAGTCGCGTGCAAGTAAATCGACTCAAGCCTCAAGTGCGCATAAAAAGTGATATAACTTAAAAATGCCTTAATATACCTCTATATAATGTTTTACATAATTAAAGCCTAGTAATTGAGCTTTAAAATGGTGCAAGTTGCATGAAAATCGATTCAGTAGTTTAGTAAAAAAGGTTAATGCCAATGATAATGTAAAAAATGTTGAAAATTCATACAATTTCACAGTATGGGGCTATTGTGTTTAAATGAAACAAAATGCGCGTAAGATAAAAAATTTATTCGTGTCAATATTTGGTATTTCCTCCTCTAGCTCTGATCACTGTTCTCATGCGATTCTTCATCGACCTTATCAACTTTTTAATGGATGATTGTGGTATTCGACCCCACTCTTCTACCAACGCAGTCTTGAGCTCATTGATGTTTGTCGGAGCTGATTTCCTCGCTCTAACTTTCCTTTTGAGCTCGTCCCATATGTGCTCAATGGGATTTAAATCGGGGCTGAGCGGTGGCCAATGCATAGTGTGAATTCCAACTTCGTTCAGGAAATCACGTGTGGCCCGAGCAGTGTGACATCGGGCATTGTCATGCATCAAGATGAAATTTTCTCCAATAAAGCCTTGATAAGGGACAACTTGATCCAGTAGAACATTTTCAATGTAACGATCACTGGTCAGACCTCCTCCCCGGCCTCCCCCAGGAACGAAAACAAGCTCCGTTTTGCCTTCTAAGGAAATTCCGGCCCACATCATGCAAGATCCGCCACCATATGCAACGGTTTCCACAAAGCAGCACTGTGAAAACCGTTCACCGGGACGACGGTATACCCGACCTCTCCTGTCGCTGCCATGGAGACACATCCTCGTCTCATCTGTGAACAGGACTGACTGCCATTGCTCTATGCTCCAATCCAAATGCTCTCGAGCAAAGTGAAGCCGTGCTTGACGATGAGCTGTGGTCAACTTCGGGCCTGTAGCGGGTCTTTTCGGAGAAAGGTTAGCTTCTTTCAACCTTCTTCTAACTGTCCACTGACTGACAGTCACCCCGCGAACTTGACGTAGCTCCTGCTGCACATCTACGCCGGTAAGGTGTCGATTTCGGAGAGAGGTCGAGACCAAAAACCGGTCGTCACGCTCTGAGGTGCACCGGCGTCGGCTGGTATTAGGCCTCCGAGTGAAGGCACCAGTCTCTTGAAACTTTCTGTATACTCTCGAGACAGCGGACTGACTCATATTCAAACGACGAGCGACTTCTCGCTGGTTCAACCCTTCTTGCAATAGGGCAACGACTTGAGCGGCTTCCTCAGGTGTTGTATCCATAATTTTCTTCAAATGACGGCTTTAATTTGCAGAGATGTGTTCAGGTCAACGTCTAATGAGCGACTGATAAGAAAAAACGATTACAGAGGGTTTTTATAGGGGGTTGTGTCGCGCAAGTTGTGTATAGAGCGCAGAGCAGTTTACGGGAGGTTGCGTTCAGTTGCATTCTAAGTACAAGTGTTTATTTAAATTACTGATATTATGCTACCATTTGAAAGCCTAATTACTAGGCTTTAATTATGTAAAACATTATATAGAGGTAAAATAAGTAATTTTTTAGTTATATCACTTTTTATGCGCACTTGAGGCTTGAGTCGATTTACTTGCACGCGACTGTAGTATTTTATCCGCTCGTTTGTGGTGTTTGAGGCGTTCTGCGGAATTATTTATTAGATCGGGAATGAACATGTTATTTATAGACGCTTCCGTGAAATATTATTCCAAGTTGTTTTAAATAATTCAAACTTTGGTTTCTGTTATTAAACGTCTATATTTTTGGTCTTATAAAAAGTCGAGTAAAATTTAAAGCTTAAAATGTAACAATAATTAATTATACGGGAGCTTATTCCCTTTATTTCAGTATTTCCCAGTTTTATTTCAGTATTTATTTATTTGTTTCTCATGAGTATTTCACTTTAATTATATCATATTATATGATATTTTTATGATATTTCACTGAAACTCTGTACTTTAATGCGTATTCATTTTTTTAAGTGACACCAATAGATCAAGAAGTATTAAAAAAACAACGAATGGCTACTGCAAATTGCAGGCCTATTTCAGTTTTACCGACAAATTTTTGAAAAATTTCTTTGAAAATATTATTTTTAATCAAATCACAGAATTTGCTTAGAGCAATAAAATCATGCAAAGTGAACAATATAGTTTCACCGAAGGTAAATCAACAACTGATGTGGGTACTATGTCTCTTAAGCACATTTACAACGTATAAGAAAAGTTGCAGAATGCCATCGGATGTTTTCGATTTAGCCAAGGCTTTTGATTGCGTTTGATGGTCAACGTTGCTATGGAAACTTAACCACTATGGTGTTTCGCTTGATCTTATTATTTTTTTATCTTACCTACCTACCTCGTTTATGTTTAAAATCGAGTGTAATAGAACTAATTATGAAGAAATAAACAGTGGTCTATCACGTATTCTTCATTGGTTCCAAATTAATAATTTGGTCTTAAATACTAAGAAAACTAAATGCAAAATTCAAAACTGCAGCCTACTCCTTCACAATCAAGTGTTGGTAGGTACTTTGAGTATTATAATTTATTTGAAGAAATCATACGGAGGTGTAATGAAGGGTTTAGGCGTACTTGTATATAATATTAAATAAAACAATAAGTTAAACGTGATCAAGTTTAAATCAAATTGATGTTTAATACTTTATGTATATGTAGACTAAGAAATCTTGCCTCGTCTACCAAGGATTGCTAGACGAAGCAAGATTTCTTAGTCTGATTATACTGAATAATTGGCTGGAAGGAATTGAACGCAAACATTTGGTTAAAACTTGGTGTAATATTCCCGAAAGTCACAAAATCAACGCTAATTATAAAGTTTTAAAAGACTTGACAGAGTATTTATTTAATTAGAACTTACTATAAAATTCTGCTTCTAACGTTAGCTTAATATACATTGAATGTATTACAAGCTATATATAATAAATTATGCACAAAAACATATTAAAGGATAATCACTAATCAACTAACTTACTGACAGACACCTCTACATGTCGTCTTTCCGAGAACATTATTTTTATAGTTGCAAAGCAATTGGAACTTTGGGTTATTAAAGAAAATATTATAAAAATATGAAGTTTGAAAAAAAATAAGCCTTTCATATTCCATCATTAACGGAAGTCATTTTATATCGCCTTAAGATAATTAAGCTATATTTTCATAATTGGTAACCTAAACTAATTAATCTAATATATAAATATAATATATAATAAGTTAAAAAAATAATAGTATTATTACTAAAGCTTGTGAATAATGTGCCTATAATACCTGGCTACAAGTAATCACATTTAAAATTTCTCATCTCAAATGGCTTTATGTAAATACATTGTCAGCGACGCCTCCTCGGTACGACGAATCATTTCGACGAATTGGTCTGAAGTACGTAATTCCGATTAAACTTTTAGCTATAATATCATCTAGGCTCAGGAGAATTTATCTCTCCTAGAATTATTATATCATTTAGTTCCTACTTTTAAAGCTTTATATTATATAATATTTTTTGAAGGATAGGAACCGTTCTATAATATTGTATTCATTCTCTGATTAACATAAATTACTTACTATTTAAAGTTTAAATAATATGCTTAATTCATTTTATTAAAATGCATTAG
Organism: Dircenna loreta; assembly: GCA_963555665.1. Taxonomy (NCBI): domain Eukaryota; kingdom Metazoa; phylum Arthropoda; class Insecta; order Lepidoptera; family Nymphalidae; genus Dircenna; species Dircenna loreta. Next base: position 6,108,698 of record OY743099.1, on the reverse strand, counting down.
AATTTTAATAACGACACAACACTCATAAAATTTTCTTTCATTATTCGTATGTATTCAGAATTGTCGCTAATAAATGTGATTGATTTAAACTGAAACTAAACATAATTATACTTTATACTTTCTCATAAGAGAACTATTTAGTTTCATTAGAATTTATCTCTTAAAATCGTAATTTCTGCTAACGAACAAGTAACAGTATTCTGACGTGAACAATGAGATAATGAGGTAGGTAAATACAAAAGTATTCTCTTATATAGAATAAACGAATGTATAAGGTGACCTTCTGAAAATAAATAACCCTTGGATATCTTATTTTTACTCCTGCAATATCATAAAAGTATTAATTTCTGTATACTTAATATCTCGCCAAGTATCTCGAGCAAAAAACTGCCAGGGCCGTATCATTCTTTTCTTCTGTTTTCTTATTTATGTTTTAAATAAATTAATTGACTTTGCAATCGCACGAGACAAAAGGTACAGTGTGTCTTCGTGCGATGACCGACAATTTATTTATTTAAAACATAATGGTTTTAATATATTGATATGGTCACTATAGGATGTTGTTAGGTTAGCTATTACGTAACAAAATAGGACGGAAGGTCAGAAACAATTGGTAATACAGATCTGGCACAGACCTCACAGGTCTCACTGATCTCTTCAACCGCTGCGGCCACACTCCGCACCTGCATCGGCTAGTGACCCTGTCTTTTGCATCACCTTTCCCCCACTATCAACACAGCAAATCCTCTAGAGTTCGGGATACCTTACTCACCGCAGGAACACAACACTGCCAGAAAATAGTGTTATTTATATACACTGTAAAGGCGGAAGTCCTACTCTAGGCAGGCTGGCTCTAGGCAGGCTCCAAATTTGAGTAGGGTATACCTACTGTGCCCTACCTCTCATAAAAATTTCTTTATCAGAATGTTTCTTTTATTATTGTAATTACTTAATTTATGAATATTCTAGGATTCCTGAAATGTTTAATCCAATCGAGGTCACTTGACAAGATAAGGACTGGTTTGACCAGGGAAGTAACCCGCCCACTGAACATCGGTGTAAAGTACCTATTATAGATTTTCCTTTCTACTTTGAATGACAGAGTCAGAGGCTCTAACTGCAATCTTCATTTTAACATCGGATGTCATAAAACAAATTATAAACATAACAACTTTGCAAAATTGTACTATTAATTGTGGTAAATGGTTTATGTAAATAAACTTGTGTTTATTTAAATTAACTTGCTTTAATTTAAATTACTTTTGCTGTGCTTTTTATTGTCATTAATTATCTTTCGGTATAAAATCTCTGCAAATGAGATAAGATTGCTAATTACCGACAAGCCGTGCATGAGACAGACGCGCTCAAAGTACAACTTGTAAAATGCTTGTCTCCATTCTCCATTACGTGGTTAGCGCTAATGTACAATCTACTGAGTACAGTAGATTTATTACATACTAATGTATATTGATATAATTTTTAATTTGCTGTAATTAGATTGTTATTATTATATGATTAATTAATTTAAAAAGTTAAGATATAGTCATTTTTCTATTAAGTGGGAACCTAAAAGCTCATCTCAGAATTTTGGTGTTTGGTGTATGTATATTTAAAGGATAGACAATAATTCCAAGAACTATATTTTTTTATATTTTTTCACTAATAAAGTTTTATGTACAAACAAATACCATATATTAGTTAAAACTATACAAAATATATATTCACCCGAACCGAAGGTTTCATCGTTTACAGAATATCAAATATGTCTCATTATTCTATCGGCGTCACGCACACGACGTACAGGTTTTTTGATTACTCTGGATGCATGGTGTCGCTTTATGTTACTGTCTCTTCACTTAAAAGTAGATAAAGGAGATGAACGTCCTAATTAAGAGTATAATGAAGGTCTTGTACATTTAATTTTCTTAGGGTACCCTAATACCTATACTTTTGATTATAATAAATAATTTATTGCATTCTAATAAATATCAAGACTAATTAATGAGTTAACATAATGCCAAAAAATATACAACTCATCCACTTCAGAACATTAAATATGGTAAAGGAGATAGGTCTTTATTGATTGTGTATTTATAAATGTTTCATTCACAATAATAAGAATATTGAAATAAATGTACACAAAATATCCATTTACATAAATTTGTTTTTGATACTTCTCGATATGTAGATAATTCGTTTCAAACTTTTATTTAAATAATCAGATGTTACCACAATATCTTTTGCATAAGCTCGAGGTCCTAACACTTTCATTATAAGTATTTATAAACAAAATAACTGTTCATCATAACTCCCACGGTGAACCAGTGTCCCAGTCGTGAACCCAAGTTAACAGAGTTATTTAAATATCAAAAACTATTCATCCCTAATCCCTAATAATATTACAATGAATGTAACTTTGTTTGTTCCGATTTCACACCAAAACTACTCAATGGACCATTATGAAACTTTGTGAATATATTCTTATAGGGATGATAAAGGATATAGGACACTTTTTATTAAAAACAAATACGGAGGGTCAAAGAAAATACTTTGGTAGACACGATTGTTTGTCAAAAAATTTTCACTACATATGATAAAAATAACTTTTTATATAAAGACATAAATCATCCATTGGATTCTTGCAACTTCATTCTCTCCATTAGGAAGTGTTCTTTTTTATGATCAAATTATTAATAATCATAATATTTAATAAGCATCCTATTCTCAGAGCTGACAGAAAACAACATTTCATTGATTACTGAAGTTAAAATTTGGAAAAATATTAACTGTTTATTTGACTTCTATCCATAACATTAATTATTAAAATGATTTCACAAACCAAGAAATAAATACAAAGTACATTATTTATACATACATACAAATGTAAGTGAGTTGTTATTGGTTTGTGGCCTTGAAAATATATGAAAATGTGAGATAGTTGCAGACCCCTCACTCCCCGGACTTATAAAAGAGCAACAGTTTCTAATATACGTACCGATGATTTTATCTTACCGAAACAATTTAGGATTCGATTAAGGAGATTATATAATACTCTTTATTTATAGAACCTAATATAATATAATATATAGGTTTATAGGATTACAACTGCATTGATAGGATTCGTTGAATGACTGATTAGGAACATTGACAATGATGAATGAAATGAAACGAAGTAATACAAATGAATGAAATATATTTTAATGTTAAGTATTAGTTTATGTCATTACTTGTGTAGTTTGCATAATTACATATGGTCTATATATTATATTCTTTCTGTTGTACACAGAGAACAATCGCATATTAGCTCTTATTTAATGATCTTGGTTGTTTTTATTTAAGTTTAATTTTGATCTTAAATTATCTTTGTTAGTCTCAGACGATGAAACAATGAACTGTCCGTGAAAGTCAGCGACATCGTTTATTTTTCATACAATTAACATAAGACTCAATAAATCTGGACGTTTTCAAGCTTTAATTAAACAATTTTTAAAGGTCTAACTCGCGTATAATTGGTTTTATATTTAAACTTGTTACGCAAGAATAGGCAGATAAAATTAGTAGAGTAAGTACCAACTCCATTTCACGAGGTAGCGCTGATGTTGTCGCTACGCTACGTGGTTAGTGAAGCACTAGCATTGCCCCATCTCTTAGAATCGGATATAAGACTCCATTTCATTCTTGGGTCAATAGCTGACTTGGAAACACTATTCTTTAGTAACAATGAATATATTATATTTATATTGTAGTATTTATTAAATAAATTGAGTTTTCTTAAATCCTTTGCTGCCACCAAACTTATTTAGCTTAAGATGGCTTACATATATATTTTCAAACATTAACATCGGCTGTGGCGCCTTTTTAATGTCAATCTACACTATACAAGTTCTTAACTAGATTAAGATGCCTAAAAATATCGCCACCGTCCCGATAAAAACGAATATGTTTTAGAATGATGGTTTATTCACCGAGGCGGGTAGCCATACGGTTGCTCAATTATTTGAATGACGGGACGGTTTGCCAGATGTCGAGGGTTCGAATCCCTTTTTTAGAAATTTTCAATCATTTTTGGATATTGGCCATTTTAACACCATTGTGATGAAACATTATACCTTTCCATAATTAATTAAGCCTTGGCCCAGAATAAGGACATTTGCAGCCCCCCGCCATAAAACAGGTTCTGTAACTCTCATACGTAATGTGAATGATTTTTAAGGTTTCTTAATATTATTATTAACAACACTATAAAATAAATATGTGCTTTTTTTTAATATGTAACACTCAAAAAATACAATAAAACAGAATAAATAGAAGAAGTGGTACAAATTTGTCAGCTTTATCGCTAAAGAACGTGAACAATTCTTTTCTAACAAAGAAGAAAATAAGAGAGATAAACTTATACTACAGTTTTTGTTCGTATAATCTGACTTGTATTTGACGAATAACATCTTGGATTGGGTGCTATAATATAATGTTGTTATAAGTTTAGATTAAAAAAACTTTATATTTAAGGTTTAATATATATAATATATATTAACAAAAGATTTCATCAGTTCTCAAGACACTTTTCTTGTTACGTTTTTATAACATTATTTTCTATGTAGAAACGGAGTCTTACAAAGTTTACCATCATTGAACACTTAAAAATTTGTGAGATGATTAAATATAAGAGTCAACTCTCATGATAGATTAAAGAACAGACTAAGTAAGTCTGTAGAGAATGGGATCAATGTAAAATATAATCTATTCCTTCATATTTGTTCCTCTACAATCATTATCAGCGTTCTTTACACTTAAAAATAATAATTACATTAAACATTCCGACTGATTTATAGTTTTCTCTTGCATTGCATTTTAGATAAATCATTGCGAATGTTATTAAAATGTGGTTTAATCATTTAACTTCGATCTACATAAACTGATTGTTCATGGTTACAATGACCACTTTTATAAATCTCGTTTATTACGTTCTTTGTTCATTAATTCTATTCGTCTGATTCAAATATAAATCATTTTAGGGTCGAACGAATTTAAGTCAAACCAATTAATAAAAATAATTATACCTCTCATTAATTATCAATAAGCATGTAAATAAATTTTGTTTATCATCAAAATGTTATCATAACTCCATTATCTGTTTAATTTCGTATTCGTAATTATTAAATAATCAGAAAAAAGCTTTAGTTGTAACAAATTTATTAATTATAAAAACAATGCTAAATGTAAATTCTTATTCACTATTGCGCAAGCCTTAATTGTTTCCTTTGTCAATATTGTAATTTCAAATATAATTACTTGATATATTACACAAATTTAAAAACATATTTTCGTAAGTTTTTTTGTCTTTTACACTTATATTAATTCATTATATTGTTTTAACTATGACTGCGAAAGTTTGTTAGAATTAACTTATTAGACTATTTTTTTAAACAAAGGCATCGTTCAAATGAAATGCTCCCTAAAGGAAACTTTTCCCATGTAACGAGCTGTAAACATTTATTTTACTTTTATTCTTATTTAGTAAGCTTGAAAACTTTCAGTTTCATCGTTAACTTCAAATGTAACTCATGTGCTGTTGAATGAAGCACTCTGTTCGAGTTTCATCGTTCGTTTTTCGTTTTTCTTAACGATATGAATGAATGAGTAATTCAACGTCGTATACTCCACATTGGGGATTCTGTTGTCTGTCTTTCACGTACAAACTACTGGACGGGTTTAAAATAAACTTTTTTTTGTTATTTAGTCTTCGACAACAAATAGGCTATAATTTATTTTGAAGATCGGAATATCAGATTGAAACTTTGGTTTTTTTTTTTTTTTTACACTTAAACTAAGTTGACGCTTGACTACATTACACCTGATGGGAAGTGGAAATGTAGTCGTAGGTGGTAAAGCGCATCAACTTAGTAAAACCTATTCACTCTTGCCTTGAAGACACCCACATTGTACTTGGACGGAAATACCGACGTAGGCAAGCTGTTCCACTCCTTCGCTGTCCGATTTAAAAAAGATGAAGCGTAGCGCTTCGTTCGGACATGCGGCGCGTCTACTACAAAAGGATGGATGCTCGCCGTGCGTCGAAACGTCCGGTGATGGAAGGGGGATGGGGGAATTAGTTCATGTAATTCCTTCGCACACTCACCAAAATGTATCCTATAGAATACTGAGAGGCTAGCAATTCTACGTCTATGTTCGAGGCTATGAAGATTGGCTTCCATCAATTCAGGGTCGCCAATTAGCCTTTAGGTATATGTCTGTTATCCAACTTTTATTCAAAAACTACCGGACAGGCGCAAGCGTTGTGTTCGTCAATGTCTCCTTGCCATAAACTTACTTGAATATTGGGTATAGAAGTTAAAGCAAGCGCTACTGACTAGCTGTTGAATACCTGTCAAAGTTTAAAAATGTATGGAATTTTATACATTTTATAACATGTTATTCGGTTTATTTTTTGAGACTCTGGGCGGGAGCTGGGAGATGACAACGGCTAGTCAGTTATAAAACCGTTATGCCCCCGGCAGGGTATGTATGTTACTAAGCTAATTTTCGAAACCACTGAATACTGTTTGAACCGACTTTCTTTTAACGGAGAAGACTATCAAATTGACGGAATACTTTTTATGTGAATTCAATGATAATACTTCATTGCGTAGATTGATAACTCATTTTTTTCAAGTTATTTTTTTGATAACGGTATGATAATGGTAACGATAAATATGCAAAAATTAATAAGCGATATAATTCTATTTCATGAACCGAATTAGTTTTTAAGAATATAGATTAAATAGAAATAGTTATATAAATTAAAATACATCAATATTTAGGATTTAATTATTGTTATTATGAAAAAATATCATTTATCCGTAAAAAAATAAAGACTCCAAAAAAATTGTATGAAGCCAGTATGTTACAGCCTACAGGTGGACCAATAGTAAAAATTCATAAAATAATCCATATGTAACATAAAAGAGTTATTCTATTATTATAACAAACCTAGCTACTTTGAGAATCTTATATCTCTCTTAGATAAAATCTATATTTTTTAATTTAAATCCCTTATATTTTTTAATTGGTTTTATTTAGTAAAATGCTATTTGTATTACTTTAGATAGAGTATCATTAAAACTTGATGAGTTAATATAATATAAATAAGCACCATGCCATGTCTGCATAAAATAAAATACATAGACCTTCTGATAAAAAATCAACTAAATCTTGCAAAAATATAATAAAATAGTAACGGGACTAAATATGTGAATTAAATATTTTAAAAAATATTATTTCTACTTTTTTATATTTGTTCAAAATTCACAAACAAAACCTACTGAGCTGATTAAAATTTAATCTATATATCTTAACCTATTATACTCTTTACTGATTTGGGCTAAAAGAACAAGGCAATAAAATAACTAAACAGATTTTAATTAAATTTGTGTGGTTAGCTTATTACCCTACTCAATATATGGGACTAAAAATACAAGTAAATAAATATGCATTAAAAATACAAGAACTCATTTGGAATATAGTTGTGATACAACAAAACTATTGAAGTGATTTCGTTTCAATGTCCAAGAGCGTTAACTCTAGAACATTATTTGATTTTATGGTAACATTCAAAATATGAAATGTATCTATATATACATAGACGTTTCAAATCTACCTGTTAATGTGTTTACACTCATCCATGCACATTTTTAAATTAACAATTCAATTAATGTGTAATGGTAAAAAAAAATATTAAACCGTATTAAGCCTTCGTGATCTTTGTACAGTTTGAAACTCTGATAAGTGCAAAACAGTGAATAATTTTAAGCGTATAAAGTAAAGTTATCATAATTATTTTGCAGGAGGTATACTGGTAGTTATTTACATTTAACTCCATCTTGAATGAGCTGTCTAGATCTGAATACTACTAGCTTCTCATAGAAGATCGGCGCGTTAAGTAGCTGTAACAGCTACGTTGTTTGAGGTGAGTGAGAGAGACAACCGCTCCAATACCTTTCTTTTTCCCTTCCTAACTTCTTTTATCCTTCTACTTTGTTCAGAAATGGCAACGTCTGCTAGTTTGAATCCTCGTCCTATCCAAAATCAAGAATTCATAAACTAAACAATCAAAACAGAACATATAAAAGCTATCTATCAACTCACTAGTAAGTAAGTAATTAATCCAAACATCTTCAAGCACTTCAAGTCAAAGACTTTACATTACCTAAATGAGTGAGTGATGTTTTATTAGAAATCGAATATGTTAAATAAAGACATTAATATGAGCTTTCAATCACTCGTAGAGTCTGATATAAATTCACATAAAACAAATAAAATATTAACTTCTTACATAATATATTGGTGCTCGTTCTGAAATAATATTACTACAATATTTTTATAAAGAACCGAATCATAATTCAAATGTTGTTTATATATCCAGAGCGATGGGTCGATTATGGGACGAGCCCGTGTCTTCCATTAAACAAAAAACAACATTATTTTGAATAATCTTATTGAATATGGCGTTATTTTAATATTATTATTTCTTAAGAAATTCGCTCCTTTCCGTGGTTTATATGCTGGTGTTGTTATTGTCAGCTGATGTCGGACGGTGCTTCAAAATTATTAACTCTTTCTCATGGCTTCGTTTTCACTACTCAATCTTTTAAAAACTTATATTGCTTAACGTATATTTTTATTCAACGGTATTTATTAGAAAGTTTTAGGTTACGGACTTGTCCCCTTGAAAAAACTTTTAAAATATGATGTTACGTTTTAAAAATAAAAGAAATAAAAGAAAAATATCCTTCGCAAATATTTCTAATTTAATAAATACTATAATAGATTTACTGTTTTTGTTTTAATTTCCGACCCCATATTTATCTGAACCCTTTTTTATAATACCTTTGTTTTCATTCGACCTTTTTGTTAATCCTTAAACCAATGTCGATGAAAGTATTTTGTTTATTATTTCGAAAGTATTAATTTTTTATATTGATTTTTAGGTAGGTATTTTTTTCTTTTCCTTAAATATATATTATTTTTATTTTGCATTGAGTTTTCAAAATTTACCTGTATGACAGGCCTTAAGTATGTCAATAAAGAAAAAATCAAATAAGCGTTGCATCAAGTTGTCGTACTGATTACCGCTATTATCACAGGCTATTACAGCCGACGGCCGCTCCCGACGGCTGACTCCCGACTCCGTCATTACACTTGTTAGGGCGACTGCTACGCCCTGACAGCTACGTCAGAAATGTCGCAATGAGATTGCGCCGATCAAATAAAATATTAAAATTTATTTTAAAATTAATTTTACATATTATAGGTGCTTTTATTTTTTGAAAAGTGATATAATTATATTAAGTGAGTAATTACTCATACTATATTATAAGTTATTGTACTGTGTGCACATAAACGTGTAAACATAAACGATAATTGTGTATGGAATTTACCTTTTAATATGTTTTAACTCGTCCATACACTTTTTAATACTAACAATTGGATAACTAATGACTTATCTTTTTGCGAACAAAGCCGTTGAAAATCCTTGTTTAAGAAATCACGATGAAGATACCATGACCATATCTGCAGAAAAAACTGCTCTTAAATATCCGTTTTATATATATGGCAGCTTTTACAATGAAAAGATGAAAAAGCAAACAAACAAACTTATTTCCAATAAAGATTTTGACTTTGATTTTTGATTTTATTCAGCACTAAAGAAATACTATATTAAAAAAATACTTAATATACAAGCAAGAGTAATTTTTATAAAAATCATTATTTTATTTAATATATTTTGTGTGAACTACTCAACTTTGTATCGAATAAGTACAATTATTTTATTTATAGGAATACTGAGCTTGTGTAAATATTATTTGTATCCATTTCATTTAAAAGTTTGTAAGCGACCTTCCTCTAATGTAGGGAGAGTGATTGTCATCAAAAAACATCACCCTAGTGTTTTTTCTTTCTCTCCCCATATTTAGGAACCACTGAAGGAAATGGAATAAATAACAAAGAACATTCATTATTTTTATGCATTAGGCTATTATTGTAAGTACCTAATAGCGGGCTCACAACACTGTTTATTTTTTTTATACAGAAAGTCAATGAATAATGAAGATATTTGTGAAATAAAAACATCTTATCGTCGGTGATCACACACTCTTAATGTAAAAGTTAATTCATAGATAGTTTAGTAATACTAGTGAATTTATTTCTCGGTGGCGGAATACAAAATAATTCGTACAGTAATTATAGTTTTTATAAAATATATACATATATATTAAAAGTAATTATATAATTATTTCGTGCAGCTATGAAAAATGGGAAGAATAAAAAATAAATAAAACCTTTAAAAAAATAGTGAAAATAAACGATGGTTTATTTATTTTATTTTAGCGATATATTTGTATTGAAATTAAAATCCTGCTAGTGTCGATAATGATTTTTGTTTTATTTACTTACAACTTTAATAACTTAGCTATTCAATGACAATATATTTTATTAAATATCTGAGCGGTCGTTCCAGAAATTTGCGCCTTTTAAATGAAATAGTACTCCTTCAGATTAACTATTTTAAAATCAGATCAAGCGTTAGTGGGATGTACTATAGTACCATACGTTTTATATATTTAATTTATTTTCTTTTAGTTTCCTATATATATGTACATATATTATTATTTTTAATATAATCAAAGGTTACATAGGTTATATATTTATAACCTTAACCTAAAATATATTGAATAAAATAGTTATATTTAGTAAAATTAGGTACCATTGCTTAATTATAAAATGTTTAACTTAACTACAATAATAAATGTCCCATCCTAAAGTTTATCTGAACTATCCTGATCCGAATGTTTAAACGTCTTAAAAAACTTATTTCAGAAATTAAATGCAAATTCAAAAGGAAATTAAATCATTTTTTGGTCGTTATACATTATTCCTATATATTAACTTTTCGCTTAAATATACACCCTTTTAAATATAATAAATGTAACAAACACACAAACAAAAATGTTTTAAATATAATAAATATAATAAATGTAACAAACACACAAACAAAAATGTTTTAAATATTTTAAATATAATAAATGTAACAAACACAACATTACATGTGCAACGTTTTTCTGCAATACCCTCGGTTACAGAAGTGAGCACACCACACTGCGAGCTGCGCGCCGCTGTCATACAACAAGTAAATAATGATTGAGTAAAAATACAAATTAAATACTTTTCTTTATATTTTTAATTCATTCATTAAAATCACAATTAGTATTATGTTAAATTAAACAGATCTGTACCAGATATAAAAGTGAAAGTATAAAGAAACAAATTTACAACAAAAAAAGTTACATTATAAGTTATGAAGAAATAATAAACACTGTATATATAACATAAATAAAAAATATTCCATATTTGTCTCAATCTTTCAAATATTAAATTTTACTAAAAAAAATATTTGTCGAAAAAACTTTTAATATATATTTTTAGGATAATATTTTAAAAAAATATATATACTTATGTCAATAATAAAAGAGGATAATTAACAATATATTTTAATACTACTAATATATCCCACACTATTACTTCGACAATAACTTATAGTATTCTTAAATAACACTCCCAGAACAAGAAAGCTAAAAGTAGAAAAAGTTTTCAATAAAGCGATTTATTGCCTGTCAATTCTGTCACCAGCCTGTCTGAAAGCTTTACTTTATTATAGCATTTCCAGACAACCCCACATCACTTACTGTAATTTACAAGCGAAACTCATGAATTATTTAACAAAACTCATTTCGACACACGCTACACAATAACTTCATGACTATATTTATGAAATGCTGATTTTTTTCAAATAAGTTATATGCTTAGAATATTTTAAAATTAAAGTATTTCTTATTAATAAATACTAATACTTATCCGGAAACAGTTTCCACTTCAATTACATGTATGTGCTTTTTTCGTTTATGTATTCCTTCGAATTCGTTATGAATATCTTCCAGTGTCCTTCCTTTCGTTTCGGGAACAAATAAATACACAAATACTGTTCCTACAAGGCAGGCAACTGCAAAGTGCCATAATGCCCAGCCTGGACTCACCACTTCAACTAAATTCTGATATAATTTCGTGACTGCAAATGCTAAGAACCAGTGAAATCCTGCTGTGATAGCAGTAGCTCGTCTTCTAACATTTGATGGGAATATTTCTCTCAACATTAACCAAGGAATTGGTCCAACTCCAGCTGCATAAACAGACACAAATATGCAAAGAGTCAACAATGGCACCCATGTATTATTTTCTATAACATTAGATGCTTTTAAATGGTAATATACTCCTAATATAATCAAACTAACGGACATCATTGCAAAGGATAACAACAACAAGACCCGCCTTCTTATTTTCTTTAAGAACATTGTAGAAAAGTAAGTAGATGATACAAGACAAAAACCGATGATTATCGTAGCTCCGGGTAGATAAAATGATATAGAGAACTTTTTTAAAATCACCTCTGTATAGAACAGTACAGGGTATATGCCAGTCAACTGCTGAAAGATCATTAACCCGAAAGTAACTATTAGTGCTTTCACAGTCGCTCTTGTATTAAAAAGTTCTTTGAACGTTACTCTATTTTTGACACAGTTTCTTAAATGTTCTCTCAAAACTTTTATTTCTGAATCGACGTCATTATCTATGCCACGGAAATACCGCAGTGCAGCTTTCGCCTCACTCAATTTTCCTTGAGACATGAGATAGGCTGGGGATTCTGGCAAGAAGATGAATGCAATGAAAAATGCAACAGGTATGCTGGCACAAAGAACGGACTGCCAAGACGTGTTCTGGACTATACCTGGAACAAGTAAGCACAAGTTGATTTTTTCACATAGTATAACTAGTATTTAATTTATTATAATATTGTTATTTTCGTTTTTTTTTAATTATGTAGCTTTTCATAAAACATTAATTGTCTTGAGAACGCTACAGACCATTTTAACCAATAATAAAAAAGTAAGCGTCACCTAAAACGCACGAATAATTTAAACTAGGCCCAAATATTCACGAACTAAATATACGTTCACGTTAGAGGAGACTTTCTAAAAGTGCTCTGAGAACAATCACAACAGAAATTCAAATTCAATTCAAATTCAAAAAGTTTTATTTACGAGCCACACTTACATTTATATATACAAGTATTTGTTAAGTGAAAAATATACCTAAGTTATAACAAAAAAACTTAACTGAAACCAAAATTAACAAAATAGGTATAGGTCGAAGTAAAAATTATAAAAAAAAACTATATACAAATAATATGCAAAACATGAATTAATAACAAATAAAAATAATACACAAGAATTGCTCAAAAATGTGACGCGTAAAATGGTCACCACTCAGTTATTGTTGGAAATAACAATTCCCAACACTGATTTTCAGTGGTGGCCGGTAAATATATATATATATATATATATATATATATATATTTTATCCGATAGTTGACAAGGCGCATATACAAATAACCCACATTAATGTTAATAACAAAACTGTATTCAAAATATTACAAAAATAACCTGTTATGTTTATATTAACATATGATAAATAAGAAATATATATATATAATTAATATTGGTTAGAATATTAACATATGAGAACGATAAGTCAGTCAAAATTGTTTATTATAGCCACAGAAAAGTGTATATATTTGGTAGATAATGTTGAATCGGTCGATTACGCCAAACTACCACTATTAGTCAGCTATAGTCAGCTACTGGTGAGTCGCAAGCGCATCGCCGCTCAGCGAGGATGTTTAATAATATTAGGCTGTGAATTAAACGCGTACATCGCACACAATTGTATTGTGGTGATAGTGTCACCCAACAACCGGTTATGAATGACGACTATACAAGTATGTCGGATGAATGTACTCAGTTTTAAAATGTTTGTGTGTTCATGAATAGAAGAGATCAGTATTAAAATAAAATAAAAAAAAAAATGCTTAATAGCTTATGTAATAATGATATTTGATTTTATATTAATTACTAATAAAAATGTAATGGATTAAAAAATGTGTTATATAATTTTGTTTTAATTTTTTGTTATCATCTTTTTTACTATTATTATTATTATTTGTTTTATTTTACGGGTTAGAGGTTTTAGAAGTAATATTTTTACACACAGCACGAGTAACTTATTAAGCTAAATTATTTTAATTGCTGGAGGTGCTGACACTTTTACTTGCCGCGTGGGTTAAAACTCTGGGTAATTTACAAAATTTGTATCTAAATTTGTTGCTGGATAGTTAGTAACAACTTCTTGAAACTTTTTTTAAAGGAATATAATGTTTTCAAATCCCGAATCGGTGGAGGGAGATCATTCCAGCACTTTGTTGCGGCGTATTTAAAACTACCTCTGAAAGCTGCCGTACGGTGGGATGGTATAGCTAGTAAGCTAGTGGAAGCCCTAGTGTCATGACATTTGTTTATCTCGTAGCACCACTTTAATTTAGAAAAAAGGTAATAGGGAACTTTAGACTGTATAATACCAAACAGCAAAGATGCGAGGTGCAACTGTCTCCGATAATCCATATTTAACATATTTGCCCTGTTTAAGCGTGGAGTGACGTGCTCACGTGTGGGTATGTTAAAACAGTACCGAGCACAGGCGTTTTGTACCCGCTGTATAATTTGTTTAGTCCTTGCTAATAGTCTTGGTCCCATTACTATGTCAGCATAGTTCAGTTTTGAAAGTACTATTGATTCACATAATCTTATTCTGACAGTGACATTGATATAATTTCTTATTTTGTATAATATTTTCAGTCGATAAAAACAATTTTTAATAGTTGTCATAATTTGTTTTTCAAACCGCAAATTTTGGTCGATGATTATACCAAGGTTACGCGCCTCTGATACACGTTCGATTTTGTCATTATTTATTTTTATAAGCGGATCCCAATCAGCAATTTTATTTATAGAGATATTGTTCTAAAATTATGGATTAGGAATTTATAAATAACTGTTAAATTAAAAATAATATTAGTATTTTAGTTAGTTAAGCCTTTATCTGTATTTTTAAAATATAAATATGCATATTGATAATATATTTATAAGTAAAAATATATATGCTATAAAGAGAAATACTAAATTCTCCAAGATACTGAGCTCTTAACCAAGGTACTGTGCTAACAAGATATAAGTCTCATCTATAGAAAACCAACTAATGTCGAGAAGTCACATGGTTTCATATTTACTCACCGATAATATACCCAAAGAGAATACCACAAGCGTAATGCACGTGATAGAAATTGACCAGAGCCGGCAGCATGTGGTCCTCAGCGATGTCCTCCACATAGGGAGGGATGCCAACGCTGAAAGCCCCTACGGCTATCCCTCCGACGAAGCGACCGACGTACAAACCGTATACATTAGGACTGCGGGAAAATGTCATTATATTATTTACATATTAAATATGTAATGATTTAAGTCATACGCAAAGTTACAAAAATATCTTAAAAATAGTCTTAAAATGGTTTCCACCATTTTAATTTTAGTAAAAAGGACATAATTTCATGTTATGAAACTCAACACTTTTACTTAATTTAAAACTATTCTCTACGGATTTTTAGCTGTGTGGATACAAATTTTGTTTATCCCAAACTTCGAAAGCTGACACCAACAGTCAACTTCTTGTAACTTCGGAAACACGATTGACGTCATTTAAAGCGTCGTCGTCGTTTGAAGGTAAATTAGTTAAAATGTACAAGCAATCATAAAAAATTGATTTATGAATCCTAATTGAAAATATAGAATTATGTTAAAAAAAAAGTACCTCGAAGCAACCAGGATCCAGGATACTACAAGTGGTAGCGCTAGATATAGCAAAGTTTTTTTTCTTCCAAAGTACTCCGATATGAGACCTGCAGGCACCGCACCCCACACTGCTCCCAGACACAGCAGAGATGCTACCCATGAAGCTTCGTTTTCTGTTAGCTAGAAACAGTTGAACTTCATTCAGTTTTTAATTAAATATTTTGTATGAAGCAATAGAAATATTTCATGTTACCTTATAATAATGATTTTATTAACTTTCCTTTATATGTTTTATACATGTGGCGTGTTATTTATGTAACAATATTTATGAAATTGAAAAAGGGTATGTGCATTTTTTACAATCTAAATGTGTAGTGGGTGTACCAACATGTCTGCCCATCTACCACTAATCTTACTTCGGTTGTTTACATATATCTAATATGTCCGTATTTTTAATTCCTTCCCCGATATTCATTTAACAACAAAGATTCCGTACGAGGTAAGAAATAGATAAAACAGTTTGAAATCTAATCAAGAGTGAACAGTTGAAATACACTCGTAAAAATTAGTGGAATTTGAATTGACTTTTTCTGAGAACAACAATGGCATTGGAATATTCATGTGAGTAGTTGGACGATATACACGAGTAGAACGGTATATAAGGACACTACTATAATAACATTACAAAAATAACTATTTTATCCCTTTCGTGTTATATACCCAGTTGTTTTCACGGTGAGTTCACGTCAGAAGACCGCCATTCTTCAAAAGCTCATGAATAAGACACCGAATGGTTTCGAAAGTCAGGCGATTTCGATAAATTAACGTGAACCTAGCAAAAAATCCGATAAATTTGAGTGTATATACAAATATATAAATATATATGTAAAATATTTACCTTTTTTGTAACCGCTGTAGGCAAATAGGGAATTTGTAGAAAACAGAGACAAAGAAACAAGTTTTAGTAAGTTATTTATTGATGTATTTTTTTTCACTTATTTCTTTATTTCTTATCAGTACCCAGTCAAATTAATATTTTAATCGCTCGTTTGAGGTATTTGAGGCAGTCGTAGAAAGTATTATTTACAGCGCTTCCGTGAAATATAGTTTCAAATAATTATAATCGTCATAGGCAGTCGAAGCAGGTATACTGTACATTTATCTAATCCAATTGTCCAAGGTGTAGTGTTTGGTACAAATACAATACTAATAGGTAGTTACCTCAATTTGCCTTGAAGCAAATAGCGGCAAAGCACACGACGACCAAGCGACGCACGCGCCAGCCGCGAAGGCACCCAGGTTTACTATAACAAGGAGAAATAATATTGGTTTTATTATTCAAATAAACATAATAACTAAGAAAAACACACTTTTATTAAATACTTTTGAGAAAAAAACTACTAACCTACTACTACTACTACTATTTATAAATGGTAAAGGAAGAGGCTGATGATATTATATCCTGTACATTTAAAATTTCTTGCATCTGTCGCTGATCCAAATTATTATTTTTTTTTATATTTTAAGTCTTTTAGTAAGAGATCTATAAAATGTTACCAATTATTATTCAATTTATTCGTGCTGTGGTACTTTTTATAATTGATGAGTCTGTCATTTCATTTGTTTTTACGAAACCCCCCCTTCTCACTTTATAATGAGAAGTATTTTTGGACACAGCTTGAAAAAACTATTAAAAACATTTTTTGGTACAGTACTGAGCAGTATATAAAGCTGTATATAACTGTATAATAAATAGTAGGTACACTTTAAGCTTATTGTAATTTAACTTTTAAAAAATGACAGATTACTTATTATTTGAGTCAGGAAGTAAGGAGGGGGACAGACAAAGTCGCATGCAATATCTAGTATAAATACAAAAAAACAGTAATACCACTTCATATGAACTCATTTGCTGACAAAATGGAAACTTTTGCTTTAATAATAACAATGGCGATTCAAAGAAACAATACACCCAACATTAAAAAAAATCGGAATTTCGATGTGGCATTCGTTGAAATAATAAAATTAACTTGGAAATCTTTTAATAATATCTAACAGTAGCTTCATCCGACGTTAACACGAGGCCATAACTTACGGTTAAGTTCTGATATTAAGTTCTTCATTATTCCAACTCACTTAACTTCTAATTTACGTTATAATATATATTGTTAACGCTTTATCAGTTGCTAAAAATATATTATTCAACTTCTAACATTTTTATAAATATTTCGGTAATTTTGGAAAGGTCGATAATTGGTAACAAACTTTCACATAAAATATTCTTTACATCACGCAATTTTGAAAAATATATTCTAGATGATTACAAGCATTTAGCTGCATGTTGAATAAAAAGGGGCAAAAAAAGTATTCAGGTGTAACGTCTGTTTGATAAGCGATGAATAACACTTATTACAAGTTTTATTCATCGCTTATCAAACAGACGTTGCAGTAATCAATGTTTTTAAAAATTAAAAAGTTGTTCGAGTCTCTAGTATGGATTTTAAACCCGCATTGCGTCTTATTTCAGACACACAATAAAACATATCATTATTTTGTGTTTTCTAAATGATTTTATTTGTTTTAACCTTGAAATCAATATCTTTTAATTTCTTCTGTACACTTTGATTGTGCGATTACACTTTAAAGCTCTTGACCTCTCTTATCGAAGGTTAGTCTAGGTCCTTTCAATATCAATGTTGAATTTGTTTAAATATATACCTATTATAAATTGAAATTTAATCTTGTTTTAACAATATATACACTTACTGTTGTGGGTTTGGTCGTTAAACTTCCGTCGATGGCACAAAGTTTTGAACGTATTTCTGTTTTAAAAGTTCGGACATTCAGGCGACTTTAATACTACTAGATTATTTACAGTACAATTTAGTTGTCTGTGCCAGTGCACATAAATAACTATATAACTTACCAATCCCAGTAGCAATATATTGTGTAGTGATACCGGAAGTGTCCCTTTTAATGTCAGGAACAGTTTCAAGTCGTTTCAATATCTTTGAGTGGCCATTTTTATCTTCTTGTGACGCGCCGGCTTCCGGATCGATGGCTGCCGCAGTCTCGTCCACTGAAAAAATAAGAAACTATTCTTCTTACATATTTCAAGCGTCGGCAAAAACACTTACTTTTTTTAAATATTGCGGAATTGTGAGAAAATTATTTATTATTCGAAATATTATTTGAAAAAATTTATCGCATGAATATTAAAGTACAATTAGTGGAAGTAATCCACTTCTATATATTTTGCCCCAAAAAATAGATTTATAATACTAATGATTTTTTTTTATGTTTATCAATATTTTACATGCCTATACTAAAGTTATATTTAATACAAGAAATATTTTAAATACTTTTTTATACAATAGGTATAAAAATAGAATTCATTTAATTAATAAAACACCATTTAATTGTTTAAGTAAAAACAAATAAATAAAGATATTAGGTATAAGCGTGAATTTAGATACTTTAATAGAATTTATGACAAACAGTACCCATACAACATACAGACAAAGCTATATTTATACATATAATAAAACTATATGAGAGTTCAATTCTGTACTTTAAATAGAAACTAAAAAAATACGCCTAGAGGTCTTCATACAAGTAACTCAAGACGAAAATAAATATTTTGAAATTTTTGTCTGCCTGTCTGTTGTCCGGCTTTCAAAACAAAAACAATAATTACTGGAAGAATTTAGATTAAGCTATTTTCGTTATATACCTATTAGTCTTCCTCATTACAATTGATATTCAAGATCGGAATATCAGATTGTAATTTTTGTCTGTCTGTCTATTGTCCGACTTTCACGCAAAAACTACTAAACTGGCGCAAGCGTTGTATCTGTGACTGTCCCCTTGCCATAGAGTTACTTGAATATCGCGTATATAACATATCTAGAAATGTATAAAAGTAAACGGAATTTTATAAATTTTAATTGATGATGGTTTTAGAGTTAAATCTGCACATAAAAAGAAGAAGTCTACCCCGATGTAGACGAAGTTACTAGCCACAGCTAGTATGTATAATATACACACAAAAATAATATTAAAATAAAAAAATATATGCTAGGTATTAACCACGACGATATGCAAACAAACAAAACGACAAACAGATAAACAGACAGACAATTTATTTTAAAAGTATTGTTTTGTCTTCACATATATTATTTGTTTTAAATTATAATGCATGTACGCATTTTGTCTTCATGGTATTTTATTATATGTTTAGAAGTTTTCTTTATTGTTTTTATTCTTTTAGACCGTCTCAATGCTAAAAGCATTTTTGACAGTCCACCCACTAAAAACAAAATAATATAGCGTGAAAGCCGCTCTAAAAATGATTTGCCAAAAGATATTTTTACACTCGTATGCTAAGTTAAAAAAATCTTTGATAACAATATTTTACCAATTTGTAAAATACTACCAACATATTCAGTTCGAATACTTTTTCCTCATTTATATGTCATACAAGGCAACCCCGAAGCATATATTTTTAAACAGGCAGATATTAATATTAAAATATTTGTAAAAGAAAACAATAATGGGCCTCTCCGAGTGAACTATATATGAAGATTACGTAATGTCGTATATAACTTATCTTATTCACAAAAATAAACACCTACATTAAAAAAATATACACCTACATTGAATTAAATTATATGATAATTAACTCTAGTTAATTTTAATGTTTATTTTTTCAATGAATATAAACACATAAGACCTGCTTGGCTTTGTAGTCCGGCAATACTTTTGAATCAATGTACTATAATACTCTCTTTATATTTTACCTATAAACACAAATTAGTATACTTGCACCTTCTGAATAACTTGGACGTCTAAACTAAATGAAAGATTAAATGAAACACGTACAAACATATGTGATAAATGACGTCTGGTCTTGTCTAGTTAAAAATAAAAGATGGATCTTCTGTTATTTGTACTTCTGTGTCACAGAATATTTTAACAAAATAAAAGGGTTAAATATACATAAATTAAATTCTAATAATAATATTTAACATAATTCATAAATTGCTACCTAAATGTATATAATCAGAGGCGTGTATAATAATAGACGGCGCTCGTGTTGGTCGGTTTTGTGAAATGTTAATAAGACGACCAACACGTGACCGCACGAAATAGATAATACATTTGGCCTTTATAGATAATAATTAAATATTCTTATTAATAAATAAGGGTCTAATCAACTGCTTGAGAGTTAAATAAATTGATTACAATTAAATTTCATTTTCAAAGTAAAATTTGATTTATTTTTTAAATGAGACTCTTTCTAAGTTTATGTTACGTAATTTATTTTCCCTTGTTAGTCCACAAATAATTCATCATATTTGAAATCTGCTAACGTTGTGAAACAGAAGATAAGGCACATTAAGATATTTCATTGATCACACATGTGATTCTTTCAAATTATATTTTATTTTCGTACCAAAGTATTTGGGATTTTTTAAAATATTAAAAGAATAGGCTTAATTCAATAATAAAGAAGGTTTTATGCAATTCGGTTGCATAAAACAAAAAAAAAATTATTTACGTTACTTTAATTTGAAATAATTATATAAAATGATATCAATATTTGTTAGTTATCAATAAACGTCCTCGTCCGTCCGTCGCACGACGTCCTGAAGGATTCTAAATGTAGCTGCTAAAGAAAGCCTTCATAGCATTAAGCTCGCCATTTCTAATATTATGTGTCATTAAATAAAAAGGTTCAAAACTATTACCCTGACTATAAAAAATCTGCTTCTCAACATCATTTACTTACAAATATCACGTATCACATTTTAACCGTATAGTAGTTTATTCGATTAAACAAAATTGATGACCTCTAAGTAAAATAAACCTAAATAATATTGACAACTAAAAAATTGAAAACAGAAATGTTAACAAAAATACGTACTTTTCACAACACAAGTGATAACAGAGGAACAAGGCAACTTGGATGTACGTTTAAATCTCGGTGATGTGAGATTGACTGCCGCGAAGTACATTATCTAGATAAGTAACCATCAACTGGTAGGTATTACGTAGGGCTGCCACTTTAATAACTTATTTTAATTTTATTCTCTTAACAACTAACCACCTAAACTTCAGTAGAGCTTACTGCACTTCCCTTTCGAAGCGTTATAATTGCATCAACTTTATACGTGAAAATGGAACTATTACGTTATATGAATTTAACTAACGCCTATATAATTTTATTTAAGACTTACACTTTGATTATCATTGAGAACAGATGTAGCTAGCTTATTATGTAATTTTCTGCAGATGTTGCCCAAACTAACGGCAGCAGGGTAGTGCGACTGTCACACAGAAGATTGGCTAGGAATACCTATAAGACATATTTCATCGTCTCGGTAAACGTGCAAACGTTGCAAACGGATCTGACAACAATAACCACTCATCATCAGACGGACCAAGTGTTTATTTGCATTTTACTAGTAGAAAAAATAGTGAAAATAAAAATAATTCTAGACTATTTTTATTTATTTTGCACGATGCGGATATTCGACAGGAGCTAGAGGTATACATACTCACCGTCACTATTTGCAGAAACCAAATAAATACGGGCTCATTACTGCTGCAGATTAAACAAGTATGCATTGCAAGGAAATGTATTAATGTAAATATACAGCGGACATGTTGTATTTAGACGCTTCTAAATTTTAATTTTAGACTTAATTTTGTCAGCCATGCTAGATAATACCTGAGTATAATATTTACAGAAACCTCCCAGAAATAGTATACGCTTAAATAAGTAATTTATTTATTATTTCACAGTTATTAATTTTGGACACCCCTGAGGCGATAACCTTTCAACTCTGTCACAACCCTAGTCTCGACAGTAAGCCACAATCTATCATCACTAGTAAAATGATTCATGCCAAACCCACGCTTGTGGAAAAAACATTAACATATAAAATAGCATGTACTGGTTATTTCAATTTGTAAGGTCGTGAAAAGTTGTACCGACATTGATAAAGTATTTATTTTTCTGTCTATGGATTCAACGAGATAATAATAAATCATGTATTGGTTTTACATATACCGGTAAATAAATGTCTGAAATAATAATATTAATGGAGACTCTCTTTTAAAGATGTTTGTTTGTGTTTTTTACTCAAAACTTTAATATTAAACACTTGCGATGCCTTAAGGAAATCTAATTCACGACTCACGTATATTAAGTTTACAGCGCCACCTACCGGGTCCAATTGTAAATGTTAAATATTGAAAGACAAACATTAATAATGCATATTCTTTAAGACGCAGAAGTTCAATCATGAACACACACAAACATTCGTTTTACTATGAATATTTGTAGCACCAACTCTGACATTATAAAACCATCAAACATAACGGTCATAAAATTGGTTCGTCTGTCGTTCAAAACCTTTGATTAAATCATAGAGATAAACAAATATGGTTTTGTTATCGTGGCGCCATTAAAACTAATAATTATTATATGCCGTGTTGTTGTACGACTGTCAAGTATCTACGCTACTGAAGATAATGTTATTATGTATGAAAAAATATTAGTTTAAAGTAAGTAATTTATCAGATAAAGAAAATTTGTTTATCAAAATCTGTCTACGTTAAAGTATGTAAAAGTAAATCAACTAAATGCTGAAGCTTCAGTAATTAGTACCATTTATATATCACAATGAATTTCTGAACTATTAGTATTGTATATATATATATATATATATATATATACTATAAAGAAAATGTTACGACGAAGATTTATTATGATAATGATTACAACAGGTTAACTATAATTTTATAACTTCACTCCAAAAACCATATAATGTTTCCTCAGTCCATACGCAAACAAATATTATTTTACAATCAATTCAACGTACTAACTATCAATCACAACCTGACATCATATTTAACTAAACTTACATTTATCTTCTTGTGTCTTCTGTATTCGCGGTAACAAGCTGACTAAAAGAACTCTCATTTTAGTCTACTAAAGTTTAAAATAATTTTATGTAACAGAACTCTTTCAAACACCTCTAACACATTATCTGCAATTTGTATTTACTATAATAAATTTACAATAATATTTTATACTAACTTTTAATTCGTAAACATCTCAAATGATGCATCTGTATCCTCAAAGTGCAACATACGTTGTGTTCGAACCATGACCACTAGTTCCTTTGCACCCTTCGTGCTTCCTGTGATAACACATTTATATTTTACGTAACGGCTCATTCATTGAGTTCTCCATAAGTAAATAATTTATTACAAAAGAAAAACTAAGATCTCTTTTAGAAATTTTAAATTCTTTGATCGAATTAAAATAGTGTTGTCTGAAAATATAACAATAATATTCAAAATATATAAACTGTCGTCTAAATTGCTAACTTCAAGAAAAGTTATTTAGTAGAAGCACAGTAGTAGCACAGCAGTAGTACATTAGCAGCACAGTAGTAGAACATTAGTAGCACAGTAGTAGTACAGTAGTAGTACAGTAGTAGCACAGTAGTAGCACAGTAGTAGCACAGTAGTAGTACAGTAGTAGTACAGTAGTAGCACAGTAGTAGTATATTAGTAGCACAGTAATAGTACAGTAGTAGTACATTAGTAGAACAGTAGTATTACAGTAGTAGTACATTAGAAGCACAGTAGAAGTACAGTAGTAGTACAGTAGTAATCACAGTAGTAGTACAGTAGTAGTAAAGAAGCTCCTTTGCAGCGACTATGTTCGTCCATGGCTTTACAAACTAAACTTTTGTTCAGATGTTTTTGATTTAATTATAATAATTAATATATGTATACTTGTATTGTATAATTGTAATTCATAACAAAAAAACAAGGGAAAAAAACTGAAATCAACAATCCTTAATGGTACGGTTGATAAGGTATTTTATTTTGTGGTCCGAAAGTAAAAAATATTTTTTTGCTTTTAAATAACATGAGAGAATGAATGAACCCTCGATATCATTAATAAATATACTTAATTTACGATAAGTAAATACGTGTTGCTCGTGACGTGCGCTTGAAGAGCTTATAATTAAATGTCAAACTCTGAGATAGCTGTCATAATTTTCAGAGATAGGAATAGTAAAAGACTGAATACGATCTCGACCTTGGCTATTTACCTAGATATAGTAATTTTATAATATTTCCTGTAGGTATTTAGATATTGGTAAAACAATAAATACATATATGTGTTAGTTTGTTGTATGTTTTTTATAATAATGGTAATACTACCAAGACCAACCTCATTTCCCATCAGTGCGACAGTCTGCTGCGACGTAACACCATCCAGTCTTAGTACACAGGTTGGACTGTATATAGCAGCCATTAACTTTACAACTTCTTTATTATATTATAAAATATCTTAATAAAATATATCTGCAGCTATCTCGTTAAAACCCCTTTTTCAGGTAAACGAAAACTATATACAAACTGACGCCTGTATTTATCAAGCAACCGGCAGAGATAAACCGATTGAAGTTAATTCTCGTCTTATTTTCTCTAGCACTTTCAGCACTAGAGAAAAAAAATAGAATAAGAAAAAGAGTTAGAATAATACAATAGCTAGCTATTCTATATTGTAACCCAAATGTTTTTTCTTGCAACAGTTTACTGAAGAATAATATGAGCTGGGATATTATTTGATCATATACATTCATTCTTGTAGTTCGAAAACACTTCCTATCTCTACCAATGCAATCGGTAGGATGCATTGCGATCTATTTGGCTAAGTCCTTACGCGCTTGTTTTTCATACAAATTAATTTCGTCTTTTATGAATTTCTCAACGTAAAGTTTCCATCGCCCCTTAATTTCATCATCATTCTTGAAAACTCCGAATGCATTATTTTGTTATATTTAATAGTACTTATATTTCTCCTAGATATTGCTTTATCTAGCTTTCTTAAATTAATTTCTTAAGTTTTTTTTTTAATAAGGCCACCTTTTGTACGTACATGTGATTGTTTGGACAAATAAAATTTAATAAATTAATTATCGTTAATAAGTACCTATTTGTTTTCTTCAGATTTTTTTTTATTATAATTGTTTATTTTGAAATTTACTAGCTGTTCTAATAATTTACGATAAAATAAAGGTATAATATAGACATAGTCTCATTTAGGAACTAGAGGTCATTGAATAGTCTGATAAATGATAGTGGCCTAATTGGTTGTTACCAGATGTTTAGTCTAACTGTGTGACCCCTATCAGACATGTTATCTGAGCGCATTTCCGTTGTTTGTGTCATGATTACAAATTTAAAAAGCGCGGCGGCTCATTGGAGTAAAAGAGAATGAATGGAGGAAAGAGATGAAAGAATGATAAGTTTTTATTCTGATGAGTATATTAGAAGTAGTGAAAAGATTTTACGATAGATACATTTAATGTAATAAATTTACTATAATACAAATATGGACAACTAGCTGCCCCACTTTGATTTGACTGATTCCATTTATTTTAACGGTGAGCTAGAATTTAAAATAATATAACAACTGTGAGCCGAGAACAAGTAACATTATACAAAAGTTCGTATAGTTCCTTGTACCTTTGATCAGTAATTTAATAATAGCTTATTTTTACTAACTATATACGAGCCTATCACAACGCTATATTATATGGGCTTCTTTTACCTAAACAATATAATATATATTTCAGTTTGACAAGAAATATTTACAAATTTATTATTAAAAAATAATGGTTCAGTGTTTATGCATAAGGTTTATGTTTATGAAATAAAATATAATTTTTATTTATATCTTTTAAATTTGAGTTGTATGAATGAAAAGTAAATTGCGGTTTACACTTTTTAACGTATAAAATAGAACGAATTACTAGATCTCGTTCAAACCAATTTTCGGTGGAAGTTTACTTGGTAATATACTTCAAATATTTTTATAAAACTAAAAAAATATTTGAAATATATTACCAAGTAAACTACAATCTCTTATTTTAGAAGTCACGGAGCTTGAGCTCAGATTGCACAATTTTGGAAGTCTCTCGAGCATCCTATTCAGTTAATAAAAAAATGATATTGGAAACCCAAATATATTTTTTGAAAACCTGTCTGTTTATTTGTATTTTTTTATATTTTATATTTGACTAGTGATTACAGTAATTTTATATTTTCTGTTTATTTTATTATTATAATGGTTTTATTCATTTTTTTAATTATTTATCGAAATTTTCACATATAAGTCTTCACTTTATTATCATTACTATGTTATAATTGTGTTTTTATCTACTTGTAGTACTCGGCCTGTGTTGGCCGGATCATAAGACGTATTAAACATAAAACGAGCGTGTTTATTTTTACGACTGACGTTTGGCCTGAACGACTTTGCCTGTATTTTCACCATTAACGGAGCTACGATAATTTTGTTTGAAAAAATCAAAAAAAATACCTATAGTCATGTATGACATGTAAATTTTACTTAAATTTAAAAATATAAAGATTGAAAAATAAATTGATAAGGGCAGGGATTCGAACCCGCGACCTCTAGGACACGGTCCCGTCGCTCTACCAAATGCGCTATCGCAAGACTGGGTGAATTTGGCAGTCTATACATATTCGTATTTATCGGGATGGTATTGGGATCCATTAAGCTTCTTTCAGAAATCCTAACCAATATTTCTAACTTTGTAGTATAGATTAACATTGAAAATATTTATTCAATAATACATTTTATTTCAAACTATAACTTGAACGCAGCGCTTATCGAAACTATCTAAAGCAAAATATTGATGCTAAAATGTTTCATAAAAACTTGTTCCGGAAATTACCTGTCCGTGTCGTGACTTGTGTTCAATACGACACCATATCACACACCCACTGACAGCTGGGGTCTACATTAAAACTACCTGTTTTAATAAGCATTTTGTATTTTAGGTAGATTCCCTTCTAAGAACCTTCCCAGGAATAGGCTATATTATAGTTTATGAACTGGAAGTGAATAAAATGAGGTCCGTTGAAAACTTTATAAATACTGACATATCTATATATAAAAGAAAGTGGTGTTAGTCTAACTATTTATAACTCAAAAACGGCAAAACCTATTTGGCTTAAAATTGGTGGGAAGGCCGCTTAGAGCCGGAAGACGGACATGGAATACTTTTTATCCCGTTTGATCACAGTGTGTTAGTTCTACACTCTTCTAATAGATGGCGGTATAAGCGTATAAGTTGACTACATTGAGTAAATATCCAAAAGACGGCGCTTTGATGAAGTAAAGTGTTTCATACAAGCTAAAACTTAATAGTATATCCGGCCACGTGTTGCTGAGGTTATGTCTAAGTTAATATATTATAGTAAACACAATAACTGTGAAATTCAATCAATATAATATTTTTTATTCTTTTGCACCAGATAACATTCTACGATTTATAATAGATTTTCAGCTTTCTGCACTCTTTTTGAATATAATCTTTAACAATGAATAATAATCTTATATTTTGATTTTTATCAATCAATTCTAATATTATAAAGAGGTAAAGTTTATATGTTTATTAGTGAGAGGTAATATTCAAAGTAAGTTAGTTATCCAAATCTAAAAATGTCTTAAACAATATTTAGAAATAACTTTAATGTTGAATCTATTCTTTATTATATTATTCCTTTAAAATAGTAATAGGACTTTTCGTAGAGAATAATTTAGAAATAATATTGTCCAATAACAGCTCGAGTGAAGGATTTTTTTACGAGCGAAGGAGTTTCTTACGAGCACTCTGTTCTATTCTCGCGGACGCAGTCGCGGGCCTAGTAACCTAACCTAGTATAAATGTATATGTCTAACCGTTCAATATCCGATTCAGAATATCCGTTAGATCAATATCCGATATAAATGAGAATGATATATTTATTTGCTATATAATAAGATGACTTATATATTTGAAAACTCACTTGCCTTATTAATTGCATTACGAGAAATAAATCAATAAAATAGAGCTCATAGTTAAATTACATATTTATAGAACAGAAGCTATTAACTTACGTACGTAATAACTATTACTTGGAGTTGAAATACTCCTTGCTTTTCCCGTAAAAATAAATAGTACCCCTTTAATATGTTTAACTTTCTGCTAAAGTCACAACGTTCATATTGACTTGAAGCTTGAACGCACATAGTATGAAAAGTGATGGAAAAAAAAATTGAGCCAAGGACTAAACGAAGACAAAGTACATACGTACATATTTGTCTGAAAGAGACATCTATTACGACAGTTGACAATCACTTACATTATTTAAATAAAATTATCCGCCATTAGTATTAAAGATTTATAATGAAGTTCTGAAAACTATAAATATTTTTTAACGTCGAGAAAATGTCTCTAGTTAAATAGATTAAAAAGTTGAATGAAGCTTCGTGGAGCTGTGAAGTAGGTAGCCTCTGATGTAACTTTAATATAAACAAGAAATGACAAAGGGACAAGATTTTAGTGAAAGCGACAGAGGCAAAATGATTTTAGAACAACGAATTATTTAAAAAAAATCATAACGTATACATTACCTAGTACTAGAGTTTACTCAATTTAAAACGTATAGTAAACTGTGTTTAGTTCATTCATTAGAAAAAAAAAGCAAAATGTGGTAAAAATATGGATTATTATTTGGAACATGAACTGTTATTATTTAATCATTGATATACAACGGTTGTTTAATCGTTTTTTACCTGAAAGTTACTAAAAACCAGGTCACCTCAGCGTCACGAAATCAACAGGCGAGATGTCTCATTTACAATGGTGTAATATGATTACAATATTAAGAATAAATCGAGTATTACGAATACATCATCAACACTCCGTCTTACTTACTCCGTCTTACAAGGTCCAATTGACGAATCTTCAATATCTAAATATATATTGAACTTTAATAAAACAACATTTTGATATCTAAAAATAAACATTCGAACGATTCAATCAGGCTCTAGTCTCATCCTGTCCATGGAACGGGAGGAGTCGCTTAGACTTAGACCAGTTTTAAGAAACTCACTATTATAGTCTGTCATAATAATTGTAATTAATCAAGTATCACCATTTATTAATATAAAATTTCTATTCTATATTGCATATCCGATTGCCGAGAAAACATTTTTCCTTAACCTATACGTTTGTTTTGCTTCTACCCCTTGTTTCAGAACAAAGCCAACAACAACTGACGAGGTACGAGAACGAATGTGTTTACTTATTTATTAGGTTTATTGTTCTCACCTTCTGAGAATAGTTTTTTGATAAAGAATACGAACGTTACTAATAATGCATTATATAAATTAACTTATGTTTTGAATCAATTGTAATTCATTACAACATTTAATTTTATTAGTTTTGAAGTAATCAAATATATTTTTATTTCTTAAGTACACTCACCTTAAAGTCTAGTAACCGTCCTTCCTCAATATTTTTATATTATTAGATTTCTAATTATAAAACCAACGTTAAAAAAGTGCAGTGCAGTGTAGTGCAGTGCAGTGTAGTGCAGTGCAGTGCAGTGTAGTGCAGTGCAGTGCAGTATAGTGCAGTGCAGTGTAGTGTAGTATAGTATAGGTACGTATCGTTAATTGACTTGAATACATTTATGTTGTCTGTAGTAATAATATAACGTGTTTTCAATAATAGAGATATTATGGCAGATTTGTTTTGAAGCCTGCTGTTAGCAACTTACCTATTGTATTCATGAAGTTGTCTATTTCATAATGTTAATACTATTAATTACCAAGAAGACAGTTAAAATAACCCTTCTTTTAACTTAGCCTCACTTCTAATAAATATTTAGGCAAAAAGAAAATCTTTTGCTTCCAATTTCTTAAGTATATTAACATCCATATACGTATATCAGAAATACAAATAACTGTTCATAAATCCGTATGAACAATAAGATTCTCAACAATTTCCAGAGTTTAAGGGTTTAGTTGTTTTTTCAAGCTCTTTAATTTTATCCGAGAGGTTTAATAATTCATGTCTCTTCAACGCTGAATTGAATGCGGCCATTTGTAGTACAGTCAGCAGACGCAAAAGAAAAATGTAACTCTAATTTATAATTATTATAAATTATTTAAATACCTAAAATATATCCAAAATGTAAATTAAGGCATCAGTAGTCTTCGTTTTATTTGTAACTGTATATTCTTATCCTATTACATTTATAAACTAAATATACTAAAACTATAAACTATTAAAGAAACGTAATAATCAATTTCCCTACATTGCTCCAATTTGCAACTATTTTTCCGTAGCGTCAGCACGAATACAAAAGATAACGTAACTTTAGAAGCTTCCCAGAATACGTAAGGAAATTGCTCTCAATTCAAACTTTTAAAGACGAGCCTTTTTTCCTTGAAGCGATTCACGAATCCTTTACTTTACTTTGGCACGTGTAGTATATACAAATACATACATTCTTTCATTTCATTTAGTATTGAATTTAGATTATGTTTGTACTTTTTAACAAAAGTGTAGATATTATAAATATTTGTATAATATATATTGTTAGAGAAACAAAGCAGTGGTCTTAGATGCCATAAATTGTAAATTTTAAGTACATACTATAGAGACTAACAGTAACTTATAATAATAAGAATACTTCCTGAGCTGATCAGGAAACAAAATATATTTTAAATATCTTAAAAGTTCACAAAATTAACATAAAAATAATTGTATTGAAAACTCTTAAGTAAGTTTAAAATATAATAAAATTTTCCTCAACGTATAATTAGTTCTATCAACGTGTTATTCCATTCTAAAAAATATATACATTATAGATGAAAGGGCGTCAATATCATAAGATATTATATATTCAAAGTATAAAATATATTAAAAAAAACATTAACACAAAAATATATAATTAACGAATTTTTCTTCTCAAACCCAACCTTTTCATAAAATCATTTTATATTTATTTAAATTGTAAAATTAAAGACATTTTTCAAATCAAGAATCAGACATCGGGATGACACTTGGACTGTGTACTTAACAAATATATAGTATTATATATCTAAGAGTGGAACAGCAAAAAGACGGCCATCATACCTGCACACTATTATTATTATTCTACCTGCGTTGACAATATTTTCACAAATATTACACCAAAAAATAAGAAAATAATAGATATCATGGATTCTGATAGCTTTGGGCAATGGATTTAATTTAATTACAAATTGATTAGAAGCCAATCAACAAAAAAATGTTTTTGTTCCTATAATTGTGAGGCGCATGGATAAATTTAGGACTAGTATTTTGGCTACATGCCCATAATTTGAGAATATATATTTTTTTACAATTAAACTAAGTTGACGCTTGACTACATTCCACCTGATGGTAGGTGGAAATGTAGCCGTAGGTGGTAAAGCGCATCAACTTAGTAAAAGCCTATTCACTCTTGCCTTAAAGACAAAAATAAAAAAAAATGAAACAAATATAAAAAATCGATCTTAGCAATATGATATTTTTCTCAAATTAATAAATTCTTAATTTAAATTAATATT
Source organism: Dircenna loreta (assembly GCA_963555665.1). NCBI lineage: Eukaryota > Metazoa > Arthropoda > Insecta > Lepidoptera > Nymphalidae > Dircenna > Dircenna loreta. The sequence continues at coordinate 6,076,415 of OY743099.1, read as the reverse complement.
CTCTTCTAAAGTTTGCACTTTTAGAAATCACCAATCATTAAATGAATGTTGCCCATTCATTAAATGATTGGTGGAATTCATAATTGTAGACAAACACTGTATGACCTCTACGGTGAGAGGGTATTCAATCACAGTAAATCGTTTACTCAACACATTCAAAATTATTTTATAAAGTTGGTTCTCGGGGCAAGATTTTAGTTATTGAATACCATATTAATAATTCATAACCCAAGCAAATGTAAAAGCAAAGCTCGCAACTCCTATTCTTCACTTCGTATAGATAATCAAGTGAAAAAACAGTTAAGCACGTTGCCTCTGAAATAAGCTCCGAGCTTCCGATTAATTCAATCTAGTCGCGGGTCTTTCAATAATTCAACAGGAAATGCACTCTAAAGGCTATGAAAGAAGGAATTGTATTATATCCCTATCTATGTTATTTAACTCTTGAAACTATTAATTTAAGTACAAATACTGTCCGCTTAGGGTTGAAAAACCTGGTTGTATGATATCCTGTAATCGTAATCAAAACTTTACTGTACTTGTACCTGCAGAAGAATTAGTGAAATCTCATTAATAATCTCACTTTTTGCTCTTTATTTAACAAACTTGTAAACTTCGACGCCATTTGTTTTTATCTTTCAGTGAGCTTAGTATGATTTTCTGATAAATTAGTTAGTATTATTCTAATACTTATATTATTTACGTAACAAACACTTATTTATAATTGAGATGAATATAATGTATATTTCAGTACTGTTTTATTGATTTGGTGTCGAAGTAGATCATACACGTAAGTATTGCACGATAGCGTTTTTTCAATTGCATAGCGAACTAATCACTTTCAACAGCAAATATGAACACCGTTCTAGGTGTGGGTCTAAATAAGTTATTTAATACAACTGTATTGAAATTATGTGAAATGTCTTTAAGTTAAGGTATTCATTGTTTATACCAAAATAATTACTCATTGAAAATGAGAAAAATGAACGTGACCTTTTGAAAACCCCAGCAAAGACAAATGTATAGTCACCAAAACTGTGACACAAAGGCACTCATCTCGATTTATAGTTGTCTGCTCTCCTCACTGGATTATAAGTCGTATCTCATAACATTTTACATTTATTCTTTAAAAAAATAGCCTTATTAAAAAAAACCTATTTCTATTATCATCTTTATTTCTTATGAAATAAGATCTAACGATGAGGATTGAACCGGAAGAACATAAAACAGATATTTACACTCGCCTCGAGAATCAATGGTTATTGGAATTGGGCAACTACAGATTAGAAATATATAGAGGAACATTGCACCGAAAATGTCCAGCTTAATATACTCCAATCCTCAGTAACTTATCTTTATAATCCTTACATAACATGAAATATAGACATACCTATAAATTTGTACCTTACAAAATCTAAAACTTTTTCCGAGCGTAAAAAAGGAACTATCCTTTTTTACGCTATACGTAAATTATTTACGAGGAATTTAATGTCATGAAACGTTTTTTAAGTGGAGATACTGGAATTAAAAATTTAAATTACTATAAACTTTTTATTTGTTATTCTATGGTATAAATGCTATTGAAGACCCGCACATTTCTGTGTCTCGAGGGAGGTCTAGTGACGTACGGAGACAGTTTGAATTGCTTTCGGAGATGCTGGGATACAATACAGGTCTGCTGATCTACTTAATAGTAAACCATAAATTGTTACTAGATAGATGCCTGACAGAAAATAATTATGATACAGTTTAATATACACAATATTTTTAATAATTAATAGTACGAAATATCATCAAAGATTTTTGTAGATTGTCACGTTCCACCTGAGCTGACCGTGCAAGCGAGAGCGCGGCATAAACAATAAAGAGGAACGATCAGCCTAAGCGTTGGACTTAGATACATTTATCGCTCTTCTATTCTATTAGCTGCTGCATCCGATGAACACGTGATCTGTTTTATTAACAGTTAATAAAGTAAATTCAAAAGTTAATGTGGTTTCCATTGTGAATAATAACAACAAATCATCGTCCTATCCTTAACAGAATACCGCAGTTTGGAAGACCCTAAATATCACACACGTCAGAGCTGTAAACTAATTATTAATGGCACTATTTTAGCATTTCTTGTTATAAACTCTATAATTTGAGGTAAAAGAATGAAGTAACAAGTGCAAATAAATGTTAATTTATGGAAAGAAATATTTTTTAGTTAACTCCTCGTTCGTATTATACAAAAAATAATTCTAATTCAGTGTTAATAATTTGATTCAAGTTAAAAAAGTGGGTATGCAATTTTTCACCAAGCTTTCCTCTTAATTTTTTCGTAAAATTATAGGCCTTTTTTTTATTATCTTGTCTTTAAGTGATATGAATTGCCTTTTATAATCCTACAGCAATATAAAAAAAAATGATTGAATGAATTAAAATGTATAAATATTTTAATTTTCATGCAATAAATTTTAGTAAGCCTTAAATTCGACAGATTTTCTTCCACAACATTTAACATAAGACAACGGCTTCGAAAAATTATCTCAAACAATGAAAACGAGGCTGCAATATTCCGAAATTGATTTAAGAGACAAAGCGTCAGAAATAACAAATCATTAGAGAAATGATCCTTTATATACTATTGAGAGTTCTAATTAGTGGGCCGTTTGAGGTTTCGCTAACATCATTTTCAAGTACATTCTACTGTCTAGAAATATATTTATTATAACTGGCGCCTGTCTTTAATCTTTTTGATCTACTTGTAATTGTGTAATCAGATATAATATAAAGTTGTTACTTTATATTATATCTGATTACATGTTGATGATAGTCACTTTTAATACAAATAGAGTTTTTATTCACTAACTATTTACGACAAATCTGTCCGTTCTTTAATCCGTCAAATGTAAAGAAGGCAACCATTAGTAATGACAAATGTGAAAAAAGTTTAATGTAGGTTTTGCAGCTACATCAAAGCCTGCTAAAAGTAGGAGGCTGAAACACCCTCCTAACTAGACCTAGTCACCTGAGTCCAGCTATGCCACCGATAGTCTCCTCTAAGATTTTCTCCTCGTAACCTTGCGGTTGAAAAAATCTATTAACTAAAACTTCGAGCTCCTGCCAACTGGAGACATATTCCCTATTTTCCCTATACTAAATAAAAGTATCATCCTCAAAAAAACCGATTACATATCGCCACAAGTGTCTATCAAGTCCCACTCCCTTCTTCTTCTACTCATAATGTATATAGCCTCTCAACCTCACCAACTCTACGGTTATTTAGGTTGAGCCGCTATTCCCGCATCATAGTTGCTAATGGTTTTGGGACCTTTACTTTCAGCAGGTCTTACTTCCAACGCTATCTCTAAAGTCAGCACTATAAAGTCTAGTCACAAGTCTCTAAGAGCAGTATTTCTAGCATCCTTGAGTTCATTGACTCTTGCAATAAAAGCATTGACACTAAAACTAGTATTTCCCAAAAATTTTAAGCCCCATTCATTTACCGGCAGGAGCTTTCTTTTAGAAATATCTTCTTCCATAGTTGACGTTAGCAGCAAAATTAATGGCTTACTCTTCACATTTACTTTAAATGCATCCAGGATATTTTATCATCTTCTTCTTCTGACTTCTTTAAATTATTTTAACCATTAATATCTTATTCTTCAGTTGGAATAATAAAATGAAGTCTACTCTTTACATGATACAATATAAACTAAACTAAACGCCTAAACAACGATTTATCTGGTTTACCTTCAATTTCCGAAATGTACTTAGATAATATGTTAATCTTCGCAGAACAGATAATTCACCAGCCTGTGCGGAAAACATACATCTCTTAATGTTTTTTTCATGAATGATACAAAACTCATAATATATACTCCACGACTAGCAAGTGCGAACTCAACTCATCTTTTAGCAAAAAAATACATCCATTATAAATACTCGTAAATCTACGTAAATAACCTTAACCAAATAAACTTAATTTCAAATAGGTCATATATATTTACAGTGTATAGCAATATGTGTTTTACAGACCTATATACCTATATATATTTAATTTTATTATACCCATATAAAACAAGAATTACACACAAATCACGAAATAACAAATATATAAAGAACCAATATTATACCTAACCCTATTATAAGATAAATAAAAAAAATGTTAGAATATAACAGTATTCAAAATCTTAAGCTATTGGCTCACGAAGTTTTGCCTTTTGCAAGTGCCAGGGATGCCGATAACAAAGAGTTTTATCAAATAATTCTCTAAGTTTTTGTTGTACACCAGGTTACGAGTCTAAATCCAATCAAAAAAAAAACTTTGAATTAAACCAAAACTACACGACATTTAACAGTTTCATCACATAGTACTTAGTTCCTTAATTCTACGAACAGAACAATTGAGCGTCTGGAGGGTTCTGCACCATACTTTATATCGCCAATGCCCTTCCACATCCAGAACAGTTAGTCATCGGATCATCACCTTAAGAACTGGAAACTCATAAATCGCCCCATGGTTTATCCCGAGAAACGGCGTTTCGATAGACTATATAAACAAAACATAACCAATTTAATATTGTTTAACAAATAATAATTACTTTATTTATTGATTTATATTGTGCAGAACTCACTCCTCGTTTTACAAGAAAAATGACACAAAAACTATTCTTTTAATTAGTAGTAGTATAAGCAAGCTTCAAGAAACATTTTAAAATCTTATATGATATTAATGTACAACAGTTCAATATTTCTCTTAATGTAGGCAACTGATATTTGTTCCTTATTACGAGCACACAACCGTTCGATTCTAATACACAAATATAATAACACCAACTTGATTTAAAAATTTACTAATAACATAAGTAACCAGACTATTTCTTTAATTCACTTGTACTGTAATATTACCCATCCTTAATATTCATAGATTAAAGAGTTAAATAACATTTAGAAAATAATATTATCCAGTGCCTCCTTTCAAAGCGCTCAGAATAAATATCCTATTTAATTACTGAAAGACCGTGAACTCAATTCAATTTACCGTGACGCTCGGAGTTTATTTATTTATAAATATACCGTACCCACTAACAGCTTAGCTTTTAAGAAGCGTTTAAAATTATACTGAAAATTACTTAGTTTTCATTACATATTGATACAAAATCAAACTGGATGGATGAAACCAACAATTGCAACAGAATGTATGATTCTTTGTCTTTGATTCATTGAATTTCTTATTGCAGATATTTTATAATTATACGATTTCCGTTTTTCTTCACAATATTCTACGATATCAGGTTGATTTTCGGTACATATTTTTCGTATAAGTTTGATTTCAAAATAAATATCATAACTAAGATATATGCTCAATTAAAAAATTACGAAAAAGAAGCATCAATTCCTTACTAAAATATTTCATTCAAATGTTTATACAATATCAATTCAATACAAATTTCATTTAATATAAATGTGAATAATTTATTTAAAAAGTCTTATATAATTGCATTTTATTATAGAAAATAAATAGCCACTGAACTGAGCAGAGCTGGCTACAGAAACTCAGTGAGCTTGTCCTATGTGTTTTTTAAAGTCATATTTAGATCCTTTGTTACATGAATACGTTATAGAAAATACTCTTAGTAAATCTTGAAATAGCCTGGCAGCGATCTCTTCGTAACAACGATGCAATATCCTCTAAATATTTTAAAATGTTGCAGTATCCGTAGGCATACGAACACTGCTAAGTTATAATTTGCTAAAAGGGTAATACTTGAACGTTTGCTGGGAGATTGACGAAAATTTATATACATTGCCCCATGTAAAATTTACTCACTTTTTTGAGTCGAGTAACACTTTTTTGTATTGGTTATGTACATATTTAAAATTTTAAAAAATATATTGACCGGTGGAGTTACTCAATGTACTCACACGGTGATGTTCTTAAACTAATTTCTTATAAAATTAATAGATCTCTTTTATAGAAAGAATATAGTATTTTTCAGCAATACTACTCTAGAGTAGAATCCTAGAAAAACTTTGTATTGAGTAGTATTATTATATAATTATATCATCAGCTAACTGTACATAGTTATATCATCAGCTAACTGTAACTGTAACTGTAACTGTCACTGTAACTGTAATTGTAACTGTAAATGTCACTGTCACTGTAACTGTACTATCTCATCATGTTTATTGAACTGTATGAAACAAATAATAAATTAGGAGTTTGAGATTGTTGTTCTGAATCTCATACTGGTACAATTTCCTGACCAATGTTCCGTGCTAAGCTCAATCATATTTAAAAATTCAAGATAAGGCACTAAATACTCCAACTATTCCGTGATTCCTCCCAGGCCTCCCGTGCCGCAGTTAGTAGCACAGCGAACTCTTGTAAAACTGAACTGTTTATTATGAAGCAAAAAAAAAAAACTAATAATATAATAATAAAAAAAACAAAAAATAGTCAATTCTAGTTGTTGCAGCCAGATCACATAGCAAAAATAATACTACAAGCGTACGTATTAAAAGAAAGATAAAATATATTTTTTCTTCACTTCTTAAAAATATACTTACTATTTTGCAGTTGCAGAGTCGACTATGAAATATGAAAAAATAGGTAACCAATATGTAAGTAAAAATTGTAAGAAGTTGTTTTTATTTGAATTAATTATTATAAAATACATGTCATTGAATGAGCAAGTAACAAAACAAAATAATAAATTGAAGCCCAGCTTAGACTCACTCCGAACACGGTTGACTTAAAAGTAATACAAATATGAATAAAAATAAAAAGATTAATTTTTATTTCGCTATAATTTTTCTATGAAATTTACTATTTACGAATCAATTAAAATTAATTATGGATACGAACATTATTTTTTTAATTACTTAATTTAGGTAACAAACTGGATATTATCTAAAATACAATGAAAAATACTGGAACCTTATTTATTTATTATTTATTTAATTATTTATTTACTTAATAACGAACAAAAGGCGAAACCTTAGTAGTACTGCAACGTTTCATTCGACGTGGTAGCTTCATTCGCGCTCTGCTCGCTACTAGGAGTAACCTTCGTGTCTTATCATAACCTAGCAATGACGTCACTAGTAAAGCTTCTTTCTCTTTTCGTCGCAAAGCGTGACGTCGATGAACGCCCACGTTGTGAAACGAGTTCAAGGATTCCACTATCCTAGCAGTCCTGTCGGTGAGTGTTCCGTATCTGATACGTAAAAAATATCTAATTGTTTTTGTGGCTATCACGAGATGGAAGTAACTATGAATAAAAACTTTTCCTTTCTAACCTGACTCGAAGCACTCAATATGAAAGTGCCATCAGGTTGTCCCATTAGTACATTTTTTGCTTCAGTATCATCCACATTCATATAAAACGTCTCGTTTTCGAAGGGGAGAGGAAGCGGCCGTGCCTCCATATCTACTTTCCGCTCCCAATGCTAATACAAGAGGATTTTGCCACCGACTGCTCTGATTATGTTGTTTTGTTCGTTTCTGTAAAACCCAATTAATTGGAATTTTTTTTTGACATGTTTTAGATGAAGGGACTTTTTATTTCTAACTCGCTGTTGCCCGCAATTTAGTCCGCGAGGAAGATAATTTTAGATTCGGATAAGTTACTTTGAAGATTACCTCCAACAAATAAACTTATAAAGTACAGATATCGATGCCCTCCTACCGTAGCGTCACAATGGAATATCTGATTTTTATAATTTAGAAGAAATTTTACAAGTTTTAAAAACGCTTATTATTGGTATAATATTATTAATGAGATAATGATTAATACAGAGGTATGAATAATATGGTTTGATTATTGTCGGCACTTTTATCAACTTTTAAAAGGTCAAAAGTAAATACAGTATTTGGACATATTGTATCCCTGATTTATTAAAAGATGTTGATACGTTCTCTAATACTATAAAATAATTTATTTTCTTCTATCATGTACAGTTTCCGCAAGCGATGTAAATGTTTATGATAAACTTTTTCACACATTGGCTTACATTGTATTTATATGTAATATAGCTTATATCACTCGGTGAAAATGCAGCCTTCTAATGGTGAAAGAATTTCTGAAATCGGTCGAGTAGTTTTTGTGTAAAAAAATTCACAAATACAAATTAAATGTTACCTCTTTTTAATATTAGTATAGATTAAAAATTATATATAAATTTGTATTCTAAAATAAATTCGCTTCTGTCACCTTCTGTTTAATCGGCTCTAATTATTCTCTCTTGTTGATAACAAACCTAGCTCTCTGTAGCCATGAAAAAATATATTTTCGTGAACTTCATTATAATAAATATCTTTAAAACCCTCACTCTCAATATTATTCGAATAATGTTAGTGATTGTCAATAATACTAATAGATGTCTTTTCCCTATAAATATATACGTATTTACTTTGTCCTTCTTCAAATTTGAATGTCACCTTTTTCAACTGTTAGAGGTAATATTTTATGCTAAACTAACGCTAAAAAATTATGGCAATTAAAATGCATTTAATGACAGCGTCATTACTCTTATAGGAGTTTTCTTATTCTTTTAATAAATCTCAAATTTTAAATATCCCAGAACAAAATGTAGATGATCTGACTTCAGTGGACAGAAATGAAGAAAAATTCCTTGTTTCGTAATCCAGTTGTCTGATTATTCTTTCGGTATAAATGCAATCATCCTATTATTCTACCGCAAAAAGACTGCACTTTTGATCTTTTTATCGATTATTTTCATACAACTAACTATCCTGACCTAGTAAGTAAGGCCTTTCTAGAGCTCGTATTTTAAATGTAGCCAAAGCATGGTTATGCTTTGGTTCACCGCCTCGTCATCATTTTCTATGATTTCCGAGTGTAGAGAATGTAGGGTTATTGTATCGATGACACCTCTTACACACACGTTTATAAACTTTTAGGGTCCTCTATGTTACTCCGATAAGTAAATGTGATTTTCGTTTGCTTAACGGCGGCCGTTCAAGTATAGTTAGTGAGTTTAACACAAATAGTTTCTTTAGCACAAATAGCCGCTTTCAATAGATTTTTGTCACGTAGAGGTCCGATAATACACATATATTCAGATAATGGTACTAATTTTCACTTATCAAATACAGTGCACATTTATTACACTAGCCATTGCCGTGGCAATTGGGAAGCTAACATTAAACAGTTTAAAAACTTGAGAGGGCTTGAGATGATAGGAGAACAATTGTTATTTGTAGTTTACATACGGTAGAAGTTAAATAAGGTAACAGAATATCATACGGCATATTATTAACAAGGTTGATGTAAACTGTATTAGACCGTTCAAATAAAATAACTTACAGACCAATTTCACAACGTGAGTAATAAACGCAATCTTCAGTATCTATCAAAATATCTTTATAATTATTTTCAAACAAAGTTTGTTTGCTTATCTCTAAGCCGTAAGCTTCTATCCTTCGCCGTTTTCTGACAACTCTGTTAAAATGTGACCTTGTTAAAATCGTGTAATCATAAAACTAAACTAATATGAGATTTGTTTTATTTTATCACTCTTTTCACTCTTTGTTGTTACAATAGTTATAATAAGTTCTAATGGTAACAAAATTCTCGATAAAATTTACGAACCATCCGATTTTATATTTAAATGTACGTATTTGTTGGCTGATGTTAGTCATCATGATTGATGATTTATTATTTGCTAGTTACAACGTACAATTTTCCTTCTGGTATTTTATTAATTATTAATATAAATTTTATTGTTCAAATTTAAAGAATGTTTCTTTTTACTTACGAGGGAGGCAAGCGACCAAACGGGTCACCTAAGCTCCTACCGTCACCCATGGACATCTATAACTCAGGAGCAACAACTCTTTAATCAGTTACCAGTACAAACTCAACCACAACAATCTTTAAAAGTCTCTATTATATTATATATTTTTAAAAGAATATATGCCTCATTTATTTATTTTAAATAATTACGATTATTATTTTTAACGGGATACAAACACTAGGAAACTTAAAGATATACTAACAGTATAGGAGGAGAGTTACTTACACCCGGAGAGTTACTTACAAACCTACATACAGGCAAAGCTAATAAAAAGCTACATAAATGATAAACGAATTAAAAAGCAGACACATGCTCCATATAACAACTGCACACACACACACATGACCTAAGCTGTCCTTATCTCAACAGTTTATATGTAATAAAAGACTAAATCGTATATTTATCACAATCTATCTCTAATAAAAATTGTCTTTTATTAAAGAAATTGCCTTGGCAATTGCTCAAAATAATCTGATTTGATAATTATATTACGTATTACTTGTATTTACATTATTAATTCATGCGATCTCCGAGTTATTAATTTATTTATTTTAAACATAAAGGTTTTTAAAAATATTGATATGGTTACTATAAGACGTTATTAGGTTAGATTATTTAATTTACAAGTAAAGACAGAATGTCCCTTAAGTAGGGACTGAATAAATTAATATCCGACTTCTTATAACATGGATCTTACAACTTTATACGGTAAAAGAACTGCGTTGAGAGACTTGGTTTTTTTAACAGGTATTGTCTTTCATGAGAATGCAATGCATGAATTTATTAAATTTCCAATGAACATGCATTTTTAAATACTGTAGAAATATGCCATATATTAATATATATTAATTAAAATATTATAATATTTTATTTAATATTAGCAGGCAAAAAATAATATTACCAAATGTCGGCCATAAAAAAGGTACTTCATAAAAGTGGGAACGAGTACATGAATAATTAAAACCCGACGGACAGTTTTATTAGATTTGCTAATTTCATTCGATTTCAATTCAAAGCGCCCAATTCATCGTCGCGTTACCTGTTTTTTTATTAAACTAGGTCACTAAAAATAGGATAGTTTTATTAAAGTAGGTATCTAAAGATAGGATGTTTTATTAAAGTAGGTAAGTAAAGATGGGATGTTTTATTAAAGTAGGTAACTAAAGATAGGATGTTTTATTAAAGTAGGTAACTAAGATAGGATATTAACGGATAATTTCATAGCATAGGTCCATAGGATATTTAATACCTTATATAGGACTGACGTCCATTAATTGATTTATCGAAATACGATGATATAAAAACTCTTGTACGCTATAATAAGCTTTGATTATAAATATACTTTAAATTGTATAATTGAAAGTAAAAAAGGAAGGTCTAAGATATCACGTGCAACTTTATTATATACGCGTACACTCGTAAGCGTACAAGTACACTCAAGCCCATAAAGGATTTCAATTTTTAATTTTAATCAAAATTTTTGAAGACGAAATTTGCGCGTTATAACTTTATGTTTTGTATTTATCGTGTGTCTGTCTCTGATTTTTTTTATATCCAAAAGTAAGTAATCAGTATCCAAATGATGACGTATAAATAATGTGTTACTAAATATGTATCGAGAAAAGAACGTAAGAATATCAATTTATTTATTCGTCCAAATAAACAAGCATAAAAAGTTTTTTTCAACAGGACTTGGTATTGGCAGCGGTGGGCTGTATTCACCTTGTGACAAACACACAAAGTGTATAGGTCTAGGTCAGATTTGTTAGGTTCTAGATGCCGCCAACTCGACCCCAAAGTCTGTTGAAAAAAACTTGGGATTTAAGCCATTCGATATGATATTACAGATTTCATTGGGCCGGATGAACTTGGCTCATCCCGATATCACAAATGGCCCAAGGAACCTGGGTTAATTTTATCATATTTATATAGTTGATTTGTATTGCTTATAATAAAAGTATTACTAATGACATTTACTTTTTCGAAGAAATAATGTTTATTTTACTAAAAAAAAAAAAAAACTCTGTAACTTTCATGAAAATATTTATACATTAAATAAATTATTCTTCATTTTGGAATTTTGCCAAATAAGTTAAATTAAATGATTAACATATTTCTATATAATTAATCGTTTGTTAATTATTAAGAAATAAGTTTATACAATGGTGTGAGACACGCCGCGCCGGCGGTGCTACCTAATGTTGCGGAAGAGATGGGGCCACGCCGCGGCACAATAATTTGTCCTTTATACTTTGACCGACGCGTTGAGATAAAAAAAAAAGAAATAGTGACGTACAATACCGTTGATAATTAATTTTTCAATTGTAGTTTACACACACACATACAATACATACACACATACATACATGTATCATATAAGACCATGATCTTTAAGGCCTTTATTAAGTAAGACCTCCTTTAAATGTTTATTTGTATATTAGTAATGAAATGTATGATGACACAATACGCGACTCACTGGCAAGTGTAAAAATATGTCGTTAATAAAGTAAACGTGCCTAGTTACTGCAATTATTAAACAGATCTCATTTAATAAAATTCATGTGTATAGGCCCTTAGTGGAAACATATGTTTATCAAAGGTCCTTGACCTATCGGTGATAGTCTAGTATTATTACATTTAAGCTACGTTATGTAGTTAACTTTATAAATGACAACTATGATATCGTACTTAAAGTACTGACATAATTAAAAACTTGCTCTGGATTGACATTTGTAATATTGCCCAGTTCGATCAGTAAAATGGTTAGAATTTACCTTCACGTGAAAATTTATCGTAAAAATTTAAGAAATCCTTGTTTTGTACTTGACGAGACAAGTTTAATGATATGTAGGCATACCTACTACTACTTTTTTTTTTTAACGTCTGGAAGCTAATTGCTACCCCCCTCATCCAGGGGAAGATGAGGGGTGGTTATGTGGGACTTTCACCAAACACTGAACCAGACGGTTGCCGCCTGCCGTCATAGTGGGACACCACGGGATCGCTTTCGCATTCAACCGCAGCACCCCGACGGAGACTACCACGGAGAGGGCACCCTGCAACAAGTGGACCCTCCCTTTTTCGCAGGCTTGATAAATTGTGGAGGGCTCACCCTACCCCCCTCCCAAGCCGAAACCCCCTCCGATCCGAACCCAGTCTTTGGACTCTGAGTGCGCAGGGTCCAGCTCCCTCGGTGATAGTCTCCCCGGAAGGAGACCACCGATCGGGTCCCCAAAATAGTCGGAAAGCCAGCACGACCCAGCGGGTGTTACGCCCCACCCACAGCTGCCGCACCAGGCGATCCACCAAAAGAAGGGGACCCAAACACGAACCCGATAGGCCTCTATCGCCAGCCACGGTGGTCAGCTGAGGCCAGCTAGAAAGAGGCATAAGTCGGCAACCCACCACGCCCAGACCAATCAACGCTAAGCGCAACCGTGACGTCGCACTCAGCAAAGACTAATCTAGGCACCCTTCTATTAAGTGCTTGGTAGAAAGAGGTCCAAGCCCTACCAGTGCAGACGGCCGCCTCCTCAGCAAGAAAGAGACCGCCGTGTACCCCCCCCCCCCCCCTAAACACCCACGGGACCACTCCTAAGTCCACTCTGCAAACAGAGAAGTACCCAGAGCGACCCCGCAGCTGACCCCGGCAAAAAGGGCCTGCGCCCTCCCACCAACGGGGCCCAAGCAAGCCTTCCACCGACGAAGGCCGATGGAAAGAGGCAAGAGCCCACCACCGCAAGCAGGCCACCCCGAAAGGCAGCCCACCACGCGACCCACCCCCAATTTTGACTTAGCAATAACATTATCAAAAAATATTGAATATCATTTTTATTGTACTCGAACAGACAAACCGATTGGTTTATTGCAGCAAAATTCACAGCTCTACGTTTTCAACTTTGAGGTCTAAAAATTGGATTTTTTTTAACAATTCCTTTTTTTTTTGGGGGTTTAAGAATATAAGGAACCCGCCCACCGAGTTTCAGCTTCTCACCATATTAGGAAGTAGGCAAATATTACATCGCTTATAAGACCTTTTTGGCCAACTTTTGCTCCGGTTTGCTTAAAGATAGACAGTTATTTTTTACATGGGGTGGAAAACGGTAATGGTATCTCGTATTCAAAATTTGGGAGCTCTAGGTCAAAGGGAGGCTTTAGTGTGAAGGTGTGAAAAGGCCATTTTTGGCCATGTGGTCGAGCACGAGGGAAATAGTCGTCAAGTAGTGGTCAAGTTCACAATTTAAGATTATTTATCTTTATTTAGCTGTTCTAACCGTCAATTTATTACTTAATTATTTTATTCAAAAGTTTTTTTTTTCAATGTGGAAATGGTCTAATGGATTTTATATAAAATATTACTGAAATAGTAATTACGTGAATAAAATGAGTCCCGGGAACAATTTATACTGTCATCAATAATTAATAATAAAAGAAAAAATCAAGAACATTATAATGATACGACCTGTAAAAAACGTAAATGCTATATTTTGTATTGCTAAACTAATTATTTTAAACAATTCTTAAGTAAATCTCACTTGTTGAGATAGTCATATTAGAAGATATTTATTTATTCTAGGTAAGGTTGCTCAAAAGACGAGGTTATGTCGTCAGTACTAAGTCCAAACTGCTAAGCTTGCTTGTTATATAATATATGTATATATTACTGAAGCTATATAACTCATAATATGAACTCACATTTGCTATATTAATAAGATCACATAGACGCCTATAAGTATTTTACATTTTTTTTTCTCAAAATTGCAATTAATAAGATGAACGTCAGTTTTATCGGCGAGCGAGTTAGCTCTCATCACGAACTCTGCAGTGAATGCAAACGTCGTTATTCAATTCAAAACTCCGCTTTATACGCAGATTGCATAATTCTGGAAACGTCCTTTTTATAAAATATTTTTACATATTCTTAAATGGAAATTACTAAAGAATGTTCTAATATAATTTTTGTGATGTAATCACTGTGACGTGTTTAAAATTTTTAAACTTAATATAATAAATATTATAAAACACAACCATTCCAAAATGAAATAATGTGTAACAAAACACAATAGTGCTAATAATTACTGCAGTTACAGAATAAAGTAAATATTCAGCTGATAAATTATTACGTCAAATTAACATCAAAAAACTGTATCTAACTCTAGCAAAAGAAATCAAGCTCAATTATCATTAAACATTATTTGAATTACGTAGTGTAATTAAATTAGGAACGCTTCTTCTCGGCTCATCTAGTTATTTAACTCTTATTAAATTAGACGATATTAGGAACATAAATACGTGCTAACTCGTTAACACTTCACTTTTTACCTTTAGTATTCAGATGTCTCTTTTATTTATAATCTTAATTTTAATTAAGAAGTTTTTAATATTTTACAGTTTTATAATAAAATTTCAATTTTCGGAATTTCTTTACATGTTTAAGAAATGGATCATATAACATGAAAATCATTAAATAAAAATATCATTTTTTTTACATATATTCTTGAAAGACACTTCTTGAAAGTGTATAATACACGCAGTTATTACGTGATGAAAAAAAAACAATATCTATACTTAAATAAATTAGCAGAGTCATATCTTAAAAATGTTTATATAGGGAGCATTTTCTCAAGGGTGTATTTGTAAAAACAAGAGTCATATATGTTAATATAGACCGAGACCTGTATAAGATAAATGAAAACCATATTTTTGGAAATTCCAGTTAAAGATATCTTTCTTATCTTTGCTACAACAAAGTGATTACGTGATTGAAAACTTTTTTTTATTTGCTTAAGGAAATGAAAATCTTTCTTTTTCCTGTTAATCTTGGCAGAATGGCAAATATATCGCTCAATT
Organism: Dircenna loreta; assembly: GCA_963555665.1. Lineage (NCBI taxonomy): Eukaryota > Metazoa > Arthropoda > Insecta > Lepidoptera > Nymphalidae > Dircenna > Dircenna loreta. The sequence continues at coordinate 6,060,755 of OY743099.1, read as the reverse complement.
ATTTGTTTTTTATTTTAATTTGTCTCACTGTATTGTGTTAGTATGAACAATATAAATATTTGTAGTGGTAGTATATTTTACAATATTCTAAAAGTAATTGAAGATAGTACGTTCATCGGCTATTATATTTTATCTTGTATAGATTATAAAACCAAAAGTATTTCATGTTTATTTCACGCACACAACTCACAACAAGTTCCCGCGCTGGACCGCATGGCCGCCGCAAACATTTCACAATGATCTTCAAATATTTTTTAACTTACTATTTAAATAACCGTTTTCATAAAATTTAAAAATAATATAAGTTTCTTAGAGTTGGCGGTCGTGAAACAGACATCCACCACCCTCTCGGAAACATCTTATAAATTAGTTACAGATAAATGACTAAGTTTCCAAGTTACAAAGAGCTTTGATATTTTTGGCTTCTTTGTTAATTTATTACAAAGATAGGCAGCGATTATATTTATAAGAATAAGTCTCATTTCGAAAATGTCTACGAATTGTCATTATTTCATTATTGAGTCGATAAATTTTTCAATAAAATTGTAACTGATTATGGTTTTCCTGTAAATGTTTTCAAAATTTCAACATTTTAGTCTAAGAGTCGAATTCAAAAACGTTAATTGAAGTTTCATAAATCAGATATTCTAATTTATGAAATAAAACTTACTCACTTTATTGTACATTACTTGAATATTTATCTTTTATCTCACTATCTCAAAAAATGAAAACCTTCATATCAGAAAACTCAAGCACGTTCGACGACACATCGTTGAAATCCAAACCGGATGATACGTTGTCAACTTCTTGAATATGAAGTAAGTATCAGTGAAGACGACTTCTTTAAAGCGAACACAAACATCAGACATGGAGCCGTGAAGCTGTAGTTATTGATTTATTTCTCAACAGCTCACCAAAATATCAAAGTAAGTGACCTGATACTAATATTTAAATTGATTTTGGAAAACTAATATTGATAGAAGATATAAATGATATTACAGATTAATTTTTTAGTTATTTTTATATAACATTCATACAACCGCACTACATCACAGCCAATAATAATTTTAGAACTTCAAAGCTTTAGGAAAATGAAATTATGAAAACCAAACTGAAATTGCTTAATCATCAATAGTCTGAACTATTCTCAGTTAGAATTATAATTTCTGTTTTCTTTATTGTTTATTTTTCCTGAGCTTCTGTTTCTGCATTATTGGTCTGAATTATTATTATTATTATTAGTTAAAGTCTAATATTAGATCCATCCAAAATTAGTTTACTTCAATGAATATCTCACTTTTTCAGAAAAAATCTGCTTGCCTGGTATTCCTTTACTTTACTTTTGGAAATCACGCTGAAGAGCTCGAAGCATTGTTAAAATTATTGCGGACGATATAACCTCATCTTTTGAGCAACTTTTCAATTTACTGTACCTTAAATAAAAAACCTCTTATTATATTATTATTTTAACAAGTGAGATTTGATATATTTTACTTTAAAAATTATGAAAAACAATTACTTTAACAATAAAAAATATTAACACATTTTTACAGGTCAAATCATAATCAGATTCTTATTTTTTTTTCTTATTTAAATTATTGAAGAAAAAGAAATATTTTCCTAGACGTCCGCCATTTTAATCAAGTTATATATTTAAGTATATTTATTTAATTTTATATTCTATATAAAATTTGTTAGAACACTTTCACATTGATAAAAAAAAAAAACAAAAATAAAATAATTGAGATATAAATTGACGGTTAGAACATAGCTGTTAGAAAAGTTGTAACCGCCAATTTATTGTAAAAATAAATTATCCCTAATTGTAAACTTGGCCACTAGTTGACGTATACGTCATGAGGCATGGAGTATACGAGATGTACTCACGGCTAGAGATGGCACAGTAAAATTGAAGTATTCAATAAAGTCTACTGTTCAGACTAAGCAAAAAGCCTGTTTAAATGTTATAATATATATATATATATATATATATATATATATATATATAAATAACGTTGAAAGAAAAACAGGACGACCTTTACCATAAAATTTAACCGTTATTACCATCGCCATAAGAATCTTTTTTATTTTTGTTTTTATTTTACCCAAACAGCTTTTATTAATTCGATGAAAATTTACCTTTATATTTATGAGCATAAGACTCATTTGAATATTTTATTATTTTCTTACAAACAGATTCTTGCAAAGCAAATTCTTTGATTAGTATTTAAGTAATGATGAACATAACTAAATACTATTAGTTTGAGTTTGATTGAGTTTTTATTATATATATTTTATTTCTTAAAATACTTGTTAACTTGGACGAATAAAACTAGAGGAAGATAACAAGTTAGTTTGTGTTCATATAAAGTGTGATTATGAACAGTTGAACTTGTATTTTTCAAATAAATAGCTACAATAAAAATTGAAATGGTTGCAATAATATAATTAAGTTGCAATCACAAATAGATGAGGAGATTAATGAAGTGTATATTCAAATTACGAAAGCAAATATTAACTGTTACATCAGACAGTATTAATACTATTCAGTAAAAGCGTTTAAGAAATTCAGCTTTTTTAATAAGTCTGCTTAAAATTTCAAGCACTAAGCTTAAACATGTTTTTTTAATAAATCCGTTTATCACACCTATACTCACAGCCAATGCAAGTCAAGATTTTTGATTAGCGGAAACTATGTACACGGATTGTACATTATTGAGCTTTATTACCGTAAAAAAATGTCTGAGTTACTCTCTAATCAAGCCTAAAGAAGTTTTACTTCAAAGTATTTAATCTGTGGGTTACCATTCAAATAAAAACCACAATAAGTTAGCCCTGGTACAATGATAATCTGAATAAAGATATTATAATTGTAAATAGCCAATATTAATATATCCCAGCTTCGATCCGTCACTCTTGTTATTAGCATAATAAATGGAATTATCCAAATCTAGCGACCAATTAATATTCAATATTGAATTTGCAACTTTAACGGCAATTATTTTAAATGAAAGCCATAAATTTGCATGAAATAATTAAGACTGACAGGCGATCTTACGTACGTATGTATAATAATATTAATTATTAGGATCTCTGTAGTTATTGGTTTTGTTTAAAAGTGTTTTAACAATGTATACATTTTTCATTCGTGAGCATTTATTATCTACTTAATGTAAGTATTATTAACGTGAAGTATTTTAAAAAAGCAATATATATATATATATATTTATATGTACAATAAGACTTTCATATCGATTTTTTTTTTGTCTGTGGTAATACTAGGACAACTGATCAAAATTGTTCCGAATTTAAGTAAAATTAATTAATTGTGTTCCAGTTCCAGTAAAATTGCTTCGTTAATATGTTTACATAGTATTTAAATAATAAGTTCAGTGTAAAAATTGTAAAGAGAAACAAAGTGACAGTTGACCGGTAATGAACAAAATTTAAATTTTCAAGTAGATATTTTTAATAATTACGTGTGTATTTAGTCTTTCTGTTATACATAACAACTGTCAATTGATAAATTGTAAAGTTGTTTAAAGGCTTATACGAATATTGAATAATATATTATTTGGCATAACAATCTTGTTTAGTTGGTCGCAATTTTCCTTAATATTATTTTAAAATGATGACTCGTAGAGGACTTTCACGCCATGAAGAAAACAAACTCCAACTGGCATTTAAAGAATTAAAGGTGAGTAAGGATTTGTGTGCTCAACTGAACAACGGAAGGGATGCAAATGAGATGGAACTATTAGAGGTTTTAAAGAATAACGACAAGTTAAAGTCTCAGTTATCAGAGCTATTGTAAAATATAATGATATCGAGGAGCGTAATAGGCTACAGCAAGTAGTGGATAGGTTTGATGAGTGTAGTGTTGAGTACGAACAAGTCCTTCGGCGTACCACTACCCTGGAGCTAGAGCTGAGAGATGCCCATCAACAAATCTCCGACCTGGAGGAAGCTGCCCACAACACAACCACACTTCACACTCACAGCTTGTTCGAAGATTTAGTTGACAATGCTCCTCAGTTGGTTACTGCTTTAACTCAAAACCCTTGTGTCACTATAGATTTAACTAATGACACATTAACAACACAAAGGTTGGTTGGTTGCAGCAAAAACAAACCTAATAGATATATAAATATTAATAAGTATATTAAGAAAATTTACAAATTGGCCAAAAAAGACAAATATTATACTAAATCAATTAATAATAAAAAAAATTGTTAAAAAAAACTTAAGTTTTGTAATGTAAGTTAAATGGTAAATGGTATACTGTTATGGGGTAATGCATCAGATATTGATGCTATATTTGTTCTGCAGAAGAGGGCTGTTCGTGCGATCTATAAGATGAGGTCTAGAGAATCGTTAAGAAATAAATTTAAAGAATTCAAAATTATGACTGTACATAATCAATATATTTATGAGAAGTTAATAACTTCAAGAAAAATTGTGATTTACATAAAATTAATACCCGAAACAAAAATAAACTTGATATGCCCACCACTAGGCTCCAAAAAATAGGAAATTCCTTCAAGATTAATTAATTGTATACATTTTTATAATAAATTTAAATTATACATTAACAGAAATTTGATAATAAAATCCTATTATAGTGTAAAGAATTACATTAACGACGGTATGGCCTGGGAATAAATAGTATTGTAGCGATATACTAGTAACCTGCGCAATTTGTTTGACGTTGCTAGTTACTTTTGTTCGATCAACTGGCCGCATCACACCGTGCCCTTAGAAGTCATTACTTGCGGTAGCGTTAGGGGTCGGGTCGCCCTCCCTCCCTCAAATAAGGCGAAGGGGGTGATAGCTGACCCTTGCGTTATGCTCGTGAACGGGTGCTGCTTGCGGTGACTGGTCGTCTTGCTGGCAACGGTTTTTGTGTTTTAATTTCTTTTATTTTTTTAATTATTAGGCCTTCCACGCGAATTGATTGCGATAGTTCTGTTTGTTCGTAAATTGCTCATTTTACTTATATTGACATTTGTGAAACAGTGATCACAATAAATAAAAACACCCAACTGAGTTTGTTGTGTGGTTCTTATTAGAACAGGGCGCGTTTGGAACCCTCGTAATTTTAACTTTAAGTTCAGTACTGCTCTCATCTCTGGTCCGGTTCAGCCCAATATCAGCTTCTACCTTTTGACCACGTACAGCGGAGAGCCGTTCGGATTGTCGGGGACCCAGTGCTCTGTGAACGGCTGGACTTGACATTGACATTGCGTAGAGACGTGGCTTCTTTGTGCGTTTTCTATCGCATTTACAACGGGGAGTGCTCCGAAGAGCTGTTTGATCTGATGCCCGCCGCCGAATTTCACCACCGCACAGTACGACATTGCCTGCAATACCATCCTTACCACCTGGATGCGTGGCGATCCTCGACTGTGCAGTTTTCAAGAACATTATTTGACGTCCAAGTAATCATTGATAATGATTCAAAGTGGAAAAGATTTAGATAAATAAAAAAAAAGACAGATAATAAATGCATAAGCAAAGTACATAGAAACAAGCACATAAGCTAAAAGCATAAGCTAGGTATATAAGCTTACTACATAAACTAAATATATAAGCTAAATACAAAAGCTAAGTATATAAGCTTAGTGAATAAACTAAGTACATGTACTCAACTTTTATACCTAGCTTATGTACTTTTTACTAAGATTATATGTTTAGCTTATGTACTTTTGGTACTAATATAATCTATTTAGCTTATGTACTTTGCTTATATATTTAGCTTATGTACTAAGCTTATATATTTAGCTCATGTACTAAGCTTATATATTTAGCTTATATTCTTATGTACATAACCTATATACTTAGCTTATTTAGCTTTTGTACTAATCTTATATGATTATATTATTTGCGAAAGGTGGTTATATTTTTTCACCCAATAACAAAAATGTAAACGACTGTGCCCCAATTAGCAACCAACCTCTTCAGATATATACCACAGAGGGTTTGCGAGAAGTACATTCATTAAATGTGCAAGATAAATGTCAACGCTTTGCGTAGGTAATCGATCTGTAAAATAGTCCACAACAAGAACACTTTAAGAATTATTGTTAATTTTAAAAGTAATTTTTAAATGAAAGTAACCTATAATCGGGCGGGAGATTGAACCGACACCTTTACAGGCGAACTGTTACTATTCGGATCGTCAAAAAAATTGTTGTTGTTTAATCGCGATAACGCTTACAGCGCCACCTGTGGTGTAGTAGCGACACTAGTTCGTTGACTTTTAACAAGAGTAACCTGTGTTGAAAATGTTTCGACAAAGACACGATAGATGGTGTTAGGTCACTTTGTGAAATACACCAATTATTATTTCCACTATTATTAGAATGAAAAAGAGTATGATGACGTTTTTGACAAATTTTACAAACATAATTCTATTTACAATTACTTGTGGTGTGTGTAAGAGTCAGTCAGTTGACACAGCCACGTTTATTCCTTATGAATTCGTGTGGTGCGGTGTGGTCAAGTATTTTTACTTGTGATTTATTAAAATCGACAAAATCTATGTAGGAAAAAACCTTTTGTCTCTCATAGACATTTCATATAAGTTAGCGGGAGTTGAATGTGTTTTTCTCGAAGCTAGATTTTATAAAATATATATTTTTTAAATGTTGAGTTCTCAATTGTTCTAAAACGGTAACTGACACAATTGTTCTAAAACATAAAATTTTCAATAAAAGTATTTGAATAAATAGAATTATTTGTACGGCCACAACCCGAAGTTGGGTGTGCTGCCATCGGCTGCAGAACACACTCCTACTACTTCTAGCGACAGTCAAATCCATAACATTTAAATGAAACCTATAAGCTAAAATAAGGTATAACCTCCTCTCATATACAATTGTTAACCGTAATGAAACTATAGTAGTAGTCTCAATAAACCTACAATACAAGACAAATGTCTAGTACAGAAAAATAAAATTCAACAAGTTTTCAACAGCAACCTCGATACTGGATAAGCCTTTTGTTACTAAACATTACAAACAATGAATAAAATATCAACATCTAAACTTAAATTTAAAAAAAAACTTAAACATATATATAGATAACCACTTAAAACCACGTAAAATCAGAGCTACAAATTTATATTAGACTTCAAACGAGGCTTCTCTAAAATGATCTCTAATAATATATTTTCTTAAATGTTTTTTATTTATATTATTATTTATATTATTATATTTATTACAACCAAAAACATGAGTGAAAATCTTGAATTTTTCGACTTTTAGAAGCGTCTTTAATTAAATACACATGTTTCTTATAGAATACTGTTGGCAGCACTCATTACCGAGCGTCACCTCGATGTCATGTTGTTCCGTTATCTTCCGCTAAATAAATATATTTTCTTATAAATTATCAGCCGATATCTATCACTGTTCTAGAGACAGGTAATAGATATTTATACTTTTAGTATGTTGGTAGCACTATTTACAAAACTTATGAAAGACTTAACAACTAACTTTATTCTTTTTTCTTTTTAACGCGAGTAGCGTATCATAAAAATTCACTCTCAACATTTTTCCCCATCGCGCCAATAAAAGTATAACTTCAAAAACTAGGAACTTAGGCCACCCCGATATCAAAACTTTAATTGACCGGAGGAACTTGGGACTTGGCCCACATGGCCTAGGGAACTTGGGTAAGCTTTACAACACGTAGTATTTTGTTTTGGATTATGATATTTTCAATATTTTAGTTACATAATTTTGACTATATTTGTATTGTTTGTTAATATTTTTAAAACTGCAATACATTAGAAATTAATAAACAAGTATTATTATTACATGTTAGTTAACAAGTATTTAAAAAAAATGCCATATCAAGTTAAAAGATGCCGTACGAATATAGAATAAACGAAATCTTTTATAGTATTCTGTCGCCTTATAAATCGTGCTGTCTTAGTCCGGGATATCGGAGGATTAATTCTTAATCTTTTGCTGTATTAAATGGAGACGCTAGAGAGAAACCTTGCGTTGATTTGTTAAAGGTGAGAGAAGAAAAATGAAACTGGAATTGATGCATGAAATTAGTTGGTTTCGTCGAAAAAGCTTGTAAAAACATCTCGAGATAAAAGTCGCCGTGTAAAAGCTACACGCTTAAATAAAAGAAATTACATAATAACACGATAAGCAAGTACTTCAATTATGCAATAATACAATATTTCAATTACTTTTTAATTCGTAGTGCACTTTTAAAAACTAACAATGTTTAATTTTGAATTGTAAGTCTTAAAATTTTAATCGATGTGAATCAGATGGAATACTTTCTATATTTTATTGTTTGCGTGTTACATGCACTCAATCTTTGACTTTATTTTTTTTGCAATTGCAATACATTTAATATCGTGATAATATCGAATATAATATCAAATAAAAATATTTTTTCAAATCTAGTACCTAAAACACTGCTACTGAATAATCTCGAGAGCATGTGACGACTAACGTCTTCACTCGTTGCACACAGAGACAGTATACAGAGACTATCCGTCCCTCGCCCGCTTCGCATAGAAGTTTAATGAAAGAAATACATTCATATCAATAAATCGTGGTAACACGTTAGATGTGAAAGTTTATTGTTTTATAATGAGTTTAAACTCAGTTACTGGTTGGTATTGAAAACATCTGTCGTAAATAATTATCGACAGTACCTACGGGCGGGGGGCAGCTAGACAGGATATATTTTACCACATATATTTATATGTGGTAAAATATACATGCTTGCAGGGCACGGGAAATAAGAGAAACATATCGCAAGCATAACTATATAAAATATATGTATTTGAGTGGTTGAAATGGGTGAGTAAGAAATAATTTAACTATGGGTATTGCGTCGTTATTATTTATTCTAAGCTTTGCAAAGATGTTTTTTTTATATTCAACGCCCACGCACGAACATGTGGGTATGGAATGTCATAACATTCGTTCAGAGCAATTATTTGTTTACCAAATAAAACATTTTGGCTTACTTTGAAAAATTCAAGGCCTTCAAATAAAATATATATATTTTTTTATAGGAGGGGTGGAATTTTATTGCAACATACTGAAAACAATATCCTGGCCAAGTTTCAAATCTAGCTTTAGTTGAAAAGGAGGATTTTTTTCAAAAAACGAGAGTAAAATTTCGTAAAATCCGTTCTTAACTGATATCTACTTGGCAAAATGAATAGTTCCTCGAAATTTCAAGTCTCTAGGCTTGTAGTACCGGAAATATTGTGATGAGTTGGCACATGTAAAATCTTGGAAATAATCAATTTGGTAACAAAGATATTGAAAATATTGTTTAATCCTTTTGGTATTGCCAATTTAATTTGTGGTATTAATAATTAATTGCAAATATATAAAATAAATAATTGGCAGTTAACAGAAATGTTATGATAAAAATTCTATATTCTTATGGAATTTACTAAAATAAAAATTATTAAAATAATTACAAAGACGAAGGAACAACAGCTCTCGGCAACTCAGTATTATAAGAAGTTTGAATAAGAAAGTTAATTCATTGTATGAGTTGTCGATTTGACAACTAGTGATTGAATCATGAATTATGAATGTAGTGAAGCCACTTTCTAAATTAGCCCCGATTTTAGCTTTTTTCTAAGATAGAATAATAAACATATGCCAAAAATTCTACCGTTAATCTATATCTATATATATATATATAGAAAATTTCACATGTACCAACTTACACTACAGCTACAGGGTCAGTTAGTTATAAATAAGAAGGAAGCAAAAATCTCTAAATATATTTCAAGGTTCGTGAATTTCAGAAATTATAATAATATATTCAAAATAGTCATGAATTATGAATTATAGCTTAGCTTGCTAATGCGAGTTGTTTGTATTCAAAATATATATTTTTAAAAAGCTTTTTGTAATTGTTTTTAGTTTTGAAAATTGTAGCATTGAGATAATGTCGAGAAGGAAGTAAATACTTTGAACAGTCAGATGAAGCCGCAGCCAGATGTTAGCTTTGAATGTCTCATTTAAAACGGTTTCTACTTTAAAATGCTTTAGTCGGTATTATAAATAAAAGACGCTTCAATTCAATATTTCATTTCGATTTGCAATAACTTTATTTAATTGTCTAGTCATCGGAGGGTGGGTCGGCTACTCGGGAGGCAACTAAGGGTAAAAATGAAGCCCAGAAATGAGAACAGTACTTTACGTATGGCCAGGAGAGGCAAGTCCATAAAATGTTCCTAGTGGAAAGTATTGACGCAGTTGAAGTATGGGAACTTAATTCAATATGTTTCAATCATTTGGGTTACGACCTAGCATAAGCGAACTATAGAATAGAAAAGAATGTAATAAAATTAATTCATTTCAAGTATGTCTTTTTTCATTTTGCATCCTACGTTGCGACTATTCTCTTTAATATCTAATTGGCGCAGTCGTTAGGATAATCAAGTTAGCTGGTTAGAGTTCTTACATTGAGGTCAACTTGGAAATGGATTACTTTTGGATCTACAATGTTTCAAGCAAAAGGATCTTTGATTTGGCAAAAGAAAATATGAAGTAAGTCCTTCTTATAATTGCTTTCATGTCCTCTTATAATTGCTTTCATGTCCTAGTTGATATGTATTTTAAGAAAATGTCTTTATTATTCTAAGAATTAGATTATGGTTAGTTTTATAAGGATATAAAGAAAGTAGAATAGTATTCTTAAATAATTAAAATGAAGTTATAATAAAGTCCATTTATATGGACGATAGATAGATTTATATCGACGATAATTTCACGTGATAACGTAATAAGGAAATTTTGATGAAAAATTGCAAACTTTTATGAATTAAATTCAGTTATGCACTGAGTGAGAATTATTTGTATAATACAAACATTTAAAATATACACACTTAAAATACAAATATTTTAAATTAAATTAACATTGATTTGCTCTCGTTATCATTTTTTATACGGATTATTAACAAGTAACAATATGCTTTTAACATTTTATTAACAACTTGTATACAGTTTGCTATTTAAGATCCTACAATCTGTGCTATTCTATTAAGGATAAAACCGGTCGTGCCTCTCTATCATACTAATACGCTCTCTCGCTTGCACGATCGGCTCAGCGAAACATGACTATAAGTCATAATAGTTAGCTGGTGTTTTTCACGTTATAACGTCAAAAAAACAACTTCTTAATAATTGAAAGATGTTGACTATAATATAATAATACATCTTTGATATTCAGGTAATTCATATATTTTAATATGGTAAGATAGAGCACCGCAACTTAAAATAATGTATAAAATTCTTCATAATTTTAATACTCTTACTAATCTAAAAGTATTATCTCGAAAACGTCGAACAAATTAAAATTTAAGCATATTATGGATGTTACGGCATAATACTAGAATAAAGAAATAATTTTATGTTGTTCAGTTTGCCAAACTATTTTAATAAGATCTCAATTCTTTTAATTTTAGTGCTATAAGAAGGGTAACGAAGTTTGAAGTAGGTAATTAATGATGTAATGATGTGGAAGCTATCCTTTCCCACTTTCTGCTCGCAGATAAATAAATTTCGTTTACAGAATTAACGGGCACAGCAGCGCCCGACCAAGTTCCCATACACAACCGCATGGCTGCCGCAATAGTATATCTCAAATGATAGTTTAGGCCAAAAACGGCGTTTACACAACCTCACAGTCAAGCTCCTCTTTGACCTAGAGTTTCCCTTTTTTTTACGAGCTACGTTTATCGTTTTCTACCCCAAATAAAAAAATCAACTGTCTACCTTTACACAAAATGGAGAAAAAAATAGGCCAAAAATGCCTTATTTCGCGTTCTTATTCATAAGTGATCTAAATGATTTTATACTTCCAGATATGGTAGGAAGCTGAAACTTGGTAGAAAGGTTCGTCATATGTTCAAACCCCCAGGAAAAATCTAAAATTTCGTATCACGACTTTCATTGGGCTGGGTGAACTTAGGCCTTTCTTGATATCACGACATGGATGGCTCAGGGAACTTGGTTAAACTTTACAACAGTGTTTTGGTTTGGATTATATCTTCTTTTAAAATCGGTTGTCTGTAAATTCGAAAAAGAAAATCTTAATTTTATTTGTTTGATAGATATTTTGTATGGATATAGAGAAGGAAGTAGATGGAAATCATAATGGAATTGATCAAGGTACATTTATTTGTACACATAAATACAGTCAGTTAGCAGCTTAGAATAATCTCTTGTTGCGTTGTCTTTCGTTTTTTTTATTTTCTCGCAGCAGCCGCCTGAGCAGGAGTTACGTACGTTGTTTTTGTGCTTTCAATTTTGAAGCAGCGATTATTGGCTGCGCGAAAGGCGTTGCTAAAGTAGATGCTACAGCATTTTGAACATCCATGGGTTCACTCATCGAAGGTAGTGGCTCATTCGTGACATCCTCTGGCTCGTCAGGTCATTTTTTCATTGTGCGATTGTACGCGGTTTTGCATAAGGGATCGTCATTCGAAACAATCAAGAATTTTTTTTCATAAAATTCTTCGTTCAGAAAATCATTTTAAATTTACGAAATACTTGAATAAAATTGCTTGTTTAAATTTTTACTCGACTGTTAAAATTTAATTTTTGATTTTATTATTTTATAATGATACATTTTGTATTGAGATTGTTTCTTTCAGCAAGTTAACTGAATAACAGTTGTTGTTCAATTAGTTACATAATTATTTTTGCAAATTTAATTGTCATTTGTTGTAACGAAGTAGTTATTTTGAATAATTTATTATAAGAATAAACTGTGATTAGATTAATTATTGTTCGTAAATCTTAAATTTATAATTTGCAAACATCATTAAAATGTTTATAACTCTAGCTTTTAAAAAGCCCGCTTCAATCTGTTTGATATAGGAGAAAATTGTTCCCTTTGACGGCTGGTTGGTCCAACTAGTCATTTCAGACACGTTGCTATGATATGCGGAAGATTTAACATTTGTTTTAATTTTTGGAAATCATAGCTACGCTCCATAATTATTTGGATCGAATAATAAAGCCATTATTTTTTTACTCCTCGTGAAATAGTTGTGTTAACTTATTATTATAGTTTTGTCAATTATATCATAACCTACAACCGCTACACGAGCGTACCGATGTTATTTATTTTAATGATGAAAGCAATTCGACAATATATATCACTGCACTGAAGTGCAGTATGAATACTTGACGAAAACATGTAAATGTATTATTGTATAGCAGCTGTCCACGCGGACGCATCGCTCACTCAAGTAGGAGAGAGACAGATGTCGCACGCTGCCGAACACGGAAGCCGATTGTGCCTCTTTGTCGCTCGTTCCGCGCTCTCGCTTACACTTCAAGGCCTAAGAGCGAGGTAACGACGCATGAGTCATGTTTTTTGGTGTGTGTTACCGGCTCCATCGCATCATATGACGTTGTCATATCAAAAAAGCTATTATTTTTAATCCACTTAGAAATAAATTTCCATAACCACTATTAACTAGATATCAAATCTCTTAAATTTATAAAATTAACAATTGCCTTAAAGAAAACAAGTTCTATTAACAATAAATTCGTAATCAAGCAGAAGCTATAAGTTTTGGTTAAATCACGGAAGCACTCGTTTAATTTTTATGTCTCCTCTAAAAAAGACTCTTAACATTTCCACCATCACCCAGACACCATGTATTTAGTTGTATCAAATCAAATCAAATCAAATGTAAAATGCTATTTGTTTGATTTGAGTGACTCGTGTGTTTTTAACATTGGTTAAACGTAAAACTTATAAATATAATTACTAGGTTTCTGTGGTTTTACCTTGTCCTACTAAACATTTTTAGATTCTTCTTTCTTGAAGGAAACATATATTCTTGCCATCTCACTTTGCTTTAACATAATACACTTACACGTATGTACACGTTGTATCATGAATAATTTAATATTATATAAATATATATGCATTTCTCTGTAGAAAAGCACAGCTGCGAATAAGGAAAAGATCAAGATTTATTTTTCTATTTCCATAAATATGATAAAATATATTAAGATTAAAACATTCAAGTAACATTATTGAAAATAAGCTGATATTTTATAGAGAAAGCTGTTGCCCGCGACTCCGTCCGCGAGAACTTCAGAATACAAGGCTCGTAAGATTCTCTTTCGCTCGAGCTTTTTTTGGTCAACATTATTTCAAAATTGTTCTATACGAAAAGCCCTATTAATATTGCAAAGGAACAATATAATATAGCCTAGATCCAAAATGAAAGTTATTTCTAAATATTGGTTAAGACATTTTTAGATTCGGATAACTTTCTTTGAAGATTACAATACAATAAAATGACTTATAAAGGTAAAATTTGTATGTTTGTATGTTTTCAACATACAAATTTTACCTTTTTATAATATTAGTGTAATTTAAGATCAAAATAGGGGATTTTCCATAGTTAAAGTTTATATTGAAAAGGAGTGCTGAGAAAATCTGAAAATCTATTATAAATTCGTAATGAATAAGTTATTTGTTAGCTTTCACAGTTATCAATGCTAATTATTTATTAGTCTGATTTCTTATAGTCGTTAAATACTCGTAGATTGTAACCTTGTCAGAATAAATAATATATTGACTTTCACGTTGTTGTGTTTCCTATAATACAAATTTAACTTATACTTTACTAATTCTCAATTTCTTACTAAATTATTTTATTTAAGAGTGAAGATTTTAAAAATATCAAAATGGAATTAATGAATTTTATATAGAATTGTCGGCCAGCGCTCTCTCTCCTCACCGCTCCACACACTCCGCACATTAATGAAAGCCGTGCGCGCGTGGTATTTAACCATTATCATTTTAAAAACTATAATAACTCCTTACATATTGGTTTAAATCAAATACAGTCAAGGGTGATTTATTTGAAAAATAAGTGTCTGTGATCAGCGCGTTCAAACAAACAAACTCTTCTGCTTTATATAGGTTCGATTATTTTATGAAAAAATTCAAGTCAATTCTAATTTCTATATTTACATTAACGACATAAATAATTGACCTGTTCATTTTCGTATACAATATCTACTGATTTGTAAACTTTATAATTTTAATTAATTGTCGATATAAGGGTTTAAGCATGTGCTTAGCTCAATATTAAAAAATATAATTTGAAAAATTCACAAGACATGAGAGTAATATTAAAAACATATATTTTTATTCACTATTTTAATTTAAACTGTGATAATTTTAAAGTAGCGTAATTCACTAACATATATATAATGATGTATTGAGGTCACGGATGGATGGCGCAGCTGTAAAACATAATTTATAAATATTTAAAACTTAACTAGAATATCGGCTACGTCTCCACGTAAAAATTGCACAAACATGCATTCATATATCGTCACAAATTTTCGCATTCATAATATTAGTAGGATATAAACGTGTCAGTACGTTTACTGACAGTAAATCTTGTATGAGACTAAGAAGATATACTGAGGTCATCAGGTAACATTTTTTTTATTTTTTATAATATCTCATTTGTAACGTCTGCCGCGTAGTATGCTAGTAGGCTGTATTTAAAGTAGAAGGTATTTCAATTAATTATTGCATTTTAATTTGCATTTTCACTTTATTCGAATGTCTTTTGTTATACTCATTTTATTACGTTCCTAAATAGATGTACACTTATACACTCTTGAAGATGAAGATTATTTCTCAAAAGTCAAAAGCCATCATATCAAAACTTCATACATTTTTGAATCCTGTTACAATTCTTTGGGTTTCTTTGATGTAAGTCCTTTTTAGAAATTGGGTCTTTACAATGACCTATTTCGTTTATTTTTGGACATCTCAAGTCATTTCCAAAGGAATGTTTTATCCTCGAAAGCTTTACCTTTTTCCTTTAGCAATATTTAGTGTATAAAAAACTGTTTTTAATAGATATTTTAATATTCTTGTATTACATAGTGTAAGAAAAAAGAAAGAAGAAAATATTTGACATACGTACCTTATTATAATTTTGAAAATAAAAATGTTTACGCTATTTTTTTTTAAATAAGAATTTTATTCTTAAATACGGCTTGAGATAATCTATAAAATTATAAAACACGATGTGTATATATTTTTTAAATTGTTGTTCGAAAGTTCAGCCTATATTGATACATTTTTATTCCATAACTATTCTTAACGATCATTTATAAATTAAATATAATTAGATTGAAGAATAGGAAGAGTAATATTATTTTAAAAAAACTTATAAGTATTTCACGAAGTTTTGAAGGAAGGAAGGAAATTACTTTTTCAGAAAAAAATATATTCCTTTCTTCTCGTTGCCCCGCCATGTGGGTAGCGATCAAAAACGAATCGAATGAATACCAACGAACCGTCCCAGAGCCACCAACAAACGGGTATTGATAAGACCACCTCGGAACGGCTCTTTTTAGGAACAAACCCGACCATCATATCTAGCGTTTGGCTCTGATATCTACAGTAACAACTGTTATATAACAAACAAACCTCACACGGAACAGTTTCCCAGAGGTCGTGGGTTCGAATCCCTGCCGATCAGCGGTTTATTTTTCATTCTAAATTTATTTAAACCATTCACTGAACCTTGATAAAATCTCTTTTTCATCGATGAATTCAACTCCCGTTCAAACCTGACGAAAATGGAAATAAGGTCGAAGAGAAAAACGAATCAAATAAACTTGCTGACCTGATCTTGCATAATGCCGATTAGAAGAAGGGACGACTTTTTCAATACCATTTGAGTTAAATTTGTAGGTGTACTTGTCACGATAATCACTGATTTGTTCCAAATAACTATTACACTTAAACTAAGTTGACGCTTGACTACATTTGCCTTTCTTGAGTGCGCTCAGTAAACGGTAGAAGTTATGCAAAAATCATCTACTACAAAATTGTTCCCCTCGAAAAGTTCTAAAAGAAAGTCCGCGACAGTATATATCTTTTAAGATTTACCTACTACCTTTTTTGGATACTAAGCTTATATACTTGGCTTATGTAATAAGCTTATATATTTAGCTTATTTACTAAGCTTATGTACTACGCTTTTGTACCAGGCTTACCTGATGGGAAGTGGAAATGTAGTCGTAGGTGCCGCCGTAAGTCGGAGTGTCGTTCCTCTGTCCCTAGATGGTGATGTGGATGGTGGTGATGATGGTCCCATGATGAATGGCTTCGAGATTTGAGTGCAACCTTCGCATATTAGCGAGGTGCACTAGGTGAGGGGAGGAGTGTAACCGCTGCTGAGTAAATTTACTTTTCTTTTTCTGAATTTTATTTTTAAAGGAGTGAATAAGATGGGAAATGGCGGCTGAACGAGGCGCTACGTATCGAACCCGGCGTCGAAATTAATGTTGGTGTCATGCTACTGGGGGGCTAGTTTGGGGACTTCAGGGACGCCCAAACCGCCCCAGAGATCGCCATCGGACCACCTCATCTGGTCCCTGTTTCAGTTGATGGGTCGAGAATGTTTTAGCTTTAAGTTATCGAATTGTATAATTTTACTTTATACCTTATAAAAAATGCTACTTGGTATAATTAAAAATAACATTTCAATGTCATATTTTAACATGTTAAAAGCTGGTTTATTATTTTGGTAATTCTGATTATATAAAAATATAAATATGTACATAATTCCGATGGCCATGAATTTTGTCGTTTTTATAGCTTTTTCTACTAACATAATGAAACATTAATATAAATTATTTAATGCATTTTAAATAAAATAAAGAGATGCTTTTCCATTTTATTTTTGCAGAGACTCTAATTAAATTATAAACTCTCAAAGCAATGTTCGCAGATATCAATGTTACTGAAACTGAAACCTCCGTGAAATACGAAACCAATTAATTTATCAATATTGCGGTATTTTTGATGAGTTCGAAAGTAATATAAATCGGAAATATAAAACTATATTTCTACAAATATGTCATAATAACTTGTTGAAATCACACCAAACCAAAAAACATCTTCTGAATTGTTATCACACAATTCAAATTTTAATCAAATATTGTTCGGTTCTATACTATACATTACTTTATATATTGTTGTATTTTAAGATGTGGGTAGATTGTAATTTTAAAGGAATATTTCAGTCTCTTAACAAAACGTTTTTAAGTACGACTTCAAATTCATTAAAATAAATAATTAATGAAATTGTATTTTCAAAAAAATCTTCATAATCTATTAAATGATGTCGTCTTTAACGCTACGCCTGAAGCTAAAGTTAAATATGTCTGTCAGTACCAGTTGTTAAACTAAGAGTATATATCATAAAGAAAAATCAATGTAATAGTAATAAAATTAATAGTGTTTTTGTTAAATATATAATTCTCTAAACGTAATTTATTCACCTCCAAGAAGAAAGTCGATTATTTATGAGAGAGCCCTTCTACATTTTGAATCTAAGTAGCTTCAAAATAAGTATTACCTTCTTCAAAGTTTCATCATCCCTGTTTTAACATTCCAATGTATTTCTTTTCAAAGAGACTATTTATTTAATTCCATTAAAATAACAATTTGAACAAAGTATCAAATACAAGAAATATTCGTAATAGATTTTAGGTTTTTTTTAGGTTAAATGTACTACGTGTTCAGAAAAGTTTCTACCTTAACTCCAAATTCTTCTAAAAAAATTCTGGAAACTGAACAATTGAGTTATTGAAAGCAACAAGAATGAGAAATTATAATTAATAACGATTCAAAAGAATTTCGTAATCAATAAGGTTTGGTTAACGACACGAAAAAAGACGTTTTTTATTTCTGTCGCTTTCAAACCTTTTCATCGTCACCAAGATACCGTCTAGATAATTCATAATCTATTTATAATTGGGATAAAGTCCATCAACAGTTCACCAGATAGATTTAGGACACTTTCATTTAGATTTAAATAATTATAAATTATAAAGTATATTAACTTCAAAACATTTCAGTAAAAGTATTTAAAATGAACATATTTATTTATTTAAGAATTCGATTACTTGATACAAATTTTTAAGACAATTATAATTTCTATATTTACAATATCTTCTGATTTGTAAACTTTATAATTTTAATTAATTGCCGATATTAGGGTTTAAACATGTGCTTAGCTCAATATTAAAAAATATAATTTGAAAAATTCACAAGACATGAGATTAATATTAAAAACATATATTTTTATTCACTATTTTAATTTAAACTATGATAATTTGAAAGTAGCGTAATTCACTAACATATATATAATGATGTATTGAGGTCACGGATGGACGGCGCAGCTGTAAAACATAATTAATAAATATTTAAAACTTAATGGTGACACTAGGATATCGTCTACGTAGAGTATGTAAATATATATATTATACTAATTCTTTGTTCACGGCTTATAAACGATTCAAAAGTTGGACTGATTACTTAATATTAAAAATAGTAATTTTAGTTGTTTTCTAGTATATTTTTATAAGTTAACATCTCATTGCCTATCAGAGCTCATAGTCTTCCGTCAATATTATTGTACCTGATTACAACCTTATACACATGAACTATTTAAAATATTTTGGCTCGAGACTTGGATTTCAGTAAATTTCAAAATAAGTAGCAATATTTTAAAACTAGGATCGGGGTATTTCGCGATATTAATTAAAGGTGATATACCTTTGTATATCTGCAGTTCGTAGTGACATACCGTCGTGACCCTGACACTTAAACACGGAGCTCGCACATGTTTAGGAGATACTACAGACAGGTGAAAAGTAAAGAAAGAAAAAAAAAGTCTGCAATAGTTGAACACTTTTTAGAATCAAGTCACTGTCACGGTCACCGAATTAAGTGGCACCAGTCACAAGTCCTCTCCAAAGAATGTCACTATTCCCAGAATAGTACGTGAGGCGAGTGAAATAAAGAAGCATAAAAAAAACAATTTAGAAGATGAATATCGCCTATCATCAGTATGTAATCTAGTTTTAGACTTAAAACGCACAAAAATTTCGAAATACCCTCATTTCCGATCTTAACAAGAATAAAAACATATACATATTATGAGGACCAAGCGAGAGTAGTTCCTGAGATTCGAAACATTAGTAACGAACATTTAACACAGTTTGGTTGAATTCCTATAAAATAATTATAAGAGTAAAAGCATCTTCTATATTGTAACATAGAACAAGGAGTTCTGGAAAATATAATAACTGCCCGTAAATAAATAAGATTGAAATAAATCTAACATACCTGTAACTTACATAATTTGTATGAGGATTGTGACAATTTCTTATGGAAGAATTTGGCGACGAACATACAACTCAAAAAAAGGGGTTAAATAATGTAATTAACCTAACCCAACCCTAAAGCTAACCCCTAATTAAGCAAACGAAAATGAGATTGGATGATGAGTCTAAGAAAGTTATATCTTTCATATTCTTAGCTTTTGACAGTAACAGTAACTCTTTAATATTTAGCTAATTTAGTTGTTTAGACAATAAAAATAAGCTAATAACAATTTCACTGCACTGAAATTTTATAGACACTGATTTTTAAAAATTATTTCTAGCTTCGACTTTAGCCCTAAATATTTTTCTTTATAGTTAACAAACTGTTATAAAATGTAATATTTATATCAACACGGAAATAGTTCAACCAATTATTTGAGTCATACAGTTTAAAATATACTCTAAATATAATTTAATCTTATCTTTATGTCTAAACATAAAGCGGACCGTTTTTGAATAATAAATGTCGGAATAATAACTTTGATACTAAAACCGTGTTCATTAAAAACTTATTTTAACACAACCAGTACGAAGGAATTCGAATACTAGATATTAAAAGATATTTTATTCTTTTACGATATATTTTGTTTTTAGTTTATATTCGATTTTCAAATTATTTATAATATAATTTTAAATAATAAATTATTTAAGAGGTTCTTCAATAAATGGTATGCCGAGACGAAATATTATAATTACATTACTTTTGGGTACCAGTATGAGGGTCAGAGGACAGTCTTTATACTTGGAAAATTATATTTACAGATCGAGAAGGCGTGCCTGAAAACTTATTTGCTTTAAAATACTACACGCAGAATGGTAGGTATTTCATTGTTCTATAATTCTTATGATGTCAAAGAGCTTCTATAATTTTCTTGATAAGTGAAAATATGTGCTACTATTTTATAATTCCATTTCGTTCAGAGCTTAACTCGCTGCGACATATTTTTATCAATAGCCACATTGTTTTTATCAGCATCTAGCAAAATAGACTATATTATATTTCTTTTTTATTCTTGCATTTTCAGAAATGTTCTGCTAAATAATACTGTTTTATAATATCGATCGAAAATGAAATAAACAAGAATGTGGACATGAGGAAAATGTTGGATATTCTATTCGTGTATTTACATTACATGAATTAAGAGTAAAATATGCACTGTGGTAATAAAATTACTTTTCATCACTGAGTGACACAATTTTATTATACCTAGAATACTCGTTTTGCAACAAGAAAAAAAAATATAAAAGTAAATGTTTTGCAAAAATGATCGTTATACTCCTTATGATTAAGAAATGTGGACTTTATGAAAGCTGAAATAATCAAACTCCAGTCGATGTCACGGGTTTATACCTTCACCCGGTACCTTTACCTTCACGTAAAACTAAGGGAAGATTTAATGCATATTCATAAGTATGAAACCTTTCGTGTGATTATGTTTTACAAAAAGGGCTTTAACCAAAATGTAAATATATATCGGAGAAGTATTCATTAAATAATTTCATAGTTTCCTCCATCATTTATATATATTTTAGTTTTAGATTAAAGCTCCAACATTTAATCTTCACTTGATTCTCAGTTCTTCGTTATATATTAATATTTTACAGCCTTATTCTAGTTTAAAAAAATACATAAAGTGACATCTTCATAATACTTATATTTAAACAATGTGGCGACAAGAGGCGGTTGAAACGTAATGAAGTATTTATTTATTTATTTATTTAAATATTTTACACTTTGAATCATTACCAGTGATCACTTGTGTACGTCAAATAGAGGTGTCAGGAGGGCCTAGTTGGATACCATACTTATCGAAATAAACCCTTCTGCAAGAACACCTCTGAACTTAAAGTTAATTATTATTATTAAAGAGAGACATATAGAGAGATTGAAACAGTATATGGTCGAAATTAATAATCCATCTACAATCCGAGATTGAAAACATTCATAGGTTGGCAGCACAAAGATCAGGATCAATGTTTATTTATTCTCTTTAATAGTAAATTTCTGTTTCTGTTTCGCAAGCAAGGTTCTGCGAGTGACTTCGCGCTTCAGCTGTCCGATATTTAACCACAGTTCAAATAGCGCTCTAACCCACTGAAAAATAATATTTATCCACTGGCCTGGTTCGAGTTAAGGACAAGCATTAACCCAACCTGTTACAGTTTGGTTTACGTTTATAAATGTAACGCAGCCTCGATGTTACGATTTTGTTATGATTTTGAAGTCTATGCGAGTACATTCAAATCAGGTAGGCAGGTAGGCAGGCTTAGAACTTTTATATAAATCCCGGATTACAAATAGCATTACACTCATGTTTACTGTATTTTATTAGAAAGCAATTTCTAATTCTTAAGAGCGCTTGTTGTCACGTAATGTGATTTCAATAACATTTTAGTTTAAATTTAACCAGTTATTTGGAAATATGACAGCTAGTATTCCATTTTTAGAATTGTTTATTTATATATATTTAAAAAAATCAGTTAAATATATTTACCTGCTATCGTTATAAAGCTACCCGTAACCAAAGCACATGTTCTTCTCCTAAAGACTAAAATAATCATGCCCATTGACTAATGGGACTAATGGGGTTTTAGAAAGACTATAACCATCCTCGAGCCACGGTGTTGCTCATATCCATAGAGATAATTGTAACACGTCCAAATCTGATGCTTTGATACTCCAACTCAGTTTCACAATTCTCAAATGTACAAACACCACACCGTCCAACATTCAACAAACTTTTCACAATTATTTAATGGAGTTGTTAAAGCATTCGTCCTATGAAACAGTAATTTCTGTCTCTTATTTCTACTCACAAACCTAACACTGCTGCCATCTCGGAAACATGGTTGTTTTCCAGATCTCTGTTTTGGGTTTCAAATTTCATTTGTTTGAGGGATGACTAATTGGATTAACAGGCATGCTATTTTACCCGTCGATTCATTTCATTTTTTGCCGTCTAGCTCACCTTCAAGATATAAATGCTGTTTATAAATGATTTCAATGCACGTCACACTGTAAGCTTGTTACTATCATACCGGTTCTGCTTCGTTCCTGGCAGACAACATTGATGATGTAAGTTTATGCGTTCTGAATGAGATAGCTCGCTGAAACGTCAAGTATGTACTCACCAGAACCCCAAATAAACTGGTGAACTTTCCATTTCTTCTCCATCTCTAATTTCCCCTCTTGGGAAATTCTTCCAAGCATGCACGGCAGTGACAGTATACAAATTTTCATAAGTATTCACAACCAACCATCCCTTCTTATAACCCATATCCCCTAAGAAGATTTAAAATGAAAGCAGGAATTTTTTCAACATATGATTTGTATGAGACTAGTTAGTTTTCAAACATTAATACCATTTTGACCCGATAAATATTCAAATTCAAATTCAAAAAGTTTTATTTTCGAGCCACACGTACATTATATATACAAGTATTTGATAAGTGAAAAAGATACCTTAGTTTATATTAACATATGATAAATAAGAAATATTTATACAGTCGCGTGCAAGTAAATCGACTCAAGCCTCAAGTGCGCATAAAAAGTGATATAACTTAAAAATGCCTTAATATACCTCTATATAATGTTTTACATAATTAAAGCCTAGTAATTGAGCTTTAAAATGGTGCAAGTTGCATGAAAATCGATTCAGTAGTTTAGTAAAAAAGGTTAATGCCAATGATAATGTAAAAAATGTTGAAAATTCATACAATTTCACAGTATGGGGCTATTGTGTTTAAATGAAACAAAATGCGCGTAAGATAAAAAATTTATTCGTGTCAATATTTGGTATTTCCTCCTCTAGCTCTGATCACTGTTCTCATGCGATTCTTCATCGACCTTATCAACTTTTTAATGGATGATTGTGGTATTCGACCCCACTCTTCTACCAACGCAGTCTTGAGCTCATTGATGTTTGTCGGAGCTGATTTCCTCGCTCTAACTTTCCTTTTGAGCTCGTCCCATATGTGCTCAATGGGATTTAAATCGGGGCTGAGCGGTGGCCAATGCATAGTGTGAATTCCAACTTCGTTCAGGAAATCACGTGTGGCCCGAGCAGTGTGACATCGGGCATTGTCATGCATCAAGATGAAATTTTCTCCAATAAAGCCTTGATAAGGGACAACTTGATCCAGTAGAACATTTTCAATGTAACGATCACTGGTCAGACCTCCTCCCCGGCCTCCCCCAGGAACGAAAACAAGCTCCGTTTTGCCTTCTAAGGAAATTCCGGCCCACATCATGCAAGATCCGCCACCATATGCAACGGTTTCCACAAAGCAGCACTGTGAAAACCGTTCACCGGGACGACGGTATACCCGACCTCTCCTGTCGCTGCCATGGAGACACATCCTCGTCTCATCTGTGAACAGGACTGACTGCCATTGCTCTATGCTCCAATCCAAATGCTCTCGAGCAAAGTGAAGCCGTGCTTGACGATGAGCTGTGGTCAACTTCGGGCCTGTAGCGGGTCTTTTCGGAGAAAGGTTAGCTTCTTTCAACCTTCTTCTAACTGTCCACTGACTGACAGTCACCCCGCGAACTTGACGTAGCTCCTGCTGCACATCTACGCCGGTAAGGTGTCGATTTCGGAGAGAGGTCGAGACCAAAAACCGGTCGTCACGCTCTGAGGTGCACCGGCGTCGGCTGGTATTAGGCCTCCGAGTGAAGGCACCAGTCTCTTGAAACTTTCTGTATACTCTCGAGACAGCGGACTGACTCATATTCAAACGACGAGCGACTTCTCGCTGGTTCAACCCTTCTTGCAATAGGGCAACGACTTGAGCGGCTTCCTCAGGTGTTGTATCCATAATTTTCTTCAAATGACGGCTTTAATTTGCAGAGATGTGTTCAGGTCAACGTCTAATGAGCGACTGATAAGAAAAAACGATTACAGAGGGTTTTTATAGGGGGTTGTGTCGCGCAAGTTGTGTATAGAGCGCAGAGCAGTTTACGGGAGGTTGCGTTCAGTTGCATTCTAAGTACAAGTGTTTATTTAAATTACTGATATTATGCTACCATTTGAAAGCCTAATTACTAGGCTTTAATTATGTAAAACATTATATAGAGGTAAAATAAGTAATTTTTTAGTTATATCACTTTTTATGCGCACTTGAGGCTTGAGTCGATTTACTTGCACGCGACTGTATAATTAATATAGGTTAGAATATTAGTGTATGAGAACGATAAGTCAGTCAAAGTTATTTATTATAGCCACAGAAAAGTGTATATATTTGGGAGATAATATTAAATCACTCGATTATGCCAAACTATCACTATTAGACAGCTACTGGTGAGTCGCAAGCGCATCGTCGCTCAGCCAGGATGTTTAATAATATTAGGCTGTGAATTAAACGCTTACATCGCACACAATTGTATTGTAGGTGAGTGTCACCCAACAACCGATCATGAATGACGACTATACAAGTATGTCGGATGAATGTACTCAGTTTTAAAATGTTAGTGAGTCAATGAATATATTACAGTATTAAAATAAAAAATTAAAAAAAATGCTTAATAGCTTATGTAATAATGATATTTGATTTTATATTAATTACTAATAATAATGTAATGGATTAAAAAATGTGTTATATAATTTTGTTTTAATTTTTTGTTATCATCTTTTTTACTATTATTTTTATTTTTTCATTTTACGGGTTAGAGGTTTTAGAAGTACTACTGTTATACACAGCACGAGTAACTTATTAAGCTAAATTATTTTATTTGCTGGAGGTGCTGACACTTTTACTTGCCGCATGGGTTAAAACTCTGGGTAATTTACAAAAATTGGTATCTAAATTTGTTGCTGGGTAGTTAGTAACAACTTCTTGAATATTCTTTGTTGCGGCGTATTTAAAACTACCTCTGAAAGCTGCCGTACGGTGGGATGGTATAGCTAATAGAGGAAGCCCTAGTGTCATGACATTTGTTTATCTCGTAGCACCACTTTAATTTAGAAAAAGGTAATAGGGAACTTTAGCCTGTATAATACCAAACAGGAAAGATGCGAAGTGCAACTGTCTCCGATAATCCATATTTAACATATTTGCCCTGATTAAGTGTGGAGTGACGTGCTCACGTGTACCCACACGTGAGCACGTCACGTGAGCATGTTAAAACAGTACCGAGCACAGGCGTTTTGTACTCGCTGTATAATTTGTTTATATATGTGTATGATTATATATTACTAGCTATTGGCCGCGACTTCGTCCGCGAGGACTTTGAAACAGAGCTCTTAGGAAACTCCTTCACCAGTGCTTTTTTCATCACGTTTATTTTAAATTCTTGTCCACAAAAAGCACTATTATTATTTCAAGAGTATAATATAATATCGCTTAGATCCAACGTGAAAGTTATTTCTAAGTATTGATTAAGATATTTGTAGATTCGGATAACTCCAACAAATAAACTTATAAAGTACAGATATCAATGTCATCCCCCCTTCGTGCTTTCAAATGATGAAGCGATAAAAGTCGTTGAATCCGTAGTTTGTCTAGGAATCACTCTAATCAATCACAATCTGCGCTGTCGCTTCCACTATCGGCCCAGGGGGAACGACACAATGAGTCATATTTTTGAGTGCGTCCAGCCAGTGTTAGCCGATTTACGAGCCGTGATCACGGCAAAAAAAACATCTTTTAAAAATATTTTTTATTTTATATGTGTCTCACAATAATACACATTTAATATCACATTAATAAAGACATAAAATGTATTTTTTTTAAACATACAGTCCATTCGATAAAATATATATATATATTATAATACTCGTATATGGAAACCTAAAAATACTCGGTATTGAAACCAAATTTTACTTGAATGATTTACATATATAAATAAAAGAAATATACTTTTTCTTAGTAAAATTTCTAATGCGATCTAAACTAATACATCTTATGGGTAATAGATGAAAGTAATTAATTAAATTATCTTAAATAGTTCTACAAACATCTAAATTTTATATTGCTTTGAATAAAAAAAAAAGATCTAAGAAAGACATGTATTCCTACAGCTATTCAGAACGAGCTTTTGGTGGATCGACGATGAAAACTTTTCTTTTTCACAAATTGTGGCTTTGAATACCAAGACGGTGGAGAGATTACATTTTCTTCCATTTCTTTAATGCTTACACTTTTCTGAGATTTCTGTGAACCTTCCCTTTGAGAAACTTTTGAGGATACGGTCTCCACGTTACGGTTACCTTTGGTATTCGAATTATGGTATGGAATATCTTTCATTTCAACAATTTCAACGTCAGTTTCACTCAAGTCTTTGCTTTGTCTATGTATTCTGCTGGCGTCTGTGTAGTAGCCGGTTGTTCTAAGTGTACCTTTCATCCGGCGAGATTTATCTCGGAATAGTAGCTTTTGAAACTCTTTGCGGAATGTAGGATGAGTAATTATGTAAATGAACGGATTAATACAAGCAGCAGTCTTACAAAATAATGCAGGTACCATGGAAGTTAATGGATTTATATAATCTTTTTGTCCAAATATTCCTAGAAGAGCTACTACTGCGTAAGGAGTCCAAGAAATAAAGAATAATGCTATAACAACAATAACGAGTAGAGCTATTTTAATTTCAGCTTTTCTTTTAACTTGTTCCTTTACGTGTCTAGAAGAAAGTTTTTGCTCCTGATTTTTGGTAGTAATATTTCTTTTTCCTACTACAATTCTAAGAATACTTGTATAACAGTATGATATAATACACAACGGTGCAACCCAACCGGCACAAAAAAATGCAAATATGAAATAGCGTGGTGGAAGTTCCTCAGTGAGATAATCGAAGCTGCAGCTTGTTAGGAAGCCTTCAGGAACGTAGTGACCGTATCCAATATCTAAAGCTGGAATGGTAGCAAAGACTCCAGCATAGAGCCAGGCACCAACGGCTAGTAAGCGAGCTCGAATAGCAGTAAGCGCTCTCAGCGGCTCGAGGGGATGCACCACTGCCCAGTAGCGGTCCAAAGCAATAGCAGTAAGAGTAGCAATCGACGTCGTACCGCTCAGTCCTCCCGCAAAACCGTAGATGACGCAACCTGCAAGAAAACAGGTTAAGAGTATTCACTATATATAACTTTAAAGTTATAAAATATTTTTATAAATATTTCTGAAAAAAAAAGAACGATTCTCACGAAAAAGCCACTCTCACATACGAATGAAGCGTTTTAATTAGGAACAAACATGACTGACGGCATGACTGAATAATATACAATTTAATAATTCTATGTAGTATAAAACAATGTTAATTACTTCTTCTCTGTTAGGACTTGTCTGTTAACATATAATTAAAATCTGTATATTCAGCTGCCTTGATTTACATAACGAGTAAAGTAGGCACTTTTGTTCCTACGTTCTGTATTATTAATAATTAATATTTATAATTTCAAATATAAAACAACATTTATACGAATGTTAAAGACATAGGTACTCACCTGTCTTTCCTAGAGCCGGGCCGAGGTGAAATGAATTAAATATAAAGATTGGTGTTTTAGCCAACATCAGAAAGTCGCTGAGAGCGAGATTGGCTACTAGTATGTTCCCTGGTGTCCTGAGAGTACGGCATCTATAAAATAAACATTTAATAAATTAGTTATAATAGAAATGTGTTCTTTTTTACTTTTTTTTTACTAATATTATATCATTTTTTAAATTCCTTAGATATTTGAACTGTGTTAAATTGTTACTTCAATATTGTCAAACATATATCGATAAATAGAGAAACGCTAGAAACTTGAAATGTAAAATAAACAGAAATTAATAAATGGTGGACCACATTGTTTTGGTTTCCTAATATATTATTACGCAATTTTTTGTTAATATTTTTGGTATATGGATTTATAACTTGTATTAAATTTTTTATTGTTCGTAAATGTTTTCTTAACAGTTTATATTCACGTAACAATCACGTGTCACCATTCGATTAAAACAAACAACTAACACCAATTATTCAATTTTCAAACAAAACATGAATGAAACATTTTACATATGAAGGGTTAATTTTGATTGCGAATACACGTTGTTGTTGAACAATACATTGGTTTATTTTATAATCAATCTAAAGTTAATAAGAGTTTTGATAAATACAATAGTAAGACTGTATCGTAATACATATTAGGTATGAATAAATATATTGTATCTAATATAATTAGAGGTAGAACTATAGGAAGATTTTCGTTACTCTATCTTAGCCAAAAGCAATAATCGTGACTGATTTAGTCTCTTAATTCTGTTCATAATTTATAGATTCAACCAAATGTTGCCAAATCAATAATTTTTAAAATCATCCGGGTGTCTTGAGTTATCATTGTCATTTATTATAAGATGAGGTGACGAGGACTCGTTTTAAGTCTATATTAACTATAAAAAAACTTTCAACCGTTTGAAATAAATTCTATACTCTTTACAGTAAAGAATCTACTTTCTCTATATATTTTAAGATATGTACTTTTCTTAACGATTCCATAAGTAACGGCCGGGATCGAAATAGTGACTTACTATTTATATCAAAATACACATTGACTCAGACTAAAGTAAGTAAAATAAGAAACTAGACTATGTTATTACAAATACGTAAAATATTGACTCATTCCTTTTTTTAATCAGAAATTTATATTTTATTTGGACGTTTTACAACAGCTTCTGAGATTTTAATTAATTGTGACATGTAAGTCACTGAACCTGGATCTAAATTAGATTTAGACTTATTTTATTTCGAGTAGTCGGCCTCTAGTATAATATACACTTTTATTCAAATACTCGTTTACACCTCGTAAAATCGTGAAAATAGTACGGAGTTTCATACACGTTACATAAAAAAATATATTTCTGGGCTCAACATGAGAATTAGCATTAAAATTAAATGAAAACATTTTTAAGCAAACTTTTTTTTTTCATAGTATACTTTGGGAGTTCAAACGAGTCACACGATGACAACTAAACACCGCCGCCCACAATCTCTTGAACACCAAAGGAATCTACTTTTCAGTGAGGAAATTATTTTCACAGAATACGTCTATTACATCGTCTTTGTTATTTAAATACCAACAGTATACTAAAAGATTTACATAACGGATAAGAAAAGTAGCTTTATTATACAAATTGTGAATTGCCAATTATTTTTCGACCCATTTGGAATCATCTATTAAAAAGACGAATTACAATGAGCAATACAAAATAGTTTTAAATAGTATTTTCAATATCTTTGCTTATAAATACATACAATAAATAATAAGAAAACAAAATTTTACGTTACATACGACTACATTTAAAAGTTCGTTTTTATAGAAAATGTTCTAATATTAATATATACAAATGACGTGTCACTTTTTTTGTCCGCTATGGATTCCTATACTACTGAGCCGATTCCAATCACATTTGCACACCATGTGCAGTTTGATCCAACTTAAAAGATAAAATATTTTATATTTCAATTCATTTATTTATTTTATTGTGAATTATTTATTTATTTTTTCTGTCACAATTATCTGCTATTTTAATTCGATTCTTATAAATGGCGGTATAAGAGTATTTGCTGACTGGATTCATTAAGTATCAGATGGCGCTTTGTAAAAGTACAAACAATTGAATAGAATAACTGACGCCGTGTTACTCAGGCAACAGTGTAAGTTAAATTTATATTATAGTAAACGCAATATAAATATGTTATATTTTTAATTCTATTGCGCCAAGTGACAAATTACGAGTACTACCTATTTACTTAATATTCACAGTGGAAAAATAAACAATTAACTTATTCAATACTAATTTATAATAGAATTTCATCTTTCAGCACACCTTTTCAATATTAACTTTAACTATAACAAATCTCATATTTTGATCTTAGTCTATACTAACAGTACAATGAGTTAAAGTTTGTATGTTCGTGAGTTTAGACTTTATAAGTTTATTTGTTCGATGTAATCTTCAAATCAACTTATCCGAATCTAAAAATTCCTTAGTCAAAATTTAGAAATAACTTTCACGCAGGATCTAGGCTATATAATATTATATTATTCCTTTGAAATTATAATAGGATTTTTTGTGGAGAGCAATTTTGGAAATAGTGTTGACCAAAAAAGCTCGAGCGAAGGAGTTTCTTACAAGCTCTGTGTCCTGAAGTTCTCGCGGACGGAGTCGCGGGTGACAGCTAGTGAATTATATAGTCTTGAGTTATGGATTATCCCTTAAAACTTGTTAATGGGAGTTGCTTGTATTCATGAACTTTTTAAAAAAATCATTGTCCGATTGTTTTTACGTAATAACGTCTGGTAAATCGATGAAACTCGCTGCACGACAAAGTAAGACTCATGGTCACGTTCCTCCTGAACCGAGTGTGCAAGCGAGAGTGCGAAAAACTTGATAGAGATATACGACCTAAGTGTTGGGCTTGTGAATTGTGACGCATTTAGGCCTGTTCCATTCTATCAGCCGCTGCGGCCAAACACGAAACTGTTTTAAAGTGAGGTGAAAAGTTAATGTGTTTTTCGTTATTTATTATAACGACAAATCATCGTCCTATCACTAACACAGATTAAAAGATCTTAAATAGCATATATTTATAAAAGTTTTGAATAAATTTTTAATCACATTGTTACCTTTTATTAATCTGTATAAGATTATTAAGTAAAAAAAATAATTAACGAGTGCAGATAAATGTTAATTTACCGAAAAAAATATAATTTGTTAATAAAGTAGATAATGTATGTATGTTAAATGTTTATATTATACAAAACAATTCAAGTTCAGTGATTCTAATGATTCAATTCAATTTATAAAAGTATGCAATTTTTCATTAATATTATCTTATTACGCTATCACGTAAAGTTATCGTCCGTAAACCAACTGTACAGACAAACATTTTTAGTTTTGAAAGCTGTACCAAAGAATACTGGTTGTATTCATCAATTTGCAGGACAAAATGTGGCCTTGTCTCCCTTCTTATTGACTTACTCAATAGTAGCTGTAAATCTTATATAAAGAATGTCTTCTGGACGTTTATAGAGTAGATATTAGGCAGAGTAATGTCGCAAGAGGAACGTGATATTATTTAAGAAAATACTAGAAGGAACCTAATAAAATATTTGAGATTTTTGATTAACAAATGAAACAATAATTTGTAGTATCTATAAATATAACAAAATAGTAATAAATGTGTTTCTTAGTAAACAATATTAAAAATAAGCAATTTCACTTTCATGAAAATTTGGTATTGGTGTAATATTTTATTGTGTGACTTAACATACATGATACTTTATTTACTTTAATTTTCACAATTAAAGTAAATAAAGTAAATAATATAATAGAAACTAAACGTAAAATAGTATGTATGGTAAAAGTGTTCAAGTGAAGAAACGATTAATATCTTAAATTGATTTTAGTATCAACGAGGTACGATGGAAGACACCAGATATTTCGACGTCCTAATAATATCCACCCCCACTACTATAAGATACGTTAATACGATTAAGACTGGAGTTTCATTGAACGCCATGAAGCCGTGGGTAACTGTTAGTTTCATTGTTTTTTTTAAATAGTCTCTGCTTTAAAATGAAATTGTAATTAGGAGACTTTCAACTTAATATTTCATTTTAATCTAAAATTATTCAATATAATAATTTGCCCGAACCACGGTCGATGCTAGTGACCTCCTGGTCGATGCGACATCAGAGTCAGAGTGACCGAAATGAAAAAAGAGTAGACATGAATCACAAAAACAAAAAAAATATTGTCATACATCTAAAGACTCTGCAATGGCCCTACTAAATCTAATACATATATGTAGAGTCTGATATCAACGACCCGAACGGTAAAAATAACCTGTACATGTTCGTATATAATATTTATTTACTATCTGTATTATTTACTGATATTACTGAGATCTTGCATATGGCTAGTTCACAGACTTGATATTAAAAGTGTAATAAAAAAAAACAACATTTTTAACATATGTTGAATTTTTTTGGTAAACACAAATTCTTCATCAGAATTTGAGCTAGCTAGTGGATGTAATAAATATTACGTTTATAATAACAAAAACTAACAAATAATTACTAACTGGCCCCCGAAATAAAAATTTATAATTTGATAAAATTTTCTTAAATTAATATTAATTTAATAAAAGAATATTTTTACAATTATAAGTATCTTATATGTATGTACAAAGAACAAGGGTTTCTGGGAGGTATATTTCATATTTTAGATGTATTTAGCTACTGACGGTAAATTCTTTCATAAATAAATCAAACTTGGAAGGAATCTATTATAACAGAAAGTTAGATATTTTTCGCTAATATTGTGAAAATTTCTTATGGAAGAGTTTTGCGTCGTATATAAAAGTAAAAAAAACGTATGGTTAAGGTAAATATTTTATAGTAACATTAAAGAAGAAACCCCGTAATTAAATTTACATAAAAAAAATTGTATAATGAGTCTAAAAAAGTTACGTATATCCTATTCTTCTTAGCTCCTGACAGTAATTACTGTCCGAAATTAGCTTTATATTTAAGAGTTCAACTTCGCTTTACTGAAAAATTACAACCGCGTATTGCAAATTTGTGCCAGATTTTTCTAATGATTCACTATTCCGCTGACGTCGGACGTCTATAACTTCTAAAACTTACTAATTTTGACAAATACAAACCCACGAATTCTTGTCAAAAAAGACATATTGATTTATGAAAACGTTTTCTAGCTTTTTGATAAACTTAAAGATATTCTTTTATGTTTTAGTCTTAATATTTCAATTTAGTTCAGTTTTCAGTTCGCTCAATATGAATATTGTTTTCAGCCAGCTTCTAGCAAAGTAGACTATCGTCTACTTTCGTTTGTTATTGTTGCAATTTGCTAGCGTTTGTAGAAATGTTCTAATAAACATTAGAGCACCTGGAATATCTGTCGAGGACAAAATAAACATAATAATGTAGCGAGGAAAACGTAACGGGAATACTATTTGTGTTTGAATTAAGTGTTCAAATCGGTCTGTGGAAATAAAATGTCTTATCATTGTATAATGTGATGTAAAAAAATAGTTTACTTTAGCAATAAAAAGCCATTTTACAACAGGAATGCTCCATTAGTAACAACAAAATCACCATCTAAATAATAAAAATTAAAGTATAAAAGAAATAATTTCATTTATTTTACGTACTTTTAATTAATCAATGAGGGTCAATATTGTTATTTTTGGTACATATACGTAAAAACAAGCCAACAATTAATGTTTGTAAATAGTTAAGCTATTTTTGTGATTGTGTTTTTCAAAAAGGGCTTTAAATAAAATATGTATTCAGAGATTCAGAGATTTTTAATTCACAAAAAAAGATCTTTTAAATTAAAAAAAAAGACCATTTATAAGGTAAATATTCCATAGTGAATATGAACGTAGTAATAAAGAAAAAGATTTATAAATTCACAAACAGAAATCTTCATACAAATAATATTTAAGCAATGCCGAAAATTAAAAGATATCGCCAAACTAATAATCAATCGTCAATCAGAGATTGAAAACAATCTAAGATAGCTTCCAGCAACATAAACTCAGAGGTCGGTTACATAAATAGGATCAAAAACGTGTCTATTTATTCAAAGTGTAATTGTAAGATAATATAATAAGAAAGCTTCTTCGAACGACTTCGCGGGCGAGTTCTCGAATCATTAACGTCATTTAATCAAACTAGCGCTCTCACTCACTGCCAAATAATATCTATACACTGCGTTGGTACGAGCTCAGGACAAACAAACAACGTTTCATATTTTGGTTTATATTTATAAGTGCACTGCTCACTCGATTGCGAGACTTACGTATGATATAAGGTAGTTTATTAATTGAAATATGTCGCGAGAAATAATTAATTGTACATATTTGGATGCTCAATTTACTGATTAATTAAAAATATATAATTTATTCTATCTCGTAAACCACGGTATTGTATTTTTTATAGATTGTACTAGCATTATTGGCTAACTACAACATTTCAGAGAACTTCGGACTCGTCATACCATAGTCATCTTGTTGTCTCTAATACTGGTTGTAAACTTTTTACGCAGTATAGTTCCTATAAGTTGAAACAACTTATATTCAACTATAATCACATCAATATTTGACACTATCGGTTCAGCGTTTGATTGTTTATTATTGTTCCATTAATTTTTTTTGTTATTTTCCGTAAAAGTAAGGAATTTTCCACTGTCAATCTCTGGAATTAGCAGCCGGATTATTACATATGTATTTTAATATAAATAAAATATTTAAAATAGAATCACCGCGAGGACTTCAGGACAGTTGACGTACCTTCGCTCTGGCGTTCCTTTATCGTAAAGGAATAGTCGGACTGATAAATGTTGATACTATGATAATTTTAATATTATATTTGATAATTTATATTTAAATGGACATCATTTTTACTTTTACTAACTATTCTTATAATTTTCATGATAAATCATATTTCAGATAATGAAAAATAAAACAAAACTATTTATTTTAAGTATATAAATAAAGAAAGGGAAAACCTTTTAAAATTGATGACAAAATAAATAAACGAAATTTAAAAAAACATATGTAATGTAAAAAGTTTATTTATTTATTTATTCTAAAACTTTGAGGGAATATTAAAAAAAAACACGTTAGAACCCTTTAGTAATATTCGTTGAGGTAATATTTAAAAAAAACGACTTATAGTTCTGTTAAAGTTAAAATTCGTCTTCGGTACTTGATTCAACGCTAGTATTGTATTGTACATTTTACTATATCATGAAAAAGACAAGTGATCTTAGTTCGTCAATAACAGCAGTTATTGACGGACTCAAAGGCACATCCCGACCGAAATCCGGTCCAAGTCCGGTCGAACCTGGTCTACAGTGTTTGATTGTCAGTAAAGCTTAATTGGGAGCGTCAATCTTCTCTCAGATAGAGTTGTCAAAGAAACATTATTTTTTTCTTTTGAAAACGACTGTATCTTCTTCCTTAAAAAGAATCAATAGTCCTATAAAAAGATTAACTGAATTAAGCGCAGATTCTTTGGAAATAAGATATGTAAGATTACGTGAGTTTTTTCTTAACACAACTACAAGCAAAAGCAGATAAGAGATTAATAATAAATAAATAAATAAAAAAATAAAAATTAATTTAACAGCGAATTAAGAGACCACAAAAGGTTTTTTAAGCTTCCTGTAATTGGAATCGATTTAATTATCGTATATGTGATAAAATGATATAGAATTGAATATCTTGATATATATATATATGTATATATATATATAAATTATGTATCACTTTGTTTGTCCGCTATGGATTCCTAATCTATTAAGCCGATTTTTTTATTTTCATACGATTCTTATAAATGGCGGTATAAGAGTATTTGCTGACTGGATTCATTAAGTATCAGATGGCGCTTTGTAAAAGTACAAACGTTTCATATAAACTAAAATTGAAAAGAATAACTGACGCCGTGTTACTCAGGCAACAGTGTACGTTAAATTTATATTATAGTAAACGCAATGTAAATATGTTATATTTTTTATTCTATTGCGCCAAGCGACAAATTACGAGTACTACCTATTTACTTAATATTCACAGTGAGAAAATAAACAATTAACTTATTCAATACTAATTTATAATAGAATTTCATCTTTCAGCACACATTTTCAATATCAACTTTAACTATAACAAATCTCATATTTTGATCTTAGTCTATACTAACAGTACAATGAGTTAAAGTTTGTATGTTCGTGAGTTTAGACTTTATAAGTTTATTTGTTGGATGTAATCTTCAAATCAACTTATCAGAATCTAAAAATTCCTTAATGAAAATTTAGAAATAACTGTTAAATTTCCTTGAAATAATAATACAATTTTGTTAATAAAATTAACCAAAAATAAAAAACTCGAGCGAAGGAGTTTCTTACGAGCCCTGTGCCCTGGAATCCTTGCGGAAGGAGTCACAGGCAATATCTAGTTCATTTATAAATGCTTACAAGCAATGCTCAGAATTCTTTGTCTTTAATAATTAAAATTCTTAGAACAGATTTTACAAAAGCGAAATAAATAAGTATTCTCTATTTCATATAGCCCAAGAGGGATGATTAATTTCAAATATTATTTTAATTAGCTGAAATTGAAAAAATACATATGAAAATTCAATTATTACTATGATTAAAATATTAAAGTCGCTAGTAAACGATAGAAAAAGTATAAATACGTACTTGAACATATTTTTGGAACTCCACCCAGTGTATAAAAAAAAAGTTAAACATTTGCCAAAAATGACATCTGTGTAAGCATAAAGATATTACAATATTTGAATGACTATTCTTGGTATGATTTTATTATTCATACTAAATTCAAAGGTTTAATAGAATTGGCTTTATTCAGTAATACATCAAAGCTAATAAAACAGTATACTGACCTACAGTACATCAATAAAACGATTGAATTTCCCATCAATCCAACCACTGCTATCACAATATAGACCGTTCCCAGCGTGTAATGCAGAGAAGGAGACGGTGGAAGAAAGTGGAGCCAGTGAGAGTTAATACACTGAATAAAATGATCGGTGAAGAGCCCACATCTACGCCAGTCATCTAAGGGCCAGATCTTTTTAAATCTTGAAACTAACGACATGTATTCTCTCTCCGATGACTCTTTTGTTTCACCTGAAGTATCTTTATCGTTAATGATATATCCATTATCGAAGCCATATTGACTTCTCTTTACTCTTGAAATAAACATTTCCCTTAACTTGCTACCATTCGCACCGTTTATTCTTTTGCGTTTCTTCCACATCATTAAGTTATAACATCGCCACAAGCTGTGTCTACAATGTTTGAAGTAATCCAAACTATTTAGCTGGTGAACACTTTCTTTCAAGTCACTTTTATTTAATATAAGACCGTGATGTTTTTTTTCCACCGCCAGCAATTCACATTCACACTTTAATTCCATCATAAACATAATGACCACGATTTTTGTAACTTTTGACATCGTATTATTAATCGTAAGAAGTTACGACGATAGCGTGTAGAGCGAGAGCAGAGTAGACGCCGCAGCCGCTTGGCAAGCGGCCCGTGTCAGAATGTTATTCCAGAGTCGGTCGCCCGGAGCGCGCGCACCGTGTTTCGGCGACGAGAAATCTTATTTATATTTAAACCTTTTATTATTGTCTTTCCTTAAAATGGATTTAAGACATATATTCGATCTAAAAATAATAAAAAGGCATAAAAGATATCTGAGAAGTTCTCTATTCAAGGATTTTTCTGTGTACATAGTATAAATTTTGCCATAATTTGATAATTAGTACTTCAGGTGGTCAGGTGGCTAACGCTGACTGAAGGATAAGTCATCGAAATAATGTACCACTAGTAGAGGTAGTTCTTAAATAGATCAACAAAAATATGATTAGTTCAAATTGAATAAATATCAAGAGGTTTGTAAATGTAAAACAAGTTTCAATAATGTCTTTATGAACTGCTAAATACAAATAAATGAAAAGATCATTATAAAATAAATTAGTACTTTAGAAGATATAATCTAAAAGCTCCTTTGACTGACTTAACGATGATAAACAAATGAGTTATAAATATGAATTATTCTTCATACCATGAAACCTAAATGAATGTCTTTGTAGATAACATTGATAAGTCACTTGCAAAACAAACTGCCGCGCGAACAAGTAGAGTCACATTCCATTAAATTGTATACATTTATATTAAATTTTATTATATTTACCAATTTATAGATACGTTTTTCTAAAAATAATCTTTTCCTGGCTACGAGCTGTCACTTTGAAAAGGCGTTGATTTATTGGTTGAAAATCATTTTGACAGGTACTTATTAGTTATTATTGAAAGCTCAAATTCTACCTTATGTTACTCAAGGTTAGATCGCTGAAGTTAAATAATATGATGTACTTAGAAAGAAATATTGTTTTTTTGTTCATTAGAACGAACACTTTTACAACACTTGAAAAATATTCAACAAAATACACTTGATAGGTTGGAATAGTAAAGTAAATTGAAATATGTTTTGATGTTAAAGATCTCTTACGAACTAAACAAGAGCCCTAGAAACCGATGAGAGCTTCAACTAAAACAGAGCAGTAAGCTGTCTGTCTATAAGTGTTAAAGGTAATAGATTATTAATTATAATAATAGTAGCAGCAACAAGGCAGTCTAGATGAGAAATTAAAAAATACATCTGACTACTATTAATTATTATTAAATATATTATTACCCATTTTAGTGTAATTTCTAGTTACCAATTGAATATTCAGTGTGCATAATTTACTTTGCAACTATTTATCTATTCGTAGCCGAGATACCTCTTCTTCTAAATTCCACTTTGGTTTGTTAAATTTATTTTATAAAATAGATAGGACGTTCTTTTGAAGTCTATTAAGTTTTCTCGATTGTTATGAATAAAGTTTGATAAGAAATATATTTTCAAATTAGAATTATTTAATCGGTATATTTATAAAATATTTCTGAATAGACACTGTCCGCATAAAAAAAAAAACTTTTGTATTCTTCAAGTATTAACTATTGATGTGTTAAGAGAAGATATAATAAAAAAAATATCAATAAGAATGTTTGTTATATAAATTTGTATGATATGTATGAATATATATATCATTATATAAATAATACAAAGGAAGCCTTCCGACGGTCCGAGGGTCAACACTCAAAAACTCCGAAACGGTACAAAAATATAATAGCCATTAAAAATAATGACTAATAATAAAAAAAAGCAATTTCATAATTAAAAGTAATATATCAATTACTTTACTCTTTCAGCCACGTTAAACCCACAAGGAATATTACTTAGAGCTAATTCTTTTAGCAATGCTGAGCCAACCTTCTTCACCGGATGAAGTAATAAGACAGACGTGTTTCCTTTAAACTTTCATTTCTTATACAAACGAAAGCTAAGGTTACGTTGTCGTAAAATTAAGTAAATAAAAACGAGGAACATTGCTTATTGAGGCGCGCAAATATGATATGTTACTTTTATAAATTACTGGTAATTTTGTTATCATTGCAACTTTGATACATATAAAACAACGTGTAAAAACTTGAATATTTTAAAATATTATTATAAAAGGTTGAGTCCTTATTTTACTAAATTGAGGTCTGTAACAACAGTCGGGTTACACTCTACGGAGAGAGCTATTCGTTTATATATTTTGTGTCACAATAGATGCAGTGAGAGTTCATTATACCCTTTCATAAAATAACCTTTTTGAACGTTAAAGAATACAATGTGAAAGATTGACTTTAAAAGCATATAATATATCTATATACATGTACCTGTAACAATGTAACATCTATAGCAGTTGTTTTTATAATTTAAAGGTCTAAAGTCTGGCCAGTGCGATAATGGTTGGTTTAATAAAACATTGTTGAATGTTTGCAAATTACTTGTTTATAAAAATGTCCTTTTTAATTTTGTAAGTATGAAATACAGACGAAGTCTCTTTATAATAAATATAGGATAGTATCAATACATTTAATATTATTAATTTATCATAATAACCATAGTTTTAAATTTGAAATAATATATAATGAAAAATAAACAGATACGAGCACGGATTCAAACCCGCCACATCTGGGAAACCGTCCCGTCGCTCTTCCAATTGTGCTATCGTATCGCTGCAAGCATTCTATAAATTCTCGCCTTTATCGGGACGGTGGTGACATCTATACTTGAATATTTATTAAAATTTAAAGTAAGCTTCACATGGCTATACATGTTTGTAAATATGTTCAAATATCCATCCATAGTATTGTAAAATCTCATATTCTTAGTTTTTGTCACGTATTTAATTATTTATCTTTATAATAAATATAATATTTAAAATACATTATCTATAATGTAAATATAAATAATGCATTTTTGTGTGAATGTAATTGTAGGCCTGTTGTTAATTTAACAGTAAATGTATAAAATAATAATATATATAATAAACTAACCTGAAGTACATGAAGAGGACCACCATGTTACCCCAACAACCTGCCGTTGAAAAGAATAAGTAAATAGTGGCCAACGCCTTTTGTGTGA
Organism: Dircenna loreta; assembly: GCA_963555665.1. Taxonomy (NCBI): domain Eukaryota; kingdom Metazoa; phylum Arthropoda; class Insecta; order Lepidoptera; family Nymphalidae; genus Dircenna; species Dircenna loreta. The sequence continues at coordinate 6,019,460 of OY743099.1, read as the reverse complement.
TTTCGTTGGGGGGTGGGAAGTTGAGCCAATGTTCGTTTATTATATTTAGGAAGTCGTCCGTGAAGTATCCCAAGTCGCGCCACTTCCCCACAGGCCATAATCGCTCGAATTTCTGAACTAACTGATGCTTAGTATTCAAAGTGATATTTGAATTGGAAAGATTCCTCGATTCATCTTTATTGGTCTCCGTGAAACTTTGATTATTGTGTAATATTTGAGATCCAACCGGCGGGGAATATTTTTCCCAATCATGAATCAAATCGGTCCCGTAAGTCTGAAGATTCCTTGAATAATCATTGCAAAAGATGTTTTTTAAGAGAACAGTTAAAATCACATAAGCTGACATAAATCTCATCGCACCGAGTTTTTTAAGACGTGTGGATACAAGGAAGAGTCGCAGTGTTTTGCGAAGAGCATTGTGGAGGAAGGCGCTGGTATATAAGTAGCAAAGAGTTTTAGTGGTGGACCCTGGGGAACGTTTTGTATATATAGGTAAATTGGATTAAAGTGGCTTGCTTTTAGCTCGATGCTCTATAAAGACCGTTAATAAAGACTAATAAGATACATTAAAGATTGATAGACCTTGTAAATCACTTATGCAATTGGTTGAGAATAAGAACTACATGACATACTTGTCGTACCAGATTATATTGTATTTGGGTCAATATTACTAATTACTTTATATTCATGCCTTGTAATTTTTTTATCATACAATTTCCCCGCGAAATTGTCTGCATGATAAACTTGAAGTCCGTTCAAGTGAATACTAAATATATTAATTTTGAACATATTCCTGTATAGAAGTTCAAGGTTATGTAAAAAAAATCTATTCAATACATTGATTCTTTTTCAAGTTTCACAGACACAGACACACGAAACCAGAACTTTTATAAATAAAGATATATAAGATATATAAAAAGAGATATGAAGAGAAAAGAAGAGATATAAAGGTATATAAGAAGAATTTAATCACATTGTAAACTTCGAGGCTTTAGACAGAAATTATAGACTTTAATTTTTTCTTATTTTGTTAAAAAATGCTATATCAAGTGTTTACAAAACAACGTTACAAAAAATATTTAAATGTTCGAGTTAAGGAAAAGTACATAGAAACTTTTGTTATTGTGGAACTTATGACTGACTGATTTTATTAACTAATCAAATGTTTTACAGTAATATCGAATGCTTATTACAGCTTCTTAGCATTCCATGAAATCAACGTGCAGATGCCGCGTTGCAGGGAGAGGAGTGCAAAAAGTTCCTGGAATTTCCAACCCAGGTGTAGATTTAATGGGCTCCTATAAAATGCGCATTCACGCTCATCTCCACTGGTTGCGCTCCTCTCCCTACCTAACCAATTTTGAAATGAACCTACCAATGCCACCTTTGTGGTACGTTCTAGAAATGAACTGATGATAGTTCTAGAGAGGCCAAGATCTTTAAGTAGCTTATAGAGAGATTTCGTTGTTATACCTCATGCTCCCACTTCTACCGCGTACAAATTAACTCTTATTTACCTATCTATTCCTGGTCAGTTCGTCGGTCAGTTCGTAATACTTGTGTACCTTAAATGTGTGGTCTTTGGAAATGTTGAAACATAAAGGAATTGCTATGAAAACTATCGTAAATTATTTAAGCCCACAAAAATCACTCAAGGTTTTAGCAAAGTACCCGTGTAAGGGAGTACTCGTATCTGAAACACAAACACACATCTGGGCTACATTACAGTCACAGCTTTTATGATTTTTAAAACTTTATAATAAGTTAGATTACTAAATAGCAAAAAAAAAACACAAATCAATTCCATAATAGGTTTATTTTATGTTTTTAATAATTGGAATATACTATAAAATAAGCGGTTAAAATATCGTATATTTTACATAAATATAGAAAGAAAATATTAATAGACACATGCAGAGTTCTTGAGACGACTTGTGAGAAACCGGCCCTTTGATCAAACGATCAACTTTAAGAAAATACTATTACAGTATTTATTTATCCCTAATATCTTTTGGAACCGTTTAATATCAATGAATTCCTGGGAAATTTTGTTAGCAAATGTAGAGACGAAGCTTCTTAGCACTCCATGGATTCACCGTGCGGGTGCCGGGCCCATCGCGTTGCAGGGAGAGGAGTGCAAACAGCTCCTGGGACTTACGACCCAAGTGTAGGTTTAAGGAGCCCCTTTAAAATGCGCATTCACGCTCACCATCAACTGGTTGCGCTCCTCTCCCTACATCAAATGTATAATTAACTACGTTTTTTCCTTGTTCGTCTTGCTAATGCAAAAGTGATTATCAATTATGGTGTGTGAAACGACAATGAAAACGAAGAAAATACTGTTAATTAGGAGTTAAATTGTTTAATAGAGATAAGTTGAATGTTCGTTTTCTTCGCGGAGTCTGAACCGAAGCGACACAATGAGGGTTTATTAAATTTTCAATACCTTTTGTATAACAAGTAACTTGAATATCGAGAGACTCGCTTGTTCAGATCACACTCAATACTTTTCAATTTAATTGAAATCCTCAAGTTTAAAGAAACGATAGTTAGCATTATAATAAATTATTCATATAATAATTAAAATCTGAATTCCTCACGGCAATGTTTATTAAGTCCTACATCTCATTCAGATATTTTTTATTACAATATCTGGAGTACTCGACTAAAATTTACGATCATTTTTTATTTTAAAAACAGACCGAATACTAATCTACTAAGTACATAAGTGCAATGTATTACGGGAAGAATTATATATATATATATATATATATATATATATATATATATATAATTCTTCCCAACTAACAGAAACAAACGAAACAAAAGAAATTCATTTACTTCGGAACACTCAATTAAAGAGAGAATCGAACTCTTCCCGTAATTGTTTATAAATATATATAATTGCAAATTTATGTGACATATTAATACATTAAGTATTTTAAGTTCTTATGTTACAAATGAAATGTAAAATAATAAAAAACACTTCAAACATAAGGTAATAAATGGGTTATATAAATAGCACATTTTTTTATTATTTTTATCTCATCAACTCCACTCACTCATTTAACTCAATTGTTAATGACGTGATACTGCTCTTCAACTATTGTTAAATTTCAACGTATACACTATTTGATATTCACATACGACTACGACTACGACTACGATACGACTACTACACGACTACTTTGATATTTAATCAAATAAGTACAAAATATAATTACACGCGGCCACATACTTTGATATTCAAGCAAAGAATGACAAAAAATAAGTTTTCAAGATGTCCTTCCAGCTTCAGTTCCAAGGATCACATATCTCACAACCGAACTCATCTCCTGTCCCAAATACATGGTCGTTATAGGAAATAGAAAATTAAGAATTAGAATATTCTTCCCAAGTAAAACTCCCATAGGGTAAGTTGACTCGGATCGGGGAAATTATTTTATTATGTATTATTGAAGAAAAAAAATTTTTACAAGTTTTTATCTAAAGCGAAAACAAAGTTTATTTAATTGTATTAGATGTAATGCTATTATGTACTGTTTTGATTATTGTAATTTTAAGCTTCGGATACAGATATTTCGTAATATCAGCTATGTATTGAAATTACTGGTTTCAACTAATTTGGTTTGGTTAATAGAATGTGTTTATTAAATGCCAGTATGATCGATCAGAGTTGTGTAACAACTACCTATAACTCAAACACTTTGAATTCTGATTAACTGATTTATTATAAAAGTAATAAAGCTATTCAAACCTGTAGTTCCTAATATAGCTTCGTGGAAACGTACATGAGGCTATTAGCAAAGGAGTCGCATGGAACCAAAACCAAAGATACAGTTGTCGTTGTAGCTGTCTAATACACAGTTATTCCGCCAGATGTCGTTGTTTCTTTATGCGACAGGCTTCTTCTCTACTACACTACGCTGCTAAAATATCCCTATGTACAGAGATAGATAGCGCTGGCCATTCGTACCAACTGAAGATTTTATTTTTATCAAAAATTATCAGCAGTGCAGCTGACTGACTAGCTAGCCACAGACAACTTATGAAATCATTTCATAAGTCCAATAACCACTGAATAATCTTCGTACTAAGACAAACGTTCGTAGGTAGGTTCGTCGGTGTATCATATTTCAACATATGAACCACATAAAACATATGTCATTTGTAATGACGATATCAGAAATTATTGAAATAATGTTATTTACGGCTATTAATATTATTTACACTTCAAACAAACCTGAACATGTTTCCGACTCTTATCACTTTTCATGTGTGAAGGTTTATTATTCAGAAACATATGTGATTCTTGTTATTTGGTAACTGTGACAAAGGTACGAACGTTTCATTGTTACTGTACAAACGCCAGCGCGCCCGCCCGTCACTTTGACGCTTCTCTTTTATGTAATTATTAATACAATTAAATTAAGTACAGGTCATTTGTCAATTAATGTTCCGATTTGTAATTGCTTTTTAATTGAATAATTTATGTTAAAATTTATCAAACATAACGTGTCTGCCTAAATATTAATGTATTTGTACGAGATAGCATTCAAAATAAATAAACCAACACTCATGGCAGGTTAAAAAAATAACCACGTAATATTCAATTTAACTGTTAACCATTTGTTTGTATCATCATAAAAGTCAACCATTAAAATCTATATTTAATCTCTAATTCATTAAAAATATATATTACAACGATAACTAAGAAAAATTTATATATAACTAGGTCGTATATATTAAATGAACATTATTTATTAAAAACATATTAAACTTATTTACAGTTCTTAACATGACTTGTTTTTATTTTCAGTTGAATATTGTCTTTCTATGAACTAAAATACTATTTGGATTATTTATTATTTTAAAACATTTGTTTAGCCAGAACAACCAGCTTTAAATTTAATTTGTATCAATCGACATAACATGAGTATACAGAGGATATTGTTTTTGTCAGCGCACATCGTCTGCACCCGGCGCGGCGTGATGCCAACACATCGCGGCACCTACTTTCAAGATGCTGCCGTAGGTCGTTTGATTGGAGCTGGGCGCGTTCTTCACTCTGGGTACCTGGCTTAAGTACTTTTACTGCAGCAATTAAGATAATATTAATATATGCAATTTGATAACATACTATATATATATATATATATATATTATACTTTATATTTTTATGAATACAACAAAGGCCAATAAGCTACGTAACGCAAGAATCTGTTTAATCAGAACTGTTCCTTTATGAAATAGAACCCATGCTGTAGCTCGATTTGATATTTTTATACAACTTGGAAACAGATTTCCAACAAGAATTACATACATTTTATGGAAATCTATAAAAATATATATGAAAAGCACCTTTTAAGCTTATAAATTAAATATATGTATTGATGTAACATTACAAATAGAATTACTGAAGGTAGTTTAACACAACGATGTTAACGCCTCACGTGTTACTTGTGAGTAAATTGGTTGGATTGAGTAAGGCTAGGTTTAAAAGGTTAAAGGAATTGAAAACCAACCTTTTTAATGAAGTCTATTACAGTACTCTATATTCCTCTATGTACCTCTCTGGAGCTCCGTTTATGTTTGCTTTTAATTTAATTTTAAATATGTTATAATAAATAGTAAGAAATCTATTGTGTGCAATCAGAGTGGAAAAATGATTTTGTTGATTATTTTCTGTCAACTTCGTTAAGACGTAACTCTAGAAAAAAATATATAAGTTTATGAGGAGTGGAAGCTATTGTTATTTGACCGGCACGTTGCAGAACGGACACGAGTCTTTTGTGAAGGGAAAAATCTTTTGCACAAGTTTCAAAGAGCTTTCTAATGTTATTTTGATTAATGTTTAAATTGGCTTCGATTTATGTCTAGATTAAAATCCCTCGGGGGTTTTATTTGAAACTTTTGCATTTGAAATTTGAAACATTTCTTTTAATAAGCATAAGCTTTAACGTAACGGGTTTATTTTTCTACGAATTAAGCAGTATTTGTCTTACATATCTTAATTGTTTTAGTTAATAAGTACCTCATCGATATGTGATGTGATGATGTGATGATCTACATATTGTTAGCAGACAGCAGCTATATAGGGAGATAGCCGTCAATAAAAATAAAGCAGGCGCACGCATTAAAATCTCTTCTTATTGCGGAGTGCATTTTTCAAAAAGAAAAAAGAAGAAAAAAAGCTCTGCCCATTTTGAGTGGGCATTTGTTTTATATTAGAGAATTAAATAGTAAAGTATTGTGTTTAGCGTATTTTTTCAGTAATTTTCCCTTATAGTTTCTAATAATATATATACTTGAAAATATGTTATATAAGAATGTTATTCCATAGTTTCTCACAAAAGCGAGCACTCAGGACAATTTCTATATATTGCTATGAAATATTTATTTTAAGTTCCTTTTAATTCTGGTAATGCTGTGGTTGGCTGCGTTGTTTTCGGACGCAACCGATTTTAAAAAACAATACAAAATTATAGAAGTTTAGTGTGTTTCTGTAATAAATGGAGACGAGCGTGACCCAGTTGACCCAGTTGACCCTCCTCGCTTATGTTTTAACGTATTCAAGATCGTGGAAATTTAAAACGGCGAGTCAGCTTTACTTATTTTTTCTAAATTTTATTGTTTGAATAAAAATTAACTTAATTAGCTTATTTTATGTAAAACACCAAGTATTTATTTTCAGTTAGGATTTTGAAACTCTTGAAACCTTAATAAAATCACTGGATTATTGATGAATTTACATACAGAGAAACCATTCACGTTTTTCACACTGTTCCTTTATATGAGGGCTTACTTTGTGAAACTGATTAAGCAAGGTAAATAGGTTTTCACACAATCTGTTACAGAAGAAATAATAATTTAATTTATATTAAATCTACTTTTACATTAATAAAAAGAATAGTCCAGCTGCTAAATGAAGGTAACTGTATATTTTTTTATAATTACATAATGGAATGTAAACATGTTTATTTTCATTGCTATTATTCAAAGTTATCTTTATAAATCCTATGTGACAGACAATGTTAAATATCAAAGACTTAATAAGCTGATGGTTTTGTATCAAACTTAAAATTATAAATTATTTTCAAACAAATACAGTATCACCTTGAAAGAGTAACAAATTTATAGCCATTAATACTTTTGTAGATATATTGTACTGTAATTAATTATTTTCTGATTATTAGCTTATCTGCATAACTTTTACGTATTATTTTAATTGAACATTGAATTAAATTTAACAGAATCTTTACATGATATCAAAATGTGCATAAAGTTTAGTAAAAGTCATTCCAAATATCAAATATTCAAAAATGGTATTACCTAGTATTTATATGAAATCAAAGAGTTAACATAACATTTGTAATTTTACTAATATTTAATTTATATTAGTTCTAACGATCTAAAGACTGCCTTCGTTGATCCAATGCATGTATATCGACAGATGATATTTATAGACAGGGCAGGTGCTCCTGAAATGCAGACGTTCGAGCGCTATCTTGCATTTTTCCACATATCACTAAATAAATATTTTTTGCTTTTTCTATTATTTACCTGATGTATGATTATTACTGTATTATTATTTAATAAGCTATATGTATAATGAGACTATTTATATATTCAATTTGAAACTGCCTTTCTGACTTTATAATACAATTTCACTTTTACTTATGATATATATATAATATAAATTTACACCGTAAAATATAGCTCTTTGGATGTATTAAGAGTCTAACAATAATTACATGAGGCATGATCGAAATACGAAAGAGTTTCACGTAGGGCAACGCCAAAGTGACATTTCTTGGATAGGGAGTAAGGGTGTAAGGGCGAGGACTCCAGGGCGCGGGGGTGAGGCGGGGGCGTGCGGGGCAGGGAGGGCAGGCGAGGCGTGTCGGCGGCAGTCAGCACCGCGCACCGTCCGGGCCGTCGCGCTTTACGTAACGATGCTCGGTCCCGTAAGCTGATGGGCGCGCTCGTCTGGTGGCTGGCGGCCTGCTGCCTGGTGCACGCCGTCGCCGCCGGCAATCCTGACGCCAAGCGCCTCTACGATGACCTTCTCTCCAATTACAACAAGCTCGTGCGTCCCGTTGTCAACAACACCGACGTCCTCCGCGTCTGCATTAAGCTTAAACTCAGCCAGCTCATCGATGTCGTAAGTTGACAAATTGTTAAAATTTTTTCATCTTCAAATTTCATTTTCTGCAGTAGTGCTCCGTTAGAGCCGTCTGACCTAAATAGTCGACTGAGGTTGCATTGCGAGTGCATTCATAGTTGCACTTGCGCGGAGCATATTTGGAATTTAAATAGACACAAATCACGATCACCGAGTACCGACCCACTTTTTACAAAACACAGAGTGATCAAACCAGCCATGTAAAAGCTTTTAAGAGAGAATAGTACCTAAGTGTCGTCTTCGCGCGTCCTCTCAAGGCGCCGCGCTGTCTCTCCGTATATATTTTGATTTTAACTCCATAAACCTTTGAATTATGTTTGTGATATCGTTATGATAAACGTTGATAAAATAATTGTATCCTGATTGAACTTGTCAAATCATAACCAATATTATTACAATGAAATATTATAAGTCATTCGTGTTTTGTATCATTTACAAAGGGTTCTTCTAAATCATTTAAAATTGTAAGATATTGATTTTGGGAGATTTCAGCCAGAGTACATTATACAAGATTTTTTTTTGCTTAAATGGATTCATAAAATGTATGAAATGCATAAATCCTAATTACTTTCAGAATAAAATTTACTTTTAAGAAAGAATATATTTTTTTACTTTTAAGAATATAAGACTTGATTTACAAAACTACTAATTGATTTTCATGAACACACCACTCAGTTGTTATTTATTGCTTAAGGCGAAGGATGCAGAGTAGGCGTAGGAAGGAGTTGAGGACCCTCCAGCAATACTCGAAACAGATGATCCAATCGATGTTCAAATATAAACCACTACAAATATTAGCCGTGACTTCTTCATTCTACACAAATTTAACAATCTCAAAGAAAACATTTCGATATTTTTGTATATCTAATCTAGATTGGTGTAGACGCTGTCTTGTTATTCACGTAAAGAGCTCATTCTACTAGATTAGGCTATATTGTTAATAGACAGACGTCATGTTAGTTAGGGGTACTTCTAATTCAAGTACAGTAGTAAACTATAGAATAACTGGTTTACTCTTCATAGATATACAAATAACCTTATTACATGTTGTCTTATTTGTATTACAATGAAACATTTACAACGATAATATGTAAAGTATGCAAATGAATCTATTATAACTAAATATTTAAAATACTAATGACTAATGAATTTTAAAGACTCGACGTGGCATAATTTGGCGCTAAGACGCGATCAGAGATGGTTCTCTTACAAAACGACGTGGGCGGCCATTACTGAAATCATATTTCGAAATCCGAAATACTTGACCTAATATCGGCATCTCTGAAGAATACTGTCTTCAGCACGCAGTTCAGCTTTTGATCGCACAAACATTATTCACGTCGAAATCATCGGCTCTTGTCGTACTTGTGCTTACTGCGTAGCGGCGTAACACTTTATCAAAATATATTTTATATCGTGGATCTAAAACTTGAAAGCTAAATTATATAAGGATTTAAACATTACTTACATATCAATTTAATTTTTAAGTGGACGAAATTAAATACTAAAGATTTCTCAATCGGAGAATACAATTAAAAATGATGATATGACATGTTGGTCGCGCCTGCGCCACCACCAGCCTCCCCCACCATAACTCAGGTCTGTATGAGTCGGTGAGTTCGAACGTTCTTAAAAGTAGCAGCAAAATATTAATTGCTATATTAACTTACTTAAAATGTTTAGTTTATAAAGAATAATAACATTTAGGCTTAGAAAATAGTGATAAAAGGATGTTTGTCGACTTATTTAATGTCACTCTAATACAAAACAATTTATTATGAACGAAAATTATATTTAAAGCATTTTAAAACGACAGATAAAAGGATACGTATAATATCGTGTACATAAAATAAAATTTAAATACTGCAATTTATAACATTGCTAGATAGTCGATAGCAGAAGTCACTTTGGCGTTTGTTACATTTTTTAAGCCTTACCTTAAAATAGTACTCACTTCAGAGCGCTGTAAAACCTTAGCTACTGACTTATTCAAAAAATGTTGCCTATAAAAGTTGTTCCTATAGATATAATTTTTTCGTAAAATGATAAAAAAAAGTTATATCGTAAAATATAAATGTTTTTCTCGAATTTCTTAACATTTTCACTTATACCTTTTTTATTTATAGTTCTACAACAAAATGGTACTGGATCAAAGTTCAACCCCAAATGTAACTTTTCAATGGACTAAGAGTTGAGGACATCTTTATTCTTTACGACTACTGATAAAGAATTAAAAAGAAGCGAACATTTATAAAACACACCGGCAAGGTGCTAACTGAGCTCAGGTGTTAGGTGTTAGGTATAGATATTGCGGCTGCTACAAATATCAAAATACATTTATATTAAAGTTCATTTATTACGGAAACAAAGTTATATTTAATCCAGATTTATTTTACTTATTTATTTACATACTCGTACCAGACAGTTTACCGTAAGTGATGAAAACGTACTTTATGATTAGCGTTTTGTTCGAATTATTGATTGGTATTTAATTTATTTTATCTAATATTTATTACTTAAATATAACGTTATTTTAATAACAATCGTAATAGCCGGAGTTGCGTTGAGTTTTAAAGCAGTTATTTGTAAGATTGAAATGGAAAACATCCGTATTAACTGAAATGCTTTAAATGAACCACTTCGTTTGCTGTTATTCATGAACTGGACCGTACATTTGTTAGAGTTTTATAAATTAAAGTTTTGTGATCATTTTAATAAAAAATATACGGATCATACAGATTATTATTTAACTTCCTTGCAGATGTAGAGTAATATAAAATTATTGAAGTAAGTTATAAATATATATTTTTTTATTAAATTGAATATTAGCAGAAAAGGTATTTTTATGTTGCAGTAGAACAGACGTGAGTAAAAGTGTTGGTAAATATATTTATAGAACATTCATTTCAACGGAGCCCAAAAAGGCTAATTTCCGCTCAAAGGAAATCGTACCTTGGACAGAGTCCGCCTTTCAATGTTCCACGTCAGTGGTCGTGAAGTGGGGTCATGTCGAGTGTCATACTTCAAGTACATTATCTGCCTTCTTAAAGCCCATTAATACTTTTGTTGGTTTCATTTCTGTTTCTAATGATCCGCCAAAAATGAAAAATAATAGTAACGATAATGTTTGTAATTTAAACTGTAATATTACATGTTTATTATTTTAATAAATCACTGTATCCTTAATATATAAAATGTTATATTGTGTATAACTTTTACTCCTCGCTGAAACCTGAAACTTTAGGAACTGTCAGACACAAGACAGGTTAGATTAATTGGTTGATTAAACCTTTACCTATATAAAGGATGTTATAAGACCACGGCGGTAATAATTAACAACCACATGTGGTTTAGAGGACGTAGTTTTTTGCTCGTTTTATCTTAGAATATATACACTTTTTTTTTGCTTCTTTTACATTGAACGTTCATTTGTTTAATGAACCTTCCAGATTAACTGAAAATGTTCTTATTCTATTATTGGAACTATAAAGCAACAACCCCGGTCCGAGTTATGGTTTTTCTCATTAAATATTAACCTTTATTTACCCTACTATAGCCATAATATTGAATCATAGCGAGGGAGCGAAAATACCAATATTTAGTTTAATTACCAAAAGCGAGCGGATCGATATTAATTAACCAGCTAAATCGAAAAGTAATTATTGTTATAATATGCAGTTATTTACGAATGCCGTATAAATACGTGATATTATAAATAAACCTTTCATTAAAACAAACGTCCAATTTGACACAGGTTGCTCTCATCATTTTAATTTAGAGAGTTCTACGAATGTCATTTAATGCCCATTCTGAATATTCTCTTTATATAAGAGACAAATTTTAATAGTTGAGTTTAAGGCGCTAAAGACTGAAAGATTCAATTTCGTCTTATATGACTCAATTTCGCACAGTGCTTAGGTTATTCTATAGTATTAGTTTATTTTTGTAATTTTTTTTCCAAATTAATAAATGACATCTTCTATAAATATACCTACATTATCAGTATGAAACAAATGTTAATGGTTTAGTCATGATGTTATATGTCTCAGTAGGTAGTTAACATTTATGTTCACGAATGCTTATACCGCGGTTATAATACTGTAAAGACGCAATAACTCTGATAAATAAACATAAGCTACAAGAGAGGCAGAAGTCACGCCGGTCACGTCCCACTGGTCCGGGAGGTCGAAATAACATAGCTAGGAACCATAAAGTAATACTTGAAAAAACTCAAGCTTAATCATTATTGGTGGTATAATATGAAATATTAGGAAAATTAATATTTATAAAATAAATATACAATGAAAAAATACATCCATACTGGTAAGGAATCGAACCCGCAACCGCTGGGAAACAGTCACGTCGCTCTACCATTTGAGAAGCTACCACTAACCACCTCGATAAATGTGTATATTTCGCAATTTTATTTTCGTATATTTATTTTAAAAAGAATTAAATAAACTAAACAAGGCTATAGGTTTTAAGCAATTAATATCAGTTGTGGCATCTTTCCAATGTTAATCTTTACTGCTAAGTTGGTAACGTAGGTAAGGATTACAAAAGAGTCCTTCATTATATCGCCAACGTCCCGATAGAGACGAATACTTATTCGTCGGTGACATCGTAGCTCAAGTGGTAGAGCGACAGAACGGATTCCCTGAGGTCGCGGGTTTTGTAATGCCGTCTGTATCGGTTATTTTTCATTCTATATTTATTATATAAAAAAACGTTTCTTTTCATTAAATTGTGTTTTTTACACTTATTAGTATATAGTTTTTAATAATTACCTTAACGTACCTGTTTAACCAATGGTTAATTGTTATTTAAAATTTTAAATTGTATCTAAAAACACGTTTATTCATTACTAGCTGTTGCCCGTGACTGCGTCCGCGAGAACTTCAGAACAGAGGGCTCGTAAGAAACTCTTTCGCTCGAGCTTTTATTGGTCAACATTATTTCCAAATTGTTCTCCACGAAAAGCTCTATTAATATTTAAAGAGAATAATAATATAATATAGTATAGATTCAATATGAAAGTTATTTCTAAATATTGTTTAAAACATTATTACATTTGTATAACTTACTTTGAATATTACCGCTAACAAATAAACTTATAAATTATAAACCCACAAACATACAAACTTTACCTCCTTATGATATTAGAAAAGATTGATCAAAATAAAAAAATAAAGTCATTCTTAGTTAAAATTTATATTAAGAAGGAGTACTGAAAGCTGAAAATCTGTTATAAATTCGTAATGAATAAGTTATTTGTTTACTTTCTCACTAATCAATGCTAATTATATATTAGTCTGATGTCTAATAAAATAACAAATATTATATATATTGAATTTAACAGTATTATGTTTCCTATAACTTCATATGTGGTTTGGTATTTCACTCATAAGCACTTCATTTCGTCACAAGACGGGCGTGCTCAAGGCGACAAATTAATACATACTTAATTAGTAGTATTGCTACATATATATATTTAAATATAAATCTTTATTCAAAGTAAATTTTATAAAAAAAAAAACTTTTATTGCTAAAGTTAAAACCAGCTCGGTATTTGTTTCGCCTAAAAATAAATATTGAAGTAAACATCTTCCATTCTTTTTCATTAGATAATAATGTAATGATTTATTATTTACAATGTCAATAAATTAAACATACCGACAGATAACCTCAAATCTATAAATGCACTAAAGTCAGTGTATTAAAACCACTTTTACCACTTATATGCAAAATATAGATATTTATTCATAAATTATGAGTAAATATCTATCAACGTCGTATATATCATTGAATTAACAAAAACACCAATATATTTTTTTTATTTATTCAGACTGTTATTTTACTTGTTGTTACTGATATTTGCTCTGGTACGTAACTCGTAACATTTAAAATGCTACAATAAACAACTTGAAAATAGTTATGTTTTCAAGCCACCTAGAAACAGGTGGTAGATATTTCTACTGTTACTATGTTGGTAGCACTGTTTACGAAATTTATGAAAGACAGCAACTAACTTCAGACTGTTACTTTTTTCTGTCGGTGCGCGCTAAGAAAATTATAACGGCGCCAAGAGAAGTGTAACTTCAAAAAATATGCATAAAAGTTTCTTAAAATTGCGTTAATGTCTGATAATAAATAAAAGTATTTTATACCGTATCCTGTTAATACCTTCTCTGTGCTCTAAAAATACATTACTGAGATAATCAACAATCATCAAAATACATTTACTTATTTAAAAGGAACATTAGTAAATCAATCACACTTATTGAAATGGACTCATTCTTTATAAAAAGGTCTTGTGGCCTTTGACAAAGCCTAACACTGCTTTGCAGATATTTCTGTTAAACAGAAAGCCTGCTCTGTTATCAAATAACCCTCCCTCCTCCTTAAATAAATCGTAAAGTCATAATTATTTATGTTAATATATGTTCTAAATAAAAGATAATATAGAAACATTCTGTGCACAACCATACATTGAATTTTATGCGGATATGACATTTGCATTCACCCATTTTGTGATGCATTTATTGAGTAATATTTTCCTTTAGACGAGAATAAATCTTTTCCTGGCTGAATACAGCTACTTCTAGCAAGAATATGTTTTCCCTGCGTACTGAAAAATCCGTCTTAGTCTTATATTATTAGATTTACTTGCAAATAAAAAAATATAATTGGTCTTTTAATTGCATTTCTATGTTACAAAAAAGTTATTAGTCTGTTTTTTCGAAACGTTAATTTCTGGCATGAACAGTCACATTTTGAAAATATTTTTGCATTTGTTATCCCGTTTATTGGGAATGTTTACAGGCTATAACATTACGCAATGACCTTTACCACCAATTTAACTCTTTAAATAATGGCAGAGTTATGGAAGTGCGTTCTTAAAAAAAATGGCAAACGTAGATAATGCTGACTCTTTCTTGGTTTCGATATTTAATGTCGAGATAATATTCCAAACGTATAACGCCTTTCAGCAGTTTACGAGGATAAAGGCGCTCTATGCAACTAGCTTTGTAATAAAAATCATAATGGACATTCAACTGTAATTTCTCTAATCTAATATTTCAATACCTAAAGAAATATTATAAGAACCCAATATGGTACTCTCCGTATATCCAAATTTCCTGGGTCTCTCCACATTCCTCAAGGTTGGCAACGTGCGTCTTTCTATCTCTTCAGATGTCCATAGGAAACAACAACATATCTCTGCTGCTACTATTCTCCTACATGGCTACTGTGCTCCTACTTGGCTACTGTGCTCCTATATGGCTACTATGCTCCTACATGGCTACTGTGCTCCTACATGGCTACTGTGCTCCTACATGGCTACTGTGCTCCTACATGGCTACTGTGCTCCTACATGGCTTCTGTGCTCCTACATGGCTACTGTGCTCCTACATGGCTACTGTGCTCCTATATGGCTACTGTGCTCCTACTCCTACTCCTACGTGGACGTGGAAGTGAGAGCGTTACACGTTCCAAAATAATGAGCAAACTCAAAGAAGGATCCCCTTTTTTTGCCTTTAGCATATTGTATTATTATTGTTTTTTTTGTTTCCCATATATATTTGCTTTTAAAAAAGCCATTAGATAATGAGTTATAAGGTGGTTATGTTTTTTAATAGTTCTCAAATGAAAATGAATGTCCTTTAAATCCAAGTTAAGATTACCTCGTTCAAACAAAATATGATTCGATAAAATACACCTTAGTTTTAATATCAATATATTAGATTTAATAAAAAAATACGACTTACTGCCTGAAAATTAAATCGAATGATTTCAATGAATTTAAAAAGTTGATGGTCGCTATGATCGATGCTACCAATTTCCTAAGGATTTAAATAGAGGGTTCAAGTATATTTAAAACTAAAAAATATAAACATATTTTTTAAACAGACGGAGCCGCGGGTCAGTATCTTGTTAAGTATGTCGAGAAGATCCATTCGGCCGACGTTGCCTTCAAAACTTATAAAAACTTTTATACGTCAATATTACTAATATTGTTATTGTTATATACGTATGTAATATACTTTCAGTAACGTTCTGTAAACGTCAAAACACTGATCAATATCATTCAAATGATAGTTATCAATGGCATTTAAGACTCATTTGGAAGTATAAGTCAGTCAATCTGTCAGATTGTTGACTGTTGTCTTACCTACAGGGTGCAATGTTTGAGCTTATCTTTCTAACAAAATGTTCGTCAGATTTGTTATCGTGGTTGGCTTGTCTTCAATCAGATATTCAATTATCTCGTATTCCGCATGTCTGACCGGTCCGTTCGCGTCTGTGGTCTTACGTAATAAAATAATCCTCTGAGAATTATTATTTTTATCGATTTTTCTACACTTTTATTTCTTTTGTATACAAAATTATACTACCATACAAAAAATCCTTTAACTCTGCATATATGGAACAATGGATGTAACGAATCCAAAAAACTTTTAGGATCCTACGCTTTCGTCACACATATATAACTTTCATTTTCGTATTATATAAGATAATATAAGGACGAACATTAAACACTTAAGTTAGGTGACTAAATCATACTGCCTATTATAAAGATCTATACTTTTCTTTATTAAGATACACTATTTATCACAAACTACGAATAGGTTCCAAGATCATATCGTATTTTTACTATTACTACAACTACTGCGACTATAATAAAGCTGTTTTTTGCTTAAACGTCATAATCTGTCTAAATAACTTGTGTGTGTGTGTGTGTGTGTGTGTATGTGTGTGTGAGCCAAATGCATTATAACAGTAATATTTAATTTGTTCGTTATCTGTTATGAAATCACGCTACTATATTTAACACCAGTAAAGGAACCAAACCTGCAAAATAATAGAGTAACATAATGATAACATGTTTTACAAAAATATGGCTAATGGAGTATTGCGGATAATATTGTTTCCATCTCGTATTGAATGAATAGTTCAGAACTCTCGTAACAATAAAGCTGTTCTTGTAATCCACTGAAGGAACTGAAACCAACAAGAAATATTATTAGAAACTTTGTAAAGCTTATGCTGGGTTCACTTGAACTTTATAAGCGATCAAAAATAGTTCCAACCTAACAACAAACCAAATACATAAGAAAGCGAAAAAATTATATTTATTTAAATACAGACATAGATTTGTTACATAATAATATACAATTAAATAAAATACTAATACTACTCTTTGGATTGCTGGAAGCCATTTCTAATTAGCAACAGAGCAACCCTCTTTTTTAAATATATGCTCATGTACTGGAATTATCCACATATAAAAGACATATAAAATTACCAAATGGTGCTACTATTTTCATCCAAAAAAATTTAACATACATGAAAAGCAAAAAGAATATTATCTTACAAAGTTAATCATAGAAAAAGCTTCTACAAAAATATTTTTAAGAAATGCGTATTACAACCATATCAAGACATTTATTGATTACATAAGAGCTACTAATTCCAATAATTAAATTAATTAATTTAATATCTATATTATTTTATTACCCAATATCAGAAAACGTCAGCACCTACCACCTACCTACCTCTCCATAACTTTACGAGAAACAAAGATAAATATCACACAAACAATACATCGTCTAAGGTGAAACGACGCGCCGCGCTACTTATTAATTTCAATTAGATGTGTGAGTGCAAATATTAATGATAAACACTTCTATGTGTGACGTCGTCGACCGATCCGTGAACTATGATTTACCTACTTTTTAAATACCGATTCAGGTTTCACCGTTTTTGAAATCTAGTATTTTTTATACATTAAGCGGGTAAAGGAAATATATAGCATTAGGATAAAAGAAAAAAATAATAAATTTTAAAGCCACAATTATTGGATAAATATATTTTAATTCATTAGCACCTAATTAGCAAAGCAATATTTTATTATCTAAAGCCGTATTGCGTTAAGTTGACAATACAATTGTGATTATGTAAAAATCTTCTTTAGTATAATTTAAATGATAATTTATAAACAAATGAGTATGTCGTACTTCTGGATGACCTTAATTACTCTTGCTAATTTTAATAATATATTTTATTTATACGAACTAATTTATGTACCCTTTATAAAAGAGTTTGTATTGAGATGTATTTCAAGTCTAATTTATGAAGAAGGCCTCATAACATCACATAAAATCCTTACAACAAGTATTAGAAAATTCATTTGAAATGTGGATAAAATCTATATTCCAAGCCAACAAAGTCGCTGGCAATAACTCGTCGCACTCATTCTTCAGCTCAGTATATTGCTAAATTCAAATAAAACCTTTTGTTCCCTGGATTAAGCGCTTTCAATATTGTTTATTTCATCTTGACACAGATAAACGCGACGTCGATGGCCAGCGCCCTAACATTTTAGAATAACGTTGGGTTCATGGGATTGTATCTGACGATGTTAAACTGTTTTTATAGAGTGGTAAAGATCTTTATCTTAGCATATTACTATGTTTGATTGACACTTATGACGATCTTTACATGTATCTTTGATGGTAAGGCGGGTTTACATTCAAAATACAAGATCTACTTCAATAAAAAACAACTATATGAAACATCGTCCCATGTCAACGGTTAGACTGATTTGACCGTTTTTGTTGCTGTCAAGGTTTGAAAAGGTAAAGGGAAAAACAGAAAATTGTAACATTTACAATTTTTTTAGTATTTTGTAAATATACAAGATTGTAATTTGGATAAATAAAGTATATCTTTCAGTTTGATAATGCTGACACATATCTCCATGACAAAAAATATTTAGCACCCATGCAAAAAGGGCGGAATAATTACTTTGAAGTAAAATATTGTATGATCTAAAGTATGAATCCTTGTAATTGTTCTAGAACTTGAAAAACCAGATAATGACAACAAACCTGTGGGTGGAGCAGTCCTGGTACGACTACAAGCTGCGCTGGGAGCCGCGGGAGTACGGCGGCGTGCACATGCTGCACGTGCCATCTGACCACATCTGGAGACCTGACATCGTGCTCTACAACAAGTGAGATAGTTGCAACTAATGACATTAAGTCCATAACCAAACTGACGCTATGAATGAACATACGAACTTCATAACAATCTGTATTTTAATGTCAATAGTCAATCGCTCCTATACACTATTTATTGCTATTCGCTTGCTTAATTAAAGACATTACTTGTATATATGCGATAACGTTATTGAAGATGAAAATAAATATAATATATCATTAAAAACACACTCTGACACCTACCTGATTTCAGTTTAAGCAGTAGGGAGTGTACCTTTAGGGAAAGTTAATGTGAAATTCCTTTATAACTTAGTTTACTATTTGTTTTGTCTTCAAACGGTAAATTATTTAACATTTTAAAATAGAGTATGGTTAGAATTGTCAATAATTTATAAATAAAATGTAAGTACATTTTTGATTAAACAGGCATAGATTGCTGTTAGAGTAAGAGATTGATTGAGCTTCCCACTTATTAAAATTAATAAAATAACCAATTAATAAAAAACCAATTAATAAAATTACAAAATATCTAGAGTCCAGTCTGATTGGTCCTCTGTTATATTTTTTTAAGACTTTAATGTATATCAGCTGGCTATCTGCATTAAAATCTTGAAGTCGGCTTTAACAAATGTTTTTCTGACTAATTTCTTCCAGTTTTAATGGCGATGATGATCTATCATGATTCTTTACCACAAGTAAAGAAGATACGAAACCATTCTCTATGGAATTCTAAAAACTTCACTATTAGAACAACGACTGTGCCAAAATCGTGGCACTTAATAATGAGTGTGAAATCTTATTATATTCTGTATAATTTATAAATGAGCCCCAAAAACTCTAGTTTTGAAAAACCCGTAAAACAAAAGTTATCAATTTGGAAACAGTTCTCCAATCTTTATCTTTGAAGATTACGATGAGACTTGACTTAAATTTGAAATAATATAAATAATTGGTTTGCTTTAACAGATAATAGCTCTCTCTTTCAGTCTCCACTACTTGTGTGTGTTATTGATCTTTGCGACCGGTGCATGTGTTAATAGATATACTACATACACACACACATACATAAAGATGGTTAGACTTGGATCTGTAACCTAGTCTAGAAACAGGCATCATATATATACTCGTATATATATATATATATGAAAATAATATTTCGGTTACTAATCTTTTATTCCAGATATTAATAACCTTTTAGATTATTAATTTCCGAGACTTGAAAAATCTGTATCTTTAATCCAATAATATGATCCGAATCATTTTATCTCAAGATATCAGATATACTAGAAAACCTTCAGTTATATTTTTAAATATTAATATTTTCGACATCAACAATCATTATGAAATTCAAACATAGTACACAAATATATAAACAAATGCACTAGGGTTAATTATCAGATATTAATATTTTATTAAGAGAGAGAAATGGCGTGTTTCAATGGTTCCAGGTTACATCGATTCGTGAATTTCAGTCAACAGAAATATAAAAAGACGTTTTTTATGTATTGTGAGGGAGTCATATTTATACAATAAATTATGCAACAATAATTCAGATGGTTGATCTCATACGTTCTTTTTGAACGTCATAGACTTGATCCTTACAATTACACACACACATACACGAACTTGCGAAGTACGTTGAAGGCAAGTCCAGCTCGAGTACTCTGTAGTTCTGAATACAGGAAAGTCCAATGATTGCAAATGGACGTGTTTTAATATCAGTTGAGATGAAAGCGTTCAAAGAAGTTCCTGGAGGTGCTGATTTGGTGAACAATATGTCCGTCGGTAGTGAACGAAATATTAACGACACTATTAAAACACAAAAAATCATTTAAAAAAATACAAATGTTTCATAAATTCGCTTTAAATCCTACAAACCTATAACATAACTATCGATACCTGGCAACAAAATGGACTAATGTAAACTGACTAAAATATATCCTGCCACTATTCCATAACACTTATATGGATCAAAGTGGAACAGAGGAAGATCTACATCTTGAAGAGAAAACCATTTAATGATTAAAGATCACAATTAGTCTTTATGGATAAATAGGAAATATAAGCTTAGGGTCAACGCCTACATTCAGACAAGAAGAGTAACCTTCGACAAAACATTAGAGATCACTATATGAAGCTGTCATTCCTAAAAGTAAGCATGAATGTCCTATTTTGACGGCAGATTCGAGGAGAGAGAGCTCTTCTTCTAGAGAGGGAGCAAAACAATAAAAAAAACATTAGCAAAGCTGCATGACAAGAATAAAAATAATCAAAATCATAAAGGGACTATGAATTTTACTTTATTACTGAGGACTCCCGTAAATTAATTTCAAATGTCGGACAGCACAAGTGATGGATAAACGGCTAAAAAATTACTTTGGGTACTTTCATAGTCCCAAAGAGAAAATGATGCCCTATTCATAAGTACAAATATACATTTCATACATCGAAGTCTATCCTATCTATTCAAACTTCAACTTCACATATGACCAGCAAAAATGTTTTCAATAGCATATATTCAAGGCTCAAGTACCTTTTTTTTTATATATAAAATGGAAGATAAACGAGCGTTCTGGTAGTAGGTGCTCATTGCCTTCCGCGGTATCTTTCAACAGCACAATAGGCACAATAGTATTGCCGACTTTTGAGCAAGCAGTAGCTGTTTCAGGTGTAAGTTAAACTCATTAAGATGTACACGTAAAATTCTGAACAAAAATGATATGACAGATCATGGACCAAAACTTCTAAATGGCTGGCTGTTATAACCGAGAACTTGTTTTAATGGTCACGAATATTAATATATAGCCATGAATAGCAAAGCTAACAATATTACCAAAAATATTTTAATAACTAATATTTTTTATAAAATAGGAGAGATGATATATTTGCAAATAAATAAAGTGTTATTTTATTTAGGTACGTAGTATTAAATAAACATAAAACAGAAACTGCTCGGTAAATGGAACATACAAAATATATGTAGAGTCCACACATCAAGTAACAAAAGAGTATATTTACATATTGGTCGTCATGCATGAATAACTTATTCTTGGCAGTCTGAGGTGTTCGTTAAGCGCTATAACAAAATACGATGGAAATCGTTAAAATATTTTTCATTCTGTGTGTTACAGTGTACTTGGTAATTATAAGTATTTTTAATTTAAAAAGAAAAAACGTATTATTTTATAACAGATATTTTGTACTCTGTGTATTTTTAGGTGAAAAGTGGGCTAGTGCTTACCGTGTTTGATTTAATATTCGATAAATTTAAAATTGTTATTGATGAACTAGTAAACGACGTACAAGAAGATTTGAACGACGTTTGGATCAGCACTGTCGCAGTCGTGGATGTTAGTAGTGCAGTTAGTACGAGCGAAAGAACAATTGGATACAAGTGGATGTCAAGAATTAGATAATTAATATTTATGAAGGGATTCAGATTTCATGAACGTTGTTTATACAAAACAAATAATCTTTATTCAAATATGGAACCTCTACCAGGCACTGGTGTTTGTATGAATTAGTCATATATTATCTTTGTAAGGTATGATATGCGTAGGTAGTGATATATAGTATTTATTTTATTTGAAAGGCACTCGATTAGTCCTGCCTGTCACTCCATGACGGACTCTGATAAATGACCTGACCACCCGGTGCTCATTATTGTCTGAGGCGTCCTTTACTTAATACAAATTGGACGAATTTTGTAGATTTTTGCTCTTTTAAACAAAATGTTTTACCTTTTTATGTTTCTTTAAGAAATAATAATTATCATTCTGAGATAGATCAGCTTAAATAATAGCTTTATAACTTTCACAACATAAAAATAATCGATGAAAAAATTTTAGCTGAAATTTATTGTCCTAAAATATTGATAGTTCTTCGAACAGGTTTCGACATCTGGACCAACAACACTGTCCATAATTATCTTTTGTTATTTATATTCACATTTACGATATTAATACAGAGGGTTTTGAATTCGGTTGAGCTATTTACATTGTAAACCTATGCATATAAAAATGCCTCTGAAAAAGTCCGCAGTATGCACCAGCACTGAATGAACTTCACTGAAATAATACAGGGCCTTTCGAATCATACTTTTGCGGAATTTGTTTGTTAACATTAATGAAAATTCGAGGTTTTTACCGAATAATATACATATTATTATTATAGAAGGGCAAATATTCGATTTTTTTAACACACACACTTGTACACGCATCTCTTACTATCAATTAATATATAAACTAGGTATTGCGGTAATACTTTTTCATATGAATGCAATTTACACTGAAAGGTTATTAAGGACGAACGTATTAACAACAGTGGACGGCGCCACAAGTGAATACACAAATACGAACAGAAGGACATGTCTGGATGTGAAAGCTGGCTGGTAAATGTGCCTTAACATTGCAGTGCCGACGGTAACTTCGAGGTAACGTTGGCGACCAAGGCGACCATCTATCACCAAGGGCTGGTCGAATGGAAACCACCCGCCATTTACAAG
Source organism: Dircenna loreta (assembly GCA_963555665.1). NCBI lineage: Eukaryota > Metazoa > Arthropoda > Insecta > Lepidoptera > Nymphalidae > Dircenna > Dircenna loreta. The sequence goes on along the minus strand of OY743099.1, from coordinate 5,995,768 downwards.
TCTTCCTGCGAAATAGACGTGGAATATTTTCCCTTCGACGAGCAAACATGCGTACTTAAGTTCGGTAGCTGGACGTACGACGGATTCAAGGTAATTGTGCGGGCCGCTCTCACCGCTCTCTCTGACCACTCTCGTTTGTCCACAGCGCTGACGGAAACTACGAGGTGACACTGATGACCAAGGCCACGGTGTACCACAACGGCATGGTGGTGTGGCAGCCACCCGCCGTCTATAAGTCCTCGTGCTCGATCGACGTCGAGTTCTTTCCTTACGACGTGCAAACCTGTGTGCTTAAGTTAGGCAGCTGGACGTATGACGGCTTCAAGGTGACGCCCCGCTGTAACGCCGCTTGGGGCCGCGCGCGCGGGTTGTAGCGTAGGGCCCGCCGCCACGGCTGATGTCCATGCAGTAGCTTGTTGGCTCGAACGTTTTTCGTCGTGTAATTAATATTACTATATCTGTCCGTGTGGTATTTTAATACAGTTGATACAAATTGCGTGTGCGCGATGGCGCTAGCGCACACGGCGTAGAGCGCGCGTCGCAATCCGCCGCCCGCTCCCCGCCGGCGTTTGCTCCCGTAGCTGTAACGTGTTGCAAGTTTACCTAACTTTTGCGTTGGTGACCTTTTTTAAGTATGTGGAGTATCGGCATGTCAACGTGCGTGACCACGAATTCTCCAGAATATCCTCGGTCGGATCCACTTAGTTTGAACGGCCTACCTCGCTCAACACGGAAAGGTATAAAATTTTAAATGTCTGGTGATATGGGATGCAACGTCCCTCAACTCGGTCCTTTCCACACTTCCCACATTAAAGAAGCCGTTTTACGCTATAGGTATTTAACTGTATACTGTATCCATATTACAGTTAGACCTTCAAAAGATGGTGTTTAACGGCTTATCCCAGTGCTCTTCCTTTAGCTGGCTCCGCTCGCGTCAAATACAATTCAAATACACAAACAGGCTACACATGTGTTGCTGATGCATGCCTCCTCTGTATAGACACTGCACTCACTGCATGACTCTAGCTTTACTCCTGACCAATTGCATTCCCGATCACGACGGCTCCTTGCCTTAACTGTGACTACTTTTCTTACACAGCTTCACACAAAAACTACACGCGAACAGTTTAAGCACAACACAACAACTTAAATAAAAGTAATTTTTCACATTTTGGCTCAACGACTTGGAGCATTAACGGTCATCATAATGCATATTTTATACCTTTCCCTCTTTGCAACTTTTTAGTGGCTGTAAATGTTGATGTCGCTGATCATTGCATGATGTCTTTATCATAACAAAACTGAAACATTAAAAACGATACACATTTAAAGATAGAAACCGATCGTTTCGTTTATTAAAAAGCTATCAACGAGACGGTCTTGCATGCATTCGCTACACTAAACTAAGCTTACGCCTTACAGCAACAGCGCAGACTCCACTCCGCCTAGCGCAGCGCGTGAGATGTTTTGTGGTAGTTGTTAGAGGGGTGGCTCGCGCTGTTGCGAGGAGGCAGTGAGCGCATGTGACACACATGCGCGGCGGAGCCGGTGCTTCCGTTATCCTAGTGTTTTGACGAGTTACAGACCATGGAGAAGCCACTGTGGTGCATTTCGTATGCTATGTAACTCAATTTTTAAAGTAAAGGATGGCCTCCATCAATACTCGTTGAAAATTCTGAGCTCACACAATAATTGATCTAGGTGTTGTGTTTTCGCGTTACTATATCGCATGTTCAACAAATGTTGTTTCGTGTCTTCTAAAAAATAATATAAACATTGAATTTATACAGGTACTTGGCACACTTTGTGGTAAGGACATTTAGTACTATTAAGTGCAACAACATGCAGCATCTTTTAGGTTTCACATTGTGTGACAGGGCATGTATCTATAAAAAAAACATATAAATTAAGTAACATATCATATAAATAAAATACAAGAGCAGATTTAAATAATTGTTTACGATTGAGTAAAAATAGAAAAGTACCTAATATCATAAGGATGCTGTAAGACGTGGTATGACTTAGATTAACGAATTTATAAAATAATTTGTGTCAACTTAACCTGTTTTTGCTCTTCGTAAACATTTTAACTAATGGTTTAAATGCAAATTGCTAAACATAAATATAATATAATAAACTCATATAATTATTATGTATTTTGTCTTGCATATTTATCAATGCCTTATTGTTATTGCGTATTTTTAGATCCCTTCTGAACAATTTAAATATTGACAAGTCTATGAAAATTGTAGATTAAGCCTTATATTAGATATGTGATAGCCGTGGCAGATGTATTAAATATAAATCAAAATCTCTTTAAAATAAATCAAAATTATATTCAAAATCTCTTTCGATATACCATGGGATATCACACTAGTTTCCATATAATATCAAAGCAAGGGTGTTGACAGGTGGACCTGAGACATATGGACGAGCAGGCTGGCAGCAACGTGGTGTCTATGGGCGTAGATCTCTCTGAGTTCTACATGTCCGTAGAGTGGGACATCCTAGAAGTACCTGCGGTAAGGTGCGTACAAATTGTTATTAATTCGAAATGAGAGTTATTTCTTTTAAATTTAATTCCGATGGTTGGCTCCTAGACCTGGAGTCCAGACGTCACTTCACTTATTTGCTTCATAATAATAGTATTCATTAACATAACCGCTTCTTTTTTTTAACTTACCTTGTAAAAGTTATTACTTGTTCTTACCTAAACAATTAAGAGCTTTTAATTTATTTATTTTTCGTAATCTTATAAGATAATAGAAAAAAATGAGTAGTCGTTACAACCCACTTAAAAATGTAGTTCATATAATATATAGTCTTTAAAGTTTTCAATGACCAGCTGCTGTAATAACTTCTATGAGTACTTAGTGTTAGAAGTTGTGGATTTATAGCGTGAGCTTAAAATTAGTAGAAAAACAACAGCTTTTTTCCATTAAAATTGTATAAAATATAAATATGTTCTGTAATACGACTTATAAATGGAGAGCATGATAAATTATACACCTTTAGGATATATAAACACAATTTAATGCTGAGTATAACAAAAATCTAAAATGGAAAATAACAAAATATTTATAAAATATGATAAAATCAAAATGTATAAAACAATCTTTTAACAATCAATACGAGCAGGAAGATTCATCGTCGTGTATAATTTTAATTTAAAAGTAAAATATATTAAATAAAAATTAAAAAACTAATAAGATCCGAACCTTTCCCCTTTCCCCTGATTAATGATGCCTTAGGATAATTTTATTGAATGAAAGTATTAACTGCCTCTTAAGCGTTCATTTTATATTTTATCTGTCCGCACTTTTAGATTCCAAATATTTGTTCAGGTTAGAATGATAATACAGAAAAGGCATTTGGTATTTATATTAGTTACGTTAATTATATATTCTACGAAATTGTCGTTAAAATTTCATTTTAGCGACAATTTTGTGTTTAACAATCCAGAAATTACTTTTGTAGAACTTTCACAGTGAACCCAAAAGTTTACTATCCTGGAACGTTCGTAGTCTCGTAACTCGTAGCTCGTAGACTCGTAGCAACGCTACGATGTGAAAAGAAAAAGGTTTAAAACAACCATTTATTTATTATTTTCGTAATTTACTATATAACAACATTTCGTTCAAGTAACTATAATATATATTAAAATAATAACCTAACAGTTTCATCTAACATCTAACACTTTACTGTTGATTGAATATACATTAATAAATACCAGATTTCGTACTCTTTTAACGTACACTTCTGCCGCTCGCTACGGATTCTAATAAGCGAAATACGCTCGACAGACTTCTGGAAAAGACGCTTAGTTTATCATTGTGTCATACGGCGACGTCTTTAATTATAGAGATCAATGGATTTTCCTAACTTTTGTATTAAGATATAATTGCTTTTAAGGAACATTATGGAAATATATACTCATTTAAATTAATGACACTAATTTCTTAAAATACTTTAAAATATTGGTAAAAAATATCAAATGATATTTTATTACCTTTATTGTACAAAAAAAAATACTATGTTGCAGAATGATTATGATAAATTAAACAGAACCTATCATTAAATTGGAAAAAAAAATTGAGAATTGATACCAAAAGTACAATGTAAATATTGGCGCTAATTTGAAATTCAATTCGCAAAACCAACTCTTAAGTTTGAACTCTAACATTTGATCGTACAGTGGATAGAATTTGTAATTTACAAAATATTTTCTCAAAAAAACAGTCAGTTGAGATAGTTTTTCTTTATTTAACATTGCATAGACCAACCTTTATAACATACTACTTTTATAAGCCTTGTATCTTACGCGGAAACGAATCGAAACTTTTTTGTTTTATAAAAATGAGTCCTGATTTATTTTTAGAGCGTATGCAAGATAATATTATAAAAAATTAAAATGTATGAACGGAGGATTGTATGACTTAAAGTTAATGAAGTGTTGTTTTCACTGACGGCTGCTGTGTTAAACGTTTAATATCGTCTTTATGAACAGTTTAACTTTGCACTTTATTCTTTTTAATATTAAAGTGTTTTAAGAAAGCTCATATTTTTAAATTACTTAAGTCTTTGTCATTTCTCTCTCTACTTTATTTCATTGCAACGTTCCAAGTCTCAAAGTTTCAAGACTGATACATATAGGGCTGTATATAGTTATAAATATGTTCTCAGATCATTAAGGTCAACTTATCAAACGTATAATAAATATCATTCTATCAAAGCCATAACATGACAATGATGTTTTCATACATCAGCTATCAAAGTACCTTTTTGTCATACTCTCCTATGATGTCTTTCTCGCATGATGTCTTTCTCCATGACAATCACAATACTTTATATCTTTTTAATCTTTCAACAATCCCTAACGTATGGAGTAATCCTAGACACTCGATTTTATCACTCAACCCTGAAATATACATAACCCTGGTCAAAAGACATTCCACTAAACGCTCGTATCCTTTAAGTTTATTATCAGAGACATTTTAGAGAGGGTTTTTAGTGTTTAATATAACAAGATAAAAAAAAAACATCTGTATCTTACTTCACAAATATTAATATAGAGAAATACCTTTGATTTAGACAAGATAAAATACAGTGCATTACTTATAATATCTTGAACGATAAGTATATATAAATAAATATACATATAATAAATGTTTATGAGAGGGAGTGAAGTACAAGGATTACGTCTAAACTCTAAACAGGTATATACCTTTTATACTATCAATATAGATGGAAAAATAATATTAGCTCTACATACAATATGACATTATCTCAGTAGGTAACGGACATAAACCTACATACATACAAACAAAACAAACAATTTATAGTATTATTCATTTCTACCTGTTATTACGATCAATAGACTATTATAACAAAACGTATTCACGTCATATCCATTAATAACAGCACAGTTCATTTAAACGTTATTTTTGTACATTTCGATTATAAAAGTTCTTCAATAACATATCGCTACACACGACCGCCATTCAATCTATTCTTTGTTATTTCTTCGCTTCAGACCTCGTATTTGAGACTTACTTTTTTATATAGTGAAATAGACAAGTGGTATAGTGAAAATAATGTGTTTTCGATTATCCTTTAATTATTAGTCTACTTAAAACCTAAACTAGTAGGACAGGAATCATCAAATTGGACAAATCGTTTAATTTATTATGAAGGTAAATGATTACTGAAACATTCAATTTGGATATGAAACAACACACACATACCAAATGTGAAATATATTTCGTATTTTTACTCCATTTACATTTTATATCTTTGAACATGAACAAATATTCATTATTTATTTTCTTAAAATCAATCTCAAGAACTGAAAAGATAAATCTAAAAAAATCTTTTAAAAAGGTTTGATGAAAATTAATTAAAATTTGAACAAAAAAAAAGTAACTTGAAAACAAAAAGTTCTAACACAAAGAGAAGGGGTTTGAAGGTCGCATTTTACAAAATAATAATATTCACTGTGACGTTGACGAGACGAAGCTTTTAAAACTCGGATAAATTTACAAAATACATAATGGTTAGACAACTTAATACATTGATGTTAAATGAAATATATACTGTAATAATAAAGTGCTTAAAAATTCAATATATTTATGTGACACATTTTTAAAGCTGGATTCCTAAACATCGATAAAATTTTGAGAATATTGAAAATGTCAAACTTACATCTTACTCATAATAAAAAGGACTATCTATCATTACAAGAACTTACATTTGCCACTAAAACTTTAAAATATTTTTATAACATATAGTACATTTAAATTTGGTTAATGTACACTCTACGGAATTGCGCGACCACGTGTAAATAAAATTACAGGGCAATAAACGTTTGAAAACATGAGAGAGATAGAAGATGTTGTCAACCCTTTTACTATAATTAATAATCATATTACAAAATAATAAAATGCCATTTTATAAGACTGTACAAAATATGTGTAGATAAAGTAAAAAAGTCCAATTTGTGTATTAACGTATTATTAATATCGGATCTAATAAATAATGAATATATTTAAAATAAATTAACGGATTGTTCCTCTAACGCTAACATTTAAATGACCTCTGCTGGTTTCTTCAGCTTCAATATCTATAATATAAGTATCAACATTGGGTGCCGTTATCTTATACTGAAATCAATCTAACTTAGTTTTCATATTTGAAATACCCACAAAACTATATTTTTAAAACTTTTATTTATAGGATAATTATTAAATTTGACCTTTTAAAGTTTTACAGGCACACATAGAATCAATAATTACAATTATGTTTAAAAGTTCTCTCGTGAGTCGTGACACCCGCACGTCACTATACATATGTAACTATACATTATATTAATATAACAATAAAAAAAATACTACAATTTCTAATCTCCTAATGTAACATATATTTGAATATTATAATAAGATAGTAGTAGATAGAAGATAAATGACGAAGCGTAGTACATTTGAATGTATTATTCTAGTGGTACGAGTGCGACACGTGTGTATTTACACATTTTATTTCCCCGTCCCTTGATATAAAATTTGAGAAACATCTCATTCCGGAGTGAATGTTACACGAAGGTAACATTTTATGTAAAGGTTGCTGTAAATAAACCTGTAGATAAGAAATTTCTGGGATGATCATAAAATTAATCTACATTCACGAAACTATATTTATTTTTTTGTTTTCTGTACAGGATTCTGAAACGTAATAAGTTTTATTCTGACATACGCATACATTCTTTCTCACAGAAACGAGAAGTTCTATACATGTTGCGATGAGCCGTACCTGGACATCACGTTCAACATCACGATGCGGCGCAAGACCCTCTTCTACACCGTCAACATCATCATACCCTGTATGGGCATCTCCTTCCTCACCGTCCTCACCTTCTACTTGCCCTCTGACAGCGGCGAAAAGGTAATTAGGATTACAACATTCGAGCAACGAGCTAAAAGAAACGAAGAAACGATGAATCCGCTTTTCTTTATCTTTAAAGGATCCGTTTAGTTCTGACCTTTTTTATTCACAAAAAAAATACATTGTTTTATGAATATCTTAATAATCTTTTACTAATATTCACATAACGTTCTCGTTTAGTATACCACATCCAGTTACAATTAATAATATAGACTGCAGATGGAATATCAAAGAAGTTAAAGACGTGCTCAGAATACAAACTGCAGGTCGGCAACGTTCCTTGATCCTCATCACTTCTTATCTTTATCAGAAGTCATTTATGAACCAACAAACCGTATGTTTTTTTTTATATTATAATTACTTATATATACATTTGTCCGCAGGTTACTCTGTCAATTTCTATTCTCATTAGCCTGCACGTGTTCTTCCTTCTCGTGGTGGATATTATTCCGCCGACGTCTCTTGTCGTTCCTCTGCTTGGAAAATATCTCATCTTCGCCATGATTCTGGTTTCCATAAGGTAATAGTTTATGTAATAAATGTATCATAACGTTAATATATATAACAAATAATATAATCATAACGTTATATTAAGTCGTATTCTCGACGATGTGTCGTGTTCAAACGATATTCTTTAATTCTATTTTTATGTCGACACTTCCACTTTGTAAACTTTCAGTAACTGTCAGTCTGTAGTGCTGACCCGGTTTGTAAATAACTCTTAGCTAAAATAACTAACTTATAGCGCTTGTACGAAAACAAAACAAATATTTTGATATATATTTTGATATTTTACGCTTTTTAGAACATTATTGCAATTAGATTGTAAATAATGAAAAATAATAAAAGATATATTACAGCTTCTTCATGTCATTAAAAAATTAAAGAAATACTGTAATAGCAAATAGAAATGAATATTTTTTAATAGTTAAAATACATTATACAATCTGAGCCAATCTATCTCCATTGATCTAAGTAACATCGTACAGTGAAATGGCTGTTAGTGAGTTATTGCTTCTCTCTGATTGGTAGAGCCGTCTATTAACAATATCTTAAGGTCAAATAATATGGTTTAAATCGTATAATGTATTTTGGCAATCAATGTGTCGTAAGTAATCAGATATAATAAGTGTATAAAGTTGGTTATGCATTATAAGGGCTCTTGATATTTAAAATAAAAAACACTGTAAGATCTACCAAATAATCTAGAATACTTCAAACTAGTGTAAAAACAAATAAAAAATATACTTTGAATTTGTATATACTCTATATTATATAACTATAAACTATGTTGTAACTGTTGCATCACAATTATTAGATAGAGTATTCTTGGAACATTTTAAGTAATAAGTAATCCTACTTCCTACCAATATTATTAATGTGAAAGTAGAAAGATTTGTATGAATCTTTGCTTTATCTAGTTTAAGAATATTGACTTTATTCAACTAATAATAATACTGAATTAACTTATACAATAATAAATAGTATATATATAATATAATATAATATAATATAATAGTATCTTGACCTTGTAGAGACCCCAGCATGATGACAGATATATTAGGCTTAGGCGTGCTCGCTCGAAACTTTATTAAAATACCGGTTACAAGCCACGGGATTTCCATATAAATTAAAATTCAACATTTTACCAGATATTTGATTGCATAACTTTATGCTCAAAGAAAATTAAAATGATCCGTCTCATTTAAACTCTCAGTGAAGCTTTCACAAAGGGGTTGGAATTCACTGGAAAAAAAGTTACTTCAGAAAGCTGAGTCTTTGTGAATGTTATCTTTTTCATAATATTTTCATAATGTGTAATGTTTTCGATTAGCCACGTTCGCCGTAACAAGATGTAGGTCGTATTACTGTGAAAGTAAATAAATAAACTTCTTACTCAGGGACTTTGACCGTCCCAACATAATTTCATCCTTACCGCCCCCAGGATTAAGACCATATATCTTGATTAACTGCTTCAATTTAGATAGGCTTATACCTAGGCGTGTTGGCTTAGCAAGCTTATAAATATTTATCTTTTTCTAAGATTCTTTATAACTTTCAGAAATATTACATACAGATGTATATTTTTATTATATAGTAGTAAATATGATACTAAACTCGTAATCTATATATAATAAATATAGTTATAAGTGCGTTGCGTAAAATTTGTAGTTTAGGACAGTTGCTTCAATATAGCTTCATACACAAACGTTTTACAAAATCTAGATGTAATTTTGAAGTAAAGGCAGCTTATATCGATGTGTTCTGAATGTGACAGTATTTAGAAAAATGGTATTTACAAGCACTGTTTCATTGATACGTGTCGAATACGTGGCTTAACCAATGACAGGGATCATATTTTTTAGTGTGTGCTTCAGAATAAATAGGTTTTAGAAATACTACAGTGCCAATATTACTCGTAGATGCAGAACGACGCACGAACGGGACGAACCATGTCATATAAAAAATATAATCGGCACTTCCTAGAGACAACTAAAAGTTACTTCTATAAGTATAGCGCTGGCTATAAAAAATCTTCATGTCTAGGATCTCGAACAATTCAATTATCTTAAAATTATTGATATGGCAACAACAATTTATTTTTATGTAAATAAATCTTAGGTACACAATAATAATAAAGCACAATAATAAAATGAGCAAAACCCTTTCGTTTTGTGATAATACAGAGGACAAAGATGACTACTGATGAAGACTGAGCTTATCTAAACGAAATTTTAGTGATTGTACATAAATGTGTACTTGCCACTTTTTTATTTTGAGAAGAGCAAGTCTTGATAAATCCAATAAATACAATTTGTGTCGAAGTCTGTAATGAGGTCACGAGATCACGATGTAATGCCTTCAAGTATTGCAATCAAATCACTTTTCACTGTCGGTGAAATATAAACTGATCTCCCGACTTCTTTTGTGATTCCTTAGTCCCTCAGTCCATGGTAACTGTACAGAAAAAAATATAATAACACTGAAAAGTGATCCAAAAGTAAAATTTACTCAGAAGCCTCAATAAGCCGTTTCTATCTTATGATTCAGTATGTCGGAAAAAGTACAGAACTGATTGAAATATTGATGTCAATCAGTTCTGTACTTTTTCTGTCCTTTTTCTGTACTTTTTTGGTAGTAATAACGTAATGACTGTTACAGCATATGCGTCACAGTAGTGGTGCTGAACGTGCACTTCCGGTCTCCGCAGACGCACCGCATGGCTCCTTGGGTCAAGAGAGTTTTCATACACATCCTGCCAAGGCTTCTCTTCATGAAACGTCCGCAGTATAAGTTCGATACAACGAGGTAAGTCTTACTTTTATCATCATCAGATCATAATAAATATTACTTAATTATGTAATTAAAAATAAATAGAATTAAAAATTCATCAAACATGAGCAGGACTCGAAGCGGCGGACCTCGAATTGAGCTACAGCGTCGCAGCCTGCCTTGATAAATGTATCTTTCTATATACAGTGCTCCTTGTCTACGAGGCCGTGTGGCCCACGACGACGACGGTATCCCTTGCTGATGAGTTTTTAATTATATATTTATTTCAAATATAAATAAGCTAAACATAATATATTTATAGGCAACGTCAAACATAAAAAATCTAAATAAAAAAACATAATAGAATCCTTTTTTTTAGAAACCAGTATTAATTAACAACTTTTTACCTATTTCCATACAAACAAAATGATATTAACTCATTCACAATCATATGTCATGTCGAAACAGAGCAGCCACCAATACGAGTAATTCGTGTGTTATTCTTAAGCAACAACTTTTTATTGAAAAAAAAACTGACAATAGCCGGGAGATGATGCATCGCTAGGTCTTTTGTAAAACCTTGGCTCAAAATGTACAACGGAATAGCGGTATACATATTGTATATAAATAAATATACTTGCACTGAAACCGTCAATGGTAAGCGATAAAATTCCTTGGATCATTACATCGTTATTCCTAACTCCTTCTTTCATGCCAGCTCTCTTAACAAACTATATGAAATATTATTAACAATATTTTAGTGATAACTCTAGATTTTAATTTAGTTCCGTAAAACATAATCTGAAATGTATTTTTCGTAATTTTGCTACCAAATATAATAGCGCAACTTATATAATTACTTCTCTTTGTCTGCGGAAACGCTGTCGGGTCGGAAATCCCTAATCCACTTAAATATATTATCAAAAGATTACAATAAATAATTTAATATAAATAGATTACATCCTGGTAATGTGTGTATCTATATAGAAATCCACACAGAGACACCTAATCAAACTTGGTAGAGCAGTATTTAATAGAATTAGCTACATTTTTTTTTAAATTTTACCAATAAAGTAAAGCAACGTACATATTTTCTTAGATCAGATCCCTCCATACTAAATAAGTCACTTCAGTTTATATATGTTTAGGCTATAAGTTATATAGCTGTTTTCAATATAAAAGTTTTTTAAACAAAGTTAGATTAAACCATGAACTGTAATAATGATAACTGTTCCGTCCTCTCGTAAACCGACCGCGTAGCGCAGTCAGTGCAGCGGGGATCGTGATTCAATTTGTCATGATCTATTATTACGAGAGTAATAGACGCGCCCATCCCGCTGCGGCCACAGACCCTTACCTAAATGACTCTCAACTTAAATATTCATAAACCTTCACAAACATCCATAGTTGCAATGCCAGCTACAAGGTTTCTCGACAAATGTAAAATGTGAATGAATTTGCGAGATTTATGCTCATTTGTGACGAAGGGTTAAGTAAGTTCTGTAAGTGAAGGCTGCTAATGTTAGTTGTATTGTGCTTATAAAACACAATCTATTGTAAAATAACGTCGACAAACATTTTGTGGTATAACACCCATATATTGATTAAATACATATATTGTACATTTGATATCTTGTCTGTTAAAAGTGTCTGTGTTTGATGATCGCTCTGCAATATCGATTTTTTTTAAAAGATTTATCTTTTTGTTTCTTAAAATCTCTAGGGTCTTAAAATTGAACACTTTGAAGATTGTGATTAAGAACTCTAAATTTTAAAAATAATACCAGATCACGGTTTACAACTTGCGGAGTGGTAGTCCGTTGCGGAGGCGCGGCCCGGCCCTTGTATCCGTACCGGCTCGCGGCCGCGGACGACGACTGCTGTGCGCCGGGAGCCTGGCCGCCTCCCGCGGTCCCTGCGAGGCCTCTCACACGCACCCCTAGCAAAGAGGATTTGACGCACACTACCTATGTGCAGTCAGGGTAACAATTGCTTCTACCTTAAAGTCAAGTGTTAAATTTAAGAAGGCTTTTATGACACTGATGATACGAAAAAAAATTGAAAACTTTCTAGTCGGTCGATTCTTGGAAAAGAACCAGCGACAACTAATCATTAATGTACCTTACCTTACGACCCATTAAACCGTCGTCTCTGCCGGCTAACACGCTTTGTGAGTATGCGCTGAGTCATCTCCTAATTGTTGGTTTATTCGAGACTCTGAGGGTGGATTTGAGGAGTTTCTTTCGAGTTTTTGGGTTTTGGTGAAGTTAATCTACATTTTACCATATAATAATAAATATTCTTTATTATACACCCTGAGTATAAAATTAAAAAAAATAACAAAAAAAAATGGTACAATTTTGGCGGCCTTATTGCTAAAAAGCAATCTATTCCAGACAACCAATTGCATGGAAGAAGAAGCATACTGGAGTCGTAATGTGGGTGTGTTTACAATGTATAAACAAAATAAAGGAGTTTTACATACAATATATACATGCATATACCTAATTACATACATACACTAAGAAATAAACATACATATATCCACATAAACAAATAAATAACCAGACGACAAACACACTATAAGTTTAAAACATGAATTTTTAGGCACCGTTGAAACAATTTACATGACTTTGTAAGTTTAATTTTAAGTGGAAGATCATTCCAAAGTCTATTGAAATGTTTAGTATAGTCCGAGTAGAAAGAGGATGAATGCGAAGGAACTTTAAGAATAAGGAGTCAATATGAATAATGAATCCCGGCCAATGGTTTGCAGCCTTATCATTTAAATGTTACTTGTATTGGATGCTTGAATCATTTCAAATATGGGGAGATATTTGTGATATTTCTCCGTCGTACCCAGACTCTCCGACGGTTTTCCGCATTTATCCGGAATGGCCTTTATCAAGTAAGGTCCTCGAGTTATTACGTGAAAGCCACGTTTAAGAAAGTACCTATGATGAAGATATGATTTCATTTCTGAGGGCATTTTTTCTTGATACATAATTAATTTTAGACATCTCTTCACGATAAATCATACAAATTAGTCATTAAAATAGTGTCATTAACTGTCAGACGTACAGACTAGTGAAATGTGGTTTGACACGTACTCGGTAAAATAATTAATTCATGTCATGTCATAGAATTGATTAAGTTTAAAATGTATTTTAGTTAACAATGAACTTTTTCATAATTTAATAATGAAAGCTGAAAAGTATAGTGAAAGGTCGTAATTAACTCCCTTCGTCCCTTTGTTTGTAATCCCAAGAGCTTGTGCCTTTTATAGTCTGGTTTGATAAAAGTTAATGAATACAATGTTAAGGTTTACTGAAAATTAAATTAAAATTAATAAAGAAATAGTTCAAAACACACAATCGATATGTACCTAAACAATTATATAGTATATATATACAATATAGTAACATTTTAATCTGCAATACACAAAACGGTCTATAGGTTAGGTGAGAGCAACCGCTTTGGTGGTAGTTGCGTTGTTCATGGCTCAAGCGAGGGCGGAGCGCTACCCGTCCCGGAAGAAGAGGCTCTAAGCCCTGTACCGGACCCGCCGCCTGGCTTCAGTCATTCAGCCTGTCCCCCCGAAGTGCACAGAACTTGCTTCTGCGTGAGATTCATTGCAGAGCATACGAGGATGCTGGAAGACTCCACTAAGGTACATTCAATTGATATTATAGAAAATGCCTATTTAGTTCGTATTTGATAAACGTTCATTTTGCACTGATTTAATAATTAACATTTCAATTCCCGAAGCGTGGTTGTACAAATGTATTAACATAACTCACTTTATTAAAACGTAACGAGTGTGGTTGATAGTCGTACCTATATATTACTTATTCAATCGGGCAAATGGTTATTTAATATGTAATTAAGAAATGCCAACATCATATATTCAATTCGGTTTAAGATTCGGTGAACCTGGAAATGATAGTGTTTTACTCGTTTTAAATTTGTTCTTTCAAATTAGGTAGGTACTTACCGTAATCATATTCCAATATTTGTTAATTAAATATATTCTTATTTCAATACAATTCATGTATTCTTAGATAAAAAGTATAATAATAGTAAATGGTGTAATTTCTTTACTTGTATTATATACTTTACTTAAACATAGTTCATATAAATAGGTAAATACGTCATAAAAATATTTCTACTAAACCTACAGAATCCTACGTTTACAACGTCAACAAATAAGCTGATCTTAATAGTTACCGGGAATACCAACCTATATCGTGAAGATAATTTATTTACCACAGACATACCCAGTCACCAATTTGATTCGTGATTTTCAGGTTAAAGAAGATTGGAAATATGTGGCGATGGTGCTCGATCGTTTATTCTTATGGATATTCACACTGGCAGTGCTGGTGGGGACGGCCGGCATCATCCTCCAGGCACCGACGCTCTACGACGACAGGGTGCCCATAGACAAATACTTCAATCAAATCGCCACCTCGTCCCTAGTCAGGTGTCCGCCTCCCTCGTAATTAACTATAAACTATACTGTAATTTGTTTGTTAATATATTTTAATAATCATCAAATGTGCCTACAATCAAAATTGTGTTCCGCATTTTTATAGGGTTTTAGCCGACTAACCGACTTTCCTTCCTTTATGCTATTATTTTGGACGTTGCGTACGAGATGTTTAATTATTTTTCGGTAGAGCATTAGATAGAAGTTTTTGGTCATTAGTAAAGTCCCAAAGTCCGACGCTGAAATCACAAACCAGCATTTATCTAGTATGTTCCAAAAACAAACAAATTACAGTGACAAAGTGAACATCGTTCGCTGGACCACCACACACCCGTCCTGCCCACGTGTTCTGTTCCACGACACTCGATCTTGTTTAGTACAAGCAACACAGACTGCAACTTGTGCACGACTTCACGTCTGTCTTGTTTAATCTAGGATACAGTAGTTCTTCTCCTCTTAGTCTACTTCTTAGGTAGTACGTACTCTTCCATTTATAATATTAAGTTAGATTTGAAGGTAATATTAACTTATTAAAACTCCTTTCAAGTCTATCAGAGCGTTGTTTTCCAATGTGTTACCTTCTTAATTATACTTTCATATCTTAAGGTCTTCCTACCTTATTGTGATGATAAAAAAAATAATTGTGCCAATTATGATTGAATATCTAGTTTTATAAAATTAATTATCTTCTTATTGTTGCTCATTTAATTATTATATCACATCGTAATAATTAGAAAACTAAATTGTTGCAATTACATTAGACTATCTCGTTGTTAGGAAATAAAATGTCACGTCTAACTTATAAATAATATCTAACGAAAGTATTCGTTAATAAATATTGTAATTAAAATAGGCATTGTAAACACTTAACCGTTGAATGTGAAAACCACCAAATGAATGTTGTCTGTGTTCAATAATAAACTGTAGGTAGCCATTAAAAGTAGCGATAATCGAATTTTGTGTAGTTGAATTATGTCTCATTATTTAATTGAATGAATCTGAATCATTTATGTAACTAGAGAGATGGGTTCCAATACCTTGGAAATGATGTCATTGAATAGAAAAAATGTTATTTCTCTTACTTCTACCCCATTTCAATCTACCCTCTGGCTAATAATGACTGTTAATTCCTTAGCTAGTTGAAAATTAGTCTCTCTTCTAGTACTATCACCTCAATAATACTTACTGTTTGATCTTCAATCTTCTAAGATTCTCTTACCTTTGTCGTAGAATGGAACATGTACATTATTAATTATCGATTTTATTACTCATAAGAATGTTTTAAGTCTTCAAACTTCACCAGAAGGTTCACTCGTACGCATTAAAATAAAAATAGATTTATTAATATTAATTTTATACACGATGGATTTTTATATATGTTTCATAACATTCAATCATCAAATACGTAAAAAAAACTTATGATGATAAGTACAATATGAAAATTTACTTTTAAGATACGGTTGCTCAATTTTGTGAAATCGTGGAGTTTACCAAATAAATTTTAGCACTGTTAAGAAGCCACCACTGTCGACGTTCTTACACGGCTCTTTGATACCTCCGTGATGTTTTCAAATTTCTTCTGTTTAAAGAACAATAGCTGTTAAGTCTAAAATGTTTGTCAGATTTAACGGACGAATGTTAATATTATATACCACCTAAAATTGAGACGAAACCCAGCACGTTATCTAACATTGTCAAATAAAATGCTAAATAAACGGAAGTTTTTATATTGTATAATTAACTATATGTAATTATCTAAGACAGCACTTGTGGTACCTCAATACAAAATGGGCTCACTAGCATTACTATTTAGATTATACACCTAAATCTCAATTTACTAAATGCGTTTTTTTCAATGTGTTTTTTCAATGAAAGCCATTAAAATTATTATTTTTTTGTGAAAGATAGACATTTAAACACAAAATGTTTTGTATCTTTTTAATATAAGTTCGTATTTTTTTAATATAAATGTTAGTTTTTTTAGTTTTTTAGTTTTAACACAGGTTAGTTTCCAGCGTGTTGATAGTAAGAGGCGTGTAATTAGAACTGTAGACTATAATATAATAGTTAATATTAATCACGTTGGACTGCTCGCGGTAGAGTAGCGCAGCTCAATTGTAGAAAAGTAAATTTGTAATTTATCTATTTATATTGTTAATAAAACCGTTATAAGATAGCGAATGTATTTTTAATTACTTCCGTCCCCTCGTCTGATGTAATAAATATCACTAAACAACATGTATCGTATTAAAAGTATGTAGTTAAATAATGTCGCTTTAATCTTATCCGAAATTAAACAAATCAGAGTTGCTGAAGACATCTGTATTAGACTGTTGATGTTCCTTGAAAATGTTATTTATAAGCTCTTCAGATTTTTTACTCTCTTCCATAATTCTCTTAGCGTCTTCCACGATTTTTTTAGAATCAGCAATGGGGTTTGGGTTATAGAAAGGGCTAGAACTATCCATCAATAGAGAAGTGTCTCCAACAAACAACGATTTTTCTGCATTAGCGCTTTGAGATGTTGCCTCCCTTTTGAAAATTTGACCAATTTTGTTATCTGCAATTACTCTGTTATCATTATCATTATTCATTATGTTTTGTGACAAATCATTAAAAGACTTCATTTCTTTTTCTGTTCTAATTTGGTTTTGTACCATTTCTTTTGTATTAAAAACAGCTGTGTGATCATTATGTTTTCCACTTTCGTATTTATCTAATTGTTTTTTTATTTCTTCCAGCTTTTCATCTTCGGAAAGTACTTTTTCACTTGGCGTAACGTGTAACTCGTTTACTACTCTATCTATTATTTTGTTAATTTCATTTATTTCCGTTTCATTCTTACTTTTGCCTTTTAAATCATGCAAAACTTTAAGGTCTTCCCAAATCGTATCTCCAGGTTTTCTGTGGCCAATGTGTAGTTTTCTAATTTCATTTCTTACGTTTATTGAAATATTTTCCAATTCTCGTCCTAACAACTCACTGACTGCATGCAAACGCTCCGTTTCATCTTTCAGTAAATCGGAAATAACTTTAAAATTGCTGTTAGCATCACGTCTACGCAAAATATCATTAATAGATTTATTTACATTTAAAATAGAACGTTCTAAATCTTGTGATATATGTTCCAATTCAGATTCAGGAGTTAACTGTCTGCTAGGTTGATTATATTGAAAACGTTTTTCAAAGAAACTTCTGTGTCTGCTTTTCCAAGGTTCAGGTATAATTTTAGGTTTTACATATCCTCGACATTTGTTGTTGAAATGAGATGTTTCTTCAAGAAGTCCATTCATCGCCAACACTTGTTCGACAGCTGATATCGTGCAGTGCAGGGTATCTTTCACATCAAATACAACATCACTCAATAATTTACCGAAACCTCGTTCCACATTCGACATCGCTCCACGGAATTGACCATAAAATGACGCGGAGCTCTGAAATAATAAAGCATATATTTAGAAACTAAGAGCAGCGATGGACTGACGGCACACTTACTCACTTGAACAAACACTCACTTGAAGAAACAGAAATGTAAGTAACAAAAGCACATCAAATTTCATTATAAAATAAATAATTTTATTACTTTTACAAGAAACACAACATTTATTGTCAGAATTCCGAATTAAATTATTAGCTTGATTTCAGCACATACTTCGAACCTGTAAATGACGAGTGTTTGTTCTGTTACAATACAACTGTTTCAATAAGTTATTCAATCATTTTAAGTAGATTCGTTTACAATTAGTAAATAAAACATGTGTAAAAGTATTATTACATTTATTTCAATACATACAATACTCTTATATCACAAACGACAGACTACATGTCGGCAGAGCTGGCTGCCCACACATTACATAATATATTTGTATTTCGTTGAGTCGGTAGCTCTGATGGACACGTTAAAGCTATATCATACTTACTTCATTGATAAAGATGTCTCAGGATAGAGTTCATTATATTGTTAAGATTTCAAAACAACAACCGGAGATATAGGTCTAATAAAAGTTATTCTAGTGTTATAAATAAATACATAAAAATGAGCCAAGTTCCTACGTTTTACGTCCATTTAAATTGTATTAACACCTGTGCAATATAAAATTACATGTTATCATAAATTACTTTAATAATTTAATAAAATCGAATTAAATTACATTTCAAATTCACTAGCTATGAGACGATATGTTGGTTGAGCTGCCGCGTGACATTCCGCTGACGGGCGTGTTCGCTATCAAATATTATTAGCACTGCGTCATTGTCGGAAACAAATTAGTTTTTTATTAACTCAGTGATAATTATAGTAACATGTGTGGAAAACTGAATATAAACTGTAAGGAGTACACAAGATATACGAAATGAACATACAAAGGGTAAACAGAATATTTGTATATTGAACACACCCTGTAGCTCGACGTTGAGCAAACATTCCATCACAAATAGAACTTTATGTATTAAAATGGCATCACTCTGTCGTATTCGTCAGAGTCCATTGAAACTAATAGACTTTCCATTTAATTTGACAAAACATATGTAAATATATAAATGTTTTCAACTCGTATTAGGTACTCCTGATATTACAACACCTATGTTAAATAATATAAAGCGATATAAAACCTAGTTACCCAATTTACAAAATTTATTTAAAAATCATAACGCATTATTATAAATTGATTTCTCTTATAATTTTATTTATAATCATATAAAATATTTACACGTTGAATGGTGACACGTAAATATATGTTCAATAAAAATACTTAAATGATAACGACATTAAATAAAATGAGTGATATAAAAAATAGATAGAATTCATACATTACACAACACTTAATATCCAAAAATAAACACGGCTACGAACATTAATAAGACAGAGTATCGTGTCGTGGAATGTAACGAGGACGCGAGGACGCGCGCTGTACGCGGGGGTACGCGGGGGTACGCGCGGGGTACGCGGGGGGTACGCGGGGGGTATCAAGTACAAAGTGTCGTCGGGTATGAACGCTCAAGGCAAGGGTTTTGTAAATCAATTATATTATATTTATTTCAATACATTCAAAGTAAAAATAACGCTTTTCTCAAAGTGCTAGAGGTATATATGTAATACTCTTACCGGATATTGTTGGCATTTTAAAATCGTTCGAGTGTATTGAGTACTAACAAGGTGTGTCTGCGGCGGGACAGCGCCGGGACAGCGCCGGGACATCATGTACAACGAACGAACACAGGATTTTCATATCATTGATATTTAGAATTGTTTTATAATTAATTTGAACGTAGATTTTATTCTGATGAATAATTGTAATTAATAACAACCTCTACAATGATATGGCGCCATGTAAAACTATCACAATACTAATTATATAATAAGCTAGTTAACCTTAGACATAAGTTTTGTAATGAATGTTAAAGATGTACAAATTTAAAATATATAAAGACGTCGCGTCGGGGACCTCCTCGCGGACAAGAACGTCCACACTCCTACCAAAATATAATCTGTTGCCGAAAGATTACAAAAATATATTATTAACTATTATTGTCAATTTGAATACAATCGGTGATCACGAGACGGTCCCGGCCGCCGGCGGTCTGTAGTAGTGATGTGACGTCATGGGACGTCATGTGACGTCATGGGACGTCATGGGACGTACAGACTGTGTACTGTTTATCATCTTAGTACATTATTCATATTAATTTTTGATAATCAGAAATGTTTTATGACTTTGATAATCAGTTAATACAACTTCTGCTACTAAAAATTACAATGAATTAGTCGAGTTGTGAAATGAAGTGAGCGGCCTGAGGGCTGAGCTCGTCAGCTGTCCGGGCTCGTTTGAATATCGCACTGTGGGTTGTTTTCAAATTGAGACTGTACGTTATAGGATAATTCAAAGGCAATCCTGACGCCTCATTAGTACCGAACGTCCTGGTACTATGACGACCGGTGCTCGGGGGTGTCGTCTCGTGGTGGGGGGGTGTCGGCCTCCTCCCTGGCGGGCGGGACGGGGGGGTGCAGTTTGGGCAGCGGCGGGATTGGGGGAGTGGACGTTGAGGGCGTCAGGGAGCCGTTCATACGCTGGTAGTGAGTCTTCCAGGCGTTGGCGGGCGGAGTGTAGTTGAGGTGGTCGTACTCCATTTCTGATAACAAATTGGTGATTTTTTATATTTCGTATTCAACTCGCTCGGAACGTTTTTGTTTATCTAAGAAATAGATTCTGAAAACATCTCTCATGTAGTATGACGGCCCGAGCCGCCCACACGCGCCTGACCAGGCCCTAGAGCGCCAGACTCGTACTTACCGTATCCCTCTTTGTGTTTGATTTCATCGTAGAGATGGTCCAATTTATTGTCATCTTCAATACAGTGATACAAATTCGGATTTGTGAGATCCGCATCCTTATTCTTCATAGACGAGAATGGATCATGAGCTAAAAAAACATAAAAAAAATATCACAAATATGGCACAATAAATAATTTGTTGACATCCTGAACTAATTCAATAAAAAATAATTATTACATTAGAATTAAAAATATATATAAATCATTACATATACACATAGCACACAGTGACAAGTCATCTTACCGGTGCCAGCGCCGGCGGCCGTCGTGCGCAGTCGCTGCAGGGCGGCGTCGCTAGTCTTGCCGCAGTCGAGGTTGTTAAACATCGTGGAGTCGTTCAAGAGCGTGGCGGAGTCGTCGCCGCGAGTGGAGTTTTGAAATGAATACACGGGATTGTCGAAGTGCTGTTGTTCTGAAACGAAACCGTCAAATGAGCCTCGGGGCCGTGCAGTGTGGAGCGTGCAGTGTGGAGCGTGCAGTGTGGAGCGCGCAGTGTGGAGCGTGCAGTGTGGAGCGTGCAGTGTGGAGCGTGTAATGGCTGCCGCACCCGGTTGCGCGGAGGGGTCGGCAGTGTACGTGACGTGCGCGATCTCCCTCTTGAGCGCGCGCACGCGGCGCCGGTAGTACAGCAGCAGCAGCGCCGCCGCCGCGCCGCCCGCGAACAGCGCCGCCAGCAACGCCGCCGTGGCTCCCGCTCCCGCCCCGTCTGTACAGATACATTTACATCTTAAAACCTAGTCTTAGTGTAATTGTTTATAAAAATATATCTCCACTAGTTAATTCATTACAATGAATAATTAACAAAGCATTAACACATATTACACACATTATAACTTTTAATATATTTACTTGGCAATTAAATATTTTACCTATTCAAATATTTTAGCTATGGAATAATGAAGTTGCAGTTCACTGCTGGACATGCCCCATTTTACGCCAGATATCCCGCTACCCTCATCCAGCCTGCAGCAACCTTCCGCAAGTCGTCGGTTCATCTGGCCGAAGGGCGTCCTACACTACGGTTGCCAAGACGTGGTCTTCACTCCGGAACTCGTATGCTCCAACGGACACCTGACCGACATACGTGACCGGCCTACTGCCAGTTCTACTTGCTGATCCAGCGAGCTACTTACTACGTACGTATGTATGTACTGAGCCGACGTACGTAGTACGTAGCTTGCCGAATGTTGCCCAACCCAAACGAATCTTCCTGCTAGCGTCCCTCTCGAAATTGTGCCGGTCAAGTTGGATAATCTGACCCAAGTAGACATATTCCTGCACTAACTCAAAAAGGACGCCTTGGTAGGACATCATCATTGCACGGTCTTGTCAAGGTTCATACCAAGCCCATCGTCGAGATCCGTTCAGGCTATTCAGCACTCCTGTAAGCTCCTCCAAAGACTCTGCCACGATGACAATATCGTCAACAAAAAAGAAATATACTCTCCATTAACGTTGACACCTCGTTCAATCTAATCCAGAGGCTTGAAGACATTTTCCATTGCGTTTGTGAACAGTTTCGGGGATATGACATCCCCTGCCTTACATGCACTGCACTTCACTTCACTCACTGCAACAGTTTTAAGCTGCATCTGATGGCTTCTTCCAAGCGGTTTGAAAAACTTTGAACCCTTATTCTGCTCAATAAGCTCATCCCCTACTCTGCTCAATAAGGGCATCCCCTACTCTGCTCAATAAGGGCATCCCCTACTCTGCTCAATAAGGGCATTCCCTACTCTGCTCAATAAGGGCATTGATAGCCCTTGTTCTAGAGCAGCAGAGGTATCTACGTATGAGTTTTCGTATCTTCTAGAGAGGTCTATATTCTAGAAAAACAACATCGAAAAACTACGTCTTATCACAGCAGATCCAAGGTTTTGAAGAAGGTTTTGACGACTTCGCGCGTTTATTGGAGAGGAAATGCCTGCAAATCGTCCATGTCGCCAACGATGTCGGTTATCTCATCCATGTCGCCAATGATGTGTAACTAGCCAAATCTTTAGTTTCAATTGCAACTGTCCAGAACCACAGTGTAGTTAAGACGGGGTAGGTCTAAGAGTATATTTCATCAATCTGGACCTTTCGGCCTTTAAGACACATATTCAAAGTGCCTCGATCAAGGCGGTGGTCACTATCGATTTTATACCAATTGATCACTGAAGCATCTTTAATGCCTCTTATCTACCATTATAAAATCTAACTCGTTTCTTGTTCATCTTCTCTGAGCCTTCTTCTTGAAGAAAGAGTTCATCAAGGAAAGCTCCTCCATCTCGAGGAAGAATCGAGGGAGTTGACCAGCATTTGCCTACCCTATGATTTCTGCGCCCCAGTCCGTGGGGTCCGATTTTCGATTCGTCGCGTTCTTGTACTCACTTTAGCAGTAAAGGACTTTAACCCATAACAACGTTACGGTTTTGTGCACTAGAAAACCGACTCTACCTTGAGATATCCTATTACTTTTTCGGCAGTAGAGTAAATGACCAGAGTCCACTCTCTTTAGATTTCTGGCAACCCTAGTATGCTCCAGTAGATTTGACTCAACTCTTCTTCTAATTCGGAGAGATGATGGTCTAGCCGTAGCGATTCTTCACACACACGTAGGATAATCAACCAATCCATCAAAAAGACTTCGGGTCTAATTTGTTTTTAGGTCTTTATATATTGCTTTAAAAGCAGGCTGTTAGGTGCTTCTTGGACGTTTAGATTTAGCGCAGTAGTGGCCCTAAGTGCTTCTTCATATTCAGCAATACATTGAATATACTCAATGACTGCAGATTGGGACTCATAATTCTTATCACAAATATTCTAAGTACAATGTGCAGATTTCATTTTTATTAGTCCTTTTGTTGAATTGTATAATACGTTTGAGTCGTCCCGGATGGATGTAGATTTAAGTGTACTACCGCCGCTAGCTCGACTCCCGTGGGCCACGGGATATTGCGACCCGCGTTTCTATATTTTAATTTCGATAAAGGACACCATAGATATGTAATCAGTCTACGGGCAACTTCAAATATATATACAAGTTAATAGGAAAATGAACGAACGAACACCATTTACCTGTAGCCTGGTCGATGACGATGGCGTCGCTGGCTCTCAGGTCGCAGTGCTCGCCCACGAAGCCGCGGTGGCACACGCAGCCCCGCACCGGCTCGCACACCCACTGGCCCCGCGACGAGCAGTTGCACGGCTCCATGCAGTGGTCGCCGAAGTAGCCCTCGGGACAGACTGCGGGGGGTTATTACTAATAGCTTTCAATGTTCACTACCGGATGACCGATCGGAGCGGGGCCAGGGCGGGAGGTCGTCGACGACTCACATTGCGTGCAGTAGTTGCCGGTGTAGCCGGGCGGGCAGCGGCAGTAGCCGTCGTTGGGGCGGCAGGCGGCGCCGCGGCCGCAGCGGCACGGCTGCGAGCAGCCCGCGCCCCACCACCCCCCCGGGCACGGCTCGCCGCACGCGACGCCGCGCCAGCCCGGCGGGCACTGGCACTCGCCTAAGGACCGACCGAGCGTTTCTGTATTATGTTTCATATTATATTTAAAAGGTACGATCGATCCCGCATCGAATTACCGGTGACGTGATGACAGTCGGCCCCGTTCTTACAGGAGCACTTCCGCAGGCAGCCCTCCCCGTACGTACCGAGGGGACACGGGTACTCGCAGGACACGCCCGCGTACCCGCTGGGACACCGGTACTCGCCGCTCACCGGGTCGCACGTCACATTACCTGAGCGTACGAAATCATTATTATTATATAATTCATAAGTTAAATGTAATTTACAGAAAAAAATTACATATTGTTGTTATGGAAGGAACTTCGACAACACGTTTCAAAACAACACGTATCGCTCCATTGTATCGTTTTATAAGCAATTTTACATTTTTTGAAAACAATACGTAACGATAAGCAACTATCGAGCGCTAGTTTGAATTGCGGTTTCATTCGGTCACCGTACTACAGATGGACTCCCGTGGTTCCGTCACGGCCACGGGTAAAGGCCGCTCGGAGGGGTCGTACCGGGCGGGCGCAGCGGGCACGACTGCTTGCAGGCGGCGCCGTAGGAGCCGGGCGCGCAGGGCGTGTCGCAGCGCTCGCCGCGCCAGCCGGGAGCGCACTGGCAGCGGCCGCTCTGCGCGTCGCACGACGAGTTGTTGGCGCATGCGCAGCGCGAGCCGCAGCCGCTGCCGTACTGCCCCGCCTCGCACTGCGTCTCGCAGCGGACGCCTGCGGACGACACGTGTCAATACGGCGAGAGATCGAGATCGCAAACTTCAAATATATACGTGTATTTCTTAATATAATTTAGTTGTGTTAATAATTATATCTGAGGTGGTGAATGTGATTAACAAAATGATAAAAATGCTATGTATTTCCCGTCCCGTATCATCCTGTCGTACGTACGGCCGTTTGATACTGTCGAATACGTGTTTTGAATTATTACATCGATTGGTAAATGGAAACTAGCAAACCGGCGATGGTACAAAAACTGATTTATTCTTTAATTAAATAAAAAAAAACTAAACATTAAATTCTTTAATTATTTTTCTCTATATTGTAGACGATCCTAATGCACATTCTTTATTCAATGTAATGAGGAGTGCTGATTTCCTTCAGAGTAACCTCCCCGTGCCAGCGAGTGACGCTCCACGCGCGGAGCACCCTGGCGGCGGCTCCGTCGCTGAGGGCCGCTATCACTCTACTGTCTGTAGACATCTTGAGAGCAGTTCGTATAAAGCTAGTGGTTAGTTTTACATCGGTTATCTCTTCGTCCGTACTCCAAGACAAGCATTTATTATATTCTTCGTTAAAAGCTGTTCCTCTTGAAAATTTTAAACTTTTTCGTCTCGTCATTTCTTTGGCATTCTTCCCTTTCTTTGGATACATACGACCGGCCCTGTCTCCACTCGTAGTAACGTTTGAGAGAACTTCATATACATCGTCGTTGAATCCGTTGTCAGTTTGTTCACACACGGTGTCATATAACATTGTTTTTCTATCAATACCTGTTAGAGAATAAAGTAACATTATATTATACACTTACCTATTCTCCTAGAAAGACCTGAATCAACGATGATTTTTTTGTAAATACTTAACTATAGAATGAGTAGCTTATATATACAGCTGGTCCTATTGTACGATAATAAATAAGAACACACTAAAACACACTACAGATGAGTAAATAGCATCTCAATGGACAGTGTAGCTAACACTTAATTAAGACTGTTGTACCCGATAGTACAAATATGGTGGTAATCACTCCCACCGTCGTTACAGTCGTCGAGAGACACTCGCAGGCTCCCGTGACGTGATGGCAGCCCACCGCCTGCTCGGTACAGTCGCGCGGTAAAGCGGCGACCGTCGCTCCGAGAGTACGCACCTCTCCAGCTGCTCTCGCACACGCAGGCCCCCGTGACGTGATGGCAGCCCACCGCCTGCTCGGTACAGTCGCGCGGTAAAGCGGCGACCGTCGCTCCGAGAGTACGCACCTCTCCAGCTGCTCTCGCACACGCAGGCCCCCGTGACGTGATGGCAGCCCACCGCCTGCTCGGTACAGTCGCGCGGTAAAGCGGCGACCGTCGCTCCGAGAGTACGCACCTCTCCAGCTGCTCTCGCACACGCAGGCCCCCGTGACGTGATGGCAGCCCACCGCCTGCTCGGTACAGTCGCGCGGTAAAGCGGCGACCGTCGCTCCGAGAGTACGCACCTCTCCAGCTGCTCTCGCACACGCAGGCCCCCGTGACGTGATGGCAGCCCACCGCCTGCTCGGTACAGTCGCGCGGTAAAGCGGCGACCGTCGCTCCGAGAGTACGCACCTCTCCAGCTGCTCTCGCACACGCAGGCCCCCGTGACGTGATGGCAGCCCACCGCCTGCTCGGTACAGTCGCGCGGTAAAGCGGCGACCGTCGCTCCGAGAGTACGCACCTCTCCAGCTGCTCTCGCACACGCAGGCCCCCGTGACGTGATGGCAGCCCACCGCCTGCTCGGTACAGTCGCGCGGTAAAGCGGCGACCGTCGCT
Organism: Dircenna loreta; assembly: GCA_963555665.1. NCBI lineage: Eukaryota > Metazoa > Arthropoda > Insecta > Lepidoptera > Nymphalidae > Dircenna > Dircenna loreta. Next base: position 5,968,223 of record OY743099.1, on the reverse strand, counting down.
CCGAGAGTACGCACCTCTCCAGCTGCTCTCGCACACGCAGGCCCCCGTGACGTGATGGCAGCCCACCGCCTGCTCGGTACAGTCGCGCGGTAAAGCGGCGACCGTCGCTCCGAGAGTACGCACCTCTCCAGCTGCTCTCGCACACGCAGGCCCCCGTGACGTGATGGCAGCCCACCGCCTGCTCGGTACAGTCGCGCGGTAAAGCGGCGACCGTCGCTCCGAGAGTACGCACCTCTCCAGCTGCTCTCGCACACGCAGGCCCCCGTGACGTGATGGCAGCCCACCGCCTGCTCGGTACAGTCGCGCGGTAAAGCGGCGACCGTCGCTCCGAGAGTACGCACCTCTCCAGCTGCTCTCGCACACGCAGGCTCCCGTGACGTGATGGCAGCCCACCGCCTGCTCGGTACAGTCGCACGGTAAAGCGGCGACCGTCGCTCCGAGAGTACGCACCTCTCCAGCTGCTCTCGCACACGCAGGCTCCCGTGACGTGATGGCAGCCCACCGCCTGCTCGGTACAGTCGCGCGGTAAAGCGGCGACCGTCGCTCCGAGAGTACGCACCTCTCCAGCTGCTCTCGCACACGCAGGCTCCCGTGACGTGATGGCAGCCCACCGCCTGCTCGGTACAGTCGCACGGTAAAGCGCATTTCTGTCCGAAGTAGCCGGCGGGGCAGCGACGCTCGCAGCGGGCGCCCTCGTATCCCGGACCGCACACGCACTCCCCTGGAAGACCGCCGACAGATCTATATTATGTTAATACACCGGCCATACATTCGTGGGAACCTTCATATGTGTGTACCGTTTACTGGGTCGCAGGGCGCGTCGTTCTCGCAGTCGCAGGGCTGGCGACACCCCAGGCCGTAGGTCTTGCCGTCGCAGGGCCGGTCACACTTCAGGCCGTCGAAGCCCGGCGGGCACTCGCACTGGCCGGTCTCGTGCGAGCAGGAGGCGCCGTTGCGGCAGTCGCAGGTGTCGGCGCAGTTGTCGCCGTACAGCGGCGCCGGGCAGGGCTCCTCGCAGCGCAGCCCGCGGTACCCCGGCGCGCACAGGCACGAGCCTGCCACATGCACCGACTCATTTATATTTTCGTCTCCCATAAGGAAGTCCTTATGTAAATATTAAGTATTCGTTCTGCCGTCGGCCGTCTATCGACTGACCGACCCCATTATTAGAAATGTATGCGAAAGATTTTTTGCATAAATTGCATAAGTTTATTTTCGTTGCACGGAACTTCTCAATTTATTAAATAGGTATATTTTAATGTATAATCGTCGACGGCCAGTCGGGGCGCGACATTCTCGACCTTAAAATGAATGCAATGTAAGCAGCTCAAAGAAAATTGTATATATATATATATATATTATACGATTTAAAAGTATATTTTTGAAAGCTCGGGATGTCACTGACCGTTAACGGGCGAGCAGTGTCCGCTGTTCTCGCAGCGGCAGGAGGCGCGGCAGCCCTTGCCGTACGTCAGCAGCGGGCACTGGCGCTCGCACGCCTCGCCCGCCCAGCCCGCCGCGCAATCGCACGCGCCCGTCCACGGGTCGCACCTGCACGAACACGCACTCTTACTACGCGTGCACGCACACGCACGCTCACTCCCTTCGCACGAGGCTCTTACATGTCGGTGGTGGTGGGGTTGCACTCGCAGGCCTTGTCGCAGCGCGGGCCCCAACGGGCATCGGGGCAGGCGCGGCGCTCGCAAGAGGGACCGCGCCAGCCCGGCCGGCAGCGGCACGAACCATCCCGCGCCGAGCATGAGCCGCCATGCTGGCAGCGGCACGTCCCCGCACACTGCACGCCGTACGTGCCGAGCGGGCACGCCTCCAGGCACTGTGGGGAGAGGGCCGTCAAAGTTACGCTCCGCTGAGTTGTTTTACCTCTTTACCGTTAAGGTCGAGTGCGGTGTGAAACTTCGGAGGTGCATTTTGAATTCCAAGTATACTCTTCCTCCCATCCCCGTGCCGGAAGCCGGCTCTCTACGGTAAAGTTGGACAGCTGACGGTACCTTCTCCCCAGTGAAGCCGGCCTCGCACTGGCAGTGGCCGGTGACGTGGTCGCAGCCGGCGCCGTTCCAACACTCGCAAGTCTTTTCGCATTTATCTCCCCATTTGCCGGCCGGGCACCTTGGCATCGCAATTATTATTATTATGGTATGACAGAGTACAAAAAGAAATAGGATTCGGCCCGTGCTGTAACTGAAACTGAAATTCCCTGAAACTTTGGCAGACTGCCACATTCCTTTCGACAGACCAAAAATTTAAAAATATTTATTTACGAATTTAAAAACGGAATATTCTGCTATTAAATCTAATACTATTTATTCCTCCCAAACAAAAACATTGAATTTATTTTTTTTTTGTCTACTTTCCCGACACGCAGAGTGCAGAGAGAGGCGACCACAGTGGACATTGTGTCCCGTCATACAAGACACTCATAAAATAAGGCACATGCTGTTTGTGGTACGTACTTATTAGCGCAGACCTCCCCGATCCAGCCGGGCGTGCACTCGCAGTCACCGGTGAAGAGGTTACAGTTGGCCTTGTTCTGACACGGACATGATAATGGACATATGTCGTTTTTGGGACATTCATCCTCGCATCTGTAGAACATATGATTTTACTTCAGATTAATTTCATGATAATAAGGAAAAAAAAACTTGAATACTTACAAGGGTCCACTAAATCCAGACAAACATGTACAAGCCCCACTGGCAGGATTACAGGTCCCATTATTTTTACAGGCACAGGTCTGTTCACAGTTGTGCCCAAAAGTAGGAGCGGCACAGGCTTTCTCGCACGCGTCTCCCCTCCAGCCCACCGCACACGCACAGTTTCCGGTCAGCGGCTCGCACGTGCCGCCGTGCATGCAACGACAGTCGTTCTGGCAGTTCCTACCCCACTTACCATCTGGGCATGCTGTAAACGAAATTATATACCTATTAGGAAGAGAACATCTAAAACACTTTTTTGTATTATGTATATGTACTAAGTATATAAAGAAGACTAACCTACAAGTTACATTATTTAGGTAACTCGAGAACGGCTAGACCGGTTTGGCAAATATTGGTTTTGACGATACAGTACCTCCATTGTGATGCGAAAAGCTGTGCCATTCATATTTTTTTAACTCATACTATTTTATAGAATCCTAAGTCAGGGCAGGTGAATTGAAAATGATTTTGACCTAGCTTTATAGTTATAGGAGCTATAGATTTAAAAATACAATTTTTGGAATTTTTAATAGCTCTTTATCGGCGGAATTTAGTAAAATGCGTTCTTTGTATTCTTAACAAGCCAAAAACAATATCTTGTGACAAATGTAATGGATATATATATACTTATCTAATTTTGTATTTTAGGGAGAAATGTTATTAGGAGATCGAGATGTTGTATATTTTGTTATAAATAATGCGCTTAATTAAAATATATGTGTAATAAAAATCATGAAACCTAAAAGAAAACAGTTCTGTGGAGTGTACAATGGAATGTTACTTACATATATCACAAGCGGGGCCCCCGTAGCTGTGCGCGCACGCACACGTGTTGGGCGCCACGCACTTGCCATGCACACACGGGTCCACGCACACAGGCACGCATTGCTTCCCCTCAGGATCTGGGGCATACCCATCGCAGCACTCTTCTATAGGTCTCTGTTTTATCAGCTTTTGAGTTTTAAATACTTGCATGAACTTAATATTATATTTCGAACAGCGTGGAGGCACGTTGAAACACCACGCATATTCCTTTACTTGATATGGCTCCTGCACTGATACTCTTATGATGGTAGTATACCTGTAAGACAGTTTGTATTAAATAACAACAAAGGGAAGTTGAAGCGACGCTGGAAAGGAAGTCTTGTGTTTCTAATTGGTCATCTTAGTTTAAAGCATAATTAAACCCGATACTGACATTTCAGAGCTTCACAATACATTCTTGGAATAAAAAAAGATTGAAAGTGCTAAATGCGACAGCATTACTGACGTATTCGCGATGAGGTAGAAATCGATACAATACAGCTATCATGATATTAACACAAAACGTTTATAAATTATAAATAATCTTTCCTTGTGAGTCATTCAGTTATATCTTAAATTGAAAATAATTTAAATATGATAATGTTTCATTGAGGGAGAGACACTACGAGAAATACTTTATTATGGTGAAATTTTATTCAGAAGAGACTTGAGGGTTTGTTTATAACAGAAACAAAAACTATATTACACTGTATATAAGAAACATTTAACTATTTATATTTATCGTACTAGTTGGACACATTATAATTAGCTAACGAGACAACTATGGAACCAGTTTGGATTATAGCCATGTAGCAACTATTTATTTTATTTTATTTGTATTTGAAGATAATTTGTATAACTTTATTTACGTTCAACGAAACCGAGCGAATATATTAGTGTATTATAGCATCAATCTCATTTTAAAATCTGTCTCGCTACAATCCATTATTTAAATAAAAACAAAACAGGCCATCTATTGGTTAGTTTCGTATGATTATTTACATTGTAATGTTATCAAAACATGTATTGTAATTTACAGTTTAAAAGCTAAATCATTATTAGGTCATATCAGTTTTTCAACAACGTCAGTTGATATTATTTTTGCAACAATGCAATATTATCCATAACTTAAACGCGGGCTTCGAATTACTTTATTAACACATAATATTGGTACCTATGTCATTATTATATACTGCAAAGCAGTTAAAATGTACACTGAATAGAGAACTCAGCTTTATAAGGTTAAAAGCATCCTCGAACTTGTTAAAATAAGTTAAAAATACAATAACGGCTTAAATGGCTTCAACGAAATTAATGATTTCTCGTCAATATACTTAAACCGTCGTCAGTCAGAATCTCAGCGAATAAACAAATGTAACACCACATACATTGTAATTATTAAATAAGTTTAATTCCGCTGTTAGCAGATAGAAATTGTCTATGAACATATTAGCCATATTAGGATCATTAACATTTGGGGCGGTATCCTAGAGTTGCAATTATTACTTTCTTATATGTTAGTGTAATCAAAATATAATTCGGAAATATTAAGAGCATGTATCGCATTTGGTGCGCTTTAATTTTAAGTATTTCACTGTGTGTGAAAGAAAATATTCTAAAAAGGTAACATTTTATTTGTTTTTGTATGTTTGTATTGTTTACACACAAAAACTACTGGACCGATTTCAAAAATTCTTTTACCATTAGAAAGCTGCATTTTTACTGAGTAACATAGGTTATATGACATTTAAAAAAAATAAAGATCCCTTATAAAAATGTAACGCAAGGTGTGAAAAAAATAATCATATAAAAGTTGACTCCTAGCTAAATAGTTCTTAATAATTAAAAATAAGATATATTGTAGAAATAAACAAATTTAAAAACTTTATTTTATTGAACTGGTCATTATTATTTTGATTATCTTTAAAAACATTTAAAAGAATCTCAACTGTCCCCTCCCCCTTCCCCACCCCCTGTCGCTTTCAAGTTTTAACCTAAGTTGATCTATCTGACGGACGAAGTATCACATTTAAAATAACTGACAAAATAACATCGCAAGCTTTGATTTAACGATTAGTTGATCCTTTATATACAGCTGCGTGTATAAGTGAGCGTATGGACAAGTGCGGTAATTACGCCTTTCCTACCGGGACGTTCGTCAGAAGCGCTGACATTTACGGAACTGACGGTATGCGATGTTGGTGTGTTTGGTAAACACTGGATCATTAGAATTCATATAGATTATTGAGTTTGAAATGTATAAAGAAACTTGCACTCAATAAAATTTAACCTATAAGTATAACAATGAAAAATCACAAAAACTTGCACTAGCTATCCTGTAAATACAAATAAACTCACGATTCTTGCTTGGTGCAGACATTGGGCCCTTCGAGCAGAGCCTGGACCGAAGCGGCCAGGGACATGAGCACTGCCACCTTCCACATCTCAGCTGCCGTTCATATAAGTAAACTTGACTCCATAACAAAACCGATGTTTGTATTCCGTTACAATAGGCATTCACTTCTTGTTTGGATTTTCCTCTTATTCAACGTTGTTAAACTGTGTGTTTGGGCTTTTGTCTAGAACAATACAAAACTGATTATAACATCGCCCAATTAGTTTGATTAATTGTAAATTAATGACGCCATCAACTAGACATACACAAGCAATTCATCATTTAATAATAACTGACGACTCTAAGAAAATATACAAAAAATAAAACCGAATTTAAAAAGTATGTCATCAAGGTCAAATGATCGCTATTTGATAAAGCAGTTAAGATACCGGTAGGTGTCTAGGCAACTATTTCACGAACGGCATTTAATTGTCATAATCAACATTTTATTGTTACAAATTCCTTTAAGATCTTGTACATGTGAGAACATCATAGAACTAATGGCGGCGTGGTCGGTTATTATTGTCTTCTTTTCTTGACTTGAATTCAAATTTATTCTTACATTTCAATTAGGACTGTGACTGAAATAGTCAACACCATGGATGATTAAATTTATTTTAATTAATAAGTTAAAAGAGTATCCATGGAGTTTCTTGCTGGTTCTACAACTTTGAACCGTGCGTCTAGAATCAGACGTTTAATAAGGGTAATGTACGACTATTTAAAATAAAAGAATTTGACGTTTGACCTTACATATGTGATTGTCTGCGTTGCCCATATATTGACAGACTGGAAAGCTTTATATGTGTGTCTGTGTATACGCTGTTAGTGATAATTTTATAGTATTTATAATTTGAAATAAGAATAAAAGTGTATACTTTAACAGAGGACAGGTCTGAAATAAAATCGCTGTGCGCGCTAGCACTTCCCATATATTTTTTTATTACTGTCCCCTCCTGACTCTGCGTGTGAGTCAGTGTTCATAATCTCAGATATTTAAAGAATAATACAAATCAATACATACATGAGCCGCATGTATTGTTTTATTGGGGCTTGGGTAGTATCGCGCTGCCATTAGTCGTTCATGGTATGAAAAGAAATGTTATCGTCATTTGTCAGACGTGCTTAGTAATGAGAAAACAAAGAACCGCAGTAAATATTAACAATAAATCCAACAACAATGTACTATATATTTATTATGCAGAACAAAATACAATCATCGTAAACCCCTCATTACTTGTATAAATGTAACATGTCCTGACCTAGAAACCAACTTCATATACTACATATTTTTTTATACAGGCATATCATTTTTTTACACACAAGTTTAGGATACAAGTAATTAATTTGTTGAAACGATATTCCACGAATAAACGTTATAGTTTTCTTAGAAAACAATACATTTATGACTTTTAAATTATGAACAGTTTTGAAACATATAATAACTATTACATGATATAGTATTCACTGTAAAATAGTTTTTATTTAAATCTATGTCAATACTTACGAACCTATATTAAACTAGGCTAAGTAAAATCACGTCGGTCTGCAAAAACGTGAGGTCAATGACTTGCTATAAGTAGGTAATTGCTAAGTAAATATTGACTACGTACGTACTGACCATCTTTTTAAAATGTTGAAACATCTCAATATAGTAAGAATGTTAATGAAAATTCAACAAAATCTATTTTATGTCACGGCAATTGATAAAGTATTTTTAATAAGATGAAATTCGATTGCGTAGTCTAAGAAATGTCCAACAGCTAGCTAGTATTCAATAATATATACTTTAGTTTACATAATACGATATATAAGTGAACAAACAAACAGACATATTTTGTTTACATAGCCTACATGAGTTATATTGAAGTCGATTTTTTGTGAAAGATATTATTTTTTGTAAAAACAATGTTGTTATTTAAACTCCCATAACAGGACAGTTTTCGGTGTCCGTGTATGTATATATACCGTCATGCATGTACATATATATACCGTCATGCAGACCCTCACATGTATCTACGTATTTAGGATGTATGATATTCCGATTGCTTTGCCACCCTAACGTCTTTTTTTTTGGCGCGCATCATGAAACTAAATCGTTCAAGTGGTTGAGCGGGTAAGATCTAAAAATATCTACACTGTGTTAATTCCAAAAACTATATCCACATGTAATGACATAGTTTAATAATATTTACCTGTTTTGTATAAATATTATAAGTACTGCACATTTCTGAGGCTTGCGATATTTGTTTATATTTTACTATAAATATATAACACAATTTGGCACGTAGCAAGTGTTAGACGGTAACAGGGTATTATTTCAATATACAAATTGTTTTTGTTAGTTACAACATATAGAAAAACAAATTATATTTTATCTCGTCTGTTAAAACGGTATGGACAGCATCATTATTTTAATTTAATTTTAATAATAAAGGATGTCAATAGTGTGGGCGCATATTAAATATGAAAGCGGTAGCTATGTAGGCCACCTCGTTCTGCTCGACTATTAACAAATATCAATATCCGACTTTACTAATCAACGAAATATAATACACAGCAGACACCGGAGAGGCGCACGTAATGTATATATTATAAACGATTATGTGCGAAACCATAATAGGCTAATAATAGCTAACGTTGTGAGTTACAGGAGTCACAGGGAGTGGGTATGATGTTTTATACATTTTTACAGTAGGTGTATAGAACCTTGAAGATTGGGAATGTCTTTTTAGTGCCTTTAATAATAAAGTATTGAGTACTGTTAATAAAATATTTAGTATATACACCAAGTCTTGATAGTGTGTATAATAAATAAATAAAAATAAGCAGAGACGTGTTTAAATGACAGTGCCGTTATCTCGTAGTCAGTACGTGTAAACGCGTCTGAGTAACGCTGACACGCCGACTGCCTCATCCCGGATGCAATAATGATAAAACATTAAATTACCAGGAAAGAAAAAATGTTTGCAGGGACAGTTTATATTGCATCGGACGACGCACAGAGAATTCAAAACAACTGTCGCTGACCATTGGCTGTTGGACTCATAACAAACTAAACTCATTTATAAATACTAAGTTACTGTGTAAGTAATAACTTCCAAAAGGTATTTCAAATGAATTGCAAAACTTTAGACTATACTGAAGTAATAAGTTAAAACTTTTAACAAATAGTTCGATCTCTATCATTTTAACCTTATATAAAGCTGTAGCTCTCAAAATTAACTTTTACAGTAGACAAACTTTCATAAGACACATCTCTTTACATACAAAATCTTGGACAAACCAAGTGTTTGTTAATAAATTAATTTGTTAAAAATATCTGAAAGAAGGTATAATACATATTGGTCACTAGTAAATTAAAAGTTATTAAATATTTATTTGTAATTGATATCTCTATTTAAAAGCAATATATTTTTCCTCTGTATAAATGCTATTGTTCTCTGCTGTTAATTGTTTGTTATACACACAGTATATGACATACACCACAAAAAATAAAAAAAACATTAAGAATTGTTTGTTTGAGAATTATACAAAAACAATTTTTTGATGTTTAATTGATTGAAGTCATAGATAATTTTAACTTTGTGTCAAAAAGAACTATACCTGCAAAAAACAAACAAGTTCAAAAGATTTTAAATATATTTCTTAATGTTTAATATCAATGTGGGAACAAAGTAATAATAACAAAAAAGGAAAAATAACAAAACTTAAAGAGTTTTGTGTACTGAGTATATTGTTCACAGTACAGATGAATAGTTGTTTCTTTGGTTAACAAGAAATAGTATTTTATTTTAATGGATTTTATAAAAATAATATTTCTTGACTGTTATATCTTCCTCCTCTTAGACATGCCTGATGAAAATAGTGAATTAAAAAAGATGTGTTAACCACATGTGGCTTGTGGCAGTTTACCTCCTATATTACTCATAGTATTCATTGAATTAAAATAGATTATGCTCAAGATGTACAAGTAATTAACATATGTTTTATCAGTTATTATTAATATGACAAATGTGTAACTGGACCTCTGCACTGTGCTTTACTGTAATTTATTGTACTTGTATAATATTTACAAAAAAAAATATCCAACAAAGCATTTGTCAATTAATTGATATATATGAAATAAATTAAAAATTATTTACGATTTGATAAATTAGTGTTGTCATTCAAGTTACAGCAATTAGTAATATTTGTTGGATATTTGTCAAAGTATTTTGATTAAGTTTTCAATGTTAGGTCTTTTGCATTTGGTGAAATGATAGAAATCAGATTACTCCATTTATTATAAAACTATTAAAAACTCAGTTATGTATAATGGATTCAGCTCTATCACCAATATTATAAATTACTAATATCTAAATTCATTGAACAGATGCACCCTATTATAATAATAGAGTTGTTTTCTGATATTTATAAACAAAAAACATTACATCAGCCTTATTTTGACTAACAGTTTTGTTTAAAAATAGAAACCACTATTATTAGACTATTTTATAACTTGAACTTTTATATTCAATTTGCATTAACTTCTCTTTCTTAAAATGTCAACACTAAGTACTAGCAAAATAAGTTTGTTTGAAAGTAAACCGAAATGTTTTTATTGAGTGGATAATAAGATATACAGATTTTGTGGTAACAGTATGTATAATATTATTGTTTGGTTAAAGTATGGATAGGTATTCTATGATTGACGAAGTCCCTAATGTTCTTATAAAGTTAAAGTAATCAATTTATAAAATATTAATATCAACATAATACATTTAGTTTTATTCTAAAGAATATTTGTATAAATAACCAATGGTTCGAAATGTTATTTAAACATAATAATTCAACTAAAATAAACATCATATGATAAATTTTCTTACCGGTAAATAAAAATTAGCTGATTGTTTCTAGATATTAACACAGTGATTCACTTTATCTCACACTTCAAACAACAGTGCACAATACAGGAACAAATAATTGCGACTAATGACATTCAGGTACAAAATACAATAAAATTTATAACTACGAAATAATTATGTGGCTTAACACATCAAGAACTTTTCACAAATCAAGTTTTTCATTCTAACTTTAGAATAGTAAATTGTACGAAAATATAAATTCATTACACCATGGCCTAATAATAATATTGGTAAATGGACCGTATGCTGACAATACTTACAAGTGTTGCCGTATTAAAATTATCTATACTACTAAAAAAATAATTGAAATTAAATATAGAATGAAAAACAAATCGACATGGGCCCGGATTTAAACCCACAATCTCTGGAAAACCGTCATATAGTCGTACTAAAATAATTGCAAGGTTTTTGAGACTTAACTAAAGAATCATGAAATCATAAAGATTCCATGGTTTTAAATGGCTATCTTGTTAATGTCTAGCACACTTTTAGCAACATTAAATAATTACGGTACCTACGGTAAATTACTGTCATAATATTTGAAGTTTTTATTGTATCCAACACAATAAAACTGATATGATATGTGAATAAACCCAATAGCTAACTGCATACATAGTGTAAATATACCTTAATATGGTTTATCTACGGGTAAAATTACTCTAAACTCTAGTTTGTTAGGTAGCTGCTACTTTCCTGTGTCCTCTTGTAAGGCAGTATTGTAATATTATGTTATTTACTAAAACACACAGCGTTGCGTTGAGATGAAGAACTGTTTTGGTATCTGCAAGTCGTAAACACAAACGCTATGATAAATAAAATAAATTACTCTCTTACGAGTATATTAATAGTACTAATGAAACATAAAATGCATAATTTTCTAAAAAAAATATAATAAAAATAAAAAGAAAATGAATAATCAAATATAACATTTGTAAGTAACATTACAAAAACTTTAATGTAATAAATCAACATTAGAGTTGGAAGTATCAACTGCGTCTACTTTACGACAGTAGAGTAGTTTTTGAAAGGTTTAGACACTTTTCTATTTGCATCATCATCTGATACTGCTAGGTGCTGCCTCTTAGAGTCTTTTTATAAGGCTTTTAATTAATTACAACACTATCTCACCAATAAAATATTCAACATAAATTAAACAATCCTTTTAATCGAGACAATAATAGTAACTCTCAACTCAAGAAAGAAATGAAAAATTATGCGACATAAACGGCAAGGATTTATCATGAATATGGCATATAGAATCTCCAAATTATAATTAGCGCTGAGTTACTGTTTGAGGGACATCCCCGAAAACAAGACAAGTGAGCTAGCCTTTTGTTTAAGTAGTTATGTTGCTCCTGAAGTTGTGTTAGGATGCATACCACAACCCCCCATGTGATGCCCAACCGTAACTATTTCTGTCAGAGAGGGCCTGTAGATAAAATTACCTATCTATTTTAAGTGTATTATCTACGACTATATTCTACCCTGTGCTGTCACTTGTCATAGTTGAAAGTTGTCAGACCTCGGCTGTCTAGACCACAGAGTAATAGCTCTGTGGTAGTTACTAGTGAGTACTAAAAAGTATATATAATTATCGTTAGCTACGTAAATAGTAATTATTGTAATTAGTAAAAATTAATATAAACGGAGTGATATCAGTGTCTTTTTTGTGTATTTTTCTAATGTTAATTACATCACTGTGTGCAGCTTGCCATTTCATTTAATGAACAAGTGATAACAATAAAAGAAATGAGTGCTTTAAGATCACAGGTATGACCGAAAGGTAACATTTTATCGTGAGATTAAAATCATTTTATTTATTGCTCTTCCAGATAAGATCTTACTGTAGAGTAAGAGCTAATAATTTAAATTTGATTTTAGGTTCTTAGTAACTTTAAAAAATTACATCGAACTAGATTGCAAGTATTTAAAGGGGATGAGAAAGCCCTAACTGCTGCTCGCATGAAAATAAATGAAGAATTTTTAAAAAATAAACATGTCCAGGATGATAAAGCTATAAAAGAGGTTTGTTTTAAAAAAACCTAATTTGATAAAGTGCCCTAGTTAGTTTATGAACTAAAGACAGTTTTCAGAATATCTGAATAGCATTTTAAGTTATTTACAATACATTACATTACATTTAAAGCCTTATTAATTTTGATGCCCTTAATATACAATATACAACAGAAGAATATTATATATCTACCAGGAAAAATAAAAGCTGCCAGCTTTAACTTATCAAAAAAAGAGATCCTTAGCATTTACTTGTTGCACAAAAAAGAGTGTTAAAATTTTTAAACAGCAGCAATATGTTAATGACAAAAGTAATCAGATATGTACATACTCACACTTTAACTATTAATACCTACTGTACATAAATAAATTATGGTAAAGAAAAGAGCTATTGCTATTTCAGTCTTAGTTTTTCTTTAATAAATATTAAGAGCTAAGAAATATATTTCTATAAATATATCTAGAAATATAATGAATGTCATGCCATTAAATTATAATTTCTTGTCTTATATATTATCTTATTTATTTAATTCTCTTCTATGATTATTTATGTTCTTAGATAAACTATACATCGCATTATATGCTCCTTTCCCTTTTTTTATTTATATAACTATCTTCCTTTCACTTAACATTCTTGTAACATTTTGTTGTCTCGTGTTGTCTGTGTTGTCCTTACACATAATGTTATTTGTTTTAAATATCTGTCTGTCATCAAAAATCAAAATTTACTACCGAACAATCTCCTTGTATGCTAAAGTCAAGTCAACATATGTCTCATATTGCGAGATGTGAAGCCATAAATTAAATTAAAAAAATATATATATACTCAAAGGCTATGTAACTATTCAGTTATTTTGAAAGACTATTTCCGTCCAAGTACAATGAGGGTGTCTTCAAGGCAAGAGTGAATAGGCTTTTACTAAGTTGATGCGCTTTACCACCTACGGCTACTTTTCTACTTCCCATCAGGTGGAATGTAGTGAAGCGTCAACTTAGTTTAAGTGTAAAAAAAAAAAAAATCTGTGTAGATAAAACTTAGATATTATTTTTCTTTCTTATCCTAAACTTAATAAATAACTTTGTAGATGATAAAATTTGGAGAAGACATTGAAAGAGAATTAAGAACCCAAGTTATTCAAGCAAGAGAGGTGAAACCGGGAATATTTGGTTAGAATATAACAAATAAATATTCACATAAAATAATAGATATCACATTAACTTATGACCATTATTCATATCATTTTAGAAGCAAGGATAACAGAAGACACTCTTAAACTAGAAAATATCCCATATGATGATGGAGCAATACCTGATGAGGGAGTACGAGGGAAAAATCCATGTTGCCAATCGAAAAATAAATAAAAACATCTTGTAGTTTTAGTATATATAGGTGCTTCAAAGAAATCTAGTCTTAATTATATTATATAATAAACATGCTAAAGAAGTATTTATTACATTATCCTTATTATTTTTTTCATTAATAGTTTTTTCAAGTATTCTATTAGTACCTAAATTTACGATCACTGACATCAACATAATCATAACTGTAACTCGACAATGCATATAAGGGTGCGGTATAACGTCGCTTCTGATTTTTTATATGCAAAGTTCACGTTTACATTGCCACTTGCTGTAAGCCCCAGAGTCTGGTAAGCCTCTATAGTCAAACGGCAAGTATTCGTTGTTGATTCTATTTGAATGTATAGTAAATCTGGTATCTATAGTATGGTGCAATATAATATACGTGTACCTATTAACTTCACTTTATTACTTTTACCAAGAAAAATTTCGAGGAATATGAAATCCAAGAAGTGTAATAGCGATGGGTGATAACTACTAAAAACAATACTCTTCGAACGGTCCAAGATCACAACGATGTTTGAGGACATTAAATTATTAGATAAATCGATACCTTGGAATAGAGAGGTCAAATACTTAGGAGTTACGTTAGAGAGACAGTTGGTCTTCACTTCTCACATAAAGATCGTTCGTAACAGAGCGGCCTTCATATTAGGTCGATTATATCTGTTGTTAGGCAAGCGGAATAAAATGTCCTTACGCAATAAGGTCATCCTTTACAAAGCCTGTATACGTTCCGCCATGTCCTATGGGAGTGTCGCTTTTGCGCATGCAGATCTGAGGCCACTTCAGGTCCTATAGAATAAGTTCGCACGGTTAGCCACTAGGACACCTTGGTTCGTCCGCAACATCGACCTCCATAGAGATCTCGACCTTCCAACGATCGCACAATACTTCAAGGGGCTTTCAAAAAGCTAGTTTGTCAGGGCTGTGGATCACCCGAACTCACTGGTGGTTAAGGCCACTAATTATACCTCGCGTAGGACTCTTATAGTCAAACTTAGGAAATCGAAGTCGGTACTCACAGACCCCGACGACGCAATAACATTACGTAACGCAGTAGGAAACGCAGGCAGTACACCAAACATTACACATTCGCACCTACACCGTCCTCGCCGGCGAAGACGAGGCCCCCCCTATACCTTGCTCCGGCGTTCTGTCGTCGGAGGACGTTAATGTCCGATAAACCCAGATTCCCTCCCTAACTAACGGCGTTCTAAGCCGCGGTCCGAGCCTCACATGAGGCGCCCTTAGAACGGGCATTCCCTTGGGGGCCCTTCAGGCCCCGTCCCTTAGTCCTCAGGAGGTCCTTCAGGTGCTCCTTTTTAACCCTTCAGGCTCCCCCATCCTCCAGAGTGGGTCCCAGTACCCACCCGCTCTCCCGGTGATTCTGTAACAGCCAAGAGGGCTAACAGCATAGACATTCTAGATAGAACTAGTTGTTAGTAATCGAAAACTATTCAGTCATTCGACTGGTATACTACCAATTACTAAATGAAGAGCGCGCGCTGCGGTCGCGGGGAACGACTAGTATTCGTCGGCTGTTCGAGTAACTACTTACTACTAGTTTTCAGCGCAGCGCGCTTATTACAAAATAGTAAATACTAATTGTTATTATTAAAAGATAGCGCGCGTGCGTTCGGTGCGCTGCGATACAAATTAATAGTTACTAAATAAATTTGGTCTGGCTGCGTTTTTTATTTACAACTGCAATTCAACTTGGCATTAAAGGAATTTCTTACTAATTGTTACTAGGTGTTTTTAGTATTATTAATAGTAAAAAAAGGTAAAACATTTGGAAAAATATGATATATAATATATCGAAACATTCGAATTATGTTTTACATAAAATCAGTGAAAGATTAAAAGAGATTACATTTTACTTTTTCAATATTTTCCTTGCGAATTTTTACAAAGGAATCCCATAAACAAATAAAAAATCAAGTAATTACAAAAAAAGAAAGAAATTGAGCTCTAAATAATCGACGCAACACCGCCGCACGCAACCAGCAACATCACTCACCCACACTCACGCGCCCTGTAACCTTGTAGTCGTATAAGTACACCGCAGCGCTATTCACTGCGCGCATATATAGATCAAAATTAGTAATAAAAATAGTAGTTCGTCGATTGTTTTTCGAATAGTCATGGCGGTGAACGACTCAATCGACAATCGAATACGCAGTAGAAAAATTATCAATTCATTCGATTGTTTTTTACGCAACAATCGGCCATCGCTAAAATGTAAAACCGAGTATACATAATTGTTATAACTTATATATTTTTAAGGATAATTGAAGCCTATCATTATAGTAGGTATATATTATTCAGACGTCACTGCCTTATACGGATAATTATGCATCTTTGTGTCAAGGCATGGTTAGTCAAACGTATCTAATATTATGGTAAATGGTTGTTGTAAAAGGGATATAAATGATAGAGAGAGACGAAGCTTCTTAGCATTCCATGGATTCACCGTGCGGGTGCCGGGCCCATCGCGTTGCAGGGAGAGGAGTGCAAACAGCTCCTGGGACTTGCGACCCAGATGTAGGTTTAAGGGGCCCCTTTAAAATATTATCTAGGTATTTATGTTTTTTTTTTACACTTAAACTAAGTTGACGCTTGACTACATTCCACCTGATGGGAAGCGGAAATGTAGTCGTAGGTGGTAAAGCGCATCAACTTAGTAAAAACCTATTCACTCTTGCCTTGAAGACACCCACATTGTACTCGGACGGAAATACCGACGCAGGCAAGCTATTCCATTCCTTCGCTGTCCGATTCAAAAAAGATGAAGCGTATCGCTTCGTTCGGACATGCGGAGCGTGGTACTAAATAGGATGGATGCTCGCCGTACGTCGGAACGTCCTGTGATTTAAGGGGGATGGGAGAATTAGTTCATGTAATTCCTTCACACACTCACCAAGATGTATCCTACAGAATACTGAAAGGCTGGCAAATCTACGTCTATGTTCGAGGCTATGGAGATTGGCTTCTACCAGTTCAGGGTCACCAATTAGCCTCTTTGCACGCCTCTCAATGTGTCCAGAGCAGCAAGATGACATTTTGCGGCACCAGCCATTAAATGGTTCTCCACACACGACCGGATCTGTGCTTTATATAATGTAAGAAGTTGTCTCGGTGTGAAGTACTGCCGAACCTTTGCAAGGACGCCAAGCTTGCTGGCGGCTGGTATTGCTCTAGACTCAATGAACCGACCAAAGTTGAGGCTTGAAGAAATCTATCCCTAGCAACTGAAGTTGATCATTGTATTCCAAAGATACATTCTGGAAAGTAGGAGCCAAGGTGAAAGGGCTCCTTTAGGCGGTAAATAAACACGTCTGTATTTTGGTGGCGTTGAATTTAACAAGATTGGCATTGCCCCATACGGAGACCGCCTCTAACTTATCATTCTTAATGCATGCATAAAATAATAAATATATAATTTTGTCTAGTGACCACACTGCATTTGACAGAACATATAGGAGAGTTGTCATTTGTCAAATGTCAATGAAAAATATTTTCAGAAGGAAGATTCTGTCGTAATTTTTTTAGAATAATTTGCGGCCTTAAAATGCTCAGCCGAAACATATTATCAAGAGCTATTTTGTTACGATCTCTTAAGAATGTTGCTGCTAACACTAAGCAAATAACAAGAAACTCTGGCCATGGGTAAGTTCTGGCAGTGCTATTTTTGCTTGTTATGTCACAACATGCTTATTTATCACAGAATGTGTCTTAGTTTTAAGCAATTGTGAATGTTTAAATTATTTTTATATTAAATGAAACAACTGACTTCCCAATTTGAAGTTAAATTATATTATGTGCGGTATTATAAAATTAATTAATGTATAGTTTTGACTTATTAATTTACAATTGTTTAAGGACCTGGTCATACCGAGTACCTCCACCCATGCCATCGAAAAAAGCACTCTACCTTGCTCAAGTTCTTGGAGGAATCTGCTGGTGGTGGATACTTTACCATCTTGCTACTGAACCTGAACATGTTTATGTGTGTATTTACTCTCTATTTACTTTGAAAATATTATTACAGTTACAACACTTAACACCAAACTTTAAAAAACTTTTAAATTAATTAGAATCAAAAGAGTTAAACTAGTTCACAGTTGTTGCATACCACAATGATCATAGTTGATTAATCCTAGAATTTAATGTTTTTTTTTAATGTAATTAACTTTATAATTTTTATTTTTATTCTGTTTAACTGTCTTCAATGATAAAAAAAGATTGATCAACAACAACATGAGTACCATTTTGACTTGAAAAAAAGGACCAATAATCACATATTTATTTACAATATTAGTTATGATAATTAAAGTGTTTTGAACATCATTTTAATCCACTTTAATATAATTATTTCAGAAAAAAAAATCAAATATCATTATTTAAGAAAATAAAATTATTCTTTTTCAGGGAGAATGGCCATACATAAGCCCAAACACCTGGACAGATGAAGAGTTAGGTATTCCACCTGATTCAGCTGGTCCATTGAAAAAGTAAAATGTGAATACATGCTAACACATAATTTAGTAGTTTATTGTAACAGTTTATTATATTAAATTTCCTTAGTGTAAAACATAGTGTATTAACTCATTATTATTCTTGGTGTTTAAATTATTTCAGTTGTTGAGTACCTAATTGATATATTATATCTAAATGTATTGAATTAAGAAACAAAATAATCATTTTTTATTTATTTTATTAGTGGTGAAAAATAATTAAGTCTTATGGGCATTTAGACATTTTATATTATTTGTCTGTACATAGAATTTAAATAAATGGGATTCAATTAAAGCAACATTTTAAATTTTTGGTTCATAATGAGAAAAATAAATATTTTCTTTAAGGATGTGTTTACAGTTTTGTACATATTGCTACAAAATCAAACTTAACGTACTAAGACATATACTAACAGCAGATAAAGTTTTTTCTTTATTTTCAATTTCTTTAAAAAAGATATCAAATATGATAACTTTTAATATTAATAAAACGATTTTCCATCACTTATTCCACGATTTCAGGCATAGTTTTGGTACATTTTTCTTGTATTAATTGCCTTATATTTCAGAATAAAAAAATACCTTGTGTAAGAAAACACACTCAACAACAATCCTGTAAAGAATAAAATTATCAATACTTTACAAAATATCTTTAAAAATAATAATTTTCTATGTTTTTCATATCTTTGTAGTTGAGACTTGAGTCTTAAATTTCTGTAATAAGATTTACTTAACTTCCATTTTTGTTGCTTATTTATAACAAAAGTTTCAAAAATTCAAAACACCACTTCAGTCTGTCTTTATAGTACTCTGTGAGTGGGTCTAAGACCGTTGTCTTGCATGGTCCTGTATTTCTTTTAGGCAAAATTTCTATTGATAAGGATGGCTGTATGAATACAAAATATTTTATAAAACCTAACATAATACTTTACAGTTTGTACAATATTCTGTATTGCCGACTAGATAAATTGTAAAACATTTTTATATTTCCATTATTTTTCAGTAAATATATTGTTTTGTTACAAGTACGTAAGGATTATTATCAATTAGTATAGACTGCACGGCGTGACCTGAAAGTATACTGGTGGATGGATGCTACTGAATCTCCTAGATAAATAAAGCTAGGTGCTCCGAGCTTAGGCTTGTTTTGCTTGTTAGTTCTGATAAGATCTTATCGTCGGACTTGATTGAATGACCTTGAGGTATACTGATCATGGATGTCATTGGATCTCCTAGATGAATAGACCTAGGTGCTCCGAGTTAAGACTTATTTTATTAGTTTTTATAAGATCTTACCATCTGACTTAATGGAGTGACCTAAAGGTATACTGAAGGTATAATGCTATTGGATATCCAAGACGAATGGAGCTAGCTACTCCGAGTTTAACCTTCTTTTGTTAGCTTTGATATAATCTACTGTCAGACCTGACAGAATGTCCTTGAGATATACTGATGTATGGATGCTATGGAAACTTCTAAAAGGATTCGACTAGGTGCACCAAGTTTAGATTTATTTGTTTTTAAACGAAAAACGTATTCGTTTCATACAAGAATACGTAACCAAAAATAGTTTCCGTTTCATGAAATAATACGTAAACGAAAAACGTATTCGTTTCTTACAAGAATACGTAAACGAAAAACGTTTCGGTTTCGTACAGAAATACGTGAACGAAAAACATTTCCGTTTCGTACTGGAATGCGTAAACGAAAAACGCATTCGTTTCGTGTAGGCAAATGTAATCGATCACCGTTTTCGTTTCATAAAAGAATACGTAATTATTATTATATATTTTTTCAGATATTTATTAACTTACGTGACGAGGGACGGGTTAGGAATCTATGATTAGAAATTTTATGTGACGTATCTTATTACCAGGGGTGGCCGTAGTCTTATCGATAGTCTCAGGTCACTTCCTCAAGTCCGACGTCCAACATAACAAAACAAACTTAAACTCAGCGCACCTAGTCCAATCCGTCTAGGAGAACCAATAGCATCCATCCATAAATATACATTCAGGTCACTCCGTCAAGTCTGATGGAAAGATCTTATCAAAACTGTCAAAACAAGCCTAAACTCGGCTAATCTAGCCTTTTCCCTCTAGGAGAACCAGTAGCAGCCTTCAACGTTTGGAACTTCAGATCAGAAACAATACTAATATCAAATAATAAAACATAATATTTAAAAAAAAACATTTAAATTATTCAAAGTATAATATTTGAAAAACCTTCAAAATTCAATCTATCAAAATTGTTTCATGTAGACATTATTTCCGGACTATACATGCGTATGTGTGTGTAGTCAAGCTTTGTCAATGTAGTTATGTGGTTTGCTACCCATCTGTTTCGTAAACGCGTCCTTAAATCAATAAACATAGAAATACCATTATAGTATTGGAACTTCAAATGTTGCCTGGACATTTGTTATGATCCCAATCTTGGTCATGAATGTCAATGCTTTTGTCATTAAGCATAGGGTTTAACAACATTTCAGGCCTTTATTTCTGCCTTACATATTTGAGAAGTGTCTGCATCAACAGATTTAATTCTTACGACACGAAATCAAGCGCCTATCTACAGTTTCAAATAAAGTTTGGACTTATGTAATAACATAATATAAGACACGTGATTAACATCAAGTTTTATATGATATTTCAGATAATCATACTTACACGTCGTATGATTATCTGAAATTAAAAACTGCTCAAAATTCACCCCCTAAATTTTCTGCTTGTATGATTATACTTATAAGAAGCAAGCTAAAGTCCACAATAGCTAACACCAGCGTGTAAGCCCGATATGCATTTTCGGTGTGAACTATGAACATCGAGAATAAGAGAGTAGTTTTCTCGCTCGTAAATTACGGTTTAATTTGGCACCGGTTAAAATAAGAATGCAGATCACAATTTAATCCACAGTATTATTCTTAAACGTTAAGTATACAATGTAATATGTTCTGTGGTAACTACTTTGTACCTTATCTGGAATTTACCTAATTTGTATAGTCTGTGATTGTATGATTGCAGTTTGACGACTGACGTGAGTTGAAAATATTATTTCGTGTTTCGCCCTTAACATTTTAGAAGTTTTTTGTAAATACTAGTTTGTAATATCTAGTGTGTGTTAAAATAGTAATTTATGAATAAATGTTATCATGTGATTGTAATAAAATATTGAAATGGAGACCAATACTAATCAAAAAGGTGAGTTATCTTCGTCATTGTAAACCTAACGCTTAGTTCTTGTTTGTGTATGATTAACTGTACTGTATGACATTATTTAGGCTGACGTACGATATCTGGTTGAATATTAATTCTATTTAAAACTCGTAAAGCAATATAGTCGCAAATGTAACAGGGTCAGGGTTACCTGCCCAGAGTCTTACGGAACTCTGTTTTCTATAACATTTATTAAATTTCAATAGCTGTTCTTAATCTTGACATATATTATGGTCTTTGATATCGTATGTGTGTTGTATGTATCGCCAAGTCTGTCGTGTGACTCATATTGGCATTGTGATGTCATGTGCATTTTAAATAGCTAAATAAACAAAATATATCTAACATTTTATACTTAATTGACTATATACCTTATATTTGACATCAAATACATCTCATCTATTGTTTATGAAGTATTTGAAAGTCTCTTCTTTGAAGTCAAAATATAGTTATATATTTACTATACTATCATCTATCACAAAAGACATATCACTAAATTAAAACCTAATATTTGTTATCTCAGACTTCAAAAGTGCTAAAAACATTACATACATGTTGTTAAAACTACATGCTTATGATTTATTATTTTAAACTGAAAAGATTATCCAATATTTTAAACTGTTGACAATAAGATTAATTATATTAAATTATCCAAAATAAGTGTTTTCATATTTGTGTGATTTAGATAGAGAAGTTGATACTTTTTGTAGATATTTTGTAATCCATAATTGTTTTTGTGTCCTGAATCCTCATCCTTAAATATTAATTTTATGTAAAGTGTGTTTATTTTTTGCAACTATTAACTGTACAATAAGCACACTTTTATTTGCATTGATTTATGTATTTAATTTTTATAATTAAGTTAAATTTAGTATATTTATATATATTATGATAGTTAGATCACTGATGTATTTTTATTACAAAGTCATAATAACAACACCATCTATTATACAATCTAATTGATGACTACTGTTTATTTATTGACAAGTATACTTTTATATTCATTAACTTGAAATGGAACATAAATAATTTATAATAAGAAGCCAATGTTGAAAATGAGGAACAAAAAATGTGTATGTAACTATATATATATATATATAATATAAATATAAATTATAAATATTATTTACTTTAATGTTATTTATTCTTGCAAACTGAGTTACTGTCATATTATTATTGTTCATTATTGTTCAGTCATAGATGTATGTGATAAATCAAATTGGATCAAGTTATTAGTCCTTGGAGGAGGTTTATACCAGCCAGCTGTTCAATGTGTATGATGTAAATCATAACAGATGGGGTTGAATAAGATTTTATATAACAGTAGTATGTTGAAGCTAGGTTTATACATAGTAGGTCTTCTTGACTCTGTCAAAATGTTCAAAATGAGTACACATTACATTTAGTGGTGTGGTCAGTTAGTTTTATTTACTTTAGGAAGAATTGTAGAAGTGCCTCTACTATGAATGAACTTGTTCCAAATTGATCTAAAAATAACAGAAAAAGTCATTGCATTGTTTGAAAATGTAAAGTTCTTGTACTATGTTCATCAGTTATCATTTTTTTAAATTATTTTATTTATATTTCTGCTTACTGTTTTTAAGAAATTGTATTACAATAAGGTCAGAGCCTATGGCTTAGCAATTGCTCAGATTGCTTATTAAATACAGGGGATAATTGGACATTTTCACTTTATTCAGTTGATTTTGGAGTAATGCTACCTATCACTTTTGACTTTAGAACTAGACAATTAAGCTTCTAAAACTGAATTTAAGTCTTTTAAATAAATGTCTATGAATTTTTGAATGTTTGAAAATTATGAAAGATATGAAAGTATACATTTTTTGGTCTAGACATGTAACTTTAGACATTAAAGTTTTAATACTAATACTTTGCTTACTTAATACTTTACACTATTTACTTTCCTAAATAATACAATTTATAAAAGATGAGCCGAAATGTAATATATGGTTTGATTTCAGTTTCATGTATAGTCAACTATTCATATGACGCATCTGAGCCTGATGAGTTGACAATAAGACCTGGTGATATATTGAAAGAGGTTGAGAGGTTGCCGGGTGGGTGGTGGCGGGGTGAGCTCCGAGGACGCTGGGGTATGTTCCCGGACAACTTTGTATCCGTGCTCACTGAACAAAATAATGCAAGGTAAATTTATTATTGTTATCTTAATATATATAAATTATGTGTCACAATGTTAGTTCTCGATAGACTCTTAAACTACTTAATTGATTTTAATGAAATTTTGTACTTGTCTATTGTTTGATCCAACTTAAAAGAAAGGATAGTTTATATCTCAATTCATTTATTTATTTTATTGCAAATTATATATTTATTATCTGACTGCCACAATTATCTGTTTAATCCATACAATTCTAAGAGATGGCGGTATTTGTTGACTGGATTGTGGAAGTATCCAATAGATGGCGCTTTGTTAAAGTACAAACGATTTATATAAGCTAACATGCGCCATCACTACAGGTTGCTGAGGCTAAAGTATATGTTAAATTTATATTTTAGTAAAAGCAATACTATGAAATTCGATATAAATATATATTATACCTTTTATTCTATTCATTAACAAAACATCAGAAACATATATAGTTGACAATGACAGTGTGAAAGTAAACAATGAACTTATTCATTATGAATTTATTATAAAATTTTAACTTTCAGCACTCCTTTTCAATATAATCTTAAACTATGACAAATCTCATGTTTTGATCTTAGTTTTTCTAATAGTATAGTGAGGTAAAGATTGTTTGTTTGTGGGTTTATACTTTATAAGTTAATTTGTTGGAGGTAATCTTCAAAATAATTTATACGAATCTAATAATTCCTTAACAAATTTTAAGAAATGACTTTCACAGTGAATCCAGGTTATATTATATTATTCCCTTGAAATAATAGTAGAGCTTTTCGTGTAGAGCAATTTTGGAAATAAAGTTGACCAAAAAAAGCTCGAGTGAAAGAATTTCTACTTTTACTGTAAATTTAAAGACTTGTTAGTGTTTATAGCTGATATACATAATATAAACTCACAGCTAGCTCGTATTAGGTTTTAAAATTATTAAAGTTTTTCTCTTTGTTGTGTAAGTTTTCCAATGACATTCTGTAACAATATTCTGTAATTAAATAATTAATAAATATTCATTATAGATGGCATAAGATGACGATAGTATTAAAATTATTTTAATAACATTTCTAAAAGCTAATATTTATCAGTACATGTTTTTTTTATAAAATGTATTCATCACTTTTATTAACACGTTTTATTTAATTATATCTCCGATTAGTGGAATAATAATGATTGTACATTATCTACTTGCCTGAGATAAGATTTGATAAGGTATTCAAGCCGTTAGTCAGTTTTTTGGTTTGGTTATGTTGTACCAGTTAAAAAGTTTCTTTAAGCCTATAATAACGATACATTTTAAATAAAGAAATAATTAGTTAATTATGATATCAATTAGCACGTTACAGTGTGAAGTAAAGTGATGACATCGTCGTCTATATCGTCACTGCATCACTGCGTGTCAACGTCACTGCACTAAAAATATAATTGAAAAAAACACCAGTGATGCATAGTTCATTATAATTAATTAGTGTTATTTTGTACTTTTGGATATGTTAATGTGACAAGAGATATATTGAAACCTAGGCCGAGTAGTGTGCAAGGTAGATGCCGTGCGGTCTACAGCTACCAGCCGGCAAACCCTGATGAGCTGCCGCTGGCCGTCGGCGACGTGCTGGAAGTACTGAACGAGGTATTTATATTTTTTATTTATCTGCTGTTCTTTGATTTGCTCACCTCCAACCGACATAGCAGTTGTTTTCTCCTTACCTTTAGAGTGTTTATGCGTTTTAGCGATCAGCTGTACTTTATAAATATCTCCTTCATCGATCACGTATCTTACCATCACTTTATTAATTATTTTAGGAAATATAGCTAACTAAATAACTATCAGAGGAAAATGTCCATATTGGGTAATATCTGAATTATGAGAGATCACATAAGGTAACGAGGTGATGCCTATTTCATTTCCAGCTTCAATTTCAAAGTCTTAAATTTCTTTAAATTGCTTACATATTAAGTAAAATAATAACGTTATCAAAATAGAAAATAGTAAGTAAATAACATATCAAATAAATAAAAAAAATTAGACCTGAGGTTTTCTTTAGTTTGGCTCTTCTTTAAAGATATGAAAACCTTAAATAACAAGAACTATTAACAAATTCGACTTTGTAAATTTCTTTTTTTCTCTGATATATCTCATTTACAACCAAGAAACATTTAGAAGAACATATTTTTACAATTTTTATTAAAAAAGTAAACAAAACAGGTAAAAAGGTTTCATTAAACCATTTAGTATTACACATAGAGTGACGTATAAAAGTATTCCATCCGACATAACATTTGTTAGTTAATCCAACGCTGGTATTATTATATGACGCACAAACAAAACATTCAAATGAAGTATGATAATATTATATATATCGACTAGTCACATCTCTAAAGTATCAAAGTGCGTTTGAGTTTAGTAAGAGACCGCGACATTTCTACGCGTTCACACACACGTCTGTCTGTCGCGTACACACAGAGGTACTAAAAGCTGTTACACGCTCTTCATTTGATTGCAGAGACATATTAATTACACTGTCCAACCAGTTTATGCCATCTTAGGTGCAAAACCTTACGACCCATTAGAAGTAATCAATTAATGTTGTAAATAATTACACTTGAATTAACCATCGTTCCATCGTTAAGTAAGCTCATGAATCATCGTCAGGTAGAGGAAGGTTGGTGGAAGGGTCGTCGATCTGGCCGCGTGGGCGTGTTCCCTTCCAACTTCGTAGTGATGTTGGACAGCAGTCCCACCCCCGCGCCCCCCGCGCCTCCTCCTGACCCCGCGCCGGCACTGCCTCCCAAACCTGGTGAGTCAGACAGCGCCAACATCAATAACACCATGACCATTCATCATCTTGTATATTTTCAAAACTATAGATTTTCGTAATATATATTTTTCAAAACTATAGATTTTCGAGTGCAAATAGAATAATCAAAAAGTTTAAAAAGGATTAAAAAGTACACACTTTTTTAAATTAAAATAAATGATATATTTTTGTTTATAAAAAATCCCATTTAACAGATAGTAACATTTCCTTTGATAATTTAGTGTTTACTCAAATCAAGCTGATATAATGACATAAATATTTGTTATTCTTATTTATAATATTGGCGTAAACTCTTATTATATTCATTAGTTGGAATAATTTATTTTAACAATTTTGTACACCTTGTTGCACTAATAATATATATATATATACATATATGAATAAAATTTGCTCTATATCTGTAAAATTAATATAAGTATATACATATTTTAATAATTTGCTACTAGTTCAGCAAATGACAGAACTAAGTAAATAGACTTTATTGTGACGGGTTTAGATGCGTCTAATATTCTGGTACGGTTATTGGTTAAAGTCCCGTAGTATATCACTTTCTCTTTCACTCTCGAAAAACACTAAAACTGATTTAAGAAATAATTCTATCTATTAGCTGTTCGCGTATTAAAAAGAACATACTGCTCCAGGCGGCTTCGGCTGGTACGGGACTAAACAAGCAGCTAATAAACAGATTAAAAATGTAAACAAATATATTATGGGGACCATAGCACGTATAAATTACTTTCTTCAGAATATTGATAATTTGATTGATTGATTGATTGATTGATTGATTGATTCAACCTCCTTACTATTTTGTTTTATGAATGATTTGTTTCTCTTCGTACGCAAAAACGACCTTGAAATGGTTCCAGTGAAGGAGGTGTGTCGCGTGCTGTTCCCATACGCGGCGGTGAACGAGGACGAGCTGAACCTATCGGAGGGGGAGGTGGTGACTGTGGTGTCCAAGGAGGCGCCGGACCGAGGCTGGTGGAAGGGAGAACTGCACGGGAGGGTCGGCTTCTTCCCGGATAACTTCGTGCAGCTGCTGCCGGCCGGTGAGTGTTGGAACAAACACCTCTCATCACAAATCATTTAGTTTTAAATTTGATTTACGTGAGAGCAAAACTTAAATAACTTATAGCGCACTCACTAACATGAGGGCTATATTTAGTATATAATTGTCTAGACGCCGAGAACACTTATTAGATACTTGGTTAAGTTTGTTATTTTTTCAAGGTTCTGATATTCTGTTCTTGGTAAGTCCGATATTACCAGTTTGGAGTTCAACTGTCTGTTCATTGTGTCCACGAATGATGGGATCGAACCCTGCCGGTACGTTCAGAGCGTCTCTCAAATGACCAGTACGTGGAGGAGCAAACAAATACTTCCTCGAAACATCAACACTCTGCACTCTGCACTCTGCAATCTGCACTCTGCACTCTACACTCTGCACTCTGCACTCCAACACGTCGTAACCCGCTTAAGAACATTTTTTATAATATTCTTTCTTTTATTAATTGCTCTTTAAAAAAAAAATACATTTCAACATCACATGTTTTCGTGTCAACCAAACTATATTTCAAATCAGATAATCCGGTTCTGTAATAAGAAGGGGTCATAGAAAAAAATTACTTATTAACTAAAAAATGTTATAGATCCCATCGTACTTCGTTAATAAATTTCTAGTTATTTTATTCTTTTATTTATTTCAATTATTGAAAAAATGTAAAGTTGTGCACATTTAATTCTTTGTTTTTCTCCATCAGTTCCACTTTTATATTTTGTACTATACATATTGTAGTACAAAAGTTTGTTGTTTTTCTGAAAATAACAACTTCATAGCTTCCTGAAAATAAATAGAGAACGAGACAATTCATGTAATAATATAATCCATCTCGTCGACTTTGAACAATTTGTAATGAATTATCAAATTATCATTAAAAATCTATTCAAGAATTTATGTAGTATTAAAAAAAATATATTATACAATACAATTTTTATTGATTGATCTCAGGGTGACCAACCTTACGATAAGATTTTGAAATATCGTTATGTTTTCAGTGGTAGCCTAATTAAAAATAATTAGGCCTAATTAAAGGCCAAAAGCCCTTAATTATTGATGTTGTACATAAAATATATACATCGTTTATTTACTTCTTCACATACGATTAAACGTTCATATTCCAACTTTTGTTGAGATATTTGTCATTAAAGCAAAATGGCACTTTACAAAAATTTCTTATTTACTTTAAAAACAATCCAGGATAAATTAACAATCAGTCGGGAGCGATGAGGCTCTTAGGTAAAAGTAGTTTAGACACCGACAAGGTCATCTGTTTCTGACAAGTACGGTACTTATTTTAATATTATATTAAAAGGTCTTTAGTATTATTATTTTAATACGATCATACTGAAGCATATAAAAGTTTTTATAAAGGAATTTCTATCAGTTGTTTTAATCCATATACATTTTATTACTAGTGTATAATTTACGTACATAAAATGCATTTGTGTGTACTGAACGAAAATACGTACCTATTTATTAATTTGGGAAGTAATGACACACTTTTCTTTAAACAAAGTAGTGAATAATGAGTATATAAATTAATGTAAAGGAGATCAATTTAAATGTTATTGATACGTTTTCGCAGTTTGTAACTCTCTCGGTGAAGACCCATCCTTATCACTTAATATGATGTCACGTTTTATTGAATTAAACAAGCGATAACCAAGTTTCGCAAAAAGCATATTAGCCTTTATATCTGGAGGCAGCTCATGACTTACTGAATTGTAAATAAACAAGTACCGTAGACCGCCCACTGGTATATTAGTGATTATTCTATTGACATTTCTCGTGAAGGTTGCGTCTTGAGCCCAGTCGTGATTTCTCGTAACATTACCTCATCGCACTTCACTGACTAGAGCAGACAGTGTTTGTTGAACCTTGACGCCATATTGGTACATTTGACGTAGGCTCCAGTTACACTTTGCCGCCGAAATGGGTATAGAAAGTGAGTTCAGTGTTTTATTTAAGCGGATAATAAACTTTTCGACATTTTATTACGCTGTAAATTCACAATACCCGTTCTTATTGTAGATTCGTCAATAGGATTTTAAATTATTATTATTGTGTAGTAAATTTCTTTACGTAATTAGTTAACGTGTTCGGTGAACGTTTTTTTATTCATAATTTGTGTCTGTCCGAGATATTTGTGTTAGTAGACATGTGTCCGTCAGTACGGCTAGTTGTAGTGCGCTACGTAATAGTTATTTAAATTTATAAAAGTTTATCTTGTGGTGAACTTCATGGTGATAAATATATACAATTCATTGTTATGAATATTGTACATAGTTCAATACGAGTGTATTTATTATTGTTTTATGTTGCAAATAATTACAGACTGAAATTGTTTAAAGATGTCGATTTTAATTATAGGACAAAGAAATGAAACACGTAGATTTTATTAAAAACAAAAATAGATACTTTTAGTCTATGGAATCTGATTTACAAAATTGTCCTAACAAATTGCAGTAGCACATGAGGTTGAAGAGAAAAAGCCGGACCGACCTCCGTCGAAGACGAACACACTGTACCCCTCTCTCATCAAGTACTCCGAGAAACCATCGTCCGTCAAGGAGCTCACGACATCTAAAATTAGGTACTTAGATAAGTTCAACAACACCAAAAAAAAAACAATTACTATTCCATCACATATTGTATCATTTAATAGAAATTTTTTTTTAGTTTTTCCATAGTATTCCGAACAGCATGTTTTATTTTTAATAATCCTCTAAATTTCATATACAATTTATATATATAGTATTATT